>OU862915.1:38661008-41495175 GCA_917880885.1 Limnephilus marmoratus | reverse complement strand
TCCGAAATCCAAATTACAGCGGGGCAATAGAAGTTTTACTTATTAAAATAAGTGTGTTAAAAATATAAAAGATGCATAAGAATGTTCCTGGGGTTCCGCCAACATTGAAGGAGTGTTTACGGTTCCGTTGGCGAAAAAGTTTGGAAATCACTGACGTACGTAGATAGTACGAGGTTTCAATCTGCAGATTTTGAACAGCCCATTCTGGGATTGATCGATCTATTTGGCCGTTTTATTAATATTTTTTTAGTGCGGGAAATGTCCATGTTTTTTTGGTTGAGGACGAGAGCAGATAATATCATAAATATGATGAACTCAATTTCTTTCTTCATAAAAATTTCGTTACATATATTTTTTCCATTGCTCCGTTCAGCAGAACGACGCCCAATATCTATTCAAAAATAAATTATTGGATTCCGCCGAAGAGAAGCAATTGACTGAACAAATAGGACTATGTTAAATCTATTTTGGAAGAAGGAGAAAATACGGTTAAGAAGTACTTTTTTTACATAATTTACAGTAGGTCTATGGCATCCCAAAAGAGGGGTATGTTGTAAGGCTGAACGGAGTAAGGAAGGGAACGTGACGGGGAAAAGTATGTTTGAGAAACACTTGGCTATTCATTTCTGGTCACTAAACACTTCTAAAGCCATTTCAAGCAATGTTTCGATTCTTTTTGGTGGCCTTTCACCTGGCTGATACTGGGGGTACCATTCTGCAATAATCTTGACATTAAGCAAAAAAGAAGCGCAAGTTAAGTTATGCAATTTTTAGTTTCCGATCGAAACAGGACTTTTTACCGAAACCGAAACCGAAACATTTTTAGGCATGTTGAAAATCTATTGTTTACTGAAATTTGGCTTATTTTTTACAATTATACAGACAGTTAACACGTGTTAAATGAAATAAAAAACAATATTTGAAGAAACAAAAAAAATTATTAAATTAACAAAACATGTTGACTACTTCTAGGAACAAACAATTGTCAATAATCAATACTTACATTATAAAGGAAGGACCTCATTAATTGGTATTTTAATTTGAATTGCCTTTCCAATCATAAATTCTTGTTACACGTGTTAAATGAAATAAAAAAAGATAACTGAAGTACGTGAAAAAAAAATTTTTTTTTGATATTAAATACTGCTATAAAACAAACAAAAATTATAAAAATTAACAAACATGTTAACTACCTCTTGGAACAAAAATAAACACGCCGGACGCCGGCGAACTCAGCGATGATAGCGGGTGACACACGAGCCACGAACTCATCCGAAGTCAGCCGAACGACGTGCGATAATTCACGAACGCAGAGTTTGGGTACGGCCGAAGGTTCAACAGATTTTCTGTCGAAACTAGATTTTTTTGCCTAACCTTGCCGAAACCGAAACCGAACCTTCGGTCGGTCACTAACATTTTTACTTCTGATTCTGTACAGAAACAAGGGGTTCGTTCGATAGATTCCCCTAGCCTATCTCAATGGGTGGCTATCTTTAGACTAGGGATGTTATGGAGCTCCGCAACCGTAATCGAAATTATCGGATATCCGAAATAAAAAAATATCCGTAACCGTAACCGAAACCGATATAGAAGTTTAGGATAGTTTCGGATAAAGGCGCAGTCTAAACGACAGGTTTTTGTTTATTTTGCCCGGCCGAGCCATCACTTGCAATTTGCATTGTTTATGATTTATTTTGTGATTGTGAGTGTACAAACATTAAAACTTATTATTTACGAGTACCTACTTACTAATATAATTACTTTTTGTTAAGTATAATTTACCTTTGCTCAATTTTGACTGTTAGAACTACAATTTAAGGTTAAAGTTTATTAATGAACATTTTGAAATAGTTTCGTTACTGACAAAATTCATTGAGAACTGATTTTGTGTATATACGAGTATTTAGATTACAGGAAAAGTATACCAAGTTTTTATTACAATATTATGTTTGATACGATTTTAGATTTTCACGGCCAAAAATATTTTTGTTATTAGTTTTTGGGGTATAATGCCGTGTTGCGCTACCTCCTTCTTTAAAAAAGGAGGAAAAGCTACATAATAACAAAAATATTATGTTTGTTTATTATGATTTTGTTTTTGTATTTTTAAGTATACACCTTCATAGGTACCTACATAGCACTTAAAGTGGCTATAATAATAGTTATTTATTTGACTGATTGTAAAAATAAATCATAATACAGCCTAGAAATAAAGGTCAAATCTTGCTATATATATTTTACTTTTATGATTTTAAAATTCTAATATCCGTAACCGAAATTATCAGAAACTAGCGGATAATCCGAAATAATTTCATATCCGTAACCGTATCCGAAACCGGTATAATATTATTCCTAAATCCGTATCCGTATCCAGATCCGAAATATCATATCCATAACATCCCTACTTTAGACCACGGTGTGGGAATTCTATATTTAATGTGGGAATTCTATTTTTGTTTAGGAACTTGCATCATTGATCCAATCGACACCAGTTGAACATGGTTGAAATTTTCCACATGAGAAAGGATCGATTCCATGACTCGTTCATGAGTTTAACAGCTCGGTTGTGGAACGATTGCCAGGCCGCTGTTACCTCCTTCCTACTATGTGGGTCTCTTCAAGATACATATTCACTCCTAAAAAAGAGTATGTATGCATCTGTGCATCCATACAGTTGATATAGGCCCTGAGTGAAGTTATTTTCCTTGGGGCCTCCTATGAAGAGTTAATTTTAAAAAATACATAAAAAGTGCAGATTTATTTCACTTTATTGTAAGTCCTTAACCGTGTTATCTAGACAGTCTAATAAAGTGGTATCCACTTTATTTTCGTAGTATCCTTCTTCACAAGTCTTCTTTCTTCCTGCATTGGACGTGGGCCTCCCTTAATTATACTTAGTTTTGTTGTTTCTTGAAGGCTTTCTCTCATCCGGTTGTCCTTTTTATGTGTCCTGCGTCATCCATTATTATTTAATAGAGTATCCTAACTGAGTTCGTTCAGACAAGACTCTAGTATACACCATTGTATAAATCCTTTAAATATTGAGATAAACTTTGTTAGAATTGTTGTAACAATTATTATTTCAATAATAATAATTAGGTTAGTTACACAAATCATTTAAAATGATAGAGTTTATTCACAAAATATTGTGTAAGCCATACAATGGACCCTCAGTCAATTCTAATCCTTTTCAACGCCTTATTTACAGGTGAACTGGAATATGGAAGCTCTGTGGCATGACTATGTTAGATCACACGAAGTATTTACGTCTTGAATACTTCAGCGTTAATAAACTAGGAGGAAGTCGATTGGTTTCATTTGCTTAAATAAAATAATTCAGTCATTTCGGAACTACATTTTTATTATGTCTTAGCAGTATTGAAATAATTGTTTTAAATTCCTGTTGTTTCACACCATACCATATTTCACCAAAATATTTTATTTTTCATTTATTTTATATATTAAATAATACTATTATCTAATTTTATATAAATTATTTATTTAATGCAAGAAAAGACATTTTTAAATACAAGTTTTAGGTAGCCCCACAAAGTTGTCACATACGACGGCTTGTCTGTAGGTTCTACAAAATAATACATATTTTTTTTTAAATTTTAATACATATATAACATAACAAAATATATAAAACAATATATCTCAATGTACCTACCTAAGTACAAATGATTTAGGCAGGTACGTTGAGATGTTCAGAGATACATCGATTCGTCACTTATTAGCCAACGCTTAGTGTTTTTGGGGTAGGGTCTCTCATTATTCTGAGGTTTAAAAAAATTATTGAATTTATCGAAAATCTCTGGTATTAAGTATTTAAGCTGTCGGCTTCCATACGTATTTGTTACTCTTGGAGTAATGAGGCCCTTATTTTCAGTGAATTTTGTGGTGCGATTATGCACCGGTTGCTTTTTGTACTTGCTTTCTCCCTCATTATCCATTATAATTATGTACCAAAGAAGACCCTTTATTGGAAGTAGACCCTCAGAATCATACAGTAGTTTTAGATTACTTCTTTGTTTGTAAATATTCGGTGGTACAATTTTTTTTATTATAGCAATTTGTAAATTTTGTGTATATTTAATATAAATATTGCTTGTGTGCCCCCAAGTTCGTATACCATATCTAAGGATGGATTCGACCATAGAAAAATAAATGTTTTAATTTTAAGAGTACAATGGGGCAAAACAAATTTCAATTTATAATAATTACTTGCTAAAGATCGGAGCTGGTTACAAATTTTAGCCACTTGTTTATCCCATTTAAATTTATTGTCTACTATTAGTCCCAGAAAAGTATATTCTTAGTAAAGTCAATTGTTTCACAGTAGCAAATATTTTCAATTTTTCTATGAATGCATTCAGAATTATGAGCAATTATTTTGGGTATCTTCCATACATTATTCCCATACTTGGTGGACTTATGTACATACAAAAATTTAATTATAAACAAATTCTGTTTTGTAAATTATTACAAAGCAGAACTTGTATATAATTTTACTGTTTTTATACATTAGATAATAGATAATATTATTGAATATATAAAATAAATAAAAAATTAAAAAGGAGTTTCTACAAAATAAATTTGATAACAATAAATAAATCACCTCAATAAATTTAAAAATAATTTTGCCTGTTTAAGCCCAATTTTTTTACTTTATAATAGTTGAGTATGCTGAAATAGACATTTTGTCGATAATTTTTACAGATTTGGAAAAAGTTTTCCTGTATTGTTAAAAACTATTTAACAATGGGCTATTTTCACAACCCAAGAATAATACTGATACTGGTCATTGTACTACAAAAGTATAAATTTAATGTTTTCATTCATAATGATTCATTTAAAATCCCGCATATTTCCAAACGGTTCCATCTAGCTGCAACGTCATTATGACGTAGAAAACTCCACTGTGTGGGAAGACGACAGCCACCGACGTTTCCGGCAGCGACTGGTTTTGTGTACAAAACCACATACAAACCCTACACCGTTTCAGTCGCCAACGCAGTTTGTTGCGCTAAATCATCTAAAAAGCCTTTTATGTTTCAATGACGACTGTTGCTGTTATAAAGTAGCTTTTGTTTATTCATTTAGGAGCTTAGGTGTTAGCGGTGTTCCCTTATTTTATTCAGACCCAGAGAAGAAAGTTTCACTCCTCAGTCAAACCAAAAAAAATATTATTGTCTTAAAAATTGACTACCAGCCGGCGCGAGAGATTTTTTAAATGTTATTTTTTTTATATTTAGAAAAAAACACGGACAATATAAAACAATAAATAGATAATTCACTTGCATCCTAACTCCATATTTCTCATACATAGATCGAAAACTAAATTCTCGTGGATTGAATATTACTTCACTTGACATTTAAATGAAGAGGAAGTTCACTTTTCACGGATTACATAAAGAGTGAAAAGCAGATGAATAAATGAAATTTTGGAAAACCACCCTCCATCCCTTTTCCCCACCTTTGAAGTAGAATAAAACCAACAAAGCGGGGTGATTCAGAAAGTTATATAATAAATTGAAATCGATCTTTTTGACGGCCTCCATGGTCGACAAATAAGGCTCTCGACTTGCAATCCGAAGGTTGCAGTTTCCAATCCCGGCTTTCCAAATGAATTTTATTTGATTAAGTTGGGCAATTTCACAATGTATTAATTAATTTATTTATAAAATACATGTTACATATATTAGACAATTTAGTAGATTAGATTTATTAAATCACCATACTAGGCGGCTGCCTGTTTCATGGTGATCAATTAAAGATAGTATCTTTTTAGTGAAGTCTAGTGTAAAAAGAAGTGCGTAAAATAAACATGTAAATAAAATAAATCTGTAAATATATGGTACTAGTATGTAGTGATTTTGAAAATAGTTAAAGTTATAATAAAGAATAGAAAAAGATAATAACTGGTATATTTGCGGAATGTTCCAGAATAGAAGATAATCTTAGTTTCGCCCTGGTTTGACCACCATTCAGAATTGAAACGATGCTTGAAATTGACTGTATTTGGTGACTGGATCTAAATATTCGGGTATTTCCCTATCTTTTTCCCCTCCCCACAACCTTCAAATTCACTACATACTTCACTTAGGGACATGCATAAATATAATTATTGTATGTAAGTGCTAGTAAATATTTATTATTAATTTTTTAAACTTTTATGAGTAAAATCTCAAATTATAATATTTAATTAAATGAAGACAATATTAGCGAAACTCAATCGAAATCTGGAGACAGAAAAATCAGAAAAGATATTGGCTCCATATATAAAGATAGCAACCAATAATATGTGCGTTAAAAGTAAGTGAAGATAATGTTGGTAGTTCTTAGTCGAAGTATGATACAGTTAAAAGTGACCGAATTAATATGGGTTCCGTAGCTTAATCGGTAGAGCTGCTTCCATGTAAGAAAAGGGTTCTGGGTTCGAGTCCCAGCGGAGCCAATATCTTTTCTGATTTTTCTGTCTCCAGATTTCGATTGAGTTTCGCTAATATTGTCTTCATTTAATTAAATATTATAGCTATTAAATATTGTCACATGGGATAAATTGTAGGACATAAATACAGAAATCGATTAGATTTTTCACCAACTTTTTTGGTTTATAAAGGTATTAATGTTGCTGAAGGCACGTGTCTACGATTTCATACGCAAACAATTTTCAATATCAGTCACCAAGCACCAAATACTATTCATGACGAAATCATGTAAATGACATATTCTTATATCTTTTTTAATATCGTCTTTTTTATTTCTTGCAAGGGCAATTCCGATGAGTTAATAAATTCATTTTAGGGCAGAATGAATTTACAATACGAAAATGGGAGGTAACAGGTAAAATTTCAAATAATACTTTGATATCACAAATACATGTTTCACATACATACAAAAAAGACGAGATAAGTAGAACAAAAAACTAGGGAAAACCAATAAAGAAGTGAACAAGGATGTTCAAATACGGATGATTACAAATACATACAAGGAAGACAAAAAGAGAGAAAAAGAAACAAGACTGAACAAAACTTAACAAAAAAATATTATTTTCATTTTTAATTTAAGTACTTATTTTTTTTTGTAGGTATTACATTAAAATTTTGTGTTATGCTACACGGTTTTATATTATGGTTACAAACCTATCTTCCACTTGATTAATCAGACATCTCCCGAATCTAAATTTGAGTTGAGTGTATTTTTTTTTACATGTATACCGCACAAGAGCCCCAACTGCTCCGGTCTGGAGCCAGTGAGACTATGGCATCCCCAATTGGGGTATGTTGTAAGGCTAAAGGTAGTGGGGAGGGAAGGAGATAGGGAAGATGAAGGTGGGGAAGTACCTGGCTATTCAGATCTGGTCACCAAACATGGCTAAAGCCATTTCAGGTAACGTTTCAATTCTGAATGGTGGTCTTACACCAGGGCGATACTGAGAGTATCTTCCACTCTGGAACGTGTCGCAAATATACTATATATTATTTTAATTGAATAAATTGTGAAATACACAAATTAACCAAATAAAATTTATTTGCCACGCTGGGATTCGATCCCGCGACTTTCGGAATGCGAGTCAAGCGCCTTACCGCTGCACTACGCCGGCCGGGAGTATGCAGTAATGTACATACAAAAGCGTACCCTCCATACAACTCTAGTACAGATTGCTCATAAACACCACCAAATCAATTATAATGCCGAAAAACTTGTAGCGAATCATAGAAAACTATATATTATTTTAATATATAGTTTTTCGCAGGTTTTTGCTGGTAGGCCCTGCGGGCGACTTTTGGTTCGGCTTCGCCCAGTTTGAGTGTTGGTGGCCATTTAAAAAATCTGGTTCCAAAAATAGCCTCGGATCCACCGTGATCCAGTGACAGCTAGTCACCGGGACAAAGTAACCGCGACAGGCAATGACGCCACATGTAATATATAGCCGCTTGAAACTATTATTCACAACTGCCGGTTACGATAATAATCATATTACCGTCAATCTTTCCGTATTCGGAGAGATACCTACTCAAATTTAAAAATCCGTAGTACTTATACATGCCAGGGGCACGTTCTCATGTGATCTGCTAACGTACGTGGCGCCATCCTTTTGACATTATTGGCTACTTGCTTGAATTCGAAATCGAATTACAAAACTAGCATTTTAAGAAACTTCAAGAATGGTTTTGCGTACGGTGTGGTATTAGAGTTGCATTCTCAGACGGATTCTTAAATTTCAACCGTACAGACGTTAGCGTAATAATTAATAATAAACACGTTCTCTCCGATGGCGCTACAGCCCATATCGAGCTTTTGCCTCCCGCGAAATTCGCCTCCAACTCCTCCTGTCCTCAGCGGCTGACTTCCAGTTGGTTACCTGTAGAAGCTGTGCTGCATCGCCTCTTACCTCGTCTTCATATCAACATTGCTGCCCTCATTGTCTCAAAACTTAGTATTTGAAGATGTATGACTGATCAAATGAACAATCCATATCTGGTAGCGAATTATATAGTGAGTGGTCTATATAGTTCAGAAATTTTATCCCATATTTTGTAGTGGGTGTTTAAGGAACGGGGATTGTATTGTAATTTCAAGTAGTGTGGTTGTTTGTTGTGGATGTCTTGATTGTAAATCGGCTTGATGTTAGTGTGAGTTGTTTGTTGAGTCATTTGTAGAATCGTCATTGTAGACGAAACTATGAATATCTATCTCCATACCTATCTTATCTGACAGTATTTGCCAATATTATTTGTATGACGATTATTAATTATTATCTATCTGTGAACAATAAATCCTAAGGAGCAAATAGTCTATTAGATGAACCAGTGCATTGATCAACTCATATTGGTGTAACCTATCAGTTATTTTTAATATCGACTGTACTAACGAAGCCTATGTGCAACCTAGTGGTCTCTGAGTGTGTTTGATTGGAGTCTAACCAGTGCAGTTATCACCTCCATGGTAACTGTGTTCTTTAACCACTCGGACCCATAAGCTTGCTTTACTATACGTACGTATGACGTATGCGGCGTATCTGAGTTATTAATATCGATTTGTGCCTAGACTTGTGCATGTGCTCAGCCAAGTGATTTATCGGTGCCGTAATAACAAGAAAATAATAACATAACAAGAACGTGCGAAGGGAAATCAGAATCAGTCAGATTCTCTTCCAGTGTCCACTGTTCATTTAAAAAAGCCACATTTATTGATTACAATTGAATTGATACGCAATGTATTTACGACTACGTTACATCTAAATATTTCTGATAAAAGCATGTAAATGACATATTTTTAAATCTTCTGCAATACGACCATCAATAACCACAGTTACTCTTGCCATAACTCAATTCCGTTTCGAGTCGCTGAAGTCTTGTACTCATATTATTCTTCTTTTAATAACTAAAAATATCGTTTTAACTCTGCGCTGAAACAATCTCCGGTTTATAATACGAAAACTTCTCCCCCGGCCACCGAAATAAAAATTTACGAAATATTCGCCTTTCCTAGTCATTTTTATTCCCGGAATAAATTTACAATTTCCTTGCGGTCTCATTCTAAATGGCACGAAATAAAATATGGCTTTTTGTTTCGCTGCAGTTTCTTTTGACGAAGAAAAAATGTCGTTCTTGGTGGCGGAAAATAAAATTAAAAATTCTCAGTGTTGATTAAAGTGGAACTACATTTCTTTTGAGACCATATAATTGAGTGATCCTTGAGGCAGTGTTATGATACTGCTATCCTACTTAGCTCGTTACGCTCTTGAATACTGCTATTTTACATAACTCATGATATTATACAACCCATGCAATAAATCTGTTATTCTACTTAACTCATTATGCAATATTATAATACTGCTTTTCTACTTAACTCAACCTTGTCATGATATTGCTAATTGCTACCCTATTTAATTAAACTACTTAACCTCGTCATGATATTGCTACCCTATTTAATTCTTAATGCTTTTTTTATGGTGTTATTCTACTGAACTCATTATGCCTTATTTTACTGCGAATCTACTTAAATCATCATGCCCTATCAAAATACTGCTATACTAGTGTACTCATTATGTCTTATAATACTTCTTTTCTGCTTTTTTTGAGGTCCTGAGGAAAATGATTTCCCTCAGGGCCTATGCTATCTTTGAGGATGCTGTGAAACTACTGAACTTGTTATACCTTTTTATAATACTGCTATTTACTGAACTCTTTATGCCTTTTACACTGCTGTTCTACATACTTCAATATGCTTTTTTACAACACTGCTATTCTACTGAACTCATTATGCCTTCAATCTAGGTACTACTGCTAATCTACGTATAACTAATTACGCCTTATTATTATACTGCGATGTGTATGAACACATTGAACCTTGAAATTCTTAGTTTTAACATAATCCATTACTCTTTTGACAGCCCGTTTTTCTTGGAATGCTATATCTTACACGTACCTGAAAATTTCAGCCATAGTCGTCGACACGACTTGTTCAAAATACCATACGGCAGAACAGATGTTCTAACACAGCATAGCATGACAAGAGGAATGGTGCTATTGACCGAAATATCGGAAACACCAGATATGCACAACTCTTCTTTAGATAGCCTTATTTTTTTTGCATAATAGTCTTTAATCTTTCTAAATTAAGCCTCTCGAAATGAGAAATTGTTCGGTAATTGGATAAAATTAATCTGCTGCACAATTGAAAAAAATATATATACCTTTTTAGAATGTTGCTATTTTACTGAACACTTTATGCCTTGTTACACTCCTAAACTTTTCCTTCCCTTTTCATCTGTCATTTTTAGTACCATTTTCCAACGGCCTCTTGTAATGAATTTTCCAGAAAAAAATCCTGTCATGTTTCAAGTGCTGTCATAATTTTAAAAAACATTTTTTTCTTTTCCCTTACATTGAAATGAATTTTATTTTTTTGCAGGCATAAAGGGACATTTCTGCGGTCATCACATCAATTATCCATTCTAAAAAAAGTGGTAAATTCTATTTTGACTGCAACGGCAAATTTCTAATTTGTGTTGATACAGAATTTTACAGTGTTAACTTCAGTTATTTGTTAAATAAATACAGATTTTATTGGACATTACGCAAAGAAGCGAAAATGTTAAAATACAAGTGTTTTGTAAACTCTGAAAGAATCAGTGAAATGTTTCCGGTTTTTGATGATTCTATTATACCCCTAAACTGTTCTGAATCCAGGGATAGTGAACCTAACCCTTGTTCCACCCCTGCCGCTGGTTGGCTGTAATCAGATGGTGAAGGCTGTCGGGTGAAAAGTGGGGTGGTCCACCTCCACAATGGTGGAATTTGGAGGTAGAGCCCTCTTGTTTTGGCTCGTCAGCGTAGGCATGATTCACACGGCACCCTCCTACACGAACGTGCCGACTGTTCAAGGTATGTATTCCTGAATGCCTTTACATGTATTCCTGAAATATACTACTGAAATAGATTATCCGTATTACTGATTTTTTTTTTGAAATATCTAATAAGTCGCACCCAGGCAACTGAACCACCATTAGTAAAAATATGTCAAATTGCAATATAGGACTAGTTTTTTTTACATCTTCGCCATCTGGCCGGCGAAGTCCAGCGGTAAGGCTCTTGACTCGCATTCCGAAGGTCGCGGGATCGAATCCCGGCGTGGCAAATAAATTGTATTTGATTGATTTGTGTTATTTCACAATTTACTCATTTAAAATAATATATACTATATTTGCGGCACGTTCCAGAGTGGAAGATACTCTCAGTATCGCCCTGGTGTAAGACCACCAATCAGAATTGAAACCTTGCTTGAAATGGCATTGCCGTGTTTGGTGACCAGATCTGAATAGCCAGGAACTTTCCCACCTTCCTCTTCCCTACCTCCTTCCCCTCCCCATTACCTTCAGCCTCTCAACATACGCCAATTGGGGATGCCATAGTCTCACTGGCTCCGGACGGGAGCAGCTGGAGACTCTTGTCAGGTATCACTATAAAAAAATATATGTATATATATTATATTTGCTTCAATGTTGACCTGGCTTTGATTTTTATACAGTTCTATTTTTCGGATACAAAACGTGAAATGTCTACATGAATTTTAGAAAAATTCTGCGTAAAGCACAGCCAACCACCGGTACTTCAGTTAGTATTCCATAAATATATTATGTTATTAACCCGTAATTGTTTCGCACGACACTCATTATCGAGTACGTTGACATCTCTGATACGTTCTTTTTTAAATACCTTTATTGAGAAATAATTTATCGTTTATTTTTTTACCAAATATTTCATTTACTTATTTTCAATAATAATAAAAAAAAAATTCATTATAATTAGAAGTATTTTAAATCAAAACAACTAATAAATATTTATTTAGGCCAGACTCATTTACAATATGGTCTTATTGGACGGTGAAGTTTACGCAATTCCACTATAAAACTAGTCCTCAAAGCACAAAACGAAATTTTGAAAATTATATTTAGAGTTCCCACCGGAACTCTTAAGGATGTAATGGTCCGCCACCCTCCTGGCTTTTGACACCAATTGTGATGAACCCTACCTAGCTGATTTACTTTTCTAAGCTTCTACCTCGTAGTTTAAATCTCGTAGCTCCTGTCTCGTAGCCACGCTCATAATTCTACCCTTATGTCCTACTGATCACACCACTAGGTATGATGGCCTGACTCAACCTTCCTTTCGGTTTATTCCTACCTCAGGCTCGTGATTTCTAAACCCCTATACCTTATAATCTAGCTAAACCTACCCTATCTTCTTAAATCCCTGCGATTTTCTCACAGTAATCAAGATTTAAGATTTTAGTTCACATTATTTCTATAATCTGCGTTGTGTATTTTTTTGTTTTAGATTTTACATCTGTTTGCATACTTAATATGCACACATATGTAGAGAAGATAATGTATTACGTGTGGTAACCCATAGATTCTTTTAGAGAAAGGGTGAGAATCTTCCGATTTATTAATTATTATTATTTGAGTATCTTTTACCGAGTTTGATAAACTAACCCCGCCTTAGACCTTGTGTCTATTTGATTTCCGTAGGAATTTAGTGTGTTTATTTAATTCTTCCTATCACCGCTGATACATCGATAACATAAACAACAGTTAATAAATTACATCATTTCAAGAAATAAAAAAACCTTACCTTACCAGTGTAGAATGTTCGTATTCGAGAGTCCGGTTTTCTCAATTGGAGTTCTTGTCTGCAGCTTCCCCTAACATAATGTTTTGTATACATAGTTAGTGTTATTTGTTAGTATTCGCAAAACTGTTGAAATAGTAAGGATGGATGGATATGGGGAGGGGGATAATATGTTTGCTGAAAAGTCGGCTCCTCCGCTAACCAAGTGAAAACCGATGAACAACAATTTCAAACCGGATTCTCCCAAATACGTTTGCTAAGCTTATCCTTAAGTCCGAGTTTTACTCTCTTCGACGAGCGTCTCTTGTTACGAAAGGGGCTCTTCACGCCAGATGGGGGAATACCAAGTCTTCATGCCGTTTTTCTGTCTTACTCCGACTTCCGACTCCTCCGGATTGAATTTAACTCTACTGAGTCTAGAAGGGGTAATTCATGTCTTCCCTTATCATGTCTCTATCCGTTAAATGTGGCACGCAGCTGTTTTAGGCGAATCCATACTCCCACGTGACTAGCCATTAGCAATACGCTCCCCCACCTCTGACTAGCTGACATAAAACGCACCTTATGAGCCTTATGTTTGCTTTCAGGTTTGACAAGAGCTTACGGTATGCAAATAACCTGTAGTTTTAAATGCCGCGCCTGCGTATTATCCGCATACGTCTCTACCTCTCCCCGCATGCCCCATCTCGACAATACCGTCACAGGATTTAAAATTTTCCTCTCGGACAAAGTTCTCACTACCCTTCCGATCAGCACATAATTGTATACAGCAGCCTTGAAATCTATATGCGTGAGCAAATTCAGGATTTAGGACTGTATGAGTATTTGAACACCAGTGTTTTTTAAATGAGGTCACTAGCTCCTCGTGTGTTAGGTATTTAGGATTTTTGGGTATTTATGGGTTCTTGGATACCTACTTGCTATAAGAAAGGTTTAAAATGAGATAAATCAAGTTGTCGTTGAATCAATGACCTCCTGAATAATTGTGATGAGCTCTCTTTGAGTTTGAAGCTAGTCGAGGTACTTTACTTTGCGAAATTTTGCATGCTAAAACAATGCTACCTATTGGCGATCGCTCTAGTATAATCAGTTGTTTAGAATTGAGTGAATTTAACGTCGATTTTACTTTCACATATTGGGCGAAGTTTCCGTCGTAAGCTATGATTGATAAACCTGCCCCTTGACTTTTGTGTTTTTGTTTTATTTATTCGTTGATGGAATTTAGGTGACCGTGTCATTGAACTCTAATCGAAATTTTAGATACACAATCGAAGGTCATATAACATACCCTAATCTCGTCGGTGAAAGGATTCGGTAGGTATTAGCTATACCTATCAATTTGCTATTTCTATTGATTTTTGCGTTACGTATTTCATTTCTCATGGTTATTTGTTTATTTAATTTATGTGTTGTCGTTAATTATTTTCCCTCGTCTTATTATTATTATTATTATTCAAGTACGCCAATGTAATTACCTAGAATGATTAAGAGGCACACTCCTATCACACCTTGTAATACCTAATTAAACTGTGCCAATAGTTAATTAACTCCGATGAACGAAAGACCGATATTTAATAGGTACATCATTTTTATGGTTTGTTTGTTTACTCTTCACACAGACGACCTTCGGTATACTGACCTACTTTGGAGATTGTTTATTTCTACGGTCATTGTCCTTTTGAAACACAATTCATTGGTTAACTAATTCTTTTATATTTTACTTGTGCTAGCTTTGCCCAAACATTGGTCGTTTAAGTAGGTACTTTGCTAACCTAAGAGGTATCTGGGTGACCTAGCTTCAACTAAGGTATAGTTTGCTTGACCTACATAGTTCTGAGAAATATAGGTATTTCGGTTACGAATCAAACTGATATCGTATGTCGCCTATCCTTATACACGCTTATGTAAACAATAGACCTACCTAACTAAAACAAGTACTTGTATAACCTAATTTATAAGTAGGTATTTGTTTGTTTGACCTAATTTTGAGACGCATGTATACTCCCGCACACGAAATATAGAATAAAGAGCTTCCACGATAGTCATTTATTACGTCCTACTCGCCTCGATTCGTTTTATATGAGTTATAATAAATTAGCGTATTTACCTAACTGAAGCAAAAACCTACATATGTAGCCTAACTCAGAGTAGATATTTCCTGGTTGGCTTGCTTTCGAGCTGGTGGGCATTGTTATCCTGCGTGGAAAATAACATAATCTTTTAATTAGTTGCAGTGTGTTAGTACAAAACTCCAAAGCTCCGATTGATTTATTGGTGATGCACGCCCGTCTCTTTCTTCTTTGTCTCTGAAAATAATTAATAATTGTTTTGATCTTACCGCCCTCGATCGATTACAATTTTTTCCAGTCGGGACTTTCATAAATTCGACATTGTGATCGAGGTTTTCCCTTTTTTCGATTCCTAGCTAATGGATTCCTATCGGCCCTTTTTGAGAAAAGACTGATGGAAAAAACTCTTCAAATATCTGTCTATTTAAGATTCACTTCGGTATTTCGCTTAGTTCCTCAACCTTGTATTAACTAATGGTTTATTTCATTCGCCTTCGAGAGGTGATTCATCAAATAACAAGTCAGATGTTTAATTTTATTGTCCGGAATTAGGTAAATTATTATTTATTCTCAATATTTTAATATCACTTTAGAATTAATAACCGTAGATACGCACGTTTTCCAAGTGTACGAATTATTATCACTACTGCTTATTACAATTTCGTTATTCAATTCACAAAGGATTTTTAACCGCTAATTATTGAACCACTGTAGTTTAAACGTGACTCGAACAATTCGTTATTGTTATTTATTTTACCTATGTCATGTTATTTAAAGTAAAGTTAAAGTTTTAATTATTATATCACCTATAGTTAATTTTAAAATCGCGTGTTATATTTTCTTTTATCCGGTAATTTGATTTATTTTAAGACACTGGATTTTTGTTAAATGTTATAAAACCACTAAATATAAGTTGTAAGAAAGAACCCCGAATGTCATTTAATTCTTATTTACTGACTTTAAACACTTTCATTATAAAACACCCGAACTTTCACGAAGTATTATTTTAAAGCACTTTATCGGACTTTTATTTCTCAATTTTAAGAGGAAAATAAAACACTGAATTTACTATTTTTGCAAACACTTGTAGACATTTCAACTTTACTAGTAGTCTTCCACGACCACGACCACGATCCCGCACTTCCCGTTGTTTTTCGTCCGAACTCTCCCCCAATCTCCCAACGAATCCCTTTCTTTATCAAACCATGGTCTTTTAAAGACTTTTTAGAGCTCTCCTTTCATAGAAAAATCACTCCTGATCGCCCAGACTTTCATAGGAAAAGGACCAAATTCGGTTCCTCCGTATATGACCTTTTGTCAAATCTCTGTTAATCCCCTATCTCATGTCTTAGAACCAAATTAGTTTAGTGTCTCTCTCTCGTAAAAAATCGCATAAATTTTCTCATTGACAGGTATTTATATTAAAATTTTCATGTACTTGCTCGTAATTCATTTTTTAATGCCTACACCATAAAAGTAATGTTTTTATTTTAGAGTAAATATTCGTATTTAACTTGTATAATTTTGTTTAGGTCGTTTCGTGTTAATGATACCCTTAATTGCTTGAAATCATGTTCTATAATTTTATTTGGATAAAGTCATATCAACAAAGTGATAGCCAACCTTTTTTCTCTAGTCAGACGGTTAGCGATTCCTTCGACGGTTCACACGCATTTCCCAGTGTCAGGCTACGTTAAGCATCTTTTCCTGTGATTTGATTTAATTGTAGAGTGACCAAAATGTACCGTGGCCTTTGATATGCAATATTTTCAATATCCTGTTTATCGTGAATAGTGTTGTCAGATCAGAGTAATCCTTATATCGGTACCTATTAAAGTCAATTTAAGTAGTTCCAATCAGTTTTCTTTTGAGATATTTGGCTCTAATAACTTCGTTTCACCATTCCATTTCCATATCAATAGATTTTCCCACTTTTTCAGGTTATTATATTCAGTTTGTGAAAATTTCCGAGATTCTACCCGTTTTTTGTGATCATTCCAGATCGGTTTTAATTAAATCGACCCCTGGGACCATTCATGTTACGTTTTCCGTGCCCTTATTGATGATTTTTCATTTACTTATTTTCAACATTCCCGTCTAAGATTTTTTTGTGCTTCCGTTTAAACTTTAGGCACCCAAAATCTCCAGTTCCCGATCGCGCCTTAAATAAACATGACCCGGGTCAATAATCCTTCAACTCTTTGTCTTTAGTTCTGTTTACAATTCCGTTCGTTGAACTTTCGTTCCTGTGGGAAAGAATTCAAGGCCGCCCAAAATGATCAAAGTCCACTCTCTTATTGGTAGAATTTAAACTTCCTTTGTCCTCGAGATAGCTATGATATGGGGGTTCCCTCGATCCAGTCTCTATGCAGATCTCTGTAATAGCTCCCAACTGCTCGGACAGATGTCGCCGAATGTACCATTTTCTCTACATAAATACCCAAAAAAAAATTCCTTGTAGGCTTCTCGTAGGTTGAAGGTTGGCATTCATCACAAGGACTATGTTTATATTGCCCTGTATTTATATAGAGTACCACATATTGATAGAATTATTGATTGGAGTAAAAGATATCGGATTAAGTTCAATATATCTAAATGTGTTGTGTTGTCATTCACTAGGGCGTGTCATACCTGGTATTACCGGTATATGATGGACGCCCGAACTCTTAAACGTGTCTCCACTATGTAGGATCTTGGAATCATGTTTGATAGTAAGCTGACATTTCATACTCATATATTCAGATGGCTTGTAGCACTTCATTGAGAATGCTGGGTTTTGTTCTGCGTACTGCAAGGAACTTTAGAGACACCCGGGTTCTCATAATTCTATTCAATTCCTTAGTAAGGAGTAGACTTGAAAGTGGGTCGGTAATTTCGAGTCCATACCAAGTACAGTATTCCCTCATGTTGGAGAGAGTTCAGAAGAATTTTCTGAGATTTCTGTAGATGAGGGAATACGGCTATTACCCGTGGCTCTATCCTACCGACTTTCTTTTGGGTATGCTCAGAATGAACCATCTACGGGTCAGAAGGGATGTACATATTGCTACGAATTTCTTCAGATTAATTCGCGGATGGTTTGAAAACTCAGCTATCATGGAGAGCATTCATTTCGATGTACCCGATGGGTATCTTCGCCACCGACAGCATAGACTGTTCTATCTTCCGTCCTGCAGGACTAATTTGCCAATGGTCATGCCGGTCGGGAGAGCAATCTTGCTGTTAAACATAATTAATTCGGATATCGACATATTTAGCATTAGTGAAGCTACCTTTAAAAGGTAAGCTCTATTAATGCTTCTATAGTTTTTGTTCAAAGTAGTACAAATGTACAAATGTATTTTAAAAGCACATTGAAATGTAAAATTTTGTAATGTTTTTGAAATAATAAAATTGAATTGAATTGAATTTAATTTCTCTGAAACAATTATATTTAAAAGGTATTTTAATTTACGCACTCAGAAACCAGGATAGCTTTGCACATATACATACACTCGGGTCGATATACAAGATTCTCATTACAACATATATTCTACCCACCTACAACTAAAATGATTTTTGGACAAAGGAATACGCCATATTTCTCTCAAAAATAATTTAATATCCTCCCTCTTGACGAAAACGCTTTAAAATTTTTATTTTTTACGTTAACTCGAGATGTCAACCGTGCACGCATGTTGGGTGGTCGTTTGGCGTGTTTCTCGACTATGCACTGGTGCCGAAGGAATAGTGACGCTAGTTCCACGGAGCATCTTCCACTGTAATACTAGAAGAACAAGGACAGCATACCTACCTGCCGTCTGTGCTCTAAAGCTGATACGAAGATCCGCTTATCATATACTCGTACAAAAGCATGTACAAAGACTCTAGATACTAATATCTACAGTCTGTATGTCGGACGAATATCTACAGCTCATATCTTGGACAAATATCTATGAACTTCAGAGTGAGGACTAATATCTACAGAGCTAAGGTCGGACGAATATCTATGTCGGTCCCAGTGGCGACTAATATCTATGGAGCGTAGGTTGGACTAACATCTACAGAGGGGCAGGTGAGCAAGAGGTTGTACGGAAAAGCATAAATAACCTCAATTACGTAATTACTAATTACGTAAAGGCTTAAACGTTTAAAGGACGTACATGAAGTTTTTGCATAATATTACGTATTTTGCTGTTTACGAGGACAATAATTTATTGAACAAACATGGATGTCATAATATTAGGATATTTATTTATTTCGAAATACACGGCACCACAACCTAACCTAACCTAATCTAACCTAACCTAACCTAACTGGCATAGAAATGGTCATGGTAACAGACTAAATAATTTAGAAGCACTCGAAATAAAGAAAGCTGTTAAAACAAAACCCCAAATCCTTAATAATCAGCTAAATGTGTCCAATAGTCCAATATTAGGGATTTTTACATATGTACATATATAAATTAAGTTTTTTCAACTGCACACGCAATATTACGTTATTCCAATATGTTATACATAATTGCAAATCCAACCTCTGCCAGTGCTGTAGATATTCGTCCTCACATTTGTTCTCATAGATATTGGTCCGATTTGTTCAATTTTTGGAATTCCTGTAGATATTAGTAGACGCCTTCTGTACAAAGCATCTACTAAGAACGGGATACCCCAGTAAGGTCACATTCTTTTCATAACCCTCTTCGTTGAACATTAACATATTCAATTTAAGAGGATCACGATGTAAGAGGATTAAAATAATATGGTACACCGTGAAAATATATTTTATAGGAAACTCGTTGCATACAGAGTTCCGGAAAGCCTTTAATAATACCTACTTTCCAAACCTAATTCACATAATTACACTAGCTACCCGGTCATTTACAAAATATACTTATTATTTTATCCCCTAGTGGGCAAACGCATCGATATATTTATTTATTTCCACATATATGGCAAAACATGTGCCAGTAACATGATTAAATAAACATATTATACCTAGTACAACGATATAATCAACGTAACAGTATAACATTTTTTTAAGATAATTTCTAGAACTATACACCATCCATCAATGTTGAAACAGGTTAAATTTTATGTCCCTAACAAGTATACTCGTGGGAAATCCCATGCACTTTTTTTATGCTCCGAAAGCGAGGATTTCTGCCTAACAGATCGACTGAACTACCTAACGATTCTGCATTGACCATCGATACTTTCAATGTCACTTATAGACAATTTAGCAAACTGTCTTTTGACGCATGTCGCAAAATATTAAAACAGTCCCATACCTTTTTAATTTGTAATCTTCTGCATGATGTATTGGGAAACAACGGTTTTACGGAGAACTTGAAAAATAAATAAAATAAAGCCTGAAGATGGCCATTCGACCAAAACCGGTTAAGGGTCAAAAATAAAATAAGTGGAAAAAAGTTTAACATTGTTTTAATTTATTATTATCATGGGATTTCACACCGAATTGTCAGTTTAAAATATTAATAATAATTTCATTCACACAGTTAAAATTTTCCTGCCACCTCCGAACAGGCTCACTCTAGTTGGTTGGCATATACCAAAAAATGTAAATGTATCTTGGTTAATAAATAAATAATAATAAAAAAGATATCGTACAAATGTTGACATTTGTAACTTGAGAACGGGTCATTTCTACGATTCGTTTTTATGATCATCAAGCTGGGCTTTGGAACTTTGCCGGCCTCTGTGTTTCTTCCCACCTACAAAATGGGTCTTGAAAAGACCACTCATTTCTCTGCTCAAAAAACCTTCACACAGCATTTTTTACTCTAAATTCACAAGTTTGGAGTTAGTGTAAAAAAGATTTCTAGAAATTTTTGGTAAATCTCGCACGTTCCAAGGTTAAGACATGGAGAAATATCCAACCAACAAAGTGCCCTTGCGAAAAGAGACTTTCACGAGAATTGTGATACTTGAAGACGACAAAGGAATGATAAAGGGAATCGGTTGAAATCGGACTCCAGACGATCACTCAAAAGAACATTGAGAAATGATATGAGACGGTGAAAGAAAGGTTAGGTTGAAGATACCCAATCCCCCTCACGTCGAGAAAAGGTTAAATTACAAACTAAACGCGTTATCTGTTACGCGTAGGATCCAAACTCAGCATAAACCCTTGCAAGTTAGAACGATTTTAGAAGAAATGGAAAACACCTTAACAAAATCACAGTTTAACCTTAACACAATCAATTTTTTATTCTTGAAGTTAGCTCGTTTTATTAGCACCGACTCGGAGGACATTAAAAAATATTTTTTAGGGATTAAATATCATTATGTCTTCAATTTTTATTAAATCAACTTCCTTTTTATTACTTTTTTAAGGTTATTCCCGTCAATGTAAAATATCACTGAAGAAGAAGATAACACTAATAATCTAAACGAAAATATAAAAGAGAACAACACACAGAAAAACAGAAAATAATACCGGTAGCAACTGGGAGTCAAATCCAGAACCTCTCGTAAAACCGGAACGGGCGCCTTTTCCAATTCGGCCATTGGAAAAGGCGCCCGTTATATGTAATACATCATAACAATGGTAAATTTCTGTTAACATCATGTCGACAGAAATTTATATATTTAAAAACAACAAAAACAAATCAAATATTTCGGAGAAATACTTAATTTAAATCTTAAATTTTTTGGTTTAAAAGAAATGAGAAAAAATTCAGTAATGTATTTCATTTTTAGTGAAAAATAGATTGTACAGTAAAGGTTGGCGCAAAACTACCGATATGGTTTGAATCTTATTACACATTACAATAGGATTCAAAATAAAACACTAGTCTTGCGCCACTCTATATAATGAACCTTTACTGGTAGATTCCAGCGAAATTTTTTGCTCATATTTCACGAGATTATTCTTAATGATTATATTGATTATTCATAATCTACTTACGGTTTAGAATTAATATAGAAGAAGGAATGAAATAAAAACATATATATTTATGTAAATAGAGCAATTTTGATTCATTTTTATAATTTGCTGGCAAATAGCTTATTTCACAATAATTTAAAAAAATAAATTCTGATTTTATAAGTGGTCGTAAACTGCAAGATTTGATCAAATAATTTTTTTTTTAAATAAACATTCCTTGGTTACGAATAACTCGAAAATATCCTACTACCATCGCACTAAGCGGAAATGTTGCTTGTGTATTGATGGAGAACTTAGCCAGCCGAGGAACTGAACTCACCACCGACGACTCCAGGACGGAAACGCGACGCGATGCCAACTGAGCCACTAATAGCTTAAATTTGTTTATTTTTGCAGTACGTAAACCGGAATTTTAATTTGGTAGAGGAAATCGTTTGGGAATTCGAGCACGGCATTATTTTATTTTATTTTTTTATTTTTTTTATTTTAGCATTTAAAATATAATGTACATTTAGATGATGCAACAATTTGCGTCATCATGTTCAAATATGTTAATACCACTCTTCCATGAAAGCATTAGCTTGTGTCTGGAAGAGTAGTGTACATTTTTTAACGCTATATTATATTATAAGTTCTTAAATTACAATGTGAATGTAAAAAACAATTAGTTGTAAGTTCGGTTATATGTAATTATAAGTATTTATCTATTATCAAACAATTTTACTATTTGGATAATGTATCTAGAATTATTGTAATTAGTTGTTAAAAACCAAACAAAATATGTACTAGAAAGAAAGGGCGATCCTACTTTTTACATCTATTAAAGTTTGAAGGTATCTACTTTTCTACATCATTGACAATTTTGATCGGTGCATTTTTATAAGCGCTGTGGCAGTTTTCTTATTCGCATGTCATACCAACTCGCCGCAGAAAAAGCCGTATTATCAATTTACGAGACGAAAAATATTTAATTTAATATTCTGATCAGAAATACTTACAAGGAGCCTACCTAAGAAAACCTTTCAAAAAATACCTCACTAGGGTTAGCTGGGGTCAGGTGGTCGTGGTATTCAAATAAAAATTATTTCGTATTAAATCATTTCTTTATTTTAAATTTGTGACAAAGATACTGAATAACCTTATAATTCAAACTATGCTGTTGAATGAAACTTTTCATTTTTAGCATTATAAATGTGTTACTGTTTTCTTCCCGTCCCTTTTTCGTCCCACAAGGTTCCCACCTAGGTCTGTTTTTGTTCAACATTTATATAAACGACATCGAATAATGCTTTCAATTTTTCGAATATGAGCTTTACGCTGACTACAATAAAATATTCAATCTTGTGCATTCTCTCTCTGAGTTTGAAGCTTTACAAAGTGACCTAGAAAGGCTTTGCAAGTATGGCAAAGTTCGATGTTTAGATATCAATGATTATAAATGTCATAATGACATTCATCAGAAATAAACATATAATTAAGTACTCTTATCCACTCCACAACGAACCTGTCATCTCTCTAACGAAATGTAAAGATCTTCGTAGCAATCATATATTTGATAAGCACTTTAATCATTTAGTGGTCATATAAAATGCTTAGTTTTGTTCTTGGTATAAGTACAGTATTCAGTAACCAGCGTAAAGTAGTATTTTTTTTAAATTTTGCATTAGTCAGAAGTAGGTACACTGAAAAATGTCTCGCCAATTTGGAACCCGCTTTGCAAATTGTACATCGATGGCATAAAACATATTCAAAACAAATTTATAGAATATCTTACCTTCAAATTTAATAATAACTTTCAATGCCCTTTTTAAACTTTGCAACAAAGGCGGCCAATAGCAGATTTAACATTTATACACAAAATTTTAAATAATAAAATTGACAGTATTGAACTTCTTTCCCTAATTAATTTTAACACACCCAAGACGTACGTGCCATACAGCACAATTCTACACTTAATTTATTCTACACAATTCTACAAATCGAATGCAGCAACTAACTGGCCAATTAACCGTGGTTTTCACACGTTCAATAATTTTTACCTAAACTCTAAAATTGACATTTTCTCCGTTTCACTTCCCAAATTGAATAAGAGCATCATTTCAATGATACAAACTGTTCGATACGGATACGTATCCCTTCACAGATTACCACTTCTCACACCTTCAGACATACTCACACATGCACACACTAAACACTACGCACACCACTCGGTAATTACTATATAATATACATACCAAAAATAAGGCATTACAAAGAAACATATCGTGTGTAAGTACCCACCATGAAATACCTATCATTTAACATCTTTAAATTGCCTCATCACTGTAACCAATGTACTGTTTGTTTCTACAATATAAATGTCCAAGCCTTAAAAGATGTACAAATATTACGGTTTCTTTGTATTTCTAAAAAGACAGGAGACTACTTTTTAAGGGATTAGAATTTTTTTAGGGGATTAGTCTCGTTCTTGAAAATCCCGCAATGTGAAGGCAACATCAACAAACTTTAAAAGAACTAATAATTTTCCTAGATAGAAACACATTACGAAACTGTATTATTTATGAAGATTGATTAAACAAGTTAGGCTAAACAGATTTTAGTTACTAAACATTTTGTTTTGTATTTCTTAGAACTAACGTTTTGTTAGGATTTCACTAGAGAATTGAACCAATGTACATTCCTTGGAATATTATTTATTATTTAACGATCTCAAACTCAACAGATATAATAAAATAGCTATTTGGTTTCAAATACAATTTTTTACTTTCTTAGAATTCAGGTATATAGTTACATTTATTTTTTTTTATATTTGAAAAACTAACTTTTAAATCAAAATTGAAATTACTTACTAATCAGTAATTAGGCGTGTTGTGAGGCTAAAGAGAATACGGAAGAAGGGGAGGAAAGAAATGTGAAATTGACAATATTTCATCCAACAAAGTTTTTCGCATTTGAGTGACTGACTCTCCCGCAACTAACCGGGCCGAAAGTAGACACCAAAATTATTACCCTTCTTATATCTTCTTAAATACATGAAATATATTTTTAATATTTTCGGTATTCCTGCGCAAAGGATTAATACATAATGTGCCGTTTAAAAAAATGTGAAAACATCGCTGATAGCTGGAAAAAATGTATTGTCAAATATACCTAGGTAATATTCCCTGCCCAACAAATAGACAAATTAAAAAAATAGGAATTCTATTCTATTTCTATTTCTTTGCCCATAAGACAAAAAAATGGATGGGATCATCGGTCGAACCACATGGTTACGGACGATGTTTGGCATCTTGGCCTGTCGAGAGTTAACTCGGTTTCAATAAATTTGAACTTAATTGAATTTAATGTCATTTTTAAAATTGGAATTGATTATGTCAAGAGCACATTAAGGTATCTTTTTTGCTGCTGTGACCCATGGTTAGTAGATGTATTTGTTGAAGTTAGCTTACCGAGTCTAGGTAATTGGCTAGAAAGTTGTGACGTAGCTAGAAGTCCACTTTCCATTTGATCATTTGAACTTATTACAACAAAAGTTGTATCACGCGACTATGAATGAATTTGCGATGATTTATTTATATTAATATTAAACTAATAATTATTGTACTAGAACTAATGTTTGGAATAAAAGTGAAAATCCCAGGAATATTTGCAGTGTTAATTATGCATTAATGTTGTGGGTAGAATGTTAAAGACATTCAAATTTTCAATTTGAAAGTCTCATTTAGTTAACTATTGTGACAAGGATATGACAAGGAAAGTGTTGAAGTTGAACATAATTGTATTTACACAAAGAGTCACACCTGGTTGCACATATTCTCAGCATCGCCTTTGTGAAAGTCTTGAAAGATCACCATTCGGAATAACGTTGCTTAAAATGGCTTTAGCCGTTTAGGTAACCGTGTATGAATGTCACACAGCTACTTCCCCAACTTCTAATTCTACATTTTTATTCCTTCCCCGTATCGAAATAGCCCAAACAATTTTCGTCAGAGTTAAATTGAGCAATAACACCGATAAGACATTTTTGATTTTAACTATTTATTTAAAATCAATTTCTATTTTCAGTGCCGGCAACCCCAGCGTCTATTTTATTTTGATTTATGTACATGATTTTTTTTACTTGAAATATGTATTTCTTTTGTTAAAATTTCTTAGCAAGATTTCGTGATTTTTCAGGGATTAGCACTTTTCAGCTAAAATGTAGTTAATTAATATCTATTCTACAGTTATAATATCCTGTGATTTTTCACGGGTCTAACCATGACGTTATAGTGCAGTGATGCTGCGAGAATCATAATGCGCAATATATTAAACTAGTATTTGAATTTAAGCAAAACGTTACTATTATGGACACGTTTTAGGGGCTCTATGTTTTAATTTTTATCGTGATTTTTTTTTATAATTGACACATATTTTCAACTTGGGAGGCGGTTATAAACACCAACGCCCTGGAGCCATTTATTGGATAACTAACACCTTCTGCGTGGCGGGCTGGATTGAGAGAGACTGTTTGAGGCAGGCGTTTTGACCCCTCCAGCCAGACTCAGGACCTATTCCCTAGCACCGCGATTGGAGAGATGGATTCACACGACTCTCACTCTGGGACCGTTGTCGTCATTCATGGCGTAGTCATTACATTAGCGCAGCCGGTGGGATAATGTAAGAAGCATATGCAGGGTGTTAAGGGACGTAATTGACTTACTTTTTTAACCAGTGATTCCTGACATTATTTGGAGTAAAAATGTAAATGAAATTTTGGTGACTTTTTGGATGACTTTTTCAAAATTTTTTTCCTCAAAATCCAACAACAAAAAAATTCTTCTGCATGTCGTCACTGGTCACTCAGCCGAGTAACCGACCAACCCTTAACCCCGCCTCCAACTGTTCAACACCTACCATTTTGTTATATTTAAAAAAATAAAACACCAAAAATGTCACCGGAGACCAAAATTTCATTTACACTTTTTACTCCAAATAATGTCAGGAATTACTGGTTAAATAAAGTAAGTCAAGTAGGTCCCTAAACACCCTGTATACAACTAAATGAAATGTATAATTGAGTTTGAAAGAGACAGTTTCATGGGTTAGATGTAATCTGAGCAAACGACATTTGGTCTCGTCCGTTTTTCATAGTAAGCCATCTTTATTTCTTGTAAATCCTACAATATTATATCAACAGTAATTATAGTTATTATATCAACATCTAACACCTAATCTAGCATCTTATCCCATATGAGACTCCTCAGGTTGAAATGGGCCGGGCATGTACGGACATACGCGTCTCAAAAAGAATTATGACTGGACACCCAGGTGCAAAGACTCAGACTGAGGTGGGAAGACAAGGAAAGAGGGGATGCAGCACCTCTTCTCCAGATAACAAACTGGAAGTCAGCCGCTGAGGACAGGAGGAGTTGGAGGCGAATTTTGCTGGAGGCCATTAAAGAATCAAACGTCATTGTCATCATCATCAGCGTAGTCATCAAACTTATTAACAATTCTTTTGGTGTGTAATATTGTTTATGTCATGTATTAATATAAAATAACAAATATTATATTTTTGAATGTAGCTATTACTTTGTGGTTATCCATTATAGAATAATGAAATAATTTTACTTTGTATTAACCACTTATTTGATGTGCAAATCCGACCGGTTTCGACCCACTCTACACTAATACCTACCTACCTAATCTACATTATTATCTAGCAACAGCTCCACCCCTACCATAATAAAACATTGTTCGAAACTGTCAAATTAGTATAAGCTTTCCCTGACGAAGGAACGTTTGTTCCGAAACCGGTCGTATTTGCACATCAAATAAGTGGTTAATACAAAGTAAAATTATTTCATTATTCTAACAAATATTAGATTGAAAAAATCTTAGTATTTCCCAACAAAAAATGGTGGAAATAACATATTTTTCTGAAGACATAATATGTCGTCAATTTAAAATATACGTCATAAACCTTGAATAAAATTCTGTCTCAACTAAAGTTAAAGGAAAATTCCCCCAAGTTTTCCAATTTGATTGATCGAATATTCCAACTCACCGGCCACAGGGAGGAAAATTGTATTGAAATATTGAAAAATATATTACTCAAGGTGGGAATAATGATCATCTTGATGTTATTTAATTGACTGGAAGAACAAAATTTAAAGTAAGGCAGAGAGAGAAAATGACATCTAGGGTGTAAAAGAGATTCTCTTCATAAAAATTGGACAAAATATTTTGAAGAAATTTCGTCATGGAAACGGAACAAAAAATATGGTCGCCATTTAAACTTTCTTTGATTTTTTTTCAACAATGATGCTGTCTTCTTTTAAATATATACGCCCGCTTCGAAAAAGAAACATCAACATTTTTTTTAAATAGTTTCCCACAGGGCCTCAGTGGATGTCATCTTAGGGGATGCTGTGTGGTGGGTCTTTTTAATGAAAGGAAGGATAGGATGTTCTGGGAAGGAAAAAGATATGAGAGGTGGGTAGGAATCTGGGGGTCAGTGTGTCCAGGAGTGACGGATGGATGAATCCATCCCTCCAACTGCGGTGCAAGACCATGGGTCAAGAAAGTAGAACCGGAAAGGTCAAAAGGTCTCCCTCAACCAATCTCTCTCGATCCGGTCTGCCACGCAGCAGGTGGGCAGACGCATCCGCCGCTTAGACCAGAACAAACCTCACCTTATGAACCCTGGCACCCGTGATAAATCACCAAACATAGCGAACCACCTGGGGTGATCTATGGCAGAGGTGTTGGTTATCCAATAAATGGTTACTGGGGCGGAGGTACCTAACCCCCCTCCCAAACTGTGAAAACACTGTTAAAGTACTCTACAAACTGATCAATTAGTAAATAAATAAAAAAAAAATATATATATATAAATTTAAGAATTTATATGAATTTTGACCGGTCAGTGGTTGAGTAGGCATCGCGCTTGGGTCCCACCCGGGAGAAGCATGTTCGATTCCTCGGCTAGCTAAGTCCTCAATCACTACACAAGCAACATTTTCCGCTTAGTGTGGTGGTAGAAGGAAATTTTCAGTGTTGTGTTGGCAAAGTTGGCAAGCCTAACTACTGTATCTCCGTTTTGCTTGACACACACACGATTACACTTTTTTCAAACGGCCTGATAATCGGCGTTTAATGGCACTTACAATTATCAAAAAACCAAGATGGCGCTGATGATCGATTTATGATAATCAAAATCACCAATCAAAACTTTTTTCACCCAACTTAATTTTTATCAAATGCTATACCCCACAAAAGCTCAACTGAAGAAAATGAAATAATACCGATATTCGTTTGGGCAACATTTTGAGACGGGTTACAGAAGGGGCTGTCTGTGGGTAGGGATTATATATCGCTAGAGTTGATGATTTCCTGGTTGTAAATGAGTAAGGTAGGATGATTGTCGGTAGTTCGTACCACAATGAAAGCTATTTGACAAGAAGAACTGGCCTGAACTCATGGTGCAGGCCTTAACAGCGAACGGCTGTTCCATTTTTGTCCATTGATTTCCTCTCTAGCGCATTGGGAATCAATGTAATCCACAATGGCATACCTCTAAAGTAGACTTTAGTGACACGGCAACGAAGAGCAATTAATGTACGGGGAGGTATGCTCTCAAGTCGATTCTACTACTGTAGCAACAATGTCTGAAAATTACTTTTTAAGATACAGGTACCACACTGTCAGCAGCGCAATGGGACAGGTGGTGGGCGTGCTACAATAAAGGATAAAGACAACTTACGCCATTTCCAAGGTTTTGCAGTGCTTCCACGATATTTACATAAGACAGGGTGCACTCGTTCCCCATCTTCCTTCGCCACCACCGACTAGCCTTTGTCATGGCTGCATACAAGAGGCTCAGCTCTCCACTCAATGAATGATGTACGCAAATGATGCGGTGACTTCCCTGATATCTTTGAATTATGTATGTATATATATCATTTTTAAATATCAATATATATATCATTTAAACTCCACACAGAAGGCCCTGAGGAATTTTGTCATCTTAGGGGATGCTGTATGAAGGGTTTTTTAAGGAAAGAAAGAAGTGGAAGTTCTGGGAAGGAAATGTGTATGAAGTGTGGGTAGGAATCTGGGGGTCAGTGTGTCCAGGAGTTACGGATGTATAAATACATCACTTCAACAGCGGTGCAAGGCTATGGGTCATGGGATTCCGGCTGGAAAGGTAAAAAAACCTCCTCAAAAAATCTCTGGGTGGGCAGACACATCGGCCGCCAAGACCCTGAAAAAATTCACCCCATGAACTCTAACTGAACCCCCTGCTAAGAAACTAAAAGTAGCGAACCACATACTATCTTACTAACGAACCACGACATATGGCAGAGGTGTTGGTTATCGGGTTCTCGGGGCGGCTTATACCCGCCTCCCAAAATGGAAAAGAAAAACAAACATTCTCGGGTTATGAATAACCTGACAATTTTTGAAAATCTCCCACTACCACCACAGAAAATGAAAAATTTTGCTTGTTTCGTTATGGAGGACTTAGTCAGCCAAGGAATTGAACCCAAGAGGCCTGAGTGGGAGCCAAACGCGACGCTAACTCGGCCACTGACTGGTCGTTATTATGTACCTTCCTAATTATGTTCATTTTTTTATTATTATTGATTTTTCTGTTTGAATCTGATAGCTATATAAATATCTCTAGTAATATATGGCAGACTGTAATTACACCATCCTCCCTGACATGCTGGATTAAAAGCTTAAATATTTTTTTATTAAATTGTAAATAACCCGCCTTTGCATTGAATCAAGAAGGTTCATCGAGTGTTTTGGGGCTTCAGACTAGAGCTACCTAATTAAATTGCCAGATATAGAGACTTGAGGCTTGTAAAGGGTCAGAAACTGGTTACTTTTGAAATATTTGCCAGCACTATAAATACAGGACCGCAGCTTTTACTTAGATTTACAGGGGCTTCAATTGAACCCCGATACTCGACCCTGTCTGTAAATAATGCGACAAAGAGGTTGTTACGAAAATTATGGATAACATTTTAACTTGACAAAGGGACAACACTAATTTCGTGAACATGTGCCTGTCCATTGTCAAACAATGGAAAAATTAAATGTTCAAAATATGGTCATATATTTGGCAAAAGGTCTGGCAACTAAATTGTAGAATTACAGAGATATGTAGATATTATATCCATATCAACGTATTGTAATCTTTTCGGGAAACTGTCTGCCTAAAAGTGGTTCGAAAGTGAAAGTATCTTCAACGAATTTGAAATTTACAAATAATATATTTCTTTTATCCAGAATTAATCTTAACCCATTTCATCTTTACCCAAGTGCACGTAGTTATTTTTTCTCGTTTTAATCGAGTTTGAAAATTTGTACTTTCCATACGAAAGAAACTGAACACAATCGACCAAAAATTTTTCATTTAAAATATTTTTTTATGGATAAAAGAATTAATTAATAAATAGGCTTTCCGATTAGGACCCGAGTGGATAAATGTGTGGCAGCAAACGACGCAGCTATTTTGAATCAGGGAATCATTCCTATTGGCTCCTCATGTGCCAATAGCGATCTCACAATATTTTCACCCAGTCACCGGCTGCCGATACTAAATTAGCGGAACCGTTCTGTTCCGAATTGCCGACGATACAACAGCGCGTAATTCGCTACGTGTTCGCTTTCACTGTTCCTTACGAATTTTTTTTCTAAATTTAAGATATATTTAAGTTTGGCGTGTCTGCACTTGCATAAGTAAGGAGCCGGATCGTAAGGAGCCGGAACGGAACTACCATTTCATCATTTTGTATTGTCTTACACCCCATCAAGGGGGTGGACTAGACCTATGACCGTGCATCAACTGAGGAGATGACTCCCAAGGCAGCGGTTGCATAACCCGCCCGCGCTTCCCCCGTCGCCATGGGCGGGCCTGAAGACCAACAGTTGCGGACCGGTGCCCTTCCGCCCTGCCTCCGGTGACCCGATGCTCACTTTTATCCCTTCAGGTCTTTCCCTCTTTAATTCCAATACCTTCTTCGAGGGCGTACCGGGAAGCCGGCTTAGGGGCGCGGACACCGATTCCCGCTTGCAACTGGACTGATGGCTCCGCTTATCCTCGGCGGGACTGCCGGACGTCTGCAACTCAGTTGTTTTGGTTAAGTCGTACAATCTTATCATAATATGTATTTTTTTTCTAGTAACTTTTCCTCTTTTCTATTAATAAACTTCGTTTTCAGCTATATCCAGTGGCAGAGATGAGACGTGATACTGTGAAATAAATAACTAACACCATGTACGCACTCGCATACTGCCTGCTAACAATGTATGCCCGGACATTGGAGGTCTAGAGTCATTTTAATAAAAAAATAGCTTAATAATGAAATAATTTTACTTTGCATAAACCACTTATTTGATGTGCAAATCCGACCGGTTTCGGAACAAACGTTCCTTCGTCAGGGAAAGCTTATATTCCTGACAAAGGAACTTTTGTTCCGAAACCGGTCGGATTTGCACATCAAATAAGTGGTTTATACAAAGTAAAATTATTTCATTATTCTATAATGGATTACCACAAAGTAATAGCTACATTCAAAAATATAAAAAATAAAAAATAGCTTCTTTAGAGGAAACCATCTGTTTCCTTAGAACGCCGTGGGAGAGTGGTGGGCAACCTCCAGTGTTCCTTACGAATATTTTGTAAATGTAAATTATGGTAGTGAAGGATGTAACTTGTAAGTACAGTCTTAATGTTTATTTGATTTAGACCAGACCATCTAAGACCACCGTCGTAGTTCAAAAAACTTTTTCCACTTTTAACGATAGAAAATCAATTTGGCGAACTTTCTTCTTCAACTAACAAACAATTTCTTTCGTTCGTCTAGGGCCTAAGAGACTAAAGCTCTCTTAATTGGTGACATCAGTTTTCGCAAAATCGAAGATCATATTAATTTTTTTTTTTTTTCAATCATCACAAAACCGTCCACAAAAAAGATAACAAAAATAGAAATAATATAGGTCGATTACTATCTAGACTCTAGACCATAGATTCTCAACCTTTTTTTTTCCCACCGCCCACTATAAAAATATTTTCATTTCTAGCGCCCTTTTTAAGTCGTGAATAACACGATGAAGGGGTCGTAATGGGACACAACGGTAGGATTATATTTGCCACAACGGAAGGGGCATAATGGGATAGTGAAAATATTTTTGAGGATGGATGGCCCCTAATCGGATGGGATGTGGCAGATGGGATGGGATGGGATGGGTGTCACTGGGTCTCCTACCGCCCCCCTGAAAGTCTGAAACGTCCCCCCCAATTTTCTCTTAGTCTTCTCCCGCCCCCTGAAAGTCTGCGGTTATCGCCCGCTTTGAGAACCTATGATCTAGACTTTAGACTATAAGTTCTCAACAATGGCACCCCCTTGGGGGGTTTTCAGACCTTCAGGGGGGCGGTAGAAGACCAAGAGAAAATTGGGGAGACTCGACGGGGTTCTACGTTAGCGTGATAAAAAAAAATGGGGGTCCACAAGTTGTATCTGGGGGTTCACGAAAATTTATCTGCTTTCGATAGTAAAGAACAAAAATGTTGGCTTGGATTTACCTATCAATGTAGGCAGACAACAAAGTACTAAAAAAAATTAAGGAAACAACAAAAATCCAAATTTTTGGGTGATTTTTGACAGGCTATATTTTGGTGAAAAATGGTCGTATTGAGACTTTAAAAAAAGCATTTTGAAGCTTTAACTATATTTTGAGCTACGGTTCTCATGCAATCCTAATAGATAGTACAAAAAAATAATTTTGCAAATTTTTTGGTCCACGGGCTTGAAATTTTTTTTAGTTTAGTTAAGACTATCGCTAACGGATCAGATAGTCTTAATATTTAGCAATAATTTCCTTTTTTTAAAACCTCCCTTAATTTTTTAAGTAGTGAATTTTAAGAAGGTCAGTGACTGTTACTTGTAAAAACTTTCATATTTGAAATTTAATTCTATTTGGGAAATACAGTACAGGACTAGGTTTTTTTCGTAACACCAGAACGAATTGAAATTTTTATTTAAAACTTTGGGAACATATTCAATAGTTATACTAACAATTCATGAAATAAAAAAAATAGAAACATTTTTTTGAGTCGTCTACATGTATTTCTCCCCTAAGTCTGTAATCATATTATTTTAATAAATAGAACAAGAAAATACATTTCTCTTTTATTTACACCACTCTGAATTTAGGGTTGGAACTCAGCCGCGATACAAATTTCCATCGTTACATTTAGTCTTCACATTTTTTGACGAGTTTTGGGAATGTGGTAGAAATGTAACAGCAGGGGGTCCACTGAAATCAGTAAAATTTTGAAAGGGGTCTACGAGAAAAGTAAGTTTGGGAACCTCTGATCTTGATGTTTCACGAAATTTCCATTTAAACGAATCGCGGAAGATGTTTTTGACAAAGACTTTTCGTTTAAATGTTTATCAAACGTTTATTTTCTATTTTTCCAAAGCTTTTCGTTAAAATAATTTATAGTCTCGTTTTAAAAGTGACTTTTTAGAATGTAATTCAATCCTTTATGAAAAAAACGAACAAAGTCTTTTTTCTAAAACTACAAGATTTCGAAGAATTGCGTACCTACTGAATAGAATAAAGCCGTTTTTCTAATGGTGGAAATAATAGGGATAAATCGTACTATCCAATATGTTGGAATAACGAAACTTATGAAAGCTACGTAACTCTTAATCAATATATATTTTTATTTTTTACATTAGCTTCACACAGGAGGCCCTGAGGAAAATAATTTCCCTCAGGGCCTATGTCATCTTTGAAGATGGTGTGTGGAGGGTCTTTTTGAGGAAAGGAAGGAGTGAACATGGATCTTGAAGAGACCCATGTTGTAGGAGGGAGGAAATACAGAGGCCGGTAAATTGTTTCACAGCAGACCCGTTGAACTCAACAACGAGTCATAGAAACGACCCGTTCTTATGTGACTAATGTCAACCGTGTACAAATTAAATACAAATATTTAATTATTGAAGAAGATAAATTTCAAGGAAACCTCACAGAAAATCATCAATGTGAATGATGATTTTTTCCATGTTTTTATCGTCCAATTCCAGTGCACCTTTTCCTATACGTTTGGTCATCTTATTTATATTTGTGGTTTCTTCTTCGGAGTCGCTAGATGTCGCTTTATTTTGTGTTTTATTTCGCCAATTAATTTTTAGTGGTTTGAAGATTGGATGTTGATTTTCTAAAAATAAAGCATGCTGTTTGGTTATTTATGTGGTGAGAGTGGATTATGTGTTTTTTGTAAAATGACTGGCAAAGGACCTTGAATTTTGTGTTACTAATCACTGCCTAAAAATGGTAAAAATACATGTTGCAAAGAAAAGGAGAGGACTCACCGGAAAAAGGTAAAGATCTTGTATTCTGGCAATGCTGCGTTCGTTCATCCATCCAATTGGCACAAACAGTGATAGTCGGGAGTTGGTTTAATTTATAGTACGTACACGGCGCAACTATTTTGATAGCGGATTTTTCGTGAGCAGAGCACAGTGATGGCTATATCCAGCGGGAGTTTATTGCAGACTGATTAAGATTGTGGGTAAGCGAGGGGGGAAAAGGTAGGACAAAAGGACTTGCAACAATAATTAATACCAAGTCCAAGCAGTGATAGTATGTATGCGTGCTGTGTAGGTATGTGTATGTGTAGGTATTAGTATGTGCGTAACCATGCCCCCCGCCTGGCAGGGGATGAAAGAATCCACTTCCATAAACCAAAAGAGTGCCAATACGTTTCAATGCGCAAACAAAATTGTAACACGCGGTAGAAAGCAATTAATTATGTAAAAGTTATAAAAATGTTTATTTAAGTTATATAAATGCTTTTACCAAATGGTCAAATTGACCGATATAACAAGAAAAATTAAAAAATAAAATATGGAAACGTAAAATTATGATATGTTAATGTGATAATATGCGGTAGATAAAACTAAAAGTAAGGTTTAGTACCTATTTAACAATGAAACTAACCTAATTGATTTTAAGAATAAAAGTATTATGAACTAACTTCTGTTAAATCTATTGTGACGGTAAGGGACAGAGTTTAACGACTGCCCTGCGGTATATTCCGGAGTTAGTTTTAACATCCGCAACGCGGATCACTCCATCTGCCCCGGGGTAGACATTGACTATTACCCCAATAGGCCATTGAAGTGGCGCGATGTTGTCACTCTTAATCATTACTACCGTGCCTGTCGTTACCGGATTCGCATTTGTATTCCATTTTTGGCGAGCTTGCAAAGTATTCAAATACTCAATTCGCCATCGGTTCCAGAATGTCTGAACAAGACGATCCACAAGATGTTTGCGTTGTACCAAGTTGACTGGCTCGTCTGACAAATCAGCAGCGGGTAAAGATTTTAAGGGAGTGAGCGTTAAAAAATGCGCGGGGGTTAGCGGCAATGGAGCCAAAACGTCGTTAACACTAAGTACAGATAGCGGGCGTGAATTTAGAATTGCTTCAATCTGAGAAAGCACTGTTTGCATCTCTTCATACGTCAGTAGAGAGGTGCCTACTATTTTATTTAAATAACCTTTCAGGCATTTAATGTTACTTTCCCAGATCCCCCAAAGTGAGGAGCTTGCGGTGGATTCATCTTCCACTCAATTCGATTCTCCAACAGATTGTCTGAGAATTCCTTTTTGTAATTGGGTGACTCTATAAGTTCAAATAAAGACCGTAAATGGGATTTAGCTCCCACAAAGTTCGTTCCGTTATCGGAGTACATTATACTCACAGGACCTCGACGAGCAAGGAAACGCTTAAAAGCGTTGAGGAAGACTTCGGTGGAAAGATCTGAAGCGAGTTCAATATGAACTGCGCGGGTCACCAAGCAAATAAATAAGCAAATGTATGCCTTTTGACTTCGCACCCCCCGACGTCTATAAGGAATTATTTGAAGCGGGCCCGCGTAGTCAACCCCTGTGTGAAGAAAAGCCTTAGCTTCGCGGACGCGGCATGCGGGTAAATCTCCCATTATTGGGAATTGCGGTTTGGGATTGACTTTGAAGCAAGTATTGCACTGATGCACACGTTTCCGAACCAAATTACGCGAAGAAAGTATCCAAAATCTCTGTCTTAGCAGCGACATCAGTAACGTAGGACCCGTATGTAGGTTTCTGATGTGATAGTAGTCTATTATTAGATTGACTACATGATCACTAGCGGGTAATAGAATTGGATGCCGACTGTCAAATTCTGTTTCTGCGTTTCGCAATCTGCCTCCTACCCTTAGAATTCCGTCATGGATAAACGGATTCAGTTTTACGATCGCTCGCCGAACCTTCTTCCCATCTTTGACTGCCTTTATATCTTCGGAGAAGTGTTCTTCCTGTATAGATTTAATAACAGCGGTTTCTGTAGCTAAGATATGGCTTAATTCGAACGCTCGTGGTAATTTCTTGATAAAACGAAGAACATAAATTACTATTCGGATTAATTTCGGCCATGAGCTAACACGAGAGGCTAGTGCACACAATAACGGAGGAGCAATTGTTTTGAGGCGGTCAATGTCTTGAACGGACATCAAAATTTTTGTTTTCCGTTCGGGAGGATCAGTCACAGATTTCGCATTAAAACGTTGTAAAGGCCAATCACTTTTAGGTAATTGGGCAAAGACGGGGCCTTTAAACCATAACGGATGGTCGATTAGTTGAGCGGGCGTAAGACCCCGCGACAAGCAGTCGGCGGGATTGTCTTGTCCTTTTATATAATGGAAGCATTCAGCCCCCAGATGGTTTTGTATTTGTGAGACACGGTTGGCAACGAAAGTCTGCCATTTTGCGGGCGGTGAATTTATCCATGCTAGAGCAACCGTGCTGTCGCAAAAAGCTAAAGTCGTATGAGCTTTCGAATTTGATGTGTAGGTATTACTGACCGTATGCATTAATCGTGCAAGTACTAGCGCTCCACATAGTTCTAATCGCGCAAGTGAAATCGTCTTAGCCGGAGCGACCTTAGATTTAGCACATAATAAATTAATTGTGGTTTTATCAGTATTCGGACAGTAAACATGTAGGTAAATAACACCTCCAAATGCGCGTTTGCTCGCGTCTGAAAACCCGATAAGCGTTAATATACACTGGGGTTCGATTCCTAAAAAACGAGGAATTTTAATAGATTGCAGTAATGGCAATTCTTTTTTAAACTGTCGCCAAAGTGTGACAACTGTTTCAGGAGGAGTATCATCCCAATCCAGGTTATACTCCCATAGAGATTTAATTATCAGCTTAGCCAATAATACAACTGGTGCGGCGAAACCCATCAAATCCCAAAGACGAGCAATCGTCGAGAGAATATTTCGTTTAGTACAAGTTCTTTCGTCGGTGTGTACGACAAATACGAAATGATCAGAAGCGGGTATCCAATGAAGTCCTAGTATTTTCAAGTTTTCATCGGGATTAAATTCCACATGTTCCTTAACACGACGAGCTGTAGGAATCGTGGATAAAAACTTTGGAGAGTTAGAAGAGAATTTTACAAGATCGAATCTTCCCGCGGCGAATAGTTGAATCAATTCCGTAGACAACTCGGAAGCCTCCTCGACCGACGAGCAACTGGTGACGAAATCGTCCATGTAGAGTGAGCCCTTTTCCACCAGATTTGCAGCAAGTGGGAAACGAGGTTTTTCATGCGACGCAAGTTGACGCAATGTACGCATTGCGAGGAATGGACTGCAAGACATGCCGAATGTGACGCGATTAAATTCAAACAATTGCAAAGGGTCACTATCGTTAAATCTGTACAGCATGCGCTGATAACGTCGGCATTCTTTTTGCACCACAATTTGCAAATACATTTGTTTTATGTCAGCGGTTATAGCTATGGCGAATAATCGGAAATTGAGGATAATGCGAAACAAATCACCTTGTAAATTCTTTCCGGTATGTAGGATGTCATTAAGCGAGTAACCCGAATCGGATTTCATACTCGCGTCTAGCACCATGCGAATTTTGGTGGTCAATTTATCTTCGCGAACTACGATATGATGCGGGATTACGTAATGCGGTAAATCGGAATTGTCAACTGGGGAAATGTAACCTTTCTGAAGGTATTCGCACAATATTTTGTCGTATTCTAACTTTATTGCGGGTTGAGATATTAAGCGGCATTCGAGAGCCCGAAACCTGCGTTCGGCGGCGGGTAACGATTCACCGAGAATAGAGGGACTGTTTCGAAACGGCAACGCGACGATATAACGACCTGCCGTGTCACGAGAAGTAGTGAGTTTAAACATATCCTCACACTCTTGTTCATCAGGCGTTAAAAATTTCTCATCTGGAATGTCTTCCAATTCGAAGAAGCGCGAAAGGCAAAATTCATCATTTTGCGTGAACGTACAAAATGATTGCGTGGTGTTTATACTTGGGTTTTCAATCATCGTTGGGGCAGTACCCAAGATGAGATATCCCAAAGTAGTTTCGATAGCAAATGGCTGTCCGAGAGAACCTGATATTTTGTTTGCCTTTAGAATGCGAGCAAACATGTCACATCCTAAGATGATATCAATCTCGCCGGGCGTACAGAATGTTGTGTCTGCTAAAGGCAAATTGTCAAGATACGACAAAGAAGAGCGGTTAATGTTAACAGTAGGCAACTCACTGGTTATGGTTTCTACTACATATGGTTTAATCGTATACGACTGAGTGATGTCATAGCGGGAGAGTAATTTTAAGCAAGTTACGCCATTTGTCACATTTCTTACGTCACCTATTCCCGTGACGTAAGTACTTGGAGATGACCGCACCGTAAGATTCAAGCGTGAACAGCATTTGCGCGTAATTATGTCCCTTTGGGAGCCGCTATCTATTAGAGCCCGTATCGTCTGTACCTGGCCCTTAGCGTCTCTGGTAGTGCAAACAGCCGTTCCTAATAGTGCAGTAGTATTTGCACTTGGGCATGAATTTGTCACACATAACGAAACCGGATTCGAAGAATTTAAGTTATCATTATCGGCATCCGTTTGTGACGCGGGAGATGGTATTGGGTCCGTTTGTGACTTCGGCCCATTAGTTTGTTTGAAATGCAACAAACTATGATGGTTGAGCGCGTATGTTTTGCATGTAGTCTTCGATTTACAAGCTTTCGTGGTGTGCCTAGTACTGAGGCAGTTCACACAAACTCGAATCTTTGATGACTTAATACAGTTAAATCGCTCGCGTGGTTCTAGACTTGTGAATTTAGAACATTGGTATAAAGGGTGTGATCCCCTTTGACAGCAAAAACAAATTTCGATGGAGTGATTATCGATTTTTTCAACATTAATAAATGCCTTTGCGGAATTAGTTTTTTGCGGTTTAGCGGTATAATTATTATTTGAGCCAAGACGGCTCGATGTTGATTGCGTGATTTGTGCGCGATTAAGAATTCGTTGCTGTACTCTTACGAAGTCGATTAGTTCCGCGCTGGATGGTAGATTTTCATTATTTTTAATAGAAGATTCAAAAGCCTTTACAGTCTCTATGTCAAGACGTTTAAGACCCAGTTGCAACAATATGAATTCTGCGAGGTCTTTTATTTTCAATTGCTTCAGCGCGGCGATGTTTGCGGAGTATGCATCTGCAAAATTCTCTAAAGAAGCGGGCGTGGCCGAGTTAACTGGAGGTAATTTCAGCAATCGGTCAAAGTATAATTCAGCAAGAACGCGTTGATCATTATACTTAGTACACAATGCGTCCCAGATAACTTGATAATTTGTACCTGTAGGCGTAATAGCTTTGCAAATACTTAATGCTTTTCCGGTTAATTTAGACATCAGATACTGCATTTTTTCCGTATCATCCAGAGAATCATTCAAATGTATAACTGAATTATATGTTTCATAAAAGAGAGACCAACTATCCAGATTCCCGTTAAAGCACGCTATCTCCAATGCAGGTAGTTTAATTTGACGGCGAGGTTTCGCAACCCGATTCGACAGCATATTTGCTTCTGTATATTTAATAACACCGAAGAGTTCTTCAAATGCATTTAATTGAGTGTATTCAGCGATTGCTTCCGGATTCAATTCCAGTTCGCAATCCACCTTTTCATCTAATATTGTTATAAATTCAGAACGAATTTTTTCAACAGTAGTTGCGCCTGATAAAAAAGATTGGCGATCGTAAATGCTTTCCGAAGCTTTCCTTATCTTGTCATACACCGACTGTAGGCTCGCAAAACTAGCGGCTAGTTTAGCATTTAAACGTTTGAGACGTCTTTCATCCCGAGACGATCCGGATGATGCGCTCGTAGCCATTTTCTTTATTCCGGTTATATTTACAAAATATGAAACGTAAGACAACTAAAAATGCGGTTAAAGGGTATGCGGTATGGTATGAGGAAGGGTATGCGGTATATAAAGGGTATGCGCTAAAGGGTATGCGCTATACACGGTGTCCGGAAACTCGTAGTACAAGCGGGAAACTGGTAAATCTACATCACATTCGGAGTCGATTTGTAATATAACTTTTTTGATTTGAGCTTTCGTTTTCGAGTAAATCGGGTCCGAAGTTGGATTTTTTCTGGTTAAATTTGAAAAAAATTTTCACTAGGGGGTTGATTTTAGCTGTGTAATGTCTTATAAAATGCATTGAAGGGTAAACCGGGCTCAAAATTTTTTTTAACCCTTTAGTTGCCGAAAAAATAGAAAAATACAAAAAAAATAATATTAAAATCGAAATGCTCAGACCGAAAAAAATAAGTTTTTTGGGTTCTCTACGTGATGTAGATTCACCAGTTTCCCGCTTGTACTACGAGTTTCCGGACACGTTGTATAAAGGGTATGCGGTATGATGTATGCGGTTTGATGAGTCTGTATTATTTATGCGGAATTAATTAATTAATATATTAATTAATATATTCAATTAATTCACTGTAATCCGCTCACAGGGTTAAATTGACTGTTGCGCGGTGTAAAGGTTAACGGAATACGTGCACAGAGCGGGTAAAGAAAGTTATTTATTGCGTTTATTATCATTAACAAATCATAAATATTGCGATCGTAATATTATTCCACTTTGTAATGATATCCAATAATACAATTATTAAGAAATAATCGTATTATTTATAAGGTAGGTAAATGCGATTTTATCAGCAAAATACAACTACATAAGTTATCAGAATAAATATCAAAAGGATGCCTCGTATTTATTTATTCTAACAGCGGGTAAATATGTTATTTCCAACCATAATAAAATGATATAGGAAACAGAATTACTCATGTAGGTATATCAAACCGTTAATGCGGATAATTATTTTTGTGCGATGTTATAAAACGTAATCTCACTCTGCTAGTTTTTTATTAATATTGTGGTTCAAATATATACGGCTCGCTAGGATCAAAAATGTATGGTTATTTATGTGGTGAGAGTGGATTATGTGTTTTTTGTAAAATGACTGGCGAAGGACCTTGAATTTTGTGTTACTAATCACTGCCTAAAAATGGTAAAAATACATGTTGCAAAGAAAAGGAGAGGACTCACCGGAAAAAGGTAAAGATCTTGTATTCTGGCAATGCTGCGTTCGTTCATCCATCCAATTGGCACAAACAGTGATAGTCGGGAGTTGGTTTAATTTATAGTACGTACACGGCGCAACTATTTTGATAGCGGATTTTTCGTGAGCAGAGCACAGTGATGGCTATATCCAGCGGGAGTTTATTGCAGACTGATTAAGATTGTGGGTAAGCGAGGGGGGAAAAGGTAGGACAAAAGGACTTGCAACAATAATTAATACCAAGTCCAAGCAGTGATAGTATGTATGCGTGCTGTGTAGGTATGTGTATGTGTAGGTATTAGTATGTGCGTAACCAATGCTTTTTTTGGATTTCGTAAGATTCGAACCCTAGTCGGCTGAATGTTTGCAAAGCTTCATCGAGCGCTTAATACCATTGCACTAAAGGGGACTTGCGTGGGACCGTGGATTTATCATTTATATTGGAACCGAGTTCCTGAGAATAAAATACATATTTTATTGCTATCTCATTCTCTCGCAGCCTAAATCCAATATCTTATCATAGATGATCATATATCCTATGAACGTGTTTGTCTCTTTTTTCTCGATTCCGTTTCATCGAATTTCAAATCACAACGGTGTTAAGAAGTTTTCACTTCAAAATTGATAATTTTCTCAACTGGGAATCGAACGCAGACCTTTGGTCTTGCAGGATGAAAGATCTTTATTGTTTTACACTCTAGTTCAGCTCAGCATTGTTCAGAACGTGAATAAGAAAAAAAAACTTCTCAATTTCAGAGATTCATATTCAATCCATCCTATTTATTCACGTGGAAAATATTATTACTCGTATATTCGAGATGTAATTTATTCGGAATGAAATCTACTGTTACTAAAAATACATTTTGAAACATCTACATCCTTTATTTTTCAATGTTTTTCTTTCCCTTTCAGTAACTCTAACAATTCATTTCATATTTTAAGTTTTTTTCGTGCATAGATACATTTTTATATATATAGATTTGTGAACACGTCGATAAATGTACCCTTGTCAGTCATCATCGTATATTATCATCACAGAAAGATAACAGATGCATGTATTTTTTTAATTCACCGTCAGTCAGTAGGCCTTAATAAAAGTGTGGCGGCCACTTGTGCCGAATTAATTGCTCCGCCACTGGACTCCACCGAACTCGCTGGAAACACACTACGAGTACCTAGATGTAAGCCGCTACCGGACCTACCTACGGCTGATAGAACTTCTATCACCTGGTAACAATAAGCGCGGCAACCTACTGGAAAGTTCCCGTCTCCACAATAATTTATCAACACAGCGACTGTGTGAGACGCGGCGGTCGAATTTCACCCACCATTCTCGAAACTACTTGTACGGCCGGCAGAGTATAAAAGTCAGCGCGAGCCGCATACAGCTCATTCTCAAGTCTAGTTCCCATTCATCGGTCAAGCAACTCACACACCGAGCAGTGAATACAATTAGTCCAGTGCCGCGACCAAGTACGTGCCTGCGCGGGCACTTGCCCGCGCAGTCAACCGCAAGTGAACAACATTTGTCCAGTGTGACAACAGGAATATTTCCAGCACCTTCGAGGAACCTCAGCAATCTTTTGAGGAAAGGTAGGAGATGAAGTTCAGTGTAGGAAAAGGGTATCAGGGGTAGGCACAAAGATATTGAAATATAAAAGGATGTGCTATCTGCAACTTTTACTGGGTGGGACTGCGCTTCCGGGTGTCGCCGATATTGTTTACCAATTAACAAATAAACTAAATGATCGAATAATTAACGAATAACCCAAACTAATTTTAAACTAAATGAACGAATTCTTTCCATATTCAATAATCAATACTAATGCACACCTTCAAAAAATCAATGAACAAATTATTTTCGTGCTGAAAAGATGCCGCGAATACAATATAATACACCATTGCAAATAAATAAATTGATTTTATAAAACAACACACTGAAATAACCACTGGAGCCATATATTGGCGCCATTTTAAATGTCTCCGATTGCTTAATTCGGCAAATGTTTTAAAAAATATTTAAGCCTCCACTATTTTAAACTTAAAACGAAGCTATTAAAATGCTTTTATCTCTTATGACTATTGATGTCGTAAATTCGAACTTTATTGACTATTTTATAACGACGTTAAAAATAATTTTTTTTATTGGTGCCCTTTTTTACTCATTTAAAGTACGCTCTAGCGTGTTTAAATCGCACTTTATGGAACGCGCGTTTTTTTAAGTTACCATGGCAACATCAACGAAGCACAACTCGTTCATCTACATCTACTATGTTTTGCTCCTCCATCCATGTTATGAACCTTTCATATTCTTTTTTATAAACGTCTTTGGATTTTTCAGGTATTAACCGCGATTCTGCTTTGGTATTTAAATTATCAATGTTAGAATTCATTTTACAACACACAATAACTAGTAAAAACTGTGATGTCAACTATTAATCTTATGTGACAGATTGCAAATTAATGTTTGTGTTTTTCATTTCCATGACAACAAGATATTGTGATGGCACATCACGAATTCATTAATAGTTCTTATTTCCAAATTTTTATTAATAATATCAATATTTATGTTTTCAAAGTGTACCAATAAAAAAAAATAGCGTAAAGTATTCGTGAATAACTGGTCTTTAAAACACTTGCTTTATTTCGAGCACTTGGCTACGCCGTCGTGCTCGAAAAATCGCGCGTGTTTTAAAGACCTGTTTATCCACTTATATTTTAATATACTATTTTATATATTTTTTTCACGCGAAATTCCTGATCAGCTGTTTACGGTTAAAATTAAGTTCTTTTTTCCATAGATATGCACCTTTCTTTATCACAGACAATATATAGAAAAAAAAAATTCTATGTTTGCTCGAAAAAGTACCTCTCACGGCAGTTTCAATGTAACAACCATGCAGGATTCGCGCGGTAAAAAATTAACTATTTTTTTTAATATTTTTTTTTATAAATTCTACAAATATGAGATAAATGGTAAAATACAGGTTAATTCATTGGCTTTATAGCACTATAATAAGTTTTTATGTCTTTATGTTAAAATTCGAAGGTATGTTTTTTTTAATGTTGATAATGTTGTTTAAAAATGATCTGCTGAAAATCTCGAACAAACGGAGAAAAAAGTTTTAAAAGACGCTGTTGCTCCAGTGGTTATAGTTTACTTGTTTACGCCGGGATTTGAACTGGCAACCTCCAGAGTCAAAGCCAAGTATTATAACCACTCAACCGCAAACGTATACTTATAAATAACATTTTCTTTGTTCTCAACTTCTCATTTTTGTGTCAATTTTTAACATCATGGAAATGATAATTAGTTAGAATTTGCATCACAACGCCTACCGAAATATTATTCAAAAGCTTATTGTGGGCGGTGTTAGAGGGTCGATAATCTCTTTTTAATTTTGCAAATTGGGGATTTTGGATTAATTACTTATAATTAGATACGTCAATTCTCTAAAGGGCAGGAATTGGAAATAGCTTCGCACCATTGTTTTTTTTAATTTATTGGAATAACTTAGTGAAGTTCATAAACCGTAAAGTAATGTACATGATATTTTACTTTAGATCCACACAGGAGGCTCTGAGGAAAAGAATTCCCCTCGGGGCCTATGCAGGGATGCTGTGTAGAGGGTATTTTTAGGAAAAGGAAGGAGTGTTTTTAACTGTATGTATAATTCAAAAACTTCCCCTTCTCTCCGAAGTACCTACATTTCTTCGAGGCAAAATCGGGGAACCGGCTATAGGGCGCGGACTTCGAGCATAGTCTGCGGTTGTGCCGATAGCTATATGCATTCTCATTGGGATTGCCCGGCGGTTCATGGAATATTTTCTCTGGCTTTTCTTTTTATATATTTTATTTTCTTTCTGCTATTATAGTAATTACTTAGATTATAAGATAATCGTGTAACTGTTTTTTCTTCATTACTTATTTTATTTTCAGAAGGTTTCTTCGACTGGTCATACTGTCTTTTACTAACACTATTATCTCTTTTTGATGTTACCTATTTCAGAAGAATTATTCCACGGGCTGCTACTTCCATTTATCTTTTGTATAATGTTGATGTAAGTACTTGCATACTGCTTACTAACCCCGTATGCATAGACATTGGAGGGTCTAGAATCGTTAAAATAAATGTAGCTTCGTTCAAAAAACAAGTAGAGTCATGACGTGTGCGGTGAAAGAGGAAACCATATGTTTCCTTATAAAGCCGTTGGGAAAGTGGTGGGGTCCCCTCCAATGTATGTATTATTGTAACAATAATATCTGTGCCCGAGAAACATACGGATGCAAGTCCAAAATTTGAAGAAATTAGTTTTTGATGTAGACTTGAAGTAAATTGTCATGTTTATCAGTGGCAGAAGGATACAGGTCCAATCATGAAGAAAAATAGGATTTTCAAAAATGTACACAGACGCAACTACCTTTGATGCAACGACTATCTTAGGAGCAGAAAGATGTACATATAGACTTGCATCTTTATGATTTTTGCATTTTGAGAATTATGACTCAAATTCTACGTGTTATGCAGAATTATGACTCAAATTTTACATTACTACGCTTTCCGTGGAAGTAAACAATTTTCAAATATTGATGCTTTCTTAATACACCACATGTCATAACAAAATATTCCACTTCATTTTGAAGCAGAAGGACTCAAGTCCATTTTTTGTTTGACTTAAGTCTGCGTTTTTTTTAAACAATATTTTTAAACGCTTTTACATAAAAAATATTTAGATTTATTTGCTCGTTTTTAAAACAAAACTAATTGATTTAAAATTACTTTTATTGTTATCTACCAGCATGGATATCCGAAGATGTTACAACAAAAATCGTTTTTTGGCTCTCCTAAACATTTACCTTTGTGGACTTGCATGCGTATGCTTCTCGGGTACAGATATAATTTAAATACAAAATTACTAAAAACTTGCCACCAACGCCATATATTAGAGAATAAGGCGAACTATCTTTACAAAAGGATACTTATTTAAATTTTAATATTAAGAAACTGGACGGTGTTTTGTCCATACAAACGTATTCCTCATTTTTCTCTGTGCATTTTGACACCAGCGAAAATATTTTTTAACATAATATATATATATATAATAAAAAGAAAAAAATTAAACCAATATAATAACACCGTCCCATACACACAAGCCCTGCTTGTATGGGGGTAAATTGAATATATGCATATATTATGTTATTGTTATATTATATTATTAGTTATTGTTACCTGTATTATGTTGCCTGTTGTATGCTGATGATGCGGTGTTGATATCTAACAGTATGGAAGATCTACAGTATCTCGTGTCAAGAATGAACGAAGTATGTATGAAGAATGAGTTAATGATTGTGGTGAACGTATGTCTTGCGGTATGAAAGAGACATGCGTGTATGAGTGAGACAGCATGAGGAACGTATAAAAGGGTGTGATTGCTGTCTACCGTCCTCTTTGCATTTACGCTTCCTACGAAGCACACCTGTACACAATCTCGGAATAAACATAAATAGTCTACCCACTATTATTATTGGCAACCTCACCCTGTACGGAGATCACCATCCCAAGAAGATCTGGATCCATACAACGGAGTCCAGGTGGTAATGTGGATAACCGGCCCCGGTCATCACATTTGGCGCAGCCTATAAAGGAAGAAGATTTACGCAGCAGCCAAAATCACATTTGGCAGCAAACATCACGAGATTGAGGCTACAGTGGACAATAGGTGATCAGGCAGCATCAGGCCAGATCACATTCAGGAAGAGCAAGAGCAGCAGAAATTGGCATCCGAGGAATAGCAAGGCGCTGGATAGGTTTATTCAGTGCCGAGAACCTGGAGGAGCATACACGTAAGGCGTGGATGGAGAAGTCCGGGTCTTCAGGAGAAGATCAGAGACCAGGTGCAGACCTCACGGAAGGCGTGCCGGCGCATTAGAAGGACGACCAGGGTTCAGGAGCCAGGAGACGGTCCGCGGAAGGGCGAGATCGGAGCAGCAGCATCAAGTCAACAGAGTCGTGAGTTGAGTGCTGTTTGTAAAATTTTCTGCTTTTATTGATTGTATCTGTGTGAAGATGGAAGGGGGAGAACTACCCAGGTTTTGTCATTTGAGGGACAAACTGGAGACGTTCGTGTTGCAATACGAACAGTTCATCCTCGTCAATGATGACAAGTTAAATTCGGTAGAAAAAAAGAGAGCGGTTTTAATATCTCATTTACACACAGAGACAATAGATTTATTGATTGATTTGTGTTTTCCTAAAAAAATTACAGATATTACGGTCGAAAATTTATTGTTATTACTAGAGAATCATGTAGGTATCAAACGAAATGTTTTCAAAGAGCGCGAAATTTTTTTTGCTACGAAACAAAAAAGTTCAGAATCGGTTAATGATTATATAGCACGGTTAAGAAATCTCGTTAGATTTTGCAAATTCGAGGACAGACTTGAATATAATTTAAAAGATGTTTTTGTCACCGGTCTTCGAGTGGGGCGTATTAAGGAGAAATTATTTGTAGAGGCTGAAAACTTTTCATTAAAAAAGGTTATAGAATGTGCTATTGCTATGGATTCATTCGAGGTAATGAATAAGCAAATTAAAACGGAAAGTGTTGATTTAGTAAATAAATTTAAAAATACATCGAACAATTTGTCACAAAAACAAAATTCGGTAGGTAAACATTTTTTTAGAACTTCGGACAAGAATGTTACATCGTACAGAGCGAGGTCAGCGGACCGAACAAAGTGTAAACATTGCGGGAATTATCACGATTCAGTAAACTGTAAATTTAAAGACGTGTTTTGTTATAAATGCAGAGTAAAAGGGCATATTGGGAAGATATGTCGCGGTTTAAAATATAATAACATTTCTTCAGTTTTCGTAAATACGCAGGAACATAAAAACATGTTGCGGATAAACGCAGTATATTGTGAACCAATATTGTGCAAAGTTTTAGTGAATAATGTGGAACTAAACGGTTTATTGGACACAGGGGCGGCAATTTCGATTTTAACGGACGAAGATTATGTTAAACATTTCAAACATTTGATGTTAAAACCAAAGGATTTAACCTTAATGGGTTACGCTAACTGTAAGTTAAATTTATTGGGTTGTATCTTATTAACAGTTGAATTTAACGGTTATAGGGAAATGTTAGAATTTTGCGTAGTAAAACAGGGAACAATTACGGTTCTAGGGCGTGATTTCATTAAAAAGTTTAATATTGGATTTACGGGCTTACAATCTACTTTATCCCAGGAGGGAAGTGAAAATGTTTCTCACAATATGGTTGAGAATAATACTAGTGTAATTGATAATTTAATTCGGAAATTCCCGGAGGTTTTTTCGGAGAAACTGGGTAAATTCAATAAATATAAAGTGCATTTGAAATTAAAAGAGAATGCGGAACCGAAATTCTGCAATCCGAGAAATATACCGTTTGCTTTAAAAGCAAAGGTTAAATCGGAATTGGGATGTTTACAATCGGAAGGTATTTTTGTTCCGGTAAACTATAGTAAGTTTGCGTCACCAATCGTTCCAATAGAAAAAAATAATGGGGAAATAAATGAACAATCAATTTCAGCCCAGGAGGGTAGTGAAATTTTTTCTCATAGTGTTTTTGAGAATGATAGAAGTGATTTACAATCAATTTCATCCCAGGAGGGTAGTGAAATTTTTTCTCATAGTGGTTTTGATGATGATAGAAGTGATTTACAATCAATTTCATCCCAGGAGGGTAGTGAAATTTTTTCTCATAGTGTATTTGAGAGTGGTAGAAGTAAAGTGAATAAAAAAATTCGAAAATTCCAGGAGGTTTTTTCGGAGAAAGCGGGTAGTTTTAATAAAAGTAAAGTGCAATTAGAATTAATTGGGAATGAGGAACCAGTTCACGTAGAGAATGACTTGGATACTCAAATTCTAAGTTTATTTAAAAATAACAGAGATTTACCTATAACGGAAGAAATATGGAGTAGGGTGCATATTAATTATGCGGGCCCAATTGCAAATAAATATTTTCTTGTAATTATTGACTCAACCTCAAAATGGTTAGACTGTGTAGAAGTAAAGTCTCCAAATTCGTATAACACTATTAAAATATTAAAGGGTTTATTTAGTTATTTCGGGAGTGTACAGACAATAGTTTCAGATAATGGAGCCGCTTTCATGTCAGCGGACTTCAAAGAGTTTTGTGAGATGAATAACATCAAACATTTAACGACTCCGGTAAATCATCCACAATCAAATGGTCTAGCAGAAAACGCGGTTCGAACTTGTAAAAATTTTTTTAAAAAAATGATGATAAGAAATAAGTTTCAGTCAGGTTATGAGGAAAAATTAGGAAATTTTTTAATTGATTACAGAAATGCACCACACTGTACAACTGGCTTAGAACCTGCAGTTGTAATGTTTGGAAGAAAACTAAGGTCAAACTTAAACAGTTTTGTACCGAGAGGGGGGAGAGATAAGGATAATAGAATTAAGAAAGAAACAAAAATTAAAATGTCTAAATGTCAGGAAAATCAAAAATATTATTATAAAAGAAATAATAAAGAATCGGTGGGTTTTTCGATTAATCAAAAGGTAATGGTTAGAGATTTCAGAGACCAAAACAATGATAAATGGGTACCAGGGAAAGTGTATAAACAATTAGGAAAAAAACTTTATATAATTGAGGTAAATTTAAATGGTAAAATTATGTTTTGGAAAAGGCATTTTGATCAGTTGTCTAAATTATGTGTGTCATGGGAAAAGAAACACAGCAATCCTTATGTCGCGTCTGAGATGAAGAGACTGTCGTATGATGAATACGATGTCTCCAGCTTTGGCCTGGATGACAGTCTAATGGGTTTTTCTCCTTCTCATTCCAGCCCCAGGGATCCAGTGGCGTCAACGTCGGGAAATTGGAAGGACCGACTACGACCACGAACACACAGATGAGTCAATGAAGGCAGCACTCAGCTCTCGACTCAACATGAATTACTTACATTGTAAATATTGGAATATTTTATGTATTGTAAAAAATTATCAGTTCATGTTGTGTAACTGTCTTCGGATTTAAGTGTGGAGGGATGTGGTGAACGTATGTCTTGCGGTATGAAAGAGACATGCGTGTATGAGTGAGACAGCATGAGGAACGTATAAAAGGGTGTGATTGCTGTCTACCGTCCTCTTTGCATTTACGCTTCCTACGAAGCACACCTGTACACAATCTCGGAATAAACATAAATAGTCTACCCACTATTATTATTGGCAACCTCACCCTGTACGGAGATCACCATCCCAAGAAGATCTGGATCCATACAACGGAGTCCAGGTGGTAATGTGGATAACCGGCCCCGGTCATCACAATGATATATGTAAGTAAGTCTAAAGTCATGGTGTTTGAAAGAGAGAGTACGAAAACAGTATGCAATATAGTTGTGAATGATGAATACTTGGAGCAGGTGGATGAGTTTGTTTATTTGGGAAGTATGTTTACGAGAGATGGGAAGGCTGATAGAGATATTGAAAGAAGGGTGAATGCAGGAAACTCTATTAATGGAGGACTGAACGCCGTTGGCACCAACAAAAAACTGTCCAAAGACGCGAAACTAGCCGTCCATTATGGAGTACTGGTACCTACCCTGATGTATGGCAGTGAGGCATGGAACTGGCAGAGGAAGGATGAAAGTAGACTGAACGCTGTAGAAATGAGATCCCTGAGGCGTATGTGTGGTAAAACCATGTATGATCGTGTGAGAAATGTGGAAATCCGCAAAGAATGCAAGGCTGATGTAAGCGTGATGAGTAAGATCAAGAAAGGAACGCTCCGATGGTTTGGGCACGTAGAGCGAATGAACGAGGAAAGGAGTGTAAGAAGAATATGTGACGCAAATGTGAATGGTAGAAGAAGTCGAGGACGCCCAAGAAAGACATGGCACGACCAAGTGAATCAGATACTTGAGTCGGGCCATGTCAAGAGTCAGAATAATAGAAGGGAATGTATGAGACGTTGTATGAATGTAAACGAGGCAAGGAATGTGTGCCAAGACCAGGATGTTTGGCGATCCGTCCTCTCTGCCTACCCCTGCGGGAAACGGCGTGATGGTTAGTTAGTTAGTTAGTTAGTTAGTTATTGTATAAAATTTACTGTAATTTATATATCTATTTGTGAATAAAAAAAAATTTCGACTACTAGCATGACTGTTTGTTTTGATTTTTTGATAAATTACGTATTATAAGAAACACAATTAAATAACTTTGTTTCAATAGGCCACTTGCATCACATTTTTTTAAATTTTTTTCCGGGTTAGGCAAATATTCTAAGACATTCTGTATTTTTTATTTTTTTTTTAATCGTATTTTTGAAACCCTGGGGATTTTTTGAAAATTTCAAACCGAAAAATCAGACCATTTTTTATAAACCGGAAAGACGGGACATAATTTTATAGGTGTGAAAAAACGATAATTACATAGCCGAAAATCATTTAAAAAAAAAAGAACGTTTTCCACACGAATGGCACAGGAGAATAACGAGGCATACCAAAAATATTACATCTCATAAATATTTTTTTCCTTGATCCATCTTATTGATCATAAATCATTATAATGTACAACTTCTATATTACTAAATTCAATGTAATATACTTGAACTTGTAAATTGTAATAATAATAAGAATATTATTAAATTTTATTTTGTTAAAATCAGCGCCATAATCATTATACCTCTAAAACATGTACCGACATCATCTTCACGTTCTGAAGAGAACCCCGTAGCCATTAATTGTACGGGGTTCTCTTCAGAACATCTGTCAAAAAATCAAACCAAATGATAAGTTCGCAGAGAACAAACAATAAATCTAGTGAACGAATTCGAAAATTCGCCTGAAATCAAAGTGATGCCATATAAAAAAATAAATCAGTGTGGAATTTTATAAAATTAATAGGAACATTTTCGGCAACGGGACATTTTCATGTAGTGACGTCATGAGCCCAAATAATGGATTTATTTATTTAAAAATAAAAAAAAACTGTACATTTCTAAAACTTTTTACTAACATTTTCGTAATCTTAGTAAAAAACTCTACCCACACGATTTTTTCCAAGTCGTTATGAAATCCATGCAAGTGGCCTATTCCACTTTATTACTGCAAAAGATTTAGGATCCTCCAAAAATCATTAAAATTTCCTGAACGCCACAAACATTCGTTAAGCATAAAAACTTGACAATATTCATTTAAAAATAGCAATACGTACGATGTAAGAATAAGTAAGAAAAATAGCAATACGTACGATGTAAGAATAAGAGCGACAGTGATAGCAACAGTTTAATAAAATACCTTGTATTCAAATTTCCATGCATATTTGAATACTTTTAAAAGAATATTATTCGAAAGCGAATGGGACAGCATTAAAAAAACGGTGTATTTATGTTATCAAAATCGAAAAATCTCAAAAAGGAACAATATTTTTTCATTGTTTAAAGCTTACCCTAGAGGTCAAAAATTTTTGTTGTTCTTTGTGAGCTGAAACTCAAATAGTACTGAGAAACAAATTGCGCACTTAAGATAAACGTTTTTGTCAATAAAAATTCCATTCAATGCGATATATTTATGAGTACGGATTATATTCGTTTATGTTATATTTTATTCATCATTTACTTTTTAATGCTGAAGGAATCATGATAAAACACATTTATTTTCACTAAGCTAATTAGTAAACTATCATGCTATTTATCGCGAAATAGGGTATCTAAGATTCAACTCAACTCAGATTCATTTATGGACTGAAATATTAACTCACGTTCTTTGTTGAAAGTCAACTCTTCCCGTAGACTCAGAATTAGTGAATATATTAATTTTCCTAAATAAACACTACATTGCTAGGAGCACTGTGAATCAATAGTAGATTCGGCGTCCAAAAAAAAAGGTCTATTTATACTAATTTAACAAGTGAAATCAAAAAGGTTGAGGGCATGTTTAGCAAAAGAACGAGGAAAGGAGAGTAAGGAGAATATATGACGCAAATGCGAATGGTAATAGTGGGTCGAGGACGCCCAAGAAAGACATGGCACGACCAAGAGAATCAGATACTTGGGTCGGGTCATGTCAAGAGTCAGAATAATAGAAGGGCATGTATGAGACGTTGTATGAATGTAAACGAGGCAAGGAATGTATGCCAAGACCGAGTTGTTTGGCGGTCCGTCCTCTCTGCCTACCTGTTAGTTAGTTAGTCATATTAAGTTTGTATGTAGTACCTTCTTTATTGGTTAAGCTCCTTATGGGATTAAGTCTTTTTTGGGGATGCTATCTGGAGGATCTTTTTAGAAGAGTAAGTTTTGGGAATGAAAAAGGTATGAAGTCATGAATCCATCCCTCCCACTGCTGTGCAAGGCGATGTTACGTGAGAGTCCTGCTGGAGTGGTCAAAAGGTCTCCCTCGACCAGCCTCTTTCTAGCCATACCCGGACAAAACTCACCCCGTTAACCCTGGCACCCCTGGTAAATCACCAAACGAAAAATAAAATAATAAAATTTTAAAATTATAAGAAATCACACAATTTTATTTTTCAAAGTACGGTCACTATATGATTCTTTTTTTTCCAAAAGGTAGGTATATAATTTCGCAAAACTCTAAAGTCCAAATAAACACGACGATTTCACGTTTGAAAATGTTATTTTTACTGAAACATAGTTAAAACCTATTAAAATTAGCCATCTAGTCAAAGTTATCCCCCCATTCAAACTCAGCTACCTCAAAGTCAAAGTTAGACAGCTTGTCGAAGTAAGCAATCTACTCAAAGTTAGCCCCCTGGTCAAAGTTAGCCATCTAGTCTAAGTAAGACACCTTGTCAAAGTTAGCCAACTTGTCAAAATTAGCCATCTAGTCAAAGTTAGACAGTTTGTCGAAGTAAGCAATGTACAAAGTTAGCCATCTAGTTAAAGTTAGCCACTTTATCCAAGTTAGCTATCTTGTCAAAGTTAGCCACCTAGTCAAAGAAAATGCAAAACGGCCGAATTAAAAACAGGTATTCGCTGCGCTTAGTCTCAGTCCACCGTTTTCCATTTTTAAACGACTTCGAAAAGGAGGAGGTTCTCAATTCGACTGTATTTGTGTTTTTTTTTTTTTATGTTTGTTACCTCAGAACTTTCGACTGGGTGAACCGATATTGATGATTCTTTTTTTATTTGAAAGCTGGTGCTTCCCGTGTAGTCACATTTTAATTTGGTCCAGTTTGCATCAAGTATGTGCGCGACAAATGGATGAATAACTCAATATCACGCCAACCGATTTAGATAATTCTTTTTTTATTGGAAAGAATGTACTTCAAGAGTAGTTTGATGAGAGTTTGGTTAGGTTCTGATTATGGGATCCATGACAAAGTAACGGAACTCTCCAATTCTGAAGAACAAATTTACGATACTCGGCCGAATCTTAATCGAATTAGTTAGTGTACTTCAGATTCACTAAAAATCAAAAAATAAACAAAAAGTTTAACAAAACAAAAAAACGACTTCAAAAAATGCACTAAAAAGTAAAAAAATTATTTCGTATTCTTCTACAACTTTATAATCAACTTACCTTTTCTACTCATCAATATGTAGGTACGATTGTTATTTTTGGAGTCGGTGTCAACCAAGGTACCCGCGGCCCGGCGTGTTCACTTGACAGCTCCTCTCCCGCTGACACCGACTCCAAAAATAACAATCGTACGTACATATTGATGAGTAGAAAAGGTAAGTTGATTATAAAGTTGTAGAAGAATACGAAATTATTTTTTTACTTTTTAGTGCATTTTTTTAAATCGTTTTTTTGTTTTGTTAAAATTTTTGTTTATTCATAAAACGTACAAGATACATAGAAAGCAACGAAGAAATAAGGGAAAATTAGTGAGGGATAATATTTTATTTCCGAGATTGAAATATACTCGTATATGAGATTAAAAAAAAAATAGGTCATAATGGCCAAGTGGTAGGTGGGGGATAAGACAGAGATCTTAGGTTCGATTCCCAGTTGCGACTGTAATTTTTTTTTTCCATATCTTTTCCGATTCAATTATTAATGATGAAAAAGGGTAAAGAAAGTGATGAATCTAGATGCATTATTAAGCATTTATCTGATCTTAAGAAAATAAATTGTCATACTTTAGTCTTAAAAGTGGAATTTGATTTTTTCAAATTAAATACTACGCTCCTAATTTTGATTGAGCGGACGTGTGCTTCAGAAAACGTTTAGTCAATTCTTCCCATATCACTTCCCCCGAAGGCCGGAATCCACAGCTCCAATCAGGAATTTTCTGGGATCCCTGCTCTGACCTTAATGGAATTCAATATCGCCTGCGAAAATTACTTTTTTGCTTCATTACGTTCTAAGTGGCAATATGGGTGCTGTAAAAAATAAAATTAAACGTCATGTTTGAAATAAGTTTACATCGTCATCCAATCAAAACTTTTGGCATGGTAGAACAAAATAAATAGAAGTAGCAAAGTTTTTCGGTGGTGGTAACAGTATCGTCATCATTTCTTTTCATTTAAATATATCTGTGAATAAACAACATGCTAGTCCCAGGGAGGGATCCTCCTGGACGTCATCGATGATCGTCCTAAAAGTCGTTTATAAAAATCTTCGTTCTCACACGTCTAGATACTAAAATATCGAGTGCCTTTAATAAAAACTCTTATGAACATTTCGGTATTATGACATTAGTAGTAATAAAAGCAATAAGAAAGGCTTTATTTCACACTCTGCTTTTAAAATTCGCACGAGGTAGGCATTTAACTAGTAACCGACTGAAGGTTCGGTTTCGGTTTCTGTTTCGGCAAGGTTCGGCAAAAAAATCTAGTTAAAATCTGCCGAACCTTCGGTCGCACCGAAACTCTGCGTTCGTGAATTATCGCGCATCGTTTGGCTGACTTCGGGTGATTTCGTGGCTCGTGTATCACCCGCCATCATCAGCTGATTTCAGCTGATGATGGCGGGTGCGGCGTGATTGTGTTGTGAGGTTATGTGTTATTTCTCGCGCTTGCATGTTTGTACGTACAGTTAACACGTTTGTTAATTTCATAATTTTTGTTTGTTCCATAAAAATAAAAAAATAAATATTTTTTCACGTACTTCAATTATCTTTTTTTTATTTATTTCATTTAACACGTAATAAGAATGATGTGATTGTAAACGCAATAAAAATTAAAATACTCAATTAATGAGGTCCTTCTTTTAAGTGTTGATTATTGATAATTTTTTGTTCCAAGAAGTAGTTAACATGATGTTGTTAATTTAAAAAAAAATGGTTTTTTATCGGTAATATAAAAAAAATCGTTTTTTCGTTTACGTCAATTATTGTTTTTTTTTTTTTTTATTTCATTTAAGACATGTTAACTGTGTGCATAAGTTTAAAAATTAAGACAAATTTCAGTAAACACTAGATTTTTAACATGTCTAAAAATGTTTTGGTTTCGGTTTCGGTTTCGGTTTCGGCTGAAACTGAGACAGACACCGAAGATTTGGCAGAAAATCTTGTTTCGGTCGGACCCCACATTTAACATTAGTCACATACTTATTCGATAATAATCATAATATAAAAATAATACGAAATTTTTATTTTTATTTATTTTTTTATTATAGAGACTATATAGAAAAATATTTACAAACAAAATGTAATGTGAAATTAAGTATAAAATATTGTATTTCTTTGTCCTCGTCACTAGGGGGTCCTGTGCCGAGGCGGACTAAAGTTATTTAAATATAGTTCATTTGTCTTCTATGTCGTTTTTAGCGTCTTCGCTAGGGTTTTCTCATTGACCTCTTTAAGCCATATTTTTATTCTTGATTTGTATTCAATTGGATTTTTTATTAGTTTTATGTCTTGGGGAAGGATGTTATGGAGTTTTGTTGCAAAGTATGTATAGTTTCTTTGTCCAAATGTGGTTTTATAACTTGGAATATTTTTTATATCATTTTTATTCGATCTAGTGTTATGCACACACGGTCTAGTAGAGGATTCATTATTTTTGAAGAGCTTCAATAATATATTTTTGGCATATATTTGTTGTACATTTGGTACTTCAAAGTTATTGAAAATTTCATTTGAAGGCGTTCTAATTGGTACTTTCAATATGGTCTTTATGATTCCTTTTTGAATCGTATTAAGGCTGTGTAGGTACGTATGTGCAGCAGATCCCCATCCTACGATTCCATATTCAATTCGAGAATGACATAACGCGTAGTATACCTTCTTCATATCCTTTTTTATTTAACACGTTTCTTAGATTTTTAAAGAAATATATAAGGCTTGTGAGTTTTTCCGTAATACCTTTGATGTGTAGGTCCCATCTAAGATTTTCGTCAATTATTACTCCGAGATATTTTATGTTTTGTGTTTTTTCGATGACGGGGCAGTAACATTGTATATTATTTCCATGGCATTCATGTAATTTTAGTTCTAGTGATTTTATTGGTTGGCCCCTTGAGTTCATTGAAAATGTTTTATATTTTTTTTGCTTATGTTAAGGGTAAGCGAGTTGATTTTAAGCCAATTTTGAAGTGCACTAAGCCCTTTTTCAGCCTCATTAAATGTATCAGTCCAATTTTCTTCTTGAAATAATAAAACAGTATCATCAGCAAAACTGATTATGTTTCCTTTAATGGTAAGGTTAGTTAAATCGTTGATATAGATAATGAACAGAATCGGTCCCAGTACACTTCCTTGAGGAACGCCATAGTTTAAAGATAGAAGTTTGCTCTTTTGTTTGCCAATTTGTACTTGTTGTTCTCGCCCTGTTATATATGACTCCAATAAGTTCATTGTTGATTCGGCCATTCCTATTTTTTTAGTTTAATAAGTAATATTTTATGATTTATTGTGTCAAAAGCTTTTTGAAGATCTATGAATAAAGCTAAACATTTTTTCCCATCATCTATGTTTTTTTATGGCCGTGCTTGTTATATTATCGTTATAAAACATAAAAGTTCCTGTCCTGAGACGAAAGTTTTAACCAAATGTGACCAGTGTGACCACCCAATTTTAAATATCGGTAGTTTTAAAAAACTTGGAAAAAAATGTAAATACCTACACATCTCTTGTTTTCTTCATGTTGAAGTTGTTTAACGAATTTTATCTTTGTTATTTGTAAAACGTTTATAAATATATGTTATCTATTCCTGCACAATATTACAACAAAATTTGTTGAGTCGTAATATATATAACATATCTGCAACGATTTACTCATACAGAGACGCAATAGTCTGTATGAGATTTGTATTCACTTCATACTTGGACATCTTCTTCCACAGCATTTTCCCGTCGACTCGCTTAAAAGTACCTACGACTAAATAATAAGTGAAAGTAGAAACATCTGGGTGGAGTTATAATTACAGTAAAGTCATACAATCAACATTTGCTTTTAATTAAAGCATGCCTTCAAATAACGATTTTATCAATATGGTTTATTTTTTTTACATTTATTATGCAGGAAACAATAATAGATGAATTCCCTTCATGAGGGTCGGTACAATATTGAAGTATTATTCTGATTCAAAATGGCACTTGTTAAATTATACGAAATGGAAATGGCTTTCTTTGAGCTAAAACTCAACGCTTTGTTCGTTTTATCAAGAATAATTTTTGGGAGGAAGTCAGAACTCCCTTATATTATCGTAAAAAAATCCATTCTGTAGGCAAATTCAAAGCATAACAATCTGTATGGGTATCCAAATTCCTGGTATTTCCATAGAACAAGCCTTTGGTTCCATGAAATTCTTCCACAAGAATTCTTCGGCGATAAGAAATGAAACATTTTCTAAAAATATATAAAAAATGTTGGCAGATGGAATCTTTGATATATATATTACATTAGATGCATATAAGAAGCGTTCGAATCTTTCTCGTGGCATAATATACCATATTTGGTAGGGAGATCCTTTTTAGGGAAAGAAACTAGTAAAACTTAACATTGACGTCCTCCGTAGTTGAGAGGTTACGATCATTGATTATGAATCCGGAGGTTGCGGCTTGCTCAAGAATTTTTTTTATTTCACAATTTATTCACTTAAAACTATATATATTATGTAATATAGCACAATTGAGACACGTTCCAGGGCGGTAGATACTTTCTGTATCGCCCCGGTGAAATATCAACAGTCAGAATTGAAAATTTAATTTAAAGGGCTTTAGCTATGTTTAGAGACCACTTCTTAATAGGCAGATGCTTTCCCACTTTTATCTAACTCATCTTTTCCCCCTCCTCACTTCCTGTACGGTTATGAATTTGAGAGTCAATGTGTCCAGTAGTGACGGACAAATGAATCCAAATTTACACTGGAGTGCAAGCCAATAGGTCGAGAGATTCTGGATGGAGATGTCTAGATTAGGTCCGGCCCACCACTTAGTAGACGGGCAAACACTGCCAAGACCGAAACAAACCTCACCTCATTAACCTGGAAACCCCTGCTAAATCACTAAATGTAGCGACCCACTCTGGGTGATCTACACAGGTGTTAATTATGCCAATAAATGGTACTCGGGGCTGCTGTACCAATATGCGCCTACCAAATTGACAATATTTTAATTAAAGTATTTTATTTCACGATAAAAAGCTCTTTGTTTGGATTTCATACAATATTCATACCTACTCAAATGCTTTTCATTAAACGACTTCGAAAAGGAGGAGGTTCTCAATTCGACTGTATTTTTTTTTTTTTTTTTTTATGTTTGTTACCTCAGAACTTTTGAGTGGGTGAACCGATATTGATGATTCTTTTTTTATTTGAAAGCTGGTGCTTTCTTCGTGGTCCCATTTTAATTTGGTCCAGTTTTGACAATGACATCCATGAGAAAATCATATAAGTCTTAAATTTGCAACAAGTATGTGCGTGACAAATGGACGAATAACTCAATATCACGCTAACCGATTTCGATGATTCTTTTTTTATTGGAAAGGATGTACTTTAAGGGAAGTTTGATGAGAGTTTGGTTAGGTTCTGATTATGGGATCCATGACAAAGTAACGGAACTCTTCAATTCTTAGGAGCAAATTAACGATTCTCGGCCGAATCTCTTAATTTGACCCTAACGTCGTTATGGTCAAATTATGTCTGTCTCATATCGGCCGAATCTTAATCGAATTAGTTAGTGTACTTCAGATTCACTAAAAATCAAAAAATAAACAAAAAGTTTAACAAAACAAAAAAACGACTTCAAAAAATGCACTAAAAAGTAAAAAAAATAATTTCGCATTCTTCTACAACTTCATAATCAACTTACTTTTTCTACTCGTCAATATGTAGGTACGATTGTTATTTTTGGAGTCGTTGTCAGCAAAGGTACCCGGGCGGCGTGTTCACTTGACAGCTCCCCTCACGCCGCAGCCCCGCTGTCGCCTCGTCAAGTCGCACGTGCGATACAAGCACATCACACCTATAACTATATAATATGTATTTACAAACCTACCTTGGCTGATACCGACTCCAAAAATAACAATCGTACCTATGTACATATTGATGAGTAGAAAAAGTAAGTTGATTATGAAGTTGTTGAAGAATACGAAATTATTTTTTTACTTTTTAGTGCATTTTTTGAAGTCGTTTTTTTGTTTTGTTAAATTTTTTGTTTATTTATAATTACCGAATAATTGGCACAACACACGAACAGCCATGTCCAAATATTTTCTTTTGTCATATTTTATTTGATAGCACAATTCAATTAATCAATATAGACCTCAACTCTTTATAACGAATATTATTTTGCGTGAATAAAGGCTCAATAGAAAATCATCAATGCTTTTAACAGTTTTTGGAAAAACAAACCAATTATAAATAATAAGGGCATTTCATACCAATTTGGTTATTTGTAACATTGTGTATTATTTTATAATGACAATACTCAAAACAATCATTTGTAACGCGTGAAAAATCACGGAATATTATTATTCAGGGATTTGTGAAGTTAAAATTATTTATGAAAACCATCGTCCAAGTATATATGAAAACATATTTTTGACCCAGGAGTCTTGGCTTTCAAAATATTAAATTTACCGTTCGACATAACAAAATAAACATAAACAACTTTACTAAAGTTATATACCTATATAGTTTATTCGAGACTGTTCCTTCCAGAAAGCGATTTTTTTCTATTTAATCACAATAAAATTATTATTCGTATCATTCATGTTATTTTAGTCATTTTTGTTATGCGTGGTTTCTCCTTTTAAAATACGCAAATAAAATTTTACCACGATTTCTTCACAAGCAAGGTACCTTGAAAGTAACTATTATGTTTATGGCTCGTATTATATGGAGACATTCCTTTGCAAATTTGGAACAAAGTTTTATTATTTTCAAAATGTTTATGTCACCCCCAAGGAGAAGTGTTCGTTGGCGGTATTTTTTATCTAATAATAGGAACCTTTCTGGTAATAAAAATTCACAATATTTGTTAATCCCTAATGTTTAAGACGTAGTTTTATTAGTTGTGGCCGACTTTTAAAGTAATTAAAGTAAGTAAAGTAATTAAGTAGTTAAAGTAATTTTATTGTTTTCTGTGTGTTAGATTTAAAAATCCGAGGTTTGGGAATGTTTTTAATCTCAGTTCTGAGCATTTCTCCATGAACCATTTAATTTTTTATTGTATGTCTCACTTTAAATATGGAGAGTTAGTTATATAGTTGAACGTACTGCAGGTACATAGGTACCTACAGTAAGTTGTGTAATTGAACTGGAGCTGGGAGGTACATGTTGTACCTACAGTTCAGTGTTCTAAAGAACTGACGGTAGAGATATCAAGGTGGAGACTTCGATATTTGTCAGTGTGGTGGGATCGTGGAGATCACCCAAGCAAAGGACAATAGACCCTTTGTATTTGTATTTTTTTTCTGTATTAAATAAATTGTGCTAAAGAAGAACAAAAAGTGTTTTCCTGCAAATTCCATTCTGTTGTGTTCTCGAACCACGATAGTACAAATGTACAAATAGCAATTAATAATGGATATTCTTCTAATTTGATAGATGAAATACTAAATAAAAAAATTAAACAGAATTTTTTCACTTCTTCAAACTTCGCAAATTTATTTTGTGGCATCATTTTTCATATAATGAATAACTTATTACTTTGTATAAAACCACTATATTTAAAACAATATCAACATGCTTCGACAACAATGTTGTCTTCATCAGGATAAGTTACTATGATTCAATAAATGAAAAACAAGTAAAGACAAATTAAAATAAATTATAACATAGACAAAATATTAAAAAGTAGAGGTGATTAATTACTTACTAATCATAAAAATAGTTATACAAAATTAAATTTAAAAATTATTTTAAGGAAAAATAAAATTGCATTTAGATAATTGCATTTAAATAATATTTTTTTTTTTAAGAATAATTAATTAAAATAATTAGTCTAAATCAAAAAATCAATAATTATAATTAGTTGTAAGTATTAATAAGAAAATAAATTTAAAAGATGGCTATTTTTAAAAAAGGTTTGGTTATTTATAATATTTAATTTACTATTAATGCTTTTTCTAATTTCTAAAATTTCTAAATTATACAATTGTATGCCCGTAGTGTTAGTATGTAAAATTTTAAGACCTGTATTAATATCAAAAGAATGACTTGTTTCCAAAATATGGTTGGCAAATTCAGAATAATTATTATTATTTAAACATCTTATATGTTCCTTAACTCGAATGTTAAAATTTCTAGAAGTTTTTCCAATATAAAAAAAGTTACAATCATTACAAATTAATTTATAAACCCCAGATTTGTTCAAAAAATCACATTTATCCTTATTATTTAATATATAATTTTTTAATTTGTTGTTTGTATAAAAAGCTGGTTGTACATTATTTGGCATGTATAAATATATAATTTTTTCAAATTATATATTTACCCTATTTCTAAAGATAACAATAAACATTGGCGTAGAATTTTATTTGTCGACAACGATACGTCAAAAATTATTAGTAAAAATATTCCCGGTACTATTCAACCAGCGTTTTACACAAATAACAAATTGAAGAAAAATATACTCAACAATGAAGATAAAGAAATTAAAACAAAAAAATCGGGGGTTTGCAAACTCAATTGTAATGATTGTAGTTCGTTTTATATAGGTAGAACTTATAGAAACTTTGAGAATAGGGTTAAAGAGCACCTCAGAGCACTAAATGGCAATAGCGATTCTGAGTTCGCAGACCATTGATTAACATAATATATGATCATAGCTTTGACATAAATTCAGGTCTTCAAATATTACATACAGGATATAAAACATCGCAAATAAATAATTTAGAAATTTTAGAAATAAGAAAAAATGTAAATTCCAAAGCTGACATAATTAATAAGCAAAAAATTTTTGTTAACCCTGTTTTAAATATCTTCCCACTTAACCGGCCTTTTACTTCTAATAGCTTGGTAATCCCCAATTCTTCGAAACTCTCACCATTGTCAACCCTTCCCCTCCTTCAATTTCTTCTCTCCATATGTAATCTATAATTAATTTTTTAACTTTAGTATACTTTTATTCCTGAAGAAGTGAACATGGTTCACGAAACATGTTGATAGTATAAAATATAAAAAAAAATAAAGTGATGTAAACTAAGTTATTTTCTTTTAATAAATAAATAATGACATCACAAAGTAACAACCTTTTAGAAGAAGTTTTCTTCGAAAAATTAATTTTTTATAAGTCTGCGCTAGTTTCATATACATACTTTATGATCTTAACTCACTAACTAACTTTAATTACTATTGGTGAGCATGTAATTCTTGTTCTAAAAATTGTCTCTTTATCTACATACACTTTTTCTTTATATTACTCTCCTCATTCATTCATTAGTTAACCCGTTTAATCACAGGAGACCCAAGTTGTCCCAAAACATCATATGCCGTTATAATAACAGGAGACCCAGATTGTCCCAGAGCGACCGTGCATTATTAAAAGTTAGATATCTCTCTTTCTGTAATGCGAATATTTGTGATTTCTATTATGTTAGAAACGGAAAGAAATAATGCTTCTCATTGTCTTAGAATTATATGAGCTAGGTTGTTCAGATATTTTACAAACCTGATCAAAAGTGACGGTTTGATTTTGCGCCTATTTGTGACGTAACCCACATTTAATTTTAAAATAAAATTGTATGAAAGTGATAAAAAGTGAGGTGACAGTTTTATTACAAATTTTGTTTAGAAAAGGAGACTGAATTTAAAATTTGAAGTTTATTCCATTTTAATTACTTTAATTCAAATATTCGCAGGTATGCATTTTTTAGCCAATTTACATTTCCAATATTAAAATTTTAATATTTATAAACAAAAATATTGATTTCTAATAAGCATATGGGAAAGATTATTCTATCTTAATTTTAGAACAATTTTTATTTTTGCAAAAGCGTTAAAAAAAACTAATAAATAGGAACATTTAAAATGCATGGGAAGAACCAGGAATTTTGCGCGCAAACTTTGACAGGCAAAAGTTGACAGAAAATTATTTTCTTATTATTCGAAGGGTTAAGTTTTAAGAACTGCTCAAATCCCAGTCGAAATTATTTAATGGTATTTTATGGACTTAACATAATAGGTACTCTACCATGTAATAATTTAATTTAATATTCCTTATAACTTATAAACTTATGTACTGTGTATGTCTTTAAACAAATAAATAAATAAATAAATTTCACCTCATCTAGGGAGCGATTGTTTGACAAAATGCCTCCTGGCTTCTCTGTTCTGGGCTTCTTTAGCGACCTACGTCCTTTGCAGATCCAGCCCCTCCTCGCACAGCCTCTCAGGTTGCTTTCGTCACCTTCACCTTATGGGGGCGGCCCACTCGATCTCTTCCCTCTGGAATTGCACTTAGTATTCATTTTATGCGAAAGTCGGTCCCTGACACGTAATAATATCTCATATCGGAATCAAATTTGCAATAAAATATCTCACTCTTTCAACATTGAATGCACAATTGCGAGAAAAATGTAATTTTAGACTGTTGTACATTCGAGTGAAGTGTCAATTTCCATAGAAAGAGGTATTAGATTGACATGCAGTTTCTTGGCTCTGATTTTTAGAGCAAATGCGTTCAATGTAAAACCGAAATATATTTTAAATTATATGCAGTGTATGTAACCACAGTTTTATTATTACGGAAACCAAAAACGTGTAAATGGAGAAAGCTTTCTGTAAATCAAACACAATGTTTTTATAAAAAACTAAAAAGATATTGTTTCTCACTGCATGTCCTTTCCCATTCGTCCCATTCCCCTTCCGCCACGGCTTCTTCTCCCGCGTTCCCTTTCCCTCACGCTTTCCCATTCCGCCTTCACTGCCTTCCTTCTCCCCACTCCCCTCTCCCGCTTTCCCCGTCCCGCGAACCATCCTCCCGAATTCTCCTCCCCCTCCCACGTGCCATAAATTCAGTCCCGGTGTATTCAGTTTCCAAACAGCTCGCATGCCAACTATTGTAATTTTTTATACAAATTTCTTAATGCCAGAGCTCACCAGTATATACGGAAACCTTTGCGGGCGTGCTCACAATAATTCAGCAAAGGTTCATCGCAATCAGATGAAGGAAACACCAGAGGTCACCACTATACTTAGAAACCATCACGGGTGTATGCACAACAACTCCCTAAAGTTTCGTGAATGGAAATATTTTCATAACACCAGAGCTCACTATTATATATAGAAACCATCGCGGGTATGCCAACATCAAATCCCCAAAGTTGCATCGCAATGGGATGAATGGTTTAGCAACCCATGTAATGGTCCGACACTCCTGGGCTTTTGACACCAATTGTGATGTACCCTACCTAGTTAATTTACTTTTTTAAGTTTCTATTTCGTAGTTCAAATCCCGTAGTTCCTATCTCGTGGCCACGTTCATAATTCTACCCTTATGTCCTACTGACCACAACACTAGCTATGTTGGCCTGACTTAATCCTCTTTCCGTTTTGTTTCTACCTCAGGCTCGTGATTTTTCAAACCCCTATACTTTTATAATCTAGCTAATCCTACCCTATTTTCTCAAATCCCTGCGTTTTTCTCACAGTAATCAAGATTTAAGATTTTAGTTCACATTATTTCTGTATTCTGCGTTGTGTGTTTTTTTGTTGTTTAGAATTTACATCTGTTTGCACACTTAATATGCACACATATGTAAAAAAGATAATGTATTACGTGTGGTAACCCCTAGATTCTTTTAGAGAAAGTGTCAGAATTTTCCGATCTATTTACTTATTATTATTTAAGTATCTTTACTGAGTTTGATAAACTAGCCCCGCCTTAGACTTCGTGTCTACTTGATTTCCGTAGGAATTTAGTTTGTTTATTTAATTCTTCCTATCACCGCTGCTACATCGATAACATAAAACAACAGTTAATAAATTTCAACATTCCAAGAAAGAAACTTTACTTTACCGATGTAGGATGATCGTACTCGAGGGTCCAGTTTTCTCAATTGAAGTCATTGTCTGCAACTCCCCTAACATAATGTTTTTTGTATTCATGGTTAGTATTCGCAAAATTGTTGGAAAAGTAGGAATGGATGGATATGGGGAGGGAAATAAAATATTTTGTGAAAAGTCGGCTCCTCCGCTATCCAAGTGAAGACCGATGAACAACAATTACAAACCGGTTTCTCCCAGGTACGCTTGCTCCGTTGTTCTGTCTTACTCCGACTTCCGTCTCCTCCGGATTGAATTTAACTCTACTGAGTCTAGAAGGGGGTATTTCATGTCTTCCCTTATCATGTCTCTATCCGTCGAATGTGGCGTAAGCTTGTGATAGGCAGATCCGTCCTCCCACGTGACCGACCTAGCGTTACACTCCACCTCTGACTAGCTGACATAAAATGGTTCGACAAGGACTTACGGTATGCAAATAACCTGTGATTTTAGATGCCGCGTCAGCGTATTGTCCGCATACGTCCTTCTTCTCCCCCGCATGCCCATCTCGTCAATACCGCCACAGAATCAAAATCCTCCCTTCGCAATGGTTGATACATACATTTCCGATTAGCTCATAAATACATACCGGAGCCTTGAAGTTTAAATGCGAGAGCAAATTCAGGATTCAGGAGTGTATGGTTATTTAAACACAAGTGTTTTTTAAATCAGTTCACTAGCTCTTCGTGTATAAGGCATTTAGGATTATGGGTATTTATGGGTTCTTGGATGCCTACTTCCTATAAGAAAAAATTAAAAATGAGATAAATCATGTTGTATCTTTGTAAGTTGTCATTGCATCAATGACCTCCTGAATAATTGTGATGAGCTCTCTTTGAGTTTGAAGCTAGTCGCAGTATTTTACTTTGCGAAATTTTGCAAACTGAATCAATGCTACCTATTGGGATCGCTTTAATATAATCAAGTTGTTTAGAATTCAGTGAATTTAACGTCGATGTTGCTTTCACATATTGACTGCAGATTTCGTCGTAAGCTATAATTGATAAACTTGTCCCTTGACATTAATGCTTTGTTTTGTTTGTTGGTTAATGGAATCTAGGTGACTGTGTCAATGGATGACATTAAACTCCAATCGAAATTTTAGATTCGAAGGTCATACAAACATACCCTAATCATGCTAGTGAAAGGAAGCGATAGGTGTTTGTTTTACGAGTACGCCAAGCTACCAAAATTGATTAAGTGATGCGTTTCTATCAAATTATGTGTTAAGTATTTGTTTTGCAACATTTCAATCCGAATGGGTGAAGTGACATGCATATGCAAATAAATTGGTTAGTTATTTACTTACCCTTTCTTGATATCACGTTCATCAGTGCCAGGTTATTCGTAGGAACATGGAAAAGCTTAAAGAATGTAAAGACTCACCAAAGTTCTAATGTTTTAATTTCAATTCCACCGGGTAATTATCATCGATATGAAATTTATTAGAACATCCAGACTACCTGAATAACTTATCGCAGTGTTATTTCGACTCCCACTTAGCTTTTAACAATTTATCCCAACACGATCCAGAATTTATCTCCTTCCTTTCCCCTTTGTTTCACACTGGAATATCTGTCAAGTTAACTACTTCGGTCAAATCCCGCCCAATAATCCGTCTCATTTCACACAATTTAAAAGGAATCATACGCGTTGACATCTGTTTACTTTACAATTTTTACATACCTGGTCGTAATTTTGATTTTATCTAAGGGTCATAAAATTTTATGGCCTTTTTTAATGGAAATATTACGTAAGGTCTGTGTTAATTTTTATTGCCTTCTTAATGGTTAATAGTCCTTGTATTAACAAAACCCATGTTCGAATCTCCATTGTTTTTGAAAACAAAATACATGTGGGATCGACAACCATTTCCCGCGTCCACTTCGTTAGTAACCAAGCTCAATTATGTGATTCAACGGCACGAATGACGTAAAACGATCCTTTTTGTTGAATAAAATCATCCGTAATGTGTCCGGTACTGTTACTCGACCCCAGGCACTTAACAATACTAATTGTATTTCCTTTGAGATTGCAATTAGCACACCGAGCCATCCTCTCGTATGTTCTACACCCCCAACGCAACCACCATTTTTTATTAAATTTTCTTCTAAAAATCGGCTTTCTAATATCGCCGCTTTATCTGAAATTGATAACAATAATTTTCCATTGTTTTATACATTTTCATTTTCCTTTCGTACGTTTTTCTCGAATTTGGCATCTCGGCCGTCATACATAGTTATTCTATAGTTGAAAATCCCCCGACAAGTGTGTCCCTCGTCTCCGCGTCCTCCCACTGAATATATTAATTATAAAATTTTCCATCGTTATCCAAGTGTGTTTTCCCGCAACTAAAAAGGCTCCAATACATTCGATATCTAAGGTTTCCGATCTCCTAAATGTACCCGTTATCATAAAATTTCTTGGGTTCGTTGTACAAAAAATGCTTTTCCTGTAATTTGACTGGTGGGTTAAATTTTTCTGTTTGTAATTGGCCCTAAAAAATGGTAACCCCGTTAAATATCGATCTTATCACCATCTGAGTGTAATCTAAGACAACCATTTTCGGGTAAGTTTTGAATCTGATCATACAGACGTCGTTTGGTGCAGCGCTTTTCTTCTTAGAATAAAAAAAATTCCTCGTAGGCTTTCTCTTAGATTGGAGTTTACCATTCATCACACCCATAATTTCATGATGCCAAAGCTCACTATTTTATATAGAAACCATCTCCGGCATGCGCACATCAAATCTTAAATGTTTCATCTCAATCGGATGAATGGTTTAGCAACGCATGAGGAACAAACATATCTACATACATACATGCAAGCAAGCAAGTAGGCAAGCAAGTAAATATTCATTCGTTCTTATATATATATAGATTTTTATTTGATGCCCTAGCAGAGCGGTTCCTCTGATTACCGCTCACCCCAGAAGATAAGTGGAAACTTGAGTGGCAATCGGCCAACGTGGGAATGCCGATCTCGTACAAGACCCCACTGTGTCAACCTCATAGCCTCGCAAACTCTGATCCGCCATCAATAGGCAATGGTGCTCCCATTGCCGCTATGCTTACATGATTGCTTGCCTTAAAGAGTCGGCGATGTGTGAATGCAGTGCAGTGCAGACCACCGAACATATGGTCAACGAATGCGCGCTCCATTCATTCCGCACTGGGATCGATTCAGCAATATTTCGCAGCAAATATTTTTTTTATGTTAAGCCTCTAGAAAATTATTATGTGCATTGAATATCAATTTTTAGTTCAAACCATTTTAGTTTAGTTTTTTCTTTACAAATTTTCATTAACACCAGAGTTTTGCCATATTTTTTAATGAATTTGTACCTATAAGCAGAGGCTTTTGAAAATTTCATGTAGCGAGTTGGCGTTGAATTCTTTTTAAAAGATTTTTTAGACCTCGCGCGATGAACTTGTAAAAAAGCAAAACATTTTTAAATTCTTTGTGTTTTTACATTATTTTTGTTTGCCAACACAGCCGGAAAATATGCGCGTTGTACTTACCTTATTTCTGCCTTATTTCTAGTATAATTGGTATTTGGAGAAAACCCATAAAAATTACATAATTTTTAATCTATCGTACTCGCAACCCCTCAATTCAGAGACGAGGAGTTTATCACTCTCCTGCGAATAACTAACCACTGTTTGCGCAGGATAAGTGAGGAGAACATTCCTCTTTCATTTAAAATATTAGTCTTTCATTGGTTTAAAAAGTTTAATTTTTTTAAATGTTTTTTTTTTGAAGCATTCGACTGGGAGTAAAATAATTTCCAAGTATTAGCTACTCTCAGTATATCACTGGTAAAAGACCACCATACAGAAAAACGTTGATTGCTTGAATTACCGGGCATCGTATTGTGTATTGTGACCAGATTAAAATAGCCAGGTAATTTCGAACCTTCCACACCCCATCTGTCTTTCTCCATTCACAACACACACAGTTCGCTACGTTTGGTGACTTAGCAGGGGTGCCCGCAATCATAGGCTGAGGTTTGTCTCGGTTTTGACGGCGGATTCTTTTGCACCTACTGCGTGGCAGGCCAGATCGGGGACACTGGTTGAGGGAGACCTTTTGACTTTTCCGGAAGGTATCCGTCTGTCACTCCTGGATACGTTGACTCCCAGATTCATACCTACCCGTCTTACATTGTTCCTTCCCAGAACTTACCCTTCTTCCTTTCCCTAAAAAGATCCTCCACACAGCATCTCTTAAGATTACATAGGCCCTGAGGAAAAAATCCCTGATGTGGATAGCTAATGTAAAAAAAAGTTACATAATACACCCCAAAGTGAACACAACATAATTCCCTGGTTCCAGCCGTTGGTTCTCCTGTGTTAAGAAAAACTCTATCATGCACACAAACAAACGATTACTACATAAAAATACCTAGATTTTAATTACAAAACTTACTTATTGCACGGGGCTTGGATACGTCTTATGAATACTTTTATTTTTGAGAATTAATTATTTATACAGGGACGATATGCAAAAGAAATGTTTTATGGTTTGATTTTGAGAAAAATAAAATTGAAAAAAAGAGTCTTTAAAAAAGTCACCGGAGACCAAAATTTCATTTATATTTTTTACTAATAAAGTCAGGAATCACTGTATAAACTTAGTCAAGTACGATTATTTAGTTTTCTAGTAAAGTTTCAAACCAATCATTGATTATCAATAGTTATCATTATTATCAATAAGTTAAATCATTTGGGCCGAAGATGGCGACGGAAATTTCAAGTGTCGCTGATGTAAGATCATTTTTGAACTTTATCATTAACAAAACTTGCATAGAAAGAGTAAAGTAAAAAGTTAATACGTCGGTACCTTGTAACTTTAAAAACATAACATTCAATTTCTCAAAGGATGCTTTATTTAAAAACCAACACAACCACTTCTTCTTCCCTCAGTTCTTAACTTTTGTACAGTTTTGTGTAGAAGATATCCTCTTAAAATAGGACACGACCACATAAAATTTTAATTAAAGGTTTTTTAAACTGAAAAGCATTCGTATATATATTGTCTATTCATTCCGTTGATGAATATAAATATGTTGGACACTTCTATTTAATACAAATTGATTACAGAATAAATTATAAAAACAAGAAATTAGTAAAAACAATTAAATGTCTACGTTTCGCCTATAGTTCCCACGTGCATGTGCAATGTGCATTCCGCTCCCGGACGTAAGAATCCATCCCTCTAACCGCAGTGCAAGCCGATGGGTTGAGAGATTCCAGCTAGACAGGATAGAAGACCTCCGTCAACCAGTCTCTCTCGATCCTGCACACCACGCGACAGGCAGGCAGACGCATCGGTTGCCAAGGCCTAATTATACAGAAAAATAAATATTTAAATTATAATTGGTAAAAAAGTCCCACATATCTTTGAATGAAAAAAATGGATGAAATGGAATTTTATCAATATTATTATTAAAGTTAGTCATTAGTGTCATTAACTTTACTTCAATTCAGTGAACTTATTTACATCTCAAATATGGAGCCCCTCAGAGGCCTTTGTATTTCGCAGGGTATTTTTTACGAAATGTCAAAATTTGGGTAGCGCTGGAAATATTTTTGCATTACGTTCAATTCCAGATAATTACTCTTCTCAGGTTGTTACTTTTAAAGATAAAAACGTTTTTGAAGGCCTTAGAGATTCTTTTATATTTTAGTATTAAAAATCGACATTTTAAAATTTTGAATCCTGGCACAGATTTCCGATGGTTATATTGTGCAATGAAAGTAAGATTAAGAAAAGCGTCGCTAAGATAGTTTGGGCATGTAGAGCGAATGAACGATGTAAGGATCCCAGTGTAAGGAGAGTATATGACGCAAATTTCAATGGCAGAAGAAGTCGGTGACGCTCAAAGAGGACATGACACGACCAAGTGAATCAGATACAGAGTCAAACCATGCCAAGAGTCAGAATAATAGAAGAAGAGCATGTGTGAGACGATATATGACTTGGAGTGTGTGCCAAGATCGAGTTGTTGGCGGTCCGTCCTCTCTGCCCACCCTTGCGGAGAAACGGCGTTATGGTTATTTAGTTAGTGTAATTATTGCTTTACGTGGAACTAAAAATTTGACAAAAGTTTTATAAAATTTATTGTCGCTTCACTTTTCTTTCGTTTTTTTATAAAAAAAATATTACTCCTTCTATTAGTGCAAAATTATTTTGTGGTAACATATTAATTTGAAAAAAATATCCATTAAAAATTTGCAAGCCTTCTTAAATGTTTTTCAGATGCTAAATGTGGTTCCATAAAATTATTTATTTTTTCATTGTAAACTTTTAAATGCAAATACAAAGCGTGATGTGCTCTCTGTCAAACACCGTTTATGTCATATATCTCATAATGACACTCCTTCAAGATTCCGTGTTAGGTTGGGAGAAATATCTCCCCAAAAAGAAGTCTGGGGGAAACATCTCCCAAAATTGCTCTAGAAGATCTTTTGACATGAACCGGTGTAAAAAAGATTCCTGTACTTTATTTGCGTTTAAACGACCGTACAATAAATTTATATTCTGAACTAAATACGTACCTATTAATAATATGTTTTAAGCCAAGAAAGATAATGCAATGTGTCCGGGAAAGAGTATAAATGTTGATTTTTTTCCATATTGTAAGAATACTAAAAATCTTTTTTTTTTTACATTAAATCCACACAAGAGGCCTTGAGGAAAATAATTTCCCTCAAGGCCTATGTCATCTGGGATGCTGTGTGGAGGGTTTCTCTGCAGTTTTCTCTCGAATGAATCTGCAGTGTTTGGTCGAACTTACCCTATAAAAATATTACGTGTTAAGAGTGGCAACTTTGCTTATGTCTGGTCTATAGCCACGGAAACGGAACACAAAATATACTCGTAATAAACCACAAGAATCATAACTCTAATGTTGGAATATCGAACTTATGCTGTACACTAATGTATACGTAATCACCACCGTAAGTTGCTGCAATTTACCCTCAAATAGGTTGAAAGATTTATGCTTTATCAATACGCGTGCTTCCTCTTGAACTATTTACGTGATAAGGTTCTAAATTAGAATAAAATTCTTTGCAGAAGATTATTCATTGAAAATAAAAATATATCCGTACGGATTTTAATATTGTTTCGACATCGTATTACTGAGTTGTCAAAATCAAATTCTTCAAGAGACAGTAGTGCCTACTTCAGATTCAAATTTTCCTTTTTCGATCCCAGAATATTATGTTGTAGATCATATATTTTTGTATTATTTATGTGGAATGTATTTTTGTTTTTTTTTTACCTTTTATTATATAAAGTTTATTATTATTCCTGGAATCAAGGCTTTGATCAATTTTTGAAGTGAAAACTTCTTTAGCGCGGTTGTAATATTAAACTCAATGAAACGAAAAATAGCTACACTAAAAAGAGACAAAAACATTTTCATCTTTTAGGTTAAACCTGCGAGAGAATGAGATGGTATAAGTAAGCTCCTCTTTGTGCGGTGTTTCGGTTGTTTACTTTAGTTTTCTTAAGGTTTCACTTCTACCGCGTGTAAATTGCATACTTGCACTATTGCATAGACGGGAGACGCGACACGCTGACCCCCTAGAGTTTACTTGAGTTTCCAGAACATAACTTTAAAGTGCCTTCTTGCGTAAATTCGCGGTTGTCCGACCCGTGAAAGCGGCGGCCAGGGACACGGAGAGATTTTGATAACCCCAGACTTTAATATGCACCCCCCTTGTGTTATACCTATCGTTGGAAAATAAATGATGTCATATGCTTAACCTTGTAGTTTGAATGGAATGACTGATCCTAGCCTTTACAGCATAGAGCTAAATTTGACCTCACGACCATGAAGAGAGTGGTGCCCGTTTCCGCTGAGCTAGGCTCGGAACCCTCAGAGGTTTTAAAGGTGAATTCCTGGCATTTGGATGCCGCAATGTTTTACCCTGTCGCCACAACCAGTTTGTAAAATGCTAACAATCTTCAAAGTTGTACAAAACAGTTTCTGACCTCAAACTAAATGGCTGGCTACCATAAGAACGTGAAAGCTCTATTCTCAAACTTTTCAACGTTTAAAAGCCAGAAACGTTTGGCAAAATTCAGGAATTTCACTTAAGTATAGATTTTTATGACTCTGTTACATTTTTTTTACAATAACACAAGGGGCCCTGAGGAAAAAAATCCCTCACCCCTTGTCACCCCTTTAGGGATGCTGTGTGGATGGTGATTTAGTGAAAGGAAGGAGTGAAAGTTTTGGGATGGAAAAGGTATGACGGTGGGTAAGAATCTGGGGGTCGATGTGTCCAGGAGGGACGGACGTTTGAATCTTTCCCTCCCCGCACGGATCGAGAGAGTCCGGCTGGAGAGTTCTAGGTAAGGTCTAGAATGGCAAAAGCATTTGATACCAAGCTCTAGAAACCTCACCCCATGAACCCGGGCACTCCTGCTAAGCCACCAAACGTAGTGAATCACTTAGGGTTACCTACAGCAGGGGTGCTGGTTTTCCAATAAATGGTTCGCAGAACGGCGGTACTTTTACCCACTTCCCGGGAACCATTGTTAGTGAGAATCACAAGTACCCACTCCATAATACATGAATCATCTAATTATGAAATTACCAAAAATGTTTATTAGAGTCATATTATTTATTCAGTAGATCCATTTTAATTATGATAAAATATCGAACTACATTTTTATGAATCTGTAGGTATTCAATATGAATTATTGGCCATCGCTGTAAAATAAGCAAAGTCAAAAATATTTCATAATTTTTATATTATTTTTCAGATCGAGAATACTGGTATGCCGAGGCGCAAAAGGACTTAACTAAAAGGCTCCAGGATTTCAGGGACCAGAAGCCGGTAGCCAGGTGAGTTTCCCCCTAAGTCCTTCCGGCGAACCACTTTACGGCTTAGTTTCCCTTGGCACACATTGTCCGGAAAAGCTGCGCTACGGTCGGCTTAACAATGTCGCAAGTATTATTCTTCACGTATTTTCTAGATGGGGTATCTTTTATGTCCATATTCGGAAAAATAATCCGCCGGGGATAAGAGTAAAGTCATATTTTGTGAGGATCGGAAAGCTGCGTTATTTATTTAGGTTTTGTTTTAATGACAACTTCAAGACATTTTTAATAGTTAATTACCTAATATTAGCTTGATGCTATTTGCTCATAATATTAAATCAAATATATGTATTATGTTTTCTTTATTAGGTTGCTCTTCAATTTCAGAAGAGGTTAACTACTATAATATGGCCAAAAATGAAGTAATTTACGAAACTTACGCCCATTCTAATTATTCGCCCATTTTAATTATTACAGTTCAAGTTTCAGTTCAGAAAAAAGTTATAGTTTCAAACATTCAGTTAATATAAAAATCACTTTCCGGAACAAAAGTCCTAAGTGGACTCCCGTAGTTTATTTATTTATTTTATTTTTTTACGTTAACTCCACGCAGGAGGCCCTGAGGAAAACAATTTCCCTTAGGGCCTATGTCATCTGGGATGCTGTGTGGAGGGTCTTTTTGAGGAGAGGAAGGAATGAACATTGGTCTTGAAGAGACCCATGTTGTAGGAAGGAGGAAACACGGAGGCCGGCAAATCATTCCACAGCCGAGCTGTTGAACACAAGAACGAGTCGAAGAAACGACCCGTTCTCATGTGGCAAATGTCAACCGTGTACAAATGTTGGGCACGCGTTTGGCGTATTTCCCGACTATGCACCGGTGCCGAAGGGATCAATGATGCTAGTTCCTCGGAGCATCTTCCATTGTAATACCGGTAGAACAAGGATAGCATTCCCACCCGACGTCTGTGCTCTAAAGATTGTAATCCGTCTGTTAAGATGGGAGAATCTATCAAACGGACCGCCCGTTTCTGCACAGAGTCGAGGGTATTTTTCAGGTATTTTGGAGCTCCAGACCAGAGGTTGCTGCCAAATTCAACCGTGGGGTGCACTTGTGATTTATACAGGATTAGCAGTTGTGTACTATAAAAGTATCTGCGGGCCCTGTACAGTATCCTTTAAGGTACATGTGTCACATTATGTTACTAATCGTTTAATCGAACTTTCTATGTCAAATCGAGCCCTTTACTATGATCGATCTTTTCGTGTACTTGGCCCGCTTATTTGGAATAAATTTCCCTCAGCTCTTACTAATAACCAGAACTTGTTGAATTTAAAAGGGCTTTAAAAACAAACTTATTTAAAAAATCATAGCTTTCATGAATCTTAACTCCTTTTCAATATACTCCAATAAGCCATGTTCCTCAAGTTTCCGGTCCAATTGTTTGGTTTCGGTTTCCTCTTTACTGTACTTTTATGTTTAGTTTGCACTCCGAATTTTTCTAAATGTAAACTGCCTTTTGTTGAATATGTAATTTTATTTTAATTTTCGTTATTTGTTTTTGGGGTGTTATGCCGTGTCGCGTTACCTCCTTCTTTAGCCAACGTTTCGGACATCGTTGCAGTGTCCATCATCAGGGCAGATCCGGCAGATCCGGTAGATATGTAACTTTTATTTTAATGTTTCTGGTTTAATGGCACCGTTATTGTTTATTATTATCTACCTTCTGTTGGACTTCCATTGTTTACCCTCTAAATTAAATTGGACTCCAATTAGTTAAATCAGTTTATTTACTATTTATGGACTTCATTATTTCATCCACTAATGGAGTGAAACATGGAAAAGTTTTCTACATATTCAACTTGAAAGCACCAAAACGTGGACGTTTATCCATTAAGGTACAGCATTGATTTGTATTTAAACCATAATAATGTATTGGTTTCCTTCTTGGAGAATGCAGGGCTGTGCCATCGCGTATATCTTCGAGCTGATTTATAATCTGCCATTTCTGATTGCCTAAGACTCCACGTTTCAATTGAACAGACAGCCTTGGCATATTTCATTTATTTATCGTCTTGCCTCTACTATCAAGCTGCCAATAGACTTGACTGTTGTTGAACGAGTATACATTACTCCTGAATGGAGCCTGTAAGATTTTAGACGGATTTCGTAGAAATACTTCAAGTTCTGGATATGATCGTGGTTCGCTGAAATGAACCTCACTTTATCTGAAACCTAAATCATAGTTTTCTTGTTAATAATCTTTGCATTATTATACTATATTATGTGATGATAAATTCGCAAGACAACATAGTATCCAAAACTGTGAGGGCGGTGTAAATAAAGCGGTTCCATGACAGTTGATCAGGCGACATGTGGTCCGGCGACAGTTGGTCCGGCGACATTTGATCCGGCCGACAATGACAACGACAATGGCATCCCCAATTTTGGTATGGTGTGATACTGAGGGTAGTGGGGAGGGGAAGGAGATGTGGAAAACTTACCTGGCTATTCAGATCTAGTCACGTCATTTCAAGTATTCCGATTAAACCTACATACACTGTACACCAGCGAACAAATTACAAAAATTATATGATATATATTTTTTTAATATTTTTATTTTTTTGAACTTTTATCAAAACACACGCCGAAAGAGCCGAAATTATTGTTAGTAAAAATATTTTTACTTCGGATTTTCACTCAAGATGCCTTCAGATATAAGTATATCGACTTTGGTTTATACGGCCGTATATCCTCTTTACATACTTACTTGAAGAAAAAATCTTCTAAAGGATCAGGCCGGATCAATTGTCGCCGGATCAAATGTCCGCCGGATCAACTGTCCGCCGGATCAAGTGTCGGCCGGACCAAATGTCGGCTGGATCAAATGTCGCCGGACCAACTGTCGCTGGACCAAATGTCGTCGGATCAAATGTCGGGTCACCAAATAAAGCATATAAATGTAATACTTCTATTGCTGATACTGACAATTCGTGGTGGAATTCCATTGTGATGGTTTCGGTAAAACAATTTAAGGCTTTTCGCTATCTTCAGGCTGACCTAGTGTAAGGCTGAAACCGGTAACGGTTGTAAATCAATAAAAAGTGTGGGCAAAATTTTTGGAAGTGAAACTTCCTTAGCCCCGTTAGAGTGATTCGAAATTCGAATGAAACGGAAATGACGAACTACGGCACCTGCGAAGCTCAAACTGCACTCAATGCTCCTATTGGTTGAAATATAAAACGAAAACGACAATAGGTCTGCGCTCATTGGCCGTTTTGTTTTTTTTACGGGTCGGAATATAATGCTTAAATTCGCGCCTCGCCGAGTGCATCCCATAGCGCAGCGGTATAGTGCACCGCAAATCTCAGCGGCCAGAGAAATCCAGCGGACGGATATTAAAATCCTACGACATCCAAAAAAATAATAAACATTTCGGTTTTTGTAAATCAATATCCAATCTTCAAACCACTTTAAAATAAAAAGGCAAAAGAAATCGACTTTATAGTTTCACTTCTCTCGCGTGTGAATTACACACTCTAATTTTTTGGTACAATGACGTGTTGGGCCACCTCCTTCTTAGGCAACGTTTTGGACAGTGCTAAAATGTCCTTCATCAGGGTGGAGGTGTAATCGAAGATTGGGTGAACAGTGTGTTTTTTTATTTGCAAAATTTTTTGATATATGGGAATAGATACATACATAATAAGAGAGTAACAAAAAAAGATCCCACAAGGGCGAAGCCTGTGCGTGGGTATGAAACAGTGGTGGTTTAATTAGAATTAAAAAAATATATATATATATATATATGTCTATATATTTATATATAGTATCTCTAGAGATCAATATGATTGATTTTACAGGATTATGGTTGATTTTACAGCTTATGTATGTATGTAGATGCGATAACGTCGGGAGGTGATTTTTCACCAAAACGGCGCTATACAAATCATCAAAATATTTCTAACGTGTTCCCAGCTCTATTCCTTTAAGAATTCGTATTACAGTAAAATTTAATTCGGTTTTTTACGTTTAGTTTTGGCGTAGCCGTCAATTAAATTCCTATAGGATCCCAAGAACTATTAAGCTTGGCTTTCGCATCGTTTCTGCTAAAGTTAATGGGATTTTAGTGAATTTCAATTGCCTTCGTAATCAGGCCTTCTCTGCATGTTTTGGGTCTCCCCAACATTTCCAAAGTAATGGACACTGTAATGGTGACCGAAACGTTCTCTAAAAAAGGAGGTACCGTAAAGACATTATATCCACAAATTAAATACTGTAATACTTTTTGGCTGTAAAAATCTCAAACCATAACCAAGTTGAATTGTATTTATGGGTTAAAAAAATTCTCTTATGATTTTTTTTTTAATATATCTCGAAAACAATAGTGTGTCTTTTTTAATTCCACCATGCATCGTGTAGAATCACCTCCCAATGTTAATGCATTCTATCTCCGGTCACCCTAAAATAACTATTTTTCATGTTATAAACGTGGACAATCGACCACGAACCTTGACTTTTAAGATGCCTACAGATTTTAATAAGATCGTGTGTACACGTATTATATGAAAAGATAAAATTAGAGACATTTTTACGTATTTTGCTAGTCAGGGAGATATCCTAGTTCATAAAAAGATCACGTAATATATAAAATCTTAACTATAACAAATTCCTACCTTGCAAAATACTAATAGATATTTATAAATTATATTTTAACAACCGACCTGGTTTTACTATGATTAAACCTTCACCATGGCTTAATAATAACTAAACAATTATATTTTCTGTATTATAATTAAGTTCGTACCAATATTTTTTTCTCTTTTCTGCAAACAATATTAATTAAACAAAGTGTGTTATGTCTGTGAAACGTGAAATAAACATAAATATTAATTTTAATTGCCCAAAATATAACATTACGTGCCCAGAAAACAATAATTCCAGTAATCCTCCTTTGCCTCTGTTATTGTTCGTAATAATCGCTTTGAAGATACGCATTTTGGTTGTATTGTGATAAAAATTACTCCCAAAGCTGCCGTTATTTATCGGATAACGACAGACAAGGTACTTCCCATGTTTTTTCAAGCCATTACCCAAACTCAAGTATCTACGCAGTGTATTGATATAATTTATCAGGTTCTCCTAGTGAGGTGTCCCAGAAAAACGATAAGGTTTTAAAGGTATATAATTTATTATTATTCTTAGTATTCCTGAGGTTATTTGAAGATAAACATGTGATTGGTATTTTGTTCTCCAGTGCCATTTTCAACTAAAACATAAAAAAAATCAGTAGGTATTAGACAGTTAGGGTTGGGGCGGAGGCTGAACGGTTACTCAGCAGTGACAACATGTGAACGAAAAATATTTTCTTTGTTTTAGTTGCTCCATATTTATATTTCTGCTCTTCGATGCTATATTTGGCCATTGAAGTAAAGTTTTACAAGCTTAGTATACTGGGGAAAGACAACAAATTGGATTGCAATAAAAAAACCTGCTATTTATTACGTAATTATTTTGCGTAGTTCTGAAAAAAAAACGAAATGCCAAAATACTTTAACGATGAAATTGTTTTTCATGGAGATATTTAAACCGTGAAACCTGAAACATAAATAGATTTAAGTTGCCGCACATAAAAATATATACAAATCAGAGTCACAGATGCGTTCAATGAACACAGGGATAAAGATATTTAATGAAATGCCTGACAGTCTGAAGTTTAAAAAGGGATGTTATGCTTACTGTAAAAAAATGTCACTTAATACCAAAACATCATCCATCATTTTTCGTCCAAATAACCTCAGGAAAAATGGTGATAGTAATTATTCATTTTTATTTAGACATTCGTTATACATTTTTTCTTTTTTACATCTTTGGGGATGCTGTGTGGAGGGTTTTTTTAAGGAAAGAAAGGAGAGGAGAGTTTTGGGAAGGAAAAGGGTTTAAGAGGTGGGCAGGAAACTGGGGTTTAGTGTGTCCTAGTCATCCACCTCCAAGACCTAGACAAACCTCACCCCATGAACCCGGGCACCCCTGCTAAATCACCAAACGTAACCAACTACTTGGGGTGACCTATGGCAGAGGTGTTGGTTATCCAAGAAAGGTTCCCGAGCGGCGGTACCCATTCCCGCCTCCCAAATTTACAAAGAGAAACACAAAATAATTGTAATTATTGTACGACAATTTGCAGTACATTTATTTACAAGGTTGAATTAATGACTCTAGTAAAGACGGCTTAGTCATTTGTCGTGGACGTAAGTTACTGTTTAGATTTTCATAACCAAATAATCTATTTTTTTTATTTTTTTTACATTAACTTCACGTACTGAGGAAAATAATTTCCTTCAGGGCCTACGTCATCTGGGATGCTGTGTGAAGGGTCTTTTTGAGGAGAGGAAGTAATGACATTGGTCTTGAAGAGACCCATGTTGTAGGAAGGAGGAAACACAGACACTTTTAAATATACAAATCCCATTAAATACAAGAATAAATTTTATTGTAGTCCTTAAAATTCGATTCCAGAAATCGATTGAAAGGTGATTTTTGTATTATACTAAGACGATGAAATATAGCAAAAAATTGTTATTTTCGAATATTACAAACAGTTCAATCGTAAATATTTTCATGATATGTCATGAGCAGGTCAATCGTAAATATTTTCATATGTCAGCTATTCACAGCGTTTTTCCCACTTTCAAACATTCTCTGCAATTCTAATCCATTTTGACTGTCAAATAAAGAGTAAAATGAGTGGCCAGATAAAAATTTCTATTTCACACTTGACACTTTTAATAAATATTGCATCAGTTATTCGTATATTCCATTCATTTTTATTTTTGTCGTAGAGTCCTGCCAGCTTGTGGCTGTCAGGTGTTGTAATTTTTTTTTTAATTTCAAAAATTCGTCAAACGACATTGTGTTGTTGGATATTAAATACGGAGAGAGATTTTTCTGAGAAATTCGTGAAATGTTTTGTGAGCTATTAAATAAGTTAAGAATTTGGGAGGATCTATAAATAAATTTGTTTTTAATTTCGGTTGCTATTTTTATAATGGAAGAATTATCATATTTTGTCGGAATTTTAATGAATATTATCTAGTACCTAGGTAGGTACTGGAATGGCATGCAAAAAACATATTTTCCAAATATAATATAGTTACTTTTACATCAGTAAAAGTATTACAAAATACTAGTTTCAATGTAGGCTTTTTTTACATTAGCTCCACCCTACGGAGGCCACGAGGAAAATGATTTCCCTTAAGGTCTGAATCGTATTTGGGGATGCTGTGTGGAGGGTATTTTTAAGGAAAAGAAGTTCTGGGAATTAAAAAGCTTTGAGGAGTAAATAGGAATCTAGGGGTCAGTGTGTCAAGAAGTGACGGACGCCTAAATACATCCCCCATTGCGACCCAAGGCAATGCGATGGATCGAGAGAATACTGCTGGAGAGATAAAAAGATCTCACTCAACAAGCCTCTTTCGTATCGGCCTGCCACGGAGTAGGTGGGTAGACGTATCCGCCGCCAACAAGACCTAGGCAATTATCATCCCATGAACCCGGGCAACCCTGCTAAGTCACCAAATAAAGCAATTATATATTTTTTTTATTACCACGCCAATAAAGAGAGTTGACTCATGTGTTCGGTGTAGATGTTAAACGTTATAATATAGAGTGTTCGAGAATAATTTTACGAGTTTTTAGTTTTGATGAAATATTATCTTTATGCCTTAATGGTAAATTAAGTTCCGTTTATTCAATCACCCGCAGAACGAGTTTTACAAGGGATCAAGGTTATTTTTACACCATCCACTCGATAATATACGCTGAGCTTGAAAAACTATTCGGTAATTTATTTGCGTTAACGAATCTCCCGTTAGTATTTTTTAAGACATTAAATAAATTTATAAATTCCTTCCAATTATTGATTTCTTAAAAAAAAATTAAAAGAGTTAAATTAAATGAAGACAACATTAGTGAAACTCAATCGAAAATGGAGACAGAAAAATCAGAAAAAGATGTTGGCTCTACTGGGACTCGAATCCAGGACCCTTTGCTTACATGGCAAGTGCTCTACTGAGGTTCCGTAGCTCAGTTGGTAGAGGAGCTATTGGATCTAGAGGAGATATTGGAGCCAATATCTTTTTCTGATTTTTCTGTCTCCAGATTTTCGATTGAGTTTCGCTAATATTGTCTTCATTTAATTTAATATTATAATTTAAGATTTTACTCATAAAGTTAAAAATTAATAATAAATAAAATAGTTTATAATTAAAATCAAATCACTTTGATTAATAATAACCACTATAAAATTAATAATGTCAACATGTTTCAATAACAACGTTGTCTTCATCGGGATGAGATGTAATTAATATCTCGTCCTGATAAAGATAACGTAGTTATTGAAACATGTTGACATTGTTAAGTATATAGTGGTTTAAACAAAGTGATTTGACTTTCATTATATTATAATGATGCCACAAAGTAAGTTTGCTAAGTTTAAACAAGTAAAATAGTTTAATTAATTGTTCAATTTACTTTAAATGGTTAATCGTTAATTTTTTTAAATTTTATACAACTCCAGTTTGTTTCAATCTATCGCCAAATTTCGTTAATACAAGCGAAATACAATGAGTATATTTTATTATTTTTTTACCATTCTTTTACTCTTTCACATCTTTACGACCTAGCTAGGTACTTATCTTTCTGCCATGAGACCTAAATTGGAAATCTCCTAACTTGCAATAAAATGTTTAGATCACAATGCTATTGTGTTGCCACTTAACTTACTTAGTTTGTTTAGATAAAGGCGTAGGCACAGTTCGAGATATAACATTCCAACATAATTATTTTTACCACTCATTTAATATTCTCTGACCATGCTAAAACCGCGATAATTATTCCATGCTCCTTATTATGTATTCCGGGGTGCTTAGCAAGAGATATGACAAACGCGAGCCCAGCATCCACACGCGTTTCCACAGCTAGCATAAATCAGTCGCTGTAAGTCTTGGCTCATTCTTGCGTAAAACTGTCGCATTTTGATATGAGTTACCTGACTTTCCCTCCCTGAAAATGATATAATGCGTAACGTGTCCGTAGTACATCATTCCGATAAAACGTTAATCTTTTTGGAAAATAAAAAGTCGATCAAAAAATCATGAGTTCTATGATTTAAGGGCAGAATATCGTGGAAGCTCTCAAACACGCTTAGGCTATGAAACTTTCTTTTAGGTCATCAAAACACTGTTTTTTTTCGGCGAAAAATGAACCAATAAATTTATAAATATAAACAACTTTGACGTTCCCAATACTGAGCAATTAAAATCATTAGCTACGTTTCAGGTATTTTAAAATAACCACTGGTGCGTTTTTGGACACATTTTTACCAATTTGAAAACCTCGAGCGTCCACTGGTCAATTTGAAAAGATATTTTAAATATTTATTGCAATTATTTCAAAAATTCCTGCGTGTTGTAAACTTCGATTAATCAAAAAGAAAACTTTAAAGTATTTTCATTTTTCGTCAAGAGATGTCTCACATCTCTTCTGAATTATTTGTTACTGACATTTCTTTCAAACTTTGATCCGAAAAAAGTTTGGTCAATTCTGATGGATAGTATACACACAAAAAAAAACAAAGATGATAGGTACAATCAAAAAGTTAATTATCAACGACGAAGAAGCCGACTTCCATAAAAATCCTACACTTATTCTTAATTACATAAACAGACATTACACAAATATCGGAGCTAGACTAGCCGAAAATATTTAAAAAAATCTCAACTTAAAGCGATAATCAAAACCTCAAAACAAAATGACTCAGTGCTCTAATATAAACAATGACAGACATTTCAAACTACACAAAGTAACTCTGGAAGACACCAAACAAATAATAAATACAATCCCTAAAGGTTAACACAACTTCGGGACGTGACTGAATAGACTCTAAAACAATAATAACACTAAGCCAACAACTGCTTATACCGCTAACGCACGTAATTAATCTTAGTCTGAAAGAAGGAATTTTCCCGAGCATTCTAAAAAGCGGTTAGGTTTTTTTTTATTCCAATTTATAAATCAAAACAAAAAAAAATGTACATAACTACAGACCCATTACATTATTAAACAAAGTACAGCTACAACATTACCTGAAAAACATGCAAACACTCTCAATAAACATGGCTTTAGAAAAAATAGGATCACATAAAACGCAATTGCCACTGTAACCGAGTTTATTACACGTAACCTAGATGCGAAAAAAAAATTATATCAATTTATTTAGACTTATGTAAAGCTTTTGACACAATTTCTCACGAAAAACCCTTCAAAAAACTAAAAAACTTACTGAAAAGCTTCATGTCGGGTAGAATGCAACAAGTTAAAATTAACAACATGTCAAGCGAGCCACTTCTATCTAGATACGGAGTACCTCAGGGAAGCGTTCTTGGTCCCCTATTGTTCCTTATTTACATAAACGACCTGTGTGACATTGATATCGACGGTCAAATCGTAACATTTGCTGACTATACAGTTCTTCTCTGCCAGGCAGAAAAATGGAATGAGGTATATATATATACAAAGGCCGAAAAAAGTTTATTTCTAGTCAAAAATTGTCTAAACAACAACAGTCTTACCCTTAACACAACAAAAACCAATTACATTACATACAGCATCACACAAAGAGGACAACCTCCACCGTACACAGACCTTATCTTACACAACTGCGGACAAACTTCTCGCACATGTCAATGCGAGCGTATTGAAAGGGTTAAGCACACAAAATATCTAGGAGTCATAATAGATGCCAACTTACGCTGGACTTACATCACAAGCAAACTGAAACGAGTCATGCATCTCATAGTCAATTAAAAACATATTTCCAATAAAAATCCTTAGAACCATATTTTTTGCACTTTGTTAATCCATCATCACATATGGCATACTGGCTTGGGGAAGTGCAACAAATAAAGTAATAGACCCATTAGAAAAAATTCAAAAGGCAACAATTAAACTCATCCTCCAAGCTCCAAGTTCCTTTCTACACAAGCTCGAAGGTAATTTATGAAACATTAGACGTCATGACCATATACCAAATCTGCGCTACTATACTTCCTCCAACATAAACTTCACATTCCAATGCAAACGCAAACAGCAATCAAAACCAGGGCCTCTAAAAAAAACTTTAAATATACCGATAACTCACACCTCACACGGGCAAAGTTAAGTACTACGCAACCAAACTGTATAACGCATGCCCACCACACTGAAGCAACAACTAACTACAAATACAACTGCAGTTCTTCACAAAAAATACATCAAATACTGGATTAAACAACAATGTATTCCATTTACTCAAAACATTATAACACCTAAGCAAATATAACCCAATCTAAAGATTAAAAAAAAGAATAAATAAAACTTTACATTAAAAACACATATAAATTTATTGTAGACCACTTTTATTTTATAAACACTCTACCGGTTTCAGAAGAACCCTTCCTTAGTCAGGAGAATATTATAACTGAATAGTTAATGCTTTTTACGAATATGAAATAAAACTTTGTTTCGGGACAGAAAATATTACCACAATACTACTTATACCAGTGGCGTGTAGTCCATAGAAAAATATACCTACATCTTTATAAAGACAATTATTTAGCTTCCACATAATTTAAGAACAACTGTACATAGATTCTACTGCAACTAATATTTAATTTATGTTTTCGATACTGCCGCTATTGGTCGACCCACAGTGCCCTCCTTGATAATATCAAGGAGAATACGGTTCTTCTACTTATTATGTCGACAGAATAGCGCTTAATCCCATTCATGGGAACACCTCAGCACAGGTTCGCCTAGTGAGATGTTCAGAAAATATTACTACTAACCTATTTACATCCAGTTACGGATCATTAACATTTTTTCTTCTTATTACTAAACTTATTATCTATGTAAACCAATGCAATAATTTGTAAAATGTATGTTCAAGAAAAGAAATAAATAAAATAAAATAAAGATTATAATGTCACTTTTAAAGGCTCCTATTGGTTGAGATATGAAACGGAAATTCCGCTGGTCTGCGCTCATTGGTCGCTTTGATTATGATCTCATTTATCAAGTATTGGTTGAGATTGTTTTGGTAAAGTTTCGCTTCTACCGCGTTTTAACTGCACACATTTTTTTTACATTATCTCCACACAGGAGGCCCTGAGGAAAATAATTCCCCTCAGTGTCTACGTCAACTTTGGAGATGCTGTGTGGAGAATCTTTTTAGGAAAGAAAGGGGAGGAAGTCTGGGAAGCAAAAAAGGCTATTGGGGGTGGGTAGGAATCTGGCGGTCAGTGTGTTCAGGAGTGACGGACTTATGAATCCATCCCTCCCACTGAGGTGCAAGGCGATGTTCCGAGAGACTAGAGAAGTCAAAGGTACTCCCTCAACTATTCTCTCCCGATCCGACCTGCCATGCAGACAAACCTCACCCCATGAATTTAATATATGTTACATATTAAATTTACATCTGTGATTATCGACTAGGTACAGACAACATAGAGAAGTCATAATACTTAGGTGCATGCAATGGCTCTCTAAAACTACAAGCAGTTTATGTGTGTTCGTATTAAAATTCGGAGGAATAATTATTTCAATGAATGCGAAAATTTACCAAATTGGACCCTCATAAATCCCGGAGTTGGACGCCTTTTTCAATTATTAACGCGAACGTTCTAATGGATAAATTTTTAATAAATAATGAACTAAGGTATAATATACCTAGTTCATTATTACACCAGAACTGTAAATGCTCTTAGTATCACCCTGGTGACCACATTCAGAATCCACATATGACATGAAATAAATTTTCACTGTATTTCACAACCTTCCTTCTTTGCCATTTCCTTTCAATATATTGGACCTCACGACATACCGGCTGGCTGCGACCCTTGTGCGGAATTCACACTATAAACAATTTTAACAAAACAAAAAAACGACTTAAAAAAATGCACTAAAAAGTAAAAAAATAATTTCGTATTCTTCTACAACTTCATAATCAATTTACTTTTTCTACTCATCAATATGTAGGTACGATTGTTACTTTTGGAGTCGGTGTCAGTCAAGGTAGGTTTGTAACTACATACATAGTTATAGGTGAGATGTGCTTGTGTCGCACAAGCGATTTGACGAGGCGAGAGGCGAGAGCGAGGCCGCGGCGGGAGGGGAGCTGTCAAGTGAACACCCCGGGCCGGGTACCTTTGCTGACACCGACTCCAAAAATAACAATCGTACCTACATATTGATGAGTAGAAAAAGTAAGTTGATTATGAAGTTGTAGAAGAATACGAAATTATTTTTTTACTTTGTAGTGCATTTTTTGAAGTCGTTTTTTTGTTTTGTTAAAATTTTTGTTTATTTTTTGATTTTTAGTGAATCTGAAGAACACTAACTAATTTGTCAGAATATGGGTAAACCTACTAAACGTGCTGCTCATATGAGACAGACATAATTTGACCATAGCGACGTTAGGGTCAAATTAAGAGATTCGGCCGAGTTTCGTTAATTTGTCATAGTTCCGATAATCAGAACCTAACCAAACTCTCATCAAATTACCCTTGAAGTACATCCTTTCCAATGAAAAAAGAATCATCGAAATCGGTTGGCGTGATATTGAGTTATTCGTCCATTTGTCGCGCACATACTTAATGCAAATTTAAGACTTATATGGTTTTCTCATGGATGCCATTGTTGGAACTGAACCAAATTAAAATGGGACCACACGGGAAGCACCAGCTTTCAAATAAAAAAAGAATCATCAATATCGGTTCACCCAGTCAAAAGTTCTGAGGTAACAAACATAAAAAAATAAAAAATAAAATAAAAAAATTTAAAAAAAATAAAAATAAAATACAGTCGAATTGAGAACCTCCTCCGTTTTGAAGTCGTTTAAAAAGAATAGATTCAAAATAAAATCATAAAATCTCATCCTTAACTAAAAGAATCCATTATTTTCTTTCCTGGATAAAGAAACAGACCGCAAAAAGATGAGTAAAGTACCCCTATCGTAGGTCGGTGGACAAACACGATTTCTTTTAATAGTGCGTCGGCTGCCAAATCCTAAGTGGATAAACTTACGGTGGAAATACACCCTCAATACGTATAAGGTTCCCTTCTATAGGGTTGGCCAGGAGGTCTGGCATGGATGATTGATAAAACCCTATATCAATACGATGTCGACCAAATACGTCATTTAGTTATCAATTTTTGCTAATGCTGTCAATCATTTATATAAGATATTCCGACAGACGATTGATAAATTTTAGCGCGGCCTCTGTAGTATCGCATAAGCATATTTTTTATATCGTTGGTTGTGCAAAATTACTGACTTATTTAATAATAATAATGATTAATATTTATTCCGGTATGTATTAACGAATGAATGAAACTAACGATGCTTGTAGAATTGAAAGAAATCATGTACGCGATCCATAGACTTAAATAATTCAACTAAGAAACGACCAATTTATTCCATTCGATCTATATGAATCGAAAATGGTTGAAATATGACTGAAGAACTCATTAATTAATTAAAGCCCGTTTAGTGTCAAAAAGTCAATGCGGACTGCCAATGCAAAATTAGGTTAGTATTTCAAATCAACACTGCCAATTTATTAATATTTGTACGTAATTGTTTTGTTTTTGAAATTTCGGAGTAACAATTAAAGGAAAATGCCTCCAGTATTGCCAGCATATACCGATTTCTAATTTATTTACCGGCAATATCGGTTCAGCAATACGTAAATTTATCGACATCACTATTCTGGAGCTCCGGAAAGTCGTGCGATTTGAACATCACCAACTCGTAAGAACGGCATGTTGTTGCGATTGGTAGCGATTTGTACAGGGTGTCCGGTGGCAGAATTAGGATTTAAAACTTAAATAAAAAATAAACTGCTTAGGATAAACATTTATTTCAATAACTGTTACAAAGAGGAGAAGTGCGGATTTTATTTCTTAAAAATTATTTCGTCTAAATGTAGACCATCACGTCGGACACACTCTTGGAATCTGGCCTCAGTATTTCGTGCCACTCGCTGGAGAAATGATATCGGGATACCATTAACTTCGCGAATGATATTTTTCTTTTAGTGCAGAGATGGTGGCGGGGTCGGTTTTATACACTTTACTTTTGAGGTACCCCCACAGAAAAAAGTTCATAGGGGTGAGATCTGGTGACCCCCTTAGCTAGGGGATGTCACCGAAACGGCAAATCATTTTTTTAGGGAACAAATCACGAAGTAGCGCCATTGTCTATCTAGCAGTGTGAGGCGTGGCGCCATCTTGCTGGAACCATGTATGTGAATTGGAGGCAGGATGTTCTCCTATTTTTGGCAAACAATAATCGTTAAGCATGCCCCGATAAGAAACCCCGTTCACAGTAATGGCTTGCCTTCGACGTTTTTAAAAAAAATAAGGTCCGATTATTCCACTGCTAGACAATGCACACCAAACCGTCACTTTGGGACTGTGAAGTGGCTGTTGATGTTTTAAACGTGGGTTCTGTCCCTTAGGTGACCAATAATGACAATTCTGCTTATTTACACTTCCATTTAAATGAAAATGGGCTTCATCACTCCAAAAGATAGTGTTTACTAACATTGTCAGACAGAAAATTTTACATAAATTGTAATTATTAGGTTTAAGCGCTTGCACAATTTGAATCTTAAAAGGATGAAATTTAAGGTCCTTCTTCAATATTTCGTGCACAATAGTTTTTGGAAGCCCTGGTATAGCCGTTCTCTTGCGTATGGACTGACGCGGATTATCGCGCAAACTGTTCGTGACGAGTTCGATGTTTTCATTTGTTCTTGACGTTCTCCTGGGCCCCGGCCGTGAGTCGTTTGCCGCCGAACATGTTGCCCAGAACCTCCGGACACATGATCAAATCAAATCTTCACTTGGGGCATCACTTAAACGTCGAATAATGTAACGCATACTAAATCTTCGACGCGCAATTTCACACGAATCGTTAGCCTTGAAATAGGTTTCGATTACGAACGCACGTTGCTCTCCAGTCCACTGCGACATCGTGACTGATCGTGACTAAATAATCCGCACGAACGACAAAGCTAACGCGGCCCCCTCCCCGCTCGTCCGCTTAGCCGTTATAGAGAAATTCGAAATTTAAAACCGAATTCTGCCACCGGACACCCTGTAGTTCTGGTCTTGGAAATTCAGTCCTGTTGTAGCGTCTCCCGGGTGCACTGCGTGCTTCGATCAAGAATGTCTACTTAGTCGAAGACTGCGTGCTTATTGGGTAAAGAATTATTACAAAAAAAGTGATTCGTATACTGTTATTATTAGTTCTGACCGATACAGAGATTTGTTTCTTTCAGGAATTGTGAGAATTTGAATTTTACATCAGCGGGGCATGGTTTCAACAAGACGATTTGACATGCCTCCCATCGTATGTGTCATTTCTAATCGTAAACGAAAAGCTTACAGGAAAACTGACATTGCACGGGGGGAATATTCCATGGTCCTCCAGAAGTCCGAACCTGACTCTCTTTAACTTCTGTCTATGCGGAATCATTTAAAACACACAAATGTCGAATTAACTGCTATAATCGAACAACAATTACCCAGTTTTCCCAATGTGGATGATAGTTTGGTTCACTGTGTTTAGTGACGTAGCAAGGGTGCCCGAGTTCACGGGGTGAGTTAGTCTAGACCTTGACAGCGAATGCTTTTGTCCGCCTACTGCGTGGCGGACTGGAACGCGAGAGACTGGTTGAGGGAGACCTTTTGACCTCTCCAAGAGAACTCTCTCAACCCATCGCCATTCACTGCAGAGGGAGGGATGGATTCGTACGTTCGTAATGAACACATCGACCCCCAGATTCCTGCCCACCACTCATACCGTTTCCTTTCCAGAACTTCCTCTCCTTCCTTTCCCTTAAAAAAATCCCACACCGCATCCCATAAGATGACACTAGTGTGGATATAAACAAACGGGAAAAAAAGCCTCTATTCCACGCCCAATGTACCGGCGTGTTTTACAAATGTTATGTCCAGATTTGTAGACTTTGTCATTTGGAGGATGTGTTTTTGAATATATTTTCCGTGAATTTTAAGAAAATTTTAAGTGAATAAACGTTTGTTACGGTAATATTAATAGTTTTTTGCAATAATTCTTTCATATCCACCAACATTTTCAGCCCACCCATTACATATTACCTACGTGTGTATGTATATGGAACATTTTTTTGTCAGAAATAGAAATATAACATTACAGGTTTGTTTATATCTTCCTTTTAGAAAAAAAGACAATATAAACAAACCTGTTATATGGATCTCTTTACATTGTCTTTTTATAAAAAAGACAAAATTAAATTATTAGGACTAAATACTTAATTATTATTATGAATATTTTTATTTTTTATTTTCTTCAATTATTGTTAGTTTCAGTGCAGAGCACCCAAGAAAACGATAATCGACAGCATTATGTTGTTGGCGTGTCCTAAAGTAAGATCTATTTATTCTTATTTCTGCCATAAAATGGCAAATTTTCAAATATAGAAATTCTGCCATGAGCAAATAATGTTTCACTTTATTGGCCTGTCTTTTTTTTAAATAAACAGGAGGCCCTGAGGAAAATAATGCTGAGATGAGGAGATGCTGTGTGGAGGGTCTTGTTGAGGGGAGGAAGGAATGAACATTGATCTTGAAGACACTCATGTTGTAGGAAGGAGGAAACACAGAGGCCGGCAAATCGTTTCACAGCCGAGCTGTTGAATACAAGAACGAGTCGAAGAAGCGAGCCATTCTCATGTGACAAATGTCAACCGTGTACATATGTTGGGCACGCGTCTGGCGTGTTTCCTGACTATGCACCGGTACCGAGGGGATCAATGACGCTAGTTCCTCGGAGCATCTTCCATTGTAACACCGGTAGTCAAGGAACAAGAATAGCATTCCCACCCGACGCCTATGCTCTAAGTATTGCAATCCGTCTATTAAGATGGGAGAATCTATCAAACGGACCGCCCGTTTTTGCACGGAGTCGAGGGTATTTTTCATGTATTTTGGAGCTCCAGACTAGTGATTTGTACAGGGTTAGCAGTTGTGTATTATTAAAGTATCTGCGGGCCCTGTACAGCACGCCCAGTTTTTGGGAGGCTAACTTTACTCTGGCTTTGATGAAGCTTCGTCTGGGACCAAAGAGTCGAAAAATCTTATATTAATTGGCAAAATCATATGTAGAACACACTTTTAGGGATTTTATTCGAAATATAACAGGGTTTATGATATAATAATTTTGTGTCGACAAAAATATTTATAAATATAAAATAAAAATTTTCATGGAATTAAATTCAATTTTTAAAACAATGGAGCATATAAAATAGACCAAATGATTTTAGTAATAAACTCATTGTTGGCGTAATTTTTCTTTGATTGACAACTGAATTTAAACTAAGAAAAAAGCTGAAATGAGAAAATTTCTTCCTTAAAATAATACCTTTTATGAGCTGACTTTAAAACCACATACCAAAAGAACTTTTATTCTTCAATGAATATGTATGTATTTATAAGTTGTTGATGTAAATTTTAAATCAGATTAGATATTTATTTACAAAATACTTCACATAAAAACCGGGGGGCAAAAAGGTGGAGGAAAATAATGTTTCCGAACAATCAAATTTTAATTCAATAACAAAGAATATTCCAAATACAATTCCGTCAACATTTGAAGCAAATAATAAACTAAAAAATTACATATGAAATAATAAGGAAAGTGTCTTAAAACTGTATTAATCTGCAGTCTGTAAATTAAATTGTAAACATTGTGAATTTTTTTATGTATGTTGGTATAACTTCGATAAACTTTGAAATTAGGAAAAAGGAGCATAAAATGAAGTGTAGTAGTAATAGTTTCTCGTTCATTTATTGGCGAACCATACTCTTGATTTTAATAACGTAAATAGAGCAGTACACTGTAATGTTTATGGAATCCATTTAGAAAAACTTGAAATCTTGGAAATTAGAAAGACTGCGAGATGAGTTTAAATGTTATGAAAAACCAAAAAATCTTTTTAAATTACACTTTCCTCTATTCATTCCCTTTGTAAATTATGCCGTTTTACCCCCCCCCCCCCCCCCCCTTCTCCCTTCACTTCACGACAACTCCTAAGCATTTTAAAAATTTGTATTGATTCTTATTTTGTATTAATACTTATGGAATTTAAATTTAATTTAGTTTTTATCATTTAATTCATTTAATTTTTTTTTTCACAAATTAGAGCCCATAATTTGTTCAATTTAAATTGAAAATTAAATGTGTTTTGTAATGTTTGTTACTCTTAAAATAATATTACATCCCTTTCATATTTTGTAAATTCCTCCGATCCCAAAATGAGTTTATAAATCATCCCGCTATGCTGCCTAGGAAGACATAAATTCATTATTCATTATAAAAATAATTTAATACGTAACTGACAAACTTAATCCACTCACATCGTTATTTACATAATAAAATAAAACTAACCCTTGCAAAAATCTTTCTAATAAAATTACTGGTTATGCTAATTACAAGATTAATACTTAAGTTTTGCCTAAGTGACCTCAGTTACATAATACCAAAAACAATAATTAGCTCCCGAAATTCTGGTGAAGTCGAGAAAACTTTGACTTTGACTCGAACTGGGATTTATTTTCTTGTGTAAATACATTTTCCCACGAGAAATTAAATTAGGTCTTTATGTTACTTTAACCCGCGGAAAGTTACCCCTAACTCAAAGGCTTTACGTTTTTAACTTGCCCTTTGAAAACTGATAATAGTAATTTCAATAAACCTTACACCAACACGAGGAAAGTTTTATTTAAGGTTATAAACGGTAGGTATAGAAAAAGTGTAGATTAAATGAACCTCCATATTATGGCAGGGGTAGTTAATATCTCAAAAGAATCCCAACAGCACCCGACCGTGTGCTGTTGGGATTAAACATGGGGACTACGGCATCCCCAATTGAGGTTTGTTGTGCGTTTAAGAGTACTGAGGATGGGAAGAAGATGAGTAAGGGGAAAAAGGGAAAGTACCTGTCACAGAAAAAAGAACCAAAAAACAACAAAAACAAAATGCTAACATTTAAAAAAAACGACAAAATTCAATTTTCCTCCAATTTGGTATGGAAAATTTTACAATAATTTGCTTAGTTGTCCACATGGACTCGGACTCCACTGAACGTTATCTACAAAATATATTACGGAAAAAATCTAAAGAAATGTCTGCTTTGCCTCAATGAGCGCATCCAAACGTGAATACTTACATATTATCTTGATCCACAACGTTTCCATACTCCCTAGGCGGTGAACTTTGACCTCATGACCCTGTACAGAGTTTGCAATAATGTTATCGACTGATAAAACGTACTCAAACTAGTAAACTTTAAAATACCGACCAAAGCAACTAAAGGCGTAAAAATTCAAGTTAAAGTTAAAGACGTACAAATTACACATTAGTCGGACATGATGTTAAAGTTAAAGACATAAAAATTTCACATTACTCGAACATTAAGTTATTGTTAAAGACGTACAAATTCCACATTAGTCGGACATTAAATTAAAGTTAAATAAGTACAAATTCCACATTAGTCGGACATTTAGTTAAAATTAAAGACATACAAATTCAACATTAGTCGGAAGATTAAAGTAAAAGACGTGGGACGCGTGCAAACGCTGGTGTCGGAAGAAATTTTGAATTATTTCGTCAAAATCAATCTTTGAAAGATTCCGACATTTTCCTTGACAAATGCAGTAACAATCTATAAAATGAATATTTGCACAAGCAAATATTTATTTTATTGTGCAATTTGGACTCGAACTCGCAACTCTGGATTCACACTTAAAATCCTAGCAACTTGCATTTTTTTAAATATTTTCTTTCCTTATGTAATTTAAATGTAAATATTCTCATATACATATACTTGTAGATGACCAGGATACAATGAAGCATGACGCTTAGGTCCATATAATTTAATAGGCCTCCACTAATACAAGTTTAGTGTTATATTAGGTCCTTACATATGAAATTGGCGTTTTGTATGGGAGGAACATAAAGTCGTTTTTTTTTAATATAATATATTTATTTAATCAAAGTATGTACCATTGCTATCTATGCACTTTTGCCATCTCATAGGTAGTTCATCGATCCCTTTACTAAAAAAAACATTCGGACGGGAATCAATAAAATCTTTGAAGGCGGTTTGGACTGCCCCATCGGAGTTGAATTTTTTCCCTGGCAAGAAGTTATCCAAATTTTGAAAAAAGGTCCGGTGGATGTCTTAGACATTCCAATTGAAGCTCTTCTAATTTGCTACCAAACAGTGTGTGGTCTAGCGTTCTAACGGCGTTTGTTGATTTGCTTCACTCAATTCGTGAGGTACCCACCTTTCAAGCTTTTTCACCTTCCCCATTTGCTTCACGTGGATTAAAACAGTTTTATCATTAACACCGCAGCCTGCAGCTAACTCGGACGTGGTTTGCGATGGATACGCTTGTTCTGCAAGTCGAAATTTCCAGAACGAAAACGTTGGAACCAAAAACGCACCGTGTTTTATTTTGCGGCACCGTCGCCATACACATCATTAATCCTTCGGGCCGTTTCTGCAGCACTGGTGCCACGGAGGAACTCGTACTCGTAAATAACGCGATATTTCAAGTTTTCCATTTTGTAAACTAAGTGACGCAAAGAAAAAAAAACAATTAAGGAAAAAACAAATGAATTAAAATGTTCGAAACACAAATACATGAGTAAATAGCTGTATAAATTTGAATTTGGAATTCCTAACCAAAGAGAAGATATTTCAGATCAAAGTTGCCAGTACGGCTAAACGCCAATTTCATATAATATTTGGAACTAATTAAATATTCACTACCGAGCTGCGCCAATTGTGCAATGAATATTGTTCGCTTAATGATATCTGCAATGAAGAGCGCGTAGGTATTAAGTCAGATGTATATTATATGGAACTGACTAATGAAAAGGGAACGAATAACGTATTCATAAATATATAATACAACTGCAAAGCATTTTCTTTTTTCTCTTTTCACGCTTACACACTATCCCATTTCATGCACACATTAATAATGATATGGCTTTATTTTATAAAATTTGCAACTAAAACTAAAAATACACGTTTAGTGTGTGTAGTGTAAATTGCTTCATAAAATAGAAAATTACTTAAAATTAACGTAAACTAATACACATGTAAACATTAGGAAACATAGAATACAAACATAAGAATACAAAATTTAAACTCATAAATCTACATTTAATGTAGACTTATGAGTTGAGGTTTCTCATAACTGGTCTCGCTGGGCTAGGCTGTGTCTAGGCAGTAATTTTGTAGATTCATTTATAATACCATTGAATATAATATCTACACCTTATTAAAATATATTCACTCAATGATTTGGTTATATTTATTAATAACTTCGAATTTGGGTGAGTGTATCGGTAAATGTAATGTTCTTTAATCTGTGGCTCACTAGCCCACAATAATAATGATTACAACGTAAGTTCGATATATTGTAGTTTATTGTAAATTCAATGGATTCAAGTAGTTTTGTATTTATGTCAACGTTAGCGACTGTTTACTGAGGCTTCTAGAATAGATCTGAGCGGCGGAACACGTCAGCTGTTCTTTTGCACTGAGAGCCCACTCGTCAATCTCCGGAAACCCGTACCTTTCCGAGCGGCGCGATATGCGAACACACCTATATTCACATACACTACAGTGAAGGTCCAATTATTTTTTATTCAAATGTTTACGTTATCATTGTATTTGTTTTGTGGTTATATTAACAAACCAGGAGACACGGCCACACGTTGCTGTAGCTAATGAAACACAATACCACGCCATTACCCAACCTTTATAATCAACGCCATCTGTTAAATCAAATCCACCCCGCCGCTTGGCCAGATATATTATATATTTCAACCAATTTACACAAAATCTTCACAAATTACATATCTAAAAACGTTTCTCATGAATCACTCTATCAATTGTTGATAACCGCATGAAAATCCGTTGCGTAGTTTAAAAGTTCTAAACGCACAGACCACGCGGGAGCGATTTCATTTTATACAATGTAAAGAAAACAAGTTATCAATATAGCCTTAAGAATTGATGTCTTTTGACAATAACACCTTTCTGTGTTACCATATCACTACTATCATGAGGGTTGCAATGTTAACGCACCGATTTACTTAAAGCTGTTTTCCTCTGCAGTTTTACGATAAAGCGCTTTACAAAGGAAGCTTGGTACAAAGACACTCAATAATAGTCGATCGTTTGCGGCAAGCATACCTACTTAATTTGCTGAATGGTAAGTAGCTTCGTTTCACATAATCTTTATTTCCCTTGTAGACTAATGTATTATAATAAAACAAATATAAAACTTTATTTCACTTAATTTTATTGACCGTAACCGGTTTTAGCTCATAAGATCCAGACTGGTACAAAAAATTCTTAGTCTACGGTTTATATACATAACAAATGGGAGAGGGGGAGAAGGGTAGTCTACAAGGATTTTAATCGATCAAAGTCATTTTAGACTGTCGAATTTCTAAATCTTTTGTTAATTCCAGTAGACTAATTACCTTGGGTTTGTAGCTCACTTCGCAATGTTGTTTAGAGAAATGCCTTACAAGTAATATGATTTAATAATTACATAATTTTCCTTGTAGACGTTACAGAAAACAACCTTATAATTGTCTTAAAAGCGCACTACGCCAATATTTCTCTAAAGGAAAGTCAAAAAGAATAAAAATAAAATGATTAAAAATAATATTGTCTATTGTAGTCCTCTGACTCAAATATGTAGACTATCCAATATGACGGAAGGTCCTGAATGACATTTTCGTCGATAATTTACACGGGTTCAGAAAAAAATGTCTTGCTATTTCTCAAAAATAACAATTATTATTAATATATTATTGAGCTAATTATATTACGTATCACTTGTTTTTCTTTTCGTATCTCTTCTGTATTTTGCCTTGTCATTTGAGTGTGTTTTTACATAGTTTTATGTGTGTGTCATACAGGGTGAGGCCTACAAGTGAAGTGTTAATGCGGGCTGGAGATCCCAATCCACGGAGACGCAAGTTGACGCTCCTTTCACTTTATTTTACATAAGTGTAAAAATACTTGTACACAAGTGACTTTAGTTTACGTTTCCGCTCTAGCCACTGTACAGCTCGTCCGATTTGCTCGAGAGACTCCTTCCGTTTGCGTAGCCGGTTCTGGTCCAGAGAGGTAAAGTAGTATGTGGTCTAGGGTGACGTGAATGGTCAGAAGTAAAAAAAGACGAGTAGAGGCAGAGTTGAAGCTAAGTAGAGTGGGCAAGCAAAGCAGAGTGGTTTAGACTAGGCGAAGAGTTGATGGTGATCTGAGTTCTTTCTGTTTTTACTGAATTTATACAAGGCTGGGTTAGGTCTCTGTCCTGACGCTGTCGTCGCATTCGGGAAGGGAATGCTACTCTCTCTGCTGACTTGCTTCTCTTTACCCCCACTTTGGCATTAATTTATTTCCCAAATAACATACATTTTACAATTACAATACTGTTTTATAATACATTATATAAGACCCAAGACCGGTGGATGCATTGAGCCGAGCTTTGGGCTCGAGTTTTTCTGGGTGACACGTCATACATGATGACGAATTCCAACGGTCAACACGTTCGTTACTATTTAGATATTATAAATCCATTGACAGCATAGGGTTTAGGAATTTTACGTTCCTACAGGTAAAATTAAATACATAACGCCATACTTCTCCGTCTTTTCCCACACCTGAGGTTCTCGACTGTTTTTTTTTTAATTTAAATTTTTTGTTTGTTTTTATGTTCAAATATTTTAATACTACTTTTCCATGGAAGTATTAGCTTGTGGCTGGAAGGGGAGTGAACAACGTTTTATCGTTGATACTTAATAGTTATTAATAAAAAAAAAACTACGTTAACATTCATGTATTTTATAAGCCATATTATGTAAGTAAATTACAAGAAGAAAGAAGAAAATAATGTTGTAAGTTGTTAGGTGTCGTGTAATTGTAAAGATTTTACTACTAGCAAACTAGTATACTATAAGCATAACGTATCTAAAAATACTGTAAATAGCAATTCATAATAAAAAAAATTAAATTTATTTGAAGAAGGGATTATCACGGCAACTCATTATTCTCATTAAGGAATCAGTTATTTTTAAGATTAATTCTATTGGAAACATTTTTTAGTAAGATTGTCTTTAAAATATTTTTTCACAGTGTTTATTATTTGGATTATGTCATTAATGTATCTGATTTCTTCCCTGATAATTGTAATAATTTTGTGCAACAGAATTATTTAATTTTTGGCATGGAAAAATACTTTTAAGACTACGGTACGTAGAATACTTTTGGTACGGTTTTCAGTTAGAAATTGATACTTGATGCTCGTCTTTTTCTTATATGATTTGAATGAATGCATTTATAGTGTACAGATCTTTGAAGGAAGGTACTCGAAATTCTTCGAATAACGATCCGTTGAATAGTCGGAATGTTTTTTTAATAGGATTAAAATAATTTGGCTTTTTACAAATGTATTGAATCGTTATATGAAACATAATTTGTAGTGCACCCTTTTCTGCTTCCACCTTTCAATATTTGTCATTTCCTTGCCACACTACTATACATCGGGGTTGTTATCCAAACCTTATTACCCAACGACAACATCCCTCGCAATTTAACGTGAAAGCGTCCCTAGCTCATTTAACAGCACTACAACGATGAAATAATAGAGTTGCTTTCCGTTAGTCAGTAACACGCCATCCGTATTGCTCTTGGTCGACAACAGTTCACGGGAAATGAAAACACTTAGGGACAATTTAATGTTAAAGCGAACCTCGTGTCTTTGATGGACTTTCACTAGAATTTTGACGGCTATTTTAGTTCACAGTGCAAACAAAAGTAACAATCTGGCAAATCATTTTAATAAGCGCACGTTTAAAAGGATATTTATGTATATCGCAAGCAAGATAGTGCCGAACTGTGTTTAACAGTATCCGTTGTCTAGAGGCTAGGCTAGCGATTATAAGGTCACCGGTTCAAATCCCGGCGCGCGCAAGTAAATTTTACTGGATTAATTTGTGTTTTCACAATATAATCATTTAAAATAGTGTAAGGCATATTTGGGAAACGTTCCAAAATGGAAGATAATCTCAGTTTCGCCCTGGTGCGAGACCACCATTCAGAATTGAAACCTTGCTTGAAAAATCGACCACCACAACACGGGCATGTACCCAGCATGGTGGTCGAAAAATCCTCAATTCATGTAACAAACAATTCAATGTATACAGAATTTTTTTTAAATTTTGGCTGTGTTTAGTGACTAGATCTAGAGAGCCAGGTACTTCCCAACCTACCTCTTCTCCATCTCATTCCCCTCCCTACTACTTTCAGCCTCATAACTTACCCCAATTGGGGATTTACACATTAGTCTTACTTGCTCCAGACGGATGGGAGCAGTTACATGAAATCTATATATATAAAAATTTAGGTTCCGTATGTTTGCGTTCGCTAGTTTCGGAAAGTAATCGATGGATTGACTCAAAATTTTTACAGAACATTGCATATTAGCAGAAGAGCGTTTATACATACTTTTTATTTGGATGTTCCCAAGGAAAGGGATAATTTTATGCGTTTTAAATTGACTCAAAATTTGTCATAGTAAACAACGGAATAGATAACATATCAACTTGTTCCTGACACTAATAGGTGCTAATCTATAATAAAGTGATATTGTAAAAGCCTTTAAGGTCTGAATAAATAAATAATTTAAAAATATTTACAAACGTTTTTTTTCTTCCCTTATATTCTACACTACAGCATAGTCACAGCAGATATTCAATTAAGCAATGTGTCTTCTTGGAAAATGTACAGTTGCTAGACAATTTTTGTTAACTCCTCTAATAATTAAAATCAGCTTGCTTCGCTGTGGCTTTGTCTGATTTTAATTATTAGAGGAGTTAACAAAAATAATAATATATATAAAATATATATATATTTTATGGAAAGTTCGGCACAACATTAAATATTGCTAAATGTCAACGTTTTTCACGAAATCTTACAATGCGCATTTTAAAATTTTCATTTTGAAGAGGTGCCCTTTCTTGAATTCATGAATTCAACAAAACTTTTTCTAAATTATGAATGTATAATATTTGTGTCTCTTTCCCTTTCACAGGAGTGTCGTGATGTTCATAGGAGATGGCATGAGTCTCTCCACGGTGACCGCGGCGAGGGAGCTGAGACGACAGAGAAACAGCATGAGGGCAGAAGAGGACAAAGATAGAGACTCAATACAAGGCCTGATCTGGGATCATTTTCCTGCTGCGGCCTTGGCACAGGTAGGCTTTAAAATTATTTAAAAAAAATAGGATTTTTGATTTTTTCCAAAGTAGGGATGCAATTAGCTAAGTGTTAATAACATTAAATGTGCTGAACACGCATCGCCCATCAGAATAACTAATCAGCGTTTTGTACTTAAACTTCACATGGGAAAATAAATCATCCTTGGGGATACCGTATGGAAGGTCTATTTAAGGAAAGAAACGAAAGGAAGGTCTGAAAGGGAGATGTATATTAGAGATGGGTAGGCATCTGGGGGTCAATTTTTCCAGGACGAACATTTGAATCAATCCCTCCCACTGCATTATAAGGCGATGACTCGAGAGAATCCGGCAGGAGAAGTCAAAGGGTCACCTTTAATCGTCCGCTGCCGATCCGTCCGCCAGGCAATTAATGGGCAGATGCATACGACGCCTGAAAAAACTTTTGATCTCATTATCGTATTAACAAAATGTTACCGAAGGTCAAACTAAAAATCAATAGTCTAAATTTATTAAATAATCTAGAAATTATTTTTCACTATTCGTTTTGTTCAGAAGCAGAAGTTCTGCTAAAAATTCATAATCAACCCTAAAATAACAAATTTCTCATTACGCTTATTATTACACGAACTAATTATCACCGTAGAAAAATCTTACTTGGCCCCATGTGGGGTAAAATTGCTTCAAATGAAAAAAGTATTTTTAAGTAGACCTCATTAATGAATTTTTTCACATACCAGTAGAAAGTACATGCAGTGACAAATTTCATCAGCAGAACTTGTACAACATAACGTGTCGCGTCAATTCATGTTAAAGTTGTGATGACGCTGGAAAAATATTAATCCGCGTAAAAATTGGCATCTACCATAATACAAACCAGAGAGATAGAAGGTCTCAGTATGGATCTGGGGAAAGATCATCATTCGGAACAGAAATGTAACTTGATTTGCCTTTAGTTGTATGTTGTGATCAGATCCGAATATCAGGTACTTACTTCTCTGAGTAAGAGAAGCGCCTGACCAATCAGAGATGCCTGACATTCGGTGAACTAAGGATCGAATCTTACTAAATCCAAAAAAAAAAAAAAATTTTGAAAACAACATAAATCTTCAAATCACTCCAAAATTAACAGGCGAAGAAAACACAAAAGAAACTGACATCTAGCGACTCCGAAGAAGAAAACACAAATTGTAATAAGATGACCAAATAAAATGTGTAGGAAAAGGTGCACTGGCGTTCGACGACAAAAATATGGAAAAAACATCCTTCACATTGAATAAGAAGTGCCTTGTAATCTCCCAACTCTTGTCTACTTTAGTTTTCTGAAGGTTTCTACTCTCGCATGGGAGTTCCGCCCTCTGATTTTTTTGTTTGTTTTATTTTTTGATTAACTGAATGAGTAAAACCTCGAAAGAGCAGAAAAATATTCGATCGCATATAGGTTGAAACTAGGACCTTATCATTGCCGGACCTCCACTCTAACAACTAAACAAATTTGACTCCATCACCTACCGTCATATTTGCCTGTATTATGCTTCGACTAAGAACTACCAACATTATCTTCATTTTCTTAACGTATGTTTTATTGGATGTTATCTATATGTAAGATTGCAGAATTTTTTCTAACTAAGTACAATTTGGATAGTGTCTTGGATGGATATATCCATTTCTTTTAACGTGCAACATTTTTCTGCGAGTTTAAGATGAATATTTTTTTTTATTTCTAGAATAACTTAATGAGAAAAACCTACTATTACGATATGTAAGCATTGAAGATAATTTTTGCAACAGATATTTTGAAACAGAAAAATCAGAAAAGATCTAAGAATTGAAATCAGGATCTTAGCATTGCCGGGCTCTGCTCTAACTAATGAGATAATTCGACCCTCACACCTAAGAATCTTTCAATCATACATAAAGGTAGCAGCCAATAAAATACGCCTTAAAAAAATGAATATAATGTTGATGGTATAATACTGATAAAAACGACCGAAGGGGATAGGGTCGGATTAACTCAACGGTTAGAGCAGAGCCCCGGTAAGCTTAAGGTATTGGGTTCAATTTCTAGATGCGACCGAATCTTTTTCTAATTTTTCTGTTTCAAATATTTGTTTGGGAGTAGCTAATTTTGTATCCAACGATTGTATTTTTTATTTAATTGGGGCAACGTTACCCGCTGTTACCCATGAGATAAAGTGAGCAATTGCTCACACAGACCTTCAAAACATGCTAGAGGCGTTATTCTCTAATCACGAGCAAAACTGTTCGTAAGCCCGTCTGAAAACTAATATTGGTTTGGTGAGTTGTCTAATTATACAGAGCTTTGTTGTGAAATACTTCAAGAGTAAGGGCACAGGTCTAATAAAGATTAGGTGGTGAGGTACCTTACAAGGGAGAACACAATGCCAGTTAATTGAGAGAGATAACATATTTATGTTAGTAGGTCGTTTCAAATGTTTTTTTTATTATTATTATTATTTATTTTGTTTTTATTATTAACTAGCGAGTACCCGGCAAGCGTTGCAATGCCACTAAAAGAAAGAAAGTGTTTGTGTTTTAATTATGTTAACTGAAGTGCTTTTGAATATACAATATCTTTTCTTTTCGATCTGGTGCGTACACGAATAAATAAAGAAGGTCTTCCGCTTGCTCTAACACGTTCTCCGCCTTCCACCTGGATTCCTTCCGCCTCCCTCTTTCCTCCCTGCCACTTAATCTATATGAAACACATAATCGTTTTTCAAACAACTCTCAACGAACCATTGTAAAATTTTTAAATTTTGTTTAAATGCCAGAGTTCACCATTATATATACAAAAAACTGCGTGGCAAGCACTCGACAACTCAGTAAAGTTTGTAACGGGTTGATTCAATTACGGACCGTCCAACCCCGCTTACGAGTCAAGATACCTATTGTGACGTTTGCGACATGACATCACTAGAGCTACCGCTTGTGCAGAGAAACGGTTTGCTTCTAGCTTCAGTACACAGGAAGCAGACCCAAGGAAGACACACGACTGCGGCTGTCAAGATCAACAACACTACGGCGATTTGGAACGTAACGTAACTTTAACTTTTAATTTAGCTTAAATCAGGTTACCGATTTATCTTAAAGACGTTCATTAGTTTTTGCATTTAACTATAAAATTCAATGGCGCCCTTATTCTTATTTTTATATTTAATCATCCTCTGCACTCTTACAAATAACTTGTAACATTATTGACTGACGAGATTTCATCTTCGAAGATCTCGTACACGGCCCTAGATATAATTAAATATAGAGTCTTTATCTTACTTTGCTTCTTACTAGTTGTACCTTACAGTAAATTCAATAAATCATATTTCGTATTATTTAATTTTTGTCTTTTATTGCGATTGATTTGACATCTCACATGCTCCACCTTTTCAGTTCACTGAAGCCAGACACATTGACTAAATTAATATTATTACATTAATGATACTTATACACCTAATTAGCAAGGTTACATTGGCGCCCAACTTGATTAAACCAGTCAAATTAATGTTATTCAAAGTTTACTGGCATGTTTTCGGGAAATTTAATTCTCATTTTAGGTTATATTAAGTTGCGTTCCAAATAGTGTGTTTTTGACAGACGTAAGTACACAGGTTTTTTAAATGTTTGTCATGAAATAATCAAGTTTCATTTTCTTTGGGTTGGGTTTATATTTGTGCTCACGGTATGGATTACTATTTGTTTAATTCGTGTGTAATTTGACACATGGAATATGAAGTCATATGGCTTTCTCAGTTATATTTCGGGTTTTGTGTAGGTAATCATTCCTCCTTAATTATTTCGTAGGTACACTTTAATTTTTAGCAAATGGGATCAAAATTATTGTGTAATTTCATCTTGCAAGCTGCATAACTCTTTTGGGACATCATTTTACAGAAGAAACATAGTAAGTTTATTTTCAAGAGCTAGTTTTTTCTTATTCGATTGTTGGGCGTTGCTTGCAAATTTCTTTTACTCAGATAATGTTCTGGTAATTTTCTGCGACAGTGTCTTTCTAAAAATTTTGCAATAAGGTTTAAATTTAAAAAAAAAATCTCCTACCTGAAACATTACTTTTTATTGTCATCATGTCATACATAATTTTCATCACATGTTAATAACTTAATACAAAATTTTTATCCTACCCGCAATTTGGGAGGCGGGAATAGATACCGCCGACCCGGGAATTGGATAACCAACACCTCTGCCACAGGTCACCCCACGTGGTTCGCTACGTTTGGTGATTTAGCAGAGGTGCCCGGGTCCATGGGGTGAGGTTTGTCTAGGTCTTGGAGGCGGATGACCTGGATACACTGAACCCCATATTCCTACCCACCCCTTAAACCCTTTTCCTTCCCAACTCTCCTCTCCTTCCTTTCCTTTAAAAAACCCTCCACACAGCATCCCCAAAGATGACATAGGCCCTGAGGGAAATTATTTTCCTCTGGGCCTCCTGTGTGGAGCTCATGTAAAAAAAAAACATATTTTCTGATACAGTATGAACTTTTACAATCTTATTTGGAATTTTATTTCATTCCTTCTTTACACAGATTTTATTTTCATAATAATAAATATAACCAAACGTATATTTCAGAGGCAAGCCGATTTTTCGCTGGATATCTGGCGTGGAGGTGAGACGTTATCACAAGTCTTCGTCTGCGGAAATTCTGGCTGACCTGTTATGCAAAGCGACTAAAGCTTGTTTCACGTAAATCAATTTTTATAATTTATTATCCGGGTTGTATTGCTTTGATCGATGATTTTTTTTCATTCCTTATGTAGAATTATCAAAGGAAATAAATTTCCTTGCAATATATAATTATTTTCATATGGATTAATATTTTGTACAAACTTTTCTTTCGTTTCAATACATAACAGGGATTTGTATTCAAATCATTATTTTAATAAATTTTTATTGAGTTTTAATTTATCTTTAGTCGGCGGGGTTAGTTTTCTTTTAAATTAAATAATTTGGAAATAGCTTCTTCAGGCTAGATAAAAAAACTTGATATTTTGAAACCGTCATTTTTGTAGGGTGAATTGCATTAATGTCGCTGATCACTATATTTTTTTGTTTTGTTGGCGATTGTCATCTTTTGGATTTTTAATTCCAATAAATGGATAATTCAATAAATTAGTATAGAAGATTTTATAATATTAAGGAATAATGTTTCGGAGCAACTAATGAGATTGTTACGAAGAAATAAATATTTTATTTAATATGAAATGTAGAGTCTTTTCACATGTTAATTTATATTTATGAAAATATCACTGAAATTTGAAATGCTGTTCATTTTGTATCGATAATATTTTTACTTGACAGTTGGAGGCAAAATACGCCCGAAATATTCCTCTGTCTCTCAACCCAATATTTTATTAAAATGTATACTTTCATAACTCTTGTAAGTAACCTACGGTACTAAATGTTACTAAAGTAGTAAACACCAATAATAATAACTCGTAAATACCCACCCCCTACTTCAATTCCGTAAATAGCTACCTCCGGTCTGTGAGACATCTCGCGTCGTCAGCGATATATTGCGCTCCCAAAAAACTTATTGCACTGGGAGTTAATTTGAAATAAAACTAATTATTTTTTTTGAAATAAAACTAATTAATTGGTTTTTACTATTTGTTACATTTTTTCAAAACAAAAAATACATTGTTCTTTTAAATAAATAAAAGTGTCTTCATCAACAGGCTCAGCCTAGTGAGACGGTGTTTACCAAAAAACAAAAACAAAAAAATGTGTATTATACTTCAAAATGTAAAAAAAAAACGAAAATGTATTTGTGCTTATTTTGGTAAATAAATAATTAAAAAAAAAACTCCTCAGTACGGTTTCTGTCGCTGTGCAGGTCGCACGCCCATAAATTACGATAAACACAGTAACCAATAAGTACAGTGCTAAACAGTTAAATATATTATTGTTGTCAAATTAGCAGGCTGACTGACGTTTTAATTTGCTAGACAGCCCGCATAAAAGTAATAACTCATTATGAACCGGAACGTACAAGAACAAATTGACTATATTAAAAATGAAATTAAAAATGTTCAAATATCAAAGAGGCGAAGCAGAGAATTATCATATAACAAGATATATGCCAGATAGATGAAATATGGTGCAAGGATAAACTTCAATTACAAGTGAAAATAATTGAGCTACAGAATAAACCGATATTAAATGAAGAAAAACATTAAAAAAATGTAAAATTATTTAAAAAAAAGACAGAGTTTACAGACGAAATAAACACGGTTTTCAAAAATAACCTAATTAGCAACAACAATTAGAAAAAAGAATACGAAATTATTCATTAGAAACCTACCAGTCAACTTATCAGAAGAAGACATGATGAAATCAGTTAAAACACAAAACGATGGAATAAAAATCATAATGGATGAAAATCCAAATAAAAATATCGTTAAATTAGTGAAAATGCTTAAGCCAAAACCAAAAAATAATCTTACGAACTACATAATTAGAAACCAGTGGAAAATTAAGGAAATATCTTATATCTAAAGAGAAAATAAATATTGGATACCACAGAGTGCGGGTGGAGGATGTAAATCCAATTATGCAATGCTTTCATTGCCTGAAATTTGGTCAGCTATCAACTGCCTAAATATGGACAAGAATGTCACGTGCCTGCAATTCGCCATGGATCATCCTTGGAAAGAGAAGAAAAATTCAAAAATTGTTTATTCCTAAACAACACATTCAAGTCAACAAACAATATAAATCATAAAGCGAACAGCAAAAATTGTACGTATTTAAAAAAATTATGACTAATGCCAAAGAGCGTAGAAATTATGAATAGGTATGCACCTACTTTTATTTTCTTAACAATTTCTAGCCCTCATGGTTGCTCAAATATTATAAAAACTCGATTTCAAAATGTATGTGTTTGTATAAAATGCGCTTATTTTCTGAAACTTCCTAAAATTTTGGTTATAATTTTCTGTAAAACGTTAAAACAAAAAAAAATCAATGAAATATTATTGAACTACCATCAAAGTGTTAAAGATTCATCATAAATATTTGAAAATTATTTAATTATATTTTACTGTAAAATTTTTAAATAAAAACCTCAAATTTTAGCCTACTCTTAAAGTGTTAACGATTGTGGAATATTATTTACTCAGAACAACATTATAATACTTCATACTATGTATCTTATTTATAAAATTATTACTAGAAATATATTGCCAGTTTATTCTTCAATATTGTTACCAAAACCATTTCAAGTCAACGTTGATATTATTATTTATGAACCATTGGAAGTGAATCATGATTGTTCATTATTATTATAGATGCGTCCTTTATAATAAATAAATAAACTCGAGAAAAAAGGAAAAAATTCAACTGATTTGGAAAATGAGACATGATCATAGGAATATAAATTAGGAACTACTCGTTAAATTACTCGGAATCATATATCGGATAACCAAGACCTAAGTCATTAGTCTCCCCAAGTGGTTCGCTACGTCGTTTTTAATTTTTAGATTTTTTTTTTTATATGAATACCCCACAAGAGTCCCAACTGCTCCCGTCTGAAGCCAGTGAGACTATGACATCCCCATTTATTATTGGGGTATGTTGTGGGGCTAAAGGTAGTGGGGAGGGGAAGGATATAGGGAAGAGGAAGGTGGGGAAGTACCTGGCTATTCAGATCTGGTCACCAAACACGGCTAGTGCCATTTTTTTTTTTTATTTTTTTTTTTATTTGTTTGTTTATTTAGCACAATATTATAATTTATATACATTATTCATTAAATTTTGACTGCCCAACTAGGAGTATTATCCCGTTTTAGGACAGTCAAATAATTATGGGTATGAACATATGGAGAATGATTTGTACAAAAAGTAAAGAAAATTGATGAAATAAAAAGAGGAAATAAAAAGAAGAGAAGGAATATAAAATAAAATAATAAAAGAGAAGTTTAAAATATAGTACCTAACTGTTATATGTTTAGCATATCAAAAGAAAGAAAAAGAGAAGAGAAAGAATAAAATAAAAATGAAATAACCAATTAAAACATAAAATAGCCGTGGATGGTTTAGCATAGTTATTTACAGGCAAATGATTAAAATATAAGGTGATAACTGGTGTTTGCATTTCATTTCATATATATATCCTACGTACACATTTTGCATAGTGAGAACTAGAAAGAGAACAGAAACAATAAAGTAAAATAAAATAAACAATTAATGTTTGATTATTACTGTAGTTTGCTAAGCATAGTTATTAAAATAATAATAAAATAATAGGTATATCTTACTTATAATTGGTGTTTACATTGCGTATATTATAAGCCTACATACATATTTTGTATAAATATGAATAAAAAAGAGAAGAGATAGAATAAAGTAAAATATGCAATTAAAACATAAGAATGACAGCTGATTTCTAATTTAAAAGTAATAGGTAGGTACATACAGATAGGTAGATACACATAAAAATATAGATAGGTAGATACACATAATAATATAGATTAGAAGATAGGGGTATCTTTTACTTAGTTCATTTTTTGTTGGAATTTTTGTTGCATTGCCATTTCAAGCAACGTTTCAATTCTGAATGGTGGTCTTACACCAGGGCGATACTGAGAGTATCTTCCACTCTGGAACGTGCTGCAAATATACTATACATTATTTTAAATGAATAAATTGTGAAATAACACAAATTAAGCAAATAAAATTTATTTGCCACGCCTGGATTCGATCCCGCGACCATCGGATTGCGAGTCAAGAGCCTTACCGCTGCACTGCGCCGGCCGGTTTGATGACTTAGCAGGGGTTCTCAGGATCATCGGTTGAGGTGTTGGCGGTGATTGCGCCTACCAATAGCTGCGTGGCGGGCCAGATCGGGTGAGACTAGTTTCGATACTTTGATAACTCCAGCTGATCTCTCTCGACCCAACTCTTGCACCGCAGTGAGAGGGACGAATAAACGTCCGACAACCCTAGATATACTAACCCCTCTTTTACCACCCAAACCTTTCCCCCCCCCACCCCCTCAGACCTTTTTCCTTCCCCTCTTCCCAGCACTTATCCTCTTTCTTCACACGGCAACCCCAAAGATAAAATAGGCCCCAAGGGAAATTGTACCATTTAGGCCTCCTGTGTGAAGCTATTGTAAAAAGAAAAATATTCCAGATCACTCCACAATTATTAAAAAAATATGTATATATATTTTTAAAATCTTTATTTTTCTCCCCGAATTCAAATCAATTTACAAAACTTACAAGACAAACATGCATTTCGCAAGTTTTTAAACATTTTCAATTTCAATAGTTTTCTGTATTGAGTTAGAAAGCATTATCCCGGCGGGTCTGGTCAAAGCAAGAAAATAAACTAAATAATCGCAAGTCCAAAGCTAGTCTAAGTTAGTCGAAGCAAGTTGCTCGCACTTGCCGACCCGACGTAAACTAGAACGATAACTAATACTCGAAACGATGAAGTAGTCGATAAACTTTATACGAGTCAACTAAAAACTTCACGAACTTTTTAGATGGATGATTCTCATAATTTTTATTTTAAATATCATTAAACAGATTTGGTCAACATAAATAGGGTCGCATGGACCAATGGACAGAGATTAAAAAATACAAGCGTACAGTTCACGCGCGGTAGAAGTGAAACCACCAGAAACTTAAGTAGACCAGAATAAGACGAGAATGAGAGCAGAGAACAATCCATGCGCTTGATAGCTGCAAGACGAGTGGTTATCTAGCCCCCTACATAGTTAAGTAAATTGAAATACGTACATATAAAAAGATATTTTATTTAATTTATCGGGGGGCTAGAATTCCAATAATCCATGCGCTTGATAGCTGCAAGATGAGTTGTTATCTAGCCTCCTAAGTTAAGTAAATTCTCATGTAAAATCCATGCTAATTTGTACAGCGCTCTTGAGGCGATTTTTCGCAAAAACAGCGCTATATAAGTTGTCCAAATTTATTATTATTATTATTATAAGAGGAGACCGATTAGTCTATCTCATTCTCTCGCAGGTTTAATTCTACAGATGTATGTGTTTGTCTATTTTTAGTGTCTCTTTTTCGTTTCATCGAGTTTCAAATCACAATAGTGCTAAAGAAGTTTTCACTTAAAAAACTTTGAATTTTGAAATACAAAACATCGTGGGAACGACAATCCTTCATAAAAAAAACGAAGCCAGTAAATGTGCTAACAAAACTATGTGGTCTTAATTAGCAAAAACGGGCGGTCCATTTGCCGGAATCCCTTTAATATATTTTAAAACAGATTTAGAATTTAGAAAGAGCACATGCATCAGGTGGTAACGCTGTTCCTGTTCTTTCAGTATTACAATTGAAGGTAACGGAACGGTTCCTTCGGCAACAATGCATAGTCGGGAAACACGCCGAACGGGTCCTTTCTACGACTCATTGTTGAGTTCAACGTCTCAGCTGAACGATTTGCCGTGCTCTTTGTTTTCTCCCTCCTACGGGTCTCTTCAATATTTATGTTCATTCCTTCCTTTCCTCAAAAAGACTTTCCACGCATCATCCCCAAAAATTACACGGATCCTGAAGGAAATTATTTTCCTCTAGGCCTCCTGTCTAGAGTCAATGTTTAAAAAAAATAATAAAAATGTAGCGATGTTTTAAAAGAATTTGACAAAACTATAATTTGCCTCCACGGAAATATCTATTACATTAGACAAGAAGCTGTTATTTTTACATAAATTTGTTTATTTTTGAGAAACCTTTTAATTGAAAACACGATTGCATGCTGCTGGTATTCCTTCATCAAAATAGAACCAACATAACGGGATACAACGGGCCATACAAATTATTCATGATTTCAAATCTGTCGGGGGAGACTTTAATAATAATAATAATTGATGTCCGTTTTGACGGGCAATTTGGTTCAAATTATAACAAAATATGTAGGAAGAAATTACGTTAAAAATACCGTACTGAAATATTATAATGTTAACAAATTAATGGGGTATCAGATTACAGAGTAAAAAGGCTTTCGCGTAATTTTTGGCATTCGAAAAATGATCCGGGTTATAAAGTAAAGTGGATAGTGAACGCTTGAAATTTTTGGGATAAAAGCTTTGAAATAGTAACAATGTTGACTTCGTATTACACTGCTAATTTTGTAGCTTAAATTTTAAAACATTTCTTTAATTTATTATCATTTCGCACCGTAAATACTTTAGTGTATCAAGTACTGTTTTGAGAAATTATTGTTTGAAGTTACGAATTTCTTCATCAAATTGGTTCTGAATTGTTTTTTTTAGATTTTTTTGTATACTACAAAGATTTGGGTTGTCTCACACCCAACAAATTTTAATACATATATATATATATATATATATATATATATATATATATATATATATATATATATAAGTTTATGTTACGGCATTTAGTGGCTCAAAGCGTCCTTTAATTACCGGAACTTCTTGATCATTTCGACTTACTGGCTCATTTGGGCACTTAGTGGCTCATCGTTTTTTTTTTTTTAAGTCCATCATATCAAACTCGATGAGACGAGTCGAACGGTGTAAAAAAAATTTTTGAGTGAATAAATGACATTTTTACGTGGACCGTTAATGCTCCGGAATGCGTTTTTTATCAGTAAATATTCATCAATACTTAGAACATCAACTGGGTACACTTTTTATCGCATCTATAACCATCACGGCATGCGACGTTGCCGGATGTTCTCGTCATACAATATCATTCAAACTCCAAGTCGTTTATCAATGCTTTGCGATATTGAACTCAATGGTTAAATTCCTCAAAATCTATTATCGCATGACATTGCTATGTCAGATTGAATCTTTTGCGATATGTTATATGTTTGCCGGTATGTTATGTTGTATTCTATCTACATAGGTAGCTACTGTCAAGCGCTCGCTGTGGACTGTTAGTTGTTTTAGAAGAACAGACATTATATTATACGAGTAATATTTAGCGGCTATTCGCGCGCTTTTTTAAAATTGAAGATTGATTTACGAATTGCTTTTATAATATCGTTATTAATTTTGTGTTAATTGTTTTTGTGTTTATTACAAGGTTGATATTATTACGTATTTTAATACACATTTATGTAGTTTTTTCTTTAATAAATAAAATATTTGCTACGTCATTCTGTATTTGTCTTTTGCGTTCTGAAAGCATAGTCAGTTGTAATGTAATGATATCTATACAGGGTTTTCTAAAAATTTCAGAAATATATTAGGTACTCATGTAATATGTTTTTTCATACAGTTATATTATTTTTTTAAAATGTTTTTTTAGTAGAACGTAATTTTTATAATGGATTATATTATCATATTTAAGAAATCTAACAAGTTTTTCATTTTAAAAAATGTTCTGTACCTAGGTAGGTAATTACTTTACGCGTGACAATTTTTCAAAAGCATTGTCTCTAGTTGTATTGAAGTAATTAAAATATGTTTTATTGTTGTTTTGGTGTATTTTATAAAAAAAAGTTATGAACAAAAATAAACAATAATTTAAAAATAAATTACAATATACGGCCTACATAGTCCAGGAGTGAGACCCTTGACTCGCAAACCGCAGGTCTCAAATTTTATTTGATTAATTTGTGTTATTTCACAATTAATTCATTTAAAATAATAAATAGTATATTTGCGGCACGTTCCAGAGTGGAAGATACTATCAATATCGCCCTGGTGTAAGTAAGACCACCATTCAAAATTGAAACGTTGCTTGAAAATGGCTTTGGCCGTGTTTGGTGTCCAGATCTGAATCGCCAGGTACTTCCCAACCTTCCTCTTCCCCACCTCCTTCCCCTCCCCACTACCTTCAGCCTCACAACATACCCCAATTGGGGATTCCATGGTGTCACTGGCTCCAGACGGGAGCAGTTGAGATTCTTGTGCGGTATTCACTGTAAAAAAAACTCCACACAGGAGGCCCTTAAGAAAACGATTTCCCTCAAGGCCTATGTCATCTAATATGCTGTGTGGAGGGTCTTTTTGAGGAGAAGAGGGAGTCAACATTGGTCTTGAAGAGACCCATGTTGTAGAAAGGGGAAAACCCAGAGGCCGGCAAATCGTTCCATAGCCGAGCTGTTGAGCACAAAAACGAATCGAAGAAGCGACCAGTTCTCATGATTTTGAATTTGATTTTGAATTTGATTTTAGATTTGATTTTGGATTTAGGGTAGGGTTCAAAAATCTTGATTATTTTGTTTTTACATGAATATCGCACAACGTAGTGGATAGGGGAAGGAGATAGGGAAGAGGAAGGTTGGGAAGTTCCTGACTATTCAGATCTGGTCACCAAACACGGCTAAAGCCATATCACGCAACATTTCAATTCTGAATGGTGGTCTTACACCAGGGCGATACTGAGAGTATCTTCCACTCTGGAAAGTGCTGCAAATATAAAATATATGTATTATTTTTACTAAATAAATTGTCAAATAACACAAATTATAATCCCGCGACCTTCGGAGTGCGAGTCAAGAGCCTTACCGCTGGACTACGCCGATAAATATACAATAGACTAATCATACCTAAGATGACTTGAATAAGGACTAATTGTAAACGAGGTATTCCAATTTGGGAAGCGGGTATGGGTACCGCCGCCCCGGGAACCATTACTGTATAACCAACACCTCTGCAAGCAGTTTGCTACGTTTGGTGACTAAGCAGGGGTGCCCGGGTTCATGGTATCAGGTTTGTCCAGGACGTGGCGGCGGATAGGTCTGCCCTGCTGCGTGGCGGGCCGGATAAGAGAGTTTGGTTGAGGGAGGCCTTTTGTCCTTTCCAGCCGGACTCTCTCGACCCATCGCCTTGCACCGCATTTGGAGGGATGGAATTTTAGGTTCGTCACTCCTAGACACATTGACCCCAGATTCCTATCCACCCCACATACCTTTTTCCTTCCCAGAACTTCCTATCCTTCCCTTCCTTAAAAAGACCCTCCACACAGCATCCCCTTAGATGACATAGGCCCTGAGGGAAATTATTTTTCTCAGGGCCTCCTATGTGGAGCTACTGTAAAAAAAATGAGATTGCGAACTTCGACTACGAATCCGGAGGTCGCGGGTGAGAGATATATGAATCCATCTCTCCCACTGCATTGCAAGGCGATGGGTTGAAAGAGATTACACATCTGCCCTGATGATGGACACTGCAACGCTGTCCGAAACTTTGGCTAAAGAAGGAGGTATACACGGCATAATACCCCAAAAACTAATAACAAAAATACTTATGGCCGTGAAAATCTAAAATCACCTCTGCGATAGGTCACCCCAAGTCGTTCGCTACGTTTGGTGACTTAGCAGGGGTGCCCGGGTTCATGGGGTGAGGATTATCCGGGTCTTGGCGGCGGATGCATCTCTGCCCACCAGCTGCATGGCAGGATGGATTGGGAGAGAGTGTTGAGGGAGTCCCTTTGATTTCTCCAGCCGTACTCTCTCGGAACATAGCCTTTCACCGCAGTGGGAGGGATAGATTCCTGGACACACTGACTCCCAGATTCCTACCTACCCTTCATCCCTTTTCCTTTTCAGAACTTGCTCTCCTTCCTTTCCTAAAAAGACCCTTCACACAGCATCCCCAAAGATGACATAGGCCCTGTGGGAAATTATTTTCCTCAGGGCCTCCTGTGTTGACCTAATGTAAAAAAAACAGTCTATCCCGATCCGTCCTGCCATGCAGCTGGTGGGTAGACGCATCCGCCAACAAGACCCGAACAAACCTCATCCCATGAACCCGGACACCCCTGCTAAGTCACCAAACATAGCTTACCACTTGGAGTGACCTATGGCCAGGGCTGGGCAGTATTTGAAAAACTTGTAATTGAAATACGTATTTGAAATACAATAATATACAAATACAATGTATTTGGTAATTGGTATTTCAATTACCTGCTGCTGAGGTATTTTGTAATTTGTATTTCAAATACTTAAGGCTTCAAAATACATTTTCAAATACATTTAGTGATTTTAATAATGATAATTAAAAATAACCACACATAGATAATACATAGACTAAAAACGCTAGAATCCTGTACCTACTATTGTCCTTTGCTATAGGACTCTTTATTAATGATTATTTGTAGTTCTCTTAGGGGGCATACATTAATTATGTGAGCTCAAAAAAGGAGGGGGGGGGGGGGGGTCCAGCAAAATCTCACGGTACTTGAAAAGAATAAACGAAGTGGTCCAAATTATCTCACCAAGGGGCGGGGGGAGTCTAGTTTGGAAGAAAAACTGCTCACCTAATTAATGTATGCCCCCTTATAATTGCTTTATAATGTACTGTACTATATTTTTTTTTACTTCATGCTAGTTATTATTATTGTCCTGTGCTATAATAGCACTGTTATTGTACATTTTGTATCATACTTGTCATTGCTTTGTATGGTACACTCTTGTATCATAGTATTAGATTTTTTTTTCATTAACTCCACACAGGAGGCCCTGAGGAAAATAATTTCCCTCAGGGCCTATGTCATCTGGGATGCTGTGTGGAGGGTCTTTTTGAGGAGAGAAAGGAATGAACATTGGTCTTGAAGAGACCCATGTTGTAGGAAGGAGGAAACACAGAGGCCGGCAATCATTCCACAGCCGAGCTGTTGAACACAAGAACGAGTCGAAGAAATGACCCGTTCTCATGTGACAAATGTCAACCGTGTACAATGTGTTTCCCGACTATGCACCGGTGCCGAAAGGATCAATGATGCTAGTTCCTCGGAGCATCTTCCATTGTAATACCGGTAGAACCAGGATAGCATTCCAACTCGACGCCTGTGCTCTAAAGATTGCAATCCGTCTTTTAAGATGGGAGAATCTATTAAACGGACCGCCCGTTTCTGCATAGAGTCGAGGGTATTTTTCAGGTATTTTGGAGCTCCAGACCAGAGGTGGCTGCCAAATTCAACCGTGGGGTGCACTTGTGATTTGTACAGGGTTAGCAGTTGTGTACTATTAAAGTATCTGCGGGCCTTGTACAGTACGCCCAGTTTTTGATCGAGCACTATTGGAATAATTAAATAATGGACTGAATACTAGAAATAAAATATTGGACTGAATACTAGAATGTTTTTAAGTTAACTACTGTAGAGCGCACTTGAAGTGAAATAACACAAAACTTCGCTACACAAATGTCATCCATTTATATATAAAAATGAATCCTTGTTTCCCTTGGTCACGCCATAACTTCAAAATGACTTTACCTATTTCATTCATTTTTTTTAAGTTTTCTTATACTTTTAGAAGGTTCTTACGGAAAGAAAAATTAAGAAAATTACGCAGAAAATGGGATAATTTCAGAAAACTTAACGACTATTTTAACTACGCACGTTTGACAGTTCGCGCGTTAGATGAAAATAAATTTAGCAGGCAGCTGTTTTTTTGTAACCAAAGAATTTTCATTGGATTTTTAAAATTATAGATATTTTAAATAGGTACCTATGTTAGGTACCAGATTTTATTGATTGTTTTTATAATATAGAAAAATGTTCTGGGACTAAATATATGGAACGCGGGAGGGGTTGGCGGGATGGGGGAGCGGAAGAGGGGAGAGGGTAGGCAGGGAAGGTGTACGGGGAATGCAAGAGGGTAAAGGGAAGCGGTAGGGGAACGGGGACGCACGGGAAAGGACATGCAGGGAGAAACAATTTATTTCTTTGAATATTGCAGTGCAACGCATACCGGGAACCAGCTAGTGTTATTATAATAATAATTATTATAATCTAACACCTAAGTCCTATACCACAAATCTTTACAAGTGGAGCGGAGACGAGATGTGTGTCCTGAGCAATATGATTAGTCAATTTTAGCACGTCTCTGTTTCACTATGCTCTGCTTTGCTTCAATGGAAACGCACTCTTAGATATGGGCACTTACGACAATTTATTGCAACCAAAGGATCTACCTAAACCAAATGTATTTTGTAATTTGTATTTTGTATTTTGTATTTGAAATTTAAAAATGGTTAAAATACTGTATTTTGTATTTCAAATACACGACTTGAAAGTATTTTGTATTTCGTATTTTAAATACATGCGAAAAAGTATTTTGTAATTTGTATTTTAATTACAGTAATGCATGTATTTTGCCCAGCCCTGCCTCTATGGCAAAGGTGTTGGTTATCCAATAATGGTTCTCGGGGCGGCGGTACACATATCCGCCTCCCAGATGAATATTACCACCTAATCTAAACAAGTTAGCAATTAAAACCGAAAACCCAATTTAAGACTATTTATACAATGTAGACTTAAACCACCTGTACAATGTTGGAGTTCATTTTTACAAATTCCTTCAACCAATTAAACAATAATGATTGTCTCTTTCTGATATATTTTTATTTCACACGACAAACAGAGACGGGTATAATTGGAGTGATGTTTCTAAAAATGGTAAATTCAATATTTTACCGGAAATGTCCCAGACGGAATCATCTAGTACCGGCACGCAAATATTTAAGCATTGTAAAAAGATCATAGGAAATGCAAAGTGTAAGCGAACGGGATGTAGTCCTTTCCATTAATAACTTAGAAATTGCTTATTATTGCTTGAATTGTCAAGTTACGCCGACGCCCATTTTCAACTTAAGTAAAGTAAAAAAGTAAAAGCGATATTAAGGAAGCTAGCGTGATTCAATTATTATGACACTTCCCTTTTTATTAAAATGCAACTATTACCGATCCGCTACCAGTCCGTGGAATCTTCAGTTTGTAGGCACGGGGTAACGCTATGCGATGCGTGGCGGAGAGGGGGAGGGCTACAGATACTTTGCCGGAATTTGATAGAAATTATTTTATATTAAAAAAACTAGCAATGCAATATACAGTTTTAAAAACAGATCGATAAGCAAATAGTTTTTCTATGATTACCAAAATTATTGAGTATATGGTGTAAAAGACAACTGAGATACAGAGTAAAACTGTTCTTAGTGTAATTATATTACCCCGGTCTAAAAAACTATCGAAAGAAGCGAAGCTAGCCGTCCATAATGGAGTGCTGGTACCTACCCTAATGCTTCGCTGTGAGGCTCGGAACTGGTAGAGAAATGATGAAAGTAGACCGAAATGAATAATAAGAGCATGTATGAGACGAAGTATGCATGTGAACGAGGCAAGGAGTGTGTGCCAAGATCGAGTTGTTTGGCGGTCCGTCTCTATTTGTAAATTGTAAAATATGATAGCAACTAAGTATAATAATAATTTAATAATGAGCAAAATTAAGAAAGGGACCCTCAGATGGTTTGGGCACGTAGAGCGAATGAGCGAAGAAAGTAGTGTAAAAAGAATATATGATGCAAATGTGAATGGTAGAAGAAGTCGGGGACGCCCGAGGAAGACATGGCACGATCAAGTGAATCAGATACTTGAGACGGGCCATGTCAAAAGTCAGAATAATAGAAGAGTATGTATGAGACGACCATCACGCCGTTTCCCCGCAGGGGTAGGCAGAGAGGACGGACCGCCAAACAACTCGGTCTTGGCACACACTCTTTGCCTCACTCACATTCATACATCGTCTCAAACATTCTCTTCTATTATTCTGACTTTTGACATGACCCGACTCAAGTATCTGATTCACTTGATCGTGCCATGTCTTCCTCGGGCGTCCTCGACTTCTTCTAAGAGTATTATAATTGCTCTTGAAAAGAGAAACTTCTTCGCGGCCTATTTCATACAAAATTTAGTTCTGGATTTACGGTTAAGATACCAAATTATTTCATTACAGAACTTCCTCTTCTTCCTTTCCCTAAAAAAAACCCTCCACACAGCATCCCCAAAGATGACAAAGACACTGAGGGATTTTTTATCAGGTGTGGTGCTAATGCGAGAAAAAATACAATTTAACCAATTAATATTATTTGGCGGTCCGTCTCTATTTGTAAATTGTAAAATATGATAGCAACTAAGTATAATAATAATAATTTAATAATGAGCAAAATTAAGAAAGGGACCCTCAGATGGTTTGGGCACGTAGAGCGAATGAGCGAAGAAAGTAGTGTAAAAAGAATATATGATGCAAATGTGAATGGTAGAAGAAGTCGGGGACGCCCGAGGAAGACATGGCACGATCAAGTGAATCAGATACTTGAGTCGGGCCGTGTCAAAAGTCAGAATAATAGAAGAGAATGTATGATACGATGTATGAATGTGAGTGAGGCAAAGAGTGTGTGCCAAGACCGAGTTGTTTGGCGGTCCGTCCTCTCTGCCTACCCCTGCGGGAAACGGCGTGATGGTTAGTTAGTTAGTTTCTTTTAGATCGATTTTATCCATATAGATCGGAGGTGACAACTTAAAGAAACGTACGAATCAATGAATAAAGTAAATTATGTAATATATTTCTAATAAGTTTATTCATAATTTTTCGAAAACACTAGTAAAACTAAGATAAAATAATTATGTAGCACATAAAAGAAACTACACCAATATGTATTTAAATACCTAATTTTATTTATGATAATAATAAAATAAACCTTAACACAAAAAAAAACAACCGTAAACACCAAATAAATAACAATATTAATTAGCAAATCATACTACAATTTAAAAAAAACGCGCCAATAATCAAAAACGGCCGCTAGAAATGATAAATATGTGTGAATAATCAACAAGCAACATCCAAACTGTTCTGTCAACCTACCTACATATGTGACTATATTGGTAACATTAAACTTGGCAACGTAGCTTGATGCGGTAAGTGTGTTCTTAAAATAGATCAAGGAATGCACGTTATTTTAAGATATATTTTTTTAATAAATAAACATAATTTTTGATTACATATTATAGCTGACCATATTTTAAACAAAATTTAAAAGACAGCATGTTGGTACTTCATCTACGTAAGTATATATTACATGCGAAAGAATGAGCAACTTAAGTGGCTTCTTCTAAGATGAGCCACAAAATGTGGTATGACATAAATATATATATATATATATATATATATATATATATATATATATATATATATATATATATATATATATATTAATGCTTGGTTTTTGACAGCTCACTTTTTTTTGTGGCCCTTTGGGTACAGGCAAAAATCGACCACTCTGCCTATCCAGTTTCACCGACCGCAGAGGTCGATTTGGCCGAGTAGGGCGTGTGGACCGGGATTTCATACAAACCGCCGTTCCAAAAAAACGCGTTTTGATGATGTGATAATCGACACTTTTCCCCCTCGATCCGTAAGACCTTACGGCGTATTCTCGCTTAAAAAAAAAGACGCTTACGCCCTTTCGATTTCCCTCGCCCGCCTCGGCCCTCAGGCGATAATCGACCTCCCATCCTCGAGTTTCACCTACCGCAGAGATCAATTTGGCCTGAAAGGGGGCACGGACAGCGATCTCAGCGGGTTAGACCAGATTTCATATAAAAAGATGATACAGGGTTAACAGCGCACCCAAACGGCGAACACTACAATTAGATCTCTCACCGACGAAGAAATTCGGCCTCAGTTATATTTCCTACCGACAGGTTCACCCGTTAAAAAACGTCGAATCGTTTAGTAAAGAGATATCCCATACAAAACTGATTTTGTTAGGGATTTATTCAAATTTATTTAACGGCGTTCTTGAAAATAACGTAGAAAAATGGACATTTCAAAGGCCCTTTGCGGGGTCGTAATTTACAACGAAAAAAAACATTTTCCAAGAGATGTTTTTAAATAATCATAAATTATACCAGTTTTAGAAACTTTTAAAATAAAAACATGTGTAGCTTCCCATTTAAAATGTTTCACAATGTCACGTCAAATTTTGCAATTATATTTGACATTTGCGAATAATCCAATAACATCGATAATGCACATTGTTTTCAGCCTATTAAATGGGTAGATATTTTAATAAAAATTAATGTTTCCGTGTTTGACCCGTAGTTTATGCGTTCCGATACCATTCATCCAATTGCATCGTTCATTAGGCTCTGGCGTTGTGAATTTTGTTCCAATAACACTCATCCGACAGCGATGAAACTTTGGTGTTTTGTTGTGTGCACGTCTACAAATGTTTCTGTATATAATGGCAACCTCTGGCGTTATGAAATGTGTACGATTTTTTTTTTTTGAAAAATGTGTTTATTTCATATAGTTTAGTAGCAGGTAGGTGGATGGGAAACGCAAGAAGGATGCAAACACGAAGCATTCTGCCGGTTACCTGGAGCTGGTGGCGGAGTCTCCGTATTTATAAAATATTCCTTGGAATACAATGTGATTTATAACACCCCGACAACAACTTTCTATGGCTTCATGTGAACAAGCTCAATCTAAAAATAGGCTTAGTGTATAAAAAGACTTCCTGGAGACACAATCCTCTCATCTAGAATCATACAAAAGAGGAATAGTATTTGGAGACATCAACATAAATCTGCTTGACCCAACCGATACACACACTTGTAAATATACAAATACAATTAGATTAAAAAATAATTACACTACATTGAACAAAATATAAAAAAAAACATGCCACACGCATCACAGAAAATACAAACACGATCATAGATCATATACTCACAGATACAAAACCACTCACTAACGAACTGTGAAAATTTCATAACCGATAACAAAATACTACTGCTTGATATAATTCACACATATTATGTTAAAGCGAATCTTTAAAATGGTCCCACACACAATCATCATGCCAATCTAAAGAATGATGTGAAGCAAAAATCCTTTCATCTAAATATGAATGACGACTTAGTCTGAAATTATGACCATCTTGTAAACCTGTGGGTAATCGTCATCCACGGATCGACAGGTGAGGAATGAAAGATAATGTTGAAGTAGATATTTATTGTGTTCTGAGTTAAAGCTCACAGAACCAAAATCAAACACATGCAAAGGTACAGTGAAAATTGATTGTAAGACGCGAGAGCAGTTTGTTAGAAGCAGATATCAGTAGCACGTCCGGCGGGGATCTACCCATCGCCGCACGGCCCTTCTCGAAGCTTCTCCAATCTTCGTTTTCTTTTCTGCTGCACTTGGCAGCACCGGCGATGTGGCGTGATACTGGTGACGTAGAGTGACGTCACGGAGTTCGTGCCGTGTGCAGGGCTGTCGCCAAGGTGCAGGACAGGGGTGTCGCCACAAGAAATAAAATTAATTCTAATAGCGCCACTAAAATTAAAACAAAATACGTAAATAACCTAGACTCGTTAACCAAAGACCTTTTTTATTCAATGAATCAGACGTCGCGCGGCATTACACCCGCCTCCCACATTATTAAAAAATGATACCAAATTCGTTCCTTCTGCGTAAATTAATGTTTTATTCGCTCATATTTGCTCACAATTTCCAAAATAACATTTATAATGTTTAATAGAGCTAAATTAACATTAAACAAATACATGTATAAATTTGCTAACACTTCAATTCACTAAATTTCGGCACGTATTATTATTATTTTTATTACGAAAATACGTGCCGAAATATAGAAGTTCACAATTTCGTGCATTCAAATATAGAAGTCTGAAACAAATTCAGAGTTATTTTTCCGTTACGAGTACAATGAAAATTTTAAAAGCTTGAAAAATACGAGATTTAAAGTTTCCCAATGCCAATTCACTCTTTTGTCCGCTTTTTTTATTTTCATAGTCCAACTTCGTTCAGAAGGGCAAAGCAACAAAAAATAATACAAAAACTTTCCAAATAACAACAACAATTTTTCTGTCAACCCGTGAACCTAGGCATTGTGAACATTTCGGGTATTAGCAGTTAGTTGCAATATGAATAATAAGTACGTGTGTGTTTTTATCGTGTAGGTATATTCCTTGATGAAAATAATCATCGCCAACATTTTTGTATCGTCCAACGAATCCGTCTAATTGGGTGATAGTATTTTAAAAATATTTTCTAAGTATCGTAATTTGATAATTCTGTGAAAGAAAAACGTGGAAAAAGGTGATCTTTTAAAACGCTTTTCTATAAAATAGGCTTTGAAACACCTGCTTTACAGTTTGAAATTAAAATATTGCAAAGGTTGTCATATTATTGCATTAGTAAGCCATTAAAGAGGTATTCAAAATGGAAACGCCTGCTTGCAATGGCTTTAGATAAGTGTAAAAATCTCTGAATACCCATGTTACGTAACTATATCCATTTCTATATTACATCCCTCAAACCTCCACCAACCTAGCCAATATTCCTTCATGTATGATATTTACAACAATAAATTATTGTACAACCAGTCTGTTTAAGCACCCTGTGCAATGATCAGCCATAGTGATCTCTCAGTGCATTTAATATATACTCTCTTAAACCAGTCTGTGCAAGTGATCTCTCAGTGTAGATAACATCAATTCTATTAACCCTCCGCCCGTCGCGTGTTTTTTATAACGCGAGGTCTCGCGCGGGGTCACTGAGGACCCCAAAAATATAGATGATTAAATTGTTATTGTAGCTTACAATTCATGTGGTATTTTAACGGATTATAGTCAGGTGTTAAGGCTCCATTGAAATAAAAAGAAATTTTAAAAATTACATATTTATTTTCAATTTAAATACTTCAAAATCAACATGGAACTTTTTTTTATAATTTTAAATCGTACTTTTTTAAACTTTAAAAAACAATTTAACTAATTTCTATTAAACTTATAACTATTTAAAATGGATACAGACTTATTATTCTTACAAAAAAACAACAAAATACAATGAAAAAACATATAAACTTGGTTTATCATTATATTTTGTTGATTTTTTTGAGCCTCACGCCGAAACACAAGTCTGTATCTCACATCACACATGCGCAAAGTGAATGTTGGCGGCGTAAGCGTCGTTTTTAGTCCCTTTTAGGAAGCTACCTAAAGTAAGTAACAAGTGGGAACATTTAAAATGTACATAATTAGCATTCCTGCAAAACCTGGTTTTTTAAAGACCCGTCGTGTGGGTCGAGGGTTAAGAAAACCGGTGGAGTGAATATTCTCAATTGATGCCTTAGTGCGTTTACCCCGAATCTGTTATGAGCAGTGATTACAGCCACCTGTATCCCTTAAGATTATAATGTCGAACCACCATAATTGTGTATTAGAAGACAAGGATTAAGTCAGCCTTTAAAAAATATCCCCATATTTACTAACTACGAGTACAAGTACTACATAGTTGTGCTAACCATAAAAAGTTTATAATTATTGATTACAGTCCACCTTAAATGTAAAAACACAGTAGATTCGCAGTGTATATAAACGATTACAACCCATGTACGAGTATTTACCAACCTTCATATTCCCTTTATTGTTCCGCTCTCTCACTCCTTTCAGCCACACATTATTTCAAAATAATTGGAATGCCATAGTTTCACTGACCGGGCAGTTAAAACTTTTCTGAAATACCTCTAAACTACTAAAACTTAGACCACTAACGACTTCAATCATTAATCATGAAAAACAAATTTAAAAAGAACGTAGAATCAAAACCCACTTTTGATTTAACCGTTAAAAGTTATAATACTAATTTAATGGTTCGCCTATTAATTACTTTCGATGGCCAATTGTTGCAATAGGGCCTACCAATCTACTTTTACAGGAAAGAAAATTCTCCAAACTTTAAATTACGATATTATCTGCTCGAACCACTGAATGGATAATCCGAATAGAGTGCGCAGGTACCTATTTATGTCCCGACTAAGCTCATTTATTCTTTACTTGATAAAATTTTTCAAATATTGATGCGATCATATCCATCAAAAAAACTGCATCCGAGTGGCTTAGTTCTCCACTAAATGAGCGATGGATGCAGATAATAAGGCGACCTCCCTGATTGACAGTCTTAAATTATATTTTGATTTTGAATTCTGTTAATTTTTGTTTAATTTAATTTTAATTTCATGCTTAATTTTTTGTAATTTATGAATTATATTTTAATTTTATGTTTTATTAGGTACCTGTCTATAATATTTATTCACATTTTATTTATTTTTTCTTTTAGATCGTTTATGTAATATGGCAGACTGGGATTGCACTATCCTCACAGTCCTGCTGAAATAAAAAACTTAAATAAATAACTTCATTTACATTTTAAACCAACTTCACTTTGAAAACTCGTGTTTTTCTCAATTTTTAGTTACCGCAAAACTAATTTTAGTGTCGTTAATAAGTTTTTAATTTTATTATTATTTAATTACTACGTTTTTATTTTTATATTTTGGTATAGAAGGTACATAATAAATTTATATCGATGTAGATTATATTCGCAGTCCTTCTCAATTGGAGATCTTGGAGATCCTGTGCTGAGGGAGACAATGTTTTGGATAAGTTTTCAGCGACTTCTATGGTACAACTTCGTGGTTTGGGTAAGGGCTTATTTCAGAATATGTTAGGGGCTTATTTCAGAATATATACTTGTATATAGTACAGAATACGTACACATATATGTACATGTATACTATGACGATGTTTTTAATTTATACGTAAGTTCTTTTTCCGATAGTTCCTTAAATCAAGATTTAATGTCCTTAATTTATTTTATTTTATTTACTTAAGTATTTATTCCAGCAGGGCTGGGAGGGTAGTGCAATCCCATTCTGCCATATTACATAAACTATGGTACAATAATATTATGCAAACAAAAATCTAATAGAAATCAAAAATGATAACGTATTAGGTAGGTACTGCTAACAACCTGGCAGCGGCTACATGGTGTCAGAGTTGCGCTCGGGGACTACGCCCCGTATAGGAACCAGAACCTCGCTGGGCCCGGGTGCCACCAGGAGGGCGGCACCACAGGGCGGGCTCCGACCTACCTTGCAGGCGGCTAGCTCGAACCAACGGCAAGCAGGGGAGACCCTCGTCATCAGGGTGGTGTGGTCACCGGTAGGCTGTTTGGAATGTTTTACATGGGGGGAAATACTGGCCGTGATCACCCTCGAACAATCTCCTCAATAAAAGAACGGTATTTAGGTAAAACAAACAAAATGTATTGTGAAAAAACACAGAAATACAAGGTTAAAAGGCAGTTCCTGGCTAGAATGTCCCTACACGGCAAGTCTCTCAACCTGTCCTCTCTGGGGTCGTCATTGCTCAGGTAAAATCGCGAGGGTAAATAGAACACATTAATTTAAGGGGGCTTACTGCGATGGAGGCGGCAGGTCCAATCCTCGTCCGCAGCAGAGGGGATCTCGTTCCAACAGGAGTCTCCAGGTGAAACGTCCCACACACGTAAACATTGTCACTGTACTTTAAATTACGCCTCGGCCTTGTCTGCCGTAGCATCTAGAACACGCATTTGCGTATTAAATTCCCGACGCCATATTGCGTCGCGGATGACTCGGGCCACAAAGGTGCCCTGCGGAGAGAATTTCTCCTTAACAAAACAATCGACTGTTCGCGGAGCGCTCTGCCTAGGAAGTGTGGAGAGTCGGCGGCTTCGCCGACCGTTGCTCGCATTTGGCTCCACTAGCGCGCGCGGCGCGCTTGCGGCGAAAGAGCGAAACTGTAGTCTGTGCAGTGGCGTGGGTGAATAATTAGTAGGGGCTTATTTGTGCATCGTTACAGTACCTAATGAAAACAATAAATGAAAATAAAATTCGAACATAAATATAAAAAATTAACCATAAAATTAAAATAAAATATAAATATGTTTTTTTTCGATTGTCCATCAGAGAGGTCGCCTCATCATCTGTATCCATCGCTCATTTAGTGGGGAACTGAGCCACTCGGATGCAGCCACGACAATGATGTTGGTTGATTTCCGTGTCCTGCTCCAGAAGCTGGCTAGCCGGTGATGAAGTAAGGCTGGGAATGAGTGCACCCTCCCTTCGGTGAACATCGTGGAGGCGCTGCAGAACCTCGGTAGTTGCACAAGTTGCCTGTATGCATTGTTGTAGCACTCCCTCAGATTGTCCCATTGCGCTGCTGGGTATTGCGTCCACAGTTCAGATGTGTACAGGGAAGTGCAGTATGTCTTGAAGAGTAATTTTTTGACGTCGCCGTCGTCGCTACAGTGGTAGATCCGCCTTGAGAGCATTCCGGCCCGTATGCTAATAGCTCTTTTTTGTCGTTTCATATCTTATATATCATTCATCTCTTCGGTTAGGATATATCGTGGGTAATGTAGTTATTGCTTGTTTTAATTATCTAATTTGTTTGATACTGTTTGGGAGTTTGTTAAATACCTCTACTGCTAAAAATTCAGAGCTTCTTGTCCAATTTTTATTTACAGATGACGTTTAATAACTGTTTACAACATCTAGATTTTCTGAAGGTCTTAGTAATAATGTTCTCGACATCAGATTTTTTTTCATCTGCGTGGATAACACTTCTAGGGATAATGAGTTTAGTGGCGTAACGATAAAGGGGACATTGATTTGGGCCATCGCCGCAGTTGCCAAATCCTTTAATTCTACCATAAAACTTTCTGAGTAATTGGAAGAGAGGTATTGATTCGGGAAAGAGGTAGTCGGTGACGACTTTATTTGGAGATACCGGTTTTAAGATGAAACAAATTAGGTGAAAATGTATAATTTCTCCCAGAGTTCCAATAATTATCTGGACCCAGTAGGACTTTGGTTTTAAAATTCTGGGTGTTTTGTTTCTGAACAGCTATTAACTTCATTCAACGTGGCGAATGCTATTTTCAGTAGCCCTCCGATTTTGATAATTATTTTTATTACATTTGATTTTACGTTTGGATGATTTGTAAAGCGCCGTCATTGTGAAAAATGGCGTCGTACAAATATTATCTACATTGCTTCATCTTATTACTAGGGAAAGAAATTCTATTATATTAACTTACGGCTAACAGAGTGCTTCCCACAGGTCATCGATCAATAACACAAAACTTAACCTACTCCCAACTTGTTGTGCGAATGTATCGACTATAATATCATCCACTGGAGTGGCAATATTCCAGACATATTTAGCGATAGCCATTTCTCGAATCTATTGTCTTCACTTGACTTTATTGACCCAAACTTTATTGCCTGTTTTTTTTGTTGTCGTTGTTTTATATAGGGTATTAAGATAAGTACTTGACTTACTGAAACCAGTGATTCCTGACATTATTTGTAGTAAAAAGTATAAATGAAACTTTGGTCTCCGGTGCCATATTTTAGATGTTTTTTTAAAACTAGCAAACCTTATTAAGTATTGGACAGTTACGGGTAGTGTGAGGGTTTGGGTGGTTACTCGGCTGAGTGACCAATGACAACATGTGGAAGAGTTTTTTTTGGTTTGATTTTGAAAAATAAAATATGACAAAAGACATCAAAAGAGTAACCAAAATTTCATTTAAACAATTTTATGTTCAAATATTGTCAGGAATCACTGGTTAAAGTACGTCCGAGACCGAAAGAAATGCCGAGTACTGCTCCTATGAAAACCTTTTTAAAAATCATTTTGAAGGCTGTTCACTTTATTTTAATTGGAAGGTGGGTATGGGTGCTGCCACCCCGGGAACCATTTATTGATTAACCAAAACCTCTTCCAAAGGTTACCCCAAGTTTGCTGCGTTTGGTGAATTAGCAGGGGTGTCCGGATTCATGGGGTGAGGTGTGTCTAAGTCTTAGTGGCGAATACTTTAGCTCACCTACTGCGTAGCGAGCCGAATCGGGAGACACTGATTCCTTGATTTCTCCAGCGAACACCGCATACGTCCGTAACTTAGAACTCTCCATGTCCCTCCCACTGCGTTGCCTTGCACCGCAACCTCACCCCATGAACCCGGTCACTCCAGCAAGGTATCACCCTATATCTACACTTCAGATATCTACACTTTAAGAATTATGTTAATTAAATTTCAGCAGAATATACTTTATAATAATTCAATTTATATAACGTCTGCAAACATTTATATAAATTGCTTTCTCGTAGCTAATGAATTGTTTACCATAAAGTAAGTATAGGGTATTAAATTCAAGTTATTGTTTTTGGTCTGTGTGTGTATACTTGTGAACTTTTAAAGGATTCTGCATCTATGTGTACGAGCTTATTATTATTTTTAAATATTAAAATTTACTAAGCATATTACTTTTATACAATACTAGCTGACCTGGAGAATTTCGTACTTCCATAACTGTTGTGTTAACTTATTAGCTGAATTAAATTCAGTTATTTTATTAAGTTAAAAATTACACAATGAAGCAATTATCGATGCGCAACTGTCCATGTTTTGTTTTTGTCAGTATCAGAGATGGCGTTGTGGACTGATTTTTATAACTTTCTTACGTTTCCATTTACTTATATGGGAATTGCGATTTATTTTCTGTGTACATGTGAGGGAAATTTATTAAAATTATAGTATTTATTGAATTTTTTCGATGTTTTAATAGTTATTCTGCTATTCGGGGTAAAGACAAATCCAACAAATCAAACATCATAAAATTCGGTTCAGCCGTTCTAAAGTTATATGTAAATGGTGTGGATTTCCCGAGCATTATGCACCTAAATGGCAGCCATGACAGTAATACTGATGGTATTATTTACTTGTTTGCAAAAAAATTTAAAAGTGTTTATTCAACAGACTCAAGCAATGCTCCTGTTCCAACAACAACTCTAGATGAAACTCTTGATATTTCACAGTGTATCATAAGTCTCTCTGATGTAATTACTAAAATTAAATCCTTAGATATCCACAAATCTGTAGGATCGGATAATATTCTTGCAATAATCTATCAAAGAATGTATTAAAGTAGTTGCTCTCCCATTAACCATTTTTTTAATCTACCTATTATATTCATTTATCCAGTGGATTCTTTACCGATAAGTGGAAAGTTAGTTATTTGACTCCAATTTTCAAATAGGGCGGTAAAAGTGATATTTCTAATTACAGACCAATATGCATTCAATCCACCTCATTGAAACTCTTTGAAAGCCTAATACTTGAAAAAATTTTTACACAAATAAAACCTGTGATATCATCTTACCAGTTTGGATTTATGCCAGGTAGAAGTACTCTTTCCAACTTAATTATTTAAGAAAATTTTATAACCAATGCTTTTAAAGAAAAAAAACAAGTAGACTCTGTCTATACTGATTTTAGTAAAGCTTTTGATTCAGTTCCCCATAAAATCCTCATTTGGAAATTAGAAAAACTTGGTATACAAAAAAATAAAACGTGGTAATATATTAAACTGGTTTGAAAGCTATCTTACTGGAAGAGAACAATTGTTAGAATAAAATCCTTCCTGTCGGAAGAAAAATGGAGTTCCACAGGGTTCACACCGTGGACTAATCTTATTTACCTTGTTTATAAATGATCTAACAAAAATAATTCATGATGTATTTTTCTTACTTTTTACTGATGAAATCAAAATGTTTAGAATTATTCAAAATATTTACCATTGCAACATTCTTCAAGATAATATCAACAAATTGTTAATTTGGCGTAATGAAAATAGACTTAAATATCTACTATAAATACTTAAATATCTCAAATGCCAAGTAGTTAGATTTTCTCGAATAAAAAATCCAGTGATCTTTAATTACAACATTGATAAGAATACTCTCGAGACATTAACACAAATTAAAGACTTAGGCATCACTTTTCAATCAAATCTTTCATTTGTTAACCACAAACCAGAAATCTCTAGTAAGGGCTTAAAAATTTCGGGATTTATAACTAGGCTAACTAGAAATTTTAATAATATAAAGTGTATTAAACTGTTATATTTTGCATATGTTAGAAGTCAACTTGAGTACAATTCTTCCGTCTGGAAACCATATTATAATATACATGTACAAACTGTTGAAAGAATACAAAACAAATTCTTATATTTTCTAAATTTTAAAATGGGTTAAATGGGTCAATTATGTTAAACTACAACACTATTTTAAATTATATGAATATGCTCAAATTGTCGGACAGAAAAATTTTCACTGATTTGATATTTCTGAATAAAATTCTAAATAATTTAGTTGACAGTCCGGTATTGCTTGAATTGATAAGCTTCCGAATTCCACTACGTAATACCAGAAGTTAGGATTTATTTCAGTGCAGAAATTCTGGAACTAACTACCATATGTATTCCTCTTTGCCCACAATAATAATGGAGGGAAATAATTATCCCAAGTCAGTGGACATCTTCAATTTATATTTAAACAAATACAAAACACTGTGACTGAGGCAGTTCAGTTATGTACAATAAATACTATATATTTCGTTGCAAAATACCTATTATATTTCTTTGTTAAAGAAATATATATAGTATCTATATATTATTTAATCATAGTGTAATTTATAAATTTCATATTTATGCAAAAGCCCCGTAAAAGGGCGTAAATAAATAACCCGACTGTGTTTCATATATTAAGATTCAACTTTGTTAACTCAAATATAGATCATATTAGTGTAGGCGCTTAACACTTGTGTTACTCATTACAAGCAAATAGCGAAGAGGTAATGCAATCACAAACATTGTGTAAGAAGAAGTTCAAATTTTAGATTTAACGTTAATGAGCAAACCTACATTATATTGTATTACATTACCCTCTTTCTTCCGCCTTGGAAAATTAGAATTATTTCGAAGAAAAAAATAACCTAACAAAACAAAACAACACAATTGAAATAAATTCTCCGGATAAAATAATGAGCTTTTCACTTCTGACTAGTGAAAATATGTGTCTTTATAATGATTTGCATTGAAGTCATAATGGTTCCGAGCAGGAAGTATTTTGTATTATTTGTTAACGTATTACTCTTATTTACACAAATCTACAGCTTATTTTTAATGGCTTCATTATTTTGATACAAAAGAAGCGACGCGAAGCTAAAAGTCCACAATGGAATGCTAATACCGATCTTGATTTATATCAGCGAGGCATGGAACTGACAGAGGAATGTTGAAAGTTGCTGAATATTGTAGAAATTAAATCGCTGAGGTATCCACTGTAGCGACTACGCGAAATAAATAAATTTGCCTCGATTGCTCGAGATTTCCCGGAAGATTATTTTTTAAATTTTTCGCCAACATTGAAAAAATCATACGAATTGTAACATGGAGACATAAAAACTTATTATAGTGCTATATAACTAATGAATTAACCTGTATTTATCTAATATATGTAGAATTTAAAAAAATATATATTTTAAAAATCGTTAAGTTGATAACCGCGCGAATCCTGCGTGTTTGTTACTTTGAAACTGCTGTGAAGGGTTCTTATTCGAGTCAACATAGAATATTTTCGATTTCCGTATATTGTCTGTGGTATACTTGATAAAGAAATGTGCATATCTATTGAAAAATGACTTAACTTTATCCGTAAACAGCTGATCAAAAATTCGGCGTGAAAAAAAAAAATTTTTTACATCGTTCAAAACAGTCGACAAAGTTCTGATTTGCGACATCTATGGTCATAATAGATAAATCATTTCAATAGCTTCTTTTAAAAAAAATAGCTGGCAATGGAAATGTTTTACGAATGGTAGGAAAATGTGGCCCAATTTTGGACCGCTATCAATCGCAGAAAAATATAAGTGTTCCATTTTTTTTACCATAATCGCTCCAGTGGTTAAGAGAAAAACAGCGTTTATCGATGTGGATGTCCGGAAAGATTGCGAGGCTAATGTAAGCATAACGAGGAAGATTAAGAAAGGGATTCTTAGACGGTTAGGGCGTGTGGGGAAGATTAACGAAGGAGTGCTTTTCTTCGTATGTTGGAGGTCAACGTGAGATGCGGAGATTATTCACGTATTTTACTTTATAACTCCACAACCTGATCTGAATAACTAGAAATATATTTTCCAATCTTCTTCTTCCCATCTACAACAACTCTTCCCCGCTCCTTTCAGCCTCACAACACGCCCGGTGGCTAATTACCTACACGCATAAACACATACTTTACACTTATCCACAGAAGCTTGATGATCTGCCCTGATGATGGATAACGTAACGCTTTTGGAAGCGTTGGCTAAAGAAGGAGAAAGCGAAATATGGCGTAATACCCCAAAAATCAAACCACGAAAAGATTAATGGAAGTTAAATATTCCGCCCAGAAGTTCCGTCGCACATGAGGTGATCAGCGCGCTTGTGATGATTTTTCACGAAAACGGCGCTATATAAATTAGCCAAATATTATTAAATTTTGGGTATATGTAATAGCGTGGGCCGATTTTTTTTCTTCAGAATTACTTTCGGCGCCATTAATGAAAAGTTATCTTTGGATGGTCATGAATTTAGTTAGAAAAAAAATTAAAAATATATATGTGGCGACACATCATTATTATCATCGCCATCAAAAGAACATACGAGAAACATCTCCTAATATTTGCGCCCATCGGCAAACCTACTTGCCTAGGTACCTTCGTACCTATACTGGCCGCGATGTACTTTCTCGCCTCCCGTGCCAGCCCGACGATAATAATATCGCCCCGCCTAGAAAGGTCTCGAGACAGCACTGTACGATATCTGTACGGCGCCGAATATTCTCGTCAACTGCCGAGGTGGCTCGTATTACCTACCGCGAGGTAGTTACTCTACCGCGGCTATATAAGCAGCCGATCGCTCGCCCGCTGCAGTTCAGTCCAGTTCAGTCTCACATTAATCTTCGGTCAACATCTCAACATGTAATAAGTGCTCCTGCATGGTATCGCTACGCATCCAGGGCAGCTTCCTCGAGGTCCATCACCACGTCTCAGCTACAAGGCCCATCGTGCCTTCAGCCCCGCAGAATAGCAACATCCCGTGACTCACAAGGCTTGCGTCACCTTCAGTCCGGGGATCAGCTCACCACTTCATGGCACCCCGAAGCCCACCGTGCTTCGCTGCCATGAAACACGCTCCGCCTCGCCAGGACTACCTGCTGGTGGCTCGTTCATCTCCGCGATTTAAAGCGTCGAGCAACGGCCTGGAAGTTAGGTCATCTCCACCGCCATGGTGTCGAGCAACGCGCTGACCTTCACCACACCATCTCCACCTCCGTACGCCTGCAGCATCATCTACGGCACTCCGCATTACCTCATGTTACCGACCACCGACCATCTGCTACGTAGCCCAATAAATGACTGACTCATACATCGACCGACGCCTTTTATTTCACGTCCCGACTCTTCCGATCCGGCCCGCTCCCTCATATAAGGCAACGGCGTCCTTCGAAGTTTGTAAAATGTCTAAATATTTCGATGTTTTCAGTCTCTGAATAAAATTTTCCGAAATAGTTTAAGGATGTTCATTTACGAGATCTTGTTTAATAAAGTCTATGGTTTCGGTGTATATGACTACCATTTATTATTTTTGTAGTAGTATGGCACTAAAGCACGTCCGCCCGCAGTCCCCAAACCTGCCCTCACACTAGCAGCGCGTCATACTGGCCGTTCTTTATTTGCGTTAGTCGACCGACAACTGCTTTCGAGAAGGGAGGTTACGGGTATTTCACAAAAATATTTCCAGTGTAGAAATGAAGAAAAATTAATACTAGGCAGTTAAACACGTGCCCTATAATTGGTACTTTTAAGGTGTTTAAAGACAATGTGTTGCCCAAGTACGAAGACGTATTGTTGTGAGTGGGAGCGATTGGAGTGAAAATCGATCAATGGCCCCAAAGACCCTCCGTTTCGTAATATTGTTGTGAAGGTAACTAAAAGTATTTTGAAAATATGGGAAAAAGCTTCTTTGCCAACCATTTCAAAAGAAAGAATTACAAAAAATATTAAGACACATCATCGTAAGTATAAAAACTGGTCGAAGACAGAAAAAGGTAGAAGAAATATTGTTTCCTTCCAAAAAAGAGTCTCTCAATTTAAAATCACAAGTTCCCGATAGTTTGATATTTGTTTTTGAAAATGTAAAGACAATAATTGCATTTGTTCGAAAGCAATGAAAGTTTCCCTTAAAGAAAGAGAGTTTTAGCAAGACCAAAGGTGGGAGAAAAATGTTCATCGGCGGTGTCGATACACCGACTACCACACAATTGGAAAAATCTGTGAAGAGAAAAAGAAAAGAGCAGGTGTGTGAAGAAAAATCTTTTGAATTTGTGGATATTGTATCATTGTCTTCCACCTCATCATCAAAATCATTTTCTCCGGTCGCAAAATTAAGTCGGCTACTAAGACTAATAACAGCGTCTTTCCGACAACCAGCAATTCTCCGAGATCTGAGCAGGTGCAGCAATCGCTTCTGCCGTCTTAAATGATTTCAACATAATCACGCAGGATAATACTAATAAATTAATAGACGAAAATAGACTGCGTCGCGCACGTCTGCATACTCATGCAAGCAAACACTTTTGTATAAGGTATGATTCGAACGATGGAGAAACACTTATAGTGGCTGATCTGCCTTCTTCATTGCAATGAGCCATATGATTATGAAGTTGGATGGTATAACCACTGAACCACGTGGTTTTTCCAGCCCCATAGGTTCGATTCACACTCACCATAATTGTGAGTTTGGTTGACAATTTTATTTAAGAGATTGCCATCTCTATTATGTGTTTGGTTAATGGTCCTTGGGTTTTTAAAGGAGCGACCACTGCCTCCTATTGTTGAACTGTTTTCTAAATTTTCCCCCAAGGTTCAACTTTTGGTAAAATTTTTACTATCCCGTGATTTTTCAACTGCTTCTTGTAAATGATTGATGTCTATGAGAGTAATTACTCCACAAAATTTTACTCGAATCTTCCTTGTAATTCTTCAATACTCTTCTATTTAACTATCCCGTGATTTGTCAACTGTTTCATGTAAATGATTGATACCTACGAGAGTAATCGTTCTATAAATTTTTCCTCGAATATTCCATGTAATTCTTCAATACTCTTTTATTTGACAATCCCGTGATTTTCCAAATGTTTGTTGTACCTATTATTTGTCTAGCTATAATAAATCTGTTTTCTTTCAACTGTTCAGTTCAAAATTTATCTCTTCATGTTCAAAATTAAAGATTGTGTTTAAAACTTTTTCTATAATTGCGCAACTTCATGGCTTTGTCCCATTCTAAAAGTTAATACCTATACTAATACCTGTCAACTACCTAATAAATATATAATAACCTATATAATAACCTATATAATAACCTAACCTACTATAATACTAATACCTGTCAACTACCTATTAAAGACCCAGGTACATCTACCTTTAAAGCATTTGACACAGTGTCCTACTGACCGAGTTGTTTTATAAACAGTTTTAATTATGTAAACATTTCCGCTGTCCTCGTGACCTAGATTCCAAACGTGAGATATTTGTTTACTTTTAGAACATTCCTGAACGTGAGCTTATATGGTTCTAATTTTTTTTTTCTTTTGAATTTAATAGTGGTAATTTCTTTTTCGCAAATGTCTAATCTATTCCCCGATAAATATAGTCATAATGCATATATATATACATATATATTTTGTCTCGATAAATAAATATACTGATATATACAATTATATTTTAGTTGAGATAAATTCTAATATCATAACTCATTTTTTGATCATTTTATATTAGCTGAAGTTATAATAAATAGTACATATACTAAAATAAATACAAAACTTTGACTTGGAAATTTGTCCAACACATAACTATTTTAAATAGTTACGGATAAATTCAAAGAAAGGTATTCGAGATCGATACCTTTACTTTTTAATATAAGTGTGTTTCTTTTTGATTAAACTTTCTTGGAATATATATATATATATAAAATAGATATATATATATAAGTTTATGTTACGGCATTTAGTGGCTCAAAGCGTCCTTTAATTACCGGAACTTCTTGATCATTTCGACTTACTGGCTCATTTGGGCACTTAGTGGCTCATCGTTTTTTTTTTTTTAAGTCCATCATATCAAACTCGATGAGACGAGTCGAACGGTGTAAAAAAAATTTTTGAGTGAATAAATGACATTTTTACGTGGACCGTTAATGCTCCGGAATGCGTTTTTTATCAGTAAATATTCATCAATACTTAGAACATCAACTGGGTACACTTTTTATCGCATCTATAACCATCACGGCATGCGACGTTGCCGGATGTTCTCGTCATACAATATCATTCAAACTCCAAGTCGTTTATCAATGCTTTGCGATATTGAACTCAATGGTTAAATTCCTCAAAATCTATTATCGCATGACATTGCTATGTCAGATTGAATCTTTTGCGATATGTTATATGTTTGCCGGTATGTTATGTTGTATTCTATCTACATAGGTAGCCAGAGTCAAGCGCTCGCTGTGGACTGTTAGTTGTTTTAGAAGAACAGACATTATATTATACGAGTAATATTTAGCGGCTATTCGCGCGCTTTTTTAAAATTGAAGATTGATTTACGAATTGCTTTTATAATATCGTTATTAATTTTGTGTTAATTGTTTTTGTGTTTATTACAAGGTTGATATTATTACGTATTTTAATACACATTTATGTAGTTTTTTCTTTAATAAATAAAATATTTGCTACGTCATTATGTATTTGTCTTTTGCGTTCCGAAAGCATAGTCAGTTGTAATGTAATGATATCTATACAGGGTTTTCTAAAAATTTCAGAAATATATTAGGTACTCATGTAATATGTTTTTTCATACAGTTATATTATTTTTTTTAAATGTTTTTTTAGTAGAACGTAATTTTTATAATGGATTATATTATCATATTTAAGAAATCTAACAAGTTTTTCATTTTAAAAAATGTTCTGTACCTAGGTAATTACTTTACGCGTGACAATTTTTCAAAAGCATTGTCTCTAGTTGTATTGAAGTAATTAAAATATGTTTTATTGTTGTTTTGGTGTATTTTATAAAAAAAAGTTATGAACAAAAATAAACAATAATTTAAAAATAAATTACAATATACGGCCTACATAGTCCAGGAGTGAGACCCTTGACTCGCAAACCGCAGGTCTCAAATTTTATTTGATTAATTTGTGTTATTTCACAATTAATTCATTTAAAATAATAAATAGTATATTTGCGGCACGTTCCAGAGTGGAAGATACTATCAATATCGCCCTGGTGTAAGTAAGACCACCATTCAAAATTGAAACGTTGCTTAAAAATGGCTTTGGCCGTGTTTGGTGTCCAGATCTGAATCGCCAGGTACTTCCCAACCTTCCTCTTCCCCACCTCCTTCCCCTCCCCACTACCTTCAGCCTCACAACATACCCCAATTGGGGATTCCATGGTGTCACTGGCTCCAGACGGGAGCAGTTGAGATTCTTGTGCGGTATTCACTGTAAAAAAAACTCCACACAGGAGGCCCTTAAGAAAACGATTTCCCTCAAGGCCTATGTCATCTAATATGCTGTGTGGAGAGTCTTTTTGAGGAGAAGAGGGAGTCAACATTGGTCTTGAAGAGACCCATGTTGTAGGAAGGGGAAAACCCAGAGGCCGGCAAATCGTTCCATAGCCGAGCTGTTGAGCACAAAAACGAATCGAAGAAGCGACCAGTTCTCATGATTTTGAATTTGATTTTGAATTTGATTTTGAATTTGATTTTAGATTTGATTTTGGATTTAGGGTAGGGTTCAAAAATCTTGATTATTTTGTTTTTACATGAATATCGCACAACGTAGTGGATAGGGGAAGGAGATAGGGAAGAGGAAGGTTGGGAAGTTCCTGACTATTCAGATCTGGTCACCAAACACGGCTAAAGCCATATCACGCAACATTTCAATTCTGAATGGTGGTCTTACACCAGGGCGATACTGAGAGTATCTTCCACTCTGGAAAGTGCTGCAAATATAAAATATATGTATTATTTTTACTAAATAAATTGTCAAATAACACAAATTATAATCCCGCGACCTTCGGAGTGCGAGTCAAGAGCCTTACCGCTGGACTACGCCGATAAATATACAATAGACTAATCATACCTAAGATGACTTGAGTAAGGACTAATTGTAAACGAGGTATTCCAATTTGGGAAGCGGGTATGGGTACCGCCGCCCCGGGAACCATTACTGTATAACCAACACCTCTGCAAGCAGTTTGCTACGTTTGGTGACTAAGCAGGGGTGCCCGGGTTCATGGTATCAGGTTTGTCCAGGACGTGGCGGCGGATAGGTCTGCCCTGCTGCGTGGCGGGCCGGATAAGAGAGTTTGGTTGAGGGAGGCCTTTTGTCCTTTCCAGCCGGACTCTCTCGACCCATCGCCTTGCACCGCATTTGGAGGGATGGAATTTTAGGTTCGTCACTCCTAGACACATTGACCCCAGATTCCCAGACACCCCACATACCTTTTTCCTTCCCAGAACTTCCTATCCTGCCCTTCCTTAAAAAGACCCTCCACACAGCATCCCCTTAGATGACATAGGCCCTGAGGGAAATTATTTTTCTCAGGGCCTCCTATGTGGAGCTACTGTAAAAAAAATGAGATTGCGAACTTCGACTACGAATCCGGAGGTCGCGGGTGAGAGACATATGAATCCATCTCTCCCACTGCATTGCAAGGCGATGGGTTGAAAGAGATTACACATCTGCCCTGATGATGGACACTGCAACGCTGTCCGAAACTTTGGCTAAAGAAGGAGGTATACACGGCATAATACCCCAAAAACTAATAACAAAAATACTTATGGCCGTGAAAATCTAAAATCACCTCTGCGATAGGTCACCCCAAGTCGTTCGCTACGTTTGGTGACTTAGCAGGGGTGCCCGGGTTCATGGGATGAGGATTATCCGGGTCTTGGCGGCGGATGCATCTCTGCCCACCAGCTGCATGGCAGGATGGATTGGGAGAGAGTGTTGAGGGAGTCCCTTTGATTTCTCCAGCCGTACTCTCTCGGAACATAGCCTTTCACCGCAGTGGGAGGGATAGATTCCTGGACACACTGACTCCCAGATTCCTACCTACCCTTCATCCCTTTTCCTTTTCAGAACTTGCTCTCCTTCCTTTCCTAAAAATACCCTTCACACAGCATCCCCAAAGATGACATAGGCCCTGTGGGAAATTATTTTCCTCAGGGCCTCCTGTGTTGACCTAATGTAAAAAAACAGTCTATCCCGATCCGTCCTGCCATGCAGCTGGTGGGTAGACGCATCCGCCAACAAGACCCGGACAAACCTCATCCCATGAACCCGGACACCCCTGCTAAGTCACCAAACATAGCTTACCACTTGGAGTGACCTATGGCCAGGGCTGGGCAGTATTTGAAAAACTTGTAATTGAAATACGTATTTGAAATACAAATATATACAAATACAATGTATTTGGTAATTGGTATTTCAATTACCTGCTGCTGAGGTATTTTGTAATTTGTATTTCAAATACTTAAGGCTTCAAAATACATTTTCAAATACATTTAGTGATCTTAATAATTATAATTAAAAATAACCACACATAGATAATACATAAGACTAAAAACGCTAGAATCCTGTACCTACTATTGTCCTTTGCTATAGGACTCTTTATTAATGATTATTTGTAGTTCTCTTAGGGGGCATACATTAATTATGTGAGCTCAAAAAAGGAGGGGGGGGGGGGGTCCAGCAAAATCTCACGGTACTTGAAAAGAATAAACGAAGTGGTCCAAATTATCTCACCAAGGGGCGGGGGGAGTCTAGTTTGGAAGAAAAACTGCTCACCTAATTAATGTATGCCCCCTTATAATTGCTTTATAATGTACTGTACTGTATTTTTTTTTACTTCATGCTAGTTATTATTATTGTCCTGTGCTATAATAGCACTGTTATTGTACATTTTGTATCATACTTGTCATTGCTTTGTATTGTACACTCTTGTATCATAGTATTAGATTTTTTTTTCATTAACTCCACACAGGAGGCCCTGAGGAAAATAATTTCCCTCAGGGCCTATGTCATCTGGGATGCTGTGTGGAGGGTCTTTTTGAGGAGAGAAAGGAATGAACATTGGTCTTGAAGAGACCCATGTTGTAGGAAGGAGGAAACACAGAGGCCGGCAAATCATTCCACAGCCGAGCTGTTGAACACAAGAACGAGTCGAAGAAATGACCCGTTCTCATGTGACAAATGTCAACCGTGTACAATGTGTTTCTCGACTATGCACCGGTGCCGAAAGGATCAATGATGCTAGTTCCTCGGAGCATCTTCCATTGTAATACCGGTAGAACCAGGATAGCATTCCAACTCGACGCCTGTGCTCTAAAGATTGCAATCCGTCTTTTAAGATGGGAGAATCTATTAAACGGACCGCCCGTTTCTGCATAGAGTCGAGGGTATTTTTCAGGTATTTTGGAGCTCCAGACCAGAGGTGGCTGCCAAATTCAACCGTGGGGCGCACTTGTGATTTGTACAGGGTTAGCAGTTGTGTACTATTAAAGTATCTGCGGGCCTTGTACAGTACGCCCAGTTTTTGATCGAGCACTATTGGAATAATTAAATAATGGACTGAATACTAGAAATAAAATATTGGACTGAATACTAGAATGTTTTTAAGTTAACTACTGTAGAGCGCACTTGAAGTGAAATGACACAAAACTTCGCTACACAAATGTCATCCATTTATATATAAAAATGAATCCTTGTTTCCCTTGGTCACGCCATAACTTCAAAATGACTTTACCTATTTCATTCATTTTTTTAAAGTTTTCTTATACTTTTAGAAGGTTCTTACGGAAAGAAAAATTAAGAAAATTACGCAGAAAATGGGATAATTTCAGAAAACTTAACGACTATTTTAACTACGCACGTTTGACAGTTCGCGCGTTTGATGAAAATAAATTTAGCAGGCAGCTGTTTTTTTGTAACCAAAGAATTTTCATTGGATTTTTAAAATTATAGATATTTTAAATAGGTACCTATGTTAGGTACCAGATTTTATTGATTGTTTTTATAATATAGAAAAATGTTCTGGGACTAAATATATGGAACGCGGGAGGGGTTGGCGGGATGGGGGAGCGGAAGAGGGGAGAGGGTAGGCAGGGAAGGTGTACGGGGAATGCAAGAGGGTAAAGGGAAGCGGTAGGGGAACGGGGACGCACGGGAAAGGACATGCAGGGAGAAACAATTTATTTCTTTGAATATTGCAGTGCAACGCATACCGGGAACCAGCTAGTGTTATTATAATAATAATTATTATAATCTAACACCTAAGTCCTATACCACAAATCAAGTGGTATACAAGTGGAGCGGAGACGAGATGTGTGTCCTGAGCAATATGATTAGTCAATTTTAGCACGTCTCTGTTTCACTATGCTCTGCTTTGCTTCTATGGAAACGCACTCTTAGATAAGGGCACTTACGACAATTTATTGCAACCAAAGGTTCTACCTAAACCAAATGTATTTTGTAATTTGTATTTTGTATTTTGTATTTGAAATTTAAAAATGGTTAAAATACTGTGTTTTGTATTTCAAATACACGACTTGAAAGTATTTTGTATTTCGTATTTTAAATACATGCGAAAAAGTATTTTGTAATTTGTATTTTAATTACAGTAATGCATGTATTTTGCCCAGCCCTGCCTCTATGGCAAAGGTGTTGGTTATCCAATAATGGTTCTCGGGGCGGCGGTACACATATCCGCCTCCCAGATGAATATTACCACCTAATCTAAACAAGTTAGCAATTAAAACCGAAAACCCAATTTAAGACTATTTATACAATGTAGACTTAAACCACCTGTACAATGTTGGAGTTCATTTTTACAAATTCCTTCAACCAATTAAACAACAATGATTGTCTCTTTCTGATATATTTTTATTTCACACGACAAACAGAGACGGGTATAATTGGAGTGATGTTTCTAAAAATGGTAAATTCAATATTTTACCGGAAATGTCCCAGACGGAATCATCTAGTACCGGCACGCAAATATTTAAGCATTGTAAAAAGATCATATGAAATGCAAAGTGTAAGCGAACGGGATGTAGTCCTTTCCATTAATAACTTAGAAATTGCTTATTATTGCTTGAATTGTCAAGTTACGCCAACGCCCATTTTCAACTTAAGTAAAGTAAAAAAGTAAAAGCGATATTAAGGAAGCTAGCGTGATTCAATTATTATGACACTTCCCTTTTTATTAAAATGCAACTATTACCGATCCGCTACCAGTCCGTGGAATCTTCAGTTTGTAGGCACGGGGTAACGCTATGCGATGCGTGGCGGAGGGGGGGAGGGCTACAGATACTTTGCCGGAATTTGATAGAAATTATTTTATATTAAAAAAAACTAGCAATGCAATATACATTTTTAAAAACAGATCGATAACCAAATAGTTTTTCTATGATTACCAAAATTATTGAGTATATGGTGTAAAAGACAACTGAGATACAGAGTAAAACTATTCTTAGTGTAATTATATTACCCCGGTCTAAAAAACTATCGAAAGAAGCGAAGCTAGCCGTCCATAATGGAGTGCTGGTACCTACCCTAATGCTTCGCTGTGAGGCTCGGAACTGGTAGAGAAATGATGAAAGTAGACCGAAATGAATAATAATGATCCGCACATAATGTAAGCCTGATGTAAGCGTAACGAGTAAGATTAAGAAAGAGACGCTTAGATTGGTTGGGCATGTAAAGCAAATGAACGAGAAAAATAGTGTAAGGAGAATATATGATGACGCAAATGTGAATGCTAGAAGAAGTCGGGGACGCCCGAGGAAGACATGGCACGACCAAGTGAATCAGATACTTGAGTCGAGCCATTTCAAGAGTCAGAATAATAAAAGAGCATGTATGAGACGAAGTATGCATGTGAACGAGGCAAGGAGTGTGTGCCAAGATCGAGTTGTTTGGCGGTCCGTCTCTATTTGTAAATTGTAAAATATGATAGCAACTAAGTATAATAATAATAATTTAATAATGAGCAAAATTAAGAAAGGGACCCTCAGATGGTTTGGGCACGTAGAGCGAATGAGCGAAGAAAGTAGTGTAAAAAGAATATATGATGCAAATGTGAATGGTAGAAGAAGTCGGGGACGCCCGAGGAAGACATGGCACGATCAAGTGAATCAGATACTTGAGACGGGCCATGTCAAAAGTCAGAATAACAGAAGAGTATGTATGAGACGACCATCACGCCGTTTCCCCGCAGGGGTAGGCAGAGAGGACGGACCGCCAAACAACTCGGTCTTGGCACACACTTTTTGCCTCACTCACATTCATACATCGTCTCATACATTCTCTTCTATTATTCTGACTTTTGACATGACCCAACTCAAGTATCTGATTCACTTGATCGTGCCATGTCTTCCTCGGGCGTCCCCGACTTCTTCTAAGAGTATTATAATTGCTCTTGAAAAGAGAAACTTCTTCGCGGCCTATTTCATACAAAATTTAGTTCTGGATTTACGGTTAAGATACCAAATTATTTCATTACAGAACTTCCTCTTCTTCCTTTCCCTAAAAAAAACCCTCCACACAGCATCCCCAAAGATGACAAAGACACTGAGGGATTTTTTATCAGGTGTGGTGCTAATGCGAGAAAAAATACAATTTAACCAATTAATATTATTTGGCGGTCCGTCTCTATTTGTAAATTGTAAAATATGATAGCAACTAAGTATAATAATAATAATTTAATAATGAGCAAAATTAAGAAAGGGACCCTCAGATGGTTTGGGCACGTAGAGCGAATGAGCGAAGAAAGTAGTGTAAAAAGAATATATGATGCAAATGTGAATGGTAGAAGAAGTCGGGGACGCCCGAGGAAGACATGGCACGATCAAGTGAATCAGATACTTGAGTCGGGCCGTGTCAAAAGTCAGAATAATAGAAGAGAATGTATGATACGATGTATGAATGTGAGTGAGGCAAAGAGTGTGTGCCAAGACCGAGTTGTTTGGCGGTCCGTCCTCTCTGCCTACCCCTGCGGGGAAACGGCGTGATGGTTAGTTAGTTAGTTTCTTTTAGATCGATTTTATCCATATAGATCGGAGGTGACAACTTAAAGAAACGTACGAATCAATGAATAAAGTAAATTATGTAATATATTTCTAATAAGCTTATTCATAATTTTTCGAAAACACTAGTAAAACTAAGATAAAATTATTATGTAGCAAATAAAAGAAACTACACCAATATGTATTTAAATACCTAATTTTATTTATGATAATAATACAATAAACCTTAACACAAAAAAAAACAACCGTAAACACCAAATAAATAACAATATTAATTAGCAAATCATACTACAATTTTAAAAAAACGCGCCAATAATCAAAAACGGCCGCTAGAAATGATAAATATGTGTGAATAATCAACAAGCAACATCCAAACTGTTCTGTCAACCTACCTAGATATGTGACTATATTGGTAACATTAACCTTGGCAACGTAGCTTGATGCGGTAAGTGTGTTCTTAAAATAGATCAAGGAATGCACGTTATTTTAAGATATTTTTTTTTAATAAATAAACATAATTTTTGATTACATATTATAGCTGACCATATTTTAAACAAAATTTAAAAGACAGCATGTTGGTACTTCATCTACGTAAGTATATATTACATGCGAAAGAATGAGCAACTTAAGTGGCTTCTTCTAAGATGAGCCACAAAATGTGGTATGACATAAATATATATATATATATATATTATACATATATATATATATATAAATATATATATACATATATATATAAATATATATATATATATATATAAATATATCTATTTTATATATAATATTTTAATATAGGTACATATCACATATTAAGCAAGTAATATCTTGTTATAAAATTAATTCAAATACCAACTGTTTGCTGCATACCGCTCTCTCCTTGGCACCTGAATTTTTTTTTTTTTTTTTTTTTTAATAAAACTTACCCCTTTAAGGTTTTTTATCCGACCGGGAGCTACACGGTAAAACCTTGTTATGTTTTCCTTACCTAATACCTATTTTTATGTTATCAACTAAATTCAAATAAAATTTTTCCGACTTCAATTTTATTTTATTCCCGTTTAATCTCTCTAAATTAAATGATGTTTATCGTTCTAACTGCATTTTATTTCAAATACCGTTGATTAAATAACTTTTTAATGATAGTTACTTCACGATTAATTTCGAAATGGTAAATCGTTACTTTTATTTAGCAATAAAATATCATTATGTATTATCATTCATTTTATTTTAATTTAATTTTTTTTTTTTCAAATTTTTGAATCTAATAATAGATTAACACTTTGTGGTAGGAATGTGCCGCCCAATTGTAAATTATTTAGCCGAATTATTCTGATGTAAAATTTTATCCATTTAATTAAATCGGAAATTATTATTAAACACTGTTTTTTTATTTTTATTCTGCTACATCAACAACACTTTGACTATAGCACTTTATTCTCCCTAAATTTTATAATTTTTACGAGTAGATTTATTTCGACTACACTATTTTTTTTTTAATTAATAAAAGACTGATACTTAATTTAGACACTCAATTTAATTAAAGATTTTCGTTGAACTTTTCCGTTTAAACTGAACGTACATTATTTTTTTTTAATTTGCACTATTTTTAAATAATTAAAATAAATATTTGATATTTGCTAGAACTCTTGCCGTTTAGACTGAACACACGTAATTAATTATCACTTCTTTACTTTTTATTATTATTACATCACTTTATTTATTTACCACACCGACACTTGTCCCGAAGTTTCTAAGTCTCAAAATATGATATTTATTGATTATATAAACCGAACTTTCCACTAATCAAACTGTATTTATCACAGAACTTTTAACTTTTCACAATTAAGTAAAATGTAAACTTTATTTCTATTTCCACTGATTTTAATTTCTCAAATCTTTATAAGTCACTGACTCGAATATAAAATTTTTCTAAGTTCACTTAGAATTTTTTTCACAAGTAATTACCGAGCGTTTTCGTCGCGTCTCACGAACTTTCAACTTTTCACAACCGGCGCTGACTAACGAAAAATGCCTGAGTTCTATTTTTTATACCCCTCTCAGGTCCAAAAGATTGTATCTGAATTTCCTGTGACAAAACAATCCCATGTCTATCAACTCGCAAACCCTTGAAATTATCTCACCATTATCGAATAATGTTCCTTAAGCTCTATTTCCATTGTCTCATTGCTTCCTCTCTCTTATTTTCATACCTACAAGATCCGGATTCAGTTAATTTGTTTTAAATTGCCCTATCGTACTTTGTCTCGCTGTTCATATAAAATTAACTTGATTTTCATAAATTTTAAGTTCTTTTTTTTCTCAATTCGTTAAAGGTCCGTCTTCGATAGACTGTATATAATTCTCAATTTTGTTTATCGCTACCAGAACATGAACAAACTCAAGCCAAAACCTTTAATATGCATTTTCCAATTTTCTTTTTACTAAATTCCACCATATTCTCATGCCAACTATATGGATCAATTCAATTTTAAACTGTATTATCTCTACTTATGTCGTAGACTTGAATTTTCCCCTTTCCTGTTTTTTTTCTTGTATTCACAACACTCTTTCTATGAATTTCCTCTTCTATCCTTACGTTATTGTCCACATCCCTATAAATTTTTATGTTTCCAGCCGTATTTATTTTATTCATTGTTAATTTAAGATTTTCTTTGCTTTCCTTGGCCGTATCTACTCCCCCATAATTTCACCGTACATTACTCTCCTAAACATATCGTTTTTTTTATGTTTGCTGCCTCAATAGAAAATTTCATTTTCTATTTGTTATTAATTAATATATCATTTTTCACATTTTTATAGGAAACACTCCCACTTCGGTCCTTAAATTTCTGTCATTTTTATTACGTCCTATGGGTCATCCCCCAAATTCCGTCCCTTTCTTACCTAAATCCACATTAATTTAATATTTGACACCTGTTTATGTCTGGATTTCGAGGTATTGATCAATAACTCAGCATTTATTCGAGGGTAATAAAATATAATGGTTTTTAGTTAATGTAAACTGCCCATAAGACCAATGGTAATTTTTATCGTCCTAAAAGCCATTAAAATGGGTTTAATCACCTAATATCATGTTCGTTTTCTTATTGTTTAAACAACAAAATCACGTGTGAGATCGTCAACCCAAATAATGTTTCATTTTTCCTTTCAGTCTGTCCTATCTCCCATAGAATTCTCCTCAAACAATTGACGTAAAACAACCCCTTCCGTTTACTTTATCTAACGCAATGTAACTAGAATGACCACCCTATTTCAAATATATAACGATATCTATTTAAACTCGTCTGAAAACGCAAAATTAAGTCGAAATCTTATATTATTCAACAAACACTTCCGTTTAAACGTCCATTTTTTCCATTAGATTCTCTTTTCAAAATCGTTTTCCCGGACTTTATTGCTTCATCTAAAAGTGACATTCCTAATTTTCCAGCGTTTTTCTTCCTTTTAAATATCAAACGTACGTTTCCCTCTGAATCTGGTCTCCTTTTGCTTTCCACGTACTCGTTATACAACTGAATATCCCTACAGTAGCTTTTCTTATGCTTTACACGTCTTTTCTTTAATTTTCCTCCTATTATAATTTTCTTGTTATTTTCTTGCATAGTTTTTCCAACATAATATGGATTAATTTGTCCGTTAACGGCGGTTGTCAATACCTCGATTGCACTGATTGTTTACATTACATCTAGGGTCATTGTATCCAATGCACCGGGCGTGAGACCCTGTTTACATTATAGTGTAGTGATCTTTCGGTTGATGACGATATTTTTTCCCATTAATCTCTGACTAATTGCCTAGTTCAAAGTCCATCTCTTTGTTCAAAATATGAATACGCCTTTCACTTTTGTGATTGGTCTGCTTAATTATTTATAGCTTTCTGCTTAGACCTGATTGGCTGTTAAAATATCAATATTTAGAATTGAGCCTAAAGAAAGGGTCTTTCCCTGTGTCGTGACGTTTTTTAATACCATCTGTGATCTTTTTATCAAAATTCATCTCAATCTGTTTAATTTATAGGTCCCTACTGTCAACAAGAATTCAATTTACTTTGATCCGATAGATGTCGCAAGTGTGTCCGTTTTATAGTCTGAAATATTATTTATCCATTAGTAAGGTGGAATCTACGACATTTTCTTATTTTCACTGTTGATTAATGCAATACATCACAATGTTGTAACGGCCTTTAATAGTAAATTAATTATAATTGTGAATATTGTAATGATAACTCATTCCTTACCTAACTTCTTGGGAACAACTGACAAAAAATTTTTTTTTAATCATTTTTCGATCGCTTCGGGGAACTTAAAAAAGATAATATTATTTAACTTTATTTTTTATTAATATTAAAGAACTAAGACAACTTTTTATCGGAAATAAGACTTTTTTTTCGTCGTATTGTGGCAGTCCACGCTAATTTATAATGTACTTGCTTTTTCCCCCGACTTTGCTCGCATAATTTTAGAGGGGTTTCCACCTCCACCTTTCCTCCACCTTACCTATCCCTATCGTCACTCCATTCCCCCCCTCCCCCTATCCCTGCCCTCTCCCTCTCCAACCATCTCCCCTCTCTCCACTATCTGCCCCCCACCCCCTCCCCCCCCCTCTCCACCCCTCGCAAACCACTCCATACCCGTTACATCCATTCACAGCTCGCGTTCCACCTATTGCATTTTTTATTCAAATTTCATAATGCCAGAGTTCTGAGCTATAGCCTATAACTTATTCTGATATATGAGCTATATTATTGTAAAATTTCATTAAAATCCATTCACCAGTTTTTGCGTTAAAGAGTAACAAACATAGGATCATCCAGATATCCATACATCCTTACAAACTTTCGCCTTTATAATATTAGTAGAGAGTAGGATACGACGAGTGAGATATAAAAATAAAAACAAAAATGGTTTTGCATTGCAAGTCCAGAGACAAAAATAAATTTCAAAATGAAGAGTCACGGTAAGGTATGAACTTTAAAGTGGTTTTCAATAATGGGACCACCTGTTTTAACAATCAATTTCGTAATTTCAATTCTAAATTTAATCAGTGATAATGCTTTAATATTTTGCAATTAGTAATAGCTGTTTCGCTTATAGATTAAAAAATATACGCAGGTAAGCGTCTAAGAATCTTCGGTGGTAGTATATAAATAAATGGTGGAAGTGGTTATGAAAATAATTATCCCTATTTATAACAATTATTCACTTAAATAAAACCCACAAAATAAAAATTCATGTCAACGAACCCCTAGATTTCCAAAAAGAACCCGGTGGCGCCAAGGTAATTCTAATTCTAAAATATGCCTGCTCTACACGTGTATCATAATAGGAGTCCAGGGGTAAAGTACATAAACTCCTGGAGATGATTTTACATGATAATGTATTTAAAAAAAGGTAAATAACTTCTTCGAAATTCCAACTTTTTTACGTCAATATCTACGTATCAACATTATTGTAACCTTACTAAGCATATCAATTTACCTACTTCTAACTTTCAACATATCATTTGACGCCCTCTGTGGTCTCTACTCTTTACCCTTATATTTCTATGTAACAAGTATTAATTTATCAAAACAGTAATTTTTATATCGTTGTTGGTGAGGGCGGGTGCATGTAATAATTTGTCCCGGGTGTTATCGAGATATCGTTTTGCGGGTTATTAATATTGGTATTGGCGTAAAATGTGGGCAACTGTTGTAGAGTAACGGCAGTGTCATTGCGGCCGTGTAAAGCTATATAAATGCTTTTGTTTTTAAATAAATCGATTTGAATTCCTTTTTTGTTTGTTTGATGCGGAATCTAGGAAATGGAAACTAACCCACTTTCCGATATTCGATCGAACCAAAACTCCGCGGTCGTTGACGGTGATAATGTAATCTATTAAATTTGTTTTAACATAAGCTCCACACAAAAGGGAGGCGGGAATGGGTACTGCCGCCCCGGGAAACTTTATTGGATAACCAACACCTCTGCCATAGGCCATAGGTCACCCCAAGTGGTTCGCTACGTTTGGTGATTTGGCAGGGTGCTTTAGACAACATGACTGAAGTAAAACATCACTTACTTATATCTCCCTCTCAACTTCCGTTCACCTCGCCCGATCACACTTATCATAACGCTCTCGTCACGAATTCACCAGCTTACTCCCCAAGTCAAGCGTGCGTAAAGGCCCGACCGTTCGCCTCGCCCGATCACATCTTTCATAACGCTCTCGTCACGCATTTACCAGCTTACTCCCGAAGTCAAGCATGCGTAAAGGATCACACCTTTCATGACGCCCTCGTCACGCATTCACCAGCTTATCCCCCAAGTCAAGCGTGCTTAAAGAAGTTTTACTTTTAAAATAATCCCGTTTTAGCGGCAATCACGCACAAACACGTGGACATATACGATTTTTTCTTAAATGCGAAGTAAATAAAGCACTTTGGGGATATAAGTGTCGGTATTCATAGTCGGAATTTAGAAAAGTTAGCGACGCGGTGGATTCGTTCATGGGAAGAAAAGTGCAATTTACACATTTTCAATTACAATTTTTTTTAAATACATTTGAAAATAGAAGTACCTATTATAATAAAAAAACCTTCATCTTTTACCCACCTCTTTATTAATAAAGTTCAGTCAGCTGAGCGGAAAATATAATTATCTTCATCATACAAAGGTTTTCTTCAGGACGCTACAGTTTGCAACAGTTTTCGGAAATTATAAAATTACTCTTGCATATTTCATAGAATCTAAGTACTTACAAAACACACAATTGACCAATGCAAGCAGTCTTCTTACAAAGCCTCGAACCTCCCCACCAAGTAAGGGAGTGCAATGGTAGGTGTAGGTAGGTAGGAACTTGGGCAGTTATTTGAAAATATACTTTTATATGGAATTAACACAAACTACATATTAGGTCCTTACAAATGAAATTGGCGTTTTGTATGGGAGGAACATAAAGTCGATTTTTTTTATATAACATATTTATTTAATCAAAGTTTGTACCATTGCTATCTATGCACTTTTAACATCTCATAGGTAGTTCATCGATCCCTTTACTAAAAAAACCATTCGGACGGGAATCAATAAAATCTTTGAGGGCGGTTAGGACTGTCCCATCGCAGTTGAATTTTTTCCCTTGCAAGAAGTTATCCAAATTTTGAAAAAATTGGTAATCTGTTGGGGCAAGATCCGGAGAGTACGGTGGATGTCTTAGACATTCCAATTGAAGTCTAATTCGGTAGCCGTTTGTTGTGCAGTGTGTGGTCCAGCGTTCTAACGCGCGTTTGTTAATTTGCTTCACTCAATTCGTGAGGTAACCACCTTTCAAGCTTTTTCACCTTCCCAATTTGATTCAAATGGATTAAAACAGTTTTATCACTAACACCGCAGCCTACAGCTAACTCGGACGTGGTTTGCGATGGATCCGCTTCTACAATAGCCTTCAATTCTTCATTATCAACTTTGGTCTCCGGCCGTCCACGGGGCTTGTTCTGCAGGTCGAAATTTCCAGAACGAAAACGTTGGAACCAAAAACGCACTGTGTTTTCTTTTGCGGCACCGTCGCCATACACATCATTAATCCTTCGAGCCGTTCCTCCAAAGATGTCCATTTTTGTCTGTCTTGTGCTGTGGAGTACCAGTTTATGCCAGTTGATCCTTTCTGTAGCAAAGTATGAAGGTGTTGTGTTCTTCTATTTTGTTGCCCTGTCGTCTGACTTCCAAATTTCCATAATATCTATGTTAATTTTATTTAAGCATTCTTCCAGTTTATATATATTCGGTCATATGATGACAGGGTGTTGACGTCGAATGTTATAATTTTTTAATTGACGGCTTAACTTTGAGTGATTTTTCGAAGTTTTTAAAGTTGAGCTTGAGTTTTGTATCATTGGAGGGTTTTGGTCATAATCTTTCTCCTAAGGAAAATATGTAATGACCTAATATTTACATAAATGCTGCAAGGTTTAATACAGGTAAATCATATTATACTTTCCATATGTTGTCACCAATACCCAGTGTTCTCCGTGGTTGAGTGATTACACTGATTACTATCCTCGGCTACGAATTCGAAAGTTATGGGGAAATCCCGGCTTGCGCAAGTAAATTTTGTTTGTGTACAGATAGAGAATCTGAAAAATTTTCTCTTTCGAATGGAGTACCGATTATTTAAAAAAAACTCTATTCTTTTGTATTAGGCACAATCGGTTAAAAGCCGGGTCTACTCTACGACACGCTTAAAAATAAATGAATTATCTGTTATCGACCGATTTAAAAAAAAAAAACTAATTGCAACTTTGGCTCGATTTACTCAAAAACGAAAAATCAAATAAAAAAATGTGTTTCCACATAATCGACCCCAATGTGATGTAGTTTCCCACTTTTACCACGTATAGCAGATTTGCGGCATGTTTCAGAGCTGTATCGCCATGGTGAAGGATGGAGTTTCAGAGTTGAAACTTTGCTTAAAAAAATGTCTAAAGCCTTTTTTTCGCCACTATCCACCGAGTTACAATACCAATTGAGGATGCCATAGTCTCACTGGCTCCAAACGACTGTGAGCAGTTGAGACAGTCTAGTATAGTTTTTATGAGTAGAGATCCGCCAGTGTTGCCAGCGTATTTCGATTTCTTATCTATTCCCTTTCACGGTTCGTCTGTGAACCGTGAAACCCGTGCTAGGGATATCGATATAAAATTATCGAAAGTTACGCCTATCGATCCGAAATTATAAAATAATCGATTTCACCGCACTAGAGTTCCAGGTCTGAAAATGTTAAAAAATATAAAACACCGGCTTCGAGTTAATAAGTACCGTCAGGAACCGGATAATTATCACCACTTTTTAAGTCAGCCCATACCCATAGAATGATGATGTAATGTCTGTGTGAATTTGTATGAGTGCAAGCGAGATAGCATGCTTGCGTGAATCTATATAAGGCGACGCATGCGAGATTCGTCCTCTTTTGGCTTAAGGCAGCTCCCTAATAAATACTAGAACAGAATACAGTTACGCTCTTCATTTAAGTGTACTACCCACTACAATACACTTCGTCTTCCACATCTGTAAGTCCGCATCTGATTTAGCTCTGCCACAACGGGCTCAGACGGACATTACAAGTGGCGCAGTAGGTAGTAGCATTACAAGCTACGAAATTGAAGAACCTGAAGACGAGATTACGGAAGAGCAGAGATTGTTGCGACAATAGAAAAAAAAATTGTTGCATGAAGACGCACTCAAGAAGACGCCATCACGTATGTCAAGAAGACGTGCATTAGAGCCTGCATCCATATTGCAGTATTGAGGGAGCAAATTTGGCGTTGGCATGCTAGCATTGCATGCAGTAAGAAGAAGACGGTGACAGCAGACCATCTACGGAAGAACTAAGCCGGAATCTGGGGCAAGGGCTCAAATTCTGTCGCTGCAGCTATTCAAGCGGGACCGGACAAAGGGCTGGATTCTGTAGCTGCAGGGAGACGGACACGGGCAATCAGCGGTCGAAAGAGACGGCTGGTGACGGAGATCCGGAAGCTGTGTGGGGAAACGCTTTGGAGCGAGGTTCTGGAGCGGATTCACCCGGAAGCGCTGAGATAAGTTTATTAATCAAAATTTGTTTCAGCTCTTATTCCCGATGGATGCGATTTGTTAAAGTCTGGGGCATTCTGTCACAAGACAGGAGTGTGGTCCCTGTTCAAGGAGAGACTGGACCAAGCTCTCATATTATATGATGAAAAAATTTTGTCACCAGAACGTAAAAGAGCGTTCCTCTTAAATAATCTCACCGAAGATACCTTTTCATTGTTAAGCGATTTGTGTTTTCCAAAAAAAGTGTCGGAAACCTCATTTGAGGATTTGTGTAAATTTCTAGATTCCCATTGTAAGCCTATTCACAATATTTTTGAATCACGGGAAATGTTCTATAAATGTAAACAATCGGCTAATGAATCTATTAAAGAGTTTGCCGCGAAGCTTAAAAATATTAGTTTGTCATGTAATTTTGAAGCAAGATTAGAATCGTGTTTGAAAAACATATTTATTATTGGTGTGTTCAATGAGAAAATGAAACACAAACTTTTTATGGGAGGTTTAAACAAGTCATTTCTAGAATGCGTTAACATAGCTTCCACGTGGGAACATGTATTAAGTATGGAGAATGCAAAGTCGAATTTAAATGCAGTTCATAACTTCGATAAATCTAGGCAGGTAAGCCATTATAAGGATTGCAAAGTGCATAGTAAATCACCCCACAAGATAAATAATAATATGTCATGTTTTATTTGTGGTAGGAATAATCATGTGCAAAAAGATTGTTATATTTGTAAGAATGTAGGGCACACTAGCTCGACTTGTAAAAATAAATCAAGTAGTAAATATTCACGCTCGCCTAGTACGAAGCGCGAAGGTAGTACGATAAATACTGTGTCGCTAGATAATAATAATGATCCTATGTTTTTAAATTTATGCGTAGATAATATTATTTTGCAGGTTATGGTCGATACGGGACCCAGCATAAATGCGATTCCATACGAAATGTTTAATAGATATTTTAGTGAAAAGAAATTAATGGTGTGCGATTTGAAGTCATTCGGGTATGATAATAAATCATTAAAAGTTTTGGGTAAAATTATATGTAACGTGGAATTTAAAAAAAAAAGGGGTGCCGACCGAATTTATAATAATCAATAATGGTAATTCATGTATTGTGGGTAGGAATTTTCTCAAGTGTTTCGATATTACATTACACGGAATTAATCTGGTAAATAAGAGTGTTGCAGATAATAATATTCGCGAGATGTTAAAATTAAAACACCCTAACGTGTTTTCGGATAAACCGGGTAGATTGAAAAATTACGAAGATAATATTGAGGTTATGTCGGATTTTAAACCAAGGTTCGTTAACCCAAGACCCATTCCGTATTGTTTGCGGGTGCAAGTGGAAAATGAATTGCTAAAAATGGTGAACGACGACACTATTGAGAAAGTTGAAATTAGTGAAATGGCAAGTCCAATTGTTATTGTTAAAAAAAAAAGATGGCACGATTAGGATATGTACAGATTTCAAAAACACTTTGAATCCAATGTTGGCACCTTTAAAATTTCCGTTGCCTAGAGTAGAAGATTTAATTTCTTCGTTAAATGGCGCGAAACAAAAATGCTTTTCTCAGATTGCTTTGAATGAAAGTTCAAAAAAACTATGTGTTATTTCAACTCACATAGGTCTATTTGCGTATAAAGTTTTACCGTTTGGGCTTACGACGAGTCCGGCGATTTTTATGCAAGTTATAGCAACTATCGTCGGTGGTTTAAAAAATGTGCGTATATTTTTAGACGATATATTATTATTTGGTAATTCGAAAGAAGAATTAAATTCGGTATGTGATGCGGTAATTAAGAAATTAAATGATCATGGTCTGACCGTAAATGACCAAAAATGTTATTTTTATATATAAATAAAATTGAATACTGAGGTTTTTAAATCTCTCAGGAAGGTATAATGCCGCTAGAAAGTAATCTCATATTATAGAATGTTTCTACGGAATATATTGGACACTCTGTCCCCACTCTATACTTTATTGAAAAAGGGAACCGTATTTTTGTGGTCGGAAGAATGTAGTGATGCTTTTAATTTTGTAAAAAAACAATTGATGTCAGAAAAAATTCTAGTTCACTTCAATCCCAGTATCCCTTTGAAACTCATTACGGACGCCAGTAATATTGGGATTTCAGCAATGCTTTGTCACAAGTATGATAACGGGATAGAACGCCCAGTAGCATTTGCAAGTAGGACTTTATCGGAAACCGAACGGAAATATTCAATTTTGGATAAAGAAGCGTGTGCAATCATATCCGGTTTGAAAAGATTCTTTCAATACTTGTATGGAAATAAGTTCATTCTGTCATGCGACAATAAACCGCTTGTACATATTCTAGATACAAATAAGCAGGTACCTATCCTAGCAGCGCACGGATTACAGCGTTACGCTTTAATTTTGCGGTCATTTAATTATACTATAGAGTAGGTACATCAAGTCGGACGACAATAAAACAGATTTCTTGTCAAGATTACCGATGCAACGGAGCAATAATAATATCGAGGAATACGAAGATAACCATTATTTCTTGGATATAATTAACGATACGGATATCGATAGTTTGGAAATAGAACGGTTAAATAATATTTCTGTTGAAACGGAAATAAATCCGGAAATATTTAAACGGAGTTCGGAAAAGGATTTAGTTTTATCAGAGATTGTCAATTATTTGAATACAGGGTGGCCTGAAAAAGAAAAATTAAATTCTGATTTATTAAAATTTTGGCATATTAGAGATAAGTTATCAACTCATGATGCATGTTTGTTTTATGATAGTAAACTGGTCGTACCAATGGAATTAAAAGAATCAGTTTTGAAATTTATTCACCGTTCGCACCTGGGTATAGTGAAATCGAAAAGTTTAGCTAGAAATATTTTTTTCTGGTTAGGTATAAATGCTGATATTGAGAAGGAGGTAAAACAGTGTACTAGGTGTGCAGTATGTTTACCTACTCCTTCCAAGGTGCAATTGGTGAGTTGGCCAGTGAATAATTTAGTTTGGAACCGGATTCATATAGACCATCTAGGTCCTTTCGGTAATTTTTTTGTGGTGGTAGACGCTACCACAAAGTGGGTGGATTGTCAAATAGTACCAACGGTAGATTCAGTTAGTGCAATCAAAATATTAAAGAAAATGTTTTCTAACTTTGGTATACCGGAAAAAAATGTTAGTGATAATGGAACAGCTTTCACGTCAGCTTTATTTCAGGAATTTTGTCGTGAATTTAATATTGGCCATATGACGTCAGCAGTCCAGCACCTGGCTTCGAATGTTTGGAATGAACCCGGCTTCGAATGGTTTGGCAGAAAACGCTGTCAAAACAGTTTAAAAAAATTTTAAAAAAATATTAGTGAATAACAGATTTCCAAGGAATCTGGACGATAAATTACTGTCATTTTTAATTGATATTAGGAATACACCTTCGTTATGGACGGGAATTGAACCTAGTGTGTTGATGTTAGGTAGAAAAATTCGTTCAATTTTTAATACGGTTGTTCCAAAAATGAATAATGACAAGTGTAGTGATTTAAAAAAAAATGATGATAAAGTAAAAAATAAAATGGTAGCTAGTCAAAACAGTCAAAAAAAATATTACCGGGGAAGAAAATTTAAAAAATTCTTTGATTTGGGATCAAAAGTTTTGACCAAAGATCTTAGAAATAAAAAGAATAATTGGATTTTGGGTACAATTATCAAAAGATTAGGGAGTAGAACCTATATGGTTAAGATACATTCAACAGGCCAGGTTTGGAAAAGACACCACGATCAGCTTTCTGATAGAAAGGTTAGGCGGGGGAGAGTGACTATTCTGATAATTTGTTGGACTTTGGTCCACTCTCAGACGTGGACAGGACCAATACTAATTCCCCTGTTCTTTGCAGATCGCAGCCACCATGGGAAGGGAGACTGCGTTCCAGACCTCAACCACGCCCACGTTATCCAAAGTGAAAATAAAGTTTATATTATATAATTACATGAAGAAAAAAAATGTGTATAAAATGAAATACGTAGTTATTTGTAATGTATAAGTGTTATATATAAAAAAAATATATATGATCCATGTAATTATTGTTTAAGTGTGGGGGTGTAATGTCTGTGTGAATTTGTATGAGTGCAAGCAAGATAGCATGCTTGCGTGAATCTATATAAGGCGATGCATGCGAGATTCGTCCTCTTTTGGCTTAAGGCAGCTCCCTAATAAATACTAGTACAGAATACAGTTACGCTCTTCATTTAAGTGTACTACCCACTACAATACACTTCGTCTTCCACATCTGTAAGTCCGCATCTGATTTAGCTCTGCCACAACGGGCTCAGACGGACATTACAGATGACAAAAAGCTGACAAATTCTGAAAATTTTTAAAATTTGTAAAACTTGAAAGTTGTAATTTTAAAAAGTGGTATTTAGTTATTTAATCAATTTGCGAGGATCATTTTAAATGCGCCGGTCATAATACAGCGGGTGGCCGATCTGAATTCAAAATAATACTTGAAGAACGTGAATTTCTTCAGCTCTCTTTTAGTCCGTAGTCCCTGGCACACAGACCAATCGAGAGGACGGTAAATACCTAGTTGGATATTCAAAGTTTGAAAGTCTTTTATAAAGTCTGTCAGAGTAGGTCTTCCCAAAGTTCAGCATTGTCACTTTATGTGCTTTACAAATCAGAAAATATAAAAAGGGTATGTTCGGAATGCGAAGCACCTATTATTTGTAATGATTTAAGTAAAGTACAATTTATACGTGTCACATCTTTTTCGCATGGAATTTTAAAGTAGGTACAGGCAATATTGCAAATAAGAAACATTTTTTATGATAGGAAGGTTTCCTTTTGTCCGAAAATAGCTGAAATTTGAAATTTTCTATGTTTTGTTTTTCTTGAGCATTAACTATGTAACAATTTCTAGACATTTTGTTTTGAGTAGTTTTATTTTCCGTAAACATGTATTATTTAAATTTTCTGCTACCGGTTTCGACACATCCATCTCATTCGACACATAATCTAAGTAGGGTAAAGCAAGGTTATTTGGTGATATTTTTGATTTATCGTCATGTACTTTGAAAAATAAGGATTTTAAAAATTTACAAAATTATTTATTGCTTAGGTACATCATTTCAGCACATATTTTGAAAAGAAAAAATAAAATAATAACTAACATAACACAAGAAAACTTATAAATGTAAATCACCAAAAGATATAGGTAATTTGGTTATAGGTAAGGTTATTTGGTTATAGAGGGTGTTTAATTTGGTGATACTCCTCCCTTCGACTGTAAATAGGTAAAATAACAAAAAATGTCTTTTTAAATCTTCAACGAGATTATAAAATATTGATAACCCATGCTTTACATGTGTTATCATCTTCGTTTTCTTGCTTTTGTACGTAGTGGAACAGAAATTGCAATAAACCGACTTTACTTTCGTTTTATATTGGTCGTCTTCTGAAAAAGTTTTCATACACATACCACATTTCCAGTCATTATCGATTCCACTTGGTTTTAAGGATTTTGTGGAAAAATAATCAATTCTGCATGATGTTGATGGTTCTGACCGTTCTACCTTTTTTGACAAAGAAGGTTTTCCGGAGCAAGGTTTTACGGATTTTGCGGACAATTAATTAATCCTACGTGACTGATCTACCTTTTTTGTCAATGTTAAAGGAGGTGTCAAACATTTTGGGGGGGAATCTCTTTTAATTCGTGTCGTTGATGTTGGAATATTGTGGGGAATTTTTAAAATGTCTTCAAAATCAGTTTTCTTTTTGCTGGAACTGTGATGGTCAATGCTTTTTCTGTTAATTGAGAAGGTTCCAAGACCTGGACTTTTTTTATTAATTTGAAGGTATTTTTAATATTATTTTTTGAAAAATTGTGCGCATATGCTGGATTCAGGATAGTGTGAAAATTATAGCAATTTGTTTTTACGTTTAGAGATGTCATCAAACTTTCATTCAAACTCCAGAAGAGCGATTCTATATTTTTTGTCGGATCGTTATGAGATAATGGACGTGATCTCCTGTCAGATTTGTGTGATTTATTTGCTTTTCCTAAGTACAACATACATTAAATGAATTCATAATCATGCATACTTGCAGTAATTCATGTTTAAAATGATCAAAACTAAAATTTGTTACAGTAAATATGTAAAAATCGCACTAATCTGACTGGAGATCACATCCATTATCTCATAACGATCCCACAAAAGATATAGAATCGCTCGGCAGGCTGCTTTCAATGGACGATACACTCCGATATCTAATGGCTGCAAGAGGTGGCTAGTGAATACGATAAATATTTAACGAATTAGAGGTAGGTAACTTGGAGACAGGTAATTTGGTGAGTGATAGGTTTAAATAGACCAATACAACCTTAAAACTGTTCACCGACCTAATATGCATGACGATAATACACCGTCAATCCAGAATTTGAATTATAGAAAATAAAAATAAATGTTAAAAATCACAATTCGTTAAGTCCAAAAAAACATTTAAAAAAATTTAATATTACCCACAAATTACTTAAGCTCCTACCAAAAAAATAAGTAGGACAGCTGACATTTTATTTAATTGTGACTATGCGGCATACTTTGCTGATTGAAATAAGGTGTAAAACCTAAACATACCTTCAGAAATCCCAGATTAATTGATAAATTACAATTTGAAGTCGCCACAGCACATTGAAAGTTGTTAAAATATTTTTCATTTGTGTAAAATTATTTTTTGTTTCACCGACCACGTAAAAACTTGCGAAGTTGATTTATTATGGTTCACAGGTCTGTTTTCCATCTACGATTCTAATTTCAAAGCTGTGTACTGCAAGGTAAATTTAATAATTACACAATTCTACTATATCACCACATTACCTGTATCACCAGATAACCTCGCCTTACCCTAATACATTTGTACATGTAAAATAAAACTCTTCAAAACAAAAGTTAAATTTGCAATTTGATATTCATCGTGAGACTGTTAGAATTGTGAAATGAAGTTCAATTATATTTGATCCCCCGACAGTTGGCCCCCGCCATACTTACATTTAGGAAAAATATGGTACACCTACGAACACAAAATAAAACTAAGTGTCCCCGAAGAGATGTGCAGAGAGGATGTACCGCCAAATAACAGAATAATAAAATATGTTCTAATGTTAATTTAAATAGATTAACAATAAAACTACATGTCTGTAATACAGTATATATCAGCATATAAGCACCAAAAAAATCGACAATAAATATAATTTAGTTTGATATCCGTACCAACTAATTACAAAAGTTTTTTTAGTCACAATAATTATAATTTTATAATAATTACTAACGAGTTCCTGGCACGCGTTGCAATGCCACTAATAAAGAAATCATTTCTCCTTGCCTGTCTATTCCCATTCGTCCCATTCCACTTCCGCCTCCCCTTCCCGTCCCATTTTCCCTTCCCTTCACGCGTCCTCCACCACTTTCTTTCCCCTCTCCATCGAACTTCCTTCCCGCGATACCCTCCCCTCTCCCGCGTTCAATATATTCTTTCCCGGTAGATTCAGAAACATTCACTTCTGTATAGGTATTACAAGAATAATCAATCAAATTTGATATTTAACAGAGGTACCTATTTAAAATAAATATAATTTTTGATAAGATTGAAAGTATTCGATTTTGGTTAGTAAATATAGGTGAAAACTTCAAATAAATTAATTAATCTGAAGAGTTTCGAAAATTGCGCAGATAAAGTACATTTTTTATTTCTATAAAAACCTGGTAATTACATGACACTACCAGCTTGGAAACTGTAACCGCTTGTCCAACGCGCGGTTTTGGTTAGCGTTGTATTTATTCACTGTACGCTAGTTGGTATATAACTTTGTATTCAGTTTGCAAGTTGTAGGTTACGTTAATTATTTATGTTAAAAAAACATTTAAATTGATGAAACAACATAATAAATTGATACATAGTACATATCGTTTTCGCGATTTTAATTAAACTACACAATCACAATACCTACCTACTTACTTTTTTAAAGGCTTGACCTCGTTCAATTTCAAGTAACATTAATTAAGGCGAAAAATAATGATAAATCACTATATTTGATACTCGTATGTACTACGAATCGGTTTACATTTAAAATACAAAAAATATCCTTGGATTGAATTGAAGGTTTTTCTACCGTTTTCGTTAAGTAGAAATGAAACAAAATTTCTTTATGAAAAATATAATTGCAAACTACTTAAAAAAAATATTTTTTGATTAGAAACTTCATAAATATAATTTTATACAAGTATTAAAGTTTCCATTGATTAACTGTTTCCTCCTTGTAAAATAGCTGGTACCCGGCATGCGTCGCTATGCCATTTAATAAAGAAATTGTTTCTCCCTGGGTGTCCTTTCCCATTCGTCCCGTTCTCCTTCCGCCTCCCCTTCCTCTCCCGCGTCCCCTTCTTCTCTCGCGTTCCCACTCCGCCTCCTCCACCTTCCCTCTCCCACTCCACTCCCACGAACTCCCCTCCCGAGTTCTCCTCCTCCCTCCCAGGTTCCCCTCCCCTCTCCCGGGTTCCCCTCCCTTCCCCCTCCCGCGAACCCCTACCCCAGTTCCCCTTCCCCCTCCCTCTCTCCGCATTCCATACATTCAGTCCCGGTACATTCAGTTTTCAAACAGCTCGTGTGCCACCTATTGAAATTTTTTTATACAAATTTCATAATCCCAGAGCTCACCAGTAGTTATATACAAACCGTGTACTGATAATAACGAACACCAAAAAAATTAATTATCCAATCTGGTGTAGTCGTTTGAAAATTATGCGCGTATTTAGAAGATTCTCAAAATAAATAAAAACCACTTTTTTACTTGAAATCGTGACCTCTGGACTATTAGGCACCTTAACTCGTAGTGGTATAAGTCACACTAATCACGGGTTGTTTAAAAAAAGTTGAACATTTCATCAAAAAGTTGAGGTTAACTTTCATATTTATTTTATCGTTATAGGCTAGCTGCTTCATCAAACTGAAATTGTCACAGAACTTGGATGGAAACAAAATTATTTAAAAAATCATACATTTCATGAATCCTAACATCTTTTCAATATACTTAATAAGTCATGTTCTCAAGTTTCCGGTAATTATTTGGTTTCGGCTTCCTCCTTACTGTATTTTTATGTTTAATGTCCGAATTTAATTTAATTGTCAGAAGTTAGTAAATCATACTTTACTTTAAATTGTTTTGTCCTGTGCTACAAAACACCGTTATTGTCTATTATTATTGTCCTGTATGTGCTGTAACAGCACTGTTTTTGTTAACCTTTTATCCTATTGTCATTGTTTTGTAAATACTGCATATTCTTTATTTCATATTACTTCATCAATATTTTGAAATGGACTCGTAAGGAGCACTGTAGGATTATTTTTTAAATTTATTATAGTTAAGCGCAGTTTAAGTGAAACGACACAAAACTGCGCTTTACCAATACAATGATATTATTATAATATTAGAACTTACACAGAACGAGAAAATTAACTTCAAATATTTGATGAATTGTTAAAATTTTTTGAAACAACCCATCCTAAGGTTACATATATTTTTGGCATGTAAGAATACATAACTTTTGAAAATGCGCAGGTCGTAACATTTGTAAAATCACAGTTGAGTTGATTAAGGTGGCTCGAGCTATTGATCTGAACAAACTTTCAATATTCCTTCATGTCTTTAAAACCCTCGGAGATTAACGAGCAGCATTCGTTAGTCTGGAAACGCTCCTTTCTTATTAGATTTTGGATTTGATGAATATGAAATATGGCACCATACTGTCATTAGATTCAAAATATTGCTTTAATTTGCATTATATCAAATGCTGAAATTTTCGTTAGAAATTGCTTTTTTTATTTAAGATTTGAGATGAAACTTTTCCCAAGGGTAGCTGGTATCTATTTTCGGATTACATCGACGGAGACAAATTTTTTTAGGTTAAAGGTCGCCGAATATATTATTATTATTACCGAACTTAAATATTCAATCATGCCTATAGGACAAAATCAAAAATCAGTTCGTTAAAATATGCAAAATTACATAAAAAAAAGTTTAAGGTCAAATATATTTTAAATGGTAATTTCGCGACTGAAATGTTTAAATCAATTATTTTTCTTCTTTTTCTAAGATTTTTTTTTGATTGAATTTTATTAAATATTTATTTTACCGACATTCAAATCAACACAATTGATATAATGGACAAAGGGTTCAGTTCAATTTTTTTTCTATGTTTTACAGTTAACTTTATTAAACTTTGATAGTTTAAAGAGGGGTTAAATTGTCGCTGTCGATTTTTGATTCACTACGCATGACTAAAAAAATTTTCATATTTTTAAGAGAAAATCCGGTCACTAAGAAATTTTAATAACAGATATTTTACCAAACTTTAGTTGTCACTTATGCTCTTACAACTGCCCATTAGGCTGAAAATACATAAATAAAATCGTCACAAATTTGTATTCCCCTATTTTTATCCTCCATAACTAGACCGATTAACTGTAATGGAAGATAATAATCTATGTCTGTAAGTCTGCTTTTTTAAATATACATACATTGTCTAGTTTGTATGTGAACGACATTGTACAATGAACGACTGCTGATAGTGTTCAAACCAGGCAATTTTATCGATTTTTGGACGGTCCTAACTCTTATAAGAAGTAACTTATCTAAAAAAAAACAAAGTTTGCCGAGATGCTAGTAATTCTTATCTATATTATAATAAAATATTTTTGCAGTAGTTTTAAAATCCAGAGAGGAAATTTATGAATACGTTAGTATGGATAAAACGCCGCCGAGCTTCCTCTTAATTCGGTAATTCTACTTGTGAAATCAAACTCCTAAAGAATCTTTCGTCTACTTTTTAAAACAGTGTTTCAATTTAGGAAACTTTTTAAGACAGCGAATCTATTTGAACTTAAATGTAATGGTGAAATATTGAAATAACATGATATTATAATTGTATGTATCGAGGTATTAAAAATATCCAATCCCATACTTTATGTTCTCGAAACTTAAAAAAACACTGAAAACCACTCGTAAATGTAAAAGTTACCTCAGATTTAGATTGAGCAGCAAAATATATGTATAATTCGGCATTATAATGGGAAGAATTTAAATACTCGAGTCCTTTTCTAGTAAATGGAACTCCGTTGAAAGTCTTGGAAACTTGAAAATGCGGAATAAAATTTCCCAACTTTAACTATCCAAAAATAATAATCTCAGGAGACCTGTGACGTGATTAGTTTTCTTCGTATTAATTATTATGCTCAACAAATTACTAAGAATGCAGCCCTCTATCTTATGCAATTTAAGTCTCCTTGAAAGCTCGGTATTTGGAATAAGTAGCACACCTCCGTTTTATACAACCTTCGTAATATCTATTAAGTCTTCTCTCGTGTAATTTTCTTAATCATTAGTCTACAATATTACAGCACATACTTTTGTCTATAATTAACATATATACAATTTGCGAATTGGGAGGCGGGTATGGGTATCTTTGCCCTAGGAACCATTTATTGGATAACCCGCACCTTTGCCGCAGGTCACCTTAAGTAGTTCAACTTGTCCAGATCTTTGCTGCGGATGTATCTGCCTTCCTACTGCTTGGCGGGCCGGATCAGTAGATATTGATTGCTGGAGACTTTTAGACATCTCTAGCCAGAATCTCTCGACCCATCGCTGTGCACCACATTGACTGATGAGGAAATCAAATATTATGAATTTATTAAACCAACGCCACAACCCACAATTTCGCCTCAGAACAGGAATCCCGATGAGAAGAACCTAGAAAATGTAAATTATTGTAATACTGCGTATAGTACTTTAAAAAAAGAAAAAAATTCGGTCACCCTCTTATTTTATTTTTTTCCATTTTTATTTCTTTCGTTCGAGGAATTGAATTTTGTTAATTACAATCTCCATTTACTATTATTCCGCCATCCTTATCTTACAATAAAACATACATGTAATAAGTCATTAATTACTGATATTAAACATAAAAAATACAAGCGAAATTCAAAATACCAAACAGCAAAACACGTTCTCAAAATATTTTTTTTGTATTTCTTGGGCATTTATTATGAAATTTCTAGACATTTTCGTTTTGAAGAGTTTTACTTTACATGTACTTTTGTTTCTTAAATTTTAATTTTTCGGCTACCGGTTTCGATCCATTTGTGTCATTCACTAGCAAACTTAAAAATAACTTTAAAATTCTATACATTACAGAAATGATTAGGTTTAATCAGATGGGTGGGAGTGGGAGGGGTGATTTTACTACCCCCTACATCTACCTAACACTACCCCCATCTAATTAAATCTAATCATTTCTGAATTTAAAATGACATGCATGTAATTTTTTAATTAATTTTAAGTTTGCTAGAGAATGACACGAATGTGTCGAAACCGATAGCAGGAAAATTAAAATTTAAGTAGCAAAAGTACATGAAATGCAAAACCCTTCAAAACAAAATGTAATAAACCTAATTATATTCTTCGTATCAATATTCTATTCAAATGTAAAACGAAATGTACATGCAACATTTCCACGTTACGTAAAACTATGAGAGGACAGGCGATAGATATAAGACAATATCCACTATTTTAGACTGTGAAAAACCCGTCAACCAAAATAACACAATCTTAATCCATGTGAATAGGCGACCCGTATAGAAACTGGACTAAAAAAAGCACGGTGTAAAACGCCCCTAACCCAGCGACCTCCGTGGTAATGGACACATTTATGAATGTAGTTTTCTGTATTGGCTCGTCGAAGGTTAACCATGTTATGTGTTTCACTAACGGCATTACAACCAAAGTTAAACAAGGAAAGTTTGATGATCCATCACGGGTAATTGGTCAGGACATTGTTGGGCATCTCGTCTTGCAAGTTGCGAGGAAAGATATAAGATGAATTGGTAAAAATAAATTCTACGATGACACCGATTTATCTTTTTGAACTCGTGAGAATGATATAACTTTTTCATGTCTATAAATGCGATGCAATCGTGCGGAGCATTGTAAAAAAAGCCGAACCCATACCCGCCTTCCACAATAAGAGTAGAGGAAAGTAACCAAATATGGAAAAGCATCTCTAAAATGGAAAACCGGCATTTCTCGTAAACAAATATTCCTAGGCTTAATGAAAAGTGATCGTCCATCTTTTTCAATCACTATGCGCGCATAAAGGTTTCAACTTTATAGGTTTTGTTTTCTGAAGATACGAGTACCTGGATTTGTGATTACCGCAAGTAGTTTAAGTTCCTTTTTATATTTGTTCTTGTGAAGCAGATACTTTGTGATGTGACATTATAATTAAAAATAAAAAGATTGCTTTTTTAAATAACACGTTCATTTTTTATATAATTTAGGCAGACCGGGTTTCGCTACAACTGTAGCTTCTTCAGAGTAGTTTAATACCTTCCTAAAGTATCAGGATTTTTGAGTTAGTTTTTGTGGTGTTCCATATTTGGGGTATCTACCTATATTACAATTAGAAACCTTTGGGTTGTTTTTTTTTTGAGAAAAAATAATACTTGTATTTAATTATTAATATAATATAAGACTGTTACCATAATACGGGCACGTGCCTAGTGTGACAGTCGAAAAACTTGAAAAACTATACACCTGAAAAAATATATGTTTATGAATAAAGAATAATAAAAAATAAATAAATAAATAAAAAACTACATAAAGTGCAAATTACTGATTGTAATTACAATAAAAAGGTTATTATGTTTATTTACTTTTTTCGTAAAAAACAAAATGGTATTCCATATTTGGTTACTTTCATATAATTATTAAAATCTATTCATAGGAGAGTAAGTATAGAACGTCAAAAGTTCACAAGCAAAACGAGAGCGCAGTTGTCTTCAACGAAAATAATTGCAATGAACGTGCAACTGAAGTTTTGATAAATGTAGGTTTATAAAGAGTGGGTTCTATGCATTTTAATCCCGTTTTTCTTCTTGATCATTTATCATCTTAAATCATACTGCATAGTTAAGACGGTTTACAATCCTAATAATTTTTTTACGCTCAAAACTCACATTTCAACCATTTCCGGCGAATCCGTAACTATAATAACTTTTTTTATTTCTATGCCGCACAAGAAATGCGAGTTATTCATATTTTAGATTAATAAAAACAGTACCTTACTATTAATATATTTTACGTACAACGATTTCAAAACTATATAACCCGATTTTCATCGATGAAGTTAGCGGTAAGCAACAGATTTTATTTTTCTAGACGATGAATTAATAATTTCGGGAGGACAACATGGAGACACCTTTTAAATATTTGTAGCACGTTCTTCAGAATTAATTAAAATTAACGCGGCAGAAAGGTCGAATCTCCAGGCCTGCTAGGGTGAATTCGACTGTACGTTCGTCCAATACGCCGTGCCACGGCGTATATTTGTTTACACGCTTTCTTCACTTACGTCGTTAAGATTCCCACATTATTTATCTTCTTCTTCTTTTCTTTGATACGGCAAGTTCGACAGTAGGTCCGTCCAGTGCACGGGTCGCGAGTCGCAATTTGTATACACGGTTTCTTTACTTACGTCGTTAAGATTCTGAATATATTTTGGGGTATATTGTCGTCTTATATTACTGCATACTCATACGAGTACATAAGTTAATCGGGAGCGATTTACATTATCGCGGATATTTGAATAATTCTCGCCACCACTTAGAGATTACTCGCTTTTATTGGTGAATTCAATGGCCCTTCCAAAATAAGTGGTAAATTAGCTAGTTTCTATTGTATTCAAACAGATTGTCGGTTTAATATTATTGCCGTTTTTCTGAGATATTTTCCGACATGGTGAATTGTAAATATATTTTATAAATTTCTCAACGGTTATTTTCCTGACGATGTAAAGTACATAAGTGTTTATCGATATAATTAAATAAATACTGTAATATTCGAACTTGCATTATTAACTTTTTTTGGAATTGGTATATAATTGAAAGTACCTACTAAGACTATAAAAATGTCACCTATCTCTATCAAAGTCGACCATTCCGAAAAGTGAATTTAAGCACCATGTTTTTTTATGCCTTCCAAACATATATTTTTTCATATTTATTTTGGTTTTTATTTTATTTCTTCAAACAGTTTTAAATGTTCAAAGTTGACCACAATCCCCCCATTTACATTTACAGTATCTTGATTATTCTTCCGCCATCCGAATATCATTGTAATATCTTAATTTAAAAGGCAAAGACATTGCAGTGAATAATGAAATGTATTCATAAAACATTTCAACCCATTTATCCAATTACTTAATTCATGCTTCGCACATGTATGCATGCACAGGTGAGAATCTTACAAACTCACTCAATTTTATGGTGGGAAATGTATGTTTATGTATGATAGATTATTATTAGTGCTGAGCAACCAAGTTTTTAATAGGCGAACATTTTAAATGTTTTCGATTTAAAAAATAAATAATTGTTATGATCCTCGCGGTCGCATCAGTTGGATTTGAATGGATTATCATACTTGCTTTATTCTCAATATATTGTACAATCAGAAGCAAATTTGTGGGAAAATGAATTTAATAAAATACCCTTTTAGGCATGAAACCATAAAAATAATGGTGGATTATTAAAATAACTCCACAGCGGGGCCATAAAATAAACCCATTAGAATGAGATTTGCATGAAAGCCATAAAAATGCGAGCTTTACAATGAAAGCCCATTAAAATATTACAATACCTACTTCCTGCTTATAATACCAAACTAATGACGTCAACACAACTCGCTTACGTAAAGGTAAACATAAAAAGTACGTTTTTGTAAGTGGTGTTTTGCACAAGTCAAACATGTTTAAACATATCTGGGACCGAATTACATCATAAAATCCGCCAGAAATAAATATTAAAACTTATAAAATACCCTCATTCGGTTCAATGATAGTAAAATGGTTGATTGATTTAGGTAGGGTTGAGTCAGTAAAACTATTAAAAAAGTCACTTAATTTTTTTCATGGGTTAGTAATAATTGCACATCGAGCGCTAACTTAGTATATACTTACATTAAAAAGAATAAAAAAAAAATTTTACACAATAAATTTTTGGCATTTTTATGAGCATTTTGTTCCTTAGAACGGGCAATCTGCCTGGCTAGGAACTAATATCGACCTACAAGACTTTTACACATTTTTAATTATTTTCAGTTATTATGCAATATTATTACTATCTTATTTTTGCAATTAAAATGTATTTATTGTAATGTTATAAATAAATCAAAACAGGTATTCTTAGTTATCTTATATCACCACGAACACAGGTAATAAACAGGCTTGAAAATCGCCTGGCGAACGGAATCTACGGAGAAAAAAACTGTCGATTTTAGGGCAAAAGCGGTTTTTTATTTATTTTGTGGATAATTTAAAAAAATAAATGAGTCGTTTAGGAGAAATTTTAGACATAAAATTGTGTTTTTTATTATATTCATTGTTTTTTATTTATTGATATTCTCCATAATTGTGCAGCAAAATATAACAGAGTGTTAGGGTTTGTCTCCTATCCACAAAATTCAGTGCAGTGACAGACCTCAAAAGAGTGACAATCATGTGAGATCATTACTATTATTTTAATAGCAGTTTAATTTCACTTCTTGTTGGCTTAAATAAGAGTTTTGCCATGTGATGTGTTTAATTGAAAACTGGCTGAAGGCTAATTTGAGAGTACTCTGAATTGTACCAAAAGTGACGTCTCTCCTGCTGAAGCATAATATGAGTAACATTGTTTTGTGTCATCCATGTCCTCCTAATCCTAAACAACATCTAACACGAAAAATATTGAAAAAAGGTTCACGTAAGTATAAAAGGTAATGGGGGAGTTTTACTATTTTGAGAATTGCATCAAAAGATGGTTACTGAAGTATCTGTAAGTGACGTTGAAAATATCAATAGTCAATGCAGAATCTTTAAGCAGTTGAGTCGCTCTATTTATTCAGTTCAGTTTCAGTGCCGGCAACCCGGGCGTTTATTTAGTTTCATGGTTATTTACATTGTTTTCTTTTCTTTTACCCGCCTCACTAGACAGAGTCTGTTCCGAGGCGAGTAAATCACATATTATGTTTGTTCCAAAAGAAATGTGTGTATTTAAACAAATATATATATGTATGTAAAAAGATAAATTATATGTTGGTATATTAAATATTTACATACATACTTTGTTTTTTAGATAAAAGTAAATTAAAATTTTGTGACAGTTGAATATAGCGGTTACATAATAGAAGTAATAATTAATAATTTATCATAATAATTAATATTGCAAAATTGCAGTTTCTCGTATTTGTTTTATTTGAATATTATATAATTTCGTGAGAACTTGTATGAAATGTTATTTATTTAGAATATTTTGAATGTCTGTTCTTTCCTTTTCATTCAACCATATTACAAATCTTTTGAAAAGCCAATTCAAATTATTTGGGGTGACGTAAGTTTTTGTTTGTGTTAGGAAGGTATTGAAAATGTGTGGTGCTAGGTAAGATTCGTGTTTTTTTGCAAAAGTTGATTTGATATGGGGAACTTGAAAGTGTTTATTAATTTTTGCTCTTGTGTTTTGCGAGTGAGGTATGTGGAGATGTGAAGTTTTGATACAGTTTTTGTAAATGATCTTCCTTATGAATAGTTTATTTACGTCTAGTAATTTGTTTTTGATCATTAGCTGTTCCGTCGGATGTTGGTAAGGTTTATAAAACATAATTCTAATTATTGTTTTGTGATTTATTTTAAGAGAATTGAGGTAAGTATCTGCTGCTCCTCCCCAAACTGAAATTCCATATGTTAAAATACTTTGACAGAGTGCGAAATATATATTTTTTAGTTGATTTAATGACATGATGTTTCGTATTGTTTTGAAGATGTATGATAATTTTCGTATTTTTTTTGATAATATATTAATATGGAGATCCCATTTTAGTTTATGGTCAACAGTTAAACCTAGATATTTAATATTGTCTGCATAAACAATTTTGTCACAAGTACAGCATGTGTTATTTGACGAAATATTGGTGCAGGGGTTAAGATGTAGTTGTGGTTGCCTATGTGGTTGACCAGCCTTTGTTTTGCTAAAAGTTAAATATTTTGTTTTTGAAATGTTCAGTGTTAGTAGATTATTTTGTAGCCATTTATTTACTACAGTCATCCCTGTTTCTGTGTTTTTGAATACCTTTTCCCATGATTGTGCCTTGAACAAAATTGCAGTGTCGTCTGCATAACTGATTACTTTGTACTCAATTTTTCCTTGGTTTATCTCAGTTAGACTATTTATATAAATCAGGAATAGTATGGGACCCAAGACGCTGCCTTGCGGTACTCCATACCTGATATCTGCTTTGTCACTGCTGTATTTATTTATTTTTACTATTTGTTGTCTCTTTTCAATGTAGCTGACAAACCATTTTAGCGGTTGACCAGTTATACCGATATTTTTGAGTTTTTGTTGTAGTAAGTTATGCGAAATAGTGTCGAAAGCTTTTGCTAGGTCTAAGAATACCCCTATCACCTTTGATCCGCCATCTATGCTTTTCACTATGTAGTTGGTTAATTCTGATAAAGCATCTTCTATACCCATTTTGGCACGAAATCCAAATTGGCGGCTTGAGAGCAGGTTGTGTTTTTCAAGGTACGCAAGTAATCTTTTTTTCATGGCTTTTTCTAGAAGTTTAGATAGTGAGTTTAGCAGAGTGATTGGTCTGTAGTTTAATATCAGAGTTTTGTCTCCCGATTTATGTATTGGAGTGATACATCCTATTTTTAAATGATCAGGGACAATTCCGAGCCTAAAACTTTGGTTGAAAATGTGTTGAAGCGGTATAAGTATGTATTCTCGTAGATTTATCAGTATTTGATTGGAAATGTTATCCGGCCCCATCGCGCAATTTGGTTTGAGAGATTTAATAAGATCCGAGATTTCCTTTGTATTTACTTGATAAGCATTGAACGAGTGATTTGGTCGTATGGAAGAGCAAAGTTTGTATAAAGAGTTTTCTGATGTACAGTTTTTTTGAAGAATTTTTTCCGCTAGGGTAGAGCCAACTTTTGCGAATTCAGTGTTAATAAAATTAGCTATTTTATTAGGTTCATTGTTTGTTAAGACTTTGTCTCCGTTTATTAATAGTTCTTTGATATGTGAATCTTTCTTCGGAGTGGAATAAGTAATATTTCTTACAATTTCCCAAATTTTTTTAGGATCATTTTTGGCGATTTTTATTTCTTTTTTGTAATATTTGTATTTGGCTTGTTTAATTAACTTATTACACAGGTTTCTATAAAGTAAGTAATCTTGCTTTAGTTTGTTATCATTCGGGTTTTTGCGGACTCGCATATGCATTGCATCTCTTTTATGAATACTGTTGACTATTCCTTTCGTGATCCATGGTGTTATTTTTTTTTCTTTATGTGTGTAGTTCTTTTGTGGATTTTTTGTGGTGTGTTTGGTTATGTAGGTTTCAACCGATTTATAAATGTGTCCAGCGCTGTGTTTGGGTCTATTTCATTTAGTACATTAGTCCAAGGTTCATCGTGAATATCAGCTTTTAGGGACTTAAAGTTTATTTTGTCTTTCATGTTGTCATTTTTGTTTTTACTTTGTTCTTTGTTAAGAAGTATGTTTAATGTAGTTGTGAAATGGTCAGTGACAGTTGAGCGAATAATGGATGAAAAAGTTTTTTTTCTGGTTTTAGCAAATATATGATCGATGCAGGATTCGGAGTGTGATGTAGTTCTTGTTGGCGAGTTTATTGTAGATTTAAGTCCATAGTGAGTAAAAACATTTAAGAATTCCGTAGTTTTTGGTTGTCAGTTTAATATGTTAATATTCATGTCACCAGCAATAATTATTTGTTGAGTTTTTTTATGTTTTTCAAGAAGTTTATTTAAGGAATTTAAGAAAGGGGCGAGATTGTTGTAGCATGGTGGTCTGTATATAGCAAATATAGAAAGACATGGGCCAAGTGATATTTGAATGCAGTTTGCTTCAGTTATGTTAATTTCTGATATGGAAGATTTTATTGAATCTTTGACAAAGATTACTATACCATCATTTTGATTTAAGTGTCTTGTGGTCTGGAATGTGGTATAGTCATTTAAGTTTAAGTTGGTGTAAGAATCACCTAACCAGCATTCACTAAGGATAATGATATTGCTAGCATTGGCGCTACTTGCGGCCAACGCTAAACCCAAAACCTGGAAAGGACATGCAATAAACAAGCCGGCGGCTAGCTCTGCACAGCCGGCGCGAGCAAGGTCCCTCTTAAACCCAGGGCGAGTGTCTGTGGTTCGCTTGTTAATTCCTACTCCCCTTCCTTTCCTCAAAATCTCCAGGTCTCCTTCCTCAATCAGAACACAGTTGTTATGCACGAAAAAGGGTTTTATTCAATTAAAGGTGAACAGGGTTCTACAAAAGGCCAGCATCGGCACTACACACATGAGTATTTGGCTATCTCTAATTAATTCTATCATAACGGGGGGAGCTTCTCTCAACTCTCTCTACACGTGTTTAGTGAATTTAAATGTCAGTTCTTAGCACACAGAGGGGTAGCAAGGTTCATTGGTACTCACAAGCAGGAGATAGGCGGTCGGCAGACAGGATTCTGGGTAGGCGTAAACCTCTTTAAGCACAATACACAATTAAAGTAAAACATCGTGAGCGTTTACGGAGAGGTCTGTGAGCTAAGTTTGCGTAGCGTGGTTTGCGTAGGATGTTTGGGGTGTTTGAACGTTGCACTGAAGTTACAAGGTTACTTTGTCACAGTAACCTGGCCCGTTTGAGATTACACTCAAGGAACAATAGGGCCTTAAAGAAAACACGAAGACGAGAACGCAGGATGAGGCTTCTTAGTGGTGGAGAGGGTTCTACCTGTCACAGAGGTCAAAAAGGTAGCTGCTTCCGGATCCTGTGGGTGGGCCAGTATGACATCATTGAGGTACTGGAGAGTGGAATTGTAATTGGTGGTTGGTCCTTTATAGAGGAGGTGGTTTGTGTGCATGACAGCCGTTGTTGTGATGGTGGTTGGTACATTGGTTTGTATACAGTGGGATTGTTGGATGAACAATTGTTGGTATTGTTATTTGCGCAAGGGCACAGGAGCATTGGCATGATGGCAACAGAGCAATTTGCAAGGTGCAGCTGGAACATTTGCAAGGTGCAGCAGGAACATTTGTACAATGGCAACAGGAACATTTGCGAGATGCCGCAGGAACATTTGTACAATGGCAACAGGAACATTTGCGAGATGCCGCAGGAACATTTGTACAATGGCAACAGGAACATTTGCAAGGTGCCGCAGGAACATTTGCACGATGGCAACAGGAACATTTGCAAGGTGCCGCAGGAACATTTGTACAATGGCAACAGGAACATTTGCAAGGTGCCGCAGGAACATTTGCACGATGGCAACAGGAACATGAACCAACTTAGAGCTGACGTGCTCGGGTTTGTTTGAGTGATGGTTTTGTGATGATACAATTCGCAACTACACGCACGACTCACACTAGGTTATGTTAGGTGTGGTCGGGTGCTTTTGGTACGTAGGGTTTGAAGGCATGGGACCTCCGTGACGGTAGTGAAGGCAGCATGAAGAGAGGCGCAGGTGTAGATAGGGTGAAGAGCTGCTGGTCTTCTTATTAATCCGGCGAAAAATTATTATTAGAACAAAATTCTTGAAGTTTACCTGCCTGGTAGACCAATGATGAAAAGGTTTGGAGAGAAACAAGGTGTGCATGTTGAGAAAGATTGGATTTGTTTGACGTGTAGAGAGAGAAAGAGACGGAGAGAGAGTTAACTAAGTGTAACTACAGACTTATACATATTACAAAGGTACGTATTCAAGGAAGGTTCTGTTTAACCCATTTAGTTTTTTTTAAACTAAATACCTTTCCAAGAACACGTAGGTAAGGGTTTGTACGTATGACAAAATGCCCCATTCGAAAGAAGTTGGTCTTCCATGACCTATGCTCACGTCTATACGGTAGCATTTTTTCTACTTTCGAAGAACAAAAACATTGAGTACAAATAAGTTATGAAAAGTGGGAAAGGAGTAGGAAGTTGAAAGGATCCGTGTATGAAGGTTGTCCCATTTGACAAACGAAACGCCAAGTGCGTAACGCATATATCCCCATTCACGGATAATTTCGAGGAAGGGAAAGGGTGACAATTGGGAACATTTGAACGAAGAAAACTGCTGAGGACTCGGCTATTTCCGAAATTCGACCTCTGAGTGGAAGGTGAAACAAGGTCTACAGCAGTTATCCTGGCACATTACAATACCATTTGGTAGTGTAGGACAAAAGAAATACACTGACATAAAAGACGTGTGATCTACACTTGGTAGGTCACACAAACATGGGGGTAGATATTATTTCGTTCTCACGACTCATGGTGAGTATTGTAACGTCTTCACGTTTCATGTACAGGAATGAACGATTTACAACAGATTTGCCCAGTATTGAAAGACAGTAGCCCAATTACGTTCGAAAATGTGGGTCCCCATTCAATACAGACGGCGGGTTAAGCGGTTCTCATGCCAAAGGACACACGACCAACTTAGTAACATTTAGTTTAGAGTATAAAGTAATTATAACGAGCTTCTCGTATCATGGCGGATGTTTTGAGGATCTCTCCTATGATGGTAGATATTGTCACGTTTTCACGTCTCACGTGACAGGAATGAACGATTTACAACAAATTTGCCCAGTATTGAAAGACAGTAGCCCAATTACGTTCGAAAATGTGGGTCCCCATTCAATACAGACGGCGGTTTTGCAATGATGTAATTAATACGGCACTGCTGTAGCTTAATAATTTCATATTAGCATACGTTACAAGACTTGCCAAAAGGCGATAAACACAAATTTTATTGAAGATCTGGCCAAGATTTTAAACTTCAAACAAGAATAATGGTACAATAAAGGACAAAAGAAACTGATGTCATGATAAAATATTGTACCTCATAATGAAGTTGTATATGTACAAAGAACAATGTTAATGAAGGGACGAAACGTATTGTCACTTTAATAACAAATATTTTTTTTCAGAATCCGACAAAATACGATTCTGGAAAAAAATAGAGCAATTGGGTTGAGCGCCATTCTAATTTTTGGAAAAAGAAGAAAAACCACAAGTAGCAACAAGGTTGCCCTTGAATTGTTTCGAATCCAGCGAATGTGACCTGATAGGTGTGTACATTTGGTGTATTCGAAACGATCCCCAATATACAACATTACTATGAATGTGTTAGGATGGGGTGAAGAGGAAAAAGAAAAAAGAAAAAACGGGAGGGTTTCCTATTATAACAGAAATCGTAGCGACATTCTTACAATATGGTGCTGTGACCATAGTAGTGAGCTGCGGCAATGGTCTGAAACCAATGGTTATTATACAGACTTGCACTTATGATTTTATATTTACAACATTAGGGTAGGGACGTACTGGTACGGCAAAAACCCGACACAAAACAATTAAAAAAAGGTGATATGACAAGATGAGGCGATGAGGTGAGAAAAAAAACGCGCGGATGCTGCAAGAATTGTGAAAAGGAAAGCGACGTCTTGGAGCAGGAGTTTTCCGGAACCGTTGATGGTAGGAGGAAAAGGAGGCCCTTTCCCGAAGTGATCAATTTCAGGAAGAGGATGCATACAAGTATGAAAACGGTGCCCCAAGAGGTGCTCTTGTGGTACAGCAGGCAAGGCACGCAGGATGTACAAGAACATATAAAATTATGCAAAAAGAAAAAGAATGTACAGGAGTTAGGCTACCGTTGACATTAATGTGCCTTCGGGTGTAAGGATTACCTTACGAATGCCCATATGGGTGATTATTTACATTTAATATTTACAAGTAACTCACGTCACTTATGACAAGAGTTTTGCCAATTTGATAACGCCTGAGAACTTGATGTGATGGAATTTACTGATTCCGTCACAGTAAGGCATTTTGGAATTATTCCTAGGAGAAATCTTTCTATTTCTCAGGGCCTGTAGTAATTCTTCCTTTCTTGAAGTAAAGACGTGCGGGATTATACCCAGCGTAACTTGAGGAACTTCCATGGTGTATAAGATCGTATCAGAGTGACCTTATGTTGGAAAAAGTGAGAACTAGACTCGCAATTGGAAAGAAATTGGGCAGAGATTGACCACTGGGGACGTATTTTTACAAAAAGTTTTGAAAAAAAACGCGTTTTTTATAAGTGTTTGGTTTATTTGAAAATTTGGGCAGGGGTTTGCCTCAAAAAACGTGATTTTGTGGAAAAATCCAGATGTTTTGAAAATTTGTTGAAAATTTTCAAAGTCCAAAAACGAGAAAAATTTGGGCAGCGGTTTCCCTTAAAAAACGTGCTTTTGTGAAAAAATCCAGATGTTTTGGAAATTTGTTGAAAATTTTTCAAAGTCCAAAAACGAGAAAAATTTGCGCAGCGGTTTCCCTTAAAAAACGTGATTTTGTGAAAAAATCCAGATGTTTTGGAAATTTGTTGAAAATTTTTCAAAGTCCAAAAACGAGAAAAATTTGTGCAGGGGTTTGCCTCAAAAAACGTGATTTTGTGAAAAAATCCAGATGTTTTGGAAATTTGTTGAAAATTTTTCAAAGTCCAAAAACGAGAAAAATTTGCGCAGCGGTTTCCCTTAAAAAACGTGATTTTGTGAAAAAATCCAGATGTTTTGGAAATTTGTTGAAAATTTTTCAAAGTCCAAGAACGAGAAAAATTTGTGCAGGGGTTTGCCTCAAAAAACGTGATTTTGTGAAAAAATCCAGATGTTTTGGAAATTTGTTGAAAATTTTTCAAAGTCCAAAAACGAGAAAAATTTGCGCAGCGGTTTCCCTTAAAAAACGTGATTTTGTGAAAAAATCCAGATGTTTTGGAAATTTCTTGAAAATTTTTCAAAGTCCAAAAACGAGAAAAATTTGGGCAGCGGTTTCCCTTAAAAAACGTGATTTTGTGAAAAAAATCCAGATGTTTTGGAAATTTCTTGAAAATTTTCAAAGTCCAAGAACGAGAAAAATTTGGGCAGCGGTTTCCCTTAAAAAACGTGATTTTGTGAAAAAATCCAGGTGTTTTGGAAATTTCTTGAAAATTTTTCAAAGTCCGAAAACGAGAAAAAATTGGGCAGCGGTTTCCCTTAAAAAACGTGATTTTGTGAAAAAATCCAGATGTTTTGGAAATTTGTTGAAAATTTTTCAAAGTCCAAAAACGAGAAAAATTTGCGCAGCGGTTTCCCTTAAAAAACGTGATTTTGTGAAAAAATCCAGATGTTTTGGAAATTTGTTGAAAATTTTCAAAGTCCGGATATGAAAATTTCACGGGCCGGGATTCACCTTAATGAAACACGTTTTTAGAATTTATTCCGATGTTTTTGAAAAATGTTTGCAAATTTGCAAAAGTCCGGAAATAAAAAACGGAAACGAGGTTCGCCTTAAACGAACATGTTTTTAGAATATTTCCATTTCCTTTCCAAAGGGGGGTTCTTCAGAAAAGGAAAGAAATATTTTTTCTTTTATACAAGTTTTCGTGGAAGTATTTGTTTGAAAATTCAACAATGTCTTGGGGAATCGTTTCTTTATTTACGTGGCTAGACTGTAGCCTGATTTGAGCATCACCAATTATTGGTATTTATCCGCCGACTTCCTTTTGTCATAACAAGTTATATGCAGAAATGTGCATACGTAATGTAATGCCTGACTCGAGGAATCGACGTCAACGCGAACCGAACGTCTTTCAAATTATGTCGTCTGTTTCTTACGAAAGAAAAAAAGCTAAATGATGAAACAGGCGGCAAAATTAGAAAAATGCTCAATTGTCAAAAGGTAGAAAGAATTTAATCCACTTGTTTCCCTTAAGCTGCAAAATATGCCGTTATATATACAGGCCAGTATTTTGCGAAATAGTCCCCTATTCGCAGAATATGTCGATATCAAATACAGACCAGCACACTGCGGAATAAGTTTATTAATAAAAACTGGTTAATTAACTTTCGGGAAACGAAGCGGGTAATTGGTTTATCATATACAGGATTTTAATTGTTGAATAACTTTGTTTTAAATATTTGTGTACATTTCCACTATTAATCTTGTATTTGAAACTAGCAAATTTAGTCGGTCGACACTTGTAAACACTATATTATTCACGACGGCAACTTTCTTGGTTGAGCACTTTACGTAGGAATACCGGTGATAATGTTTTTGTCGAGTGACGACTCGAAAATGAAGAAATCGTGCCCGTGATAATTTAAATTGCAATTTGAAGTTACAATCGCGCCGGGGTTCTTGATGGAAATGCTAGACAAATTGGGAGTAACAAGACAAAACATTATACATTATAAAGTTTAAACAATTGCTGATTGAAGAACGAGACTGTGGGACCGTGAAGAGGGAGGAAAAAAAAAATGCCACACGTCGGGCGACAGTGCTAGCATTAAAACGCAAAAAAAAGCACCACGTTGGGCCCAGTGCTAGCATTGGCGCTACTTGCGGCCAACGCTAAACCCAAAACCTGGAAAGGACATGCAATAAACAAGCCGGCGGCTAGCTCTGCACAGCCGGCGCGAGCAAGGTCCCTCTTAAACCCAGGGCGAGTGTCTGTGGTTCGCTTGTTAATTCCTACTCCCCTTCCTTTCCTCAAAATCTCCAGGTCTCCTTCCTCAATCAGAACACAGTTGTTATGCACGAAAAAGGGTTTTATTCAATTAAAGGTGAACAGGGTTCTACAAAAGGCCAGCATCGGCACTACACACATGAGTATTTGGCTATCTCTAATTAATTCTATCATAACGGGGGGAGCTTCTCTCAACTCTCTCTACACGTGTTTAGTGAATTTAAATGTCAGTTCTTAGCACACAGAGGGGTAGCAAGGTTCATTGGTACTCACAAGCAGGAGATAGGCGGTCGGCAGACAGGATTCTGGGTAGGCGTAAACCTCTTTAAGCACAATACACAATTAAAGTAAAACATCGTGAGCGTTTACGGAGAGCGCCTAGCGCGAATCACGGGGAACACAGTTATTCTGCCGAAGGCCGGCGAAGGAATGGGAGCGGGGAGCCGCTCGGCGCTTGACACGGGCGCCGCGCGGTGCGGGGAGAGGGGGGGGCGGAGGGCCTGTGCAAGGGGTCAATTCGCTATTAGCTCGCACGGGAAACAATTCCGTAACGTAACAATATCGAAACTTATATTTATTTCATTTAGTAGGACACAGAAACTATCAAAGTTCTTTTGAATACTTCTTATGTTTTGACATATTATGCTTAAACTGTGTTTTCCTGAGACAAGGATTTTGTATTCTTTTGCTTGGTTAAAAGTGTATTCTGTGTTATTTATTGTTTCCAAGTCAAAATTCAGTGCAGAAACCATTTGTTACAAGGATGAAAAATAGAAGTTTTGGATGGAAAGCCATACATGATAACGTACATAAGATTTGGGAATGTTTAGGGTTATTATTAAGTACGAAGTAATATAAGGATACAGTTTGGCGCCTGTTTCAGGAACAATTTCTGGTTGGTTTTCCTCTAGTTGTTCTTCAATGAGGTTGGTGGTATTTTCTGAGTTTAATTGAATTGCTTGCGAGTCGATTGATCGAAGGCGAATATAATATACTCGCCTTGTTGTACTCCATAAGTAGGAGAAAAGGTAGCTTCTTGCAAATAGTTTGTAGAGATATAGTCTTCTTGTTGTGTGCGTGGCTAGATGTCCATTTATGTGTATAGGTTCATGTCGTCTTTCGTATCCTGTTTTGTTAATGTTCCGTCTCACTTTATTTTTCTCTGTTTTTTTATTGGAATTTTTATCTGTTTCCAAAAACTTATCTCGATCATTTGTATTTTTAAATTTGATTATAATCAGTTTTGGAGTTACATTTCTCAGAGATGCTAGTTTTTTTGGTACATCAGGTATTGGTATATTACGGTTAATTACCGTTAAAAAATTGTTTTTTTTATTTTTGTAGAAGCCATAATAAACATATTGAGTAAATAGTGTACTAAGTTTTTTTTTTCTTTTTTTTTTCTTTTTAAATCATCTTAGTATGTAAATCGTTTAGGTGTCTTATTTCAACCACCTTTGAGTCATTTGTTTTCCTTACCAAAATTTTTCCCGATTTTACCCATACATACTTAAATTCTTTTTCTTGTGCCCTTTTTCTGACATTCCAGTGTAGATTTTTATAATAAGGTGTTAGTGCTGCATTGAGGTAAACGTATTGGGCTCCTTCCCCGTTGAATTTTTTTTTCGGCACATAGGAAGTTCTTGTTAGGCCCATGATAAGTTAACCGCCTTCAACGTGTGTGGAACTTATATATGGTTCAACTTACATTCGAAAGTACACCGTTGCAATTAAATATTTAGGTACAGCGTTTATACACTTCTACTGAAACAATGGATTTAGTAGTTTACGCTTATGTTTTTTTATAAAGTAAGTAATTAACAATTTTGTTTTAATTCTACTCACGCGAAACGATTGGAAAAGCTTCAATTAATTTTAATAATTTAATCTACGCATTGTAAACTGGTTCGTAATTGAGATAAAACGAAAATTATGTTTTCACATTATTTTCGTTATTGTAAATTTGGTTTAAATTAATTCTGTCAACGTTTTTACGAGCTTCATCATGTTTGTTAACAAAAATATATAACATAATAAATAATAATATCTCACTAACGGGCTACACTGAGCAAAATGATTTGATAGCATATAATATTATAAAATGGAATTTTAAAAAATGGTACGCGTTTAGAAACCTCATTTTATTTAAATACTTTTATGATTTTTGTTAACGCATGCCAAAAAGTTTTTGACGTTACTCATGGTTAATAAGTTATAGCATTAAAAAATTGTGTGTAACTTTTGTTTTTAGTCAATTGCTGAATTTGTTTTTTGAAGTGAATCTTCTTTCGCACCGTTGTGATTTGAAACTCAATGAAAAGGAAATGACAATAAAAAGAGAAAAAACACATATATCTATACTTATAGGATTAAGCCTGCGAAAGAATGACATAGAATGAAACCTTACCTACTAACAGTACCTACGAAGCATCAAACTGCGCTCATTGGCCATTTTGATTATGAGCTCACTTTGCAAGACTCCTATTGGTTGAGATTACGTGGGTCTGGGTGATGTTTCACTTCAAACGCGTGTGAATTATTGCAGTCGATATTTTACATGTTTTATGAATTTAATTTTTTTTTTGCTTAAATGAATCCGCGGATGATATTGACACAAGTTTTGATAGAAATTATTTTCCTTAGAGCCTTGTTTGTGGTTGAGTGGGCATCGCGTTTGGGTCCCATCCAGGCGTTCCTTGTTCAATTCCTCGGCTGGCTAAGTCTTCTATCACGACTCAAGTAACATTTTCGGCTTACTGTGGCGGTAGTAGGAGATTTTCAAATACTCGGGAATGAATATCTTTCTTTTTAAAAAGTGAAGTTAGTAAAATAATTTAGTTTTAATATGATTTTTCTCAGTCCAACTAGTTCCAAGGACTACTTTGTGAACATTGGTTCGCAGAAAAAATATGGCATTTCTTTCAAATGCTTCTCTCTTTTCGCTTACCTAACTTAATTACTAGTTTTTCTTCCTAATTAGCTTTAATCATTTCTGAGTTTGAGTTATTGCTATTCCTCGTGAAGTTCATACTTTTTTGAGAACAGTTATTTTTTCTAACGGCCTTGTATACTCAATACTCATAATCTTACATTATACTGATTTTCACATTATCGAAAACCATCGAGGAAGACGCTTTAGAATAACTTATGTTCTTTTCTACTCAGCTTACTTTTTAGAGATCTACACTCATCTCAAGATCTACACGACGACACACGAATAACTGATTCTTTCCCCCCCCCCCATTCGATGACGTAGGTTTACTAATAATATACACGCGCTTGGCGCCATAACCATGAGGTATATGTATTTAAGTATTCGGCTGTGGTATTCGGCGACAACAAAAGCGTTTATCGCTAACTTACTTAACTTAGATCTTAGTAATGGACCTTTTTTTAGATTAGGAAATCTGCAGGAATACCCAGGAGTGGTGGACGTAGGAATCCATCCCTCTCACTGCGTTGCAAGGCGATATTTATTTATTTATTTATTCGTAAGGGAAAAACAGCTTACGTACAAAAAAATATCGAGATGCCTATATACAAAATGTTAAATTAGGTAAAGCCAAAAAGGTTTCCCATGTTAAAGTTACTTGGAGATCGAGTTTTTTTATATCTTATAATTATAATTTTTTTGGTTAGGAGGAGAGGAAGAGGAAAATAGGATAAGGATAGGAGATGCTCCCGATGCATTCCACACTCTTCTATTAATTTTCTATCGTACGCGTTACTTCTATTCGGTATTTATGAAGGGTATTGTTAAAAATGTCTATATAGTAAAATTTGTATTATACTGCGCACATACACGGGGAATTGGGGATTTTTTTCTAATGTTAGTTCTACTTGTGGGCAAATGAAATAAGTTGGATTGTCTTGTTGATCTTGTCGGAATATGGATTTGTGTTAAGTTGGTAAGCTCTGGCGAGTCCAGGCCATAATTCAGATTCTTAAATAACAAAGTTTGGTCAAAAATTAATTGTCGTGTATAGAGGGAGTTGAAGTGGTGAAAGTTTAAAGATTCGGTGTAATTTGAATAGTGTAAGTTTATTTTTAATTAACGTTTTTAATTTTTTTTTAATTCTTTCGACATGGGCTTGGTGAAAGAAGTCCAGATCGGTGAGCAGTGTTCTAAGTGGGAACGGATGTACGCTGTGTAAAGGGAATAAAGAGTTTTAATGTTGCGTTAAGGTTTTCTTATACAAATTATAAATTTTGTTGGCTTTGTTGATGATTTCATCAGTATGTTGTATAAAGTTTAATTAAGAGGACATTACCAGAGAAAGCCGGAAATACGTCATTTTCAAAAAAGTTTTTAGACGTATTGACTCTTTTCCACAAAAAATTATAAATGGATTTCGAAAGATTGTTCTTTTATCTAGCATTCGTATGTAATAAATTTTTAGAATTTTTTAAAATTTTTATTGTAATAAGGTTATTCCATAGGTCGTTGGCAGATTTGTTAAATTTTCAAAAAAGTTTTTGTATTATACCACACCCATTTCAAATAATGTAATCATGCAGTAAAATAAATCAACACATTATCTAGCAGAGTTATGTATTAGAATTTTAATTTTAGTTTCAATAAAATCATTAAAAAATATGTACGTACATGTGTTTCTTGACGAAAATTGGTCCATTTGTGTATTTATTTGCGCACTTACAAACTAATATATTTGAGATTTTTTTAACATTCTTATTAAATTTAGACATTATTGAAAAATGATAAATACTTATAATCAAAAAATAACTACAAAAAGTACACTATTTTAATAGTTTTATCATCATGCCTTTCAGCATTTTTGGATGAAGGTATAAATTAAAGCTAATTTGGATTGGAATAAATTCGATATTGAGTTATAATTTTAAAAAGCTGGTACGGAGAATAATTAATCTTTCTTATTGTAACCGCCCTGCACGATCGGAAGAACAACTTTCGGCGAAATGTGGATTTTCGTCCGCTGGCTGGTTAAACGCTCTTAAACATCCATTATTACCCAAGGTCCCTGATGGATTCTGCTTCTTTAATATTTGTCCCGTTTATTGTATACTCAAAGGAAAATTTATTTTTGTTGCGTTTCAATGATAATTTATTGTATTTTGAGATATTTACAAGTTTATTTAATTTACAGTAGACAAGAAGACGATTGAGGTCCTCTTGAAGTTTAACGCAATCTTCTATTGATTTCATAACTGAGTATATTTTTTTATCGTCTGCGTGTGCTAGGTAAATGGCATGTACAAGACATTGTATACCATATGTATTTACATGAAATAGTAATGGTCTTAAATGAGAACCTTGAGGTACACCGGAGGGCACGGAGAAGAAGCTGGACTCAACTGAAACACATCGAAGTCTGCTCTGAAGGTATGAAGTGAGCCACCGAAGTAAGTCACCATGGATGCCTAATTGATTTAATTTTTTAATCAGAATGAAAGGTTTACCTTATTGAAGGCCTGAGAGTAATCAGTGTAGATTAAATCTACGTGGTTTCTATTGTCCATATTAAAATCGTTAAATATTCCGTGAAATTTACCAAATTTGTTAGTACCGGTCTTTTTTTTTAAATGTTGGTTTTGTATATTGCGAACAATTGCAATTTAAATTTGATCGTAGATAATTTTCTTAGAGAGTTTACCAAATACTGTGAGAATTGAGATTGGGCGGTAGTTAACAATGTTGCTTTTTGAACCTGTTTTATGAATAGGGATAAGCATTGCTTCTTTAAATTTTGTAGGAAATTTCCCTGATTTTAGTGACAATGTAAATATGTTAGTTAAAGGGCATGAAAGATTTTTGGCACGTTTTGAGACAAAGTATGGCGAGATGCCGTCACTGCCAGCGCCCTTACTAATATCTAAATTCTTCAGGTATCCATTGATCTTTGGATTGTGCATTTGTGCGTTCCCAATCGAGTTATGATTATTCTTGTAGGTAGAACTATCGATTAATGAATTAATAATGATATTCCAAGAGAGTACGGTTGGAGAAGTCAAAGGAACTCCCTCAACCTTTCTCTCTCGATCCGGCCTGCCATGCAGCTGGTGGGCAGACACATCCGCCGACAAGACCCGGATGAACCTTACCCCATGAGCCCGGCAGCGTATTTACAAAACCTGTACCGATTCAGTCGCGGTAGCGACAATTTATATTTTAAATATACCTCTGTATTGGTTATTTTGTATCACTTTGCAAAAACAAAAATTGTTCTAAAATTTTGATAAAATAATCTTTCCAATGTGTATATTAGAAATTAATACTTTTATTACTAAATATTTAAATATTGATATTGAAAATTTAAAGCGACTGAAACGGTATAGGTTTTGTAAATATGCAGCCCGACACCCCTACTAAGTCACCAAGCGTAGCGAACCACTTGGGATGACCTACGGCAGAGGTGTTGGTTATTCAATAAATGGTTCCCGGAGCGGCGGTACCCATACCCGCCTCCTAAATTAAAATTTTAAAAACGTACTCGCGTTAATCAAGACACATATGTAAAATACAAAAAATGTTACGATCGCAACTGGGAATCAAAGGACCTCCATCTAACTACATACTTTAAAACCGCGAAGAAGGTTAACTGGGACATCACTCTAGCTACTGTAACCTTTTTTTATTGGTTTTCAAGGTACAATCCCGTTAAACCGCAATGAAGCAGTTTGTCAACAGGATGTTAATGTTCAGTTACAATTTAAACATACATACATAATATTATTACTATAACTATACAGATTATCACAATTATTTATTATATACCTAATTTATTTATTTATTTATTAACGGTATAAATATACCATAAATACATATTACATGTCACAAAATATTAGTTGTAGGTATATAAGAGATAATTCAAAAAAAGAGTTAAGTTAATTGTGGCATTTGATTAAGAAATGACACAAAGGGCAACAATTACATTCAATACTTTAGTATAAATAAAATTAATATTGATTGAAGATATATGATAGAATAGCCTTCTTATACCTAGCTTCCGTGCAGTTAAATAGATCCGCCACATCTTCGTATCTATTAATAACTTCATGTAATCTAGGTAAAAGCGAGTGTTTCGTGAACTCAGTCCTGTTGTTGTAACATTGAAACAAGATTTTAGAGCGAGTGGTTCTAGTGGGTATATGAAATTCGATGAGCTTAGTTAAATCAGGACTGCCTATTCTACCATTTACAATTTTGAACATAAATATTAAGTCGGATATAATTTTTCTTTAATTTAGATTTTCTTTTGTAATTTCAGACCTACAACCTGAACGCCCAAACGGGGGAGAGTTCCGCGTGCGCCACCGCCCTCCTGTGCGGCGTGAAGGCGAACTACGAGACTCTAGGGCTGGACGGCAGGGCGGGTTTTGAGAACTGCTCCTCTTCGCTTGGAGCCAAGGTGTCTTCCGTACTGGAGTGGGCACAGGATGCAGGTGAGATTATCTCTTTATCGTCAATGGAGTATTTTCACACAAATGAATTCAGTTAAAAATGTGTGGAAGATTTAAAGTTTATTTTTCTGATTGTGATCGTTGTGCCAAACATGTGTAATTTTATTATTATCGTCTGACAGTATTAATACCCTGTATGGTTGAAATTTACGAATCCAACTACGAGAGTAATTCAGACGCCGCGCCATTTGAAAACCATCTGTGAACTTGTAGTTTGTATAGTAATACAACCGAATTAAAGCAAGTAGCTAATAATGCCTGGATATGGATGAAACGTGCGTGAAGTTTGTGACTAAACTACTGGAACGGGTTTTTAACCTCTATTTCCTAATTATAAATTTCAAAAACGATCTAAATTCGCACATTCTGAAAAGTTTTCAACTGGCTACAACTTCATAATGGTGTAGATAATGCAGCTAACCAGTAAGAAGGCTGTCACCAATGTTGCCCGGCATGACGTCAACACCGCCATATATTAATAAAAAAACGGACATGTGGTTTTGGCGGCAGTTTTTAACTCGTACATTTTTAAATCGAACGTACATTAAAAAACGGCACATTTTAACTCGTTATAAAAAATTTAATCGTCCACATAAAAATTAACACCCGTGTGACATACGGGAATAGACCAATATTTGTTAAATAGGACAGGCCTGACGCGCCACCGATGTTTGAGACATTAGATACAGAAACATAATTTGTTGCGTTTGCGGTCTGTATACAGCTAAGGTCATGTTGCAGAATTGACTTCTGTGAAAGCGAAACCTTTAATGCGTGGTAGGTAATGTAAAAACGCAAGAACCTCAAAATGACGTTTAATTTCAAACCATGGTATACCTATTATTAATAAACAAATTTGTGGGTATTAGAGTTCGTGGTTGTGTTCTTTCATCACGGTGCACCAAAAGTTATATATATATTTATAAAGTTATAATATATTACGATGAAATATAAAATAAAAAATTAAGCATCTAAAAAAAAATATTTGGGTAGAATTTTATATTTATTTTCCAAAAATTTGTATTCCAACGTAAATGGATAAAAGAAAAAAAAACATATTTTTTTAACTAAGTACTGAAAAACGATTTTTATAAATGTGACGACGATCTAAAGATATTTAAATCGAATGAAAATTCTTCTGATTGTTTAACTCTACATATGAACTTAAATAAACTTTATGAATGGTGCATCGCAAACAAATTATGTCTTAATATCAACAAATGCCAAACGATCAATTTTCATAGATCTAAAACCCCTTTACTATTCGACTATACAATTAACAATGCCACTCTAAAAAGAGTCTTTGTATTCAACGACCTTGGCGTTATTTTTGACTCCAAATTACGCTTCTTGAATCACATTATTAGCATTACCAGTAAGGGATTACAAATGCTTGGATTTATCCTCAGAATCGCTAAAGACTTTAATAACATAAAAACCATAAAATTACTATACACGTCTTTGGTTAGAAGTCTGGTTGAATACAATTCAAGCATTTGGTGTCCTCATTTCAACTCTCATTGTTTACAAATTGAAAAATTTCAAAATAAATTTTTACGTTTTATTAATTTCAAAATTGGTGTTCCTATTATTGAAATCAATTATGCCAATTTACGCAGTAAACTTAACATATCGAAATTATCTGAAAGGCGAAAAATATTTAATCTCCTTTTATTGAATAAAATTGTTCATTTAAGGTTGGACTGCCCTGACGCTATAAACTTGTTATCCTTACATATACCTCCAAAATATACTAGACGAAATATTTTATTTTACAACAATAACTCGCTACGAATTCTGTGATGGAAAGAATACACAGGTTGGGATACACTAACTGATGTCGCTGACATTTTTAATTTAAATTTCGATTCATTTAAAGGCAAATTAGTCCACCACTTTTTAGATGTAAATAATGAATGAGAAATCATTTTATTTTATTTCAATTTTCTTTCGTTTATTGTTTTTTTTAATGTTCTTATTTCAAAAGCATACAACGCGTAATTAAGTAAAAATTAATGTGTTTTGATTATTTTTAATGTTTTTTTTGCTCGTAGGTATATGAATTGTTATATATACGAGTTCTCTAAAGTCATCCATGTAGAATTAGCATTAGATGTATTCCTATTATTTTACATTGAGTTTATGCTTTATTTGTATATTTTTTAATCTTTTTTTAATTTGTGTTATACTGTTGTTATAAATGAAATTTGTATTTTATAAGTAAAAGCCCAATAGGGCGTCAATAAATAAATAAACGATTTTCAAATATAAATTAAATAGTGATTGCTCTTCAACGCTCTCGCGACCTTAACTACAAAAATGGTAGGAGGAATTATTTTTACCTAATGTTGCTCAGAATTTTTTTTTAAGTAGGTACGGATTGTCAGTGATCTAACATAATTATAGGGCAGCGCCCATCACTTGTACCTACCTACCTAGATATTAAAGCTGTTCATTACATTTTTTTTTTTTTTAAAAAGTTTGGTCTTTACTTTAAAGGGCATCTTTTTTTATTTATTTTTATTTATTTATTTATTATTTAAACGCCCGTACATACGGCTATTACATACATAATACAGGTGTATCGAACATTTACAAACATTATATATATATAGAATAACATACAGTACGTACATACGATGCATATTAGTACAACAAATATTTATCATTTTACAAACATATCAGTTACATAAATAGATAGTTATTTTTGTTTTGATGCAAGACGGTGAGGTTTTGAAAATATCGAAAAGGTCTGTAAACGTATTGGCAGTTCGGTGAAAACGCACTAGCGGTGAATGATAGGAATAGTTAGTGCTATGATTGTCACTGTGGAAAAGGTGGTGGAGTCGAGTTGGTTTAACAGGGACACGAATATTTATAACACTTAACATTTGAGGGCAGTCTATGAGATTGTTCAGTAATTTAAAAAGTATAAGAATGTCATTAATAGTACGCCGGGTTGAAAGTAGTGGTAGGTTTAGATCAGACATTAATGCATTGTAGCGGATTTCAATTACAGGCTGTCTCAATTTGAATTGAACGTATCGAAGAAATTTTCTTTGTACTCTCTCCAAACGGTGTAAGTTACAGGTATAAATCGGAGACCATACAGGAGATGCATATTCCAGCTGCGATCTTACAAGAGAGCAGTAAAGTAGCTTAATTGACTCAATGTTTTGAAAAGTCCTTGTGTTACGTATTACAAAACCTAGAATTTGCATGGCCTTATTGGAAATTGTTTCACAGTGACGATCAAATGTAAGTTTCCGGTCAAAAATAACACCAAGGTCTTTGATAAATGGTACTAATGCAATTTCATTATTGTTAATTAAATATGATGTAGATATTGGAATCCGTGAACGGTAAAAACACATGTGGAAACATTTTTTTACGTTTAGGAATAATTTATTTATTTCACACCAGCTAGCAAGTCTATCTAAATTTTGCTGAAGGATAAGTGCATCATTTAAACATTTTATAATCTTAAAAAGCTTTAGGTCATCTGCGAATAGAATGAATTTGACATTATCGAAACATAAAGATAGATCATTTATAAATAAAATGAAGAGAAGTGGGCCCAGATGAGAGCCTTTTGGAACTCCCGAAGTTACTTTAAATTTATACGAAAATTTATTATTTAATTTTACCGTGAGTTCACGGTTACAGAGGTAACTATTCAACCATTTTAGGAATGATCCATGTATACCAAGGGCTTGCAGTTTCGCGAGAAGGATATTAATATTTAATTTATCAAAGGCTTTTGAAAAGTCAGTATATATTGAATCTACTTGTGCACGAGACGTGAAAGCTTCACAGATATAGTGTTCATATAATAGAAGATTGGTTGTGGTTGACCGACCGGTAACAAAACCATGCTGTTCTGGAGTAATAATATGCCTAAACTTATCAGCAATCTTATCTAAGACAATACTTTCAAACATTTTCGGGATGGTAGACAGTATGCAAATTGGTCTATAATTTAAAACACAATTTTTATCACCTGATTTAAATACAGGTGTCAAGTGATTAAGTTTCCAAGGACCAGGAAATATTCCAGTACGGAGTGACAGATTAAATATGTGTTGAAGAGGAGCTGCTATAAACTGAGCGCATTCCTTTATGAATACCGGTGGAATTTTGTCAGAACCTGACCCCTTCTTACAATCTAGAGATCTGATCTTTTTATTAACATCATCCAGGGAAATGTGGCATGTTGATATATCAGTTACATTGGTGTATTTAAATTCAGGTAGAGTCACATTATCATTATTGTGTTCATAAACACTTGAGAAATAATCAGCAAAGAGATCAACTATTTCTTGATCATTGTCAGCATGTTTGCGCCCTGAATACATTGATCTAGGACAGCCGTTATTGTCTTTAAGAGACTTAACATAATTCCAAAAATGTTTTGGATTTGACTTGATAGTCTGCTCTACATCTGTAATATAATCTGAATAGCATTTTTTAGATAGACTTTTACATTTATTTCGTAAATCAGAAAAAATTTTATAGCAGTCATTAGAGTTATTGGATTTATAGTTAATGTGAGCAATTTTTTTACATTGAATGAGTTTTTTTAGTTCAGTACTAACCCATTTTGGGTAACAATCGTTTCGTTTTACAATAGATGTTGGTATGCAATTTTCAATGGTATTATAAAGGATTGAATTAAACACATTTGTTGCTTCTTCTACGTTTGTTGACATAAAGATGGGGGACCAATTGAGTGAAGACAGATATAATCGCACTTGTTTATAATCAGCTTTCTTGTAGTTTCGTGCGTGAATAGGAGATTGGGGGGTAAGGAGTTCAATGGGGGCCAAATAAATGATTGCTTGTATTGGGGGATGATGAGAGTCAATGGATACTATTGATTCTTGCGATTCGCTGACATTACTATTATTAATGTTTGATATGACAAGATCAAGAATTCTATCATTTATATTTTTAACATGATTTAATTGTTTAAGATTGATAAAGTTAATGGTATCAATGATTAATTGGGCTTTGGCAGAAATGGGATTTGAAGATTCAGTGGGTTGTGCCCAGTTTACATTTGGAAGATTAAAATCCCCAAAAATTATCAATTTTGCATCAGGATATTTCATTTTCAATGATTCAATTTCATCACAATGTTTACAATACACATTAACACTAGCTTGGGGGGGGATGTATGCACACACAATAATTATTTTTGTCGTTTTTAGTTTCGCTAATATAGCTATTTGTTCAATGTTTTTATTTTTTAGTTTTAATAGTTTTGAATGAAACAACTTTCTGATCGATATTAAAACCCCTCCGCCAATAATATTTTCACGATCCAGCCGGTAAATATCGTAGTTGGTGAAGCCTAATTCAGGGGAAGATATTTTTTCATGAAGCCAGGTTTCTGTTAGGCAGTACACATCGTTGTTTAACGTTGGAATATTACATCTTAGGGTGTTGAGCTTGGTGCGTAAACCTCTAACATTTTGGTAGTAGAGTGTTAGTTTTGTGGGGAGTTTTTTGAATGAGCCTTAACGATTTTGGGTATACCATTAATATGTTTGATTAGTATATCTGTTTCTCCCTTTTTCTTTCGCTCCTCCATTTTGTTCCACAAATCTGTTAATTGCTGTCTTTGCTGGAGCGTCCTATCAGGTTTAAGTCGAATGCCATTTGGTAATCTGGTTTTATTAAATATAAACTGTTTAGCTTGCATGGTGTCTTTTAGTTCGATTTTTGTAGGTCTCACGTTATCCAATATTTTTCTGCCAATTCTATAGATCTTCATTTCATCAAACTTAATCTCTGCATTCATCAAACTTAATGTAGACATGACTTGTTTTTTATCTTCAGTAATGCATTCAGCAGTCGAATTTGAGTTGCATTCCGGGACATTTAGAAGGATCACATTCTTGGAACGGACCTTACGTTCCTCCATTTCAGCTAACATATCACAAAGAGGAGTTATCTGGGGTGATTGTTGTGCTATCTTTTCGTAAGTCATTAATTTACCTTCAAGGATTCCAACTTTTGTTCCAACGTCAACCATAACCCCAGAAAGTTTGGATAAATTACCCAGAAGTCTTGCCATCTGATCTTTGGTTAGTTTTAGAGATGGATCCGTTATGGCATTATGGATGCCTTCCAATAGCTCTTTTGCCATATTTATTGACGAGAGAGCATTAGCATTTGAATTCATTTTCGAGTAAATGACCGTGACAGCTCTATATACAAATAACCACTGGAGTTCGCAACAACTGTCACTTGATCGAAATAACTTGAAATCACTTGAATTTGTGCACTTTTCCGAAGATTTCTGTCACTTTGAAAGACTTTGAACACTTTAATTATTAATTTTACGGAAGCAAAACAAAAACATACACCTGTCACTTTAAGGTATTATTACTAAAGCTACAGAATGCCTTTGTTTTAAAGTCCAGCAAATTACAAATAGTTCATCATAAACTCTTGTTGGCTACCTCTATTTTGCCTTACCACGCTCAATTATTATTCCCTGTTCCACTTCTTCCATCACCTTCCACACCACTGCACCTGTTTTCCTTCGCTGACCCGAATAAGAACCTGCCGTTCATGAACATAAAATCCCTCTAACAAATTGCATTACAGCTGCCTGCGGTGTGAATACCGCCTTACGGAATTTACAAGAATACAAGCGGTGAATTTGAATAGTTTGGGAAGCCAGTCTACGAGATTTAGTAGACTGAAAGAATTTCTAGAAAAAATAAAACTAGCGCTGCTGAAGACAAAGGAATTGTACAAAGAGTTTCGGAAAACCTAATATTTCTTATTGTTTAATACTGAGCAAGAGTTTTAACTACACGGAGCCAGTGGAAATTTCGTTCCCCATTTAGAAATTTTTGTAAACCTTTAGGAAGTAACGAGGGGAATGAGTATGGGAAAAATGGGTTCATAGGCATTCAGATCTGACCGCCTAACATAGCCAACATTTGTATTGCAGCCATTTCAATTCTGGAGAAAGGATGAAGTTAAGGATGTTGCGGAATTGACTTCTATGAAAGCAAAACCTTAAATACCCATGTAGTGTAAAAACGGAGTGACGTTGGTGACGTTAATTTTGCAAAATTCAAACTATAGTAGGTATAATTATAATTCAGAAATACGTTGGTTTTGGAGGTTATACGAAGGACATTTTATGGTAACTATTGAAAGACTGGTTCTGGAAACTGGAATGTAGTTGCAAACAGTGCAATTGAGTGTTGCGTTACTTATTATCGTATTTGGATTGCATTGCCTTGCACTGCTTTACATTAAATAAATTTATTTTCCAGATAAGCTTAGTACCAAATGGATTTTGCTTTATCTTGAAATATCGGGTCGATACCTTGACTTGCTCTGTATTCCACATAACAGAACGGACTTCCTAGCCCAGCATAACAAGACAAATATGGCCCTTCTAAATGACATCTATAGGCATTTTCAACATTGGCCTTTAACGGTGTCAAGATCCATTTTAAACAAAAACTGTTTGATAGAAATTGATTCAAGTACTTCTTAGAAATGCAAATAAAAAAATAATTTTAAATTTACACAATTTTTTTTTGGCTAAATCGCTTATTGTTTCTCAATAATTCCCCAGGCCAAAGATTGAGGTTGCCATTTTCAAAGCACTTCTGAGAAATGGTCAAAAGACTTTACCAGAATTCCTGCGTTATTAAATATTACCGCCGAATTCCTTCCTTTGAAATATTCTGCGGTAAGCCGGCCAAATAAGTAAAACCTAATTTTTTACCAAGAAGGTCCAGAAGGCTTCTATTGTCCCGGATCAGGCTTTGTAATAAATAGTTCGCAAAATTCCAACCGTATTTTTAATTAAGGTTTTTAATTTTTTTCATCATCAAACAAACTAAAAATGCTTCTTTATCATTGTCTTGGGGTTGTGGTCTCAATATTTTATCAGAAAATCAATTGCACAATTAGTAATATGTACAGTAGTGTATACCGCACAAGATTCCCAACTGCTCCCGTCTGGAGCCAGTGAGATTATGGCATCCCCAATTGGGGTATGGGGTATGGTGTGAGGATGAAGGTAGTGGGAAGGGGAAGGAGAAGAGGAAGAGGAAGGTGCAGAAGTACAGGCTATGCTAACCTGGTCACTAAACACGGCTATAGCCACTCCGCAAATCGTCTCAATTCAGGATGGGCGATCTGAGAGAATCTTCCACTCTGTAACGTGCCGAAAATGTACGATATTTGATTGATGGTCGAGACCACGGAGGTCGTCAAGTTATAATATTTTGTCTATTTATCTGCGTGGAGTAAAAACTTATACATTTAATCAAGCATTGAACCGAAGCGTTTGAAACTATACATATACAGGCATCCTTAAAAATTTTTTTTTTTTAATTTTGAGTTATTTATTTTTTATGAACAATTCAATTGTACAATTTTTATTGGATTAAATCGTCTTTATTTTTTTTATTTATTTTTTTTATTTATTTAATGAAAAAAATGTTTTAATGAATTTCTACGCCAACGAAGAGTACTAGCTCTTGAGCTTGGCGTAGGAGTTATTTTACAATTATTTCATTTTTATAACATATATTTTACTTAGAATACACAATAAATATAAACTATAAGCTATTGTGTGTTATATAATAATATTAAATGGTAGAACCTACAGATAAGCTGATTTGTCACAGCTTTGTAGGACTACCCATATCTTTTCATTGTATTAGATGTAATTATATTCAATTTAATAAATAATAAAAAATAATTTAAAAATGTTGTAATGTTGATTTTTGATATGACATGAAATGAAGTTATAACATTTTGATTGGTGATGTTATGGTTGTTGATTTTTTTAAAAGATTGATTTGACCTTTTTCTTGAATGATACGAAATCTGTTATTTACTTTACATCCTTAAAATACTTAAGCCTTAGAAAGTACCTATATGTATACTTACATCCTTAAAATACTAACAGGTGGGGTGAAATTTTTTAAATTAAGAAGGGGTAAATTTTAAAGTTCTTCGTCAAATGATCAAACGTGCATTTTTTCTACTTGTCGTCGCTTTAGTTCTTAATTGTCCAAACGACTATTAGAAAATTTTACAGGAGGAGAGGGTTTTCTTTCATTATTTCAATAAAATATTATGATAGGTGTTTAAGGCAAAGCAATTTTCGTAAAGGTGAAGGACTCGTTAGTGTAAATAAGCGATTAACTATAATTTTTTTAACTTTATTTTAAATTTTAAAGTGGAGATTGAACAAAAACTAAAATGGTCATTTGGCAATTAAGAACAAAGATGATGATAAATTCAGAACATGACTTAGAAGTCTGTGTTATTTATAGAATGCAGTTCCGCAGAGAGGGATGTAAAAATTACTTTACATCACGTCACAAAATATCACATTTCATTATATTACATTACACTAAAATACTTTATATCACATTACATCACTTTACTGAGTAGCCAATCGCCGATAAAAAAAAAAAACAGAAAGTGAAAACTTTTTTGTTCGAGGAGACTGCCTATCGATGTAACCACCCACAGTGATTTCCACTATACAAAATTTCCATTGGAAACTGTAAAAAAAAACACAATGTTGCATCCCAAACTGCTTGAGAATTACAGCTTTAAATGTACATGGAAATGGACTGTAAATACAAACAATAAAATAAAACGAAACAGTGTTTGATAGAATTGGGTGATATATGTGTAGGAAAAACTAGGGATGCACGGAAGAAGGATAACCGATCACTTACCACTGTATCCCTGCGAAGGAACACACAACATAATCATGCTATAGTTTACATTGTTCCACCGCAATACCTCGAAGTAATCATGACCTCAACAACACGAATAAGTACAAAACAATAGTGTTTACTTTAGAAATGGTTAAACACCTTATTTGTAATTCGAAAACGAGATTATGAACACGAAACACACCAACAACTTGCATCCATGGTTGTCCCAATTCTTCTTCTAATTTTCTTGGCGTTATTCCAAATTCAAAATGCTTTTCCAGCAAGGTGATGTGGTTAGGGAGAGGTAGGTACTGGATAAATGACATCCCGGTAGGAACCATGCATATCCTCATTTCAAAAGCAAACACACATCTTCTCGAAATTTTGCTCTTAATGATTTTCATTCATTGCGCAAATCGGCATTTTGAAAATATCTTTCAACAAATTTCATCTTGTGAATGGAGCTCGAACGACCAATGGAATTCAGATAAGTGGAAATTTACGGGAGTATTTCTGATTCCGGGGTGAAGCCAGATATTCTCGAGTCAGCGTTCTAGCCTTCCGCTACTCTTTTAACTAATATTTATTTAGAGTTTGCATGTACATGGATTTTTTTTTTCAATTTGGGAGGCGGGTTTGGGTAACGCTGCTCCGGGAACCATTTATTGGATAGCCAAAACCTATATCTTAGCTGGTTCGCTACGTTTGGTGACTTAGGAAGGGTCCCGGGTTCACGGGGTGAGATTTATCCCGGTCTTGGCGGCAGATGTGTCGGATCGGGAGAGAATGGTTGAGAGAGTCCTTTTGACTTTTCCAGCCGTACTCTCTCGGAACATTTCCTTGCACCGCAGTGGGGGAGATGGATTGATACTTCCGTCACTCCTGAACACACTGATCCCCACATTCCTACCCACCCCTTTCCTTCCCAGAACTTTCTCTGCTTCCTTTACTAAAAAGACCCTCTACACGTCATCCCCAAATATGACAGAGGCCCTGAGGGTAATTATTTTCATCAGGGCGTCCTGTGTGGAGCTAATGTAAAAAAAATCATTCATCGTCTCCTACATACTCTTCTATTATTCTGGCTCTTGACATGGCCCGACTCAAGTGTCTGAATCACTTCATTCTACCACATCTCCACCGGGCGTCTCCAACAGCTCTTTCCCTCCACACAGCATCCCAGATGACATAGGCCCTGAGGGAAATTATTTTCCTTAGGGCCTCCTGTGTGGAGGTAATGTAAAAAAAAAACATCTTCTGCCATTCACATATGCATAATATATGTATTCTACATACACTCCTTTCTTCGTTCATTTGCTCTACATCCCTAAACCATCTAAGGGTACCTTTCCTAATTTTTCTCATTTTTTTTTTTTTACTTTAACTCCATACAGGAGGCCCTGAGGAAAATAATTTTCCTCAGGGCCTATGTCATCTGGGATGCTGTGTGGAGGGTCTTTTTGAGGCGAGGAAGGAATGAACATTGGTCTTGAAGGGACCCATGTTGTAGGAAGGAGGAAACACAGAGGCCGGCAAATCATTCCACAGCCGAGCTGTTGAACACAAGAACGAGTCGAAGAAACGACCCGTTCTCATGTGACAAATGTCAACCATGTACAAATGTTGGGCACGCGTTAGGCGTGTTTCCCGACTATGCACCGGTGCCAAAGGGATCAATGATGCTACTTCCTCGGAGCATCTTCCATTGTAATACCGGTAGAACAAGGATAGCATTCCCACCCGACGCCTGTGCTCTAAAGATTGCAATCCGTCTGTTAAGATGGGAGAATCTATCAAACCGACCGCCCGTTTCTGCACAGAGTCGAGGGTATTTTTCAAGTATTTTGGAGCTCCAGACCAGAGATGGCTGCCAAATTCAACCGTGGGGCGTACTTGTGATTTGTACAAGGTTAGCAGTTGTGTACTATTAAAGTATCTGCGGGCCCTGTACAGAACGCCCAGTTTTTGGGAGGCTAGCTTTACTCTGGCTTCGATGGAGCCCCCATACCTGAGCTGGTCACTTAGGGTTACACCAAGCATATCAATGGAGGGCCTGTTCGGAAGATTGCTTCCGTTGAAAGCGACTAGATTTTCATTTCGATCCCTTTTAGACGTAATCAGACAAGATTGGGTCTTTGAAACATTAAATTAAACGAGATTATTTTTACCCCAAGAGAAAACACTCTCGAGGTAGCCGTCCATTCTTTGCTTCAAAGCCCTACGAGCTGTTGGAGTTTGTGAGCCCTTTGGGGGCTTGTCAAACAAAAAGCTATCATGAACTGTACTGTCATCCGCATAACAGTGAATTGGTGCACATGACAAAAGGTCGCTGATGTGCAACAAGAACAAAGTTGGAGACAGAACCGATCCCTGTGGGACGCCAGCATTTATCGAGTGTGAGGAAGAGGTGAAACCACCGACTACCGTACATCATTACGCTTACATCAGCCTTGCATTCTTTGCGGTTCTTAACATTTCTCGTAAGATCTTACATGGTTTTACCGCACATATCAGGGATCTCATGTCTACTAACATTAAGTAGCATTAACCACGACCGAAATTAACCTAATCTAACCATTAAATGAATTGTCGGTGAATTGCAAGCGGTGAATTTAACTATCATTTCAATAACATATATGTTTGATAATAATTGTAATGAATGTGGATCTAAATTGAAATATTTTATTTATTTATTTTGAAAAACATTACATATTACATTGTTATAATGATCTTTTGGCTGTCCAACTAGGAAATTTGCCCGTTTTAGAACAGTCAAAATGAACAGATTTTTTTACAAATTATTAGTGTGTTAACTATAATATTGTCTTATACTTAAATATAACACTAGATAAATAATAATAAGGTTTTGATGGTAGAGAAGAGAAATAAAAAGAACATTCCAAAAGAAAAACAAAAAAAAGTTTTATTTTTATTTTTTTGTTAGCACTTATGCTTTTCAACCATTCCAAGAAATTTTAGTATTGATTTTGATGAATTAATCAACTCGAGAATCAAAAAATGGATAAGAAAAAAATAATGGATTAACAAAGAAAAAAGAAAGTAGAGAAAAGAAAATGCAAAGAAAAAAAGATTTAAGCAGTTTTTGAACTAAAATTGTATAAAAATAATATTGAGGTAAGTAATACCAATTTAATACCAGTATGTATGAAATGTATGAATGTCAACAAAAAATAAAATTTAATGGCTGTTGTTCAAAACATATTTTCGCATTGAGCTCTCCCGAAGACCAGAAGCCAATCATTTACCAGATTACGCAAAATGCTATCACTTTTTGATTTCCAAGCATCGGGTATAAGATTAAGCAATTTAGGGCCTAAGTACGAAAATTGTCTTTGATCTAAGGATGAATAATAGGAACAAAATAATAATGTTTGGGATTCTTTGTTTGGACATGAATGGAGGTTATAAAAGGCATGTCTTGTACGAAAAACGGTCTCATCTCCTTCGACCACCACGCAGTAAACATTACATTAATATATTCTATGATTATACGAGTAATATTATTTTATTTAACGGTCCCGAACAGAGTAAAGTAAAGATATCTTAAATAATAAGTTTGGTTTTTTGAGAGACGGCAATTTCTGCAAACAATCCCAGATTCTTTAGTCATTTAGTGGGACTAAAAACTTATTTAGAGTTTTCTATGTTCTGTGAAAAACCACCATTCAGAACCATCTAAATGATGTTTCTGGAAACTGGCCATAGTCGTGTGTAATGACCAGATCGAAAAAGCCAGGTACTTCGCAGTATTCCTTTCGCATCTCCTACCCTCCTTCCTTTAATTTTACAACGTACACAAAATGAGGTGCTATTTTCCCACTGGATCTTAAACTTTATTTAGGAAAAAAGGTATTATTTCACCATATAGAAATGCATTTCTCTTTGTATTTATTTTCCCTCATTGCACATTTTACAATTCCATGAATATAGGTCAATTAATGTCAAATTCCAATGAAAATCCAATAACTTTACAGAAGCTGTTTTCATCCGGTCGAGTTTCCGGAGTCTTTTTCATTGTGTTGAAAAAATATTACTACGATTTTTGGCAATGTGCCATTTTTCAAGAAATGCATGGGGTATTTAAGGAACTTTAATAAATTCTTATTCAAATTTGTTTATATGTGAGAAGCAAAGTGCATTTTGTTATTATGATAAAAAAATAAACGTTCATTAGGGCTCTCAAATTATAATAAAATTACATGAAAGTCTACAAACTAAAACGAAAACTAAAAGCAAGTAAGAGTAACACGGTTATTAAAATTAACCAGCAGTTAAAAACTCGCTCCGCAGGTTTTGCTGCTAGGCCCTGCGGGCACCTTTTGTTCAGTTTCGCACAGTTTAAGGCGCCGCCGCGGCGGGGTACGGCGCGCCGTATCCCCGCTCAAAAAGAAGAAGATGGAGAGATACGTAATTACGAATGCTGGAGAGGGCGCTCTAATATTTAAAACGATAAAAGTAAAGCGAAAATTGTGAAAATGTTTAATGAAACACGACTCGTTTAAAATAGAGCAAAAATCTCGTGGGGAACATCTAAAAGAGTATTTAAAGAAACACTGTTAATTTTTTCAAACATATTACTTCTAAAACAAGCGAAATGAATGTGTTTATAATAATTTTCGGAGCCCACTTTGCGATTTTTTTTCTACCGAGGGAATTTCATATAATTTGCGTTTGGGCGTGGAAGACGTCTATCTTCAAATATAACAAATATTTTTTTTAGAGCTTAAAAACTTCAAATGTTTAAGGGAGATATGTAAGAAATTGTTAGAAATTCGGGCGGCGGCTTAAGTGTGGGTGTAAATCCGATAGGAACTGGTCCCAAAAGCAGCCAGTCCTCGGATCCAGTGACAGTTAGTCACCGGGACAAAGTATTTGCGGCAGAAAATGACGTCATATATACCTAATATATACGCGTGGTATTATCATTCACAACTGCCAACTGCCAGTTGCAATAATAACCATTTTATCACCAATCTCTCCATACAAATCCAATAGTATTACGCCTGCCAACCGGCGTTCCTCACGCTAGTTGTTAACGTAAGTATCGCCATCTTTTGGCATTATTGGCTACTTGCTTGAATTCCGTTATATTACAATACAGATTTTTAACAAACTACGAGTACAAAAATGGTTTTCCATAAGGCGCGGCGTCAGAGATGCATTCGAAGTAGGATTCTTAAATTACAACCGTACAGATGCAAGACTATTAATGATGTCCGATACAGAATATAGAAGAATATGAACACAAGAAATGCGATGTGGGCTTGTTTCGTGATATAAACCACTGACCATTCTTTTCGTAAATCTCAAATACAGAAATTCATTTCATCGTCATATCATTTCGACCAAATGGAATGGTGATGTAGACGGCAAGTAGTGTAAGAGAGACAGAGCGCTTGTTAATTTGAATTTTTCATTAGCTCTGTCGATGAACCAAAAGGTCAAAAGGACATGAAAGACATTTCTATCTTGTATTACATATCATAGTACCTACGCTTTACTTTCAACACTTGAAAACTGAATTACATCATTAATTTTCTTTACCTACTAGAATATTATATTCGGGATTGTATTTTTGATTAAATCCCTTCCAACACAGCAACGTAATTTAATATTAATTAAAACTAGCAAATCAAATCAGTCTGCTTCGCGTAATAATATATAGTAAAGATATATCGTATCTTTCAACCCTTGACCTGAGTTGACTTTAACAGTAAAAGTATTTTCCTTTTTCAATAAAAATACTTGTGATTTTGTATGGTGCGATAGTAACATTGCAACAATAGTATACTTTTTATTATTCATATTTATCAAATTTATCACAATTGGTGATGTACTACGTCTGTTTCTCTAGGAACCCTGTGTATAACAAAAATACAAATAACACCAGAACATTACGTTTAAAATACAAGACAATCAGCCTTATACTTTTTTTTAAAGAATGTTTATTCATTTTTAAATTTTACAATATTTTATCTTACTTAAATCTTACAAAACTGTTCAATCAGCTTGATTGTTTTATTTTTTCAACTTTTTTTTATTTTTTATTTTATTATTTTTATTTTTTATTTTTGTTACCTCAGAACTTTTGACTGGGTGAACCGATATTGATGATTTTTTTTTTATTTGAAAGCTGGTGCTTTCCGTGTGGTCCCATTTTAATTTGGTCCAGTTTCAACAATGGCATCCATGAGAAAACCATATAAGTCTTAAATTTGCATTAAGTATGTGCGCGACAAATGGACGAATAACTCAATATCACGCACACCGGTTTCGATGATTCTTTTTTTATTGGAAAGGATGTACTTCAAGGGGAATTTTATGAGAGTTTGGTTAGGTTCTGATTATCGGATCCATGGCAAATTAACGAAACTCGGCCGAATCTCTTTTGACCCTAACGTCGTCATGGTCAAATTATGTCTGTCTCCTATGAGCAGCACGTTTACTAGGTTTACCCATATTCAGACAAATTAGTTAGTGTACTTCAGATTCACTAAAATTCAAAAATTAACAAAAATTTTAACACAACAAAAAAACGACTTCAAAAAATGCACTAAAAAGTAAAAAAAATAATTTCGTATTCTTCTACAACTTCATAATCAACTTACTTTTTCTAACCATCAACATGTAGGTACGATTGTTATTTTTGGAGTCGGTTTCAGCAAAGGTACCCGGCCCGGCGTGTTCACTTGACAGCTCCCCTCCCGCCGCGGCCCCGCTCTCGCCTCTCGCCTCGTCAAGTCGCTTGTGCGACACAAGCACACCTCACCTATAACTATGTATGTAGTTACAAACCTACCTTGACTGACACCGACTCCAAAAGTAACAATCGTACCTACATATTGATGATTAGAAAAAGTATGTGGATTATGAAGTTGTAGAAGAATATGAAATTATTTTTTTAATTTTTAGTGCATTTTTTGAAGTCTTTTTTTTGTATTGTTAAAATTTTTGTTTATTTTTCCTATTTATTTGCTTACAATAATATAATTAAATGTTTGATATTTTGGTGCGTAATACATAGTAATTACTTTTAAAGTAGGTATAATACTTAACTAAATGAACATAATGTACAATAGTAATTATTTTATTTTCAACAATGGTCAAAAGATCTAGGTATTCGTTCACAACATTATTGGTTTTAGTATTATCTGTGTTTCATAGATCTAGATATTTGTCCACAATATTATTTGTTTTCATGTTCTACTGAGGTAGAATGATTTAACTTTTGTTTTGATTTTTGAAATTTTTTGGTGGCGCATATTTATAAATTCGTTTTGATTAAATCTTTGATGTAAGATTATGCTTTTTGGTTCTAGTATCTTGAGCAATTTGGACATTGTTAAAAGCAGTTACTTATTTGAAGAAGTAGACTAGTAGGTATGTTTTTGACGTAAAGTTGCCTAATGTCCAAAATACAGATTCTCCTAAAGATTTCACCTGAACGCTTGTGTTCGTTGGTTTTTAGAAAAATCTTTATAATTAATTTCTGAGCTTTAAAAATCGGATCAATGGCGTCAGCGTTTACTCGTACTCAGGCTGTATCACGAGAAAAATTAGAATTATTTATAAGAAAAACATTAAAAAAACTACATTGGTCGTTCCTAAATAATTTATTATATTTACCTAAATGTCGCTCTGAGGAACAAAAGCATAGTGTAAGAAAATGCTCTTCTCTCGTATTTCACATTAAATTCAAATAAAATACCTGACAAATTTTCTGAAAGTTCCAACATGCTATGTAACTTTATGGTCCTGGTGAAAGGCAACCGTTCAGAATCGAAATGACATATAAATTATTCATTGTTCCTTGAAATGACTTATATATTTAGCGGTGACCAAATCTATACAGCTTGGTACATTCCCTCCTCTTCCTTCGCACTCCCTTCAGCGTCACAACAAACCTCATTTCGGTAGTAGGTAGTCAGGGACTGCATACGTAGTCCCTCTGACGTCGGAAGTTAGGATCAACTGAAACTGTTGTGGAGTATTTACATAGAAAATAATAAATGAGAATACTTAATATGATTTTTTTGCATCTGAAAGTATTACGTTTAATATATTATTATTAAATTTCTCTTCAAGTCATACTGTTTACCCCATTTGCATTTGACATTTCTAGGATGGTCCTATATAAATATATGTCTTTAACATGTTGGGATCCTTGCAAAGCGATTCAAGCGTTGTAGCAGCTCTTATTGTAAGGCTTTGTTCCTAGCATTTTCAAAAGTAGCTCAATAATATGAGAACACGGAATTTCATGCAATAGTAAAAAGCGTTAAGACATCCAAAGACATTCAATCGATCCTTTTATTATGCAGACTGCAGGTTTCTTTTTCTTCGTGATAAAATGTAATAAAAGATAATTTAAACTTGCTCAACTACTGTTATGGTTTGTCAGCGAATACATATATAAAAGATTTTATGTAATAACATGGTACATTTAAAATAAGTATTACATTACAAATAGTATCTATAAATGAATAGTTATATCAATCGATTCATGGATATGGGTAGGTATGTAAATGAGTTATAATAAAATCATAAACGTCGCATAATGTAAATTCTATTTAGCCACACAAGGTCAGCAGTAGAACATCATTGCATTTTGGAAGGCGGGTGTGCGTACCGCCGCCCCGGGAACCATTTATTGGAAAATTAACACCTCTGCCATTGGTCACCCCAAGTTATCCGCTACGTTTGGTGGAGTTTGGTGACGTTTTCAAGAGGTGAGGTCTGATAAGGTCTTGGCGGACGATGTGTCTGCCCACCTGCTGCGTGGCGGGCCGGATCGAGGTAGACTGATTGAGACGATCTTTTCACCTGTTCAGCCAGAATCTCTTGACCCATCACTTTGCACTTTTGCAATTGAAGGGATGGATTCATACATCCGTCACTGCTTTCAATGATTCCTATCCATCCCTCATTCCCATTCCCTTTCCAGAACATCCTCTACTTCCTTTCCTTAAAAAAACCCTCCACACAGCATCCCTTAAGATGACATAGACCCTGACGAATATTATTTTTCTCAAGGCCTCCTGCGTGGAGCTAATGTAAAAAAAAACAATCAATTAAAATTGTCCGTGGGTATGTGACAATCTTTTTCTTAGATTTATATTTGACTTAAGCGATCTAAATGGTTTTAATTTTAATTTTAAAAATTTTATTGGTACATATCGGAACCACCAAACTTTCATAATGAGTGAATCTTATATTGTGTTTATGCCTTTATACCTTCAGGGATGTATCGTATAGGCTTATAAATTTTATAACGTCTGAGAAATATCTGATAATATTAATACCCTAGCGTCTGTACGGTTGAAATTTAAGAACCCGACTCCTTACATCACTGACGCCACCGCTACGGCGCAAAAATGGCTTTTCAACTATTTTCGTAGGTGAAATTTGTTACAAAAATATTATCGTATCTATCTCCCGCCGCCCACCTAATTTTTTAACTAACTTACATAACTGTATAGTATACCTAATCATTATTATCACACTTCACCCCAACTCGGACGGTGGTTTATTATTGATGTATATTATGTTGTTATATTATGATGTTTATATTATGTATCGTATATTATATTTATAGAATTATTATTTTTTTTATTTCGTAAGATTAGTGCGATCCCATACATCCCATAGAAAGTGACAATACATCCGTATTACCTGCAAGTAATATTTTTTATTTATGAATTTTTATTTTAGAAATTTGTACATTTAAGTTTAAAAAATTTCTAATTAGTAATAACATAATTATAATAAGAATCAAAAAATAAAAAAGAGAGTTTAACTAATTAAAATGACGTAGCGTTTCTTTGTCACATTTATTAATTAAGATCAAGGTAAAATTGTCAGTAATTGCTAATTGCCATAACTATTTAACTATCTTTGAGAGATGGAAAACCAATGGTAAAAATAAATTTCTTTGAATCTTATGTTATCCGGCGTACCATAAGGAGCCCGTTGAATACCGCTTCGTATTAATTTATTTATCAACATCACTAAAGTGTTTTCTCACGAACGCTTTTGGCCTTTTACTGACTCTATTAAGATCCTTTATCTTATCTTAACCGTTTGTTTGTTTTGTTTTTCGATAACAGCATCTAAAATGTTTTCCGCTAGTGGCGTTGGGGCGTTGGTGTTAAGGAACTTACTGTTTAGTTTAGTTTTAATATTCTCCTGAGGACGGAAGGGTTCTTCCGAAACCGATGTAAACATAATTATGTTTTTTTTTAGTTGTAAATTATGGAGAGCCACAAAGTTAATGATTTTTACAAACAATTGTTATGTGTTTTTTCTGTCATCATGAGTGGACACGTCACACCGATCAATCTTATTTTTTCTAATGCTTTTATTCAAAGTGGTTGTTTTTTAATCTGTTCGGTGTTCATTTTTACGTCAGCAACGTGGAAGGCTTTTTGTTTTAACAAACTTTCTTTTTATGCACTTTTGATCACTTTTGATATGTTTTGCACTAAATGAGATTCTATAAAAGAGGTTATAAAACTTGGGTAGTCCGCCATGTGCCCTACCTATTAAAAATATCTCTTATATCCTTCCACCAAGTCTTTCTTTGGTCGAAGCTTATGTTGTACTTACTACCATCAATATTTCTTATACATTGAATCAGCATTGATTTGTCAAGGATGTACAAAACTTACTGCCATCTAATGTCTTTTGACGCTCTTCAACAGACAAGCAAACGGAGAACATCACTGATAGTACCTGTGGATAATCTTTATTTACTTAATGATTTAATTTGTTAAGGTTTTATTTAGCAATATCTCTGCAACAGACCATTCATCGAACATGTTTATGAATAAATCAATCTAACTCTAGCTTGGTAATGGGATAACATGTCGTTGAATGCACGAAAACTCGGAATGATTAAATGCCCATTAAGTAATCGAAATTAATTTTAGCAACGGTTTCAAATTATCGGCCACCAGATATGGATGCTAAAGGAAAGAACATGCTCTATAGTCCAAGCTACCGAAATGAGGTACTTGAGAGGAGTGGCAGGGGTTACGAAATGGGATCATATAAGAAACTCGACGATCCAAGACGACGAACCACTGCTCCTCTTCATAGAAAAATCTCAACTGAGGTGGCTTGGGCATGTACTAAGAATGTCTGTTGACCGAATTCCGAGGAAAATACTGAGTGCGATTCCAGAGGGTAGACGTCCAGTGGGCCGCCCCAGATACAGTTGGGCGAGGCAACTCCAGAAACTGTGTGAGGAGAGAATGGGAATGCCATGGACGGAGGCCGAACAGTCAGCACAAGACAGGGACGCATGGAGGAGCCTTGTCGATGCAGTGGGTCCCCGACCCGAATAGGATAAGGGGAAGAAGATTATGATGATGATGGTGGTGGTTTTAAATTGGCGCTCCACTTTACAAAACACTTCATCCAGTCAAAGTCCAGAAATTCCGATTTGAACTCTAATCAATGTTAAAAGCCTTTCCAAGAACAAACGTTTCGAATCTGAGCAGTGGTTTTTACAAATAGAAGATCGGAAGAATCTTCCTTTCTGAAAAGGTTGATCTCTTTCAGTACCTATTCAAATTATTTACGTATCCCTAACATCTTACGTGATGTTCAAGATGCTTTCATATTAATAATAAAAAATGCTACAATTTTAACTACTTACTCCAATTCCCAGAAATATTCTCTCTAAAGCCACTTCTTACAACCTCCAAACTTATTTGCCCTACCATTTTTCTCGTCTCTTTACAAAATAGCGGATTCGTTCCTCTTACGATATCGGTCAAGCAAGCCAAGTAAATATCACGGTTTCAAGTGGAGTCCACTTTCTCCTTGAAAATCATACCCTCCTGGTATTACATCAAACAAAATACTTCTGGAATATATTATTTCCAGCCTCGAAGCATTTCCCCTTTACCTTTTATAATCTGAAACATCAGTTTTATTTTTGGAAATTTCACTCTCGGGTTTTTACATTCCTTTTTCGTGAAAAATAGTCCATTTTATGATATCTCTCAAATATTCTTTTTTAAGATTGAGGGTGGGGGATAGAAAATCTTACGAATAATAGAGAAATGCTATAAATACTTGGAATTTTCAAAATGCTAAATTAAAACTTAAAAAAAACGTGTAATGAAAGTCAGCAAATAGGGAAGTCCCATCATTTTTTTCTTATTCAAATACCTCACACGAGTCCCAGCTGCTCCCGTCTGGAGCCAGTGAGTCTATTGCATCCCCAATCAGGGAATATTGTGAGGCTGAAGGGGGTGGGAAAGAAAGGCGATGGTGAAGAAGAAGGTAGGGAAGTAGGTACCTGGCTATTCAGATCTGGTCACCATACACGGCTAACACCACTTCAAGCAACGTTCAATTCTGCATGATTTTCTTAAACCAGGGCGATAGGTACGAATACTAAGGGTGGGTTTCTTCATTTACCGAGAATGCTAAATGCAATGCTATGCAATTAAAAATTTCTATGCATTTGACCGTTTACTTTTACAATTAGCATTGCATTTACCGAGAATGCTAAATGCAATGCTAATTGTAAAAGGAAATGATCGAAATTTAAAAATTTCTATGCATTTGACCGTTTACTTTTACAATTAGCATTGCATTTACCGAGAATGCTAAATGCAATGCTAATTGTAAAAGTAAACGGTCAAATGCTTAGAAAATTATAAATTTCGATCGTTTACTTTTACAATTAGCATTCTCGGTAAATGAAGAAACTCACCCTAAGAGTAGCTTCCGCTCTGGAACGTGCCGCAAATAATATACTATACATTATAATATACTATACATTACTTTCCCACGCCGGGATTCGAAACGGCGACCTTCGGATTGTGAGTCAAAAGCCTTACCGCCAGACCACGCCGGCCGTCAATGATGAACACTTGGAGCAGGTATAAGAGTTTGTGTATTTGGGATGTGTGTTTCCGAGACATGGGAAGGCTGATAGAGATATTGAAAGAAAGGAAAATGAAGGTAACTCAAATAATGGAGGACCGAACGCCGTTGAGGTTAACAAAATACCGACCAAAAAAGCGAAGCTAGCAGTCCACAATTGCTGGTACCTACCCTGTTATTTGGCAGTGAAGCATATGGAAATGGCAGAGTATGGATTGAAAGTAGACTGAATGCGATCCTTGAGGGGTATGTGTGGGAAAACCATTTATGATCGTGTGAGAAATTTGTAGAGCCGACAAGAATGCAAGTCTGATGTAAACTGATGTTATATGTAAGAATAAGAAAGGGATGCTTAGATGATTTGGGTATGTAGATTGAATAAATGAAGAAAAGAGTATACAGAGAGTAATCAAATGAGAATGGTAGACGAAGTCAGGGATGCCCGAGAAAGGCATGGCACGATCAAGAGAATTAGATAGGGCCATGTCATGAGTCGGAATAATAGAAAAGTATGTATGAGACGATGTATGAATGTGAATGAGGCAAGGAGTGTATGCCAGGACCGACTTGTTTCGGTCCGTCCTCTGGGAAAACGGCGTCATGGTTTTAGTGATAAATAAGTTAGTAGTAGTGTTATACCTCAATGGTAGAACCTGTGCTTAGGTGTTCGCATGTTTTAGATAAAGTGTTTTTCTGATGTCCTCCTTCAGATTCTCAAGGAGGACACTGTGAAATCACTCATGGCGAATATATGGTACTCATATTACGTTAATAACTTTATTGCCATATTCCCACTTGATTCAATCTTTTAAAACACTTGAATGACAGTACCGAAAAAATATTAGCTGGTAAAATGTTCAGTAAACACAGAGTATCAAATTAGCTTTATTGTTTTTCAAGAGCACATTTCTTATCCAAAAAAATTGTTTTGTCTATTCCACGCGTTCACCAAAATAATTCTTGGATATCAAATTAAATAAAAATCAATCAGCAATGTTTATTATTGATAATTAAGAAATTGATACTGCCTAATTTCTAACAAAGGCAAAAATTCTTTCCAAAGATATTATTAATTGGTCGTAACTTTAGATTAGCATTGCCAAAATTCGTATCTCGAATTCACAATTACTTCAGGCTAATTCAAACTGAAGTAAATGAATGAAATTAAATATTGCGAGACTTGTTTTCTTTTAATATAACGAACTGTAGCTTTAACTTCTGATTGGTGATGAATTTACATTTTGTGTTATTTTAATCTGTTTAGTGTGCTTTATTGACTTTTTTCGCTTACTATCTTTAATTGCCACAGTAATGAACTGTCTGGTGTACTTTGGTGGGAACCCTCTCATCAGTAAAGGCTTCATTGAAATGTGAAGGGCTGGAAAATACTTCAATAGTGATCAGCTGCTAACCCTGAAAAATTCCAAGGTTTTTTGTGCGAATTGCGCTACAAGAGTCCAAAGAGTACAAGCACAAATAAACAACATAGCTTTTTGTGTAGGTTATCTTTAATGCTTAGATGGTGCTTTAATGCTTAGATGGTCGGCAGGAGTGTCACCAAAAGATATGATTAAAGCATTTGTGGTAGCTTGGATGTCACGGACATAAACGGTAAGCTGGAGGAATGACAGTTGAGATGGTATGGGCACCTAAGACGGAGACCACCAGACCACACAATGAAGTAGAAGCTTCATCGATAGTCATCCAGAGGAAGACCAAAGAACTCCTGGAGGACTCAATGCTCCAAAATTTTACAGGGAAATAGCCTGGATGAAAGCGATATCCAGAACCGATGAAGTTATAGCCTAAAAACGAAAAGTGCCAACCCGGATAGTCTACCTAGGCATTGAGTTTGGACAGTGCAAGGAAGAAGACGAAGAAAAAGTGTAGAACGTTATCTAATGTAACCGCTGTACGGCGCTTTAGCCATTTTTTATTTTCAGTGTCAAGGAGAAAGGGCAATTGCGACTCTGCAAACCGATTATCATGCTTCGCTCTATAAATACGTTTACACTGTACGAATAATACCATTAAACCAAAATATTAAATAAAATGAAAAAAAAACTCATTTTAACATAATAGTGCGCGCGGCGGGAGTCGAACCTTCGGCTGCGCAGAACGACGTCGAACTATTCATAACAAAAGCGTATATTTATCAAAGCGTGGCACAAAACTCCAGGAAATATTGGCGGCAATAAATAATTTTAATAACATTAAACATTTCCTTCTCCCCGACCTCTTGGGGTTAAGTTACAATTCCTGCAAGAGAAGGTCTGAAATTCTGAAATAAATCCTTGAACTAAGTTATGAGATTTTTACATTGGTATAGAATGCGCAAGGTTGGCCACTGTCCTACAATAAATAACCACTAGATGACTAGACGGTGAAAACGGTTAGAAATTACGAAAACTACGTTTAAATTCTCTTCAATATCCCGGAGAGTGTGTCAGATCTCACCGCAATTAACATATCAGAAGATAATAACAGGGTGTCTACAGCTCTTAAAAACATAGACATTTCAATTAATACTCAAGAAATTAAAATGCACAGATTAGGAGCAAAGAAAGTTACTGGTAAAATAAGACCTATCAAATTGGAACTTAATGATCCTCAATTAGTCCGGACGATTTTAGTAAATAATAAAAAATTCAAAGATGGAATCAAAGCCGGGAATGATCAAACTCCCCAACAACGGCGGCAATTGTTAACTCTCCGTGAAGAACTGGAGTCCAGGAGAAATAATGGGGAAACAAATTTAAGTATGTGAACTCCAGTCCTTACAGTGAATACCGCACAAGAATCTCAACTACTCCCGTCTGGAGCCAGTGAGACTATGGCATCCCCAATTGGGGTATGTTGTGAGGCTGAAGGTAGTGGGGAGGGGAAGGAGGTGGGGAAGAGGAAGGTTGGGAAGTACCTGGCTATTCAGATCTGGTCACTAAACACGGCTAAAGCCATTTTCAAGCAACGTTTCAATTCTGAATGGTGGTCTTACACCAGGGCGATACTAATAGTATCTTCCACTCTGGAACAAAGTCCTAAAATAATCGAGATGCAGCTTAATGGTTTTCCAAAAAAACGGTTAATATTGCACAGGAATAATGACCTAAAACCAGCTAATAAACATAAATCGGAATCATGCAGCATCTACTACCAGAATATCAGGGGTATCAAAACAAAACTCGGAAAATTCAAAGTTACAGCTCCCACTATCTCGCAAGACGTCATCGTACTCACTGAAACCTGGTTGGAACCTTCTATTCATTCAGCGGAGCTCGGATTATCGAAACACAACATATACCGAATGGACCGGAGTCACAAAACTAGTACCAAATCAAGAGGGGGGGGGGGGCGTACTAATAGCAGTAAATAAAAGCATAAACTCTAAATGAATAAAACATAAAAATTATGATGTTGAGCAAATCTTTGTACTATTAAGTGGAAAATCATGTAAAATTATTATTGGCAGTGTATACATTCCTCCAAACTCGGACCTGTCGATATACAAAAATCACTGTGAGGACGTCGAGTATGTAATAACAAAATATCCAGAACATAAAATGATTATCTATGGGGATTACAACCTATCTAATTAGCGTATTTAGCCAGCTATCATATCAGTTGCCAAATAAATTAAAAATAGGTTTATATTATAATCTCGTACACTCACATTTAAATTATTTGATTGAAATCTGGGGAAACGCATGTGAAACACACATAAATGAATTACAGGTAATACAAAACAAGGTAATAAAAAAACTATTTAATTACAAGCCCAGAACATCCACAAAAAAATTATATATGGAAACAAAACTATTAACATTAAGAAAACTATATGAATACAATACATGTCTCCTTATATACAAAATACAAAATAATCTCGTACACACAAACACCGAATTCATTAAAACGTCCCAAGTACATAAACACTTTACACGACAACGCGATAACATACATTTAAACACCATCCACACTAACTATGGTAAACAATCCATTGGTTACGAGGGGGGCAACTTATATAATTGTCTCCCAAATGACATTAAAAACGAAAAGAAGCTGGGTAAATTTAAAAAAAATATATTTATATATATTCTTGATAAACAAAATAATGAAATAGAATAGCGCTGTATTGAAATATTTATTTATCTTAATGTGTATAATTATTTCTAGTTAAATGAGTGAAAATGTAATTTTCTTTTAACTGGAATAAAAAATAAAATAAAAAAAAAGTTTAATAATCCTAATTACTCGCCAATCTCTGATTGTGAAAGGGATATTCTGGATATGTGTTCCTACTTAAATCTTTCACAACTTAATAATGTACCCAATGTTAACAATCGCATTCTCGATTTGATATTCTCAAATGAAGATGATGTAAATGTTTATGAATCTCCTGAGTTTATTGTCCCTATTGACAAACACCATCCTTCACTTATAATTTCTATACCCTACACTGTAGATGATAATCCTAAAATCTCAAGATCTTGTTATAATTTTAAAAATGCAGATTACAATAAAGTTAATGAGGCGCTGTCTAACATTGACTGGACAAATAATTTTCCTCTTATCCAACACAAAGAATCAAAGTATCCTGTATGGATTACTAAAGAATTAATTTGCTTGATAAATTGTAAAAAAGAATCTCATAAAATCTACAAAGAAAATAGATCTGTACCTAATTATATTAAATTTAAAAATATCAGGAAAGATTGCAAAAATTTGTCTAAAATTTGTTATAAAAATTATATAATGGAAGTCGAAAATACAATAAATCATGATGTTAAACACTTCTGGTAACATGTAAATTCTATGAAAAAAAATGAAGCCGGGATCCCTGGAACTATGAACCATAAACAAAGGAGTTCTAGCAACATAAAAGAAATTGTTGACATGTTTGCCGATTTCTTTAAAGATGTGTTTGAACCCGGCATTTCAGATGAACAAATTCCGGAATTTAATTCTGATATAAATTTGCAATTATCTAATATTAAAATTAACCTCATGGACATTACAAATTACATTAAAACACTTGAATCCAAATTAAGTTCTGGACCGGATCAAATTCCACCCATTTTGATAAAAAAAACTGTGCAGACAGCTTATCCATTCCATTGTTCTTGTTATTTAATAAGTCCTTGTCAACGGGAAATTTCCCAAAACTGTGGAAAAAAAGTTATTTAACACCAATATTTAAAAGCGGGGATAAATCTGCAATTGATAATTATCGTCCAATTTGTATCCAATCATCCATACCCAAACTTTTCGAAAAATTGATTTTTATAAAGATAAACCCTAGCTAAACCCTAGATAAACCCTAGTGAAATCCATCATTACAACTTGCCAATATGGTTTTGTCTCGGGCAGATCAACCTTAACCAACCTATCCCTGTGCGAAAATTATATATCAAAGGCACTTGCTAATAGACAACAAGTCGATTCCATATATACTGATTTCAGCAAAGCGTTTGATAAGGTTTGCCTTAAAATTCTTGTTAACAAACTGGCGGAATATGGCATAACTGGTAACTTACTATCCTGGTTTATGAATTATTTGTCTAATCGAGAACTTACTGTCTGCATCAAAGGCCAACTGTCCAAGTGGCGTGCCCCAGGGCTCACATCTAGGACCCATTCTTTTTAACATATTTATAAATGACGTTACAAATGTATTTACTCGTCTCTTTATATTGATGTTCGCAGATGATATGAAAATTTACCAAATTATAGACAATATTAATGACTGCTTATTCTTACAATCAAATCTCATTAGCTTTTCTGATCGGTGTATCCAAAATAAATTAACCCTTAATGTAAAAAAGTGTCAAGTCATGAGATTTTATAGGAAGAATAACTTATTGATTTTCACATATAGGATGAACAATCAAGCCTTAGTATCTGTACCCGAAATAAAAGACCTGGGGATAATATTTGACACAAAATTATCATTTATCTCTCACATTAATAATATAACCACTAAAGCGATGCAAATGCTGGGTTTCATTTTAAGAACTTCAAAAGATTTCAAAAATTTAAAAACTTTAAAAATATTATATTCATCCATTGTCAGAAGTCATTTAGAATTCAACTCAACCATTTGGAATCCATTTTACAATATTCGTGAAAAATCCATCGAGCGAATCCAACATAAATTTTTACGAAATATAAATTATAGATTAGGAATTCCTATTGAAAATATTAGCTACATGTCACTGTTGAAAATTATGGACCTCGCTACATTAAAAGAAAGAAGAATATGTACTGATCTATTTTTTCTGTATAAAATTGTTAATAACATGTTTGACTCCCCTGAACTCCTTAGGCTGATTAATTTTCATGTGCCTAGTAGAACGGTTCGTCAGATTGTACCTTACCATTGTAACAATTCAGGTACCAATTCAGAAATAAACTCAGTAATGAACCGACTGCACAGTACAGGGAATAAATATTACATGAACACCAACGGTACTGAAAGTCTATCAACCTATAAAAACATTGTCATTAAATCTGTATATCTATCTAGATAAATTTGAAATGTTTATAAATTTACAATATGTGTCGAATGTATATGAATGTGTATCCTTTATTTTATTCTATTGCTTTTAAGCTGCAAGAAAATCACTTCTTTAAATGTATATGAATGTGTATCCTATAATTTACTCTTTTGTTTTAAGTTAAAAAATCTATACTTGATACTTATTTAATTGTTATCTCTTAATTCTTTGATTATAACAAATGTATTTTTAATTTTATAAATAAGTAAGATACCAATCAGATAGAAACCACTTTGCATGAACCACTAATTTATATATAGATCACCTACTAGACTTATGTATATATAAAATGATGAGCTTAGTCAGAATTTTAAATTACAAGAATTGGAGCTCTTTATTTAACACAGGTTTCGCAAAAATTGATTGATAATTCGTAGAAATAAATCTTTTATAGATAAATAAATCGGTTATATAAGTTATTCAATCAAATACATCCCTGCTTTTTTCTTCTCTTTGGTATTTAATTATTTTTATCTTATTAGGTGATCTTCTCATTTTTCTTTTAAAGCAAATGGTCAAAGGAATCCATGAGGTGACTCGTGACCAACAGATACATTCATTTTGTCTTTCCACAAATGCGCTTGCAATTGCTCGCGCAAGGAATAGATTGTTTTTAATGGAATAGATTTTTAGGCAGCTGGGGTTTGTAAATGGAAACAATCACAGTCAAATCATTATTTACTTAATGGGAGATCCACAACAAACCATTATATTCAAAATAATTGGTTTCACACATTTCATTTTTCACTTAATCATTTATTTTTCAGCTCGGGTGTCATGGCGTAAGTACATGACGATTGATGCATTTAGAAATATTTTATTTTAATAGATATCCACTTTGCATTTAAGGAATATCTTGTGATTTGCACGTCATTGGTATCCTGTAACCAAAGCTGCAGGAAGGCAAGTTCACCCAGTATCCGTGCCTTTGCCAGACAAGATTTGTGCCGCTTTTTTACACCATTCACATTCTTCTTATTTGAATGCAGCTTTCGAAAATTTCCCGTTTGCGTCTTGAATAATGGGATATAAAGATATGTCTTTCTATTTTTAAAAACATTTTTGCTAACTCCATTATCAAACCCGCTCTATCAAAAAAATCTATATGTTATGAAAGAATTATTATACCGCAAACAATATTATCCAATGACAATGGGCAAAGTAATATAAAGATATTATTCACCTGCACCTCTTTTTTCGAAACTATGCATAGCTTCATAAATAATGCTGTCTCTACATTATTTATAAAGACCTATCCAAATCTAACCCATAGCACTCCCATATTCACCCTGAATTGCCTTAAACGACAAATATAATGTACCGAATGAAATGCTGTAATGAGTTACCAATCACGTATGGCGTGATTGGTAACTGACTAATTCACAGAGTTAGACATTCGACAATTATACTTAAAGACAATTCTCATATTCTTATGGAAAAACGATTCGATGGAAAAAACACAAAAAAAAATCACACTCGGTACTCGTCACACCTAAAATGTATAATTCCTACAATGAAAACAACTTTCGCGCAGCGACAGTTCTCCTATATTGCCCCCAAAATGTTCAATTCAATGTTCATTCGAGTATTGGTAGTAGAAAATCGAAAACTGATAAGCTTTATATAATAAGTGTACAGGATTGGTTATTTACAAGGGGAGGAACTATTTTAAAGAATGCCTGAAGTCAAGAAATTAAGTTAATTTGCTTTATTACTATTATTTTTATTTTTTTTTAAATTCAAATTAAAAAAAATCTTTTGATAATAATCATAATAATATTTATATTTGGATGACTTATTTTCAACATCTCCACAAGTAGTCATTATTTATTTATCTGCTTATCATGTATTTCTTTAAGCGAAACAGCAGCCTACAATAAGAATAGTTTATTTACATGTTTATTATTATATAAATATTATCTACTTAATTGAGAAACCACTTAAGAGGGTGTTACCAGAGAAAACCAGAAATATGTCATTTTTAAATCAGATTTCAGACGTATTGACTCTTTTCCACAAAAAATTATAAATGGATTTGGAAAGATTGTTCTTTTATTTAGTATTCGCTTGTTTTAAATTTTGAGAAAAAAAGTTTATTTTTAGTATAATAAGGTTATACCACAGGTCGTTGACAGATTTTAAACTTTCAAAAAAGATTTTGTATTATACCACACATATTTCAAATCATGTAATCATGTAGTAAAATAAATCAATACATTATATGGGTATCGCATGTTTTAGAATTTTTATTTTAGTTTAAATGAAATCATTAAAAAATATACACCTACATGTGTTTCTTGTTGAAAATTGGTCCGTTTGTGTATTTATTTGCGCACTTACAAACTAATATATTTCAGATTTTTTTAACATTCTTCTTTAACTTAGACATTATTGAAAAATTAAAAATACTCATAATCAAAAAATAATTACAAAAAGTACATTGTTTTAATAGTTTTATCATCACGCCTTTCAGCATTTTTGGATGAAGGTATAAATTAAAGCAATTTGGAATGAAGTAAAATCGATATTGAGTTATAATATAATTTTAAAAAGCTGGTACCGAGAAAAATTAATCTTTCTCATTGTAACCGCCCTGCACGATCGTAAGAACAACTTTCGACGAAATGTGGATTTTCGGCCGCTGGCTGGTTAAACGCTCTTAAAGTAGTCGTTGTTGTACAAAAACATTTTTTTTTTTTTTTTTTTTTTAAATCCTTTATTTTTCCCAATTTTACATTTTATGGTTACATATTTTAGATATAATAAAAATAATGGGAACCCACTAAGGCGCAGCCTGTGCGTGGGTAATGTTATAGTTAAATATATTTTATTTTAGTACCTAGAAAAAACAAACAGTGGTAGGTATATGAAGCAAAAACATTATTAAAATTTGTTTAAACAGTTTGTACAAAAAGTGTGTTCAATAGTGTACAAGGTAATAATTAGTGTATAGTGTAATAACAGTTATAAGTGTAAAGTTTGTGAGAAACATAAACTGATATAAAATTAAATTAATAGAGTTTTTACATCTGTATGGTTCAGCCATATTTTTAATTCTTTTATGTAATGCGGAAGTTTAGTTGCAACATGTATATTTTTTGGTAAAAGGTTAAAAGTGCGAGGTCCAATAAAACTACTGTGAGTTTGCATTTGTTTTGTGTTTGTTTGAGGGGTATAGAATACATTATTATTTCTAATGTTTGTTCTGTTTTCATTTTTTTCGAATTTGTTTCTGTTTTTATAGATATATTTCATAGTTTGCAGTATAAATAGTTTACGGAGACTGAATAGTTTAGATTCTTTGTATAAAGCATCTGTTGAAAATGTTTTAATTCTATTAAACATAACTTTGACAATATAATTTTGAGTTGTTTGTAAAGGTTTTATAAAAACATCAAGCGCACCACCCCATCCTATTATTCCGTACATGAGTGAAGATTGCACCAGAGAAAAATAAATCATTTTCAATTTGTCAATATTCAATACTTCTTTAAGTCTGTAAAATATGTACGTAAGATATCTCAATTTAGAAACGGTATTATTAATTTGTGATTGCCAATTTAAATTTGTATCAATACATATTCCCAAATATTTGATCTTTTCAACTTTTTCAATTTCAGAGCAAGATGAGCATATTACTTGATTACAGTTAGCATTATGAATTCTAATTTTAAGGTTATTGGGGGGTTTGTTTTTACTGTTTTTATAAAAAGGTAGGTAAGATGTTTTATTGTAGTTTAGGATGAGTCTATTTCTGTTTAGCCATGATGAGACATGTGCAATACATTTTGATGCATTTAAGTAAGTTTCAAGCCAGGATTTTCCATTTACAATTATTACTGTATCATCAGCGTAAGATACAATATTACCAGGGATTACAACATTACATAAATCATTTATATATATTAAAAACAGGATTGGGCCAAGCACAGTACCTTGTGGTACTCCATTTTTTATCCTCGTTTCAGTACTATAAAAATTCCCTATTTTTGTTTTTTGTTTTCTGTCTTTGAGATAGTTAGTGAGAATTTTTAGTGTACCTTTTTTGAAACCTATTTGATTAATTTTTTTTATGAGTATATTGTGATTTACCGTATCAAAAGCTTTTCTTAAATCTAAAAATATAGCTAGACTTTTTTTTATTTTTATCAACAGATGTGTACAATTTTTTTGTCAAATCGAATATTGCGTCTTCAGTGCTAAGTTTACTTCTGAAGCCATATTGATTTTGGGACAGAATTTTGTTTTGTTCTAGGTAATTCATTACTCTATTTTTGATACATTTTTCAAATATTTTTGAGAGGTTTGAAACTAAGGAGATAGGTCTGTAATTGTCTAATATGTGCGTTTCTCCTGATTTGTGAATTGGAATGATGGTGGAGATTTTAAATTGTTCTGGAAAATGTCCCTCTTTTAGTGATATATTAAAAATATGTAGCAATGGAATTAAAATATTATGCTTTATTTTTTTTAGTGTGTTTCCTGATAAACCATCAATTCCTGTAGAATTTGTTGATTTTAGACTATCAATGTGTTTTACAATTTCGTTTATCGTGATAGGTGAAAAATATTCTAAGGAGTTAATTGAATCGTAAGTTGAGACTAAATGCAAAGATGAGTCTACGGGTGTTGTACTATCAATTTTACTAGAAGATTCAAGTACTTGATCTACTACATTTGTGAAGAAGTTGTTAAAGTTTTCTGCAATGGCCGATTTGTCAGTTATAATATTGTTATTTATTTTAATCTCTTTCACATCAGTTGATGCCATTTTTTTTTTTGTTCATTATTTCATTAATAATATTCCACGTTTTTTTGGTATCATTTTTTGCATTATCAATTTGTTCACAATAGAATTTCTTTTTACAACTTCTTATTAACCTATTGAGTAAATTTCTATACATCAAATACTTTGTTTTCATAAAAGACATTATTCTTACATTATTTTTTTGACAGTTTTTTTCATAGTTTAACATCTCTTTGTAAAGTTTATCTCTTTGTTTAATAGAGACTATTAGGCCTACAGTAATCCAAGGTTTGATTTTTTTATATTTTCTCTTAGTAATAACAATTTTGTATGTGCTTTTCGAAATATAATCTTGTAGAGTTTTATAAAACAATTCTAGTGCTGAATGTGGGTTAGCTGTCGATCGTACATTGTCCCATTTTTCTGAATGAAGTAGATTGTTTAATGTGTCATAGTTAATATTATTTTTTTCTAGATTACCAGAGTTTTCTTTTAAATTAGTGGTTAAGATGGTGTGTCCATAAAATGTTGGGTAGTGGTCAGTAATGTTTGTTTGTAGAGTTGAAGATGTAGTTTTGACGTGTTTGTGTGTTTTGACAAATATGTGATCTAGAGTCGTGGAGTTATTCAAATATTCTCTTGTTGGAGAGTTTATGTATGACTGATATCCTGCATATGACAAACAATCTAAGTATTCATTTATAAAATTTGTGCTTTTACTATTTTGATTTATATTTATATTGATATCACCAGTTAATATTGCAAAGTTGAAGTTATTTCTGTTAGTTAATTTTAAAAGCGAATTAAGTTCTTTAGTGAAGAGAGACTCATTCAATGAAGGTGATCTATAGATAGCTAATAGCAGATAATTACAATTTTTGTGGTTAAATGTTAATTTAATTGCGTTAGCTGTTTTAAAATCTAGAATTTCGTAGGCAGCTTTTTCAAGGCAATTTTTCATAAATACGGTGATTCCGTCATGCCCAGTATGTTTACACTCAGATGAAATGGTAACATATCCTGGAAGGTAATAGGGGATTACCTCTTTCATCTGTGTTTCTGTTAAAATAATAATGCTAGGAGAAAAATCTAGACTATCGAGAAGGATACAGAGTTCATCGAAGTGCTTTCTTAAGCTTCTTATATTCATATTAAGAATTGAAAAATTAACGTCTTTAAAGTACTTATTTAGTTCTGTTGTGTTTTTGGAAATATAATTTTCATACAAACAAATTTCATCAGCCATGTTAAAAGATTGAAATTATTAGCACGTGCAATATGGTTACTGGATCCTTTATTCTGAGGGAATGTCTTCTGGCTGCCTTATGTGGATGATTGGGGCTGTCTCATCTTTCCTCATCATTACATTTCCATTTTTCGCCCAGATGAATTTGTAGCCAAGCCGTGAAGATTTTGCCAGGTACAGGAGGTGTTTGTTATGTTGAGTTAATTGTTCGTTTATATACACAATAATTTTGTCGTCTTCGGGAAAATTAATATTTTTTGTGTACAAAACACCATATTTTCTTTTATGGGAAATAGTTTTTTCTTTACTTTCTTTATTTTGGAAGGATACTACTACAGCAGGATGCTTGTTTAATGGGTTTCTGTTTTTTATTCTGTAGATATTTGTTATTTTTGAAGATTCTGATTCGCATTTTATAGTTTCCATTATGTTGTTGACAATTTTAGATATATTTTCATTTTCTTTAAAAGGAACTCCCTGTATTTCGATGTTATTTTGTTTTTGAAGTTGTTCTAGTTTGTTAATTTGCAGTTTTATTTCCTTGTTTTCCGATTGCAACTGTTTAATCAATGTCTCTTTGTTTTTATTTTTTTCTTCGAATTCATCAATTTTGTTACAACAGAATTCTACTGATTTTGTAAGTTCTCTGAGTTCATTCTTGATCTGTTCTCTGAAAGATTTCATTAATTGTTCCGATAAATCTTCGAATTTTTTTTCCAGGAATTTTAACATCTTATTTGTATTATAGTCTTCTTCAGATTCGCTAGATGCTGCTTTTTTTGTGGTTCTCTTTTGCTTATTCATATTAATGATTTTGATGTTCTGCAATAGATGGTGTAAGCGTGCAGAGTCTTGCGCCTTGACTAATTAATTTAAAAAAAAATATTGGTTTTACTGAGGATCGAACCTCGTTCCTGCGGACCTATGGCTCAGACGGTCGATGTCAGCGACGCTAGCCACTAGACCACTCCGTTAGGTATCGGGGGCGAGGTAATATTGCTATATTAATGGTAATATTGCTATCAATTGTCAGTTGCAGTTTACAGTTGGTTCTTAGATGCGACAATATTCCCACAAGTTACTTCACAGTTTTTAAATCACTTTAGATTAGTAATTCCTGACCGTTTCAAATATTTAAAGTGGTAGATAGTTCACTACTGTTTCACAGTTTTACAAAATTCAATATCATTTTGAATAATACGATTTAAAAACGTTGAATTTAGATAATTTTTGCAGAGCGAAATTTGACGTGCACACTGTTTGATGTAGGTACTTTGATTGTAGCTAACTAAACTATATACTAACCATTAACAATTATAATTATAATATACTAACCATTAACATTTCTCACATTTATATAATTATATATTCATAATTCGACTACCATAATAAGGGCATGTGCCTAGCATGGTAGTCGAATCACCTGTAAAAACTGTATAAGAAGTTATATGATGAATAAAGAAAAGAAAAAAAGGTATTTTTGTCAGAATTGGAGACACTATAATAATAATAATGAGATAATAGTGGGAGATGCACTAATCACTCAGAGATAAGACTGGGAGGAACTCTTATAACTCAGAGATGCGAGTGGGAGGTATTCTTATCACTACAAGTAAGAGCGGAAGATACTCTTATCACTCCAAGATAAGAGTAGGAAATACTCTTTTCCCTCAGAGATAAGAGTGGTAAATACTCCCAATGTAGCCCCAGTGGAAAACCATAATTGAAATACTGCTTAAAATAGCTTTGTTCGTGTTTTGTGGCCCGATCTGAAGAGCCAGGTATTTTCGAGACTGCCTTTGCCCCGTCTCCTTTCTTATCACTTGTTCACTTCATACCTACCCCAATTGGGAATGTCATAATTCTGTTGGCTCCTGACAAGGTCTCTTGTCCTGTTGTTAAATAAATTCAAAATATCACAATGAAAATGATTTTGCTAGGCACAACTCGTCATAAAAATTCTCGGCGAAAATACTCTATTAGATAAAACCAAATGGTATATTACTCCAGAGCTACCTGTTCGAATGTTTTTGCTGATCCAGAATTCACATAACCAAACCGAACATTCAAATTCACCACTTATCCTCGGTTTAATTTTTGTGATGTTGGGTTTTTCCCTTGTGACTAGTTTTCAATGAAAAAAATATATATTGCCATGGTTGTGAAATTTAGTTATTTACCTGTCAGCGTTGGAAAACTAAAATCATTCCTTCTTATTCGACGTAAAAGGGTTTTTGTCGTTCTGCATTTTAAATGGTCGACCCAATTCTGTAAACAGATTGTAAGCATTTATCCCGCACAAAAACATATTTTTTTGAAGTATTTAAAAACATGCCTATTTATTGAAATGTTTAAAATCTTTTCCATTTTTTCAAATATATATATATTTTTTTTTTTGTCAAACGACGAAAAAACGAATCGTTTATATACTATTTGTAGGTGCGAAATAGGTCGAAGATATCGGTGAACGGATCGCAAGTAGTTTAGATGAAAAGGAAGCAAGTAAGGAAATGCAATTTCTTGGCAAGGGTATGAGACTGTGCCACATTTTCTTAGGATTTACTTTACACAATATCTTATCCATAGTAAATAATCATCTTCATTTCAGTTTTTTCATCTTCTTCATCTACGTTGTTTTTGGGGTGTCATGCAGTGTTGCACTACCTCCTTTTTTAGCCAGCGTTGCAGTGTCCATCATCAGGGCAGATCCGACAGATGTATGATCTTGATTTCAGTTTTTGCGAAAGTTTTTCATAAATATTTTGAATTTGGTCTAAAATTAACTTTAAAATTGACTTCAACGATCCGCAGAATAAAATAGGTACACTAAAAGTACTTATCATTTCCTTTTTGAGTTCGCACTTGTACGTAAAGGTAAATTATTTTATAAAGACCCTCGCTAGTGTACTTGTGTTGTTGTCTACCAAATGGAAAATATGTGTATGGAAAGTGAGATATTGTATTCAAAATAAATAATTAAAAATTAAATAAAAACGCAACTTAGTACAAGATTATTATTTATGTCTGTACATACGAGTATAACTAAATCGAAGTAATTGTTTGAAGGATTGTTATTAATTAATAATAACGTAGGTAATATTATTTGTCTGAAGGATTTTAAATGCATAAAAACATAAAATGGTAACTAAATAACAATGGTTTAGTTACATTTTACAAATAGTATATAAAGAGTTCCTTGAATAACACTGTAACAGCGATTTTTTTTTCATGTTCTAAGAACTTTAATATTCAATTTGGTGGTCACATTATCATAACAAAGACACATGCATTCCATGTGTATATTACCCCCATACACACAAGCCTTGCTTAATTATGGGGGTACATCAAATATTCTACTATGTAATTAATTACTGTATAAAATTTATTTGTAATTTATGTACCTTCTATTACTAATAAAAAAAAAAAAATAAAAAAAAATGTATTTATTATAATACGTTATCCCGGACGTTATACCCAGTACTTACCTAGATATGTATAACGAATAGTTTTATGAACAATAGTTTTACGTAAAATTATTAAATAATAAATTAATTATCGGGATTTATTTTTGGGATATTATGCCGTGTTGCGCTACATCCGTTTTCGTCAATGCTACGGACAGCGTTACAGTTTGATAACTCGTCAGCAGATATGTATTTACATATCTGTCCTGTTAGTGAGTGCTGTAACACTGCCCGAAACATTGGCTAATAAAGGAGATAGCGCAACATAGCATAATACCTCAAAAATAAATCCTCTTAAGACTTTTGGCTGCGAACATCTCATCAATGATAAATGTTAAAATTCTTCCTCACCGTGTGTAAAATTCATTACCATTATATGCGTTTAATGAATTAAGGCATTTATTTTTTGCTTATTTTTACCATCAAAGTTCTATTTAGAAACATTCGACACTATAGCATATTCTATCATTTTCGTTTTCATACAAGACGTGTAAAAAGGAAAATATTTATAAAATCATTTTAGGACGGACGTCGATGACGTGTATACGCCCCTTTCTGGTTCCACTGAGGGTTTTAATCCAGTAAGTAACTAGAAAATACATGCATTTATATTTGAACATTAATTTTCCACGAAAATTTGTGTATCAACATGCGAAACTATTATGAAGGCATACTTTGAATATTTGAGGAATAGCTTAGAACTTAAATGGTCAATCATTTATTAGTAGGTAAATCCAACAACTAGCAAAGCTCACGTCGAACTTCAATATGCTTTAGTGTGGTCACTCAGGTAAACCGAATTGTTGATACAGAAACCTCTCAGCGTAATTACTTAGTTCTGAATTTCAGAATTTAACTTATTTGCCAATTACGAACTTGTCGAAGTAGCCGACCGTTTAAATGCGTTACAGGAATCCACACATATTCCATATTTTATAAGATTTACGTATTTACTTGTGTAAAATGATAAGAGTTAATATTAATGGGTAGAACTTTAGACAGATATTTTTTTCGAGTGTCGTTTTTCATGTTTAAAGGCTTTCTTTTTATTTATTTTATTGTACATTTATTTGAAACGCTTTTTATCTTAGTTTCAGCTTTACAAAGTTAGATTATTTATTACTTTGTGGCTGTTTTTTCGCTTAAAAACGAGACGTGGGATTTAGTGGAAAAATGGTTGTGTTAAAGAATAACTGAAAATTGTCGTTCTCGGTAAGAAAGTCTTTGGGTAAGTAGGTGTTTTTAATTCGTTGAAGTTGTTGTTATGAAACAATTTCACCTATGACGAAACAATTTCACCTATGACGAAAAATTTCATTTATGACTGCAAACACGCCAACCGACACGGGTTTACGACACAATTTTCATAACACGAAGACGGTGAAATTTTCAAAGATTTATGTTTGAACCAGGCATTTTGTTTATTTGCACAAGTACATTCAAGTCAATATATTTTTTAAATGTGAATACCTCATAAGAGACCCAACTGCTCCCGTCTGTAGAGGAGTTAGACTATGGAATTTCAATGGTTATTATTTAATTAACTTATTGAAACTTTAATAATACGAAAGTAACATATCGGCTGACGTTCGGATGCAAAAAATTCTTTATTTTAAAAATTCGTTCCAGATACGACGACGACCTCCGTAGTCCAGTGGGTAAGACTCTTGACTCACAATCCGGAGGTCGCGGGTTCGAACCCGGCATGCGCAAATAAATTTTATTTGATTAATTTGTGTTATTTCACACTTAATTCATTCAAAATAATATAAAGTATATTTGCGGCATGTTCCAGAGTGGAAGATACTATCAGTATCGCCCTGGTGTAAGACCACCATTCAGAATTGAAACGTTGCTTGAAAATGGCTTTAGCCGTGTTTAGTGACCAGATCTGAATAGCCAGGTACTTCCCAACCTTCCTCTTCCCCACCTCCTTCCCCTCCCCACTACCTTCAGCCTCACAACATACCCCAATTGGGGATGCCATAGTCTCACTAGCTCCAGACGGGAGCAGTTGAGATTCTTGTGCGGTATTCACTGTAAAAAAAAAAAAAAAGATCCGACATTGTGAAATTTAATCGCTTTGTAGACAACATCAATGAAATATGTTTATTTGTGTAAAACCAGCCAGTTTCTGATGTATTCCAACCATTGACAGTAAAAATATCTGATTAGGTATTATTATTTTTTTAATTAGCTCCACATAGGAGAGACTGACGGGCGCTTACGAAAATAATTTCCCTCAGAACCTAAGTCATCTTTGGAGATGCTTTGTTGGGGATCTTTTTTATGAAAAGGAATGAGTGAAGAGACCTGTGTTGCAGAAGGGAGGAAACACCCAGGTCGGCAAGTTATTCCACAGCCGAGCTGTTGAACTCAAGAACGAGTTGTGGAAACGACGTATGTCAACGGTGTACCAATGAAATTAGTGACGCTGGTACCTCGGAGCATGTACCATTGAAAATCGGGGGTTTTTTCAGATATTTTGGGGCTCCAGACCATAGTTGCCAAATTCAACCGTGGGGCGTACTTGCGATTTGTCCACAATTAGCAATTGTGCACTATTTTTAGTATATAGGTAACGACGCATTCAAACAGGATTAAAAAATACCCGGAAGGCTTTTTTATCCAATAACAGCCCGCACATGGTGATGTTCATTGTGCTGTTTTGACTATTGAATCGGAAATATTCGTGATTGTAAATTTTAACAGGGTTTTCGAACAGTTCGTTCAAAATATTTTTTTTAAATACCAAAAATTTTGCTAGTAGGAAACGAAAGTTCCTTTTTGTGCAATACTATATTTTATCATAGCTCCATTATTTTAAGAATTTTTGTTTAATGCTTTGTTATATATATCTACAATATTGACAATACTTTCGAAATGTGATACAAACATACAAAGTGATGAAAAAAACTTATATATTCTAACCTAAGCAGGGGTAAGCAGAAAGGACCGACCGCCAAACATCTCGGTCTAGGTACACCCTTTTTGTCTCATGCACATTCATACATGACTTATGCAACAGAGCATATAAACTGCTGGGCTTTGTCATTCGCAATTCATGCTCATTTCAAAACCCACTAACAATTAGGCTACTTTACAACTCACTGGTGCTAAGTGTACTGGAGTCGAATTGTATTATCTGGGCCCCATTTGAAGCATCCTATATTTTGAACATTGAAAGAGTTCATAAAAAATTCCTACGTTTTTTATTTTTACGCCTCTATGGAACTTACCCATATTTGTATCCATCGAGATTTGTTCTAGGTATGACTAACTACCATTCTCTAGAAACTCGTAGATGTTTTGCGTTGCTAAAATATTTCTTTCAGTTAATCAATGGCCTCGTCTCTAACGGTGAGATTCTGGCACAAATAAATTTATTTGTACCAGAGTCTCACTCTCGGGCACGTCGCCATAACATATTATATTGCCTATCGAATCGTACAAATCTGTACCCGAATTCGCCCGTGGGAAGAGCGATACGCTATTTAAATATATTAGATAAAAATTTCGACATATTCTTCAAAAGATTCAATGAGTTTGTACGGTTTTTGGCGCTACATACTCACTGTGAAAATGGTACTTTTACAATTAATTAGATTAATTATCTGTAATGTTGTAAATTTTTTGTACACAAATAAAATAAAAATAAAAATAAAATAAAAAAATAAAATACATCGACTCATCGCCCGCCTTAAATATCTGATTCACTTGATTGCGCCATGACTATATTACTTTTCTGTATTCTTTTTTAATAGGTTATTAGTTCAAGAAAGGATTTCGGAATGCAAAAATATTTAATAAATTTCTCCAGAAGTAAGGAGAAATTGAGCTTACTTTGAGCCAACGGAAACGACTTCTACTTTGCCTATTCAGTGGTTTAATCACAGTAACATTATGGGAGGCGTGTACGGGTACCATTTATTGGATAACCAACGGCTCTGCCATAGGTTACCCCAAACAGTTCGTTACTTTTGGTCATTTAGCAAGGTTACCCGGGGTCATAGATTGAGGTTTGTCCAGGCCTTGGCGGCAGTCGCGTTTGCCCACCAACTAAGAGAGAGCCGATTGAGGGAGACCCAGCCGGGCGATCTCTGGATATCATCTTGTAACGCAGTGGAAAACACACTGACCCCCAAATTCCTACCCACCTCACTAACCTTTTTCCTTTCCAAAACTTATTTGTTTTCCTTTCTCTTCACAAGGCATTCCCAAAGATGGCACATTCCCTGAGGAAAAATATTTATAAAATAGTATATTAAAATATAAGTGGATAAACAGGTCTTTAAAACACGCGCGATTTTTCGAGCACGATGGTGTAGCCGAGTGCTCGAAATAAAGCAAGTGTTTTAAAGAACAGTTATCCACGAATACTTTACGCTATTTTTTTTTATTGGTACACTTTGAAAACATAAATATTGATATTATTATTAAAAATTTGGAAATAAGAACTATCAATGAATTCGTGATGTGACATCACAATATCTTGTTGTCATGGAAATGAAAAACACAAACATTAATTTGCAATCTGTCACATAAGATTAATAGTTGACATCACAGTTTTTACTAGTTATTGTGTGTTGTAAAATGAGTTCTAACATTGATAATTTAAATACCAAAGCAGAATCGCGGTTAATACCTGAAAAATCCAAAGACGTTTATAAAAAAGAATATGAAAGGTTCATAACATGGATGGAGGAGCAAAACGTAGTAGATGTAGATAAACGAGTTGTGCTTTGTTGATGTTGCCATGGTGACTTTAAAAAACGCGCGTTCCATAAAGTGCGATTTAAACACGCTAGAGCGTACTTTAAATGAGTAAAAAAGGGCACCAATAAAAAATATATATTTTTAGAAAAAGAATATTAGAATCAAAGAACATTTAAGGTGTCTTAATAATTATAATTTTTCTGAGTTCGCTAACCATATCATTGAAAATAACGATAGTTTTTAAAAAAATACAGGGATAAATATTCTTCATATTAATCATAAAGGAAAACGTTTAGATAACTTAGAAGCCTTGGAAATTAAAAAATCCCTTAAAAATAATGAATCTATTTTATCAACAAACGAAAAATATTGTCTTATAGCCCAATCATGGATTTGTTCCCCTATCCACCCACTCTACATTAATACCTACCCACCCACTCTGCATTAATAACTAGCAACGGCTCCACCCCTATCATAATAAAACATTGTTCCCATCCATATTTCGAAACTGTCAAATTAGTAAACGCTTGCCCTGAAGAAGGAACGTTTGTTCTGAAACCGGTCGGGTTTACTCATTATACGTGTAAGTGGTTCAAACAATGTTGAATTGTTTCATTTATCTATAATGGATAACCACAAAGTTACAGCTTCATTCAAAAATATAAAATATTTTGAAGCTCAGTTTTATGATAGTTCACCTCTAGTGCCTTCCATGGATCAAATCGGCATATATGGTGTGTTACATATTTGTTTTAAAACTTTAATAAATTTAGATTGTAAAACAATTTCTATTGTTTTAAAACAATATAAATTGTACTATCATCTTTACTTTCACCAATATTTTACTTTAATGTCAATACGTTCAATGATTGTGAAAACTCAAGCATTAATTGTTTATTTTTATTTTACTTTATTGTTTCTGTTCTCTTTCTAGTTCTCACTATGCAAAATGTGTACGTAGGACTATAATATGAAATGCAAACACCAATTACCACCTTATATTTTAATCATTTACTTGTAAATACATTTTTATTTATTACTATCATTTCAACAACAACTATGCTAAACAATCCACGGCTATTTTATGTTTTAATTGGTTATTTCATTTTTATTTTATTCTTTCGCTTCTCTTTTTTTTTCTTTTGCTATGCTAAACAAATAACAGTTAGCTAATATATTTTCAACTTTTTCATTATTTTATTTTATATTCTTACTCTTCTTTTTATTTCCTTATTTTTTTTCATCAATTTTCTTTCTTTTTTGTCCAAAGCATTCTCCACATGTTCATACCCATAATTATTTGACTCTCCTAAAACGGGATAATACTCCTAGTTGGGTAGTCAAAATTTAATAAATAATGTATTTAAATGTATAATATTGTGCTAAATAAACAAATAAATAAATAAAAAAACAATAAAACTATTAATAAAAATACAAAAAGCGCAATATTTTTGAACTTTAAAGTAAATAGTTGGGTAAAAGTGAGTTTAAATATAACGGATGAAGTATTGTTTGTAAGTTTTTGTATTCTCTTGTATAAGGCTTTTTGTTCTATCGACTTAGCCTTTGGATGCAACTTGGAACAATGGATAACTTGTAATTTGCAAGTTAAAACAACTACACAACTAGTTTACTAGAAACTATCGTATCTTAGATCAATATGTCTAGTACACAATGGAGTCAGCGGAGCGTATTACAATTTGGGAAGCGGGGATGGGTAACGCCGTCTGGGAACAATTTATAGGATAACCAACACCTCTGCCATGGGTCATCGTTACGTTTGGTGGCTTAGCACGGGGGCCCGAGTTAATCAGGTGAAGTGTGTCCAGCTATTGGCGGATGCGCCTACCCAACAGCTGCTTGGCGGGTCAGATTGGAAAAAGTCGATTTAGGGAGACTGTTTGATCTCTCCAGCTGGTCTTTCTCGACCCATGTCGTGCTCCGCAGCGGGAGGAATGATTTCTTACGTCCGTCACTCCTGGATGCACTGACCGCTAAATTCCTATCCAATCCTCGTACCTTTTCTTTCCCATTAAAAAAATACCCCCTGCACAGCAGGAGCGAATTTATTTTCCTCTTGTGAGGGGTTAATGTAAAAAAAAAAAAACTTGCGAAGACTTTCAAGAGACATCGTACTGTGATGAGATAGGTAAATGATGGTTTCGTGGGTGTTGTAAGAATTTTCTTAAATATTTCCCTCTACTAATAGTTATAAATGTAATGTTTTGCACCATCAACTGTAAGACATGGCGTTAGACACATGGAACAGTCATGGGTTCTTTTTGTTCCTAACATATTCAACTGACCACCACCGCCCATGCTAAAGGAAACTGGTCCAAATCTGAATTGATTATCAAGTTTTTGACATTTTGTAGAAAACAAAAAAAACTTATCATTGAAGACAATATTAACGACTCCCAAACGAACGAGTGTGAAACAGTTAAAGATTCAGTTGAATGTAGGTATAGAACCCAGGACCTCAGCTTTGCCGGGGCTTTGCTTTACTGTAAAGCTCTTCCGAAAAAAAAAAAAAAGATAAATAAAACATTAGCTCATTGGTGGATCAAAGCCCCGGAAAGGCTGATCCCGGGTACAATTCCTCGAAACGACCGCAACTTTTCGTGATTTTTCTGTTTCACATTTTTTGCTGAGAGTTGTTAATATTGTCTTCAATTAATACACATTCCATCTGAAGGTTTTACTTAAAAAGTCACACCAAAAAAAAAAAACATTCCGCAACAATTTTTCCGTTAAAACCTCTTAGAATTTAGGTTAGGTTAACTATGTAAAATAATTTATAATATTAACTTTTCTGAACTGAGTGAGGATTACGACTTTATTTTCACAATTTTTATTTTTTGTCGACTGTTTTCCGACATTTCCGACAAAATCCTTTAAAATAAGAATACCAGAAATCGATTTCTCGGAAACGCCCCAATCAACATAATGTGCTTAAATATTAAGATGTTTTCGTAAAATATAACATTACATCTTTGTAATGCGCCCATGACGTGGTATTCCAGAATAAATAAATTCTTTCCAATTGTTGGTACCTAACATTGATCCTTATACCTTTTCCTAAATTAATTCCAACCTATAACCACATTTGTCCATCTACCTCCCTTATGCCAAGTAAGAGAAATCATGTCTGATAGTATTCACTTCGAAATTAAAAGTTATCCCGTAAACGGGCGTTTTCCAAAAAAGATGTCAGTGACGTAATAGGAATTCCACTTATGTGAGATGCTACATTTCGATTAAAAATATACGTCAATTTATTAAAGAAAGTATGAACTTCATGACATCAGTATTTAAAATAGAAAATATCAATAAACTTTTAAAATAATTGCAATTTAAGTTTTATACTGTTGGTAAAAAATTCTTTTACGTCACTTATATTATAAAGTTTATAGAGAAATTTAAAAGAAATTCAATATTTAAGAATTTTATTTACCAATTGAAAACACAACCAGTCTTCTAAAAAATATTAATAATTACGCTCATTGAATTAAATATTAAGTTTTTAAATAAAAACATTATTTTACGCTACTTTTTGGTACTTTGGACTATATATTATTCGTTCTAGAAAGACAAATGTGGGTTTTTGTTTTACGAATGTTTAATTAAAACAAATTTAAAATGAACCATAAACTATATCTATAAAAATAGAACAAATTTCTTTGAGATATATTGTGATGTTCTTTTATTTGTGGCCTTACTAGCCACACAATAATAATTAAGAGATAAACGTAAGTTCTTCGTCCTTTATTGTAATGTACAATAGATTCAATAAGTAGTATATTGTTTGTCTCGGTAGCGACTGATTATAACGGAAGTTAGAATGGATCTGGCAGCCGCCAAAGACTAGCGCGCTGTCCCGGCTCGTAAGCCCTTTCGGCAACGTTCGGCGGACCCGAACATTTCCGAATTACTACAAGGATATAATTGCATATATCACACCCTTCCCCCTGTAAATCAGTCGCTACATATTTAAATATTTCAAGTATTTCATGATTCTATATAATTCAAACACTGTAAATATTATACTGATATTTCACTCAAGTTCTTATAATGTTTTTTTCATAAACACATCATTATTAATATTTCACACAAAATTATATTAAGTTAGAAGGCTTTCCGTTCCTTCCTTGTGGACTATCTTGGGCGGAGTCTCCCCAACCAGGGATTTGAACTTTTACTTGGACCAGCGATTGCCGTGTCTGTGACCTCCGGTGACCTCTCTCCTCCCTCCGCAAATCTGAAATCAGGAGAAAACACCGTCAGCTCACTCCACAGATTGGACAACTCTTTCTCAGAGTGCTCAGTCCTCGTGTCATCAGACGCGGAATCTGGCAAATCTGACTCAACATCACTCCAAGACACTGACATGTTCCTCATCTGATTCACATGACGTTTCCAAATTAATTGAGAATCACAAGTTTTTACCAAATATAATTTTTTTCCAATTTTATCTGTAACAATTCCCTTTACCCATGTAAATTTATTATTTTTTCTGAAATCTTTAACTACACATTTTTGTCCCACAATAAAATTTCTTGTTTTTACACCACCATAATACTTAGTTTGTTTACGTTGATTTGCCTCAATATTTTTATTCGCCAAATCATGTTGTTTTGACACAACCCGTTCATTCTCTTTCGGAACGAGACTGTCAAAAGTAGATCTAAGTTTCCTACCAAACAATAAACTGCCGGCTCGACTCCCGTCGTACAATGTGGAGTATTTCTATAATCGGACAAAAAATGTAACAATTTATCCTTGTAATCAACCTGAAATTTATTTCCAACCATAAGTTTTTTAAGAAAACTCTTAGTAGTTTTCACTGAATTTTCAGCGATACCATTACTTTTTGGGTGCATAACTGGAGATGACATGAATTTAATATTGTTTTCCCGAAGAAACTGTTGGAAAATTTCACTCGTGAAACAAGTTCCGTTATCTGAAACTATGAGTTCAGGGTAGCCAAAATTTGAAAATAATTTCCTCAATTCAAATATAGTATTAGCTGAATCTGCCCTTTGAACTTCAATACAGTCAACCCATTTAGTGAATGAGTCGCAGACGACCAGAAACATTTTCCCTGCCAGCGGTCCACTATAATCCAGGTGTAACCTACTCCAGACCTTCCCAGAATTAGGCCATACCGATAATTGACTCTTTGGTGGAGATTGTTTCGTCGACGTGCATTCTGGACATTCCTGAACAATTTTCCCTAAATCTTTGCTCAGCGATGACCACCAAAAATAACCTTTTGCTAACCCTTTCATCTTTACAATACCTAAGTGTGAACGGTGCACGAGCTCTAACACTTTTTTATGCAACGAACTTGGAACAATAATTCTATGTTGCCAAAATAAACAATCCTTAACAATCGAAAGTTCGTTCCTTTTTATCCAGAATTTCCATAATTCCTCCTCGCGTTTAACCCGTTTGGGCCACCCTTGCCTTAAACACGCCATTACGCCTTGAATGACCGTATCTACTTTAGTGGCTTCCCTAATCGAATTAACGTCAAGATGTTCACAATTGCTAACAAAACTTACGAAATCAGACCCGTAATCTTCTCTGAATTCCTCAACTGACGATTCTAAAGGTAGTCGAGATAGGAAATCCGCTTGATTTTTGCAAGATCTTACGAATTCCGTTTTATAAGAAAACCCTGCTAGAATAATTCCATACCTTTGCAATCTGTTTGCGGCTAGAACAGGAATATTCTTGTGCTCACCGAGAATTCTCATCAGAGGCAGATTATCAACACACAACGTGAATTCTCTGCCATATAAGTATTGAAAAAATTTATTCAAACCGAACACTATAGCTAAAGCCTCTAAATCTAAGATGCTATATTTCTTTTCCGCGCTATTTAACCTTCTAGATGCAAACGCTATAGGTCGCAACGTACCATTTGCGAATGAGTGACATAGACACGCCCCCAGACCGGATGTACTCGCGTCCGTAAAAAGTTTAACCGGAAGGTGCGGAATGTAATTTGTCAAAATCGTATTTTTACTCATCAAATTCTTTATTGTATCTACTGCGTTAGCGCATTCTCTAGAAAAAACCCATTTGACATCTTTCTTTAAAAGATTATGAAGTGGTTCTAGAATTGATGACATGTTAGGTATAAAATTCCGGTAAAAACTGAAAAATCCTAGTAAACTTTTAAGTTGATGAACGTCCGTCGGATAAGGTGCATTCTTAATGGCTTCTAATTTATCCGTTTGAGGTTGGATTCCCTTTTCGGAAATGATGTACCCCAAAAATTCTAACTCTTTTACAAAAAATTGACATTTTTCCGTATTTACACATAAACCGCAATCTTGTAGTCGTTTACAGACTGCCATGATATTATCCATTAGATCCTTTTCGTTGATCCCTGAGATAATAATGTCATCTAAGTAAAATGCCACGCCTTTTAACCCTTGCAAACAACTTGCAATTGTTCTAGCAAAAATTGCCGGAGCAGATTTAAATCCAAACACAAGTCTATTGTAAACAAACAATCCTAAATGTGTATTAATCGTTGTAAATTTCTTACAGCTATCCTTCAGTTCTAACTGTGAATAAGCTTGTTTTAAATCCAGTTTTGCAAAAATTTTCCCCGAACTAACCTTGTGGATAACCTCTTCGATCCTAGGTAGCGGGTATTTCTCTAACTCTGTAATAAGATTTAAACTTCGTTTATAATCTACACAAATACGAATCTCGCCGTTTTTCTTTACTACCGGAACGATGGGAGATGCATACTCACTGCTTTTCACTGGCGAAATAATACCATCCCTCACCATTGATTTAAGTTCACATTCGATCTTATCTCTAATAGCGAACGGTACCGGTCTAGCATTACAGAAAAAAGGATCCGCATCTTTCTTTACTTTAAAATTCACTTTGGATTTATTAAATCGACCTAGTTTCTTGTCGAAAACTTCTGGAAATTTATTTTTAATTTTAACAATGTTCTCTTTTTCCGATGAAACTGAATTGATAGAATTTTGTTTTGAAACAATGTTGAGGTTAAAGATTTCCATGAAATCTCTTCCCACAATCATCTCCGAACCGCTTGTTACAACGATAAAGGTTATTAACCTAACTAGATTATTGTATTCGACCTTGAAATTTGCATTACCCACAACAGGCAAAATATTCCCGTCGTAACCTGAAATTTTTCGTGTTTCGGGTGACAACTCTATATTACTGAAATGTTTACCAAACAATGTCTCCGGAATAACACAAACTGATAAACCTGAATCAATCATCGCTTCGAAGGATTTCCCATTTAATTTCAATTGTGCCTTGATTGCCTTAACAAAAGCTACATTTTCAATATTTTCATTATTACAATTCATAACTGATTTTACTGACCCGTTTTTACAAAATCTCTGTAAATGACCCAATTTACCGCAAGAATAACATTTGGCTTGCTTAAACTTACAGTCATGAGTGTCATGATTTGATTTCCTACAAATCTTACACTTTTTTAGAGATGAACCGGTTTTAACTTGTTTATCCGACCTACATGAATCGGAACTATTCGACCGATAATAAAGTTTTCGCGCCGGAGAAGCCGATCTTCGAAATCTCTTTACCGAATTTATTTCTCGCGCCGGAGAAGCCGATCTTCCAAATTCCTTTACCGAATTTACTTCCAACTTCATCTTGATTGAATCGACCTCAGGACCTTTCGCGGTCACTGCAAGTTCAACTAGTTGATTAAAGTTTTGTTTAGGCCCTTCAACAAACAATTTTACCCGTACTGGACCCGGAAGTAGACCGATTGCAAACACGTCTACAAGATTATCCTCCAGCCTGTTTCCGAACTGACAGAATGAACTGAGTCCTCGGAGTCTGGCGGCGAAATCCCTAATCGATTCGTTATGATTCTGTTTAGCTTGGAAAAATGATTCCCGCTCTTGAAAAAGAGATCTACATTTACCACAATGTTTTTTTAGCAACTCAATTAATTTCTCAAACGTAACATCTGTGATTTTAATCGGGAAACATAAGTTGGACAGAAGAGTCAAGGTCTCCGTTTCAAGCGAGTTTATCAGATAAGCCTTTTTCTTAATCTCGGTAATGTCATCATGTAACACGAGAAACTGCTCTAATCTGAGTTGAAACACATCCCAATCTCCGTTTATGTGAGAGAACGGTGGAATTCTCGCCGAATCCATCTTCACAAAAGGAAAAAAATAATCACGCGAAGCTACGACAACAATACTACCCCGGAAAAAATTACAAAAAAAAAACCCAGACAAATCCTCCACAAGTAAGAAATGCAAAACCTATCTTAGAAATTGCGGTTGCAACGTCTTCAGATTGTTTCCTCTTGATGAGTGAGTGACCTTCCTCGACACTAGCACTGTTTGCCTTGTATGAATGCCTTCCCTTGGCACTCCCTCGGAACTTCACCTTCGTGGAAAGGCTCTGTTGAGCCCCAAAAACGACCACTGCCTCTTGCTTCTGAGTACCCTTGGATGGTACTCCAGAACTCTGACTGTGGCTCCAGGAATAGCCAGAGATACCCTTGGTTTGTTCTGCCGGTCCTTAATCTCTGTCAGACAAACCCAAAAAATACTCCGATGTTCCGTATCGGCTGTAGGTAGCCTTGAAAAAATTTCTCGGGTGATTTAGCTCACCCCGCTTTGGTAATTTTTTTTTTAAAATCCAATTTGTACTTTAGAACGGTTTAATACGGCTGCGCCAATTGTGATGTTCTTTTATTTGTGGCCTTACTAGCCACACAATAATAATTAAGAGATAAACGTAAGTTCTTCGTCCTTTATTGTAATGTACAATAGATTCAATAAGTAGTATATTGTTTGTATCGGTAGCGACTGATTATAACGGAAGTTAGAATGGATCTGGCAGCCGCCACAGACTAGCGCGCTGTCCCGGCTCGTAAGCCCTTTCGGCAACGTTCGGCGGACCCGAACATTTCCGAATTACTACATGGATATAATTGCATATATCACATATATTAATTAATCTTAGCAAATAAATCACAGCAATAACGGACAGTGGCGTAAAAGAAATACTTGGTAACGTTTAGGAACTCTAAGGCAGCGTTCAGATATATTTAAAATCTTATTTAAATTGTTTTCTGTATCTAATTTTTTTTTCTTTTCTTTTTGTTTTCGTTTCTGTTCTCTTCAACGTCTTCTTTTTTCTATTTTATCTTCTTCAGTTAGCTCTTTGATTTTCTTTTTGTGTGTTTTTTTTGTCTTTGTAACTCTGTTTTTTAAAGGTTTCATATTTTTCAGGATACTTTTTAATTTTTTCTCTCTACCTTTTTTGATTTTTCTGCAGCTGTCAACGGCATATTTGAACATTAAATTAAAATACATTTTCAAAATGCTTAAATAACTAGATACGTAAAAATGGGCTATACGTGCATACCATAGCCTGAATTAGGGCACTAAGCTAAAATGGTATTAAAATACTCGTTAATATACACAACTTTAATTACAGGACCGACTAAAAACACACAGGAACAAAAATCAACTGTTCCATACTACTTTTTATACTAACTCGATCAAAGTTGTATGAACCAGCGGATTTTATTTTTATTCATTTATTGTTATATGTATATGTCGTAGAAGAATTTTTTCTTTTTATATTTTTTTGTGTTTTTTTGTTCAATGCTCACTCACTCAACCCACATACCTAAAGGCAATACGTTACATTATGTAGATACATACAAAATATAAATTATTACAAAATTGTAACGCTCTTAAAAATACACAAAAATACAGGTAGAGAGCCATCAGGTGAACCGACCTTTAGAATTCCATTACGTTACTTTTATGTTCCATTCATGAGACAGTAGCGTAATAGAAGTAACGTAATCTCGTCAATATTTTTTTCAAAATGTATTTATCAATAAATTATGAAACTTCTGTTTATTCTAACTGAACATTTTGCATTAAATGAATAAATTTAATAAAAAATAGAGTCTAATACATGTTGTTAATTTACCTGGAGAAATATGGAATCGTTGGTGGAATATTTTTTTAGCACAACTGAGAGCGACCACTTCTGTTGCAAATCTTGGCAAACTGGCTGTCGAAAATCAAACACGATCGCCCTCATACACTTTTGGGGGTTATGTGTGTTTTGTGTAAGTGTGTAGATGGCAAAGCGAATAAGTAAGACGATTCAATACTTACAAGTTTATTAACACTATTTACAGACACATAAATCTCCAATTTAAATATATGCAATAATAAAGTAATGTGAAGGGCGAACAAATATTAAAGACCAGCGACTCCTGACCGAGAGTTAAAGCAGAATGAATCGTGAGTTTTTGATGCAAGCGAGGCCAGTTGCTGGAGGAAAGGTCTGCATCCAATTGGTGCCTGAGGGACCAATCGGGTGGCCGGACGATGCAGATCTGTGTCCTTTGTTCGTCCTCCACACACTAAATAATGTTGCTATTTTCGAAAATATGCATCGATTTGGCAAAATTTGGTCTGGAAGAAGTCAATAATGCGGTCACGTAGGCGGAAATTCCACTATACGCAATATCGCAGGACAACTTAAAATCTGGTTTTTAAATTATTTTGGACGATAATTAATCTATATTAAGGTCTCAAATCGAAAATACAATATTGTCGTATTAATATAATTAGAAATAAATACTAGGATAACATTAAATAACGTTAAATTTTTGAACTCTAACTGGTAGCGGTAGGTGTAGGACATACCAAAAACAGTGACCTGTAGTCTTAATTATTTTAAAGTAATATAGAATTTTAATAGATTTATTCATTATTTTTAGTCCATAAAGGTATTTATTTGTTATTATATTGAAAAAAATATATGGGTGGTCATTAAAACCGACACAATATAAGTTATTGATCCTGAAAGTGATCGAACACTGACTTTTACCAATGAACAATTTTTTTGAAAAACGCCCAAACACATGGCGAAGATACTCCGAGGAAGTAGTGTCGTGGATCCTCTCGGCACTGGTGCATAGCCGGGAAACAGGCCAAACAAGCGCCCAATATATGTACACGGTTGACATTTGTCGCTTGAGAACGGGTCGCTTCTACGTTCTCGAGTTCAATGGCTCGGCTGTGGAACGATTTGACGGCATCTGTGTTTCCTCCTTCCTACAACATGGGTTTCTTCAAAACCCAAGTTCACTCCTTCCTCTCCTCAAAAAGCATCTCAACACAGCATTTTCACAGATGACATAGGCTCTGGAGGAAATTATTTTCTTTGGGTCTCCTGTGTGGAGTTACAGTAAAACAAAAAACAAAATTTGGTTATTTTCCAAAAAGCAAGGCAAGGAAGAAATACATTCACCAAAAATAATGCAAACAAACATTGTTCACATCGCGAGGGCCACGTTTAACACTTGCTGTCAAATGTCTCACGGGTTAAAGCGAGTTTCCATAATTTATGTTTTCCAAGCCATTTTCAAGTCAAACTTGGAGAAATAAAGGAAATTGTATGCATTGCGAATTGGAGCGCAAAGAACGTATCTTGAAGTGGATGTTCTAGAATGTGTTTTGCATAACTGGTGAAGGAAACACATAAACACCTAAAGTTAAATAAATCAGATTGTCCTATACAATTGTACCACGTTTGCGAAATAAAAAAAAGAGTTAACAGAGAATAAATTCAAGAATAGATAGAATTTTTTATTTTAAACATTTTTCAAATTAATTTTAATTGTTATAAATGCAATGGTTCTTCGTCCATCGCTCCTGGACATACTGATCCCCAGATTCCTACCCACCGCTTTATACCTTTTTCTTCCCAGAACTTTCTAAAAAGACCCTCCATGCTGTCCATGCAGCATCCCCAAAGATAACATATACCCTGAGGGAATTCTTATTTCTTCAGGGTCTCCTGTATGGAGCTAATGTAAAAAAAAGTGTGGTGGGCCGGATCGGGAGAGACTGGATGAGAAAGACCTGTTGAATATTCTCATTGTGAGTGATGGATTCCTACGTCCGTCACTCCTGGTCACATTGACCCCAGATTCCTCATACCTATTTCCTTCCCAGAACTTCTTCTCCTTCCTTTCCCTTAAAAGATCCTCCATCATCTCCAAAGACGTCATAGGCCCTGAGAGATTGTTTTTTCCTCCGGATCTCCTCGGGAGCTTATATAAAAAGATCTTAGATGTGTATTTTTGACAGTTATTTATTTATTTTTTATTTTTTTATTTAAGTACATAAAACAGGCATTATGCCCAAAAATTTGTATACATGGATGATTTAAATTACGAAAATTATAACAATAATAATATCAGTAATAATTAGCTACTCGTAAATATGCAAAAGTGAATGACGAACAAGAATGAGTAAAAGGTAGAGTACAAAAGAATCACCAACAATTGTGTTAATAGTCCTCATTTCTTACAATATGTCATTCATATTTCCAATTTTAGAGGCGGGAATGGGTACCGCCGCCCCGGGAACCTTTATTGGATAACCAACACCTCTGCCATAGGTCACCCCAAGTGGTTCGCTACGTTTGGTGATTTAGCAGGGGTGCCCGGGTTCATGGGGTGAGGTTTGTCTAGGTCTTGGAGGCGGATGACCAAGACGCACTGAACCCCAGATTCCTACCCACCCCTTAAAACCTTTTCCTTCCCAGAACTCTCCTCTCCTACCTTTTCTTAAAAAACCATACAGCATCCCCAAAGATGACATAGGCCCTGAGGGAAATTATTTTCGTCGGGGCCTCCTGTGTGGAGCTCATGTAAAAAATAAAAAATAAAATATTTTAACGTTAGAAGAAAAGTGAATAATACCAAGAAATCCATGTAAATTTACAAAACTTAAACTACCAGTACAATTCATTTAGAATCTTTCTACTAGACTCTAAAACAGTTTTGAGAACTTAATTAACACTCTCCATGGTACATTTATGAAATTAACGCAAGTTGGTCATGACGGGTAGGTTATTATTAATTAATAGTCTATTAAGTAGTTAAATTAATATCACCACATGAGCGCTTGCGGTTTTTACGATCTTCCCTCCACCGCCATTTTATGTTAATTCATCATTACTTACTCCGTTACTGAGTTACTCCGCTTTAAGTGACTCTTCTACATAAGTATTAAGTAAGTACCTACTCTACTTATTTGTCATATTATTTTCTTTATTTCTAAATTCTCTGTGTTGCGCATAAAATACAATATAAAAAGAATGAAAAGCATCTGTATAAAATTGTGGCTGCATCTCTATGGTGTTGTGGCATAAGCAGTTAATAATTATTTTCCAACGAAACAAAAAGTGAAACGAAGCTTTGTTTTCTAATTAACAGTTATCATAAATAGTCGCCATAAATAGTAAAATTTCCGCCATACCAAAGGCAATGTATTTTGAAAATGATTTCTAACTACACAACACAGCAACTTTGCGGTGCTTGAAAAATCCTGGTACAATTAATAACGGTAATGTTCTGTACAAACAAATACACTTGGGGACAGTTGTTTCACAAAATTTGAACAATTCATCAAATTTCAAAGTTAATTTTCGAGATCTGTAATAGTTCTATTGTTATTATTTCAGTTATGTGAAACAACTGGCCAATAATGATAAAATAATAGAAATCAAATAGAACCTTGAGTACTTGAAAATTAGCTTTGAAATTCGATCAATTGATCAAATATGATAAAACTAAACTAAAACTAAACTAAAAACTAAAATCAAGCTGATAAAACTCGCCCTATCAAGATTGTACTTTCAGATTCGAACCAAGCCAAACTTGTGCTATTGAAAAAAACAATAAATCTGGATAAAAATACTATTAAAATAAAACATGACCTAACCGTACTGCAACGTCAACAAATTACAAGTTTGTGGAAGGAGCTGGAAAATAGGCAAAACAACGGAGAAACCAATTTAACTATAAAGTACATAAATTCAACACCCAAAATAGTTTATTCACTTCCAAAAAACTCGTCAAGCCGTCATCGAGAAGACTCTACTACCAGAACGTCAGAGGTTTAAGGACAAAGCTGAATGAATTTAGGATAAATGCCCCAATTATTTCACACGATGTCATCGCTCTTACGGAAACCTGGCTAGAACCGTCGATCCACTCAGCGGAGCTCGGTCTACCCTTTCATCAGGTCTACCGGCTCGACAGAAGTATCAACACTAGTTCCAGATCCAGAGGTGGAGGGGTTCTAATAGCAGTCTGCAAAAAAATGTCCTCAAAAGTGTTAAAAACTAAAAATCGTGATGTTGAACAAATTTTCATTGTGGTAAATGATAAAAATCAAAATTACGTCATTGGTTGTGTGTATATTCCTCCCTCAGCTAATATATCTATGTATAAAAAACATTCGGAAGATGTTGAACTTTTAAAATCAAAATATAAAAAACATAAATTCATCATTTTTGGTGATTACAATCTTCCAAATTGTGATTTCAACTGTATTGATTCCCAATCAATAACATTATGCGAAAGGGAAATCCTAGACATGTCAATATTTCTGAATCTCACCCAATTTAATAATGTGCATAATTTGAGTAATCGCCTACTAGATCTTGTTTTTTCAAATGAAGAGGACATAGTAGTTAGTAAAGCATCAGAATCCATCCTTCCCATAGACAATCATCATCCTCCACTGTCAGTAATAATTCCTAACAATGTAAAAAGAAGTATTAAACTAACAAGTTCTAGTTATAACTTTAAAAATGCCAATTACGATGAAATTAATGAACATCTCAGCAAAGTGGATTGGTCGTTTCTCGAGGAAAGCGATGTGAGCTCTAACATAGATTCATTTTATTCCAAAATAAATGCCATTATCGTAGACTGTATACCATTAATTGAATATAAAGAATCAAAGCATCCAAAATGGTTCAGTAAGGAATTAATCCAACTAATAGCTAAAAAAAAAAAATTTACATAAAAAATATAAAGAAGAGGGATCCCTTCCAAATTATACAGAGTTCAGTAAAATAAGAAAAGAATGCAAAAAATTGTCAAAAATCTGCTACAATAATTATATAAATAAAGTAGAAAATTCAATAAATGGTGACATAAAACATTTTTGGAATTTCACAAAGTCTTTGAAAAATGACGACGTTAGTGTACCCTCTAACATGTGTTACGAAAGAAAAAGAGCCAACGACACTCAAAACGTAGCTCACCTATTTGCAGACTTTTTTTAAAGTGTTTATATCCATGACCCAACAACATTCAAAGATTGCTCGCCAACTTTTTCCTCGGATCATTATTTAAATTTATCTAATGTAATAATTGAATATAACGATGTACTGACTCAGCTAAAACAACTGGATCAAAGTAAGAGCGGTGGTCCTGATAATATCCCACCTGTTTTCCTAAAGAATTGCGCCACCACTCTTGCATATCCACTACATTTTCTTTTCAACCAGTCGTTACAAACTGGAAATTTTCCTGAAAAATGGAAATACAGTTTCCTCACCCCGATATTTAAAAAAGGAGACAAAAACGAGGTGAGCAATTATAGACCGATCTGCCTTTTATCAACCATCCCAAAATTATTTGAGAAACTTATTTTAAACAAAATCATCCACTGTATCAAGCCACTAATTTTACCTAACCAACATGGTTTCACTTCAGGAAAATCTACCTTGTCTAATCTTTTAATTTACCAAAACTATATATCCGAATCCATGTCTAAGAAGTTACAAGTTGATTCAGTCTATACCGATTTCAGCAAAGCATTTGACAGGGTTAATCATGATCTCTTGTTAAAAAAACTTCACAAATTAGGAATAGTAGGGTATTTATACGAGTCGTTTAAAAATTATTTAAGTAACAGGCAATTAGCCGTTAAAATTGAAGGCTTTACTTCATATAAATTTATCGCTACCAGCGGCGTTCCACAAGGGTCACATTTGGGACCAATTTTATTTTTGATATTTGTGAATGATGTTCTTACTATTTTCAACGATGTCCAAGTTTTAATGTTTGCGGACGATATGAAAATATATAAAGCTATAAGAAATATTAATGACTGTCAAACACTGTCTAATAATTTGTTTAAACTTTTTGTTTGGTGCCAAGAGAACTATCTACAACTAAATTTAAGTAAATGTCTTATTATGAGATTTCATAGAATAAAAAATCCAATAATTTATGAGTACTCCATTAATGATGTAGTGCTAACAGCTGTAACCGAGGTGAATGATTTAGGTGTAAACTTTGATCAAAAACTGAAATTTATAAATCATATTGAAATTACATCAAATAAAGCTTTGAAAATGTTGGGTTTCGTAATAAGAATTTGCAGTCAATTTAAAAATATTCAAACCATTAAAAATTTGTACATGTCATTGGTAAGGAGTCAAATCGAGTACAACTCGACAGTATGGGCACCTAGTTATGCTAAGCATTCACTCACGATAGAAAGAATTCAAAATAAATTCTTAAGATATATTAATTTCAGAATGGGTATCACAAGTGAATGTATCAACTATGATTATCTACTATGTCAACTTAATTTATTAAAATTGTCCGAACGCAGAATAGTATATGACCTAACATGTTTAAATAAAATCATAAATTCAGTAATTGACAGCCCTGAACTATTAAACTTGATTTCCTTCCATATACCTCGCAATTCAACATCGAGGCAGTATCTACCATTCTATTGTGACAACTCCAACACAGAATCACAATTGTATACCCCCGTTCGCCGTATACAAAATTTGGGTAATGACTATAAAGATGTTGTTGATATATTTAACACATCATTCACTAAATACAAACAAGTCTTAGTAGAATTTATATCTAAAAGAAGAACAACAAATTTAATTAATCCAACTGAATAGCTCTGCTTCGAATCATTTCACGTGTACTTTACTTTTCTCAGTCTACATCTTTTTCCATCTTGCATGGTGGAGTATTTTGTTTTTATTTCAATTTGTTTTTTATTGTATTTTTGTTTTAGATTTGGTTATGATTTTGATTTTGTTTTTGTTTTGTTTATGTATTTGTTTTTTTGTTTTTTAAAATTTTGTTATGCTTATTTAAATTTAGATGTTCTTTGTAAAAAAAAAATGCATGTAAAAGCCCAGCCGGGCGTGAAATTCAATAAATAAATAAATAAATAAATTCTGTGAAACAACTGGCACTTGGGGCTCCTCAAATATAGATATAATTCAAATGTAACATTGTCATCCAAAGCTTTCAATCAAATTGTAACAAGCTAACAAATTAAAAGTAGTTGTCATCTTCTGCTGATCACAATTTGTTGAAACGCACTCATCAAATATCAAGTTCAATTTTTAAGTTACGTGAAAGTTGTATATAATTTTGTTATTTTGACAATTCCAAAACAATCAAAATTGTATACCCCCGTTCTCCGTATTCAAAATTGGGGTAATGACTATAAAGATGTTGTTGACATATTTAACACATCATTCACTAAATACTTGTGTAAACAAGTCATAGAAGAATTTATATCAGAAAGAAGAACAACAAATTTAATTAAACCAACTACGTAGCTCTGCTTCGATTTATTTCTCGTTTTGTACTTTTCCCAGTCTACAATTTTTCCATCTTGCTTGTATTATGTTTTTATTTCAATTCGTTTTGGATTGCATTTTTATTTTAGATTTGGTTATGATTTTAATTTAGATTGTGATTTTGTTTCCGATTTTATTTTTGTTTAAGATTTTGTTTTTTTTTGTGTTTGATTTTGTTACGCACATTTAGATATTCTTTGTTAAAAAAATTACATGTGAAAGCCCAGCCGGGCATAATTTGAAAGTTTCTGTGAAACAACTGACCCGAATCGGCATTTAATCGGAAACCTTTGATAGCCATTTTTGGTGACTTTGTCATACACGAACACCTGGGCAATAAATATCACGACATCTATCTTAACGTATAATACATAATGATATATGATATACATTTCGTTATAAGAGGGAGAGAAAACATCTACTTTGGTGGAGGGCAAAAGGGACGAATGTAAGAAGGAGGGGGTAAAACTATGTATAGGGAAGGGGAACATGTTCAAAATAGGGCCATTTATTAAATCTAATTGTTTATTTAATAAAAAAATAATACTTTCAAAGCGTCCAGATTTGCCGTTCACCTATCCCATTTCTAAGCAGTACATCTATCCCCGAAGATTTATTAAAATAGTGACATTTATCTCACCGTCGTTTAAACATTTCTTGCAGTTTTATGTTTATAAGAGTTTTATAAGCTTCAATAAGCTAATATATCACAAGAACTCTGTAAATCACCCTATCTATCTTTTTTTCGAGCACCCGCCTAGACATAAACATTTCAGTAGCTGATGCCATCCAAATTGAATAATATATATATTCAATAATCGGCCATATCCCATAAAAATACTTTAAAATATTATTTGTCACCGCAACCCGCATCATTCTTTATTTATCGCGTTACATTCGGATGTGATTTGTTTGGGGTATCGGCAAGGGCGTTTGGGGCCAGGGTGAAATATGCTAAGACATGAATATCAATAGTTTATTCCTTCACTTTAAAGTATGTTTTTTTTTTTTTTTTTTATTTAGTAACTATATAATATTTTTTACATTTTTATATGAAACATGTTAGTTAGATGTATATGTAAAATATAAATATATTCGAAGTCCTCCTCACTAGGAGATCCTGTGCTGAGGGGGACTATGCTTTGGATAAGTTTTTCAGCGACTTCTATGGTTTAACTTGTTTGGATAGAGTTTTCCAGAAACTTCTGGAAAATGTGTCATCCACCATTGCGTATACAGGATGAAAGACATTCATATAGTTGACAGACATCATTTTTAAGTATTTTTGACACCTCTAACTACGAATCGGCAACCCACGGGTTAAAATCCCAAGAACGCAAATTAAGTTTATTTTATTAAAGTTATGTAAAATTTTCAATTTATTAAACAAATATATGTTATTATTTTATTTCTACATGCAGTTGACAGATATTCTCAATTAATTCAAAATGTTTTTTAATGAAAAACGTGGTAGTAGAGTGTAAATTAATCAGTAACTTTATATCGATAGTTAAAGGCAGTGTAGAGAACGATATTCACCAACTGGGTAATCGGGTTTGTACGCTGGCAACTCAGCTGACGTGATTTTGCGCCGTGTTCCGTTCGGCAAATGTACCGAACTTCATTCGTTTCCCGATGGCCCGATTAGCTGCTCACGCGTAGAGTTGTCGTTCCCTACCTAATCCTTCTGATAAATACCTACTTGTCGTGTTTTACATAAGATCGGATAAACTTTAACTTCAGGGTAAAATACTTTCTTTCATTTGAAATATCTTGGTACACTTTGGTAACCTAATGTGGAGTCAGATAAATAAGTAAGTATCACAGGCGGATTGCCCGAACAGGGCTGGTGAGGCCCGCCATTAAATCTACCTACCAAACTGTTTTGTCAACACCTCGCCTAGGAGAACCTCAGCTGAGGTGATCGCATGTTTTAGATAAAGTTTTAGTAAATATTAGCTTTTTAGATTGGAAGATTCGAAAAACAACCATTTAGGTTGAAAACGCTGCTATGAGGAGGCTTAAGTCTTTGGTAACCAGATGTGAATCCAGGTTCTTGCCAACCTTTATAACTGGTAATATAACACCATTCGGAGGCGGTGTGGTTCCTGCCGCCCAGTAACCAATTATTACGAACAGTAGTTCGTGACGTTTGTAGACATAGCGGGGGTGCCCGGGTTCATGGGGAGAGGTTTGCCAGGCCTTGGCGGCCTGTGTATCTGCCTACCTGCTTCGTAATGGGCCGGATCGAGAGAGATTGGTTTAGAGTGGTCTTTTGACTTTCTCTCGCCACGCATTCACCATAGAGGTGGGTAAGTTCTGCATTTTTCCGGAAGCCTCCGAGACTTGCTTCCTTTTAAAAGTACACGAGTTCTAGGAGCAGGTCCCGGGTCCGAGTTCTTAGGTGCGGACTGGGCACTGGGTATTGTTGCGGCGCACCGAAACGGGACGCACGGGTTCAAAGAACTCGGAACCAGGACCTACTCGTAGAACACACACGAGAACTCAGAACCCCGGAGTCAGACAAGACCCGTACGAAGACAAGGACCCGTCACCCGTGCAATGTAGGTACATTCAATGTATCTATACTGCACGGTCTTTTATTGAGAATTTAAATAAGTAAATTAATAAGCTGTAATGCTTTACTATAAACTATTATTTTATAATGCACGTCACCCGTTGATTAACGATACCAGATAAGACGCTCTAATTAAAAACTACTCCGTGTCTAGCCGAAGCGGTCACGCACGTGTGTGTCGATCAACGAACAGCGATCGAATGAACGCCCAGCGCCCAGCTCGTGACTCAAGGGGAAGTGTCATAGTTGGCCGGCCGCGGGTAGCGGGGAGTGTCGGGAACTCACCGAGACCCGCGACTCATGAGTGTAATGGTGAGTGACGCCGGACGGTGGTTCGCGGAGCAAGCCGGCGGCCACGGGGTGAGTCAGGAATGTACGTAGTTCGCGCGAGTCCGGGAGTGGGCGGAATGAATGGATTGTGTCGCGATTCACGTAGCTTGGAACAAGGCGCTTGGGTTTAAAGGAACCCGGGACTTGTATTCGAGTGCGGTTTTCGCGCTTCGGCGTTGAGTTGCTCGGACCGCCGGATTACCGCCGGATTTATTTGGATGCGGAGAGTACTGGGACTGGGCCGGGTTCTATGGGAGTAGTCGATTTGAAAAAGGAGTGGGAGTAGGAACCGCTTCCCGCAAAGGAGCGGATCACATGAGCCCATTCCAGCTGAACTGACACATCGCTAATTCACCAGCTTATTCCCCAAGTCATGCGTGAGTAAAGTAGTTTTACTTTAAAAAAAAACGAGTGTGCTTTAGGTCACACGACTGAAGTAAAACTTCACTAACTTTATTATATCTCCCTCTCAACTTCCGTTCGCCTCGCCCGACCGTTCGCCTCGCCCGATCACACTTATAACGCTCTCTTCACGCTTTCACCAGCTTACTCCCCAAGTCAAGCATGCGTAAAGAAGTTCTACTTGAAAAATAAAAACGTGGGACTTTTTTGATAATATAAAAAACAATGTTTTTCGATAAACATGATATGGGGTGGCGCAAAACTACCGTTTTATTTTGAATCTTATTGTAATGTGTAATAAAATTCAAACCATATTGGTAGTTTTGCGCCACCCTTTATTAAAATATAATTTAACGTTCTTAAAAAAAATTTAAAAACGGTGTTTCTAAAACCACTCACACAGTTTTACTTGTTCTGTGTTGCATCGAAATTACAACAGTTATAATAATTGCATGCTTATCATCCCCTAGAAAATATTATGTAATTCACAACTTTCCACCCCGTATAAGGTATCCACCCTCCGAAGCACCTGCTCAAGGATCAATAGTGTGGAATAGAAATCTACCACTTCTCAAAGGCTTTAAGTTTCCTGACTCGTATGGGTTTGGCCTCGACTTACAGCTCACAGTAAACTTTGCTTTCAAATGCCACAAATCTATTTTAAAATTGTTTATGTTTTGATACCATGAAATTCAATATTTTACAGATACTAGTTTTCACACCCACTGTGTAACTAATATTTTCTAAATTAATTAGTATAATCTTTATATAAAGTTCAAAGGCATTTTTCTGAACTTAATTATAAAATATCATTCATTCATCTTGCGCAATTGTAGAAAACTTAGAATTTTCTATAATTTCTGATTGTTCACTCTTGAGACCTTATTTCACAATCCCCATTAGAGCTTATTCAGAGCCAATGCAGTGAAATTGATAATCTCAGTAACACACATTATATTACATTTTAGTATTCATAAAAATCATTCATAACTTACTTGAATTTAAAGGTTTAGATGAATCAATTTGGATAGTCTAGAGTCTGGAGTACATGCTTAAATCGGTAACTTAAAAATATCGGATCGATTTATTTCGTTTATTTAATTAGTGCTTTAATTTTCCTGATTTCAGAAAAAAGCGTACATGCCCGCGTGTTTGTGCGTGATCGCCATTAAATGTTAATAGAATGCATTGTCATCGAAAATGAATCTAACTGCCGAGTTTCAGCTTGGTCCATTATAGTATTTTCCACTTCCAAGATTCCACATCATTCATTCAATAATTCATTAAGAATAATACTACTCGTTCAATTAAGAAAACCAAAGTGAAAGTCAAATAGATATACGTGTTTAAAAAACACAATATACAAGGACTAACAAGCTATTTTTTTAAGTAATAAAAAAGTCTTTAAGTAGAATGCGACCGATCTGGTAAAGTTGCATTTAGGCGGACTGACACACTTTACTACTTATAAAAATACAAGAAATCGATGTTTGTATTTCGCAAACAGTGAACCCAAAATTTAATTTTTTTGAGAATTATTATTAAGTATTTGATGAATTTCGTCACATTTTTACAATTTTTATTGTATAAAACAAATAAAAAATGAAGTTACATTTTCCTTGCAGATCCCACAAATAATATGAATTTATTTTCTAATTTACGAATTTTTTACGAGTTTGGGGTGAAAATATATATGGTGTATATATTATCCTTTATTCATTTTTGACAATCAAATATTTCGATTTATAAATATTAAAATTTCATATCAAATACAATTTAAATGTAAATGGTAAATTTATGTAGGGTATTGTTTTTACGCGTCTTTAAAAAGAAGAAATACATATTATATAGCACATTAAAAATACTTAAGAAATATTACGAAATTTTATGAAATAATAGATACAATGGACAATATTTTCCCATGAAGTATTTTCTGGCAGTTTTTTAATGGGAAGGTTTGTACATGGACGAACGAACTAACTAACTATCACGCCGTTTCGCCGCAGGGGTAGGCAGAGAGGACGGACCGAAAAAAAACTCGGTCTTGGCACACACTCCTTGCCTCGTTCACATTCATACTCATTCAAGCTCTTCTATTATTCTGACTCTTGACATTGCCCGACTCAAGTATCTGATTCATTTGGTCATTCCATGTCTTTCTCGGGCGTCTCCGACTTCTTCTATATTCTCCATGCACTCCTTTCCTTATTCATGCCCGAACCATCGAAGCGTTCCTTTCGTAATGTTACTCATTACTCATTACGCTTACGTCAGCCTTGCATTCTTTGCGGATCTCCACGTTTCTCACACGATCGTACATTGTTTTACCATACATACTCCTCATAAATCTCATTTCTACAGCGTTTGATTTATTTTAATTTTATTTATTAGCGTCATAAACAGTCTTTATGAATTCAAATACATATGACAGTGATAAGAATATGTATGTCATTGACCAATAAAATAATGAAAATAATAAAATAACGACACATTAAGACGATACTTTCAGTCTACTTTCATCCTTCCTCTTACATTTCCATGCCTCACTGCCATACATCAGGGTAGGTACCAGTACTCCATTACAGGCGGCTAGCTTCGCTTCTTTAGACAGTTTTTTGTTGGTGCCAGCGGCGTTCAGTCCTCCATTAATAGAGTTACCTGCTTTTACCCTTCTTTCAATATCTCTATCAGCCTTCCCATCTCTTGTAAACATACTTCTCAAATAACCAAACTCATCCACCTGCTCCAAATATTCATCATTCACAACTATGTTGTGGATACACGATTGTTTATCAATTTCATAATATGTTCACCACGGCTGTTGCGAGTAACTAACTAACTAACCATCACGCCGTTTCCCCGCAGGGGTAGGCAGAGAGGACGGACCGCCAAACAACTAGGTCTTGGCACACACGCTTTGCCTCAAAGTTGCGAGTAAGATCTGAATATACTGGTAATTGTAATTATTTGTAAGATATTTAAACGCAAATTGCACCAACACATTAACAACTGTCACAACAGACACGATAACAGTATCTAAATAAACAGATCATAAAATAGATTCCACATTTCGTTTCTCATTCAACAAAATATTTTGTCTTTTACAACATCCGAAAGCTCCTACATTTTTATTAATCTCCTCATTGGGGGTTTAGTTGAAATCTTCTTTTCTACATTTCCACAAAGAGCTTTACTCATTTTTCCCAGTAAGCATTGTTAGATTAAAAAGCTTTCAATGTAATCGCGCTTTCGTCCATTGTTTCCGCGTTCGTGCTCAACGCGGTACATCTCCCCATCGCATCGTCGCGACATCTGCGGAAAATTTTCACTTTCGGATTACAAATAATGCTGTTTTAATGTTTTCCTTGTATTTTTCCGTTCTCAATAATGTTTATAATAATATTTGGATGATTTGTGTACCGCCGTTCATGTAAAAAATCACCTCAAGGGCGCAATAGCCAGGTACTTCCCAACCTTCCTCTTCCCCACCTCCTTCCCCTCCCCACTACCTTCAGCTTCACAACATACCCCAATTGGGGATGCCATAGTCTCACTGGCTCCAGACGGGAGCAGTTGAGATTCTTGTGCGGTATTCACTGTAAAAAAAAAAAAAGAAATATTATATAATATTTCTACAATCTTCCAACTACAAACTAGACAAACAATTATAACAACTTACAGCTAAAAATTACATCCACCGGTTCATCGATCACTGATATATAATAATATGTACAACGTTTTCTCAAATTTAAGCCATGCTGTGTAAAATGAACAAATACTGTTTTGTTCATACTCTGTATGGACAGAAGATATGCAGGATCATACCTACCGAAGATGTCACTTGAGATTAATAATGTTTATTGTTCATTTAAGGAAATTTGATTTTATTTTTCTTTTTATTTTGATACAATATTTTATATTTCATAGTACAATCACTGCTATGTAACGCTGCTGAGGGCCATCATCTTTCTGATTTCATTATTAGGACTTGATGTACGACGTAGAAGATTGTAGAAGATTTAAAAATATTTCCGAGTTAGATTTTTCGTAAACAGGATATGTTTGTCTTGGAAAACAGGCTTAAGCATACGTGCCTACATTATGAAGTGACAAGGCAAGAAATTTGTTTTTTTATAATGATCCAAGAAGATTATTAAATACAGTAAATTGCATGTTTCTCTTGGAAAGCTTACGTTTGTTCTAAAATACGACACATGAAACAGATTATCTTTATGTTAACAAGGGAACTCGTGAAAGAGACAACCAAGTATGAGTGAGACGGTTTGTTAATACTCGTAAAAGCGTGAGACTGTATCGTAAACTCGATATTATTCTAACACAAACTCTACCTAAATTTTTTTATAGACTGCCCATCAACAGAGAATCACAATGATTTATAGCATATTCTTCAAACAAACAATCATCGTATTAAATAATAATTATTGTACATTTAAACAAATCGTTCAAACGGTATGACGTTAGATTTTCAAGATACTTTAATAATGGGGGTTTGCTCAAGGCTCACATTTTAATCAATTCCGATGAATTCGTAATTATAATACCTTTTTTTCAAACCGTTACCCGAGAACGTAAGTTTTTTTTATATTTAAGATTAATAAAAACAGTATTTTGCAATTAATATATTTAACATAACACGGTTTGAAAATTTTATAACCAATTTTTCAACTATAAATTTAGCGGTAAGCACCAGATTTTATTTTTCTAGAAAATGAATTTTAAGTAAACCCTGAAGAAATGAGCGTTGCTCATGAAACATGTCAGTTTTTATAAGCAATAAAAGTGGTAAAAACTAAGTATTCTGTTAATTTTGGATGAATTAATAACTTTTGGAGGTATTCGTTTAGAAACATCTGACATATAAGTAACACATTCGTCAGAATTAAAACAAATCCGGCGAAGAGCTAATTTCGACCTTAGGTCCGTCCAATACGCCGGGCCGCGAGCGTATATTTGTGTACACGCTTTCTTCACTTATGTCGTTAAGATTCCCACATTATTTTAGAGTGTTTGATAGGGAAAATTGAACAGAAGGTCCGTTCAATACACCAGGTCTGTCGCAATTTGTGATTGGCTTCTTTACTTACGTCGTTAAGATTCTGACTACATTTTAGGGTATTGTGTTCATCACGCTCTCCATTTTTGGGGAATAATGCGGTGTTGCTTTACTTTCTTTAGCCAACGTTTCAGACAACGCAGATGTGTAATCTATTGTGGTGAAGTGTGTGCTCCAAGAGCTTGTATTACGTGATGATTTTTTGTGTTTAGTTTTCGTTTCGCCGTCAATTACCGGACATCAGGAACTAATGATCCTAGCTCCGTCGTCTTTATTAATATTAAAGCAATTTTTGTGAATTTCAATTGCCTTTTATGCTCTTTACATTTTGGATCTTCGTACTTCGACATCGACTTTAGGAACACGTCAAAGCAATTGTCCGTTTCATTTAAAATTGTGGATATTATTCAAATAAGGAAGGAGGTAGCGCAACATGGCATAATACCCCAAAATACCCAAAAATAAATCACAATAAACTCGTACAGCCGTTTAAAATTTCTTCGGTTCAAATGCGAAGTGAAAACCCACGTTTGGCTATTTGCATGCAAACTACTTTGTTCTTGAAACGAGAGAGGCAGACAATATTGTTCTAAAGGTCACACCACCGCAATGAGATTCCTAAGAGGCGTCGTAAGTGTGACATTCTGAGTGGTCTCAGAGTTAGAAGCATCAATATTCGATAGGTTCTCTAATCGAACTTCTGCCACCCTTGATAGAAAAATCCCGTCTGCGGTGGCTTGGACATTTTTACTCGGGGTAACGAGTGGTGTATAGTGCATGGAATTCCATCGGCAATTCAATATGGCTGAAGTCGACTTGAGAAAACTCAAAGAAAAATAAAAGTAGAAGTTATACTAGAAGATAGTGGGCCTGCAATTTAACGAAGCCTCCGTAGAAAGAAAAGATAAGATAAAGTAAAAATCACGTAAAATCCCATCACTAGCTTAAATAAATAGAGAAAATAATTTAATTAATATTTAATCGAACTTGCAATCATTAAAATTATATAATTAAATATACATACATACTTCGACTACCATAATAGGGCATATCTATGCCTAGTGTGGAGTCAAAAAACTTGTGAAAACTGAATACCTAAGATATTTTGGTGATTAAAGAATAATAAAAAAATAATAAAATAAAGACCACTAAAAAAGTTTTGCAGAAATAAATGGTCCTAGTTTGAATATCGATTGACCAGTTTTGTTATCACCCCCATACACACAAGCCCTACTTATTTATGTAGGTAAATCAAATACATATATTATGTAATTAATTATTGTATAAAATTTATTGTAATTTATGTATCTTTTTGTGAATAATAAAAAAAAAATTGTCAGACATCTCAAAATACTCAGTTTTGAGTTATTGAGGGAACAATATTCGAATGCTCATCTTACTCGTAAATGAAATATTATTTACACATGCCTGTACTTTAGGTACATATTAAAAATGTGTAATAACACCGTGAGGCATAACGGTCCGGTACATTAGTATGGTATTTTGAGATATCCTACTAATGGCCTAGAAAACATCAACGTTCTGTTTAATTCACTACGAGTTTTTCTGCATTGTGTTCGATTTGGTGGTGTCTAAGAGTACCTACCTAATCTGAGTATTGTACAAGATACCTAATTTACCTCAAATTTCGATTTTTTGGAGATGCGTTACTAATCAACTGGACTATCGATATATGTATATTTATACTGTATATTTTGTTATGTGAGTTTAACAAGTGTCCCAACCGCCCCCAACCGTCTAGAGCCAGCGGCAATCCCAATGGCATGTTGGAGGCTGAAGGTAGGTAGTGGTGATAGTCTAATGTAGTGGTTAATGTATATAGATGGAGAAGAGAAAGATCGGAAAATACCTGGCTATTCAGATCTGGTCACCAAACAAGCACCGTTTCGACTGTGAATAGAAATGACGATCCTTTTTTATATTAGCTTCACACAGGAGGCCCTCAGGAAAAAAAGTTCCCTCAGGTTCTATGTCATCTTTGGGGATGGTGTATGTAGAGTCTTTTTAGGAAAGAGAGGAATATATGAAGGGTAGAGGAAGAAAAAAGGTATGAGGGGTGGGTAGGAATCTGGGGATCAGTGTGCCTGTGTGTCAATGAATGTATTCCTCCCACTGCGGTACCTCCCAAGGCAATGGGTCGAGAGAGTCCTGCTGGGAAAGTCAAAAGGTCTCCCTCAACCAATCAAAAAGTCTCTCCCGATCCGGCCCGCTACGCTGGGTGGACAAACGCATCCGCCACCAAGACCTAGATAAACCTCACACCATGAACCCGGGCACCCCTGCTAAATCACCAAACGTAGCGAACCACTTAGGGTGACCTATGGCAGGGGTGTTGGTTATCCAATAAATGGTTCCGGGGCGGCGGTATCCATAACCGCCTTCCAAACAGTATGTATAGTACTGAAAGTATCCACCGCTAAAAAAATATAATATACTTCAAAAATATAAGACAGAAAAAAAAATAATAAACTTTATCGTTTAATTTACTTTGTAGACTTAATACGTTAATAACGTTATATGTTATACTGAAACACAAAAACAAAACATTTATGTCGCAAAAGCCAAAACACTTTTTACTTTATATGTAAGGTTTTATCTTTAGTCATGTGGTTTCTGGGAAGCGCGGAGACAGCTTTCGATTTATTGACACCCCTCAAGATTGTTTGATGCGCTGCCAAAAACTTCCACTAGATACGGGATAAAAAAAATACGTCAAATGTATATAGTTCACAGTTGTTGGTAGATAGGGAGCGATATAAATTCAGGGTTGCGAAAAGATAGTTTTAAAAATACAACATTTATTTATTTATTTATTTATCTATAAAAGGTATGTTTACATTACATTATTCGATGCCTGTCTCACTAGGGTATACCTGTGTTGAGACAGGCGTAATTTATTAAAGCGCTTCTGAAGCCGCTTATTGCTTAATCACAATTTTCGATTAATCTTTACTACTAACCAGTCTACCTCATAAATAACAAAAATTGTTTTTTATTTTTTATTTTTTATTTTTTATTTTTTTTATTTTTTTTATTTATTTTTTTTTTATTTTTGAATGTAGCTATTACTTTGTGGTTATCCATTATAGAAAAATGAAATAATTTAACTTTGTATAAACCACTTATTTGATGCGCAAATCCGACCGGTTTCGGAACAAACGTTCCTTCGTCAGGGAAAGCTTATACTAAGCTTTCTAAGCTGTATAAGCTTTCCCTGACGAAGGAACGTTTGTTCCGAAACCGGTCGGATTTGCGCATCAAATAAGTGGTTTATACAAAGTTAAATTATTTCATTTTTCTTTAACAAAAATATGCCTTGAATATATTACAGCTGTGTCAATCGTTTACCTTAAGTACAATTATAATAAAATTGTTAATTATTTTTTGAAAAAATAAAAGCGGAATTTAACGTAAATTTATTTTTCATTAAAATAAAAAAAATTTCATACCTAACAAAATTATTCACAAATAAAATTCTTCTTCTTTGTGTGCCGCATCAGGTCCCCCCGACGTTGACGATCACTCTTGAAAAATTTTCTCTCTGTCTTGCGCTGCCCGGAATAGCTCCTTTACACTTCTAACGCCGGTTCACTCTCGTATATTTCGCAGTCAAGACATTTGTCTCCTATCAGGCCCTTGGCGACCCTCTATCTTGCCTTTCAATATTAAATGGAGCAAGTTATACTTCTCCCCTCGAAGTATGTGACCCAGATATGAATTTTTCACAAATTAAATAAAAATCACAAAAACCATATTTTTTGTGCTTGAAATCGAGCGTTTCTGGACTTCGTTTCCCAAGCATTTGAATATGCATATTACGTATATTCGTAGCGATTTTTGTCATATTGTGGTTTTCTCTTAATAAACAATGGTACCTGCGACTTTGGACTTGGATTGTCTGCTTTAACGTATATTCAAGTCTTAATTGTTTAATAATTAATGAATATATTCTAGAATTCGTGTATAAACAACTTATTGATTTTTTTAAAGTATATCCGACACGGCGTGTGCCATTAACATAATATATATGAATAGTAAAAGTACAAACACATAAGGAACGTTTAAACTAATAACTATGAAGTATAAATCATAAAATGAAAAAAAATGTAAGAGGATTAAATAAAAATATATAAGCACGTAACGCGTAGTAATAGCGAAAAAAAATGGCAATACTAATTATGGTGTTTGGTTAAATGTCGTTTACTAAGATTTGTTCTGATGTAGAGACAATAATAAAATTGAGGTATTCTTCTCTTCGTTTATTGGGAGATCTGTACAAGGTGAAGAAGCCTAAAAAGCCTGTATAATAAGAGAGGACGAATAGACAACATCCACGCCCTTTTCCATTCCTCATATATTTTTTTTACATTAGCTCCACAAAATAATTTCCCTCAGGGCCTATGTCATCTTTGGGGATGCTCTGTGGTGAGGTATTTTAAGGAAAGGAAGGAGAGGAGAGGTCTGAGAAGGAAAAGGGTTTAAGGGGTGGGTAGGAATCTGGGGTTCAGTGTGTCCTGGTCATCCGCCTTCAAGACCTAGACAAACCTCACCCCGTGAACCCGAGCGCCCCTGCTAAATCACCAAACGTTGCGAACCACTTGTGGTGATCTATAGCAGAGTTATTGGTTATCCAATAATGGTTCCCGGGGCGGCGGTACCCATTCCCGCCTCCCTTATTACAAATGCCAAATAGCCTCACGCTGCCACTCTCGTATATGCATGTCTCTTTCATACCTGATTACCTCCAATAACATATCTATCAGGAGTATTTCATAACCTATTTACATTTATACTATGTACTGCATATGCTCGTATTTACATTTGACTAAGTTTCACTTGCCTTTTTTATTATCATTTATCAATAATATGCCTTTCTGTCAAATTGGAATGTAATTGCTTCAAAATCATTTTGTCTTAATCTTCTACGTTCATTCTCGAATTGTAAAATGTAAAAAAATACTGATTTTATTTGTTTTAACTGTCATTTTCATAATACTTGTAACATATCTATTTCGCGAGTAGGTACTGCTTAAAGCAGGTACTGTTTATTGTCTATTAATTTTTTATTTTTTATTTAACTTTGTTGGTTGGCGAAACTGCAACGAGACCGGAAACGGGCGTTCGGGGGAAAGATGGCGGAGGACATAACGTAGATTTTGTGTGCGGGAGGAGATTTTCGGGGCGATTGGGATTATGGTGGGTGTTACAAAGGCGATGTAGCCTAAAAAGTTCGTTTATACACGTCACGTGAGTGTGTGACAACTCTAATGGCCCTGTAGCCGATTTATTTTGTTGAATCCCTCGCCGGATGCCGCGAGATAATGTTGTCCGCGTGCTGATGTTTTTGACACCAAATTCAACGGGTGATCAACTGCCCGCTAGGATTCTTGCCTGGTGAATCCTTTGGCCGATGAGGTTCCTTCATGCCGCTTGATGGGTGAGGACCTTCCGTGCTCTTTTTGTGGGGTGAATTCCCTTTACTGATGAAGCGGCTCCTAGCCTTTGTTGTACCTTTGGGCCGGTGAGATTCCCCATGCCGCCTGATGGATGGAGGCTCAACCGAGCTTTTTGTGTTGGGAGGACTCCCTTTAACCAAACGCCCCATGACGTGTGGAACGGCGTTTTGGGGTTTGCTGTTGACGATCGCTGTTGAGGATTGCTCTACACGACTGGAAGAGAGTCACGACGACGAGACGTACGCGCTTCTGATAACCAACCGTAATTTTAACATAACTCTCTCTCTCCAATTCTGATAGATGCCAAAGGTATTTGTGTTTCTTTTTTTTACATTTCTTTGATGTCATTTGCAAAGTGCAATAAAGCCGTTTTTTTTACATTTCACTAGAAAATACTTTCATTTATTTATATGCATGATCTCTGATCCCTATTTCCACCATCCTGAGATGGAAGTTCTTTATGCTCTGGGAGGCTGTCGGATGACAAAGGTGGGTAACCTACATTACTTGGTATTACATTGGCGCCCAACGTGGGGCTCGAATACTTAATAATAAGAGTTTTTTAAATATATTAAACAGGTGTTCGGAAGGGTATTTATAGATCATGCATATATCTATAAGAATAGTCTTATTTAATGTTATATAATTTGTCTGCTTTTTACGATGTCATTTTACAACTCATCAGTGTGTGGGTAGTAAGTTAGTTATTTGCAATTATGCATTTGAACTTGTTGATTACCAAAGTTTGACGTTTAGTTATATCTATTGCCATATATAAAAAAAATGTGCGTGTTAATATATTGTTTCTCGCAATTTAATGTACATTGGTACCAGTGACAGCTTGAATAATTTTCAGCGAAAAATATTCTCTTTTCTGGCAATACTGGATTTAAGTGTCAGTTGTCAAAACATCATAACAATTGTTGTGTTTTGTTTTCGCAAATAAGAAGATACGTTATATTGTGAAAGGGTTTTGTACATTAATTGGATATACTATTAAGAATTTACAAGGGAAGACGATGTGGATTCTTTTTATAATTTTTCGCGGAAAAACTTGCTTTGTTTTGAGGGAATTTTAGTTCCGGTGATCCATTGGCTTTACACGGTGTCCGGTGAGCTACATACATTATAAAATGTCCGGTGAGCTACATACATAAAAATTTTTTTTTTTTTTGGAAAATAATTTTGATTTTTTTTTTCTAATAATTTTTTTATAATGAAAGATAATTTGCTTTACAGGGTGTCCGGTATTTCAAACTATAAAGTACATTATATTTTTTTTTTTTTTTTTAAATTCAATAATTATTTAATTATTTTTTCCCAAATTTAAAATTAAACAAAAAAAAAAAAACAAAACAAAATGGCGATTACTAATATTAACGGTGCAACTAAGGAGGAGATGATACAGATGTTATCTGAATTAAATATCACTCCAGAGCCTACGTTATCAGCTATGCGGGAACAGGCTCGCATATATAATAAAAGTTTAAAACAATCAAGTAGTGATTCTCCACAACAAAATGAAGGCAATAGTGATAATGCGAGTCAGACTACAAACATAGTCAATAATTATTATCAATCGATAAATACAAATACGTCCGTACATTCTTGGGGTATTAAATTTTCTGGTTCTTCTGATGTTAGGGATTTTATACAACGTGTGGAGGAATTATCTAGATGCCGTCATATAGAACTGTCATCGGTTGTGACGTCCTTTGCAGATCTTTTGGAGGGGAAAGCTCTCTCTTGGTATAGGACTATTTATAAAGATTCATTATCTTGGCCTGAGTTGAGAAATCTCCTCATTGCACGTTTTGAACGTTGTATTAATCAAACAGAGGCCCTAAAAGCTTTATTCGCGATGAAACAGAAATTTAACCAAAGTGTTGTGGATTACGTTGATGAAGTTAAATTAGCTAATCTCAGATTAGACGTTCAACTTACGGAGGAACAGTTAGTAGACCTAGTTTCTGATAGTCTGTTACCTAAATACGCATTGGCCATCGCATATTTTGCAGAAAAGGAATTATCTTCTTTGGTAAATGTGTGTAGGAGATTTGAAAAGCACTCCGTAGATAAACCCTTACCGCATTTTACTTCTCCTCAAGCATCATCCTCTTCTCCTACACATTCTTCTTCTTCGAATAGTAGAAAAACTTTAAATTGTTTTTATTGTAAGGCGCAAGGTCATACAAAACCTTTTTGTAGAAAATGGAAGTTTGATTCTCAGAAGAATTCTGACAAACGCCGAGATGACCCCGCTCGCACAAATCCAAAAAACTAGAGTGTGATCCTCTGCGTCCTGCTAGCAAGGATGCCGGGAGATCATCATCACCCGTAGTTGATAGCTCCAGTAACCGGTTCTTCAGGCGTGACATGGACGCATGCATGCCGATGGCTAGTTCTGGACAAGACATCAGACCCCATGCGAATATTTCTATTCAAAATCTTGTCTTTTCGGGTCTCTTGGACAGTGGTGCGACGGTCAGTTGTTTTGGCGGTTCTCTTTATAACTTCTTTATTAGTCTAGGCTTTAGTTTAGATAAATTAGAATCTTACGTTACCACCGCTGATGGGGTACGTCAGGATGTAATTGGTACTATGCGAGTACTAGTTACTTATAATAATATTAAGAAATATATTACCTTTTTTATTATTCCGTCTCTTTCACCTGTGATTGTTTTGGGAGTCGACTTTTGGAAACAATTTGACATCGCTCCTCAATTGTTTCCAGAGGCCAACAGTGGACGTGATGTTGAGAATACTATAGGTGAAATTCGCAAGATCACGTCAGCTTCCTTACTGTCCCCCCAAGACAATCGTAGGCTTAATAAGGTAATAGATAAATTTAAGTCAATTTCTTTTGAAAAATGTGGATTGGGTCGTACTCATTTAGTTCAGCACAAAATTAATACGACGGGAGATCCCATTAAGCAACGATATTACCCGTTGTCTCAAACACGTCAAAAACAACTTGAAGCTCAACTTAAAGAAATGCTTGACTTAGGTGTTGTTCGACGTTCGCGTTCGGCTTGGTCGAACCCGGTTTTGATTGTGCCTAAAAAGGATGGTTCTGCAAGGTTCTGCTTAGACTCCAGGAAGCTTAACAGCGTCACGACAAGAGATTCCTACCCCTTGCCGTATATTTCGCGTATTTTAGACAAGCTACGTGGTGCACGCTTCATATCTTCTATTGACTTATCGAAAAGTTTCTGGCAAATCCCTTTACATAAGGATTCTTGCTGCAAAACGGCTTTTGTAGTACCTGGACATGGCTTGTTTGAATTCGTTAGGATGCCGTTTGGGTTAAAAAACGCTCCTAGTGAACTTCAGCGTCTGGTTGATGCACTTTTTGGTCCAGAGTTCGACGAAAACGTTTTTTGCTATTTGGATGACCTAATTATAATTTCAGAAGATATCGATTCACATTTAGAGCAATTAAATAGGGTTTTCTTGCGTCTGAAAGAAGCAGGCTTAACTGTCAATTTGAAAAAGTGCGAGTTTTGCAAGGATGAATTGAAGTATCTCGGTTACGTTGTGGATGCAAAAGGACTTCGCACAGACCCAGTTAAGTTGGAATGCATTCGTACTTACCCCATTCCAAAGAATTCTAAACAGGTAAAAGCTTTCATTGGCCTGTGCGGGTATTATAGGCGTTTTATAAAGGATTTTTCAACCATTGCTGCTCCCTTAACAAAACTCACTGGTTCAAGGAAGGGAATTAGTAATTTCTCTTGGTCTCCTGAAGCGGAGTTGTCTTTTAAGAAATTAAAGAAGGCGTTGACTTCTGCCCCTGTTATTAATTGTCCGGATTTTTCGCTTCCTTTCACGATTCACTGTGACGCGAGCAACGTTGGGATCGGAGGTGTACTTACACAAATTTTTGAAGGAGAGGAGCACCCTGTATCTTATTTCTCTAGGTGTCTTAATGTGCATGAACGAAACTACGGCGTGACGGAGCGCGAACTCCTAGCGGTGTTAGATTCAGTCAACCATTTTAGGCCCTACATAGAAGGTGCTCACTTCACTGTGGTAACGGACCATTCTAGTCTACAATGGTTAGTCTCATTATCTAATCCAACAGGTCGGCTTGCTCGCTGGTCTACTCGGCTGTCACAGTACTCTTTTGATGTTATACATAGGAAAGGTAAATTAAATACGGTTCCGGACGTTCTCTCACGTAAAGACGTTTCTTTAATTTCGGCCATTGATTCCGTTCCCACGAGTACAGATACTTGGTATAATACCTTATTTTCTAATTGTAAATCAAATCCACAACGTTTTAATAATTTTCAAATTAAGGAAAATAAATTATTTCGTCACACTAAATCTCGTTTCGCTCTGCAGGAGGACACAGCTTGGAAGCTTGTTGTTCCTTTTGAGGACCGTAACGCTGTTCTATCTAAAGAACATGAGTCTGTTATTTCTTGTCATCCAGGAGTTTTTAGAACATATAAGAAGGTTCAACTTCATTATTTTTGGCCAGGGATGTATAATGACGTCAAAAATTTTGTCAATAGATGTAAAACGTGTAAGGCACATAAAATTAACACTGCTGCGCCGGCAGGCATTTCTACGAACCCGAAAATAGTCACAAGACCTATGCAAATGCTGTCTATTGACCTTGTCGGTCCTCTTCCGCGTAGCTATGCAGGATTTATGTATATTCTAACAGTCGTTGATGTATTTTCTAAATATACCTGGATTTTTCCGCTTAGAAATGCAACTACTAAAAGCATTGTTAAAAACATTGAACAATACATATTCCTTGTACACGGGGTACCGCAAACGTGCGTCTGCGACAACGGAAAACAATTTATTTCAAAAGACTTTAAACAATTGTTAGCAGAGTATAACGTACCTCCGCCTTTTTATAATGCTTTTTATACTCCCCAAAATAACGTGGTCGAACGCTATAACCAAACCATTGGAACTGCTTTGTCTATTTTAACCGAATCTGACCAGCGTAATTGGTCCAGATTTCTGCCTCAAATTCAATCAGCTCTCAATAACACGGTTAATTTTGCAACCGGCTTCACCCCCTTCTTCCTCATGCATGGTAGGGAACAAGTTATTGACGGAAACTTTCATAAAAATAACTTATCTTCTGGTGTCGTAGACATTACGTTGCAGCAATCTAGGGACGAATTTGCTAAGAAGTTGGAAGACTTAGTTCCAATTTATGAACAAGTTTCAAATGCTTTGTTACAAGCTTTTAAGAAAAATGCCCAACACTACAATTTACGCCGTAAGACGGTTAATTATGAAGTAGGCGATGTCGTTTGGAGGAAGAATTTCGTTCAATCCAGTGGACCGAATTATTTCTCTCACAAATTGGCCCCTAGATTCGTTCGCAATGTTATTAAAGGTAAAGTCTCTAATTTGGTATATACTCTAGCTGATATGAACGGTAAAATTGTAGGAAATTTTCATGTAAAGGATATTGTTCGCATGGATTAAATATTTCTTACTCTTTATATATAGATGAAACCAACGTGATTGCATGCGGGACTACCAACCCTGCATGCTGTTCCATTTGTTTCGTCAGTGGTTTTTCTGGTCACTTGCTTTTGAGGTTTGGTACCCTCAAGAGGTTTTGTCTAGAATTTTCACGAAATTTCCTCAATCTTGCTTCCTCAATTTAATTTTTTTTTCTTTAAATTCTTCGGAATTTTTTCTATAGGAGACGTCGTTTACAATGAATGTCGTTTCCTCTGATCCGTGTGATCAGTGGCGCCCAATATTTTGTCTAAGTCATATTTTGTAATTGACTTAGTCTTTGACGAGATTTTTTTATTTAAACTCTAAATAATTTTTTTGTATGAAATGAGTTGTTTCGCCTTCCTTATAGGCTACAATTATACTTACACACTGATGCGTTCGTAAAACAATAGGTTATGTTGTACTGTTTTAGCGTTTAAGTCTGAATCCTTCTTTTCAAGTTCGTTGGAATTTTCTCCCGAATAATGACTTTCCAAGCACTTGGAAAGAATGATTCAAAACTTCTGTTTATGAGAGATTTGAGCGACTTTCTTATGTACAGATTGTTAAAATTTCAACAATTAGTGATTAAGTAAAGTTTTTCTTAAATATACCATAGCTATGTTAAATAGATTAAGTCTGGTATAACTTTCCTTAAAGTCAGTTAGTTAAGTTTGTTAAGAATATTTGTTAAGAATTTTTTTTTCTTGTCACAAACAAAGGTGGTACTGCTCTGGCATACCTACCCATTAAAGTAACTCATATTTGAAGTTTATCACCTTACCTCTAATACAGGAAAGTTTTTTTTTGTCTTTTAGTTCTAAGTTAACATTAAGCATTTACATATATAGGTCTCTCACTGCTTAAACCAGTGTTGTACTGTTAATTTTGTCTACTAGTGTCGTTCATTTGGATATTGTTCGATCACACCTTATCTAGTGTCGATTATCTAATAAGTATATTCGATCACCAAAATATCATTGTTTGTTCAAGAAATTTATGACTTTTCACTTACTTGATGTATTAAGTGTTATTTTTTGAAGAAATGCCACCTGAGTTTATCTTCAGTCTTTTCTTGCACAAGCAACGTCCTCTGAGGATGGTTTATAATAGTTACATCTTGTATTTTTGTATAAAATCAAGAGTACTTTTTGAGGTTCACTTTTTTAATAGCTAGGTGTTTTGTTTAATTTTAATCCCTAAGCTCTAAGCCTAACATTCTAGATCCTGTTTTGCTTCTGTGTTCCTAATGAATTTTTTCATAATTTTGATGGATAGGTAATAGAAATATGTAAACCCTAATCTAACCTCTTTTATAGATAGGTAGTGCCTCGGTATTGTAAAACCTGATCTAAACTGTTTGACAGATAGGTATGTCTTTACATATAAACCCTACTCTGACCACTTTGTAATTGACAGTTTTTTATAAAACTTGTTATACGATGGACAAGTAATAATTGTATTATACTTGATCTGTTTTTTTTTGACAGATAGGTATGTCTTTACATATAAACCCTACTCTGACCACTTTGTAATTGACAGTTTTTTATAAAAATTGAATGAGTTAATTCTGTATATTTGTTTATACCTTGGTCTAGTTTTAGTTGATAATTTAAGACGCGTTGAGTATAATATCTGTGACGTAACTTTTTTCAAATATCACTTTTGATTAGAATATAAGGATAGAGAGAGAGAGTTATTTTTTTTATGTTAATAATAACTAAGTGTTGCTTTTTTCTATAAATGAAAGTGGGAGCTTGAATTCTCCATACTCACTAGTGTTTTCTTGAGAGATTGTCTCTCGTCATGTGAGTAACGTGTTGGTAATCTTACAAGCGAGCTTGTAAAAGTGGAGGTATTACCTCATTTTCTATGTTTTTTTTTGTACACCATTCTGTGAATGGGTTTGCTACTTTAATATGTTTTACGTTTATGTTTTCTGATACTATGTTGTGTTATTTTTCTTTAACAGATGTGGAAAGAGAGAGTCGTGTTGGGCGGTGTCCTAATAATTTTACTTCACTTCGCGGCGTAAAATTTTCGGGGGTTGCGGGGAAATGTAACATATCTATTTCGCGAGTAGGTACTGCTTAAAGCAGGTACTGTTTATTGTCTATTAATTTTTTATTTTTTATTTAACTTTGTTGGTTGGCGAAACTGCAACGAGACCGGAAACGGGCGTTCGGGGGAAAGATGGCGGAGGACATAACGTAGATTTTGTGTGCGGGAGGAGATTTTCGGGGCGATTGGGATTATGGTGGGTGTTACAAAGGCGATGTAGCCTAAAAAGTTCGTTTATACACGTCACGTGAGTGTGTGACAACTCTAATGGCCCTGTAGCCGATTTATTTTGTTGAATCCCTCGCCGGATGCCGCGAGATAATGTTGTCCGCGTGCTGATGTTTTTGACACCAAATTCAACGGGTGATCAACTGCCCGCTAGGATTCTTGCCTGGTGAATCCTTTGGCCGATGAGGTTCCTTCATGCCGCTTGATGGGTGAGGACCTTCCGTGCTCTTTTTGTGGGGTGAATTCCCTTTACTGATGAAGCGGCTCCTAGCCTTTGTTGTACCTTTGGGCCGGTGAGATTCCCCATGCCGCCTGATGGATGGAGGCTCAACCGAGCTTTTTGTGTTGGGAGGACTCCCTTTAACCAAACGCCCCATGACGTGTGGAACGGCGTTTTGGGGTTTGCTGTTGACGATCGCTGTTGAGGATTGCTCTACACGACTGGAAGAGAGTCACGACGACGAGACGTACGCGCTTCTGATAACCAACCGTAATTTTAACATAACTCTCTCTCTCCAATTCTGATAGATGCCAAAGGTATTTGTGTTTCTTTTTTTTACATTTCTTTGATGTCATTTGCAAAGTGCAATAAAGCCGTTTTTTTTACATTTCACTAGAAAATACTTTCATTTATTTATATGCATGATCTCTGATCCCTATTTCCACCATCCTGAGATGGAAGTTCTTTATGCTCTGGGAGGCTGTCGGATGACAAAGGTGGGTAACCTACATAACAACCTATATAACAACCACTCTGTAAATTGACATCTCAACACAGGCGTTTCACACCTAGTGAGATGGGCAATACGTCATTACTGTAATCAAATGTAATATTAAAATAATTAAATAAATAAATAATACCTTAAGACATACGTTCACCACAGGTGACAATGAGATGTGTCGACACATTGTATGCATGTATTCCTAATGGATCGATATTAGCAGTAGTAGGTTACATTAGGCAAAACAGACAAATTATTTATTTAAGTGAGAGTTTCGTACAGTTACTCACTGGTGGGTGCTGAAATTAGAATGGTAGGATTAATTAATAATTAATCACGCATCATTTATTAGGGTAATAGACTTCCGAAGTGGTCGATATAAGTATGTACATTTTAAAAACATCGATGTTTTGGGATTCATCTTCATTTAACTCCATCTGTCTCTCGAGTGAACTTGGCTTTGCAGAAGACTCCATGACAATGCTATAAAAAATATGTGTGGAAGACATTTGTAATCTTTCTGAATACTGCCTCAAAACGGGATACCCCGCATTCCAGGGTGAACTTTTTAGCAAGTGGAAGTAGATACTGGCCGATTTTTTTATCAAGAAGTTCCGAGAAGTGGCACCCGACACAGCTTCAATTGTTCCTAAAGCATGCTGGAGCTAGGTCGATGATGTCTTCGCCAGTTCATGAACTCAGTTGTTGGTGAGGATGTGATATGGTTCAGATAGGCTGGTCAGAACGGACCATCTCCAAAAGGATATCAGAACACTTTCTAGCATGTAAACCCGGCCATCCTGACACAATGGCAACTGTCGAGCATTTAATTGAAATCGGCCATTACTTTGGATTTGTTGCTTATATCCTGTAAAGACCCAAAATGCAGAGAACACGCCTGACTACGCAGTGAATTGAAATTCACAAAAATACAATCAATATCAATAAAGACGACGGGCGAAGCTCAATAGTTCTTGGTATCAGGTAATTGACGGATACACCAAAACTAGACGTAGAAAACCATTTTAAATCACACTGTAATACCAGATCTTAAAGTGTTTAAGCTGGAAACACAGCATCACAACTTCGATTATACATATACCCTGATGATGGTCACGGCAATGCTGTCAGAAACGTTGGCTAAACAAGGAGGTATCGCAATCCCCATCTACTTCCACTCCCCAATAACCTTCGGCCTTACAACGTACTCCAATTGTGGATTCCGTAGTCTCACTGGCTCCAGGCGGGAGCACTTAGAAATCTAGTGAGATACTCACAATAAAAAAAAATCCGAAATACAAATTCATTCGATGTTAATTGAAAAAAACGATCATCCTTGAATTCGTGTTTGAAATACAAACAAATAAAACCCCTCAAATTTGTACATAGCGTAAAACCCACCAAACCAAGAAGATATATAATTTTTTTGTAGATTAGACAGTTGATGCTTTGCACGAGACATTTTCCTCTGCAGATAAAAAAAAAAACAAGACTCGATGTTCTTTCTGTGTGATATCGGATTATATTTTGTCTCCGATATCCGTAAGCTCTCCGCAGTTGAAAGCTCCGTAAGTCTCCGACAAAAAATCAGTCAAGTAAGCCTTTGATCTCTAGATAACCGCAATATCACTTTTCTGGACCACGTGCCACGTAAGTGTAGGAGATATAATAATAATGTTTTACCGATCCATTATTTGATAACTGAAGGAAGATAGTTTCAACGTAGCTCTTAGTGAAAATCAGTTTTTGAGTTGTTATTATTGAAAACTTGCTTGGATACTATTTTTGCAATTGTCACTAATAAATTGTTGAATCTTTCGTATTGTTTTTTTATTCATTTTTTACGTTAGCTACACACAGGAGGCACTGAGGAAAATAATTTCCCTCAGGGCCTGTGTCATCTTTAGGGATGCTGGGTGAGGGTCTTTTTGAGGAAAGGAAGAAGTGACGTTCAAGGAAGGAAAAAGGTAAGAGGGAAGGTAGGATTCTGGGAGTCAGGTCTCCAGGAGTAACGGACATACGAATCCATTTCTTCCGCTACGGTACAAGACAATGTTCCGAGAGAGACCTGCTGGAGAGGTCAAAAGGTCTCCCTCAACAAGTCTCTCACGATCTGGCATGCCTCGCAGCTGGTGGGCAGATGTATCCACCGCTAAGACCCGGACTAACCTCACCCCCGTGAACCCGGGCACCCCTGCTGAGTCACCAAAGAGTGAACCGAAGAGTGAAGCGAACGGTGACCTATGGCAGAGGCGTTGGTTATCCGTTAACTGGTTTCCGAGACCGCAGCCGTACCCGCCTCCTAAATTGAAAGCAACGTAATAACGTACCCACATAATAAAAAAAAATAAAAAGTGGTAAATTGAAATTCATAACAATTCAAACTTACCTTAGAAAGGAGTGTTGAGATATTTTATTAGGTGTAAATATTGTGACCGAAAGGAAGAATTCTTCGGAAATATCCTAGAAAGATTTGGTACAGTCGAGTACCTATGTATATTCAAAATCGGCTAAGCGATGTCAGAAGTTGGCACAATAGAGAAGTTAGTTAGTCTAAGGACGTTCTGGCAGTGTTCAGTGAAGAAATTGTTAAGCCCAGTTTGTATTGCTGTAGAAGTTGGAAAGTCGAGAATTTTATTCAATAGATAAATGGAAAAAATAAAACGTTGTTAGGTAAAACCAAGAAAATTAGGTGGGTCCTGTCTTTTTTATTAAACAAAAAGTCTTAAAATATAAAAATTCTTGGTTGATAGGCCTTCGGCTAGTTGGAAAATTTTATTTTATAGAAGTAAAAATTCTTCACGCACGCTTGACTTGGGAAGTAAGCTGGTGAATGCGTGAAGAGAGCATTACGAAAAGTGTGATCGGGCGAGGCGAACGGTCGGACCTTTACGCACGCTTGACTTGGGGAGTAAGCTGGTGAATGCATGACGAGAGCGTTACGAAAAGTGTGATCGGGCGAGGCGAACGGTCGGGCGAGGCGAACGGAAGTTGAGAGGGAGATATAAGTAAGTGAAGTTTTACTTCAGTCGTGTGGTCTAAAGCACACTCGTTTTTTTAAAATTTCTTTTACTTCACAATTAATTAATATTTGCGGCGTGTTCCAGTGTGAAGTATACTCTCATTATGGCACTGGTGAAAGACCACCATTCAGAATTGAAACGCTGCTTAAAATAACTGTAGCCGCATTTGGTGACCTGGTGACCAATGACCATACATATCTGAATAGCCAGATAATTTTCCACCTTCCTCCTCTCCATCTCCTCCTCCACCTACGTTCAGCATCACAACAAAATCCAATTGGGAACGCCATAATCTTAGTGGCTCCAGACGGGAGCATTTTGAACTCTTGTGTTCACATAAAAAGGTAAAAAGGGTCTGACGGTCTATAACAAGCTTTTTAGTGCAACATCAATGTATTGAATTTTTTTTTATTTATTTATTTATATATATTACAATAAATTACAAAATGATATTTTGTCTGTCCAAGTGAAAAGGATTCCCGTTTCAGGATAGCCAAATTGCATGTTTAGTTCATAATGTTCTTAGCAAAGGAATGGTTTCGTTCAAGAGATCACAGGAATGATCTTCTAAGTCAATACGACTTTGAGAACATTAATAATTACATTCTGAACAAAGGGATGGTTTCTTTATTTCCTTGAAAGAATCGCAAAGATGTAATTATTTTCAAGGTCATTTTGGAGAACATTAATAATTGCATTCAGAATAAATTAATAGTTTCTTTCGGGAAATCTCAAGTATAAAATTCTTTCCAGGTCATGTTGGAGAACATTTACAATTACGTAATTAGAATTTAGATATTTATAAAACAATAAATATCATATGAATTCCCATTGTATTTATGACTAATGAATTGATGTAAAGTACTACAATTTTTAGAAGTTCTTAAATAATAGAAATTACACATTTATAAAAAAGAAAATTATATGATATGATTTTTTTTCAAGGTCATTTTGGAGAGCATTGATAATTGCATTCAGAATAAATGAAAGTTTTCTTTCGGGATATCACATGTATGAGATTCTTCCTATGTTCTTTGTTTAAATTCCAATTTTATCTCAAGTCGCGTGGCCGTAAAACTACTTAAAATTATCGTGGCTTTTCCTAATAGCACTGAGTATTCCCGCGTCGGTAACAAACACAGTACAAAATACCATTTTGTTACGTTTAAAGCGGTTTGTTTTATAAACAATGCAAAGTACCTACTTAAGTACCTAACTATAAGCATAATAATAGTCATTAAGGCTTGGGTTTAAGATGAAATTTTGTAAAATAGGCCGTTTGTCGGAATACCACATTTGCAAACTCATTTTCATGGGCAAGTATTTTTAACCCCTTGGGCCTAGGTTCTGTTTTGTCGGAAGGTCAAAATATTTCCGCTTTTTTTACATTAGCTCCATACAGGAGGCCCTGAGAAAAACAAAATTCCCTGAGTTCCTATGTCATCTTTGGTGATGGTGTGTGGAGGGTCTTTTTATGGAAAGGAAGGAGAGGAGAAGTTCTGGGAAGGAATAAGATCTGAGGGGTGGGTAGGAATCTGGGGTTCAACATGTCCAGTAATGACGGACGAATGAATGTGTCCCACTGCTAGGCGATGGGTCGAGAGAGTCCGTCTGAAAAAATCAAAAGGTCTCCCTCAACCAGCCTCTCCCGATTTGTCCCGCCACGCGGTGGGCAAATACATCCGTCGCCAAGAACTGGACAAATTTCACCTCATAAATCCGGAAATCCCTGCTCAGTCACCAAACGTAGCGAACCACTTGGAATAAAATCTAAATAAATGAAATATTTCTGAACGTGTCTGAAAACTAAAAACTGTTTTTTAAAGGTCATGAAATACGCTTTCAAATTTTGTAATTCAAAATAAACTTTTAATACAATTTTAATAAACTTTTAATATTTTTTTAATACAATCATAAAAATGGCTCACCTTACGTTTTTTTTTAACTAAAATGATTAATAATAAAAAAAAAAAAACCAACGTATTTTATTAGACAAATGTATTATAAACGTTATCGTTAGCTCACCTTTTTGTCATTTTTTGTAAAAATAATTAATGAAAAATTCCCAAAGGAACATTGGTTTCATGAAGGTGTACATTTTTTGTGAAACTTTCATTACTGAAAATAAATTGTGTTATTTTCTCTTTCTATCACCGTTTAGATCATGTTTCCGACCATGATAGTAAGGGAGACACAACAATTTCTATGAGACCTGTACAAGTTGCTCCGAAAAGCGAACAAATTGGCCTGATGGGTTAGACCTACATCAGTGGTAGTACCGAATTTTTAAACAATCGGTGGTCCCTGTTTTCTAAGTTGTCGTGTTATATTCAAGGGAATTTACGGCAAACCTTAATTCAAGGATCATTTAGCGAGAATGGATCCATTAACGAGGAATGGGAGAGCCTGCCCGAAAGTTACGATTACGGAACGTGAAACAGGAACCGATCTTTTATTTTAGTTTGAATATAAACATCACGAATGATAAAAGTCTTGATGGTCTCTGTGGTCGAGAGGTTAAGATCCTCGTTTCAAGTCCAGAGGTCACGGTTTTGAATCGCGGCGTGCGCAAGTAAGGCATTCGTCCTACGGGCCGGTAAGAATCAATAAAAACCGAGTGCGGTTTACAGAGAGTCCACTGATGCATATATGTAGATACAGCGGTTCAATGTTTCAGTTGTTATCGCTACGGATATCACTTAACGAAATCTTTTAGGTATGGCGTGTTACAATTCGCCAGGGCCCGATTTACAATGACTGACTCTAGCTAACTTATAACTAATTCGGTGACCAGACAACTCAGAATGAAACCAACTCAGAAGCACCTCAGAAAGGTCATTAAGAGTGATGATAAAAAAATACAAAAAAATTGGTTAAATAGGTTGAGTTAGGTTAGGGTTACCGGCTATTTTAAAATTATTTTTTCATAGGTTTTAATGACCTTTCTGAGGTGTTTCTGAGTACGTTTCATTCTGAGTTGGCATGGAACCAACTAATTCTACCGTTCGTGCAACTTCCTCCACTACTAACGTCCGTTCTATACTTGTTTGTTGATGATTATTTCTTTTGAATTAACCCGCGTCGTCCTCCCTAGTACCTTTAAAAATATTTTTTAGATTTTTTTTTAAGTGAAACTTCTTTAGCGCGATTGTGTTTTAAAACTCGATAAAACGAGCGACACTTAAATGTATTATGTCACGGGTATTCGGTTATAATATAATACGATAAATCCAAGGTTTTACGCGAGCCTTCAATAGTGTTGCGGTATAAAACACTTGACGAACTTTAGCGGCTAGACATCCAGCAAACCAAGGTTCAAATCCTACGAAATCTAATCTTCTGACCACTCCAAAACAAACAGGCAAAAGAAAAAGAAAGCGACATCTAGCGACTTCGAAAAAGAAAACACAAATACCAAATGTTAGGAAAAGGTGCACTGGAATTCGGCGGCAAAAATATGGATAAAATCATTCTTCTCATTGAAAAAAAAAGTGCTTCGTATTCTCCTCACTCTTATCTATTTTAGTTTTCTGAAGGTTTCACTTTTACCGCGTGCGAATTTCATATTATGTTTTTTTTATTTGGGCACATTAAATAATATCACAAAAATTCCATAACCACTTCGTCACATGACTCATAGTCAGCTATTTTTTACATGTTCACGAGCCATTCGGCCATCTACTCATTCTTTTCGTCACTCCAGTTGGACAAGGTTCTAACTGACATTTTTTTCAAAAATGAACTTTGAATGTAAAAACCATTTCTTTTGCTCATTTCTATAACAGAAATAATTTTCAGAGCTATCTGTGTTATATTTATTTCCGTAAATCCTTGAATGACGAAGTTCTAACATTAAGTTTTAAAGATTATACTTATTTTAAAAGGTTCTAACATTGCTTTGAATCTTTTGCAATTACTCGTACCATTTTGTTTTTATCTAACAGGTGAAGGTTTTTACGAGGCGCGGTATTCATTGATTTTTCACAATTTAAATATATTTTTTAGCATGTAATTATTAACCCCACTAGGGTTCGCCTGTATCGTGGTTAATAATTTCATAATATTTTCAAATTAAGACACAAATAAATATCGGTCATTAACAAACCGTTAAGTACAAGCAAAATAATAAAATTTTAAAATTACAATGAAAAAAGGAGGAAATTTGTAGAAAAAATAATATTTGATTTAACAACCATTTTCAACAATAGAGAAAATTAAAAAATATACTCGTATATCCTCATGGTTTATAAAAATATGAGTAAAAAATAACATAATGAAAAAAACATAGATTTATAAGCTGTTTATATTATAGTGAGTAAGTATCAAATTTTCACAATGATTTTGAAAGAAAGACTAGAATATTACTCAGAAAACTTACTAGGAGAATATCAGGCAGGGTTCAGGAGGGGGAGATCCACCACTGATCAACTCTTCACTACTCGACAAATCCTGACAAAATGCTGGGAATTCGATATAGATATATATCAACTATTTGTTGACTTCAAACAGGCGTATGACAGTATAGATAGGGAGAAAATATATGAAATACTCCTCAATTTTGGAATACCGCCCAAAATAGTCAAGCTTGTAAAAGCAACAATGGTCGGATCACGGTGTCGAGTAAGGATAGGAGGTGAAACAATGGAGGATTTTAACGTTTCCCAGGGACTGAAACAAGGTGATGGCTTAGCACCCACCCTTTTCAATATTGTACTGGAGCACGTCGTGAGGAAGACAATGATCAGTACCGACTCAAACATCTGCTACAGAAGCAATCAAATAGTTGGCTACGCAGATGACCTTAACATTGTCGGAAGATCCCTACAGGCTGTAAGAGAAGTGTTTGACCCTTTGGAGACTGCGGCAAGAGAGGTGGGTTTGCAAATCAATGAAAATAAAACAAAAATCATGATGCAAACCAGAACCCCTCACCGCAGAATAAAAGACAAAGTGAAATTCAAAGACAATTATAATTTCGAAGTGGTCGAAGAGTTTACCTACCTGGGCTCCATCATAACGCAGGACAATGAAGACCCAGTAGAAGTAAGAAAGCGCATTACAGCCGCTAACAAAACTTACTTCGCGTTGCTGCCAGTGTTCAAATCCCGAAACGTCCATAGGAAAACCAAAATAACCTTATATAAAACAATTATCAGAACGGTCTTGGCCTATGGATGTGAGGCGGGAACACTGACAGCAAAGTCAGCGGAACGGCTGGAAATCTTCGAAAGAAAGGTACTTCGAAGAATCTTAGGAGCGGTGCGAGAGGGAGAGGCATGGAGAATCCGCCACAATAATGAGCTCTATGATATTTACCAAGCTCCCAGACTCTCCACCCATTTAAGACTCCAAAGATTAAGATGGGCCGGACATGTGCACCGAATGCCAAGCACACGAGTACCGAAGAAGGTTCTGACAGGACACCCGGGAGGTAAACGAAAGGCGGGCAGACCTAGACTGAGATGGGAGGATGATGTCAGGAAGGATGCAAGAGGATTACTCCAGGTTGCAGATCGGAAGAAGACGGCCGAGGACAGAGGGCGGTGGAGGCTTATTTTGAAGGAGCTCGAATTGGGCTGTAGCGCCATTGAAGAAGAAGTATCAAATTGTTTTGAAATAAACAACAATATTAAAGTGAGTAAGTATAAAATAATTTTGAAATAAATATGAAAGAAACCTTTTAGATCAGAATTGAGAGAGTATTACATAAGTTAGCATAAGTTCAGCATATTATAGTTTTCATTCCACTGAAGTGCCATTTAAGTGTCATTATTTAAATAAAAAAATTTAACCTCACTTGGTTAACAATTTCATTAAGTGCAAAATAATATAAATATCGAAAGACAATATTGTTACAATAATATTTCTCACAGAACGGGCCTCTCCTAAGCTGTAGGAAGTAATGCATGTAAATAAGTAGAGTGACCATGTGTCATTTTTTTTGTTGGCTTATTATCTTTAATATTTAAACTGGTATTTTCCTAATGGGTATCCACCTTGAATGCTGCAAATATGCTATTAATTTAGAAAATTAATATGTAATAGTAAGTTAAGTAGAAAATTAAAAGGAATCTGTAGTATAGTTTAGTTGGATTGGGTTCTAATTTCACCTAATCATGCTATGAGATGTCAAAGTTTGCAAAAACGAATTCTCATAATCTATTCAACAGCTAATGATTTTGAAGTTCAATTTGGTAAAAAGTATTTTAGTTTACATATTTTAAAGGAAATATTTAATTAGAACGTGACCCTAGCTTGTAATGGAATTAGATAAATGTAGTTAGAACTTTATGCAATGAATTATTTATTATCTGCAAATCAGATATGTGTTCTATAATGGTAAGTAAATGTCCGATTTTAATATTTCCCTTTAAAATCTATTAAACTAAAATACTTTACACAAGATTCAACCTCCAAATCACAAATCTGTAAATAGATTAAGAGAAATCAACTTGAAAACTTTGACAACTCTTAACTTGTAATACAGTAAAGTGAATTTGGAACCCTGTCCAACCAAAGTGACGTTTTGTCAAATTATAATTTATATTTAATTACCTGTTACAAACGAACCCTTAAAATATTACAGTGAATCCATTATTTGACAATGTTATATGATAATGACATTCAGCGTAAAGGAGGTAAATGCTAAAACAGAGATCTGCAATTCCGACAGATTGCTGGGTTTCAAGCTATTATTAGTCTGCCGCTGCCGTGTGCATTCATCGCGCAACATTTCCTGCTAATTGTAATTTAATTCACATTCAATATATACAAAGAATATTTGCGGCACAATCCAGAGTGAATGATGCTCTCGGCATCAGCCTGGAGAAAGACCTCCATTCAAAATCGAAACCTCAGTATGTAGTTTTAAATTGTTTTTTCCCTGTTTTTGTCCAAATGTGAACAGCCAGGTACTTACTTCCTGACATTCCTCCTTCCTATCTCTTTTCGTTTCCCACTCTCCCCTCTGCCTCACGATATACCCTAATTTGGCATAGTCCCATTGCTTGCGAACACTGGGAGGCTGTTGGGACACTTGTGCGGCATTCTAATATTCCAGTGCCCTCTTTTTTTAATTGACCACCTTAAGGTAATTTCTCAAGTGAACCCCACGCTAAAATTCCACAAACCGAAGCTAAAACGAACATGGCACACCCAAATGAGAAATGTTGATGGGAAAAAGAGAGCACGAAGAAAAATAATGGCAAGAAGCTATTTATAAGAGGATACAAAACACTGTAAAAGCTGTTGCTACAGAGTTTCCTTTTTGAAAGTTTGTCTATTGCTATCTGGAACATTAGGCAATTAAACTTTTTAGTATTTTAACTGCTCCTAACCGCCTGGCGCCAGTGAAACTATGGCATCTCCAAGTGGGGTATGTTGTGAGGCTGAAGGTAGTAGAGGGGAAGGAAATTGGGAAAAGGAAGTTGGGGAAGTATCTGGCCTTTCAGATCCGATAATCAATGGTTGAAGCCATTTCAAGCAATATTTAAATTCTGAATGTTGGGCAATAATAAGACTCTATTTTATTCGGGAACGTGCCGCAAATATATCTTGTATTATATTATTATGAAATGTTTAAATTGTGAAATAACCCAACAACCCGATAAGCAGTAATTACCCTTGTCTGTTGAAGTCTGCCATCCCGGACATTTCTCAGCTTAATGTTTGAAATGTATGTGTAATATTTTCAGATCACGACATCATTAGATTTATAGTTTTTTACATTAAATTTATAATTTTTTATATTAGCTCCTCGCAGTCGTCTGTCACTCTTATCTTACGGGATGCTATGTGGGGTTTTTTTTTTAACGAAATGAATTTCTGAGAAGGAAAGAGGTATGAGGGGTGGGTAGAAATCTGGGAATAAGTGTGTCCAGGAATGACGGACGTATGAATCCATCCCTCCACCTGCGGTGCAAGGCGATGGGTTGAGAGATTCTGGCTGGTTAGATCAAAAGACCTCCCTCAACCATTCGCGCTCCCTCAACCACCCCTGCAAAATCACCAAAAGTAGCCAACCATTTGGGGTATCCTAGGCACAGATGCTGGTTATCCAATAATTATTTACCGGGGCGGCGGTACCCATTCTCGCCAAAATGAAATGATCCCTCTAACGGACCTGGATAGTAAAACTGATAAAACTTTTCTTATGTAGTTGGATTTCTATATGCAAAATTACTCGTACGGTTCAACGTCCCCTTTTACGACGTACTCTTTCAAATTTAATTAAAATAATCGATTAGTCAGCTAAATCCTAATCGTCTCTTTGGTACGAGGAGCTTCTACATTTTGTAATGTCATTTTGGTACTCGTTTAGTATGCAAATTAATATAGTGACTTGAATGCGAAGCAAGTGTTTTTGAGAATTTTAATCAATTTGCTAAATAGCTCGCAAAGTACAATCATTAATTATTTAAGTCTCAGAGATGAAGCAGGGGTACGTAGTTAATGGTATGCGAACTATATTGCTACTCGAAAACTGTGTGGCGTATTGGTAAAAGTAATATAAATCCATGTAAAAAATATCGATGGATTGACAACATCTGGGTTAACATTTTAAGTACAGTTAGTACTTTAGTATACATAATGATATAAGCAGTCTTCTTCTTTTTCCTTGTATTGTTCCAACTTATTGCCTAGGTAGGCTGTCGGGGTCGGCTTATATCGTTCTCAGGTTCTAGGTATCGCTTTCTTCCAGGCCGATTCTCTTTAAAATTTTGTAGCTTTTAGTCATCTATGAGTATGGAGTGGAAGTCATCCACTGGATGACTTCCGATGAAGCTCCATAGACATTGCCTGCTTCCCTGTGTGGTCTGGTGGTCTCCGTCTTATGTGCCCATACCATCTCAACTGTCGTTCCTTCGACATAATGTGAACAGTGTGATGTGTTAATGTCGTTAACTTCGACATAATGTGAACAGTGTGATGTGTTAAAATAATGTTTTCCTAGACAGCTTGTGGTTTGACATGTTTATTATTATGTACATTTGGATACAAAATATTTTTAAACCCCACCTCTTGCGTTTCCCTTCCCTCACCGGTCTTCTCCGTCCATCTCCCCCGCCATCCCCGTTTCTATTACCCCTTCCCGCAACGCCTTCCACCTTCAACCTCCCCGCTCCCATCCACCCTCCATGCCACTAAACTATATAAAATACACACATTTTTTGAACAACTAGCGCGCCACCTATTGTAAATTTCATAACGTCAGAGCTCACCATTATATATAGAAAACTTCGTTGGCGTGCACACAACAAACAGCAACGACGGTCTCCGTTATCCGGGTGAGGTTCTTGACGTGCTTGGTGCGCAAATAAATTTCATTTATTTAATTTGTTTTATTTCACAATTAATTAATTAAAAATAATACAGAGTACATTTGCGGCACATTCCAGAATGCAAGATCACCCAAGTATCGCCCTGGTTAAACCACCATTCAGACTTGAAACGTTGCTTGATAGAGCTTTATCCATCTTCGTTGACCCAATCTGAATAGCCAGGTACTTGCCCACCTTCCTTTTTCCCATCTCCTTACCCTCCCCACTACCCTCACAACATACCCCATTTACCTCATTTGGGGATATATTGTCTCACTCCAGTCGGGAGCAGCTGGAACTCTTGTGAGGTATTAACATTAAAAAAAAACAAACAAAACAAAACAACAATTAAAAAATAACAAAAAAAAACAAATCACCAAAGTTTCATCGCAATCTGTTGAATGGTATATAAAGAAAAAAATCTTTTTTATTTACAAAGACTAAACAAATATATACTACTAAATGAATGAAAATAAATTTGTTTAAAGAATTTTTTTTTTTTTTTTAAAGAAAGACAAACATTGTTGGGTTACAAATAACCCAACAATGTTTGAAAATCTCCTACTACCACCATAGAAAGCCGAAAATGTTGCTTGTGTTGTGATGGAGGACTTAGTCAGCCGAGGAATTGAACACGCGACGCCCGGATGGGATCCAAGCGCCATGCCCACTCAACCACTGACCGGTCGGTGGTTGAGTGAACTGGGCATGTTGCTGGTATAGCTAAATAATAAATAACAGTTTAATATTAACTGAACGGTAAAACAATGTATACCATTTTGAACCTTTCAATCACTGCCATTACTTTTTCTTCAGTAATTGCAAATTTATTTCGGTATGTTTTTTTTTTAAGGAATCTTTAGTTCTGATCATTTTTATTAAACACTGGTACAAAGCTAATTATATTCTTTTAATTTAACCTTTACTTTTAGTCATTATTTCAGGTTTTGCATGTCTAAGCAGCTTCACTAATTAAACTTGTGCTGAGGCAGTCGTTTTAGCAATAGGTAGTAGCAAGAAAAGTCTTGGCGTAATGATAACTAAAATACATAATTGCCTACTACAAGAAAAAACGTTATTATTTTAAAAAAAGTTTGGGCACTTCTGTTTTTCGACATTTCTAATAGCATTTCTGTGCCATTTTACATTTTTAATTGAAAATTTCCCAAATAATTATTTCAAATTGTTAAATTGTAATTCTAACAGGGGGTTTGAGCAAAATGTGGAGCTTTTTCCTTTTGAAGTGATGTGCGTTGCTCTCAGAAATTAGTGTTTGATTTAATTTCTTCGAAAATTTGATTAGTTCTTGTCAAACAGCCAGTTACTCTTGGAGCAATCAAATCTTCATTGATAAATTTTGTACTAGGTGAGGCCTTTATTTTACAGTAACACTCAGGAGGATCTCGGGAAAATAATTTCACTCAGTGCCTACGTATGTAATTATAAAAAAATTATGTCGGGTAGCAAAATGATATCTACGTTTTTTACTCCATATGATATGATCAGGAATCGCTGGTTAAAATCCGGCGCGTGCTGTTATATCCTGTATAAATAGAAGGTAAGGTATATTATTTATCTAAGGGTCAAAAATAATATTATTTTTCCGCCGAAGTATTTTTTTTAATAATTCACGAGAGTTCCAGCTGCTCCCGTCTGGAGCCAGTGAGACTATGGCATCCCCATAGTTGTAGGGAGGGGAAGAAAATGGGGGAGAGGAAGGTGGGGAATTAACTGGCTCTTCAGAGTAGTCATCAAATGCGACTAAAGCCATTTCAAGCAAGGTTTCAATTCTGAATGATGTTCTTACACCAGGGCAATACTGAGATTATCTTTCTCTCTGGAATGTGCCGCAAATATTAATTTATTTGAAATGAATTAATTGTAAAATGACACAAATTAATCAAATAAAATTTATTTGCACACGCCGCGATTCTATAAGTTATTCCCAAATAATTTATTTTCTTTGTTCCAGGAAAATGGACTGGCATCGTCACGACTACTAGGATTACCCACGCTACTCCTGCTGCCCTGTTTGCCCATGCAGCCTCCCGGTACTGGGAAGACGACAGCAAGATCCCTCCTGCAAGCAGGAAAACCTGCAAGGACATCGCACTACAGCTGGTGGACAACCTGCCTGGGAGGGATATTAATGTAAGAAAATTAATTATTCTTGTTGAGAATTCATATTATATGATACGTTTATGCGTCAACGCAACATAATGAAATATTAATTTTAAAATAATACCGTCTCTACACAGAACATACTGTGAGGGTAGTTTTAAGGAAAGTAGTCAAATAATTATTAATCGTTTTCGTGTTTAATTCGTAGAACTCCACTGATTTTCAGTTTTATTTTTATTACATCTATTTCGGTTTACTATGCCATTTTCAAACTGTAGTTAAACCACCTTGAGGTGCCTCATATACCTACACAAATCTAGATGTCAATTTTTGAAGGTATTTGATACACCATATTTTGTCGAAAAAACTATTACGAATAAAAAATTTAAAAAAGTTAGTGTCCAGACTGGTCAACTCGCGTAAAGACCTTGACGTTTATAAATGATTTTGTAGGTCACTAAACAATTGAAGATATTTCAAAACTATTTTGACCTAGGCTTGTTGAAAAAATATCGATGTATCGATATTTTTAATTCAAAATATCGATATTTTTAGCCGATATATTTTGATCCGATATATCTATATATCGATATTAAATATCCACTATCGAAAATTGTATCAAAAACGATATTTTTGTATATTTATGTAACGAAAGTCACTAGAATCCAAAACCGTATAGGAACGAACGGAAAAAGTAACTGTATTGGGTTCGTGACATCTAGCGGTTGAAATTTTAACTATTACTTATTAACTTACAATACTATCTCATATGGTGTAGGTAAGTGCATAGAAATGTATGATATTTTCGGCCATTTCGACTAAGTCATTCCCATAGCGCCTCCCACACGCACACTTTGGAGCGACCGAGTCCCGCGTTACCTCAGGCCGCCGCACAATGGTTTTACTAATATGAGAGCGTCGAAAACAAATCGGAATTTCAAATTGCAGGAACCATTAAATTTTGTTTCTATATCTTGACATCACATACCAGCGCATCTTTCACCCTATTACCGAACTCAGCAAAACGTTTCGTCGCTGCGTAACACGTCAGCAAAGATTGACTTCCCGAGCAGTCAGGACGTTCGTGTGAAAGTACAACGTTTTTTATATAACATTTAGGGACTGATAACTTTTTACACCGCTTGCTGGCAAACTTTTTTCAATGTGGATCCAATACCTTTAGGTGTGTATTAAAGATTTTAAGTTTATTTTTTTTATTTACTAATGCGACAAATTTGGGATATTTAAAAAAAACATCTCGTGAATTTAAAAAAAAATACGAAGATTTCTGGAATACTTAAGATTAAGGATAAATACTGGTTTGCCTGATACAATAAAAGGTTTAAAAATATTAGTTAGAAGATAGCTTTTTAGTTTTTTATATTTTTGTAATTATTGTCTAATAAAAATAAATACTGTTAAAAATACCATCATTTTTATTGAGATCTTTGTACATTTAAATAATACACATTGTGTATAAAAATTACCATTGATAATATTGAGCATAATACAGTATTATTTTAAAAACGCAAAATCTTTAAAAATTTGACCGATATATCGATATTTTTCCTCGATATATCGACGTCGATATTGATATTTTAATAAATATCGATATATCGAAATATCGATATTTTTTTCACTTTCGACATCCCTATTTTGACCTCTAGCTAAGTCTTGACTTGACTTGTCTTCTTATTTTTGTCTCCAATTTTGTCCTTGCTTTCATACACCATCTATTTTTAAATTTCGTATTATTTCATAACAAGTCCGTTGATAAATAAATAAATAGTTCGATTTTCAGGCGTGCGTTTGATTTATATATTGACAAGAGCAAACAATAAAGGAAGATTTTTAGAACACCTTCGATTGAAATTCCAGTAGAACAAGCACAGCAATTCCACTTGACGTCATGTGGACTGCAAACCGTTGGTTATGGACAAAAGTCAACCATCAAAACGAAATGATCTTTTTTTATTTTGACAGTTAAAAAGCTATAATGAAAATGATATAAGTAGGTGAAGTGAGATAATATTTTAAGCAATTATTGTTTGCAAATGGTTTAAAAAAATAGTTCAATTAAAATATATTATTATCGATAAAAGAAAAAGGGTCAAAGTTGTTGGTTGATCCCCGGAATCGAAATAATAATTTTTTTCCATTACTATTTTTAACCTAAAATTGACTTATTTATGTGCTTATAACCACTGGGGCGAAAGCGCAATTTAAAACTTTTTTCTCCGATTGCTCGAGATTTTTTGGTGATCATTTTGAAAATTTTCCAGCCACATTAAAAAAAATCCGATTTTTAATATGGAGACAGACAAACTGATTATAGTTCTATGTGGCTAATGAATTTATCTATCTTTTGTCGATTATCACATTTTTGTAGGATATATAAAAAAAAAAAAATTTAAATTCTAAACTTCTACTTAATTACTTACAAATAAGGGAAAATTTGCCAAAATTTGGAGCAAAGCAATCAGAGGTATTTTAAATAGTGCCATATTGTGGCAAAAAACGCTCCAGTGGGTATGTACAGAATATATGCAAGTAATTTTTTTTTTGCATTCAATGAAAATAAAAGACATACTTTTGTTATTCGGCGGTATATCCTGTCTGCATAAACCACTTCAGAACACCTAATTATATTTTGGGTTTACCGTATTTTCCCTAACCTGACTGCATATTGTGTACAAAGTAAAGGCCAACACTCAGGGGATCAGCTGTCATGGAGGCATATTTTTAAGTCATTTCGAATTTTTTAATTTTGTTTTCCCTTGTCTTCAGGACATCAGGTGAATTAATTATTTTAGTATTCAAATGCCGCGAACGTTTTTGGTAGGAATTCTATTTTATTATTTGGTTTAAATATCGAGCAATTCAATTCAATTTATTTCAATTTTATTATTTCGAAAACATTACAATACTTTACATTTCAATGGATTTTTAAAATACATTTGTACTACATTAAACACGAACTATTCAAGCAATAATAGAGCTTTCTTTTAAAGGTAGCTTTACTAATGCTAAGTATGTCGATATCCGAATAAGGAACTCCACAGTGAAAAATATTCTGGCTTTAAAAAAATATGTTCACATAGACCAAAAAACGCTGATTCTGAATATATAAGTTTTATTTAATAATATTAAACGCAAACGAGTTTATAAAAAGTCCATTTTTAATCGGGTCGTAAAAACACGCCGTCGAGGTGACGTCTCTGTTCGACGTGTAGTGGCGTCACCGTAAAGTCATTTTATGGGAATGTATGATTTGACACAAGTCATAGTATTAATTTATTCGTTTATTTACATACTGTTCATAGAGATTTAGTTGTTGTGTTCATTGAAACATTATTTAGGCCTAAAAAATGTTTCAAAAATAAAGGTGTCTCTTATTGGTTTTTCTCTATTACTGAAAATATTCAAAAACTACTGCACAAAAAAATAGTAATGCTATTTCTAGGGAGAATTCTTCGCTTTAGATCACTGATTGCCCGATCCTATAGTAATTTTTAAGAAGTGATGACGTCACACGATTCACCATACATACGGTGGTTTTCGGGGAGTCTTGAAAAATTAAAACTTTGACAATTATTTTATCTATTAAAACTAACTCTAAAAATTAAAATAAAAATGCAGTTATTTAAGTTAAAGGGTCATTTTTCATTAAAAAAATTAAAAATTGTACTGGAGTTCTCTATTAATTCTGTTTAACAGCAAGATTGCTCTCGCGACCGGCATGACCATTGGCAAATTAGTCCTGCAGGACGGAAGATAGAACAGTCTATGCTGTCGGTGGCGAAGATACCCATTGGGTACATCGAAATGAATGCTTCCAAAGATAGCTGAGTTTTGAAACCATCCGCGAATCAATCTGAAGAAATGCGTAGCAATGTGTACATCCCTCCTGACCCGTAGATGGTTCATTCCGAGCATACCCAAAATAATGTCGGTAGGATAGAGAAACGGGTAATAGCCGTACTCCCTCATCTACAGAAATTTCTTCTGAACTCTCTCCAACATGAGGGAATATTTTACTTGATGTGGACTCCAATTTACCGACCCACTTCATCATCATCATCATCTTCTTTCCCTTGTCCTACTCGGGTCGTTGACCCACTGCATCGACAAGGGGCCTCCATTCGTCCCTGTCTTGCTCTGATTGTGTGGCCTCCATCCATCGCAGTCCCATTGCATCAAGCAAATCAGTTAAATAATATTAATGTGGGGAGGGGATAAAGATGGATTAAAGGGAGATGGCGAGTTCCTGACTTTTCAGATCTGGTCACGAAATACGGCTAAAGCCATTTCAAGTACATATTATATATTACTTCAATTCTAAATTATGGTCTTACACCAGGGCTACACGGAAAGAATCTTCCAATCTGAAACGTGCCGCAAATGTGCTATGTATTGTTCAAAATGAATAAATTGTGAAATAATACAAATCGATCTTATAAAATTTATTTGCGAACGCCTTTACATTAGCTTCACACAGAAAGCCCTATATCGTGTTTGGGGATGAGGTGTGGAAGGTCTTTTTAGGAAAGGAGGGGAGAGGAAGTTCTGGGAAGGAAAAGGGTATGAGGGGTGGGTAGAAGTCTGGGGGTCAGTATATCCAGGAGTAATGGACGTATGAATCCAGCCCTCCCACTGGGGTGCAAGGTGATGTTCTGAGAGAGTATGGCTGGAGAAGTCAAAAGGGCTCCCCCAAGCATTCTCTCCCGAACCGGCCGACCATGCAGCAGGGCAAATGCATCCGCCGCCAAGACTCGGACAAACCTCACGCCGTGAACCCGGACACTCCTTCCAAGTCACACAACGTAGCGAACTACTTGATATGACCTAAGGCAGAGGTGTTGGCTATCCATTTATCCAATAAATGAATCCGGGGTGGCAAAATGAATATTTTCCCTCCCTATCGCCTAAATTTGCGACCATCGGATTGGTAGTCCCTTATCCCTCGACCTCAGAGGCTTTTAATCCAAATAAGGTTCATTGATATTAAAAGATTAACAGACAACTTGCTGAACAACCTTAACAGTTCTAAACTGCCACTAGGTAAATTTTACATCCGAATTATAAAAGGTTTATTATAGACAGTAAAAAAAAATAAAACTTTTGTACTAAAATTATTCCCAAAAATCAAAACTCACCCTATTTTTTTATTGCATCTAACCAGTTAACCGATACTCAAATAAAGTTATTCAATTTAAACTAACATTACCGGTGCCGTTAAAAGGGGGTTTGTTTAACGGTATCGATTCGCTTTTAGCCTGTTCCCCAGTATAAACCCAATCCTAACAACTATAAAAGGATAATCTTCAGTCCGACTCAAACATTCTCCAATTAATTTAACTTTGCACGATTTGCTCCGAAGGGTTCGGTAATGTTTGGTAAGGGTTAAATACACGCACGTGTAAGTATATAAGTCGTATGGATACTTACATACGTGTGCGAATGTATCCCTTGAATAGATAGTACATAGTACCTTTTTGTGAGAACAAGGGGTCTGGAAATCCACTAAGGAAAACTGATGATTTTAAGGCGTGTTGGCAAATAATGCACAAAAAAGTTAAGAGTGATAAAAGTTTTCTTCTAAGAAAGAAGCATCGCTTTAACCGATTTTCTATTCTTCTAGAGAACTGAGTTAGTTAGAATTAAATCGCTCTATCATAAAGTAATTTTAAGAATTATTATTGTTATATTTGAGTGTTTTCAGTGCTCGACACAATGAACTGGTATTAGGCGAACCATCACTAGATGAAAAATTTAAAAAAAATGTAATGTTTTCAGAAAAAAAAATTCATTTGCTCCAAGCAGGAGAGCTGGAGGAAAATAATTTCCTTCGAGGCCTATGTCATCTTTGGGACGTGTGGAGGGTCTTTTTAGGAAAGGAAGAAGAGGAAAAGGGACGGGAAATGGTATGAGGGGTGGGCAGGAATCTGGGGGTCAGTTTGTACAGGAGTCACGGACATATGAATCCGTTCCTCCAACTGCGGTACAACGCGATGTTCTGAGTCTTCCTCAATCAGTCTCCCCCGATATGACCTGCCACGATGTTGGAAAGCAGACGCATCCGCTGCAAAGAATTGGATAAACTTCACCCCTATGAAACCGGGCACCCCTGCTAAGACACCAAACGTAGAAAAACACTTGGGGTGACTTATGGCAGAGGTGTTTATTATTCAATAAATGGTTCTCGGGACGGCAGCAACCAAACTCGCCGGTCAAACTGATAACAAGTTATTTATTTTTACAATAATCATTTCAGATTTGAAAACAATGCCTATTTAATTATTTATGGTGATGCTCAGATGACAGAATTATTTTTAAAAATCTGAATCACATTCATTTTTCATTTTTTTACAACTCCACACAGGAGGCCCTGAGGAAAAAAATTCCGTCAGAGCGTACGTCACCCTTGGGGATGATGTAAGGTTCCGAGGAAAGGAAGGTAATGAAGTTTTGGGAATAAAAAAGGTTGAGAGGTGGGCAGGAATCTGGGATCAGTTAATCCAGAAGAGATATGTATGAATCCATCCCTGGTACTGTAATGCAAGGCGATGAGTCGAGAAACCTTCCTCAACCGGTCTCTTTTAATTGCCATGTGGTTGGTGGGCAGACGCATCACCTCACCTCGCGAACCCGGACACCCCTACTAAATAACCAAACGAAACTTACCATTTGGGTGCCTTATGAGGTGTTGGATATTCAGTAAATCATTCGTAGGACGGCGGTACCCGAACTGTCCTCAAAATTTAATGTTTCTCCCATCCAATATTTAATAGTTTTCTTTTCATTTTTCTTCCACTCATCCAATTTCATCTCTATCAGATGGATGATCAATATTGAATACGAATATAAACAAAAATGGGGGGCGGATCAGAGATTATTAAAACACTTTTTTACTTGCACTTAAACGAGTAAAATTAAAGGGACTTAACGTTTAATTATTTTCTATGTTGAATACCTTGTCCCAACTGCTCCAAGCTGTCTGGAGCCTGCGGGATTACGGCATTTTCAATTACTGTGTTATGTTATGTTATTTGACCGAAAATGATGAGGGGGAGGATTTGGTCACTGCCTTTTCAAACAAGTTTTAGATTCCAAATGGTGGTTTTTCACTAAGGCAATACTAGACTATCTTACACCTAACGAAATAATTTTCTTTATTGTACGTTCATCAAAAAATTCCATGTAATTTCGCTCAATATTATCAGGTTTCCCTTTATCACGTTAGTGACAATACACCGTGAAAGGGGCCAAACCTACTGCGGGAAACTCTCTTGGAAACATTAAATTTTACATCACCCCCGAGAGCGTTCGCTTCCAGAGGCGTCTTACAATGAACATTCAATAGTATTGAACGTCTTCTACGTTTACAGTGCTGCCAACGAAAGGCGGTCGTGATTAATAAAATTTTCTTAACCTCCTACTTTTCGGATACGTTTTTAGATTTTTACGGCCAAAAGTATTTTCGTTATTTGTTTTTGGGGTGTTATGCCGTGTTGCGCTACCTACGTCTTTAACCAACGTTTCCTCCTACTTTTAATTTTTTTATTTGAAACCGGTGATCTCTTTACTACAAGTATTTACTAATGTTATTTCATCAAAATATTTTCTCGTTTTGCAGAATTTTAAGAAATTGAAGGAATTTTGTCTTATTTTGATATTGGTTAAATAATACAACAGCGTTCAGTTGCTTATGATGGAAATGGCTGACATTACTAGACAGAAAAAGCTGCTCACAATTTTTTGATGTTATTATAATTATTATTTTGGAGTTCTTACTGATTTAAAAAAAAAACAGTTCTTCATGTTTCAGTATCTGATACTGAAAGTTCGCATAGATCGCAAATGACAGTTTCTCACTTTGTTGTTGATATCATATATTCCAAGTAGAGAAGAAAGAGTTTACAATTTCTTTGAGTTTCTCTTTCAATCTATTTTCGTTTAAAAAGCTGTTCGAACAATTTGGAAGCAATGAAAATGTGTAGGCTTATTTCTCTCGTAAGACCAAAAAAAAACAATTTTCTTTATTAAAATATATCATGCTTCTAAGAATATTGCTGTCGAAAACTTTTGCAAAAAATATTTAGAAGAAAGCATTACTTATTTCGAAATATTTTTTAAGTACATCGCTTTTGTTCGCATACTTAGCTCAAAAGTAAGTCACGAAACGCTTCTGTTTGTTAAATTTTCCTTCCGTTCCAATTTAGTTTCAGAGCTGCCAAGTGATGCCTTTCTTTATCTCCGTCGGTCATCATCCCTCACCCCTAAGAACCGTTTTCACCTAATACTTGTACCTTCAATTTTTCTTGGTCTGTCCAATTCGAGTGGTAAACTAAGCCAAGAGAGATGAAGATAAGCGCATGATTTAACAATATTGTAGCTAAAATAGTTCTGCTATTTTAGTTACGACTACGAAGATAAAAAATGTTAAATTAACAAACGAAAAAAAAAATTAACCAACTTTGCTAAGTTTGTCTTTATTGGTCTGTATATAAAGTTTTGCATTATGTGGCTTGCTTCTAAAAGGTTCACTGTTAGTTTTTTAAACCACCTGTTTTCAACTTTTTAACTCATGATGTGTTTGATTCTTACATTTTCTGGTTGTATATTTTTGTGACAATCTAAAACTGCTTTGAACAAAGACGGAAAAGAGTGTTGTATTTTTCAGCGGGTCTTTCTTGGTAATCATGTTTAATAATGTGTTTAGTTTTTTTATTCTTAAAATATTAAACGTTCATTAAATGAACTAGGATATTTTTACATTGATCTTTTGAAAGTCAAATACTCTCGTTAAAATATAAATTAAATTGGTGTTTGCAGTTAAAGGAAATTTGACAAATATTTTTAAATAATTGTTTTCTGCGTTATTGCGACAGGTTCCACAGTTGACGATATACAATTGAACGTCCTCCCCAAGCTAGGGTAGATTATTTGCTAACAAAATAAATCATGTTTTGAAGTTGCAAGTCATTTGACGAGTCGTACCTATCGAAATATAATTGTCGGTCGTACCGATTTCTCGTCGGTAAGACTGTGCATTTATTAGTAAGCATAGTGACCCAAGGGCATAGTTCGGCGGCGAAGAAAGTATAATAATAATATTATTTTTGTTAAAGCTTTTAAAAATTTCTCTAAATTATGCAAGTAACTCTTAGCACATATTCGTTTTACTTACAAAATAAGTACCTATAGCATATAAATAGATTTCAACAAAAAGACATCGAAGTGATTTATGAAGTTCTAAAAATAATAATTTTGGTTTTGATGTAACTCCGATTTTTGATTTGATTCTGTCTGTAACTCCGGTTCAGTAAAAGTATTTATAAAAATTTATACAAGTGTCATTTTTAAAATTGGAACTGATTTTGGGAATAATTCAAACAAGCAATAAAATAGGTAGATTTCAAAACTAACGTTGTTCAGTCGATTAGTTTCTGTTCTCTTTAAGTGACAATGTTTGTTTTTAAAAGGTGATGATTCTGAGGCAAATATTTTCAGTTACTGTACAATAATACATTCAGCTTTATATATCCTACAATTTTTTAACATTAAAACCAGTTAGTGATAATTTAGTAACCAAAATATTTAAAAAAAACTACGGCCCACATCTGAACAGAAAATTTTAGTGCGAAAATTGTGACATTACTAACATTATGTACAAATTTTGCCAAAGAAATTAAATAAATGTGAAATAAATGATGATTTAAAAAAATTAATTACAAAAATAAATTATCAAAGGAAATTAGATATTTTATAAGCTAACACCCTATGTAGGCTGAACAGTGTACAGCTAGGGTTAAAACATGATTATTGAACATAAATAATGATTAGGCACAAAAAATACAAAAACACAACGTATTTTCTCAACCATAACACTCACCAAAAATATTCATACTTTTAAAAATGATTTTTTTTTCGAAACAACATCCCACTTTTGTGGTAACGGGCAATTTTATTACCAAGATTAAATTGTTTTGACAAAGCGAATGAAAACACTTTCGCGGAATTCATTTTACATATTTTTTAAAGTAACCAGAACATAAAGGATTGATTAATTTTAGCGGTGGTTTTCTGAGTAAGGCCAACGTAAATGTAAAATTCAAACATGTGTATTTAGGAAGTGTGTTAACCAGTGATGAAAAAGTTGGTGGAGATATTGAATGAAGGGTAAATGCACTAAACATAAACTAATCGAGGAATTCACGTGGTCGGGGCTAACAAAACTTAGAGTATGCAATTCTGATTAGATTATGAAGAGAAACCTTTAGAAAACTAAAATAGACAAGAGTGGGGAGACTACGATGCATTTTTTTATTAATGTGATGGATATTTCTTTCAATTTTTTTGTAGTCGAATTCCTGTGCACCTTTTCGTATACATTTGGTCATTTTATTGATATGTGTGTTTTCTTCTTCGGAGTTGCTAGATGTCACTTTCTTTTGTGTTTTATGTTGTCTGTTCATTTTGGAGTGGTTTAAAGATTGGATATTAATTAAAAAAAAAAAAAAAATGGATTTCGTAAGATCTGATCCTTGGTCGACTAAATATCTGCAGATGTTCGTCAGGCGCTTTTTACCATTACACAAATGATACTAGCGTGGGACTGTGGATTTATCGTGTTATATTGGAACCGAATACCTTTGAATTATATAAATATTTTATATCTATCTCATTCTCTTGCAGGCTAAATCCTATAGATATATGTGTTAGTCTCTTTTTAATTTCGCTCGTTTCCGTTTAATCGAGTTTCAAATCACAACGGTGCTAAAGAAGTTTACAATTAAAAAATAACCAAAGAAACGTCAAAAGAAGCTAGCAGTCCACAATGGAGTGCTGGTACCTACTCTGATGTATTTCAGTGAGAAATGAAACTGTCCAAGAAAGGATGGAAATAGACTGAATGCTATAAAAATTAGATTTCTGAGACGCATGAGTGGTAAAACCATGAATGATTGTGTGAGAAACGTGAAGATTCGCAAAGAATGCATGGCTAAAGCGTAATGAGTAAGATTAAGAAAAGGGGCTCTTTGATGGTTTGAGCATGTAATTTTTCATTCTTTAAGAAATTAGTATAAGGAGGATAAATGACGTGATGTGATCGGTAGAAGAAGTCGGGGACGCCCAAAGAAGATACTGCACAAGATTGAACTAAAATAATCAAGAGTCACGATAACATAAGGATTTTATGTGAGACGATGTATTTTTTTATTTTATTTTTTTTATTGTTTATTTACGAAAAGATACATGAATTAAAATATATTTTTTACAATAATTAATTACATAATACATGTATTTGATGTACCCCCATAAATAAGCAGGGCTTGTGTGTATGAATGTGAATAATGCAAAGAATGTGGGACAAGGCAGTATTCTTCGGCGGTCCCACCTTTGTGGGAAACTTCTACGCCACCTCTGTGGGAATTTTTTAATATTAATTTTATATTTATTACAGCCACTTTGTATATACCTACCTAATAAGCCTTCAAATTGAGGCTTTATTTCAACAAAATTAACATTGCTTGCAAATAAAACCTTTAAAACTCTATTGAACTTCCTTCTCGGTCACTTAGTTACAAAGCTCTCTATTGCTGTCCCCTTTTAATCTGCCGTCTCAGTCTGTTATGTAATTATGAGAATCAATTTATATATGTCCGTGTTTGTAATTGAATTTAGTTAATATTAACCTCTGATTAAAACGGAGTCAAAGCGAAACCCGAGGGGCATCAAATACACTATCAACACTCCGAATTCTTGTAGTTGTATTAATTGCCATATCAAAGATACAATATTAGCTTCACTATCATTAACTAACTCCCTTCACGTACCTTCATAATTTATTTTTCTTTTGAAATATGTGCTTTTATTATGCATTGCTAATGTATATTCCTTAAAGGACTTGTTAGGATTATCTTACCATTAGCCAAAATCATTTATATTTTTTTTATGTGCTGCCACCTACTTTTGTAATTAGTCAGCGGACATATATTGAAAATACAAACCATATATTTTGGTACATTTTTAAATAATATCAAACACAATAATATTTATTTTTTACATTAGCCCCACACAGGAGATCTCGAGGAAAATAATTTCCCTCAGGGGCTATGCCATCTTCGAGGATGTTGTGTAAGTGTAGAGGGACTATTTAAGAAAAAGAAGAAAGAGGTAGATATATGAGATGGGTAAGAATCTAGAGGTCAGTGTGTCCAAAAGTGACGTACTTGTGAAACTATCCCAGCCGCTGCGGTGGAAGGGTGTGGGTCGAGGAGAGGTCGAAAGGCCTCCTTCAATCAACCTCCCGTTCCAGCCCACCTCTATGCACTCTATGAACCCCGACACCCTTGCTAAGACACTCAATGTAGCGAAATAACTAGGGGTGACCTATGGCTGGCAGGGGTGTTGTTTATCCAATAAATGGTTACCGGGGCGGCAGTACCCGTGTCCACCTCCCAAGAAAGGGAAGATAGAAACTTTTTCCAAGATCACGAAATGTTTTTGTGATATTTTTTATTGTCTTTGAGATAAATATAAGAAAATTGTACTTTTCAAGAGTTTGGCCAGAAGTGGGGGCCGTAGTATTGTAAAACAATGTGACGGTGTTTTATTTTACGATTGAAATTTTGAACATCGGCATCCAAATGCCAAAATATCGTCAACATAATTCATTTTAAACTGCAAAACTTTCGACGTAACAAGAGCAAACGTCTTTTCTTTGAGGAGAAAAATCTTTGGATTATTTAAAGTTGATTGTATAAGTAAGTGCCGCTTTTATGTGACAAGATATGGTGGAATTTTTGAGAAATTCCTCTTTGAAAGCAATAAAAAGTGCCGTAAAATGATGGGAAAAGCTTGCAATATTTTTCATTGCAAGTGAAGGCTGGATTCCACTTTTAATCAATCTTCCCGAGGACCATCTTCACACGGGAAGTTAAAAAGAAGACCAAGTTATTTAGAAAACTGCAAATACTGGAATAACCACTGGAGCGACAGCGCAATTTAAAACTTTTTTCTATGATTGCTCGAGTTTTTTTTTGTGATCATTTTGAATATTTTCCGCCTACATTAAAAAAAATCATACCTCCTAATTTAAATATGGAGGCATACGAACCGGTTATTTATTTATAAAATACATGTTACATATATTAGACAATTTAGTAGATTAGATTTATTAAATCATCATACTAGGCGGCTGCCTGTTTCATGGTGATCAATTAAAGATAGTATCTTTTTTTAGTGAAGTCTAGTATTAACACATGGTACTAGTATGTAAATTGGTAAAGTTATAATAAAAATAGAAAAGAGAAAAAAGTGCGTAAAATAAACATGTAAATAAAATAAATCTGTAAACATATGGTACTAGTATGTAGTGATTTTGAAAATAGTTAGAAGAAGTGCATAAGGATAAGATTATGGAAATATACATATCAATATTAAAATTTTTATATGTATGCGTGCGTACGTGCATGTGTATATAGGTGCACACATCCATATACACATAAACATACACACACACACACACACACACACACACACACACACACACACACACACACACACACACACACACACACACACACACACACATGCCCCTACGTACATGAATACATACATACATACATACATATATAGTTATAGTTCTATATAGGCAATGAATTCACTTATCTTTTGTCGATTATCACATATTCGTAGGATTTATGATTTTTTTTTATAAAATCGTAAACTTCTATTTCATTGCTTGCAAATAAGGGAAAATTTGCCAAAATTGGCGACAAAGCAATCCGAAGTATTTTAAATAGTGCCATATTGTGGCAAAAAGCGCTCCAGTGGATAAGTGGCTTTTTTTGCAAAATGTTTGTATAATAACTCCTTTAAATTTTTTTATTATAAACACCACTCTGCCAACTGCTCCCAACCGTTTGGAGCCAGTGAGTCGATGGTATCCCCAAATGGGGTGTGAATTGGTGGGGATGAAGGTAGTGGGGAGGGAAAGGAGATGGGAGAGAGGAAGGTGAGGAAATTTGCTGTTCAGATCGTGGTCACCAAACACGGCCAAAGCCATTTCAAGCAAAGTTTCAATTTTAAATGCTGGTCTTACACCAGGGCGATACTGATAGTATCTTTCAATTTGAACGTGCCGCAAATATTCCTTTCACTTATTTGTAACTATTTTATTATGAAATTACACATAATTTATTTTTTTTGCTTTACGGATCGCTAGGCGAGAACCTTACAGGGAGGTTGTCGATATGCAAATAATATTGACCGCCATAATTTAAATGCGTATTTATACAGGCATCTAGAATTACTGGAATGTAGTGAATGCTGTATCAGAGTGGGCCATAATATATTCCAATAGGTGAATGAAAAAACGGGAGAGTTGTGGGTGTTATTTTCTTTAAAGATTAAATAAAAATACAATCATCAATCAAACAATATTAATAGCCTAGAGACTGCACGGTCGAAATTTAAGAACCAGGCTAAAAATGCAACTCTGATGACGCGCCTTACGCAAAACTGTTTTCGTTCGTGGAGTTTGTTTACAAATCTACTTTTGTAATAGAACCGAATTAAAGCAATGCTAAAAGATGGCGCCATTTACATTAACAGCTAGCGTGAGGCATACCGGATGGCAGGCGAATATATAACTGGATTTGTAATTTTGTGAATCTCTCCGGATATAGAGAGATTCACGGGGGAATATTATTACTCTATTATTGTATAATTATTACTTTATTACTCCTATGGAGAGATTGACGATAATATGATTATTAATATAATTGGAGATTGTGAAAAATAATACCACGCGTCTATATATAACACATGACGTCATTGCCTGTCGCGGTTACTTTGTACAGGTCACTAGCTATCTCTAGATCCAAGGAAATGGCTATTTTTGGAACCGGTTCCTACTGAATTTATAAAATGCTCACTCATACTTAAACTGGGCGAAGCCGAACCAAAGCCGTGTCTAACAGCAAAAGCCTGCGGAGCGGTTTTTAACTGCTAGTATCATTATTAACACGTGTAAAGCACGGGTCACATCATGCTGGTTGCCAGCGGCTGCTTACCAGCGGCTGGTAGTAGTAGCAGCTAGCAGCGGCGGGCAATCTGGTCACACTACGCTGCTAGTCGCGTCTCGCACTCTCCAGTTAGTCATTCACTATTATGTCGTCTGTCGTTTCACGTAAAAAGCTAATTAAGCAGTTGTTGAGAGAGGATGTCAGAGAACTTAGTTTAGAAATGCTTAACCAGAGAGAGTTAAAAAAAAAACAAGGATAATTTTGAAAAACGTTTAAAAATGTTATTATTTGTTTCGCAGTCCACTTTAACTCAGACATTATAAATAACTTTAATTATATCAATTAAAAATTATAAAATAGTCACAACTATTTATAATATTATTATATTACAACTTCACAAAAAAAACACTGCTTTCTCGTTGCTGATAGACGCAATAGTGGTCAGACTGCGCTGCCGGCTGGTGTCAGCGGTCACGTGATTGATTATTCGCCGCTGCTTGCTACCAAAAGTTAAACATGTTCAACTTCGTCAGCCGCTGACAAATACTCGCCGGCTGGCGACGCCAGCGCTGAATTTTGTGGTCACACCAAGCTGATCGACGGCTGGCAGAAGCGGCTTCTTCAACTCGCGGCTGGCAACCAGCGTGATGTGACCCGCGCTTTAAACCTACAAATATTTTTTCAAAGTAATATTAAATAAATGTATATCGATTTTAAAGACCTCGTTTGAAAAACTGGTGGGTGGACGTGCCGTTAGGTACTAGGTGCCTAACTAACTTAACCTTCTAAATTGATTTGAAGGTTAAAAACGAAGTGTATATAGAGTATACGAAGTGTATATATGAAAATTGGATAAAATTTGTTAGAATTATTGGAAAATGTCGATTATAATAACGAAGAGAAATAATATCTTTATTTAAATTTCAAAATACACTTCAGTGCGTAAAATTTCAATAATTTATCGGTTCCTTGGATAATGGACATGAATTTGAAAAGTTACTTACAAATTCAATAAATGAAAATAATGTTTCATATTTATCTTTGGAATTCCGTTGAATTCTATGAAAAATCTAACATTTTTTGTGTACTTAACGAATTATATTTTTTTTTCTTTAATTAGTTTTCAATACCTATATTTATTATAAAAAACAAACATTTTTGTATTTAACCACGAATATTATCTCAGTTATTATTATATCTTGAGGAAGCTTGGTCAAAGCGAAACCGTTCGATATGTAAAATAATAAATTCGTGATTAAAGTGTTCGTTTTGTTTTTTTATAATATAATGTCTAACCACGAAGCAATTGCTGAAAAAAAATCTGAAATATATTAGTTTGTAAGTGCGCAAATAAATACACAAATGGACCAATTTTCGTCAAGAAACTCGTCATGTACGTACATATTTTTTAGTGATTTTATTGAAACTAATATTAAAATTCTAAAATATGCGTTTGCTAGAATATGTATTGATTTATTTTACTGCATGATTATATTATTTGAAATGGGTGTGTTACAATACAAAATCTTTTTTGAAAATTTAACAAATCTGCCAACGACCTATGGACTAACCTTTTTTGACGACCTCCGTAGTCCAGTGGGTAAGACTCTTGACTCACATTCCGGAGGTCGCGGGTTCGAACCCGGCGTGCGCAAATAAATTTTATTTGATTAATTTGTGTTATTTAACAATTAATTTATTTAAAATAATATATGGTATATTTGCGGCAGGTTCCAGAGTGGAAGATACTATCAGTATCGCCCTGGTGTAAGACCACCATTCAGAATTGAAACGTTGCTTGAAAATGGCTTTAGCCGTGTTTGGTGACCAGATCAGAATAGCCAGGTACTTCCCAACCTTCCTCTTCCCCACCTCCGCGGAACCGGAAACGGAAGAGTTAAAACTATAAAGAAAAAGTACAATTTTATTTTTTAAGATTTGTTTAATTAAATTTGAATTTTGTACTTTTAGTACTCGAAATTAAACCGAGGTAAATTATATTTTTTCTTCTTTGCGTGCCCTATCAGGTCCCCCCGACGTTGGCGATCACTCTTGAAAATGTCTCTCTGTCTTGCGCTACCCGGAATGGCGCCTCCACACTTCGAATGCCAGTCCACTCTCGTGTACTTCGCAGCCAAGAAATTTGTCTTCTACCAGGCCCTCGGCGACTCTCTATCTTGCCTTTCAATATTAAATGGAGCAAGTGATACTTTTCCGCTCGAAGTGTATGACCCAGATATGAAATTTTCCTGATTTTTATAAATATAAGCAGTTCTCTATGTGCTCTAGCCCGTCTGAGAATTTCTGTGTTGGTAATCATGTCGGTCCATGGGACCTTGAGCATTCTCCGGTGAAGCCACATTTCAAAACCTGTTCATTGTATTTTCTTTCAAGGTCCATATTTCACATCCATACTGCAAGACCGAACACACATCACATTTTAGCATTCTCTGCCTTAGTTTTAAGCTGATATTGTCATTGCAGAAGAGGGATTTCACTTTAATAAACGCAGTTCTTGATGCTTCAATTTTGCACCTAACCTCTACATCTGGGTCAAGAGTCTCCGTGAGAATACTGCCGAGGTATCTAAATCTTTCCACCTTTTCGACATTGCAACCATTTAACTGTATCACCGATTCAGAGGGATCTAGTCGTCCAAATTTCATCCATTTTGTTTTATTGACGTTGATCGTTAGGCCCAGTTGCTCACCAGCATTATTAACAAGATTTAATACTGGAGGTCATCGATACAGTCAGCAAGTAATACAGTATCTTATATTATTAATGACAACTCCGTTGATCTTCAGACCCTTCTCAGTATTACTTAGGGCTCTTTTAAAGACATAGTTGGAATAAAGATTAAACAATAGTGGCGACAGGATACAGCCTTGTACTCCACGCTGAATGGCAATTCCATTAGATCTCTCATTCCCATGGCTTATTTCTGCTGTTTGGAACCAATACAGATTTTTAATGAAATTCTGGTCTTTAAATTATATTTAATAGAAAGTAATTTGGCTGTTTTTACACCTTTGAGTCTGTTTCGGTGTTCTTCATATATTAAACCAGTTCCACAAAATAATTTCTCAATGGCTACACTGCTGAGGGGAGCTGATAAGTATTGGCGAACTATTGGCACCAGATGGGGGTATTTGTGCGTATTTACTTTCCACCACGTAAGGGGACCTACTCTTTCTTGTACTCCCGAAGGTGTGACTGTATCTCTAAAAATAAATTGTCACCATCGTCAATTGTAGAAGAGTTCTCCTCCTGGTCTCATTTGCACTTAACATCGATTCCAATATTTGTAATGATGATGATGATTTTGAAGTAGAAGACTGCACTTCGATATCTTCAATCGTAAATTATTCTTCTTTTAGAGTTCTGTTATAAAGTTTGCGGAACCAGAAACGGAAACGAAAGTGAAAAAACTTGCGGAACTTCTGCAGAAGCGGAAGCGAAAGCAGAGTTCTTTTGCAACACTATTTCAAACCTTTAAAAATATGTCCCTGCCCCTTTTATCCTATTGAGGAAATGAAAAAAAAATGAACGAATGTACAAGGCGTATAAATAATAATTTTAATACCTGGCTAATTCTTAGAGTGTCATTTTAAGTTAAATGTCAGATATGGGTGCAATAAAAGAAAAAAAAACGATAATACTTTGCCGGAATCCATCCCTCCCACTGCGGTGCAAGGCGATGTTTCGAAAGAGCCCTGCTGGAGAGGTAAAAACATCTCCCTTAACCAGTCTCTCCCGATCCGGCCACGCAGTTGGTAGGCGGTCGCATTCGCCACCACGATCTGGACAAACCTCACCCCTGTGAACCCGGGCTGAGTTACAAAACATAGCGAACTATTTGGGGTAACCTACGACAGAGGTGTTGATTAATCAATAAATGGTTCCCGGGGCGGCGGTACCCATACCCGCCTCCCAAGTTTTCTGTTTCGGATTTTCGAACGGGAGTCGCTAATATAATCTTCATTAATTAAATATCTAAAACTTCTTTGGCCAAAACTTATTTCAGCGAAATGGACATGTAAGAGATAATGATCTTTGGTTCTAATACCTTGAGTAGTTTGGACATTTTCGAAAGCAAAGTTCTGTGTGAACATGCAAGAGGTACGCTTGAATGTTTTAGCATTAAGTTGCCTAATGTTCAAAACATAGATTCTCATAAAGATTTCAACTGCCTGAGATCGGTAGTTTTAGAATATCTTTATTATTATCGATTATCTCCCACCTATGAACTGTAAGTTTCTCTAACATTTTTTGAAGTGAAACTTCTTTAGCGCCTTTAGTGACTTGAAATTCGGGTGAAAAGAAAATGCGTCACAACTCAGTTCTACACATATACTTGGTTCTAATATAATGCTAATAAATTCGCACCTCGGCGCGTGCCTTCCACAGCGCAGTTAGCAAGGTGTCCGACAAGTCTCAGCGGCCAGAGAGACAGACATCAAGCGAACGGGGGTTCGAATCCAATCTTCAAACCACTTAAAAAATAAGCAAAAGAAAAGAAAGCGACTTTCTAGTTTCACTTCTACCACGTGTGAATGACACACTCCGATTTATTTTTACATAAGCTCCACACAGGAGGCTTCGATGAAAAATATCCCTCAAGGCCTGTGAAATCTTTGGGAATGCTATGTGGAGGATATTTTAAGATAAAGAAAGAAGAGGAAGTTCGGTGAAGGAAAAAGGTATTAGGAGTGGGTAGGAATCTCGAGTCAATATGCCCAAGAGTGACGAACGTTTGAATCCGTCGGGGTTCAAGGCGTTGGGTCGAGAGAGTCCGGCTGGAGATGTCTAGATTACGTTACCCTCAACCAGTCTCTCCCAATCCGGCCCGCCACGCTACAGGTGGGCAAACGTATTCGCCACCTAGACCTAGACATATGAAAATCACCTCATGAACCCGGGCACCCCTGTTATATCACCAAACGTAGCGAATCACTCATGGTGGCTTATGACAGAGATGTTGCTCATCTAATAAATGGAGGCGGTATCCAATAACTGCCTCCCAAATTGCAAAAAAAAACAATGTCTAAAAATACAACATACATTTTTTTAAGTGTGGTAAGGGACGTAGTCAAGTAATAATAATTATAATTGGATTATTTTTATAGCGCCATTATCGTGAGAAAATCACCACAAGGGCGCTGGAAGTAGGTAAGTCCCTTAACATCCCGCCTAACAACCGAAAAGCGTTAACCCATATATGCCCAGAACTATTTTTGGTTTCCGATCTTTTTCACTTTAGAATATGTGGGTCCCTGAAGGATTGTTTTAAAGATTCTCACTGAAGTTTTGAGGTGGGAGTGGAGAAAGTGTTGTATTTTTAATGGGTCGAAAATGACCCCGGGGTCAAATGAGTTGTCTTGAATTCATGTTGATAAAAATGCCATTATTTTATTGATTCTTTATTTATCGACATCGATAGTAACTTTAACAGAAAAAAAAGCATTTTAAAATAAAAATTACCAATGAAACTGCTAAAAATATTTTGCGTGTTAGTTTGCATCGCATTTATTGCACTCTATCAACGCGGGCAATGCCTATATATAGTATCCACTCGCTTTTTTTTGGCATTCTTTTACATCCTTCGGTGGGCTGTTTTCAATACGATTGTTACGCCCCGTACCCGTGAAAAACACTTCTTTATACTATTTTCGGATAGAGTTGTATTGGATCTAGGTAGGGGCTTGATCCACTCACAATTGTTCTTAGGAAGGTCTCTCTTCGTCCAGGTGCGCTCCCTATCTGCTTGACATCTCCTTCCACGCCTCCTTCGTAAACCTTCCGTGCTCTTCCCTGCGCTTATCCGCGTGCCCTTCCATGTGCCCTAACGCGCCTGTCTTGTTTCGGTGACAGTGGTGATGTGTTGTCATATTATTCATCGTCGCTGAACGTGGTTTCTTCAACAAATGGACCCCTCAAAGTAAGACTGCCAGGTGCGAGTAACTGTTGACGGGATAAATGTTGGAAAAAATGTATCTTCTTCATCGCCGGAATCACCGTCCGCGACCCTGCCATCGCCAGGTGGGTCAATAAAAACATCCCCACCTTGAATCTCATCGTCAGTATCCAAACTTTCCAACATCGCCTAGAACTAAAAAAATAGCAATTGAGTATACTTTTGCCCAAGGGGTATTTAGCGACCCATAAAAGTTTTGACAACTATGTCTGTGAAATAAAATATTTATTTTGGATTCATTTAATTGCATTAGATAAATAAACTATCTAATTTTACAATAACATCAAAATAATTTATATATTTACAAAGAAAAATATATAACTTACATTATTTTCAACAAAACCGGATTTTTCTCCAACTTCAACAGAGTTATGAATTGAACTGTAACCAGAAATTATTTTGACCGCTAAGCAAAACTGTCTATTTGTTTTAGTAGATAGTACTTTCACACGTCGATAAATGGCATTAGATGTCGAAAACAAGCGGTTGCGTTAAAAAATTCGCTACTTTTCTAGAGCCTGTTTTTCGGGACAAAAACGACCCACTGGGCATATATGGGTTTGTCTCAAATAATTCAATAAACATAATTTGAATAATTATTGCATTTTCAAATCATTAAACTTTTTATTATGTTGGTAAAACATCTACACAACGATATATCTCATACAGTTTTTTTAGAAATAAAATGTCCTTTCATCCCAGAATGGCGCTAAGTTTCAAGTAGTAAGAGACAAAAAACCAGCTGTTAGTAGTTGTTGTTCTCGAGTGAAATGGCAAAACATGAATGATTAATGTATCGTCAACTATTTGTTGACTTAAAGTTGCTGCGTATTTTGTTGGTTGAAGAACTACTGTTGGTTTGTGAAGTTAGCAAAACAATGTCGCAGAGAAATAAGATGGTGGAAAGATTGGATGCGCTCCACACATTCTTTGTAGTTGCCTAATAGTGAGCGTACGAATTCCATTTCACAGTAGATACTTTTAAAAGAATAACTTTTTTTTGACAGTGGCTCTACGCAGGAGGCCCTGAGGAAAAATAATTTCCTCTGATTTTTTAATGTTTTATGTTTTTTTCTTAATTAACTCCTGACAGGAGGCCCGGAGAAAGATATTTCCCATCAGGGAATTGACATCTTTAAGGGTGCTGTGTGGGGAATCTTTTAGGGAAAGGAAGGAGAGGAAGTTCTGACAATGAAAAATGTTGTCATATTTAATAATTAGATTCAAATTGAAAACTTTCCATGGCAAAAAAAATAAACAATTAAAAAAAGTCGATTTTTTTATCATTAGGTCAAAAAAAGCCCTGAGGAAAACAATTTACCTCGGGGCCTATGTTATCTTTGGGGATGCTCTGTGGGCGGCTTTTTTGGGGAAAAGAATGAAAGGATGTTCACGGGAGAAAAAGGTACGAGGTGTGGGTAGGAATCTGGGAGTCAATGTGTCCAAGAGTGACGGACGAATGAATCTATCCTCCCACTGCGGTGCAAAGCGATAGTGGAGAAAGTTTGGTAGGAGAGGCTTAGGTTAGGTCTCCCTCGACCAGTCTCTTCCGATTCGATCAGCCAAGCAATAGATAGGCAAACTCATTCACCACTAAGACCTGGACAAACCTCACCCCATGAAACTGGACACCCCTGCTAATTCACCAAACTCAGCACTTGGAGTGACCTACGGCAGGGCTGTTGGTTATCCAATAAATGGTACCTGGGGCAGCGGAACCCATACCCGACTCCCAAAATAGGTTATTTTGTATTTTTCATTTCATATTTGACATTTTCCATGGTAAGAGATACAACGGAACGCCACAACAACATAACGCCAAAACAATTTTTTTATGGTTTGACTGGCATAAGTGTTGATACACTGCAGACAGTGCAGACAGGCACGTTTTAAACTTTATTGTCAAAAAAAGAAAGTTTATAATAAATTAATATAATAAACTAGCTGGTACCCGGCATGCGTCGCTATGCCATTTAATAAAGAAATTGTTTCTCCCTCCGTGTCCTTTCCCATTCGTCCCGTTCCCCTTCCACCCCCCCCATTCCTCTCCCGCGTCAACTTCCACTAGACAATAACGAACTCAAAAGAATTATCCGATTTGGTGCATTCGTTCGGAAGTTATGCGCGTACATGCATTTCGGCGATTCATTTTTATACAAATTTCATAATGCCAGAGCTCACCAGTAGTTTTATACAAAACCTTGTCCTGACAATGACGAACACAATAAAAAAAGAATTATCCAATTTGGTGCAGTCGTTCGGAAGTTATGCGCGTACATACATTTTGGCGATTCATTTTTATTTAAATAGATTTTTTTTTATTTATTTATTTTTTTTTTTTATTTAGAAGAAAATTAAATGTTTTCAATAATAATATGTTACATTATGTTACACTATAAGGTTTTATGGTTACCCAATTAGTAGAGAAATATTCTCGGGTCTAATTGGGGAGCTAGTCTAAGTACTAATATTTAGAACTTTACAAAAATGAAAATAAAATACTGTAAGATATTACAAATATTTTACAATTAGAAAAATACATATAATTATGGAAATAGAATATCAACAAAATATTGGCAACAGATTATAGATAGATAGATAGATAGATGAATTAAATATTGAACACTTTTTTCGCAGTCTTCTCCTAATGGCCTTTTATTCATCTCCATATTATATTTAAACCACTTTTTCCAATTAGTGGTGATATTTTAATGAAATTAAGAAAATACGTTTAAACAAAAGTAAAATCGCCTAAATTAGGTCTCAGTAATAACTCCGTTAATAAACGAAATCTGGTAATTTCCATAAATCCAGATATCGTGAGTTTGTAATGCCATTAAAAGGTTCAGATTTGTGGGATAAACTGTCAAGAATGACAAAGTTAATAAGATTAAAAAGATTTCATTTTAAACAAAGGAATTAACCGAAAACTCTTTCATTCTGATTAATTTTTGGTTGTAGGTAGATAAGTTGTGTAGCCCTTAAAAGGACACTGGAATGCTGTCCGAAACTTTGGTTATAAAAGGGGGAAGTGCAACACGGCATAATAACCCAAAATTAGTAACCATACAATACTTTTGGCCGGAAAATTCTCAAATCATAACGGAAAACCTTTTTACCTTTTTCTGTTCTTTGGAAAAAATTGCTGATCTGTGGTTTCGTTCATTTCAATTAAATTCTTGAACATTGAGGTATGCTATTAAATAACACTGAAAAGCTTAAGGTTTCGGTACATTAGTAAGACATTTTAAAATTTCCTACTAGTAAACCAGAAAACATATTTTTTTAGTGACCGACCGAAGGTTCGGTTTCGGCAAGTTTCGGCATCAGTTTTCGGCCGCACCGAAACTTTGCAAAAGATCTCAATAAATGGTCAATAATGTCGTGATTGTAAACGCAATTTAAATTAAAATACTCAATTAATGAGGTCCTTCCTTTATAATTTACATAAGTGATGATTATTGGCAATTTTTTTGTTCTAGAAGGTAGTTGACATGTTAGTTAATTTTTAGTAATATCAAAAAAAAAAATTTTTTTTCACATACTTCAATTATTGTTTTTTTTTTTTTAATTTTTTCATTTAACAAACGTTTACTGTTTGTATACGTGTAAAAAATAAGCCATTTTAAAAATAAACCAAATTTCAGTAAACAATAGATTTTTAACATGTCTAAAAAAGGTTCGGTATCGGCCAAAACTGAGACTGCTACCGAAGATTCGGTTTCGGTAGAAAGTCCTGTTTTGGTCGGACACTATTTTTTTTGTTAATTTCTCTATAAGTTTTTGTGCATTATAATTGATTTGGTGATGTTTACGAGTAATCTCTAGTCATTTTACCAGATAGAGGGTACACTTTTACATATAACTGTAAATTTTAATTTTTATTAACACAAATTTTTATTTTTGTCGATGTCTGACTAATCAACTTGACTTTGATAATATTTTTAAACTCGTACAATAAAATTAGTCGGTTAACGTTTTTAACGAACACATTAAATCAACTTACTTCCCAACACTTATTTTTTTTTCCAAAGAAAATATTACATTTTGAGCTAATTTATTATTATTAATGATTATTTGGCAAAGTCCTGTTGAAAGCAGAAATCAGAAGGGGGAACATTATCATTTTATCATTTAACATTATCATTATCAAGAAATGATTAGTAAATTATGTATTTTACCAGTGTAATAATGTATATAATTCTCTGATTTGCCAACTGTATCATCATCATCACTCTTGGCTCTACAACCCCAGGTGGGTCTTGGCCTCCTCAAAGTCTTCCTTCACTCATCGCGGTTTTGTGCCAACTATCTCCAATTTACAATCTCCGAGATGGATATTTGAGGACGTTGTCGCTCCATCAATTTGGTCTTCCCAGGCTCCTTCGCCCTGTCGGTCATGACTTCAGCAGGGACTTTGGTGCTTGATGCTCGGTCATTCTCTCCACATCGTTTCCTAAGAGGAATTGCTTGGAGGTTGGGTCTCGAAAGAGGCGAGTACTCATATGATGAAATTGAACACATTTTAAATATTGCTTCTTTAGAAAAACGTAGAAAGGACTCTGATCTAATTTGCATATTTAAAATTATAAACGGTATTACTGATACATCTGCATTTTTACAGCTCCTCCAGTTCAACATCCCTTCCGGTAGACTCCGAAATAATGAATTGCTGTTCCTCAATCAACATTCTACTAATATTATGGATACCATTCTCACTTATCCAGAATGTCGAGACTTGTCAACGCAAGTCAAAGCATTGATTTTTTTGTGACCATGATACGCAATATTTAAATGCTTCTTCATGCTTTGACTTGCAGTGTCTTCTAAATGTACTTTTTAAATTTTATATTGTCATTGCTATTAATTTATATGTGTTCTTTCTTCACTGTCATCTCTGTTTTTTTTATTCGTGTTATTATTATGTTTTAATGGACTATTGTCCGTAAATTAATAAATAAATAACCCAGCCACCGAAGTCTTCCCAGTTTTATAAACTTTGTATAAATAGCTCATTGTTATAACGTCTGCGCCAAAATCCATATTCTGAAACCGGTCCGAAGATAGGTCTCAAATTTTTTTTTCAAAAACATCCAGTGCTCGCTGATGCCTCTTAGTTTGTACCCAAGTCTCAGCTGCGTGTGTGAGTACTGGTCTGATAAGTGTTTAATACACTAATATCTCGGTGTTCCTGGACAGGAGTCTGGATTTCATTCGTTTTGTAGGCGGTAATAACTGCGATTTGCGTTCACTATGGCGCTTCTGGATCCTAGGTATGTGAGCCTAGGTATGTGAATCTTGGTACCGTTTCAAAATTTTGGCTTCCATATGAGAGAGTTACTGTATACCGAACTGAATACCGGAAAATAATTATAAAAGTCAGTGGAATGAATGGCTCCGCTCGCTCCGTACAAGCTACGCTTGGGAGCGCTCGTAAGGATTCGGCTAAAAACCGAGTGAGCACCATCTATGAATGTCTCAACAAAATATAACTAGATAGCAAAGAATTACGCCACTTTGCAAGAGATAAGTGAGTGAGAGTAGAGAGCTAATTATTTTAATAATGTAGTAGTGAGAAAGGAAATTCCTAGTAAGAAATGATGAAGCAAGTTACCTGATTCTGAAAATTTAGGAAAGATATAATTATTTAGTTCATCGTAATTCAAAATGGAAGCTGAAAGAAAAAAATAACTAAAAGGAAACGTTATTCTTTGATATAACATCTTTAAAAGATTCTTAGTATTTCTAGTGTCAGCAGACTACAAAGAGTGTATATTTGAGGGCTGACCGTTAAGTGTGCCCAGGAAAAACATATTATTTAGTATTAATTTATGTTGTACTAGCGCGTACCGGCATGCGTTGCAATTCCACATAAAGAAAGAAAGTGTTTTTGTATTAATTATACGTGCTTATGGATACCTACACATATTTTTGGTTTCCCCGCCTTCCCACCCTTCCGATAAATTCTTCGAGGTACACGCATTATTCAAACAACTCGCGCGCCACCTATTGTAAAATTTGAACAAATTTCATAACCCCAAAGCTCATTGTCATTCATGGAAAACCATCGCGGGTGTGCGCACAAGAAATCATCAAAGTTTCAGCGCAATTAGATGAATGATATATAAACTAATAGCATAACGCCAGAGCTTACCATTATTTATAGAACCGGTCGCAGGCATGCGCACAACAAATCACCAAAGTTTCATCGGAATCGGATTAATGGTAGAGAAACGCACACGGGACTAACAAAGTTACTTTATTTTTAAGTGTATAATATATATTATATATAGAGATCTGTCTTATGTTAATTTTTCTTAGAAAAATATATTTTTTTTCGATAAACAATATCATTTTTAACATAAATTTAAATTTTACTTTCAGTGTAGTTTATTAAATTTTTTTTCTTGAGATTTTGAGCAGAAACATTTTTTTTGTTCTTTTTTCATTTTTAAAATATTTTCCCTCTGGGCCTGTGTCATCTTTGTGGATACTGAGTGGAGGGTCTTTTTAAAGAAAAACAGGAGAGGAAGTTATGGAACCGAAAAGGGTAAAAGGGATGGGAAGGAATTTGTGTATCAGTATGTCCAGGAGTAGCAGACTCATTAATCATCCCTCCTACTGTAGTGTTATTAGTTTTCCAAGAAATATTACTTTCGGTTGGAAAATATTCTTATGTAAAAATAATATTCTTTGGCAAAAAAAACGAGCTCCGTAAATACGGTGGAAACATAGTGACAATATTTTTTCCATCCATTACGGGGTGCGTCAGTTGTTTGTCGTGAAGTTGATTTATGATTGATGGACCTCTCAAATATAGATTGAAAGGTGTCAAAACAAATTTGATAAGTGAAGAATGTTTTTTCTTCATAAAATATTATAGGAAAATCATTTTAAAGAAAGGAGTTTTGAATGAATTTGTGCTCACCAATAATGATTCAAACCATTTCGGGAATAAATTGAACAGAGACTCGCAGTCCCCGCTGTAGTTCCACGATTTAGTGCACTACAAACACAAGGAAGAATCTCTTTAAATTGATTCAACTACAAATACATTTTTACATTACCGCCTAAAAATAAATGTGCTAACGTCATCGACATGTGAGTAAAAGTTCGATCGATGAAACTTCAATTGACCCAATTGTCATTTTTTTCGCCACAGTTCACGTCTGTAGAAATAGTACATAAAGTGTGTGAATAGTATATAAAGTGTGTTTCTTTTGATCTTTCTTTCGATATTCCTTGACAATCGCAATATAATTATAACTAGCAGTTAAAAACCCGCTCCGCCGGTTTGCGGGCGGCTTTTGGTTCGGCTTCGCTCAGTTTGGGTTTTATAAATCCAATAGGTACTGGTTTCAAAAATAGCTGGTTCCGCGGATCCGGATGTCAGCTAGTCACTGGGACAAAGAAACCGCGACAGGCAATGACGTCGTATGTAATATATAGATGCGAGGTAGAAACCACAATTGCCAGTTATAATACTAATCATATTATCGTCAATCTCTCCATATATTAACGCCTGCCAGGGGATGCTAGTCACGCAATCTACTATCGGAAGTGGCGCGATCTGTCGGCGCCATTGTTAATTCAGTTCAATTACAAAAGTATGTATGCAAACTTCACGTATGGAAACGGTTTTGCGCGCGGCGTCAGAGTTGTCGTCGGCCGAATTCTTAAATTTCAACCGTCTCTGGTCCGTTATTACTATTCGATTGATAGAGCAATTTTAATTATCGAACTATTCTGCCTCAACTGTTTCAAACCATCAGGACCCAGCGATACCATGACATCGTCATTTAGGCTATGTTGTGAGGCTTTAGGTCAGGGGTGGGGAACCTTTTTAGCATCGCGGGCCATTTGGATGTTCACTCAGAACATGCAAATGGTTTTCCTAAAAATCTGGCTGCACATAGTCTGCAACCAGAATTTTATAACTGCACTTTGAACACGAGAATGGTTTCCGTCAAAATTCATCATCAGATGAAACCACAACTGAAATTTTTCGTTGCATTCTGAACAAGGAAATAGTTTCAATTTAGATAAAATTTGCATGCGGGGAATTACAACTACATTTAGAACATTAAAATGGCTTTCCTCTAATTCTGGCATAAATTATGAAACAAGAATTTTATAAATGCACTTCCATCATAAGAAATAAGTCAGCAAATGAATTCACACCTGATGCGTTTTCGTTGCATTCTTAACACATAACGGGTTTTGATTATCGGTTGAATCTGTACGCGGGGAATTAAAACTATACTCAGAACGTGAAATTTCTTTCCTCCAATACTGGCAGCATATAAGCAACTACAAATTTATAACTGCACTTCACAAACGAGAATGGTTTCTTACTAAATGCGTTAGCGAGATAAAACCCCACCTGGAATTTTTTCGTTGCATTCTAAACACAGAACTGGTTTTATTTATAAAGTGAGTTTTAACGTGGGGAATTAAAACTCCACTCAGAACATGAAAATGGCTTTTCTCCAATCTGGCAGCACAAAGTACGCAACTAGAATTTTATAAATGCACTTCTAACACGTGGAATGTGTTAAAAAATGAAACCCCACCTGGAACTTTTTCGTTTCATTCTAAACACAGAACTGGTTTCAGTTATAGAGTGAATCTGTACGCCGAGACTTAAAACTACTGGTGTAGCCATTTTACGGAGTACATGAAAATGGCTTTTCTCTAATACTGGCAGCAACTAGAATTTTATAAATGCACTTCAAAAACGAGTACGGGTTTTTACAAAATGCTAGCAGACTGAAAATGCTAGTCTGCGTTAGCAGACGAAACCACACATGGAAATTTTTTATTGCATTTTTAACACAAAACTGATTTTTACGTCAGAGCGAATTCCCCAGCTTTAATTAATACTGCACCTAGAATACCAAAATGGTTTTACCTTCGAAATGCGTTAGGGTTAGCAGATGAATCCGCAACAGGAATTTGCATTGTGAACATAAGATTGGTTTTACCTTTAGAATGAATCTACATAGGACTCCACTAGTCAACCAGCTTAATTTGAATTGCACTCCTGATTACGTTAATGGTTTTTCTACATTTTGTAGCATATTTATTGTCCGCAATATAATTTTATATTTATTTAACTAATTACAATAAATTAGGTCTAATGATTTTTTTATGCCAGAAGTGTGGCAATTATTAAGGCATTAATGTTTGTATTATATGTATACAAAATGTTAAGGGACGTGCTTGACTTAATATAACGAGTGATTCCTGACATTATTTGGGGAGATAGTTATATTTAGCTTTCAGTTCATCGTCGCTTTTGTCCTTGCAGTGCTGAAAAATGCGTTTTGTTATTCTTTTCTAGTTACTTTCCACAGCCTTAATTTAGTTTCAAATGATTTCACGTTTCACTCGGCTTCAACTTTTCTTTTCTTCGTAGTCGTCATTAATAGCATTTTATTGATTTACTATCCACTTTACTTCCGCAACGATGACTACAAAATAATGTTTATTACAGACAGCCTAAGATTCCCCTCCAAACAGAGTTGCTATCAATCCTGAAATACCGGGACTGTCCCGTACAAGAAAAAGTTCCGATGGAATTTCACTATATATCGTTTCACAATAAAAAATATAAAAAAAGTAAAATGGGAGATTTTATCACGTTTATATTTGTATCTAAACTTCTTGCTGGTAACGATGTTGTAATAACGTCTTAAAAATGCATCTGAAGCACCGTAAAAAAATCACCCCATTCCGTGTAATTTTTTGTGGTTCTTTCAGCGGGCCGCATCAAAATTGCCCGCGGGCCGCACCAAAAGGCCTCGCGGGCCGCATGCGGCCCGCGGGCCGCAGGTTCCCCACCCCTGCTTTGAGAAGTGAGAAGGGAAGAAGATGGAGAAGAGGAAGCTAGGTACCTTGCTTTTCAGATCTAGTAACCAAACACAACAAAAACCATTAAAAATATTTCAATTTAAGAGGCGAGTGTGGTTACCGCCACCCGCGAACCATTTATTGAATAATAAATACCTCTTTGGTTCGCTGCGTTTGGTGACTCAGCAGGGGTGCCCGGATTCATGGGGAGAGGTTTGTTCAGGACTGGGCGGCGGATGCCTCTGCCCACCAACAACTAAGCAGGCTAGATCGGGAGAGACTGGTTAAGGGAGACCTTTTATCTCTCGGAACATCGTTTTGCACTGCAGTGGGAGGTTGGAATCTTACGTTCATTATGTCTGGACCCAATGACTCCCAGATTCCTATCCACCCCTCAAACCTTTTTGCTTCACAGAACTTCATCAAATAAAATATATTTGCGCACGCTAGGATTTGGAAATGTGACCACATGATTGGTAGTCAAATTGTGCAGTGAAATTGAAATAAACAGGAATACAATCACTTTAACTTAACATCTACATTTTATTGTTCTTATTTACTTAATTTTTCGGATAAAATAAATCAAAAACATATGCTACGCGTCGAAATTTATGTGTAGGTACCGTATAATATATAAAAATTCCGAAAATATTATCATGTATTTTGTTTTATCTATAGTAGGTAAGAACATATTTTTATTTCAAAATCATGAAATAAATTGAACATCCGTATAACTGGCTCGATACAATATCATTTTTTCTCCTTCAAACTTAGAAAGGTCCATCTGAAAGTTAGGGCGGCCCATTCGTAACAAGGTCCCGGTGTCGACAACTTTCTACGTTGTAAAACCGATTTTGATGGAAGTTCTCGGCGAATAAAACAAACTTTATCCCTAATGTCGTCTGGGCGCAAAGAGGGAACCCACCGACCAAGTAAGAAAACTTCATTTAATTAAAAACAACCGAAAAAATACAGGATAAAGTGCGACGGAGAGGTTTTTTGTACGGCGAAAACAGAGGAGATTCAGACCGTAATGTCTAAGTTTAAGTATTTCGGTTTTTCTTGCTTTATTTACCTTTGGGAGTAACAGAGAAAATGCAATATAAATCCGTGTTAATTGATGAAAGCTAATTAGTTTTACGAAATCTAAATAACGAACTAACTAACCATCTCGTCATTTTCCAAGAGAGGAGTATTGTGCAACACTGTCTTTTTTACATCGAAAAGTAATCATGAAGTGCTGTGTGATTTTACTAATTGTATGATAAACATTTTTTCCATAAAAATAATTTATATGATAAAAAAAACCTTCAGTATAATAAAAGCACATAAAAACCAAAATAATCAAAAACTTTCTATTACGAATTGTAAAATTTCCAATTCAGAGCTGTTTCAAAAAAGGTAGCAAGTCGGCACAGTTGTGAAAACCGGCAATATAACGGGTTTCAATCGAAATAAAAAAAGAAAATATTATTCTGGTCGGAACTCTATCGACGTATTATGGTTACTTATGTTTTTAATTGTATCAAATATCTTTTTAGCTATAAATGACTTCGTTATTTAGTGATGTTTATTTAATAATAGATCTACCGGTACTCCTATACACAATGGAAAAACGTTAATCTTCAACATCAGTTTAATTCACCTTATCAGACCAGTGCTAAGTCACGGCTAGGATTCATGTCCCCTCAAAAAATAACGTAAACATTTTATATTTTTGCAAGGAACATTCCTAGAAAAATCGTAAAAGAATATGTGTCTAGCGGACAGCGTGCGAATACGCACATGAGCTATTTCATCTGAGAAGATTTGTTCAAAGCTACGTGAATAAAACTAGAAGAACCCCCCTGGGTAGGGCGTGTAGCGAGTACAGAAAATATTTGACCATAATAAGTTAGTTTTAATTTATAAGTTCATTGCATTGTAGATAGCCATTGGAAACGTTAACCAGGATGGCAATGTTGGTCACGTTGGTCACGTTTATCACGTTGACCACCTTGGCCAAGTTAGCCACATTGTTCAAAGTTGCCACGTTGGTCACATTGCTCAAGTTCATCACTTTGTTCACATTAGCTTCGTTGGTCACGTTGGCCACATTAGTCACGTTTGCTACTTTAGCCACATTGACCAAGTTTTCTACGTTGGTTACATTGATCAATGAAGTCATTTTGGTCACCACGTTAGACAAGTTAGTCGTTTTGGTCATGTTGGTCACGTTGGCCACATTAGCCACGTTCGCACGATGGCATGCTAGGTCCTAGGACATGAAGCAAGTATGGAAAACTATTTTCCAGAAAGTGATATAGTTGACCACAATGAGTAATTTTAATGTATTATTATATATATTTCCTCCAGAGTCCATTGCATTGTTGAAAGCCGTTGACCACGTTGGCCACGCTAGACACGATAGCCACATCGTTCAAGTTAGCCGCGTCGACTAAGTTGGGCACATCAGCCATATTGGTCACGATGGTCACGTTGGTCACGTAGTCACGTTCACCAGCCCGAAAGTTCCGTTCGTTGTTGCGCGAATCGTTCTGATGATGAATTTATATTATTATTCACAATATTACTCTCTTTAAGGCAAATTATTCGGAAGACTCTCTTGTTTTATTTCTTTACTAGCTGACCCGGCGAACTTTGTACCGGCTCAGAATTAATAACTGTTGTGTTAACTAATTAGCTGAATTAATTTAATTTTTTTAAAGTTAAAATAAATACTCACAATGAATTAAGAATTGTAATCCACGTGGCAGCAAGTCATTTGCTTTATTAGAGCGAATCAAAATGACTCACATGGCATTATTGTACTACTTTCTGTTAAGCTATTTGCTGGATGGGTTGCACTTGGTTCGATTCCCTTCATTGAAGCACCTTGTGATATACGACATTTTTCTTTTATTGTCAGGTGCGAGAAACAACTAAGAGAACTAACTAACTGAACAAAAAAGTTGGCCGATACGCGAACATGCTACCTATAATTGACCGTGAGAGAAAAATTCATTTTCTAGATTCAAGCCATAAAAATTCAAGGATTGGCTTTATGATTTGTTGATCGTCATGGCGAATGCAAGACAAATCAGAAATTGTATTCGTTTGAACTCGAATGGCATATCGGTTGGGATCATTGGAATTCTCGGAATGAGAACTTCCTTATCTTTGAACTTTCCCTTGATTATCGTCGGATGAATCACATTGCCCATGAGTTTCCTCACTACAAATGCGTTCCGTTGCATAATTTTGGTTGGTTTAGATGTCGAAGAACGATAACTACCGAGCCAACCTCAGTTGTAAATTGTGCGGTGGCAAGCCAGGCAGATCCAATGAGTTAAAAAAATTAGTTGGATAGTTGGTTGTTTGACTTTGTTTGTTACACAGTCGATAGATTTACACAACCAACGATTTGATTTTGAATTATGAAGTTTAAGTGATCCACATCTTTGGCCTTTGCCGCAAGAATTACTCGTTAACTGAATCAATTGTGATTTTTGTGGTTAGCAATGGTATTCGGGAACACTTTTTTTGATGAGCTCGTCCTTCGTTGAGACCAAATTGCGAAAATTCGGCGGAAACGAAATCAATCCGTTCGATTCGTCGACAGAAACACGGCCATTACCGATAGTAAGCATTTGCTTGGAGAAATCTTCGGCAGATGGATCGTTTAGCAATGCAACTCGCATATTTATCTTCAGTTAAAGTTTCTTGACATAGTCGATAATTTGAGGAAAGCATTTATTTTATCGGCAGCGGTCGATCTTGGAAAGACTGGTAGTGTTCGGTGGAAATCGCCAGAAAGTAGAATCATTGCGCCTCCAAAATAACTTGCAGATCTTTCATGAGTACTTCCAATGCGCGTTTGTCTGCAATTGTGCATTCATCCCAGACGATGATTTTACTTGCTACCAAAACTTTAGCCATTGCTGAGTGTTTCGTAATGTTGCATATCGGTTTTTCAGTCGTTTGAAGGTTTAACGGCAATTTCAATGCTGAATGAGTCATTTGACATCCTTCTAGCATTGTGGCCGCTATTCCTGAAGAAGCGAGTGCTACAGAAATTTCGGATCTCGCACGAACGGTGGCCAAAATCAATGACATGAGGAATGTTCCACCGGGCGCATCAAGAAAAAATAAGCCACCATTTCCATCATCAATTGCCTTTATTAACGTCTCGTACACTTCGTTATGTTGGGGGTTCAACAGTGGTACATACGTCCAAACTGATTGGTTTAATGCATCTTGATCATATTCACGTTTACGTTACAATTCTTGATTGAAAGTGTCGTTCATTCCACGATCTGGCATTGGTATTCCTAACTTGACTAACAAACTGTAGCACATGAGGTAACACATGTCTTCGATCAAAAACAAAGTCTGGTAATGTATATCTTCATTCACCTTGAGATCAAGATTCCCTGAACTGCCACAAATTCGATGTAAAATGTCTTTTGACATATCATCCTTGAGCTTGTTCCATAGTTTACGTGGATTCGATGGGAAACATGTCGAAATAATGATAGCAAATAATGTGCGTATCAGACTTGGAGATGCAGAAACAATTGCTTCAGCGATTTTTATGTCTCAATGAGTATCTTAAGCAAATTAACCTGCTGACATGCAAAACGAAATATTGAGCACACTACACCACTGACTTGTGATTCAAACGATGTCGGCCCACGAATGTTTACCGGCAATAACCGCAAGTAGAAGCATTCATCGCTTTTTAGATGAACTGTGTAAATGCGACCAAGAGCATCAGGAGAACGCACAACCGGATGATCTGTAACCACGTCGCCGTGCTTCCTACGTGGAAATCTCTTCGACGAAGCGTCCCAAGTATAATAACGTGGCATTTAAGAGCAGAGCAACGTTCGGGCAAACAGATCGCATTGTCAAATCGAAAAGAAACTGGTCAATGTTGTTGCTGGAGGTGTTTCAGCACGTTTGGCAACATTCGATGCAATGAAATAAACTCGTTGACCATTCTCCAGATGCACCGCCAAATTTACAACAATTGGATATCGTTCATGAATGGGGAATGAGAATGTACGCCAAATCACCCCTATTTGTAACTCACCAACTTGATAGCGTTTCATTTCATCGTTGGTATTGGGAGTTTAAAAGCCAAAAACCGCCATATCGCTGCCTTTTGTGACATATTTGCAGATGTATTTGATTGACTTCACTGAATTGCAATACTCCACGTTGTAATGCGCCTTGATTGTTTTGGAAAGTAGTGGCAAATAGGGAACAATCTAAGTATTATCGACCACGATATCATTTCCTTTCACTTTCGTTGTGATAATTTTACCGTTATTATCGGGTGATCGATGCCGATATAGTGGATAACCATCGTTGCCAGTGATTCCGCCGTCAAATCGCGTGGATAAAGCTTGGAACACTTGCCGTCGATCATGCACGGAGATTGGCGGTTGATGAAGCCACACGGTCCGTGAATTTTGTTCGTAACAATACCACGCAGGTCTGAATCGGTTTCAGGATCAGGAATCTCGGCAAATATATGTAATGTCATCTATTTGGTCTGGTCCAATTCTTTCAACTAACCAAATAAGAATGTGTACATGCTGCAAGCCTAATTTCTGCCACTCAATAGAATACATCCTGCATTGATTATCCCCAAAGACGCGATGCTTATAATGTAGTCCATCAGCGACCGAATTTCTTTTTTGAAGATACGTGCGGTGATGTCATGCCGATCACTTGATGTTTGTTCGGGGAACAGCAGTTGAACAATTTCCATCTATTTTGGATTGCACGTGAAGGCGATGAATAGATCTGGATGATTGTAATATTTTTCCTGGAGTTGTGCAGACATACTTTCACCGTTTGACTCCTTTTCGACTGTTGACATTTAGTGTATAACAAAGAGAGGCAGCATTATATGTTTAAGAACAAAAGCAAAACAATCAGTGTATTGGCATTCGATGTTTTTGAATTTTTGAATTTCATACAAACTTCAATATTATACCTAACACAACATTGATGCAGCTCTTTCAAATGATGAAAATTCGTTCCATACAAAATACATGAGGAAATGAATTTTCTTCATTACTTTCTTTTTGCGAATTTTTGCGATGTTTTAATAGTTATTCTGCTATCCGGGGCGGAGACAAATCCAACAAATCAAAGATCATCAAAATCCGTCCAGTCATTCTCGAGTTATAAATAGTGTTACTGTTCTATATAGCAATCAAAGATTAATGAAATATGAAGGTGACGCAGAACTCTTTTTGATTAAATGTTCTTTAGGTCGCTTGAACAAACTTACGTTTATTTTTTACTTGAAATGGAAAATATTGAAACTATCAAGGAATTGTTTGTCTGGTGTCTGAAGTGCCACGTTCAATAAGGCAGAACAAAAAAAAATCGGATGAACCGTTTAACAACCCAGCCATATGAAAGCACTAGAAAGGTTTTTTTATACTAGTAAGTAAAAAAAAAATTTAATCTAAAAGTTTTATTACTTCACAATGACGCATTTTGAGCAAGGTTGTGGTACAGGTGAGTAATTGAAACATCGGTCCGACAAAGTGGGTAGCACCAAAATTTATTTTAAAACTTGACAAACGAATTGAATTACTTGACTGCCTTATAAAACATTCCTCGCCTTTCAACTATTTTCGGAAAGGTTATTTTAAGGGTAGGAACTTTCAGGAAAGGGTGCCACTTGGCTACTTTGATTTAGGTCTTACTTACTTTTTTTGTTATTTGTTTTTGGGGTGTTGTGCCGTGTTGCGCTACCTCCTTCTTTAGCCAACGTTTCGGAAAGCGTTACAGTGTCCACCATCAGGGCAGATGTGTAATTGTTAGTGGTGAAATGTGTGCTTATGTACTCAGAAGCTATAGCGTGTCGCCAGCTCCAGTCCACTACGAGCTGGGATTACAGAATGCTTCACAATGGTTTTTTGAGTTGATCTTCTGGGTCTATTCAACCTTTGAGGATGCTATGTGGAGGGTATTTTTAAGGAAAGGAAGGAGAAGGAGTTCTAGGAATGAAAAAGGTGTGAGGGGTGGGTAGGAATCTAGGATCATTGTGTCCAGGAATGAAGGACGTATGAATCCATGCTTCCCGCACTGGTGTAAAACGATGGGTTGAAAGAGATCAACTGGAAAAGTCGAAGGCAAACACACCTCATCCGATGAACCGGGCGTCCCTGCTAAGTAGCAAACGTAGCAAACCAATTGGGTTAACCGATGGTAAGGGTGTTGGTTATTCAATAAAGGGATCCCGGGACGGCGAGCGACCCATATCCGCCTCCCAATTTGAAGCTTTGGTGGGAGACCACAATTGCTCAGAATCACAAATTTGATTGAAGATACATTTTTAGACAGAAAAACCAGAAATAATATACCACCACTGTGTATTGCCCTGCCAAATGAAAGTAAAACAATTTTAAAAAAACAACCTCAAATTATGTCCAAGTATACAATAACATGACGATGAGGAAATTATAAAAAAAATATGAAGTAATACCAGCACGACTTACTATACTAACAAATAAGAAAATGGGCAAATAAATAAACCTGAAGACGAAGAAATCAAAAGACATGGAAATCATGTTGTAACATCAATACGATTGTCTTCAGTCCATCTCAGAACAGGAATCCCTAGTGAGAAGGACTGTGAATTAACAACTTTAATCAAGATAAATCATTTTAAATCATTGAAGAAGTAGATAACACTAATAATCTTAACGGAAATGTGATAGAGAATAAGACACAAAAAAATCAAAGATAACGGTCGCAGCTGGAACTCGAATCCAGAACCTCTCTTCTCACCAGGATGAATGCTTTTCCAATTAGGCCACTGCCACCTCTTAAATAAATTTACTATTTATATAAATAAAAATCGGATATATTTATCCGAGACAGTATCTAGGTTACTATTGTAACACACAATCAGGTTCTCCAACTCATCTTGGAAAGAGATTACTTCTTTGGGAAAGAATAGTTATTTATGTTAATCTGGATTTATTAATAATTTGCGTATTACAAGTTGTGACTGCGAGCAATAACTAACTAGGAGCCAGGTTGAAATAGATCTGATTCCCACCGTGTTTTGTGGGAGCTGCTTAACCTCGGCCCTCGGCCCCCTGGAGCACTAACACATAACTAATCTAGCCGCCAACTTGCGGACTTTCGGGAAAGCTCTTATCACTGCAAATGTTAATTCTGAAATGTGAAAAATGATATTGACGAATATGGCGGTGTATAGAGTTGGCAGTGGCCTAATTGGATAAGGGTTTTCCCCTGTAATATGAGACATTCTGGGCTCGATACCAACGTTACCTTTTTATTTTGGTGTTTCTTGTTCTTTTTCATATTTTCGTTTAGATTATTAGTTTTATCTTCTTCTTCAATGATATGTTACATTGATAAGAATAACCTTCAAAAGATATAATAAGAGAGCTGTTATAATCAAAATTGAACTAAAAATCACTTCAATCACTTTCCAACCTTTCTCCCCCGCCATTCTAAAGCCCTACAAATATTCACGATGTTATTATAAATCCACTGGCTCGGGGCACTTTAACATTTAAAGGTCAAAAGATAACAGAAGTTGGATGATTTCAAAACACAGAACTGAAAAATATCACCTACTGTTCCAAAGCTGCTCTAATTCAATTCCATGGGAGACAGACGAAGAATGATTTATTTGATTATTTAATTCTATCAATTCTATGCTGGAGCACCTGAAATCTTAATTAATTATTTATTTCAAGTTTTTATTCCAGAAGGACTGGAAGGATAGTGTAATCCCAGTCTGTCATGTTTCATAAACCATAATGTAATAATGTTTTACAGGGTAAAAAAAAATAATTTAAAAATGGGATTGAAGATTGAGAAGCTGGCTAGTCGGTGGCGAAGTAAGGCTGGGAATGAGGAACATCGTGGAGGCGCTGCAGAACCTCGGTAGTTGCATAAGTTGCCTGCATGTATTGTTGTAGCACACCCTCAGTTTGTCCCATTGCGCGGATGGGTATGCGTCCACAGTTCAGATGTGTACTTGGCAGTGCAGTATGTCTTGAAGAGTCATTTTCTGACATCGTCGCTACAGTGGTAGAACCGCTTTGAGAGCATTCCGGCCCGTATGTTAATTGCTCTTCTTTGTCGTTCCATATCTTCTATATCCATCATGTCTTCGGTTAGGACATGTCCCAGATACTTAACCTGTGAGAACACAAGCAGTTTATTTCCTTCTATAAGAGGACCTTCTATAATCCTTGCTGTAAGAGGACGAACTATATTAGCCAGCAAATAGTGCAAGAACTGGGCTGTTGAGCATACTCTGTACTATAATATGTTACAATAGCTCCACACAGGAGGTACTGAAGATAATAATTCCCTCCAGGTCAGGTCAGGTGATTCAAAATCGAGCTTTAAGGAATATCTACCGTATACCGTGGGATACACATATCAAACATATATATTCACAGACAAACATACTTCCTTTTTCGGTTCTACCTAAATACAATATCATTAGTGCAATATTACAAATCATACATAGGTCCTTACACACTAACATCAGACCAGCTTTTAATTCAGACATACACCAGCCCAAAACACGGCCCCAAAATCAAATACACCTAGCATCATCTACCCACACAACCAAATTTTGAATTAACTCATTACGATATATTGCATATAGACAATACAATGCATTACCTAATGAAATAAAGCAACCAGTAGCTATCAAAAAAATATTACTTAAAACGCTTAAAGAATATTTCCTGAAAATGTTTTTAAACCAGTGAATATTCGCTCGCCTTCATACGTTTGTTTTTTTTTAATGTTTTATGTTTATGGATGTCTCTCAGTATTTCAAAAATCTCTATTTTCTCTCAATTTTTTTCCTTTTCTATATGTTGGTTTTTTTAAACATGTAATATCTGCGTAAAATGTACTTATATGTCCTTCCCGTAACGAGTTTTTTCTCAACTCATTGGGACAAATGTGTTACTTACCATGTTTTTGAAATACATTATAATTAAATAAACAAATAAAAGCATCATCTTTTGGGGATCCTGTGTGTGGGGTCTTTTTAGAAAGGGAAGGAGAGAACGCTCTAGGAAGGAAAAAGTTTTGAAGGGTGGGTAAGAATCTGGGGGTCAGTGTGTCCAGGAATGACAGACGAATGTTTCCATCCCTCCCACGGTGGTGCAGGGTGACGTTCCGAGAGAACCCTGCGGAAAAGTCAAAAGGTCTCCTTTAACCAGTCTCTCCAAATCTGGCCTGCCCCAAGCGTCCCCCCCATGAAGGTAGCAAATCTCTTGGGGTGATGTATAGCAGAGGTATTGGTTATCCAATAAATGGTTCCCGGGACAGCGGTACCCATACCCACCTCCCAAATTGAAATTAATAATTACTTACTAACAAAAATTACTAATTAATTACAAATTACTATCCCATTTTAGCTGGAAAATTTCAATTCTATGCAAATATACCGTAAACATGCAAACCACGGCAATGATACTCTTTATTCAGAGCAATTACCATCACAACATCATGAAAATAAACACAGTATTTCCGCACCGTTGTGCGTGTAATGCATGCCGGTAATTAGTAATCGTATTGTACACATGCATTGTTTGTTTAAGTATGTTTAATTGCATAGTTTCGCAGGGGGATTCTGTTCAAGGGTAGTTGTGGGTGACACCGGGTAGTATAAAATTACAATTCAACTCACAAACTGACATAAGTACCCACGCACAAAGAAATTCAGTCTTTGCCTGGACTCTGAGGCGAGACACATTCCCGAATTTATTAAGTTTATCCCAGATTAACGGAATTTACACCGACCTTTGGACTGTTGCTTATTTTAACTGCGCTGGATAAAAAAGGACGTTTTCCCCAAAAATGTAAACGCCAAGTTTATTTTAATGAACGGGTAAAGAAACATCAGTTGAATACATGCATAATATTTATTTATTTATTTATTTACGGACAAATAGTCCAATAATATGTAAAATGTGTTCGATAACAGATTTGTGTTTCCATAAATAAAAGTATAGCGATCATTATATATTTTCACCTCTAATTTCCCCGTTAATCAATTAAAATAAAGAAAAGCGTTTTAATTAAATGTACAAAAGATAATGTACAGTATTTAGTTCCATGTTCCTGACAGGACGGTTACAAGACAGTACCTACCTTATTATTGTAGCATTTTTTCTTGGACGTCGCAATAGTATACGCCTCAAACAAATACAAAATTTGGGAAACATTTACTCCGATGGTGTAGATATAATCAATCAAATTTAAACTATCTGGTACCGGGCATGCGTTCAAAGAAATAAATTAATTCTCCCTGCATGTCCTTTCTCGTGCATCCCCGTACCCTTCCACTTCCCCCCCCTTCCCCCTGCCTTTCCTCCCTGCCGCAAAAATGTATGAAATACACTCATTTTCATTTAGATAAATTTCTTAACGCCAGAGTTTACCATTACACATAGCCTGTGTTACTTGCTGACAATGTAGCTTTCTATCGGTAAAAGAATTTTTAAAATAAGTTTAGCGGTTTAGGCGTGAAATCGTAACGAACAAACACACGCACTTTCGCATTTATGCATATATTTTAACCTCACCCCTCTCTCGCTCCCCCGTCCCACCAACCCTCCTCCCGCGTACCATATATTCCGTCCCAGTACATTCACTTTTCAAATAGCTACCGTGCCACCTATTATATTTTTTTTATTAAAATGATTATTTTTAATATATTATTACAAATCATAAATAAAAACAATCAATCTAATTTGTTACATAACATAGATACATAGCTATTTTAAAAATGTATTATTTTAAAAATCCATTTGTTACAAAAAAACAAACAGCTGCCTGCTAAATTCACATTCATCAAACGGGCCAACTGTCAAACGTGCCAAGTAAAAATAGTCGTTAAGTTTTCTGAAATTATCCAATTTTCTAAATTTTTCTTTCCGTAAGAACCTTCTACAAAATATTAGAAAACTTAAAAAAAGATTAATCACAGTCGTTCTGAAGTTATGGCGTGACCAAGGGAAACAACGATTCATTTTTAAATATATCGATATACAGGTGTCCGGGGGTAAAGTGCATTAACTTCGGGAGGTGATTCTACATTATGGTAGGAGTAAAAAAAATTAACAACTTTTTCTGAAATTCCAACTTTTAAAATAAGAAAATAAAAGAAAAAGAAAAGACACACCTACAAAAAATCCTTAGTGTAAGGTAAAAATTACTCAGTAAAGTTGCTGTTAGCTTCTCGGCCGCGATTGTTGCAACGTTGCTTGGTAATAATAATGCAGCCCGCACACGCCGGTCTAATTTTTTCTATTTAAAAAACTACCCCTAAAAATTGGAATTTCGAAAAAACTTTTTTTACTTATCATGTAGAATTACCACCCGAAGTTAATGCACTTTACCCCCGGACACCCTGTATATTACTTTTCTTCCTTACATAAAATTTTGACTTGAATCATGTATATAAAAGCCCCACGGGCGTTAGGTAAATAAATCAATGCACTAGTAGTATTAAAATAATAAATTTTAATTCGAAAGTTCCTTACGTTCGTCATAAAACTAATAATATTTTGGCACGCCAGGAATCCGTGGATTCGAATAGAAAATAAGTTATTTCCATTTTATGTCCAGTTTCATTCAATATGAAATCTAACACTTCAATGCGCAAAATAGAATGATAACTACGAGAAGATAAAAGGAAAGACATCTGATTCTGAAGTCTGCTTGAAATAAACAAACATATTCACATTCATTATATTTTAACTCTTGCAAAAATTATCAAACATTTCACATACTTAAAATTCTTTCTTTGAACGTAAATAATTATTTAGGTTTGTTTGGTGACTGAATTACCAGATTCATCCAGAACTCCATTTACTCAATCTTCTTCTCGTCCCTACTCTGTTAAGACTCGCAACATACACAAAATGAGAATGACATAGTCTGCTTCAGGCAGTCTGGGTCTCTTGTGCGATATTCACTCGCCAAATAAACAAAAGATAATTTTGTCCGGAAGCAACAAAAATATGTCCAAAGAGGTAAAGCTTGCAGCCCTCAGCAGAGTGCAGTTGTATGACAGTAAGTATCTTACACCAGGGCAATACTGAGAGTATCTTACACTCAGTAACGAATCGCAAATGTATTTTAAAAATAGCACAAGTTAATCATATAAAATTTTCTTTAACACGCCGGGATTGGACCCCGCGACCTCCGAATCGTTAGTCTACAAGTCATCGACCACGGAGGCCGTCAAGTTAGTACTTAGGTAAAAGTTGTATATTGTGTATCTGTAAGTAATATGGTAAATTTGAAAATAAAATATTATGTTATCATTAGGTACAATAAGGTTGGATGGATTTAAAACTGGTCTCATCTAAAAACGATCAGCGCTGTTTTTATATATTTTTACATATTTTTACATGGTCTTTGCGTAAACCTGTGATTTGATCATATTGTGCCCAGCTGACAGGCATAAAAGGCATTATCGTTATGTTTGAAAACTGATCACAGTTTGATCAAAAGCTGAAACCGTTCGGCAATCGGTGTTTAAAGGGGACAATTCAATGTCAAAAGTTCAATTAAAAAAATGGTCAGATCCGATTCGATGATTATCCAATTTAGTGTGAGGAGAGTTAAAATACCGCAATCTAATAATAATTTCGGAACGTAAACAAAATATGTCAATATTTTCATCAAATGAGGCGAGCCTTTTTAAATATTACATGAGTTCCTACAAATGTTTAAAATGAAGAGAGAAAAAAAATGTTCTTAATTCTGTCATTTACCAATTTGTCCAATACCTTGACCGGTTTCTTTTTAAAGTTTCTTGATAAAAAAAAAACTTCAAAAATATCACCGGACACCAAAATAGTAATAGTATTCCCCCTTTTTCATTTCAAATAATATCAGGAATCACTGGATAAAGTTAGTCATGTACGCCCCGTAATTAATAATAATCGTAGTGCATATTATCCAATTATTATATACGTTTACCGGTCCCTTCTCGCGTTGACCAGCCAAAAGCAATTACATACATAGTTCCTTTTAAACCATCGCTGTCTCCTCGAATACAAGTTCACATTATGACACCGCCGCACAGGTTACAAGATCGTTAAAAACGCCCGCTTTAATTATCGCTTCTTACTAATCAATCAAAATGCGTTGTCTGATAAATAATTATAGCCAAATTTTACCATGTTCTTTTCGTGGTCAATCGTATCTTACGCTATCATCATTCCTGTCACTCAAGGAATACCATATCCTTTGGTACTAATAATACCGTATTCTATGGTACTCCTACCGTGCAATATGGAAAGACCATCTACCACATCATTGCTGGAAAAAATTGGTAAGCCATTGATACCAATCTTTTATTAAAGTTTGGTCGTAGGCATTATAGTCCATCAAAATTAATTGCAATGATATAATTAAAATCGTAGAATCCGCCTCAACATTTTGGTCCTTCCCACCACACGTAAATATGTTAATCTTTTATTTTTGTTATTTAAAAAAAATCCATATATTAGGTCCTTACATATGAAATTGGCGTTTTGTATGGGAGGAACATACAAAACGCCAGTCGATTTTTTTTAATATAATATATTTATTTAATCAAAGTATGTACCCATGCTATCTATGCACTTTCGCCAACTTATAGGGTAGTTCATCGATCCCTTTACTAAAAAAACCATTCGGACGGGAATCAATAAAATCTTTAAAGGCGGTTTGGACTGCCCCATCGGAGTTGAGTTTTTTCCCTTGCAAGAAGTTATCCAAATTTCGAAAAAAATGATAATCTATTGGAACAAGGTCAGGAGAGTACGATGGATTTCTTAGACATTCCAACTGAAGCTCCTCTAATTTTGTAGCCGTCTTATGTGCAGTGTGTGGTCTAGCGTTCTAACGCGCGTTCGTTGATTTGTTTCACTCAATTCGTGAGGTACCCACCTTTCAAGCTTTTTCACCTTCCCAATTTGCTTCAAGTGGATTAAAACAGTTTTATCACTAACTCGTACTCGTAAATAACGCGATATTTCAAGTTTTCCATTTTGTAAACTAAGTGAGGCAAAGAAACAAAACAATTAAGGAAAAACAAATGAATTATAATTTTCGAAACACAAGTACATGAGTAAATAGCTGTATAAATTTGAATTTGGAATTCTTTACCAAAGAGAAGATATTTGAGATCAAAGTTGCCAGTACGGCAAAACGCCAATTTCATATGTAAGGACCTAATATTATTTTTGAGATAATGTTCACTTTAATCATTCCGTTTCATTATTTTTATTTATATTGTGATATACGTATTATTTTGTTTAATTATTTATTTTTCTTTTAACATGTTATTATATTATATTATAACTAGCTGACCCGGAAAACTTAGTACCGCGTCAGAATCAATTACTGTTGTGTTAACTTATTAGCTGAATTAAATTCAGTTTTTTATTAAGTTAAACATTACACAATGAAGCAATTATCGATGCGCAACTGTTTCGTTTTTGTCAGAATCAGAGATGGCGTTGTGTAAGGATTTATATTTTTGTGATTTTCTTATTTTCCACTTACTTACAGGAATTGCGTTTCATTTTCTTTATACGTGTGAGAGAGATTTACTATAGTTATTGTTTTTTTTTCCTTTGGAGGGGTGCAGAAATACATTCACCGTTTATCTCATCTTCGACTATTGATATTTAGTGTGTAAGAAAGAGGGGCAGAGGAACAAAAGCAAAACAATCAGCGCATTTACAATTGACGTTTTTGAATTTTTGGAATTTACTCACTATTCAATATTATACTCATACTTATCACAATATTGCTGCAGCTCTTTCAAAAGATGAGAATTCGTTCCTTAAAAAAAGTATGAGGAAAATAATTTTCTTCATAATTTTTTTTCGTGAATTTTTCCGATGTTTTAATAGCTATTCTGCTTTTCGGGGTGGAGACAAATCCAACAAATCAAAGTTCATAAAAATCGGTCCAGCCATTCTTGAGTGAAATGGTGTAACTAACCCGACTTAAGATATATTTACGACTACCATGATAGATTATAGATAACCAATAGTTCATAAATCAAAAAACTACATAAGAATTTTTACATGCATGTCGATTACGAATACTTACCTCACATGCGGGGTAAGTATTCGCATACGGTAAAGAAGTTTCAAATCAGATTAGTGGTTATCTTTAATAGAATTATCACTTTGCACCCGTGTAACTAATAAAATTTTACCAAAAATTATCATAGACCACATCGCTCTGACTCAGTTGGTTACACAATAGCGCACGTCGGTAAGCAAACATGTCGATAGCAGATGACAAAATTTAAGACAAAGCACGAAAAACAGTAATTTACCTACCAATTTTTATTTTCAAATTAGTATTCACTGTACTCATATCCTGCTTCGATGCGATCCAAAACGCTACTGAATTAAGGAACGTGCGGGCGCGAAACAGGCACGATCACCTCGGAAACATCATTGCGAACACTTAAACTCTGCGTACGATTACCCCACGTGACTGTACGGGCCCATGATATAGCCTATTATGGTAGCCAAAGGAACTCAAATAAATTGTAATACGTAAAAAATCGTTCAATAAATTAAAAATGTAAAAAAAATAAAAAGTTCTCTCATAAAGAAATTTCACAAAGGAACTCTCATCTCTAGAGATTCCTTGGCCTAACTTAATTTCGTGAAATGACGCTCATTTATCTGAGCTGCAAGAGAAAAAATAGGGTCTTATAAAATTTCGCAAACGGGTCACGATGTCACGAGGAAGTTCTTGGCCCTGGGCCTATGTGGGTACTGGGTCGTATGTCTCACTCCGAAAATGAATTACTCCGCTTGCTTTGGCTTAAAATGTTACCTTAATAATAAAAAATACGTTTGTATAAATGTTTTACTGCAGGTAAGATTTTATAGTTGATGTAGTAATGTTAACTAAAGAAATCGCTTTAGCGAATCTGCAAAACAGTGAATTTCATTTAAGTAACCTAATATCTAATCATGTCAGGATTCTACACGGTGTACATCTTAAAAATTGTTCATTTGTGAAAAAAAAACAATTAAAAAATTTTACATATAAAAATTAATGTTTCTTTGTTTGTCCCTTCTTCTTCTTCAATGGCGCTACAGCCCATTTCGAGCCTTGGCCTCCTTCAAAATAAGCCTCCACCGCCCTCTGTCCTCGGCCGTCTTCTTCCAATCTGCAACATGGAGTAATCCTCTTGCATCCTTCCTGACATCATCCTCCCATCTCAGTCTAGGTCTGCCCGCCTTTCGTTTACCTCCCTTACCTTGTTTACCTTGTTTGTCCCTTATGCAACCCTAAACCATTCATTCGATTGGGATGAACTTTGGTGATTCGCCCGCGATGGTTTCTAAGAAACTGGCGTTATGAAATTATTTTCTACACTTGGTATCGCAAATGCGACACGTGGAGTGGACTGTATCAATATATTAAAAAAAATGTTATGCTTGTGAATACTTTGACACAACTATGGGGAATGGTAAACAGATGAATGGGAAAGGAAACTGACTTGCCCCTTATGGTTGATGTTTGGCTCAATATTATGGGTCTGAGGGAGCACTAAGGTCACTCACTGCACAAGCTTCCATAAACTGGTCGATGTTATATAAAACTGAGAGAATAATGATGTTCGTTGCACAGCTTCTTTTAACAGACTGACGGACATAATGATTTTATTGTTGTACGGTAGGTAATATTGTCAGTAGGGACAGGTATTTTACGGGGTGGTTTGACATCACAAAAGGTGTTAAACAAGGCTGCGTAATGTCGCCGTGGTTATTCAATCTATATATGGATAATTGCATGCAAGAATTGAAAGAGATGGGATTGGGCGCGAAATTGAGTAATCTGGAAGTATGTTGCCTGTTGTATGCTGATGATGCGGTGCTGATATCTAACAGTATGGAAGATCTACAGTCTCTCGTGTCAAGGATGAACGAAGTATGTATGAAGAATGAGTTAATGATGAATGTAAGTAAGTCTAAAGTCATGGTCTTTGAAAGAGAGAGTACGAAATCAGTATGCAATATAGTTGTGAATGATGAATACTTGGAGCAGGTGGATGAGTTTGTTTATTTGGGAAGTATGTTTACGAGAGATGGGAAGGCTGATAGAGATATAGAAAGAAGGGTGAATGCTGGTAACTCTATTAATGGAGGACTGAACGCCGTTGGCACCAACAAAAAACTGTCCAAAGACGCGAAACTAGCCGTCCATAATGGAGTACTGGTACCTACCCTGATGTATGGCAGTGAGGCATGGAACTGGCAGAGGAAGGATGAAAGTAGACTGAACGCTGTAGAAATGAGATCCCTGAGGCGTATGTGTGGTAAAACCATGTATGATCGTGTGAGAAATGTGGAAATCCGCAAAGAATGCAAGGCTGATGTAAGCGTAATGAGTAAGATCAAGAAAGGAACGCTCCGATGGTTTGGGCATGTAGAGCGAATGAACGAGGAAAGGAGTGTAAGGAGAATATATGACGCAAATGTGAATGGTAGAGGAAGTCGAGGACGCCCAAGAAAGACATGGCACGACCAAGTGAATCAGATACTTGAGTCGGGCCATGTCAAGAGTCAGAATAATAGAAGAGAATGTATGAGACGTTGTATGAATGTAAACGAGGCAAGGAATGTGTGCCAAGACCGGGATGTTTGGCGGTCCATCCTCTCTGCCTACCCCTGCGGGGAAACGGCGTGATGGTTAGTTAGTTAGTTAGTTAGGGACAGGTAATTGTGGTAAAAAAGGATGGGTAGAAAAATTGAACAAGGTATATAGATAGGTATACATAGTTGCTTCAACAACACTATTTATCCGATTGCGATCTTTGGTGAGTTGTTGCATACTGCCCATGCCCGCGAAGATTTCTATAATACTGGTGAGCTCTGACTTAATGAAATTTGTATAAAAAATTGCATTAGGTGGCGCGCGGGTTGTTTGATAAATGAGTGTATTTCATATAGTTGAGCGGCACGGGGGGCAGTATAGGTAAATCTAGGGAAGGAAGGGGAAGGCGGGAAAGATAGAGGGTGAACAAGGGGGGGGAGTTGAGGATACGGTGGGGGGAGGTTGTGGTATGGGGGGAAGCGTGAGAGGGGTGGGGGAAGGTGGAAAGGTGGAGACGGAATCCGTGGGTGGGGAGGGGCCGCGAGCGGGGAAGGGGTTGCTCATATAAGTATGTTGTCTCTTGTTATTCAGAGGTACAACCTCCCTGCATATGTTACGGTTTCTCCTCTCTTTGCCTTCAGATATAAGTAATAAGTATGGATATCGACTTTTAATAAAACAGTCGTAGGTATAACCTGTCTGCTTACATTGCCAGTGAGAAAAAAAACAGTAACAGGAATAATACTTTGGGTAAACAAGTGTCAGAGAGATCACTTGGTGGAAGGATCAACTGTCCGGGGAATCAACTGTCAGGAGATTAAGCGTCTAAGAATAAAATTGTGGATTTATTTATTATGTAGGATGTAGAGGGTTGAAGTGAAGGGAAAGAAAAAATAAGAGGTAGACTGGGAAATACGAGGTCACTTAATATTATAATATAAGTAAATTCAAGTAACTTTACGATTCCTAATAAATGCTGAGAGCATTTTTATCAATTATTTTCGATGTTTCTTGCTTTCATGATTTTCTTCAAGTACTTATTGGTCATCCTTTCAATGGAAGCAGAAAGAGTAGTCCATTTAAAATTATATATTAAAATGGGATAATTTTAAAATAATTTGCCACAATGCAGTTCATACTCTGAAGAGATGGAATTCTGAATAGAGGGGAGGCAATTTTCGATATGTTGGGAAATATGATATAAGGAAGATATAGTTGTTATAAGTTATATGTTGAAGGATATCATTTTTGTAACGTGTGATTTAAAGCTCTCCAAGCAGTATTACAAAAAAAAAATTATTTTATTTTATTTGGGAAATCATGTATTTGCATACACATTTTGAGGTATTGAACACATACTTTGTCGTATTTCCGCTAATGATTTTTTTTTACAAAAATAAGGAAGATTATGTAAAATTAGAAATAAAACGTCTTCATGTTATTTTTATCCTCTGCGAAAATTAATAAAAAAATAAAATTAATGATCTATTCACCCAGTTTCTTCTACGAAATACGTTACAAAACCGAGGAAATATTTGCATTTTTCGCCGTGTTCTAAATACCACAAAACTTTGAGTGAAGGGGTGATTATTCATGATAATGCAAGATAAACGAATCAATTCTATTTAACAAAAAAAAATATTGTACGAGGATAAGGCTCTCGACCAGCAATCGGAAGGTGTGGGTTCAAAACGTGGCGTACGCAAGTAAATTTAATTTGACAAATTTGTTCATGTTAAAATAATATATTCGTCGTTGCGCCTGCAAAATCCGACAAACGTTTTTTTTGCAAAATCGTTTTTTTTCGCTTTGTGATAGAACGAGACATGGCGGATAGGCCTGTAAAACACGTTTTCTAATATTATAGCTAGTTTAGAAAACTGCAAAATCAGCTATGTATTTTCGCTTAAAAAATGGCTTTCAAAATACTCTATGAAGATTCCTTCACATATCGCATTTTGAACTAAAGTAAAACACTTAATATTGCGCCAGTTAATGACACATGGCGGATTTTGCACTGGATTTTGCACATCTTGGTTCAGAATGCACATATTACAAGTCACGTGACTGGACAGTGGACAGTTGGGCAGTCTTGTTATGATATTCAGTCTTGGTGCACGTGCCAGCGGATTATTTACGTTCATCAAAAAATAATATTTAAGCTCTTAAAACAGTGTGAAATTACATTACAGTGCACGTGCACTCAGCGCACAATAATTTATACATTTGGACATTTCTGAAACAGTTTTGGAGAAAGATGTGGGGAATGTATCCCCAGTTGTAATCTTGACCATGAATAATGATACTGACAGCACACTCAACCCTGAAACGGGACTATTTGAATTAGTTGCACGTTCAAATTCTAACGAAAAATGTGATGAGGATCAACTGGGCATAAATAATCATAGGTTTATTTTGAATCACGAAACGGGACAATTCGAATGCTCTGATGCTAACTCTAATTCTGAAGACGATCTGTTGACTAATTTTTAAAATTGAATAAAAATTTACGAATCCTGGGGAAAAAATATAGCGGTATTAAACGAGTAAGTGGACGTACAATTTACGTTAAAAGGGCTCAAAGAAAAATAAAAGAAACACCATGCAATCATCATGGCTTGAATTTATCCAATAGATCTTTACTATGCGGATTGGTTAATGAACAAGCTCGCTTAGACGTGTTAATTATTTCTGGAGCTTGTCAACATGGGAAGCTGAGAAAGCCTATATTTTCGGACTTGTAAATATCCTAAGAGTACTCAAGAGGCGACAACGGCGAAAGCAATTAAAAGGTAGAAGTGATTTGAAACGCGAAATCGGGGTCGACTGCTCCTTACCCAAGCTTATTGGTAAAAAAGTTAGAGTTTGCCGAGAGTTTTTCAACACCACATTATGTATTACGAAAGATACGTTTGCTCAATGGATATCATCAACACAGATTGATAACGAAGATGAGACTCTAACAGCTGGGAAACAAAAGACCAGAGTTCCTCAGTCTTTGAGGTCAGATTCCGTTAAAAAACGGTTGGACCTATTGCCTAAAGTTTTGAGTCATTATTGCCGCTCGACTAGTTTAAGAACATACGTGGAGGATTATTTTAAATCTAAAACAGAAATGCATAAAATTTACAAGTTGTGGTGTTCAGAAAACGGCATAACTTGCGTCCAAAGAAAGAAATTCTGTGATATTTTAGAAAGTAACAAAATATCTGTATTTAAACCACGCAAGGATCAATGCGACACATGCGTGTCCCACAAACAGGGAAATCTAAGTGAAGAAGAATACCAAATTCACATTAATAAGAAAAATGAGGCAAGAGATGCAAAGAAGCTGGCTATTGCATCGTGCTCTGATCAACATTTAGTAGTAACAATGGACCTTCAGAGCACACAGCTTTGTCCGAAACTTTTCGTATCCTCTCAATATTATAAGCCAAAACTTCAGTTACACGACTTTACCATTAAAATGTATAAAAACAACACGAAAGATGTTTTTCTGTACTTTTGGCATGAAGGCGATGGAGGTGTTTCAGCAAATGAGTTTGTTTCTTGTATTATCGATTTTATAGAAGGAGAAATTAGAAAGGGATTCAAAAAAATTACTTTGATATCGGACGGCTGCGCTCACCAAAAACAAAAATAAATTCCTCAGCAGTGCTCTGGCAGATATATCGAAGAATATGAATATAGAAATAGAGCAACTCATATTAGAAAAAGGACACAAAATGATGAAGGTGGATAGCGTCCACTCGACATTGGAAAAGCTTTGTACTCCTCCATTATACTCCCCAACGGATTATGTAGACCGAATGAGGAAAGCTAGACCTTCCAAACCTTATGTTATTAAGTATCTTGATTAATGTTTTTTTAAGGCTTACGATACACTCCCCAGTAATTACTGCACTATTCGTCCAGGCAAAAAGTTGGAGATCCTACAGTTACCCAGATCAGAGGGCTGCTGTACAATCAAGGTGAGGTTATGTACAAACTCCGACACATTGATAACTGGACACTTCTGCCCCAAAGGAGGAAGCAAGATTTATACACAACACCAAAACCATTGTACACAGAACAGAAAAAAAATGATATGTCTAAGTTTGAGCAATTACAATCCTTAAAGTTATATATGCATCGAGATTATCATTCATTTTACGATAATCTTAAACACTGATTTTGTTGATTAATGATTACTATCATACCTTCTATTTTTAAAATATTATAAAAATCTCAATAGTTATTAGACTAATGTTCAGTTTACTAGCAGACGTTATCATTGTTTATTTACATAGTTATATATATATATATATTCTATTATAAATAACTTCTCAGTTGAGAAGTTATTTGTTTTGTTTAAAAGTTGTAATTATTGTGATTGTATTATTGTTCAATAATGTTAGGTTTGTAATAAGTATAATACTAGTTACTAACTATCTACTTGATTTTATTCTTTCAGTAAATAAAATGTAATAATCTCGAACAGTGGTTTGATAGATTACATTATGTACCTTATATTTTTATAAAATTTTACAGATCTCAATAGTTATTAGTTTTTAGACCAGCAGGAGTTATCATTGTTTATTTACGTAATCGATATGTTATTTGTTTCGTTAAAATGTTGTAATTATTATGATTGTATTAATGTTGAATAACGTTTGGTTTGTAATAGATATAATACTAGTTACTACAATCTATTTGATTTTATTCTTTCAATAAATAAAATGTAAAAATCTCGAATAGTGCTTTGGTAGATTACTTACGTAGTTTCTGCTTTTAATAAAATTTTAAAGATTTCAATAGTTATTAGACCAGCAGGCGTTATCATCGTTTATTTATATAACTGAGATTGTATTATTGCTGAATATTGTGTGGTTTGTAATAAGTAGGTATAATACTAATGACTATCTACTTGTTTATCTTCTTTTGATAAATAAAATATAATAATCTCAAGTACCGATTTTGTTAATAACTTAGGTACTTTTTATTTTTATAAAATTTTAACGATCTCAATAGTTATTATCATTGTTTATTTATGCAACTAAAATGTTAATTTGTTTTGTTAAAATGTTGAGATTAATTTAAAATGATTGTATTATTGCTCAATAATGTTTAGTTTGTAATAGGTATAATACTACTATCTACTTGATTTTATTCTTTTAATAAATAAAATTTAACGTGTAATAAACTTGTTTTTCCATCTTACTCAAAATATTTTTAGTTCACCTTCACTCGATAATTACTAATTTAAAAGTAAACTTTCAGCTGGGAAAGATAAAGATTCGTTAGAAATAGGCTATTGGTTTGTTAAAAATGCTTTACACATACGTTAGTACATTTAAATTATACGCAATTAAAGAATTAATATCATTTCTAACTAAATGCAAAATCCATTATGTCTAAAATATACGTACATAAAAATCCGCTATATGCTGCCTCTAACACAAAGCGGATTTAAAGACCCATACAAAATCAGCTATGTGTCATTTATTCACAAAAACAAATATTACTACTAAAGTATTAAATATTTAATTGTAAAATATCATTTATACAAAATCCGACGTAAAGATCTAATTTTCTGTTTATTTGGATTGTAAAAAATGCGAGCCATTGTTAAATAAATCAGTTTTTTCCTTCTCCTGAAAAGTTACGTTTTTTAACATAGCGGATTTTGCAAGCACAGCGACGAATATAGTATATTTGCGGCACGTGATAGTGTGGATGATAGTCTTCGCATCACCCTGGTGTAAGACCACCGTACAATTGAAACGTTGCTTTAAATGGCTTTTGCCGTATTTGGTGACTAGATTTGAATAGCCATATACTATCAAAACTTCTTTTTCGCCATCTCCTTCGCCTCACCCACTTCCTTAAGTCTCACAACCTACCCCTATTGGGGATGCCATAGTCTCACTGGCTTCAGACGGTTGGGAGCAGTTAAGAAACTTCTGGAGTAATGTACGTGCTCGATTTCAAATGTTAAATAGATAAGCCGACTGCAAAAAAACAAAAATTATAAAGGTGTGTTACGATTTTAGATTTTCACGGCCAAAGGTACTTTAACTAATTATTTTTGGGGTGTTATGCCGTTTTGCTCTACCTCCTTCTTTTGCCAACGTTTCGGACAGCATTACAGCGTCCATCGTCACACACTGCAAAGCTGTCCGAAACGTTGACGGTAATACTTAATGGTGAATAATAGTGTCATGTTGCTATATATTTCGTATGACCTCATTACCTATCCCATTTACTTTGTCCCGGTGACTAGCTGTCACTGGATCACAGTGGATCATCACTGGACCAGTTACTATCGGATTTATAAATGGTCACCAACACTCTAACTGGGCGAAGTCGTAATAAAGTAGAGCCTAGCAGCAAGAACCTGCGGAGCGGGATTTTAACTGCTAGTCATAAAATATTTCCGTAACCGTTTGAGCATTAGACACGAATGACAACAGTCAACACTCTTATAAGGTACTAATTGACATTTGTTGAGATACCTCAAAATTACAAATAACTATCTACACTAATGACATCTATTGAAGGATATTAAAACTACATTCATCCTATACAACACAGTAATCAACGTGGTCACTTAGGAAGGCTAAAGCCATTTCAAGAAATGTTTCCATTCTGAATGTTGATCTCTGATCAGAGTCTACTGGAAGCATCTCCCACTTGTAAATACTGAAAAAAGGTACATGTTTTTTATTTAGTTTTTTATCAATCCCCCCCAAAATTTCATGGCACGAACGTGGAATGCCATCTGTTATAATATGTGTACCCAAAGTAATTACTTATACGTAGATCGAATTTCGAAAATATTTGTTGCAAATCGAAAAGTTTTAATATAAGTGTTCGCACAAATGCTTCGCTTCGAAAGTAATTGGGTTCTGGAGCATGAAATTAATTTTGAAAAAAAAATGTAATTGAAGAGTGGTTTTTGAAGAAAGCACATTTATTATTTTGTTATTAAATTTGCGAAAGAAAATTTGTTTGAAGGCAAATCTTTCTAAAACTCAAAACTCAACTTTAATATTCGAAACATTTTTGTTTTTTTATTCTTCATTTCGGAACATTGTTTTCGTCATGAACAATAGAAGAAGTGGATGAGAAAGGTTCGGATATGCCTATTAAACTATTTTAAGTAACTACTTTCGAGACCTGGGTTTACTAGCATGGTCGAGCGAAAAGAATTAATACGATAACTTTCGGTAACTTCTCATCGTTTCCTAGCATGATTGCATCTTACACTTACATTTGAAAAGATGTCATGATATATTCATGAGACTATTCCTGTAATTGGTTTCCCATTCCATACTCGGTTTAAATTATTTTAATCCAATTTTGAATATAGTTCTAATACTAGAAATATAAGAATACCCGTGTGATAAAGGTGAATAAATACATGACTGAATACCCATAAACATTTTCTATTGCTGTGATTGATTATACTCCAAAGACAAAATGGTATTCTGTACTTAGTTACTTTTCTCTAAAAGCACAAACCAACTATATGTTAGTAATTTTATTTAGGTTTACCATACATTATTATGGAGACAACCCGGTTTCTAACCTTCAACCCCTGGATCCAGTATCAACGATCTCAACCGCTCGGCTAGGTATGAAGTTCGTTCGTTATGTGAATTTCAAATGTTCAATAAAAATAAATAGTGTTTGAAACTCGAACAAAACTGCCAGCACTTAATAGTTAATTACACATTTTCTTACATTTAAACATTTATTATTCACGTTAGCTTTGCGCGATTACTCCAAAGCGTGTGCAATTGAGCAATTTTTTTTTATAGTTGATAAGAATCAAAGAGGTTTAACATTATTAGGAAAATGCCATTTATTCCTAGAAACCATCAATTTAATTTCGAGACGACGAAATTATAAAAGCCACCTTTTCATGTTTTTCAAGCATGTGGACATACAATTTTTGTTACAAATTGAGGTAATTCGAACCTTAACAAATTTATCAACACGTACAACGTACACGCAAATAGAAATTTACAACCCGATAAGCAGCGACTGGATGAAGTATTTACGCAAATATGTTGAATTCAGCGGGCTATTAGCGGAGAACGGTTTCATTCCGAGAATGGAAATCTTTGCAATCAGTTTGGTAGCGAATTTTTAAATAATTCTAGTGAAAGTTCTAAATTCTTTTCAAGTTAAAAAACACGAAAACGGTTTCATTCCGATAATGGAAATCTTTGCAATCAGTTTGGTAGGGAATTTTTGGTAGGCGCATCAAAGGAAGGGTAGAATGTCAATCAAAGTCAAAAGAACAATTCGGTTCTGATGCGACCTGCTTATTTTAACAACAAGCATAATATTATAATATAATATATTATATTACTCCAGAACAGCATGGTTTTGTAACCGGTCGGTCAACCACAACCAATCTTCTATAATATGAACACTATATCTGTGAAGCTTTCACGTCTCGTAGATTCAATATATACTGACTTTTCAAAAGCCTTTGATAAAGTAAATATTAATATCCTTCTCGCGAAACTGCAAGCCCTTGGTATACATGGATCATTCCTAAAATGGTTGAATAGTTACCTCTGTAACCGCGAACTCATGGTAAAATTAAATAATAAATTTTCGTATAAATTTAAAGTAACTTCGGGAGTTCCTCAAGGCTCTCATCTGGGCCCACTTCTCTTCATTTTATTTATAAATGATCTATCTTTATGTTTCGATAATGTCAAATTCATTCTATTCGCAGATGACCTAAAGCTTTTTAAGATTATAACATGTTTAAATGATGCACTTATCCTTTAGCAAAATTTAGATAGACTTGCTAGCTGGTGTGAAATAAATAAATTATTCCTAAACGTAAAAAATGTTTCCACATGTGTTTTTGCCGTTCACGGATTCCAATATCTACATCGTATTTAATTAACAATAATGAAATTGCATTAGTACCATTTATCAAAGACCTTGGTGTTATTTTTGACCGGAAACTTACATTTGCTCGTCACTGTGAAACAATTTCCAATAAGGCCATGCAAAATCTAGGTATTGTAATACGTAACACAAGGACTTTTCAAAACATTGAGTCAATTAAGCTACTTTACTGCTCTCTTGTAAGATCGCAGCTAGAATATGCATCTCTTGTATGGTCTCCGATTTATACCGGTAACTTACACCGTTTGGAGAGAGTACAAAGAAAATTTCTTCGATACGTTCAATTCAAATTGAGACAGCCTGTAATTGAAATCCGCTACAATGCATTAATGTCTGATCTAAACCTACCACTACTTTCTACCCGGCGTACTATTAATGACATTTTTATACTTTTTAAATTACTGAACAATATCATAGACTGCCCTCAAATGTTAAGTGTTATAAATATTCGTGTCCCTGTTAAATCAACTCGACTCCACCACCTTTTCGACAGTGACAATCATAGCACTAACTATTCCTATCATTCACCGCTAGTGCGTTTTCACCGATCTACCAATACGTATACAGACCTTTTCGATAGTTTCAAAACCTTACCGTCTTGCATCAAAGCAAAAATAACTAGTTATTTATGTAACTGATATGTTTGTAAAATGATAAATATTTGTTGTACTAATATGCATCGTATGTATGTACTGTATGTTATTCTATATATATAATGTTTGTAAATGTTCGATACACTTGTATTATGTATGTAATAGCCCTATGTACGGGCGTTTAAATAATAAATAAATAAATAAATAAATTATGATTCTGAATCCACATTTCCATAAGGTGTGAAAACATAGATATTAGGAGTGGCCCCACAGCTTTCCCAATAGCTTAATAAGGAAACATATGGTTTCCTCCTTTACCGTACACGTCAATGATTCTTGACCAGTGGTTAACCTTGTTGGAGGCACTGACCCCCACCAGTTTCATATGCGCATTCACCCAACTCTTCTTTAATTGGAAAAATAAAATATAATTTTTTCAAATTCAAAACATGTGTATATATTTATACTAAATACAAAAATTGGTGCAAAAGAACAAAAGCCATTACCTAAGCTTCGCATTAAAACATGATTTTCTCACAAAAACAGAAACATAATAATGAATATCATATGAGTCGGGGGTATGTCTTGACCTCCGCCGAACCCGCGAGTCTGACTTACCGAACCCCCGGGGTTCGATCAAACCCAAGTTAAGAATCACTGCTCTAGACCCTCTAATGTCCCTGCATACGGGGTTACCAAGCAATATGCAATTACTTGCGCAGTTACCATAATATTTCAGACAACGCAATCTGAAATTAAGAGTAATACACAAGAGATAATGTAAAAGACAAAAAAAAGAATAACCAAAATCGATTATACAAGTAAACAAAGTTATGAACTACTCAAGATGGCCGAACCTCTTCCGCCGGGCAGTGCCATCGAGAATGAACTCAGTGGTCACCCAGACCGCAAACGGACCCAGTTTTCGCGCCCCTTGGCCGGCTTGCCGATTGACCCTCGACGAACTGTACTGCGAAAAAGGGAAAACATGGACATGGACACTTAGTGGTAAAAAATGTTAAGGATTCCAGGACAGTCAGAGAAGCCAGACGTACAAATACAACGTGTATCCTTTCTGGAAATACGAGGTAACCAAAAATAAACTAACTTTTTGTATCGACATCTCTGTTTTTCTTTTCATTCCTGATTTTTATTTCCGTGACCCTAAATTTCTTTTTCGTACCATAAGTTTAAAAAAATTCCGTAAATGTTATTTAATCTAAAAAACCAAATTTTCTGTCGAAAACAACATTTTTCTTGTTAATGGCTCATTTATTTAAGTTTAACTGTTATGTGGTTTAGAACGCGAAGCGTGGATTACATTATTACACAAATCTAAATTGCTTCGGATTTTGCAAAATGTTAGTAAATAATTTATTTTTATCGTTTCAATAGGGGGTGGGGAGGGGGATGATTCGAATTATTATTGCTCGATTTTCTTTTTTACTAAAAGTTATTTAATGTGTTTATTTAGTCTGCTGGAGCGAATTTCACCTCTGCTAATTGGTTTTGAAGTGGGTTTATCTAGGGCGGCCGTGTTTGTATAAGGACACATATCTTTTTTTAGAACATCTTACTGTGAGATTCTGAGATTCTGAGAGGGTTTTAACCTTCCTCTTTTCGTGAGTTCATGACACGTCGTCCGCTATGCTCTACATATCTACATTCCACATATCTATCGTCCAGTTGATTAGTCGGACATCTCCAAATATTGAATTTTGAGATAATGAGGAATGCTCACCATAAATTAAATATTATTTACACGTGTTCGTATTTTACATATCAAATAGGCTTTATTCAGCATAATACGTAATTGATTTGGTAGCGTTTATGAGGAATCTGAGTTTTGCACCGGATAGAAGGTACACTTTTGCGTACAACTACACTCAACTCAAATTTCGATTTTTTGGCGATGTCTGACTGATCAACTGGATGATCGATATCTTATGGATTTTAGATGGGAAATTCTAAAACCTTTTTTTACATCTGTTTATATATATATTATGGTGATTCTGGATAAATAAATAAAAAAATGTTTACGTGTAATATATGTACACAGAAATATCAAAGTTAACTACGTGAGCTAATTTGAATTTCTTCCGTTGTTCGTAATTCTAAAAAAAAATTTTTACATCTATTTAAATTATATATATAATATTATGGTGTTTCTGGATAAATAAATAAAAAAATGTTTACGTGTAATATTCGTACACAGAAATATCATATTTGACTACGTGAGCTAATTTGAATTTCTTCCGTTGTTCGTAATACATTATGTTATTTCGACATCGTTATGTAACCAACCTTTACCATGGTATCTATTCTAACTTGCGATTAGAAAAGAGATATTACATAAAACAGCAACAATAATTTTGAAACTTTGTGGTCTACATAAATATGTAATTTATTTAGCCTTATCTCTTACCAACGCATACATACGGTCAACAAAAATTGAGAAATCGTTATTAATAAGTATTGTGTAGCCATGCGGGCAGACCCAGTGATTGTTGAGGTGGAAGTCCGTGCCGGTACAAATATTTTTCTAAGATTTTTTGTGGCGATATCAGGTTGTGTGTTTATAATAATTATTTTGTTTATACAATAAAAATACATCACGTAAACTTAAAAAACTTATTCAGAACGGTATTTACACACACAGATATGTAATAAAATCCAACACACCTCTGGTAACGTTGTGTTACATGACGGCAATGCAAAGGTACTATCTTGCATGGTAAGAGTAAGGTTAACTCCTAAATACTTCCAGCAAAGGAGTCCGGGATATTATTAGGGGTAGGGTTAAGTGATAGCGGCCATCTTTGTAGATTTAGCGGCCTCTAATGGTGTTTGGAGAAACCGTTATTAGTTAAATCGATTTACATTGGTAATTACATTTTATTTAATTATTTTTTTCATTTCGTGTAAACATCTTATCTAGACCACACAAACGTTTAACGATACCTCCTTAAATATTTGTTTAAGCAACCATTGCCAAAGAAATATTTTTCTTAATATAAAGTAAGATAAACATAATGCACAATATACGTAATGACATTTAATTTCTTGTGTCCTTCATGGTGGACTCTAATGTAATTAAAATCATTTCTTGAAAACACTTTCATCAATGATATTCTTGTTTCATTTAAGGTTAATTTTAGCGTTATTTTAGAAGACGACTTGATTTCCTTACCCAAAAGGCTATTTTCCATATAAACCTACCAATATCGTCATTATTATGCCATGACCTCCAATAAACAAAACACTAGACCCATTACATAACTTGCTCTTTTTTATTTTATTTTTAATTTAAGTTTTAAATCCAGCAGGACTGGGAGGGTAGTGCAATCCCCGTCTGCCGTATTACATAAACAATCCAAAAGAAAAAAGAAATTAAATATTATTGAAAATTAGATTGGTACCTAATTAAAATATAAAATGAAAATAAAACTCGTCACATAAATAACAAAAATTTTAACATTAATTTTTTTTAAATTAAACAGAATTAAAAATAAAAAGATATTTTAGGATCGTCCATCAGGGAGGTTAGGAGGGAGGGAACTGAGCTACTCAAATGCAGACATGACAATGGTGTTGGTTGATTTCCGTGTCCTGCTCCAGAAGCTGGCTAGTCGGTGGCGAAGTAAGGCTGGGAATGAGTGCACCCTCCCTCGGTGAACATCGTGGAGGCGCTGCAGAGCCTCGGTAGTTGCATAAGTTGACTGAATGCATTATTGTAGCAAACCTTCAGTTTGTCCCATTGCGCTGCTGGGTATCGCGTCCACAGTTCAGGTGTGTACAGGGCAGTGCAGTATGTCTTGAAGAGTAGTTTTCCGACATCGTTGTTACAGTGGTAGAACCGCCTTGAGAGCATTCGGCCCGAATGTTAATAATTGCTCTTCTTTGTCGTTCCATATCTTCTATATCCTTCATGTCTTCGGTTAGGATATGTCCCAGATACTTAATCTGTGAGGCCATAAGCAGCTCATTTCCTTCTAGATGTATTGGAGGAATATTTAATGGCTCCTAGTTGTGGTTGAAAGCTTTTGCTTGTGGCAGGGTATTTATAAGAAAATAGTCTTTCAGCGTTGGTCAGTTTATTTCTCTTATATACAGGGTTCACAGCTTATGGTAAAAAACAGAGTACAGGAAGTTGTAGCACAAAGTAAAATCACTTAGAGTTTAAACGATGTTCACTAACTTTCTCGCTAAACACTTAGCGTAATAACCTCAACAGAGGACCCGTGGTCTCTTAGTTGGGTTAAGGTTTTCCCGACAAGTAATGTCTCCGAGGGCGCTGTTACTTGAATTCCCAAGGAAGACCCAGAGGGCTCTCTCGACTTGGTACTGGGGAGGATTGGGGGAAGGTTAAGGTTTCCCTACAAGTAATGTCCCCGAGGGCGCTGCTACTTGAATTCCCAAGGAGGACCCAGAGGGCTCTCTCGACTAGGTACTGGGGAGGATTGGGGAAAGGTTAAGGTTTCCCTACAAGTAATGTCCCCGAGGGCGCTGTTACTTGAATTCCCAAGGAGGACGAAGAGGGCTCTCTCGACTTTTTTTTTTTTTTTTTTACAGTGAATACCGCACAAGAATCTCAACTGCTCCCGTCTGGAGCCAGTGAGACTATGGCATCCCCAATTGGGGTATGTTGTGAGGCTGAAGGTAGTGGGGAGGGGAAGGAGGTGGGGAAGAGGAAGGTTGGGAAGTACTGGGGAGACTTGGTACTGGGGAGGGGATATTGGATACGCTGGCTCCATATAGGCCTTCTCGGTGTTACATACCCTTTGGGGCGGGGTAGTGCCGATCGACGACGGAGGGGTGGGGGTAGCTCGGCCAATGGGGTCTCTTCTTGCCCGGGTGGTGAGACGAAAGTCACCGAGCGAGACGGCGCTATGCATGTGAGGGAGAAAGTATTTGGATCCGTGCGTCGGACCAAATACCGCGCGCTACATGCTTTTAATATATTTTGCGAAATTTTACATACTTGGCATAAAATAACTGTATGCTTGCACATTATTTATTCAGACAGACAATTATAAACCACATAACAACTCCACACAAACAAATAGAATAATCACAACCATATGACATAACATATTAATACCTGTAAGGCACACTAATTTTTAATCAAGGTCCCTGTATACTTCTTAGGACCGAAATTATATTATGATATCCATTCGTGTTTAAAAAAAAATAAAAAACTAGATCAAATCAATAGGACGAGATTTCACATAAAACAAACTGGAAGAAGCAACACACTAATCGTTGTTCCAAACTTTTCTATTGATCAATCTGAGTCTCCGATTAGCTAAGTGATTTGTTTAGTAACACTTGATTCGCCTGTTGGTCGGAGAGTTGCATTGGAAAAAGGGTATTTATGCATATGAGGATTGTTTTGCCAAAATTTCGGCTCAACAGTTGATCAGTAGGATTGGAAACAACGGCCGTAAATTCTACTTTCCGTTTATTTTTGTATTTAAAGTTCAATTCACCATGTAATAATAATGCATAACAGTAATTAGTCTAATAATATGTAGACCTTAGAACAGATGTAATACCTAGTAAGGTTTTCACAACAAAAATAAATAATTTGTAACTCCTTTTTAAAGATTTAATTTAATGAAAAAAAAATTATATTTTCAATTAAAAAAATATATTAAAAGATCTAACATTTTCGAGCAAAACTTAACGTTTATACTTTGTTGTTTTAATTTCTAAGAATTTGCATTTTCCACAAAGTTTCAAAAAAGGTCCTAATATTTTGTGATTTTAATTTCTATTTGAGTTTTTTTTCACTCTTCCTTTATTTTCGCAATATCCTAAATATTCATTTACAATATAAAATTGCTGTCATCTGAATCAACGTTAACTTTAATTTTCAAACTGAGACGAGTGCAATTTCTCAAAAGAGAAAAATTACAACTATTATTTTCCTCATTCTATCCATTTCTCAAAAAGTTAAGAGAGATCTTGTGAAATACATAATTTGAACATAATTATCATCCGAACAAAGTCCTCGCGAACTCTTTGAAGAATATCTAAAATTTATCTTTCTAACGTTGAAAGGTTATAGGAAACGCCCACTCGTTTTTAGTTTTGTGAAGAGGACTTGAAAGATTTCTTTGAACTTTATCTCAATTTCAGAAAAAAATGTGCTGTGAACCAACTTCTTGAATTATTTTTAAGAATCTCCAGTACCTATCTAATTTATCTTGCAAAGTTATTTGGCGTCCTCCAGAATTTTTTTATAAAAATAGATACAATTCATTTATTGATTAGTTTCTTCAGGATAGCTATTTCGTAGATTATTACACGGAGAAGTTTAGGAAAATATTTGGGGTAATCTAGGCAGGTATGCTAGAAACTTTAAGTGGGCGAAAGTTATAATATAATATGATGTTATGTAAATTGCTTAGAGCTCATTGAAAATTTTATTGAAATCTAATGGATGTATCTAGATAGTTTCGTAGTTCCCAAATTTCCTACATCTTTGAGTACTTTCACTAGGTTCAAGTTTTGTGATTACAATTTCGTTTTATTTTACTTACATTGAGACGCTTTTCAGTTAATTACACTGTTTTTTTTCGATCATTTAAAAAAATTAAAATAACTAGGTTAGAGTGTGATTTTTCATAAAATATTCATATTCCTTTACACAAACAAACTTTTTTTATATTAGCTCCACGGAGAAACCCTGAAGAAAATAATTGCACTCAGGGCCTATCATCTTTGGTATGCTGTGTGGGGAATATTTTTAGGAAAGGAAGGAGAGGAAGTTCTGGAAATGAAAGGGGTATTGGGGGTGAGTAGGAATCTTGGGATTAGTGTTTCCAGGAGTGACGGGCGGAATGGAATGAATCCATCCCTCCCACTACGGTGCAAGGCGATGTTACGGCAGAGCACATAGAAGTCAAAGGAATTACCTCAGACATTCTCTCCCGATCCGGCCTGCCATGCAGCTGGTAGGCAGACGCATCCGCCACAAAGACCCGGAAACAAACTTCATCCCATGAACCCGGGCACCCCTGCTAAGTCATCAAACATAACAAACCACTTGGGGCGACCTATGGAAGAAGTGTTGGTTATCCAATAAATGGTTCCCAGGGTGGCGGTACCCTTACACGCCTCCCAAATTGCATACCCGCCTCCCGGATACTTTCAATGTTTTTATAATTTTCATTGGGTACCTTTACCACTTTCATGAAATTGAAACCAAAATAAAATGTTTTCCATCAACAAAAACTGCATTTTATGGGTTGTCATTTAAAAAAACGCAATCAAAATTCTTAAAGACGTAACATATTTTTAAGTGCAAATCTAATAATATCTCATGAGTATATTTAAAAATGGTATTTTCAAAGTAATCGTAATAAAAATCAAAATTTCTAATAATTTATCATCCCTCACGCTCAAAGAAAATAAATTTCCATACTTTATCTAAACTCTAAACTCTCGCAATTTAAAACGGAAATACTAAATCCACTGCAACTTTAGCAAATAAAAAACTTTGTTAAAAAATAAAAATAAATTACCAAAAGAATCCGCAACATTTCAGAATCTGACACAGGAGGGCGATTTGAAAAGTTTGGTAAATTAATTAGGTATATGAGATGGAGCAACAAATTAACAATATTTTTCATCGTTGGCAATTATGCATTATTCATTGGTCAAAGTTTTACAAAATTTCAGTTAGATACATTAATATAATACTGATAATACAGGGTGTCCGGGGGTAAAGTGCATTAACTACGGGAGGTGATTCTACATGATGGTACAAGTAAAAAAGGTAAATAACTTTTTTTGAAATTACAACTTTTAGTGGTAGTTTTGGGTTAAAAAGATAAAATTAGACCGGCGTGTGCGGCCAGATTTATTATTTTCCGTTGTTACGATACGGGCTAATCACAATCGGCTCTCAGCAAGTAAGATCGTACCTCACACTAAGGATTTTTAGTAGGTACGTCTTTTTGTATGGGTTAAAAATGTTGGAATTTCAGAAAAAGTTATTAATCTTTTTTACTCCTACCATCATGTAGAATCACCTCCCGAAGTTAATGCACTTTACTCCCGGACACCCTGTATATACTGAATTGTTCAAATAAGGTACCTACCTATTCCAAAAATTAATTGTTAATTCTATTATTCTGACTTTTGACAAAAATGTCAGAAGTCAGAATAATAGAAGCGTGTGTATGAGACGATGTATGAATGTGAGTGAGGCAAAGAGTGTGTGCCAAGACCGAGTTGTTTAGCGGTCCTCTCTGCCTAGCTGCTCTTCAAGTCAATCTGTGAGAAGAATTCAGACCGTGCCGACGAATTCCATAGTTATTTTTTATGTAGTCTTGTTATCCGGCAAAGATAAAAAAATAGTAAAATGTATTAAAGGTTTAAAAACTTTAATACATTTTTCTAATTCGTCCTCTAGAAAAATCAAATATGGTGCACACCGCTGTTGGAAAATTGAAAGATTTTTTTTAATGATTTTGACCAGACCCCATGCAACTATTCCATTCCCACGACTGAAAGATTGACACGGGCATACAGGCACCCAAAGAATTTTCAACGAGAGAGTGAATGCCGTCATCGACTATATTGCAGAGCTCCATGAGAGCTTTTTTTAACGGGTTTCAAATATAGGTAAATTGCTGGACCAATAGTGTAGCCATCAAATGAAATCAGCTTTTTAAATAAAATAAACATTTAAAAAAATATATAAGTTTAACTTCCTTTTTTTCCCAAGCTTTTCAAACCATTTTTGTTTTGAAAAGTTTTATTTTTCGATGTACATTTGTTACTTTTAAGTTAAATTTTTTTTTGCTACCGGTTTCGACACGTCCGTATCATTAACGAGCAAACTTAAAACTCTCGTTAATAATATGGACGTGTCGAAACCGGTAGCAAAAAAAATTTAAATTAAAAGTAACAAATGTACATCGAAAAATAAAACTTTTCAAAACAAAAATGTCTAGAAATTGTTACATAGTCAGTGCCCAAGAAATACAAAAAACTTTTCAAACCACCCTAGTGAACGCGAATAAACTTCTCTGTCGAATCTCTGAAGCCGAGAATTTTTCTCGCATTCAAATCGTCTGACATAAAATATCTTTTCCTTACATGCCTCGAGTTATATATCATATTATTTACTTATGTGGAATGCTCAAGAATGTGGAATTCGATACGACATAATCGCACTCTCGCACGTTCGTGCTGAATCCAGTATTGATGTACTTATGCTACTGTACTTTGGATGGATATATAAACAATATTCAAATGAATCCTAGGATTTTGTTTGTACAGTGATGTGCAATGGTTTAGAACTTAGTTGGAAAAATAATGAGGTTTTTTAAAGCAAGTTTTTCAATTTCAACTTAGCAGGTATGCCCGCTTTCATGAGGTGAGATTTGTCTAGGTCTTGCGGCGAATGGCCGACAGCTAAGTATCTACTGCGTGGCGGGCCCGATCGGGAAAGACTGGTTGAGGAAGACCTAACCTAGACCTCTCCAGCCGGACTCTCTTTAACCCAACGCCTAGTAGGGATAGATTCATATGTCCGTCACTCCTGGACACATTAACCCCCAGACTCCTAAACAGAACTTCCTCTCGTTTCTTTCCCAATTCCCCGAGGGATTTTTGAAGTGAAAACTCCTTCAGCGCTGTTGTGATTTGAAACTCGATGAAACGAAAAAGCGACACTAAAAGAGGCAAACACATACATCTAAAGGATTTAGCCTATGAGAGAATGAGATAAAATAATCGATCTCCTCTTTGGGCGGTGCTTCGTAGCCTTATAACTCTTGTCTATTTTAGTTTTCTGAAGGTTTCTCTTTTAGCGCATGTGAACAGCACACTTGTATTTTTTTCCTCAGGGCCTCCATAGTTATGGAGCTGTTGTAAAGAAAGATTTTTTTTTATGTAATAATGATAACGAAGTAATAATGATAACAATAATAATGATTTATGTATTAATGATAACAATAATAATGATTTATGTAATAATGATAACAAAGAGATGAAAGAATGGTTTGGTGACAGTGGAACTAAGAAACGACTCGTTCTGGCATTTTAAGAGGTTAGAAGAATAAGAAAAGCGATAGGAGGGGGTAGATGGAAAGAACTTGGAAATAAATTCAGCTCTCTTAGCTCTCTTAACGTTGGAGTAGAAAATTTCATAAATAATTTATAAATGTATATTTGTGTTGGAACGGTGCAAAAATTAATATGTTTTTTAAGGCCTAAAATACCACTTTCATTAAAATAAAATTACTTAATTATAAATCAATGAAAAAAAGATTTCACATAAAATACTCACCACGATTTTTAAATGAATTGTTCTTTATTTTTCGCTGAAAATCCCCCATAATATGCCTACTGTGGTTTGGTTTTATGATAATTGTCTCCGTTATCTTTTAGAATTAATAATTAATTAGTTAAATTACACACCTTTGTTCTGTTATTTTTACGATAGCTAAACAAAATAAACAAAATCATCTTTGAGGATGCTATCTGGAGGGTCCTTCAGGGAAAGGAAGGAGATGAAATTATGGGAAGGAAAAATATAGGAGTTTGGCGTGTTTCCCGACCACGTACCGGTGCCGGAAGGATGTAACGCGTTTAAGTCGGTTGAACAGGAAAAAGTTGCAGAGAGACAGATCAGGCGAATTCAAAGGCTGCTGGATAGTATTGGAGATGTTTTTGGTCAAAAACTCACGGACATGGAACGCATTATACGATGTTGCATTATAGTAGTGTAAAATTGATGCCATTTCAGACTTGAGACTATAAAAAATCTAAAACACGCACAAAGGTAGAGGTACTCAGTAGGGGTGTGATTTTTACATAAATAAACGATTAATAAATCGATTAATAAATAATCGGTTCTTTTTCTTAACATGAAAAATCGATTTTTCTTGAAAATTGGTTATAATAATCGATTTTTCCCGAAATTTGTCAAATTAAAATAAACGCGTAAAATATCTTTAATCACAGTTCTACAAATTAAAAAATGTTCAACAGAAATTATAAGTTGTAAAATAATCAAACGAAAATTTTTTTTTTTAACTAATCAACATATTATATTACAAATTGTTCGTTGTCTCTGTTGAGTTCATTTGGTGAGAAGTTTGATTAGAAACTTCAGCTGAACTCCCTTTAAAGCACAAAATAAATGACATCGTAGACGCACAAATTGTTTTGTTTATAAACAACATAGAGGTTCACGCTCCGGATTCCGGACAAATGACTGCGAATGAAAAAATCTGCAGTGTAAAAAAAATCGTTTACTAATGAATCGGTTTTTTAGAAAATTCAAATCGCTCAATAAAATCGATTTTCGTTGGAAAAAAATCTATTTTTTTCATAATCGATTATTTTTACAGCGTAACTTTTACAAACGTCAAGCTATGACGCTGAAATTTAGAAGGAAGTGTCGATGACAGACGTGGTAATCTAAAAACAACAACAAAAATCCAATCAAGTAATTGAGGGTGTCACACGGTGGCCGGTACTAAAACTTTTTGATCAAGCTGGTGTACGAAAATTATTGGGATGTACGGTCACTACACTGAGATTCAAATTTATTTTATGTCATTAGCCATCGTAAATCCATTGCTGAATGTAGTCCAGAATTACAAGCTTGGGGGCTCCATCGATGTTGCCCTCTCAGAAACTGAGCCGCAGATAGTTCACAACTGCTAACCCTGTACAAATCGCAATTGCTCCATTTGAATTGAATTAGGCAGCCACGTCTGGTCTGGAGTCCCAAAATATTTGAAAAACCCTTGACTTTGCAGAAACGGGTGATTCGGTAGATTCCCCTTTCTTAACAAGCGGATTGCAATCTTTAGAGCGCATTTCAAGGAAGTTCTGGGAAGGAAAAATGTATGACGGGTGGGTAGGAATCTGAGTGTCAACTTCTCCAGAAATGACGGATGTGTATGAATCCATCACCCCCGTTGCGGTGCAAGGCGATGTTCCGAGAGAGTCCTGCTGGAGAGGTCCAAAGGTCTCCCTCTACAAGCTGCCGATCCAGCCTGCCAAGCAGCTCCAATAAATGGTTCCCGGGGCGACGCCTCCCAAATTGCGATGCACATGTGTCAGATGGGAATGTTGTCCTTATTCTACCGGTATTTCAATGAAAGACGCTCCAGGGAACTAGTGTCAATGATCCCTTCGGCACCGGTGCATAGACTGCGTAGTCGGGAAACACGCCAAACGTGCGCCCAACGTTATTTGTAGATGTTTGACAATGAGAACGACTCGTTCTTGAGTTCAACGAAGCAATTTGTCGTCCTATGTTTCCTGCTTTCCTCCCCCCTAATTCACTCATGCGAAAAGACCCTCCACGCAGCATCTCTAAAAATGAGATCAGCTAACTGGAAATATATTTTTCTTGGGGCTTCCTATGGAGATAATTAAAATAAAAGTTTCTTTGATAAGACCTTGTTCCGTGCTTTACCATATCAAGTGTTCTTGTTAACTTCATCGCCAATTCAGCGTGTTTTAGCGCAGACTTGAATGCTCTCGATCCCTCTTAAATGTAAAATTGATCTTTTAAAAAAAAACCTAGACATAATCTGAATGGCTGCCAATTAAAAACAGGGGCCGCGTTATAGGGGCTGCTTCTCCCTAAATTCGCTCTGCCTGTTTTTTAAGCACACCCTTATTTTTGAAGAAGTTAAGATCATCTCTGCTCTAAAGATTTTTATAAATATCTAATAATAACAATTACGAACCGCGATTATTTTTAGCTATTTATTATTACAAAATAATGCACATAGTGTAGATTATACTAGCGCAGATCCGTGAAAAATCACGGGGCAGTATTAATCCATGGCAATGCGTTCCAATTTTGAAAATAAATAAAAAAAATATTTTCCGTTAAATGAAAAATATGGAATAGTTTGAATTGTCGACAAATCAGTTCCAATGTTGAAAATTTCAATTAAAATGCTTTCCTGTTAAAATATAATACTATTATCGCAGACCCTTGAAAAGTCATGGGACTGTTAGAATTCTCGACAAATCGGTCCCAATTGTGGAAATCAAATTAATTTTCTTTTAAAATATTATGATATAGGTTTCCAAGCGACTTCCTACGTTTGGTAATTTCGCAGGGGTGCCCGGGTTCGTGGGGTGAGGTTTGTCTAGATCTTGGCGGCCAATGCTATTGCCCACCTGCTGGATCGGGAGAGATTGGTTGGGAGAGGCGTACCTAGACCTCTACAGCCGATCTCTCTCGACCCATCACTTTACACCGCAGTGGGGGGATGGGTTCCTAACTCCGTCACTCCCAGATACATTGACCCCCAGGTTCCTGCCTACCGTACAATCGTTTTTCCTTTTCGGAACTTTATCTCCTTCCCCAAAGATGGCGTAGGCCCTGAAAGATTTTCTTTCTTTAGAGCCTCCTGTGTGGACCTGTGATGTAAAAAAAAACAAAAAAGTTCTATTACTGAGAATGACACTTAAATTTAATTTGAGATCCTTTAAACAATGTTACACAGTACACACACACACGTTACATATTATGTACATCAGGCAAATATTATCATACCTAGTTTCATTACAACCATTGAAGATATGTGAGTAAACCGTTAGAAGAGTGCTAGAAGGTCTATGTTTACTTTCTACAGATTTAACGTATAATATACCAAATAGAATATTTTCAAATATTGAAAATATTTCGTAATAAAAATAAAATCAAAAACCCTCCCATCCCCAAAGATAACATAGGCCCTGAGGGAAATTACATTCCTAAAAAAAAGCCCTGACAAAGCTTGAGCTAAGCGAAACCTTGTTTGCTGTTAAATGTTAATTCAAATATTACAAGAAAAAAAATATCGGACAGCAAAATGACATCCACTTTTTGTGCTCCAAATATGCTCTGGAATCGTTGTTAATTTCCTTTGGGTTACGTGATGTTATACTGCTCTGATGCTGGTGGTTTTTACAGTTCACGTAAAGGTTTATATAACAAAAAATGTCCTAACGAAACTGTTTTGAAGTGAATTTATTCCCTCTGGACAAAGGCATAGAACCAGAGTTCTGAAAAATCATATTTGTTGAATCCACTCTTTATAATAATATTGAACCACCCTAATATCACTTCGAGTATTACGTTAGTTTAGTCAGATTAATCGTACTATTACGATTACACCATATCAATAGGCGTCAGTTAATGTAATAACCAAAACATTGAGTATTTACGATCTAATTCCGACCGAATTTGATACAATTTCTGATGCTCGTAAACGAACAAAACCAATAATGAGATTATTTGATCGAACCGAGTTGTCGACATTAATTCGTTCCCAATGGAATGACTGAATTTGTAAACCAGCACAGAAGAGCTTTTAATATTGCCCAAAATAATATTCTTTTAATTTATGCTAATTTAGAATGAATTCCGTAGCACTAATGCGTAATGAGCTTTCTGTTTCGTTATAAAACTTTTATTTCGCCCAATTAAGAAAATTGGTACCAATTATTTTTACGACCATGTTAGTAGACTTGGTGCCGTTTTAAAAAATCCGCTTTCAGGCTTTATGAGCGATGCTTTTCTGAAACTCGCGTTTTTGGCTGAAGAAAGCAAATAAGAACATTCTGGAAGCTTTAAATTGTTAACCCCTCAGGCTAATTTGATGGTTTTTGGGAACCACTCAATAGATCTCGCAGAAATCGTTGTCTCCCTTACGATCGTGGTGAGATATATGATCTTAACTGTGTTAGAAGGAGAAAACATCTTTTTTTTTATTCAAATTTAAAAATTTGCCGCAAATCGATTAAAATGCACGCCATTATGAATCCGTAGTTTCCGACCGAAATTTGATAAAAAAGTTATGAAACTTTGTGATTTTTTTATTAATTATTTTTTCATGAAACAACCAAAAAATGAGGTGACGGTAATGTGTATAATACATTTGTATAATAAAACAGTTGTTTTTTTATTTTTTTCATCATCAATAATTTTAGTAAAAAAATACAGTCGAATTGAGAATGTCCTCCTTTTTGAAGTCGTTTAAAATAAAGGTGAGCCTTTACACAAAGTTTTTGTATTTTCAGAAAATATATATTTATTTCCAATTATAAAATTTTAAATCGGTTTATCATCACCTTTCAAAACGGAAATATTTTGACTTTTTGACAAAATATGCCCGAGGCCTGAAGGGTTTAAGGTCTTTTAATACATCAACTAATTTTACATAATTTTCCACATTAAAAAAGCAAAGACCCGAGATGGTTGCCGATAAACTACAAGTAATTTAAATCAGTTACCCGATCTGCTGTTTTAACATTCCTACATGTATTTCTTCAGCTAACGTGGTTTTATCGGGGGAAATTATTAGGGGGAGGTGCAACTGCCAAGTAGATTAGCTGATAGCAGTGGTTACATTTTTATTTATGTTTGACAATATTCTCGACTTATAATTTTTTTTTCGTATTTTATTTTACTGCTTGAAGAAATCCAGATGTTTTCTACCACAAGAATAATGAACACCTGCAAGAAAAATGGTAGATTATTCTAATCCGTTCAAAAAGGAAACTGATTTGACTTTGGTACTTACCATACCTTATATAATTTTATAACAGAATTTTTGCTTTGCCGCTTTCCATAACGTGGCAAATTTATCATTTGTAAATATATCTACGTAATTTTTTTATAATTTATCCAAATCTTCCCACAATCTTCAGTTTGCGTTAGTAGAAATCTGATATACCTAAAACTTTTCCATTTTATTAATATATGTCTCAACTCGAAATCCCATGGCCGATTCTACACGCGTCTAAATTCCAATAATGTTTATTCTGAACGACACAAAAGTTTGTTCTGAAAAAAGCGTTAATGTTTATTTTAGTCGGTTACTACTATATGTTTATATATCAGTGTATTCATTATTGAATTTTCTTTCTATTTAAAGGATTTTCAACTCTCGTGTAATAAAAAATAGTTGCTTTTTCAATTCTTTTGTAAACAAAGTGTATGACCTCAGTTCTGAAATTGGCTGACTGTGCAAAACAATTTAATGAACTAAATAAAGCAAATCTCCGGATTATTCATATTAGTAATTGTATCTTTATAATTTAAAAACTGTTCTTTTGCGATAAATGCATGAAATATGGTAATATGGTGTTTTCAATTTTGACAGTCCGCGAACCTAAATAAAAATAAAAATTTCTTACGTGACTTTTTTCATACATGACTTTCGAATCTTAACGCTTAAAGATTGAGTGTTCTTACATATCTGTGATTATCAAATAGGCCTTAGATAATATTCAGAAATAGAAAATATACAATGTAAGCACCTCTCGCCTCTCCATTCAACTTTTGCGGGTCTACAATAATGGATATATTTTTGTTCAAATAAAAGCTAAATATTCGTTCTATTGTACTGGGAACAATGCCCATTATCATATTATTGACCCTGAGAATTAAAAATTTAAAACGATATCGTTAATTATTTTCAGGTTCTTCTCGGAGGTGGCCGGAGACACTGGCTGCCCACTGTGACGAAAGACCCCGAAGAGCCTTCGTTAGAAGGGAGAAGATTGGATGGAAGGAACCTGATAGAGGATTGGCTGAGGGATAAGAAGAGGAGGAAACTGCGGGCGGAGTACGTGTGGAACGGAGAACAGATGCAGAATATCGACACTGATAAAGTCGACCATTTGTTGGGTAAGTCCCATTTCAATTAATGTTTTTAATATGTTCGTATTCATTTTCTTCTCGGCTACGCTTATCAAAACTCTTTATCGAAATCTTTTTCTTGTCATGAAACATGCAAACAATTTTCCACGCAATGACATCAATATTCAGTTTCTGCTGTTTGAGTCCCATGCCAACGAAAATACTTAGAATTTTATTTATTTGTTACCATATTAAATTACTTCTTTTACAATTTACTATTACCCGTAATTAATTAATGCAATTTGTAAGCCTAACCACTCGAGCGACAGGGCGATTTTTAAGAGCTATGCCGGTCATTTAAAAATATCGTCGATAGGTATTGTAACCAATGTCTTCTGTTCCACTCCGCGCTCCCCTCAGGGGAACTGAGCGAAAAGGACAACTGCATATCGGGCCAAAAATACCTAAATAAAATCGTCAAAATTGATGTTTTGTATTCCCCATTTTTCTTCTCCAAAACTGGACCAATTTAAAAAATTTTTTCTCTAACTGTATTAGAAGAAAATATTCTATGTCGGTACGTTTTGCTTTTTTTCAAAATACATTGTTTAGTTTGTATACGGAACGTCTTTTGACGGCGTTTAAACTGGGCAATTTTATTCATTTTTGGAATAGATTTTCTATAAGAAGTAAATTATCAAAAAAAGCAAAACGTACCGACACGCTAATGGTCAATATCTATAATATGTAAAAAATATTTTTGCTCTAGGGTCAAAATCCAGAGAGATAAATGGGGAATACGTTTGTATGGAAAAAACGCCGCTGGTATTTCCTCTTAACTTTTTCCTCCGATTGCTTGTGATTTTTTGTGACCATTTTGAATATTTTCCGCCGACATTAAAAAAAATCATACCTCAGAATTTTAATATGGAAAAATTGGCAAAAAAATTTAATGCATCTAAGGAAAATTTGCCAAAAACTGGCAGCAAAGCAATCCGAGGTATTTTAAATGATGCCATATTGTGGCAAAAAGCGCTCCAGTCGCTAATAGAGTAACCTATCTGCGAATTACCGGTCCCAGGAATTGCAAGAATCTGTAAAATCTGTTGATATTAAAATAGGTTATAGTTATTATAGGTAAGTTTAGGTTTTAACATTTTTGGTCAGGTGACTTTTTTAATTTATAGCATGATTTTATCCGTATTTAGTTCTGAAAATTCGATTCCCATCTATTTGTGATGTGTGAAGCAAAACGATTAATCTTTATTAAAAAAACGAAATATAATGAATTCTTCATTAAATTACTTCTACTTCATTAAGAATAACTTAACGTGATAATCAACAATCATCTTTCAAACAACAATCTGCCACAACAAACGAGTGTATTAATTATTAAACTAGAAACAAACCCTTTGTAAGCTATGGAACTATGGTATGGATTAAAATATTTTATAAAAATCCTTTCTGAAAGTCATTTCTACCGAACAAGAAAGTTTTCTCTGCTATCTGCATGAAACTTAGATATTGAATCCCGGATAAAATTCTAATAATTAAAGTTCTATTAAAAAAAATACGCACAAAAAAGCGAGCCACTAATTAAGACCTTTTGTCATGAGCACCAATTCACTGTTACGCGGATGACAGTACAGTTCATGATAGCTTTTTGTTTGACAAGCCCCCAAAGGGCTCACAAACCCCAACAGCTCGTAGGGCTTTGAAGCAAAGAATGGACGGTTACCTCGAGAGTGTTTTCTCTTGGGGTAAAAATAATCTCGTTGAATTTAATGTTTCAAAGACCCAATCTTGTCTGATTACGTCTAAAAGGGATCGAAATGAAAATCTAGTCTCTTTCAACGGAAGCAATCTTCCGAACAGGCCCTCCATCGAAATGCTTGGTGTAACCCTAAGTGACCAGCTCAGGTATGGGGGCTCCATCGAAGCCAGAGTAAAGTTAGCCTCACAGAAACTGGGCGTACTGTACAGGGCCCGCAGATACTTTAATAGTGCACAACTGCTAACCCTGTACAAATCACAAGCGCGCCCCACGGTTGAATTTGGCAGCCACCTCTGGTCTGGAGCTCCAAAATAATAAGTCCGTTTGATAGATTCTCCCATCTTAACAGACAGATTGCAATCTTTAGAGCACAGGCGTCGGGTGGGAATGCTATCCTTGTTCTGCCGGTATTACAATGGAAGATGCTCCGAGGAACTAGCATCATTGATCTCTTCGGCACCGGTGCAAAGTTGGGAAACACGCCAAACGCGTGCCCAACATTTGTACACGTTTGACATTTGCCACATGAGAACGGGTCGTTTCTTCGACTCGTTCTTGTGTTCAACAGCTCGGCTGTGGAATGATTTGCCGGCCTCTGTGTTTCCTCCTTCCTACAACATGGGTCTCTTCAAGACCAATGTTCATTCCTTCCTCTCCTCAAAAAGACCCTCCACACAGCATCCCAGATGACATAGGCCCTGAGGGAAATTATTTATTTATTTATTTATTTATTTATTTATTTATTTGTACACGCCCAATTAGGGCTTTTACATATGATTAATTAAAAATACATTTGTTATAATCAAAGAATTAAGAGATAACAATTAAATAAGTATCAAGTATAGATTTTTTAACTTAAAACAAAATAGTAAATTATAGAATACACATTCATATACATTTAAAGAAGTGATTTTCTTGCAGCTTAAAAGCAACAGAATAAAATAAAGGATACACATTCATATACATTCGACACATATTGAAAATTTATAAACATTTCAAATTTATCTAGATAGACATACAGATTTAATGACAATGTTTTTATAGGTTGATAGACTTTCAGTACCGATGGTATTCATGTAATATTTATTCCCTGTACTGTGCAGTCGGTTCATTACTGAGTTTATTTCTGAATTGGTACCTGAATTGTTACAATGGTAAGGTACAATCTGACGAACCGTTCTACTAGGCACATGAAAATTAATCAGCCTAAGGAGTTCAGGGGAGTCAAACATGTTATTAACAATTTTATACAGAAAAAATAGATCAGTACATATTCTTCTTTCTTTTAATGTAGCGAGGTCCATAATTTTCAACAGTGACATGTAGCTAATATTTTCAATAGGAATTCCTAATCTATAATTTATATTTCGTAAAAATTTATGTTGGATTCGCTCGATGGATTTTTCACGAATATTGTAAAATGGATTCCAAATGGTTGAGTTGAATTCTAAATGACTTCTGACAATGGATGAATATAATATTTTTAAAGTTTTTAAATTTTTGAAATCTTTTGAAGTTCTTAAAATGAAACCCAGCATTTGCATCGCTTTAGTGGTTATATTATTAATGTGGGAGATAAATGATAATTTTGTGTCAAATATTATCCCCAGGTCTTTTATTTCGGGTACAGATGCTAAGGCTTGATTGTTCATCCTATATGTTAAAATCAATGGGTTATTCTTCCTATAAAATCTCATGACTTGACACTTTTTTACATTAAGGGTTAATTTATTTTGGATACACCAATCAGAAAAGCTAATGAGATTTGATTGTAAGAATAAGCAATCATTAATATTGTCTATAATTTGGTAAATTTTCATATCATCTGCGAACATCAATATAAAGACACGAGTAAAAACATTTGTAACGTCATTTATAAATATGTTAAAAAGAATGGGTCCTAGATGTGAGCCCTGGGGCACGCCACTTGTAGCTTTAAATGTGTAGGACAGTTGACCTTTGATGCAGACAGTAAGTTCTCGATTAGACAAATAATTCATAAACCAGGATAGTAAGTTACCAGTTATGCCATATTCCGCCAGTTTGTTAACAAGAATTTTAAGGCAAACCTTATCAAACGCTTTGCTGAAATCAGTATATATGGAATCGACTTGTTGTCTATTAGCAAGTGCCTTTGATATATAATTTTCGTACAGGGATAGGTTGGTTAAGGTTGATCTGCCCGAGACAAAACCATGTTGACAAGTTGTAATGATGGATTTCACGCTAGGGTTTATCTTTATAAGAATCAATTTTTCGAAAAGCTTGGGTATGGATGATTGGATACAAATTGGACGATAATTATCAATTGCAGATTTATCCCCGCTTTTAAATATTGGTGTTAAATAACTCTTTTTCCACAGTTTTGGGAAATTTCCCGTTGACAAGGACTTATTAAATAACATGAACAATGGAATGGATAAGCTGTCTGCACAGTTTTTTATCAGAATGGGTGGAATTTGATCCGGTCCAGAACTTAATTTGGATTCAAGTGTTTTAATAAAATTTCTAATGTCAGTGAGGTTAATTTTAATATTAGATAATTGCAAATTTATATCAGAATTAAATTCCGGAATTTGTTCATCTGAAATGCCGGGTTCAAACACATCTTTAAAGAAATCGGCAAACATGTCAACAATTTCTTTTATGTTGCTAGAACTCCTTTGTTTATGGTTCATAGTTCCAGGGATCCCGGTTTCATTTTTTTTCATAGAATTTACATGTTTCCAGAAGTGTTTAACATCGTGATTTATTGTATTTTCGACTTCCATTATATAATTTTTATAACAAATTTTAGACAAATTTTTGCAATCTTTCCTGATATTTTTAAATTTAATATAATTAGGTACAGATCTATTTTCTTTGTAGATTTTATGAGATTCTTTTTTACAATTTATCAAGCAAATTAATTCTTTAGTAAACCATACAGGATACTTTGATTCTTTGTGTTGGATAAGAGGAATATTATTTGAAATTACATTATAGAGTTGCGAGTAAAAAAGTCAGTATTTTGATCAATATCACCTTCATTAAGACTTGTCCAGTCAATGTTAGACAGCGCCTCATTAACTTTATTGTAATCTGCATTTTTAAAATTATAACAAGATCTTGAGATTTTAGGATTATCATCTACAGTGTGGGGTATAGAAATTATAAGTGAAGGATGGTGTTTGTCAATAGGGACAATAAACTCAGGAGATTCATAAACATTTACATCATCTTCATTTGAGAATATCAAATCGAGAATGCGATTGTTAACATTGGGTACATTATTAAGTTGTGAAAGATTTAAGTAGGAACACATATCCAGAATATCCCTTTCACAATCAGAGATTGGCGAGTAATTAGGATCATTAAACTTACAATTTGATAGGTTGTAATCCCCACAGATAATCATTTTATGTGCTGGATATTTTGTTATTACATACTCGACGTCCTCACAGTGATTTTTGTATATCGACAGGTCCGAGTTGGGAGGAATGTACACTGCCAATAATAGTTTTACATGATTTTCCACTTAATAGTACAAAGATTTGCTCAACATCATAATTTTTTATGTTTTATTAATTTAGAGTTTATGCTTTTATTTACTGCTATTAGTACGCCCCCCCTCTTGATTTGGTACTAGTTTTGTGACTCCGGTCCATTCGGTATATGTTGTGTTTCGATAATCCGAGCTCCGCTGAATGAATAGAAGGATCCAACCAGGTTTCAGTGAGTACGATGACGTCTTGCGAGATGGTGGGAGCTGTAACTTTGAATTTTCCGAGTTTTGTTTTGATACCCCTGATATTCTGGTAGTAGATGCTGCATGATTCCGATTTATGTTTATTAGCTGGTTTTAGGTCATTATTCCTGTGCAATATTAACCGTTTTTTGAACACCATTAAGCTGCATCTCTATTATTTTAGGACTGGAGTTCACATACTTAATCGTTAAATTTGTTTCCCCATTATTTCTCCTGGACTCCAGTTCTTCACGGAGAGTTAACAATTGCCGCCGTTGTTGGGGAGTTTGATCATTCCCGGCTTTGATTCCATCTTTGAATTTTTTATTATTTATTAAAATCGTCCGGACTAATTGAGGATCATTAAGTTCCAATTTGATAGGTCTTATTTTACCAGTAACTTTCTTTGCTCCTAATCTGTGCATTTTAATTTCTTGAGTATTAATTGAAATGTCTATGTTTTTAAGAGCTGTAGACACCCTGTTATTATCCTCTGATATGTTAATTGCGGTGAGATCTGACACACACTCCGGGATATTGAAGAGAATGACATTATTTGCACGCATCTTTCTCTCTTCGATTTCTGCCAGTACGTCACACATATTAGGTGGTGGAATTTGGGAGTTAACTTCTGATGGCAAAGTTTGAGGTATTTTATTTTATTTTTTATTTTTTGTATTTTATTTTCCTCAGGGCCTCCTGCGTGGAGTTAACGTTAAAAAAAAAACAGAATGTTTTGCTTTGAAAATCAGCTAATTCCGGATTGATTATTTTAATTAGATTTTTTGGCTAAATGCAATATTTTTGCATCAAATATTCCTAAACCTTAAGCCAATTAAATAAAAATTGGTTTTGCGAATTCACTTTTTCATAAATATAATTTTTTCTCAGTTTCACGTAATTGGCAGATGGAACCTTATTGCTCAAAGCGAATGAGAACGAAGAACAATGCAAACGAAACCATGTTGCTCCATAAATAAAGTTTTTCAAATAATTACTCTTAAATTGCAAGGAATGGAACCTTGCTGGTCTGAAAAATAAATATTAAGTATTTTAAATAGAATTTTGTTTCATACCTATTTACGAACTTACATAGAAGTTGGATATTGCGTTTTAAAAAGAAAAAAAATCTAGCAAACCTGTCCAACGATTGGCCAAAATGTCAGATACAACTTTGTTGTCCCAAGGGAAGGAAGTAAATCGATGTTTTCTGTGTAAACCAATGAAAAACAAAAAAACCAGTACCTAGATGCCCTGTAAACCCATTTCAGTAAAACCTTCGACAAGTTAGTCACATTTTCTTACTAAAGCAATTGGATGACATCGGTATACTTGCAAATCTGCTTCGTTGTTTAGAATCATATTTATCAAATAGAAGCCAATTAGTTAATGCTAATAACTCTTCCCTAATTTTAGTTACGTCCGGCGTACCACAAGGATTGCAACTCGGACCCGTACTATTTTTTAATTTTTTTTTATTTACAATCTTACATGTAAACACCGCTGTAATTTTTCTCTTCATGCAGACGTCCTCAAGTTACATGTTGTAATTAAATCTGTAGAAGATAATCATCTCATTCACGAAGTCCTTAACATCTTATCTGGAATAGACGTAAACAGTGTTGTGGCGGCGGACGTTCAATACAGGGCGCTTTTGCTTATAAGAGAAATAATACTATAAACGGTGTAAATATGTGCGTATTGCCAATAGAGAAATGTTGAACTTTATATTTATGTACTTTTAAATGTAGCTCTATCTTTGTGGTTATCCATTATAGATAAATGGTTGCCCCTCAAGAAGGAACATGCCTTTGCATTTGCCCTGAAGAAGGAACGGTCGTTCTATACCTGTCGGATTTACTCAAATATAAAAGTGGTTCAAACAAAGTTAAATTGTTTCATTTATTAGGTATATGTGTTTGTTTTCGTGAATGTGCAAATGTGAATGCTGCAGGACTTTTATGTTTAAATACTAATATTTTTTATATTATCTACTAGTATCATCCATAAATGTAATGTTTGTGACTCAAATAAATAATTAAATAAATAAAAAGAAAACACTTTGTTTTACGTCACTTTATTGATATTTCTTCCGTCTTCCGGTTTCGGTACCTCCGTACCATCATCAGGACTGAATATAAAATACTGACAAATACAGGGAAATATACATATATATATACAAATTGTAAAAGAAAGAGACAATAAATTAGAGTGGGACAGTGCGTCAGTTGTGGGAGGGTAGTGGGGGAGGAGCGAGTGGGATAACGGGAAACATACTTATAATAACCACCCAACCTCACATAAACATTCCGCGTTCCACTCAATGATCCATCGATTAGTCACTACCCCTTTGTCAAATGTTAATTATACTAATGAATTAAATACAATAAAATTAATAGCTCACAATAATGGGTACGAAACACAACTCATAGATAGAATCCTAGCAAAAAAATTAAGATTAATATCCATAAATAAATACATTTACCCTAGTCCAATAACTTTTAATAATAATTATCTTAACCGCGAATGGCGAAGAATTTTATATATTAATAACTTGTCCTCTTTGTGTACAGTTAAATTCCCACCAGAAATTAAACCAGCTTTTTACACGAATAACAACCTAGGAAAATTTTTAATTAATGCTAAAGACCATGAGGACATACTAAGCCACTCGGGCGTTTATAAAATTAGTTGTAACGATTGTACAGCGTTCTATATTGGACAAACGTCACGCAATGTGGAAACTAGAGTAAAGGAACACGTAAGGCGCCTAACCAGTTCAGGGTTTTCAGAATTCGCGGAGCACCTAATTAATAAAGATCATACTTTTAACCGGGATACGGGTATTAAAGTCCTGCACAAAAATGGGATAGGTTTAAGATTAAATAACTTAGAAGCTTTAGAAATAAAAAAATCGGTTAATGCAAAGGCTGAAATCATTAATAATCAACTTAATTTAACTTTCAGCCCTATTATAAGTATGTTTCCCGTTATCCCACTCCCTCCTCCCCCACTACCCTCCCACAACTGACGCACTGTCCCACTCTAATTTATTGTCTCTTTCTTTTACAATTTGTATATATATATGTATATTTCCCTGTATTTGTCAGTATTTTATATTCAGTCCTGATGATGGTACGGAGGTACCGAAACCGGTAGACGGAAGAAATATCAATAAAGTGACGTAAAACAAAGTGTTTTCTTTTTATTTATTTAAAATGTCAAGTCACAATGTGTTTGCTTCTTTTGAAAAAAAAAAAAAAATTAAATATTTAAAATAACCTCCTAAAGACTTCTTCAGGATAGAAGGCTTAAAATTTAAACCGATAAAGTCTTATTTTATGATCTTCAGACAACTACTAATCTTTTGAAGTAAGTATCTTTAAAATGGTTAACTACGTATATTATGTTGTACATATTTGTGACCGAACTCTTGTTGGCTTAATATTTTCCCAGGGGATTATCTACTCAACTTCTCTTCTACTTGGAAATAAAAGCGTGTTTTCGTGGTGCCCTTTAACAAATTATTCGATTTTGTTAGTCGACCGTAGAGTATAGGGGTACACTTTCATGCCATGTTTAGTAATGACAAAATAGACGTGATGAAAAGTTTCTAGATTGATTATGACAAAAATGATATGAAAATGACTGTACAGCAGAAAAGAAATTAAGTCAAACGTTGATGAAAGTGTAAACAGTTTGCTTTTGGTTTTGTTTTAGTATTTCATATAAATTTCACATTACGATATTCATCATTGCCGTCGTAAATGGGCTGTATTACATTGTATTAATAAGAACATTAAATGTGGACATTGTTAAAGCAAACCCGTGTGGAGTAAAACCTCTAAAGGCCTTTGATTCGGTACTCAGCTGAAACCTATCTTCGTTTACGTTAACTAATCACTATATTGTCTAGGAGAACTCCCTTGCTAAGTCGGTAATGAGGAACATTATGTCTTTAAAATACTCTGACAGCTGTGATCATTTTTGCTAATATTAGTTCTTTTAAAACAGTTTTGTGTTTATAAAACAGTTCGATTCTTTGAATACTTTTCTAATTAGCAAGTGAACCAAGTAGCTCCTAAATAAATGCAGGAGGACCGAGACGTGTTTTAACTGCGTAGATTTACAATTTAAAGTTATTGTGAAAACGTGACTTGTGAAAATAAACTAGAATACTTTTTAATTATGTAAATACCTCATAAGAGCCCCAGCAGCTACCGTCTGGAGCCAGTGAGACGGAGCCAATGGCATCCCCAATTGGGGTTTGTAGTGCGATTGAAGGTAGTGGGTTGGGGAATGAGATGGGGAAGAGGAAGGTGGGGAATTACCTGTTTATGCAGATCTGGTCGTCAAACACGTCTAACGCCATTTCAATCAACTTTTCAATTCTGAATGGTGGTCTTACATACCGAGAGTATCTTCCATTCTGGAACGTGCCGCAAATATACTACATATTATGTTAAATGAATTTCTTGTGAAATGACACATACTAATCACTACTTTCACTACTTAACTCTCTATCAAAACTCCTAGAAAAAGCAATGAAAAACAGACAGATATCCTACCTCGACAAACACAATTTACTATCAAGTCATCAATTCGGTTTTCGGGCAAAAATGGGCACAGAACAGGCAATTTCTGAACTAACCAACTTCATTGTAAAACACGTAGATAAGGGATCTAAAGTAATTGGAGTCTTTCTAGATCTGGCTAAGGCCTTCGACACCATCTCTCATGATGTGCTATTCCAAAAACTTTAAAATATTGGCATTACTGGAAAACCGCTTAAGTGGTTCATCAGTTATACAAAAAATAGGAAACAAATAGTTGAAATAAATAAATGCCTGAGTGACACCGCAGAAATAAAGTACGGAGTGCCTCAGGGTAGCGTCTTAGGCCCTATTCTTTTTTTTAACTATATTAATGGTCTCACTAATATTAAAATTCCAACAATCTGCTATAATGTGATCAGCTACGCAGATGATACTGTACTTCTTTTTAAAGAGCAATCTTGGGAAAAGACCTTTAAAAGCGCAGAATTTGGTATGAAGGAGATAAAAAAATGGCTAGACAAAAATCTTCTTACCCTAAACACCTCGAAAACCAAGTTTTAACATTCAGTAAAACCAATACTGGGCAACCAAAAACCGTCCCGCTTTTACATCTGCATCCATGTAATACATTACAAACCACAAACTGTGACTGCGAAAAAATTGAGCACTGGGATAGTATTAAATATCTTGGTTTAACAGTGGATTGCAAACTAAAATGGGAACTTCACATAAATTCACTTGTAATGAGAATCCGGAAACGAATATACATTTTTAAAACGATTAGAAACATTATGTCACCTAAACTATTAAAAGGTGTATATTTTTCCCTCTGTCAAAGCATTATAATTTATGGTATATCGGCATGGGGTGGAGCCGCAGTCACATACATTAAGCTACTTAATACAGCTCATAAATAACTTATTAGAACTATGTTCAAAAAACCATATCTTCATCCCACTGAAAATCTTTTAATTAATAATAAAATATTTGATATCAGGAAGCTATTCATAAAAAAAATTAACCATACAAATTGCATAAAATCGTCACCTTCCCACATATCTCACTCCCAGAACACTAGAACTAAATCTAACAATCATTTACAAGTGCCAAAAATTAAATCCACTCTTGCTAAAAAACATGAACCTTACCTCGCACCTTCCATATTCAACATTTTCTTAAAAGAAACATAACATGTAAAACATATAAACTCAAACCAACAGAAAACGTACATATAAAAACTTGAATACGTGGTTAATGAACAAAAAAAGGAATTGCATTAACAAGTTACTTGCAAACCGACCATGTTAATTTTTTATACGTGGAATATTGTTATTTAAACATACATATATTAAAATTAAAAAAAAAAAAACTTTCACACTAAAAATTGTTCAATTATTTTATATATTTTTGTAATATTTCATATTTAGATTATTTAATGTAGATAATCTTTTGTATTTTTATTTAAGTTTTTCTTTTATAGTTTGAATTTTTATTTAAGTTTTTCTTTTTTGATTTGAAGTTGAATCTTTATGGATATATGTAATGATAGATACTGCTACCCGGCTCAGAACAGACATTGTCTAGTGAGTCGGGTAGCGCAAATTTCTGTAAATAACTATTGATGTTAATAAACGCCCGGGTTACCGGCAACTAAAAAAAAAAAAAAAATCAAATAAAATTTATTTGCGCACGCCGGGGTTCGATCCGGCAACCTTCGGATTGTGAGTCGAGATCCTTATCCTTTGACCACGGAGATATTCGGTTCCTTCTGCGCAAAAAACCAGTCGCTAGGAAAACATACGTAGCTAAATACGTCAGCCGTAATAGTCCCCAAAACTATATACCACACGGCAGAACAGATCGGAAGTTCTAGCACACAAAGTAAGATAAGAGAAATGGTGCTATTGAATTAAAATTAAAAAGCAGTAGGTAGATAATTTAATCACTAAACATAAATAACGTTAAACCTTTTTAGTTTAACCGTCTTCTCTAACGTTAAGAATGTCAAAAGAAGAAATCTTGTACTGTAAATAGATAAGTAATCTGTCGTGTAGTTAAAAGTAATATATATGTATTTATGCGAACAATGACTCGTGGATTACAGTTAGATAATAAAAAAGGATCGTTTGATAATGGCATCCAGGCGTCAGGTGGGAAAGCTGTCCTCGTTCTACCAGTATTACAATGGAAGATGCTCCGATGAACCAGCGTCATTAATCCCTGCACCGATGTGCATAGTCGTGAAATGAGCCAAACACTTTTGTCACACGAAAAAGGGTCGTTTCTAGGATTCGTTCTTGATGTCAACCACTGGTGGTGGAATGATTTGCCGGCCTCTGTACTTCCTCTCTCCTACGATGCGACGTGTCTCTTCAAGACTTCGCTTTTTCCTCTCCTCAAAAAGACCCTCCACAAAGCATCTTCAAAGATGACATCGGTTATGGGGGGATTTATTTTCCCAGGGTGAGGAGTTAATCAGCAATTTTTTTTTTTTAGTTTTTTAATATTAGATATTTTTTCATATATTTTGACTTTGATATATTGGCCCTTTATTATTTCCGGTCTGTGACATTGAGAAGTTGAGAAGGCAAACTAAAGAGACTGTAATTTTCAGAATTTACTATCGCGGTTGACGGTCTCGCGTTCATTGCAGATATTTTTATGCGATTTTCGTTCAATCAATAATTCATGTATTTTTTCTCCTTTCCTCCGATTTTCTATATAAAACAAATAAAAGCAAGTTGTCTTCAATCACCTGGGAGCAAGGAGGTTGCGAAACTGTCGTTCAAACGTTGTTTTTATTTGTTTACCCGGGAAGAAAAGGCTTTTATTTGAACAGGAATCAATTTGATATTTACATGTCTTTTCCATCGGCGGTAAAGTTTCCTTGGGATGATATAGGCGAACAGGGCAGAGGACAAAGATAACAGGTTCAATAAAAAAACCATATTTTTGTTTTGCTTGGTGTCTCCAGAAAATTATTAAGATCTTCTGCACAACAAGCACGTCCTGTCTTAAGCCTCGATGACACACGGCGAGTTACAAGCTACTACGAGTATCTAAAAGCGGGTAAATCGGCGAGTGAGATTGTCATGATGACATACAAAACTGTGCACTCGCTCAGAAGCGTAGAAAACTGAAGCCGCTGCTAGCGCCAGTAACAAGAATAACGACGCCTGCGTAAACTAATTCTTCACATGTTTGACAGTCGAAATCAGCTGTTTATCGGAAGCCATGTTGGAAACATAAATAAACCAATCACGAGCAAGCGGAGCGAGCGTGTAGGCGAGTAAAGTTGACGACCTTTCAACTTTTTTTCGTAGATTGTCAATAATCTGCTAGTCGCTGCTAGTTAGCAAGTGACACTGGGCGAGTTTACTAACAGATAGTGAATTTCACAAATAGTAGCTTGTAAACTAGCCGTGTGTCATCGAGGATTTACACTAAACTTGTGATGAATGCCAACCTTCAACCTACGAGAAGCCTACAAGAAAATTTTTTTTCCTCTAAATATTATGTAGAGAAAATGGTACATTCGGCGACATCTGTCCGAGCAGTTGGGAACTATTACAGAGATCTGCATAAAAACTGGAGCGAGGAAACCCCCATATCATAGTTATCTCGAGAACAAAGGAAGTTTAAATTCTACCAATAAGGGAGTGGATAAGGCAATTAAAAATAATCTGAACCAATCAGAGAAATTAGAGGCGTGTATTGTCCTAGTGGACTTTGATCATTTTGAGCGGCCTTGAATAAATTCTCAGATTTCAAATGGAAACAAAAAAAATCTTACACGGGAATGTTAAAAATAAATAAATGAAAAATCATCAATAAGGCCACGGAAAACGTAACATGGATGGTACCAGGGGACGATTTAATTAAAACTGACCTGGAATGATCACAAAAAACCGGTAGAATCTCGGAAAATTTCACAAACTGAAGATAATAGCCTGGAAAAGGGGGAAAACCCTATTGATATGGAGATGGAACGGTGAAATGAAGTTATTAGAGCCAAATATCTCAAAAGAAAACTAATTGAAACTACTTAAATTGACTTTAATAGGTACCGGTATAAGGATTACTCTGATCCGACAACACTATTCACGACAAACAGGAGGTTGAAAATATTGCAAATCAAAGGCCACGGTACATTTTTGGTCACTCTACAATTAAATCAAATCACAGGAAAAGATGCTTAACGTAGTCTGACGCAGAAAAATACGCGTGAACCGTCGAAGGAATCGCTAACCGTTTGACAAGAGGAAAAAGATTGGCTATCACTTTGTTGATATGACATTATCTAAATAAATTTATAGAACATGATTTCAAGCAATTAAGGGCATCATTAATACGAAACGATGTAAACAAAATTATACAAGCTAAATACGAATATTTACTCTAGAAGAAAACCATTCCTTTTTATGGTGTGGGCATTAATAATGAATTACGAGCAAGTACATGAAATTTTTAATATAAATATCTGTCAATGAGAAAATTTATGTGATTTTCTACGAAAGAGAGATACTAAACTAATTTGGCTCCAAGATACGAGATAGGAGATTAACAGAGATTTGACAAAAGGTCATATACGAAGGAGCCGAATTTGGTCCTTTTCCTATGAAAGTCTGGGTGATCAGGGGTCATTTTCCTATGAAAGGAGAGCTCTAAGAAGTCTTTAAAACACCATGGTTTGATAAAGAAGGGGGAATTCGTTGGGAGATTGGGGGAGAGTTCGGACGAAACAACGGGAAGTGCGGGATCAAGGAAAACGTAAAGTGCACGGTTATAAGAGTGGTCGTGGAAGACTACTAGTAAAGTTGAAATGTCTACAAGTGTTTGCAAAAATAGTAAATGCAGTGTTTTATTTTCCTCTTAAAATTGAGAAATAAAAGTCCGATGAAGTGCTTTAAAATAATACTTCGTGAAAGTTCGGGTGTTTATAATGAAAGTGTTTAAAGTCAGTAAACAAGAAGTAAATAATATTCGGGGTTCTCTCTTACAACTTATATTTAGTGGTTTTATAACATTTAACAAAAATCCAATGTCTTAAAATAAATCAAATTTACCGGGTAAAAGAAAATATAACACGCGATTTTAAAATTAACTATAGGTGATATAATAATTAAAACTTTAATTTTACTTTAAACTACATAACATAGGTAAAATAAATAACAATAACGAATTGTTCGAGTCACGTTTAAACGATAGTGGTTCAATAATAAGGTGGTTAAAAATTCCTTGTGAATTAAATAACGAAATTGTAATAAACAGTAGTGATAATAATTCGTACACTTGGAAAACGTGCGTATCTACGATTATTAATTCAAAGTGATATTAAAATATTGAGAATAAGTAATAACTTACCTAGTTCCGGATAATAAAATTAAATATCTGATTTGTTATTTGATGAATCATTTCTCGAATGCAAATGAAATAAAACAGTAGTTAATACGAGGTTGAGAAACTAAGCGAAATACCGAAGTGAATCTTAAATAGACAGATATTTGAAGAGTTTTTTTCATCATCAGAGTCTTTTCTCAAAAGGGCCGATAGGAATCCATTAGCTAGGAAACGAAAAAGGGAAAGCCTCGATCACAATGTCGAAGTTATGAAAGTCCCGACGGGAAAAATTGTAATCGATCGAGGGCGGTAAGATAAAACCAATTATTAATTATTTTCAGTGGCAAGAAGAAAAGGAACGGTCGTACATCACCAATAAATCAATCGGACCTTTGAAGTTGGTCACTAACACACTAATAACAATTTTCACTTAGCTCGAAAGCAAGTCAACCAGGAATTAGGCTACATATGTAGGTATTTTCTTCAGTTAGGTAAATACGCTAATTTATTATAACTCATATAAAACGAATCGAGGCGCGTAGAACGTAATGAATGACTATCGTGGAAGCTCTTTATTCTATATTTCGTGTGCGGGAGTATACATGCGTGTCAAAATTAGGTCAAACAAAAAAATACCTACTTATAAATTAGGTTATACAAGTACTTGTTTTAGTTAGGTAGGTCTATTGTTTATTTAAACGCGCATAAGGATTGGCGACGTAAGATATCAGTTTGATTCGTAACCGAAATACCTATAATAAATACTTCTCAAAACTAGGTTAAGCAAATTATACCTTAGTTGAAACTAGGTCATCTAGATACCTCTTAGGTTAGCAAAGTACCTACTTAAACGACCAATGTTTGGGCAAAGCAAGGACAAATAAAATATAAAAGAATTAGTTAAACAATGAATCGTGTTTCAAAAGGGCAATGACCGTAGAAATAAAAGTAGGTCAGTATACCGAAGGTCGTCTATGTGAAGTGAAAACAAATAAACCATAAAAGAATGATGTAGGTATCTATTCATTATCGGTCTTTCGTCCATCGGAGTTAATTAACCATTGGCACAATTTAATTAGGTATTACACGATGTGATAGAAGTGTGACTCTCAATCAATTTTAGGTAATTACATTGGCATACTTGGATAATAATAATAATAATAATTTATTCCAGAATGTATGCATGGGAAGTGCAATGCAATGCATTCCATATTTTTAAATTACTAAATAAAGACAATAATAAGATGTGGGAAAAATAATTAACAACAACACACAAATTAAATAAAACAAATAAGCATGAGAAATGAAATACGTAACACTAAAATCATTGGACATAGCCAATTGATAGGTATAACAAATACCTACCGATTCCTTTCACCGGCGTGATTAGGGTTTGTTTATATGACCTTCGATAGTGTACCTAAATTTTCGATTTGAGTTCAATGTCACCCATTGACACAGTCACCTAAATTCCATTAACGAATAAACAAAACAAAGCTTTAATATTTATTATTAATTTTTTAAACTTTATGAGTAAAATCTCAAATTATAATATTTAATTAAATGAAGACAATATTAGCGAAACTCAATCGAAATCTCCCAGCGGAGCCAATATCTTTTCTGATTTTTCTGTCTCCAGATTTCGATTGAGTTTCGCTAATATTGTCTTCATATAATTAAATATTATAATTTGAGATTTTACTCATAAAGTTTAAAAAATTAATAATAAATATTCATCCTAGACTTGCAGAAAAAGTCAATAGATGTCGCGTATTACAAATAAAATGGATAAAAATTTATCCAGACACTATCTAGATTGCATTTAGTTCGAGTTGAATCTTGTAATCATATATAAAGATAGCAGCCAATAATATGTGCGTTAAGTAAGTGAAGATAATGTTGGTAGTTCTTAGTCGAAGTATGATACAGTTAAAAGTGACCGAATTAATATGGGCTCCGTAGCTTAATCGGTAGAGCTGTTTCCATGTAAGAAAAGGGTTCTGGGTTCGTGTCCCAGCGGAGCCAATATCTTTTCTGATTTTTCTGTCTCCAGATTTCGATTGTGTTTCGCTAATATTGTCTTCATTTAATTAAACAAAGCTTTAACGTCAGGGACAAGTTTATCAATTATAGCTTACGACGAAATCTGCATTCAATATGTGAAGGCGACATTGACGTTAAATTCACTCAATTCTAAACAACTTGATTATACTAGAGCGATAGCCAATAGGTAGCATTGTTTCAGCATGCAAAATTTCGCAAAGTAAAGTACCTCGACTAACTTCAAACTCAAAGAGAGCTCATCACAATTATTCAGGAGGTCATTGATTCAATGACAACTTGATTTATCTCATTCTTTAAATTTCTTATAGGAAGTAGGTATCCAAGAACCCATAAATACCCATAATCCTAAATACCTAACACACGAGGAGCTAGTGACCTCATTTAAAAAACACTGGTCTTCAAATACTCATACAGTCCTGAATCCTAACTTGTTCTCGAACGTAAGCTTCAAGGCTTCTGTATGTGGGTATGAGCCATCCGGAAATGTAAGTGTCAATCTTTCCCGAACGGAGAGCTTTGATCTTGTGGCGGTATTGTCGAGTTGGGGCATGCGGGGAAGAGGAAGGACGTATGCGGACAGTACGCTGACGCGGCATTAAAGCTACAGGTTATTTGCATACCGTAAGTCTTGTCGAACCTGAAAGCAAACATAAGGCTCACGAGGTGCGTTTTATGTCAGCTAGTCAGAGGTGGAGTGTAACGCTGGGTCGGTCACGTGGGAGGAAGGATCTGCCCGTCACAAGCTTACGCCACATTCAACGGATAGAGGCATAATAAGGGAAGACATGAAATACCCCTTCTAGACTCAGTAGAGTTAAATTCAATCCGGAGGTGACGGAAGTCAGAGTGAGACAGAAAAACGGCATGAAGACTTGGAATTCCCCCATCTGGCGTGAAGAGCCCCTTTCGTTACAAGAGACGCTCGTCGAAGAGAGTAAAACTCGGACTTAAAGATAAGCTTAGCAAGCGTACCTGGGAGAAACCGGTTTGTAATTGTTGTTTATCGGTCTTCACTTGGATAGCGGAGGAGCCGACTTTTCAGCAAACAAATTATCCCCTCCCCATATCCATCCATTCCTGCTCTTTCAACAATTTTGCGAATACTAACCAATAACACTAACTATGAATACAAACACATTATGTTAGGAGAAGCTGCAGACAAGAACTTCAATTGAGAAAACCGTACTCTCGAGTACAAACATTCTACACTGGTAAGGTAAGGTTTTCTTTCTAGAAATGATGTAGTTTATTAACTCTTGTTTATGTTATCGATGTAGCAGCGGTGATAGGAAGAATTAAATAAACAAACTAAATTCCTACGGAAATCAAATAGACACAAAGTTAAGGGTGGGGCTAGTTTATCAAACTCGGTAAAAGATACTTAAATAATAATAATTAATAAATCGGAAAATTCTCACCCTTTCTCTAAAAGAATCTATGGGTTACCACACGTAATACATTATCTTCTCTACATATGTGTGCATATTAAGTATGCAAACAGATGTAAAATCTAAAACACAAAAATACACAATGAAGATTATAGAAATAATGTGAACAAAAATCTTAAATCTTGATTACTGTGAGAAAATCGCAGGGATTTAAGAAGATAGGGTAGGTTTAGCTAGATTATAAAGGTTTAGGGGTTTGAAAATCACGAGCCTGAGGTAGAAACAAACCGGAAGGAGGGTTAAGTTAGGCCATCATACCTAGTGGTGTGATCAGTAGGACACAAGGGTAGGATTATGAACGTAGCTACGAGATAGGAGCTACGAGATTCGAACTACGAGGTAGAAGCTTAGGAAAGTAAATCTGCTAGGTAGGGTTCATCACAATTGGTGTCAAAAGCCAGGAGTGTCGAACCATTACAAACTTAAAACTCTTGTAATGGTGAAGGATGCTATTCTCCGTTCTATTAGGCTCTTTGAAGTTCTCAATTTATATAGGGTTGCGCAAAACTACCGTTTTATTTTGAACATTCAAACCATATCGGTAGTTTTGCGCCATCCTTTAGAATCCTCGCTACTTCCCATACCTTAATACTCACAATGGAGGGGCAAACCTATACTTTTACTAATGACATCTGTTGGAGAACTCTATGAACTACTAATACTACAGCCATTTTTTCCATGTAGCTCTTATCTATCACAATCCCAAACATATTATAATATAGCATCCTAAATCTAGGTGGTTTCATTGGCTTTAAACCAGCAGTTCATATGTTTCCATATTTATTTTATGTAATGATGTTAATTTATTCGAATGGCCTTATCAAAAACACATCACACATCGCTCGAGAGGTTAAACAAATGAAATACATATTTCAAATGAAGAAATAAAATATTTTTCTTTTAAAAAGTATAAGAGTATAGGTAGGTTATGATTTGAAATTTTCACAGTATCGTCGTGGTTTATTTTTGAGTTATTATGCCATGTAGCACTACCTCCATCTTTAGCCAACGTCTATGACAGCGTTACAGTGTCCATCATCAGAGCAGATGTGTGATGTGGAAATGTGAAATGTGTTATCATATGTGAAATAATGCGTAATGTGTGATGCTTACACATTTTCCCTGATTATAGACACTGTAATGCTATCCGAAAATTTGTCTAAGGAAGGGGCGCAAAACGGCACACTGAAAAATAATCACGATTATGTAGGTTGCATATTATAAAATTTCCTTCAAGGTTTACACTTTATCTCTTGTCTGAACTGGTACTTAAATTCATAATAAATCAGAGCTCATTGAACGAGAGTTGCATCCCAGATAGACCCAAACCGAAATTATTATGTTAATGTTTATAAAACCATTTTAGTAAAAAATAACAACCCTTCAAATTCCTACTGCTAGTAGCCAAATAGCCAAAAATCCAATCGTCAAAGACGACATGGCAACAAAGATGGAAAAACCAATAAATTGAATTAAATCCTTCCATCTCCCCATTGTTATCTTTATAAACTTCACATTAAGAGTTATTTTTACAGTCTGAAAATGGCTTTAACCAGCTGAAACCGGTTATGGTAAAAAATAAATTAAGTGAAAATAAATTTCATATATTTCTTTGTTTTATTTTGTTTTTGTTTAATTGTTGTTTTATTTAATGTCTTATATGTTTTATTATATTATTACCCCGAGAGTGCTCTCATTTGAGAAGATCATCTATAGTTTTTACATCACTCTGAATACTTCAAAGAAAGGGATACCAAGCTGTTTTTGTTTCTCTCTTTTCGTTTTCTTTCTGTTTGAGATCCACTCGCATCTCAAATTTTTCGAAAATCCTCTCTCGCAAAATATACTTTTTAGATGACAAACGATATTCGAATAAGATCAAAGTGAACATCAAAAAGAAAGCGATGTGGTCGTCGAATAAATGTTCGAACATACGATTTTATTACAAGGGAATATTGCGTATTACGGATTTGTTGTAGTTTTCTGATAATTTGGGACGTGTTCCAGAAATACTTTTCCATTTCAGATATATAGAATGAAATCCATGGTACAGATTGACACATTTAACTTTGTAGTCGATGGTGTGTCCATCTTTTTAATCGATGGTGTGATTGGAGATACCGGTGCCAAAATTATGATATTTTTCTTAATGTTTTTGGGGTCTTAAAAAGAGTCACTAAAATACGTAAATAATTTCATTCATTGCACACTGACTAACTTATCATCACGCCGCTGGCAGAGAGGATAGACCCCCCAAATAACACTCTCTCGGCATATCTTCTTTCTTCATTCACAATCATACATTGCCTCATTGAAACGGAAGTTCTTATTTTTTACGTTAATTTGGACGTTGTCTTTGGGTATGCTGTGTGGATTTTTGAGAAAGGATATGCTGTTCTGATATTTTTGAGGAAGGATATGCTCTACTGGGAAAGGAAATAGGTATGAGGGGTGGGTAGGAATCTGTAGGTCAATGTGTCCTGGAGAGATGGACGTATGAATCCATCCCTCACAAATCGGTTCAAGGAGATGGGTATAGAGAGTCCGACTGAAGAGGAAGAAATGACTCCTTCAACCAGTCTCTTACGATCCGGCCCGCCACGCAGTATATGGACATGAACCCGATCACCCATGCTGAATCACCAAGCGTAGCGAACCTACTTGGGGATGACCTTTGACATGGGTGTTGGTAGTCCAAGGGGTTCTCGGGGCGGTGGAACCCATACCCGCCTTATGTGTTGGGTAATCAAAGTTTTCTCATACCTTTAAATAAATTGCTTTTTTAATTCATATAAATAAAACATTTCACTTTCTTAAAATACGTCATTACATAATATGTCTGGTAATATTTTAGGTAGCTTGAAAACAAACTAATGTGTCCGAGTGGTTAACTTAAGTTCAAAGTAGTAATACTTTAAATTTTGCTTTAACAACTTAAGATTAAACAGTTTTTTTTTTAAATTTTTTAAACTCCTCACCATTTTAGGCTGTCTGGAAGGAAAATATATTACTACTATATTTGTACACCCTCGTGAGCAATGCTTCTCTTGCCGCTTTCAGTCTTAACAGTATTTGTGTACAATTTATTATGTTCGTGTACTTGTGACGTTTTAATAAATGTTGTGTTTTTTTATTTTTTTTTTTATTAGTGACTATTTAATTACAGGTTTGATGAGAATTCAAGATATGATAATGTATATAAATATTTTATCTGTTTGTTCTTAGTCCTCCTCACTAGGTGGTCCTGTGCTAAGGCGGACTTGTAGATTTCTTTGATTTTATTTAGTTTCTATGATATTTTTAATACATTCTCTAGTATGTCTGCATTAATTTCTTTCACCCATGTTTTGATTTTTTCCGAAAACTTATTTATCTTTTTCAAACTTGGAGGAAGGATGTTGTAAAGTTTGGTTGCCAGAATCTGATATTTTTGTGTGTGTAAGTCCATTTTCAATTTTGTAAATTAAAAGGTATATGTTATATTCGTACAATGTTTTTATTTTCAGAAGTTTCATTTCCTGGTATAGTTTTTTGTTTTTGTTTTAATGAATGAATAAATTATTAAATTCACATCAAAATTTTGTCAAATAAATCCAAGTTAAATTTAAAGGCAGCAGAAACGAAACCTTCAGAAAACTAAATTAGACATTTTTTTTTAATAACAATAATTAAAATTAAGTTATTGTTATTTAATTTAATTATAATTATTTTTTTAATTAAACGAAGTTCAACGGTTTTAACACAAAAACAATTAATAAAGTAGACAAGAGTGGGAAGGCTACGAAGCACCGCACAAAGAGGAAACCGATATACTATCCCTTTCTCTTGCAGGCTAAATCCTATAGATGTATGGGTTTGTTTCTTTTTCGTGTCGCTATTTATCGTTTTATCAAGTTTCAAATCACAATGATGCTGAAGAAGTTTTCACTTCAATACTATTGCTTTGTGCTTCTCCTTTCAAACGAAATTGACACACCACACTTTAAAATACAGAAGAATCCTTTTTAGAAGACACGCAACGCTGGCCTAGTTTATTTTTATAACACGGGGTTAGCCAACCTTTTCAAAAGCAAAGGTCAGGTAACAATGTAACTTTTATTTCAAAGAGATACTCAAATGTATCTAATGTATCAGTTTCCTTTCAAATTTGGATACAAATAAATCGTCTCACGAAAAGCTGGATATATAAACATTCAAAAACGCTAGATATCTCCAAGAACATCCCCAAGGTATTGCCAAGAAATTAGATGATTTTTGGTGGTGGTTCTCATTAATTTTTTTAAGAACTCTGCTTCTTTCTACACAGTATTGTTTTTAGAAGAGATTCGTCAAAAGCAACGATATTGAAATACAAAAGAGATAAGGTATTATGTCCGCGCGACTGTCGGCGGACTACTACCTAATCGGAGTAGTTCCCATACAAAAAGAATTATTTTTGGTTTGTTGATTTTTTTAAGGTGTGCATTATATTAGTATTGGTTAACAATATACTCGTAGTTAGGATACGGAAAGAATTCGTTCATTTAGTTTAATGTTCGTTTAGTTTATTCGTTAATTGGTAAACAATAACGGCGATACCGGAAGCGCAGTCCCACCCAGTAAAAACTGCGGATGGCAAATGACACGCCATCAATATTTGAGTCATCAAAATAGGTTTGTGGTTCCTGAAATCCATATAAGTAATCCATAAATAAATAAATCCATAAAAAGTTGGCTATACGGACTTTGTTTACTGCGGCCCGGAACAGCTCTGCGGTAGACTGGCCAAACCACTGTATCAGGTTTTTCAGCCATGAGGTTCTCCTTCCAGGGCCCCGTCTTCCGGGAATCTTTCCCTGCATTATGAGATGCAAGATGTCATACTTCTCTGGATGTCTCATCACATGTCCAAGATGTTGAAGTTTTCGGATTTTTATAGTTTTATTAATTTCTACTACTTCATGTGAAAAAGGTTAAATAATTTTTTTAAAGTTTTTTTAGGTACTGTTTTTCATAATAAATTTTACCTACTGAAAATCCTTAGTGCAAGGTTGAATTTATCCGATAAAAACGCCGAGGCCGGGAGAAAAGTGAGGCAATGTCGCACATCTAAATGCGGGCTTGAATTTGAACAACTCAGCAAATTTCAAAGTTAAAATTCAAGTAGTGTGAAAGTTCTATTCGATTTCTGTTATTGAATCATCAAGGGCCGATTGTTTCACAGCGACAGAACTTTAATGAAATTTGATAAATTGTACAAATTCTATAAAACCACCCGTCCTCGGTCTTTTGATTTTTATCTAAATACAAACATTAACAATGTAACAAGATTATACATTTCTTTTGTAAAACATGAAATAAGTTTACATCAGTTTATTGATAAAAAGATATATTTATCACTAGCACAAACCCGTGAAAAAATCCGGGTATTAAATAAACTGTGGGATAAATCTTCTTCTTATTTCGTATGGTAGGGGGGGGGGGGGGTCAGAGGATAACATCGAGGTCTGCGAGCCAGTATAGGGCATCACGCGTTACCCTGTGGACCTCATCCATCCTGCCGGGGAATGAATGGAGCGGGCATTCCTTGACCACATGTTCAGTGGTCTGCACCGCACTGCATTCACACATCGCTAACTCTTTAAGACCCCACCCATGCATCTTATGGGTACAGGGTACAGCAACTATGGGAGCACCTTATCCTATTGATGGCGGACTAGGATTGATAATATTGCACGTTAGCTAAAAAGCGCAGACCCTTGAAAAATTACAAAATCTTACTTCACTTCTCAAGATGAGCCCTACCAAATACGCAATCCAAATATAGAATTAAAATCATTTTCCGATAAAAATGTATCTATTATATTATAAGTAGACAATTTCACTCGTCTGAATTCTTGATACATTAGTTACAATTTTTTGTATAATTCAAAGCAAATCTGAGTTACATACATTACAGGCATACGAGATACGAGTACAACCGGAATTCGAATTTTTTGTTAATAAATGCTCGTATATCATGTATACGAGCATTTATTATACATTACGTTTTGATACGTTACCGCTGGTCGAGGGGTGAGCCTCTCGAGTAGCAATCCAAATGTAGCGGGTTCCTTTCCCGGCGTGCGCCAATATAAATATTTTTTAGTTTGTAATATTTTACAATTAATTAATTAATGTAAAGGGTGCCGCAAAACTACCGATATAATTACACATTACAATAACATTTAAAATAAAAAGGTAGTTTTGGGCCACTATATAACGCCATTTATATAAAAATAATAAATAGTATATTTGCGGAAGACACTCACAAAATCGCCCTGGTGTATAGACCACCATTCAGAATTGAAACGATACTTGAAATGGCTTTAGCCGTATTTAGTGACCAGATTTGAAAAGCCAGAAACTTCCCCACCTTCCTCTACTACGTCTGCTTCCCCTCACCTCTATCTTCAGCCTCACAACCTATCCCTTTTGGGGATGCCATAGACTCACTGGCTCCAGACGGGAGAGGTTGCTGTATTTCTTATGCTGTATTTACAAATTTTTTTTTAAGAATCACTTTATTTTCGGAAACCTGATTTCTATATATTAACAATGATTACACTTTGAATCACATACTGTAAATTAAGTCTTCAATTTAACTTGTAAATAAAATCGTGAAAATAAAGAAGTTTCAGAATTACATCATCCCTTTCTCCCGAAATAGAAATATGGGGTTTTGATTGCTTCTCGTGTTCCATCCACTCCACTTAAACAAGAAAAAATTGCCTAAAAAGGTTTCCCAACCTTTCTCGCTTTAATTGGAATAAAACCCTAGAGTTGATTCAAGTCACTGATACGTACAAGTTTTACTAAAGTCAATTTTCAGTCAATCTAGTGCAGAGGCTCCCAAACTTTTTTGTACTATTTTTAATGAACTTTTTTCCGTAGATATATCGAAACATATTAACTCAAATGTGTTTTTTATTTCTATTTTCGGTAAAAATATAAGTTAACGCGCTTTCCAAAAGATATGACGATGGAAAAGTCACAAAAACTTTCTTACGCAGTCTGCTCTCCCGCATTAATGAATTCCTTCCTACAACCCCCACCTTAAGGGCCCGCAACCCGGATTTGTACCGATTTATTACATATTTCCCTTAAATAAGGTAAGCTCCTTAAAAAATATATGTTATTCTTGAAGATAATATCTAGACTTTGCCCGCGCCGAAACGCAAATTATATAAAATTCCCTCGATAGAAAAAAATCTCAAAGTATGCTCCAAAAATTATTATTAACACGTTTGTTTCAGTTATTTTACAAGTTATATGTATGAAAAAATTCACAGTGTTTTTTTAAATGCTGTTTAAGATAATGCCCGCGAGATTTTTGCTCTATTTTAAGCGAGTCGTGTTTTATTAAATGTTTTCGCAATTTTCGCATCGATTTTGTCGCTGCAAATGTTAGCGCTCTCCTCTAACATTCGTAATTTCGTATCTCTCCATCTTCTTCTTTTCGGGCCCGGTTGCAGAGCCTTAACCCACCTCACAACGCTGCCCAACAAATGAGAGGCGATATAGTTCCCTTGTCTTACTACGCAGATAAGGGATGATCTTGCGTGTCAGTGTAGGATAGGCAACAATTATTTCTTTCTACCATACACTTTTACCCTCCTTCTGAACTTTAAACTACCCTAATAAAACTTTTATCTACTTATTTTTACCATAAATTAATGGAAATATATACGTGTTTTCTAATATTATTATAATGGAATTCCACCTCGAATTGTCAGTATCAAAAATAGATCTATCCGAACTACCCCTTGAGTTCTTCGTTAGTGCTTATTCCGATGATCTCAGTATCAAAAATAGTAATATCTAGTCAGTATCAAAAATAGACACATCTTAAATACCCAAAGATATTCGAATACAGAATAGATATGCTATGGTGTCCGCGCAACTGTCGCCGGACTACGCGCTAATTAGCGTTTTTATATTATAATTAGTTTTCATACAAAAAGAATTTGTTCATTTCGTTGATTTTTTGAAAATATGCATTAATATTGGTTAACAATAAGGAAAGAATTCGTTCATTTAGTTTAACATTCGTTTGGTTTATTCGTTAATTATTTGTTCTTTTAGTTTATTTGTTAATTGGCAAACAATATCGGCGACACCCGGAAGCGCAGACCCACATAGTTAAAACAGCAGATGGCACATCTACTTATATTTCAATATCTTTGTAAATACCCCTTTAGTTCTTCGTTAGTGCTTATTCTTTTATTTATATTATACTAGCTGAAGTCCCCAGCGATGCTCGGGCTTTATTACTTTTGAAGAGTTTTCCAAGTCAACATACAAATCGTTCACTCGTCCACCATGTACTGACTTTATATATTATATATGTCAACCAATTTACACAAAACTTTAAAAAATTATATACCTATACCTTCCTCATGAATCTATCTATTGGTGAGAACCGCATGAAAATCCTTAGTTTTTAATTTATTAAAAGAAATTACTTAGTTTACATCACTTTATTTTTTTTTTTATATTTTATACTATCAACATGTTTCGTGAACCATGTTCACTTCTTCAGGAATAAAAGTATACTAAAGTTAAAAAATTAATTATACCTAGATTACATATGGAGAGAAGAAATTGAAGGAGGGGGAAGGGTCGACAATGGTGGGAGTTTCGAAGAATTGGGGATTACCAAGCTATTAGAAGTAAAGGCCGGTTAAGTGGGAAGATATTTAAAACAGGGTTAACAAATTTTTTTTGCTTATTAATTATGTCAGCTTTGGAATCTACATTTTAACTTATTTCTAAAATTTCTAAATAATTGATTTGCGATGTTTTATATCCTGTATGTATTATTTGAAGACCTTAATTTATGTCAAAGCTATGATCATATTTTAATAAATGGTCTGCGAACTCAGAATCGCTATTGCCATTTAGTGCTCTGAGGTGCTCTTTAACCCTAATCTCAAAGTTTCTATAAGTTCTACCTATAAAACGAACTACAATCATTACAATTGAGTTTGTAAACCCCTGATTTTTTGTTTTAATTTCGCTATCTTTATTGTTGAGTCTATCTTTATTTCTTCGATTTGTTATTTGTGTAAAACGCTGGTTGAATAGAACCGGGAATATTTTTTACTAATAATTTTTGACATATCGTTGTCTGTATGTTTATTGTTATGTAATATGTTATCTATATGTAATCTATAATTAATTTTTTAACTTTAGTATACTTTTATTCCTGAAGAAGTGAACATGGTTCACGAAACATGTTGATAGTATAAAATATAAAAAAAATATTAAAAAAAAATAAAGTGATGTAAACTAAGTTATTTTCTTATAATAAATAAATAATGACATCACAAAGTAACAACCTTTTAGAAGAAGTTTTCTTCGAAAAATTAGTTTTTAAGTTTATCGCGAGCCGACGGACAGACAGACGCGGTGGAGGACTTTAATTTAAAATATGTAGAGATGGTTTCCAGTTCATCCATATTCCATTTCCTTTGTCAAGACATCCGTAAACTTGGTTTTGAAGATTGTGTGAAATACATTTTAGTGTTGAACAAAGGATGAATGCCGTTTATCGAAGGCATTGTTTTGCTTCAATGAATTCTGACAAGACAACGAACATACACTATATTTATATAACTCAATAAACAGTTTTATGAAATATCAAATTAGTTATTTCTATGTCTGTTATTATTATGTGGAATGTTTTCACAATTTATGTTTGGTGATTTATGTTAGTTACGGAAGGCTGAAAATGTTGATGAAGATTTGATGTAAATTGGGATACACGCGAGATGCCCCCATTTAAATCTCGTACAGGGGGTGGTAGACCCCAATTTTTTTCTCGCTGTCTCACAGCATAACAAAATCGACCCCTGGCGGTCCATATACACTTTGGGAGCCTATGGTCAAGAGGTTGAAAGAGTTGGCACTTGTCTTGGTTACGGATTCAACAAACAAATTAGAAATAGAGCCTGTGAAATTTATTTATTTATTTATTATGAATTAACGCCAATTAACGGCTTTCACATAGGAATTACAATAATTTAAAATGGATGAAAAGTGTACATAGTTAAGATAAAAAATATTCATATGACAAAAAATTATAAAGCACGTATTAACTATAGAAAGCTATTAGAAATACAAATATAAAGAAAAAGAAAACCTCAAATAAAAGTAAACCAGATATTTCAACTAAAAAATTACTACGTAAAGTACGTAATACAAATAAATTTAAAAATTCCCGAAGTAAACACTAATGAAGAACATAAACATTCAAAGTATATTTGATTATAATCCAACTTAGAAGCGCTGACAAACAGCTAATCAAATAATGTTTGTATGTTGATAATCTTTCAATATTAATCACTTCATGAACAACATATTTACTACCAAGTACCTATATGCGATTTATAATGGCAAATAATTCAGCATTAGATCCTGTATTGTTACAATGGTAAGGTAATTTGTGACGAACTGATCTACTCGGTACACTGAAACACATTGACGAACGAATTTCAGGAGAGTTCAAGAAGTTATTAACAATTTTAAATAAATAAAATATACAGAACAAATTCTTCTTTCTTTTAAGAGGGAATAACCAGACAAAACCGGAAATATATCATTTTTAAATCAAATTTTAAACTATTTACTCTTTTCCACAACAAAATTATAAATTGATTTCGATAGACTGTTCTTTTATCTAGTAAAGCAACGTTTTAAATTTTGAGAAAATATGTTTATTTTTTAATAGAATAAGGTTTTACCGTAGGTCGTTGGCAGATTTGTTAAATTTTCAAACAACGCTTTGTATGATTCAAAACACATTTCAAATCATATAATCATGCATATTATAAATAAATAGATTAACTGGTAAACACACGTTTCAAAACTTTAATTTTAGTTAAAATAAAATCATTAAAAAAAACCCGAGCACGTACTTATGATGAAAATTTCTCAGACGTTTTATGATTGTAATTGCTTTTATGTACATAGGTAAAACAAATCGAAATTTTGAGGTAAGAGTAAAAGAACATCTTAGGGCTTTAAGTGGTAATAGCGAATCTGAGTTCGCAGATCATTTATTAAAAATTTTTCATATATTTGATACAAACTTAGGACCATACTACATACAGGTTATAAGGCTTCGCAGATAAATAGTTTTGAAATTAGGAAAAATGTTAATACCAAAACAGATATAATTTTATGAACCTTTGAAATTTTTTGAATATTTTCTCACTTAACCGGAATAACAATATCATTAGCAGAGTAACTAATGATATTGTTATCCCTAATTTCAATAAACTTCCACTACTCTTACCCCTCCCCACTCTTTCTACCCCTTCCCCTGTTATTTAAGATGAATATATACGTGAAATCCTATTTAGATACTATTTTGATTAATCTTTACGACGAATCGGCTTACAGTATGAACACTAGGGTGGAGCGCGGATGTATGAAATTTTTTTTTCTTAAGATTCAGAGTTCTAAGAGGGGGGGATTTGTGCCTTATGTTAAAGTAAAAATACGTGGGATTTTTCATTTCATTTGATTAAGATCTTCTGTCTCCGCAGTGACTTCAAAAATTGAAAGTTAGGGTAAAAAAGTTTAAAGTTTATAAGGCGATACATTGTGTTTAATTTAGTGGTAAGTAGGTGTTAAATGATAAACAATATATAATTAAGATATTCATTAAGGCATCGATGTAAAAAAAAATGAAATTTGAAACAAACTCGACAAATTATACATTTATTATTTAGGTTTAAAATCCTTTTTAGTTTCAAATTTAGGCATTTGATTACGCGATTCCATCTTGGCATTTATTGCACCTAATCGCGACTTTCTTATCCTCTGAGAAATGGAAACCTCCATTGTATTCTTTAAAGCTCTTTCAACAGCTTGGGTATGGCAGGGAAGCCTTATAAACAATAGTTCGTTTTCACCACCAGATTCCACGACATTCTGAATTTTCTAGTCCAATAAGTTTTTCAAAATCGGTGGTTCGGTTAAGTTTTCCTGCCAATTTATTAAATCACTATATGTAGAAGCATTAAAATCTATTAATAGCACTTGAAACAGTCTAGGTGTTGGAGGTTGAGTAGTACTGCGTGCCTTTAGTAGGGCTGCCAGCTCTCTAACATGTTTTTTTATCATCTGTTATCATCGCAAGAAGGATCCCTTCAGGATGGCAAAGTAGCCGTTTCTTTGGATAACAGGATCTATAATTTTTTTTAGAGTTTCTGGCAGGTAACTGGAGGCCTTAATAATATTGAACAGATAACAAGTGCCATCTTTGCATGATGGTTTACTTTTAATTGAGAACCAAAACGGTGCGTAAACTTTGACCACAAAAGTAGCCAGAGTTTTCAAATTTTCAGATGGTTCTTCAGTAGATACATACAAACGTAGTCTTTGGTGATCCAACGGGCATGTGATAGTTTTTCTGGAGATTTATTGCCTAGGTCTTCTGGAAATTCATCTGAAACTACAGCCGAGACAATTTTATACAAGTACTGTTGGTCTGGACTCAGATCTTTGGCCATTTCTGGTAGCATTTGACCTTCGATGCGTTCAAAATTTTTAACAGGCAGTTTTTTTACAGGTTTCCAGTGATTTTCCCAGTGGACCAATATAAGATTTAGGTCCCGAAGTACACCCATCGAGATGAAAAAACAGATGTCTCAAAGATTAATGTGGAGTAAAAAAATTATCCACCGAAGTGGTTTTTGTAGCCTTTTCTCAAGCAGTCTTATAATTCCAGCATACTTTCCAGTATTCATTCGTACCATCACAATCAATTGCCATAAAATCTATCTTGGGAAACTTCTTTATGTAACAGAAACCCCGTTATCACGGTATCTATTCCTTTTGCTGTACCAACATCAGGTACCACGTATCCCATGTAAATGGATCCCGGCTCTTGGTCTTGAATCAGTGAGATAGGTTCATTTTTAGAGTCTTTTGCAACTTCTTTATAGCAGTTACGTCGATTCCGCTGATTACCATTATCCGAGACGTTCTTTGATCGGTCAAAAAAGTTTGCTCTAGTTTGGGAACCTTTTTATCATAAGGATATATACATTGAGCGAATATCAAAAAGTATCTTACTGCTTTTCTGAAAACTATTTAACTTGTTCAGGGAGAGCCTCTTGATAGATTTGAGTAGATTTTTGCACTTTAAATGATATGCTTTCAACATTTAAACGATCCTTGTTCGCGTCAATGTAGGAATAGATTGAGTGTGCCATATATTTTCAATTTCGACATTACTATATCTGCTATCTCACAAAAAATTGGTTCTTTTGCAGTTTCTGATTGCAATTTCAGTTGATGTCTCGTCAACTCATCATAGTATTTTACTGCATCTTCGTAAGCAGGTAGAAAGTTCTCTTTCATCTCACAAACATCACCAAATAGAGGACATTTGAATACACTCCAAGTTCTTTGCATAGTTGCCATAAAAAAATATCGAACGTAATTTTAACGACAAACGAGCGTGCGACTGATCCGAGCCTCGAACAAATAGAGCAAGCAAGCTAAGTATCACCTCCCGCGCTTCCTCTCTCCCTTTTTCTTAAATTATTAAACACAAATTCGACCTTCTTTTTATTATGTGTCGAATCTGTATTTATACCAAGTAAACTTTCTTGATAAAAATTAGTATGTTTATTCAAAAATATCGTACATAAACATGACTTCCAATTAGAGTGTAAAACCGACTATTTTCGTAAATTCAATCCCGTTGCGGAGGCAGTTACCCTAAAAAAAATTGAATAATATTTTACATGGCTTAATTTAAACCTAAAAGGCATCAAATTTTGACTCTTACATTACCGCCCAGTGAAAAAAAAGAATTCACTCCTACCTAATGAACACCAAAAAATATGCTGCGGATAAATTGAAGCTTTAACTACTTTATCTATGTATTGGAATTACAATAAAATTATTATTTACGTAACAAAAAATATAAGCGTAAACCACAAAAAAAAATGTTTTCTCCTGACTTAACTATGAAGTAATGTAAGTAACAATTTTTAAAAAATACCCCTTTACGGCTAAGACTATTTTTGACTTTATCTATGTTCTAACTTTTTTTCGTTCTTATAAAATTATGCACAAAATAAATAAAAACCACTTTTTCGCTTACTAGCCTCGTGCAAAAAGACGCTCGATTTTAAAATTTTGCAGGCATGAGATTCGAAATATTTCTAGCGTTTATATTCCTCTTAATATGTAATCTGTATTTAATTTGTGACTTCAGTGTACATTTACTCCTAAGATGTGAACATTGTTCACGAAACATGTAGATTGTGTATAAAATAAAGTGATGTAAGCAAAGTTATTTGTCTTTTAATAAAATAAATAATGCCATCACAAAGTGAAAACCTGCTAGAAAAAGTTTTCTTCGGAAAAGATAATAAGATGTGATCATTGAGAAAGTAATTGAACAACAATGGTTTTTTTTTCCTGCGGAATCTCATAACTTGACATTTTTTTATATTAAGAGTTAATTTATTTTTAAAACACCAGTTTAATACCAGTATTCAGAAATGAAACATGGCTTTAATTATATTTATCGTGTTTAGTACTTTGCCAGGTACTTCCTAGATATCAACGTTCCAACCACCTGCCTCCCTCTACTGCTATTAGCCTCACAACGTCGTAACACTTCTAAATTATGAATTTTATTTTATTTTTTATTAAATACCTACCAGCGAGGTCATTACGGTTGTCTAAAGGTTTAATCTAATTGTCTCTGAATCAATGTTTTCAAATTTGCAACGGCGGCGTCGGACTTTCGTTCATATTATATTTATTATCTTCGTTGAACTCCAATCACAATTCTATTTATTCAATTTGGAAAATAAGCTTTTGCTGAGCCCCAAATCAAGAAATAACCAATTAAATTCTTAGCGGAGCTTTCCTAATAAACCCTCGTAAATAATTTGAACACTATCGGGAAGTGATATCGTTGTAACTTTGTTAAAAATAACCTTGTGAAGGGTAATTTTCCAAACCGGTGGAGTTTCAGACATATTTTATAGTAAATTAATGGAAATTATTTTAATTTCCCGGAAATTGCCGGAATTTCGCGGGGATACACTGTTATACTTTGTCGACATCCGGTTTAGATTCTACATAATTTGGCAGTATTACATTATGAAGCAAATTAGTTGTGAAGTTAATAAAGTGCCATTTTATTCAGGAATGCGGGGTGGAACACGTTGTATTCTCGCTGTTTTGGCTAAAAACTAAGCTTTACAAATTTCCATCACACGTGGCGCATAAAATAGTCATAAAAAATCGTAAAACATTATCCAATATCCGCTTAAATTTCGAACTTTAAATTCCAATGTGAGCTAGGCAAAATTTTTTTTAAGCCAATTTTTTATGGTTATTATTTCTTTTATATTTTTACAATTTAATAATATTATTATTTTATCTATAAAAACAGTTTATTATAAACAAGTTTAGTTATGTACCTTTTATTACGCGCGACAGCTGTTTCGCCTTCTGAAGGCGAAGGTGAAACAGCTATCACGCGTAATAATAATTGCACAACAGAACTTGTTTATAATAAACGGTGTAACAGACGCCTTGATGCATTAAAATCTTGTTTACGTGAAACTTTTGCAGCTGGTCGCCACACCTGTTCCTTCAGAATATTACTGCCTACAAGAGAACAGTAAACAACTAATGGACAAGTCGATTCTTGCAAAATACCTCGCATTATCACAAACCACAGGTGTGAAATGCGGTCAACCCATGCAAGAAAAACACTTCGTGTCTAAACTAATTTGTTAACGTGAAAAATCACAGCTGGCCGCCGCACGTGTCCCTTCAAAACATTATCACCTACTACCTATTCAGAGAAGAATAAACAATATATTAATCAAGTCGATTCTTGCAAAATGTTACACAAAAGGCTGCACGTGTTGTTCAAGCACTAAAACACTTAGCAACCAAAACGCCTTGCATGATAAATCCTGCATTTTAAGCAGGTGCGTTCGTCCGCCTGGGGAAATCAGGTCAACTCAGGCAAGAAAACAATACACATGTCCAAACCAGTTTGTTATTCAAACCTGCCTCAAACACCTGGGGTAATTAAGATAAACAACAGATGGAGAAATGCAAAACATGTTTACGTTTTCCTTCAAAACAGGTGTACGTAAAATTTAGTATAAAAACCATCTGAAAATAAATATTTCATGTCATTACCCGAAAGCTATTTGAGTCGTTATTTATAAACCATCTCCCGAAACTGAAGTGACGATTGGAGTCCAGCGCCCTATTGTTTATAGTATTTGTATGGAATAGAAAAGTGGTCTGATACAAACGGTTTGTAAAGATTAAATAGATTGAGGGTCGCCGAGGGCCTGGTAGGAGACAAATGTCTTGGCTGCGAAGTATATGTGAGTGGACCGGCATTAAAAGTGTGAAGGAGCTATTCTGGGCAGCGCAAGACGGAGAGACATTTTCAAGGGTGATCGCCAACGTCGTAGGGACTTGATAGGGCACACAAAGAAGAATATTATTATTATTAAATAATAATATTATTAAATCTATAAAAGAAATAAACATTAAAATGGAGGTCTACCAAATAAACTTGATAACAACAACAATAAAAATTAAAATTGGTTTTTGGTTTTTTTGTTTAGTCTACACAAATCTGTATAATTTTAGATGAAATAAAATCATATAGATTTTCAATTACCTGCGAGCAGTTGTTTCGACTTTCAAATCATTTTCAAACCGTTTGCAGGCTACGCAAAGTAAGATGTCTTATGTTTATTTCTTTCGGTAAAAACGCTAATAGATTTGTAGTTTTCTGTTAGGTACATTTCAGACAAACTTATTTTAGATATTTTATGGATACCAACTACCCATAAGATTTACATGAAAACATATGTTTTCTGCATAAACCCATTTTTTGCCCACTTATTAAAAACGTAATAAATACTTGTGGCCTGGGATTCATGTGTGTTCTTTTAGAAAGAAAACCAGGTATTTTTTATTTCTTTTTTTTAATTTTATTGAGGAAACAAACAGTCATACAGTAAAATAATTTTATAACAATAAAATTTCATGTGTTGTAGATCAATTAAGTTCCATCATGTTAAATATTGGTTTAGTATTTTTACCTACTCAACTTATTAAATGACCAAAAGAAAAAAAATAAACACAATAAAGAAAAACATAAAAAGAAGAACATAAAACTTAATAAAGAAAAACATAAAATTATTAACAAACATGGTTATACTATTTACTATGGTTGATAATAATATAATTTTCACAAAAAAGAGAAAAAAAGTATTTTAAATTATTAATTTATTAAGCTGCATTTTATATGATTTCAAGTCATGGTTGAAAATGTCCACATCTCGTAAGGCATTGTAAGTTTCACAGATACGTACTATTACAGAGTTTTGCGCGTATTTAGATTTACTGTGTGGTATTCTAAATAAGTCGTTCGATCTTGTGTTTTGTTAGGGGCAACGAAATACAATATTTTCTAACAGATATGATGAATCAACAAGGCAGTTCACGATTTTGTGTAAGAATAATGCATCAGAGATTTTTCTGCGTTTATATAAAGCGATATGATCAAATCGATGATAACTAAAACGATAAGATAGGTGTTTTATAAATTTGTTCTAGATATTTTCAATGCGATGAATATATGTTTGATATTGAGGATTCCAAATTACTGAGGCGAACTCGAGTTGTAACCGTACATATGACATATATAACAGAATTAGTAACAATATGTAACAATTCTATTTGGAAACTATTTTAATTAAACGAATCGCCATTATTTTTGAGATTTTGATTATTGAAGATACACTTCAATAATACTCTTCTTCGGTTTAAAAATAAATTTTCTTATATTTCTGTTCCAAGTTTGACGTCATTTTGTGTCATGCATCCAATAAAGAAAATTAACGACTTTGTTAAGTTTATGTTTTGTTCATATAGCAGGCATTGCTCTTGTAGTATTTTTTTAATATCATTTTTTTATATCAGGCACCTACTTTGCATTTTTATAACTGTGGATTTATTTATAAATTACTGCCCTCCATGTCAATTATCCTTCTCAAAAGGTTCGAGCCTTTGCTAAGAGTACTCCTACGTACCGACAGACTGTAGGATGGTAAAACAGGGTCTGTTGTCATTATTTTTCTTGTTTACATTTTGTGTTGAGTTTTTATAAAAGAGCCGGTTCCCTTAGTATCTGCCTCTTTTTCTGTAAAATAATCGATTAACAAACAAGGCTTACTTACAAGGTTCTCTTGAAGGAGGAACCGAGCTGTATAATAATCATTTGTCTCATTTGAAGTGTCCTATCATGTAAAACCTAAATTGTGAATAAAAAACTCAGTAGTCAATCTTGTGAAGGGTTTATTACTTGAAGAAGGACCCTAAGAGAAGATATAACAGATGGTTCCAATGTATTAAAAACCTACATTAAAAAACAAACAAATAGACATATTGGTATAATATTAAAATAAGCTGGTAATTAATCCCTAGCTGAGATCGTTTCAGAAGCATAATTGTTTTCCTCGACATTTTCAAAGACATTTTTATTAAATTTTAATCCTATGAACGGCTTCAGGCGGTGTTCCTAAATCCAATTTCCGGTTTTCTTTAATATTACCACGCCTTGTTTTGACTTGAAATTCTTTTAAAAACTTCCACTGTAATTGAACAAGAGTTAGCACTGAAAGTAAATGTTTTGGGCGATGCATTGGTTTTCAAGAAAGCATCTTGCAACATTTAATTTTAACACTTACGTGGTATTTTTAAAAGGAAAACACAAAAAGATATAAAACGACAGTTGTATTGAAACGGCTTTGGCACTAATCCATTTTCGAATTGTTCCTTTCCTTCCTTACAAAGCCCTACTTGGGAATCAGAAGAAAAAAGAAGATGATTAAAATTGTGCCTACCGATGTCAGTTCACAATATTATTTATACAATCATTTTAAAATACCCACATTATCAGTCAAAATATTGTCGCGTTTGTGATTACAGCAATTGTTAAATCTCTCACAAATTGCGTTGATATAAGTTTTATATGATTCTTTTTTATGGTGGTAGGTCTTTTTCCCTTCTCTCGTCTTTTCTATGTGATAAAAAACACAATCAAATGTTCTTTAAATTTTGGCATTTACAATCTGATTAAGATATTCATCGGGCATTAAACAAGACTAGTTATCAGGGCACCGGTATGCCCAAAGGAAGCTTATTTTTCCTGATTATTTTAATATGTCCAATATTCTGAGAAGATATAAAAATTCTTTCAATCGCTACGTTCAGAGGCCGCTCAGGCAAAGCACCGACACACCCAACTAACAAGTAATAAATGAATGCAGTCAAAAGGGTAAAATAAAGCGTAATCGTCCAAAGGTTCAGCCCTTTGATGACATCACTCAGTTTCCTATAATGATGTTATTTCCATTTGAAAACTCCAACAGCGTTAATAATACACATTATTCCACGCACCAAGAAGTTACTTGCACATTTTAATAAAAAAAGTCATACTTCACCCTTCTCGGGATTCCAATAGCGAACCTTTCTCGCCGGGTCGCGTGGTGATAATTACTAAGACCCTGTTCAGATGGAGCTAATCATTATGCGCGTACGTTTGCACCCAGAAGGAGCGTGGAATTCACCCGCAGCATTGCCTTGGTCTTAATACCAACTACACGCGCACTACACGAGTTTCGCCCGTATTTTTAACAAAGGCGATGCTTCTGGACGTAATACATTAGTACCTAGCCTAGTACCTCGCCTGCGCGCTTACGCTTACGCGCGTAACGATTCGAGGCAAATTCGCCCCTTTTGAACAGGCACTAAGGCAGGTAGAGTTTTCAAACAAAAAATTATAATAATGATGACAGTAATAATAATAATTGGTAAATATTTAGAGCGCCGTTCTTGTGAAATATTACCTAAATTAACTTAATGTGCTCTATCATCAACTTCTTTTGAGTCGTGAACGCACTGTCAGAAAAATCAAAGACTTCAATTCGTCGGAAATTATAAAAACCATCTATATCACACTAGTATGCAGCTTGTTAGAATTACGATTTCAGAAATTATTAACCTCAAATAACAAACTCCTATTCAATCTCTTTATTAAATAAGCTTAAATTGCGTCCGAAACAAAATAGAAGAATAATGAATTACTTAACTTTTCTGTGTAAAATTATGCACTCTGAATTAAACTGTTGTGAACTCCTGTTGTGAAGATATGAGTACCTAATCGAACAACAAGGTAAAATATATTATTCTACAACAATAATTCTGAACAAACCACCACATAAACGTACCTGGTCCTAGCCTTCACACACTTGGAAACAAATTCACCTCAAATATCGACATTGTTCGCGCGTTTTTATATAGGATTGATTGGGAATTGCATTCGCAGACTTGGTGAGTAGATATGTCAAAATCCTGAATTTATCCCACCTACCTAATCTTTCCTTCCAAAATGTCACCATAAAAATTGTTGCAAGAAAGTACTCAACTTTGGAGAGGTGACAGTGTGCTTTCCTGCTCAGTACAAAATAACATCTCAGACAGGGCGCATGAATCGTAACCTCTTGTTATAAGAATATTGCGAATTTTAAACAGTGAGAAGTGTACACCAAAACTGGAGATCAGCGAGGCCCCATCTGCAACGGCGAGTCCTATTTTCCTTATTCCAATCTGTGCTTATCTAATTTTCCAAAAGCACAGATCTGAACTATCGACTGACTAACCATCAGGTTTTGCGAGTGTATGCTATTTAATCGTCCCGTATAACTTAGCGTTTTCACGTAGTTTCTGGACTGGTCCTTTGAGGGCTGCATAGGCTTTGCTCTGCAGCATTTACCGCCAATTAACAGTGGAGTCGCAGTTTCGCGACACCAGACATACTTACTCAAGTTTACCATTATTTTCTGAATTATATTTTTACGTAAACGAAACACATAGGTACCTGAATAATATTTTTATGTGGGTACCATATTTTAATATCTAAGGATCTTCGCATAGGAGATATTGCATATATTTTTCTATTCCTTCTGTTTATCTATAATATACGAATACATTATTTTTCTATTTCTGTAACATGCACTTAGTCACGTATTATTTATTAATCGCAGTCAATCAGACAGCGTAAATTCGTCACCTGTAAATTTTATATAATTATTTCCTTGCCACCTACAGTTTAAAAACTTTCTCTTTTACTGTAATACATTATTTTCACGTAAATTTACTTTTATACCTATCATCTATATTATGTTTATCTTTTTTTATATAAAAACCGTGTTTCAGTACCACACACTAATCTCGTAAAAACCCATCTATCTGCATGCAGAACATTAACTTATAGAGAAAATAATTAAATGAATATTAAAACTAACTAGCAATCATTCCATTTTATAATTTATTATATATATATACGTACTTCGACTACCATAATACGGGCATGTGCCTAGTGTGGCAGTCGAAAAACTTACAAAAACTGTATACCTAAGGTATGTTTATGAATAAAGAATAAAAATAAAAAAAAATGTCGCCGTACTATTATGATTTCTTAGTCTCTAATAAGCGATGAACATAAAAATGAATTTCTTTGTTTGTCCTTTGTGCGTTTCAAAACCATTAAACCGATTGTGATGAAATTTTGATGTTTATTGTATGCATGCCTTGTTGTATGCGAAGGTTTCTGTATATATATAATAGTGAGCCCTGACGTTATGAAATTATTTCCTACACAATTCCGGTGAGCGCACGGCGGATACTCGCTAGTATTATTACCGTCAAAAGGTCTAATCCTTTGATAAAAAGGCTGGAAAACACCACTATAAGAGTCACAATTGATTTCATGGACTTTATGTTGTCATTTTTACGGCTTAATTTATATATTTATTTGTTAATTGGGAGCGGCTGGACGGGTTGCGCGGGCGTGTTTTTTTATATAACCATTGATGAAAAGAGTTAGGTAAATTTTCAACATATATTTTTTTTAAACTGGCACATTTATTGCGCGCTTGAATCACACCGTAATTGAGATTGAGAAATAGCCCAGTTTAAATTGTGGTAAAATCCCGAAATTCTTCCAAAACCGCCGCTGTTCGGGAAAGGGCAAACGCAATTATTTGAAAGTCCGAATTAGAGTTGGAACAATTTCTCCAGGGAATAAGATATTTTGTTGCTACCTTTTTAACGTTGACAGCGGTTTCCTCCTGTAGCCTTGTCAGTTTATTTAGATCTTTGAATAAATATATCAGAGGCCTTACGGTGTAAGTAATTTAGTTTTCGCACTAAAAAGATTAAAAACGAAACGAATTTGCTAATTATAATCTTACTTATAGTTTTTATAAACGCGAAAGTTTATGTGGATGCATGTGTGTTTGTTACTCTTTCACGCAAAAACTACTTAATGGTTTTTAATGAAACTTTACAATAATATAGCTCATACATTAGAATAGCATATAGGCTACAATTTAAAAAGCTAGCTAGGAAGGGAAGCGGGAGGGGAACGGGGACGCACGGGAAACAATGTATTTCTTTGAATATGGCATGCGTTGCAGTGGGAACTAGCTCCACACAGGAAGGCCTGATGAAAATAATTCCCCTCAAGGCCGGTGTAATCTTTGGGGATGCTGTGTGGAGCGTAGTTTTTGAAAAGTGTGTTATGAAAATATTTCGTTGGAGCCAAAATGTTAGGGAATATTCAGCTTCCAATGTAAGATGGAGAGCAAGAGACAAGTTAGAAAGTTTCTGGAGAATTTTTATCTCAGGCGTGGACCTTAAACAGGCGGCTGTGTATACTTTGTATGATAGGGTATTTAATAAAAAGAGATTATTGCTTTCAGACAGTTAAATTAGTTTATTTATAAGTAGATACAATTAAAAAATCAGGGCTAGACTAAATGGGCAAATCTGAATGGTAAATCTGGCAGGTAAATCTGAATGGGCAATGTTATGGAGCGTTAGTACCGTTTAAAGTTGATGAATGGGTGATGCCGTACGTAGGCGTTCCATGATGCTGCTTGCTGCCTTCGGAGATGTGCGGTCAGCTCCCTCCGCTGCTGACATGTGCTGAACGGCAGGCTGGAGCGACGAATCAGGCCTCCAGTCCCGCGGTTTCCCAGCGACGTCCCGTCCCAGGGCGGTTGCCAGCCAGCCGACTATGTTGATGACGGCCAAGGTGGGCGATCTTCGGCCGCATCTATGCGAGCACCTCTGGCTCCAGGTGTAGTCGGAAGGTCTTGTCATGTCTGCGTCCGCAGATGCTGGATGTGTTTTTTAACCAGCAGAAATAATGGGCTCCCACGGTACTCCGCTGCTGATCCAGGATTTTAATCATTGACCTGATGGTCCTCAATGATGGATGCCGCTGATGGGCGCGGATATATATCAATCTTCACATGTTGATAAAATAATGGCGAATATGACTCTTTGATTACGTCGAGCCACCACAGGGACGGTGGCCGTGGTCACCTGTGGCTGCTCAAAGAATGAGGAGCTCTCTTTTCAAATCTCCTGATTTGAATTTGTCCAGGATCAGCAACTGTTGCATACAAAAATATTGCAGGGCTCGCAATATTACCAATGCCCAAATGTCAATAAGCAAGCACTAGAGGTGCCACACACCGAAACCATATATAAAGTGTGTGTAAGAGGGTGCACACACCTTGTTACAGAAATTTTTATGTAACAAGTGTTTTACTCGACTTGATTTGATAATCATAGATGTGTTGATGTTTGAGATACGGTTTTTTGCCTTTATTTACAATATTGACATTATGCCGGTTTTCGTTTTGAGAGAGGCTGGCCGGAAGCACAAAACCGGAATCATAGACATTTCTACAACATGAGCAGCATATACATTATATCATACCGTGTTATTATACCGTCTCATAGAATAGATAGTCCTGATTTAACTAAGCTCATCGAATTTCATATACCCACTAGAGCAACTCGCTCCAAAATCTTGTTTCAATGTAACAACAACAGGACTGAGTACATGAAGTTAGTAATAGATACACAGATGTGGCGGATCTACTTATCTACACGGAAGCTAGGCGCAAGAAGGCTATTTTATCATATATTTTCAATCAATATTAATTTTTATTTATTTACTATAGTATTGAATGTAAGTGTAGCCCTTTGTGTCACTTCTTAATCAAATGCCCCAATTAACTTATAACTCTTTTTTTAAATTATTTCTTATGTACCTACAACTAATATTTTGTGACGTGTAATATGTATTTATGGTATAATAACGATAATACCGTTGACCGTGAAAAATTAAAATCATTAAAATTAGACTGTATTTGTTTTTGTGTGCCGAACCTAAAAACCGCGACTTTTGGATTCGCAGCCGAAGTGTTTGAGCGCTCAGCGACGAAAGTCGTCAATGTTAGTCTTGCTTTCTCTAACAAATATTTATTTAATTTTGCAGGGGAAGTGGATTATGTTTCGCCGCCAGAAAACACAACAAATGAACAAGAAACCCTCGTTATTTCTCTTTATCTAATTCTCGCTCGAGCCAGCAGTGCTCGCTTTACCAACACAATACCGCATTCATTTGATTATAATTTCTTGAAAATTCAGTGCAGTAGGCTTTGAATTCATCTCTTGTTGCAGAGCCTTCTGAGAATTTTCATGAAAAACTTCCTGGCGCAGTAGAGGAGGAAGGTGGCGGGGGCAGGAGAAGAAATATACTCCGACAGTGTATTGTTGGTTAAGAAATAAATGTCGAGAGTTTGCAATAAACTCCAAGCTGTACATTCGCGTATCTAGGAAATTAGTAGCCGGAATCTGAGAAAGAAGATTTTTTTGGCTTTTAACCCTTCTCAGACAAACTAGGCATCAAAAAAAAAATGGCCTCACAATATATTGTTTTTGTTCATTGCCCTCAAAATTAACTACTATATTTGTTAGCTCTAACGTAGAGAGGCTTAAATTACATAATTGTGAGTGTTGCGAAGTCCTTTTTTAACTGAGACTATTCGAGAGTTTAGTATTTCATCTTCCTTGATGATTATTGAAAAATATTTTTAAGAAAACGTTGCGTAAATTAATTAACTCCTCTTATTTATGACAGCCATTACTTATAAAATGACAATAGACAAAAGTACTAAGGTTGTCCGTAAAATAAGGTCTCCAAGGTGCTGCAGTCGCGAAAAACGATTTTACGCGCAATCTTTTAACACTGGCGTGCAACCTGGTTTCCCGTTGCCAAATCCTCACCACGAAGTACACCCTGTGACGCTTAGTCTCGATGTGGTAGCCGTTCGCGATGGGTGGGACAAGCAGAGCCAATGACTGGTCTTATTTATGTACCTACATTAGAAACCAGCTTATATTACAACTGTGATATAGTCAAAACTGACCAGTCTTATGTACCTACTTTGTTAAGTGTTGTATTTTGCGAGTTTGGGGCGTGTAATATTAAAAAAATATGATGGTGACTCCACTTTACGCGAACATATATTACCAAAAATAACGATCTGGCAGAACCTCAAAAGAAAAAACAGATAACACTAACCTTAATTGTCGATCTTTGCAACACATAGGAGGCCTCCTAAGTAATTTTCATCCACTTGAATGAATTAAGTAATTTTTAAACACGCAGAAATTCAATTGTCAATAAGTATACACAACTGGATCAGAATTCACAATGATTCCCAAAAATTTAAACCACAATGATGTAATATTTATTCACTGGTCACAATAATACTTTCAAATAAAAATATTACAAAAACTGCATTTTTTCTTCAAATAGACAAGTAGACGACATATCTGGTTCATTTTATCAAGCACGATGATTTACCAGTGTTTCGAACCATACATTAGTGCATCTTGTCATCCGCTATAATCAATACTTTTGCAATAGAAATTTATTAATTACTAGCCGTTAAAAACCCCCTTCGCAAGTTTTATCTGCTAAGTTTTTTGCGGCTTTTAGTTCCCCTCTCCGCTCCCGAGTTCCCTTCCTCCCCCTCCCCTCCACACCCTTCCGAGTTCCCCTTTTCCCCCTCCCCCCCCCCCCCCCCTCCCCTTCACAGAACCCCCTCCATTCTACCCCCACCCCCTCCACCCTCTCCCTTTCCCCACCCCTACCACCACCCCCCTCCGCCATTCCCCCTCTCCACTCCACCCTCCCGCTCCTCCACCCCACTCCTCCCTACAAATCCCCAAATTTTAATCGCAATCGGATAAATGGTTAAATGGATCGGATAAATGGTTTAGCAATGCATAGCGGACATACATGCATACATACAAATCCAGAAACATATTTTGGCTTTTATATGTACATAGATTATTTTCGAGTAAACAAAATAAAAAACATATTACAATGCTTAACCACTACTTTTGGGAAGGACCCAGACGCATTGCCAACTCAGCCACTGACCGGTTTTATCCACCTATATTATTTGGAAACCTGCTTATTTATTACAATTGTGACAAAACACAGCATCGCGAGGGTTGAATTCAGGTCATAACGATTTTTACTTTTCTTCTCTGTTTTAATGATATGGTGAATATTGGGGAGATTTGTATTACCTAAGTTTATATCAATATTGAAATTTATTTTTAGTCATCTGAGGGTTGTTTCTTTCTCCATTATCCCATAACACGCGCAGGCCCGCGCCTGATTTACTAAAGGATTTAAGTATTACAATTCTGTTCAACATACATATTTTAGGGTTTTAAAGGTTGAAAGGAGAAAAGTGAAACACTGAATTTAGAGTGGAGAAAACATAAACATGTCGTGTTATAACTTCTTCTTCTTCTTCTTCTTGTGCCTTGTCCGTTCAACGGACGTTGGCTATCATGTTGGCTATGCGGACTTACTGTTTACTTCGGCCCGGAACAGCTCGGTAGACTGTAGACTGGCCAATCCACTGTCTCAGGTTTTTCAGCCATGAGGTTCTCCTTCTTCCAGGGCCCCGTCTTCCGGCAATCTTTCCCTGCATTATGAGATGCAAGATCTCATACTTCTCTGGATGTCTCATCACGTGTCCAAGATATTGAAGTTTTCGGATTTTTATGGTTTTAATTACTTCCTTTTCTTTATTCATCCGAACCATAACATCTTCATTTGTGACCCTGTCCATCCAGCTTATTTTAAGTATTCTTCTATAGATCCACATCTCGAATGCCTCAAGTCGCCTAATTAATTCTTCAGTAAGCGTCCATACTTCCATTCCATAAAATAATATTGAAAACACGTAGCATCTGACCCTTCGCATTCGTAATCCAAGGTTGAGATCATGACTGCAGAACATTTTTTTCATGCGGATAAAGGTTGCACGAGCTTGCTCAATGCGGCATTTGATTTCAACTGAAGGATCCCATCTATCATTTACATTGCAGCCCAAGTATACAATACTTTGTACCTTCTCCAGTTTTGTTCCAGCAATATAAAGATGTTCATCCAATGCGTTATTTTTGCTTATGAGCATGTATTTTGTTTTATTTATATTCAGTTCTAGCCCAAAATTCTCATAAGTCTTCACTACTTGATTCAGCAAAAGTTGTAAATCCTCAATGTTATTTGTTAGAAGTACCGTATCATCTGCATAACGCAGGTTGTTCAGAATCTTCCCATTTATAACAAGTCCTTGAGTTAAGGAAGTTTTATTATAAGTATCCCAAAAAGTTGTGTTATAATATAAATTTTTTTCGCAAATCAACTCTTTTACCTCGAAAAATATCTAGTGGACGATGTATATGCAGTTTTATTTTAACTTTTATTATAGAGTATAAATTATAGAAATTGTTTTAATTTTTTTTTGCGTGCCATAATATTATTATTTAATTTACTCATATAAAATTTTAAAAAATCATTTTGCAAACAATGTGTAATTATTATTACTCGTAACTTTTGTTTCGTCTTCTGAAGGCAGAAGAAATATTGATGCTATTGCTATTGATGCTTTCGGAAGGCGAAACAGCTGTCACACAGAACTTTTAAAAATAAACTGCTTGTTTAAAATAAATAAACAAAAAAGAACCGAAAACGCACAATCACTGATTGTCAGATATGTTTTAAAAAAATATGATTGAGAATTTGGGAGGCGGGAATGGGTACCGCTGCCCCGGGAACCTTTATTGGATAACCAACACCTCTGCCATAGGTCACCCCAAGTGGTTCGCTACGTTTGGTGATTTAGCAGGGGTGCCCGGGTTCATGGGGTGAGGTTTGTCTAGGTCTTGGAGGCGGATGACCAGGACACACTGAACCCCAGATTCCTACCCACCCCTTAAACCCTTTTCCTTCCCAGAACTCTCCTCTCCTTCCTTTCCTTAAAAAACCCTCCACACAGCATCCCCAAAGATGACATAGGACCTGAGGGAAATTATTTTCCTCGGGGCCTCCTGTATGGAGCTCATGTAAAAAAAAAAAAATACCCGACTCAAGTATTTGGTGTTATTATGTCCCTTTCTTCGTTCATTCACTTCATATGCCCAAACCATCTTAGCGTTCCTTTTTTAATCTGACTCATTACGCTTACTCGTTCTTAAATAATTTAAAAAAAATCGAGTGCAGTTAACACGCGGTAGAAGCAAAACTCTACCAAAACAATCTCAACTAATGAAGAACCGAGGAGCCTTGAAAAGTGAGGTCATAATTAAAGCGGCCAATGAGCCCAGACGAGCGTCATTTCCGTTTTATATCTCAACCAACAGGAGCCTCGATAGAAGTTTGAGGCTTAGCAGGTGCTGTATGCGTCATTTCCGTTTCATCCGAATACCAGATCATAACGGGGCTATAGAAGCATCACTTCAAAAATACATTACGATTCATCGCTTTGTTATTGTCACCACATCAGATGTGTGGAGTCAATATTGATTCAATGCAGGTCAATTTGAGCCTTTCTCATGTGAGCACCGCACAAAAGTCTGATCTGATCTGATTGATCCAGTAGGACTTTTTCATCAGTTGTGAAGTTGATTAAATGGCGATGGGAATGACGGGAAGAAGTTTTCAATGTACACCACTATTATACAAGACGATGACTGTTGAAGTATGGTCACTATAAAGTTATAATTTTTTCTAATACTGATTCTGAATGCTATTAAGGGCAATACTAAAGGTTGGCCCAAAACTACCGATATGGTGTGAATCTTATTACACATTACAGTAAGATTAAAAATAAAACGGTAATTTTGCGCCACTCTATATTAGCATTTATCTCTCTGAAGTTTTGGTCTTTGTTGACACAAGGTTTATTTATATTTTTTGCGAGAAGTGTCGATTTGACACAAAACAATAAAACTTAGCTTGTAAATTTGGAGGCAGGTATGGGTAACGCCTCGTGGGGGATCATTCATGGAAAAACCAGCTCCTCTGCTATAGGTAAACCCGAAGCAAAGTCGTTTGCTACATTTACTGACTTAACAGCGGCGGATGTGCCTGTCAAGGGCTGTCAATTGAAAAGCCGGTTGTAGGAGGCCCTTTTCACTGCAGTGGGAGGGATGAATTCATACGTCCGGCATTCCTTGTCACACTGACCCTCAAATTCCTACCCACCCCTCACACTCTTTTTTCATTCCCAAAAACTCCTCACTATTAATATATAAAATACACCTCTTCACCGTATAACATATTTTCTCGTTTAATGTCATGTGAAGGTAAAGTCAACTTTCACGTATAACACATTTTTTAAATCTTTTACCAAACAATAAAAACAACAATTATTTGGCCAAATATAAAATGAACGCTAAATCTTGGTTTTTCGCCAAGGGAATCCTACATTGAAACTTACCTAAAATTTGGGGTGATTTTAACGGTATTATTGTCAACCAAACCTGAATCTAGCACAAAAACTTAAGCCAACCCTATTCCAGAGCTTGTTCGAGGATTAAATTAGTTCTCGGAATTGTCGACAGTAGCGCTAGTTTTCGCAATATAAACTTTTAAAAGCTCTTCAAAATAACGTCGTCAATATGTGTTCTGCTAATGGTATTACGGTGATAACATTGATTGAATGCAACTAGCAATAATAATTAGTGTGGTACCTAAATAGTGCATTAAGTATATGATTTGCATAATTAACTGTATTAGTTGTACATACCATGTCAGTACTATGATTTGTTAATTAATTATAATATAATAACAAAATATCAATAATAACAATTAATTCAGCAAACAAATCACGGAATATGACTTAAATTGTCACAATTCAATTTGGGAGGTGGGAATTGGTACCACCGCCCCGGGAACCATTTATTGAATAACCAACATCCCTCCATACTGATTCGCTGAATTTGATAACTTAGCAGGGGTGCCCGGGTGGATCGGACGTGGTTTGTCTAGGTCTTGGCGGCGAATGCGTTTGCACGCTTAAGGCGTGGCAGGCCGAAACGGGAGAAACTGGTTGAGGGAGGCCTCACCTAGACATCTGCAGCCGGAAACTCTCCACTCAGCACCACCGCAGTAGGAGGGATAGATTCATACATCTGTTACTACTGGACACATTGATCCCCAGATTCCTACCCACCGTTCAGACTTATTTCCTATCCAGATCTTTCTCTCCTTCCTTTCCTTAAAAACACATCCCCAAAAAATATACATGCATACACAAGACAAAAATGTAAAAAAATTATTGCTGATTAAAATAGTTCCACGACAACTCAGCAAAGTAGCATTTCAACACCCTTTTGAAAGGTAAATAATTAAAAGTTACGAATTTTTTTTTGAAAAATAGCTCGTAACCTAACCCAAAATTACCTATTTAACCATTTTTTTTTTAATTTTCATCACTTTTAATGAATTTTAAAGGAGGTGTTGAAGTTGCATTTTCTGAGTTGTCCGGTCACCAATTAAAATAGGTATATAGAAGAAATTATTTTCCTTCTTTAGAACGTAAAATAAAAATTATGAAAAAACCCTTACCTACATCAGTTCCAATTTTGAAAATATAACACTCGTACGCACACATTTAATATATTATTATTTAATAATACCAGTATTTTTTTTTGTTGATGCAGGTCTCTTCGAGTATTCCCACATGGGCTTTGCGGCTGACAGGGAGGACAGCCCAGCCTCCGACCCAACCCTCGAGGAGATGACGATCACAGCCCTAAATATCTTAGAGAAGAGTCCCAAAGGGTTCTTCCTCATGGTGGAAGGTAGGAAACAAACACTTTTATCCACCATTCTACTTGTTTCGCACTTTATATACCGTCAGACCATCATACAATAAAAGAAAAGTGTTCTAGAAAATTCTAGGGTCAGTAAAAAAGTAATGCCTCCAATTTTTTTTCTCGTTTAATTGTTAAAAAATAAAAATGAAATTACATGGGTTGAAAAGCACACCATTGAAGATTTATTTGTAATTTTTTTATAACATCTCCGTCCATTACCATTAGCTTTGATCCATCTTTGAGCAAGGGCACGTATCACAGTGTTATAAAAATTACAGTCACTTACAAAACACCATCGCCATAACTTTACCCGCCGAACACGCAGTTTTGATTTTTTTGTCCGTGATGAGTTTGTGCGATGCCATTCCATTGACTGCCTCTTTGATTCAGGTTCTAAAAAATTACCCCGTTTTTCTTCTCCGGTCACATTTTTTTCACGCACCCTGCACAAACTTTTGTTGAACAATCAGTTGTCGAATAATCGTCATCACACTGCCTGTACTGAGAGAATGCGACGTCTATGGTTATCTGGGGTCACCACGAATGATCAACTCGCTCAATCTTGTGTGCAGTCACTGGAATCAACAGCCTGCCGCTCCGTTTTTCATCAGCCAGCGGTGTTTGTCCTTCAGCTTCATTACAGCGACGTACCCATCGTCTAGAAGTGCTGATATCTACTGCATCATGGTACACATTTTTCAGTATTTCATGAATTCGAATGGGCGTTTCACCTTCTACAGTCAAGAATCAGTCACAGAACGCTGTCTAATACGAACATCAACGTCGAATATTCATTTAAATAACTTTTTTTTAAGTAGACTACTCAACGCCCCTTTGATAAGTTATTAAAAGTACCTGACGTAACATGTTTAACCTAGTTTTTTCATCCCTTTTAATGACTTTTCAAAGCAGTTATAAAGTGCTACTTTGTTGAGTTATCCGGTTACCGTTTATGGGTGATGGAAAGGCTGATAAATTTATTACAAAAAAGGGAAATTAAAAAATGGCTTATTATTGAATTATGGATCGATGTACTAGAAGTACATTAAAAACCGATTAGTTTTCCGGGTGGTTTTATTGATAGAGTGCGTTAATCATAACGCTTCAAAGTGTTGAAAGTTTGCAAATTTTGATATGATTGCGAGTAAAAACATAACTTAACAAAGCATTTTGTTTTCGGCGTATTTTAAAGACACAAATATTTTTCAACTGTTCATAGGCTAAACGCTGGGAACACAAAATAGGTTATAATAATGTGCGCATTTTGAGCTTATTATATGATGGACACAAGTATATTAGTGTAGTATATTATAGTCTATTAACTGAGTATTTTTATAAGTTCTAAGTTTTTATTATTTGCTTTACACTTTAAGAAATGAAATTTTCTTCCAAAATATTACGTTTGTTCATATGAAGCAGATTCTTTGTTATACTAGAATTTAAAATAATACAGGGCTTAGTAAACACCGCTCTATTTTTGTCATATACTTACATAATGCCGACCAGGTTTCGCTAAAACCGTAGTTTCTTCAGGGCAGTGCAATTACAATACTAAAATCGAAAAGTTCAGTAGCATGAGTTATAAACGAAAATCTACAAGTTTAGTAACATGTGTCATAAATATGTGATGCTTTCACATTGGGTTGCAAAACTGAGTTGAGTTGCTGGACTGAGCTTCAGGGTTTAGACCTTAGAGTGACAATATTTTGTTATTATAAACGAGGTAAATTGTTACTCTTTCGTTTTATGTAGTAAAGTACGATCGAATAGCGATCAGCCTGGATAACTTAAGAAGCATTAGAATAGGCCACGTGGAAAAAATCGTGTGGATAGATCTTTTTACTAAGATTACGAAAATGTTAGTAATTTTTTTTGGAAACGTACAGCTTTTTTTTTTTAAATAAATAAATCCATTATTTGGGTTCGTGACGACACTACATGAAAATGTCCCGTCTCCGAAAATGTTCCTATTAATTTTGTAAAATTCCACACTGATTTATTTATTTTTATTTGGCATCACTTTGGTTTCTGGCGAATTTTTGAATTTGGCATTTAACGTTCACTAGATTTATTGTTTGTTCTCTGCGAACTTATCATTTGGTTTGACTTTTTGACAGATGTTATGAAGAGAACCCCGTACATTTTAGATGTCGGTACGTGTTTTAGAGGTATAATGGTTATGGTGCTGATTTTAACAAAATCAAATTTTATGATATTTTTATTATTATTTTAATTTACAAGTACAAGTATATTATATTGGATTAAGTTGTATAGATGTTGTCCATTATAATGATTTATGATCAATAAGTTGGATCGAGGAAAAAAATATTTATGAGATGTAATATTTTTGGTATGCCTCGTTATTCTCCTGTGCCATCCGTGTGGAAAACGTTCTTTTTTTAAAGTGATTTTCGGCTATGTAATTATCGTTTTTTCGCACCTATAAAATTATGTCCCGTCTTTCCGGTTTATAAAAAATGGTCTGATTTTTCGGTTTGAAATTTTTTTTAAATCACCAGGGTTTCAAAAAAAAAATAGATAATGTCTTGTAACTAACCTATTACGAAAATTTAAAAAAAATTAATTGGAAAGTAATTAACAACCAAATAAACCTAAATAAAAGTCCGGTGCAAGGGTGGTTCCATATTGACACAAATCAATATCTTTCCAATCCTCCTCCTACCCCTACCTCCTTCACTGGAGCTCACTGTGAAAGCTTCATATTATATTTATGACACATGTTACTAAACTTGTAGATTTTTGATTTTAGTAGAGTGTTGAACTGGTCCGAATTAAGTATATAAAAAATAAAAGTGGTGTATACCAAGTTACAGTGTAATTTAAAATTAACTAAATATTGTCTTTAAATTTGTTTTGTGTGTTTTATATCGTTCAACTATTAGACGACATTTTTATAGTATGTATGATGCATAATTTTATACTAGCGTTTGCCCCCGTCTTCGCTCGCATAGTATTAGGGGGTTTCCACTCCCCCTCCTCCACCTTCCCTATTCTCACTACCCTAAACAAATAACAAAATGACAGCGCACGTCAAATAGTTTCCAAGCAACGGTTTGTTTTGCTTTTCGTCTGGACAATAAACGTATAAAAAATAATTTCATAACGCCAGAGCTTACTAATATATCATTCAGCCTATATTACTCGCAAATAATGTAGCTTTCTATTTATTATTGAAGTCCATTCACTATGTTTTTGCGTGAAACATCCATACAAACTTTCGCCTTTATAATATTAGTGGGATCAGTATTATGTTTTTATGTGACAGTTACGTTCTACAAGTTTTTTTCAATTCATTGCAGTCTTTTTTTGTTTTGGAAAAGACATGTTTAGATTCATTATTTCCACATTTGTTGGTTTGGACCAAATGACCTTCGCATTCATCCCATATAATCTATTCAAATACCATTATATCATTTTTAGGATTGTTCCTTATAGTGGGAACAGTGTACACGTGCCTTCCCACAACAGTTTCTGAGACTTAGGATAGTAGTCACGGCTCCCCGACCCGAGGGCCCGGAAATGTTTGACATGAGAAAAGGTTCCAGAAAGTTCTTTCGCAATGTACCTACTTTCTCCAGTTCCTGAATATATTTTTTGTATAATCTAAAGAACCTATATCATATTAGCATTTTATCTACCAGTGCTTAAATGCAGCTTCGTCGGCAACATGATTAATTGTATATTTTTTAAAGTTAAATTCCTATTGCAGATGATACGGTCCTTCTAACAAGTAACATTGAGGATCTACAACTTTTGCTGAATCACGTAGTGAAGACTAGTGAGAATTTTGGGCTAGACTAGAATATAAATTAAATAAAATACATGCTCATAAGCAAAAATAACGGATTGGAAGAAAATCTTTATATTGATGGAACAAAACTGGAAAAGGTACAGAGTATTGTATATTTGGGCTGCAATGTTCCTAAATGATAGATGGGATCCTTCGGTTGAAATCAAATGCCGCATGCAACCTCGTGCAACCTTTATCCGCATGAAAAAGATGTTCTGGAGTCATGATCTCAATCTTGGATTGCGAATGCAAATGGTCAGATGCTACGTATTTTTGATATTATTTTATGAAATGAAAGCATGGACGCTTACCGAAGAACTTTATTGGGCTACTTGAGGCATTCGAGACGTGGATCTACAGAAGATTACTTAAAATAAGCAGGATCGGCAGGATTACGAACGAAGATGTTATGATTCGGATGAATAAAGAAAAAGAAGTTGTTAAAACCATAAAAATCCGAAAACTTCAATATCTTGGACATGTGATGAGACATCCAGAGAAGTATGAGATCTTGCATCTAATAATGCAGGGAAAGATTGCCGGAAGAAGGAGAACCTCATGGCTGAGACAGTGGTTTGGTCAGTCTACCGTAGAGCTCCTATTGGTTGAGATTGTTTTGGTGAAGTTTCGCTTCTTCCGCGTGTGAACTGCACTCGCTTTATTTTTAATTTCTAAAATAGTGTGATCGTTTAATGCTTTCATGAAAATGATTTTTTATACTAAAATGATGACGTCAAGTACGACCTATCCATTTTTATTTTTTTAAATAACTCCACAAAAAGGCCCTGAGGAATAGAATTTCCATCGGGGCCTAATATCTTTGAGGAAATGAGGGGCTTGATGGATCCATTTTGTTGGAGGGAGACGATACAGAGGCCGGCAAATTTTTTCACAGCCCACCTGCTGACACGATATTACCCGCTCTCATGTGACTAATTTTAATAGTGTACAAATGTTGTGCATGCGTTTGGCATGTTTCCCGGCAGTTACTAAATCACACACATCTTTTTGAAAAACTAGAGAACATAGGGATTGCTGATAATGAACTGATATTTTTTAAAAGTTACATGGGAAATAGAAAGCAAACTGTGAAACTTAACAATATAACCAGTGAGTGTATTGATGTCAAATTCGGGGTGCCCCAAGGAAGTATTCTGGGTCCGATTCTGTTCCTTATTTACATTAATGACCTATGCCACATAGAATGTGAAGGAGAAATCATCAGTTTTGCGGATGATACTGTTCTCCTAATAAATGGGAATAATTGGACAGAAACATTTAAGAAAGCAGAAGACACACTTAATAGGATTAAAAAATGGCTAGACTACCGTTCACTTACACTTAATGCTAATAAAACCAAATTCATTACTTTCAAAATAAAAAATAAGAAAAACTCTGAAGAAAACCTGAATTTGAAAATTCATAGCCCGCATCACTTAAATGAGAATTGTAATTGTCCCTCATTAGAAAACGTTGACCATATAACGTATCTGGGTCTAAAAATTGACCAAAACTTAAAATGGACCGAACACATTACCTATTTAAATAATAAAATTAAAAAACTAAGTTATTTTTTCAAATCTATCAGGAATGTCCTCATTAAAAAAGACTTAATCAAGATTTACATGGCTCTTTGCCAATCACTGTTAGAATACGGTATTATCGGATGGGGCAGTGCAAATAAAAACATACTAAATCCACTAATTAAAACTCAAAAAGCCATAATGAAAATTATACTGAAAGTTCCTGTAAGAACTAGCACTGACGAAATCTTCAACAATCTTAACATAATGTCAATTAAACAACTATAACTATATTTGGAAAGCCCGCTGCGCATTCGACTGGAGACAGGGACAACTGCCCTGCGTACAAAGCTGCACTAAAAAAGGACCTAGCTACAATAGACTATGGAGTGTAATAGACACGAACGCAAGTGCTTAACTATCGATGAGTATACTCCTGTGAATAGCTGTCTTCGAATAATGTACATGAACGCGAGAAGCATCCGGAATAAACTTGATGAAATTGAAGAAAAACTCAGAGGATTACGCGATATTGTTCATGTCCTTGTCATCACTGAAACATGGCTTGATGTTGGAGAAGAAAAGTTTTTTGGATTAAAAGGCTACAATTGTGCGTTTGCCTCTCGCCCCAAGGAGGCAGGAGGTGGTGTAGCCATATATGTACTGGATTCTATGAAGTTCTCCATCATTGATAAATTTTCCAACGAAAATTCATTTTTAGGTATAAGTGTATGTAGCAAAGATAGGAAACCGGTTAACATTTATGCCATCTATCGGAAACCCAACCCTAATATACACGATTTCCTGACACATTTGGAAAAAATACTAGACAAAAGCAGACAAGATACATTAATACTCGGAGACTTTAATATTAACACTACCATAAACACATCCTCTTCTTTAAATTACCTCAACACCTTAGAAACATACAATTTCTCAATACAAAACAAATCATTTCCCACTAGAGTCACTAACACAAGCAGCACCCTCATAGATCACATCATATCAAATAGACTAAACATTCCAATTACCATATCGAACATAGATGACTCACTTAGTGACCATAACATTCTTATTATTGATTTCAAGAATAACCTAAAAAAATGGTCTAATAATAGGAACAAGCCACGCCTTACAAAACCTATCATCAACAATATGGCAGTAAAATCTTATCTTGCAGCTAACAAATTTACCATCAACTCAACCAAACAAGAAGACAGTTATAAAGATTTTAACGATTATGTCAAAAATGCAATAGAAGCAGGTAAAACGACACCTAAAGTGGAAATAGCTAATCGACAACATTTAAATACACCGTGGTTCGATTCTAAACTGAATTCGCTGATCAAAGAAAGAAACCAGCTTCACATGCAGTGGAAACAAGACCCAGGAAATATGTCTCTTGTAGTCCATAAAAATAAACTGAGAAACTTAATAACTAATTATAGGAGAAGTTTGAAAAACAAATATTATGCCAATAGCCTTCAACAAAACCTGAATAACCCTAGAAAAACTTGGAAAACCATTAACTCAATTTTATTTAACCGTGCACATAAACCCTCCAATACCATTGAATCTCTCATCGTAAATAATTGTGAGCTTAGGGGACCCAGTGAAATAGCTTCAGCATTTAATGAATTTTTCTTATCAGTTGGAGAAAAGTTGGCAGCTGCCATTCCATCATTCCCGGATGACTGTAATACTATATATGTAGAACCAAAGGCAAGTCAATCCTTATATATGGCTAGGACAAATAAGGCTGAGGTATTAAGGATCATCTCGAAACTTAAGTCGAATGCAGCGGCAGGTATCGATGGAGTAACCCCGTACATCCTGAAAACCTGTAAAGAAGAACTAGCTGAGCACCTAGTGCAACTTATCAATTCCTCTATAGGCTCGGGAGTATTCCCAAATCAATTAAAGCTAGCAAAAATTATACCAATTTATAAAGAAGGCTGCAAAAAATGTATTTCTAACTATCGCCCAATATCGGTTTTATCAGTATTTTCAAAGGTGTTCGAGACTATTATCAAGGATAGACTTCTAAAATATATCTCTAACAACAATATTCTAACACCACAGCAATATGGCTTTCGAAAAAACTCCAGTACCCAATGTGCCACCTTCGATTTCATCTCGAACATTCAGCAGTACATAGACCAGGGCGAATATGTAGCAGCTATTTTTATAGATCTAAAAAAAGCCTTTGATACAGTAGATCATGAAATACTCCTACAAAAAATGGAACATTTGGGTATAGTCGGAAAATCTTTAAAGCTCCTCCGAAGTTACCTACCTGATAGATATTGCCTTGTCGACATCGAAGGGAACCTAAGCGGCTTTGGAAAAATCACATGTGGAGTGCCACAGGGCTCGATTCTAGGACCCCTACTTTTCTTACTATACATCAATGATATAACTAAATGCGACATCTTGGGAAAACTTCAACTTTACGCTGATGATACTGTGATTTATTATCGTTATAAAAATCTGAGGGAACTTGAATCTCTAATGAATAAAGATCTCGCAAAGCTAGCTAAATGGTTGCGGATAAATAAATTAAGCCTCAATGTCAAAAAAACTCACTACCTCACTTTCGGGAAAAAAGATTACATGACAATGAATATTACTCTTGGAAATGAAAAGCTCCAAAATGTACAAGTAACGAAATATTTAGGGTTATTCATAGATTCTAACCTATCGTGGAACTCCCATGTTGAATATGTTAAATCCAAAATTTCCCCGATAACTGGTGTACTTTATCGACTTCAAGATGTGCTCCCCACAGCTTTACTGCGTGCCACATATTATGCTCTGATCCACTCTCACCTAAGTTATCTGGTTAGTATCTGGGGCACCATTACTAAGAAACAAATATCTGAAATACAAGTAATCCAAAATAGAGCCATAAGAAATATATACCATCTACCATGGGATACGCATGTCAAAGACATATACTCACTGACACAAATTCTTCCCTTTACCATTCTGCCAAAATATAGCATCACCACTGCCATCCTACAAATAATTCAACACTCGTCACACACCAACACTAAACCAGCCTTTAATTCCGATATACACCAGCACAAAACACGATCACAAAATCAAATACACCTATCGTCATCTACACACACAACTAAATTTGGAATTAACTCCTTACAATACATCGCACATACGCAATACAACGCTTTGCCTAATGTCCTAAAACTACCAGAGTCAAACAAAAGAATATTGGCAAAGGCTCTAAAAGGATATTTTCTCAGCAACTTTATTAACCAGTGACGAAGTTATCTGTCTTCCTTTGTAACTCTTATATATTCTTCAATTACCTGTATCAAGTGTGTCTAGTCCATTTAAAAATCTATGTATTGTTCATTGATTTCCGTGTTCTTATGTAAAAATAATTTTCCTTTAGATGTATAATGTTGTCCTTCCCGAAATGAGTTTTATTAAACTCATAGGGAGTAATGTATTATAAATTTTATGTAATAATTTTGTAATATATTATCTCTAATAAATAAATAAAAAATATATTCTAAAACTATACTCATTTACATTCATAAGTACAAAACCCAAGAAATAACAACTGACACGTACATTAGAAACACTAGATCTCATGGTCAAAAACATATCCAACAAGTAACTGCTAACACAACATTTGGGCAAAAAAGCTTCTTATATTATGGCATTAAACTCTACAATAAAATACCACTCTCACTCAAAAACCTCAACATTATAACATTTAAATTTCAAATAAAAAACTGGATACTAAATATAGGGAGATCAGAAATAGAAAATATACTGAAATCAAATACAGACTAAAACCGAATCTAATGAACTGAATTATAAAAAAACACTATCTTATTTACTTTATAATTATAAAAAAAAAAAATACTACATGATATATTATGTTATGTCGAATTCATATTATTCTTATAATTAAATTATAAAATGTAAATGAAATCCTCAGCACGGGAGATCCCAGTGAGGATATCATTATCTCTATTTGTTATTAAGAAATGAAGACAATAAATCATTTACGCACCAGATTTAAATGTCCGGGTTAAATTTTCCCCCCAAAAAAAAAAAAAAAAAGAAGGAAAAACTAAACCCTTTCATACACTTCCCCAAATGATCATCTAGTGAATCCACGTTATGCAATTGCACTATATAAGTATTATAAATACAAAACAATACAAGAACAACATGTCAACCCACTAGAGACCAAATGGGAATATAATTCACCTACTCCAGATATTTTCATATCAGAGGGTTCGGCTCTGTGGCATTTCTAATTGAACCTATAAATCCTACTGATCCCTCAATATAAATATTTAAAAAATCTTTTGTAATCCTACATGTATTTAAAATGACTGCTTTTTGCATTTTTATATACAAATTCTTTGACAAATCTAATATGCTTAAATTTTGAATCAGATTCCTAGGTATTATGCCAGTGGCCGAAATAACAAATGGTAATATTTTTATAGTCCGAGAATGCCAAATTCTTTTAATCTCATTTCCTAAATCTGTGTATTTTCTAATTTTTTCAGAAACAGTTTTTTGAATATTACAGGAATTTGGAATAGCTATATAATAAAGTAGTATAATTATTATTATACTACTTTATATAGAAAACTGTGGAAGCCGTGGAAAATATCATTTTTAGAAAGTTTTATTAATGTTCAATTTTATACCATCATTTTTATAATTACTATTAATCACCTCATGTGCATATCATAAAAATTTAATGTTTGGCACTACAATACTTTTATCGTTCGTGCCCTTCCGAGATTTTTGATTACAAAGAATTTTGAATTTTACTTTTGTTTTCTTGATTAAATGAATGCCGTGGAATCTTTGGAAATTAACTCACTTCCCGACATCCGAACAAGATACTTGGCAAATGGACTTAGTGTCGATGACAATGTATTCTATCAATTTTGGTGGCAATCACTTACAAACACACGGACGTATACTAAATTTTCTGACATTAAAATAATTTAATATACGAAATAAATATCGTTTTTAAAAATCGGAATTCATCAAGTATAGTAGCGCGGTTGATTCTGTTCACTGGGAAGAAAGGTTCAAACCTCAGACAAACCAAAAAAAAAAGTTTTAAAAGACATTTGAAAGATATATTCATTGCGATAAAAAAATCTAATTCTTCAAAGGTTATGTAACAGTATGATCTGATGTACCATCGGATTATTTTATTTTCTGGTAGAGCGAAAGTATCTCCTCAGGATAGTGGGCAATAAAGCTCCTTCTTTGCAAAAAAATAATTGAAATAGAAGTATTGTGTCAGGTCAACAGAAACTAATAGTATTCAAAATTTCAAACATATAGTAGTACATTAAATTTGGGACGGGTTTCCAAATAATCCCTTACAACAAAACTCATAAGTTTAAACCAAAATCTGACCAAAAATGTGTACACATACCTTGCTGGACCATGACATAAATCCTATCGAAATACTAACAACGCGGGAGAATTTTGCAGCTGCCATCTCGTGTGAGAAATTCTAGGGTACGCGTCCGAGGAAACATCACGCCAGGCATCAGGTTCCACGCGATGGTCCAGGATCCCGGCAGAGCACACCAAGGAATCCTGAGCATTTGCCAAATTCAAGGAAGGCGGTCCGACCAAGGATATCCACCAGGAATCCGTCATAAATAAGGCTAGCAAAACCCAAGCGGAGCCAAGAAGGTAATCTCTCGCGGTTCACGACGCTGAATGCCAGCGGATGAGCTTGATTAATTCAAACACAAACTCGGCGAGGCCATGTGAAGCTCTTTAACCGAACCGTCGATTACGCCCGCGTTAGTACGACAGGTCGCGATTATAATTTCACCATGCTTTATGATCCGGCCCGCGGATTAGAATGGTTAATACAATTCATAAAAAAGGGATTATCCCATTTTAATATCCAAAACTATCACTAAAGAGACGAGTCAAATAAAAACCGGCTTCCCGTCACGGTGAAAATTTAAAAAGTAAAGAAAACGGAAATCGTTTAAAAGAGTTGCCGGTCTAAGAAAAAAAACAAAGCTGTTCTACAAATTAAAAATGCAGCCAGATGGAGATTTACCAAGTTAGGATAGTAGTCATTACTGGTGTAATAACTATTATCGTGACGGTTATTTCCAAAACAAAAGTTACGAATTTTACCTTATTGAGAAAAAAAGACATTACTGTCCAAAAACCGCATAGAACGCATATAACACTGAATGGAAGGGTTACGTACTTTTAACAATTACAGATTTTTTTATTAAGAAACACAATACAGGATCCACGAAATAATTGCCCCAAATAAACACACTGCTTTTTTATTATTTCGAATATAAGACTATTAGAACATTCGGCCCTGCAACTGGCACAAAAATATTCAACCTACAGCAATCTTATATAAAAATCTCGTGTCACGGCGTTTGTGGTCGCACTCTTCCAAAACGGCTTGACCGATTTTTATGATTTTTTTTTTGTTTATTTGGTCGGTATGAGAAAAGGTTTTAAAGTATATTTCGTACCGCTAGGTGATGTAGGGTGTTCCTATCCAGAAAAAAACAAATTTTTTTTGACAATTTTTTTTTGTACTTTTTTTTTATTTGGCATCAAGAAATACCTATAACCCCAATTTTTAACCCTCCTATCCCCACCCACCCATTTTTTAATCGTGATTTTGCAATTTTTGTATGAAAAAATTTAACCGTCTTTTGTATTTCAAACAGAACGAAATTATTTATGTTGTTGAATGACAGATGGCGCTACATCCACATCATCGAAATATCATCCGCACATACGTAAGAAATTCACGAGAAGCATCGCGTCGTGTCATTTTGATATTTCATTCGGCATTAAGTTCTCGCATGGGTAAACCATCGGAAAAGATGGACTGACAAAATCGTATACAATTGCTCTTCAAAATTTATATTGATTTTCTTTATTTCATTTTCCTACTTTAGTTGGTGTTTTTTTGCTTTTTTTATCGGCGCTCCATTCCTCTTTCTGTCATACATCCCATACCCACACACTTAAAACAATACATTCGTTATTTTTTATTTAACAATCAAAATATACTCTAGAAATAATTAATATGGCAGAACAACGTTTGTCTGGTCAGCTGCTATTCCATAAAATGTTATGCCAGAAATCAATAAATCACTCTAATAACATTTTTATAAACTAAATTTTCATGTACTAGGAATATTATTTCTTCCTAGTTAACTTCTGCTCTTAGTGCGAAAATAAAAAAAAAATAGTTCCAACACGCACTTGAAAAATATTTCCTGAAATAATTTCTTAACACTCGAATGATTACGAGTATGTTGTATATATTTGTGTGTTCGTGGATACATGAATGTGATTTTTTCTCTTTTAGGCTTGTTTTCCGTTTGATATTTTTTTCTTATTATTACTTTGTCTTTATGTTTGTATCACCCAATACATTCATACTGTTTCTATTTGTAATAAAAATGCTTTCATGAAATTGGCCCATTCAAGATGAATTTATTCGAACTCTTTGGCAGAAGGTAATGTATTTCGGTTATATAAAATACTGGCTGAAATCCCTGGCCTTGCCCGGGATTCCACGACATCGGATGAAGACAGCAATTTTTCTCGTACTTTGAAAGTCAAGTGTGCAAAAATAAATTTTATGTAAAACTAGCTGGTACCCGGCATGCGTTGCTATGCCATTTAATAAAGAAATTGTTTCTCCCTGCGTGTCCTTTCCCATTCGTCCCGTTCCCCTTCCGCCCCCCCCCCCATTCCCCTCTCGCGTTTCCACTCCGCCTCCTCCACCTTACCTCTCCCCACTCCACTCCCCCCTTCACCCATTTGGTGCAGTCGTTCGGAAGTTATGCGGGAACATACATTTCGGCGATTCATTTTTATTAATATATATATACTAGCTTTTTCCCGCGGCTTCGCTCGCATGGTGTAAGGGGGGTTCCCACTCCGCCTCCTCCACCTCCCCCCCCCCCTCTTTCACCGCCCTCTCTCCCCCCTCCCCCATTTCTCCATCCCTCCCGCTTTCTATATATTCAATCCCAGTACATTGAGTTTTTAAACAGCCCGCGTGCCACCTTTTACAATTTTTATTCAAATTTCCATTTTTCATGTATATTAAATTTGATACCTAACATAGGTACCTATTTGAAAGATCTAAAATTCTTGATTCGATTCAAACTATTAGGGGATTACCTACTTTAAATAAATTTATCAACTTAAAGATTTTCAAAAATAGAATCCTGATTTAACAATCATTGTTTTGCAAAATGTCAATCTCAAACACGCGAACTGTCAAACGTGCGATAGTCGTTAGGTTTTCTGTTCTGAAATTATCCAATTTTTTGCGCAATTTTCTTAATTTTTCTCTCCGTAAGAACCATTCTCGTACTTCAAGGAATATTCTAAAAAAAGAATTAGCGAAATCGGTTCAGCTGCTCTCGAGATTTGCGCTTAGCAACTCATTCAGCGATTCATTTTTATATATAAGAAGATATATAGATATACTCGCAGATAGAGAGATAGATAATATTTTTGAAAAATAAAAGTAGAATTTACTAAAAAATTAATTATTTCATTAGAAATGTATGAGACATAAGAAAGCACTTTAAAAATGTTAATTTTATGGTTAAAATTATCTATGACAATTTCACTTGACTTTTTTCTTTCTTATGAAATAAATTCACAAAATAAATAAAAACCATTTTTGTGCTAAAATCAACCGTTTCTTCAGTTTTTTATGCTTATTATCTATATTAGTGTTGATAGGTATAAGTAATACGCTAAGAATATACACATTAGTAGTAAGCTAGAAATATACACATTTTTGTGTTGTGTATTCCTCCTGACGTGTGGGAAAAGGGGATGAGGGTGATTTTTCAAAATTTCATGTAGACAGTGACCGTCCTCTTGTTTAAAAATATTATTCAGGGCCCGCAACCCGAATTTCTACCGATTTCTTACGTATCTCCCTTAAACATTTGTAGTTTTTAAGCTCTTAAAAATATATGTTATTTTTCAAGATAATGTCTAGATGCTGCCCGCGCCGAAACGCAAATTATATGAAATTCCCTCGATAGAAGAAAATCGAAAAGTATGCTCAAAAAATTATTAAAAACAAGTTTGTTTCTATTATCTTATAAATTATATTTGTGAAAACATTCACAATGTTTCTTTAAATGATACATAAGACGCTCCCCGCGAGATTTTTGCTCTATTTTAAACGAGTCGTGTTTTATTAAACATTTTCGCAATTTTCGCATCGATTTTGACGCTGTAAATGTTAGCGCTCTCCTCTAACATTCGTAATTTCATATCTCTCCGTCTTCTTCTTTTCGAGCCCGGTTGGGGAGCCTTCACAATCACATATAAACAGAGTTCTCTTGTCTAAAGGTCATTTGTGCAAAATTTCATATAGACAGTGATCGTTCTTTATTTAAACTTCATTTTTGAAATTTTTTACATAGTACCGTCCTCATGTTTAAAGGTTAGTTGTGCTAAATTTCATAAATCTCGAAAAAAAAACTGTTTTAAATTTTTATAAAAATCAAATCAGCATTCACCCTTTTCTTAATGAAAATAGGTTGTTTCAAACTCGATACAAACCCAAGACGTTTTCTATACAATAAGCTCATGTTGAAAATTGATTCGTTTCAAAATCGAAAGATGTTTTTTATTTTTTTATTTTATTTATTTATTTTGAGAAACATTACATATTACATTGTTATAATGAGCTTTGGCTGTTCAACTAGGCAATTTGCCCGTTTTAGAACAGTCAAAATGAACAGATATTTTACATACAAATAGTGTGTTGACTATAATATTGTCTTAAACTTAAAAATAACACTTGATAAATAATATTAAGGTTTTAAAGGTAGATACAAGAAGTTACTTATAAGTGTAAATTATATATTTATCAATAGAAAATGAAATACAGAGAAGAGAAATAACAAGAACATTCCAAAAGAAAAATAAAAAAAGTGTTTTTTTTAATTTTTTATTAGCACTTATGCTCTTCAACCAATTCAACAAATTTTAGTATTGATTTTGATGAATTAATCAACTCGAAAACCAAAATATGTGCTGTTTCTATCTTATGATATGTTTTACCATGAAAATATAGAGTAAAATGTGAATATCTGAAGTGCCGATCGACCAAATAACATTTTTTGTTGAATTTTTCGTTTCTACGCGTGTTTTTGGCTTATCGTATATGAATCTGAATTAGAACAAAAACCGAAAAACACAATAACATTGGTCCGAACGTAAAATGTATGTAAAAGCCCAGCTGGGCGTAAAATTTTAAAAAATTTAGGAATTTGTATAGAAAATGAAAGATAAAAATTATATTCAATTTTTCAGAAAAGTATTTACGAATATTGTTTGCTTAATGTTTAAAACACATATCTATCAATATAATGAATCGCTTAAATGTATGTACGCGCGTAAATTCCGAACGACTATACCTATTTCATTCAAACTTTGAGGATTTGATGTGTGCATACCCGCGAAGGTTTCTTTATATACTGGTGAGCTCTAGTATTATGAAATTTGTATGAAAAAATACAATAAGTGGCACGCGAGGTGTTTGAAAACTGAATGTACCGGGACTGAATGAATGGAATACGGGAGAGAGGAGAGGAACCCAGTAGGAGGGGATCTCGGGAGGGGGTTTTTTTGCGTGACGGAGGAAGCGGGCGAGGGAAGGGGGCAGAGTGAGGCGGAGTGGAAAAGCGAGAGGAGAAGGGGAAGCGGGAAAGGAAGGGGAGGCGGAAGGGACGAAAGGGAAAGGACGCAAGGAGAAACTATTTCTTTATTAAGTAGCATAGCAACGCATACCTGAAACTCGCCATAATAACATGAATGGAGCGACCGATCGACGTGATTTTTTTAAACAGTTTTTTAAATCTACATTTTGTGGGACTGGGAAATGATTTTCATCTAGGCTACTTTTTATCACGGAAAAAATATTTCATTCCCTTGGGAAAATTCTTTACACAGTAATTTCCTCCTAATACCACGCGAGCGAAGCCGCGGGTAAAAGATAGTTATTCAATAAAATTTAAAGCTACGCAGAAAAAGAGCTAATTGAACAACGATAGTATTTACACATTTTGTTGGTACATATTATTTTTCTCGTACTTGCAAAGAAATAATTGAACACCATCTTCACTGTCACCTGTAAAGAAAAACAATCACGGAGCAGCTAATCCCATGAAGAGTGATCTACACGGTATTTACCGATTTGAAAGAAAAATGTCACCGATATTTACAATAAATTGAACTTGATTAAGTAATACATTTTTATTAAAATTTGAGGTGACAATAGGATTCTGTAAAATGAACTTTAATCTATGTTGAAAGGGGATAATGGGGGATTCAAACTTTGAATATATTCTATATAACGCCATTTTCAAAAAAAACTCATCATTATTTTGTAATTCCTTGGAAGTCTAATATGGAAAATATAATGAAAAAATGGTATAAAGAACGTTGAAAACAACAAATGTACCTATTCTTTACAGCTATTTTTACAAAAATATAAACAAAGAGAAATAAACAGAAACAACATATCTCAAGAATCCAATAACATTAATTTGCGATTTCACACAACCCCATATTATTAAGTTCTCCTTTTTATGGAGTACGGTAGTACTACCATTAGCTCCACACTGGCGGCCCTGAGAAAAAAAAATCTCTCAGGGCATTTTGTCTTTGGAGAAGCTGTGTGGAGGGTCTTATTAGGGAAAGGAAGGAGAGGAAGTTCTGGGAAATAAAAAGGTATGAAGTGGTTAGGGTTCTGGGGTCAATGTGCCCAGGAGTCACGGACGAACGACTTCAACTCATCCACTGCGGGACAAGGCAATTAATATAGAGAGCCCGGCTGATGAGATTAAAAAGTCTCCCTCAACCGTTCTTTCCCGCATTAGGTGGGCAAACGCATTCGCCGCCAAGACCTAGACAAACCCCACCCCATGACCTCGGTCACCGCTGCTAAGTCACCAAGCTTAGAGAACCACTTGGAGTGACCTACAGCAGGGGTGTTGATAATCCAATAAATGGTTCGTAGGGCGGCGGTACCGTTCCCGCCACCAGACAGAGTTTAATTTATGAGTAAACTAGCAAACCCGGCCACACATTGCTGTGGCTAACGAAACCTTTAAAACCAACGCCATCTGTTAAATCAAATCCACACCGCCCGTTTGTCACCCCGCTGTTCGCTGCCCGCTGCAGCTTGACCAGCATTTACACAAAACTTTGACAAATTATATACCTAAAAACCTTCCTCATAAATCACTCTATCTATTGGTGAAAACCGCATGAAAATCCTTTGCCTAGTTAGAAGATCTAAACGCACATACGGCGTGGGAGACTTCATGTTATGCTTAGTAATAAAGATAAAGATAAGAACAATTTTTATGGTAATGTAATAACTAATAACTGAACACAATTCTTAGGACACCAGTAAATCCAAAGCATTCCGCTTTTTTCGCGGAAATCATTCTCTCCAACCTTTCGGTATCTAGCACAGTCGATCGATAAAGGTTTTAACATTAATGTCATCGTGCTCGATCATGACTGCAGAATAATCAGTCTTCCAAGCACCGTTTCTTCTGAGGGTCATGGGTCATGGGTCATGGGTCATGGGTCATGGGTCATGGGTCATGGGTCATGGGTCATGGGTCATGGGTCATGGGTCATGGGTCATGGGTCATGGGTCATGGGTCATGGGTCATGGGTCATGGGTCATGGGTCATGGGTCATGGGTCATGGGTCATGGGTCATGGGTCATGGGTCATGGGTCATGGGTCATGGGTCATGGGTCATGGGTCATGGGTCATGGGTCATGGGTCATGGGTCATGGGTCATGGGTCAAGGGTCAAGGGTCATGGGTCATGGGTCATGGGTCATGGGTCATGGGTCATGGGTCATGGGTCATGGGTGATGGGTCATGGGTCATGGGTCATGGGTCATGGATCATGGGTCACGGGTCAGGGGTCACTAGTCATGGGTCACGGGTCACGAGTGATGGGTCATGATCATGAGTCATGGGTCATGGGTCATGTGTCATGAATCATGGGTCATGAGTCATGGGTCATGGGTCATGTGTCATGAATCATGGGTCATGAGTAATGGGTCATGGGTCATGGGTCATGTTGTCTCGTGTTGTAGAAAGAAGAAGCGACAATTGCCGGCAAGTCATTTTATAGCGGAGCTGTCTACAGTAAAACGAGTCGTCAGAACGGTCTTCTGTAGAGCAGCTAGGATCACCCATGTATAAAATTTCATGAATAAAAATATTAAATTTCTAATTTCAAGCCCAACAACATTTTGCATTTGTGTTATAAGTAACTTCTTACATTCGTGTAATGCACTACACAACAGAGAATCTTCTGAATTCCGTTGAAATACAGTTTAAAATTAACCCTTATGAGGAACGGTTGCGAGGCCTTTTACATACAAAACTAAAATTTGATTTGAGACAGAAATATCAACCAAACTGAAATGTTATTTTTTTTAATTCCAAATGTTACCAAATACCTATGATATGTGGCACTTTATTTATTTGTATTTCAAATTACAAACAACAGGCCAATTAAGAAATATATTTTCCACGAATTTAGAGGCAACTTTGGCAGTTATGAAGGGCTTATTTTTTTATTACAAGCGCCAGAGTTACGTTGAAATACAAATTTTTCGAATATAAATTTTTAACCCAAAACACGGGTTTGTACGACGCTCTATTTATTTTATTTTATTTTCCTTGTATGTTCAGTAAGTTGGGCAAAATTATTTTTTAATTGTGCTTAGCTTTTACTCCTACAGAATTGTCAAAATTGCCTCTGAAATAATGAAATTTTCAATTCTGAAATGGCCTGTATTTTATAATTTAAAACATATATAATTAATGTTTTATCTCCCGGCTTGCAGAACTAACTTGCCAATGGTCATGCCAGTCGGGAGAGCTGTCTTGTTGTTAAATAGAATCACTTCGGATATCGATATGTTTAATATCAATGAAGCACAATTCAAACAAAAAGCTTTGTTGTTGTTAGTATGATTGTGCTTCATTGAAATAAAATGACTTAAACCTGTTTTAATTTTAAATTTTAAATTAATACTCTTTTAAAACGCATTGAAATTTTATTTTGTAATGTTTTAAAATGAATAAATAATTGAATTGAATAATTAATAATTGAAATAATTGAATGTTGCGTTATAGTTATACCTTTTTAAAAACCAATTTTTCGGTAAGGTTGGGTACTTTGGTCTCAAATCCAAAGTAATATTTTGCATAAATGACGGCCGGTCGAGGGAAAGGTTCTTGCCTCGCAATCCGAAGGTCACGGAATCGAATTCCTGCTCGGGCAAACAAATTTTATTTGATTAATTTGTGTTATTTCCCAATTATGCCTAAAGCCATTTCAAGCAACGTCTCAGTACTGAAATGGTGGTCTTTCACCAGGGCAATACTGAGCATATCTATCACTCTGGTTTATTATTTTTATTTGGATTAATGAGTCAAGCAAATAAAGATAATTTTGTGTCTCCACATTGTCTCAGTAAAACCTTTTGTGGACTTGTGAAAAAATTCCAATTTTTAAGCATTTTCGAGTATCACATATTTTTTTAATCTTTTGAATTTGAAATTAACAAAAGTATTTTTTTGTTAAGGAGGTCGAATAGACCACGCGCACCACTTCAACAACCCTTACAGAGCTCTGGACGAGACCCTCCAGCTGGAGGCTGCAGTGCGGGCTGCGGTCAACAGGGCTGACCTGCTGTTAGTGACGGCTGACCACGGTCACGTGATGACCGTCGGAGGTCACGGCGCTCCCAGGGAGCACCCTATCCTTGGTAAGTCAAAATATTTTGCCATTTTACGTGTTAATTTACCATTTCATTTCCGCAAAAAAAAAAACAGGAAGTTAAAATTTAAAAATTGGCCTAAAATAGTAGATTTCTTATGGTGCGGTTCTTAAAAAGGCTCGAAATAAACGAAGGAGAAAGTATTTATAACAAAACCTTGCTTCTTTAAAAGCCATTTTCCAAAATAACGATTACGTAAAATAAGTATTTTTATACTTCTTCAGTAATCTCAAATTTACTTTGTGGCTTCATTTTAATTAAATTAACGCAAATCACTTTTTATACACCGCCTATTTAATAAAAATTATCAACGCGTTCCGAAACCTTGGTTTCTTCGTAAGGAAAAGTGAAATTTAAAATAATAACATTAGTTCAAAAACTAAATTAAATGGTCCATAAATTTCTCTTTTGCACCGGTTTTCAGGGTAATGAAAGATAATCTCTTTAATTTTTTTTAACATTAGCTCCTCTTAGTGCGTCCTGGAGAAAAATATTTATGTATCCCTCCCATTGAGATGCAAGGCCATGGTTCGATAGTCCGGCTGGAGAGGTCAAAAGATTTCCCTCAACCAGCCTCTCCCCTCCGGTTGGCCACGCAGTTGGTAGACTCATTCGCAACCAATACCAAGACAAACATCATCCCAAGAACCCAGACACCCATGCTAATTCCCAAACGTTCCGACCCACTTGGGGTTACCTAAGGCAGAGTTGTTAGGTTAGTTATCCAATGAATCGTTCCCGTGACTTGTCGTTGATAAAATAAGCGCTAACTACAAACCATAGTAATTTTCGAAGACCATGGTAAACTTAAATTTTTTTAAGAAACCTTAACCATTTAAATTCATACCCGCAATGAGACCCAGTTTTGTTTATACGTTCGTTTATCTGCAGCATCCTAGCCATGCAAAAAGCCAATCAGAAGCAATTCATTGACTTGCCTCTATTGCCACGAGTGCGAATATTAAAAAAAAACATTACATTATCTGTCAAGCTTTACAGAATGCCTTTCATGGAAACTTTATATGTTTCGCATGATTCACCTTTTTCGTTTTTCATCGAATGATGCATGGATTTTAAACTAGGTAATCATTTGGTTTCTTCCCCAGGTACCGACACGAAGACATCAGATGTGGACAGTCTGCCGTACACCTCCATCTTGTACGGTAGTGGCCCTGGTTATGGGGTCAGGCCCGTTCTAGGAACAGAAGAGCCCCATACAGATAGAGACAGGGTTCACGCGGCGGCTGCGCCAAAGCAGTGGGCTACGCATGGGGCGGAAGATGTACCGGTTTATGCTATGGGTAAGTTCAACCTATAACCACCCTTAATACTTCAAGGTTCACAAAGTCGCTGAAGTGAAATTAGTTTTAGTTTTTGTTCTTTTCTGCGTTATATTTGCATATTATTTAAATTACCGCCTTTAATTTACTGCATTACATATTATTATTTCATTATATTATGTTTTTTAAAAAGTATATCCATTTGAATTTCGATTTTCTTTTTTTGGATGAATGAATGCGAATGTTGGAAGTGTAAATTAATCCACTTCCCGATATATCTGTTCGAGCTGAAACTTAGTGGCATTCATTTACACACACCCATTTCTCTGAAATCTGGCTACTAGCTGGCTCGGGAGATTGCGCAATTAGTTCTAAAACTGAAAATAAATGCATTATTGAAAACTTTGTTTTTACGGGCTCGATTTAAGAATGATACATTAAATATGACCGAATCGGATAAGGACCCATTAGCTCGGTTGGTAGAGCACTGACCCAGCAAGTCATAGGTCCTGGGTTCGAGCCCCAGATGTGACCGTATCTTTTTCTGATTTTTCTGTTTAAGATTTTCGATTGAGTTTTGCTGATATTATCTTCATTAATTAAATGTAACAATTTTAGGTTTTAGGCACTCATTAAATTAAAAATAAAATAGAATTTTTCCATTTATTTCTGCAACATCTATTTTCTAGAATGAACTTCATAGTTAAATGCTGCTCTGCCAAATGGCATTTATACTCAAATTCTCTTCGTTTTGGTTAGGTACTGTTTCTCACAATTTTTCGTGTAGTACCAACCAATCTAATTTTAGTTTTATTTACTGAATTTTATTTTTAACGCTTTACCGCGTATTCGTTTCGTATTAACTCGTTTTGCCGCGAACCCTTAAAGATAATACAAGGTTTGCTTCCAGCTAAAAAAGAAGCCACTAAAATGGTCTAAACAAAGCATTGTCTGATTTAGTAACAGTCTAATTTCATGGCACTGACCGTCATATTTGCAGAAATTCCATTTGCATCGTCCAGAATTTCCATACTACACACGACCAACTTGGCATATTATCACTATCTGGAGTCTGAAGCAAGGTATTCAACGCCCTTTTAACCCTGGGTAATATTTCAAAGGCAGTAAAATAAAAAAAATGGCACAGAGAGAAAAGGGACTACGTAGTTTTGCCAGAAAACCAAATAACATCACAAGTCTACCATGGAAAGATATTATCAAATCAATAAAATTGGCAAGAAATGTCGAATTCTATTTTGTTGACAACATATTTCCTCGAAACGCGGAAATCATTATTATGTACACGGTAAAGGCACGGACGTTAAAATGATTGATGGAATAATTTATTCAAATGAAAATGTATTCTGGTAAATGCCAAAAGAATTTTATTATGAATTTGGAATATTAAGAAATGTCTGCAGAGAATTTTTTTTCACGGAATTTAAAAATAATTTTAGAAACCTCAATTTCAAATATTAAGTTGTACAATTTTAAATATTTTCAAAATTTTATGGAAAAACGATCATTTGTTATAATTATAAGGTTATGCTTGATTTAAAAAGTATATTAATTTTATGCCCAACAGCCTTTTCCTCTAAAACCAAAATCGTCTACTTTGCATTTTTGCCTTATCACTGAGGGCTTTCTTTGTCTTTTGACATCTTTAAAATGCCTTGGGCTATTATCTTAAGTTCTTACTTTAATCAACGAGGAGATGATTAACAAGAGATGTACCTGTCTTGGTTAGAAGGATAAAACGATTTTTGAGGAATAAATTGAATATCTTGGATAATAATTTCATGATTCAGTGTGATTAAATCTTCAATAATAGCAGAGAAATCTGTGTGTTTACTTGCTTACTGAGCGAGTACTTAATTTGTTAGTTCTAGTTATCCATAATACAAGTTTCCTGTTTTTACAATAGGTATTTTTAATACGTATGGAGAGATTTTAGAATTTCTTGCACTTCATAATTTTTTGACTGTCCTAAAACGGGAATCCACATAGTTGGGCTGTCAAAAAATGTTATAAATAAATTATAACATATGTATAATCTTGTACTAAATAAAGAATAAATAAATAAACATATAAAATATTGGACGTTCTCTAGATCTCGTAAAAAATACTACTTGTCAGTCGTAAATTGAGCAGCTTTTGTTTGACTTCTTCGTTTCCCAAGCCAAGAGATGGTTATCCTTATAAAAACACTTACGTTTTTACTGGAAATTGTTGTAAAAACTTTAAGTATTCAGATGAATAGCAATTTTACAGAGATTTTATTCTAGTTCTGAGCTCTAGAGCTTCAAAATGGAGAATACTTGCAAGAAATGAAAACAAAGCTTTTATAAATATGAAAGAGTAAGTGACAAAACGACCTCAGATAAATGTGAACGCAGACAAAATCGCATGGAAATATTTAGAAGAAAGGTGTCACCGACGTTGAAGTTAGGTTAAAAAAAGTCTACACATGGAAGCTAGGAAAAAATGATGAAATGTGAAATGCTAAGTACTAAACGAGTTTAAATATTAGACATAGGAAAACACAACACTCAATAGATACGTATAACATAAATCACTTACCTACTACAATAATTAATAATTATCTATTGAAATCTTGAACAGTAAACATAACGATAAAGTTAACTATAAATTTAAGCAAAAAGGTGCTTTAATAGTGTTTAAATATATTCAAACAATACCTCATTCTACGGAGAAATAGTAGATAAATCTACTGAAATAATTAGTTTTTCATTATCTCAAATAAACAAAGTGCGTTTTATCGTTTGAAAAAATTTTTGACAGAAGGAAACCATAGAAATGTAAAATTTTGATTTTCTGTGAATATTAAAATTTAAAAAAAATCAATGTAACTCAAGATGGATCCAAAAAGTTTTATTAATAAAGCTACAGAAGCGGTTCAACAATTACAAAATTACATCAATGACAGTGCAACTAAATACAAAGAACAAATTAGTAAATTAACCCCGAAAACTATAACAATTAAGCATATCTACGGAACATCTGCTGCATGTCATTCCAGGGTGGAAGATACTCTCAGTCAGACAATCTCCTTGGTATGAGACCACCATTAAGAATTGAAACGTGCCTTGCTTGAAATGGCTTTAGCTGTGTTTGGTGACTATATCTGAATAGCCAGATACTTCCCCAACTTACTTTTCCCCAACTTACTCTTCCCCAGCTCCTTTCCCTCCCCACTTACCTTCAGCCTCACAAAATACCCCAAACAGAGTCTTGTGCGGTATTCATATAAAAAAAAAGGTTTTGAAGAAGCTTTCTTGGCAACATCAATGTTTTGAATTTATCTCTTATGTAATATATAAATTCCAATTTTAATTGGTATCGTTTGGCCGTGGCCGGGGATGTCATAGTCTTACTGGCTCCAGACGGGAGCAGTTGGCACTCTTGTGAGGTATTCACATAAAAAAGTTACATAATGCAGATTTCATAGATTTTTGGAAGAGGGACTTTTCAAATAACAACCCGTTTAATTTAATTTTACGTAACATATTTTTTACTAAAAATGTTTTATTTAAAATATATTGAACAGTAAAAATAATATATTGTGATAGTTTTTTGATGAATTATGATTAATGTGCGATATATTTATGGCAGCGTAAAAATATAAATGAATGTACCGTAGGGCGTGTCCGTGCGATATAAGGGAATAAATTTGCTTTTGAAAAGCATAAATAACTTTCAATTCATCGGATAGGGGTGTTTTACTGCCTACCAGCAATAGTTTGCTAAGTAAAGTTTTGAAGGCTGAATTGATTTATGCTGCGATATTCTAACAAAACGCCTTTTTTAAATCACTTAATAATTTTTTGAAAATATTGTTGCATGTTGCCAGTGTTTTTTGGAATAATATTATGACATTTTTTTAAATCGCTGTTAATTATTTGCTAATCAATCAAATAAATTACGTCATTTTCAAGAAATCTTTTTTTTCCGGTTTGGTTTGCTTACCAACCGAGGAACGTCATTGTGGTAGTGCGAAAGTGATATTTTCATTTATTAATGTAATTTTAATTTACTCGAGCAATCGCGTCGGACAATTTTGTGGGGGTTTATGTTTATGTGTGTGTGATGTGTGTGTAACGTATCACCTTGTTACAGGAAGCTAGCTCAGGATAATCATTGATGAAAGGTTAAATAAGTGCAGTTTTTATACCTACCTTTGTACTTCCTCCAATCTGCCTTCTCCGCCTTCTCACCGACTCGAGTCGCTTGGGTTGGGACAAAAGGGGGATGAATTTAATTATAGAGATTTTAGAATAATGACATAATTTTACTTTGTATAAACCACTTATTTGATGTGCAAATCCGACCGGTTTCGGAACAAACGTTCCTTCGTCAGGGAAAGCTTATACTAATTTGACAGTTTCGAACAATGTTTTATTATGGTAGGGTGGAGCTGTTGCTAGATAATAATGTAGATTGGGTAGGTAGGTATTAGTGTAGAGTGGGTGGGTAGGGGATCAAATCCATGATTGGGCTATATGACAATATTTTTTGTTTGTTGATAATAGATTCATTATTTTTAAGGGATTTTTTTAATTTCCAAGGCTTCTAAGTTATCTAAACGAAAAAAAATATTGTCATATAGCCCAATCATGGATTTGTTCCCCTACCCACCCACTCTACACTAATACCTACCTACCCAATCTACATTATTATCTAGCAACAGCTCCACCCCTACCATAATAAAACATTGTTCGAAACTGTCAAATTAGTATAAGCTTTCCCTGACGAAGGAACGTTTGTTCCGAAACCGGTCGGATTTGCACATCAAATAAGTGGTTTATACAAAGTAAAATTATTTCATTATTCTATAATGGATAACCACAAAGTAATAGCTACATTCAAAAATATAGAGATTTTATGTTAGGATTTTAATTAGGTTTGGCTAGGTCTTAATACATGATCTTAATTATACTTAGATCTACTTACATCTAAATCTTAACTAGTTGTCATATATGGTTCGGGGTTGCTTCTCCACTGTTCACACGTCAAAGTTAATTGTTCACTGAAACTTCCTTCGTGTCACTGGGTTCTCTGCGGGTGCCTTGGTAAGGCCGAGGTCCTCGATGGCAGCTCCTCTGGTTCAGCAGCTCAGGCCCTCCTGGCCGAGTCGAGTCTCCTCCAGTCTGCGCCATTGTCTTCGTACTTGGCGCCTGGTCGCCGCTCTAGGTCACCGGGCGGGGAAATACACATCTTGCGAATCACTTTCTTCAACTCAACTATAACTTCTTCATCCACCGCCCAGCACCACGTCGCTGGGCGGGGAACCCGTGCTTGGTGTTGCACCTCCACTCGTGTCCCCTCTCTTCCCCGTCTAGATCTTGACTCTCTCTCCTTCATCCACAGCCCAGCATCACGCCGCTGGGCGGGGAACGCGTACTTGCCGTTGTACACTACTCGTGTCTCCTCCCCGTCCCGATCTTGACTGTCCTGTCTCGGCGTGCCCTATGAACTCGTAAGACCGTGGCTCTACCCCGCACTTCTTTCTTCTTCCGTTTTAGTCCTTGCACCCACATCTGTCATCACTTTCTTTGTCTTTGGTGCACGGGGCGAGACTCTTTCATAACACAAAAGTATTTATTCAAATTTATTTGTGACGAAATTTGATTCGTCACATGTGGTAAATCAAATAAGCAGATCGTAGATACAATATTTACAGGTTTATTCAACAAATTACATACGATTATAACGTATCATAATTTAATATTTAATATGAACAATTGTTCAAGAAAGTGGAGAGTGAACAAGTACGATTTACAAGACAGTGTAATGAAATATATGTGCACTAGATTCTAGCCAAATGTTTTGGCGCACTTGCAGCGTTCACTTCAAACGAACGAGCATTCTAGAGTATTCTACTGAATTTCGGTGAAATTCTCGGAGCACCGAAAGAATGCTCTATAATTGTTTACACCAAAATAATTTGCAAGCGCTAATTAGAATGGGTATTTACTCGTTTGGTCAAATCCCACATTAGCCACACCCTAGCAACGAAATTCTCGAGCAACTTTCATTTACTTGTCGAGACCACCATCCTTGCGAAAAGATTTTATTTAATGCCAGAACGTCTTCAAGGGTAATATCATGCACGACGTTACCCTTGAATGCAGACATATAGACTCGATTGGCCACTAGAACCTCACGCCTAACCTATGCCCTCTAAAAACCAAATGGATCGTTTACACACTCTTAGCCTCTAACTTTCCAACGATTGTCATGATGTTGTAACAAATATTCTCTCAACTTCACATTTTTATCAGGGAACTTTTGCAAAGAATTCGTCATTTCGAGGTAACTATGTACCTTAATACTTTTATGAAAAAATACCTCAAAAAATATAAAAGTCTTACTGTTTTAAAGAACAACTGCCATTGATATAGAATATTAGAAGATGGCCCTTGTCCTCCCTAAAATAATGACTCCAAACACCAGTCGTGTAAAGATCGAACTTTTTTATCGTAAATTATTTTCTTTCAAGTACCTTCTTAATGATTTTAGGGTTTGGTGTGTTACTGTTAATTTTTTTCACTCAAGGAACTGAGGCAGAAAATTCTTCTTTTGGTTTACTTTTCGTGTTTTGGAAATTATTTGGGCTACTCCAGGGGTTCCCAATCTTTTTCAGCCCGCGGTGCACTTACAAGTTTAGTATTTTGTTACGGCGCCCTACTTTAGTAAGCTATTTGGAATAGATAATATGTAGTGACTATATATATAGTACAGTCAAAAGAAATAGGTAGGTACACACAATAATAGTAGTTAGGTAGATAGGTACAAAAATTAAAATATCCACAATATGAAATTGAGTTTTATGATATTTATCAGAATTCAGAATTGGAAAAAAAAAGACTTAAGAAAAAAATAAAATACGATAGTTACTCAGTCAAATCAATGTGACGGGTGAGCTTTATGATTTCCGCACAGTTTTTCACAGCGGGGACTGCTACTCTCATTTCTTGCTCCACTTTGATCTTTGAGTGATATTTTATTCTGCTTCAGCTGAAAATCCAGCTTCACAAATATGATGTTGCAAACGGAATGAAAATTTTTAAAGCTTTCGAAGTTAAATTTGGATATTCCTTTTGAATCGATAACCAAAACTACACCAAATCGGAACTGGTGAATCTAGTTTTGAGGCTTTTATCGCAAGAGAGTTTAATGAGACTCTCTTGCTCTTGTGTAGTGAATCCTGGCGGAGCTTGTGCACAGAAAGTATCTTGGATCCATGCAAATTTTTCGACATCATCATCTGCGAAGTACCTACTTCGAAAACCATTCGGTGAGCTTCGATAGGTGTTTCGTGAAAAGGGCCATCAGGTCTTGTGAGACAACCAGTTTATTAGATGCCGCATATTTATACAATTGGGGGGAAGCAATCTTGACAGCTGCCTTCATTCATTTTTTTTATCCACAACTGCAGTTTCTTACTAAACGCAGCAATTCTCTCAGAATGTGCGTGTTGTTGCCTTGTGGTTATCAACGGTTTTCAAGCGCGTAGGAACTTTTCAGCGAGTGAGCGACGGCGACGAATATGTACCTGTGTTCTTCGAAGATTTGAGCGCTCAAAATAGGAATTGTTGCTTTATAGGTACCCGCAAATCTTTGCGGTTTCGGATAATGATAGAGGATCGACTCACGGCGCCCCTCTTTACTTTCTACGGCGCCCCAGGGCGCCGCGGCGCACACTTTGGGAACCCCTGGGCTACTTGTACTTTGATCTCAGCCAACTTATATATGCCGAGATACCTTAGTACTAATAATCTGTTTTTTAAGGAATTAAGTTGAATTACTCTAACATGAAAAACATTATTTATTATTAAATGTGAATGATTTATCAATTCGGAGGAATTTTACAATAAATAGTCGTGGAATGAAAAAAGAAGAACACAGCTGACCGATCCAAAGAAATTAAGAATAACTATCGTCGTACACAGGTATCTAAGTATGTAGATCACTATATTGTGTAGGCCGTAGGCCATTCTGGAGGTCTAGCTCAGTGAAATAGATAACCTTATAACTTCGGATCAGCAGGCTAACTGCCGACAATTTTATACTGATTTCACGGTAGCACGTTGATAGCCCACTCCGATATTGAAGGGGAATATATTTATTTATTTATTTAAGGAACATAAACAGTCTTAGTATCATAATATACATAAGAGGATGACAAAAACAGACCAATTATTATTAATGTTCACAGATAGGTATTTAGAAACATAAAAGTATATATATGAAATCGATGATGACTGGTAACACTGGCGGATCTACGGATTTACACTTTTAAACGGCAGACCGTTTTGTAAAAATTAAAAACACTAATAAATAGATCATTTCGAATTAAAACATTCAACTATCATTGACGCTTCACGTGTACTTATTGAAACTAAACAGGAGATGGTTAATGAGGGCTTTAGTCATATTATAACAACTTTGTTTCTCCAAGATTGAACGGAATAAATTGTTCACGTCTTAGATGATATTAATTAAGTTTATGGATCGCGTATACGGTTTTTTTCAATTCTAAGAGCTTCGTTAGTTTTTTAATAAGCCTTTTATTTTGCATAACGAACGACATTATTCAAAATGATTTGTACGTTGACAGACACTCAAGTAGCCGCGTTAAAATTTATAAACCGTCGCGTCGCGTCGGTTGGAATATCTCTTATCGATTATTGATCGTGCTCACAAATATTGATAACTGATCATAGATGGTGTTACGCGTCACTTGTTAAAAGTCTAAAACTAATCAACGTTTCATAATTGGGTGTGGCCATGTTACAAGTGTTGTCAGCGTACATACAATAAACATACTTGAAAACTATGAGTATTTTTCGATTGCGGTAGGCACATCCTTTGAAATTATATCATTGCAAGTAGAAGACGAAAATTCTAAACAGCTGCTTTTAAAATAAAGCCATCAATTCGTAATTAAAAACCAAATTCAATTCGCGGAAATAATCGAGCTGGCTTTTTGGAAATTATTTTTATTTTGATTAAAGGAAATATATTTCTGCAAATCAAAGAAATTATACAATTTCAATCATCAAAACCACATTGCCTTTGTGAAATTGAAATTTTCATTTAGAGCTATGAAGAAATTTTCCTTAAAAATATTTTCTCAATACCGAGGTCATATTTTGATATTCTTTTACTTGTGAATTAATTTATAAAGACTTTACAACGAAATTTCTCGCGCAGATAATATAATAAAAGTAAATGTATTTTTTTTTAATCAGCTAATGAAATTCACTTTGATAAAAGAGTACACAAAAATTCCAATGAATTTAAAAGAAATGTTTTTAAACTCCTTTAAAAAATTAACGTTTTGGAAAATCTATAAAATTAGCACAGACTTTAATATAACTTTAATTAAAAACTTCTGTTAATTCTGTCCATTCTTACTCGTATTGATGTTTTGAAGCAAACCTTATTTCGCTTTTTTTTATTTTTTATAGTTTTCCCCAAATGTCACACAACTAGCATTAAACGATTGTCCCCTTACCGCTAAAGTACAAAAAAATTAATCATCGTGAACAAAAAAGGCTTCTACGGTATCTAAGCTAAAGACGTTCCAAATGTAATCTTTCGAAGATGAAATTAATATCCATAAATCATTCATCAGAACAGTGCTAAGCTAAGAATCGTGTTATGAAAATGGTTTTGTTCTTATAGAAAAATCTTGTAAAGGCTCTTTGTAAGGTAAGTGCGCTGTGACACCGTACATGGAGTCGGAGTGGGAACTAAATGCAGTACCTGGGTCAGCATAAACCAAATTGTAAGGTACGTCACGAAGGTACTCACGGTAGATTATGTTATCTTTGCTTTCATGTACCATCCTTTTTCCTAACATTCCATTTCCAAATTTCGTCTCACTTTATTGTAAATTGGACGTAAGCCCGTAAATAAATAATTGGTTGGTGAGTAAGGTAGTTTAGAACAAAAATCACGGTAGGAAAGTACCATCAGCAAATGGCGATAAGGCAGCGATAGAATAATTTGCATAGTTTAACCCTTCGAATAATAAGAAAATAATTTTCTGTCAACTTTTGCCTGTCAAAGTTTGCTCGCAAAATTCCTGGTTTTTTCCATGCATTTTAAATTTTTCTGTTTATTAGTTTTTTTAACGCTTTTGCAAAAATAAAAATTGTTCTAAAATTTAGATAAATAATCTTTCCGATATTTTTATTAGAAATTAACATTTTTGTTTATAAATATTAAAATTTTAATATTGGATATGTAAATTAGCTAAAAATTCATAGCTGTGAATATTTGAAATAAAGTAATTAAAATAGAATAAACTTCAAATTTTAAATTCAGATTCCTTTTCTAAACAAAATTTGTAATAAAACTGTCACCTCACTTTTTATCACTTTCATACAATTTTATTTTAAAATTAAATGTGGGTTACGTCACAAATAGGCGCAAAATCAAACCGTCACTTTTGATCAGGTTTGTAAAATATCTGAACAACCTAGCTCATATAATTCTAAGATAATGAGAAGCATTATTTCTTTCCGTTTCTAACATAAAAGAAATCACAAATATTCGCATTACAGAAAGAGAGATATCTAACTTTTAATAATGCACGGTCGCTCTGGGACAATCTGGGTCTCCTGTTATTATAACGGCATATGATGTTTTAGGACAACTTGGGTCTCCTGTGATTAAACGGGTTTTAAAGTTATTGACGGGAATATTCTAAACGTCCTCGTCCTCGAGTGTCGTGGCGCAGAAGAGCATCATATTTAAACCGATAAAAGGGGTTAAAGACAATCGGGTGGGGTGGAGTCCTAAATTTGCTTATTTTTACATCTACACCACTACTGCCAACCTATGGTTCAATTTATTATTATCGAATGGAGTCACAATAAAATAAAAAACCAAAAGAATACGAGTGCTACATAAAACAGTCGTTAACATGAAGCCGAAAAAAGTTCAAAATTTTCGTTTGTTTTGCGTGAATTGAGTTTTTATGCATACAAAGATCAAATTAATAAAGGTATTAATTTATTAGCTGGTGTGTTCTTATACTATACATTCAGTTTTGTCAAAAGCATGCACTATTAAAGATAAATTATATTGATAGATTATTTATTATTAATTATATTTTATTTTTATTTATTCACTTTTGAAGATAAATTTGAATTTCGGCATTATGAGGGTGAAGTCAATCGTCATATATTTTTAATTGGGAGGTGGATTCGGATACCGCCGCCCGTAATGGGAAGGATGGATTCATACGTCCGTCACTCCTAGACATACTTACCCCCAGATTCTAGATGAGGAATTATTATTATTCCTAGATGAGGAATTATTTGATAACCGCTATTCTGTTTACAGAAATGATAGGGATATCCATCGAACTGGTAAATCAGCTGGTGGAGGCGTAATCATAGGTATTTAAAAAGATTTTTTTGTTACCCCCCGCTCTTGGAATTCAGACGCTGAAGATATTTGGATAACTGTCAATACATCAAAATCAAATCATCATTGTTATAACATCCATATGTGCTGCGTGTACTTACCTAGTGTCGGTCCAAAATTAACGTCTTCAGAAAAATTAGCATTATTTACCAGTCATACAAATACTATTTCTGACTTAACAATCCGCTTTCCCAATGACCAATTTCTAATCATAGGCGACTATAACATGCCAATAATTAAATGGAATAATCAACAAATGTCAACTAACAGAGACCAATGTTCACTCACATTACTTAACTGCTTATCTTTTGCAAATTTAACCCAATTTAACAATTTACCTAATAACTATGGACGAATTTTGGACCTCGTTTTCTGTAACACTCCAGCTAAGGTGTCGCTTGCCGATCACCCTTTAGTTAAAGAGGATGCTCATCATAAATCATTGGTTATAGAGCTAGAATTTCCATCCACTAATGCAACCCTCTCAACTCCTCGAACAATAAAATTATTCCATAAAGCAGATTACACCAAGATTAATGAGAAACTGAATGAGACCGACTGGTCTACCGTTATAAATGCACCGGATGTAAACACAGCGTTACATTCATTTTACGTTATAATTGAACAAATTGTCGATGCGTTTATTCCCAAGAAAGTTGTGAAATCTGGAAAATATCCACTATGGTACACGGCAGCCTTAATAAAAATAACTAATGAAAAATTAAAAATCTTTAGAGCATGGAAGCGTCACCGGAACCCTCTTGATTATCTGTCATTTTCTTTGCTTCGCAAAAGACAAAAAACGGTCGCTTCAGCGGCTTACAAAACCTACATTTCTACGATAGAATCCGGCATACAGCATAATGTTAGAAAAATATGGTCCTATGTCAATTCTCAAAGAAAATCTCCTACCATCCCCGATCATACGATTTATGGTGAAAAAAATGCTAATGACAGTAAAGGAGTAGCCAATTTATTTTCCGAGTATTTTGGTTCTGTATTTTCGAATGTTCAACCTGCTCATACAAGCAATGCCAGTGACTGTTTTAATTCAAATAGCGTTATTAGCTCAATCGAGATCAATGAAGACATAACTTTCAAATACCTTAAGTCCATCGATATCAAAAAGGGACCGGGGAACGACCAACTTCCAGGAATCTTTATAAATTATTGTAGTAAACAACTGACACCCCCCATTTTTGCCATTTTCAAACTATCGCTATCTGAACGAACATTTCCTGACAAGTGGAAAACAGCCTTGATTACCCAATCTTTAAAAATGGTAGTAAAAATGATGTCTCCAACTATCGACCTATATCCAAATTACCCATTCTAAGTAAAGTTTTGAAAAAAATTGTTTATGATCAATTATATTCTACCATCTCACCTTCACTCTTAACTAATCAACATGGCTTTATGAGAAATCGCTCCACAACCTCGAATCTTGTGTCTTTTATAAATTTTCTTCATGCTCAAATGGATATGCGATGCCAGGTAGATGCCAACTATACTGATTATTCCAAAGCATTCGACCGTGTTAATCACTATATTCTTTTACAGAAGTTATTTAGTCTGGGAATTCACGGTGATCTCTACAGATGGATCGCATCATATGTCAGTAATCGGCATCAAATCACGGTTGTCAACGGTTTCGCATCCTGTTTAACGGAAATCGTCTCGGGTGTGCCCCAGGGGTCGCATCTCGGACCACTCTTATTTAATATTTACATAAATACATCTGTGTATGCTTTCAAAATAGTTACTTTGTGTTATATGCGGATGATATGAAAATTTTTAAACCTGTACAGTCTTTATCTGATTGTATAGAATTACAAAGCGATCTTGATCATTTGTGCGCGTATTGTGAATCAAATTTACTCTCCTTAAACATTTCTAAGTGTCACTCAATTACATTTACTAGAAATATAAATAAAATCATCTATTCTTACAACTTGAATAATAAACCTTTACAATCTACGTCTACATGTAAAGATCTAGGTGTTTATTTAGACAACAAATTAATTTTTGATAAGCATATCGAACACATAATATCAAAATCCTACAAGATGCTAGGTTTCCTATTAAGAATGTGTAAAGTTTTCAAAAGTGCTTAGACTCTTGAAATGTTGTTTTGTTCATTGGTCAGAAGTTCACTGGAGTATGCGTCCCCGGTATGGAATCCTCAATATAAGGTGTACATAGATATAGTAGAAAGTATACAGAATAAATTCTATAAATATTTATTCAAGAAATACAACAAAACTACAAATAACATGTTAAGTTTACAAAAAAGACGCACATTATCAGATCTGCTGTTTCAGTATAACCTGCTGAATAATAAAATAGATAGTCCTGAATTGCTATCCACTATTGGTTTAAATGTCCCAATGAGGCGTACCAGGCACACTTCTTTTTCATATAGAATCCAATAACACTAATGCAGCGAGTAACTCACCAATTACTCGCGCAATCATAACTTATACCCACTATGAAAAATTACTACACTTAGACATTTTTCATGATTCCTTGCAAACATACAAAACTAATTTATTAAATTTCTTGGCGTGATATAATTGTTTTAAAATTATTTACACTTAACTTTTCATTAAACTTTAATCAGTCAATTAAAATTAGTGAGCACATAATTCTTGATTTTAAAAAATCTCCTTATCCTCCCCCCCTTTTTTTCTTCCTTTTTATTATTATTACTCATTCATTCAATAATTAAGTTACTAGACCGGTTCATATCTCAGGCATAATTACCAAATGACATTCTATGGACTTACGTAATAGGTACATAACCATGTAATAATTTAATTTAGCATACTTTTAATCTGTATTATAATGTACTGTGTATGTCTTAATAAACAAATAAATAAAATAAATTAATAAATTCCTACCCATCCCTCACACCTTTTTCCTTCCTAAAAGTTTCTCTCCTTTCTTTGCTAAAAATACCTCTCACGCAGCATCCCCAAAGGTAACTAAAGGGAATTATTTTCTATGGGCTTCCTGTGTGGAGTTAACATTTTTTTAAAATGCTCCGAATAAAAAAGCTTGGCGTTGTACTTTAAAAAAAATCATTAACCAGCCACTTTCAACTGGTGAATTTAATCACACTTAAAACTCTATATTTCGGTGATAACAATGAGGAAAAACATACTTAAGTTCACAATTTATTAATTATTTTTTTTTAAAGCAAAAAAAACGTGATTATTTTTGTCAACTTCACCCGACTTACGTTAATTACTGCAAAGGAAAGTGTTGATATGAACGTTCACACGTGTTCCTGCAAATCGTATCTACCAACGGCGAACCCAGTCTTTGTTTCTGCACACCAAAAGCATAAAATTGGCGGTCGTATCTCGGCAGCAATCGGCACGCCTACATACTCGTACCAAACATCCCTTTGTTTCTGTGATCTCTATAGGCTGTTTGGTCTCACCTTTGTTACCATTATCTTTAATCCTATCAGTAACCATTAGCAGAGAAACTTGAGCTTTTAATGGGAAAACCATACCAATTGTATGCAGATATCGACTAAATGAAATTCTCTCACAGTCCCGTGAAGAGAAAGGTGGAAATAGCTAACCATTCCCACGTAGCGGAAATTGCCCAAATAATGATGCAGCTTCAACGTAAAAGGACTGACCACGTAGTAAAAGTATAAATAATTGTTGGTGCAATGCTGCGGTTAACTGGAAACCAAAAGATAAAAACCACTAAATGGACTAAAGCAATCGTGTGGAAGAATTACCTTATTTTTTTTGCAAATAAAGCATTGTCTATAGTCACCTAAAGCTGCCAGGATGGGGAATTGAAATTATACCACATTTTACTGGATAATCTGTATATGTGCATATAAATCCCGTGTCACGGAGTTTGTGGTCGCACTCCTCCAAAACGGTTAGACCGATTTTAATAATTTTTTTACGTATATTTGGTAGGTCTGAGAATAGGTCGTTAGTATATTTTATATAATAAATATATTATGTACAAACACAGAAAACAAGACCGATATTAAGTTCCTGGGCATGATAATAGACCAGCGTTTAAAATGGTCCCCACACATAAATATTCTGAACAACAGAATAAGGAAACTAACATATATATTTAGATGTTTAAGAGATATTTTAAACGAAAAAATACCTAGAATCACATACTTCGCTTTCTGTCAATAAATTATACAATATGGCATTATAGGATGGGGCGGTACATATACAAATCAAACACAAACAATTTACATATCACAAAAACTAATAATAAAAACAATTTTAAAAAAACCCTACTCATATTCATCAGAACTGTTATTCAAACAATTTAACGTCAGAAAATTAAGTGCATTATACTTTTATCATGCAACATTACAAATTTATAAAGATAATATTCAAAATAAAGTTGCACCCTTTAAAAATAACAGAAATCTTAGACAAACGTCAATACTTCCTACTCCAAAATGTAAAAAAACAATAGTACAGTTAAATCATAAATATTTTTAATTCACTACCTGAAAAAATCAGAAACATGAACAGTAACATAAAAAATGTTTTTTACCATGATTACAAAATTCAAATGGGATAGGGATATACAATTTCAGGCACATATACCTAAGGGAGACAAACCGCCTTCCAAATGGTCTACATAAAACCAAAGTGTATTAAGTCATTGGCAGATTTGTTTCTTTTCAAATTTGTACGGATGGCACTTCTGGTGTTATATTCTTTTTTCTATGCATGAACCCAAGGATTGAATTTGATAAAAATCTATTACCACATAATATATTATTCTAGATGGTAATTCTTTGGTTTGTTTATTTTCACCAGGTCCTCTAGCAACAGTTCTCTTCTCGGGGACCTTCGAGCAGAGTTACATCCCTCATGCTGTGGCCTACATAGCGTGTCTGGGGGAGCAAGCTACCAGGTGTGAAGAACAACACAACTACACTCAGCCACGGGTTTGTCTAAACTTAAATTTGTTTTTTTTTTTTTAATTTTTCTTAGACGTTCCGGAAGTGACATTCAGTAACACTAACACGTCAATGAATTCCACGACAATACAATGGTATTTCAACACCTCTTTGAAAAGTCAATAAAAGTTATGATTTTTTTAAAACATAACCTGACGTAACCTATTTAACCAATTTAAAATAGTTTTCGTCATTTTCAATGACTTTTCAAAGGAAGTGATGATGTTACATGTTGTTGAGTTGTCCAGTCACCCTTTTAGGTACCCCTTTGGCAACTACCTAAAAATAACTACCCATGAAGCCACGAATTCTGAATTTCTATCGACATATTTTTACAACCTAGGTACTTCCCTTGAGCACTTACAGTTTTTAAGCTTTAAAAAAAATAATCTAACGTTTTAAGATAATCTCTATTCAGATGCCGAGTTAAAAAAGAAATTATATGATATTTCCCCGGTAGAAAAAAAATCCCAGAGTATGCTTCGAAAATTATAAAAAACATTTATTTAGGTTTTTTTATTCAACATGTCAAATGCGGGATTTTAATATGTTACTTAATCAGCAATTTAAGAATCATTTTTTGGGGTGAAATGCAGATCCCGCCAATGTCAGGGAATTTAATAAAAATGCACTTTCTAGATGAGAAAAGTGTGGAGAAGTTGAATAAAAATTAAGGTGGGCTCGGCAAAATTGAGGGAGATACAGCCGTTTAAAGTATGAATAAAATGTCTGTTCAGGATCTCAACTTCCGCTCTCCTGACAGAGCAATCCGACGTGGTAACACCAGATTCCAAGGGAAGTGTGGCTGGAGTAACTCTTCAATAATAACTCCAGCTCTTGAATAATTGGTCTTTATTGAAACAATAAAAGACCCGTAGGGTAGCTCATGTACGGTGAGCCCAATGATGCTATCTCTCTCCGCGGTTTTATAACCCACATGAAGTGAAAACCTGGCAGCAGACGTTTTGCCAAAAACGACCCGCCCAAGACGGATGGTAACAAGAGAAGAAGGAATTAAAAAAATCCGTGGCAATACGAAATCGCCCTGGCAATTGCCAATACAAAAAAATGTTGCCACAACCATTAGGGTGACAATCACAAATATTAATATTTCAGTACCTGAAATCTTAACAATGTCACTTCGTGAACTGATTCTACGCCATTTTGTTACTGTTATGTTGGTATCTCAGACTTGATACTAACGAAGCTCGATACGATTGTAGCTGACTTCGTGGGATATATAATAATGCGCGTAATTATGAAAAACAGAATTGATAATGGTAATTTTTGGAGATCGCTGGCAACGGTTAATATGCACAGTGGAAAATATTTCATTATAAATTTCGATTACGTAAAATTAAAATTAGCTTTCGTCTTGGAGATTGTACGCCAGAATCACAAACCATGTTACACAAACCTAGCGTAGCCGCTAAACTATTTGAAAATAGGGATGTTTTTCTTGCGTTGACGCGAGTAGGCGTTATAAAGGGGCACTTTCTTTTGTATCACAAACCATGTTTAGCATAGTCTTAGGTTAAGTTACTTTAATTTGGAAGGTGAAAAACAGTTTAAAAAATCGTTGAAAAAAAGTCCGCTAGACAAATTTCATAATTACGCGCCTCATGTGTCTCACGAAGCTGGCTACAATCGTGTCTAGCTGTTGTTTGCATCAGGTCAGGGATACCAACATTATAGTGACAATTGGTAAAATAGCGGGTGGGCTGTAAATAGTGTTGATTGGCGAAGTGAAATTTTACTTAACGCAATTGCAAATTAATTACTTATTCAATTTTTTTTATTGCTTTCCGCGCTTTCTTTCGCCTTCCAGATTAAAGTTCTCCACTTAAAACGCGGTAAAAACATCGTTTTCGGCATAAACCAAACATTGGCAATGGCGTAGTATCGGTTCAAGAAGTGACATTCATACTTTAAACGGCTGTATCTCCCTCAATTTTGCCGAGCGCACCTTAATTTCTTTTTTATTCAACTTCTCCACACTTTTCTCATCTAGAAAGTGCATTTTTATTAAATTCCCTGACATTGGCGGGATCTGCATTCCTCCCATTTTTTGCTTCTTATCCAACGTTGTTGAGTCGTGTTTGGTTTTATTAACGTCGTTGAGTCGTTGTTTGGTGCTTAATCAAAGTGGTCAAGCCGTTGTTTGGTTCTTGGAGTGGGAGGTCGCGGGTTCAATGTGCGGGGTGCGCAAATAAATTTAATTTGGTTAATTTGTTTTCACTATATATTCATTTGAAATAATACGATTACGTAACATTTTTGCAGCCCTTTTGAGACCGTATCGCAGTACTCAGTACCGCCCCGGTTTAAGACCACCATTCAGAATTGAAACGTTGCTTGAAATGGCCTATTCCTAAATTCCCTATCTACTTCCCCCCATTACTGTGTTTCACCTCAAAACAGAACAACTTTAACTCCAGACGGGAACAGTTGGTACTCTTGCTCGTTATTCACATAAAAGTCGACTAATTTTATCTTATGTATCAATCCAAATTAGGTCCACAAACAGTTTTATTCATTTGAGTTTCCTACCATTCACATTAATTCGTAGTCCTTATTGAGCCTATAAGTATCAAATGGCTTTATACATAGTGTGTATGAATCACACTCATTTTATGAAATTAATGCTCTAAAAAATCTTTTAAAACTATTATTATTAATATTATTCAATCTGTAAAAATACAATCATTTTTAGCAAAATAAAAAACGAATTTAATTTTTTTAGATCCAAAAAACTTAATTAATCAGAGTTTTTAAAATGTTTTATAAATCTTTGCGGCGTGAAAATTTTAAAGTCCATACTAATAAGCAATTTGCTTTTTCGGCGACTTAGCTAAAATTACAAACTCGAGTTTCACAACGCAGTGAATAAAGTGAGCACCCGCTGGTCATAATTGAAAATAAACAGCGTGTTTTGGATGCCTAGAATTCGGTTTACATAAAATTATATCCAATGGCCATGAAAACTTGAAAATAAGAAACTAATTGCAGGCAGAAATTGATGACACACTTTTATATATCATAGCAAATAATATTGAAGATGCATTGTCAAAAATACAAAGTGAACTTCATGAAATATCTAAATGGTTATGCATAAATAAACTCAAATTAAATGTAAATAAAAGTAAATTCATGGTATTAGGGAAAAAACAAAATGAACTTATCACCCTAAATATAGACAATCAAAATATTGAAGAGGTAGAAGAAATTAAATATTTGGGAATCATTATCGATAATAAGTTAAAACTTAACTCTAACTTCGAAATGCTAACTAAAAAAATTGCCAAAAAGATTAATTTCTTAAGTAGGATAAAGGGAAAATTAGACATTAAAACTAGAAAATTGGTCTATAACACAACTGTAGCATCCCATCTGAATTATTGCTCAAGTGTAATCTTTCTGAGGAATAAAACACAAATTAAAAGAATGGAAATAATTCAGAACAGAGGCTTGAGATCTATATGGTCTCGGAAGTAGAAACCATGAGAAAGGAAATAACGGCAAAAGATGGCATAATAAAGAGCCTTGAAGTTAGATTAGCAGAAGTGGAACAAAGAACGCGTGAAGATACCCTTGAATTTGCAGGGATTCCAGAAAAAGAGGTTGAGCAGCCTGCAGAAATAATTAAACGGGTGGCCGCTACTGCAGGTGTCGACATAAAGGGCGATGACATCCTCGAAATCAAGAAAATTCCGGACCGACGACCAGGAGTCCCCCCAAAATTCCACGTCAGATTCACTAACCCCCAAAAAAGACGACAAATTCTACTGAACAGGAAGCTACTCAACCCTACCTCAACCCAAGGAAACGGATACCAGAAGATTTTTATTAGTGAAACCCTTGGCACCTACTTCAAATATCTTCTGTGGAGGTCGAAGACTAAGGCAAAAGAAATGGGATATAAATATGTCTGGTACAAGGAATGTAAAGTGATGGTTAAAAAAAATGAAAGTGATAGAGTAATATATATCAAACACTCGGATGATCTTAAAAAAATTGTTTAATTCTTTTTAATTGAGAGCCTCACTTTGACAGGTCTTTCACTGGGTCGATTCCCCTCAGTTCAGTGTGCCATATTGCTTGCATTTATTTTCAAACTGCAACAATAATTCACCTGTACCTCTTTCAATCAAAGGGTGAAATCCCCAGTAATGGCCACGGACTAGTGTAGCTCTCATTTAGGGGAATTAAACTAATTTTTTTTTTTGTAATATAAATTATAATATGGCTATTAACATTAATAACACTTACGAAGAATTAGGTGATCAAGACAATTTGTTTGTAACATCAGATGCGAAAATATGTAAATACCTAACAACCGATTCAAAAAATACTATTATTATGCACCAAAATATTAGGTCAATTAATAAAAACTTTAATGAACTCCAGATACAGCTTAACCACCTAAATATAGATTTTGATGTTATTATTCTCACGGAATGCTGGTTGACAAATATTTACACTCCTAAATTCATAAATAACTACTCTTCCTACAACTCGTCAAAACACGATAGTCAGAACGATGGAGTTGTGATATACACAAAAAATGACCTAAACTCTGTTGTAACTGAAATAAACATTATTGACGCAAGCTGTATGCAAATAATGTATAATAATGATACATGCATTCTAGCAATATACCGCTCTCCATCTATTCGCAATATAACACCATTTCTTAACAGTCTAAATAGCATACTCTCTAGTCTTTCCTACACTAAAAACTTAATAATTATGGGAGATTTAAATATCAACATACTTCCAAACAACCCTCACCATCAATGTCACGACTACCTGAACATATTAGAGTTTCATGGATTAATTAGTACCATCAATACACCAACAAGAATAGCTAATGAATCAACATCGTGCATTGATCACGTAATGGTCAAAACTAATAAACAAAACAAAAGCATCGTTTACAAATCAACAATTACAGACCATTACACAACAATATTCACATTGCAATCCGACACCACAAAAAACAGAAGAGATCAGTCAATCGTATACAATAATATTAATTTTGATAATTTAAAAAATATAATTAAAAATAAATCTTGGCAAGAGCTTTTACAAATAAAAAACTCAGAGGATGCATGGAATTATTTTGTTGACTTTTTGAAAAATGAATTAATTAATAATACAACAATTTTAACAAAAAAAAATCCTAACAAAATTAAACCCTTGAAATCATGGATAAACTACTCAATTATCAACTGCATTCGTAGAAGAAACGTACTACACAAAAAAGTGAAAGAAAATCCTTACGACATAATATCACTAAACATCTACAAAAGATATAGAAATACATGCGGCGAAGTCATTAGGAAGGCGAAAGAAATCTACTACAGAGACAAAATCCAAGAAAGTAACAACGATCCCAAAAAAATATGGCAAATTCTAAGAGAAGCCACAAATACACAAAACACCAAAGACAAACAGGACATAAGTAAACTTTGTATTGACGGAAAAATTATTGACACCTCAAAAAACCCCAAGCTCGTTGCGGATTACATCAATAATTTTTTTATAAATATTGGTTCAAATCTTGCTTCTCGTCTACCAAATTGTGGAAATGATCTACCTGCTGAAACAGAACTTCAATTTCCTAAAAGAAGATTCAAATTTCAAACTGTTTCAGGGGAAGAGATTCTAAAAATAATCAATTCTCTTAAAAACACTTCTTCTGCCGGGGTTGATGGAATCACAACTAAGATTTTGAAAACACTGTCTACGGAAATTACATTGCCCCTAGAATACCTAATTAACCTTAGTATCAGTCAAGGACACTTCCCCTCAAACCTGAAACAAGGTATTGTTATTCCCATACATAAAACAGGTAACAAGACAGACATAAACAATTACAGACCAATAACTCTACTGACCAGCCTATCCAAAGTATTTGAAAAAATTATCAATGCTCAGTTAGTAAAATTTCTAGACAGCCATAAACTACTCTCAGCAAATCAATACGGGTTTCAAGAAAGCAAGAGTACCGCAGACGCTATGGCCGCCGTAACTGACTTTATTGTAAAAAACCTTGACAAAAGCAAAAAATGTATTTCAATTTTTTTAGACCTTTCTAAAGCCTTTGATACAATATCACACAATAAATTAATAAACAAACTTCAAATAATCGGTATTACAGGCAACGAACTTAACTTTTTTAAGAGCTACCTTGATGAACGCAAGCAACAAGTGAAAATAATGAACACACTTAGCAATCAGCGCTCAACTAACTATGGTATACCACAAGGTAGCATATTAGGACCGTCTTTGTTCCTTTTATATATCAACGACTTATGTAACATTAACATTCAGGGAAAAATAGTTAGTTTTGCCGATGATACTGTTTTACTGTTCGAAGCTGACACTTGGCTAGCTGTCTACAATAAAGCAGAAACTGAAATAAACATCGTAAAAAAGTGGTTAGATACAAATACACTCACATTGAACACCGAGAAAACTAAATATGTCACATCAAGCATAAATATAACAGGTCAACCTCATGATGATGCCTCTATTAGGATACACACATGTATGAATTCCGATGAATCTTGTCAGTGTCCGTACATTGAGCGCACTACACAGATGAAGTATCTCGGCCTCACAATTGATCCATATCTCAAATGGAATTTTCACACTCAAATAATTGCAAACAAAATAAGAAAAACCATGCACTTTTTCAGAACGATACGAAACTTTCTAGACTTGCAACACTTGAAAATGATTTATTTTGCAGTCTGTCAATCTGTTATTGAGTATGGTATCATAGCATGGGGAGGCGGTACTGCATCAGCACTAGATCCAATCATAAAGGCACAAAAAACGATTATAAAAATAATTCTTAGACTACCCCTAATTACGGACTCGAACTTTATCTTTAATACTATGAATGTGTTTGACGTTCGTCAGATATATGCAAAAACAATCCTCACTCATTTATACACAAACTTACATAAATACTATGAAAAAAGACTAATTTCTCGCTGTACTCGAAACAATAACAAAGATTTACTACAAATTCCCATAACTCATACTACTTTTGGTCAACGAAGCTTCAGATACCTTGCAACAAGACTTTACAACATTCTTCCAATTAGTGTAAAAAAATGTGAATCACAAAAAAATTTCAAAAAAAACATAAAAATTTGGATAAAAAATAATGATAGAGCATTTACGGGTGCACTCACCCAAATTCGAAATTAGCAATCTACTGTGTGATTAGTGATTACATTCTAATATAAGTGTAGGTATGTTCACAGCATTATAAATTGATGTAAAATAACTGCCTCAACACAGGCTAGCCTAGTGAGGCAGGTTACGAGAAACTTAAATGTATAATTACAAATCTCTACTCTCTAAATACCTACTGTTTATATGTATATTGTTTTTTGTTATTAATTTTTGTACTAATGTTACTTTTAAAATATTGTAAGATGTACTTTTTTTTCTTGTAATTATAAATCTTTAATTTTTGTTTAATAAAGATATTTATTATTATTATTATTATATTGTGTTGTAGCAGATATACAAGGATAAAAACCATGCAACGCCAACTCAATATATTAAGTGTGTGGCAAAGATTAGTTTTCAATACCCTAGTTTTTATTTATAAGTTAAAAAATAAAATGTTACCTGATTATATGTTGAATAATGTTAGAATCAACAGTACAGTTCATTGTTATCCTACGAGAAACTGCAACGATTTTAGGCTTCCGAAAACAAATTTATCGGGAACACAAAATAATATTTATTATAAAGGTTTTAAAATGTTCAATGAACTCCCTGTAAATGTTAAGGAGGCTAAAAGTCTTGCAGTTTTTCGTGGATTATGTCTTAATGTTGTAAAGTCCAAATTTTAGTCAGTAGGTAGTAAATAATATTGTAGTAGTCATAGAAAAGATAACATTAGATATAAGATGTCAAATTTTATATCTAAATAAAATATACAATAAAAAAAAATTAAAAAAAAAGAAATAAAGTCCAGGCTAAAAATTGCTAATCTGTAATTTTTATTTTGGAAATAAAAAAAAACCTCAACACTTTACAAAAACGAGCGGTTCATTTGAAATATTCTCCCCACGCCATATTCAAATATGGAGAGCCCCTGAGGGGCATTATTTTTCTCAGGGCCTACTGTGAGGTGTTAATGTAAAAGCGGTGCGATTTTGGTATAAAATAAATAAACTTTTTAATAACTTGACTTATAAGTATGTGATAAGTAGGTATTACATCATTGTAATCAGTCCGTTCAAAAGGGGCTCAAAAAGAAGAAGATGGAGAGATATGAAATTACGAATGTTAGAGGAGAGCGCGAACATTTAAAGCGTCATAAACAATGCGAAAATTGTGAAATGTTTAATAAAACATGACTCGTTTAAAATAGAGCAAAAATCTCGTGGGGAGCATCTTAAGTGTCATTTAAAATATTTTGAATTTTTTCACAAATATAATTTATTCAAGATAATAGAAACAAACTTGTTTTTAATAATTTTTGGAGCATGCTTTGCGATTTTTTTCTATCGAAGGAATTTCATATAACTTGCGTTTCGGCATGGGCAGCATCTAGACATTATCTTCAAAAATAACATAAAAATATATATTCTATATACATATTTTAAGAGCTTAAAAACTTCAAATTTTTAAGGGAGATATGTGAGAAATCGGTAGAAATAAACTCAAGTTTGAAAAGTCAAATGCCTAATTATCTTGGAAATGTAAAAGTCTGTAAGGACGTAAATAAATAAACAAAAACACATTTCGTCCACACGGAAAAAGTTCCTATACAAAATTAGTGCTAATGGGAAAACGCAATTACATTGACAATCTCATATTGTGGCACTTTCCTCAAACGACATTATCTCCCAGTTTTGTGGACTTTTCGTGCAAGGTTTTTTTTAAGTATTTCATATTTTTTATTGTTCTTCTTTTGTCGGGTCCATTTGTACTTTCGGATGAGAGATTCTTTTTATTTGGAAAGTTTCTTTATTTTATTCCGGAGCTTATATTCCTCTTTCTATCTGTTTACTACGCTCAATTTGAAACATTTTCCATTACCGCTGAGATTTTAGATTTATGATGGTCATTTGTGTCAAACTTAGTTTTATTACAACTACCTGAAAGTATTTTGACTTACAAAAATTAACTTTTGTAAGACGATCAACTTAATTTAAATTAATTATTTAAAAAAATACAATTCAAAATTCAACGTTTTTAACTTATCCTGGGTACCGCCGCTTTGGATTACCAACATCTCCGCCATATTTCGCCCTTAAGTGGTTCGCTGCGTTTGGAGACTTAAGAGCGTTTAACCAGCCAGCGGACGAAAATCCACATTTCGTCGAAAGTTGTTCTTCCGATCGTGCAGGGCGGTTACAATGAGAAAGATTAATTATTCTCCGTACCAGCTTTTTAAAATTATAACTCAATATCGAATTTATTTCAATCCAAATTAGCTTTAATTTATACCTTCATCCAAAAATGCTGAAAGGCGTGATGATAAAACTATTAAAATAGTGTACTTTTTGTAGTTATTTTTTGATTATAAGTATTTATCATTTTTCAATAATGTCTAAATTTAATAAGAATGTTAAAAAAATCTGAAATATATTAGTTTGTAAGTGCGCAAATAAAAACACAAATGGACCAATTTTCGTCAAGAAACACATGTACGTACATATTTTTTAATGATTTTATTGAAACTAAAATTAAAATTCTAATACATAACTCTGCTAGATAATGTATTGATTTATTTTACTGCATGATTACATTATTTGAAATGGGTGTGGTATAATACAAAAACTTTTTTGAAAATTTAACACATCTGCCAACGACCTATGGAATAACCTTATTATACTAAAAATTAAAAAAAATTCTAAAAAATTATTACATAACTTCACTAGATAAAAGAACAATCTTTCGAAATCCATTTATAATTTTTTGTGGAAAAGAGTCAATACGTCTAAAAACTTTTTTGAAAATGACGTATTTCCGGCTTTCTCTGGTAATGCCCTCTTAACAGGTTTGCCCATTTAGGAAGTAAGGATTGTCTAGGTTTAGATCTTGGTGGCGGATACGTATTTCCACCTACTGTGTGGCGGACTCGATTTGAAGAGACTGGTTATGGAGGTCATTTTACCTCTCCAGCAGGATACCCTCAACTCATCGTCTTGCACCGCAGTGAGAAAGATGGACTCATGCGACGGTCACACTAACCCCCAAATTCCTACCCACCCCTCATACTCTTTCCTTACCAAATCGTCCTTTTCTTCCTTTCCTTAAAACAAATCCTTCAAACAGCATCCCCAAAAATGACATTAAAACTCTTGAGATAATGGTTTGATATGATCGAAAGGTCTTTCTGATGAGATTAACACGTATGAAAATGCCGCACTACACCATAGATTATAATATCAAAATTCAGTGAAATTAATTGATGGACGTCTGATTAAATAATTTCAATCGAAAAGTAAAATAAGAAGGTTTCATTTACATTTACGGGGTGATTTCATTTCAAGAAATAAGTACAAAATTGCACCTATAATCACAAGCCGTATCACAATCGCAACGCTCTGATTTCCTACGACAACACTCTTCAACTTGTAGATAGGCCATTTACAAGGATAACTTTCATCGGCGTTTTCAAACTCTCTCGATCCGGCCCGCCAAGTCACTAAACGTAGCTAACCGTTTGGGGTTACCTATGTCAGCGGTGCTGTTTATTCAATACAGGTTTCACGGGGCGGCGGTACTCATACCCGCCTCATAAATTAGTATTTTAAACGCTGGGAAAAGAGAGACGGGAAAAAGTCTCACCTTCAAATGTGGCGATCTGCTCCTTCATCCACTGGTCACTTGGCACAGTTAGTTACACCCAATGATTAACATAAACAAATATCATATAAAACTACATGAACATGATTTTACGATAGTTTCGAATAACTGGTGTGATCACGATCGAGACGACATTTCAACTGATTGTGATGTATTGCATTAATCACCAGTGCAAATAAGAAAATATCGTAGCCTACCCCTTTAATTTAAAAAGAAAATACCAATTACTTATAAAACGGACACACTTGCGACATCTATCGGATCAAAGTAAATTGAATTCTTGTTGACAGTAGGGACCTATAAATTAAACAGATTGAGATGAATTTTGGTAAAAAGATCACAGATGGTATTAAAAATCGTCACAAGACAGGGAAAGACCCTTTCTTAGGCTCGAAAATAAATAGTTGAAACCAACAGCCAATCAGGTAGAAGCAGAAAGCTATAAATAATTGATCAAACCAATCACAAAGCGGAGGGCGTATTCAGATTTTGAACAAAGAGTTGGACTTTGAACTAGGCAATTAATCAGAGATTTATGGAAAAAAATATCGTCATCAACCGAAAGATCAATACACTATAATGTAAACAGGGTCTCATGCCCGGTGCATCGGGTACGATGACCCTATATGTAAGATAAACAATCAGTGCAATCAAGGTATTGACAACCGCCGTTAACGAGCAAATTAATCCATATTATGTTGGAAAAATTATGCAAGAAAATAGCAAAAAAATTATGATCAGAGGAAAATTAAAGAAAAACCGTGTAAAACGTAAGAAAAGCTACTGTAGGGATATTCAGTTGTATAGCGAGTACGTAGAAAGTCAAGGAGGCCAGATTAAGAGGAAAACGTACGTTTAACATTTAAAAGGAAAGGGAAACGCTGGAAATTAGGAATGTCACTTTTAGATGAAGCAATAGAGTCAAGGAAAACGATTTGAAAAGATAATCTAATGACAAAAATGGACGTTTAAATGGAAGTGTTTATTGAACAATATAAGATTTCGACTTAATTTTGCGTTTTCAGACGAGTTTAAATAGATATCGTTATATATTTGGAATAGGGAGGTCATTCTAGTTACATTGCGTTAGATAAAGCAAACAAAAAGGGTTGTTTTACGTCAATTGTTTGAGGAGAGTTCTATGGGAGATAGGACAGACTGCAAGGAAAAATGAAACATTATTTGAGTTGACGACCTCACACGTGATTTTGTTGTTCAAACAATAAGAAAACGAACATGGTATTAGGCGATTAAACCCATTTTAATGGCTTTTGGGACGATAAAAATTATCATTGGTCTTATGGGCAGTTTATGTTAACTAAAAACCATTATATTTTATTACCCTCGAATAAATGCTGAGTTATTGATCAACACCTCGAAAACCCAGACATAAACAGACGTCAAATTTTAAATTAATGTGGATTTAGGGGAGAAAGGGACGGAATTTGGAGGATGAACCATAGAACGTAATAAAAATGACAGGAATTTAAGGGCCGAAGTGGAAGTTTCTCCTATGAAAAATGTGAAAAATAACATTAAAAGTAGACTCGCAACAATAACATTTGGCTGTCATCAGTTCTTTTGTTTTGCTCTTTCAAAAAATATTCTTAAACCAATCTTTTTATTGTGTTTTGGCTGTAAAAAGTTTAGTGTGTTGGAATCTTCTCCCCCCTGATCTTCCAGGAGTCACTTCTTGCTGCTCATTTTCAGATATTTATATAATTTTTTTACTTCTGTCACTTTTTATATAAGCTGTAATTTTTTGAACAATGGAGGAGGATTTCCCTCCTGTACCCCTTACAAAGCCCCCAGATCCCCCTCCTGACCCTCCAGATGGAGACATTTCAGATAAAATAGACTTTTCAGAACATTCAAACATTTCAGACAATGAATCTGTCATCCTAACCTCAATTAAAAAAAGAAAATTTAGTCCCCTTTCCCCAAAAAAACATGATTCGCCTTTGTCTTCTCAGTCCCCTCCAGCTCTTCCTCAACCTCCTCCAACAATCTTTTACTCTACTCATTCCCGTGGCCCCTACATTGTATATGCGCAAAAAACTGAACAAGGTAAAACCATCCATCCTCTTGAATTTGGTAAATTTCTTTCAAATAACAAGAACCTTTCGATTAAACCTGGAGGTGTTAAAGCCGAGGGTCGCTTCCGAATCTCTGTTGAATTCCTGTCAGGTTCAGCCGCCAACAACTTTATCAAAAATATATTTATTTCATCTAATTCTAAATTCAAGGCGTACATCCCAACTTTCAATGTCACTCGAATGGGCCTGGTCAGGGGTATCTCGACCGATCTGTCCATTCCAGAAATCCTATCCTCACTTTCAACCCCCCAACATATCGGCAATCCCATAAAAGCCAGGAGGCTAAATTATAAGGACACCTCTGAGGGCATCGTTTCCTGGAAGCCCTCCCAATCTGTCGTCATCACATTCGAAGGACAATCTCTTCCCTCCCATATTTATTTATTTTTCAACTCCTTACCAGTTGAAATGTACACTTATCCCACCACTCAATGTTTCAACTGCTGCCGTTTTGGTCATACCAAAGCTGCATGCAGATCCCCTCCCAGATGTTTCAAATGTGGAGAAAACCACTCGGCTGACCAATGTTCTTCTCTCTCTTCACCTAAATGTTTTAACTGCTTAGGCGCTCATTCCGCCATTAACTCTTCTTGCCCCGAACAATCTCGCCAAAAAAATATAAAAATTTCTATGGCCTCTGAGAACTTGTCTTTTCTGCAGGCTTCTAAATTATTCCCGCCTGTCAAAAAATCATTTTCCGAGGTTTTAGCCAGTAACTCTTCATCCAACCCTCTCGCCACCTCCTCAACATCTTCCCGTTCAACAAAATTCACATACAAAAACCCTATCTCTAAACAGGCTCGTGGATACGATCAGCAACAACACAACTCACTTCTCTTAAATCCCAATGGTTCTCCTCTTTCACACGCCACAAATGGGTGCGCAAACAATTATAATTCATCTTCAACAAACTATCAAAAGCTTTCTGAACAACTCTCCCAAGATAATTCTTCATTTATTCAAACTCTTATTATGCTTCTAATTGACCTAATTTCTTCTCAAACTAATCTACCGTCCAACGCTGCTTCTATTATTTCCACATTAAAATCATTTATTCAAAATGGCTCTTCAAGATGTCAGAATTTTTCAGTGAAATAGCCGCAGTGCTATTTCTAACAAATCAAACCTTCTTAACCTATTAAATTCAAACCTTGTTTCTGTGGCTGCTGTCTCGGAAACATGGTTTACTCCATCCACCCACTTTAATGTGGGAGGGTACTCCTGTCTCCGCGATGATCGCCCGGAAAGTACGGGCGGTGATGCTGCCCTTTTTATTAAAAAATCCCTTCCGTTTTTCCCAATAAATAATATCAAACCCCCCAATGCTGACTTTCAAATGGTTGCAGCTAAAATAAAGGACACTTCCTTTGTTTCTATCTATCTTCCCCCAACATCGCACTTCAATAAACAAGCGTGGTTGCAAATTGTCCGTCAACTAAGCCCTCCTTTCTATTTATTGGGTGATTTTAATGCCCATTCCCCCGTCTGGGGTTCTGCTTTCTGTGATCGAGACGGTCGAAGTGTGATGGATTTCCTAGATGAATCCAACCTTTTTCTTTTGAATGACGGATCTCCTACTAGAATCTCTCGCCCCAACACAAACCCCAGTGCAGTGGATCTCTCCATATGCTCTATTAATCTGGCACCTCTCTCCTCGTGGGTGGTGTCCCCCGACCCCTGCTCCAGTGATCATTTCCCGATCACCATCACTTATCAAACTTCTTTCCATTCAGACAAGGCCCATATTTCGACAAAGATTAAAACAAAATACACCAAATGGGACGAATTTAACTCACATATGGATAAGTTTATACAAAATTTATTCTATACCGATACATTATCTGTCAAAGATGACTACGATAACTTCAAATCAATGCTCGTAACTGCAATCAATAAATCAAATCCTCCCCCTAAAACCAAATCTCTCAAAAAACTCCCTCCATCTCCCTGGTGGGATGAGGAATGTTCCAAAGTAGTGAGAATTCGGAAAGCTAAATCTCTTTCCTATCGTCACAATATGACTATGGAGAACTATCTCATATACAAACATGCCGAAGCCAATGCCAAAAGGGTATTGACGTCAAAAAAAAAATCCGGGTGGTACAACTTCTGCAGTTCAGTATCTCCAAACACTCCAATTTCAGAAGTTTGGTCTATGATTCGAAGATTTCGATCCTCCTTCAGTCCAACATCTCCTCGAGCTTCTCATTCTAAATGGATAGACGAGTTCTTGGACAAAATTGCCCCCCCTTCTGTACCTAACTTAGATGAAATAACTCCAATCCACAACACTCCTATGTCTGATCATTGGCTTGACTCTCCATTCACTTTAATTGAATTAAAAAATTGTTTATCAACAGTCAAGGACTCATCTCCAGGCAGAGATGGTATACCTTATAGCATTATCAAAAATAGTAATGATAATGTTCTAAATCACTTTTTAAGCATCTTAAATAAAATCTTCCAGACTGGCATAATACCTGATGACTGGAGTTCTCAAATAATCATCCCAATTCTAAAATTAAACAAATCACCCAATTCTGGATCCAACTATAGGCCAATTGCTCTTTCATCCACCCTTTGTAAAATTTATGAAAAATTAATTAAAAACCGGTTAGAATTTTTTGTCGAGAGTAATCATCTTCTCTCTCCATCCCAATTTGGATTAAGGAAAAAGAAATCTACACAAGATAACCTCGCCATCATCAGCACTGATATTAATTTATCCATTTCTAACAAAGAAGTATGTCTTGCAGTCTTTATAGACATAGAAGGCGCCTTTGACAATGTTTCCATCCCAATTCTTAAAAAAAAACTTTTAGGCCTTGGCTTACCCCTCATGTTTGTCCAATCTATTATTAATCTTTTTCTCGATAGGAAAATTTTCATTGAGCTACCAGATGTTACTCCTCAGAGTAGGTCAATTTTCTAAGGGTTTACCCCAAGGCGATGTATTATCCCCCTTACTGTATAATATATACACACACGATATGCATGTCACCATTCCCCCTCAAGTAAAAGTTGTTGAGTTCGCAGATGACATAGCTTTCTTCTTATCATCCAAAATCATTCCATCCGCCGTCAAATATCTTAATGAAGCCATGGATGCCCTTTGCACATGGCTTACTTTAAATGGTCTTGAACTTTCAGTACAAAAGAGTCAGTGTGTTACCTTCTCAAATCGTCATAATAACCCCCCTGTTCAAATTTTATTTAAAAACTCTCCAATCCCCAATGCTTCCGAAGTAAAATTTTTGGGAGTAACATTTGATAGGAAACTTAAATGGTCTTCCCACATTAATAATATAGTTACTAAATGTGAAAAAAATTTAAATATTATCAGATCATTGACTGGCGTTTGGTGGGGTGCTCATCCTATCTGCATTAAGTTGCTCTACAATGCACTTATTCGAAGTCATCTCGACTATGCCTGCCCACTTTTTAGTACTGCATCCAAAAATGCACTCAGTAAATTAGACAAAATTCAATCTAAGTCATTGCGAATAATAACTGGCGCGATGCAATCGTCGCCCATCAATTCCCTTCAAGTAGAATGTTCTGATCCTCCTCTTTATTTAAGGCGTCAATTATTTGCTGACAAATTTGTTCTTAAATGTTTAAATTCTAAAAGTCATTAGATTATTCCCAGAGTCTCGTTGTTCAACGACTCAACACATTCATCTACAATCAGAGCTCGAACTAAACCTCTCCCTGCCATCTGTAAAAATTTTCGCTCTCTCTCAGAGCTTCAAATTATCAAAAATGATCTTCTTCCTTTGTACAAATTAAAATATAGTCACGTCACCCTATCCCCAACGATTTTAGAAGGGATCGGCATCCTTAAAAGTCATTCCAATCTCCCAGCCCGTACTGTCAATAATATGTTCAATGACATTATTTCTTCTAAATGGCCCAACTCTTCTCTTTTATTTACTGATGGCTCCAAATCTCCGGACTCTCCTAACTGTGGTATTGGTATTAACGTTTACCACAATAATTCTAATGAAAGAATATTTTATTCAATTTCAAACCAATTTTCAATATTTTCTGCCGAGTGCATTGCGATTATTGAATCTCTCAAATATATAATAAAAAATAATTTTGAACATTCTCTTGTTCTCTCTGACTCTCTCAGTTCCCTCCAAAAACTTAAAACAAGTCCTCTTCTTCATCCTGATGATCACTTTGTATGTCTTATTCGAGTATTGATAACCTCCATTCAAAGCTCTGGAAAAACTGTCACTCTGATTTGGATTCCTGGACATGTTGGCATAGTGGGTAACGATATTGCTGATTCCTTGGCAAAACAAGGAGCGTCTAACCCTACCGTTATCCTCGTAAACCATATTCCCCTGTCTGATATTTTTTCCATCATCAAAGATAGATCCCGCAATGATTGGACAGAGTATTGGAACATTGCTAGTCAATCCAAGGGTGCCCGCTACGCCTCAATACAAAGGACTATCCCATCAAAACCGTGGTTTCAAAAATTCCCCCATTTTTCCAAAAAAGAAATCTCCTTACTTATTCGTATGAGAATCGGACATTGTTCCGACCTTCTCACCTTTATAAAATTCATGTGCTTGACTCCCCAGATTGTACGTTCTGTGGTCTAGATGTGGGAACTTTAGATCACATATTTTTTGATTGTCCCTCTCTAAATAAATATCCTCTCTTCTATCAAGCGTTATCAAAAATTGCCTCTCCTCCATTCAACATCTCATCTCTTCTAAGTCTGAACTCTACTCCAATCTTCCATAAAATTCTGAAATTTGCACATTTAAATAAAATTAATATATAAATTCACCTTTCCTTTCTCTGTAATTATAAATGATGGCCTAGAACACCCTTGAAGGGTGAAAGTCAGAAATAATTGAAAAAAAAAAAAAAAAAACATAAAAAGTAGTAGTATATAGAAAATGAAATTTTCTAAGAGGTGACATACATCGAAGGCGAAACGGGGGGTAGTAAAAAAGAAAATAAAAACAATTAAAAGATGATTCCGTAAGGAAAACTCATGAAAATTCAGAAGTATCGATGAAAACAATAAATTTGGCTTGGAATGTAACTAATCATATAGATGTGGACAATAACGTAAAGATAAAAGAGGAAATTCGTAGGAAGAGTGTTGTGAATACAAGAAAATTCTAGGGGAAAGGGGAAAATTCAGATATACTACGTAAATAGAGAAAATACGGGTTTTAATGGAAAAATTCATACAAGTAGCAGTGAGATAGAGTAGAATTTATAAAAATTGCAACTCGAAATTGCATAGTAAACATTTCAATATGGAGATAATCATGATTTGTGATAGGTACGGAAAAATCGAGACGTAAATATAGTTATCGAAGACGGACCTTTTACGAATTGAGAAAAAAAATAACTAAAAAATTATGAAATTCAAGCTAATTTTGTATGACCAACGGCACAAAGAAATAGGGCAATTTAAAACAAAGTAACTGAATCCGGATCTTGTAGGTATGAAAATGAGAGAGAGGAAGCAATGAGACAATGGAAATAGGGCTTAAGGAACATTATTCGATAATGGTGAGATAATTTCAAGGGTTTGCGAGTTGATAGAGTTGGAATTGTGTTGTCACAGGAAATTTAGATACAATCTTTTGGACCTGAGAGGGGTATAAAAAAAACAGAACTCAGTCATTTTTCGTTATTCAACGCCGGTTGGTGAAAAGTTGAAGGTTCGTGAGTCGCGACGAAAACGCTCGGTAATTACTTGTGAAAAAAATTCTAAGTGATTAGGAATTGTGGACTTAGGAAAATTTCATATTCAAGCCAGTGTCTTTAAAAAAAAATTAAGTTTGCAGTTCAAGTCAGTGAAAATAAAAATAAAGTTTACGTTCTATTTATTTGTGAAAAGCTAAAAGTGCTGTGATTTTGTTTAGTGAAAAATTCGGTTTTTATAATCAATAAATATTGTATTTTTGGGACTTAGAAATTTCGTGAAAATCAAAAATCAATGAAATAGATGAATAAAGTGATGTGATAATTGAATACAAATAAGTTATAATTAAATACGTGTGTCCAGTTTAAACGGAAAGAGTTCTATTAAATATCAAATATTTAAATTAATTATTTAAAAAAACAGTGCAAATTGAAAAGAGATAATAAATAAATAAGTGCATCCAGTTAAACGGAAAAGTTCAACGAAAATCTTTAATTAAATTGAGTGTTTTAAATTAAGTATCAGTCTTTGATTAATTTTTAAAAAAAAAATGTAGTCGAAATAATTCTACTCGTAAAAATTATAAAATTTAGGGAGAATAAAGTGCTATAGTCAAAGTGTAGTTGATGTAGCAGAATTAAAAAAAAAAAAAAACAGTGTTTAATAATAATTTCCGATTTAATTAAATAATGGATAAAATTTTACCTCAGAATAATTCGGCTAAATAATTTACAATTGGGCGGCACATTCCTACCACAAAGTGTTAATCTACTATAAGATTCAAAAATTTGGAAAAAAAAAATAAATTAAAATAAAATGAATGATAATACATAATGATATTTTATTGCTAAATAAAAGTAACGATTTACCATTTCGACATTAATCGTGAAGTAACTATCATTAAAAAGTTATTTAATCAACGGGTTTTGAAATAAAATGCAGTTAGAACGATAAACATCATTTAATTGAGATAGATTAAACGGGAATAAAATAAAATTGAAGTCGGAAAATATTTTATTTGAATTTAGTTGATAACAATAGGAGTAGGTATTAGGTAAGGAAACATAACAAGGTTTTCCCGTGTAGCACCCGGATGGAAAGAGACCTTTTGGGGTAAGTTACATAAAGTATAAATATTTTCTAGGTTCCAAGGAGAAAGCGGCATGCAGCAAACAGTTGGTATTTGAATTAATTTTATAACAAGATATTACTTGCTTAATATGTGATATGTACCTATATTAAAATATTATATATAAAATAGATATATTTATATATATGTATATATATATATATATATTCCAAGAAAGTTTAATCAAAAAGAAACACACTTATATTAAAAGGTAAAGGTATCGATCTCGAATGCCTATCTTTGAATTTATCCGTAACTATTTAAAATAGTTATGTGTTTGACAAATTTCCAAGTCAAAGTTTTGTATTTATTTTAGTATATATGTACTATTTATTATAACTTCAGCTAATGTAAAATGATCAAAAATGAGTTATGATATTAGAATTTATCTCAACTTAAATATAATTGTATATGTCAGTATATTTATTTATCGATACAAAATATATATGTATATATATGTGCATTATGACTATATCTAGCGGGGAATAGATTAGACATTTGCGAAAAAGAAATTACCATTATTAAATTCAAAAGGAAAAAAAAAAAATTGAACCATATAAGCTCGCGTTCAAGGATGTTCCAAAAGTAAACAAATGTCACTCGTTGAATCTAGGTCACGAAGCCAGCGGAAATGTTTACATAATTGAAATTGTTTATAAAACAATTCGGTCATTGGGGCACTGGGTCAGATGCTTTTAAAGGAAGATGTACCTGGGTCTTTAATAGGTGGTTGATAGGTATTAGTATTATAGTAGGTTGGGTTATTATATAGGTTATTATATATTTATTAGGTAGTTGACGGGTATTAGTATAGGTATTAACTTTTAGAATGGGACAAAGCCATGAAATTGCGCAATTATAGAAAAGTTTTAACACAATCTTTAATTTGAATATGAAGAGATTATTTTTGGATTGAACAATTTGAAAATAAATAGATTTATTATAAGCTAGACAAATAATAGGTACAACAATCATTTGGAAAATCACGGGTTAGTTTAGGAGTGTATTGAAGAATTACATGGAATATTCGAGGAGAAATTTATAGAACAATTACTCTCGTAGGTATCAATCATTTACATGAAACAGTTGAAAAATCACGGGATAGCCTAAAAAAAAGTATCAATCAGTTACATGAGACAACTGAAAAATCACGGGATAGTAAAAATTTTTCCAAAAGTTGAACCTTGGGGGAAAATTTAGAAAACAGTTCAACAATAGGAGGCAGTGGTCGCTCCTTAAAAAACCAAGGACCATTAACCAAACACATAATAGAGATGGCAATCTCTTAAATAAAATTGTCAACCAAACAAATCAAAAAGCTTGGAATTTTCGGCACTCCAGAACAAACCGAAATAATCTCTTATTCTACTAGTATCTATTAATATTTCCCACTCTTGGTATGTATATATTCGGTCATCGGCTAAGGTTTTGTGCAGAATTCCTTTTCACGAAATCCGAGCTCGGGATTTGAGACTAGCTAGCCTCAAAATTGCGAGTTATAATCCTACCCAAACGTATGTTTACATATATATCTTTCTATGTACTGTACATTGGATAATGTGGACCCGCTTACAGCTAGCGTTTTAGACTCGACAGAGTTACTCTCACATCATTTCTTGTACGTGGAGGGAGGATTCACGACCCGTAACTCTGCAAAACACCGTGAGTATATGATTGCATATAGGACGAAACCGGTTCGCCCTAAGTAAATAGTAGACCTTGGAGGAGTAGGAATTTGGGGGTATCTAGGCTCGGATGACGACCTGAAGGCAGTGCATGATGGCAAAAGGAAGGACGGTTAGGACGCGATAACTTAGGTATCAATTAACCCATCCGCGCCAGAAGATTGTGCGAAATTTCTAGTAAGAATCTGATCACCTGGTTTACTTGTAGGAGGATAGGAGCCAAATTTTCGGCAGAAAAAGGGTATTCTGAGTTCGTCTAATATGCAATCTATTAATTACATTAACCTACTAAAACCATCTTTATATGTACCTTATAGCAGCTGAATCATAGTGGAGGGGAGCCAGGCAGACATAAAACCATCATAATCAAATTTACTAACAAATAACCATTTGAGTCATTCTTAATTATCTGTTCATTTAAACATGCGTATTTTCGATTAGTACAGTTTATTTACGAGTTCGTTAGGATGTATGGAAACATAATAAGCGACGGAGGAAAGTTAGCTCATTTAGAGAAAGTATTTAAAGTTAGATTTGCAAGGGAGAGACCAATACAGTTTGAAACTCAACGCTCTGTTTAGAATCAAAGGGTTACCACAAAATGAAAGTAATTAAAGTCCCATATCATAAATCAAAAAAATTACACAACGTTTGATGGAGTTTAATTACAACATAAATACGAAAATATTTACGTTCAAGGTCGTAAATAACGTATTAATTAGTTAAGTACATATATCTCTAAAGGTATGTAGTACAAGGGAGCTTTAAGTAGCTTTCCGTAGTTATCAAAGAAAATAAGGGTCCAATTTTCATGAAGGCTTGTGTGACGTAGGGAAGGAATTTTCCATCCCTACTACACACATGCAATGCCTTAAAAATTTAAATATCGATCAGAGCCAAAAGAAAAGTCCAAGAAAACTTGAAGGGATGAAAGAATTCCAAAAATAAAATAAATCAGCATCAGAAAGGCGAAACATCACAACTGTCTTGCCGATGACCAGGAGAGTTTTATATATTTAAAGCAAGTTAAAAGAGGTAAAAGGAGGATTATTACATGATTAATGTGAGTTCTTCAAAATTATTATTCAAATATATTTTGAACTGACGTCAGCAGGTAGGATTTAGTCATCTTCTTCTTTCTCCTGATTACCAAGTAGGAATAAGGAAGGAAAGGAACAATGAGAGATGACAATACATTGAACAGGATCTTCGAATGCACATATGTGTTAGTTCCAAATAGGGCTACCAATCCCGCAGCCTGAATTCAATGTCGGTATTTGCGGGACTACGAATTTTCAATTCCGCGGAATCTCGGTATTTGCGGGATCCCGCATATTGAAAATATTCACATTTATATAAAGCAAATAAAACAATGAATTAATCAACTCTACCTTTATTTACGTACATATTACTATTAATATGAGATCAATCAAATTACACCGTTTATTTGTTACAAAAAAAGAATGAATTAATCAACTAATTACTCATTTATTAAAGTGTTACTATTAGCACGAGATCAACCAAATTACTCCGTTTATTTATCACGAAACCCCTATGGCTTATCAACTAACTCCATATTTATTTAAGTATTACTAGTAGTATGAGATCAATCAAATTTCACCGTTTATTTATCACACAAAAATAGTGATTTAATCAACAAACTCCACGTTTATTTACGTATTACTATTAGTATGAAATCAATCAAATTACACCGTTTTTTCTTCACAGTAACAAATACTGAATAAAAAACAAATCAAAACAAAACAAAATAAATCTTCTTCAAAAAAAAAATAATGAAAAAAAAAAAATCAACCAAAAAAACACATTTTAAACTAAAAATTTATATAAAATATATGTTACTTTAATTATTAAGGTTGTCAGCTTTTAACTGAAATTGTTTCCGAAGGAAACACAACATGTCCAAACTGTCGTCTGCCAAACTACTGCGTATTTTAGACGCAATATAGCCAGCAGCAGAAAATGCCCTTTCGGCTTCCACACTTCCACACAGTCCCGCAAATCCCGCGGATCCCGCGCCATTTACCAATCCCGCGTGACGCGGGATCACGGGCGCGGGATCAACAATACCGAGATCTCGGTATTCCGGGATTGGAAGCCCTAGTTCCAAAGCCGTTTCAATACCAAACAATCTGTGATTATTTTCAAGGTGTTATCATTTTTTGGCTTTTTAGCAACATTCCAAAATATTATTTCTTCTATGGCAACTACGAATATAAAACCATATGTATCAAAATAATAATAATGTAGCAAGTATTTTACATACGAGTCCTAAAGTAGTTTCCATAATATGAGGATCAGTAAAAAAAACTTCCTGTAAAACGCCCATTAGAGCCAATCTTGAATGGTAAAAGTATCTACCCACTCATCGTAAATTCAATCTCCCAGTTAACAAGGGGATGGAGAGAGCCTTACTAGCATTTTATTTTTCGTTCCCAAACTTCATCGAAAAATGTTCCAGCCCAATCCGACTAAAACTTCTGCCTCGGAAATGTTACTTTTTTTAGAAACGCCTCACGGATCGATGGATCTCAGTTTACACTTTGAAAATTTTGGATTATGAGAGAAATCGAGTACAAAATCTGTGATAATAATTTGGTTTGAAATTTTCACGGCCTATACAGGGTGTTAATGGACGTACTTGACTTACTTTAACCAGTGATTCCTGACATTATTTGGAGTAAAAAATGTTAATAAAATTTTGGTCTCCGGTGACATTTTTGATGTTTTTTTTTTTTCTACAAAAACATAAAAAAATGGTATTTGTTGAACAGTTGGAGGCGGGGTTAGGGGTTGTTCGGTTACTCGGCCGAGTGACCAGTAATGATATGTAGAAGAAATTTTTTTTTGGTTTGATTTTGAAGAAAAAAATTTAAAAAAAAAAAAATAGTCTTCAAAAAAGTCACCGGAGACCAAAATTTCATTTAAATTTTTTACTCCAAATAATGTCAGGAATCACTGGTTAAAGTAAGTCAAGGACGTCCCTTAACACCCTGTATAGTAATTTATTTTTGGAGAAATTATGCCGTGTTGCTCTACCTCCTTATTTAGTCGACATTTTTTACAGCATTGCAGTGTCCATCATCGGGGCAGATGTTTAATATCTCATTACTTTATTATTACACATCTGCCCTGTTGATGGACACCGTACGTTAGCTAAAGAAGGAGGTAGCGCAACACGGCATAATACCCAAAAATCAATCACTATAGTGTTAATTATTCAGTAATTTATTAACGCCTTATTGAGTTTTTACATAACGAATATAAATAAAACTTAAAACATCAGTCATAACACATATAATAAAGATTAATAAAATATAAAATAGAGTACCTTTTTTACGTTATTGTCATACTAACTTTAAGGAACCCATCAATTTTTTGTATAAGAAATAAAAATTTAAAAAATTCAAAAATATATTGTAAATACTTAAGATAAATTGCATAAATTGTGATTACTCGTTATTTACGTTAACTAAAAAGGGTTGAACTTATTTGGTTTAAACGTGTCAAAATTAACTCGAAAATATCAGCGACATCTATTACCTAGTTCATCCAAGTCCCAGCCTGTGTATTCTCTCCATAACAGAATTATAATTAAATTTTATTTAAAGCAATTTTAATTATTATAAATGGTAGACTTTCTCGGTGTCACTCTGATTAGAGACAAATATTCAGAACAAAAACATTTCTTGAATTGGCTTTAACTTTCATAAGCGAGCACTCTGAACACTGTGTTGTGTACGATGTATGTAGTTTTAATATCCTTTAATAGATGTCGTTAGTATCTTATAAGAGTGTCGACTTGACTTTGCGAGTTTGCGCACTTAAAGTGAAATAACACTAAACTGCGCTATATAAATATTACGTTATTATTATTATTATCGACTATCGTCGTTCGTGTCAAATGCAAGAACGGTTACGGAAATAGCCAATGATTCACAGCGGAACTCTGACAGAGTTGGGTTCCCTGGCTTCAGAATTACTTGGAGCATCCACACAATGACGTAAATAAAGTAACTCGGTCTTTTTTTGAGGTTCCTGAACACGAAGGAAGTAATCCCAATCACTGAAATTTGAAGAATATTTCAATTGCCCAGGAAGGTACTTTACACTGACCGTACTTGGCCTTCTTTATCTTCCAAGTTCATGTCTTAAAATATTTCTCAAAAAAATTAGGATTGCATAATCGCACTTACTTCAAGAAGTAGTAGTAGGAAACTTGTACGGAATGCATAGTGCGTAGTACCTAGGTATACTATCTTTACATAGTATAAAATGAAGTCGCTCGAAATGAATGTGCGCATAGATGTTTTAAATTACGCAACGGATTTTCATGCAGCTTTCACCAATAGATAGAATGATTCAAGAGGAAGGTTTATATGTATAACACAGCTTGTTATAATTGAGAAAAGCCGAGAAATTCAAATATTTAATTTAGGCAGCGGGCAGCGGACAGCTAACAAGCGGGTTGTGTGGATTTTATAAAGGTTACATAATAGCGTTGTGTTTCGTTAGCCACAGCAACGTGTGGCTAGGTCTGCTAGTCTTATATGTAAAAATCTCGTGTGACGGTGTTTGTGGTCACACTCCTCCGAAACGTCTTGACCGATTTTTATGAACTTTTTTATATGTATGCATAGTATAAAATGAAGTCGCTCAAAATGTATGTGCGCATAGATCTTTTAAACTACGCAACGGATTTTCATGCGGTTTTCACCAATAAATAGAGTAATTCAAGAGGAAGGTTTATATGTATAATAAATACTTATTATAATTGAGAAAAGCCGAGAAATTCAAATATTTAATTCAGGCAGCGGGCAGCGGGCAGCTAACAAGCGGGTTGTGTGGATTTTATAAAGGTTGAATAATGGCGTTGTGTTTCGTTAGCCACAGCAACGTGTTGCCGGGTCTGCTAGTCTTGTCTTATATTTATAAATCTCTTGTGACGGTGTTTGTGGTCGCACTCCTCCGAAACGACTTAACCGATTTTAATGATTTTTTTTATATTTGTTTGGTAGGTATGAGAAAAGGTTTTAAAGTATATTTCATACCGCTAAGTAATTAAGGTGTCCCTATATACAAAAAAAAAAAAAATTTGACAATTTTTTTTGTAGTATTTTTTATTTGGAATGACAGATTGCGCTATGTCCACCTCGAAAAACTTTCATCCATACATGTGCAAGACATTCACGAGAAGCGTCGCGTCATTCTGATATTTGGGCAAACCATCGAACTTATTTGTGTTGGCTAAAGACGGACTGACATATCGTCCACTCAATTGCTCTTCGAAATTAATATCGATTTTCTTTATTTCATTTTCCTACTTTAGGATTAAAAATATTACTTTTTTCACTTTATATTTAACTTTGAGATCAAACAATGAATATGTTCGTTACTTATGGTTGGTGTTTTTTTTTCGTTTTTATCGGCGGTCATCGACTACCTCCATTACTCTTTCTGTCATAGATCCCATCCCCACACACTTACAATACATTCGTTTGTTTTTTATTTAACAACCAAAATATTCACTAGAAATAATTTATATGGCAGAACAATGTTTGTTGGGTCAGCTAGTAATATTTTTTTATTAAAATTACTTTTCGAATACCACACGGAGATTTATTCTAAAGCAAACTAAAGATTTTTGGCGTGATTGTGTAAATATTTGTTTTTTTTTAATATCTTCCTTGGATGTTTTATGACGATACCTTTTATGACCCTTTGTAGGTTTTTTTCTTTGAAAACACAATATTCTTCAAAATAAAAACAAAAAGAGAAACCACAAGAATACGAAAACAATATCAAATTACTTGGGAAAATTTCATGCTTATCTCAACAATATTATTTATACTGTTCAACAGTGAGATGCTATTATTCTTAAAAATAGTTTTTTCTTCATACCTTCGCGTTTTTTGTTTGTTCCTTTTGTACCTTCCTATTAAGTAACGTTCTTATGCCCAACCAAACGAATACTATGACAATTTGTTAAACATAATTAATTAATTGAATACCCTGATAAAAACGAAGTAACTACTTGAGAATTGTTCGGAATTTCTTTAAGGCGCCACATCCGTGCTCGAAAAGTAGAAGATGGAGAGATAAGTATTTTAATTACGAATGCTAGAGGATAGCGCTAATATTAAAGCGATAAAATCGATGCGAAAATTGCGAAAATGTTTACTAAAATACGACTCGTTTAAAATAATGCAAAAATCTCGTGGAAGGTATCTTAAGTATAATGTAAAGAAACATTGTGAATTTTTTCACAACTATAACTTGTAAAATAACTGAAACAAACGTGTTTGTAATACTTTGCGATTTTTTCGATCGAGGGAATTTTATATAATTTGCCTTTCGGCGGGGAACGCGTATAGATATTATTTTGAAAAATAACATATATTTTTTTAAGTGCTTAAAAACTTCAAATGTTTAACGGAGATATTTAAGAAATCGGTAGAAATTCGGGTAGCGGCGCTTTAAGATAACTTTCCTAAATATCTGCAACTACCGTTTCAGTATTATTATTTTTGAAAGCAACCAAATTATTATATTATACATAAATAATATGTAATAAAAATCACACAAGACTTATCGGTCGCAACTGGGAATCCAACCTATGATCTCTTGCTTTAACATCTCGGTCACCAGGGGTCCTAGCATGGTCGATCGATATAGGTTTTATCGAAAATGTCGATAACTTGCCATCGCTCCCGAACACGACTGCAGACCGCTAACTATCAAACAATAGTTCACAATGACTAGGGGTTCCTAATATATTTGACGTAAACTGTCGTTTATTCGTTAGCGGCCTGCAGTCGTGCTCGGGGGCGATCGCAATTTAACCTATATCGATCGACCATGCTAGGGGGCCAGGACCTCTTATTTTCAAGTCATTTTTGTCGATCATGTATTACAAATTCAGAATTGACAATATTGTCTTCGACTAATTTTTCTCGTTTTTTTGGCTGCTACTTTTCAAAATGTAAATTACATGGTTCTAAAGAATTTGTTTGTAACCTCGATATTGCCTCGGATAAACATTAAACATATCCGATTTGATTATGGGACACCTATTGACCTATTTCTAAAAGACTAAATGAGTATTCAATTTTCATTTGAATAATTCTTGTTGTAATGACTTATGAAGGTTTTTTTCTTCAATTATATATAATTACATTGATGGGTAATTCAAAAAATTCTTCGGTTTTCGATTCTTTTAATTGATGGTAGCGTTGCCAATGGCGAGTTTTTGGTTGTGCTCTCATTTTTGTATACAATATATTAAAAGTGTTATTTTTCCCTTCAGATATCATCATCGTGTCCCGAGGTTCCAAATGGACCAGCCTCCATCTCCCACGACCCCCTGACTCCGGGAGTAGTCCAAGTGGCATCCAGCGTGATGGCAGACGATTCTGACAGAAGGAACTCTCCTTCTTCCTCTGGACATCTTATACATCCTACGTTTTTTGAGGTTATGTGGTGTTTTGTCTTCGTGCTTGCACGGCAAGTAGTTTAGAATATTCGAGTCACTAATTTAAGTGGGTGTTAAAGCAAAATTTTATAAAAAATACGATATTGGATCTACATTTCTACGGAAAATGCCTTTGAAACACATGTATTACTATTACAGATTCTAATTAAGCCTATTTTTATGTACCATTAACAGTTAACAGAAATAAAAGTGGATATGGCATGAAAGCGCGCCGACTGTTGCCAAGCTATGACCAAATTATACCATATTTTTGCACAATTGACTATCAAATTGACGAGGCCAATGAAAGTCATGCGTTTGGTGTACAGTTAGGAGCAAAGGCGAGTCGTACTGTGAATAAAGCATTACAGTAGTACGACAGGTGAACAATGTTGACGGCATTTATGTGCGCGTTTCGTTGCCCGTGTTTCTTGCTTCTATGGTACTAATATCTCTCAATCTTTCCTAAAGGTATTTAAAACTTTGACAAAATAATTAAACGATTATTAGGTATAATGGATATGGACAAATCAATGAGTCAGTGTAAAACATAATTATAAAATAGTATGATAGTACAAAGAACAGATGAAATTTCATTTTAACAATTCTTAAAGAAAATTTAAGATTTTATCGTAAATATCTTTGAACAAAATGTGTGTGTAGGTAGGAAATAAATTTCTTTTTTCAACCACCAAAGGGAGTACGGATGTAAAATATTACCCTTTATTTTTCAATTTCAATTCAATGGTTCTGACTAAAGTAAATGGAAAATAAAATCAACTTCAAAAATAGTATTTTTATATGTTTAAAGTTTTAAAGTGGTAACATTTTTTCCTCCATTTAACAAATTTGTAAATATGTACTAATAATTTATGAATTATTATAGAATTGTGTACGATATTATCACAATAGGTAACTTCATTTGACCAGGGAAAAATTATGCATTAAAATATATTACTGTTTGAATTTTGAAATGGGGTTTTTCGTAAATTTATTAATTATGACTCAGTAACTTTATAAGCAAATATAATCATACATAATGGAAAATAAAATCAACCTCAAAAATAGTATTTTTATATGTTTAAAGTTTTAAAGTGGTAACATTTTTTCCTGCATTTAACAAATTTGTAAATAATGTAATTTATGATTTATTATAGAATTGTGTACGATATTTATCACAATAGATAACTTCATTTGAACAGGGAAAAATTATGCATTAAAATATATTACTGTGTGAATTTTGAAATGGGGTTTTTCGCAAATTTAGTTATGACGCAAATTAGTTATGACTCATTAACTTTATAAGCAAATATAATCATACATAATGTTGTAATAAAGCATACAATTGTAACGATGGATATTTTACAAAAAGTGTAACATTAGTACAATGTTCATAAAAAAGGTAATTCGATTAGGTACTTATTAAAGATAAAAACTACGTTTTTAATTTAATCTGCAATTCCTTATCTTCGTGAAACAGGATTGACGAAAAAAACGAGTGTGCTTTAGACCATACGACTGAAGTAAAACTTCTTTAGCTCCATCTATATGATAGGAAGAGAAAAATAAAATGTGCGCGAGCACTGCTCTTTCTTGCTCCTATTGTGTGATACAGACATTAGGTTTGCACCGTATCTTAGATATACGAAACGTTACTAGCTATGAGAGAAAGAGAGAAATAAAATGTGTGTTGGCATCTCTCTCTCTTGCCCCTCTTGGAATATAAGAAACGTAACTCTCTTTCTTTCTATCTTCACTAACTTATATCTCCCTCTCAACTACCGTTCGCCTCGCTTTTCGTAACGCTCTCGTCACGCATTCACCAGCTTACTCCCTAAGACAAGCGTGCGTAAAGAAGTTTTACTTCAAAAATTATTTCTTCTCTAGTTCGAAAAAATATTTAAAATTAAATGTTTTTACTCCTATTTTAATCACCATTCCATATCTGTGATATTAAATTTATTAATAACATATAATATATAATAAAATGTATATTTTATCAATTTTTATTAGTTGTCACCACTTACCTTGATCTGTGAAACTGATTTTTCATTATAACATCCAGAACAAGTATAATATTGCTGCAATTTGATCACGAAAAGATATTCACGAAAATGTACTAAGTAATAGCTATTATTAACTGAATCGGTATTCTGAACTCTACCCACGTTCCAATTTTGAAAATGACACTTAAATTCAAAACAAATTGAACCAGAGTTACAATCACTCCCAGACAGAACCACAACCGAAATTAGTATTTTTGATGATTTTTTACAATCAGGTGTAAAAATTGTATATCTAAGTAAATATTTGTGTTTTTGATTTATATATGAGCCATGGAATTCTTAATTTTTTCCATTATAGTATTTTGTATTAAATGTGATTGTACATAAATCCTTCCTTTTACTTACGATATTGCGAATAAGATAATTTGTTAAACATTATTTACATCAGTGATGCAGCAAATAATTATTCATAATAAACGATTTGTCAAGCTAAGTTGACCAGTTAGTGGCTGCATGGTCCAAAACGTCCATAACCACAATAACCACATTTTCCGCTTATAATTGCATTACCATTATATTTATCATCGCACATCATTACCTTATTATATTTTCTCAACTCCTGTCAACTGCAAGATATTCTCTCTTTCTGTAATCAACTATTATAATAAACTTGTCATATTTCAAGTATCTATACATATTACACCTCACATTATGTTCACATATTCTCTGCATATTTTTGTTATTGTCACTATACTGAAAAAGAGTCCCTGCCTCTGAGAACAAAAACTGATACATTTCTTCGCAGTGTTACGAGCGGTGATTATGACGTGATTGGCATAACAGAGACCTGGCTGACAGATTCTATTTCAGATGGGGAGCTTTTGGACACAAGATACAATGTATTCCGACGCGACAGAAGTATTCAAGGTGTAACAATGGGTGGTGGGGTGCTCTTGGCTGTTAAAAAGGAACTCAATGCAATTTGTAATAATTCATGGTGTTCTACAGATGAAGACATTTGGGTGACTCTTCGTATCCCATGTGCAAATTGTTCATCTTTGTTGTATTTACCTGTCCAAAAGCTTCAACTTCAATGCTCGAATCTCCACCTTTTCGAATGATCTAGGTATTAAGCTTTTGAATCAACCTGACGACAAATTTCTTATCATGGGAGACTTTAACCTTTCCGATATTACCTGGACTCTTCTGGTGAGGTAAACATGATTCCTTGCAACTATACCTCTACAATAAGCGCAACATTTATCGACAATATTAATTACTGTAACTTCCACCAATATAATGGTGTTCAAAATACGTTAGGAAGAATTCTTGATCTCGTTCTCTGTAATTTCTCGGTACGCGTTGCTCCCGCGGACGATCCGTTGGTTCCTGAGGATATTCACCACAAATCCATCATTATCACTGCTGAGTTCGTTGAACCACCGGTCGTAAAGGAAAAATCAATTAAAAGGCCCTTATTCCACAAAGCTAATTATGATGACATAAGAGACAGCCTGGCACAAGTAGATTGGAACGTACTTAACTTAACCGATTCCGTCAATCCTGCAGTATCACATTTTTACAATATTATTAATAATTTGATCTCGGATAAGGTTCCATTGAGGCGAACTGGTAAACATTCCTACCCCCCGTGGTATAGCTCATCATTAATAAAACTTATTCGCGAAAAGCAGAAATCTCACAAATTATATATAACTTATAAGAACCCTTCCGATTACATTACTTTTTCAAGACTACGCACCAGACAGAAAAAAATGGCAAAGAAGTGTCACGAAGACTTTATTAATAATGCTGAAGAGAATATCGCCAAAGATCCCAGAGCATTCTGGTCATATGTTAAATAAAAAAAACTATCAGCATCTATTCCTAGTATTTTAAATCTTAAGGATTTAACAGCCGAGGGGGGACAGGCAGTCTGTGACTTATTTGCTGAATATTTCCATTCCGTCTACGAACCGGCTGACCCTCTGGGGACTTCCTGCAATGACTCCGTAGTTAAGCAGGTCTGTGCGATAGGGTCAGTTTTTGTCGATGCTGACCTTGTATCTAAATACTTAAAACGGCTTGATTCCAACAAGGGAGCTGAGCCAGATGGTATCCCACCACTGTTCATTACCGAGTGCACAAATCATTTGTCACTTCCGCTATCTATACTGTTTAATATATCGCTTAAGACTGGTACATTTCCTGATATATGGAAAAGAGCCTACATCACGCCAATTCATAAATCGGGAAATAAGTGTGAAGCAGATCATTATAGACCCATTTCCAAGCTCTGCATTTTTTCAAAAGTGTTCGAAAACATAGTCTATGACCAGTTATTCCCTGTGGTAAAGAATTCGATCAATGAATTTCAGCATGGATTCTTTGCAGGTCGCTCTGTTGCTACAAATCTTATAACATTTATAAATTTCTTGTCTGCCTCTATGGATAAACGTGTGCAAGTTGATACAATCTACACCGACTATAGCAAAGCCTTTGATAAGATCAACCACAGCGTCCTGCTTAGAAAACTTGCTAATCATGGTATTCATGGAGATCTCCTTCGTTGGTTATCTTCATACATAACAAACAGGTCCCAGGCTGTGACAGTGGGTGGATTTTCCTTCATCTGGAAAATTATCACTTCCGGTGTGCCTCAGGGGTCCATTTTGGGTCCTTTGCTTTTCTCTATCTATATAAGTGATATTACGACATATTTTCACAACGCTCAAATTTTACTATTTGCCGACGATATGAAGATATACCTTCCTATAAGCTCTCCAGACTGTTCTGTGCGTTTACAAGAAGATCTTGACCGACTGACGGATTACTGTCTCAGAAATAAGCTTTTAATCAATATTTCTAAATGTTGCAAAGTCACATTCACACGTAACCGAGTGAAAATACTGCATAATTACTCCATTTCTGGATTTCTGCTAACAAATAAAGATTATATACGTGACCTCGGGATTCTTTTGGACTCTAAACTTACCTTTGAAAAACACGTTGATAACATTGTCACCAAAGCAACAAAGAGTCGAGGCTTTGTACTAAGAACATGCAAATTTTTCAAAAATACCAAGACTTATCTGATTCTCTACAATTCACATGTTCGTCCTCACCTAGAATACTGTTCACAGGTTTGGAACCCGCGCTATATTGTTTATGTTAACAGGTTAGAAAGAGTTCAGGAGCGATTTCTCAAATTCCTCAATTTTAAATCATTCAATGTATACAATTCTTACGATGAAATCAAGAACCATTTTCAAATCACGAAACTGCTCAACAGGAGGCTTGTCGCTGATCAGATGCTCCTGTACAAAATTACTAACTCGAAAGTTGACTGCCCGGAGTTGCTAAATAAAATAAATTTCCACGCGCCGACTCGATATAGCAGACATAATACCCTTTTCTACATTGATACATGCAACACCAATTCCAACCAAAATGAATTTATGCAAAGGACATGTAACTACTATAACATTAAATTTGCACGTTTAGAAACATTTGCTGACATAATCACTGCTAGTTACTTTCGCTACAGAATTTCATTGTATAACATACTACGTGCGAATAATACATAACACATATTCATGATGATTAAATTAATTGTACCTAATATTTTTAAATTACCTGCGTGGCAACTTTCCCTTATCCCTGTCCTCCCCTTACCTGTCCCAATCCAAATACCTGTTTTGCACACTATTTTCTTTACATTTATAATCGCATTTATTTTATTGTTGTGTTTTTATATTTAGGTTTATCACTTGTTGAATCTACACCTGTATTATATATATTTTTTTTTCTTATTGTTTCTTTGTCCTGTTTTTTTTCTTTTCTTAAATATTCTAGTTTACATTCAGTTACTTTTATGTTTCTAAATACCTATCTGTGAACATTAATAATTGGTCTGTTTTTTATTATCTTCTTATATTAAGACTGTTTGTGTTCCTTAAATAAATAAATAAAAAAAAAAAATAAAAAAATAAAATAAAAAATAATGATGCGATTTAAAGGAACTTAAATATTATCAGGTTAGTAAGAAATGCCTTCCAATTAAACATTACATTGTGTTGATACACATGGTGTACGGAAACTAGTGACACAAGCGGTAAACTGTAGATTATGTCCATAGAGGAGCCAAAATACCTTTGTCTGTTAGAGCATGTAATTTTTTTTTTCCTTTTAATTTTTTTTCGGCAACTAAAGGGTTAACAAAACCTTTGTAGACACATAACTTCTTGGTCCCCCAGTAAGATGTGGTTCGATTCTCGGACCACCCGGTTGAAGGCTAGATGAAAGACAGGATACGCAAGTGGTTTTCGACGGCAAGCGCGCGGCGGGTGAATACTAGACTGACCTGAGTAACAAGACTATCTGTGAGCGCAGCGGCGGCGTTTATACAAGAGCGCTGGAAGAATTGACAATTCCGGCACCGTCTCGAGCGGCCGATGCTGCGTAGTAGGTACTTTCTCAAAGAGCCCACGCCAACCAGTTGCGGCGGCATATTCCCAGCGTAACTAGGCGACGCCAGTGACGGCGACAGGTTAGTTGGAACAAGTCAACACCTCTTTGAAAAGTCATTAAAAGCTATGAAAAAAGTAATTTGAAAATAGCCCATAACCCTGACATAACCTATTTCAACATTTTTTTCTCATCACTTTTAATGGCTTTTCAGGTTCTGAGTTGACTTCATTCTGAGTTGTCCGGTCACCGTTACGAGTAGCCATAGTCAGTAGCGTGACGCTATATTTATGATGAAAAATTTCCAAATGTAATAAAGATTTAGTAATGTTCCACTTGTATCTCTAGTTTCCGAATATCGTATGTACAAACAACAACAGTGGGTACCTACAGATATTTTCACTATAATATATGGGATTCCGAGGTATTGTGTAATGTTACCATCAAGTTGTTTATTATTGCATTTCACTAAGCTGACAATGATTGACTCCCAATCGTGATATACGATTATTATTATTCGTTTTGATTTGCTAAATTTTCATAATCGTTGAAGTGAAAATTTAAAGTCATTTGGATTCCGTCAATGTGGAACTAACCAAAACGAAATCCTCTTTTACAGTCTAGACAAGTAATCCCGTTACGCACCCAACCACAGATAACGGAATGCCTTTTTTCGTTGAGTACATTCATATGTCTTTGCTCTTATATGTACCTTTTAAAATCTGCGCACGACTTCATATAAATATTATATTACTAACTTTTTAAAATTTGTATTGTATTGGAGTGAAATTGAGTTACTCCAGAGAGACCATGTTTTTAGATTGACCGAATTGATCGTAGTATATAATATCAAGTATTTAATCAAGTATTTAAGCAACAAATCGAAAAAAACTAACATTTCAACTCTGCTACTCTCTCAAAAATACACATTTGTCATCAATGAAAAATCAAGACATGCAAAAAAAAACCCAATAGTTCCGCCCACCACTTCCTCATCTTTAGCACAGAGACAATTCTCATACTTAGGCCCTAACTTGCTCAATCTCATACCTGATGCATGGAAGGCAAAGAGTACTAATATTCTGCGTATGCAGGTAAATAATTGGCTTCTGGTCTTGGGGAGAGCTGAATGCGAGAATATGCTAAATAACAGTAATTAAATTGTAAGTTTTGTTTTTCTTTACATTTTAATTTATATTGGTATTATATTAGCATTAAAGTAACTGTATTTTTACATAAAGTAAGTTTGAAAATTGCTCAATTCTTCGTGATATTTTTCCTTAAAGGAAAAGTTCCTTCTTTACTTTCAGTTTTTTATTTTTCATTTTCTTGTTTTATCTATTAACATTTCTTTAGTTTATTATGTCAACTAAACAATAGTAAAAAATGTCGTGGTATAACTGAAAGTATACTAGTTTATGAATATATATTTGTATTATTATACCAACAGAAGTTCTTCATTCATTTTCATTTTCAAATTCATTTTTCTTGTTTTATCTATTAATATTTCTTTAGTTTATTATGTCAGCTAAACAATAGAAAAAATATCTAGAATATGAATATACATATGTATTATTTTACCAACAGAATAGTAAACACTATAACTTACTATAATTTACATGTAAAAACATTATCATATTGGAATGACCTAAAACGGGCATTTGCCTAGTTGGACATTTAAGTTGTATTATGTAATATTTACAAACAAACAATAAATAAATAAATAAATAAAAACTCTGTAATAATTCGAGTTGCACGACATTAATGGCTCTAGTCATCGACCAATAGTGAAAACATGTACATCTCTAGTAAATACAACTCGGAAGATGTCCTTTTTAACATTAGCTGAACACTATTACTCAACACTAAATAAGTAAATAAATTACCTCAGAGCCTATGTCAACCTTAGGGTGCTGTGTGGAGGGTCTTGTTATGGAAAGAAAGGAGAGCAAGTTCTGGAAAGGAAAAGGTATGAGGGTTAGATAGGAATCTGGGAGTCAGTGTGGCCAGGGGTGACGGACGTATGAATCTATCCCTCTCTCTGCGGTGAATGGTAATAATAATAATAGTTTATTCCAGAATGTATGAAGGGGAAGTGCAATGCAATACATTCCATATTTTTAAATAACAAAAGAAAGATAAATAATAAAATCAGGTAAAAAATAATTAACAACAACACATAAATTAAATAAAAACAAATAAGCGTGAGAAAAAAAAAAACACTAAAATTAATGCAAACAGCCGTTTACGGGGGGTATTTCATCATCTCCCGTCTCCAGAGGGCCATCAGGGGAGACTCCATACAGGCAGTCATGGCGGTGATGATCGCATTCTTCGAATGGTGCAGTCTGCGCCATAAACTTCCCGTGTGGTGGCGGAGAAGTGCACGGAAAGTATGCACTCGTCCCTCCAGGAACATTTCCGTAGCTCTGCAGTATCTCGGTAGGCGAAAAAGTTGGCCATAAGCGTTATTGTAAGCAACCTTTAACTTATGCCATTGGGTTGCAGTGTGGTCAACCCACAGTTCTGATGTATACAGCGAGGTACAAAAAGTGATGAACAGTATTCTTTTTACTTTGGGGCTGCAGGAGTAAAAACGTCTTGACAGCATACCCGCTCTAACTGATATTGCTCTTCTCTGCCTTTCCATGTCCTCGATGTCCTTAAGGTCGTCTGTGATGACATGTGCCAGATATTTAACGCTGTGATTAACATTCATTTTCCTTTCATCTAGCCATACTGAGGGTGTTGAAGAGAGTAAGTTTCAAGAGAGTCCTGCCGATCGGGAGTCTGGTTAAGATAGATCTAACCTAGACCTCTCCAGCCCGACTCTCTCAACCCGTCGCTCAGAACCGCAGTGGGAAGGATAGATTCATACGTCTGTCACTCTTGGACACATTTATCCCCAGATTCCTGCCCACCCCTTATACCTTATTCCTTCCCAGAACTATCCCTAAAAAGTCCCTCCACACAAAGACGACATGGGCTCTAAGGGATTTTTTCCCGCAGGGCCTCCTTTGTGATCTTTTTCAAAATCGTGTAATGTTCCTAGAGAAATTAATAAATATTTAATTAAATGAAGACAATATAAGCAAAACTCAATCGAAAATCTGAAACAGAAAAATCAGAAAAAGATATTGGCACCTCTGGGACACGAGCCCAAGACCTCTCGCTTTCCGGTCAAAGAGGTCCCAGAGGTGCCTATATCTTTTTCTCTTTCCAATTTTCGATAGAGTTTCGCTTATATTGTCTTCATTTAATTAAATATTACAATTTGTGGTTTAACTCATAAAGTTAAAATAAAAATTTAAAAAATTAATAAATGTTGCATCACTGATTATAATAGTTAATAAAGTATATCCGTAGTATTAAAAAACATACATTCTTCTGTAAAGTAGTATAAGCCGAACCAATGTATAAAAAATGATTAAATCATTGTATTTATTTATAAATTAAGTATAATAATTATTAACAATTTGAAAGCATAAAATGTTATCAATACCCTACTATGGAAAACAGTGTTATTAATAAATTTAGTTTTTAAAAATATTTTAATCCGTGTGTACCTGTACATATTTATATTATAATAAGATTTCAGATGTGTAAAATAAATACTTTTCAAATTAACGAGTGTTATTTTGTTCGAAGTTTCAAAATTCATCATCATCATCAACTTCTTCCCCTTATCCTATTCGGGTCAGGGACACACTACATCGACAAGGCTCCTCCATGCATCCCTGTCTTGTGCTGCTTGTTCGGCCCCCGTTCATGGCAGTCCCATCCTCTCGTCACACAATTTCTGGAGTTGCCTCGCCCAACTGTGTCCGAGGCGGCCCATTGGAGGTCTACCCTCTGGAATTACACTCAGTATTGGCCTCGGAATTCGGTCATCAGACATTCTTAGTACATGCCCAAGCCACCTCAGTTGCGATTTTTCTTTGAAGAGTAGCAGTGGTTCGATGTTTAGATCTTCTCTGATCGTCGATTTTCTCATATGATCCCATTTCGTAACCCCTGCCACTCCTCTCAAGTACCTCATTTCGGCAGCTTGTACTCTGGAGCGTGTTCTTTCATTTAGCATCCATATCAGGTGGCCGTAGGTGAGCGTCGGGCGGTATACAGTTTTAAACGCTGCCATCTTTGCCTTGATACTGAGCTCGGCTTTCCTTATCACTAAGCTGTAGAAAGGACGCAATACACCGCTTGCTGCACTAATTCTTCGATCAATTTCTTCGTCTTGCCGTCCATCGCTGGAGAATTCAACCCCGAGGTATTTGAATTTCAAAATTACATGATGTACAAATTACAAATTCAACATTATTATGTTCTTCCTGGTGACCCCTGTTTTCAACACAGCGCTGTCCAGAACAACCCAGGGGAACTGCACTCGTGCCAGACAAGTAATTTTTGTTAACCTCATGAATTACAGTTCGCACTAATGGCATAACCACCTCCGTGGTCGAGGAGTAAGGCTCTTGACTCGCAACCCGAAGGTCGCGTGATTGAATGCCGGCGTGGGAAAATAATTTTTATTTGGTTGATTTGTTTTAATTCACAATTAATTAATTTAAAAATAATAAATAGTCATTTGCAGCACGTTTCAGAGTGGAAGATACTCTGAGTATCGCCCTGGTGTAAGATCACAATTCAGAAATTAAAAAAACTCCTTTAAATGACTTTATCCGTGTTTGGTGACCTGATCTGAAGAGCCAGGTACTTCCCATCCTTCCTCTTCCCCATTTCCTTCCCATCCCACTACCTTCAGCCTAGCAACTTACCTGAATGAGGGATACCATTCAGGTAAGTTGCTAGACTCTCGCTGGCTCCAGACAGGAGCACCTGGGACTGTTGTGACATAAAAATGAAAAATAATTACCGTCGTACTTGCCGGCTGATCACAATCGGATCAAAAGTTAAAACGAGCCAAAATTCAGCATTAAAATATCAATATTTAAAAATGGCGCTTATGGTAGATTCATTTTATCTCCAACAAATGTTCAAATTTCAATTCGTATTTAATATATATTACCTCAATAAAGAATATAAAATTTGACAAATATGTAAAAATCAATTTTCTAAGCGAATTTCACCGGAAATTTTCTTCGAAATTTTCACTTATTTAGTTTTTTAATCATGGAGATGGGGCAAAGTTGAACATTGAATATTTACAAATGAGAGAATTTTCCAGTCGGCAGAGCTTCACATAATTTCATATTGCTTACTGAAAACAACATTTCTTCAGTATTTATGTATTTAGGAAATGAGGGCGTTTAAAATTTGGCAGGCGGGTAGGGGTGCCGCCGCCCTAGGAACCATTTATTGAATAACCATCAACCCTGCCGTAGTCAGGTCACCCCAAGTGGTTCGCTAAGTTTGGTGACTTAGCAGGGTTGCCCGAATTCATGAGGTGAGGTTTGTCTAGGTCTTATCTAATCATGGCGGGTCGGATCGGGAGTTTGTTGAGGGAGACCTATACTAGAACTCTCCATCTGGACTCTCTCGACCCATCACCTTGCATTGCAGTGGGAGAGATGAATTCATACGTCCATTACTCCGAGACACCTTGATTCCAAGATTACAATCCACCCAACTAACTAGCTAACTAACTAACCATCACGCCATTTCCCCGCAGGGGTAGGCAGAGAGGACGAACCGCCAAATAACTCGATGCTGGCACACACTCCTTGCCTCGTTCACTATCATGCGTCGTCTCATACTGCTAGGTAGAATTTATGTTGGGTTCTATTTACTAAGTAAAAACACAGTATGCGTTGGAAACTATATGCATAGGTTATGAAAGTCAATTTTATCTCGCTCCACGAAACCACAAATCAACTTTGATTCCGATGGAATCTAGGACGCCAATCCACGACTATATAGTCGTGGAATGTCGATCTGCAGCAGGCACGAGACGCTCCCTTCAAGGCGTGGGCATATCTTATCATGACACTCCTGGAAAGGATCAGGGTAGTTGGTTTACACCATTGAAACCAAGTAGAAAATGAGAATATAAAAATAAGTATATTGATCATAAAGGACCTGTGACAGAATCAAAATGATAACTGCAAAGATTCACCCGGGAACAACGAATCCACCTAACCTATACTAACTAACTACCCCGGTCTGCGGCTGGGAGGAGTAGGCCCCTGTGGCCTCTCACGGTGAAGCCTGATGTTGGATCCTGAAGAAGGGGAGGCCCGGAACTCTCTCCACCTTCGGTAGACCTCGGCTCTGGAACCGATTGACTATTTTGGGTAGGATCCCATGCCCCTCTGCGGAGTGCCTGTCCTTCTGCTTCCTCGTCAGACCTCGGCTCTGGAACCGATTGACTATTTTGGGTAGGATCCCATGCCCCTCTGCGGAGTGCCTGTCCTTCTGCTTCCTCGTCAGACCTCGGCTCTGGAACCGATCTTTTATTTTGGGTAGGATCCCATGACCCTCTGCGGATTGCCTGACCTTCTGCTTCCTCGTCACTACGTTCTCAATCCTGCTCAAATGGTAGCGACACTCTCCCGGAAACGGCGAGTAACCATAAAATGGGGTTCTCCACCGGGGTCGCTGGCCGCGGAATATGGAAATTATGCGCGTTACGCTTTATTACACGTCAGGATGGCGCGGATCATTACCGATCTCAATATATCCAATAGGCCCGCCACAATAACACGCGGCATAATATCGCCCGCGTTCGATCTACACGAATACACTCGCGTATTTTTTTGTGGATTCATTGTTAAATCCATTGTATCACTAATTAGTAAACTATTGTCGCCCGCGTATACTCGATCCAAAACTTGCCCGAAACAATTAGCACATTCTTAACTAGAATTATGTGACCAGTCGATTTGAAAGCGGGCCGCTCCGTTCGCTTCCAAATCAAAACGTAAGAGGAACCGTAACCGCTCCCCGCGCTTCGCATAGACAAAAAAAAATCAAAGAAAGTGTCGCCAACAATATTATTAGGTCCTTACATGTGAAATTGGCGTTTTGCCGTACTGACAACTTTGATCTCAAATATCTCCTCTTTGGTTAGGAATTCCAAATTCAAATTTATACAGCTATTTACTCATTTATTTGTGTTTCGAAAATTATAATTCATTTGTTTTTTCCTTAATTGTTTTTTTTCTTTGCCTCACTTAGTTTACAAAATAAAAAAACTTGAAATATCGCGTTATTTACGAGTACGAGTTCCACTGAGGTAGATGTGTATGGCTACGGTGCCGCAAAAGAAAACACAGTGCGTTTTTGGTTCCAACGTTTTCGTTCCGGAAATTTCGACCTGCAGAACAAGCCCCGTGGATGGCCGGAGACCAAAGTTGATAATGAAGAATTGAAGGCTATTGTGGAAGCGGATCCATCGCAAACCACGTCCGAGTTAGCTGCAGGCTGCGGTGTTAGTGATAAAACTGTTTTAATCCACTTGAAGCAGATTGGGAAGGTGAAAAAGCTTGAAAGGTGGGTACCTCACGAATTGAGTGAAGCAAATCAACAAACGCGCGTTAGAACGCTAGACCACACACTGCACAACAGACGGCTACCAAATTAGAAGAGCTCCAATTGGAATGTCTAAGACATCCACTGTACTCTCCGGACCTTGCCCCAACAGATTACCATTTTTTTCGAAATTTGGATAACTTCTTGCAAGGGAAAAAATTCAACTCCGATTGGGCAGTCCAAACCGCCTTCAAAGATTTTATTGATTCCCGTCCGAATGGTTTTTTTAGTAAAGGGATCGATGAACTACCTATGAGATGGCAAAAGTGCATAGATAACAATGGTACATACTTTGATTAAATAAATATATTAAATTAAAAAAAATCGACTTTACGTTCCTCCCATACAAAACGCCAATTTCATATGTAAGGACTAACTTAACCTATTTAACCACTTTTTTATCGATTTTTTAAATGACGTATTGAGTTGAGTTCTTTATTATTGTCCGGTCACCCTAATATTTTTTCTTTAAAAGCCGCAGCTTAAGAAAGTACTTGAGGGAATAAAAATATTTAAAATTGCTTTATAACAATACATGCTCTTCTATTATTCCGACTCTTCACGTGGCCCGATTCAAGTATCTGATTCATTTGGTCGTGCCTGTCTTCCTCGGGCGTCCTCGACTACCATTCACATTTGCCTCATATATTCTCCTTACACTCCTTTCTTCGTTCATTCGATCTACATGCCCAAACCATCTGAGCGTCCCTTTCTTAATCTTACTCATTAGGCTGACAGCAGCCTTACATTCTTCGCTGATCTCCACATTTCTCACACGATCGTACATGGTTTTACCACACATATGCCTCAGGAATCTCATTTCTACCTCATTCAGTCTACTTTTATCCTTCAAACCACTACCTACTACCCACCCTTTATACCTTTTTCTTTCCCAGAACTTCCTCTCCTTCCTTCCCTCATAAAAACTTCCCCACAGCTTCCCCAAAGATGACATACGCCCTGGGGAAATTGTTTTTCCTCGGGGTCTTCTGTGTGGATCAAATTTAAAAAATGAAACACGCGGTAGAAGCAATACTTTACCAAAACAATCTCAACCAATAAAGAACTAAGGAGCCTTGAAAAGTGAGGTCATAATCAAAGCGGCCAATGAGGAGCGCAGACCTAGCATCATTTCCGTTATATATCTCAACCAATGGGATCCTTGATAGGAATTTGGTGCTTCGCCCGTGCTGTAATGCGTCATTTCCGTTTCATCCGAATTCCAAATCACAACGGGGCTATAGAAGTTTCACTTCAAAAAGGGTTTATTTTTCGTGATTTTATGGACGGTGGAAAGGTTTGGATGAACGGTTTGCAGGTGGAAAAATGTAATAAGCAGTAATTGTTGAATGAAACACTAGTACATATTGAACTATTTGGCGGGTAGGAGATAAGCTGACGTAGCTCAGTGATTAAGAGCAGTTGACCGGATATCAGAAGGAAGCGGGTTCGAGTCCCGTCGGCGGCTTGTATCTTTTCTCGTAAGATTTTTTCAATGTAGATGATTGTTTCAGGCTAATAATTATTACTTATAATATTTGATGGCGAGAGTTGTAGAATGTTACAGACCAAAGAAAGCAATAGAGGTCAATGTGAGATGCTAAGGTTATTCAAAGTCAGTCAATCAAAGGCATCGAAGGACACTTCATTCTGCAGGAAACTTGTGGGAGAGAAATTCTTCGGCGTTGCATTTTGTGGTTTGAATTTTTTGTCTTTAATCACGTAACTCAAAATCCGCGACGTCCCATTTGTGCATCGTTATAGCACACGGACGATGACTGCACCGGATGCGGTTCAGTGAAGTCCAGTGCCCACGTCTTCCGTGTGAGTGATAACACGGCCAGTTTAAGGTGGCCACAGAGATTAAATTCAATGCTTACCGACTGATAACCAAAAACCCTACCGACTATAGCAAACGCCTAGAATATTTCAAATTAGAAATATTATGGACGAGTTTCACAAAATTTAAATTTGAACAATTCACCAAATTTCAAAATACTCCTACTCTAGGCAACTCGAAACAGCAGAAATGCGAATGCTTGGATGGTCGGCAAGAGTATCACTAAAAGATAAGATTAAAAGTTCACGCATTCGTGGTAGCCTGGGTGTCACAAACATAAACAGTAAGCTGGAAGAACGACAGTTGAAGTTGAAGCAGGCAATATCTATGGAGCTTCATCGACAGTCATCCAGAGGAAGACCGAAGAACTCCTGAATGACTCAATGCTTCAAAATACTTCAGAGAAACGGCCTGGATGAAGGCGTTACTCAGAACAGAAGAAACTACAACCTGAAAATGAGAAGAACCGACCCCCACAATCTACCTAGGCAATGAGTTGGTACAGCGCAAAGAAAAAAAAAACAAATTTCAAAATTAAAGTTGTGATCAAGTTCAAGTCAAGTTCAAGTCAATTATGTTATTATGCCATCTTGAACAGGTTGTTTCCCAGTAATTAACTGATTTGATGAATTGTTCAAAATATATGTCCAACAAAAATTACAAAAAAAACCTCATAGGATCTTCCCTCTTGGTCACACTTAAAATCAAAATCAACCACCGTTTACTAGAAAAACCTCGAAACTTTTTACATTCATTTCCAAAGAACCGACTTAACCATCTCCCGACCTGTTACGTTTTGATTTTCACGGTTGGTTTTTGGGGTGTTAGGCCATGTTGCGCTACCATAGTTAGCAATAGCAACCAGAACTACCAAATTGATTATCATGATTTCACTTGTCCTAAATTTTATTGTTTCTTATTTGGTTGTTTTTTTCATGTGGTCATTGTTTTATTCTTACCTATTCACTATTGTACACTTTTTTGAATGATTCGTGTTTGTTCTTTGTAATTTTTCGTCAACCTTGTGTTTGTTAAATACATTAATTAAATTAATTTGATTATAGTATTAATAAAGATATATTGTTACCAGTAAAATCCATTAAGGACCTAGGGGTAGTCATTGATCTCAAACTTATATTTTCAGACCATATAATACAGTCGACGACATCATGCTATGAGCTTCTAGGGTTTATCATAAGATCGTGCAAACAGTTTTTTAAATCCTGAATCAATGATCGCCATGAATAACTGCATTATAAGATCTAAAATTGAATACGCCTCTGCTGTATGGGCCCCATGCCAGAAAAAAAGCATTGAAAAAAAGTTTCTTAGATACCTGTATATGAGAATGCATAGAGAGTACCCCCGATTCATGCATCATTTCATCTCCAGTCGAGGAGGAGTGGGGCCCTTGCAGTAACGGCGTACAAAATCATTAATAATTTAAAAGATAGCCCGTGCCTCCTGGAATTCTATAAGTTGTTTGTGCCGAACAACTATAGCCAGAGACGGTATCACGATCTGCCATGTTTCCCAAGTAGCAGAACGGACGTAAGTACTGTCTCGGCATAGCATGACACGAGGTATGGCGCTGTTAAATAACGCTTCCAAAACTGCTGACATCTTTAACAGTAGCCTTGAAAAATTCATGAGGCTTTTAAGTGCCACACATTACCTTCTATATCTCATATTACTATTTATATTTTTCTTTAAATTATTCATAAATGTGTAGTTTGTTTTACATGTGTATTGTAAATGAACAACCAACGGTCTAACACTGACTAAAATCTAATTTAAAAATATATATATGGATAACGTGATTTCGAAATAGAGTGGGTGCATTATTTTTATTCATTTTTTTATGAGAAAAACTCTCTTTTTATTACTTTTGAAGGTTATTCCTATCAATGTAATATATCATTGAAGAAGAAGATAACAATAATAATCTAAGCGAAAACTGGGACCCAGTTGCGACCATTAACTTTTTCTGTTTTTCTGTGTCTTATTCTCTTTCATATTTTCGTTTAGATTATTATTGCTATCTTCTTCTTAAATTATATATTATATTATTTTTATTAAGTGTTTTTTATGTTTGTTCCGCACTGGATCCTAACTATCCCGAGTCATTGGGAGTATGGAACCCCAAATTGGATTTTGTTGTGAATCTGAATGGAGTGAAACAAGGAACGGATGGGAAGAGGAGGGTTAGTAAACACCTGATTGTTTAATTTGGTCAGTAGACGTGAATAAAAGCATTTCAAGTAACGTATCGATTTTTAATTGTGGTCTATCACCAGGACGCACAGGGGTTCTAAATACCCCAAAAGTTGGAAACAATAAATAGTTATATTATTTTTCGGTACGGTTAAAAAAATAAAAATATTTGGTTTTAGTAAGTTGTACTGGATTTTATTAACGATTTCTGGATTTTATTAACAAAAAAAAAAAAAAAAAATTTTTAAAATTCTTAAAATTGAAATTATGTTTGTTTGTTTTTGTTTTTGAAATTTTTATTTAGATGTACGTAAATATTTTCATACATCTAGTGGGAAAATATAAAAAAATACAATTAACAAGTATGTACAGTAACATTTACAAATACATTTTAAAAAAGAATACTAAATAAAAAAGATAGCTAGACAAAAATACATTATAAAAGAATAAGATATGAGAATAACATTGGTAAATAATCAAAAACTATTTTTTACATATAATGCACATATCCTTCGAAAAGTGCTGAGACTTGAGGCTTCCTTTACAACATTTGGCAGACTGTTATATAGTTTTTGCCCTTATATTTGCCGTTATATTTGTTTGTCCATATCCATGTGAAAATAAAGGCTGAGTAATGTTTAATTTTGCTTTTTAACATTCTGATGCAGACTATGAACAATCATCATCATCATCGTCGGCGCTAAAGATATTTGAAGATTGAATATCCGGAGGAATTATTAAATCGAAAACTTCCTTAGGAAAACGATTTAACTTTTCCTTTGGGGGTTGCTTATAACTAGTTATGACAGGATCAGATGTAACTAACATTAAATTAAAAACATCCTCATTAAATTTCTCACGAGAACATTTTTTAGAATAATTCTCGCGATATTTTAAAAAATCTTTGTTCCGAGCTTCCGGAGCCTCTTATGATAATCTTAATCGGGCGGTAATATCTGGTGGACAATGGGCAAGTATTCTGCTACACTACGTTTGTATTGTCAGACTTCTCGCAAACTAATCGCATAGGTAGGTACAATTGAAGATATAAAAAATACTGGAATAATCCGCATCCTCTCACGTCCCAATGAATATCTGTTTTTAAGAAGAGCGATTATCATCAAATATCTTGTACACTTGTCTGTTAATAGATGAGCGCCTAGAATAATGTCTTTTAATAATTTTGATGCTACCAATTGACCGAAAAGTGCACCTCTTTCTCAAACGCAAATGAGAAAGAGGTGCACTTTTCCGAAGATCTTTGGTTTTCAAGCGTATGGATCGGTCAGAACTACATTCGAATTGTGTTTTCGACCACGACATGCCGTTTTCAGGAGAAATTGCGTACAATGCAAAACCAATCGGAGTCTCAAGTCATTTTTAATTTTCCATCACAAATCTAGCTTCATCTCGACGCGCCTTGAGTCGAGTCTTGAGACGAGTCGAGTCCACCTTGTTTTAAAGCGAAATTTGAAGCCCGCGACACTTTTTACAGAGTTTATCCAACCTCTCTTTAAGGCAATTGGTGAGGTTTATAAGTTTTTTTTTTCAAATATAAAAATCTTTTTCCATCTGTTGACACTTTGAGTTCATCACTATGTCAAATAACTCCTTTTGTATTAAGAACAAATCCTTTGAAACCGAACTTGTGACTAAAATAATATTATTGAAGCACTCAAATTTTACAGTAAGTAAATAACGTAAAAAATACTGGGCCGTAGAAACACAAAAATGCGCAAGATTTTTTAAAAATATAATACTATGTAATATAGTTCAGCTATAAAAGTACATCAGCATATTTACGAAATGTTGGGGAATATTAAACTAAAACCTTAACTATTTCAGAAAACGTCGTTTTTTTTTAATTCAAGAGATGTTTTTTAAAAATATATCTTAAATTTGTCACATTCGGAAATGAAAAAAAAAACTTAACTTCTTTAGTACACACCTGAAGGTATTGGATCCATGTTGAAAAAAGTTTGCCAGCAAGCGGTGTAAAAAGTTATCAGTCCCTAAATGTTATATAATAAATGTTGCATTTTCACGCAAACGTCCTGACTGCTCGGGAAGTCAATCTTTGCTGACGTGTTACGCAGTGATGAAACGTTTTAATGAGTTTGGTGGTATGGGGAAAGATGCGCTGGTTTTTGGCGTCGAGATATAGAAACAAAATTTAGTGATCCTTGCATTTTGAAATTTCGATTTGTTTCCAACGCTCCCATACTAGTAAAACCATTGTGGGACGTTGCGAAGAATTTTTAACGCTCTGGAAACTCGGACTATTTCTTTATATTCGTAAAATGTGATTTTGTATTATTTCTGAGTTTGCCAGAGTGTTGAGACTGAAAAAGGATTTCTCGGGAATGAGAGAGTCACTAATTCTTTCGTTACAAAGACTTTATTCAAACAACTTGAAGAAAGTCGTGAAATAATGATTATTTTCTAAGATCAATGGGCAAATAAAGCTTTTATTTTCCTCGCTTAAACACGACAAAACTCTTTAAGTATCTCGGACCAACTTCCCTTAATTTCCGAGTAAATAGTTGAAAGTACTTGGGGCCAGGTTTATCAAAAGATTTAATACTAAAGTTACTTTATTATTAGAATTAACTCGGTTCTTAATGTTTTATGAACTCGCTGCTGATTTGCATCCTTTGGGATCTATAAAAGAGACAGAACGAGAAACGTTGTGCGAAACTTGCGAAAAAGAAGTATTGCGTTAAAATATATTTTTAAAATTTTGTTATTCTAAATTACGATAAGTATGTTACCTAACACATTATTTTGTTTTTATTCCAAAAAGATTAAAAGCGGGGAGTGAATTGCACTTTTTTTAACTATTCCCAAAAAAAAAGAGAAACATTCCCGGGTTACAAATAACCTGACAATATTTTTAAATTTTCTACCCCACCATACTAAGTCAAAAATATTGCTTGTATCGTAATGGAGGACTTGGAGGGTCAGCCGATGAATATAATTCACGGCGCCTGGGTGGGAACAAATTTAAGAGGCGAGTATTCAGTTTGAGAGGCGGGTATTGGTATCGCCGCCCCTGGAAACATTTATTAGATTAGCTACGCCTCTGCCAAAGGTCACCCCAAGTGTTTCGTTACGATTTGATAAGTTAGCAGGGGTGCCCGGGTTTGTGGGGAGAGGCTTTGCTGAGACTTGGCGGCACCTGTTCCGTGACATTCGACGGATCGGGAATGACTGGTTGAGGAAGACCTTTTGACTTCTCCAGCAGAGAGCCCTTGAAGAGAACATCACCTTGCACCGCGGTGGGAGGGATGGATGGTCCGTCACTCTTAGACACACTGACCTTCGGATTCCTACACACCCGTCATACCTCTTTCTTAGAACTTTCTCTCCTTCTTTCCTTAAAAGATGATCCGCATAGCATCCCCAATGGGCTAGGCCCTGAAGGGAATTATTTTTCTGAGTGACTCCTATGTGAAGGTGGAGGAGGCGAAGTGGGAACGCGAGAGGGGTAGGGGACGCGGGAGAGGAAGGGGTGGAATGGGAAAGGAGACGCAGGGAGAAACAATTTCTTTAATAAATGGCATAGCAACGCATGCCGGGTACCAGCTAGTGTTGTGATAAAAGGGAGCGGGGGATGGATAAAGACGGGAGAATACATTTGGAGATATACATGTATTTAGATCTGGTTCCTAAAGCCACTTCAAGTGACGATATTTTAAAATTTCCGAGACGAGTGGATTAAAGTTCGGATAGGTGTAGTTTTTTACCCAAAAAAACAGTCGAAAAAATTCGACAATGATATTAAATCAATAATCTTATGTCTCTTATTTTGCAGAAAGATGTTATACTAAACATGATGGCCTGTCTTCATCAATTTAGAATTGCCAAACATGCTCTCCGTCTAGCCAATTATACGTAACTAAACCAAAGCAAGGTCTTATTTCTAAACATTGGCCTTTGACAAAGGTATCTTAGTGACAACAGCTTTGCGAAATTAATTGCAATCAAAATGTTAGGTTTTGTTGTACGAAATGTTTGTTAGAGAATTTTGGGACACCACAGGGTATTGTATTACTCAGCTGCGTAGCAACTTTGAAAGCGGGTTGATTATTTGGAATTCATATGAGATTGTATGTACATGGTTTTGCATGAAATGGAATACTATTAAACATGGCTGTACCCACTGAAGAGATAAACTGTATAAATATGTTATGGGCTTTTCCTTGTCTGTGTTCCTTACAGGTTCGTCTTTCTTCTGCTTGGGGCCAAGACATCGAAAGGGCTTGTTAATTAGATCCATATTAGGTCTATATTAGAGGCAATGCATTTGAAGTTTCTTTTGTTCCAGGTTTTTGTATGAATGCTTTGGTTTTATGCCACCTATAGTAGGTCTATATTAGAAGCAATGCATTTGAAGTTTCTTTTGTTCCAAGTTTTTGCATGAGTTCTTTGGTTTTATGCCGCGTGTTTTCGTAAAATTTGCTCGGAATGATTTCCGTATATAGTGGTGAGTTCTGGTGTTGTGAAATTTGTATAAAAAAATAAACAAGTGGTACGCGAATTGTTTGAAAAATATATGTATTTCATATTCCAATTAAACTATTCCAAAAAACGACACAACCAAAGCAAATTGAAGCGCTTTTACCAAAATGTCATTACAATGTTATTACAACGTGGATGTTCTTACAATATCGCTTATACCATGACGCCGCATAAAAATAGCATTTTCCACTAAATTAATTAGCCTGGAATAAAAAGCAGGTGATAAAAGAGTCCCAAAACTTTGGCGACCCGTCGGCAACGGACAAACTTTTGGGAACATATTATCACTTAAGCGTCTACTCCCTTTTAATTTAGTGAATACAAATATTCTTCCACTTAGCGCCAACTTTTTCATCAATTAACTCAAGTGATTAAATATGGACTAAGTGAGTTTGTGGAACTCGCGGAATCAGTGCTCAAAAGGTTTATATGTAGGTACCTGTTATTTGTGAATGTAAAAGTTATCCGGAAACTCACAGTAAAAGAGGTAAACTGGTAATCTACATCCCATTTTGATTCAATTTTTAAATGTAACTTTTTTTAAATGAGTTTCGTTGTCGACGAAATCGAGTATGTAGTTGATATTGAACAGACCAATTTGAAAAACCCGATCGCTGGAGGATTAAAATCAAATGTTTAATATATTTTAAAATTGGTCAACCAGGACCCGGCTTAGACCAAAACCTCCTAGATCACATCTAGGAGGTTTTGCTTAGACCCGGCTTCAAAAGATTGTACGAGTAGTTGTCGAAAAAAGGGAAAAAATACAAAAAGAAAACGATTTTTTCTTGATTTTTCCAGATACCACGAGTTTTATATAATATATCCCCAAATACTAAGTTATGAGATAACGAGGAAAGCAATATACGAACGCTCACTATAAATCAATATTATTTATACGTATATGTCGTTTACATATTAAATATGCTATAAAATAGCACCCGGATGCAACATTAGTATGACATTTTGGAAAATCCTGCTAGTGACCCAGAAAACATCAACTTAAAAAAAAATTGTTCAAGTTTTTGTGCAAAAAAATTGTTTCGGTTGTTCTCACGAGTAATCTGAGCATTGCGTCAGATGGAGGGTACACTTTTACATATATATACATAACTGCATTTTCCACTCAAATTTTGATTTTTCGAAGATGTCTGACTAATCGATTGGACGATCGATATAACAAAGTAAAATAAAAATATTGTCAGCTATTACTTAGAAAATAAAATAATAATAATAATACAGAAAACATAAGAAAATTGAAGCAAAGCGAAACTTTTAGAAATCTATAACATCAGGAATTATTGGCTCCATGATTTGTAAATAGGACCCTGCCAGAAGTACCTACAGTGCTGCCACCACAAGAGCGTTTTAGCTCGAGGCTAGTCGCGTTCTGTAGATGGTGTACCGTTTTCTGATCAGTGCTAAGAATCTGGGAACGTGCCCTTCTTCAAACAAATCAGTGGCACTGCTGTTCTTGGACAACCCAAAAAAGACTCGTACCGAGTTTTTGTATTGAACTTTCAAAATCCTCAGATTGAAAAAAAGTTTTCTTGAGTTCTCTACATGGTGCGAATTCGCCAGTTTTTTTTGTTCTACGAGTTTTAGGACGCCGTGTACAAATTGTGAACTTTCGATAATTAATCTGTTAAACAAGTTGTAGTCAATTTATCAATTTAATTAAATTGAACTGATGCCAGTGAATTTAAAATTACCGAAGGAGTAATTAAACATATTTAATTTTTAGAAAATTCTATTTACAACCGGGGTTACGACCTAGATATGCAAGAATTTGCAATGGCTTATCCTCACATCTCATTATCTCAAAACGTTAAGCAACTCTGTCCATTGATTGTTTACTTCACTTTTAATCACAATAAACTTATGAATTTATTTTTAAAATTTTAATGAAATGAGTAAAATTTAATGTTTAATTAATGAAGACAATATTATTAGCCACAATCTTGGCAGTACTTATAAGTTAAATAGATTGATTTCAATTCATCATACATTCACAAATTATCATTAATCAATCACATTTATTGTACCACACGCCACATCCATGCATAATACGAGTACATAATATAAAGTTAGGTTAGGTAAGGGTTATCTCATGTTGGTAAGACTATAATACTCACTTAACTGTATAAAAACCACGTTTAATGTGTAAAACCCACTGAAAGTGTATAATATATTGCGATAAAGTCACATATATCCAGGTTTGCAGCCAAGGAGATCAAACTGTTAACCATTTGTCTGTTTTATTGGACAGAATGATTTGCTGTGGGTCTATAAATACACCTTTGCCAGGAAAGTACCTTATGTATAGCTTATTTGTGACTGGTTGCCAATAAACTTCCATATATTTCGTTCAATTTAGCAATACCGTTTGTTATGGGATTCTTGTTTATGGGTAATTGAACGTAAGGGGATAAATCTAATGGTGTATCTGGTGGATTACTGACAAATAAAATATTTATAAAATATCTATTAGATTGCTTTTTCTATTTTCTTCCGTATCCCATTTTTTTTTTTTTTGCTTAAAGAAAGATAAAAATTCCCGGAACACGAATAACCCAACAATGTTTGAAAATCTCCTACTACCACCTCCCTAAGAGGAAAATGTTTCTTGTGTCATGATGGGGGACTTAGCCAGCCGAGGAATCAACACGCGACCCCCGGGTGGGATTCAAACGCGATGCCCACTCAGCCACTGACCGGTCTTTACTTACACATTTACCTCCTTTAGTTTCGCACTTAAGTTAGTTCGTCAGACAAGCTGTCAAGAGCTTTTTTTACATTAGCTCCACACAGGAGGCCCTGGATATGGAGGGAAATTATTTTCCTCAGGGCTTTAAGTTTATCAGAACCTCGGCGGCGGATGCATCCGAGGAAGGCCGGATCGGGAGAGACTTTTTTTTTACAATCGCTCCCCACAGGGCCTATGTCGTCTTTGGGGTTGCTGAGAGAAAGTTTTCGGAAGGAAAGGGGTATGAGGGGTGGTAGGAATCTGGAGTCAATGTGTCCAGGAGTGACGGACGTATGAATCCATCTCTCAAACTGCAAACTGGCTTTTGTTAAGCACAATTTTTGGACAGTTTACTTGTGATAAAGTGAGTTCGTCAACTTTATGCGTTTGTATAGCGTCTCTGACATTAATTACAATACCACTAGCGTTAATTATTTTACTTGTTGTGTGGTAGGTACTCAGTATAATTTTGTATCTCTTTGGAGGTGAAGTATTTATTAATCCAGCACTCGGTCAAAGCATATCAAATGTGAAATTAAGTTTTTCGAGAAATACAAGAAAGTTATCAATGTTGGTAATACTTCTTATGTTCTGGTGAATAATTTTCATTATTTAATGTGATTGATAATCATATAACTTACAACAAAAAGGCAAAGGAAACCAAGAGAACCATAAATAGGTCAAAACTCGAGCACGACCAGCAGATCAGCAGAAAGCTGGCTGCATGCCCGCATGGCAGCAGGCAATTCTGGTCGCTTGCGAGCTCAATAGGTCGCTATTTCTGCAAATCCAGTATGCCACCTCTTATCAGACCTGACAGCTCACTTGCAAACACTGCCACCGTAAAGGCTAACTTGTAAGGTAAAATGTTTGCGGATAACTCAACCCTCGATGACCAAGGTGCTGTCCCGACGTCAGTTCCTCACTGCGGTTTTCGTATGAAAAAGCTGAGGATCCGGCAACGGGAAGTACTCCATGTTTTATTTATTTATTTATTTATTACACGCCCTGATGGGCTTTTACATTATAATTTATAAGTTGAGTAACAAACAATGAAGAAAATATAATACAATGAGAAAAGAAAATACACAAAACAGTGTAACAACAAAACAAATAATAAAATAAAAATACATATTATGTAAAAATGATAAGAAGTCTCATATTCAATATAAACAAAAATTGAAGAAATGATGTATATCTATTTGTGCCTAGAAGAATAAAAGTGATAGAATATACAACGTTTATACCGATTACTTTTAAGATGAAATATAAGTCTAGCAAATGGCGAGTTTCCCAATAATTACAAAAGAGCAATTATAACTCCCATTTATAAAACAGACTGTCCTAAAGATCCACAAAATTACCGCCCGATTTCCCTTCTATCAAATATATCAAAAATATACGAGAAAATTGTAAAAAAACAAATTTGGACATTCTTAGATGAAAATAAAATAATTAATGATAATCAATTCGGCTTCAAAAAAAATACAAGTACTCACGACGCGATAGCAAAAATAACCAACTATTTATATACGGCCCTAGATTCCGATAAAAAATGTATCGGAATATTTATAGACTTGAAAAAAGCTTTCGACAGCATATCACATAAAAAAATAATAAATAAATTAAAATCTATAGGAATTAATGGAAAAGTCTTAGCATGGATAGCTAGTTATTTACATGAAAGACCACAACAAGTAAAATTACTAAATCAAGTCAGCGATTCAAAATATAGCGATTTTTCAATACCCCAAGGTACAGTTTTGGGACCATTTTTATTTATTATATATGTCAATGATATATTCAATATTTCTAAATATGGAGACATTGTCTCCTACGCTGACGATACAGTCCTTCTACTAAAAGCAAACACCTGGTCTGAATTAATCAAAATGGCAAATACAGATATCAATGCACTAAAATTATGGTTTGATAAAAACCTGTTGACTTTAAATTCTAAAAAAACCTATTATTTACCATTTTTCATTAAAAAACAAGAAACACCTAAAGAAATAAACTTAATTATCCACTCTGTGACAAATACAGAAAACCACAAATGTAATATATCATGTTCAAAAATAGAAAGCAAAACTGATATTAAGTACCTGGGCATAACAATAGACCAGCGTTTAAAATGGTCTCCACACATAAACATTCTGAACAACAGAATAAGGAAACTAACATATATATTTAGATGTTTAAGAGATATTTTAAACGAAAAATTACTTAGAACCACATACTTCGCTTTCTGTCAATCAATTATACAATACGGCATTATAGGATGGGGCGGTACATATAAAAATCAAACACAAACAATTTACATATCACAAAAACTAATAATAAAAACAATTTTAAAAAAACCCTACTCACATTCGTCAGAACTTTTATTCAAACAATTTAAGGTTAGAAAATTAAGTGGATTATACTTTTATCATGCAACATTACAAATTTATAAAGATAATATTAAAAATCAAGTTGCACCCTTTAAAAATAACAGAAGTCTTAGACAAACATCAATACTTCCCACTCCAAAATGTAAAAAAAAAATTGGACAATTGAGTCATAAATATCTCGGAGCAAAATTTTTTTAATTCATTACCAGAAAAAATTAGAAACATGAATACCAATATAAAAAATTTTAAAACTCACCTCAAAAATTATACTGAAAACTTAAACTGAATGATATAAAAAAAGCAATACAATAACACCCCCCCATACACACAAGCCTTGCTTAATTATGGGGGTACATCAAATATTCTACTATGTAATTAATTACTGTATAAAAATTATTTGTAATTTATGTACCTTCTATTACTAAAAAAAAAAAAAATATATATATATATCACCTAGATTAGAATATTTATTTCCGAGACTGTGAAGTCTCGGAAACGGAGAATTTTGATAAGCTAGTGTCCTGGTGTTATTGAAGTAGAAGGGTAATAAATGTCGACATTATTTTTGGGGAACATGGATATTGATAAATTGAAGTAATTCAGAACAGTCAATTTTGTAATGCAGTATTTTATGTAATAGTATTAAATCTGTGCTTATTCTTCTTTCTGAAAGTTTCAATAGAGACGTTTTATCCAGAAGATAATTGTAATCAATGTTTAGTATAGGAATATGCAATTTATAGTTTATAAACCTTAGAAACTTCCGCTGAATCTTTTCAATGTTGTCTGAATGAATGTTGTAAAATGGAGACCATAACGTAGAGTTATATTCAAGTTGGCATCTGACAAGGGTTTTATATAACATAATAAATGTGTCTAAATCATAATTTTACGAGGGCTTGATGTTAATAAAGCTAGTAGGCCTGACGGAATACCTGCCCTGGTGCTGCAGAAGTGCGCTGCAGAAATAGCTCCAATTTTGATGAAGCTTTTTAAAATGTCCCTGAAGACTTGCTCTGTGCCCTCTGGTTGGAAAAAAGCGGTTATCCATCCTATTCCAAAGAATGGTGACCGCTCCAACCCGGCCAACTACCGCCCCACGGCGATCACATCTGTTCTGTCTAAGGTGATGGAGCGTGTGATCAACGACAAACTGCTCACATACCTCGAGAAGAACAAAATTATTAACAACCGAGGACTTGTCAACAAACTGCCTTCTTAGGGACTTCCCGCATGCTTGGGTACTTGGGTTTCCGACTTCTTGAGGGAGAGGTCGATTCAGACGGTAGCTGATGGTTTCACCTCTTCCTCACCCGTGATAAATGCTGGAGTCCCGCAGGGATCGGTTCTGTTTCCGACTTTGTTTTTGTTGCACATTAACGACCTTTTGTCATGTGCACCAATTCATTGTTACGCGGATGACAGTACAGTTCATGATAGCTTTTTGTTTGACAAACCCCAAAGAGCTCACAAACTCCAACAGCTCACGGTAGCAATCTTCCGAATAGGCCCTCCATTAATATGCTTGGTGTAACTCTAAGTGACCAGCTCAGGTATGGGGGCTCCATCGAAGCCAGAGTAAAGTTAGCCTCCCAAAAACTAGGCGTACTGTACAGGGCCCGCAGATACTTTAATAGTACACAACTGCTAACCCTATACAAATCTGCCCCACGGTTGAATTTGGCAGCTACCTCTGGTCTGGAGCTCCAAAATACCTGAAAAATACCCTTCCGGTATTATAATGGAAGATGATCCCTTCGGCACTGGTGCATAGTCGGGAAACACGCCAATCGCGTGCCCAAAATTTGTACACCGTTGACATTTGTCACATGAGAATGGCTCGTTTCTTCGACTCGTTCATGTGTTCAACAGCTCGGCTGTGGAATGATTTGTCGTCCTCTGTGTTTCCTCCTTCCTACAACATGGGTCTCTTCAAGACCAATGTTCATTCCTTCCTCTCCTCAAAAAGACCCTCCACGCAGCATCCCAGATGACATAGGTCCTGATCGAAATTATTTTCCTCTGGGCCTCCCGTGTGGAAAAAAGCTGTTTTTTTTCAATAGCGGTCTTTTTCGCTAAGTAAAGTAGGCGTTCATTGTTGATGTTAAATGTTCCGATGTATATACTGGTGTTAGCGGTCCGGAGAGGCCTATCCAGCTTGTGTTGAGTTTGCTTTCCTTACTAGCATCGTTGAAATTGTACCTTTTTACGCAGAATCCAAGTGTATGCATTTGAACCGCGCAATTATACGCCTGGTTTTTGTTGGGGTTGGCCTACCAGGTTGATTCAATATTATTTCTCGAGGAGGCTGTATGTGTGTATTTATTTACTTTTGTTGAATATTAAGTAGTATTATTTTGTTTCATGAGTAATTGTAGGCAAGAACTCTAAAATATTTATTGTAATTTTATTTATGCAATCAGATGATGTGATACACAATAATGTGTTTATATTGTATATACAATGTACCTACATGTACATAATCCAATCTAATATGCTGTGTGTATTGTAATAGGATGATATTAATCTGTAATGCACAAAAAAAAATTACGGTTTATAAATTTTCTCATTCGGTAGATCCGATTTTCTCTCTCTCTCCTCTTCGGCCTCCGGTATTACTCTTCTTTCAGCAATAATTTTTTTTTGGGTTCTTGTTCGTCAATTTTAAACTCGAGCACTGTAAATTTCGAATTCCGTTTTTTTTGACGAAATCTATGCTTTTCAGTTTGTGCATTGACTTTTTAAGTTCATCCTCAAATCCTCGACATCTTTGTTAAGGAAGGTTATCGAAGCCTTGAATTCTTTGAATTCTTCGTATATTTCTGCCACTTTTGATTGGATGTTCTTAAAACCTTGGAGTTCTACGTTGATTTGACGGAGTACTGCTCCATAAGAAGAGTTTGTTCTGGAATTAGGCCAGGTTTAATGACGTTGGCAGGAGGAGGGGCGTTCTCCTCTCTCAAGTTTTTGTCTTGCATCCACTGCATTTGATGTTCGTGCGTTTTTCTTGGGGAACTTCCGATATTGCCCCTCGCTAATACAATAAAATGGCGAGTTTCTTCGCAGAAAGAGTACTAGAACATTGAATCCTTTGTGATTGGTTTTGAACACTTCCTGGAGGTAAAATTCTCCATATTTATTTTTTATTACTGTTACTTACAAGGACACAAAAATAAAAACATTTAAAATACAGCGTTAGAGTCGTTCGATCGTATTGTATTTATTGTAATGTTTTATCATTTGCACTTCTATATTTATTTTTATAATTATAATATTTACGCAAATAAGATGAAAAACAAAAAAAAAAGTCTTCATTTATTTACAGTCAGCGGGGTTTGAACTGACATTCTTCGGAACTCTTACTCTTGCAGTTATGTCACCACGCCAAAATCTGCTTTTGTTCTTCCGTGACATATTTACTACGATAACAGTCCCAGCAATGGAATTTGAGAATTTATTTCAAATTATGTTGAAAAAAACAGAAGGAATATTTTTTTCAATCAGTGACATTCGAACTGACTTTCTCCGAATGTTAAGGAAGCGTTTTCACAAATGGACCACCGGTCGCCTGTGACGTATCACCAAATAATTATAATATTACTTGTCCGAGCACAGGTACGTACACTTAACAGATTTTTAATCACCTAAAATTTCTATAATCAGGTCGTTTACACTTGACTTAATTGGATAGTTTACTAACGTTCTGCAGGAAAACACCAACCGAAGTATTGTTCGATGTTTAAGTATTATTAGCTTTACATTGGAAGCATTGTTTAGCATGTTTGAAAGGAGGTAAATCAGTGATTTAAATATTGTATTATGCTATTAACACAATTTAGATAATATTTAAACATCCTCTTGCTTTGATTTTGAATACCGTAAAATCTGAGGCATACATAACAATCAAATAACAATTAAATATAACAATCAAAACACGGGATGTCCAGTTATCTATTCATATAACATTTCGATAATCTAGCATTTCCAATAAAAACTATTTGAAAATTTATGTACGTAGGTATTAAAAACATACGAAATGTGTCAACCCTGCTCTAAACCTTACAACAAGTAGCTGTGTAATGTGTAATTATTTTTCAAAAATTCTGCCAGCTCTTGGTCGTTCAGTAGTCATACTTTGGCAAGCAAGGGGGTGGCATCTTCGTAAAGTTGTTGACACTGTTGCCAAAATTATTATTACCCTAGCAGCCGTGTTTACTTTGTGGTTACTTGTTTGAATTTTTCAAAATCAAGTTTCGAACAAGATGATGTTCTTTCAGCCTGTGTTTGTTTTATCATTATTCTGTTTTAGTAATGCAGTGTTTGCACGTAAGTGTTAATATTATTAATCTTAATTTTAAAACAGTCTGGCGCTACACAATTTGTGCTACGTTTTTTGCCCGTAAAATCAATTTCATCTATTTGACTTCTAGAAGGAACAAGGACGTCATATTAAGTCTATTGTAAATAACGACTTAGCAACTTCTAGGTTAGGTTTGTAATTATTGACACCACTTTTTATGACTTTATATAACTATTATGTTTGTTAATGTTCTGTTTAGTTATGGAACAGTGGATAAGCGATATATTATGAAGTACAAGTAGGTGAATGTAAAAATCGGGGACGTCATATACAATCCTGAAAGCGTATTTAAGCAAAAAAATTACTTGAGTCCAGACAGGAGACGGATCAGTAGAAATATTTGTGACCAAGTGTCACCCAGACGTCGCGGCTTCAATCCCCTATAAGTGAAATCTTACGTCGTCGCACAATAATCAGTTCCTTTTATTATCAAGGGAAAAGGGATAGTTAAAATATTTACAGATTATTTTTAATGTTGTCCCATTCTCTGCCAAACCTTTGTAGAAATGGAGCGATTTGTTTCAATATCACAGTAGACGCAAACTTGGAAACAGTAAAAATGAAAGAAGATTATGGTAGATAACTAATGATACCTAACGATAAATTACATAAAAAACATACGTTCAAATAATGGTGATTGTATATAAATATTTGTATTGTTTCATGCCAAAGCAACAGTTTTTTTTAATGTAGTGAGCAATGTATTTTATTTGATTTAAATAAAATATTTCCTAAGGTTATTTAGACATATCTTAATTATTATGGTTGCTAACTTGTTTTAACTTGTAACTGAATCTAAAATTATAAAAAACATTGACAAACTTAACACAAATACAGCCAATGGTCCAGATGAATTAAGCTTTATCACAATCAAGTCTATTAGACAACACATTTCCATGCCCCTTCAACACATTAATTTTTTATTCCTACTTTGAAACACATTTTCCCAAAAATTGTATAATATGCTACATCAAAATGCTACCTAGAGCAAAGTGGCTCAGTTGAACGAGAATGAAAAGATCCGGTTCAGTGAATCGGCTCAATTGAACGAATGAATTAAGCTACGGACACACTTGCTCATTAGAAGCCAAAGAGGATGCTACCTAGTAGCAATTGCTACCCGCTCACTCGTTCGCAAAGATCCGCGAACCGCGAGTAAGTGTGTTCGTAGATTTACGGATCCGTATGAAGGTCCGGGTCACTGAGCCAACTCGTTCGCGAACGACTCACTTCTCTACGAACTTCGAATTCAAAATGGCCGTCATCGATCAGCTGGTAGGCGCTGTATCGCCTGTATCTTATTTGCCTACAATTTTTGCAGTGTGCTGGTGATGCTCCGTTTGAGATAGTATTGATTTTAAAAGTAAAAAAAATAATAATTTCAAACAATTTCTATACCACTCTCCCGTAATAATATTGAAAAATATAATAACATAATAAATATAATATAATAAATAAATAATTCCACCTAAATAATGTTTTAAGTACCATACTTTCTTCCGCATAACTGTCATACGATTCACTATACGTGCGGTGTTTTTCGGGGATCTTGAAAAATTTTAACTTTGAAAATTATTTTAAATATTAAAACAAACTCTAAAACAAAAATATGCAGTTATTTAAGTCAGAAGGTCATTATTCATTAAAAAATGGACTGGAGTTCTCTATTACGTGCTTCATTAAAAATAAAAAATAAATGACTGGAGTTCTCTATTACGTGCTTAGCGAGGCAAATTGCCATTAGGAATCAATTGCTCAAACAAATGCCTTTAATAAATATTGTCGTTAGTCAAATTATATACCAAGTGCGTCATTAATGGGCGCCTAAATAACAGGTTTTAATTTTAAATACATTATTTAACAATTTTTCTAACACCTCTCTTCCCAAGTCAATTAACCATTTAGTTGTTACTGATCATTAGTTTGTTTGCTTCGGTGTCGCAACCTTAATATGTAGAGTGGCGCAATACTACCAGTTTAATTTTGAATCTTATTGTAATGTGGGGCTTAATTTCGGTTTACGGAAGGTCTTCCAAAATAATAAAACTTTTTTTTTTTATACTAACTATTGGCTGGAGAATCCGAATCCGAAAGAATTTTTTTTCGGAAAGCAATATTAACAAAGTTACACGACTTTAAAATTTTCTATACGCATACATGAAAATCGACATATTGGAAGTATTATGACAGTTTAAAGTCATAGAAACAGCCACATAAAATTAAGTGTTGCCATATCAATAACTAACTTAAGTAATTATTTTTTATAAATTTTACTCACTTTTGGCCTAAACGCTAAACTACTTGAAAACAGGGATATTTTTTTAAATTGACGCGAGCAGGCGGTATAAAGGGGCACAAACCATGTGACACAAACCTAGCGTAGCCGTTAAACTACTTGAAAACGTAGGCTGTTTTTTAAAATTGACGCGAGCAGGCGGTATAAAGGGGCACAAACCATGTTACACAAACCTAGTGTAGCCGCTAAACTACTTGAAAACAGGGATGTTTTTTGCCGTGACGCGAGCAGGCGGTATAAAGGGGCACAAACCATGTTACACAAACCTAGCGTAGCCGCTAAACTACTTGAAAACAGGGATGTTTTTTTGCCGTGACGCGAGCAGGCGGTATAAAGGGGCACAAACCATGTTACACAAACCTAGCGTTAGGTTAGGTTAGGTTAGGGACGCGAGCAGGCGGTATAAAGGGGCACAAACCATGTTACACAAACCTAGCGTTAGGTTAGGTTACGCATTTTTAAGACTACGAATTTTCATACTTCGTCGATTTATAAGGTATGTTTGATGATATTATTGCATGGTAACATTTAATTTTGTGTGGTAAAACATTTTTCTAGTTTATCTATGACTTTAAACTGTCATAATACTTCCAATATGTCGATTTTCATGTGTGCCTATAGAAAATTTTAAAGTCGTGTAACTTTGTTAATATTGCTTTCCGAAAAAAAATTCTTTCAGTTTTGGATTTTCCGGCCCATAATTAGTATAAAAAAAAAAAAAAATTATTTTGGAAGACCTTCCGTAAACCGAAATTATTCCTAATGTGGAATAAGATTCAAAACATATCGGTAGTTTTGCGCCATCCTTTATAAAAAAGAATATATATGTATGTATATTTTTTTGTTCCTATATATTCTCCTCTGGCTTTATGAAATTTGCATAAAAAAATTACAAGAGGTGGGGCGCGAGTTGTATAAAAAAAAATATATTTTAATAGTTTGGCTGTAGGGAAGGAAGGACGGAGGGCGAGGAGAATCCAGGAGAGGGAAAGAGAACGAAGGGTGAGGTTTGAGGGAGGGGGGACGAGGGAGGGGGTAATACAGGGAAGATGGAAGAGGAACGCGGGAGGGGATGGGGACGCAGAAGAGGAAATAGGACAGGAATGGGGTTAGCAGGAGGAATAGGGGTAGAGGGAGGGATTAAAAATGAGACATGTAAACGAAAGCACATAGCAGAGGGATGTTTGTAAAATCCATCACAGCCATGAGTCGTTTGTGTATTTCATAAAGTTTTGCGGCAGGGAGGGAATGGTGGAGGGAGAAAGTAATCCAGGAAGAGGAGGTTCGCGGCACGGGGGACGAGGGAAGGTGGAAGGAGTGGAATGAGGAAGGAGAACAAGGGGCGGAGAAGATGCGGGAAGAGGAACATTACGGGAAAAACAGGTGTAAATTGAATAATTCATGCTTCTCACACAGACAGCTAAGGGAACGTACCCATACTACGTGACACGTTTAGGGGGGGGGGGGGGTCTTCAAAATGTCACGCACCATACAAATGAGCGGCGGGTTGCTTAGGATTTTGGTCACCGGGGGGGGGGGGGGGTTAAAAATTGCAAAAAGTTGGTCACGTAGTATGGGTACGTTCCCTAAGCTATAGATGGCCTGCTCATACACCGGAAAACCATTTGATTTTTTCGTCTACTCACGCCCTAAGATATGGTTAAGTGATCCTGTGAGTATTTTTTTTTAAACCTTTTAGTATTTCTCTGAAATTAATTAAATAAAAAAAATTTAACCCTGCGAATTTTTTTTATTTACTCGGCCTTAAATTTAAATTTAAACAATTTCCTTATATTTTATGTCGTTTGACCTCTCTGAAAATCAATATTATTTTTTTATGATTTTTTTAACGTTTTTATTTTTGGATTTATTAACGATTTATTTTTTGGTATTAAGCCGTGATATAATACAATGATATTCATTCGTAATAAAATGATTTTTGAATTCTAAAATGAGTAGATTTGACAATTCAACAAGTCCAAGTTGTACAAAACGCAATTGTAAAATTTAGTCGTCCCTAATATTTTCAAACAGAGACATAATACACCATTGCTGTTTCAGAGTGCCAAAATCTTACCTGTTAAGGCAAAACTATGGCACAAAATTATAATTCAGCATATATTTACCCCGCTGCGTAGAGAAAAATTAGAACATAAATACAGCACTAGATTCACGCGCAACGACAGGTTAATAGATCCGAAATTTAATCATAAGTACGGACAGAGAACGTTTGATTACAACAAACCGAAGATATTTAATGAAATAATTAAAAAACACTTTGTTTTTACCACGATAATCTTTATTTAATTTATTACCTGACACTATAAAGCAATGTAATTCTATGAATAAGGTTAAATATACGGTAAAAAATTGGTTATTGGAAGAAAAATATTTGTATGAAGAAATGTAGAATCTGTAGATATAATATGTAAATTATAACTTTTAAATGTATATATAACTTAACTAAGGGCACCTGTTGACAAGCAAATTCAATTGGCTTAGCAGGACTTGTTTGTTTATATTTATGTGTTAACTTTACTTTCAATAAAAAATAATAAAAAAATTATCTTCGTTACATTAACTTTTTGTAATGAAAAATAATAGACATTGATAATTTGTGTAGAGCTGAGACTACTGTCGGTTAATTTTTCTAAAGTAGGTATGTATTGTTGAGGGGCGGCTGTATCGTGCCCAGTATTGTGGGCGGCATTGTTAACTATCGTGGGCGGCTGGTGAGCGGAGCCGGCCTGTGGCTTTTATTTATTTTTTTAATATGAATACCGCACAAGAGCCTCAAGTGCCCCTGTCTGGAGCCAGTGAGACTATGGCATCCCCAATTGGGGAGTTCTATGAGGCTGAAGGTAATAAGGAGGGGAAGGAGATGGGAAAGGGGAACGTGAGGAAGTACCTGGCTATTCAGATCTGGAACCAAACACGGCTAAAAGCCATTTCAAGCAACGTTTCAATTCTGAATGGTGATCTTATACCAGGGCGATACTGAGAGTATTTTCCACTCTGGAACGTGCCGCTAATATACCATATATATTTTTTAAATTGATTAATTGTGAAACAACACAAATAAATCAAATAAAATTTATTTGCCACGCCGGGATGCGTATTTACAATCCCTACCGCGTTTCAGTCGCTTTAAATTTTCAATATCAAAATTTAAATATTTAGAAATAAAATTATTAATTTCTAATATACACATTGGAAAGATTATTTCATTTAGATTTTAGAACAATTTTTTTTTTGCAAAGTAATAAAAATTTATTAATATAGAGGTGTATTTACAATATATGGGAATACTATTAATATTTAAATATTTACAAATTAAATTATTAATTTCTAATATACACATCAGAAAGATTATTTTATCTAGATTTTAGAACAATTTTTGTTTTTGCAATGTGATAAAAAAATAACCAATATAGAGGTATATTTAAAATGTTAATTGTCGTTACCGCGACTGAATCGGTATAGGTTTTGTAAATACGCCGCCGGTATTCAATCCCGCAACCTTCGTATTGCGAGTCAAGAGCCTTACCGCTAGACCACGCCGGCCGTCTGCGAAACTGCAAGGGCGCTTTTCGCAGTGAAGGTAACCACGGTTCCGAATCACGTCATAAATAATCAGATTTGCTAGCTCGGAGGGGCGTCATCTCTGGCTGTTGTCTTAACACAAGCGCAGTATTTAGCTCGTTAGCGTGAGACGGAATATGGCAATTCGAAAACTATCAAAATTCTTTGTTTACGGCCGATTTAACACGCGTTAGGCCATCACGTCCCCGAAGTAATGTCCCGGAAGTCTGGCTCTGTGCCCTCTGGTTGGAAAAAAGCGATCATTCACCCTATTCCAAAGAAGGGTGACCGCTCCAACCCAACCAACTTTTTTTTTTTTTTTTACGTGAGCTCCACACAGGAGGCCCTGAGGAACATGATTTCCCTCAGGGCCTAAGTCATCTTTATGCTCACCTATGATGCTGTGTGGAGGGTTTTTTTAAGAAAAGGTAGGAGAGGGGTGTTCTGGGAAGGAAAAGGGTTTAAGAGGTGGGTAGGAATCTTGGGTTCAGTATGTCCTGGTCATCCGCCTCCAAGACCTAGACAAACCTCACCCCATGAACCCGGGAACCCCTGCTAAATCACCAAACGTAGCAAACCAACTACCGCCCCATAGCGATCACATCAGTACTGTCTAAGGTGATCAACGACAAACTGCTCACATACCTCGAGAAGAACAAAATTATTAACGACCGTCAATACAGATTCCGGCGGAACCGCTCGTGTGGTGATCTTCTCGCGTATGTGACGCCTGTTTGGGGGCTGTGCCTGGTACGTTTCGGTGAGACCCAAACGGTTGCACTGTATATTTCCAAGGCCTTTGACCGGGTTTGGCACCGAGGACTTGTCAACAAACTGCCTTCTTAAGGACTTCTCACATCCTTGTGTACGTGGATTGCCGACTTTTTGAGGGAGAGGTCGATTCAGGCAGTTGCTGACGGTTTCACCTCTTCCTCGCATTCGATAAATGCTGGCGTCCCACGGGGATCGGTTCTGTCATCGACTTTATTTCTGTCGCACATCAATGACCTCTTGTCATATACACCGATTCATTGTTACGCGGATGACAGTACAGTCCATGATAGCTTTTTGTTTGACAAGCCCCCAAAGAGCACACAAACTCCAATTGCTCGGAGGGCTTTACCTCGGGCGGTTACCTCGAGAGTGTTTTCTCTTGGTGTAAGAATAACCTCGTCGAATTTAATGTTTCAAAGACCCAATCATGTTTGAAAACGTCTAAAAGGGATCGAAATGAAAATCTAGTCTCCTTCAACGGAAGCAATCTTCCGAACAGAACCTCCATCGATATGCTTGGTGTAACCTATTAACATTGAACACTAAACCTATTAACTTTGAACATTGAAAAAAACTATTATATAATTTTTAGTATAAATAAAAAAAACTCCTGGCACCTTTAACATAAAAATTCCTTCAAATAAATACACATCAAAAATATTAACTTGCCAAAATAATGAATGTTTATGCATAGCAATTAAAAATGAAATAAAATGTTTAGGTATAATAAAAGATAGTAACCTTAAGGGAAAACTCACTTTACTAATATTGTAAATAGATTAAGAAAACCCATTTTCATTTTTATTAATCTAAGAAACATAAAAATTCTTAAAAATATATATTACGCTCTAGCCCATTTAATAATACAATATGGTATCGTTGCATGGGGGGAGCATATAAAACTTAAATTTTACCGCTGGAGGTTACTCAAAGGCTAATAATCAAAATTATTATTAAAAACCACCATATTATTCAACCTCACAACTTTTCCTAGATTTTCAAGTTCCACCGTTAAAAAATACATTTATTAAAAATACACTCCTTCATATACACAAAGATATTGCAAAAAAATCACACCATGCCATGTTACGTGTTGAATGCAGTAGATAAAACTTAATGGGTCGCTTATGCACTCCATTAATGTATACCAGCTTCGCACAACATTACTACATTTACACTGGAATAATATGGTTCAATCAACTAGCGACAGGGCCGAGGTTAGAACTTGATTATAATAAATTTAAAAATAAAATAAACTATTCTATCATAAATAATTTACCTAATTAGAATCAATTGACATCTTATTTTTCTTATTCCATTATTTTTATTTTTTTATTTTGAATATTAAACTATATATTATTATTTTTTTTTTTTTTTCAAAAGAAGCAAACACATTGTGACTTGACATTTTAAATAAATAAAAAGAAAACACTTTGTTTACGTCACTTTATTGATATTTCTTCCGTCTACTCTAAACTTTCTTGATCTGACCTTATCGATTATTGAAAATAAAATTCACTTTAACATATTTAGAAAACCTACCTTCACAGACACCGTAATTCATAATACATCCAACCACCCAACCTCACATAAACATTCCGCTTTCCACTCAATGATCCATCGATTAGTCACAACCCCTTTGTCAAATGTTAATTATACTAATGAATTAAATACGATAAAATTAATAGCTCACAATAATGGATACGAAACACAGCTCATAGATAGAATCCTAGCAAAAAAATTAAGATCAATATCCATAAATAAATACATTTACTCTAGTCCAATATCTTTTAATAATAATAACATTAACCGCGAATGGCGAAGAATTTTGTATATTAATAACCTGTCCTCTTCGTGTACAATTAAATTCCCACCAGAAATTAAACCAGCTTTTTACACGAATAACAACTTAGGAAAACTTTTAATTAATGCTAAAGACGGTGAGGACATATTAAGCCACTCGGGCGTTTATAAAATTAGTTGTAACGATTGTCCAGCATTCTATATTGGACAAACGTCACGCAATGTGGAAACTAGAGTAAAGGAGCACATAAGGTGTCTAACCAGTTCAGGGTTTTCAGAATTCGCGGAGCACCTAATTAACAAAGATCATACTTTTAACCGGGATACGGGTATTAAAGTCCTACACAAAAATGGGATAGGATTAAGATTAAATAACTTATAAGCTTTAGAAATTAAAAAATCAGTTAATGCAAAGGCTGAAATCATTAATAATCAACTTAATTTAACATTCAGCCCTATTATAAGTATGTTTCCCGTTATCCCACTCGCTCCTCCCCCACTTCCCTCCCACAACTGACACACTGTCCCTCTCTTATATACTGTCTCTTTCTTTTACCATTTGTATATATATATATATGTATATTTCCCTGTATTTGTCAGTATTTTATATTCAGTCCTGATGATGGTACGGAGGTACCGAAACCGGTAGACGGAAGAAATATCAATAAAGTGACGTAAACAAAGTGTTTTCTTTTTATTTATTTATATATTATTATATTTGAAAAATTCCTTTCAATTTTATATGCATAATTTTTTTAGTTTTTGTCTTCAAAAAAAAAATTCTAAGTGACCAGCTCAAGTACGGGAGCTCCATGAAAACCAGAGTTAAGTTAGCCTCTCAGAAACTAGGCGTACTATATAGGGCCCGAAGAGACTTTAATAGTACACAACGGTTGAATTTGGCAGACACCTCTGATCTGGAGCTAAAAAAAAATACCTTGAATCTGTGCAGAAACGGGCGGTCCGTTTGATAGATTCTCCCATCTTAACAGATGGACTGCAATCTTTAGGGCATAGGCGTCAGGTGGGAATGCTGTCCTTATTCTACCGGTATTACAAATGAAGATGCTCCGAGGAACTAGCGTCATTGATTCCTTGGCACCGGTGCATAGTCGGGAAACACGCCAAACACGCGCCCAACATTTGTACACGGTTGACATTAGTCACATCAGTACGGGACGTTTCTGTGACTCGTTCTTGAGTTCAACGGCTCGACTGTGGAAAGATTTGCCGGCCTCTGTGTTTTCTCCCTCCTACAACATGGGTCTCTTCAAGACCCATGTTCACTCCTTCCTTTCCTCGAAAAGACCCTCCACATAGCATCTTCAAAGATGACATAGGCCCTGAGGAAAGTTATTATCCTCAGGGCCTCCTGTGAGGAGTTAATGTAAAAAAAAATCACGATAATTGCAGAATCGTCCTTCAGAGGATTAATTCGACGTATGGAATACTACGGCAAGTCCATTATCAATAGAAAAGAACCGTATATGTATACATATAATGTGAATCAAATTTGTACCTACATTCAAACTGTGTGCACGCCAAAAATTTCCTCCGCCAAAATCAATTGAATTCGAAGTGTATAAATAGAAATAATTTTAAAAATATTGGCTAATATAAAACTATGGAAGAGTGGGATACATGTACATATTGTACATCCTTCTACTTTAATAATTAAGAAACGCCCTCAAATTAGGCATTTAAAGTGATTCGGTGATTGCTGTTATTCAGTGCTAGTTTTGTCGCAAAATAACAAAATACTCTACCTGCCAATTTAAAAGCCAATAACACTTAATAAACCAACATTATCACGCTCAACGGTAATTAGGCCGTGGCCTGGGGGACAGCGATACTAACATCTTTCATTACGGTGCGGAAGGGGAACAGAGCTCGCTCCCTAGTGGATCCAATTTTTTTTTTAAATTATAATAAGACAATCGGCTCGTTAACCGTTAAGCTTAACCCCACCTAGTGCAATACACCAAAACTTTAAGATGAATAGGCAGAAGAAAGACCAAAAAAACCCCATCTACCGATTCAGAGGACGATTGCAACGCTAACAAAACGATTAAATTCATGGAAAAGAAATTCGAAGATCTGTCAAAACAACTATTGAAAGATCAAATAAAAAATAAACTTGAGACTTTAATAAATCTATCTTTCGTACAATGTATTATTAATGAAGATTAGGTGGGTAGGTGTTAAACTGTCAAATTAGTATAAGCTTTCCACGAAGAAGGAACGTTTGTTCCGAAACCGGTTGGATTTACGCATTATATAAGTGTTTTATACAAAGTTGAATTATTTCATTTGTATATAATGGATAACCACAAAGTTATAACTTCATTCAAAAATATATAAAACTATAAAATTAAACAAACTGGAACAAATGCACAAAGAAAATAATATCAAAATACAGGGAGTTCCATTTAAAGATAATGAAAACATAACAAAAATAGTGAACAACATAATGAAAACTATTAAATGCGAAGCAGAATCCTTAAAAATAACCAATATTTACCATATCGAAAACAGAAATCCTTTAAACAGCCATTGTTGATTCATTTCAAAATAAAGAAATTAAGGACCAAATCATCGCCCAAAAAAGGAAATATGGTGTTTTGTCCACAAAAAACTTTAACTTTCCGGAAGATAACCAAGTTCACATTAATGAACAACTTACACCACAAAATAAACACCTCCTGTTCCTTGCAAAATCATCAAGATTCGGATACAAATTCATCTGGGCGAAAAATGGAAACGTTATGATGAGAAAAGATGAATCAGCCCCAATCATCCAAATAAGACAGCCGGAAGACATTCCCTCAGAATAGAGGATCAAGTAACCGTATTGCTCGTATAAATAACTTTTATCTTTCAACATGCCTGACGAAATTTTTTTGTAAGAAAATTATGTTTGTAATAATACTAGAGAACTTAATAATCACATAAAGATGTAAATTTTTCAGTTCTTAATATGAATATACGCAGCTTAAGAAAGTATTTCGACGAACTCTGTGACCTTCTCGATTGCCTAGATTTTTCTCCGAGTATTGAAATTTTAACAGAAACACAGATGAAAGAGGTAATCCCCTATAACCTTCCAGGATATGTCACCATTTCATCTGAGATCAAACATACTAGGCACGATGGAATCACTGTATTTGTGAATAATTGTCTTAAGAAAACTGCCTTCAAAATTTTAGATTTCTAAACAGCTAATGCAATTAAATTAACATTCAACCACAATAACTGTAATTATTTTATATTAGCTCACCATAGATCACCTTCTTTAAATGAATCTCTCTTCACTAACGAACTTAATTCATTTTTTAAAACGACTCACAGAAATAACTTCAACTTTGCAATATTAACTGGTGATATCAATATAAACATTCATGAAAATAACAAAAAACAAACTGTATAAATGAATACTTACATTGTTTGCCATGTGAAGGATATCAGTCGTATATAAATTCACCAACAAGAGAAAATCTGAATAATTCCACGACTCTAGATCACATATTTGTAAAAACACACAAACACGTTAAAACTACATCCTCAACTCTAAAAACACACATTAGACAATTACAGACCTATCTCTTTAGTTTTAAACCTGTCAAAAATATTTGAAAAAAGTATCAAAAATAGAGTAATGAATTACCTTGAACAAAACAAAATTCTGTCCAAAAATCAATATGGTTTTAGAAGTAAACTAAGCAGTTAAGATGCAATATTCGATATGACGAAAAAATTATACATATCTGTCCATCGAAACAAAAATGTCTAGATATATTTCTAGACTTTAGAAAAGCCTTTGATACGGTAAATCACAATCTACTTATAAAAAAAAATTATCAAATAGGTTTCAAAAAAGATATATTAAAAATTCTCACTAATTATCTCAAAGACAGAAAACAAAAAAACAAAAACAGGGAATTTTTATAGTACTGAAACAAGTATAAAAAATGGAGTACCACAGGGTACGGTGCTAGGGCCAGTAATTTTTCTAATATACATAAAAGATTTATGTAATGTTGTAATCCCTGGTAATATTGTATCTTGCGCTGATGATACAGCGATAATAGTTAATGGAAAATCCTTGCTTGAAACTTATTTAAATGCATAAAAATGTATTGCACATGTCTCATCATGGCTAAATAGTAATAGACTCTTCCTAAACTACTATAAAACATTTTATTTACCTTTTTATAAAACCTTAAAAACAAACCACCCACTAACCTTAAAATCAGAATACATAATGCTAATTGTAATCAAGTAACATGTTGCTTTGAACTTGGAAAAGTTGAAAAGATCAAATATTTGGGTATATATGTTGACACAAATTTAAATTGGCAATCACAAATTAATAATACCATTTCTAAATTAAGATATCTTACATACATATTTTACAGACTTAAAGAAGTACTGAATATTGACAAATTGAAAATGACTTATGACTTACTCTGTTGCAATCTTCACTCATGTACGGAATAATAGGACGGGGTAGTGCGCTTGATGCTTTTATAAAACCTTTACAAACAACTCAAAATTATATTATCAAAGTTATGTACAACAGAAATAAAACATTTTCGACAGATGCTTTATACAAAGAATCTAAACTATTCAGTCTCCGCAAACTATTTATAATGCATACTATGAAATATATCTATAAAAACATAAACAAATTCGAAAAAAATGGAAACAGAACCCATTGCATAAAAGAGTTAAAAATATGGCTGAAATATAGATGTAAAAACTCTATTTATTTAAATTTACATCAGTTTATGTTTCTCACAAATTTTTCACCTATTATTACATTGTATACCTAGTCTAGGGTGGATCGCCATTGTATGGAATTTTTTTATTTTTTATAAATCACTTTTTGCGGGGTGCTTAGTAGATGCTCTAGGTACATACAATTAAGCATACAAAATATCAATTTAAAATTTTTATGACAAGTACTGCCCCAAAGCGGTTGAATTATTTAAAATCTGGTAAAAAAATGTCCCTTTATAAAACAGTTTTGTGTCAATATTAATACTTTAATTTTTACTTTTACATTTCATGATGAATAAAAATTGCCGCGCCTTAAATAATAATATTAAAAAATTTGATAATATTTATTTTCCCGCGAAAATTTGACAAATTGCTGAGTCCATTTTCGCGCCTCGCTCCACCGCGCAGGGACGCGGGGCCGCGGGGGTTTTGCATGCGTTATTGCAATTATCAGTAAACAATTGAAGTTAGCGTCGCGAGCACGTCTATTTGAGTAATTACAGTTTACAATTATTATTTGGAGTTCAAGTTAAACAAAATAACAATGAGTTTACGCAGCGGTGACAAAAACTGTCCTTTGGTTGTGGTGCGGAATTACCAGCTAGTGTGTTACCAAGTTATGAAGACACGATGAAATATTTTATTCGTGTCTCGCAAAGCGCAGAAAAATGATTTCAGGATTTGGTAAGAGATACTAGTGAAATTGTTGCTACTAAAATAGAAAATATTTGGAAACGAGCATCTCTACCGATCGTGGAACATCGCACAATTTTGGCGCGAATAAAGGACTACCTACCATGAAAAATATTGGCCGATTCTTAAACCATACAAAGGTAGAAAGCATAGTGAGGGTTACCTTAAAAAACTGGATGATTTCAAAAGACGCAGCCAGACGTTATTTGATATCGCTGCTTGCAAATGTACTTCGTTCGAAAATGGTTTTTGTTCGCAAGATCGAAAAGTACCTATTAAAGAAAGACATTTTTAATAGATCAAAGAGGCGACAGAAAAACAATGATTGGTTCTTTGGATAGAAAAACTACTAAGCAAAATGAGAGCAATATGTTAAGAAAATTAAAGCGCTAACTATACCAAGAAACACAACAAACATCTTTAGATCAACCGTCCACATCTCGCAGTATAGTTTCATGTTTTACTAATGTTGATCTTCCAACTGACCAACAATACTTAATAGGAAAGTTACTCAAGAACTGTGAACATCTTCTTGTGATTTTCAAGCAATAGAATGCAACTCACCGGACATTTCAAAATTCCGTGACGACGTTAGCACATACCAGTTTTATTTATTGGAAATGTGCCGAGCAATCGCCGAAGTACAATGTAACGAAAACTTAGCGAAAAGAAACCCAGGTAAAATCTGTCATTCGCGATGGTTAACAACAGCCAATACTATTCTTCGACTTTACATTTCAACCAAGAATCCGACAGAAAATAAGGTGATATTGACTGAATTTGTGCTAAGAGTGTATGCTCCGATGTGGTTTAAAATAAAAACACAACCTTCGTGTGTTTACGGGGCGAGACACCTCCACGAAACCATAAAATTGTCTTGTTACCTTCCAGAGCATTTGAAAAAGGTGGTAGATCCCGTAATTCGACGCAAAGGATATTTTGGCTACAGCGAAGACATACTTATTAATATGCTAAACGACGAACGAAGAAAAATTAGAGAGTTGGCTCTGAGATGGATTCTAAGTATCCGGGAACGTATTCAGGGTTCTCTCCAATAAGAGTATTTAAGTTACCTACTTTTAATTTCAACACAGCAGACTTTATTGACTTGATCAACTGGGAAAAACCATCAGAACCACTTCTTACAAAACTGATATCTAGCGAGATAATAATTGATGCCATTGCAGACCACGAAATTATCGAATCCAACATTTTGTGTGAGTTCCGATCGATGCCCTGTCACACGCAAGCAACGGAAAGATGCATCAAAGTGGTTCCGTCATCATGCTGTTTGCGGCCCTGAAAGACGTGAAGGGTGGATACAAAACAAGCTAGAATTTTGTCGTATAATGCCAGTATTCAATTCGAAGATGTACTATCAAACACAATAATTTTTATGATTTTTGACCTTATTTTTTAACATTGTTTGTGTGGCGATGGTACTTTTATTGTTTCTTGATTAGTAGATAATATTATTAGTAAATGAAAAGTTTATTTTTTTAATATTTTAACTACTTTTATTGAGCGAAGATTAAACCCTTCTTTTTCTAGTTTCTCTCTGTTTTTTTCAAATTTGAATTGACTTGGGGCAGTACTTGCACTCGAAATATCTTAATGCTGTCATAATAACTTTTGAAAGTATCCCTATAGAGCATCCATTCCACACACCGCTGCTAAGAAAAACAAAAAAACAAAAAACGAACCACGCTAATACCTACCTATTATTACACTGTACACTTATTATTACCCTGTACACTATTGTACTTTTACACTATTGTACTCTTACACTATTGTATTGTACTTGTACACTATTGAACTATTTTGTACAAACTGCAACAAATTTTAATCATGTTTTTGCTTTGTATACCATTGTTTGTTTTTTTGTAGGTACTAAAATAAAATATATTTAACTATATTACCCACGCACATGCTGCGCCTTAGTGGGTTCCTATTATTTTTATTTTTTATTAAAATACATAACCATAAAATGTAAAATTGGGAAAAATAAAGGATTTAAAAAAAAAATAAAATGCTTTGCGTCTACTTTCCGCCTGAGGGCAAAGTTTCGCTGTTTTTTTTATTACAAATTTTCATGATTTCAATTTCATGAGTTTTTGATCATAAATTTTACAGGAGGGCGTCCTGTAAAATTATGACACGCAATAGTGTACTCTGACCTCAATATAAGATCTTTGTCGGCGGACTTATTTGTACTGGACAAATTAATACTTCAATATTTTTAAATTTTCCAGAGAATTATTGTACCACTCCATCCCAGGACCCGGGGCAATGCATATTAATAACACAGTGCCCTACTCTGCTGAGCATTCTGAAGAACAAAAGTCGAGGCCAAAGTCAGACGAAGATGTTGAGAGACTCACAGTGCGGTGCCCCTCTAAAATCCGTAGCAGGTAAATATCCCCAAGTTTCGACAAAATAACCACTGACAATACAACCACAAAGTACACACTACTTACCGCAAACACTCTTTTCCATCGGGCGCAAAGAATATCATTATTCTATAGTAAAATAATCGAAAATTCATGAATCCTCTAATTTTAACCGTAGTACTTAGCATGTTCAGAAAGTAAGTATACTGTAATCATAACGGGCTGTGGTTTTTAGTGTTTCGATGGTTGGCAACACTGGGTAGAAGAGGGGGATCTCCTGACTAGAGCGAGTTTTGTAGGAACCCGATAATACTTAAACTCATATTATAGTATCCAGTTGCGTGAAAGATGTCGATATAAAATCACGCCAAGTTCTGTGATCCGCTTCTCTCTCGCGGAAGGAATAAAAACTACAAGAAAACATTTAAAGATTTTCTGAGCTCTTTTGTGACTTGAAATGGTACGTGGGTAGCTCATTACACACCTGAGAAAAAAAGACAGCCGTAACGTAGCCAAAAAATTCAAAACCATAATTTCGGGCAAAAAAATCATGGCCTCAGTGTTTTGGGACTGAAAAGGCATCATTTTGGTCGAATTATTGCAAGGAAATACCATCAATGCACAACAATATTGTGAGACCCTAACAAAACTAAAAAAGAGCATTCAAAATAAAAAGAAAGGGAATGCTGATGAGAGGAGTGTGCTTGTTGCACGACAACGCCTGTCCTCACCAGGTGCTCTTGGAGTCATTCGGTTGGGATGTTTTAAACCACCTCCTGTATTCCCTGACTTGGCGCCTTCAGATTATCAAGTGTTCACCTCCCTGAAGACATGTATGGCAGAAATTAATATTGAAACCGAGGAGTAGGTGCAGAAAGTGGCTCTGAAGAGGAGGTATTGCTGGCGGGAGATTTCTTTGAGGAGGGCATAAAGAAACTTGTGCCACGGCTCACCACGTGCATTGAACGGGATGGCGATTATGTAGAAAAATAGTCAATAGGTGTATCAACAATACCGTGTTTTTTTTAAATTACACTTTGTCTAAAAAATCTAGTACATTTACTATTTGAACATGGCTCGTATTTTTGTTCTAACCCATGAATGAAACGCGAAAATTACATTTATGGACAGATGTTTTCAAATTCTACTCAGCGTTCGTCAATTTTTATTCTTCATTTGAATACAACTTCGTATTAGTTTTAAGGTAGCAAAGCAAAGTTTTTAAATGTAAAAGGAAATTAAGTACCATGATTTTATTCTTACTGTTCACATATGTCACAGTTTGCTGCCCTTCTAATTCTGCTTCACGTCCAACACCTCTTCAGGAACGTCCAACCCCTCCTCCTACAATACCTCGCCCACTAGATCCTCAGCGTCCAACTCCTCCACAAACTTCCAACTCCTGCACCACTCCTGATGGCACCTCTGGGATTTGCATAAACATAAACAACTGCCAAAGCCTCAAGAGCTTGTTCAGGGGACCAAAGCCTCTGTCTGCGGAAACCATCAGTTTCCTGAGGCGATCAGCATGCAGAGGTCCTGCTAGTTACAACATATGCTGCGGTGTGTCAAGACCTCCAACAACTTCCAAAGCGCCGGTTACAAATCAGGTAAAAAAGTCTTTGAACAATTGTCTTCTACCTGTCATTCCATTTTCTGACTCACTATCAGTGAAGTTTTCTATGGGTCTGAATGCAAAACAATACTAGTGGCTTTCAGTGTCAGCTATGTTTCGTTTTACATTTCATTGCCTTTTCAGCGTAACAACCATTACTAGCCTTCCTGTTTTGAACGTGATGTCCATGAAGAGTTTTTGATTCCGGATATGTGAATAACTGATCATGTTAAATTGCGCAAAAGATTTTGTTTTTAATTGGATTAAGTGAACAATATTGTCCAAAGTGTCTTAATATTTGATTGGTATTTGGGGGCAATAAAAAGTATTTTCTCTGGCAAGTTTATAATAAACAGTTGTAAATATCAAGGAATTAAAAATAAATTTTCAAAAGATAAGTAATTTTTTTTTATACTCCATGTCATAATAAACTTAATTATGCCGACATAAACATAATGGCAATTAAATTAGCACCGTTTCATTCAACGAGTTACTTTCAATGTTCTGGTATCGAAAAGTTTGTTAAAAACTTTTTAACACAGAAAAGTCTTTTATAGGCTTCCAAACTTCAGGTTTCATGGCTTTGAAGGACCCTTTTGGCGCTGCTACGAAAACTTGCAAAGTGCAATAATTTAAAACATTAATAATTAAAAATAATTTATTATGCCTCCGCATTCCGCATTTCTACCGATTTATAATATATTTCTATTCAGTTTTTAAGTTCCTGAAAAACGTACGATATTTTTGTACACTGTTGAGCCGAAACGGTAATTATATGAAATTCACCAAAAATTGTTGAAAAAATTGAAGTAGGCTCCAAAAATGATTGAAAACACATTTTTCCTGTTATTTAACACGTTATACCTACGTAGCCTACCTATTATAGCTACGAAAAAAACACAGGTATCTTGAAATGTAACGTAACCTGGTTACGTTTTTAGATTTTCAACGTAAGGATTTGTTGAGAGATTATTGCTCTATTTTAAACGAGTCGTGTTATATTAAATATTTTTACTATTACTAGTTAATTATATTCGTATTTTTTTATACTAGCGCTCTCTCCCTTACATACTCTTTACATACCAGATATATTCTTCTTCTATTTGAACGCTTACTATCGGGCCTTACATAAAGAAGTTTTTGTATTCACTTAAGCAAGGGTATCTGCTAGTGCATGCTCTCCGAACCCATCGCACAGCACAGCTTTAACTGAAGGGGCCAATGCTCATGGTCAAAAAAGTATTTAAAAAAATATTATTCTCCATTCCAGAATCGAATTGAACCAGCGGTGAACATTGATCATCTCCTACCAAGTCCAGATAAATGTGGAGAAGACGCCGGAGAGGAGAGCATCATAGGAGGCAACGCGACCAACATTGACCAGTATCCTTGGCTGGCACTCGTAGAGTACAAAATTTCCATGGATTCTACCACCTTCGGGTGCGGAGCGACGCTCATCAGCAAGCGATACGTCATAACGGCTGGACACTGCGTATTGACTCAACTTGGCACTCCGTAAGCACATTTTTTTTATCATGTGGTGGAATTTTGACCCCTCCTCAAAATTTTCTCTATTAACTGCGGTCCTTCCTCATTTGCCTCCAGTCATCAGCCTTTCCAGTTCAGCTTCCAACCCCTTCCATGCAGTAACAACTTTTTTTGATTTATCTCTGGGTCGCTTCTTCTTGGGCGCAATCGCAAATAATATATGATTATTGATCAATTATTGATCATCAATTCTGAACTACGCTTGGTACTTGATATTAAGTTTTGAACTCTTTTTTAATGTATTAAAGTGAAAGATACTTCTTTTCGTCGCAACAATATTTATACTGTAAAGTTGTCTAGGGAAGGAGAAGAACCGCAATATGGATTATTATCCTGAGAGACTTTAAATACGCCAACATGTAAAAGAACTAGAGATACGACTCTAGTTCTTTTACACGTTGGCGTGTTTAAAGTCGTAGTCATAATGCATTCAAAATTCACAAAAAATTGAAGGAAATTACAGCCACTTCTGGAAAAATTACTCCATCATGTTTAATTGACGATTCCAATAAATTAATATTGGATGAAAAGGATATTTTACAAACATGGGAAAAGTATATGCATGATACATTCAAAGATATTAAACCTGACAATAATATTCCTAATGATCAATTGCATGGACCATCGATTTTAAAATCAAAAATTCTTCATGCGATAAAGACTTCAGACAATAGAAAAACGTGCGGACCAGACGATATTCCAGTTGAGGTATTGAAGATCTTTAATGATGAAAATGGTGACTACCTTTTGAGGTTATTGAACTCTACATATGACACAGGGAATGTACCCCAAGATTGGCTACAATCCACCTACGTGACATTGCCTAAAAAACAATACCCTAAGAAGTGCTGTGACTATCGATTAATAAGCCTGATGAGTCATGTCCATAAATTATTCTTTAAAATAATACATGCCAGGATACGCAATAAGTGCGAACAGGACTTGGATGACACTCAGTTTGGCTTCAGAAATGCTTCGTTTGGGACGCATGAAGCATTATTGTCTATCGACGTACTATTGCAAAAGTGTCGTGACCAAAGAAAGGAAGTCTTTGCCTGTTTTATGGACTACGAAAAGGCATTTGACAGGGTAAAACATGCTGACCTAATGAAAATGCTTGCGGATTGTGACGTTAACAACAAAGACCATAATTTCATTAAAAACCTGTATCGGTTCCAAACAGCAGAAATAAGACACGGGAATAAGAGATCTAATGCAATTGCCATTCAGCGTGGAGTACGACAAAGCTGTACCCTGTCACCACTATTGTTTAATCTCTATTCCAACTATGTCTTTAAAAGAGCCCCAAGTAATACAGAGCACGGTCTAAAGATTTTTTAAATTTAAAAAAAAAAAAAAAAATTATTTATAATTTTTTTTGTTACATACATAAAAATATTACAACATTTCTTTTGATAAAAAGTAAAAAAAAAGATCAACGGAGTTGTCATTTATAACATAAAATGCGCAGATGGCACTGTATTACTAGCTGGCTGTATCGATGACCTCCAAGACCTATTAAATCTTGTTAATAATGCTGGTGAGCAACCGGGCCTAACAATCAGTGTCAATGAAACTAAATGGATGACATTTGGACGACTAGATCACTCTGAATCAGTGATACAGTTAAATGGTTGCAATGTCGAAAAGGTGGAAAGATTTAGGTACCTCAGCAGTATTCTCACGGTGACTCTTGAGCCAGATGAAGAGGTTAGGTGCAGAATTGAAGCAGCAAGAACTGCGGTCATTAAAATGAAATCCCTCTTCTGCAATGACAATATCAGCATAAAACTAAGGCAGAGAATGCTAAAATATTATGTGTGGTCGGTCTTGCTGTATGGATGTGAAATATGCACCCTGAAAGTAAATACCATGAACAGGTTAGAAGCTTTTGAAATATGGCTTCACTAGAAAATGCTCGAGGTCCCATGGACCGACATGATAACCAACATAGAAATTCTCAGGCGGGCTAGAGCAGAAAGAGAACTGCTTACAACAATAAAAATCAGGAAAATTTCATATCTGGGTGTATTCGAGGGGAGAAGTATCACTTGCTCCATTCAATATTGAAAGGTAAGATAGAGTCTCACCGAGGGCCTGTTAGGAGACAAATGTCTTGGCTGTGAAATATACGAGATTGAACTGGCATTAGAAGTGTGGAGGAGCTATTCCGGGTAGCACAAGACAGAGAGACATTTTCAAGAGTGATCGCCAACGTCGGGGGGACCTGATAGGGCACACAAAGAAGAACATGTAAAAAAAACATTTTTACATTGATATTTACATTCACGTTTACAGTCATGTTTATTACAGAATCAGCATTCGTTTGGGTGAATACGACAAGAACACAGGTGTCGATTGCATACAAGTTTCTGGGGGACAAGACTGCAATGAAGAACCCGTGAACATTGGTATCGAAGAAATTATACCTCATCCGGATTATCAGCCTTCAAGAGGAACTCAAATGAATGACATCGCCGTTATTCGTCTCGCCAATGATGCTCCATATACAGGTAAAAACATGAAATCTTCAAAAACGATCCGTGAAGTAACTGTCGCATAATTAAGTAAAGATAGAACTTGAATGGAAATTTCACAGAACTTGAAAATTAACCTTGAAATTTGATGAATTGTTCAATTTCTTTGAATCTTCCTTAGTTTAAATGTTTGCAATCTAAGTTTTAGTATTACGACAGAGCAAATTATTTGCATAGCGACTTAATCGGAAAAAATGCATTGAAAGGTCACTAATTAAGACTCAATATTTTATATAATATTGGATTACCAGAATTTTTTTTCTATATTATCATCATTAAAATTAGGTTAAAACAACAGATCAGTATCAGGGTAATATTAACAACTTTACGCGCTAAAATTTAGTTACGATGTGCTTTGTCAAATCGTCAATTCTTCAATTCAAACCCTAACCCTAATTTTGTCAATTACATAAAAAGCATGTTTCTTGAACAAAATGTCATTAGATGACATTGCACGAGAAATGGACAATCAACCACGTGATTTGGAATGAATATTCCTAAAACCGGATTATGGATACATTTTCTCAAGTGTGTACGTATGTCAATAACTCAATCCAAAAAAATTCACACATTTACTCAAGGAAGCATTTTATTCATGGTTTGAACTACGCTGGAAAAGAAACCTCTTGTTTAGAAATTAATATTGGAAGATAATGTTGAATTAATCATTACATTTTGTTGCCATCTTACAGATTTCATCCGACCAATCTGCCTTCCTAAGTCTGACATTACGACCCAGTCTAACATCCTTCCAATCATTGCTGGATGGGGTGCTACTGAAAGTACAAAGTCCAGTAATGTGAAACTCCACCTGCAAATACCTATGGTATCGCTGGCCGTATGTCAGGCTGCTTATATGAACCCGAAGACTCTAAGACCACGCGCGCATCTCTGGGACAAGCAGTTGTGCGCAGGTGGCCAAGCCGGCAAGGATTCGTGCAGAGGAGATTCTGGAGGACCTCTAATGATCGTTGACGATACGAAGGTCCCTGTACAATGGACTCTCCACGGGGTCGTCAGCTTTGGACCAACGCCTTGTGCTCTTCCCAACGTGCCCGGTGTATTCTCTAAGGTGTTTGCTTATTTGAACTGGATAAAGGCACAGATCAGAGAATAAAATAATAATATTTTGTCTTGTTTCTTGGACATCCCTAACTTTAATAGACGCAGAAAGTATTCCACAAGATCTGCCAGTTGTACCTTTAACTTTCCAATTACAAACATGCAAATATCTAACATAATTAAAATATTGTTGTAGTTCATTTATTGTAATGTAACATTAGAACATAGGACCTTCCAATTAGATATCTCGGCCTCAACTGATTCAGAGCAAAGATTCAGATCAATATTGCTCTCACAATGTGAATTAGAGAAAGTAAAAATGTTCCCTGGCTCGTCAATCAGTGTTAGACCTTGCGCCGTAATAAGACCTTTGACGTCGTCTGAGCGTTCCGTCCGGTTACTAGAAGTATCAAACCATCAAAGGTGAGCGAGCGTTAAAGTCTCCTCCTATAACTACGTTATGTCTTGGGCGTTAAGTGCACACGTCAAGCTCAAGGTATGAGGTTCAATTGGGTTCCCATACTTAAAATAGACTGAGATCAATATGATCTCAAAGTTTCCAAAATTTAGAAATTTGTGGGCGGCTCACATTAGCTCAAATAGAAAGTTTTTTTTTACTGAATCTGACGATGATAACCTCAGTAACCATGTGGTTTCGTCAGATCCGGAGACTGACGACGAGGAATCTGCCGAGGAGACCGAGAAGTTTTGGAATTTTCGCTGAGTGAAGCCGGTCCGTCGGGTTCAATTGCCCCAGCTAAACAACTGCCAATCCTGACGAATGGGAATGGAATTCGTCTCCTACATCACTCGGACTCCTATTACCGAAACTCCAAGAATAAGGAGAAGCACCTTGAATGAATTGGAAGAGGAGAAGACAGCGTACACGGCGTGATCATGTTTATCATGTCACGATCGGGCTGAGAATGCAAATCTTTTATTGGAAAATTCGAACAATTCAAGAATGAACGCGTTCATATTAAAATCAATCGTTTCATATAAAGATTTGCAGAAGCAAAAATTGGAATTGGCAGGATGGAATTCAGTAGGCAAGTTTTAAAAACTTTTGAATTTTTAAGTGATATTTATTCTTTATAATTAAGACAGCTTTGACACTCATTTACCATTCCGAGATACTTTTTATAATTTATTTATTTTTAACTTTAAAACCTCAAACTGTAATATTTTATTTAAATGAAGACAATATTAGCGAAACTCTGTAGAAATTCTAGATGCAGAAAATCTGAAAAAGATATTCGCACCTCTGGAACCCGAACCCAGGACCTTTCGCTTCCCGGCAAATGTCGATATTCGATTCGGTCATTTTTAATTGTATCATGCTTCGTCTAAGAACCACCCACATTATCTCCATTTTCTTAACGCATATTTTATTGGCTGCTCTTAACACCTCTGCCATAGGTGACGCCAAATTATTCGCGTGTTAGATGATTTAGCGGGGGTGCCCGGGTTACGGGGTGAGGTTGGTAAAGGTCTTGGCGGTGGATTCGTCTGTCCAGTAAATGAGTGGCGGATCGAATCGGGAGGGGCCGGTTGGGGGAGACCCTTTGACCTCTACAGTCGGACTCTCTTGCGTCACCTTGTAACGCAGTGAGAGAAATGATCAAACTTCCGTAACTCCTGGAACCACTAACCCCTTATGTTTATATCCACCCCTCACACCTTTTTCTCTTTCCCGATCTTCTTCTCCTTCCTTTCCTTGAAAATACCCTCGGTACATCATTCCTAAAGATGGCTTGGGATCTTAGGGAAAATATTTTCATGTTGACATCCGTGGCGCAAATGTAAAAAAAATACGAGTGCGCTTTAGACGACACGACTGAAATAAAACTTCTTTATCTTCAGCTATATGATAGCAAGATTACGATTATATTAAGCTATATGATTCAATTTGGGAGGCGGGAATGGGTACCGCCGCCCCGGGAACCTTAATTGGATAACCAACACCTCTGCCACAGGTCATCCCAAGTGGTTCGCTACGTTTGGTGATTTAGCAGGGGTGCCCGGGTTCATGGGGTGAGGTTTGTCTAGGTCTTGGAGGCAGATGACTAGGACACACTGAACCCCAGATTCCTACCCACCCCTTAAACCCTTTTCCTTCCCAGAACTCTCCTCTCCTTCATTTCCTTAAAAACCCTCCACACAGCATCCCCAAAGATGACATAGGCCCTGAGAGAAATTATTTTCCTCAGGGCCTCGTGTGTAGAGCTCATGTAAAAAAAAAAGAGAGAAATAAAATGCACTGCTCTCTCTTGCTCCTACAGTGTGATACAGACAATAGGCCTGCACTGTTTCTTAGATATACGAAACGTAATTGGCTATGAGAGAAAGAGAGAAAAAAAATGTTTGCTTGTACCGACCACTGACCGGTCAGCGGTTGAGTGGGCATGGAGCTTGGGTCCCACCCGAGCGTCGCGTGTTCGATTCCTCGGCTGGCTAATAGCGTGTGTCGCTCTCCATAGAGAGAAAACAAATGGCCTTATATTTAAACGCCCGGGGTCTCAAAAGTTTCGTATGATCTTTAGCTATTCGAAAACGTAAAAATAAATGAAATTATTGTTCACTGTATTGCCCGCTAAAATGGCCGGAAGTTTCGAAAAAAAATGGATTTCGTGATTTGGAAAAAAAATAAAACAAAGGGTTCATATTTAATATTTTGTACCAAACTTATTTTTCATTACATAACTGAAGTACAAAGAACAAAAAAATAATTTTTTTTTAAACTTATGTTATGTGTTGGTTAAAAAAATAAAAGGGGAAAATAACACTTTTCTGGATAAAATCGGAATTCTTGTCGACTTACTTGAATTCATAAAGTTGAACTATTTTTTTCATTTTTGTCAGTTATACGCATTTTTTAATAATAAACAAACGTTAAAAATTTAGATTACTGAAAAAAAAATTAATAAAATTAAAAAAAAATGGTTTTAGATTTGTTTTCTGATTTTAAATGCATTTTAGCGGGCTAATAACCTTCTTATTTTTCTTTGCCACTTCCCACTTTAAGTGGGGTCGGCTCTCCTAATCAATCTGCGCCAAGACGACCGGTCTTGGGTTGTTGGATTGGGGAAATTTTGAGCTATTTTTGCAATGCTGGTCCACCATGTCAGAGGGTGGCGTCCTCTTCCTCTTTTTATTTCAGGTATAGCTGATGCGCTTTATGGCACACGTGTTCTTTGTCTCTTCTCATTACATGACCATACCACCGTAAGCGACTTTCTGTTAGTTTTTCAGGAAGGGGGGCTACCTTGAAACTACCTTTTATATGTTCGTTTCGTATTTTGTCCAGTTTCGTAACCCCATCTGACCATCTAAGCATTTTCATTTCTGCAACGTGCAGTTTTTGGACGTGGTTTTCCTTCACTGTCCAACACTCAGCCTCGTACAGCATTGCTGGTCTCACTGCAGTTTTGTATATTTTGCCTTTTGTGCGAATGGGCAGCTTGAATCGCACAGTATTCCAGTGAGTGATCGCCACTTCTGCCACGCAACATTTACTATGTGAGATACATCGGCCTCTACATTTGCATCTTTTGTTATTACTGAGCCAAGGTATTTGAAGGATTCTACTTTTGGCACCGGCATTCTGTCTGGATAGTAAACGGTGGTGTTGCTCGCTGTACTGCTGAAATTACATTACAAGTGCTCCGTTTTTGACCTGCTGATACGAAGTCCTGATGTTTCAAGTGCTGTTATCCATTCTGTCAAGGTATTTTGCAGATCTTCCGCAGTTTTGGCAATCAGTACGATATCGTCTGCATACAGAAGGTTCCAGGGTAGTTTCTTTTGAATATTTTTGGTGATGTAATCCATTACTAAGTTGAACAGTAATGGGCTCAGCGCCGAACCTTGGTGAACTCCCACCTCAACCTCGAATTCTTGGCTCAGACCGACCGGGCTTCTGACCCTTGTGCGGGTATTGTTATACATGTCTTCTATGAGGTTCACATAATATTCTGGTAGTTCCTGAGCTCTCATAGCTTGCCACACAAGTCTTCTTGGCACTCGGTCGAAAGCTTTTTCTAAGTTGATAAAGATGAAGTGTAAGTTTTCCCTATTGAGACGGTATTTTTCCATTACTATTCTCACCGCCTGTAATGCGTCTGTCGTAGATTTTGATGGGGTGAAACCGAATTGATTTGGTGTGATTTTGGCAAGATCATATATTCGTGTATTCAGTATGCGTTCCCAGATTTTAAGAGTGTGTGAGGTTAACTTTATGCCCCTGTAATTACCACACTGTGTCACGTCACCTTTATTTTTATAGAATGGTACAAGGAAGCTTTGCCGCCACGCCTCAGGAATTTTACTTCTGCCTATTTTATTAAATAGGTTTGTGAGCCATTCTATCGCTACCATTCCTAATGATTTCCATAGATCTGCCGGTATCTCATAGGGTCCTACAGCTTTACAATTCTTCATCCTTTTGATGGCTTGCTTGACTTCATCTCTGCTAATCTCCTGGATCGGGCCCTCGACTGGAGGTAAGGGTTTGAAGCTGTTACTTGGATATTCTTCATTAAGAAGTTCTTTATAGTATTCAAACCACCTATGATTGATATCTTCGTTTGAAGTAAGCAGCGTCTGACTTTTACTTTTGATATACTTATTGGTTTTGATGTCTAGGGTTGATTTGTTTCTAGTTTTGGCTATTCTGAATATTTCAGCATCAGTTTCGGCATTCTCAAGGTTGTTGTAGAATTCCTGTCGTGATTTGGCTCTTGACTGCGCTACACATGTTTTAGCAGTTTTTTTAGCTTTCATATATTTATCTCGATCATTGTCTGTCTCAGAGCGTTGCCAGACCTTAAAGAGATTTTTCTTGTTTTTGAGAGCTTCCTTTACCTCTTCGTTCCACCATGTAGGATCTTTTCCTGTACTTATGCCTCCTTTCGAAACGCCCAGTATGGACCTCGCTTCATTTTTGCAATGCATTTCAAATTTAGCCCACATTGAGTTTGCATTTTCATAGTTGGCATTCCGATCGTTCACTAGGTAATCATGCAGTCTGTTTTTGAGAGATTCTCCTTTTGGGCCTGACAGTTCTTTCCACTTTATTTTAGGTGTTTTATCCACTAGTGTCCTGATAGGCTTGGGCAGTCTAAATACAGCCACTAAGAGTCGATGTTGCGAGGCTAGTGACTCGCCCGGTATCACTTTACAGTCCTTAAAACCGCCTTTCATTTTCCTGTCAGCTAGTATGAAATCTATCTGTGAACACTTTCCACCACTTTTATATGTTATTAAATGTGTTTCTCTCTTTTGAAATAACGTATTTATGAGTATGAAATTATGTCTTGATGCAAATTCTAATATTTTTTCCCCTTCTTTATTTAAATTTCCGAAGCCAAAGCCCCCATGAAAATCTTCATATATTTTGCTGATTTGGCCTACATGTCCATTGAGGTCTCCAAGAAGAAGCTTTGACTCTTCAGTAGGTATATTTGTTATTAATTCATCCAGTCCTTCCCAGAAGGTCTCTTTTTCAGATTCTGTGCATCCTGCTTGCGGCGCATAGGCACAGATGATATTTAATATGGGTTGGTTGTCTATTGCAAGCTTCATTGTAATGAGGCGATCAGATTTCCTCTCAATGTTGACTATTCGGCTTTTAAAATGCTTGTCTAGGACTATACCCACTCCGTTCTGTTTATTGTCATTGCCATAGTAGACCAACTGGTACCCTAAACCTAGGTCTCTGGATTTAGATCCCTTCCATCTTGTCTCTTGTATACAGCATATATTTATGTTTTTTTTTCTTTTAAGGGTGTCTGCAAACTCTTGACTACGTCCTGTAAGGGATCCCAGATTCCACGTCGCAATTCTTATTTGGTGTTGTACATTCTTGTGCGAAAATAAATTCTTGTCATTTATATCGTCGCTTGGGGGGAACGCCCTAGTATGTATTAGATTCGTATTATTTAGTCTCGTATGATTTAGTTTCATTGCATTTGCGTCGCTTTTGGGGTACGCTCTAATATTATTGCCCCCTTTAACTTTATTTGTACTTTTCATGTTTAGGAGAGGGTTGTTGTGGTTATAAATTTTTACGGCCGGTTACCACCTGACGCCAAGGTTGTAACCCTCCTGGGGGGCTTGGGAGCCGCCGTTGACCATAAGGTTCCTCCGCCGCCATCCCTACAATGCACCCCAACCTGGGCACATAGCTCATCCAGCGACCTCTACTCCGAATATATCGGAGAAGCCCGCAGGTGAGGTTTGATGCGGAGTTTTCTCTCCGGCCTTGTGGTCCGCGGGAGGTATTTTATTTCCCTCCTACCTTTCGAGCAAGCTGCTATACTCGCTCGAGAGGGCATTCCCCTATCCGCCACCCGGGGACGCGGTCTCTAGGGAATAAGGCTACCCCGAGACTAGTGGGCTAATATTAGCGGGCTAATAACCATTTTTAAAAAAATAAATTTAAATGCAGTTGAGACCCCTTTTGAGACACCGGGCGTTTCTGAATTCAAAAGTTGAAATAATTGACACACGCTACTGGCTAAGTCCTCCATAACAACACAAGCAATATTTTCGGCTTTCAGTGGTGGTAGTAGGAGATTTTAAAATATTGTTGGGTTGTTCGTAACCCGGGAATGTTTGTCTTTCTTTTAAAAAAAAAAAAACCTGTCTCTCTTGCCCCTACAGTAATAGGTATACGAAACGTAACTCTCTCACTTTAACAAACTTATTTCTCCCTCTCAACTACCATTCGCCTCGCTTTTCGTAATGCTCTCGTCACGCATTCACCAGCTTACTCCCCAAGTTAAGCGTATGTAAAGAAGTTTTACTTCAAAAATCATGTTAGACTAAGATTTAAGACTAAGAACACAAGCACACAAGAGAACGAGTTTTTGAGAGAGAAAAGTGTTCAATAGGGTGAGATATTTTTTAAAATAACAGAATTTATCAAATATTAATAACAAATAAATATGTTGAATTTGGGAGGCGGAAATATATACCGCCGCCCCGGAAACCATTCATTGGATAACCAACACCTCTAATATATGGTTTGCTGCGTTTAGTAACTTAGCAGGGGTTGAGAATTTTCCTGGTCTTGGCGGTGGATGAATCTGCCCATCAGTTGCATGGCAGGCGGGATCGGGAGGGACTGGTTGAGGGGGACCTTTTGACCTCTCCAGCAGAACTTTCTCGGAACAAAACCTTGCAACGAAGTGGAAGCGATGGATTCGTACGTCCGTCACTCCTGGCGAAATTGACCCTCAAATATCTACCACACCTTAAAATTTTTTACTTCCCAGAACTTTACATCTTCATTACTTCAAAAAACCCTCCAGATATCATCCCCAAAGACGACGTTAGCCCTGACGGGAATTATTTTCCACAGGGTTTTCTGTGTGGAGTTAACGTTAAAAAATGCGGCGGCCATGCTCTCCTAAAGGAAAACGACCGTCTGACCTATTGGGGACTTTATTTCCAGAACCAAGCTACCACCCTTCCGAAGAAATCATGGAATTAAATTAGTTTAGTTCAACATCACAAGGTTAAATTAAATTAAATTTCAAGTAATAACTGTTTAAAACCAAAACGCCAATATTATGTTTTTCCTGGAAAACAAATACAAAGAAAAAATATGTATTTTAACCCTGGACTCTTCAAAGACACAATGAAAAAAACTTCAACACCACCAATCGTTTAAATGGAAATCTATTCATTCCACAGAACAGTTCTACTGATAGAAGCGAATTGTGAGCCTGTTTATACATCCAGAGTAAGCTCATTTTTTCCATACTTCTAATCAAATTGATTAAAAATATAAAAACATAGAAAATCTATTTACATAATATATTTTTTGGCCTTTCTAGGGCCTCGGAGGTAAGGCTTGTTTAAATCTTCGGCACAACTTCGGCCCAACGCGACGCCTTGCACCGCAGTGTATGGATTCGAACGTCCATCATTCCTGGACACGTTGACTCCCAGATTCCTACTCACCCTTCATACCCTTTTTCTTTTCAGAACTTCTCCTTTCCTTCCCTAAAAAATATCCTCCACACAGTATCTCCACAGACGACACGAGGATTTTTTACCTCAAGGCCTAATGGCAGGATCAATGTAAAAAAAGAATCTAGAAATTTTCGGTTCAGTGAGTTATCCATAGAATGAAGAATAACACTAGAAGTGCCTTATCGGCGTATTTCGTGATCCAAATATTTTTGTCCAATCGAAGCTAAAATTTCCATTTCAAACTGTGTTTACGAAATTCAAATGGGATGGATATCTACGTTGTCAAGTTAGTGTAAGTGAGACAGAGCGCTTGGCCATTTTTTTAAATAGGTGTGAGGGGTGGGTAGGAATCTGGGGGTCAGTGGTCCAGGAGTGACGGCCGTATGAATACGTCTTTTCAACTGTGCTGTATGGTGATGGGTCTAGGGATCCGGTGGTGAGGTCAAAAGACCTCCTCAACCAATCTCTCTCGATCCGGCCCGCCACGTAGCAAGTGGACAGACACATCGACCGCCAAGACCTTGACAAACCTCAATCTATGAACCCGGGCATCCATGCTAAGCCACCAAACGTGGCAAACCACATGCGTTTATCTATGGCAGAGTAGTTGGTTATCCTATGAATGGTTCCCGGGACGGCGGTACACATACCAGCATCCCAAGTCGAGATCTACAATGTCAAGTGAGTGAGACGGATTGCTGAGCTATTGATCTAAATAGGACATTTATTTTTATTCAAATTGGTATGTAAATAAATTTAAAAAATATATTTTCTAGTTTATTTCTTTGTTCTGTGGAGTCATACCCTACCCGCATGAAAAATTACTCAAATAAAAATAAAATTATTCACATTTAAATTTCTGCTTTAATTTGAATTCGCTTTAAATATCGCTTCATTTGATTTGATTTTAAGCTTCACCGTCAAAGCGTTTTTTTAAATGGGCTTAACGACAGAATATTTTATTTTCGTGTTTTCAAAAATTTGTGAAATTGAAAGGATGCTCATTTAAACACGTATAACGCAATATTTTAGCTAAATTAAACGGTTTATTTGACTGACCGTTTATCAGGGGTAAATGTGAAAATTCAACGATTGTTCATTGCCGGTATTTTTATAATAAAAGCAAACTGTACTTTATATTTATAAAGGTAATCTTTATATAAATCAATTAAAGCTATAAAATCTTCGTTTTCGAAAAAAATATGAAAAACAGCACCGCGCCAGCATCAACATCTGTAAACGAACAATGTGAAGATGGTATGAACTAGTCTGCAGTCTAGTATGCAAAAGTTTTACTCGAAAAAACGTTAATTAGGTGCTGCCATGATTTGGGCTTGGTGAATCGATTTTAGGAAAATATTAACGATTTAATATTTTGTATTCCCGTTTTTAGAAACTTTTTATTTATTTCAAACTGTCGTAATCTCGGCGTGCATTGCGAAAAATAGATGGCGAAACTAGGTCGAAAATTAATAATACATATACTGTAGTAAAAAAAACTTTGTTTCTTAAGGATTGATTTTTTCTACTTAACCAAACGAGCACCAATCATTATTTGTACACGATTGTTATATTTGTCACATGAGTTCAACAGCTCGGTTGCGGAACGATTTGTGTATCCTTCCATCTTCTTACACCCTTGTTCACACCTTTCTCTCATAAAAAATACCATCCACACAGAATCCCCAAAAATGATATAGGCCCTGAGGGAAATTATCTTACTCAGAGCCTCCTGTGTAAAAAAATAATTTTAAAAAATAACTCTGGTATACAATTTGCCTTCCTTATAGTCTTTTTTCTAAGATAAAAACCATCGTCATAATTATTTAAGATCTGAAATGGTATGCTTGCACGTTTGCTTTACACAGCCGTTGTCCACAAATGCATTGGTGGGGTATTAGAGAGTCGACGATATGTGAATGCATTGAAGTAAAGACAATTGGAGGAAACCCCACCACTTTCTCAACGGCGTTTAATGGAAACGTATGGTTCTCCCTTCACCGCACAAGTCAACTCTATTTTATTGAATGAAGCTACAATTATTTAAATGACTCTAGACCTTTCAATGTCCATGCATACGGGGTAAGAAAGCAGTACGCAAGTACTTACATTAACATACTACAAAATAATAATAATTCTGAAATCTATAGAGAAAAATATATACAAATAAAAGTGTTAGTAAATAAAAAGAAAAATTAGAGCTGCGCCCGGTTGAGCCTGGAATAAGAGAAATAACGAAATAATAACAGTAATAATATAATGCAAGTATTCACAATAATAACAGAGAGAAAATAGAATGCATAAAAATAAAATATTTAGAGAAGGTATTCCATAAACCACCAGGCAGTCCCAATGACAATGTGCGTGGGTATCGGCCCAACCGCAGACGAAACCCGGAGTCCGCTCCCTTTAGCCGGAAGTAAAGACCACAGTTGTAGTTGGTTTTAGATTTCGGGACGTTTGCTCTGATAGTCCCTAGGTAATAGGCATAATCGGTGACATACATACATATGGCACACTGCCATGTCATATCTCAATTTATTTTCATTATCTATGGTAATAAGACACCTTACCCATGCTTAACCCTCGACCCGTCACGTGGGGTCTTTAAAAGCCCAGGTTTTACAGAAATGCTGATTATGTTCATTTTAAATGTTCCCACTGATTTCTTACTTTAGGTAGCTTCCTAAAAGGGACTATACTTGACGCAAGCGCCGAAAAAATTTAGTTTGCGCATGTGCGATGTGAGATGCAGACTTGTGTTTCGGCGTGAGGATAAAAAAATCAACAAAATACCATGAAAAATCAAGTTTACATGTTTTTTTTATTGTATTTTGTTGATTTTTTGTTGTAATAATAATAAGTCTTTATCAACCTCAAATAGTTATAAGTTTGATGGAAATTGGTTAGATTTTTTTTTAAAGTTTTCTATTAAAAAATATGATACAAAATTTCAAAAAAATGTTCCTTGTTGATTTTTAAGCTCTTCCATTGAAAATAAATAACTAATTTTTAACATTTCTTTTTATTTCAAAGCAATCATTATCACCTGACTGTAATTACTTAAAATAACATATAAAATGTATGCTACAACAACAATTTAATCATATTTATTTTTGGGGTCCTAAGCGACCCCACGCGACATCTCGCGTTACAAAAAAGGCGCGACGGGCGGAGGGTTAATAGAGCGCAACCCTTTAATGAACAATATATTAGATTGACAATTTTCCTCTCCACAAAATTACAGACTATTCAAGCAGGTTATATTGGCTCCATCCCAAGAGTTGACCAAATTAAATCGTTGGGTGTAGTTGAAATCTGTTCAGAGCCAACAGCTGGTCGCTATTAAATTTATGGAATGGACAAACTTTATGGATTCTGTATTTTCTAAAACCGTAATCGAGTCCCGACACTTGAGTTGATCAGAGATTCTGATTTCAAAGGCAGCAATCAAAATTGGTAATATTAAATGATTCTAACTTATGTAGTTAAGAAAATGTCTAGGTTTCCACGTTTCCAGTGAATAAAATACACTGTTGCCTTTTCAACTCACCCTTTGTAGATTTAAAGCAAGCAAATCTTAATACATTTTATTTTTTTATATTATGTACGGGTAGATAGATAGGGGAATGTATTGAAGTGAAAATGTGGTAAAGGTTCTCAAAATCAAGACTAGTGATAAATATTTAAATTAAATTAATAGGCCAGATCTTTGATACGTTTAAGAGTCTGGATCAATTCCATTTCATCTCCATACATAAATTAAACAAAGAAAATATATACGTCGAATGCAGATTGTACTTTTAATACGTCAGATACATTGTACCTAAATATTAATTTGTTGTATACATTATAACTACTATAAATATGCGAAGAAAAGAATGTAAAATTAACGATAGATATACTATACATTTTATTGTAGATATCACAATCATATAGACGAGCAAAATCTACATTCCAACCGTTAAATGGCGTTTTAGTACATGCTCTGATTTGAATTCTTACTAAAAATATGTTTTTAACTCTGCCGCAAAAGATCTGGAAACGTTGCATTTTGTCTGACTGCGCATGAGATTTCCGTCTTGAAAAAGTGAGGTTACTGCAGATATATTTAAAAAAATATTGACCGATACCGAGTGCATTTAATGAAAATTCCATGAAAATATAATATTATAAATATCTTTGTCCCAGCATGTCGTATATTGTGTACAAATTTTCGGTGATTTTTTTCAACTTTTTTCGCGTTATATATTATGTATTTCAAAGAGATAAATCTCAATGAAAATTTGATCTACTCTCTAAAATTATATTTGTTTTACAGTATCTTCAAAAAGAAGAAATATACAGGGTGTCCGGGGGTAAAGTGCATTAACTTCGGGAGGTAATTCTACATGATATTGTAAGTAAAAGAGATAAATAACTTTTTTCGAAATTCCAACTTTTTAGGCCAGTGCAATTAGCGCAAAAAAGGGGGTCGCGATCGGAATTATTCCGGTAGTCCCAATTTTTTTATATGTTTTATATACTAATCTCCTGATGAAAAATCTGAGTTTTCGACCTTGGGTCACTTGAGCTTTCGCCGCCATTTTGAAAAAACTAGCCGAAATCGAGCCAAAATCTAGTTTTCTTCAAATATCTTGTTTCCAATAAATTTTTTGGATAAAGTTGCTTTACAAGTTTAGTAGAACATAAAATTACCTACAATTTTTATTTAAACAGTTTCATTCTATCTCTAATAAATATTGAGATATGCAGTCGTAAATATGTGTAGAATTTTATAAAAACAGGTAAATTGCTCGATTTGGTTTAGTTTTTTGTGCGTATCTTTTTTCCAGTACAATTTTGTGAAAAAATTATTGATATCAATTTTGTAGAAAATAAAACTTCTAAAAAGACCTGTAATTTTGTAATTTTTTTTTACTTATATAAAGTATAAACAAATAACGGAGTGAAAACAGAAAATTTATCACGATTTATTACCATGTTATACGATTTTTGTTTACATTATATTTTAATATATTGTAATATTTTTAACATATTATAACAAATAAAAGAGAGTGGGGGGTCCCCCCTCCCCCCTCCCCCCTCCCCCGCGGTGTCCTGTAGTTGTTGCCAATTAGCCACTCCAGGACGGGCCATCAGTGTTGCCAACTCTGCTCCTTTAGAGCTACATTTAGTTCTAAATTCAGGTCGTCAGATCCAAAAGTGTGGTATAGCTTCTTAGATAGTTTTTTTCATATAATTTAGATCTTTTTAAATACAAACAAAAATAATTAACAAAAATAATATTTTAGAAGTTAATTCTATGGAAATCGGTTATTTTTGTATGGAATTTGTTTTTTTTTTCTCACAAATACTCTATAGCCGCCAGTCCCTGATTGATGAACTGAACATTTTAAAAGAAAACGGACCTACTTCCCAGCTGTGGGTTCAGTACTTCCAGATGACTACACTGATTGAGCTGTATATTGAAGCAGAACGTGCTGGAAATTGGGAGCTCCATCTTGCAACGGTCCAAAAAATGATACCTTTTTTCCACACAGCCGCCCACTTTAATTATGCCAAAAGTGCACATCTGTATCTTCAAGATATGTTGACATTGAAAGAGAAAATGGATCTAATAGGATATAATAAGATTTACCAAAGAGGGTTACTTTACGATTCGACGATCTCATAAATTTTGGTCAGGGATTTGGTCTGACATGACAATCGAACAAACTCTGATGAGATCGATGAAAACATCTGGAGGTTTGACCCAAGGACTGGGAATCACAAACAGTTCTATTCTTCGTTGGACTGCTGGATTTGTTTATCTGCATACTATTTGTGAGGGTATTGAGTCATTCTGTGGAGTTGAATCAGGAACGTCAGAGCAACATGTAGAGATGAGGCCTACACTAATTAAGAGGGATGACAAAGACGTTCAAACTCTCATTGATTGGTTTTCTTGCCATGAACCATTTCCTAAAACAAACATGATTATGTCTATAAGCAGTGGCATTATCGGGGATAGCAAAGTAACTTATCACATGGCTGAAAAGATGGGGAAATTTGCTGTCTAAAGTCGTCAACCAGAACTTTGGAAACCTACAGTTAAAACGTAAGGATGCGATAGTTTCTCTTGCAGCGGTGACCAGCAGCAAAAAAAAATCAGGGTGTGACTGTGACAATAGATCCATTAATGCTATTCCATCGTATGTGTATTGCCAAAATGTCTGAAATTGAACTTAAAGAATATTTCCAATATGAACTATCTCCGGTCCCACTGTCTCTTTTCTCAGAGGAAGGCATGCGCAAAGGAACCAAATCCATATTTTACTCATCGTTCAATCCTCTACCAAATAACATAGAACTGGGAGGCAGTAAAATACACGTGGTTGATGGGGGATATTTACTGCACAAAGTTGTATGGGGTCGTGCACAACCTTTTTCAATCATTTTTCAGCAATATGTCAGGTATGTACAAAATCATTATGGAGCCAATGCGGTAGTGGTATTCGATGGATACCCAGATTCGGTTGAAAAGAAAAGCACTAAGGGGGTGGAAAGAGCACGGCGTGCCAGAGTTTCAACTTCTGCTGAAGTTTTGTTTTATGAAACCACTCACCCACAAGTGCCACAGGAAAAGTTTCTGGGAAATGAGAAGAAAAAGTCCCGTTTTATTTCCCTACTCAGAGCCTCATTTGAACGATCGCAAATAACGTCAGTACAAGCTGAAGAGGATACTGACGTTCTCATAATGACCACAGCAAACTCGTTGTCATCTCAACATGATGCAGTCATAATCGTTGGTCAGGATATCGACTTGTTGGTACTCATCACAGCTCTCTCACCTTCAAACGTATATTATCAAAAAGTCGGTAAAGGTAAATCACTTAACGCGTTGTACTCCAACAAATGTTTTAAACACATTGAAATAGTAGAAAACATTTTATTCATTCATGCCATAAGTGGCTGCGACACAATTGGTGCTCTGTTCGGTCAAGGCAAAAACAAAATTTGTAATATTCTTCTCAAGAACCACTCAGTGAATGAACTTGTTCGTGTATTTCAAGATCCAAAAGCAAAGCGAGAAACAATCACTTTGGCTGCCTAACAATTCTTTGCACTTTTGTATGGCGGCAATGAGAAATCAAATTTGGAAAATTTAAGGTAGGTACATTCTGTTTGTCAAGGGGGTGAAAAAGAACAAATTCAATTTATCCATATCCAGATGCAGTCCAGCAACATGCTTTAAGAACATACTTGCAAGTGTTAACTTGGCTTGGTCACCATAAAGATCCAACTGAATGGGGATGGAAGAAAGATGCTGTTGGGTTACTAACTCCAGTACCAATGCTGAAGGAAGCTGCACCTCAGGCGTTGCTGAACTTTATTTCATGCCAATGCAAAAAAATGCAATGCTGGAAAGTGCACATGTAGAAAGTCGGGTTTGAAATGCTCCCTACTCTGTATTCACTGTAATGGCAGCTCTGTGCTGCCAGAATGCTGTGGAAGCCTTCGTTCATGATGATAACGAGGAATTTGGTGAGCCAATCACCACAAATATGGCTGATGAGACATAGGAAGACTATATTGAAGTTGTTCGGGGCCCGTAAGTTTCATCGTTAGTCAAAAATGATAAATTTAAAGAAAATACTTTTTTTTTCTTTTTTTACGGCATCTATGTAACTTAATTAATATTTTTTTATTTGTATGTTGTGATTACATTGGTGGTTAATGTTGCTGTTATGTATTTTACATGTTATTACAACAATAATTGTTTCAAAAAAAAGAATAATAAAGATATGCCAAGATTAAAACACTTTTCTTCTGATTCAATTTTTTACCCAATTTTAGTGTAATTTTTGTGTTAGAACCTGGATACTCATTGAGTATTTTATGAAATTTTAAACCTACGTCTTTTATGAAATTTTATTCTCTACAAAATTAGTATGAATAATTTTTTCACAAAATTGTTCTGGAAAAGAGATACACACAAAAAACCAAACCAAGTCGAGCAATTTAGCTGTTTTTATAAAATTAAACACATATTTACGACTGCATATCTCAATATTTATTAGAGATATAAGAAAACTTTTTAAATAAAAATTGTAGGTAATTTTATGTTCTACTAAACTTTTAAAGCAACTTTAGCCGAAATTTTTATTGGAAACGAGATATTTGAAGAAAACTAGATTTTGGCGCGATTTCGGCTGGTTTTTTCGAAATGGCGGCGAAAGCTCAAGTGACCCAAGGTCGAAAACTCAGATTTTACATCACGAGATAATTGTTTAAAACATATAAAAAAATTGGGACTACCGGAATAATTCCGATCGCGAATCGCTAATTGCACTGGCCTATTTAGGGGTAGTTTTGTGGTAAAAACGTAAAATTTGACCGGCGTGCGCGGCCAGCTTTATTATTTTCCACTGTTACGGTACGGGCCAGTCACCACCATTTATTGTTGCCACGAATGTCCATTATATTTCTAAGATTTTTACATATACGTATGATAGATCTAAGGCTGTATATAGATTTGATTTCATTTTTGACACAATTATTGAACAACTAGTTATCTAATGAAAACTTAACGGCATAAAGGATCGTCGAGTAAATTAAAATTGACAGATTGGAAAATATAATTAATTGCCGTTCCATTTGAAAAAATCGTAATAAAATTTAATTTTCATCCCTGATTTCCCAATATTTTGAAATGAAATATTCCAGGAAATACGATTTAAATCGTTTCGATAAAATATTTACGGACAAATATGGTAGATTTTTAGATTAGGTGCTTAACGGATGACTTACTTTAACTTTTAATTTAACGAACCTAATTGAACGTTTTTTTTATATTACTTAACCACTGAAGCGACGCGCGACGGCGCGATTTTTATTTTTTTCCTCGGATTGCTCGTGATATTTTGGTGACCGTTTTGAATATTTTCCGCCCACCTTAAAAAAATCATACCTCGAATTTTAATATGGAGACCTACAAACTGATCATAGTTCTATATAGTCAATGAATTCACCTATCTTTTGTTGATTATCACATATTCCTAGGATTTATCAAAAAATATTATAAAATCGTGAACATTTAAAACGGAACTATTCTCAGGATTACTTGCCTAGGGAGTTCAATTTTCCCACCACGTAAATTATTTTCTGCTAGGTTTCTTTTAAATGGTCTAATTTATAATCACAATCTACATATTATGTATACAAGAAAACTGAATTTGTATATGTTGTGAACTGTTTAATGTTCTCTATGAATAATTTTTGACACAAATTTAGTCGAAAAATTACGACGCTTTTAATAAGACTTAAACGGAATACATGAAGGACTCACCAAAAATAGCTGCAGTACATCAAACAGATATAACAATTATCTTAAATCCACAATACCAATTAACTCGATTATTGGTTTATTTATAGAAAATATCGCATTGTTAAACAAAGTCCATTCAGTGACATGGATAAACATAAACATGGATAAACAAAACCACAAAACTTTTGTTTTCCAAATAATCATTGAATTTTTAAGTTTGAAATACGTTGAAACAGTTGAATGCATTGTTAATTCAATCATCATAATACTGGTACAAATATATTAGAAAAATCCACTAAAACACGATGAAATGCCGCATTTTACACGGACGCATTCTGACAGTTTAACATTTTACAGAAATCTTCCAAACATTAATCTTCGTTTACCAATATTTCGAATTTATCTAGAGTACACTGCCATCTGTTGTTAAGAATATAAGTAGTATCTTTCCTACTACTAAAAAAAGTCAAAATAAAACCGCGGGCGATTTGAAAATTTTACAAAAATTTTTTGAATGCATCTAGGGAAAATTTGCTGAAATTCAGCATCTAATCAATCTGTAGGTGGTGCTGAAATTCAGCAAAAAGTGCTCCAGTGGTTAATGGGCTGGTTGACACAAGTTACTTATTTTAACATAAATAACATTTTTTTAAAAGTGAAAACTTCTTTAGCCCCGTTCTAATTCCAAACTCGATGAAACGAAAAAGCGACATCATTTTACATGTTTTTAGCGAGTCTATCACCAAATAAAACATCTGCATTTTAGCTAGGTAGGTATATTTCAAATTTGAAAGATTATGATATTTTCCTTTTAAAATAATAAATAACCGTGTAGAAACTTTCCAATTGGCTACAATAAATGTCAATGTTAATCAGCGTCTACTAAGAACCCTGAAACTTTTCATATTCCTTTACAAAGAACCGACTGCCAACCTCTTGTGAGAATGTGTCAACTATAAATACAACATTCACTGTAGTCTCAAGATTCCGGACATATTTAACGATAGCCCCGAGAACTTTTTAAATTTCTTGAATCTTTTGTTTTACTTGACTCACGACTTATTGTCTCTTATTTTTGTTGTTGGTTCAAATATTAATTGTAAAAAATATCGTGAAAATTTTATGCAATTGATAAACGGCCGTGAACGTGAAAAACCTTACTAATTAGAAGCTGACAAAAAATAGTTCATGGGAAGATATATTATATACATCCATTGCTTATCCAGCCAAAGGGGGTTGTTAATCAAATATTATGAATATTATGATGAAATATTTTTATGTATTTACTAAAAATATTTCACCGTCGGATTTCTGAATTTTTCTGACATATTTTAAAAATTCAATATATATATATATTTTTTTTTAATTGTGAGGATTCGTAAAAACAAATTCCACTTAAGATTAAGATTTTTGTATTTAGAATAAACTTTAATGCTTAAAAAATTGCCAAATTTTAGTTTCAAACTTTTTTAAAAAAGCTTACCACAAACGTTTTTAATGAAAATATCGAAAACAGGCAGAAAATTAAGAAATATGCACAAAAACTGTCAGTTAATTTTTTACTCGTTCATTCAATAAAAAAATGTTGAATTGGCTTTTAATTCCCAGAAGGTAACCTAAAAATAAACATTTCGTAATAAAAAAATGAAACAAACATTTTGTATTTAACCGCGAATTTATTATTTTATATATCGACCGGTTTCGCTTCGACCAAGCTTCCTCAGGATTTTTTTTTTTTTTTTTACAGTGAATACCGCACAAGAATCTCAACTGCTCCCGTCTGGAGCCAGTGAGACTATGGCATCCCCAACTGGGGTATGTTGTGAGGCTGAAGGTAGTGGGGAGGGGAAGGAGGTGGGGAAGAGAAAGGTTGGGAAGTACCTGGCTATTCAGATCTGGTCACTAAACACGGCTAAAGCCATTTTCAAGCAACGTTTCAATTCTGAATGGTGGTCTTACACCAGGGCGATACTGATAGTATCTTCCACTCTGGAACATGCCGCAAATATATTATATATTATTTTAAATGAATTAATTGTGAAATAACACAAATTAATCAAATAAAATTTATTTGCGCATGCCGGGTTCGAACCCGCGACCTCCGGAATGTGAGTCAAGAGTCTTAGCCACTGGACTACGGAGGTCGTCAGGATATAGTAATAACTGAAGTTAATAAGTGTTCGTTCCATTTTTTTATAATATAATGTCTCACCACAAAGTAATTGCTTCTTATGAAAAATAAAAAATTCGAATGGATTTTTTGTAACTAAAAACGTTTATTTCATTGAAACGTTATCAAAACATAAATTAGACATTTATGTCATAAATAAACATCACTTACAAGAAATACTAATACCATAAAATTCAAAATTAACCCTATTTTCTAACAGGAATGATCAATTGATCATATACATATATACGTACCCGTCTCAGAACAGACATCGTCTAGTGAGGCAGGTACTTACTTGTTTGTATAAGATATTGTTATTTCGATAAACGCCCGGGTTGCCGGCAAAAATATATAAAAATTTACAACACGCAATTAATGTACAATTTCTTGACTAAAACTGACGAAAAAAACATAAATGAGTTTTAAAATATTGAATACACGAATATACTAGGCATAAGAAATGTGCATGTTTTATGTAACAAAAGCGTAATTTATGTATTTATCTCAAAAAACCAAGCGTCTACCGGGCACCTTGCCCATTAGATTTTAAGAAAAATCTCAATTTAGCATGCGCGATCAGTGCCCGTTGAAATAATTACATTTGGCCATTTATTTTATTAGTAACAAGTGGAATCTGTAATAGAGAACTCCAGTCCATTTTTTAAATTTTTTTTTAAATGAATAAGACCTTCTGACTTAAATAACTGCACGTTTTTTTTTTTATTTCTCTAGAGTTTGTTTTAATAGTTAAAATAACTTTCAAAGTTTTAATTTTTCAAAATCCCCCGAAAAACACCGCACGTGTAATGAATCCTTTGACGTCATCACTCCTGAAAAGTTTTTCAACAGGTGTTCATTTTGTATGACAGTTATACGGAAGAAAGTATGGTACTATTCGATAAGTTAAAACATTATTTAAGTGGAATTATTTATTTATTATATTATATTTATTATGTTATTATATTTTTCATTATTATTACGGTAGAGTGGTATAGAAATTGTTTGAAATTATTATTTTTTTAGCTTTTAAAATCAATACTATCTCAGACGAAGCATCACCTTCACACTGAAAAAATTGCAGGCAAATAAGATTAAGCGCCGACCAGCTAATCGGTGACGGCCATTTTGAATTTGAAGCTCGTAGAGAAGTGAGTCGTTCGCGAACGAGTCGACACACTGACCCGGATCTTCATACGGATCCGTAAGATCCGGTTCCGTAAGACCGATCTTCAAAGCTACGGACACACTTGATCTTTGCGAACGAGCGAGCGGGTAGCAATTGCAACTAGGTAGCATATTCTTTGGCTTCTAATGAGCAAGTGTGTCCGTAGCTTAATTCATTCGTTCAATTGAGCCGATTCACTGAACCGGATCTTTTCATTCTCGTTCAACTGAGCCGCTATGCCCGTCTCTAGGCATTATGATGTAGCATTTTATACAATTTTTTCGTACAGTTTAAAGTTTTTCAAAATTTTAAATAATATTGATAAACTAATAGAGATATCTCTATTTTTTAAACTGAATTATTTAGGCTTAAATATTATTTCAATAAACACAACAACTAAATCTCTATAAACATTAATGTTGTTAATACTGATGGCTTGTGTCATACCTACATAATCAAAAATTTCAATACAATGACTGGTGAGGCGTGACGTCATCACTAACCATTCAATAATACCAACTTGACGCTGTTTTTTGATAAGAGGTTTAAAAATGCACTTTCTAATTTTTTTTAAGAACTCTGCATTTAATATTATGAAATAAAACTTCTTTATTCAGAATCAGGGTTCGTTGGTCTATGTCAAAGGTTCCCAACGTGGGCGATAACGCCCCCTTGGGGGCGTTTCAGACCTTCAGGGGGGCGGTATAAGGCAACGAGAAAATTGGGGGGCGTTTCAGACTTTCAGGGGGGCGGTAGGAGACCCAGAGAAACCCATAGCTAGTTTGCTAGCACATATCGAAGAAGTCAAAGACATGCTAAAAGAATACGAACTGCACATGGTGATGATGAGCGAAACCTGTATTACCGAAGAAATTAACCAAAATGAAACAACATTTCAGGGCTATTCGACAATTAGATGCGACTCATTTAGCAGCAGGCATACGGGTAGAGTTATCACATTAATTCTGTAGTATATGTGTACGAGTGTGTAAACAACATCCCTTACAAAATCACAACAATTGCGGTACTAGATAAAAATAATACCTGGATACCTACTGGCTATTGAAGGATTTTAAGCTGGGAACCTATGCAGCTATTTATCATTCCCCAAATCAAAATGATACAAAATTCTTAGATTTTTTTGAAGAATGGTGCCGTTAGCAAATAAATACAAGAGACTTGAAAATTATCTATGGAGATTTTAATATTCAATATAAAAAGCCCATGATTACAAATCATCATAAATTGCCTGGGTAGGAAGCAACTTGTCAAAAATTATACAAGAATATGAAAAAACTCTAAAGCCATGATTAATTTTGTCATGTGCACCAATTCACTGTTACGCGGATGACAGTACAGTTCATGATAGCTTTTTGTTTGACAAGCCCCCAAAGGGCTCACAAACTCCAACAGCTCGTAGGGCTTTGAAGCAAAGAATGGACGGTTACCTCGAGAGTGTTTTCTCTTGGGGTAAAAATAATCTCGTTGAATTTAATGTTTCAAAGACCCAATCTTGTCTGATTACGTCTAAAAGGGATCGAAATGAAAATCTAGTCTCTTTCAACGGAAGCAATCTTCCGAACAGGCCCTCCATTGATATGCTTGGTGTAACCCTAAGTGACCAGCTCAGGTATGGGGGCTCCATCGAAGCCAGAGTAAAGTTAGCCTCCCAAAAACTGGGCGTACTGTACAGGGCCCGCAGATACTTTAATAGTACACAACTGCTAACCTTGTACAAATCACAAGTACGCCCCACGGTTGAATTTGGCAGCCATCTCTGGTCTGGAGCTCCAAAATACCTGAAAAATACCCTCGACTCTGTGCAGAAACGGGCGGTCCGTTTGATAGATTCTCCCATCTTAACAGACGGATTGCAATCTTTAGAGCACAGGCGTCGGGTGGGAATGCTATCCTTGTTCTACCGGTATTACAATGGAAGATGCTCTGAAGAACTAGCATCATTGATCCCTTCGGCACCGGTGCATAGTCGGGAAACACGCCAAACGCGTGCCCAACATTTGTACACGGTTGACATTTGTCACATGAGAACGGGTCGTTTCTTCGACTCGTTCTTGTGTTCAACAGCTCGGCTGTGGAATGATTTGCCGGCCTCTGTGTTTTCTCCTTCCTACAACATGGGTCTCTTCAAGACCAATGTTCATTCCTTCCTCTCCTCAAAAAGACTCTCCACACAGCATCCCAGATGACATAGGCCCTGAGGAAAATTATTTTCCTCAGGGCCTCCTGTGTGGAGTTAATGTAAAAAAAAAAAAAAAAAAATTTGGTAATTTCAAATGACTTTTACGCGGAAGTTAATGCTGCGGAAGAATTCAAAATCAATCTGATCACGAAACAATTATTACAAAAATTAGATATAATAGTTTGAAGCCTCAGGGAACACGAAGAATAATATATATACAGGAATAAAAAGAACTATAATAAGGATAAATTGTGTACGGCATTACAAAACAAAAAGTGGATCTGCGATAACCAAGGAAATTTAGACAGAAAAGCCGATGAACTAATAGGACACCTGAAAACAGTAGTAAATGAACTAATGCCTACAACGAATATATCTTCTCTTATATATAAAAATGAATCGCTTAATGTGTTGCTGAGCGCAAATCTCGAGATCAGCTGAACCGATTTCGCTAATTCTTTTTTTTTTCGAATATTCCTTGAAGTACAAGGATGGTTCTTACGGAGAGAAAAATTAAGAAAATTGCGCAGAAAATTGGATAATTTTAGAAAACCTATTACTAACCTAAACGACTATCGCACGTTTGACAGTACGCGTGTTTGAGAAGGATATTTTGCAAAACAATGATTGTTAAATAAAATTCTATTTTTGAAAATCTTTGTTGATAAATTTATTTAAAGTAACTCCCCTAATAGTTTGAATCGAATCAAGAATTTTAGATATTTTAAATAGGTACCTATGTTTGGTACCAAATTTAATATACATGAAAAATGGAAATTTGAATAAAAATTGTAAAAGGTGGCACGCGGGCTGTTTAAAAACTGAATGTACTGGGATTGAATATATGGAACGCGGGAGGAGGGTTGGCGGTACGAGGGAGCGGTAAAGGGAAGAGGGAAGGCGGGGAAGGTGAAAGGCGAAGACGAGAGGGGGGAGGGGAACCTGGGAGGGGGAGGGGAACGTGGGAGGGGGAGGAAAACTCGGGAGAAGGGTTTGCGGGATGGGGGAAGGGGGGGGGGAGTGGAGTGGGGAGAGGGAAGGTGGAGGTGATGGAGTGGGAATGCGAGAGGGAAGAGGACGCAGGAGAAGAAGGGGAGGCGGAAGGGAAACGGGACGAATGGAAAAGGACACTCAGGGAGAAACAATTTCTTTATTAAATGGCATAGCAACGCATGCCGGGACAAGATAGTATTTCATTTCACTTTTTTTTTTAAGTTTCCCGATACTTTGTAGAAGGTTCTTACGGGAAGAAAATTTAAGAAAATTGCTCAGAAAATTGGACAATTTCAGAAAACTTAACGACTATTTTAACTTCACACGTTTGACAGTTCGGGCGTTTGACGAAATTGAATTGTGTTTTCGAACGTTTTTTTTTGTAAAAAAAGTATTATCTATGGGTTGATGGATTTTTCTTATAATATATAAAAATTAATATTTGTTTTAATGAAAAGCGAAAATTTAAATTAAAAAAATTGTAATAGGAGGCACGCGAAATGTTTGAAAACTGAATGTACTGGGACTGTTATATGGAACGCGGTAGGGGGATTGGCGGGACGGGGAAGTGGAAGAGGGGAGGGGGTAGGCGGGGAAGGTGGAAAGGGAACGCGGGAGGGGAAGGAAATGCGGGAGGGGAACAGGGAAACAATTTATTTCTTTAAAAATGGTATATCAAAGCATGCCGGGAACCAGCTAGTAGTATATTAAAAGATACAAATAAATAGTATACCTACGAAATCCCTAAATCTTCTAAAAAAACAAAGGGATTCAGCTTATAAAGCCTGTAAAATACAATTTCCAGAAGAAAGGTGGGAAACCTATAAGAAACTTAGAAATATGAATAGGCACAGAAATAAAACATACCAAAAATTCGTATTCGAGGCTAAAAATTATTACCTCTCAAAGAGATTCAAGAAAAATGTGGACTACACTTAAAGAAATTATAAGTGGCAAACAGAGGGAAAACATTAAGGAAGTTCGGTTCCCGATGGAGTTGAAGATGATAAAACTAAAATAGCCAAATTTAATACTAAGTGTCGAAAACATAAATAAGAGTATTTCATTATTCACAGATACTTTTTTTTTTTTTTTTTTTTTTTTTTTTTTTTTAAAAAGAAAGACAAACATTCCCGGGTTACGAATAACCCAACAATGTTTGAAAATCTCCTACTACCACCACAGAAAGCCGAAAATTTTGCTTGTGTTGTGATGGAGGACTTAGCCAGTCGAGGAATCGAACACGCGACGCTCGGGTGGGACCCAAACGCTATGCCCACTCAACCACTGACCAGACAAATAAATACTTCTTCTCAATCATCGGAAAGAAGAGAGAATAATAATATTTGCAGGTAACAGTGAGTATTTAATGAAAATTTTTAATACAATGACGCAAAAATCACCGACGTCTGGAATTACTATAGGCATAATTAAATTTAAGTAGTTGCACTAATAAATTAATCTGTGTTAAAGGGAATTTTTCCGCAGTCGTGGAAAACTTCCATAATAACACCAGTGGCCAAAATAATAAATGCTAAAAATTTCGAAGACCTCAGAAAAATAAATGGATAACCTACATATGAACAAATGTTAGAATCCATAGTTACAGAAGAGATGAGAAAATTTATTGAAAAAAATAACATTCTTGTAAAACAGCAGGGTTTAGAAACAAATATTCATAATGGAAAACCAGTATGGATCAGAAGAAAAATACAATAGTAGTGTTCTTGGATTTTAGACGTGTTTTTGAAACGATAGACAGAGAAATACTAATAATTAAATTAAAAATAGAAAACAAAGAAACAAAATTGGATCTGCTATATCTGAAGAACAACAAGTAAACCTCGGAGTTCCTCAAGGATATGTATTGGGACCGCTCCTATTTATTAAGTATATATATTAATGATATAGTGAAGTGCCTAAAGTACTGTTCTATCAAACTTTTGCTGATGACACACTTGTATATATTTTACCAAATAATATCGAAGATGCATTGTCAAAAAAAGCTTTTTTTAAAGAACACTAATATATTATATATTATTTTTTTTTTCTTCGAATAAACTGAAAATAAATGTAACTAAAATTAAATTCATGGTATTAGAGAAGAAACTCAACGAAATTACTACCCTTAATATAGAAAATCAAAATATTGAAGAAGTAGAAGAAATTAAAAACTCAGGAATCATAATCTATAACAAATTAAAACTAAACACTGACTTTGAAATGTTAAATTAACAAATTGCAGAAAAGATTAAAATGAAAAAGAAAAGTAAGATAAAGGGAAAGTTAGACGTCAAAACACGGAAATTGGCCTACAATACCACTGCAACGTGTCACGTGAATTACTGCACAAGTCTAATCTTTCTGAGCAATAAAACCCAAGTAAAAAAAATAAAAATAATTCAGAATGGTTCCATGCCAACTCAGAATTAAACCATCTCAGAAACACCTCAGAAAGGTATGAAAGCTATGAAAAAATGCATTTAAAATTGCCGGTAATCCTAACCTAACTTAATCAATATTTTTTTTAAATTTAATTAAATGAAGACAATATTAGCCAAACTCAATCGAAATCTGGAGACAGAAAAATCAGAAAAGATATTGGCTCCGCTGGGACTCGAACCAGGTTCGAGTCCCAGCGGAGCCAATATCTTTTCTGATTTTTCTGTCTCCAGATTTCGATTGAGTTTCGCTAATATTGTCTTCATTTAATTAAATATTATAATTTGTGATTTTACTCATAAAGTTTAAAAAATTAAATATTTTTTATCATCACTCTTCAATGACCTTTATGAGGTGCTTCTGAGTTGGCCGGTCACCAAATAAAATATACAATAAAAAATAAAAAAAACGCATCTTGCCCCATCCTATCTCCCCCCCCCCCCCCCCCCCGTCCCCGTTGGTAAATTTATTCGTGACGACAATTGCTCTTTCAAATTTACGAGTTGGGGGGCGCTAGAAAAAAAAATATTCTCAAAGTGGGCGGTGGGCAAAAAAAGGTTGGGAACCTATGGTCTATATGAACATATATTTTTAAAGCCACGCTATTTTTCACTGGAGTTCCTTATTGCACGGTCTTTATGCAGTGTGATTCAAAAACACCGTTTTATTTTCAGTACATTTGTTTTTGTGTACTGTTTACATATCGTTGTGGTATTTATTCTTTGCTTTAAATTTATTCAATATTTCTTTGTATTTTTTTTTATGTTTCCTCTACTTATTTTATATATATGTAATACATACATACATATCATGTATGTGTGTATCAACAAACTAAGATAAAAAATATAATAAAGTATTCATTACTGGAAATACTAACGGAGCTTATGAATTAAATAATCTATTTCATATAGAATTATACCTGCATGGATCAATTGAAAACGTGCCATGAAAACCAAAATAGGATCAAGGAAAATAATAATTGACTCCCTGTAGATAAATAATACATGAAATTGGCAGCAAATTAATGGGGGTAAAATTTTATGGAAGTATTCGTGGTTCCGCAGGATTTTCAACGGCGTTCTAACTCTTAATCTCAAGTTTTACACTATAGAAGTGCTTGCTTGTCTTCTTCTTCTTTATATATTATCATATTCTTCTACTTAACGGAAGTGGGCTATCATCGGGGCTTCCTTCACTTACGACTGCAGCCCAAAATAACTCAACGGTTCTGCATTCATGAGCCCAAGTTCGGCATCTTCTTTTAGTAAGTCATTCATAGAGCTACTCGTATGCCTGCATTAGATTCTTTTCGATGTTTTCCTCTAATTAACAATACAACTCTGAAGATCGGAAGTTTTTAATAATATCGTCCACCACTTCAGTTGGTTGAGTTCCGGCAAGAAGGAAGCAGCTCGTGTCCGCGCCGCAAGAAGACAGATACTTCTATAATCCACACGTGAGAGATTTCATACTACTTGGAGATTAGAATTTTTCTTAGTGGATTACTGATTTATAAATTCGTTTAGATGTATTCATCTGACTGGCGCCCATTCGGTTTTATAACACTATTTTACTAGTGGGCCTTCTTTAGTGTTCTGACAATATGCATGACTTGGTATTTATTGCCAGCGATAGCGTCTCCAATGCGCATTAGGGTGGAACACTTTTGTATGAAAAATTTTTTTTTTCGAAATTCGGATTGGAATACCAGGTAAAAGTTGCCTTATATAATTGTAAATAACCCTGTTCAATTTGGAAGTTCTAGCTCGACAGCTTGAGCTCCCGCCATAGACTTGAAATTTTATTTTTTAAGTTTTTATAGACGTTTTGTATTATACACCCTATTGACAAAATAATAAGTAAATATAATATGTTATGCATTAAATGATAAAATAAAAGTAGGTTTTAGTCACTAAAATCATTTATTTCAAAAGTAAGCACAGGTTTAGAAAGTTATGTTGCTATGAATTACATTATTTTTTATAACAAAAATCCTTTTTCGTCTTAAACTTTGGCATGAGCTTTCGAGATGCTAATTTAGATTTTATGAATCCTTCTCGTCTTGTCTTGTCGCATACACTTAGAGCTGCTTCTGTCACAACTTTTACAGATCTTTCCACAGCCTGAGTGTGGAAAGATTCATAAACTCCAACACTGTATCTTCTCCATTTTCAATAAGATCTTGTAACTGCTCATCGGAAATATCCATCAGTATTGGGGGTTCGTATATATTTTGTTGCCAGTCAATCATGTCTATGTAAGAAGGTGCATTTAAGTTCACTTTTGGCACCTCAAACATGCGCGAAACAGAATTTTTATTAACTTGACGAGCCTTCAAAATGCGTCTTGCAGCGAGTTCTCTAATGTGCTTACGTGAATCTGTTATCATACTCAACAACAAGTTTTCTGGATGAGCAAAGTAACTGTTTCGAATTATAACAGCGTTCACTATCGCTAACAACTCCTCGGACAAATATCTAGTGCTGTTAATGAGCTTCCATAAATGATTTGAACCATCTTTACAAGATGAATGTGTTTTGATAGCAAACCAGACAGGAGCGTATGATTTTACGATAAACGTTGCTAAAGTCACAAGATTTTGTTGTGGATTTTCCGTAGAAATATACAAACGCAGTATGCGATTAGCTCTTGTCAACCAGCGGGCATGGGATAGTTTACCTGGGCTTCTCCATAATAAATCAGGAGAGCAGGATCCATTTATGACAGCAGTAGTAATTTCTTGTAAATATTTCTGGTCTGTGCTGAGATCTGTGGATATTTGTGGAGGTAGTTCACCTTCTATCTTCTCAAAGTTGGCCAACGGCAGCGTCTCGCATATCTCTAATGCTTTACCAATTTGACCTGCAAATGATTTAGGTCCTGCAGTAGGGCCATCCAAATAGGCAAACAAATGCCTCAATGGTAACTCATTGGCGTGTAAAAGATAAATCATCCATTGCAATGGTCGAGATAGCCTATTTTCCAAAAGACAAATCACGCCTCCTACTTTCCCTGTATTTGTGTTTGTTCCATCACAGCCTATAGCCATTAAACCCTCTAGTGATATATTTTCAGTCGTTAAAAAGCTGTGGATAGCTTTTTCAATATTTCTTGCACTGCCCGATGTTGGAACCACATACCCAACATAAACAGAACCTGGTTCTTTTATAATCGAAATGTGTTCCTCTTGTACAATCACTCTAAACCTCTTCGATCCTTTTAAAACAGTTTTAGCCGTCTTATCTTTCCTTCCATCGAAATATAATGCAGAAATTACTGTTACTCTTTCTTCTGTTAAAATTTGCTCGCATAATTTCTGTCTTATTCTTCTTAGTTTCATCCTATCTACGACGTTAGTTGACTGCACCCCAGAGTCGGCATCAGAAGCAGAACATAAAACAGATGATACGATAGCTGCCGCAGCTCGGTCTGATACTCCATATCTATCGCATACAGTCGTCAAACTATGAAAACTGGTATTCGTGAGCTTTATAGGCTTATGATTTACAGTGTCAGCGTTGACAAGATCGTCTGCGGCCGACGAACAAGAAGGAAGGTCGGCATTAGAACTAACTTCAGATCTATTTAGCCGACATGAAGTAGAGGGAATTTCTTCAATTCGTGTCTTTGAATTATGCCTGATTTCTTGTTTCAGAGCACGTAATCTTCTATTCAGCAACTTTTTACTCTGAATAAGATCCGTTCTTCCTAAAGCCATTAGTCTGTTAGTGCGTTGGTCTTCTAAAAACATTTGTTCCTCTTTTGGCACCTTTTTTTCTTTCAAACAAGTACAGCTTGCAAATTCTTTACATTTACATGCAGCTATGTCAAAAAGCTTTCTACTTTGTACTCTGAACACTTCTAACTTTTCTTCCTTAAGTTTCTTGAAAGACTTTTTCAAATTATAACACTTTGAGTGATAACTTTTTAGTAACTGTAGAACTCTTTTGTGTGTGACAATTGGAATCGAAGATTTTATCCACAATTCTTCAATTTTCGTTCCAACTATTTCGGCAATTTCCAAAAACGTAGGTTCTTTTGTTGTGCTATTCCCTACTTTTAAGTCTTGTCGAATCCATTCATAGAATTTCATCACACTTACGTACGTAGGTAGGATATTCTCTTTCAACTCTGCACTTTCACCAAATATCGGACATTTTAACTTTTGTCTTGTAGAAGTCATTTTAAATCACTTAACAAACGTTTATCAACAAGTACTCGTGAATATAATTGACGCGCGACCTTCCGCCTTGAGACAATTATCGACACTAGTTTAAACAAAACCCTGCATTTCTTAGATTGTCACATGCCGCCCGCCACTTCGTCCCGCAAGTCCCGCACGCCCCGCTCCTTTGTCAGTTTGTCACAGCGCCAAAGTATATTAAAATAATAAAATATTTGATTACAACAGCTAGTTATATACTATATTTGAATATGTTATTAAATAAAATAAATCAATTTTAACGAATTCAGAACTATTTTGTAGGCCGCGCAAATAGCTCCTAAACTGTCGTTTTTGTAAATGTTTGACGTCATGGCGGGGGCTTTTACCGTTGTCTGATATTTTTTTATATTTTTAATTGAGGTAATTGATGGCAATTGGCAACTTAATACAACTATTCCAAATTAAAATTAGAAAAAAAAAATTTCGTTCCGCACTAATGCGCATCGCCATGCCTGGGAAAACAATGTTAGAGTCTCATGTTCTAACTTAACTTATAATTGTCTCATTGTGGATAAATAGTTAAATAAATCTTCAATTGTTTTAACTCAACGTATTTTTATTCAGTAACACATAACTACCTAAATACAAATTTTTGGTGAGTAATTCCATGCATTCTTATTAATAACATCATTATTTCATAGATATTTACAACTGATACATTTATTCAGATAGTAATTAATTTATTAGACAATCACGGTAAGTATAAATGCTGCTGAACGTCCGTTCTGAGGGATGCTCTGTGATAATCTACAAGCGAGCCGCCGCCCAATGCCGTGCTCGCAGTCAACCGATGATCAGATATCTTCGTAATCATCCGGATTTTAGTCTACAACCCGTTTGGGTTACGGGAGGCAGTTATCTCTCTCATAATGTATCATTACTAACCTGTGTTGAGACACATTAAAATTACATACAATTTCCTAAACCAATGACATCTGTTGACAGACATTGAAACTTTTTTTTCAGCAATTCGTAACTCTAGGTTCTTCATAGTTTCCGTTTGAAATGATTTGTTTAAAGGATGAGTAGTTAATTCTCTAAAGGCATCCATTATTTATCCTACATCCTCTATTTATCAAATATTTTTCTTCGCGTAATAAAAGAAAAACACAAGTCAAATATCCGTCATTCAATTATAGACGAAAAATTGCCGTATATTATTATTTTCTCCGCGGGTACGGAAATATTTAGGAAATTTCGTAACAAAGGCGTTTCCCGCAGGCAACAACATTTTGGTCCAAATTAATAAGCAAACGGAATTACTAAGGGAATACTAAAAAGAACAGGAAGAAAATTATAATTATTTAATAATAATATTATACTGGTAGGTACTAGGTACCACTGAAATGGAATATGAAAATAAATTATTTATTTATATATTCTTGGTCTTAAGTATAATCGTGATTAATTTTTGGGTTAATATGTCGTGCTTGTTGGCGTTATTTAGCCAACAGAGAGAAAGGACACAAATACTTTTAAGGCAAGAGGAGAAGGGTAACGAAGAGGGTGGGGTTTGTGGGAGGGGTAACAACGGAGGGGGAAAATCGAGTGTGAGGAATAGGTGAAACCATCGGCTACCGTCTGAATCGACCTCTACCTCAGAAAGTCGGCAATCCACGTACACAAGGATGCGGGAAGTCCGTAAGAAGGCAGTTTGTTGATAAGTCCTCGGTGCCAAACCCGGTCAAAGGCCTTGGGAAAGTCCAGTGCAACCGTTTGGTTCACACCAAAACAGTCACACAGCCACCGCCCCCAAACATGCGTCACATAATCTGTATTGACGGTCGTTAATAATTTTGTTCTTCTCGAGGTATGTGAGCAGTTTGTCATTGATCACACGTTCCATCACCTTATGATCACTGATGTGATCGCTATGGGGCGGTAGTTGGCCGGGTTGGAGTGGTCACCCTTCTTTGGAATAGGATGGATAACCGCTTTTTTCCAACCAGAGGGCACAGAGCCAGACTTCAGGGACATTTTAAAAAGCTTCGTCAAAATTGGAGTTATTTCTGCTGCGCACCTCTGCAGTACCAGGGCAGGTATTCCGTCAGGCCCACTAGTCAAGCCCTCGTAAAATATGGAGTACTTCCCGATGCCGGATCCTCAACTTTTTCATTCGAAAACTCTTCATTTAGTTTGAGAGAAAACGCTCATTTTTTTCATCCGTTAAGTATTATTTGCATAAAAAATATTTTGTTATTGTAGGTAGGTAGGTACTTTTTAATTTTAATTGTATTATTGTCGTTCATTAAAAAGAGTATTATTTGCATTAAAAATATTTTGTTAATGTAGTTCATTAAAAAGAGTGTCATTCAATATGACCAAAGTTTAGAAGAAATAATTTGGTTTTGTGGTTAAATACAAAGTGTTTGTTTTAATTTTATAACTAATTATTTTGTTATTAAGATGACAGAGTATTTTGAAGTAAAACTTCTTTACGCACGCTCGACCTGGGGGGTAAGCTGGTAAAATGCGTTACGAAAAAGAGTGATTTATTTATTTATTTATTTATTTATTTATTATTTAAACGCCCGTACATAGGGCTATTACATACATAATACAGGTGTATTGAACATTTACAAACATTATACATATATATATAGAATAACATACAGTACATACATACATACGATGCATATTAGTACAACAAATATTTATCATTTTTCAAACATATCAGTTACATAAATAACTAGTTATTTTTGCTTTGATGCAAGACGGTGAGGTTTTGAAAATATCGAAAAGGTCTGTATACGTATTGGCAGTTCGGTGAAAACGCACTAGCGGTGAATGATAGGAATAGTTAGTGCTATGATTGTCACTGTGGAAAAGGTGGTGGAGTCGAGTTGGTTTAACAGGGACACGAATATTTATAACACTTAACATTTGAGGGCAGTCTATGAGATTGTTCAGTAATTTAAAAAGTATAAGAATGTCATTAATAGTACGCCGGGTAGAAAGTAGTGGTAGGTTTAGATCAGACATTAATGCATTGTAGCGGATTTCAATTACAGGCTGTCTCAATTTGAATTGAACGTATCGAAGAAATTTTCTTTGAACTCTCTCCAAACGGTGTAAGTTATAGGTATAAATCGGAGACCATACAGGAGATGCATAGTCCAGCTGCGATCTTACAAGAGAGCAGTAAAGTAGCTTAATTGACTCAATGTTTTGAAAAGTCCTTGTGTTACGTATTACAAAACCTAGAATTTGCATGGCCTTATTGGAAATTGTTTCACAGTGACGATCAAATGCAAGTTTCCGGTCAAAGATAACACCAAGGTCTTTGATAAATGGTACTAATGCAATTTCATTATTGTTAATTAAATACGATGTAGATATTGGAATCCGTGAACGGTAAAAACACATGTGGAAACATTTTTTTACGTTTAGGAATAATTTATTTATTTCACACCAGCTAGCAAGTCTATCTAAATTTTGCTGAAGGATAAGTGCATCATTTAAACATTTTATAATCTTAAAAAGCTTTAGGTCATCTGCGAATAGAATGAATTTGACATTATCGAAACATAAAGATAGATCATTTATAAATAAAATGAAGAGAAGTGGGCCCAGATGAGAGCCTTGAGGAACTCCCGAAGTTACTTTAAATTTATACGAAAATTTATTATTTAATTTTACCATGAGTTCACGGTTACAGAGGTAACTATTCAACCATTTTAGGAATGATCCATGTATACCAAGGGCTTGCAGTTTCGCGAGAAGGATATTAATATTTACTTTATCAAAGGCTTTTGAAAAGTCAGTATATATTGAATCTACTTGTGCATGAGACGTGAAAGCTTCACAGATATAGTGTTCATATAATAGAAGATTGGTTGTGGTTGACCGTCCGGTAACAAAACCATGCTGTTCTGGAGTAATAATATGCCTAAACTTATCAGCAATCTTATCTAAGACAATACTTTCAAACATTTTCGGGATGGTAGACAGTATGCAAATTGGTCTATAATTTAAAACACAATTTTTATCACCTGATTTAAATACAGGTGTCAAGTGATTAAGTTTCCAAGGACCAGGAAATATTCCAGTTCGGAGTGAGAGATTAAATATGTGTTGAAGAGGAGCTGCTATAAACTGAGCGCATTCCTTTATGAATACCGGAGGAATTTTGTCAGAACCTGACCCCTTCTTACAATCTAGAGATCTGATCTTTTTATTAACATCATCCAGGGAAATGTGGCATGTTGATATATCAGTGACATTGGTGTATTTAAATTCAGGTAAAGACACATTATCATTATTGTGTTCATAAACACTTGAGAAATAATCAGCAAAGAGATCAACTATTTCTTGATCATTGTCAGCATGTTTGCGCCCTGAATACATTGATCTAGGACAGCCGTTATTGTCTTTAAGAGACTTCACATAATTCCAAAAATGTTTTGGATTTGACTTGATAGTCTGCTCTACATCTGTAATATAATCTGAATAGCATTTTTTAGATAGACTTTTACATTTATTTCGTAAATCAGAAAAAATTTTATAGCAGTCAATAGAGTTATTGGATTTATAGTTAATGTGAGCAATTTTTTTACATTGAATGAGTTTTTTTAGTTCAGTACTAACCCATTTTGGGTAACAATCGTTTCGTTTTACAATAGATGTTGGTATGCAATTTTCAATGGTATTATAAAGGATTGAATTAAACACATTTGTTGCTTCTTCTACGTTTGTTGACATAAAAATGGGGGACCAATTGAGTGAAGACAGATATAATCGCACTTGTTTATAATCAGCTTTCTTGTAGTTTCGTGCGTGAATAGGAGATTGGGGGGTAAGTTCAATGGGGGCCAAATAAATGATCGCTTGTAATGGGGGATGATGAGAGTCAATGGATACTATTGATTCTTGCGATTCGCTGATATTACTATTATTAATGTTTGATATGACAAGATCAAGAATTCTATCATTTATATTTTTAACATGATTTAATTGTTTAAGATTGATAAAGTTAATGGTATCAATGATTAATTGGGCTTTGGCAGAAATGGGATTTGAAGATTCAGTGGGTTGTGCCCAGTTTACATTTGGAAGATTAAAATCCCCAAAAATTATCAATTTTGCATCAGGATATTTCATTTTCAATGATTCAATTTCATCACAATGTTTACAATACACATCAACACTAGCTTGGGGGGGGATGTATGCACACACAATAATTATTTTTGTCGTTTTTAGTTTCGCTAATATAGCTATTTGTTCAATGTTTTTATTTTTTAGTTTTAATAGTTTTGAATGAAACAACTTTCTGATCGATATTAAAACCCCTCCGCCAATAATATTTTCACGATCCAGCCGGTAAATATCGTAGTTGGTGAAGCCTAATTCAGGGGAAGATATTTTTTCATGAAGCCAGGTTTCTGTTAGGCAGTACACATCGTTGTTTAACGTTGGAATATTACATCTTAGGGTGTTGAGCTTGGTGCGTAAACCTCTAACATTTTGGTAGTAGAGTGTTAGTTTTGTGGGGAGTTTTTTGAATGAGCCTTAACGATTTTGGGTATACCATTAATATGTTTGATTAGTATATCTGTTTCTCCCTTTTTCTTTCGCTCCTCCATTTTGTTCCACAAATCTGTTAATTGCTGTCTTTGCTGGAGCATAATGCATAATCAGCCGTTAGTGAGAATTTTAGGTGAAAATAAAGAAGTACCTAAGATTGCCGCGTCAAGGTTACAGAGATATGCTATTATGTTAGGTTCGTTTAATTTTAAAATTGAATATGTAAAATCGAAAAATAATTGTTCAGACTTTCTGAGCAGGTGTCCGATTGAAAAGGTTAGCTGTGAAGATGAGATAGAGTCTGATTACATTAATTATTTCGAGAATAATGGGTTTAATTTGTCTTTAGACGTGATAAAAAGCGAAACCGAAAAGGATGATGTGTTAGGTCAAGTAAAAAATTTTCTTATCGAAGGTTGGCCAGCATCAGTAAAAAAGGCACAAAGTGGTAACTTTATTAGAATTTTTTGGGAAAAAAGGTTAGAATTGTCTTTGATAAATGGGTGTGTTTTATATCAACATAGGGTTGTTGTACCTGAGTCTTTAAGACAAGAGGTTTTAAAGATGTTACATAGATCTCATTTAGGGGTTTTTAAGACTAAAGGTATTGCAAAAAGCTTTGTCTGGTGGCCAAAAATTAATCAAGATTTGGAGAAAATAACGGAAAATTGTAGAGATTGTTTAGAAATTAAACCAGAATCACAAAAGAGTTCTTTAGCAGTGTGGCCATATGAACCTGAAGTATGGTTCAGGGTACATATTGATCATGGTAGTTTGTATAACAAAAATTTTTTAGTGGTGGTAGACTCTTCTTCAAAGTGGATTGAGTGTCTGGAAGTAAACAGTCTGTCTTCAAAAGAAAATATCGAAATACTTCATAGATTATTTTCGCAATTTGGTTTTCCTGCAACTTTAGTTAGTGATAATGGTACGTGTTTTTGTTCTGAGGATTTTGAAAATTTTTGTAAGAAAAATGGGATAGAACATATCACTAGTCCAGTCAATCACCCTAGTAGCAACGGGCAAGCTGAAGCTACAGTAAAGACTTGTAAAAATTTCCTTAAAAAAATTTGTAAACATAATGGATTTCCTTCAGATTATAAAGAAAAGTTAGGTAACTTTTTAGCAGACTATAGGAATACAGTTCACGCAACAACAGGATGTGAGCCATCTGTATTATTAATGGGTAGAAAAATTAGAACAGTATTTGACTCTCTGATTCCAAGGAAAATTGAGGATAGAACGGGTAGTTCAGGTTCTACTCGACGAAACAAAGTAATAAAAAAGGTTACTCAGAGCCAAAACAATCAGAAAAGACAATATAAGGGTAGAGTTAAATCAGGTTTTAATATAGGTCAGAAAGTAATGACTAGAGATTTCAGATCTCAGGGTAATAGGTTATGGGTCCCTGGGGTTATTGTGGATAAAAAAGGTAGTAAAATATATTTCATAAAAATTAGCAAGTCTAATATGGTGTGGAAAAGACATTTAGACCAGCTAAAGGAATTACATGTTTCATGGCAGGAGGAAGATAACCAGGAATTCGCGTCTGACACGTTGGAATTGTCGACGGACGAATTAGATCTCTCCGGTATGTTACGTAATAGAAGTGTCTCTAATTCTGTTTCTCCATGTTTCAGGTCTAACCCATGGCAAGGAAGGCTTCGGCCCAGGTGACAGCACTTCGCAGTCGAAATGGACAGAAATGGACAGAAGGGAAACAGAAAGAACAAAAACAAATGTTTTGTTAATTTTAAATGTAATGTGTTAATTTTAAATGTGAAATATGAAATATAAAATATATTGTATGAAATATGTAGCTATAGGTATCACTTATGTAGCCAGGATTCTCCCGTTTAAGTAGGGGAGGATGTGAGAGAGGTTTTAGGGTGGCACACCTGTTTCCGGCCATACAAGAGCGAGACAGGTGATCCCGCATATAAAAGGAGATGCAGGCCTCTCCTCACCCTCTTTTTCCAACCGCATATAAAAGGAGATGCAGGCCTCTCCTCACCCTCTTTTTCCAACCGCCTGATGCGAACGGTAATCGATGCGAACCGTGATCAATGCGAACGGTGATCGTTGCGAACGGTGATCGGGCGAGGCAAAAAGTCGGGCCTTTACGCTTGCTTGACTTGGGGAGTAAGCTGGTGAATGCGTTATGAAAAGTGTTACGTGAACGGTAATCGATGCGAATGGTGATCGATGCGAACGGTGATCGGGCGAGGTGAACAGTCGGGCCTTTACGCACGCTTGAAGTTAAGAGGGAGATATAAGTTAGTGAAGATAGAAAGAGAGAGAGTTGCGTTTCGTATATTACTGTAGGGGCAAGAGAGAGAGGTGCGAGCACAAGGAATCATTTATTGAATAACCATGCCATAGGTCACCCCAAGATCGTAGGTCACCCTAAGGTCGTAGGTCACCCCAAGGTCCTTGAACCCCAAGGTCGTAAGTCACCACACGGTCGTAAGTCACCCCAGGGTCATACGTCACCCCATAGTCATATGTCACCTTAATGTCATATGTCACCCCAATGTCAATGTCATATGTCACCACAATGTCACAGGTCACCCCGAGTTCATAGGTCACCCCCAGGTCTTAGATTACCCCAAGGTTGTAGGTCACCCCAAGGTCGTAGGTCACCCCAAGATTATAGGTCACCCCAAGGTTATAGGTCACCTCAAGGTTATTGGTCGCCCAACGGTCGTAGGTCACCCCATGGTCGTAAGTCACCCAGAGGCATAGGTCATCCCATGGTCATATGTCACCCCAATGTCACATGTCACCCCAATGTCATGTGTTCTTTTATAAATAAGTGAAGTCTTACTTCAGTCGTGTGGCCTAAAGCACACTGGTTTATTTTGTTTGGTGTACCTAAACAAATTAGGTTTAAAAAAAGTAATTTTGTTTTCTATCTTTTATTTTATGATATTTGTTAATAATGCTCAATTAGGAAATACCTACTATTTCTTTTCTTAAATTTTATTTACAAAGTATTTTACGATTATGATTTCAAAAAGCGTAAATAATTTATTTAAAATAAGGAGTGATAATTATATTATGTTTATTTTTATTTCAAACTAGCTTGTACCCGGCATGCGTTGCTATGCCATTTAATAAAGAAATTGTTTCTCCCTGAGTGTCCTTTCCCATTCATCCCGTTCCCCTTCCACCTCCCCTTCATCTCCTGCGTCCTCTTCCCCTCTCGCGTTCCCACTCCGTCACCTCCACCTTCTCTCTCCCCACTCCACTCCTCCCCCACTTCCCCCGTCCCGCGAACCCCCCTACAAGTTCCCCTCCCCCTCCCCCTCCCAGGTTCCCCTCCCCCTCCCTGGTTCCCCTCCCCCATCTCCCCCTCCCCCATCTCCCCCTCCCCCATCTCTCCCTCCGTCCCGTTTTTCATAGCAATAGCCGCTTCCTCGCGTGCCACCAAAGCAATTTTTTTATACAATTTCATAATAGCAGAGCTCACCGAAAGTTTTATAAAATACTTGTCCTGACAATAACAAACACACAAAAAAATAATTATCCAATTTGGTGCAGTCGTTCGAAAGTTATGGGCTTAGCAACACATCGATTCATTTTTATATTATAGATATCAGAGACAGAATGATTAATATATGATTTAAAAATAAAGACTGATTGATTAAGATTGACTATTTTTTTTCCACGAAAATATGACCTTATATGGAAGTTTCGGTTTCGGTTTCGGCCGAACCTGAGACAGAAGTCGAAACTCTGTTTCGGTTTAGGTTTCGGCCGTAAAAACTAGTTTCGGTCGGACACTAATTATTAGTAATCATTGTAGACGTGCGCAATTTCGTACCTTACCTCTAGAACTGTCAAAATGGCGGAGTAACTCTAGAATAACTATCGGTTTTCGGAAAGTAAAGGCAAAAGCTAAAAGTGACGTAAAAATGCGGTTAAATTGATTAAAAAACGCATTTTTATGATATTAAACCAGAACAATTTCTTTTACTCTTCTTTTTACTCTAGCAACCGTTGAAATAGACCATCCTAGAATAAGAAACATTTTTTTGATTTTGTTTCGATACCGTATACATGTTACCGTAAAAGCCCGAATATTGGTAAATCCTAAGATTTTCCGGTAAATCCTAAGATTTACCAACTCTTAGTGGTAAAAGTCCGAACAGTTCTATAATCATCGTTCACCAACCTAACCTAACCTAACCTAACCTAACCTAACCTAACATGTATTAAATTCTAATGGTAAAAGCCCGAAAAAATCGTTTCTTATTTAAATATTATAAACGATTTTTTCGGGCTTTTACCATTAGAATTTAGTACATGTTAGGTTAGGTAGGTGAACGATGATTATAGAACGGTTCGGACTTTTGCCATTAAGAATTGGTAAATCTTAGGATTTACCGGAAAATCTTAGGATTTACCGTAGTTCGGGCTTTTACAGTAACATACACAATTCTGAATCAACACATCTTCATAATTACATATTTGTTAACTTTGTTAAGTTCAAATCACAAAATTTTCAAGTGGAATTACGATGGGGGAGAGGAAAATTGGGAAGTACCTGGCTCTTTCGATCTGGTCACCAGCAAACCTTTTTTAAATTTAATTAATTATTAAGGAGAAAAAACAACTGCGTTAAAATGTAAGTAATTGACTGTATACTATGGTGGCATCAGCAGTAATGATTTTTATATGTAGGTATATACTTATACGATTAAGTTCAAATAATTTTCCATCTCTTCACAATGATGTTACTAAATGTTTCTTGCATTGTTTATTTCTTTTGTACGCCGATGACATAAAAATATTTGCCATTGTTAGGAATTTAAACGATTGTCTGCTAATCCAAAGCGACTTAGTAAGGTTCGAAGCATTTTGCAATGAAAACAAAATTTACCTTAGTTACAACAAATGTAAACAAATAAGTTTTACTAAAAATCATAACGCCATCATACAGAATTATTGTATTGGTAACTATTTACTCGAGCGCGTTTACTGTATAAGAGATCTAGGCGTACTTTTTGATTCCAAACTCCATTTCGATGCGCATATTGATAATATTGTGAATAAAGCTTACTGCATGCTAGGATTTGTCATCAGAAACAGCCGTGAATTTCGAAAACCTGAAACATATCTTCTTCTTTACTACACGCTGGTCCGTTCTCAACTTGAATACTGCACCTCCATATGGAATCCACTTTACGGTATCTATAAAGAAAACATTGAAAGTATTCAAAAGAAATTTCTGCAGTGCCTCAATTACAGAATGAGCGCACCTAAACGCGGGTACATAAATATGCTTTCGAGTTATAACGTCTCCACGCTATCTAACCGACGAACGTACCTTGATCTCATGACTCTATATAAAATCTGTAACAACGTTATTGACTGTCCCGACTTACTGAAATTAATAAACTTTAAAGTACCACCCAGAGTAACAAGGCTTAACGACTTATTCCACATTAGCCGGACGCGTACAAATGCTGGTGTCAGGGACCCAATCAGAAGAATGTGCGAATCACTTAATCAGAATCAAAAGCTCAAGGATTCTGACTTATTTTTTGATACACGCAGTACTTTTAGTAGAAAAATGAAGGCTGTTTTCCTACAAAGTTCAAAGTAAACAACTTAGACATACATTCGTTTATATATATATATTTTTTTTAAACTTCTGTATAACATTGTTTATCTATATTTATATTTTTTTGTTTCAAAAATAATTTGTAAATTCTTATAAGGATATTGCGCATTTATTTCATATCTCTATTTGTAAAATAATATTCTTATGTACTTATATATTTTTTCCCCTATTTATAAGACAAAATATTTGTATATGTTTTTAACTGCTGTTTAAGTCAATTCGTGAGAAATAGTTTGGATGCAGGTGAATTCTCTAGTTGATGTTTTGTATATTCTTGCCAATTAATATCTGTATCTGTATTTTCTCATAAATAAATAAAAAATAAAAAAAATGTTCATTTGGGGATAAATATTACTTATTTATAAATAACGTCATGATAGAAGTTGCATTACCAATTCATAAAGTTTATACGAATTAATTATTACAGTTTAGACCAGGGTTCCCCAAACTTTATTTCGCCGAGCCTCCCTGAACCAAAAAAAATATTTTCATGCCCCCCTTAGGGGTCGTCCATTAATTACGTGAGGCTCGAAAGCGAGTGGGGTGCGGGTTTCGGAAAAAAATCACGAAATATCACAAGGCGGGGAGGGGGGTGTTTAATGAGATATCACGTGTATTTATTATACCTACATTTAAAGATAATGTTCTAAAATTTTCAATATACTTTGTACCAAAAAATACACTAATTTTGGGTATGGAGGGGTAGTTTAAAATTGGTTAATGGACGACCCCTTAACCCCCATTTTTAAGACATTTCACACAAAGCTACCAGGCGGCTTGACTTTTTCGGACACTTCTAACAATTATCGTTATGTTTCAACCAATTTACACAAATCCTTGACAAATAACATACCTTAACCTTCCTCACGACACTATCTATTGGTGAAAACCGCTTGAAAATCCGTTCGGTAGTTTTCGAGTTTATCGCGAACAGACAAACAGACAGACGACGCGAAGGACTTTAATTTATAATATGTAGAGATGTAGAGATAATGACTAACGACTTTCAAAGTAATTTTAGAACAAATAAATAAAAAACTTTTAAAGTACTAATGAGATATTTGAGCTTGCATGCTCTGTACCAATTGGTCGATTCTGGGTTCAGTCTTTGCTAGAGCTATGGTTAAAACCTATTACGCCCCCCCTGACATTTCTCTACGCCCCCTAGGGGGGCGTGCCCCCCTGGTTGGGAAGTCCTGGTTTAGACACATTAATTAATACGTAGTAATATAATATAATTTTCCTGGTAATTTCCTCATTTTGTTGAACTCGTTGCTTAAATAAAGTTCATAGAGAAAATATTTCTCTCCTCATAAAATCATTGTATAAAATAAAATATAATGAAGTTATCGCAGTGGACTATTAGTTCACAGTGTAATGCTGATAACCAGCTCTGATATGTTGCATTTAACTGGCAGATAAAAGTGCATTGAATCTTGTGGAAATCCCTGAAGCTATGTGTCGTAAAAGCATGGTACGTATGTATTTACAAACATTTGTATATCTGAAACGGATTCAAAACTGATATACCTAAATTAAACAATTTGAAAGGAGGACGGTTGGACGTTATATACGTCGTTTAAATACGTATACATAGAGATAGAATATATTGAGAAAATAGTAAAAGACTTCCAGAATGACTAAGTAAGAAGTGGTATAACCAAGATACATTCAATATTTAAAGGATGGATTCGTATGCCCGTCACTCCTGGAAACACTGACCCCCCAGATTCCTACCCACCCGTCATACCCTTTCCTTCCCAGAACTTCCTCTCCTTTCTTTCCCAAAAAGACCCTCCACACAGCATCCCCAAAGATGAGTTAGGCCCTGAGGGGAATCATTTTCCTCAGGGCCTTCTGCATGGAGCTAATGTAAAAAAAGTGCAGCCCCCTGAAAAATCTCGAAATCTGATATTACTTGACAAGAGTTACAATATATTTGTATGTATATATGTATTACAATTTGTGTATTTCATGTATATGTATTACAATTTGTGTATTTCACAATTTATTCATTTAAAATAATATATAGTATATTTGCGGCACGTTCCAGAATGGAAGATACTCTCAGTATCGCCCTGGTGTAAGACCTTCTTCTTGTTGTGCCTTGTCCGTTCAACGGACGTTGGCTATCATGTTGGCTATGCGGACTTTGTTCAGTGCGGCCCGGAACAGCTCCACGGTAGACTGGCCAAACCACTGTCTCAGGTTTTTCAGCCATGAGGTTCTCCTTCTTCCAGGGCCCCGTCTTCCGGCAATCTTTCCCAGCATTATGAGATGCAGGATCTCATACTTCTCTGGATGTCTCATCACGTGCCCAAGATATTGAAGTTTTCGGATTTTTATGGTTTTAATTACTTCCTTTTCTTTATTCATCCGAACCATAACATCTTCATTTGTGACCCTGTCCATACAGCTTATTTTAAGTATTCTTCTGTAGATCCACATCTCGAATGCCTCAAGTCGCCTAATTAATTCTTCAGTAAGCGTCCATGCTTCCATTCCATAAAATAATATTGAAAATACGTAGCATCTGACCATTCGCATTCGTAATCCAAGGTTGAGATCATGACTGCAGAACATTTTTTTCATGCGGATAAAGGTTGCACGAGCTTGCTCAATGCGGCATTTGATTTCAACTGAAGGATCCCATCTATCATTTACATTGCAGCCCAAGTATACAATACTTTGTACCTTCTCCAGTTTTGTTCCAGCAATATAAAGATGTTCATCCAATGCGTTAGTTTTGCTTATGAGCATGTATTTTGTTTTATTTATATTCAGTTCTAGCCCAAAATTCTCACAAGCCTTCACTACTTGATTCAGCAAAAGTTGTAACTCCTCAATGTTACTTGTTAGAAGTACCGTATCATCGTTGTTTAGAATCTTCCAATTTATAACAAGTCCTTGAGTAGCTTCTTGCAGAGCTTCATTGAATATTTCTTCTGAATATAAGTTGAACAGCATAGGTGAAAGAATACAACCCTGTCGCACGCCTCTCTTTATTTCTACTTCGTCTGTTAGAGCAATGTCTGTTAGACATTGCTCTAATCTTACTGCTCCTTTCTGGTTCCAATAAAGATTACCTATTATCCTTATATCTTTACGTGTAAGACCACCATTCAGAATTGAAACGTTGCTTGAAATGGCTTCTGCCGTGTTGGCTCCAGACGGGAGCAGTTGGGGCTCTTGTGCGGTATTCATGTAAAAAAATGAGTTGCAAGTTTTTGATGACTCAAAAATGCCTTATGATACTTGTGGTATTCATCTTTGCAGAACTGCTTAATTTTAAAGTAAAGAATTAATTTATATAAGTACGTAATCCTACCTAACTTGGGAATAAATTATATATAGGTCCCTTCCAAAGATATTCAAATACAGAAGTCCCTTCTTTAAAAACCTTTTAGCGAAATTGATAAGTCACGTGGCAGAATGCTGAACGATTTAACGCCGGGGAAAAATAAATTACCGAATTAAAAATTAGGTATGTACATTACCAGCTTTGTATTTATTTATATTCATTTCAAAATTATTTGATACTTACTCACTTAAATATTGTTTTTAAATATGTAATTGCTTATAAATCTTTGTTTTTTCATTATTTTATTGTTTTCCTTATATTTTTATAAACTTATATTTTACAAGCTTTGTATTTATTTATATTCATTTCAAAATTATTTGATACTTACTCACTTAAATATTGTTTTTTTTTAAATGTATCTAATAGCTTATAAATCTTTGTTTTTTCATTATTATTTTTTTTTTGATATCATAATCATTTCATCATCATCATCATTACATAGTATAAAATGAAGTCGCTCAAAATGTATGTGCGCGTTAATCTTTTAAACTACGCAACGTATTTTCATACGGTTTTCGCCAATATATAGAGTGATTGAAGAGGAATGTTTATATGTATAATACATGTAAATTATATTAGAGAAAAGCCGAGAAATTTAAAGAAAACATATTTTCGTGCAATTTAAAACGGCTGGCGGGCCGTACTATAGTCACTTTTGAAATTCGTTCTACGGAAGAAATTGGAAAATAAATGTCTTAGAGTAAGTAGGTATTTGATTTTTCCTTTTCAAATATCCAGTGTTGCATTGCAAGCATTGTATAATTAGTCGCGAGTTAATTAGTTTATATGCATAATACATGCTTATTATAGTAGAGAAAAGCCGATAAATTCAAATATTCAATTCAGGCAGCGGGCAGCTGGCAAGCGGGTGGTGTGGATTTTATAAAGGTTGGGTAATGGCGTTGTGTTTCGTTAGCCACAGCAACGTGTGGCCGGGTCTGCTAGTATTTTTATAAACTATATACATTACCAGCTTTGTATTTATTTACATTCATTTCAAAATTATTTGATTCTTACTCACTTAAATATTGTTTTTTTATATGTGATAGCTTACAAATCTTTTTTTCATTATTTTATTTTTTTACTTATATTTTTATAAACTTATATTTTTATTTACTTATATTTTATAACTATATATTTTTTGTAATATACGAGTATATTTTTTAATTTTCTCCCTTGTTGAAAACGGTTGTTAACTATATAATATTTTTTTTACAAATTTCCTCATATTTTCAAAGCCATTTTATTTTTTTTTTAATTTTATTATTTTTCTTATACTTAACGGTTTGGTAATGAGAAATATTTATGTGTGTTACTTTTAATAAATTGTGAAATTATTAACCCCGATACAGGCGAACCCTAGTGTGACTAATAATAATAAGCTAAAAATGCATTTAAATTGTGAAGGAGAAATAAATAAATTCTTTGCGTTTGTGTTATTTTGGTATTATCATCAGTCGGTCTTGGTTTGTCTGTGAATGACGTTTTAAGTTATTTTATGAATAACTAGCCGAGTCGGAAAACTTCGTACCGCCTTAGAATCGATAACTGTCGTGTTAACTTATTAGCTGAATTAAATTCAGCTTTTTATTTATTTAAAACATTACACAATGAAGCAATTGTCGATGCGCAACTGCCCGTGTTTTGATTTTGTTATCACTTACTTACGGGAAGGGTGCAGACATACGTTCACCGTTTGTCTCATTTTCGACTGTTGACATTTAGTGTGTAAGAAAGAGGGGCAGCATTATATGCTTAAGAACAAAAGCAAAACAATCAGCCCATTAACACTATTCAACATTATACTTACTATCTATCACAATACTGATTCATATTTAATTCAATTCACTCACTATTCAACATTATACTTACTATCTATCACAATACTGCTGCAGCTCTTTAAAAAAATGAGAATTCGTTCCGTACAAAACGTATGAGAAAAAAGATTTTTTTCTTAACTTTTTTGTCGTGATTTTTAAGAGCTATTCTGCTAATCGGGGCGGAGACAAATCCAACAAATTAAAGATCATAAAAATGGGTCCAGCCTTTCTTGAGTTATAAATGGTGTACCTAACCCGACTTTGTTTTATATATTAAGATGTAGTAAATTGAACTTTGGTGTTTTATTTTTAAATACATTTTTTTATGTTTTTTTTCCTACTTGCTAAGAAGTTTGGGCCGTGTTGTTGTTTGGAACTCTGATTCAATGAAATCAAATTTGTTAACAGAAATATATTTTACATATCATTTCCGATTATATTTTTCTTCCTGTAATTGTTAATGACATTATAGGAAACTGATTTATTAAGCCTAATTACCTTCCGTGTATTATTAAGGACTGTTAGATATAAATTTATTTTTAATTGCAATAATAATATCAAGGCTGAGTCATGTAAATACTCGCCTGTACCTATTTTACAATTGCAGGAAGAAAGAATCTTTCTTTCACCTATGCTGTTCAACTTATATTCAGAAGAAATATTTAATGAAGCTCAGCAAGAAGCTACTCAAGGACTTGTTATAAATGGGAAGATTTTGAACAACCTGCGTTATGCAGATGATACGGTACTTCTAACAAATAACATTGAGGATCTACAACTTTTGCTGAATCAAGTAGTGAAGGCTTGTGAGAATTTTGGGCTAGAACTGAATATAAATAAAACAAAATACATGCTCATAAGCAAAAATAATGCATTAGATGAAAATCTTTATATTGCTGGAACAAAACTAGAGAAGGTATAGAGTATTGTATCCTTGGGCTGCAATGTAAATGCTAGATGGGATCCTTCGGTTGAAATCAAATACCGCATTGAGCAAGCTCGTGCAACCTTTATCCACATGAAAAAGATGTTCTGCAGTCATGATCTCAACCTTGGATTGCGAATGCGAATGCTAAGTGTTTTCGATATTATTTTATGGAATGGAAGCATGAACGCTTACCGAAGAACTAGTTAGGTGACTTGAGGCATACGAGATGTGGATCTACAAAAGAATACTTAAAATAAGCTGGATGGACAGGGTTACGAATGAAGATGTTATGGTTAGGATGAATAAGAAAAAGAAGTTATTAAAACTTTAAATATCCGAAAATTTCAATATCTTGGACATGTAATGAGACATCCATAGAAGTATGAGATCTTGTATCTCATATTGCAGGGAAAGATTGCCGGAAGACAGGGCACCGGAAGAAGGAGAACTTCGTGGCTGAAAAACTTGAGACAGTGGTTTGGCCAGTCTACCGTAGAGCTGTTCCGGGCCGTAGTAAGCAAAGTCGGCATAGCCAACATGATAGTCAACGTCCGATTAACTACATATAGGATTACAAAAGATTTTTTAAATATTTATATTGAGGGATCAGTAGGATTTATAGGTCCAATTAGGAGTTCCATCGAGCCGAACCCTGGAGTCTGGAGTCGGTGAATTATTTTCCCATTTGGTCTCAAGTTGTTGTTGTATTATTTAGTATTTATTATACTTTTATAGTGCAAGTGCATAACGTGGTTTGACTAGGTGATCATTTGTGGAAAAGTGCGTGAAAGGGTCAAGTTACAAAACTCAAGCTCAACATTAAAAACTTTGAAATATCACACAAAGTTAAGCCGACAATTAAAAATTATAACATACAATGTCAACACCCTGTCATCATACGACCGAATCTTAGAACTGGAAGAATGTTCAAGTAAAATTAACTAAGATATTATGGGAATTTCGGAAGTTATGGAGGGCAACAAAAAAGAAGAACACAACACCTTTATACTTTGACTGGTACTCCCTTGCACAAGACCGACAAATATGGGCATCTTCGGAGGAGGCCTTTACCCAAACCGGAGTTCTTGTTAATTCATAAATATTTCTAAAACATGTACTTATATTACTAACATAATCTAAGCTAACTTGATATTACAATTCAAATTTGAGTTTATTGCAATATTGTAACTACCAACTATTGTAAAACAAGAAAAAAAATATGTATATATATAAATAGCATTTTTTGCTTCATGTTTACTGATCCACAAAATTATTGTGTACATGATAATTATTATTATTATTAAGGTATGATATTATGGCCTTGACACACACAATAATAAATAATATAGGTACAAGAAAACTTATAATAATTTTGAACACAATTGTAAGATCTAAATTTATTTTTAATTGCAATAATTAAATAATCACAAGCGAGTATCTGTATGACTCATAAGTTTTCCTTGTACCTATATTATTTATTATTGTGTCTATAAAATGTTTATATACGTCCGTAAAGCGTGTAATGATATAAATAATAAATAACATAGGTACCAGGAAAACTAATAATAATTATGAACACACAACAGCTCTAAATGCGCATTATTTTCTCATTTAAAATTATCTATTATTTGTCGCATACATTCTTTTGGTTTGGAACACGCAATATTACAAATATTTATGATGAATTTTATCTCACGTTTTATTTTGTGCGGTAAAGCTATCAAAAACCAAAAGTAAAAATAATCACAATCATTAACCACAATTTGTTTTCCCTTTTTGCATTTAATTTGAGGAAGGTTTTATGATTACGCTATCGAATAATATGATGACCTTTTCAACCACGTGTGGTCTCGGTGCACATACTTGTAACCGCGGTGTTCTTACCAAATGTCACTGGGAAACAGTTATTTATGTTTTGCCCACTTATCGTTTCAGAAAGGGACAACAAGTAAATACGATCAGCGAATTTGAATAGGGTTTATAAAAATTACAGTTTTTCGGAAAGTTTCACATTATATATATTATTTTTCTACATTCAATTCCTGCGGAGATCTTTCTTTTTATTATACAAAATAACGTAAATTATAATTTATACAAAATACGTACAAAATTATACAAAATTACGTACTATACATAATATAACAAAAACACGTACTTATCACTTCAGAACATAATTGTCTACTATTTTATCAATACCCTTCCCATTGTTCTACATTCAACTCCTGCGGTGATCTTTCTTTTTATTATTACCATCTGGATTTTATTTACTTTACCGGTTTTATTTTATATTAAGTGCTCTAAGGGAAAATATCTTAGTAGGATGAAAAAATGAAGCAAGGAAAGGGAAATAAATACAATTGGTTATCAACCACTTTCTCATGTCACTATTTATACACTAACTTAAGTCATATTTATAAACAAATTGTTTTTATTCATTTGCTGCATCCTTTTCGAGTCACATTCTTTTTGAGTTTCTTTACCCGCTCGTAAAGTTGAGGGATACGTCACTCACGTTAATTATAATTATTTTTTGTAATCATGTTTAAACATCCACGTCAATTATAATATGGATTTTGTCATCACGCTTGAAGATTGTCTCGTTTCTCAATTTTTGCAAGCGATTCACATGTTCAAACATTTATCTATTGTTAAACAAGCATTCGATACTAAATCTGTACTTTAAGACATTGTTTTTTTCTCTTCGCTTATTCTTTTTTTTATGAGTTCAAAATTGTAGTTATTAACTAAAGCTTCTACGAGGAATTCTATCGTAACACTTGTTTCATTCAATAAATAATATGTTTATATAATTAATCAATGTAATATGAAATTATGATATGAACGAAATTTTTCAATTTGACTGGCCTAAAACAGGATCCATTCCTAGTTGGCTAGTCAAAGTTTCCACATATGTTTCATTGTATAATTTTATGCGAAATAAATTTATTATTATTATTATTATTATATTGTTTTCATTTATTTTTGTTTTTCATAGGGAAGTTTATAAAAGTATTTAATTTTTAGTTTCAATTGAATTTTTCTTTTCTGAAGTCGAATAAACAGTTTGAATCCTGATGTACGCATCTGTTTGAATATTGTGATTTACTCCGAAGGCATTTATAAACCCTTATTTTGTGAAATGCAACATTACTTCACGACCTTAACTAGCTAATACCTTGCTTAACATTTATAACATCGTTTGCATTACTCCAATACATAACTCAATTATAGTAGTCAAATCGCAAAACATTTATGCTAATGATTTTTTTTTATGTGAATATTGCCCAAGAGTTCCAATTCCTCCTCTTTGGAGCCAGTGAGACAATGGCATCCCCGATAGGGGTATGAATGTTGTGGGTAGGGGAAGGAGGCGGGGAAGTACCTATTCAGACCTGGTCACCCAAAACGGCTAAAACCAATTCAAGTTCTCATTGTCCCATGAGAACGGGTCGCTTCTTCGACTCGTTCTTGTATTCAACAGCACGGCTGTGGAATGATTTTCCGGCCTCTGTGTTTCCTCCTTCCTACAACATGGGTCTCTTCAAGACCAATGTTTATTTCTTCCTCTCCTCAAAAAAACCCTCCACACAGCATCTCAGATGACAAAGGCCCTGAGGAAAATTATTTTAGTGGAGTTAATGTAAAAAAAGCAACGTTTCAATTCTGAATGACCTTTTCACACAAGAACCATACAAATAGTATTATTTTTCACTCTTGAACATGCCGCAAATATACTTTATATTATTTATAACTAGCTGGGGTACCCGGCTTCGCTCGGGGAGTTGAAATGAGATTAAACTGACGTTCGAACCCACGGCGGATCTTGCTTTATATACCCCTACCAAAGGGTAGCCCCACCATACAAAAAAGGCTTCGAATGGTTCACAATGTTCCAGAACATTCCACAACATTCAAGAGTGTTCTGGAGTGTTCCACGATGATGTTCCCGATTTCTGGACTGTCCTAGAAATTTCTAGAGTGTGCGTGTATATCTTCAAAAGCACACCCTTCAGGTAAAATCGGGAAACTTCTTCATGGATGGCGGATAGTGGGCATCCACACCATAAAACTTGATCGTACCGAGACTCGTTTCAGAGTTTTAGCCGCACGCACATTCTAGTACACTTTCTTTTATAATATATATATTAATTAATTAATTGTGAAATTAAACAAATCAATCGAATAAAAATAGTCAAGAGTCTTACCTCTCAACTTATGTTTGAGATTAAATTTAATTAAATTAACATTATACTAAGCTATTAACTAAAATGAAGTATAAAAAATGTACTGGCCTTGATTTTGAATACCGTGAAATTATAATTAATTATATTATAATAAACGAAATAATTTACTTTGTTTCAGTTCCACTATATTATTTCTTAATCCAACCGGTTTCGGTTCATCCTGAACCTTCTTCAGGGGTGAATAAAAATATAATGAACATAATACGGATATATATGGTATTTAAAAGAAAATTAGAAGAGGGAGACAGAACATCAACTTAGATGGTGGCGAGGAGGGAGGTGCCTAAGAGGGAGGGTTGAAATTGGGGGCGGCAAAATGGAAATATTTTAAATATGAGGGTGTTAGACAAATCTAATTGTTTATTAAGTAAATTAATTTTATTTATTTTTAATGACTTTTTATTTCAAGGTCTTCAAGATTATTAAGACGTAGACCTATCCCATTTCTATGCAATCTTATTATAATTATGTATTCTCACAAAGTGTTTGCTACATGTGAAGAATCAATAACTTAATTATTTAATATTCAATCTGTACCTTAAAAGGGTATAACCAGATAAAACCGGAAATATGTAATTTTTAAATCGAATTTTCGACGTATTGAATCTTTTCCACAATAAAATATAAATTGATTTCGAGAGATTGTTCTTTAATCTAGGAAACCCAAGTTTTAAATTTGAGAAAAAATGTTTATTTTTAGTATAAAGTTATACCATAGATCGTTGGCAGATTTGTTAAATTTTCAAACGAAAACTCTTGTTTTGCAAGACATATTTCATACCATGTAATCATACATTATTGTAAATCAATACGTTATCTAGTAAACGCATATTTCAAACTTTTAATTTTAGTTCAAATAAAATCATAAAAAAAATATCCGAACACTTATTTATGACGAGAATTTATCTGTTCTGTCTATCAATTTACGCTCTTACAAATTAATATATATTATATAGGGTTTTTTTACATTCTTATTTTGCTTAGACGTAATTGAAAAATGATAAATAATAATGATCAAAAAATAATTACAAAAAGTACAAAATTGTAATAGATTTATTATCACGCCTTACAGCATTTTTGGATGTAGGTATAAATTAAAGCAAATTTGGAATGAAATAAAATCGATTTTAATGAAGTTTCTTAAAAATGTGCGCGTTAATCTTTTAAATTACGCAACGGATTTTCATACGGTTTTCACCAATAGATAGAGTGATTGAAGAGAAATGTTTATATGTATAATACATGTAAATTATATTAGAGAAAAGCCGAGAAATTCAAAGAAAACATATTTTTGTGCTATTTAAAACGGCTGGCGGGCCGTATTATAGTCACTTTTGAAATTCGTTCTACGGAAGAAATTGGAAATAGATGTCTAGAGTAAGTAGGTATTTGATTTTCCCTTTTCAAATATCCAGTGTTGCATTACAAGCATTGTATAATTAGTGGCGAGTTAATTAGTTTATATGTATAACACATGCTTATTATAGTAGAGAAAGCCGAGAAATTCAAATATTCAATTCAGGCAGCGGGCAGCGGGCAGCTGGCAAGCGGGTGGTGTGGATTTTATAAAGATTGGGTAATGGCGTTGTGTTTCGTTAGCCACAGCAACGTGTGGCCGGGTCTGCTAGTTGAGTTATTATTTTGAAAAGCTGGTACGGAGAATAATTAATCTTTCTCATTGGAACCGCCCTGTACGATCATAAGAACGTCTTTCGATGAAATATGGATGTATAATTGTATAAACCACAGCAATTGCTATGGAGGTACAGCATCAGTGGCGGCTGTTGCATAGAGGTCATTTGGTCAATGACTACCGAAAAATATGCAGCAATAATTAGAAAATACGATTTTAAATGTATTTTAATATTCGAGCAGATTCATATCATAATAGCGGGTTCTATTGCCATCTAGCGGTCAAATAATAAGTTATTGTACATATATATCAACCGTGGGTCACTTTGAATTGTGTCCCCAAACTATCTCCTTTCTTTTTCTTTGCTATACAGACAAAGGAGGTAAACACTATCATATCTGGGGTATGCTTAGTATCACACTAAATATATTTTCAAGAGATTTTGGGTCATGCCCGCGGTGCGACAAAGATTCCTACGATCTAAGATTGTTAATATATTAGAGTGAAATGTCAAAAAATTGCAGTCAAAATTTTTTTGTGTAATAAACAATGCCATCTTGAATAATTAGTTCACGAGAGTTCGCGAAAGCGTGTCATTCGCCACGCATTTTCAATATTAACTCTTAATCATTTATTTTCTATGGACTCTCCACTTCTAGATCCCTAGAGTCGCCTCTGTACAGGATTGAAGTCCAACAATCTTCAAGAAAGCGACCTTTTGACCCGTGCAGTAGTCTTCTGTATACTTGTTCATTTTAACTATTATAGATGATAAATGATAACTAATACATTATTGTGCTGGTAACTCGGTGTTTGTAAACATAGCCCTCTCTATTATCCGCCTTCAAGGAAAATAAATAAATAATATTATTCTACGTAAAATGCATCTGCGAAAATTACTCAAATGCTTTATAAATATAGCTACTAAAACAACGTAATTTAATTGATAAACTAACGTTTAAGACAAGATTTTTATGCATAGCACAAAGGGTAACAATTATTATAAGCAATAATTATAATTATTGCAGTTAGATGTTCATGTAAACAATATCATAATCTAGACTAACTGAAGTAATGATTGAAACTTCCGATCGTCATAGTTGTAGATATTGATTATCGAAGGAATCCACAATACACCACAGAGTCATTGAATTAATTATTTCAAAGACCCAATCATGTCTGATTACGTCTAAAAGGGATCGAAATGAAAATCTTGTCTCCTTCAATGGAAGCATTCTTCCGAACAAGTCCTCCATTGATTTGCTTGGTGTAACTTTAAGTGACCAGCTCAGGTACGAGGGCTCCATCGAAGCCGGAGTTAAATTAGCTCCTCAAAAACTAGGCGTACTGTACAGGTCCCGCATAAACTTTAGTACACAACTGCTAACCCTGTACAAATCGCAGGTGCGCCCAACGGTTGAATTTGGCAGCCATATCTTGTATGGAGCTAAAAAATATCTGAAAAAAAACCTCGACTCAGTGCAGAAACGGGTGGAACATTTGATGGATTTTCCAATATTAACAAACGGATTGCTATATTTAGAGTAGAGGCTTCTGGTGGGAATACTGTCCTTGTTCTACCAATATTACAATGGAAGATGCCCTGAGGAACTAGCGTCATTGGTCCCCTCGGCATCTATGGAGCGTCGTCGGGAAACACGCCGAACACCCGGTCAACTTATGTACACATTGGACATTTGCCACATGAGAACGGGTCGTTTTTACGATTTGCCGACCTCTGTGTTTCGCCCCTCCTACAATATGTGTCTCTTCAAGACCCATGTTCACTCCTTCAGCTCCTCAAAAAGACCCTCCATACACTGCAATGATGACATAGCCCTTGAGGGAAATATTTTCTGTGTGAAGTTAATGTAAAAAGAACTATTACGATGTTTTAATTATTATAAGCAATAATTATCACTTCTTCTAACACAGCAAACTTATAAAAAATTAAAAAAAAATTAAAATAAATTTTTAAAATTTTAATTGTTCTATATTGCCCCTCGTCCCTTAAACATTATTTTCTTTCTAATTTTATTATTGTTTATGTCGATTATTTTTCTCTATTACCTATACATGTCTATTTTTAAAATTAGTTCTGTCAAAACCCTGAAGAAGTCAGCTTTGCTGGCGAAACATGTCGGTATTGTAAACAATAAAAGTGGTAAAAACGAAGTAATTTATTAATTTTAATAATTATCAGCCTGAAACACTCATCTACATTAAAAAAATCTTCCGAGATAAGATAGATGCCGCCAACGGGACTTGAACCCGTGTTTGAAAAAATGTAATACGCTGTAATTGTTGAATGAAACACTTGTATATATTGAATTATTTGGCGGGTACCTACTAGATAAGCCGACATAGCTCAGTGGTAGAGCACCTGACCGGCAATCATCATAGAACCTCAGAATAATAGAAGAGCATGTATGAGACGATGTATGAAAAGGAACGAGGCAAGGAGTGTGTGCCAAGACCGAGTTGTTTGGCGGTCCGTCTTTTCTGCCTGCCCCTGCGGGTAAACGGAGTTATGGTTAGTAAGTTAGTGAAGATTGATTTTATCTGTATTTTTGTTATCGAATTCCGATGCACTTTTTACTATGTATTCGGTCATCATCTTAATATAATTATGGTTTCGTCTTCGGAGTCGTTAGATGTCGTTTTCTTTCGCCTGTTCACTTTGGTGTGGTCTTAAGATTGGATATTGATTTTGCAAAAATTAAAACGTAAATTTTTTTTTGGATTTTATAACACTCGAACCCACGTCGTCTAAATTGCCTGGCAATTCCGATTCATTCGAATTTCAAGTCACTAACGGCGCTAAAGAATTTTCACTTCAAAAAGAAAAAGTTAAGAAAACAGGAAAGTAAAAGAAAAAGATTTTCAACTTTCCTCTTATTTTCCGTGAATTTATGAGCAAACACTTTTCAACGGAGTAGTTCTAACGAAATCCTTTTTTAACATTGTTTTATGACATTCCGTGAATTTTTACATTTCCATCGCTAAATTAATATAACTCTCAAAAAGCGCGACGACCAATTATCTACCAATTAATATAACACCTCGAAAATCTTCCAATTCCAATAAAAACTACATGAAAATATGATTTAGGTAATAAAAACAAGCAAAATGTGTCAACCCTGCAAAACCTCACAGCAAGTAGCTGTGAGAGTATAAAATTGTCAGCTTTTGCTCGTTCAGTAGTCGTACTTCGGCAAGCAAGGAGGTGGCATCTTCATTAAGTTGTTGAAGCTGCTGCCAATATTATTATTACCACAACATAAGTATTTACTTGGTTGGTGGTTCCATATTTTAATTTTTCAAAACCAAGCTTCAAACGCGATGGTGTTCTTACAACCTGTGTTTGTTTTTTTCGTATTTAGTTTTAGGAATGCAGTGTTTGCACGTAAGTGTTTATGTATTAAAAATCTTAATTTTATATAACGAAGTTTGTTTGTTTATTCAACTAAACCACGTCTGGCGCTCTGAAATTTGTGTGACATTTTTTGCTCGTAATCAATATCATCTATTTGACTTTAAGAAGATAACAACGGTCGCGGGATCGAATCCCGACGTGGCAAATAAATTTTATTTGGTTAATTTGTGTTATTCACAATTTATTCATTTAAAATAATATATAGTATCTTTGCGGCACATTCCAGAGTGTAAGATACTCTTAGTATCGCCCTGGTGTAAGACCACCATTCAGAATTGAAACGTTGCTTGAAATGGCTTTAGTCGTATTTGGTGACCAGATCTGAATAGCCAGGTACTTCCCCACCTTCCTCTTCCTTATGTCCTTCCGCTCCCCACTACCTTTAGCCTCACAACATACCCCAATTGGGGATGCCATAGTCCACTGGCTCCAGACCGGAGCAGTTGGGACTCTTGTGCGGTATTCATGTTAAAAAAGGAGTCGTATTCTGTAAATAATGGTTTAGCAATTTCTAAAACAAAACTACTCCGAAACTCGAATAAATTGTTTTTCAATCTTTGAGAAAACGTCAATGTTTTCAATGCATTTTTTTAAAATATTTTATTCTGTTTATTTACATGTATGCAATAAAATGTTGTTGTTAAAAGTATTTTAAGAAAAAATAGTCTTATCGTTTGTACGTAGATAATTACTATGTATAAATAATATTAATTTATAAACTGGTTACATAACTTGATGCACTAGTTTGAAAATTAGATTGCTTAGAAATATTTTAGATACTCTATATAGTTTACTGTATGTATGTAATAGATCACATAGTTGCCTTAAAAATAATCTAGTATTTTTTTCATTAGTCTTTTATAAGCCGAGAAAAAATAAATTAGTATGATAATAAAAACTGCTTTACAAAATCTTCTACTTACGAACCCTTTTTGGTTATGGTTTTATTGTACCTATGATGTGAAAAATTATATTTCTGAGAAAATACACAAAAAAATGCTTTTTGCGATGTCTGTATCCTGAATAAATCAAAAGAGGCGGCTGGTGTTAACTACTCGGACCCATAATTTATTTTCACGATAATTTTACATTACCAGTATGACGATAATTTTACATTATCATAGCCTAACTGACTTGAATTAAATGGGAATTTAAACCTTATTGCCGTCAACATAAGGGGTGTTGTTGTTAGCAGCCTGAATTTTCCTACTTTAGAATAAAAAATATATTCATTTTTTTATTTTTTTCATTTAACTTTTAAGAGATCAAACGATGAATATGTCCGCTACTTTAATGAAATACATGTTAGTGTTTTATTGTTTTTATAGGCGGGCATCGACTAAAGCGCTCCTCATTCTGTCATAGATCCCATCCCCACAAACTTACAATACATTCGTTATTTTTTATTTAACAAGCAAAATATTCACTGGAAAAAATTTATATAATATGGCACAACCAAGTGAATCAGATACTTAAGTTGAATGTCAAGAGCCAGAATAATAGAAGAGCATGTATGAGACGATGTATGAACGTGAACGAGGCGAGGAGTGTGTGACAAGGTCGAGTTGTTTGGCGGTCTGTCCTCTCTGCCTACCTCTGCGGTGAAATGGCGTGATGGTTGGTTAGTTTCGTACAAGCATAATGACTATCCTCTTGTCGTATTATTTTGATGTTTGTATGGGATGACATTCGATTCGAAAATTTTCCTGCGATCTCTTAGCGAGAATTGCGCGGCAAAGGTCCACAAAAACACAAAACCTCCTAGGTCTAAGAGGTTTTGAAAAGAACCATTTGTATAATGTCACACATATACTTTCCGTCTGAGGGAAAAGTTTCGATGTTTCTGCCCTCCTGCAAAACTTGTTATAATATGATACGCAATGGTTTACTTTGAGCTCAAGATAAGATTTTTGTCGACTGACCTTTTTACTATGACATTTTTATTTTTTTCCAGAAAGTTATTGTACCACTCCATCCCAGGAACCGGGACAATGTATATTGCTCACAGAGTGTCCCACTCTGCTCAGCATTCTGCAGAATCAGAGGCGAAGCCCAAGTCAGACCAAGCTGCTGAAAGACTCACAGTGCGGTGCCCCTCCAACATCCCGAGCAGGTAACTTTGTTTGTCTATTTACTATCCCGAAGTTTCAACAAAATAATCACTATAATACTTCTAAGTTCCGAAGAATACACTACATACCACAAACACTCCTTTCCATCAGGATCGAAGAATATTTTTGTTCTAAAATAAAACAATTGAACATTCATGAATCCTCTAATCTTAACTGTGGTATTTTTGTTCCGAACCAATTTTTTGTTGTTGTTAAATACCGATGCAATTTTGAAAATGGTTTATTCTTGCAAATTTAAACTAATTTTACTGCTTTTTTGGATTTTTTATTTATCAAGATATTCAACAAGAAGGATGCAAGGTATTTTCTATATTAAAACCTACCACACAAAGACAGGATATTTCTCTCCTATACCGCGAACATTAAGACAATATAACACTGTACACTGCTCTAATAATGAAATAGACATTTTTAATGTCCCATTTATGCACTTCAAAAAATATATTTTATTATCAATCATATAAAGCTGTTACTGTGATGAAGCCCTTTATACAAACAGGCAATAAAGGGATTAGTTTATTAATAGTACCAACTAAATCATTGTCCCATCAGCACAGATACCAATAATAAATTGTTTACTATTGCATGTTTAGCTAACCATTTTTGTTACTATCTTTTGTAATAATTTCTAGTAATACTTTGATTTAAATCATCCATGTATGTAGGAAATATAGCGACTTCTCAATACCCCAAGGTACAGTTTTGGGACCATTGTTATTATTATATATGTCAATGATATATTCCATATTTCCAAATATGGAGACATTGTCTCCTAAGCTGACGATACAGTCCTACTGTACAGTCCTGAATTAAATAAAATGGCAAATACATTACACTGAAATTATGGTTTGATAAAAAGAATGCACTAAAATTATGGTTTGATAAAAACCTGTTGACGTTAAATTCTAAAGAAACCTATTATTTACCATTTTTCATTAAAAAACAAGAAACACCTAAAGAAATAAACATAATAATTTACTCTGTGACACATACAGAAAACCACAAATGCGTATGCGTACAAACATAGAGCAAGACCGATATTAAGAACCTGAGCATAACAATAGACCAGCGTTTAAAATGGTTTTCACACATAAATATTCTGAACAACAAAATAAGGAAACTAACATATATATTTAGATGTTTAAGAGATATTTTAAACGAAAACTACTTAAAACCACGTACTTCGCTTTCTGTCAATCAATTATACAATTCGGCTTTATTGGATGGGTCGGTACATATACAAATCAACCACAAACAATTTACATATCACAAAAACTAATAATAAATACAATTTTAAAAAACTCTACTCATATTCGTTAAAACTTTTATTCAAACAATTTAAGGTCAGAATATTAAGTGCATTATACTTTTATCATGCAACATTACAAATTTATAAAGACGATATTCAAAATAAAGTTGCACCCTTTAAAAATGTAAAAAATAGGACAGTTAAATCATAAATATCTCGGAATTAATTTTTTTAAATCACTACCTCAAAAATCAGAAACATGAAGAGTAATATAAAAAATTTTTATACTCAGCTTAAAAATTATACCGAAAATTTAATCTGAATAATAAAAATTTAAAAAATTAACCAATATAATAACACCCCCCATACACACCAGCCCAGCTTATTTATGGAGGTAAATCAAATACGCATATTATGTAATTCATTATTGTATAATATTAAAAATAATTTATGTATCTTTTTCTGAATTAAAAATAAATAAAAATAAAAAAAAAATTTTGACTCGTGCCTGTTTTATGTACTAAACTAAAAATAAATAAAAAATAAATAAATATACAAGATATTCACACTAAACACCGCGAAATTATTGTAAACTCGTATGGAAATTACTAAGTACTTTCCCAATAATGTCGGTAACAGAGTAGACGCGGAATAAACACACGCACTACCTTTGACGCGGCGTGGCCGGCTGGCTAGCATTGTGATCCCCTCCGACATTGCAGACGCGTTCATAATATTAATGGGCACGGCACTACAAATGACAGAGCTAATGTAGCGACAACTGTATTTCTTCACTAATATTTCTATAATAACAGCGTGGTACTATCACTTTAGACTATTCGCGGGACAAAACTTTGAAAAATTATATTAATGCTACTTTTATGACAATCTAGTGAATGACAGCATTTGATGCAATATTATAATATCTTGAAATACGCTATGAATGTTTATACATGTACATAACGGGAAAATAATCGTTGCTATGTATATTGTACCGGTACTTGGTACACAAGAAAATTGTACGAAAATCAACTCTGTTACCAAGAATGACCACATTGTTATGACTAAATAATAAAATACGAGAAGATACACTTATTAAGTAATTTTTTATTTGTTATAAGATCTTGAATTTGTAATACATTTTACAAATTAATTATTGTAATGTTAAGATTTTTGCATTATTATTTTTTTTTCGACGGGGACAAGTTTAATAATAATAATAAAAAAATAACTTATATCATTGATGTAGCTATTCCAAATTCTTGTAATATTCAAAAAACTGTTTCTGAAAAAATAAGAAAATTCACAGATTTAGGAAATGAGATTAAAAGAAAAGAAAATAACATAAGGAAACACCTACTTCTCATCCGATTATTATTGCATACTCGTCCCTCTCCCTCCACACGCTGTCCTATCCTGCATCTCAAATTGCCATTGCATTACCATTATATTTATCATCGCACATCATTACCTTATTATATTTTCTCAACTCCTGTCAACTGCGAGATATTCTCTCTTTCTGTAATCAACTATTATAATATACTTGTCATATTTCAAGTATCTATACATATTACACCTCACATTATGTTCACATATTCTCTGCAAATTTTTGTTATTGTCACTATACTGAAAAAGAGTCCCTGCCTCTAAGTGTTTTTTATCAGAACGTACGTGGACTGAGAACAAAAACTGATACATTTCTTCGCAGTGTTACGAGCGGTGATTATGACGTGATTGGCATAACAGAGACCTGGCTGACAGATTCTATTTCAGATGGGGAGCTTTTGGACACAAGATACAATGTATTCCGACGCGACAGAAGTATTCAAGGTGTAACAATGGGTGGTGGGGTGCTCTTGGCTGTCAAAAAGGAACTCAATGCAATTTGTAATAATTCATGGTGTTCTACAGATGAAGACATTTGGGTGACTCTTCGCATCCCATGTGCAAATTGTTCATCTTTGTTGTATTTACCTGTCCAAAAGCTTCAACTTCAATGCTCGAATCTCCACCTTTTCGAATGATCTAGGTATTAAGCTTTTGAATCAACCTGACGACAAATTTCTTATCATGGGAGACTTTAACCTTTCCGATATTACCTGGACTCTTCCTGTGGGTGAGGTAAACATGATTCCTTGCAACTATACCTCTACAATAAGCGCAACATTTATCCACAATATTAATTACTGTAACTTCCACCAATATAATGGTGTTCAAAATACGTTAGGAAGAATTCTTGATCTCGTTCTCTGTAATTTCTCGGTACGCGTTGCTCCCGCGAACGATCCGTTGGTTCCTGAGGATATTCACCACAAATCCATCATTACCACTGCTGAGTTCGTTGAACCACCGGTCGTAAAGGAAAAATCAATTAAAAATCCCTCATTCCACAAAGCTAATTTTGATGACATAAGAGACAGCCTGGCACAAGTAGATTGGAACGTACTTAACTTAACCGATTCTGTCAATCCTGCAGTATCACATTTTTACAATATTATTAATAATTTGATCTCGGATAAGGTTCCATTGAGGCGTACTGGTAAACATTCCTACCCCCCGTGGTATAGCTCATCATTAATAAAACTTATTCGCGAAAAGCAGAAATCTCACAGATTATATATAACTTATAAGAACCCTTCCGATTACATTACTTTTTCAAGACTACGCACCAGACAGAAAAAATGGCAAAGAAGTGTCTACGAAGACTTTATTAATAATGCTGAAGAGAATATCGCCAAAGATCCCAGAGCATTCTGGTCATATGTTAAATCAAAAAAACTATCAGCATCTATTCCTAGCGTTTTAAATCTTAAGGATTTAACAGCCGAGGGGAGACAAGCAGTCTGTGACTTATTTGCTGAATATTTCCATTCCGTCTACGAACCGGCTGACCCTCTGGGGACTTCCTGCAATGACTCCGTAGTTAAGCAGGTCTGTGCGATAGGTTCAGTTTTTGTCGATGCTGACCTTGTATCTAAATATTTAAAACGGCTTGATTCCAACAAGGGAGCTGGGCCAGATGGTATCCCACCACTGTTCATTACCGAGTGCGCAAATCATTTGTCACTTCCGCTATCTATACTGTTTAATATACCGCTTAAGACTGGTACATTTCCTGATATATGGAAAAGAGCCTACATCACGCCAATTCATAAATCGGGAAATAAGTGTGAAGCAGATAATTATAGACCCATTTCCAAGCTCTGCATTTTTTCAAAAGTGTTCGAAAACATAGTCTATGACCAGTTATTCCCTGTGGTAAAGAATTCGATCAATGAATTTCAGCATGGATTCTTTGCAGATCTTTACAAATCTTATAACATTTATAAATTTCTTGTCTGCCTCTATGGATAAACGTGTGCAAGTTGATACAATCTACACCGACTGTAGCAAAGCCTTTGATAAGATCAACCACAGCGTCCTGCTTAGAAAACTTGCTAATCATGGTATTCATGGAGATCTCCTTCATTGGTTATCTTCATACATAACAAACAGGTCCCAGGCTGTGACAGTGGGTGGATTTTCCTCCATCTGGAAAATTATCACTTCCGGTGTGCCTCAGGGGTCCATTTTGGGTCCTTTGCTTTTCTCTATCTATATAAATGATATTTCGACATGTTTTCACAACGCTCAAATTTTACTATTTGCCGACGATATGAAGATATACCTTCCTACAAGCTCTCCAGACTGTTCTGTGCGTTTACAAGAAGATCTTGACCGACTGACGGATTACTGTCTCAGAAATAAGCTTTTTATCAATATTTCTAAATGTTGCTAAGTCACATTCACACGTAACCGAGTGAAAATACTGCATGATTACTCCTTTTCTGGATTGCTGTTAACAAATAAAGATTATATACGTGACCTCGGGATTCTTTTGGACTCTAAACTTACCTTTGAAAAACACGTTGATAACATTGTCACCAAAGCAACAAAGAGTCTAGGCTTTGTACTAAGAACATACAAATTTTTCAAAAACACCAAGACTTATCTGATTCTCTACAATTCACATGTTCGTCCTCACCTAGAATACTGTTCACAGGTTTGGAACCCGCGCTATATTGTTTTAAATTCCTCAATTTTAAATCATTCAATGTATACAATTCTTACGATGAAATCGAGAACCATTTTCAAATCACGAAACTGCTCAACAGGAGGCTTGTCGCTGATCAGATGCTCCTGTACAAAATTATTAACTCGAAAGTTGACAGCCCGGAATTGCTAAATAAAATAAATTTCCACGCGCCGACTCGATATAGCAGACATAATACCCTTTTCTACATTGATAGATGCAACACCAATTCCAACCAAAATGAATTTATGCAAAGAACATGTAACTACTATAACATTAAATTTGCACGTTAAGAAACATTTGCTGACATATTGACTGCTAGTTACTTTCGCTACAGAATTTCATTGTATAACATACTACGTGCGAATAATACATAACACATATTCATGATGATTAAATTAATTGTACCTAATATTTTTAAATTACCTGCGTGGCAACTTTCCCTTATCCCTGTCCTCCCCTTACCTGTCCCAATCCAAATACCTGTTTTGCACCCTATTTTCTTTACATTTATAATCGCATTTATTTTATTGTTGTGTTTTTATATTTAGGTTTATCACTTGTTGAATCTACACCTGTATTATATATATATATTTTTTTATTGCTGTTTTGTCCTGTTTTTTTCTTTTCTTAAATATTCCAGTTTACATTCAGTTACTTTTATGTTTCTAAATTCCTATCTGTGAACATTAATAATTGGTCTGTTTTTTGTTATCTTCTTATGTATATTATGTTATTAAGACTGTTTATGTTCCTTAAATAAATAAATAAACAAATAATTTGGCATTCTCAGACTATAAAAATATTTCCATTTGTTACTTCAGCTACTGGCATTATACCTAGGTCTCTCATTCAAAATTTAGGCATATTAGATTTGTCAAAGAATTTATATATAAAAATGCAAAAATCAGTCATTTTAAATACGTGTAGGATTACAAAATATTTTTTAAATTTTTATATTAAGGGATCAGTAGGGTTTATAGGTTCAATTAGGAATTCCACAGAGCCGAACCCTCTGATATGAAAATATCTGCAGTCGGTGAATTATTTTTCCATTTGGTCTCTGGTAGGTTGAAATGTTGTTCTTGTATTGTTTTGTATTTATAATACTTATATAGTGCAATTGCATAGCGTGGATTCACTAGATGATCATTTGGGAAGTGTGTGAAAGTGTTTAGTTTTTCCTGTGGGGAAAATTTAACCCGGACATTTAAATCAAAAATAATTGGATAATTTGTAGAGCGCCGTTTTTGTGAAAAATCACCTCAAGGGCGCTTTACAATTTATAATGAATCTTAGACTTTATCTAATTTTATTATTTACGAACAGATACAGAAACATACTTACCTGCAGGACACTTACCTTGGCAAAATTTTAAAACGACCCAGGTAGTTGGCATTCTTTTTAAATGTGAAAGGAACTTAAGTACGTTGATTTTATTCTTACTGTTCACAGATATCACAGTATGCTGCCCTTCTACTTATGATTCACGCCCAACTCTTCGGGAACGTTCAACCCCTCCTCCTGTAACCCCTCGCTATGTACTATATCCTCAGCGTCCAACTCCTCCACGAACTTCCAACTCCTGCATCACTGCTGATGGCACCTCAGGGATTTGCGTAAACCTCGACAACTGCCAAAGACTCAAGAGCCTGTTCTATGGACCAATGCCTCTGCCTGCGGAGACCATCAGTTTCCTGAGACGATCAAAATGCACAGGTCCCGATAAGTACAACGTGTGCTGCGGTGATTCAAGGCCTCCACCAACTAGAGAAGCGCCGATTATAAATGAGGTATTTGAACAATTTTCCTCTTCATGTCATTCCATATTGACTAGCACATTATCAGTGAAGCTTTCTTTGGGTCTGAATGCAAAAAAATAGTAAGGGCTTATTTCGGCTCAGTTTCTTTTCATTTTTCATAGCTTTTAAGGTATAAGCAACAATTACTGGCCTTCTTGTCATGTCCATGAAGTGTTTTTGCCTCCGGATATATGAATGATTGATCTAGTAAATAATTATGAACAATATTGTCCAAATTGCTCATGGTCATGTACGTGGTTCGGCGATATAGCTGTCATCTAGTTACAAGTGACTTAATAAGATCGTGGCGAGTTTCTACGATGATTGTTGAGGTTTTTTGACGTAGGGTCAGAGTAATAGGCCCATTTTTTTAAACTTTTATTAATTTCTTGAAAGTCCTTAAAAAGTAGATAAAATTCTATTACTAAATAAAATACCTAAGAGAGGACTTGGCATACCAATAAAACGTTTTTTCAAACTCTTCTGTTCAAATTCTTGTTCAAGCAAAATGGTGGCCAAGATGGCCGCACTGGCGGACTGTTTCCAATTATTTTTATTATTATTCAGTGACTTAACATTTAGGAGCACTAGCAATTATTATGTGTTACTTATTTAAGTAAAATCTCCTTTATCATCGTTGTGATTTGAAACACGATGAAACGAAAAATAGAGACATTAAAAGGAGACAAACACATACATCTACAGGATTTAGCCTTCGAGAGAAAGAGTTATACTAATCGGTCTCCTTTTTGTGCGGTACTTCATGTCCTCTTCAATCTTGTCTACTTTAGTTTTCTGATACTTCTACTTGTGCGTGAACTGCACACTCTGATTTTTTATATAAATAAAACACAATAACGTTTTTCAGTTCTGCACTTAATCATAATATTTTTTCTCGCAAGTTTTGTAAACTGCAGTAAGTAGCAAGGAAATAATAATCATTTTTCGAAAATTTTCTTTCGAAATATGCATTTGTGTTAATTTTTTTAACTCCAAGGCAATAACACTATTATTCTTACATGAATAAAATGTCGGTAAAATAGACACTGCTTCCCTCATCCAGCTACTTTCAATGTTCTGTTGACGAAAAGTTATTCCCAGTGTTTTGATCGTGAATGACTTCTAACCTTCAGGTCGCACAGCTTTGAAACACTGTTCTGTGCAGCTACGGAAACCGGTGGGGGGTAATTAAAAATTAAAAATTAAAATTAAATAAAGAAGTTTTTCCATCCACTCTTGCTAAAGAAATCTGTGCATGCTCTCCGAACCTATCGGCAAGAGTGGCCCAATGCTCACGTCCAAAAATGTTCTTACAAAAATCATTTAAAGAATATTATTCTCCATTCTAGAATCGAAATCAACCAGCGGTGAACGTCGACGATCTCCTACCAAGTCCAGATAGTTGTGGAGCAGACGACGGAGAGAATAGGATCATAGGAGGCAATGTGACCGAAATTGGCCAGTATCCTTGGCTGGGACTCGTAGAGTTCAGGAACTCCAGAGGTTCAATCTCCCTCGGATGTGGAGCGACGCTCATCAGCAAGCGATACGTCTTAACAGCAGGACATTGCGTGATTGGTGCAGTTTTGACTCAACTTGGCACTCCGTAAGCATATATATGCATATATTTATTTTATGGTCAGTGGTTGAGTGGGCATAGCGCTTGGGTCCCACCCGTGCGTCGCGTGTTCGATTCCTCGGCTGGCTAAATCCTCCATCACAACACAAGCAACATTTTCGGCTTTCTGTGGTGGTAGTAGGAGATTTTCAAACTGTGATATATGCAATTATATCGCATTTGTATCTATGTAGTAATTCGGGAATGCTCGGGTCGCCGAACATTGCCGATCGGGCATACGAGCCGGGACAGCGGTCCGGTGTACGGCCGCGGCCAGAACCATTCTAACTTCCAGTATAATCAGTCGCTACCGAGACAAATAATATTACTTATTGAATCCATTGTACTCTTACAATAAAGACGAGAACTTACGTTTAACATATTTATTATTATTGTGTGGCTAGTGTGGCCACAATAAAAGTACATTACAATTGGCGCAGCCGTATTAAAGTACAATATTGGATTACCAAATTGGATCACAAAAAAAAAATTACCAAAGCGGGGAGAGCTAAGTCACCCCGAAAAATTTTTCAAGGCTACCTACAGCCGAGGCGGAACATTGGAGTATTTTTTGGGTTTGTCTGACCGAGTGAAAGGACCGGCAGAACAAACCGAGGATATCTCTGGCTATTCCTGGAGCCACAGTCAGAGTTCTGGAGTACCATCCAAGGGTACTCAGAAGCAAGAGGCGGTGGTCGTTTTTGGGGCTCAACAGAGCCTTTCCACGAAGGTGAAGTTCCGAGGGAGTGCCGAGGGAAGGCATTACAAGGCAAACAGTGCTAGTGTCGAGGAAGGTCACTCACTCATCAAGAGGAAACAATCTGGAGACGTTGCAACCGCAATTTCTAAGATAGGTTTTTCTTTTCTTTCTTGTGGAGGATTTGTCTGGGTTTTTTGTAATTTTTTCCGGGGTAGTATTGTTGTCGTAGCTTCGCGTGATTATTTTTTTTCCTTTTGTGAAGATGGAATCGGCGAGAATTCCACCGTTCTCTCACATAAACGGAGATTGGGATGTGTTTCAACTCAGATTAGAGCAGTTTCTCGTGTTACATGATGACATTACCGAGATTAAGAAAAAGGCTTATCTGATAAACTCGCTTGAAACGGAGACCTTGACTCTTCTGTCCAACTTATGTTTCCCGAGTAAAATCACAGATGTTACGTTTGAGAAATTAATTGAGTTGCTAAAAAAACATTGTGGTAAATGTAGATCTCTTTTTCAAGAGCGGGAATCATTTTTCCAAGCTAAACAGAATCATAACGAATCGATAAGGGATTTCGCCGCAAGAATTCGAGGGCTCAGCTCATTCTGTCAGTTTGGAAACAGGCTGGAGGATAATCTTGTAGACGTGTTTGCAATCGGTCTACTTCCGGGCCCAGTACGGGTAAAATTGTTTGTTGAAGGGCCTAAACAAAACTTTAATCAACTAGTTGAACTTGCAGTGACCGCGAAAGGTCCTGAGGTCGATTCAATCAAGATGAAGTTGGAAGTAAATTCGGTAAAGGAATTTGGAAGATCGGCTTCTCCGGCGCGAGAAATAAATTCGGTAAAGAGATTTGGAAAATCGGCTTCTCCGGCGCGAAAACTTTATTATCGGTCGAATAGTTCCGATTCATGTAGGTCGGATAAACAAGTTAAAACCGGTTCATCTCTAAAAAAGTGTAAGATCTGTGGGAAATCAAATCATGACACTCATAACTGTAAGTTTAAGCAAGCTAAATGTTATTCTTGCGGTAAATTGGGTCATTTACAGAGATTTTGTAAAAACGGGTCAGTAAAATCAGTTATGAATTGTAATAGTGAAAATATTGAAAATGTAGCTTTTGTTAAGGCAATCAAGGCACAATTGAAATTAAATGGGAAATACTTCGAAGCGATGATTGATTCAGGCTCATCAATTTGTGTTATTCCGGAGAGAATGTTTTGTAAACATTTCAGTAATATAGAGTTGTCACCCGAAACACGAAAAATTTCAGGTTACGACGGGAATATGTTGACTGTTGTGGGTAATGCAAATTTCAAGGTCGAATACAATAATCTAGTTAGGTTAATAACCTTTATCGTTGTAACAAGCGGTTCGGAGATGATTGTGGGAAGAGATTTCATGGAAATATTTAACCTCAACATTGTTTCAAAACAAAATTCTATTAATTCGGTTTCGTTCGCGAATAGGAACAAATTTCAGAAAATGGGGAACGTAAAACCATATTTTTCAGGGTATGGAAGTTCTAATCTTAGGGAATATAAAACCATGTTTAAAGGGCATGGTAGTTCATCTGCAAATAAAAGGAATGTAAAACCTTATTTAAAGAATACGGTAGTTCAGTTGCAAAGATTACTTTCTGGGAAACCGATGAAATCAGGTGGAAACCAGGCAGATTTTCTGTCTCGGTTTCTGTTAAAGAACAAAGTTGAGAATTCTAAGGTAGAATTTAAAGATTACTGCGGTTCAGATTTCGTAGATTTTGTTAGCAATTGTGAACATCTTGACGTTAATTCGATTAGGGAAGCCACTAAAGTAGATACGGTCATTCAAGGCGTAATGACGTGTTTAAGGCAAGGGTGGCCCAAACGTGTTAAACGCGAGGAGGAATTATGGAAATTCTGGATAAAAAGGAACGAACTTTCGATTGTTAAGGATTGTTTATTTTGGCAACATAGAATTATTGTTCACACAAACATTTTTGGGTTATTCGTAATCCGGGAATGTTTGTCTTTCTTTTAAAAAAAGAAAAATATCCTTTTTTTAATATGAATTTCGCACAATAGTGTCAATTGCTCGCATTTGTAGCCAGTGAGACTATGCCATCCCCAAATTTGGGTATGTTACGAGGTCAAACTAAGTGAGCAGGGGAAGAAAATTGGGAATAGGAAGGTGGGGAAGTACGTGGCTATTTAGATCTGGTCACCAAAAGCGGCTAAATTCATTTCAACCAACCATCTTTCACTCTGGAACGTGCCCAAAGTATACAATATATTGTTTTAAATAAATTAATTAACGTATTTGATCCCGGGACTTTCTAGAGCCTTACCTCTCGACCAATAATTGACCAATGCATCATATAGGGGATTTTGATCCTTCTACAATATTTTATCTACTAACTATGGACCCTCTTCATTCGCCTCCAGTCATCAGCCCATCCCGATAATCTTCCATCCTCTTTCACGCAGTTTATAAACTTTTTATCCATCTCTGGATTGCTTCTACTTGGACACTCACTTGATCATACATTTTGAACTGCCATTTATCGTTTTAAAATGGATGATACATCTTTTTTTCAGAACAATATTTCTGAAGTTTGCTGGAGAAAGAGAAGAAGCGCAATTTGGATTATTATCCCGAGAGACTTTAAACTTTAAACACCTCAAAATATCCTATTTGAAAAGGAGTTTACGTTCATGTTTATTGCAGGATCAGCATTCGTTTGGGTGAATACGACAAGAGGACAGGTGAAGATTGCGTACAAGTTGCTGGGGGACAAGAATGCAATGATGAACCCGTGATCATTAGTATCGAAGAAATCATACCTCATCCGGATTATCAGCCTTCTAGAGGAACTGAAAATAATGACATCGCCGTTATTCGTCTCGCCAACGATGCTCCATATACAGGTAACAACAACCAAAATTCTTATCGATTTAATCTTTACTATCGTTGGGGAGCTCTTAAGGACTTTGTTTGACAGCACATCGAACAATTCACCAAATGTCGAAGTTAATTTTCAAAACCTGTAAAAGTTCTATTCAAATTCTGTTTTTCAATTCCATTTTTACAAGTGCCAATTTTTTAATTGTTTTTTTTTTCAATGTACAGTCCCGTTAAACCGCAATTAAGCAGTTTATCAACAGGATGTTAATCTTCATACATAATATAATTACTATAACTATTCATATTGCCACAATTAACACACAGACTTAATATAAAACATCTCTATTTAGTAACCATATTCTCAGCACATATTTCAATCCATTTGTAGAATCGCAATTTTTTATTTTATCTACTCGGTAAGATGTTAAATATTTTGGGCACATTATATTTTAGGGTTAGCCTACCGTAGTTATTGTTAAATTTTGGAACAAGCATTCCTTCATTCTTTGTGAACCAAGTGTCGTATTCATGTTTCACTCTTCTCTTATATTCATACTCAGATAATATCTATATATATATTATATGCTGAGTCAATATTTTGTACCATAATAGGACCTGTACAGGTAATATAGTTAAATTCTTATACAGCAATGATATGTTTCGTCTCCATGAAAAAATATGTTTTTGAACTAGTTGTAGTAATTTATCCTTTTAATTTTGTACTCATTGTAGGTGGTTTAAATTAGTTTTGCATGTGTGTCCCCAAGTGGTTATGGCATACCGTAAAGTTGATTCTGCGAGTGATAAGTAAATAATTTTTAAAACATTCACCGGAAAGAAACATTTCAGTTTGTACAGCCTACCCACGAACGCCCTCTGCCGTTAACTCAATATAAACAAATAGGCGCGTTTGAACTCCAATATTTGATTTATTAGATAAAATATGACGAAAATGAAATTAATATTGGAAGATTATTATCTGTAATGATGATTAATTAATGATTGCATTCTGTTACCGCCTTACAGATTTCATCAAACCGATCTGCCTTCCCAAGTCTGACATTACGACCCAGTCTGACGTCCTCGCAATCGTTTCTGGATGGGGTGCTACTGAAAGTGAAAAATCCAGTAATGTGAAACTCCACCTGCAAGTGCCTTTGGTATCGCTGGCCAAATGTCAGGCTGCTTATATGAACCCGAATACTCCAAGACTACAGGCGCGTCTCTGGGACAAGCAGTTGTGCGCAGGTGGCGAACCAGGCAAAGACTCGTGCACAGGAGATTCTGGAGGACCCCTAATGGTCGTTGATGAAACGAAGGTCCCTGTACAATGGACTGTCCACGGACTCGTCAGCTTTGGACCAAAGCCTTGTGCTTTTCCCAACGTGCCCGGTGTATACTCTAAGGTGTTTGCTTATTTGAATTGGATAAAGGCACAGATCAGAGAATGAAATAACTTGGTCTTATTTCTTGGAGATCCGTAACTTTAACAGATGCAAAAAGTACACCATAAGATCTGCCAGTGGTACCTTTAACTCTCCAATTTCAAGCTTACAAATATCTAACACAATTTAACACATTATTGTAAAACATTTGATTTTAGAACAAATCGAGTACAAAGACTGGTTCATATGAGAAACTGAGTAATTTCGTGGATGTACGTGGTAATAATAAAAGGTATTATTAAAATTTTATTTTTAAGTTTAATTGAAGATTGCAATAGCACAATATGTGCCCTTCATGGATTTGACTGTCATTGTTACTAGTTTTATTATATTATATTTAACGAATAACTTTTTTGTATCATAAAAAAAATCATTAAGATTAAAATATTGCATGATTATTTGCATTTACTGTACCTATATTTATTGACATTAGTGGTAAAGATGTTTAAAAAATTCGTAAAATATTAAGCATTTGTACAACGTAAGTCAGGAAACCTCTAGAAATAAATAATTCATCAGAAGTATGGCCTGTTTTATTTTCCAGACAAGACATTGAAATTAAAGAAAATAATAAAATTTATAGCCAAAATAAAACATCAAGAATATTAAATGAAATAAACATTTTGTTTTAAACCACCAATTTATTTCAAATCTATCGGGTTAACAGTTTATTTAAACTAAACGAAATACACAAGGTGGGCATATTATTACGTAGGTAAAGAGGGAAACAGTTAATAAAACCATACATCAATATATATATTTTTTTTTAAATTTTTTTTTTTATTTTTTTTTTATTTTACTTTATTTGGGAAACAAACAGTTGTACATATTTTATTAAATAATTACATTTGACAAATTTGCATGAACCAGTCTTAATGTGTTAAAGATGGTCCCTTCCTAAAATCTCTTTATGGGGCTTGGAGAACGGAAAATTAGTCGAACAGATACCAAGTGCACTCCGATTTCGCACGAGGATTATTAACGTACAGTAAAAACTCCGAAAAACCAAATTCGAATGACACTCGACCATACTTCAGATTTTATGTCCCCACAGGAAAAACTAAACCCTTTCACACACTTTCAACAAATGATCATCTAGTCAATTCACGCTACATATAATAAATACAAAATAATTTATTTATTTATTTAACTTCTCACCATACATTCTTATTTTTTATTTTTAATTAACCTCACTAGGACTAGGCCTGTGTTGAGGTTAACTTTTATAAATTTGAGTGATTTTACACACACAACATACTAAAATACACTACATTTAAAACACTAAAATATTATAATAAAGTAAGAAATAAAAATATCATATTAGTGACCAGATGGGTAATTTAAGTATGAATTGTAATAATATAGACCATAAATAAATCTTTAATTACTATACCCACCAAGAAACAAAGCGAGTTCAAAACATTTAGGGTGACACTCCAATTTTGGCAAATGGAACTCAAATAAAATCTATTTATTTAAAAAAAAGGTTATTATTCAAAAAACAAATATTATTAAAAAACAAATCTTATTTTTTAAAAATTGAAATCTTATTATTTAAAAAAGGACAAGGATGAAAAAATAGTATGCCAATCCTCTGTTAACACAAATATCTTAACATTCTTTTTAAATTTAGCTAATGAATTGGAAGATTTAATGTAGTCTGGCAGAATATTAAACATAATTGGAGCTTGGTATAAATAGTTTCTTTGGCCAAAAGATGTTTTAGTATGTATTGCCATAAAGTTCATTGTTGAGCCAATTCTAGTGGTATGGATTTGTTGGGTTCTTTCTGCAGATTTAGTATTGATAAAAAATGTACAAATTATTTTAGTAATGTACAGCTGTTTTATACACATAACATTAGTTTCCTTGTAAAGTAGTTTAGATGGATAACGAAATTTTTTTTTGTACATGACTTTAAGAATTAATTTGTGAGCAATATTTAGTGGTTCTACATTGGACTTTAGACAGGATCCCCAGCAAACTATATTGTAAGAAAGTCGAGATTGGACTAAGGCATCATAGACAGATTTTAATTTGTCTTTATCCAATATATGACGAAGTTCTTTAAAAATATAGGTAAGTCTTCTGATATTTTTTGTTAACATGTCAATATGGTCATTCCATCTCAAATATTTATCAATATTTACACCTAGGTATAGTCTACTCTTTCTAAAGGGTGGCAATTAAAATTACAATTTTGCAGACAATTGTGTATAATTAGATTATGAGTGTTGGAAGGCTGACTTTTTGATGATATGCTAAAAGTTACATATTTTGTTTTTGATGTATTCAAAGTTAAGATGTTATTATTTAGCCAACTCTTTACTATTCTTAATCCTGAATCACATTTGTCAAAAGCATCTTTCCAGGTTTTACCCTCAAATATTAAAGCAGTGTCGTCTGCGAAACTGACAAAGTTACCTGGAATATCTAAATTACACAAATCATTAATGTAGATTAAGAACAATATTGGTCCAAGTACACTACCTTGTGGAACCCCAAAAGAGATTTGTTTGCTTGTGCTTAAATTATCATTTATCTCTACTTGTTGTGTTCTATCGCTAAGATAGGATTTGAACCAACTTAATGCTGTACATTGAATGCCAAGAGAAGATATTTTTTTGAGGAGTAATCCATGGGAAACTGTGTCAAATGCCTTTGATAGATCTAAGAACACAGCTAAGGCTTTGTTTCCATAATCCAGGGCACTAGTGACTTTTGACAATACCTTCAACACTGCATCACTCGTTCCTTTATTTTCTCTGAAACCAAACTGATTGCTAGAGAGTAATTTATTTGTTTCTAAGAATGATACCAATCTCGACTTAGCCAATCTCTCTATTACTTTTGAAAGCGTGTTAAGTAAGGATATAGGTCTATAATTATTGACATCTAGTTGATCTCCACCTTTAAAAAGAGGAATCACTTTAGCTTTCTTACAGTGAGAAGAAAACATCCCACTCTTGAAACTAATATTAATAATATGAGATATGGGACCAGCTAATTCGGATACATGGAGTTTATATATCATAACACTTAAAGAATCAATACCGCATGAGAAAGACATTTTTAAATCATTTATCACTTTTGTCACTTCAGAAATGTTAGTTGGCTTAAAATCAAAATTATCCCCGGTAATGTGAAGTTCAGATTTAAAATCATTCACAAGGCAGGTCTCACTAGTTTTATTATCACTGCACAAATTGTTAGCGAAACTTGGACCAATGTCACTGAAGAAGTCATTAATATGATTAGTAATTTTATTTGGACTCTCTTCCATTGAAGTAATACTATTACAAATTTTCAATTTTTTTATGGTTGTAAAAAATTGAAGGTCTTCACTCAGGAGATTTCTTTTGGGCAGACTGGTTTTTTATAAATGAAGCACTTTTTTGTTTTAACTTAAGTTCTCGATTTTTTATTGTTATGATTTGATATTTATAACTTATAACTGACGACAATAACTTTCCCCACCCAACGGACAAGGGTTCAGTAGTATTTTAAATTCTTAGTGCAAGTTTTCGTAAAGAAGTAAATAATTTTACCGATGCAACCCTTTTTATAAGGATTTCATACATCTATATTTCCCTTGTTTGTTGTGTGAGAGAGACAAAGAATAAAAAATGATTCTATCGACATCTAACGAACAAATCCGACAACTCTTGGATAGCAATCCAGTCTTTGATGGTAGTTCAACTCCATAATGGGTTTGCGTCCTGGGTTTAATTCTAAACAATGGTAGTTTGCTCCTTTTTAAGGTTTATAGCCTCCTTTATAATGTTCCACTGTTGTTTAATGTTACCATTGACTTCATCTAATTTTCTTCTGAAATATGCTTGTTTTGTTGTTCGTATTATTCTGGAACACCAGTTTCGATATCGCTTATAATATTCAAGCAGTTCCAAGTTATAGATTTCTCTTCTACATCTGTTGTGCAATTTATCACGTGTTCTGAGGCATTTGATTAATCCAGCATTTATCCATGGTTTTAGATGTTTCATGATATGTTTCTGTTTTTGTACTGACGTACAACTTTGCAGATGAGTTCTCAAACATTTTATGAAATTATCAGTTGCCAAATTGACGTCATTTGTTGACAGAACTCTATCCCAGGATTCTTCCTTTAATTTGGTCTTCAAGAGGTGGTTGTCAACAAAAAGGTTTTACATTATTATTAGAAATTTTTTGTAGATTTAAAAGCTCATAAACTTCATCAAAATTGCGTAATGGTCTGTTATGCCAGTAGTAAAAGCCGCTCCCTGTGGTTTAAATTTTGATTTTACCATAATATGATCAATGCAGCTTGATTTGTTAGGAGTTACTCTTGTTGGTGAGTTTATTATGGGCTTCATACCATGAAATGCCAGAAGTGATAGGTATTTTTGTGTTTTTAAACGACTTCAAAAAGGAGGAGGTTCTCAATTCGACTGTATTTTTTTTTTTTTTTTTTTTTTTATGTTTGTTACGCCAGAACTTTTGACTGGGTGAACCGATATTGATGATTCTTTTTTTTATTTGAAAACTGATGCTTCCCGTGTGGTCCCATTTTAATTTGGTCCAGTTTCGACAATAGCATCCATGAGAAAACCATATAAATCTTAAATTTGCATAAGTATGTGCGCGACAAATGGACGAATAACTCAATATCACGCCAACCGATTTCGATGATTCTTTTTTTATTGGAAAGGATGTACTTCAAGGGTAATTAAGTGAGAGTTTGGTTAGGTTCTGATTATCGAATCCATGACAAATTAACGAAACTCGGCCGAATCTCTTAATTTGACCTTAACGTCGCTATGGTCAAATTATGTCTGTCTCATATGAGCAGTACGTTTAGTAGGTTTACCCATATTGTGTACTTCAGATTCACTAAAAATCAAAAAATAAACAAAATTTTTAACAAAACAAAAAACGACTTCAAAAAATGCACTAAAAAGTAAAAAAATAATTTCGTATTCTTCTACAACTTCATAATCAACTTACTTTTTCTAATCATCAATATGTAGGTACGATTGTTTTTTTGGAGTCGGTGTCAGCAAAGGTACCCGGCCCGGCGTGTTCACTTGACAGCTCCCCTCCCGCCGCGGCTCCGCTCTCGCCTCGTCAAGTCGCTTGTGCGACACAAGCACATCTCACCTATAACTATGTATGTAGTTACAAACCTACCTTGACTGACACCGACTCCGAAAGTAACAATCGTACCTACATATTGATGATAAGAAAAAGTAAGTTGATTATGAAGTTGTAGAAGAATACGAAATTATTATGTTCTTCAAATCTGGGGTATCAATATTTAAGTCCCCAAATAAGATAATCTCCTTATTTTGCAAGGATTCAGATGCAAGAAATTCATTCAATGGGTCAAGAAAGTTGTCTATTTTAGTCTGGGATGGAGATCGATATACAGCTATTAAACATATGGTATTGGATAATTGCATTTTCAAGCAGTTTGCACTGGGAAGAGCAATTTCCTCAACGTTTTCCTGAATGTTTTTCCTTACATAGATAACTACTCCATCATTTTGCAAATTGTTTATAATTGTTTTGTAGACTACATACTCTGGAATGCTAGGCATATTAATTACACTGCTCAGCCAAGCTTCTGTAAAGACTAGTACTTCCGGACGATGATTAATGCAATCCAGCATAGAAACAGTTTCATCAAAATTCTTGCTTATACTTCTAATATTCATGCATAGTAAAGAAAATTTAGAATCTTTCAAAAAGTTTTTGCAAGATAATGAATTTTCAAAAGTTATGTTAGGTTCAATATTGTCAATCATATTAATTATGTTTTCTAAATCATCCATTTTTATTTTATTTCCAATTTAAGTGTCAGATTTTGGGAGATGATTACGACAATTTATTCAAATCATCTTCGTGTTTGACGTTTTGAACTCTTGAAGACAGTTCTTGGTTCTTCTTCACACAAATTTTATTATTCCGAAACCACACAAATTGAAATTTAGCTTCTTTAGCTTTTTGTTTAGTTTTCCAAAGAAGGGTTTTGGAATATGATGATAGAACTTCTCCAATGAAGATGTTCCTGTCCTTCAATTGCTTTATACTTTTGCGTGCGTTGAGAAATTCTGATTGGGACTTTTCATCTTTAAAATGGATGATCATCCTCTGAGCTCCGGGTTTATTGATAGTTTTATCAGGATATTGAGTAACTTTATTTATTCTACCTGGTTCAATCGGAATGTCAAATTTTTTAATGAATCTTTCCACGGTGTCCACAGAATTTTCATTCATCAAGGTTTCTACCCCAGACAATTCAGCACAATTATAGCTTACATTTTGTTGTTCTATATCAGCTAGACGAATTTCTAATTTTTTTATTTTTAGATCTTTGATAGAATTTGCGTTTTCTAAGTTATCCACATTTTTTTTAATTGCATCATGTTTCCGATATTATTAGTTATTTCATCATATTGTTGACCAATAAATTCAATGCTTTTTTTCATGTCGGATATCTCAGTTTCGAGATTTTTTTTAAATGTTGACGATTCAAGTTCAATTTTTGCAAAAACTTGTTGTTTTAATTCTTCCATTTTTTTATCCATATATTTTACAATTTTTCCAAATTGATCCTCGTTTACTGCTGGAGAATCCGATGCCTTAGACCTAGTTTGCACTAGATTCTGATTGTTGGGCATTGTAAAACGATTAACTTAAAGAAATAATGACTCACAACTAATAGATGAATGGTGGTCACCTTCCAACAAACTTTATGCTCACTGGTAAACGGAATGTACGAATAATATAGTAGGTACAAACTTATTGTTGTGAATACTAGTGGTTAATCAGAGAGTAACACAAAGCAGACGTCCTCACTCAACAATAGTATTGTTGCAACTGTACAAGAACAACATGTCAACCTACCAGGGACCAAATAAAAAAATAATTTACCGACTCCAGATATTTTCGGGTCGGCTCGGTGGAACTCCTAATTGGACCTATAAATCCCGCTTATCCCTCAATAAAAAAATATTAAAAAAATCTTTTGTAATTAAAAATGGTAAGATTTTTATAGTCTGAGAATGCCAAATTCTTTTTATCTCATTTCCTAAATCTGTATATTTTCTTTTTTTTCTTAAACAGATTTTTACTGCCTCCTAAATTTCTAGGTAAATTAATTCGTTCTATGGCTAAATTTGGATGATGGCAATTAAACTTTCTTAACGTAGTTTAAATTAATCGTTCTAACCTTAAATCTGTATTGGACCGATATGATTTTAGATTTTCACAGCCAAACGTATTTTTGTTCTTTATTTTTGAGGTGTTATTGTACTGTTATACTGTTAGTGTACAGTATTGGACCATTTAATTATGCCAAATAAGTTCGTTAGTAGAACATTTAATGCTTTTACTAAATTTTTAGCATAAAGATTGCATTTTAAAAATTTTTTGATCCTAGTATGCAAGCCTTTATTGCTTTTACAAAAATTTTAGCATATAGATTGCATTTAAAAAAAATTCTGATCCTAGTTTGAAATTTAATCTTAATATCATTTTTAATACTAGATTGATTGCGGGTATCCTAAATATTTAAAAAACCTTATCCCCTTTCATAGTTTTAATTTTAAAATTTCTATAATTACCCTCGTCTCCATCTACAATTTTGCCTTTTTCTATATGGATCGTTCTACATTTATCTAAACCAAAAGTCATCTGAAAATTTTTTAACTACCCTAATCATTTTCTCTAAATTTGATTCAGAATTCGAAAATATTTTTATGTCATCCAATATTTATATATTTCTTTTCTTATTATTTATTTGATCCTTTTCTGATTTCCGGAAAAACATTTAACTGGATTCTAAAAACAATATTTCAGACGGTACCTAATAATTTTTACGCTTCAAAACAAAATTTATAAATTCCAATGGCGGTTATTCTCGTGAATTAGGCGACTAAATTCTTTGAAAATTCCTTTGTTATGTATATCGTGCCACTATAAAAGCAAACAATTAATCGTTCTACATTTAGTAATAAGTAGTGTATTGACTTCATAAGATCAAAAACCAGCCCATTAAGTACTTTATTTTCGATTTAATCTACTTTATTAATATCATTTTGACCCCCTTTTATTTAATCGGCGTGATTGTAATTAAACATTGTGTGATCTAACTTATCAGTGCTTTTAGTACATAAAACATATTTAATATAGTGGATGTAAACCAACGACACGATCACGCAGGTGAAAAAACGATAGTTTATAATGTCATCAAGTTTTTCCAAAAACATCCGTGACAATCCAGAATACGTCAAAACATTGAACTTTAAGTAAGTACATTTATTGGTAAGTACATTGACTGTCGAACATTCGAAGAGTGTCGTCGGAAGCTTATCATTTTCCGTAGACAGAAGAAGTAAAAATGTTCCATCAGCCTCACAAAAACTACAAAAAACCTTTATTTTAATGAAAACGTTTTTTGTAAGGCTGAATTATTAAAATTAGTAAAGAAATTTAAGTTGGATGAAAAAATATATCAAATCGATAACCCGGCTCAAGAATATGGTTATGAAGTTGTACGTCTACCCCCATACCACTGTCAGTATAATCCTATAAAGTTAGTGAGGGCTCAAGTGAAACGAGAAATTGCAAAAAATAATAATTCTTTCAAAATCTCGGATGTCGAAGGCCTTGTGCATTCTGCCATAGATATGGTTTCTCAATTGTGTAATTCATGCAAACGACTCCAAAGTCCAAAGAGTATTCCATCAAAGAAAGCATACGTGACAGTTACCCAGATTCTTTTATAATTAATTCTTATCTATGGTATTCTATCAATAGCTAAACCTTATCTAAACAGTAAAAATATTGAAAAATTGTTAGTAAAAAAGTGTAATTACTCTCTTGAAGTGATAAATCGAGCTAATCAGTGATATTCAATTAAGTATCATCAAGTACTCTTCAAAATATTGGATAATTATTCCACTGAGGAGTCATATTGTGGTGGGCTGGGACTGCGCCACTGGATTTTCCAATTAATCTTCTATAAACTAAATAATATTTATTTCTAGAATTTGAAAATTAAACACTTTTGTACTTTCTTCCACTAATTAGAAGTGTGTGGAATAAACCTTGAATTGCAGTGTTTTTCGCATGGGCAGTTGTGCGTTGTATACTCGAGAGTCGGCAAACCATCGGCGCTATTTGTTTTCTCTCCAGATGGAAAAACGAAAAATATTGTACATTACAATAGTTATGGTCGAATTATTTAATTGTAATTTTATTTCATTATATGGTCATATTGTAAACCGAAGATTTTGTCTCATTTTTTGTCATGAAGTACGTAACGTGTAACATTTGACATATGGAATTATTGATAATCTAACTGATTTGAATTTACGGGAAGTGTTACATTTCCTTAGTCCGCGACTGTACACCACCCGTGTGAAGCCGAGGCAGGCTTAATTTATTTTAATTTTATTTTCTTTATTGGGAACATTTACAGGTTTATAACATTACATGCATTAGAAAACTACAAATTATAATAATTAGGTTATAAACCCAATAACTAATGTTCACATCATGCACCAATAATAATGAAAAAATCTGTAGTTATTAAGTTTTTTTTTTTTACTTAATATAATATAGAAAAGAGCTAAATAAGCTGTCTAGGGAAAACCTAGCTATACTGTCTAATAAATAAAGATACAGACAAGATAAGATAAGAAAAAAAAAAAAACAGAGAAAAGTTGAAAAAATAACTAAATATATATATTTATATATTCAGTCATTCCTTCAACCTATAATAATAATGAAAATTGAAAAACACCAGATGTGGTGTCGAAAACGTTATATGTAAACATATATTAAAAAAACAAGGAAAAGCAAAATAAAAGTGAAATGAAAGTAAAATAAAAGTAAATTAGTAAAATAAAGTGTGCCAGTTTTATGTTAGATTAAATAAGTATTTTTAAATAAGATAATAACAAAATAAAAATAAAAAACTGAAAAACATCACACGTGTTTAATTTTTAAAAGCGTAAAGTGGAAAAACAATATACACTTACTTGTATACATTATTTTTAAAATTTCAATACAAAAAAATACATAAGAAATTTATCAGTTTTATTTATTTATTTATTTTCGGGAAATCGACAGTTTACATTTTTACAGTTTGTACATGTTTGTATAGCCAAAATAAAACCAATTATGGATTTCCTCCATGTGACTTTACCTCTGATTAACAGCATAATAAAAAAAATTAAATAATAAATTTATAATAAAGCAGTATGAGATCAAAAATTTTATAAAACAAAAGATTAAGTATATAAAACTAAAATTTACATAAAACATAAAATATCAATACATTGGTAACCATAAGAAGCCAGATTGTACATATAAATCAAATCATAACAGAATTAAAGATAAACGATAGAAACATAGACACATAACATATTCATGAAACATCAGAGAAATACTCTTTTATGTACCCCTTATATTTGGTAGGTTCGGAATTGAAAATGTCCACCTTGGATAATATGCTATTGTAACTATTGCATAGTCTGTTCAGACGAGAATTTTGCTTGCAGTTTGTCTTGCATTGATCAACCCTGAACAGGACAGAAGAGCGTGTTGTACGCGCAGGTACATTAAATTGAATTTTATTTAGCAACTCTGGGCATTGAATATTATTGTTAACTAATTTATACAGGAATATTGCATCCTTATGATGCCTTCGTACACTCAATGAATCAATTTTAAAGTATGAGGCTGCCTCTGCATAATTATTAAATCTTACATATGACTTGTAACAAAGATATTTGAGGAATTTGTTTTGAATTGCTTCAATTTTGTTCGTATGGATTTTATAAAATGGAGACCAAACAACTGACGCAAACTCCAAATGACTTCGTACGTAGGCAAAGTAGAGTTGCTTAATGACGTTGATACTATTAAAAAGTTTTGTGTTTCTCATGATAAAACCTAACATTTTAGCAGCTTTATTTGTGATTTGTTGTATATGAAGGTTATATTGTAGTTTACTATCAAGGGTTATTCCAAGATCACGAATATCTGAGACTGTTGCAATGTTGTTGTTATTTATAGAATAATTAAATAATGTTTTATTTTTATTTCTTGAAAAGGTAATATGATGACATTTTGAGACATTTAGAAATAGTTGATTTTGTTGGCAATAGGTAAATATATTGTTTAAATCATGTTGTAAATTGACGCAATCGTTTAGACTCTTTATTGGCTTGTATAGCTTGGCATCATCGGCAAATAATTCTATTTCAGAGTATTTAACAACATTGACCAAATCATTGATATAAAAAATGAAAAATAATGGTCCGAGATGTGAACCCTGTTGGATCCCAGAGGAAATTTCACTGAAATCTGATTCGAAACCCTTTATTGCTACTGCCTGTGATCTCTTGAGTATATAAGATGTAACCCAATGAAATAAATTACCACGTATACCTAATGCCCAAAGTTTTCTGAGTAATAGTTTTTGATATGAATTAAGTTATTTGTTAATTGATGGATAATTATAAGACTCCGTTAAGTATTTGTCTAAAAGTGCTTAAAGTACATGAAAAAATATCAGCATCGATACATTTTTTGTTATAAAGATTGCAAGTTCTTAATAAGAAAGAATTTTGCCTGAGACTGGTTGAAGCACTTTCGATATGAAACAATGACTTGTCTCTAGTTTTCTTACTCGGGATTCTAATATTAATTGATGACAAAAGAGCTGGACAGTCAATATGACCACTCAAGACTTTGTATAAGTAAGTTATATCCGCGATGTCTCTCCTACTTTTTAGAGTTTTAAGTCCATAGTGTTTTATAGAGCTGTCCATGTCATAATAACGCACATGTCTCTTAAAGTTCAAATGGTGTACAAATTTTCTTTGGACAGCTTCTATGCGCTTTGTGGGTATATTATACAGCGGATTCCATACAGTAGAAGCATATTCAAGATGACTACGAACATAGGAGTAATACAATATTTTGAGGGTATGGATGTTGGTGAACTCTTTTCCAATACGGAATAAAAATCCTAACATGCTCATGGATTTCTTAACAATAATATCCACATGTGCCTTAAACGAAAGTTTATTGTCAATAAGGACACCGAGGTCTCGAATTTGATTGAGTTTTTTAAGTGCTTGACTGTTTGTAATATGATAATCATGTTCGATTGTTTTTTGATTTTTTGTAAAGGTAATAACGTAACATTTGTCGGTATTCAAGTGGAGATAGTTGAGAGTACAATAAGTCTATTAAGATCTTCTTGAAGTTTATAGCAGTCAGAAATAGAGTTGATAGAAAGAAATATTTTCATGTCATCAGCAAAGAGCAAAACTTTAGAATGCTTAAAGCATTTTACAATTTCATTGATAAATATAGTAAAAAGCAATGGTCCCAGATGAGACCCTTGTGGGACACCTGAGAGTACATTGACAATTTCAGAATTAAAACCATTCACTGCTATTATCTGGGAACGTTTGTCAAGATAGGAGACTAGCCATCGGTACAAATCACCATGTATTCCTAAAGCTAACAGTTTTGACAAGAGTAGACTATGGTTGATTCTGTCAAATGCCTTGGAGAAATCTGTATACACTGCGTCCACTTGGATTTGTTTATCCATTGATTTAGAAATAAATTCAGTAAATACAGCAAGATTGGATACAGTTGATCTTTTTTTCATAAAGCCATGTTGGTTCTCAGTTATTACAGACTGAACACAGTCATACAGTTGTTCATGAACAATTTTTTCAAAAATCTTACTAAAGATAGATAATTTTGATATTGGACGATAGTTCTGAGCGTCGTTCTTAGACTCAGATTTGAATACTGGCATAATGAGCGCACATTTCCATTGATCTGGAAAGACGCCTTCTTTCAAAGATAATTGAAAAAGTAATACTAGAGGTTTCGATATTTCTTTGACGCACATTTTTATAAAATGAGATGGTATTTTATCAAAACCTTCGCCCAACGACCAAGAGATGTCATTTATTATTTTTTCTATTTTTCCTTGGAAACTGAAATAGAACAAATGTTTATACCATTGTTTTCTTGGGGAATATTAGTTAATGTCTTGGGAGTTACATTATAATTATAGGTAGAGGCGAAGTGTTTTGAAAACATGTTACATATTGTTATGGTACGCCCTAAACGACAGAATTCGAGCCCACGGGAGCTCCACCGCGGACAGCAACACCCCGCTCCCCCCTGTTTCCTGCTTCCTACCTCCTCCCCTCTCTGCACTCCCGCGCACACCAACGCGTCCCGCAGTCGAGAATTGCAAGCGGCCTCGGGAACACGTTACGCTCCCCCGGATCGAACACCGAGTTCGCGGCTAATTTCTGTCGACCAATTTGGAACGCAATTACATCTGCGATGTTAATTGAAGTACATACGGGTTTTAGCGCTGGTATTCTGCCATGCCTGTGTGAACTTCGGGTCCTGTCCTAGACTCGGAAGTGCCCCCTGCTGAACCCGGAAGGCGTGGATCCCCGAACATCATGTAAGCTGTACAAATATTCCCTCTTCTGTTTGTGTCCTTTAACGATAGACTGTAAACCCTCGCGAAAAGCCATCACTCAGGGAGTTTCGTTTCAGAGATCACGAGGTATAAACACGATAGCTAGGATTGTGTAATATGCATTGCTTGTGTTGAACTGTACTGTAATAACCTATGAAACTGTGTTTTGAATTTGCAATACATGAATCTATTTAACTCAATCCTGTTGTTATTCTGCCTCGGCAGGAGCATTCCCTAGAGTGTATTTCCCGGACGACCGTGGGGAGATGAGAGTTCCGAAGCATTCGTGCGACCTGCCCCCTGGAATAGAGGGTACTTTTGTCTCTGCTGTGAGCTGGCCTGGGACATGTTTAGGGCCCATCATAACAACGGGCGCGCAATGTGGCGCATAACAACTGTCGCCATAGCGTGGGGCCTCGGAATTTTTTTCTCTCTATCACGATCGCTTCGCGGAGTGCAACTCGTCGAAATCCTCCCTGTACAGGAATTGTTTTGTGAACATTAATTATACCTTGATATTCTACACCCAGTGTACAGTGAATTCTGTGAAAAAACCATGAATCACGCCGCAATTGAAAACACGGCCATTGTGGAAGCTACTAGAAAGCGCCAATACTTTTAACCGCGAACTTGACTGCGCAGGCGTGACCCTTTTGTTCACCAAGCTACGGTCAATTTCGCGCCTATCTCAACGGCAAATGTTCACGCGGTAAATACCTATTCTCTGGATTGCGCGCGCAAGTGCTTTGTCTCGCGCCAAAATTCCAACGGAAAAAACCCGTCGGAAAGAAATAATTAACTGTTGCTATGCAGCGTTTATAATCAAATCGCCTTTTTTATGACTGAACCGGATAGCAACGGAAATTATTATAAATTTGATTCTGGAACCCCAGTTATTTTGCGAATTCCTGAATCAAAAATTTCGGACTTACGTTTTTTTGTTGTTTCTGCACAATATACCGATTGGCCCATTTGTGTCTGTCAAATGAGTGCAACTTATATTTCACCAAATGGACAAAATAATGACTTTTTTTTCCCATTCTACATTACAGGTACCGTTTTTTTTTTTCAGCATAAGTGTAAAGTGAATTGTTTTTTTTCCTTACATAAAGAAAAGTGAAATAATAATAAAACAAATGATTGATTCCATGAATAAATAAAATAATTTTAATGTGGTTGTCGTAACGAATCCCATATTCAGTTATTTTCATCCGGAAGTTTGTTCTTATTTGACAGAAGAGTGCCTTTTGTGAATTTTAGTGCCTTTCTCAGTGCAAAGTGAAGTGAAAAAAATAAAAAAGCCGTTTTCTAAAGGTCAGTCCTGGCAATTTTTTTTTGAAAATAAATAAATACTTGTGAATTTCTCAGTTTTCTCAAAAGTGGTCAGTGAAACACAGAAACCTTTACTACTAAGGTCTTTCCACGCAAATTTTTTTTTCGTATGCCTTCCTTTGACAAAGATTCTGGTGTCATTTATACCAAATTGTAGTATGAAATACAGTTTTTCTATAACTATTTTAGAAGTGCCAACCAGTGGTTACCAAGTGAAAAGTGCCTCACAAAATTAATTTTGCGTTTGCTAAAGGAAACCCCTGGCAAAAATTTTTTCACCACCCGGGAAACTCACAATGGAAAACAATCAAGCTATGGCATCATCCAATTTGGGTATCATTCCCAACGTGCACAACTTATCCAAAACTCACTTACAAACTGCTTTAAGGGATAGAGGACTCTCGCCATCAAACAAATCTAAATCTACATTAAAGGCTTATGCACTTCTATTTAACAAAAAGTACATTAAGAGAATAAACCTCGCCCCCTCAAGCGAAAATAATTCACGCTCGGCTACGCAAGTTTTGGATAATCTTGTTCCTAACAAAGAACCTATACCGCAAGTAATGGTAAAACAGGACATCGCACCCACCTTGACACAAGATAAAACTTACGATTTATCCTCTTGGAAAGTCAAATATAATGGCGTCTCCGATGTGCTGGATTTCATCGACCGTATCGAAGAAACGGCTACAATCAAAAATATCCCATTCGAGATTCTACGAAAAAACTTCATAGAACTCATCTCCCCAGAATTGATACCCTGGCACCGCATTCAAAAAACTAAATGCAAGGATTGGAATAAACTCAGATCTGCCCTAATCTCGAGCTTCGGAAAAACAGAAGCCCAGCACAGGATCAAATTATCTTTACTATCTATTAAACAGCTGGTAAATGAACCTGTAGCAACATTCATAGAAAGGGCTGAATCCATTAACATCAAGCTTTCACATCCCGTTTCGGAAGCTGAACTATTACCAGTCATAACTGATGGCCTTTTAAGCAAATACGAGAACATCATCACCTCGCAGAAAATTGCATCCCTGGCCCAGTTAAACGAGGTCTGTCTCCTTCTGGAATCATACCAGGATAGGAAGAACATAAAGAATGTGTCAAATAATGTAGTTGTGCCAAGCCGTTCGTCTGGTTTAAAACCAGAATTCGACAACAAAAAAGTGTGCTCTTTTTGCAAAAAAGTAGGCCATCTGGCCACTACTTGTTTCAAGCAAGCGAGGTTTCTGGAATCCAAGGAACCCCGAACTTTCAAGAGGCATCACTCTAGGGACCGCTCTCCTCCACGCGACGAACTGCGCAATATTTTCAAGAAATCAAGGCACAACATGGAAAGGTTACAAAACCCAAGCGATGTCAGACCTCAGGTGGATTTCTCCAAGCCCCCACCAAATTTCTACATGAAGAGGCCAAAAAACTAAATAATAACCTCTCAGGCACCCATTCTGAACCAAGGTCTAAAGAATGGACTGATTGGTTAGCACACATTAAGTATTTTAACCAGACCTTAAATGTTTCTTCGGTTTGTTGCAAACAAGCTAAAGATGGGAGACCCTATGCTTCTTTCTCTGTTAACAATGTGACCTTTTCCGGATTACTCGATAGTGGGGCATCTATCAGCTGTCTTGGCAACAATGCTCACTTGCCTTTTGTTAACAGTGATTTTAGAATTTCGCCCCAATCGACACACCTGACTACTGCAGATAATGTTTCTCAGCCGGTCATCGGTGCCCTTGCCCTGCCAATTAATTGTAACAATAAAATAGTTACAATCAATTTTCTAATAGTGCCCTCTATATCCCAGAATTTCATCCTTGGCGTGGACTTCTGGAAGGCATTCAATGTTGCTCCCCAAGTATTTAATACTCTTGGCGAAACCTCCACTGCCGCTCAAATTAGTGAGATCCGCACAATAATACCTCACGAAAATTTAAGCACGGACCAGGCTCTCCAACTAAAGGAAATGGTCAATAAATTCGAATCAATATCCTTCGAAAAATGTGGACTAGGTTTGACAAATTTGGTGGAACACCATATCAAAACCAATGGCCCACCCATCAAGCAACGTTATTACAACTTAGCCCCCCAAAAACTTAAACTTTTAGAAAACGAACTTGACGAAATGTTAAAAATGGGTGTGGTGGTTCCCAGCAGAAGTGCATGGACCAACCCAACTCTTTTGGTTTCTAAAAAAGACGGCTCTGCACGTTTCTGTCTCGACAGTAGACGTTTAAACTCTTGCACGGAAGCTGATGCGTATCCCTTACCTCACGTTCACGCAACCTTAGACAAGCTGCGTAACGCCAAGTTCATCTCTTCTGTCGATCTCAGCAAAGCGTTTTGGCAAATACCCTTGGATGCAGAATCGTGCGAAAAAACTGCTTTCGTTGTACCTGGTAGGGGAATGTTCCATTTTAAAAGATTACCCTTTGGTCTAAAAAACAGCCCCGCCGAGTTACAAAGACTGATGGACAAACTTTTCGGTCCTGAAGTCGATAATAGCCTGTTTTGTTACCTTGACGACCTCATCATCGTCAGCGATACCTTTGAAAAACACCTATTAATGCTGGAAAAAGTTTTCCAACAACTCAAGTTCGCTGGTTTAACCATCAACTTGAAGAAGTCTGAATTCTGTAAGTCCCGTCTACGTTATTTGGGATTCATTGTCGACGAAAAAGGTCTAAGAACAGACCCCGCTAAGGTGGAAGCCATGGCAAATTTTCCCCGACCCAAAAACGCGAAGGAAGTCAAAGGTTTCCTTGGACTTGCAGGTTACTACAGGAGATTCATCAAAGACTTTTCCACTATTGCAGCCCCTTAAATAAAATTACCGGCATTCGTAAAGGTGTCAGCAATTTCCGATGGTCTGTCGAAACTGAAGAAGCGTTCACAACTTTAAAAAAATGCCCTTCAAAAAGCTCCCGTTCTGAATTGCCCGGATTTTGCACTCTCTTTTACCCTCCACACGGATGCCTCCAATGTAGGAATCGGTGGAGTCCTTACTCAAGAATTCCCAGATGGCGAACACCCTGTAGCGTATTTTTCCCGTACACTAAACAAACACGAGAAAAACTACGGAATTACCGAGAAAGAATTATTGGCTGTATTGGATTCTGTTCACCATTTCCGCGGTTACATAGACGGTAGCAAATTTACTGTAGTCACAGACCATAGTAGTTTGAAATGGTTGATCTCTTTAAGTAATCCCTCCGGTAGGCTCGCTCGCTGGTCCTCCCGTTTGTCTCAATACAATTTTGATGTTGTTCACCGTAAAGGCGCGGACAATATTGTTCCCGACGCCCTTTCAAGAATTGAACTAGCTTCATTAAATGTTGACACAATTGCCCCCCCTCCATCTACAAAAGATGAATGGTACTTGAAAATCTTTAAAGGTTGCAAAAATAACCAACAAAAGTTTCGTAATTTTATCATAAAAGAAGGACAACTATACCGTAATTGCAAGGCACCATTATCCATCCTCGAAGATTACTCGTGGAAACTTGTCGTTCCCCTCGAAGGTAGAGAACAAATAATCATTGACAATCATAGTGCTCCCGACTCCATACACCCAGGAAATTTCAAGACGTATAAAAAAATCGCCTTGAAGTATTATTGGCCTGGTCTCTTTAAGCAAATTCGCAATTACATCTCTAAATGTGAAACTTGTAAAGCTTATAAACATAGCACGGCAGCACCTGCCGGCCTAATGGGTAATCCCAAACGTGCCGACAGACCCCTACAATCATTGTCAATGGACCTCGTCGGACCCTTTCCTCGAAGTTATGCCGGACACATGCACATACTTAGTGTAGTGGATGTTTTCACTAAATTCTGTTGGATCTTCCCTTTAAAAAGAGCCAACGCGTCCGCCATCATCAAACTCCTGGAAAAACACATTTTTATACCTTACGAAACACCCAGAACCATAATAGTTGATAACGGAAAACAATTTATTGCCCAAGAATTCAAAGATTTTCTTGCCAAATACGGAATCAAGGACATTTACTATAACACCTTGTATACTCCACAGAATAACACTGTCGAACGTTATAACCAGACAATCAACACAGCTCTAGCTATTCTAGTTGATAAAGATCAACGTACTTGGTGTAAAAACCTAGATAAAATTCAGGCTGCTATGAACAACACGGTTAACCTGGCCACTGGTTACACACCTTTCTTCTTAAAACACGGTATGGAACAAGTTGTTCACGGTTCTCTACATAGGGACACAAACTTTCCTACGTCAATTGCCGCCACAAGCAACCCTACCGCGGACTATGCCCATCGTCTGGAAGAACTGTCGGCCATCTACAGTGAAGTCACGGATGCTTTACTCCTGGCTCATCAAAAGAGCGCGGACAGATACAACCTACGTAGGAAACATGTCACCTTCAATACTGGAGACATAGTTTGGAGAAAGAACAACACACTTTCCCAAGGAGCCATGTATTTCTCTGCCAAGCTGGCACCACGTTTCGTGAAGGCCAAAGTTCTAAGAAAGATATCAGATCTAGTGTACTCTTTGTCTGACTCCTCTGGAAAGCACATTGGTAATTACCATATTAAGGATATTGCAAAGACTGGAAGTGAGGAGTCAAGTAAAACTGCCCCCACTATCTCAGCAAACTCAAAATGATCCAGTGTGTATCACCACAACCCTTTGGTAAGCACATCAAGTCTTACAATGACTGGCGTGTAAAGTGTCAATTACATGTCCACCCTTTCGTTGATGAAACGAATATTGTTAAAAAATCATTTTTGTAAATTTATGTACACTCCACGGCGTAGTTTGCCCCGTTCATGTTTATGAATTGGCAACCACCGTAATTTTTGTTCCACACGTTTTTTGTTTTTTTCTTTTTTTCTCACCTGTTCCAAAATTGATCACTTTAGAGCAGAGACACCCCTCGAGTCACAGTGTTTGGGAAGTCATGAACCCAAATCATTGCCTCTCAACCCCTCACACTACGCAACGTTCATGCCATGGCACGCTTTGCTATGTAATGCAATATTGTAATTTTCACCATTTTTGTTTGTTGTTTTTTCATCATATCGGAAGGAATCTCTTCAAATTTTTTTCTTTTATGTTCTGTAAGTACTGGAGCGTCGTTCTAAAGTCGGATTTGGTAAACTCCAAAGCGTTAAATCACGACCCAGGACTAGTAAACCATCTTAACATACTCCATATTTTACTCATCATGGTAAAAATAAGTGGTTACTCACATAATCACATTCCTTGTGTACAGTAGTTTTCAATTTTTCTCAAATGTTAAAAAATTGATGGCGTCCTACCCGAGCTCTTTGCTAACAAATTGGATTTTGACACGTCCATTTTGAAATCATATGTATATAAGTAAAGGAAAAGCCTTTAAATTGGTCTTTCCACCCTTATACAAATCTTCTTGGGCCCGTTTCAACTAAAGTACGTAAAACCAAATACTCGGTCTTTTGTTGTTATAAGAAGTCCTCGATTTGTCCCTCTTCACAACATGTATGTCTTGTATTACATGCCTCAACCCTGACGGAAAAGGTTAATAAAACCTAACGGCAGCCCTGTTTTCCGTACATAAATAACCGCAGTTTAACGTAAATCATCAATGTTTTGTTTGATCATCGTTTTGCAAACATAGGCATTCAACTCTTGTTTCGCCATTTAACCAAGTATTTGCAACCTAAATTGCACATAACCTGGTATGTTGTAACTGCACAAAGGGTATGTAAAACCACAATTGGTCCCTTTTGTTTGTCCCCACCGAAGTTGCTACAATAGACAGTATGTAAAACCATATAGGTCTGTCTTTGTTTGTCACATGGTGTAAACAGAAATGTACTCTGTCATCACCCCGCCTTTATAACATACGAAGTGACATTAAATTGTTTACCTCCTTGTTATTCTATCGTACGCTCCTGGGCTACGGAGTTAGTTAATCTAACAAATCTTCATATACTGTGTTAAAACAAGCATTGTTAACGTTTATTGTGTTGTATTTAAACGCAACCCTGTTACATTATAGGAGGGATCCTTAAAATACCTGCCACAATACGAGAAGTTCGTCATAATCACTTTTGCTCATAGCTAAATGTTATTGAGTTGGTCGTGTGACATATTTGTCATGAGTACCGTTTTGTACATTCTATTTTGGTCGTGTGACATATTTGCCATGAGTACCACCCTTTTGTATAACCTGTTCTGGTCGTGCGTCATTTATTTGCCGTGAGCACCGCTTTTATGTATAATTGTGTATAAACTCTGTACACTACACGTGGAGACGTTAAAACACTTACCGTGATTCGTGTGAACGACATAATATCGGCTTTGCCATCTTCTTTAAGATGCATTGTATAAGCTCTTTGACTTCTGTCTATAATTGAGTTATATCTTGTGTGTACTTACATATTTTGTACACTATACGTGGAGACGTTAAAACACTTACCATGAGTCGTGCGAACGAAATAATATCAAACCTTTTGTGTGCGATCTACGAAATGTAGTCCACAACCCTTTGTTGTCATTCAACGCCGATGCCCGTGGACTTCCTGTTTTTTACTTCTTTGCAAAAGGAAAGAAGCCCAGGAATATCTACTATCCCAAAAGGACTAGTTTTCAGCTTCACTGTCAATTATGGGGCATAGTGCTGTGGGAGTTAATCGATTGAGCACAAAACCACCTAACTCGTTGTCTGGAGAACGAATAAGAAAACCCCCAGGTTTGTGAAATTGGAGCAAGGGTCTGTCTTTTCTCACAATCATGTAGAAGTTTTAAAATGACCCCTAATCTTTTGCCCAATACACGCGAAAGATTAGCCTCTTTGTTATAATGTGTATTCAAATTTCTCCTCACCCTTTTCTGATAAATGTAAAGAGTCAGGAAATCTGCTGGTTGATTATGTTTCATTTTCACATAGAGCTTGAATTGGAAATTAGTCCAGTCTCTAGCAAATTTCGTAACTCGTCTCCCTTCTCCCCTCCTCCCCCCCATTCCCCCATGTTCTCAGATTATGTTATGAAGTGAAAAATCTGTCGTTGACCATATTTCGCCCTCACTTGGAGTTCGAATAGGTAACTGTCCGGTTATCTACAGGTTTTCCCCCTCAATCTCTGCATATGTCTCACCTTTTTTCTCTTTCTCAATTCTACGAAACACATTCATGAATGTTGGATATGTACGATATGCACTTGGCGTAACGTCTGTCTCCTTTTTGACAACCTTTATTCATGAATTGGTTTCCCTTTGCCGTGACTAGTTCACGATTCTTTGTCTTGTTCTTTGAAATTCTACGAAAATGTTACCATCTTATGTTAACATAGGCCATAGAGGGCCGGTTGTTTTTAACCAAGACATATTGTCACTCGGCAAGCGCCAAGTCATCCTGGAAAAGGAAAATGTTCATGTAATCACAATTTAGTTAGGAATCTCTCTTCGTCACTCTCTGAGTCGGTGGTTAAAATTTCGTTTATTTCATTTTCTGGACACATTTTGTTTCTCTCCAAACCTTTTCTTCATTGGTCCCTAGGCAGGTAAACTTCAAGAATTTTGCTCTAATAATAATTTCTCCCGGATTTAAAAAGAAGCCCAGGCGGATGTCATCACCGACAGCCAAGCTGAGCTTCACTTCCTGACAGCACGCGCTGTGGTTACAAGGTCCCTCCTGCTGCCATTTTCTACGTATTTGTTCCTGAAAGCACAGACCATACCGCTCATATGTATGTTGTCTTGTCGTGCCACAGCAAGCTGAGTTGTCCCACCATACATTATGACACTCTAAACTACCTTTTGGGCACGCTAGCTCCTAGGTTTGTTCTTACTCTTGCTATCAATGCCAACCTTGCCGTCTCTTGCTCTGTCATGCAGTGACGCATATATCGTCATGTGTAAACCATCATTACCTTGACCCACCAGTATTCGCTGAATGCGTACCAATACAAGTTATCTTGAGCTACATTATGCTTCAATAACCATTATATACGATCCGTGTTTACCATAATAACACTTAGGATTCGTACTGGCATGTCTGCAGATACTGGATTCTTCTCTTCAATGGCCTCTGTAACCATAGTCGCGGCACAGCAACCACAGTCTCCACTTTGTGAACTTCAACGTCTTCAACCAAACCAGGTGTTTTCTAAGGCCTAAGTGTACTCTTGAGTGTTATCTCAAATGGGTCTGATTGCAGTGATAATGTAATCTTTAGAATCTGTGAAACCACGTCCTTTTCTTCGAAATTCTCCGAAACCAAACAAATCCACGCTTCGCAAACTTAGCTCCCAGACCAATGAAACCTTAGAATCACACCTTTTCTCTTCTCTTGTACAAATGTATTGTCATTTTTTCAATTGCATAACCATGTGTATTGTCATTTTCTCAATTGCATAACCATGTGTATTGTTATTTTCAATTGCATAACCTTGTATGTTGTTTTACACCATGTACTTTCCCCAAAGTTGTCTTTTCCAAACATTCTATGTACCCCCATCCATTCCCTATAAACATTGTGACCTAAACTATAGCATAAACTGTATGTTCTAGCTAGGCAATCTCTCAAGCAACGAATCTCTCAAAAACCCCGATGGAAGCATAAGAGGATTTTTTTTCCCTACAGCTCCATTGCCACGTCGCTTTTTTTCCAAGCGCGGGGGGAAGTGTTATGGTACGCCCTAAACGACAGAATTCGAGCCCACGGGAGCTCCACCGCGGACAGCAACACCCCGCTCCCCCCTGTTTCCTGCTTCCTACCTCCTCCCCTCTCTGCACTCCCGCGCACACCAACGCGTCCCGCAGTCGAGAATTGCAAGCGGCCTCGGGAACACGTTACGCTCCCCCGGATCGAACACCGAGTTCGCGGCTAATTTCTGTCGACCAATTTGGAACGCAATTACATCTGCGATGTTAATTGAAGTACATACGGGTTTTAGCGCTGGTATTCTGCCATGCCTGTGTGAACTTCGGGTCCTGTCCTAGACTCGGAAGTGCCCCCTGCTGAACCCGGAAGGCGTGGATCCCCGAACATCATGTAAGCTGTACAAATATTCCCTCTTCTGTTTGTCTCCTTTAACGATAGACTGTAAACCCTCGCGAAAAGCCATCACTCAGGGAGTTTCGTTTCAGAGATCACGAGGTATAAACACGATAGCTAGGATTGTGTAATATGCATTTCTTGTGTTGAACTGTACTGTAATAACCTATGAAACTGTGTTTTGAATTTGCAATACATGAATCTATTTAACTCAATCCTGTTGTTATTCTGCCTCGGCAGGAGCATTTCCTAGAGTGTATTTCCCGGACGACCGTGGGGAGATGAGAGTTCCGAAGCATTCGTGCGACCTGCCCCCTGGAATAGAGGGTACTTTTGTCTCTGCTGTGAGCTGGCCTGGGACATGTTTAGGGCCCATCATAACAACGGGCGCGCAATGTGGCGCATAACAATATAGCTAAAGGATTATTAGCAGTTGTATTCTCTAGTTTCATAGTATTGGGTAACCCTGAACTATTTCTTTTACTTTTCACATTGGACCAGAAATTCTTTGGGTCATGAGATATTTTGAGTTCAGCATTTGTCATAAATTGTCTATGACATTTATTAGACATTTTTTTTTGTCTCGTTCGCAGAACACAGAATTCTTGATAATCCAAAGGATTAGACCATTTTTTCCACTATTTAAATACCTTGTATTTTTCCTTAGTCAATTTTATTAAAGCCGGGCTATACCAGTAAGGATATGAGTTATTGACCTGAATTTTTTTAGATGGAACGTTTATTTGAATAATTTCTTGTAAAATATCATTAAAACGGTTAATAGCTTTATTGGTAGATAAGTTTAAAAATTCTACATCCCAATCAACAATTAATAGTAAATCAAGTCTTTCAGGAATTTTAAACATATACCTACACGAAAAAAAATATGGTGGTACGAAGTTCACCGGGTCAGCTAGTTTATAATAGTTATAATGAAACAGAATACAGAAAAATTACTGCACGTGTCGAAAGGTCGCTTACTTGAAGATTGGTGTCTTCAATGAGTATCAAATACAGTGGTACCTCGAGATATACAAATATATTTTTTATTTATTTATTTAAACGCCCAAAGGGCTTTTACATAGAATTCAGTACATTTTTTTTTAATTACAGTAAAAAGAATGGATTTATAAAATACAAGTAACATAATATATGTTGAAAACAGAATATAGGTTATATAAAATATAAGCGTTTAAAAAAAATTAGGTTACCTGAAATATTAGCGTTATTAAAATACAGGTAACCCAAAATATAAGAAACAAAACATAGTCCATAAAATACGGGAGTTGACATAAAGTAGGTAATGCTTAAAATTGTTGTTCACATTAGTTTATGGGATAGGTAGAAAAACATAGTTAGGACATATGGCGTTAGAAGTTTGCTAAGTTCAAATTATTGTCAAATACATCCATATTGTTTAAGTATTTGTTACCAAGACTAACGTTGTATTTGATAATGTTAAGTCATAGTTCAAATGAGATGTGCGTATATAAAATGTCAATGTTTGTCTAGTTGTTCTTGTAGGTATTAATTGTAGGAGTTCACAACTGTCGAATTTAGAGTTTAATAATTTTAATAAAAAGGTCAAGTCGTTTGTTTTTCGTCTGTTTTCTAATGTTGGAATATTTAAAATATTCATTAACGGCGGGTAAGTTATGAGCTCTAAAGGGATTTTAAGTTTAAAATTTATAAAACGTAGACATTTTCTTTAAATTCTTTCAATACTATGAATATGAATTTTGTAGAAGGGCGATCAGACTACGGAGTTATATTCTATTAGGCTTCTGACAAGGGATGTGCACAGTCTAGTTTAATGATTTGTAACGATTAAAAGTTTTTAATTGTTCTTAATACAAATCCTAATGTTTTCATATCCTTATTTGCAGTTTGTTGAATGTGAACCGTGAAGTCTATTTTCTCATCCATTATTATGCCAAGATCCCGCATTTCTGATACTCTTTATAAATTTATTTTATTAATTGAATAGTCAAAAACAGTGATTTTTTTTGTGGAAAAGTTCAAGGTTTTGTATTTTTCTACATAATATACATAGATTGTTTTGTGAGCACCAAATTTTTAGCATGTCTATATTGGATTGAAGAATTTCACAGTGATTAAGGATAGTTATTTTCTTTATATAATTTAATGTCTATAATATTTCTTTATATAATGTTATGTCATCAGCGGAAAGCAATACTTTGACGTATTTAAAGCAGTTGACTATGTCGTTTATAATAAAATAAAATAAATAAAGATGACTACCTTGCGGTACGCCACTAGTGGCGGAAAATGGTTTGGATATAAAAGATTTTATTTTTACAAATAAAGTTCTACCAGATATGAGTGCCTTAACATACTAGATATTTGAGATACGAGCCGTCGAGCGAACGTAGTTTTGGTTTGAAATAAGAGCAATATTTGAGATATGAGGAACGCCGGCTGCGCACGACCCACCGGTTTGAGTCTCTGGGAAAATCCATGGGCCTGGATATGTGATGGATGAGAGAGACGTGAACGAGATCGTCGAGGAGCGCTCTCAAGAACTGACGACCGAGGAGTTACAAGAGTTACAGTTGCAGCAGCAGTATATCGGACTGATGTCCTCTATATTGACTGTAAAATACGGGTGCTGGGCTTCTAGTCTATTCAGCAGTCCAAGGAAGTGCAAGGTCGAAAGTAAAAGGCGATTGCAGTTTTCAAGTAGTAAGAAGTGGTGCAAGAAGACAGAGGCGGTCAGAGTAGGATGTTGCGCGACGATTGAAGTTCGGATGAGACTGACTTGAACAGATTTTGGCGCTCCATATATACGCTGCCGCTGTGCGTGACATAGGTTCGCGCTTGGCAGAACTACCCCTTGAATGTTGGTGCATTTCTTTGCAGCTTCGTGTACTCCTATATAAGGATTAAATGATAATTTTGGATTATACACGCAACATCACTCTCTTTTCTGCTCCATCTCGTGTAAACCACTTCTTTCTAGCATTTTTATTAACTTCAGAAATAATTGTGCAATGTTAACCAGTGGTTATTTAGCCCGACATCAGTGTGAAAAGCCCTTATTTCTATTTAATAAAAACATTCACATATTTAATTTTATGGCAATTGTATGGACGCGAGTCCAGCCTTTTAATTTATATATTTTTATTTAAAGTAGCTCTGGCAGGACTCGCCTAATTTAATATTAATCATACACAAAAATATTTATAGACAGAAAATTAGACAGCCATTTGAGAAGAAGCTCGTTGATTGGCTGGCCGTACAGTTTAGAGAAGTAGAGTGGGGGGGAGGTGACGTGTTTAGAACGGGCACTCGGTTGGTCTTGAATGGTCAGGGAGGGGGTAACGTAAATACCCGCAGCATGTGGAACGCGACTTCATTCGTCCTTGGACGGCCATGCAGACAGAGCGGCCATTCTTCGTATTGGATAGGTCACGTTCGATACAAGCAGCAAGAAATTGGTTTCGAGCAGAGCCAGAAGTGGGAAAGGTTATCTCTACAAGTGAGATAAAGAAGATCTTGAGAATGTGTGAGAGAGTTTCACAATACGTGGAAAAGAAACATCCCGAAAAAGTTGCAACTGGTCATGCATCGGAGCTTTTTCATGACACTTGCCTAACTCAATTCTGCAATATTCTGAAAGGGAGAAAGAAACAAACCTCCTTGGACAGTTTTTTTTTTCATCCGGCGAAAAAGACAACCACCAGTGAAGAGAAAAGCAGTGACTAAAATTAAGCACATAGTAGCATTTAAGTTTTGTGTAAAGTTATATTTAAGTAACCAAAATACAAATACACTTAAATTACACTTATCTCCGCACAACAAAGATATACACGCAACTGCTAGGCGTGCCGCTAAAGATCTTTGCTACAAGTACGTGTGGGTCAAGCATGGGCGCATTTTTCTAAAAAAAGACGACACAATGTGTCGTCTTTTTCTGCATCACTACTAATAAAAAACAATGACTCACTCCTCAAACTATCGCCTTCTTCTTCTTCTTCGCAAACATCAACCAATTTATCTTCTAAAAATTAGTTGATCTTCTAAGAACTTAATTCCCTATTTTATTTTTTACCCTTATGTAATGTTTAAAATATATTATCAAAATGTAACCGGACTGCGCTCCAAGACCAATGTATTTTCCTTGAATAGTACTAATAATGATTATGATATCACTATGATAACTGAATCATGGCTCGTGGAAAGCATTGCCACTGAGGAACTATTTGATAATCGTTACGTAGTATTTAGACGAGATCGTATAGATCGTATAGAACAGACCCAAGATCTACCGTTCATTGACGAAACCCTGTGCGATCTACCCAGTGGCAAAGCGTGGGCTTCAGCCGAAAATTTCGCCGCCCCCTTAATTAGGTACTTAAACCGCAGATTTTGAAGCACCGGGGGGGGGGGTACATGAAAATAATTTTTTTTTAACACCTCATTAATGCCGATTTTTATAATCACGTGTGACGAGTACTCTTCCAATTAAAAATCTTTTTTTTTTACACCAACTCCAAATAGGAGGTCCTGAGGAAAAAAAATTCCCTTAGGAAAATACACGACCGAAGTAAAACTTCACTAAATTATGTCTCCCTTTCAACTTCCGCTCGCCTCGCCCGACCGTTCACCTCGCCCGATCACACTTTTCATAACGCTCTTCTCACACATTCACCAGCTTACTCTCCAAGTCAAGCGTGCGTTAAGAAGTTTTACTTCAAAAATTTGCGCTCAGGGCCATTGGCATCTTTGAAGATGCTGTGTGGAGAGTCATATTGAGGAGAGGAAGGATTGAACATGGATCAGGAAATCGAGAATGGTATCCAGGTATTAATATTATTATTATTTCGCATCTCGAATTTTTACACTAAGTTGAGGGAACAAGGTAGATTTAAGCTTAAGATTGATTCAATATTTAATATTTTCATAACGAACGATTGAAGAATCGACTGAGTCGGGGGTGTTATTTAGGTATTTTGGGTCAGCGACTTGTACAAGGTTGGCAATTGTGTACGATTAAAGTATCTGCGGGCCCTGTTCAGTGCGCCCAGTTATTGGAAGGCTAGTTATCAATTTATTTTATAATTTTAATTATAACCGTATCACATTTCGACTGAAACAACTAACATTATCTTAATTTTCTTAACGCATATTTTTATTGGCTGCTATCATTATACACGTTTAAATGTGACTGAATTGGATATGGACGCATTAGCTCAATTGGTAGAGCACCACCCCGGCAAGGGGAGGGTCCCAGGCGAGGTTCAAGCCCCAGATGCGACTATGTTTTTCTGATTTTTCTGTTTTTCAGATTTTTGATTGAGTTTTGCTAATATTGTCTTCATTTAATTAAATATTACAATTTGAGATTCCACTCGTAATTTTGAAAATAGAATCAAAGAACAGTTAAGGTGTCTCAATAATAATAATTTTTCTGAGTTCGTTAACCATATCATTGAAAATAACAATAGTTTTGAAAAAAATACGGGGATAAACATTCTTCATATTAATCATTAAGGAAAACGTTTAGATAACTTAGAAGCCTTGGAAATAAAAAAAAAATCCCTTAAAAATAATGAATCTATTATCAACAAACAAAAAATATTGTCTTTTTTAAAAAATTTTTTTTTATTTATTTGTTATAAAATACATTAAGTATAAAGAAGCTTTGACTGTCCAACTAGGAAGGTCTCCCGTTCTAGGACAGTCAAATTGACATATTCATATTAGGTTGGTAGGTACATTATCATTCATAAAGTATTCAGTAAAGTTAAGCTTCACAATTTGCATTTACATAATTATACAGTGGAGTAATGGGTTCTAGAATTAATTAATTAACAAGAAAAAATGTATTCGAAAAACAGTAAGTAAAAGAAAAATAAAAGAAAAGATAAATTTTGGAAAGAAAATATATAAGGTGCTCGTAATACATAATTATCAAATAACATTTTTTAATAATATTTCTGACTCTGTCCTGCCTAAATCTTGTAACCATTTTGTTATTTTTTTACCGAAGGATGACACTTCACATAGTTTTAGTTGTGAAGGGATTTTGTTATATAATTTCGGTCCCAGGTATGAGAATATCATTTGATAAGCTGCTGTGTTGCTTTTGGAATAGAAAGGTCATTTCTGCCCTTACTTCTTGTTGGATGTTTGTGTTCGACTTTTTTCATTTAATATTTATTTTTATGAGCATAAATTATTATCTTTTTAATGTAACACTTGTTAGCATCGGCGCTACTTGCGGCCAACGCCAAACCCAAAACCTGGAAAGGACATGCAATAAACAAGCCGGCGGCTAGCTCTGCACAGCCGGCGCGAGCAAGGTCCCTCTTAAACCCAGGGCGAGTGTTTGTGGTTCGCTTGTAAATTCCTACTCCCCTTCCTTTCCTCAAAATCTCCAGGTCTCCTTCCTCAATCAGAACACAGTAGTTATGCACGAAAAAGGGTTTTATTCATTTAAAGGTGAACAGGGTTCTACAAAAGGCCAGGATCGGCACTACACACATGAGTATTTGGCTATCTCTAATTAATTCTATCATAACGGGGGAGCTTCTCTCAACTCTCTCTACACGTGTTTAGTGAATTTAAATGTCAGTTCTTAGCACACAGAGGGGTCGCAAGGTTCATTGGTACTCACAAGCAGGAGATAGGCGGTCGGCAGACAGGTACTGAGGAGGCGGGAGCCTCTGGAGCACAATGCACAATTAAAATAAACATCGCGAGCGTTTACGGAGAGCGCAATCACGGGGACACAGTTGTTATGCCGAAGGTCGGCCGAGGAATGAATACCGGGAGCCGCTCGGCGCTTGGCTACTTGTGTCGAGCGGTGCGGGGAAAGGGGGGCGGAGGGCCTGTGTAAGGGGTCAATTCGCTATTAGCTCGCACGGGAATCAATTCCGTAACGTAACACACTGTCGAACATCTAGTACATTAAATTCCCTGAAGAGAGCGTCGCTCGAATATCTGAACGGTTTCTTCATTATAAAACGTAAAATAGATCTCTGTGCCTTCAATAACGCGTTTAATATTGTTTTCCCTGCACCCTCCCACCCAATACATCGATTATAGCCCAATCATGGATACTATGTCTTATAGTCCAATCATGGATAATATGTCTTATAGTCCAATCATGGATAATATGTTCCCCTACCCACCCACTCTTCATTAATACCTAGCAACAGCTCCACCCCTACTATAATAATACATTGTTCCCATCCATATTTCAAAACTGTCAAATCAGTATACATTTGCCCTGAAGAAGGAACGTTCGTTCTGAAACCGGTCGGATTTACTCAAATATGAAAGTGGTTCAAACAAAGTTAAATTGTTTCATTTATCTATAATGGAAAACCACAATGTTATAGCTACATTCAAAAGTATATTGATTATTTATTTATACCTACTACCAGAAAAAGTCAAACAGAAGTTAAAAACGAATCATTTATAAAAGAACCAAACATTGCAAAAATAATTTGTAATGCATATACAGAAATCATAACTAAAAATCACAATTTGCAAAGATATGTACGAGTGCCAAATGTTAAAATGCTGACCAAATAAACCAGTTTCTTGTTTGAACCGAACTTAGAAGAATTAAAAGAGAAGATTGGAATACTCATGCTTATCGGAATTGGGTTGTTACGATGCACGAATAAACCCCTGCAAATTACTCACCTACGCCCCTGCAAATTACTCGGCTGTTAAGATGCACGAATAGACCCCTGCAAATTACTCGGCTTCCTCTCCGCTAGCTTGCCAACGGCGGTTGTAGTCAGCCGCCGCCCCGCATTCTGTCTCCGAGCTCGCCTCAAGCGCACGTGTACCGTGAACCGTTCTGCACTGTTCCAGAACATTCCACGAAGCCGCCATGGCGATTGTTATTTCGCCTAGTGACGGGCGGGAATGCCAAGCCCGGTTAAATTCCCTTTCACCACACCGATCTCCAAGCCGCCGGTTGCAGTGAGTACCATGAGCTATTAATCCCACTTTATTGCGTGTGTTCCTTGTAAATTCAACGCGACGATAAATGACCGCCCCCCAGAGAGATTTTAGGGCCAAATGCACCAGAATTAGATAGGATTGTTGATGCTACCCTGTTCTAACCTTGCCTGCATTATGTACCATTGTTGTTTATGAAAGAATTCTACCCAATACAACTGTTATTTACCGTAGCCACTTGTTTCACTGTCTCCCCCTGCCCGGAGGATTTGAGCTTATTTCAGGGATGCGCCACAAACGCCTCAGAGATCCTACCACCCTGATGATGGTCTCCCCCGCTCTGCTGACCTTTCTGAGCTAGTCTGACGGCAGAAGGTAGGCACCTCAGGTAGGTGTACTTAGCACTGGACGCCCAACGTGGTGCATTTTTGCGTTTTGGCACTTAGCACTGGCATCCCAACTTAGGGGCAATTTTTTTCTTTCCCCAGCATCCTGAGCTCATATCATGACCGGCCAACGGAGAGGCATATTTTTTCCTTTTCTTCCTCAGCCTTATTGGTCCAGAATAACATCTAATAATCATCAATTGCAAATAATACTCTTACGGGCCGGAATGTGTCCCTGCGCAATATTTCTAGAAGGTTCGATCGATTGCGTCATGTCAACGACGCGACGGTTTTGGCGCGCGGAACAATAATATTATTCTGGAATGATCTATGATTACGTAAGCCATAACTATGACATGCGCGCGGCAAATAACAACGGTTTGCCTCCAAAACATATAGGTACATTCCAGTTATCATGCAGATATTTCTTTTATAAATAATAAAATGTTGATTTCTGTTCTTCTCCCATGAACATTTAGGTACATTGTGACATATTTACACAAGAAGTGAAAAAAAAACAGTGCGGTTATTTCCGATCCCAAGGTGTAAATTTGTGTTTATAAAAAGTGAATCTTTATTTAATTTAAATTAACAAAAATGCCCAGTGAAATCAAGCCACTTGACCCCCACGGCCATTTTTACGCTTTTTCTGTTTTTTTTCGTTTCAAATGACGTTTTTGTGCTTCGACGAATAATAGTTTTTTTCCGAAAAATGTTTCGTGAAAATGAAAATTCATTCTCAAAGCGGGAGCCGTCGGCCACCTTTTTTCATCAAAATACGTTAAACACCCCGTGTTGTTTTTCTTTCTCATGAAGTGTGAGCCCTTTTTGAAGAGGTGAAGTTCTTCAAAAGTGAACACTTTTAGAAGTGAAATTGTGAAGTTTACAAAAGTGCTTTGTGAAAGTTAAAATATTCATTCTCAGAGGGAGACCGCTGCCCAATTTTTTCAAAAAATCAAATACTTTGAAAAAATTTCAACAAATTTTCAAAAGTGCTTATTTAAAACGCAAAAGAGCAACTTTGTAAGGACCCCCCTTGGCAAATTTTTTTAAAATTTTGGACTTTTTTTAACAAAAAAAAAAAAAGAAGAAGTTTTTTTCTCTTCTACTCATCGACAGCCAAAGAATTTAAGTTGTTACGCCGTCCACCACATACACCACAATGGAATCCAACGAAGCAAACACGCCACAAACCCTAGGCATCATCACTAATGTGTTCAGCTTATCAAAAACTGGCCTGCAAGCCGTTTTAAAAGACAGAGGTTTTTCTCCCATGAATAAGTCAAAGACTGCCTTGAGAGCGTACGCTCTGCTGTTCAACAAAAAATACATAAGAAGGATAAACCTCACATCAACAAATGAGGACAATGTACCCGTCACCACTACAGTTTCCAAAAACCCACCTTCTAGTAAAGAACCAGAGGCAATCGCAAAAATTAAACAAGACACAGCACCCATCACAGCACAAGAGAAAACCTACGACCTCTCATCATGGAAAATCAAATACAACGGCGTTACTAATGTACTGGATTTCATTGAAAGAATCGAGGAGACGGCAACCATCAAGAATGTTCCTTTTGAAGTGCCCCAAAGAAATTTTATAGAGTTAATTTCCCCAGAATTAATCCCCTGGCACCGTATCCAGAAACTCAAATGTAAGGACTGGAACAAACTGAGGACAGCATTGATAACCAGTTTCGGCAAATCAGAAGCGCAACACAGAATAAAACTTTCGTTACTATCCATCAAACAGCTAGTAAACGAATCTGTGCCTACATTTATAGAAAGGGCCGAAACCTTAAACATAAAGCTCTCCCACCCTGTGTCGGAAGTCGAATTATTACCGGTTATAACGGATGGCCTCCTACAAAGGTACGAAAACATTATCACCTCACAGAAAATCACGTAACTGGCCCAATTAAGCGAAGTATGCACACTCCTAGAATCTTACCAAGACAGGAAGAATACCCAAGCGACTTCAACCAATATTACTGTGCCAAGTCGTTCTTCGGGATTAAAACCGGAATATGACAAAAGAAAAGTTTGCACCTTCTGCAAAAAAGTAGGCCACCTAGCTGATACCTGTTTTAGGCAAGCCAAACTACGGGAACCTAAAGATTCCAGAACCTTCAAGAGGCACCGCTCTAAGGATCGCTCCCCCCCTCGCGATGAATTACGCGAAATTTTTAAAAGATCCAAATACAACATGGATAGGCTGCAAGATACTAGCAATGCCAAACCCCCAGTGGATTTTTCTAAACCACCACCCAACTTCTTCACAAGGAAGCCAAAAAACTAAATGGTAACCTCTCAGGTATTCATTCCGTATCAAGGTCAAAGGAATGGACTGATTGGTTATCACATATCAAGTATTTTAATCAGACCTTGAATATTTCTTCAGTTTGTTGCAAGCAAGCCAAGGACGGTAGACCTTTTGCCCTTTTTTCTGTTAACAACGTACCCTTCTCCGGTCTGCTATACAGTGGCGCATCGGTGAGCTGCCTCGGCAACAATGCCCACCTGCCTTTTGTTAACAATGGTTTTAAGATCTCTCCCCAACATACACACGTGACAACTGCAGATAATGTTTCTCAGTCAGTCATCGGTGCCCTTGCCTTGCCAATCAAGTGTGACAATAAAATAGTTACAATTAATTTTCTAATAGTGCCATCTATATCCCAGAATTTCATCCTTGGTGTTGACTTCTGGAAGGCGTTCAGCGTTGCCCCCCAAGTATTTAATACCCTTGGTGAGGCGCCGCTGACTGCACAAATTAGTAAAATTCGCACAATCATACCTCACGAGAACTTGAACACTGGCCAAGCTCGTCAGTTAAAGGAAGTGGTCAATAAATTCGAATCAATATCCTTCGAAAAATGTGGATTGAGTCTAACCAATTTGGTGGAACACCATATAAAAACTAATGGTCCCCCAATCAAGCAACGTTATTATAACTTAGCTCCACAAAAACTCAAGCTTCTAGAAAAAGAACTCCAAGAAATGTTGAAATTGGGAGTAGTGGTTCCCAGCAGAAGTGCGTGGACCAACCCTACTCTCTTGGTCTCCAAAAAAGACGGCTCCGCTCGCTTTTGCCTTGACAGCAGACGTCTTAATTCTTGCACAGAGGCCGACGCGTACCCTCTGCCATATGTTCATGCAATCTTAGACAAATTGCGTAACGCCAAGTTCATTTCTTCAATTGATTTGAGCAAGGCCTTCTGGCAAATACCCTTAGACGCTGAGTCTTGTGAAAAAACCGCTTTTGTTGTACCCGGCAGGGGAATGTTCCATTTTAAAAGATTTTTTTGGTCTAAAAACAGCTCCGCCGAGTTACAAAGGTTAATGGACAAATTGTTTGGCCCCGAAGCTGACAATAATCTATTCTGCTATCTTGATGACCTCATCATCATTAGCGACATGTTCGAAAAACACTTGCAAATGCTGGAAAAAGTTTTCCATCAACTTAAGTTGGCTGGTTTAACCATCAACTTAAGGAAATCTGAATTCTGTAAGTCTCGTTTACGTTATTTGGGATTCATTGTAGACGAAAAAGGTCTAAGAACAGACCCTGCTAAGGTGGAAGCCATGGCAAATTTCCCTCGTCCCAAAAACGTGAAAGAAGTCAAAGCTTTCCTCGGACTCACAGGTTACTACAGGAGATTCATTAAAGACTTTTTCACAATCTCAGCACCCCTCAACAAAATTACCGGCATCCGTAAAGGCGTCAGCAACTTTCGTTGGTCTGATGAAACTGAAGAAGCTTTTATAACTTTAAAAAACGCTCTTCAGACAGCTCCCGTCCTAAATTGTCCGGACTTTGCACTCCCGTTCACCCTCCATACGGACGCCTCAAATGTTGGAATCGGTGGAGTTTTGACGCAGGAATTCCCTGACGGCGAACACCCAGTGGCTTACTTTTCCCGCTCCTTAAATAAGCACGAAAAGAATTACGGTATCACCGAGAAAGAGTTACTGGCCGTACTGGAATCCGTCCACCATTTCCGCGGCTACATAGACGGTAGCAAATTCACTGTTATCACTGACCACAGCAATTTGAAATGGTTAATTTCCTTAAACAATCCCTCCGGCAGGCTCGCTCGCTGGGCCTCACGCCTGTCGCAATACAACTTTGACGTCATACACCGTAAAGGTGCGGACAACACCGTCCCAGACGCACTTTCAAGAATTGAATTAGCCACTTTAAATACCGGTGCAATTGCAACTACACCATCCACAAAGGATAAATGGTGCCTCAAAATTTTTGAGGGTTGCCAAAATAATCAATCAATAAAATAATCACGGCTCCATACACCCAGGAACTTTCAAGATGTATAAAAAGATTTCCTTGAAATACTACTGGCCCGGCCTCTACAAGCAAGTTCGCAATTATATTTCTAAATGTGAAACATGTAAAGCTTACAAACATAGTACGACATCTCCCGCCGGTTTAATGGGCAAACCCAAACGCACTGATAGACCCCTGCAGTCGCTGTCTATGGACCTCATAGGACCTTTTCCCCGAAGCTATGCCGGACATGTGCACATACTCAGCGTAGTGGATATTTTCACTAAATTTTGTTGGATCTTCCCTTTAAAAAGAGCCAACGCAGCCGCCATTGTCAAACTTCTGGAGAAACATATCTTCATACCTTACGGGACCCCCAGAACGGTGATAGTTGACAATGGAAAACAATTTATAGCTCAGGAATTCAAAAACTTCCTTGCTAAATATGGGATCAAGGATACCTATTACAACACCTTGTACACCCCCCAAAATAACACCGTTGAACGGTACAATCAAACCATCAACACAGCTCTGGCCATTTTGGTTGACAAAGACCAACGTACTTGGTGCAAAAACTTGGATAAAATCCAAGCCGCCATGAACAACACGGTTAACCTAACCACCGGTTACACCCCTTTTTTTCTAAAACACGGCATGGAACAGGTTGTCCATGGTTCACTACATTGGGACACAAGTTTTCCTACGTCCACCACCCCCACAAATAATCCCACCTCCGATTATGCCCACCGTTTGGAGGAATTGTCTGCCATTTACAGTGAGGTTACCGATGCTCTACTGCTGGCCCACCAAAAGAGTGCGGACAGGTATAACTTACGAAGAAAACACGTCACCTTTAACGTAGGTGACGTCGTCTGGAGAAAGAATAATACCCTTTTCCAAGGAGCTCTGTACTTCTCGGCCAAATTGGCCCCCCGTTTTGTCAAGGCCAAGGTCGTAAAGAAAATATCGGACTTAGTCTACTCTTTGTCCGACACCTCTGGCAAACATGTCGGTAATTACCATATTAAGGACATCGTAAAGTCCGGTAGTGAGGAGACAACCGATACCACTCCCACTATCGACGGAACCATAAATTAATTCACTTAGTATCACCACCTCCCTCGGTAAACCCAAAAAGTTTTACATTTTTTTTAACTGGCGTGTAAAGTGTCAATTACACGACCAGACCCCCATAAATAAAGCAAGCCCTTTATTTTTTCTTGTTTGTAAATAAATGTACATTCATAATAGGTACATCCAAATGTCACGGTTGTACCAATGTCTCTTTTCCCCATCACGGCAAATTGCCAGCATTGTCTCTTTTCACCTTTTTTCTTCTCTCTCACCTGTTCTGAGGCTGATCACCTCGGAGCAGAGACACCTCGAGTCACGACATTCTGGGAGTCATGAACCCGGACTAGCGTTTCTCACCCCCACACTCTGCAATGCTCATGTAATCTCACTTTGTTTTGTTTTTGTTTTGTTTTATCTATGGCCTCAGTTTCGGCCGCCCTTGTACATTTTTTAGCTCATTCTCACAATCACCACATTTTACCTACCATGGTAAAACCCTTTTTTTTTTCTTACCTCTCGATTTTCTGCTCACCTTGAGTACGTAAAACCCAATAGTGGTCTCAAGTACGAAAGTCAGAAATGGTTACCTTACCTTCTTCTTGCACATATAAGTCTTTTTCAATTTTGTCCTTAAATCAAAAATTGATGGCGTTCTCACCCGTGCTCATATTTTTTCTTCTCCCCCCAAAATTGGATATTGACACGTCCATTTTGGAAATTGTATCTTATAAAACCTAAAAGTTGGCTTTTATAAGTCATACACAAATCCGTTGTCTCGTTCGACTAAAGTATGTAAAACGGAATCATTCGGTCTTTGGTTGCTACAACGAAACCACTGATTTGTTTCTTCTCCAATGTTACGTCACGTATGTTTTGTATTACACGTTTCAACACGAGACAGGTTAGTAAAACCTAACGGTAATCCTGATTCTCTAATTCAATTAATTGTAATTTTTAACGTAAATCAGCATTGATTTGTTCGATCATCGCTTTGCAATTATCACCTTTTTTTTCTAAAAATGGTTACACGGACAGTATGTAAAACCCTCCAGGTCTGTCTCTTTTATTGCTCGGTGTAAGCAGAATATACTCCGCCACCACGTTATGCCTTACGACATAGGAAGTAACATTAAACTGCCTACCCCCTATGTCATTCTATCGTACGCCCCCGGGCTACGGGGTTAGTTAATCTAACGAATCTTTATAAACAACATTAAAACGAATGTTGTTATCATGTATCTTGCTGTACTTAAGCGCAACCTGTACGCGATAGGAGAGATCCTTAAAACATCCACCATCATAGGAGAGATCCTTAAAACATCCACCATCATAGGAGAAATCCTTAAAACATCCGCCACGATACGAGAAGTTCGTTATAATCACTTTATGCTCTTGTCGTTCTTTTGGTCGTGTGTCATTAATTGGCATGAGAACCGCCCCTTTTTGGTCGTGTGTCATTAATTGGCATGAGAACCGCCCTTTTTGGTCGTGTGTCATTAAGTTGTCATGAGAACCGCCTTGTTTATAATTGTGTACTTGTATAATCTGTACACGAGACGTGAAGACGTAATAATACTTACCGTGATTCATGTGAACGACATAATATCGGCCTTGCTATCTTCTTTAAGATGCATTGTATAACACTCTTTGACTTCTGTCTATAATTGAGTTGTATCTTGTGTACTTGTATAATCTGTACACCACACGTGAAGACGTTACAATACTCACCACGAATCGTGCGAACGAAATAATATCAACCCTTTTTGTGCGCACTACACAAGTAATCCACAACCTTTTTGCAAATTGTTCAACGACTTCCTGTTTTGTGGACAATTGTGGACTTCCTGTTTTGCCACTTCTTTCTCTAAAGGAAAGAAGCCCAGGAATATCTACTATCTCAAAAGGACTAGCTTATCAGCTTCACTGTCAGCTATGGGGCATAGTGCCGTGGGAGTTAATCGAATGGGCACAAAACCACCAAACTCGTCGTCTGGGAAGCGAATAAAAGAAATCCCAGGATTGTGAAATTGGAGCGAGGGTCTATCTTTTCTCCCAATCAAGGAGATGTTATAAGTGACCCCTAATCTTTCGTCAAATACACGCGAAAGACTAGTCTCTTTGGTATAATGTGTATTCTTTATCATCTCATTGTTTTTTTTTCTAATGTAAAGAGTCAGGAAACGTGCTGGTGGATTACGTTTCATCCTCACATAGAGTTTGAATTGGAAATTAGTCCAGTCCCTAGCAAGTTTTGTTACTCAACTTCCCTCCATCCATTTTCCCCTTCCCTCCCTCATGTTCTCATCATGCTATGAAGTGGAAAATCCGTTGTTGTCCATATTTCGCCCTCACTTGGAGTTCGAATCGGTACCTAACCAGGCACAACGGGCCTTCTATTTCACTCTCGTCACATGTTTCATATTCTTCATCCTGGTTTCAATGAGGCAGATTCATGAATATTGGACACGTATGTTATGCACTTGGCGTACCATCTGTCTCTTATCGACAACCTTTATCCATGAATCAGTTTCGCTGCCTTGCCGTGACTCGTTCACGACTTTGTGTCTTGTTCTTTGAAATTCTTCGAAAATGTTACCATTTTATGTTAACATTTTGCTTTTCAACCAAGGTATTTTGTCACCCGGCAAAAGCCAAGTTATCCTAACAAAGGATATTTTTTTTTCAAAAAATGTAATTGTATGCTAGCTTGGAATCTCTCTCTCTCTCGTAATCTCTCTGGGTCACCGGTTAAAAACCTCGTTTGCTATTCTCTAAACACACTTTGTTTCTCTCCAAAATTTTCTTCATTGGTCTCTAGGTAGGTAAACTTCAAGAATTTTGCTTTAATAATAATTTCTCCCGGATTTAAAAAGAAGCCCTGAAAGATGTCTCCATCGGCAGCCAAGCTGAGCTTCACTTCCTGGCAGCCTTCGCTGTGGTTACGGAGGTCCCCCGCCGCCATTTTTCTACATTTTTGTTCCTGAAAGCACAGACCATACCACCCTTATGTATGTTGTCTTGTTGCGCCATTGCGAGCCGAGTTGTTCCGCTATATAATAATACTCAGGATTACCTTTTGGGCACACTAGCCCCTGGGTTTTGTTCCTGCTCTCGCTACCCAGCCAGTTTTGCCGTCTCTTGCTCTGTCATGCAGTGACGCACACCATGTCATGTGTAAACCATTATTACCTTGACTCTCCAGTATTCGCTGAATGCGCACCCTTACAAGTTATTCCGAGCTTCATTATGCTTCCATAACCATTATATACGATCCGTGCCCACCATAATGGCACATTAGGATTCGTACTGGCATGTCTGCAGATCCTGGATTCTTCTCCTCAATGACCTCTGTAACCATAGCCCTCCGCACTGCAACCACAGTCTCCACTTTGTAACCTTCGACGGCTACGACAAACAAAGTGTTTTTTTCTCCACTGTACTCTTGAGTGTTATCTCAATGGGTCAGATAACAGTGATAATGTAATCCCTTTAGAGCCTGTGAAATCACGTCTCTTCGCAATTCTTCGAAACTCTTCGAACTCCGTCGAAAACGCAAACAAATCTACGCACCGCAAACTTAGCTTCCAGACCAATGAAACCCTAGACTCACATTTTCATAATTTTGTCTTTGTTTTCACATTTTCATAACCCTGTCTTTGTTCTTTCAATTGCATAAATATGTATGTTGTTTCACCCCTCCATGTGCTAACTGCCTGTTCCTCATATTTTATGTACCCCCCTCCCTACCCTGACAAACATTGTACCTAGCCCATGGCATAAGCTAGTTTTAAGATGTTAGTCAGCTCTCTCTGGTCAACAAATCTCTCTTTCAACTCCCGTGGGTAACGTAGAGGGTTTTTGCCCTATTGCTCCATTGCCACGTCGCTTTTTTTCCGAGCGCGGGGGGAGGTGTTACGATGCACGAATAAACCCCTGCAAATTACTCACCTTCGCCCCTGCAAATTACTCGGCTGTTATGATGCACGAATAGACCCCTGCAAATTACTCACCTACGCCCCTGCAAATTACTTGGCTTCCTCTCCGCTAGCTTGCCGCGCGCCAACGGCGGTTGTAGTCAGCCGCCGCCCCGTATTCTGTCCCCGAGCTCGCCTCAAGCGCATGTACACCGTGAACCGTTCTGCACTGTTCCAGAACATTCCACGAAGCCGCCATGGCGATTGTTATTTTGCCTAGTGACGGGCGGGAATGCCAAGCCCGGTTAAATTCCCTTTCACCACACCAACTCCAAGCCGCCGGTTGCAGTGAGTACCATGAGCTATCAATCCCACTTTATTGCGTGTGTTCCTTGTAAATTCAACGCGACGATAAATGACCGCCCCCCAGAGAGATTTTAGGGCAAAATGCACCCGAATTAGATAGGATTGTTGATGCTACCCTGTTCTAACCTTGCCTGCATTATATACCATTGTTGTTTATGAAAGAATTCTACCCAATACAACTGTTATTTACCGTAGCCACTTATTTCACTGTCTCCCCCTGCCCGTAGGATTTGAGCTTATTTCAGGGATGCGCCACAAACGCCTCAGAGATCCTACCACCCTGATGATGGTCTCCCCCGCTCTGCTAACCTTTCTGAGCTAGTCTGTTGGCAGAAGGTAGGCACCTCAGGTAGGTGTACTTAGTAGTGTATCCCAGAAAATTCCAATTCTTGACAGTCAACCCTGAGGTCAGCTGCAACATCAGCCTTCGGAAGTTTAAAGGAACCAAGGCTAGATAGAACTAGAAGGCTAGAAGACTAGAACCAACCAGATACTTAGGCACGCTTTCGGAGTGTCAGGACCTTAAGCCTGAAATGAACTGCCACATGACGAATGATCACAGACTCGGCAGAATTTAGAGCTAAACTTAAAACTCGCTTTTTCAGACAGTCGTATCCATAAACTCAAAAATCTTTCATCTTCGCAATCAAAGCCCGCGACACTGTAAATAACGAATTTGTAAAAATGTAGAAAAAAATCCTATTTGTAAGCGTTTTTAAAGGTCATTTCATGAACATTCTCTAGCCCTAGAGTCCTTAACTCTCCAGTCTTTCAAAATAAATATGAACATTACTTTTGCCACTAATCTTTTCATAAATATAATTTTAATAGTGATGGGGGTAGCAAATGTAAAATTGTGCAATGTCCAGTATTTTAAATATAATGTCCTCCGCGTGCAAAGGCGTATCTTTTCCAAGCATAAACTTTCTAATTAAAGTGTCAAATTCAAAAACAAAACAATCAACACAATAAGACATAATGATTCAAAAATTTGCTGTAAAGATAAACCCTTAGAAGCCGCAAATGTATTCAACAACTTTTTACTAATGTAGGAAAAAACCTCGCTAGCAAAATCCGACAAGACCTGACCCCAAATGACCCAAACACTACAGTAAATAATGAGTAAACCTTTGAACTCTTTCAACCAACAACAAATGAAGAAATCGAACAAATCATTACAAGTATGAAAGGTGGTTCTTCCCCAGGTTTTGATCGGATCACAATACAAACACTGAAATGTATAAAATCACAAGTATCAAAACCATTAACTCATATAATCAGTACAAGTTTTCAAACCGGAATATTTCCGTCCATGTACAAACAATCCGTAATGGTACCAATATTTAAAACCGGCAATCCGGAAGAACCAACCAATTACCGTCCTATTTCCTTACTATCAAACATTGCAAAAATATTTGAAAAAATTGCCAAAAAAAAATAACTCATTTCATTAAGATAAATAACATAATTCACAAAAACCAGTTTGGATTCATGGAAAACAAAAGCACAAAAGACGCCATTGCTAAATTATCTAGTACTATACAAGACGCTTTAGACAAATGTGTTGGTATTTTTGTAGATCTCCAAAAAGTTTTCGACAGTATATCACATGTCAAATTAATACAAAAATTAAAGGTTGTGGGTTTTAATGACAGAGCACTAAATTGGCTAAAAAGTTATCTTCACAAAAGAACACAAATTGTAAAAATTAATCACACATCAACTCTACCACTCACAAGTGATTTTGGAATACCGCAAGGTACTGTTTTGGGACCATTACTTTTTATCATGTACGTAAACGAAATTTTTAAACAAAACCTCAATGGAACCGTTATATCTTACGCGGACGACACGATTATCATAATTAAGGGTAGTGACTGGAAAATTGTAAACGAAAATGCAAATAATGACATCCAAATCCTAAAAACCTGGTTCGATACAAACCTTCTTACAATCAATGCAAAAAAAAACGTTTATATTCCTTTCTCAATAAATAAATCCAAAACTTATCCCAACATTAATATAATTATACACAACAAAAAATGTAACAAAGATGTCTTTAATAATTCATGTACCATATTAAACCATGCAACTAAAATAAAGTACCTGGGTGTAATTGTAGACCAACATATGAAATGGAACAGACACATATGTGAACTTGTTAAACGCATTAGGAAATGTATCTATATATTCATTAGATTAAGAAATATTCTCAAATTAAACAACGTAAAAAAAGTCCATTACGCACTAGTCCAATCGCTAATTCAGTATGGAATCATTGGATGGGGAGGTGCATATGAAAAATTTGTAAGTCCTGTAAAAGTGGTACAAAAACTAATTATTAAAGTAATTTAAAAAAAAAACAACCAACATTCCCTTCAGCATCATTGTTCAAAATTTTCGAAGTACCAAAAATTGAAGACCTCTATAAAAAAGATTCAATACTACAAATATTCAAAGAAAATGTATCTAAAAAATTTAAACTCAACTCATCATTAAGGCATCAATTTAACTTCCAAATTCCTCTATTTTCAACACAACAAATGCACAATAATTATATTTACAAAGGCATAAAATATTTTAATAGTCTTCCCGAAGAAATTAAAAAAATAACAGGCTTCGTATCATTCAAGAAAAAGGTCAAATTAATCCTAAAAAAAAATCAACAACCATAACAACACCAATCAAAATGTTATAACTTCAATTCATAGCATATCAAAAATTAACATGACAACATAGATTATATTTATTGTATACACTAAGTAAAATGTATGTTATAAAAGTGAAAAATAGTAGTTTATATATTATATTTATATATAGTTTATATTTATTGGAAACTGTAAGTAAAATGTATGTTATAAAAATGAACTAGCTGTAAAATAACTCCTACGCCAAGCTCAAGAGCTAGTACTCTTCATTGGCGTAGAGTTTTATAAAATCATGTATCTTTTCATTAAATAAAAAAAAAATAAAAATGTGTTTATCGGAAGTGACCTGCCAGGTAAGTATGTTTCTGTATCCGTTTGCAAATAGTAAAATTAGATGGAACCTAAGCATTCTTAATAAGTTATATGTACAGCGCCCTTGAGGTTATTTTTCACAAAAAAACTATTAGGTATTATTATTATTGGTTACTGAGACAATGCGGAAGGTAGTACCGTACTAGGTCCAGTGGACATACTTGAGATTCACTACATTTAGTATCGCACATAAGTTCGTTCATCAGACAAGCTATCACCAGCTGCCAAAACCACGTCGCTCTGGCCTCTTTTTTTGTGAAAAAATGTCTTTCTGTGCTTTTGGTTGGTGTAAAAATCATTCACGAGCATAAAACCAATCCGATAGAGTTTCTTTCCATTCATAAATACTCACAAATCACCCACAATTTAAACAAATATAATTATGCAAGGCTTCTCGCTACCCAACATCGGTAAACGTCGAAATAAAATTAAGCGAGATAGAGAACAGTGAAACACATAAGTGTGGGAATGACAACCATAGTGACAGTACGTCATAATACGCTGCTCGCTGTAGCGGGGTAGGGGACGATAGTTGGTAATACAGCTATTTCATCCGTATGCGCACATTCCTTGAATTGTTATCATTTTCTTGTTGCTATTTCATCATACACAAATTCTCTGACTTACCAACCTTTTCTAATTCGTTTCGTTTTACCCACGAAAATTAAAACAAGAACGTGCTGAATTTTTTGTTCGATTAGTATGACTATATAACATATCTTTGTACATTAAGTCTACGGTTCCTAAACAGGTATAAAAAGTCAGGTAGGTGCCTTCCAACCGTCCTCCTCCCCACCTACTTCCTCCCCACTTCCTTAAGTCTCAAGACAACAAATTGGGGATTCCAAAGTCCCACTGACGCCGGGCACTTGGAATTGTTATGAGGTAATCCCAAAAAAATATAAACTTAATTAATTAAAGCCGTGATATCTGATGTCTCAAGACTTCAATATAATAGCAGGTACTTACTATTAAATCCAATGGAACTACCAACCAATTAACTAACAATGGAAAAAATTATGATTACATTATGCAATGTTGTGCATTTACGAATGACGAAGTGTGATTCATTATTTCCATTATACATGGTGTCCGGAAACTCGTAGTACAAACGTGAAACTGGTAAATCTGCATCATAGAGAAAACCTAAAAAAACTATTTTTTTTACAATGTCAGCCAATCGATTTTTTGAAATTTTATTTTTATTTTCCCACACATGAGGAAAATTAGGGATGCTGCGTGGAGGGTCTTTTTCATGGAAAGGAAGTAAATGAAGCTCTGGGAAGGAAAAAGGTATGAAGGGGTGGGTAAGTAATCTAAGGCAGTCAATATGTCTAGGAGTGACGGACATATGAATTCATCCCTTCGACTGCGGTACAAGACATTGCATCGAGAGAGACCAGCTGGAGAGGTCAAAACGCACCTCATCCGATAAGCCCGGGCGTTCCTGCTAAGTTAGCAAATGGAGCAAATCACTATGGCAGGGGTATTAGTTATCCAATAAATGGTTCCCAGGCAGCGGTACCCACACCGGCCTTCCAAATTGCAATTTCATTTTTCGGCAACTTAAGGATTAAAAAAACATTAGGAACCAATAAAAACGTGATTTTTTTTTAAAGAATGACAAACATCTCCGGTTTACGAATAACCCTACAATTTTTGAAAATCTGCTACTACCACCACAGAAAGCGGAAAATATTGCTTGTGTCGTGATGGAGGACTGGAGGAATCTAGCCGAGGAATCGAACAATGGGAGGTTTTAGAAAAGTTTTTAGGGACAAGTTTTAGACACATTGAATGGACATAACCACAACACGTTTTGTTTGATAAAAGAACAATTACATTTATTACAATTTAACAATTACAATTCTTAATTTTATAAATGTCGATAAAACAAAGTAATTAATTTATCCATAAAATTCTCAGGTTAAAACCAATTTATCGATGTAAATTTTTGCCTTATAATATCAGTAGTTCCCAACATTCATCAAAAGACAATTGGACAATAACAAGCGCTACCTCTTTTTTAGTCAGCAGGGCAGATGTGTAAGCGATGATTACACACCTACCCTGATGATGGACACTGTAAAGCTGTCCGAAAAGTTGGCTATAGAAGGAGGTTTTGCAATACGGTATGATACCCCAAAAATATATCCCGATGGCGTAAAAAACTCGAATGGTTTATTATTTTAATGTTTAAATATACTATAACATTTGTTACCCTTCTCAAGGTTACAGGATAGTGTTACAGTGTCCATCATCAAGACAGATGATTATATTGTTTGTCGTGAAGTGTGTCTTTACATATACTATGCTCTTAGGGCCTTAATGCGGTTTTCAGCGTTTAGTTTTGGTGTAACCATTGAGTACCGGATACCAAAAACTATTAAGTTTTTAAATCCTCGGTTCGTATTTTTTTTTATCGAAATTATCAATTTTCTTCGAAAAGTTTTAGAACCACAGATATAAACGCTAAACACTAGGAAAAAATGAATAATTCATTACCAGGAAATCATTGTTAAAATGAATGCAAACAAGTCACGATTTTTAATGTAAATAACGCCTACATTTGAAGTAGGATTCGAGCAAGACACTTGTTGGAGTGTATAATGTGGCGAGATATTTTAGTGGTGAGCAAAACATGATATCGAATGTATCTTTGCAATGAATGTTCATAAATAATGGGGAATAACCAAAGATATTTAAATACAAGAGATGTGCTAAAATGGCCGCTCGACTGTCGGCGGATGGGAACAATTTGAATACGGAAAGAATTCTTTTTTTATTATTTGTTTTTGGGGTGTTATGCCGTGTTACGCTACCTCCTCCTTTAGCCAACGTTTCGGACAGCGTTACAGTGTCCATCATCAGGGCAGATATGTAAATGTTAGTGGTGAAATGTGTGCTTAAGTACTTCGAAGCAATACCGTGTTACCAGCTCCACTCCACTGCGAGCTGGCATTACAGTCTACTTGAATATGGTTTTCTGCATTTAGATTTGGTGTAGCCGTCGATTACCGGATACCAAGAACTATTGAGCTTAGCTCCATCGTCTCTATTAATGTTAATAGGATTTTTATGAATTTCGCCTCTGTAATTAGGCTTGCTCTATAAGTCTTCCCAGGACATCAGGAATAAAACAAAAGTAATGGCCGGTTTCAATTAAATGCTCGGCGATTGCCGATTTATCAGGGTGGCCAAGTTTACACGCTCGAAAGTGTTCCGATATCCTTTTGGAGATCGACCGCTCTGTCTGACCTACATAGACCTTATCGCATCCGAAACAGCTGAGTTTATATACTCCATCTGTTTCCAGAGGAAACTTGGTCTTTGCAGACCTCAGTAGGTCTTGTATTTTGGTCGTGGTTCCGAAGACAGTTTAGATGCTTTCATTCCTCAACAGTCTGGCAATTCCGTCTGTCACATTGTGAACATAAGGTAGGAAAGCACAGCCTTTAGACTCTTGTTGAATTCTGTCTTCGTTTGGTGTCGATTTGGCTCTTATTATTTGCCTTATCTGCCTTGCCGGGTAACCGTTACGCTCCTGTGCATCGGTGAGCTTTGTAAGTTTCACTCCGATTTTTGTTTCTCGATTAAAGAGAGTTTGCGGCCTTAAAAGAATTGCGCGCCAATGAGGAAATCTTAGTTCTGCCTGCCGACAAAGGTAATGCCACTGTGGTGATTAATACGGTAGACTACATAAGATGGAAGACCTCCTGTGCGATTCCGGCACTCACAAGAAAATTAAAAACAACCCCACCAACAAGATTGACCTGAAGACAAGAGAGCTAGTTAAAGCTTCCAGTATTAGGTAAGAGGATCGATCTGGGCTTTTCGTAAAAGCCTCCAGAACTCCTTCCCTATACGGTCTTCCAAAAATACACAAAAATGATATCCCAATGAGACCGATCGTCAGAGCTATTGGCGCACCTACTTAATATACCTACTAAAAATCATTAGTGAAAGGGAGCACTTACCCAACAAAGTGGCTGTTGGCTTGCCGGGCACAATTGTTGCAACGTTGCTTGTGTGATTTGGCCTGTATCCACGGAAACCGTTTGTAAACAATAAGAAGACCGAGATTTTGACGTTTAAACAGACCGTATGTTTTAAACCGAATTTAAAAAGATAACAGCACTTAAGAGGGCATTACCAGAGAAAACCAGAAATATGTCATTTTCAAATCAGATTTTAGACGAATTGATTCTTTTCCACAAAAAATTATAAATGGATTTCGAAAGATTGTTTTTTTATCTAGCCTTAGCATGTAATAAATTTTGAGATTTTTTTTAATTTTTAGTATAATAAGGTTATTCCATAGGTCGTTGGCAGATTTGCTAAATTTTCAAAAAAGATTTTGTATTTTACCACATCCATTTCAAATAATATAATCATGCAGTAAAATAAATCAATATATTATCTAGCAAACGCATGTTTTAGAATTTTAATTTTCGTTTCAATAAAATCAATAAAAAATATGTACGTACATGTGTTTCTTGACGAAAATTGGTCCGTTTGTGTATTTATTTGCGCATTTACAAACTAATATATTTCAGATTTTTTTAACATTCTTATTAAATTTAGACATTATTGAAAAATGATAAATACTTATAATCAAAAAATAATTACAAAAAGTAAATTATTTTAATAGTTTTATCATCACGCCTTTCAGCATTTTTGGATGAAGGTATAAATTAAAGCTAATTTGGTTTGAAATAAATTCGATATTGAGTTATAATTTTAAAAAGCTGGTACGGAGAATAATTAATCTTTCTCATTGTAACCGCCCTGCACGATCGTAAGAACAACTTTCGACGAAATGTGGATTTTCATCCGCTGGCTGGTTAAACGCTCTTAAATAATAATTCAATGACAAAATTACGCACAAATAAACACAATTTTTACAGTTAGGCAAGTCTACAACTAAATTAACAAAAGTAAGTCTGAAAAAAACACGCACTGAATGAAGTTGTTCCTTTAACTCATTCTTAATAAATACACACTAGATAAAGATACATTAAATCAACAAGTTTTGACTAACAACAATAAAAATTAAACTCTACTACGCGAATAAAATTGTTACATTCTAAATAAATAATATAATATAATAAATAACATCATAAAATAAATTCTTGTATATTCTTGATTCAACTAGTTATATTTTCCTAGCCAGTAATTAATGACGTACAGTACCTACCTACTCACTGGTTGAGCTAAAATAGGTAAATTTTTGAGATCGCTGGCAATGGTTAATATGCACTTTTTTTTGAAAAAATCTTTTGATTCACCTTACATTAAAAACAACTATTTGCATTGGAGGAAGTGGAAAATATTTCATTCTAAATTTCGATTACGAAAAAAATTTTTTTTTTAAATTTATAAATTTAAAAATTAAAAAAATAAATTTATAAATTTAAAACTTTACCTTTTTAAATTTTATTACAAAAATTTACAATTGGCTTTCATTCTGTGAAACGAGACCGTCCATTTTCAAACATTATTTTCAAATGTAATTTTGTTATGTTGGTATAAGTTTGTGTGATATGGTTTATGATACAAAAGAAAGTGCCCCCTTTATACCGCCTGCTCGCGTCAAGGCAAGAAAAACATTCCAGTTTTCTTGTAGTTTAGCGGCTACTCTAGGTTTGTGTAACATGGTTTGTGATACAAAAGAAAGTGCCCCTTTATAACGCCTACTCGCGTCAAGGCATAAAAACTCCACAGTACTAGTTGGTGTACCTTCCTAAAATATTTGAGAATCAATTTTTCCGCTATGGCAATCTTTTTTAATATTCTAGCTATTGGTACCATGGAAAATGTGAAGGATTGATTGTCTATAAACATATAAGTTGTTGATATAAATAGAATATGGCGAAGAATTTGTAATCGCGTAAGTGAATTAATTTAAACAAAATTAAAATGTTAAATGCATATTTTTTGCATGTTTTTTGGTCTCCCCCGACTTAAATACTCATTTTTCGTGATAATAAAGCTAAATACAACAGTTTGAATAAAAAATATTCCGTATTAATCCGCGGTTTAATGCATAAATCATAAGCTTTTTTATATACTTTTCATTATTTCCTGTATCTATTATATGTATTGTATCAAAAATTTTCAATAATTTTTTTTTTTTTTTTTAAATTTAAAAAAATGCACCACTGACACTGAGCGCTTGGAGAGGGGATTCGGTAACAACGGAAAATAATGATGCCGCCCGCACACACCGGTCTAATTTTATCTTTTTACCAGAAAACTACCCCTAAAAGTTGGAATTTCGAAAAAAGTTATTAATTTTTTTTACTTGCACTATCATACAGGATCACCTTCCGAAGTTAATGCGCTTTACCCCCTGGCACCCTGTATACCATCCACTGTAGCAGCATGGTTCCCGTCGTTAATAAATTCCACAGAACTTTACTACATTTCTCGAATCTAAAATAAGTACAGGGTCATCGAAAAATATGGACAACATTAAAAATAACTGTTATAAAAAAAACTATTAGAAAAATGAAATAATTTAACTTTGTATAAACCACTTATTTGATGCGCAAATCCGACCGGTTTCGGAACAAACGTTCCTTCGTCAGGGAAAGCTTATACTAATTTGACAGTTTCGAACAATGTTTTATAATGGTAGGGGTGGAGCTGTTGCTAGATAATAATTATGTATAATTATGATCCTATATGATAGTGCAAGTAAAAAAAATTAATAACTTTTTTCGAAATTCCAACTTTTAGGGGTTGTTTTCTGGTAAAAAGATTAAATTATTGTTATTATCTAGCAACAGCTCCACCCCTACCATAATAAAACATTGTTCGAAACTGTCAAATTAGTATAAGCTTTCCCTGACGAAGGAACGTTTGTTCCGAAACCGGTCGGATTTGCGCATCAAATAAGTGGTTTATACAAAGTTAAATTATTTCATTTTTATATAATGGATAACCACAAAGTAATAGCTACATTCAAAAATATAAAAAAAACTATTAGAGGTAATACAATGGTTTTGATGTTAAAATGTGCGGAAAAAGATTTTTTTGATAGAAAAACATATTAAAAGCAAAAGCTAACGAAAAAAAAAACGAAAAAGTAAAGAAAAAAGATAGAGAAAAGAAAAAGGTTATCAACTTTTCTCTAATTTTTTTATAAATTAATTGAGCAAACACTTTCCAATGAAGTGAGTTCCAACGAAATAATTTTTTTACATTGTTATATGACATTCCGTCAATTCTACCTTTCCATCGCTAAATTAATATAACTCGCAAACACGGTACGAACAGCATCAACCAATTAATATGACATCTCGAAAATCTATCATTTCCATTAAAAACTACTTCAAAATATTATTTAGGTAATAAAAACATAATAATAATAATAAAACAAACGAAACGAGTCAACCCTACCGAACCTTACAGCAAGTAGCTGTAGTGTGTAATTATTTTACAAAAATTATGCCAGCCATTATTGTTCGTTCTCTAGTCGTACTTTAGCAAGCAAGGAGAAGACATCTTCCTTAAGTTGTTGAAGCTGTTGCCAATAACCGGAGTGTTTACTTCGTGGTTTCATATTCGAAAAATTCAATATCAAGTTTCAAACGAAATGGAGTTCTTACGGCCTGTGTTTATTTTATTAGTATCCAGTTTTAGTAATGCAGTGTTTGCACGTAAGTGTTAATTTTAATAGTCTTAATTTTAAAAGAGGAAATTGGTTTGTGCTTCAAATCAATAAACTAAAACCACGTGCCGGAGAGATCTAGCGCTATGAAATTTTTGCAACGTTTTTTGCTTGTAAAATCAATTTAATCTATTTGACTTTGAGAAGGAACACGGACACGGTATTTTGAAAATAATGGCTTAGCAACTTCTAAGACAAAATTACTCCGAAACACGAATAAATTGCTTTCAATGCTTTTTTGTATTTTTTCCATTTTTTAACTAATGTTGGCAATAATACGTTATTATTTATAGTATTTTAAGGAAAAATTAACAATAAACTCGTTATCTAATTTCATAATTCCAGAGCTCACCAGTAGTTTTATACAAAAAAAGAACTATCCAATTTGGTGCAATCGTTCGAAAGTTAAGCGCCCACACATATTTCAACGATTCATTTTTAGAGACAGATATTAACTACGACGCCAACATCGTTTCCACGGCAACCGTTTGTTTTGCTTTTCTTCTCATGTTTGCAATAACTCGATTTGGTTAGGGACATAAAACGTATGATAAATAATTTCATAACGCCAGGGCTTACCAATATATTCAGCCCATATTACTTGCAAATAATGTAGCTTTCTATCAGTAAGAGAATTTTTAAAGTCCATTCAGTATTTATTGCGTAAAAGAGTGACAAATATACATACATCCATATAAACTTTCGCCTTTATAATATTAGTAGGATATGTATTTTATATGTATTTTTAATCGTAAGCCTATTGAAATAATGTCAAAATCATGGTGAATTTTAAATGATTAGCTTTTTCATGTACCCAATAAACATGTTATTATTCCGTTTCTTATTGTAGTATTTAAAGTAAATGTTTACTCCTTATAAAGTATTCTTAAGTGTTTTCACCTCAAATCTTTACCAAAACATTAGTTTTTATCGCATGTCTTATTTAAGAGTTGACAAACTATTTTAATTAAAAAAATATGAATTATTGATCCAGTCTAGTGGTTTGTGTAAGGCTTTTCATAAAGAGCATACCTGTTAAAGCCAGTCAATTCGCCTCCAAGTATTCTTTAAGCTAAACACTTGTGCAAGTATACTTGATTGCCTATTGACCGCACACCTTTAAGAATACCTCTAAAAGATAATGTCAGTTCCGATAAACAACAAATAAATGTGATTGTGGTCCATGTAGTCTAATGGCAGCTCTTTGATTTGTATTAGACTATCGTTAGCTATTAAAACGGCAGAAGGGCACAAAACAACCATAATATTTGCAAGGTTGAAGAAAGGATAATTATATTCACTAATAATTAATCAATCAGTGAATTGAAATTAGTTGCGAAAATTCAACTTTTTTTTCATTATTTTAATTTATTTATTTTACTTCAACAATTATTTGCATGTGAACCAATAATCTTATTCACAAAGCACTATTTTTAGGGTGAATTACCTATTTCAAAATATTTGTGCAAGCGCGCCGTTTGTACAAGTATACAGATTGAAAATTCAAACATTTTAGCCCACTTCTGAAAGTCCGGAATCTTGATAAAACAAATGATCAAGCATGCTTGTAAAAATCTCAGCTCAAGTGTACTTGGCAAGTATACTGGTGTATGGCTGGTATTGTGTTCACCATTAGTTCAATTCACCGAGATTCTACAATTGAAGTGTTATAAGTGCGAAAAGGGAAGGGGGAAGGTGGAAAGAGACGCGGGAAGGGGAAAGGTGAAAGGGGACGGGAATGGACGCGGGATGGGAAGGAAACGCCGGAGGGAAATGGGGACGGGAACGGGGAAGCATAGACCCTTGAGGTAATCCAACCGTTTTCCCGCCCTGGTATTATAGATGGTTACTGGTATAACAGATGGTTACTCCTTCAGGGCTCTCTCAAGGGCTGTAATTTTTTTTAATAAACTTAGCTACACTTATGATGTTTTTTTTTTTTTTTTTTTTAATTAATTACTCCTAAAACCAGTAACTTGAGAGATAGGGGTAAATAAACAGTTACTATCACTGGCGTTATTAATCAAATAAATCTAGCCCCTCCTAAAATTCTTAAAATAAATAAAAAAATTATTCCTATAACTCTTAATCAATCTTCATCATGTAAGTTAATTTTTTTTATTTTTACAGTGAATACCGCACAATAATCTCAACTGCTCCCGTCTGGAGCCAGTGAGACTATGGCATCCCCAATTGGGGTATGTTGTGAGGCTGAAGGTATAGGGGAGGGGAAGGAGGTGGGGAATGGAAAGGTTGGGAAGGAACCTTTATTGGATAACCAACACCTCTGCCATAGGTCACCCCAAGTGGTTCGCTACGTTTGGTGATTTAGCAGAGGTGCCCTGGTTAATGGGATGAGGTTTGTCTACGTCTGATGACCAGGACACACTGAACTCCAGATTCCTACCCACCCCTTAAATCCTTTTCCTTCCCATAACTTTCCTCTCCTTCCTTTCCCTAAAAAAAACCTCCACACAGCGTCCCCAAAGATGACATAGGCCCTCAGGGACATTATTTTCCTCAAGGCCTCCTGTGTGGAGCTCATGTAAAAAAAAAAAAACATCTATAAACTTAGGTCGAGATCTTCCAATACACCTTCGTCCTACAGGCTTATTATGAAAAAAACCTGTTTTGAGGTCGCCTATCACAACTAATACTACGAAATAAATCTTGTTAAATTTAATTACAATCAGACAAAGCAAACAACCGTTGGTCGGTTAAGTGAAGGTAAATAAGGAATATTTTTATTTTTATTTTTACAGTGAATACCGCACAAGAATCTCAACTGCTCCCGTCTGGAGCCAGTGAGACTATGGCATCCCCAATTGGGGTATGTTGTGAGGCTGAAGGTATAGGAGAGGGGAAGGAGGTGGGGAAGAGGAAGGTTGGGAAGTACCTGGCTATTCAGATCTGGTCACTAAACACGGCTAAAGCCATTTTCAAGCAACGTTTCAATTCTGAATGGTGGTCTTACACCAGGGCGATACTGATAGTATCTTCCACTCTGGAACATGCCGCAAATATACTATATATTATTTTAAATGAATTAATTGTGAAGTAACACAAATGAGTTATAAAGCTAAACCCTCAAATATCCCTGTAAAACAGGAATTAGTCTGAAAATGGGGTGACGGGTTAATGTAATGAATGATGAACACAACATGAGATAAATACAGAAAATATGATTAATATCATTACATAGCAATAAAATGAAGTCGCTCAAAATGTATGTGCGACTAGATCTTTTAAACTACGCAACTGATTTTCATGCGGTTTTCACCAAGAGATAGAGTGATTCAAGAGGAAGAGATAATGTTTATATAATTTATGCTTATTATAGTAGAGAAAAGCCGAGAAATTCAAATATTCAATTCAGGCAGCGGGCAGCTGGCATGCTCGTGGTGTGGATTTTATAAAGGTTGGGTAATGGCGTTGTGTTTCGTTAGCCACAGTTTCGTTAGTGCTAGTTATATTGTAAAAGTTTGTTGAAAAATATAAGAAAAATCAATGCCATCACTCAAAACAAATAACTGTAAAAATACTAAGATTACAAGTAAAGTCATGGAAGCATGGTCAAAAGGTGTTGAGAGAGGGATTGCAAAGGGAAAGGAGTCATTAGGGGATAGTAGGTTTAAATTTGGATAATCCATGTTTCTCACACGGACAGCTAGCTGTAGGTATATGACCTGCTCTTGCATCAGGAAGACGTGTGATTTATTCGTGCATGCACCAGACGGAAGAAAAAAGGGTACCCAAGCACTTCAATGAACTTCAAAGAATTAAATTTAATTAATTGTAATTGCAACGCATGCCGTGCACTCGCTTTTTAAAAATAACAACCAAAGAATTCCACCAATTAATTAATTTAAAAAAATTATCGTATAATTATATTCAAACAATCCTAAGACGGCTAAGAAAAACATACAATTTTATTGTAATTCATTAATATGTTATGTTGTCTTACCTGTTGTTTGTAACTTATAATTATTCTTATTATCTGTCGGTTTTTTAGACTTTGTGTGAATAATCGTTCTCGTTTGGAAAATACTCTCAATATTGTGATCTCAGAAGTGAGACCAACAGACTTAGTGAAATGGAATAATAGGGCAATAAACATTAGAAGATTGCAAATAACCTAAAATAGTGCATGTGAATTCCTCCCATTCCCATATGTAGGCGGGTGTGAGTAGCGCAGCCCCGCAAACCATTAATTGGATAACAGCTGCAGTTAAAAACCGGTTTCGCAGATTTTTGCTGCTAGGCCCTACGGACGGCTTTTAGTTCGGCTTCTTCCAGTTTGAGTGTTGGTAATCCATCTTATAAATCCGATAGGAACTGGTTACAAAAATAGCCGGTTCCTCGGATCCACTGTGATCCAGGGGCAGCTGGTCACCGGGACAAAGTAATCGCCGCAGGCAATACCGGAATGTTTAATACTAGATGCGAGGTAGAAACCACAACAGCCAGGTACAAAAATAATTATTATAATTATTGTACTGATAATTATCATATAAAATTACAGTAGGTACTTGTGCCTGCCAGGGAATGCTAATCACGCGATCTGTTAACGGAAGTAGCGCCTTCAGTAGGCATTGCTTTAATTCGGTTCAATTACAAAAGTAGATTTGTATACAAACTTCACTTACGAAAACGGTTTTGCGTACGGCGCGGCGTCAGAGTTGACGTCTTAGCCGGATTCTTAAATTTTAACCGTACAGTCTCTGGTCTATTAATACTGTTCGATACAACATCCCTGTCACAGGTTTACCCGAGTATTACTCTAAGTTTGGTGACTTAGCAAGGGTGCCCGTGAAAATAGGGTGAGGTGTTCAAACCTTTGCGTCTGCCCACCAGCTGCGAGGCAGGCCGGATCGGAGACTTGTTGAGATAGACCTTTTAACCTCTCCAGCAGGACTCTCTAGTTTAAACCCCTTGCACCTACCGCAGTGTGTCCATCGCTTCTGGACACACACCGGCCCTCAGATTCCTACCCACTGCTCATAACTTTTCCTTCTTAGAATTTTCTCTCATTTTTTTCCTCGAAACACCCTTCCCACAGCATCCCTAACGATGTTATAGCCCCTGAGGGAAATTATTAAATTATTTATTAAAAGCGTGTGCAGCTAATAAAAAAAATGTGCATGTAATATACACTTACGTCAGTGAAAAATTAAGCTAGTGCAGTGAAGAAGGACTAAGCTGGCAGAGGTTTGATCCCACGACGCCTGGGTAAGAACCTGACTCTTTGGACCACCCATTAATCAAGCAATATCACTACAATGGTTAAGTGATCCTACGAGTAATTTTTAAAAACCTTTTTATGTTATTGAAGAAGAAGATAAGAAGATTAAACAAAAATGTAAAGGAAACAAAACACAGCAAAAAATTAAAAAAAAACGGTCACAACACAAACTGACATCTTTCCTGGAAAAACGCCTTACCAATTCGGCCACTGCCACCTCTTACATGAACGTCGTATTTGTCAATCTCATATTTAAAATTTTCAAATAAAAAAAATTATCTTCGACTAATTTTTTTTTTTAGTTTTGATATTAATTGAAAGATTAGGTTACTTATATTTTTGGATTTACGAGTATTTGTAATATTTACGATTTATTATTCGGGTATCATGCCGTGATATAATACACTGATTTACATACTCCATGAGTAAATTTGCCAAATATCTTCGGGACGATAACTTTTTGTAATGAAAAATAATAGAGCCTTATAAATTATGTGGAGCTAAGACGACTGTCGAGTAATTATTCTAAAGTAGGCATTTATATTAGATGATAATTATAGGAGAAGTACAAACTCTGTCAATAGTAAAACCCGGACGAAACAGACACCCAGTATCTTAATTTACTATGTTTAATTATTATCATAATTTTTTTTTAACATTAACTCCACACAGGAGGCCTTGAGGAAAATAATTTCCCTCAGGGCCTACGTCATCTGGGATGCTGTGTGGAGGGTCTTTTTGAGGAGAGGAAGGAATGAACATTGGTCTTGAAGAGACCCATGTTGTAGGAAGGAGGAAACACAGAGGCGAGCTGTTGAACACAAGAACGAGTCGAAGAAGCGACCTGTTCTCATGTGACAAATGTCAACCGTGTACAAATGTTGGGCACAAGCCATCGTATTAAAAACGTTTCATCTTATTCGTTTATTTACGTACTGTTTATAGAGATTTAGATATGTTTATTGGAACATTATTTAGGCCTTAATAATTCAGTTTCAAAAATAAAGGAATCTCTGGAATTATTGAAAATATTCCAAAACTATTGCACAAAAAAAATTGTACTGCTTCTCTAGGGAGAATACTTCGAAATCTGAATTTCAAAATGGTGCCAGTTTATTGGATAGCCAGCTTTATTGGATAACCAACACCTCTGTCAAAGTTTGGTAAATTAACATGACTTGATTGACTTTAGAAGGGTTTTTCGATGACCCTGCACATACAATTTGGGAGGCGGGAATGGGTACCGCCGCCCCGGGAACCTTTATTGGATAACCAACACCTCTGCCATAGGTCACCCCAAGTGGTTCGCTACGTTTGGTGATTTAGCATGGTTGCCCGGGTTCATGGGGTGAGGTTTGGAGGTGGATGACCAGGACACACTGAACCCCAGATTCCTACCCAACCCTTAAACCCCTTTCCTTCCCAGAACTCTCCTCTCCTTCCTTTCCTTAAAAAAAACCCTCCACACAGCAACCCCAACGATGACATAGGCCCTAAGGGAAATTCTTTTCCTCAGGGCCTCTTGTGTGGAGCTCATGAAAAAAAAAAAAATTTGAACAGCTGATTGCCCGATTTTATAATAACTTTTCGAGAGTATAACGTCACACGATTCACTACAAATAATACGGTGGTTTTCGGGGGATCTGGAAAAATTAAATCTTTGACAGTTTTTTTAACTTTTTTTTTTTTTTAATTATTTATTAACCAAGAATAACATTACAATATATACAATATACCTACATATACATATATATTATTTATTTATTTTTTGGTATAATATACCACCTCACTAGGCTGAGCCTGTTCTGAGGTGGCAGGAATTTAATTTAATTTTGATATCTTAATCTTGGAAGATAAAAAATATAATTTTAATTTAAATAGATAAATGGAATAAAAGAAAAAAATATAAAGAAATGAAAAAAAAAGATATGAGATAAAAAGATGAAAATAGTTAAGGAGAAAAGAGAAAAAATACAGGCGTTGAGAGCGTTGTTTGATCAAATTATCTGCACGCAGTATGCAATACCCTTATTTACTAGCCACGTATGAATTTTGCGTTTTAGATTTTTTGTCACTAGAATATCTTTTATATCTTTTTCAATTAAATTAAAACATTTTGGAGCCAAATTGTGATTTTGTCCAAATGTAGTATTTGTCTTCGGAGTCATGTGTTGATGTCTATGTCTTGTGTCGTAATTGTGTTGTGCAGTATGATGGTTTAGTTTGTCTTTTTGGTAATGTATAGATATAATTTTGATGTACAGTTGGTGTATGTTCAATACAGCAAAGTCTTTAAATAACTGTATTGTCGAGAATCTAAAAGGTTTTTTAGTAATAACTTTAATTAAGGCCTTTTGCGCTTTGTCGAGAGGGTTCATATTAGTCTTCGCAGCACCACCCCAACCAATCATACCGTGGGTGATAATTGATTGTCCTAATGCGTAGTATATAGTTTTTAAAGTCTTCACTGGCATTATGTTTCGTATGTTCTTAAAAAATATATAAGTTTCCTTACTTTACCCGCTGTTTTATTTATTTGTTCTGTCCATCAAAAATAGTTGTCAATGTAAATGCCTAAATATTTGATTATCTGAGTCCGTGTTAGCGGGTTGCACAGGCAGTTTTTTTAGATATGTAGTCGTGTATAGTTAGGTTTTCATTGAGTCTTGGTTGTCGTCTGGGATCTATACTAAATGTCATGTATTTTGTTTTGTATATATTTAGTGTTAGCAGGTTATTGTCGAGCCAATTTTTAATCCGGTTGATTCCTTCGGAAGCTTTTTTGTATACATTTGTCCAGGAATCAGAAGCGAAAATGAGAACAGTGTCATCCGCAAAGCAAATAACATCTCCGCTAATATCTAACTGACACAGGCAATTAATGTAAAGTAAAAATAGTATGGGTCCTAATGTACTTCTTTGGGGAACACCGTAAGTTATGTATCTGTTTTGGCTTGTTACGTTGCCTAAATTTAGTGTGTGGCTGCGATCAGTTATATATGATTTGAACCAGTTATATGCAGAGTTTTTAATACCTATGTTATCTAATTGTTTAAAGAGAATTTTGTGGGACTATTAAAACTAACTATAAAAATAAATATTAATATGCAGTTATTTAAGTTAGAAGGTCATTATTCATTAAAAAAAATTTAAAATGGACTGGAGTTCCTTATTAAGACTAAAAAACAGAATCCGTCGGATGTCGGAAGGCGTCCGTCGTGGGTTATCCACCGTAAAATTTCTGTGATTTTTTATGGCTTTCATCGGCTTGCCTTTCATGTATTAATGTCAGTTGGTCTGGATTAACTATCTACTTAAAAACACGAATCACTAGTTATAAGTTATTATAACCACTTACATACAAGCGATTTCTGTGGCGTATATGTGGTAAAACCATGTACGATCGTGTGAGAAGTGTGGAGATCAGCGAAGAATGCAAGAGTGATTTTAGCGTAATTAGTAAGATTAAGAAAGGGACGCTCAGATGGTTTGGCCATGTAGATCGAATGGACGAGGAAAGGAGTGTTAAGAGAATATATGATGCAAATGTGAATAATAAAATAAGTCGGGAACGCCGAGGAAGACTTGGCAAGACCCAGTGAATCAAATAAAGCCGGGCCATGTCAAGAGGCAGAATAACATCAGAAGAATATGTATGAAACGATGTACGAACGTGAAAAGAGTGTGTGCCAAGATCGATTTGTTAGGCGGTCTGTCCTCTCAGTCCACCCCTGCGGAAACGGCGAGATGGCTAGTTAGTTATTTATTTATGTACAAGCCTAATAACTATCCTCTTGTCGTATTATTTTAATGTTTGTTATGGATGAAATTCATTCGAAAATTTTCCTGCGACTTCATCTCTTAGCAAGAATGGCGCGGCAAAGGTTTACAAAACCAGAAGTGTTCTTTGAACTCAAAATAAGATCTTTGTTAATAGACCAATTAATAATAAAACATTTTACAAATTTTCCAGAGAGTTATTGTACCACTCCAACTCAGGATCCGGGACAATGTATGTTGCTCACAGAGTGCCCCACTCTGCTCAGCATTCTGCAGAACAAGAGTCGAAGCAAAGGTCAAACGCAAATGCTGAAAGACTCACAGTGCGGTGCCCCTCCAAAATCTCCAGCAGGTAACTATCCCGAAGCTTCAACAAAATAACCACTCTCAATTTCACTCTCATTTCAATGAGATTATCTTTACCCCAAGAGAAAACACTCTCTAGGTAACCGTCCATTCTTTGCGTCAAAGCCCTCCAAGCCGTAGGAGTTTGTGAGCCCTCTGAGGGCTTGTCAAACAAACTGCTATCATGGATACTACCGTCATCCGCGTAACAATGAATTGGCGCACTTGACAAAAGGTCGTTGATGTGCGACAAAAACAAAGTCGGAGACAGAACCGATCCCCGTAGGACGCCAGCATTTGTCGAGTGTGAGGAAGAGGTGAAATCATCGGCTACGGTATGAATTGACCTCTCCCTCAAAAAGTCGGCAATCCACGCACACCGGGATGCGGGAAGTCCGTAAGAAGGCAGTTTGTTGATAAGTCCTCGGTGCTAAACCCGGTCAAAGGCCTTGGAAATATCAGTGCAACCGTTTGGGTCTCACCGAAACGTTCCAGGCACCGCCCCCAAACATACGTCACACACGCGAGAAGACCACCGCCCCAAGCGGTTCCGCCGGAATCCGTATTGACAGTCGATAATAATTTTGTTCTTCTCGAGGTATGTGAGCAGTTCGTCGTTGATCACACGTTCCATCACCTTAGACAGAACTGATGTGATCGCTATGGGACGGTAGTTGGCTGGGTTGGAGCGGTCACCCTTCTTTGGAATTGGATGGATAACTACTTTTTTCCAAGCAGAAGGCACAGAGCCAGACTTCAGCGACATTTTAAAAGCTTCTAAGTTCCAAAGAACGCACTACATAACCTGACGCACCACAAACACTCCTTTTCATCGGTTTCGAAAAATATCTTTGTTCTATAACAATGAACTCGTAATAAAAATTTCATGAATCCTCTAATACTCTAACCTTAACTGTGGTATTTTTGTTCCGGACCAATATTTTTTTGTTAAATACTATTGCTATTTTGAAAATGGTTTATTCTTCAAATTTATTGTCCGATTAGCAATATCTTGTACCTTCGCTTATTTACATTTAACTCTACCCAGGAGGCCTTATGCTTTCTCAGGATATCTTAAATAAGAGGAAACTTTCAATAAGTGTCTTGAAAAGATCCTTGTTGTAAAAGAAAAAAACGCAAAGCATCATTTACGGACAGAAATTTTCAAATTTTTACTCAAGTTCATAAATTTTTATTCTACATTTGAATACAATTTTTTATTAGTATCTAGGTAGCAGAGCATGGGTAGTTGGTTTTCTTTCTAAATATGAAAGGAGATTTAGTACGTTGATTTTATTCTTACTGTTCACAGATGTCACAGTATGCTGCCGTTCTATTTCTGCTTCACGCCCAACACCTCTTCAGGAACGTCCAACCCCTCCTCCTATGACCTCTCGCCCACTATATCCTCAGCGTCCAACTCCTCCAACAAATTCCAACTCCTGCACCGCTGCTGATGGCACGTCAGGGATTTGCGTAAGCCTCGACAACTGCCAAAGCCTCAAGAGCCTGTTCAATGGACCAAAGCCCCTGCCTGCGGAGACCATCAGTTTCCTGAGACGATCAGCATGCAGTGGTTCCGCTAGGTTCAGCGTATGCTGCGGTATTTCAAGGCCTTCACCAACTACAGAAACGCCGGTTACATATCGGGTAAAAAGTTTTTGAATATTATTTCTCTACCTTTCATTCCATAATAATAATATAATAATTTTTAGAGCGACGTTTTTGTGCAAAATCACCTCAAGGGCGCTGAAAATATTAGTTGGCGCACTATTACTGAAGCTTTCTTTGGGTCTGAATGCGAAAAATACTAAAAATAGGGTCTGAATACTAAAAAAGACAAAGGATTTAGCGTGCAAGAGAACGAGATAGACTAATCGATCTCCTCTTTGTGTGGTGCTTCGTAGCCCGTCGTTGTGCGGTTCTTTCTCTGTAAATATCAAGGAAATTTCGAAATACGTATTGTGTATTTTTTTTAATCCATGACCGAATTATACCCTAGATAAATATTATGTTAGTTAAATAGACTACTGATAGAATAGTGCTTCATCCATCGAGTTACTTTCAATGTTCTGTTGAAGAAACAATCTTCAAAATGTTTTGAACGCGGTTGACTTCTAACCTTCAGGTCCACCGTTTTTGCGCAGCTACGGAAACCTAAAAGGCGCAATTAAAAATTTAATTAAATAAAGAGGTTTTTTACATCCACTCTTTTATCCATTTATTTTATTTTATTTAAAAAAAAATGAACTTTAGAAAGTAAACATCACATGAATGGAAGGTATAAAGATACATTTTAGTAAAAATAATACATTACAATACAAGAGAAATTTTTTACAGCTGCAGATGGCATAAAATGGTATACATTGTGTATTTACAAAATTTACATAAAAATAATTCTTTACAACTCAAATCAAATGTGCATAAAAAAAACCGCAACAGTTTTTTTTTTTATATTGTAGATAAATATAAAAATACACAAATATATGCAATGTGCTATGTGGTTCTCCCTAAATATCAAAATATACTACATAAAAATATAATTCAAGTGATTCTTAAATAATGGTAACTTTGTTTTAAATACATCGATACTTGAGGTGAATTTGTTTGTAAGTGTATAAAATCGTGGAATATGTGCATGTATGAGGTAGTTGGTTCAAGAAATATTGTTGCCGAATATTATGTTTTGCCTTGCGGCTCGAGTTGGTACCTTAAAGTCAATGAGATGCAAGAGTTCACAACTAATATTATCAATATTTTTAAACAAAAAAGTTAGGTCAATTATTTTCTGTTTTCTAGGGAATGCAATATGAGTGTATTTAGCAAGAATGTATAGTTAATGGGTTGAATAGGTGTATGTAACTTGAAGTTAATAAATCGTAAAAATTTGTGCAGCACTCGTTCAATATTTTTTTATATGAATTTGATAATATGAGGACCAAACTGTGGAATTGTATTCCATCAAACTGCGTACTAGTGACAAATATACAATTTTTATATCTTCTAAAGAATCAAAGTCTTTGATGGTTCTGAACTCTTACTAAAGATAACTTCTATTGCATGCTCTCCGAACCTATCGGCAAGAGTGGCCCACCGCCCACGGCTTAAAATGTTGTAAAAAAATTATTTAAACAATATTACTATACATTCCAGAATCGAATTGAACCAGCGGTGAACGTCGACCATCTCCTACCAAGTCCAGATAGTTGTGGAGAAGAAGCCGGAGAGGATAGGATCGTAGGAGGGAACGTGACTAACATTGACCAGTATCCTTGGCTGGCACTCGTAGAGTACAGGAACTCCAGAGGTTCAATCTCTCTCGGATGTGGAGCGACGCTCATCAGTAAGCGTTACGTCATAACAGCTGGACACTGCGTGTTTGGTGCAGTTTTGACTCAAATTGGCACTCCGTAAGCATACTTATTTCTGAATCCTATCGGATTTTGACCCCTCTGCAATATTTTCTCTACTAACTACGGACCCTCCACATTCGCCTTCAGTCATCAGCCCATCCCGATAATCTTTCATTCTCTTTCACGCAGTTTACAAACTTTTTTTTCTATGCCTGGATTGCTTCTACGTGGGCACTCACTTGATCTGCCATTTATCGTTTTAAAATGGATGATACTTCTTTTTGTCGGAATAATATTTCTAAGTAAAATTGGCTGGAGAAAGAGATTCTTATCCCTAGAGACTTTAAACACACCAAAATGTCCTATTTAAAAAGGAATTTACTTTCATTTATATTGCAGGATCAGCATTCGCTTAGGTGAATACGACAAGAGCACAGAAATCGATTGCGTACAAGTTTCTGGGGGACAAGACTGCGCTGATGAACCCGTAACCATTGGTATTGAAGAAATCATACCTCATCCGGAATATCAGCCTTCTAGAGGAACTGAAATGAATGACATCGCCGTTATTCGTCTCGCCAAGGATGCTCCAGAAACAGGTAACAACAACCAAAATTCTTATCGATTAAATCTTCACTATCGTTGGAGAGCTCTTAAGGACTTTGTTTCACAGCATTCGAACAATTCACCAAATTTCGAAGTTACTTTTCAAGACCTGTGAAAGTTCTATTCAAATTCTGTCTTCAATTCCATTTTCTCAAGTTTGTGTGTCAATAACTCAATAGAACAAATACCCACGTTTAAACTCAAGCAAATATTTAATTTATGGGTTAAACTATGCTGAAAATGAAACCTCGAGTTTAGAAATTAATGTTGGAAGATTAAGTGGAATTAATGATAGCATTCTGTTTTCATCTTACAGAATTCATCCGACCGATCTGCCTTCCCAAGTCTGACATTTCGACTCAATCTAACGTCCTCTCCATCATTGCTGGATGGGGTGCTACAGAAACTGCAAAGTCCAGTAACGTGAAACTCCACCTGCAAATACCTTTGGTGTCCCTGGCCAAATGTCAGGCTGCTTACATGAACCCGAAGACTCCAAGACTACGTGCGCGTCTCTGGGACAAGCAGTTATGCGCAGGTGGTGAAGCCGGCAAGGACTCGTGCAGAGGAGATTCTGGAGGACCTTTAATGGTCGTTGACGATACGAAAGTCCCTGTACAATGGACTCTCCACGGGGTGGTCAGCTTTGGACCAACGCCTTGTGCTCTTCCCAACATGCCCGGTGTATATTCTAAGGTGTTTTCGTATTTGAACTGGATAAAGGCACAGATCAGAGAATGAAATAACAGTGTCTTATTTCTTATACATCCGTAATTTTCAAAGATGAAGAAATTTATCCGCAAGATCTGCCAATAAGGAACTCCAGTGAAAAATATTATGGCTTAAAAAAATATGTTCATACAGACCAATGAACGCTGATTCTGAATATATAAGTTTAATTTAATAATATTAAACGTAAAGTTCTTAAAAAATTATTAAAAAGTGCATTTTTAAACCTCTCGTCAAAACACACTGTAAAGTTGTCATTACTGAATGGTTAGTGCTGACGTCACGCGTCACCAGTCATTGTATTGAAACTTTGATTATGTAGGTATGATGAAAGCCATCAGCATTAACAACATTTCATGTTATTCGTTATTTCATACTGTTTATAGAGATTTAGTTGTTGTGTTTATTGAAACAATATTTAAGCCTAAATAATTCAGTATCAAAAATAGAGGTATCTCTTTTAGTTTATCTCTATTATTTAAAATATTGAAAAACTTTAAACTGTACGAAAAAATCAAAATGGCCGCAATCGATCAGCTGTTATCGTTTGCCTATACTTTTGTGGGTGATTCTTCGTTTTTGATAATATTGATTTTAAAAACAAAAAAAAAATCATTTCAAACAATATTTATACCACTCTTCCGTAATAATATTCAACAATATAATAATATAATGAATATAATATAATGAATAAATAATTCCACCAAATAATGTTTTCATTTATCGAATAGTGTCATCTTTCTTCCGTATAATTATCATTCAAAATGACAACACCTGTTGAAAGTAAATAAAACTATCGATGGGTAATGACGTCACACAATCCACCATATATACGGTAATTTTCAGGGGGTCTTGAAAAATTAAAACTATGACAATTATATTAACAATTAAAACTAACTATGAAAATAAAAATAAATATGAAGTTATTTAAGTTTGAAGGTCTTTATTCATTAAAAAAAAAAAAAAAAAATGTACTGGAGTTCTCTATTGTACCTTTAACTTTCCAATTACAAAATATCTAACATATTATAAATTGAGCACAAAGACTGGTTAATCACGCTAATTTACACATAAGAAACTAAGTAATTTCTTGGATGTGTGTGGTATTAATAAAACGTGTTAGTAATTTTTTTTTATTAGTATATTTAAAGATTAAAATAGCACACTATACATGGTCTTCGAAATATCCTGTTGTAATTACTTACAGATTTGACTGTCATTGTTACTATTAGATAATTATTGTATTTAACGAATAACTTGTTTTGTCTTATATAAAATCATGCTAGGGTTTTAGGGATTAAAATATTGCATAATTATTTACATTTATTACATCTGTATTTATTGATATTAGTGGTAAAGATATTTGAAAAATTCGTAAAACATTACGCATTTGTATAATGTCAGTCAGAAAATCTTGAGAAATAAATTATATATAAGAAGTACCTAAGAACTGTTTTATTTTCAAGACAAGACATTGAGATAAAAGAAAATAACAAAATGTATAGCGAAAACAAAATATTAAATGAAACAAATATTTTGATTTATTTAAAATCCAACTGCATAAAAATTTATGCAATGAAGGAAATACACAGAGTGGGCATGTATTACATAGGTAAAGAGGAAAACAGATAATAAAACCAAACATGAATGGAACAATGTGTTCAATATGGTCCCTTCCGAAAGTCTTATGGCTTGGAGTATGGAAATCAGTGGAGATGATTCGTTTGAAACAGTAAAATTAAAGTTTTTTTTTTTAATGTAATACATTCTTTTTTTCAATTTTCGACCTAGTTGAACCATCTTTTAGATCAGCTATAAGCCATGTCAAATAAGAAAAATCGCTTTGAATGAGGGTTGAATCTTCTTCCCCAGAGGCTATACTGTCTCTATTGAGTATAGAGAAATAGAGAAAAAATCTTGTATTGGCTGTAAAAAAAATAAATTATTCATTAAATTATTGATTAAACCTCCCTCACCAGGTAGTTACTAAAACGAATAAGCACCACTAACACCTAAACCAAATCCTAATTGTTTGGTACAGACATTTATTTCGTACATTAACTGCTGTAAATTTTAAAATATAATGTCATCCAATTTCAGAAAGTGCGTGTTTGTGCGCGAGTGTGGACGTGATTGCCACAGTTTATAGAATACATTGTCATCGACAACGAGCCTATCCGCCGAGCTTCAGCTTGATCAGTTTGTGACATCCATTTGATCCGATGACAGGATGCACGGACTTACTTTTATAAAATTAGAATCTAGGAAAAACATCACCCTTTCTAAGAAATTCAATTATAGTTTTGAATGGAGTACGGTAATGAGTAAAAAGTTTTTGAGAACAAATGCAACTTATGTATGTAGGTTAAGCGCTTTGAAGAAGTATTTAGTAGCTCGTTAAATAGTAAACGTTAAAAAAAGGGAGAAGATGGTTTGAATGGGAGATAAAAAAAATGCGATATTAGACGGAGCGCGCAAATGTTTAAGACGGTGCAATACCATAATAATGGCGGTTTGCTCAAATATCACATTTTAATTAATTCCAACTAATCCGAAGCTATATTAAAAAAAGTTCAAACCGATACCTTGGTGGGTAAGTAAATATTTAAGATTAATATTTAAGTTTAATAAAAATAGTACCCTACCATCATTTTACAAAAAAAAAAATGGTTTAAAAATTTTATAATCCGTTTATCAACTATAAATTTAGCTGTAAGCACACGTTTTATTTTTCCAGACAAAGAATTAATAACTTTCGGAGGAATTCGTTTTAAAACATCAACACGTTCATCAGAATAAATTAAAATGAACTCGGCGGAAAAATCAAATTTCCAGGCCTTGTAGGGCGAATTCGTCCAATACGCCGGGTCGCGTAGTTATAATATGTATGTACACGCTCTCTTCGCTTACGTCTCTAATAATAATAATAATAACAAACAAATGGTTGAGTATTGGAGAGTTGAGCGCAGAAATAGAAGGATTTATGCTTGCCATTCAAGATAGAATCATTAATATTAAAAATTATAGAATGCATATAATCAAAGATGTAAATCAAATTGATGATTTATGTAGAAAATATTTGGCTTTTCCGAAAACTAAAGAACAAAGTATATCGGGATGTTCTGCATTAGTGCCGTCCAAGGCATTTAGGCACAATCAGGTTTTAAATATAATTCATCAAAGTTTGGTAAATTAACATGACTTGATTGACTTTAGAAGGGTTTTTCGATGACCCTGCACATACAATTTGGGAGGCGGGAATGGGTACCGCCGCCCCGGGAACCTTTATTGGATTACCAACACCTCTGCCATAGGTCACCCCAAGTGGTTCGCTACGTTTGGTGATTTAGCAGGGGTGCCCGGGTTAATGGGATGAGGTTTGTCTACGTCTGATGACCAGGACACACTGAACCCCAGATTCCTACCCACCCCTTAAATCATTTTCCTTCCCATAACTTTCCTCTCCTTCCTTTCCCTAAAAAAACCCTCCACACAGCATCCCCAAAGATGACATAGGCCCTCAGGGACATTATTTTCCTCAGGGCCTCCTGTGTGGAGCTCATGTAAAAAAAAAAAAAAATCTATAAACTTAGGACGAGATCTTCCAATACACCTTCGTTCTACAGGCTTATTATAAAAAAATCTATTTTGATGTCGCCTATCACAACTAATACTACGAAATAAATCTTGTTAAATTTAATTACAATCAGACAAAGCAAACAACCGTTGGTCGGTTAAGTGAAGGTAAATAAGGAATATAATATAAATGTAAGTTCTTTTACTCTGGAGAAAGTGTAACGTATCTCCTTGTTACCGGAAGCTAGCTCAGGAAAATTATTGATATTCAAATAAGTGCAGTTTTTGTACCTACCTCTGTACTTTCTCCACTCTGCCTTCTCATCAGTTCGGGTCGCTTGGGGTGGGACAAAAGGGGGATGAATTTAATTATAGAGATTTTAAATGTTAGGATTTAATTAGGTTTGGCAAGGATACATGATCTTAATTATACTTAGATCTACTAACATCTAAATCTTAATTAGTTGTCATATGGTTCGGGGTTGCTTCTCCATTGTTCTCATGTCAAAGTTAATTGTTCACTGAAACTACCTTCGTGTCACTGGGTTCTCTGCAGGTGCCTTGGTAAGGTCGAGGTCCTCGATGGCAGCTCCTCTCGTTCAGCAGCTCAGGCCTTCCTAGCCGAGTCTCCTGCCTCTGAAGCCTGAAGTCTCCTGAAGTCGTCTGCTTCACTTCGCACTTTGGCCACTCGCCGCGTATGGTCACCGCACTTTCTTCGTCTCACGCCCAACTTTACGTCGCCGGGCGGAGGAACGTATGTTTTGCGAATCATTTCCTTGAACTCCACTATAACTTCTTCATCCACCGCCCAGCACCACCTCGCTGGGCGGGGAACCCGTACTTGGTGTTGCACCACCACTCGTGTCTCCTCTCTTCCCCGTCTCGGTCTTGACTCCTGTTTCTTCATCCACCGCCCAGCATCACGCCGCTGGGCGGGGAACGCGTACTTGCCGTTGTACACTATACGTGTCTCCTCTCCGTCCCGGTCTTGACTGTTTTTCTGCGTGCCCACCCACTGAACTCGTAGGATCCGTGGCCCTACCCCGCACTTCTCCCTTCTTTCGTTCCTGTCCTTGCACCCTCATCTGTCATCACTTTCTTTGTCTTTGGTGCACGGGGCGAGACTCTTTCATAACACAAAATTATTTATTCAAATTTATTTGTGACGAAATTTGATTCGTCACAAAAGTTTACGAAAAAACCCACGACACAGACTTTGATAGCTCATCGGACGAATTGGCGTACGTATCTGCGAATATGTATAATTTCTGGTACAAGTAATTTTTAAAGACTTATCATGTAAGCTGTCAATTATTAAAATGAGTAATCTGTTTTGGAAGTAATTTTGCGGTTTTAACGTTAAGAAATCTAATATTTTTACTTATTTTTATTTTTACTTTAACGTATCTAAATTTTTTTAAATGTGTATTTGATTTTCGGTTTTGTTTTTTGCATGATTGAATGTGGAAATCAACTCACTTCCCGATGTCCCAGAGAGCTGAAACTCGGCAGATAGACTCGTTATTGATGAGAATGCATTATTTTACTCATGTATACACAAGCGCGCACACACGCTTTTTTTCTGAAATTGATTGATATTATATTAAAACAAATTCTGCTGTTAATACAAAAAAAAGATGTCGGTACTACGCAAACAGGATTTGGCGTAGCTGTTAGCCAGTCAAATAAAAAAAAGTTTAAGGATCAGTCCCTGGAAAGGAAGTCTTTTTCTGAAAAATATTCGAAATTGGCTGCTAACCGGCCCAAGAGAGGGTCCAACCTGAATTTGGGAGGCGGGAATGGGTACCGCCGCCCCGGGAACCTTTATTGGATAACCAACACCTCTGCCACAGGTCACCCCAAGTGGTTCGCTACGTTTGGTGATTTAGCAGGGGTGCCCGGGTCCATGGGGTGAGGTTTGTCTAGGTCTTGGAGGCGGATGACCTGAACACACTGAACCTCATATTCCTACCCACCCCTTAAACCCTTTTCCTTCCCAGAACTCTCCTCTCCTTCCTTTTCTTTAAAAAAAACCCTCCACACAGCATCCCCAAAGATGACATAGGCCCTGAGGGAAATTATTTTCCTCTGGGCCTCCTGTGTGGAGCTCATGTAAAAAAAAAAAAAAAAAGTATGTAGTTTAAAAAAATCAGAGTGTGCAATTAATACACGGTAGAAGTGAACACAAATTTGTAATAGCAAACCCTTGTTTCCAACACCACCCAAGAGAGCGATACACCTGGAAATCCCCTGGAGACAGACCAAGACCGCAAATAGACTATATAATGGTTAGGCATAATAAAAGAAAAAAAAAATATTTCATTTAAAAAAAAAAATCATTCAAAATCGTCTACGAGAAACATTAATACCATCATATGTATATCAATATGGATTCGTCCCAGGTAAGTCCACGGAGCACGCCATTATGACTGCGTTTGGCTGGATGAAGGTCTGCACAAAGAGGTACGTAATCGGTATATTTTTAAATGTAACTGGTGCCTTCGATAATGCATGGTGGGAGATGATTTTGACTAAATTAAAAAATCGTAATCGTCCAAGAAAACTTTTCAAAATATCTTGTGATTATTTTTAAGATAGAAAGAGCAATATTGATTTAACTCTTTGCTCTGGATCGATTGCGGGCAAGATTTCTAAATGGAAGGTCCACGAATGTGTTAATTCTGATCACAGATTAATAACTTATATGGTGGGTGTCAAGAAGATCGAAGCTCCAAGATCCTCCTGAAACTTCAAAACTACTCGGGCGAATTGGGATAACTGGGGATGCTCTGCGTGATACTTTAAGGGGTTTTCATAACGTAGGAGCAAGAGATCCGAACAATTTGGGGAATTTTTTCAACGCGGTCGTAGTATCAGCTGCTGAATTGGCTCTGGGAAGAACAAACCCGAAGATGATTATTAGATCTCCGTGGTGGTCGAATGAGCTGACTTTGCTAAAGGGCACCTTTAAAAGAGCTTACCGAGCTTTAGGCGTCTCTAGACGGGTTGGATGTACGGAGGAGGAGACATCCATCCTCAGGAGACAACTTAGTAGCTCTCGGAAAGCTTTCAAATCGGCTGTATTTTTGGCTAAATGAGCTGTTTGGCATAATTGGGTTAAAGATGTTGGTAACTCTAACCCATGGGATATTCGTAGCGCCAATGAAAAAACGGGTAAAGGTTCTGATCGGTTTTCATCTATGTAGTGTTATCGAAAATGATAACGGGAATGTTGAGAGTATTAACGTGGTGACTACTCTCAATACACTTCTGGGAAAGTTAGTTCCCTTAGATTCAGTAATTGGGGAAAGCGACCACCACCAACAGATTAGAAATCAATCACGGATTCCTCCAATCCTCTCCTAGGAGGAAAGAATTTCTAAAATAACTAGAGCTGAAATAGAAATTATAATTAAGGGTTTGAGTCCTAGGAAGGCACGAGGGCATAATAAAATGAATAGTATAATTATTAGGTATGTATGGATCCATGCCAAGGACGAACTCTGTCAGGTTATGGAAACGTAATGAGAAGGGGAGTTTTCCCTTCTGTATGGAAGAAAGGTGTGCTCAGGATCATACCTACATACCTAAAGGTAACGACAAAGACAGAACTGATGTTAAAGCTTATCGACCAATAACACTTTTTAAAGTAGAATTATATCTAACAAATTATATTACTATTTTCACTCATTTGTTTTCTCTGTGCGTTTTAAACTTACTCATAATTGTACTGAAAGTCAGTTCGTAACTTTGCAAAAAATGTTATGATAAAATATTTGTTAATATTTCTCGCAGTTTATTTTATCATAGATTTAGGCAAGCAGGTACCTATTTTCAAGAAGTGATTAAATATTATTTAAAAAATAATAAACTTCAATACACATTTACTTTTTAAATTTTGGAAGAAACATCATTCATTTTTTCTTTTTGAATAGGGTATAAAAATCGGATATTTTGTTTAGAGCCCACTTCTGAGTAATCTTTCTAAGGTGGTAGAGGGTTTTACTGACAAGTCGGTCGTGATTTCAATTCATATTATTTCGTAATAATTATATAAAGAAATACGAATATTATTTTTATCCGAACTGGAACATAATTAACTAGGCCGCGACTAACGTATTCGTAGTGCCAATAAGTGTTATAAATACACAATTCTATCTTCGTAATTTTCACCGAAAATAACCGATGGACAATTTTGAATTTAATTGCCAAGTAACAAGCATTTTATGTTAACACATGGAAGGAATCTCACGGATTTTAATCTGACAAATAACGAAGGAATAATTATTCTCGCTTGGAAATACGAGATTTTCATAGCTGGAGATTAATTATACGGGACCCAATACTGATTTCAGCCGACTTCAGGTAATTTATTTGTACAGACTCTACACTTCAATGGCAAAACCAGAAACCCGAAGAAATAATTTATTCAAGATCGTAATTTAGATAGATAGTTAGAAACCTATATTTTTTGTCGTTCCAAGGAAGGTGAGTCCATGTTCTGTTAATATGTTTATTTGTCTCAGTTAATTTTATTATGTGATAATAAAATCTTTAATTTCATATTTATTAACAATACTGTTTATTTTATTTTAAAATAATCCTTCTAATTTAATCGTAAAGTTAGCATATCAAAGGCCCTGAGAGAGGATCATTGCTTTACTATCTGCTAGCCTGGTTAATTAACCAGTGGCGCCCCTTTTTAAAAAAAATAAAGCTGGCAGATGTTTTATTTTAACAACATACCCTTTAACATATTATTATACTGGTGATACAATATTTATGTGATAACTTCTTTTTGTACTAGTATCACGAGGTATTCGCGTAACATGTGACCCAGACCGGGATCACATAACAAACCTTCAAAAAATCAGATTAGCAAATCGAATTATGAATGACAAATTTTCAAAGTGTAACTGTGACCAATTGATTGATGTGTAAGTTTTTTCAAAGTTGATCACCATTCGTGGGATGCCTCGCTCACGTTCAAACGTAGGCTGTCGTACTCGACACGCAAACGCAAATCGTCAGAGAAGATCAAACCGAACTGATCAAGAACGTTTAGACGATAATGAACATGTTCGAGTTAGAATTATTCTGAGTCGACCAGAAGAACTGGCGAATCGTCGGGAAGAAAGACTTAAAAGCTTACGAGTAGAAGCGCGAAGAAGACGAGCAGCACATTCATCTCAACAACGTCAAGAAGAAATAGATCAACGCCGAAGACGAATGCAAGTGCAGTTTGTGATGTCCTTCATATCAGACGATTGCCGTAGATGGCGCCACTGTACAAGCTACCTCTCACTTCTTGGTCGGCTAATACTTTGTCAATGTCACGAATGCAATTTATTACAATAAAACTAAGTTATAATATTCAATTCTGGTTTATTTTGCTCTCAATCCTTTATTTACATTATTTTACTTTCAGGTAATTCGATTTCGAAAAAAATATGGTTTATTCCTTGGGAACAGAAATTTCATGAAGCACATGCAGATCCGTTATCCCATTGTTATTATTTCCACATCGTGATGTTCATATTATTGACTCTTATCACAGTATTACAATGCATAGAAATAAATTTCAGAGATTTTTTTAGCATGTAAAATGAAGATTTACTGCAATAACAGCATAAACGGCTCTTTCAACTTCCATAAAGCTTAGTGTCGATATCTGGAAGGGTCTAGTACCTAACTTAAGAACTATTGTGAAATATTTATACAAATAATAATATCTTGTGAATAATATCAGTAGTGTTCCGACAAACTGTCACGGTACCCCTATTCAGGTTTGGCGGAACCCTGGTGTTACGCGGAACACAGTTTTGGAAACCCTGACCTATACCATAATATTTAAAGGCTCAGCCAAAGTTAAGTTATATTTTCAAAGTAAGGCTTGCTTGAATAATAAAGTGGATACAGCATTTTCGAAACCGGAAACGGAACATACAAACAAATTTACATACAGATGAAATGCCAAACGGTTAAATTAAATCAGTACTTCCCTGCGTTTAGTCAATAAATTGCTAACATTAATATTATGTATTTTAATTTGGAACAGAGAAAATCACTTTGGTTGGTTGATTCAGAAAAGTCACAAATCTTTCATGAGCAGATCAACTTCCGTATTTTATTGGACGCCCACTTCATCTGGAGACTATTCTCAGTGGTGACTTGTAAGTACTAAGTGAGTTAGTGTTATACGGAACCACTTGCATGCAGTACCGTTAACATTTTTCATACGAACCAGATATTCAATACAATACATAATGTAAATTTGTTAAAATCGGTAAAATGGATACAATTTGTCTACACTGCAAAGCGATGAAATTTAAAGGGGAAACTTAAGGAATGTGTTGTGCGAGCGGCAAAATGAAGCTATCTGAAATTGATCAGCCAATAGCACCACTGATAAATTTGTTGCAAGGAATTACTGATGATTCAAAACATTTCCTCAAAAATATTACAAAATACAATTCATGTTTTAAGATAGCTTCATTTGGCGCTAAAGTCATAACAGAAAATTTTATGCCGACTTTTAAAATTCAGGGACAAATTTACCATAAAGCTGGCTCTTTGCTTCCTTTTTACAGCAATCAACATAAATTTCTACAAATATATTTCATGGGAGATCAAAATGATCAGTTGAATGCGCGCTGTCAAATCTCTAATAAAGTCAAAAGAAATGTTGTTGAGTAGTTGAAAAAAATGTTAGATGATAAAAATAATTTAATTCGAATGTTCAAAAATGCAATTGATCTCATGTCATCAGACAGCCATAAAATTATCATTAGTGTTGATCAAACACCAGCAAGTGAGCATGTCAGACGATACGATGCGCCAACAATTAATTTGGTGGGAATTGTCATGGTTGGAGAAGAATTTCATCCTCGCGATATCGTTTTGCAACGCAGAAATGATCAACTACAAAGAATTGCTGACACTAATAGGTGCTAATCTATAATAAAGTGATATTGTAAAAGCATTTAAGATCTGAATAAATAAATAATTTTTAAAAATTAACGAATGTTTTTTTTCTTCCCTTATATTCTACACTACAGCATAGTCACTGCAGATATTCAATTAAGCAATGTGTCTTCTTGGAAAATGCACAGTTGCTAGACAATTTTTGTTAACTCCTCTAATAATTAAAATCAGACAAAGCCACAGCGAAGCGTGGTCGGGTTCAGCTAGTACTATTTATAAAAAAATTACGCTTTTAAAAATACACAAAGATTGTTTGAATAATGTGAGCTTAACTCTTTTTTCGAACAGCAATAGAACATATACCCTTGGTTCTTTGACCATACTACGCTGTTACACCACCACAGCCCAACAATTCTACAAATATATTGGAGTTAAGTGGTTTAACAAATTACCCTTCAAATTATAAACAAAAATTTTAACAAAACAAAAAAAGACTTAAAAAAATGCACTGAAAAGTAAAAAAATAGTTTTGTGTTCTTCTACAACTTCATAATCAACTTTCTTTTTCTACTCATCAATATGTAGGTACGATTGTAATTTTTGGAGAAGGTGTCAGTCAAGGTAGGTTTGTAACTACATACATAGTTATAGGTGAGATGTGCTTGTGTCGCACGAGCGACTTGGCGAGGAACATCGGGGAAGTTTGTGCTTAGAATGCTCTGAATAATCTCAAAAATTGTTTTTTAATGTGTTGATCTTAAATAAACCTTCCTATTACTAATATATTATTGTAGTATTATTTATTATTATTCTTATAGTTTAAAAATTAAGTGCACTTAAAAATAGGGTGTATCACAGACATATAATAGCGGAGGTACTTGTGAAAACGGATCCATGCGTAAAATTCAAAGGACTTGACAAAGAATATACCGAAAAAGAATTCTTAGAAGACATAATTGAACAAAACAACGACATCAAAATGATATGTGAAAAATACAAAGATAAAAATATATTACAAGTCAAAGCCATCATTACGAACAAAAAAACTAACAGCAAAAACTTAATTCTCCAAACAAATCCAGAATTGAGACTACATCTTATAAATGGAAAAAAAATTCATCTAGGATTCATGAGAATCTATGTAACCGATTGTGACGTTCTTACCAAATGTTTCCATTGTCAAAGATTCGGACACACAGCACAAAAATGCTACAACAAAATGAATAAACCAACATGCAAGCACTGTTCAGAAGATCATCCCATCTCCTAGTGTAAATCCCTGGAACTACCGCCCAAATGCGCTAACTGTCACTCAGCTAACAAGAAGAAAGAAATTAACTCCTTCAACAGTAAAATGAATGAAATAGACCACCCAACAAACAGCGAAACATGTAAGTTCCGTTCTTACATGCTTAAATTAGCCAAAGAAAGAATAAACTACGACATTGAATAAAAACTTATATATAATTTTGCAAATACATTAATTAAATGGATGATTTCTTAAATAGCGAATTAGAATTAAATATTAAAATTCAAGAATATGAATGTATTTGTACTGATTCATGTAACAAAATTATTTCTAAAAACATCAATGATATAATTATTATGCACATAAACATCCGTAGCATTCAGAAAAATTTAGATGAACTAATTCTAAAAATAAATAATTTAATTAAAAAGCCGGACTTCATAGTGTTAACTGAAACATTCACGAACGCTGAATCACCGTCTTATCACTTACCTGAGTACAATTATATTTCTACCAAAGTAGATATCAACAAAAATTCGGGAATAATAATATTTGCAAATAATAAATTTAGTATTGTTAACATTATAGAACACCCAATACATTTGGTAAACTGCATCGAAGTACATTTCAAACTCGGCAAATCAATATATCATTTAATAGCTATCTATAGAACGCATGGCTCAAGTATTATTACGTTTATTAATGACCTGAAATACATATTATTAAAATTAAAAAATAAACTCTGCTTCGTGGTGGGTGATTTTAATGTGAACATTAATGAAAAAATAGAAAATAATAACAAAACTGAATACATCAATTGTATGACTGAACAAAATTTCATATCTTACATAAATAAAAATACTAGAGAAATAAAAGAACATACTCCATCTTGTTTAGATCACATTTGGACAAACGTAAACATTAAAGATCTTCACAAACTAAAATCAATTGTTTGGAAAACTAACATAACTGATCATCATTCATGCTTACTTCTGTATAATAATAATGTTAAACAAAACAAACATAATTTAATATCCAAAAAATCAACAATAGACATGACTATTCTCTCTGAAAAACTAAAAATGGAAGATTGGAACAATATTTTAAAGAGTGATGATACCGAAATATGTTCGATTAACCTTTCCCATACCATGCTAAAAATACCCTCGACAAACCGTCTTGTAACACAGCGTTACTCTATGGGATTTGGAAATTATTTCAGGTTTTTTGTAAAAATATTATGGTGAATATTTTTAATTTGGCTTATATTAATTTAATGTAAGAAAAAAATATTGATTGTGTGCCCTAAAACTGAAATATTAAAAAAAAATCATTCATAATAAATAATCAAATATTATTTGAAACGCCCAACAAGGCGGGCCGGCTGTGACAGCGACCGCCTAGGGTCACGTTAGCCTTCAGAATAGTACCCTTGTTTCAGAAAGCCACATGTGGAATGCGCTAGGTACTAGTAAGGGCTGACACCGACCTACTATCATTTTTTAAATACTATCATTTCATAAATACTTTATCGTAAATAGCTTATTATATTTGCTGATCTAAGTTAATACCAGATAAAATGGTTTTAACACTAGTTGCATAGAGATATAGATTACAATAAAAATACAATACTTAAGAACACTCGAATTTTAAATTTTTGTTACAGTTTTACGCGCAAGCAAACCACGAAAAAAAATTATAATTATTTTCAAGTGAAAAACTTCTTTAACACCATTGTGATTTGAAACTGGATGAAACGAAAAAGCGAGACTAAAAAAAACAATAAGCAATCCACGAAAAAATAAAGATATAAAATTACTTTGAAGTGAAAACTTCTTTAGCACCGTTGTGATTTGAAACTGGATGAAACGCAAAGGCGACACTAAAAAGAAACAATAAGCAAACCACGAAAAGAATAATTTTATTATTATTTTGAAGTGAAAAACTTCTTTAGCACCGTAGTGATTTGAAACTGGATGAAACGAAAAAGCGACACTAAAAAAAACAATAAGCAAACCAAGAAAAAATAATGTTATAATTACTTCGAAGTGAAAACTTCTTTAGCACCGTTGTGATTTGAAACTGGATGAAACGCAAAGGCGACACTAAAAAGAAACAATAAGCAAACCACGAAAATAATAATTTTATTATTATTGTGAAGTGAAAAACTTCTTCAGCACCGTAGTGATTTGAAACTGGATGAAACGAAAAAGCGACACTAAAAAAAACAATAAGCAAACCTCGAAAAAATAATGATATAATTACTTTGAAGAAAACTTCTTTAGCACCGTTGTGATTTGAAACTGGATGAAACGAAAAAGCGACACTAAAAAAAACAATAAGCAAACCAAGAAAAAATAATGTTATAATTACTTCGAAGTGAAAACTTCTTTAGCACCGTTGTGATTTGAAACTGGATGAAACGCAAAGGCGACACTAAAAAGAAACAATAAGCAAACCACGAAAATAATAATTTTATTATTATTTTGAAGTGAAAAACTTCTTTAGCACCGTAGTGATTTGAAACTGGATGAAACGAAAAAGCGACACTAAAAAAAACAATAAGCAAACCACGAAAAAATAATGATATAATTACTTTGAAGAAAACTTCTTTAGCACCGTTGTGATTTGAAACTGGATGAAACGAAAAAGCGACACTAAAAAGAACAATAAGCAAACCAAGAAAAAATAATGTTGTAATTACTTTGAAGTGAAAACTTCTTTAGCACCGTTATGATTTGAAACTGGATGAAACGCAAAAGCGACACTAAAAAGAAACAATAAGCAAACCACGAAAAGAATAATTTTATTATTATTTTGAAGTGAAAAACTTCTTTAGCACCGTAGTGATTTGAAACTGGATGAAACGAAAAAGCGACACTAAAAAAAACAATAAACAAACCACGAAAAAAATAATGATATAATTACTTTGAAGTGAAAACTTCTTTAGCACCGGTGTGATTTGAAACTGGATAAACGAAAAAGCGACACGAAAAAGAGACAAACACATGCATCTATAGCATTTTTAGAGAATGGGTTAGAATAATCGGTCTCCTCTTTATGCAATGCTTTGTAGCCTTCCGACTCTTGTCTACTTTAATTTTCTGAAGGTTTCGCTTCTACCGGTGTGAACTCCCACTAGTATTTTTTAAATACTCGTATGTTTTAACATTCTTGCGAAATTTATTTTTTATATCGATTTTTACTGATAACTTTTAGGATAAAATTGACTTTTATGGGTGGAAATAGTTTACATAGCAAATTAAAAACATTTATTTCACAGGAACATAACGACCAAAACCATTTAGGTAAAATGTTATTTTAACATTAATCCGATATGTTTATCATAACAAAATATAGGTTAAATGTAAAAGATTTCTACAAAAAAGCAAAACAAAGACTTTGTTATTATATTTACCTACATATGTATTATGAAATGCATTCGTCTATAGTAAATCTACAATAAATCGTAAAATGGCGACCACAGACCACACGTCATCTAGTACTATACGAAACTATAAGAACTTAAGCTGTGGATACTGTAGTGCAGATATACAGATTTTTTTTTACATTAGCTCCACACATGAGGCCCTGAGGAAAATAATTCGCTTTAGGGCCTATGTCATCTTTGGGGAAAGGTCTTCCTGCTGGAGAGGTCAAAAGGTCTCCCTCAACCAGTCTCTCCCGACCCGGCCAGTCACGCAGAGCCAGTTGGTAGGCAGACGTACCCGCCGCCAAGATCCGGAACCAAACCTACCCCATGAACCTGGGCACCCCTCCTAAGTCACCAAACGTAACAAACTACTTAAGGTCACTTATGGCAGAAGTGTTAGTTGTCCAATAAATGGTTTTAGAGGTGGCGGCATGCCGTTATTATGAAAAATATGCATTTTAGAAGATGATCGAAATAGCAAGTTAAACAAAGACAGTGAGCGTTCTAAAATAGTAAAATAATAAATAATTCCAAAAAAAATATATTCTAAAAATCCTAACATTCATTGCAAATTGTACCTTCAATTCATTGAAACCTAACCATTTATATTTATTGCTACTTCCTTCCATGTAATAATCATTTGTTTTTTTATTTTTTTTTTATTATAATATTTAATCGAGGCTTCTGACTCGCATACTGCTGTCATTTTTTGCCTCATCTGTTTTTATTTATTTTAAGGTTTCATTTTTTTTTTAAATATATCCTATATATTAATGTTGCAATATTAATATATGTATGTATCTTTATAAAACAAATCATATATTTTCCATGTTGTAATAATCATTTGTAAAGACGTCACTTTGCTACTGTTTCAATGGAAAGAAAGTCCCTTTTTAAAATAATTATTTTATAGGGGTAGTTTTGGTAATAAAATAGTAGGTAAGATTCTAAATATTGCACCCGACCCTCACAAAAGAGTTTTATGGTGGTGCAGTAATGTTTACAATCGTATTTTGGATGAAGTATTGTCTTCAATACAGAAACTACCTTCTGCAGCAGAGAGGATATACCACCAAAACCATTAAAAATGATTTATCTGTATATTTCTATTATTCTGTCTCTTGGCATGGTCCGACCGAAAGTATTTGATTCACTTGACCATGCCATGACTTCCTTGGCTATTCACTTCGCGTCATATCTTCCTTTTTGAATGCCATAACTAAATAAGCGTACATTTTAATCCCATCCACAAGTACACTTGACGTGACTTTATCACTAGACGGTGCTAGAAAAAGGTGGAAATTATTATAATTTTTATCGGCCTTGTATCTCTTCCAGATCTCCACAAATTAACATGGCTCTACCTTTAATGTAACTATATGGTTTTACAACACATATATATCAGGAATCTCATTTATACAGCATGTCAACAATTATCCTTCCTTTGCCAGTTCAATGCCTTGCTTTTCAATTTGGGAGGCGGGTATGGGTGCCGCCGCCCCGGGAACCATTTTTTGGATAACCAACACATCTTCCAAAGGTCACCCCTAGTAGTAAGCTACGTTTCGTGACTTAGTAGGGGTGCCCGGGTTGGTAGGTAGAGATTTGTCCTGATTTTGGCGGTGGATGCATCTGCCTACCTACTGCATGGCAGGCCGGATCAGGAGAGAATGGTTGAGGGAGTCTCTTTGACTTCTCCAGCTGTACTCTCTCGGAACATCGCCTTATACCGCAGTGGAAGAGATGGATTCATACGTCCTCCTGGACACAATGACACCCAGATTCCTACCCACCCCTTATATCCTTTTCCTTCTCAGAACATCCTAACCTTCCTTTCCTAAAAAGACCCCCCACAGATCATCCCCAAGGATGACATAGGCCATGAGGGGAATTATTTTCCTCAGGGCCTCCTGTGTGGAGCTATTGTAAAAAAAGTACTGCATTGTCATTGTCTTAATCAAGTCTTCCACGAAGAGATTAATTGATAAAAATAAAATGAAAGTAAACAAACATTTATTACTTCTTAACTAATGTGGCATGACCCTGCAAATAACCCGAAACCCATAAAACTAAACAAAAAACGTCCCCCGTCATCTGATTGTCTACAATCGTAACATTTTGTCGTTAATTTTAAGGAAATACGCAGAAAGGGATTAAAAAATGACTCTGGTTTGAGGATCAGGTGGTCGGTCGGCCGAACCTTCCGATGTGGTTCCTTATTTTTTTGTGGCTCTTTTTTTTATGAAAACGGAATGTCAAGCAACCCAAATTTTTTTGCAGCAAGATATTTAATATTGTCATCTCTGTTTCCAGACATTTCCAATAAATGCACTAGAAAGCGACGACAAACGTATTATGATGTCAACTTTGAGAAGTAAAATAGTCTCTACAGATAGGCAAAAGGTTTTAACGTTTTATTTTACATCTCTTTTTATCATACATCACTAAAAGGAGATCGTAATATTGGACGTAGGTTAATGAGGTTGGAATGAATTAATGTTTTGTCTTCTCTGTTATTCCCGTAGAAATTTAAAATTTGTTGTCTCATCTGACATAGAAATGTGTCGACTTTTAGGAAAACATTTTTTATTATTTTATACAGAATCGTCACAATTTTTTAAATATTTTCTACGGATCCAAAAATATATTTTTTAGGAATACCTAAAATGTTGATTTAATGATTGAAGCATTTGAGGAGTTATTGATGTTTGAAAGAGCTTTGTAAACTAAAATCGCATCGTGGATCTGGGCGGGTTAACTGTCACAACACATTAAAAATTCGACAACTGAAATAATAATACACATAAAATCAAAATTAAGATGTTTAAAACCTTGGATTACCAAAGGACTCATAATATCTATCAGAAACAAAGAAAAACTTTATAAAACAACTTTAAAAAATCCCCATGATGAAAAAGCATATATTTTGTATAAAAAATATAAAAATAAATTAACATCTTATATTAAAAAAAGTAAGGAAGAGTTTTTTAAAAATAAAATATTATCTTCAGAAAATAACCATAAACAAATGTGGAAAACTGTGAATTTGGTCATAGACAATACAAAAAAGACACAAAATATTAAGTACATCGAACATGATAAAAAAATTATAGATGCCAATTTACAGCCTAAACAATGTGCAAACATATTTAATTCCTTCTTTGCAAATGTTGGAAAAAATCTTGCGAACAATATTCATAAACCTTCTAACCCAGAAAAACATAAATATAAAAATCTACAGAAACGTAATATACTTTCAAAATTTGAAATAACAACAGAATGTGAAATTTTAAAAATAATAGAAAATATGAAAGGAGGTTCGTCTCCCGGTTTTGATTCTATTACGGCACACATGTTAAAATCTATGAAATCTTACTTAATAAAACCCATCACTCATTTAATAAACTTGAGTTTAACGAAAGGAATATTTCCAATGAACTACAAAAACACAATAATCTCACCTATTTACAAATCTGGTGATCCACACCAAGTAACGAATTATCGCCCAATTTGTCTAATTTCTAACATAGGAAAGATCTTTGAAAAAATAGTAAAAAAACAATTGGTAAATTTCCTAGATAGTAATAAAATACTACACAAAAACCAGTTTGGTTTTATTAAATCACTCAGCATACAAGATGCAATTGCTAACGTAACTTCATACATTTACGAATCATTAGATAAAGGTAAAAAAATGTGCGGGCATATTTATTGACCTCAGAAAGGCATTCGATAGCATATCCCATGAGATGCTATTAAAAAAATTAAATAATATTGGCATAAAAGGCAACGCGATTAAATGGATCACAAACTACTTAAAAAACTGCCCTCAAGTGGTAAAAATCAATCATGTTAATAATGATCAAGAGATTTCAAGCTTTGGAATCCCGCAAGGTACAGTGCTTGGACCAATTTTTTTTATCATATATGTAAACGATATTTTTTTTCAACATTTGAATGGTCAAATTATATCATACGCCGACGATACAGTATTAATAATAAGTGAAAAGACTTGGGAAAATGTAGAATTAAAGGCCACAGAAGACATCAACACGCTTAAGAATTTTTTCGACACTAATTTACTATCAGTAAATAGTGAAAAGACATTTGTAATTCCATTTGCAATCCATCCAAACCATGCTCCCAAAAATTTTAACATTGTCATACACGATAATACTAAAATTCCTAGCCAAAATTATTGCAAATCAAACTGTACAATATTAAAAACAACAAATAAAACTAAATATCTCGGAGTAATTATCGACAAAAATCTGAAATGGAAGGAACAAATATGTCAAGTAGTAAACAAAATCAGAAAATTAATATATATATTTTTAAGAATTAGAAATTTTCTGTCGATAAAAAATCTATATTTAATCTACTATGCCTTAGTTCAATCCACTCTACAATACGCTATTATTAGTTGGGGATCCGCGTATAAATGTAACCTTCTTCCAGTAGAAATTGTACAAAGGACAATTATTAAAATTATATTAAAAAAATCCTTAGACTACCCAACAGAACGCCTGTTCGAAGAATTTTAAGTACCCACATTTAAAGATTTATATATTAAAAATTCATTGATTCAAATTATAAAGGAAAAAGATAAATATCCATTTTTAAATGAAAACAGAACTCCATTTAAACATGTTTTTCTATGCCCAAAACTAAATACGTCTTTTGCACAGCATCATTATACTTACCAGGGAAGAACTTTTTTCAATCGTCTACCAGAAGAAATTAGAAGCATTAATGATAAAACCCGAATACTGCTCTCTGTCAAGAGACATTTTAAAAATATTCTTAAGAAAAAAACTACTGTCAATTAATCTTACAAATATCCTTAGTTTTCCATTACATTCTTTCTTTTTAAAAAAAAAAATCACACCATTATCAAATAAATGCTGCAGCTCACATATATTTATGTACAATTAATTATTTAAGTACTAACTTATAACTAATAACTAATAGCATTTATGTACACTCCCCTTCCATACACAAGCAAATGCTTTAAATGGAAGGGTAGTTAAAAAAAAATACCTGTAAAAAAAATATATATTTGTTGTAAAATTGTAATAATTATAATAAATGTTTCAATAAATAAAAAAAATAAAAATAAAAAAAAATATATTTATGAACATTGTAACAGTATATATAGATAATGAATCTAGGGTTAAGAAAAAATATGATAACACATCAAATTACAAGATAGAAGTCGATAGTGAAATCAGAAGGACTGGTCTCTACCGGCAAAATATACGTAGGATACCAGAGAAGTGGAAGATGCCAACCCTCCGATCCAATGCTACCATTGCTTGAGATTCGGACATTCAGCAGCTAGATGTCTGCACAAAGAAAAGGAAAAGTCTATTTGCGTGCACTGTGCGGGTGAACATTTATACATAAACTGTGACAAGAAAGATAAAGATCCGAAGTGTAAAAACTGTGATGATAAAAATAAACTAAGGAAGTGGAATATAGATACAAGACATACAGCAAACGACAAATTTGTATAAAAAAATGTACATCTTAGCAAAAGAACAAAATAAAATATTGACAATTAATTAAAACAGTTAAAAACTTATAACTAATTCTTGCTTTAAAACTCGCTACCAGCGAAATATTATGTAATTTACATTTATCTTTATTCTATTTACTTAGGAATTTACATAACTTTATTATTTTCTTTTGTATTTTTAATTTTTCGTATGCTACAATACTTACTAATTTTAAATTGTGCTCTTGACCGTCTCTTCTTATGTGTTAAAAACCGATAACTTTTTAAAGTACTTCCAGAATATTTAATTCCCGTGCTATGTTCGCCTAATATTTATATGTTGTTATTTCAGCCATCATATCTATGTACACATAGAGTGTATTTAAAATTCTTTGTCTCTACCATTTACCATTACAAATTACATAAATGTCTCCATAGAATAACTAAGTTAAAACTACAAAATGAATGATTTTTTATGTAACGCTTTGGATAAAAAAAAATTATATAGAAGAAAAATTGTCTCACTCCACAAAAGATTTCAATTTAATTTGCCCTGATAAAGGATTTAGCCTATTTCATGTAAATATTAGAAGCATAGAAAGGAACATGGATGAATTAATAATATAATTAAAAGAATTGAATTATTTCCCGGGCTGCATAGTTTTAACTCAGCCGGTGATTTTTTTTTCCATTATTTTTTCCGATTATATCTTGATATATTTCAAAAGCAATTTTTTACACATTTTCTAAATATATATACCATAACACAAGATACAAATGTTGTAAAAGAATATAAAATATAAATAAGATAAAAGTAGTTAATGGTAACCCACTAAGGACCGGCCTGCGCTTGGGTAATATAAACTAAAAGGCACACACAATTATTTTTACACCAATAAGTGGTGATACAACTAAAAAATGTTAATTTCAAATTGAAAATTTAAAAATATAGGTATGAATCCTATGACGTTATATAAATAGACTCGCCATAGTCTCACATACTCGCAAAATAATGTGGCAAGTAATCAACACTCTTTCGTTTTCAGTAATTTCTTAATTCAAAAGTTATTCATGTATTGAAAAGATATGCTACATCCACACTGAAGCCAAACTTCCAACGCAAGAACTACCCTTCTACACAATCGTCCGAAAATTTGAAGTTGGAAGTTGGCCTCAGTGTAGCCGTACAATCAAAGAATTTGTTTTTTTTCTCTAATGACGCACAAAATTGTTGGACGGGGAACATGAAAAGTAATTGTAAATTTCTTCACTTTTACTACACTATTTGCAGTGTTTGGAAACATTTTCTCATCAAACAGGAGGGCATTTTGACGCTTTTTAAATGCAATTTTCCTACTGGTAAGACACGACCTTACTCGACGAGTGACAGTTTAGTACTAAAGTACTAGAAATCGGGACCAGTGCAATTGTGACCAGTGTCTTGCTTTTGACTTCCCACTTTGAGATTTCTACCCCGCGTCTACTTTGTATGTATCTTTGAAAATATTGTAGTAACAAAGTGACACATACAAGTTACTTGGTATTTTGTTATGGTTTCAAGAAGATAAATAAAGTTTTTTTTTTTCAAAGAAAGACAAACATTCCCGGGTTACGAATAACCAAACAATGTTTGAAAATCTCCTACTACCACCACAGAAAGCCGAAAAATGTTGCTTGTGTTGTGATGGAGGATTTAGCCAGCCGAGGAATCAAACACGCGTCGCTCGGGTGGGACCCAAGCGCCATGCCCACTCAACCACTGACCAGTCACCAGTTAGTCTTGAAGTTACATTAGAATTGTTTTAAAAAGTAAAGCGTGAAGGTTTACATATAGTTTATAAAAAAATAAAAAATTCACTATTCCGAAGTACTCTTACTCTACAACAACAACAAAGTTAAACCAAAACTCTGGTATTGGAATATTTGTATCTAACCAATACAATTTAAAAAAATATATATATTTTAGTTTATTTAGGAAACCTACAGTTGTAAATATACATACATTTTACATTAAACAGTGAATATAACATAAACAAGTGAATTTCCATTTATGATTTATAAAAAAAAGAAATGGTTACTGATTAGGAAGCAAATAGATATTGATAGTTATAATCAACCCTTCCTTAAAATCGTCAGAAGTGACAGCTATCTATTTTGCTCCCGCAAAAATCAATCTTTTTTACAATTATCTGTGCCCAATAAGTAGTGAATTATGTTGTAAATGATAAACCAACTTCTCAGTAGCATGAGCAACTAATCTTAAAAAGAATTGCCAAAGTGTGAAGTTTTTCTGTTGTTTTCTGAATCACTTCCCGTGACCAATCTCAATTTGTGTTTTGTACTCTGACAGGAACCCCGCGAATTACACAGTGCATTTCTTTATTCCGTTCTTCATTATATAATATATCGAAAAATAAAGTAAAAAATAAAAATAAAATTGCAACAAAGCAAATCCGTGCAAATAACCCGAATCTTAAAATTTATCTTACATAACCTATCAAAATTTACCTGCCGCAAACTCTCTTAGAAATAACATAATTCTGCGCATGCGCGCTGCAAAGTGATAAGTGTTTAGCCTTTTGCGGTGTACCTACTTAATTTCAGGCGCAGAACTTGTTAAATCACCCACGACCGGCCAAAGACATTTTGTTAATGTGTTAAGCTTTTTGCGGTGTACTGAATTTCAGGCGCAGAACTTTTTAACTCACTCACGATCGGTCAAAGTCATTTTGTGGAAGTGTTGGGCTTTTCATCAGTTTGATGATAAATAAGCGTTACCTGCAAAAATTCGTGTTTATCAACTAAACAAATTCTTTCAATTTACTTGACACTAGAACACAAAAAATAAAGTATGTCTCTCGCTCAAACAGAATTGAATGAGTCAGTTGTTTTATTGCCGTGACTGACCGATTACCTGATTATCGAGCACTTCAAGATATAATAAAGAATTTGCTATCTATCAACATTTTAAGCAAAGAAAAGCGGACAACCCTAATGAACTATGTCAGTTGCATTATAGACAATGGCGGATCCAGCTTTAGCGCCAGAGGGGGGTCACATAGCGCCAGGGGGGGTCACATAGTCATGGTCAAGTCACTAGAAGTTATAAATTAATGTTTATAATAATAGATACAAGTAAAAAGTAGGTCCACCTAGGTCCTGGACCCAGCCCAGGGGGGGGGTCATGACCCCCATGACCCCCCCCCCCCTCCCTGGATCCGCCCTTGATTATAGATCACCTGGAGGCTATGGCGAAAGAATATATCTCTTCACCCAAACCATTAAATATGGTTTTTGAATCCATCGAATCGCTCTCAACTAACATTAATGAAATCAAAGCCAAACTAGACCATAATATGACAAACGCAAATATCACAACCAGGCCGAGAACAACGCAAGAGACTCATGCTGTAGTGATCAGCTCAGATGACCCGGGGAAGAAAACTGATGACTTGGACCAGCTTATAAACAAGTACGTCAATGTTCGATTCCTTGGTATTGGTATAACGGACATGCGAAAAACTAATAACCAAAAACTCGTTTTTAAGATGGCCTCACTGCAAAATAAAAACAATTTCAAGGTGGAATTGAGCAAAGGACTTCAGGGACAAATCACAGTCACTGGCGGTAAGCAACTCAATCCGCTTTAAAAGCGATGATAAAAGCAGTGTTGCCAACTCAGCTCCTTTAGACCTAGATCTGGCTCTAAATCTACGACGTCAGCTCCAAAAAAAGTCATTTAGCTTCTCATTTCGTTTTTCAGATATTTCAGCTCTTACTCACGTGAAATAATATTGAAAAAAAAAATATTTGCAATAATATTCCAAAAATGCAACATTGGGACGAGTTCTTCCCCAAAAAAGAGATTCCCTGAACTCCTGCTCAAGTAAACAATTACTAAAAATGCTATGGTGGAAACATCGGTACAGGGACTTTCCGAAAAAATTAAATTCCCAAAAACTCTGATACAAGTAACTTTGCTAGGCCGCCTTGCGTCAGTCTCCTTCGAATTCGAATGCGCTTTGCATGTACATGTACATATCATTAAGCAGTACTAAAAAATATTCTTTTAAAGCATTACTCTGAATTTTTTTAATTTTGCTGGATTCCTTTGTACATATCTGGTAGCGAATTATATAGTGTGTAGGCAACATAGTTCAGAGATTTTATCCCATATTTTGCAGTGTGTTTAAGGTATGCGGATTTTATTGCTATTTCGAGTATTGTGAGTGTGGATGTCTTGATTGTAAAGTGGCTTGATGTTAGTGTGAGTTGATTGTATTAGGGGGGTTGCCACTTCGTCTCCTCCGCCTTACCTCTCGTCACTCCACTCTCCCCATCTCCCCCCCCCCCCTTCCCACCATCCCCCTCCTCCTCACCCTAGTTGTTCGTGTAGGTACATGTAGATTTATTAATTGCTGGAGTACAGATCAATAAAATTTAGAGTTTAATAATTTTAATAAAAAGGTTAGGTCATATACTTGAGCTATACTATATATAGCTATTCTGTATAGCTCGACATACGAGCCACGAACTCACCCGAAGTCAGCCGAACGAGTTCCAAGAAGTAGTTTTCATGTTTTGTTATTTTTTATAAATTGTGTTTGTTGTGTAGAAGTAATATAAACAAAATATTATTCCTTCAAACTTCGCAAATTTATTTTGTGGCATCATTTTTCATATAATGAATAACTTATTACTTTGTATAAAACCACTATATTTAAAACAATATCAACATGTTTCGACAACAATGTTATCTTCATCAGGATATGTTACTATGATAAATGAAAAACAAGTATAGACAAATTAAAATAAATTATAACATAGACAAAATATTAAAAAGTAGAGGTGATTAATTACTTACTAATCATAAAAATAGTTATACAAAATTAAATTTAAAAATTATTTAAGGAAAAATAAAATTGCATTTAGATAATAAAATTTTTCCTTAAATAATTTTTAAATTTAATTTTGTATAACTATTTTTATGATTAGTAAGTAATTAATCACCTCTACTTTTTAATATTTTGTCTATGTTATAATTTATTTTAATTTGTCTATACTTGTTTTTCATTTATCATAGTAACATATCCTGATGAAGACAACATTGTTGTCGAAACATGTTGATATTGTTTTAAATATAGTGGTTTTATACAAAGTAATAAGTTATTCATTATAAAAAAATATTATTCGTTCATATACTTCAATTATTATAGTTTTTTATTTATTTAATTAAAATAGAAATGTAACAGGGACAATTTTTCACACAAAACTTCATCGACGACCTCTAGTGGACGTGATGGTCCATTTGAGACATTTGAGAAGATTTTTGGTTTCATAAACTTTGGTTTCAATTCGAAAGTTGTCGCTAAAAAAACATGTTTATTAAATTAATTATTGCACCGTTGCCATTACATAGTGCGTGCGGTATGTGCCGTTTTAATTATATAAATCTATATTTATTGAAATAAAATATGAAGTGGTTTCTTTTACAGCTATAAAGTTGGCAACGTCGCGTCGCGTCGCGCGTCGGTCGTAGCAAGTGACATCCTGATGCTTGGCCAATTTATTTATCAGATAACACGAAAAGCAAAAACAAAAAAATTATCGTCACCCAAGATCTCAGGATCACGTGATACAAGGATGATTTGTGCGTGTTCCTTTTTTTACGTCTCGACACATGAGGAAAAAAAAGTGTTAACTGTCTGAATAAGTGTAAAAAATATAATACCATATCGCACACCCAAAAAAATCACAAATTCCGGAAAAAATTTAATTAGTTTATTTTAGTACATATTTTCTTCAAAATAATGATATGCAGATGGGTTTTAGCGATATTGACAAGCCACCTGACAGAATGGTGAAAGATTTAAAGCCGGGCTAAAATAAATTATTAATTGTTTTTGTGTTTAATTCGTAGAACTCCATTTTAATTTTTAGAAATTTAATTAAAATTAAATTTGATAATGTTATTATCGAGTTCTGCAAGTTTTTTGGTTAGTGTTTTAGTTACAGCTGTTTCGACTTGTAAGGTCATTTTCAAACTGTGGTGAAGCCACGTACGGACGACTTATTTATAAGATTTTAAATGTCAATTTTTGAAGGTGTCTAAGTTGATTTATTACCGGTTAAACCAATTTGCAGAGACACTAATTGAGAGAGTGCTAATGTGGGATTCGGAGTATTTCCCTTTGGTTTGCCTTGCACTAAGTGTAAGGGTTTTCTTAATTGATTTAGAATGACGTTATTGCTAAGACTCATTTAAGTGCATTATATTTTTTAGGTTTGAACATATAAGATGTTATAAAAATAAAAACACCTCTTCAAAATTCGCCGAACATCTCTTAGTGAATAATCACGTTCCACTTAAAAATAACCAGCCAAAACTATTACATATAGAACGAAAAGGTCTTAAATTAAATTTACTTGAACAATTAGAAATCAATAAACGAACGAATGACCCCAACATAACGTTTATTAATAAAGTAAGGAAAATTATTTATTCCCTACTACTTAGTATGTTTACCAAACCTAAAAAATATAATGCACTTAAATGAGTCTTAGCAATAACGTCATTCTAAATCAATTAAGAAAACCCTTACACTTAGTGCAAGGCAAACCAAAGGGAAATACTCCGAATCCCACATTAGCACTCTCTCAATTAGTGTCTCTGCAAATTGGTTTAACCGGTAATAAATCAACTTAGACACCTTCAAAAATTGACATTTAAAATCTTATAAATAAGTCGTCCGTACGTGGCTTCACCACAGTTTGAAAATGACCTTACAAGTCGAAACAGCTGTAACTAAAACACTAACCAAAAAACTTGCAGAACTCGATAATAACATTATCAAATTTAATTTTAATTAAATTTCTAAAAATTAAAATAAATTACCTTAATAAAAATGTACCAGCTTTTTATATATATTTGTTTAAAATAAATTCTTTGCATTTGTGTTATTTTGGTATTATCATCAGGCGGTCTGGGTTTGTCTGTGTTTGACGTTTTATGTTATTTTATTAAAAATTAAAACATTGAACGTAGGAGTATTATTTTTCAATATATTTTTTTGTTATGTTTTATTGTTTTTCCCAACTTGATTCGCTAGCTTGGGCCGTGTTGTAGATTGGAACTCTGGTTCAATGAACTCATATTTGTCAACAGAAATATATTTTAATTATCATTTCCAAGTATTCCTTTCTTCATGCAAGTGTTAATGTCATTGTATACAGTTCTAATTTATTAAACCTTATTACGTTTCATGTATTATTAAGAACTGTTAGATCTAAATTTCTTTTTAATTCTTATATGTAATATAGGTACAAGGAAAACTTATGAAAATATGTACACAAATAAGAAATATGTGTCGATGTTTTAATTTCGATAAAATTTTGTGTGATTTGTTACCTACATTCGTTTGGTTTGGAACACGCAATATTACAAATTACCCACGCTTTATTTTGTGCGATAACGCTATCGACTACTAAGAGGAAAAATATCCACAAAAATTAACCATAATTGTTTTTTCCTCATTTTTTTTCAATTGGGTTTTATGTTTTCAATGCCAACTAACAGCACTTGTAACAGCGACGTCCTTAACCCTTTCTCAACCAGAGTCATTTTAAAATGACGTGAAATTTTAAAAAAATTTACTAAGTTACTACAAAACCAATTTGTTTGTGGTTTTTTACAAATAATTAAGTGAATCCTTCCCAGCAACATTGATTTTTTTCATTGCGTTGGCTGCATTGCGTACACACTTCATATCGTAATCAAGAATCATTGACCACTCCTTTTGAAAAGCTATGATCCGAGGGAATTACAGTATTAAAACAGAAAAGGTGTCTATGATTTTTTCAGGAATATTTCCTTTTACAGTAAAATGTACCTTATTTTATATTATAATGAAAATACAACCAAAACATTGATATAATATTTCTTTTTAGCATCCTAAAGTATCGTGTCATTTCAAAACGACACTGGTCGTTTGAGGGTACAATAATAATAATAATATTAATCTTTATTCCAGGATGTGGGGAGGATAGCGCAATCCCACACGTCCCACATAGCTATACATATTTATATATTAACACAGTAGAGAAATAAGAACATAAATAGAAAATAAAATAAAATAATAAAATAATAGTTATAAAAATTTAATAAAATAATAACAAAAATAAATAAACAAATTATTATGCAGGGCGTCATCTTGAATGCGCTTGGGCCAATCGCTCACTCAGGAGTGGAGCTCGATGCTGGAAGGCTACGGTCACCAACGTGTTGTCGGAGTTAATTAGCCGCATCCTGGCTCCAGTGACCCGGTGTCTCATCAGACTGGCGAATCCAAGGAGTCCTAATTCTGTGAACATTGTTGAAGCGCTGCTATACCTTCTGAATCCAAATATGATTCTGCACGCATCATTATATTGGATCCGGAAACGTTCCATTGCGCTTACTCGGTATCGACACCATGTTTCACATGTATACAGGCTAGTGCAGAATGCATTAAATAATGTTTTTTAAACATTATTGCTGCATCGGAAGTATCTTCGGGCAATCATATTTGACAAAACACTGATACTTCTCCTCTGTCGTTCAATATCACCATCATCCGAGAGGTCTTCAGTGATGATGTGCCCCAAGTATTTTACATTCGTGGATGTGCTTATGGTTTCCTCGTTAAGTTGTACGGGGAGCATCTTTTCGGGATTTTTTTTCATGGTGGAATGCAATTAGCTCCGTTTTCTTGGGGTTGTACATCATGATGTGGTTATTTGCGTATTCCTCACAGATTTTTTGTGATATTCTCAACAGATGGTTTCAGAGTGTTCGATCTCTTGAATGATTGTATGTATTTTGGACAGGTAGTTGGTGAAGTAGGTAAGGTTATCCGCATGACATACCGGCATGTAGACAGTCAATACACATATACCTTCGTATTACTTTTGACACTAAATTAACTTTTATTAAACATATTAATAATATATCTGGTAAAGCTACGCAAATGGGATTTATCTTACGAATTTCGAAGGATTTTAAAAATTTTAAAACTGTCAAACTACTATATATTTCTCTTGTTAGAAGCCAACTAGAATTTAAATCCACCATTTGGAATCCATATTACAGTACACATGAATATTCCCTTGAGCGTGTCCAACGTAAATTCTTGCGTCACGTTAATTTTAAATTGGGAATATCAATTGAAAATATTAATAACTTCTCCATGTTACCACTACTGGGACTTGATACATTAAAAGAAAGAAGAATTTGTTCTGATTTATTTTATTTATTTAAAATTGTTAATAACTTGTTGAACTCTCCTGAACTTCTTTCGTTAATATTTTTTCATGTACCGAGTAGATCAGTTCGTCACAAATTACCTTACCATTGTAATAATACAGGATCTAATGCGGAATTATATGCCATAATAAATCGCCTGCATATACTTGGTAACAAATATGATGTTGATGATGTGATAAATATTGAAAGATTATCAACAAACAAACATTATTTAACTAAAGCTGTTTGTCAGCGCTTCTCAGTTAGATTATAATCTAATATACTTTGTATCTTTATATTCTTCATCAATGTTTATTTCTGGAATTTTTAAATTTATTACTACTTACTTTAGGTAGTAATTTTTTAGTTCCTAATATCTTGCACACATTCATGTATATGATGAGGTTTTCTTTTTCTTCATGTATATTTTATAATAGCTTACTATTTTTGCTTTATACTGTCACTTCAATATGTGCTCTTAAATTTTTTGTTATATTATTTTTTTTTTCTTCTTAACTATGTATATTCTTTCAAATTTTTGCAACTCCCATGTAAAAGCCGTTAATCGGCGTTAATTCATAATAAATAAATAAATTATTCCTCCGTTGGTGGTTATTTGTATACCAGCGATGCGGTCATCTCCACGTGGTATTACGGAAGCCTGCAGTTCATTCCTCCAAAGTGCCGCGACACCTCCGTAGGGTCGTCCCCGTAGCGGTCCATTAGCTAAATCTACTGCAGACGTGCCCCATCCCTGAAAGTTCGGAAGAATTTTGGATATATTAGATGTTTCGTTTTATAATAGCCACGTTTCTTGCAAAAGTATTACATCGTAGATATTGCACATATCTACAATGAATTTAACGTTTCTTTTAAAGCTTTTACAGTTTATTGAGATTATCTTAATTTTGTTCTTTTCCATTTTATTTTTTTTCAACTAATTTTCGGAAGACAGTACCTATTGGCCAAAATTCTTTGTTCATGTAGGTTTTAAAATCCTTTTTCGGTATGGTTAGCTTAAAGGATCCAAACTGTGTGGGATTTCGTTGTGTTATTTTTTCCACTTGGACGTTATTTCCTGTTATTGTGCTATCGATAAAGTTCCAAATATTGTTCTCGGTTACGCAGTCGCCTTAGTTCTTAATTGTCCAAACGACCATTTGAAAATTTGACAGGAGGTGAAGGTTTTCTTTCATTATTTCAATGAAACATTATAATAGGTGTTTAAGATAAAGCTATTTCCGTAAAGGAAAAGGTGTGATTAGTTTAAATAATTCTTAATTAAGTGATTAACTATCCTTTTTAATACTTTATTTTTAGTTTTAAAGTGGAGATTGAACAAAAACTAAAATGGTCGTTTGGACAATTAAGAACTGAGGCGACGTGTTGTCAAACCTCGACACGTAGAGCGTTGTTTTTAGTTCGGCTATTTTGAGTGAGTTATCCGTCGCAGTGCCTGTTATGTTTCTTGATCTACGTGGTTTTCTAGTAACAGTTATAAAACCTTCAGTATTAGAGTCCGTTATCTCTGGTTTATACGTATTTTTGTCATATTGTTTGTTGTACATTTGGAACTACTTCACGGTGTTGTACGTGTGATAGTTTTTCTTGTGGACGAGAATTAGACGCAACTATGGTACTCCACGGTTGCGATGTATGCAAGAGGGGCGATGTGGATGGCGTTATTGTTTTATTACAGTGGGCATCGTCAAGTAGTTTATTATGTGGTAAGTTCGTATCTAGCACTACCGGTATGGTGACCTTTGCTGTATTCAAGGACGGTGTTCTGTTTACTTCTTGGTTTTGAACATGATAGTGATTATTTGTTTTCAGTTCACTCCTTAAAAGGGCCATTTCAGAGCGCACAACTTCCAGATCGCTTCATTTTGACATTTGTGATTGTATTGTGGTTAGTTCAGCCTTTAGCGCCACGATATCTTTTAAAAGACATGTAACATCTACATGATCGAAATTTACAGGCGGTTGTTTGAGCAGATTCTGAGCCACAAAGGTTGGTAGGTCTTCATTTTCTGTTTCCTTCAGTATTTTAATAATATCGTATAGGTTCTTGCACTTCCTATCTTCGCCTTTCCTCATAATTCTGCGCCCAACTGTTTCATTGCACAGAATATCTTTCACTGCCTCAACATCATCAAATGAGTGGAGCATATTTGCACAGCGGTTAGTTCATCTAAGACATCAATTTTGTTTTGAAGAAACGTTAAAAGTTCGTTAATTATCAGTTTGTCACTTTTTTCGTGTTATTCATATTGTTTTCGTAAGCTACAATTCAATCCTGCACCCGAATAGCTGCAGAATGCTGCAAATTTTCTAGAACTTTTATAAAAACATTAATTATTCGAGAGCAATTCAAAACCTCGACAGCTGTCATTGACATATTATTGTCACCTGACTGATACTATTTATTTATACTATTTGACTATTTTGTATGACTATTTAATCTGATAACATATATATTTATCGTGTGTTACATGTGTTTTGATGAGAAGAATACATCAAAAATACTTTGAAGTGATAAGTAGACATGATATTGTCTTTAATTGATTTTTTTATGTTCTTCTTAGAAGATGGTCCATTTTTATAGTACCTAATACATCATTTACCTCTCAGAACCATTGTCGATTTAAAATGACATTGAATATTTCCTAAACTATCAGTTACGAAAAAAAAAAATTTTAAAAAAATCAAATATTTCAAGTACACATAATCATATGTTATTTATTTTTTATATCTGTAGGAATTAATTTGGATGAGAAAGGGTTTGGATGAGAAACGTCACTGAGAAACAGTAATTTTTTGTTTTGCTTACGCCTACTTATCGTTATGAGAAAGGAACAACAATGAATATGATTCGCCAATTTTAAAAGGTTTTCAAAAAGATTTCATATTTTTCGGAAAATTTCATATCGTTCTTTTTTTACTTCCTAAGGAGGTTTAATGTATTACTTATCGTTTTCAAATTATTTAGGAACTAGCGTCATTGATCCGCTCGGCACCGGTGCATAGTCGGAAACACGCCAAACACGCGCCCAACATGGTTGACATTTGTTAGGTGAGAACGGGTCGTTTCTACAACACATTCTTGAGTTCAACAGCTCGGCTGTGGAGCGATTTGCCGGCCAATGTGTTTCCTCCCCCCTATAATATGAGTCTCTTCAAGACCCATGATCACTCCTTCCTCTCCTTAAAAAAGACCACCCACATAGCATCTTCAATGATGACAGGCCTTGTGGGAATTTATTTTCCTCAGGGCCTCTTGGGTGGAGTTAATGTAAAAAAATAAATAAATAACCGCTGTTTTATGTACAATGCATTTGAGTAATGAATGTGACACCGTGTTAGAATTTACGGTGACTGGACAACTCAGAATGAAACCAACTCAGAAGCACTTTAGAAAGGTCACTAAGAGTGATGATAAAAAAAATATTTAAAAAATGTTAAGCTAGGTTAGGGCTACCGGCTATTTTAAAATAATTTTTTCATAGCTTTTAATGACCTTTCCGAGGTGTTTCTGAGTTGGCATGGAAACAGAATTTACATATACTCGTAATATTATTAATTATTTTCCTTACAGGCAGATAATATATGTAGAGGGCTATGTTTACAAACAACAGAATTATTATCGGCACAATAATGTATTAGTTATATTTATAATAGTTATAATGAAACAGAATACAGAAAAATTACTGCACGTGTCAAAAGGTCGCTTATTTGAAGATTGTGTGTCTTCAACGAGTATCAAATTTGAAAGCCAACAATAATACCGCCGCTGTACAGAAACACTCTGTGAAATTCGTTCCTGTTTAAAATTAAACAAGTAAATATTCTAAATGTATTTGACAAAAATAGTGCGCTAAATATATACGGAACAGTGTAGTAAAGAAGTGTCAAGCTGTACTATAACTCTGTAATAACCTAAATCCTGATTTAAAAAAAAAACGAGTTTGCTCTCAAAACAATTGATAAACAGCAATCACTCGGTCCGAACTCTGTGCTCGCCCTACTCGCCACCGTTGAACTCAGTTTGTGTGTGTGTGTACGTGACTATCAGTTCAACCACCGTCCAACATCGTCCACTCAGGGCCGCTAAACCTTTTGTCGCTCTACATTTCGAAGCAGTACCATGGACACGTGTGACACCTTTTCTTTCATCTCTGCGCCAAAAAATATTATAAATTCCTTACAAAATACTATAATGGACCCAAGCAATAAGTTTACAAAAGAACAAATGGGGAAATTATCACCAAAACTCACAGAACTGCTAGGGAGTATAAGCCTTGTTGCTACCAAAATGGGTTTTCTGGAGAATAATCAGCCTGCAAATACTGATATAAAAAAACCAAAAAAATATATAAAAAACAAGTACAGTATCTTAATCACTCCATTATGTCAGGACGAAACAAAATAGCTTCGTTCCTTTTTGCTGTGCTTTTGTTTTACTTGTCACCACGCTATCCGATTTGAAAGTTCTTCGCAGTTTGCAATTGCCGTGTATAATTATTGTTTGGCCCGCACTACGGTAATTGCCAAAGTTCCGATGTGAATATACCGCCGCTGCATTACATGCATATCGCATTAATTTGATTGCGTTTTGAACTTTCCATCACGCCGCCGTTGTCGGTGAATCTTACTACGTACGTACGTTCGCTCGCCACTGAAGCAGCTTCGACCGCCAGTGAACTGTGTTATAAAGACTGAAGGGAACTATAGAATTGTTACATATAAGGACTACAGAACCAGCGGCAAATGACCATTCAAAGTGGACTCGGTAAGTCTTGGCTGAATAACCTCTCCTATCCTTTGGTTTTTTTTTTCAGTGAAATTGTTGTTTTAAGACTCGCACCTCGCACCGCACCCGCTCTGCGAATGAAAGTAAATTGATTTGTGCAACCAATATTGATTGCAAAGAATTTAAAAAAAAAACCAACAATGATATTCAAGGGAATTTTCAACGACTATATCAAAGAAGATTTTACTGACGATGTCTTGGACAAAAATGAGGACTTCAAAATTGTAACGCAAAAAACAGAAAAAAATTCAATATTTAATATAAAAGCAATAATTAAAAACAAATACCGACACCGCTAAGTACATAGTAGAAGTAGATAGCAAAACCAGGAAGATTCTGTTAAATAAAGAAAAAAAAAACATTGGCTACTAGCGAGTTACGGTTGACGACGCCAGCCCAGTAATACAATGCTACTTCTGTCTACGCTATCAAGAAATTGCAACCAGAAAGAGAAAAACAACTTGCCTTCCTGCTGGCACTGTGGAGGTGCTCACCTCTACAAAGAATGTCAAGCTACAACAAATCAACCGAGGGATAAACAAACCAGACCACCCATAATCGAGGTGTGCAAACTGCACTTTTCAAAATGACAGATTTCAACTAACATTTCCTACCAATCATAATTCGAATGATAAAACCAACTGTATATATTACAAAAAAATGCTGGCATTCGCCCAATGAAAATTGAATACTAATTTGGATTCAAGATATAGTTTTCAGAGAAACTCATGTTTATTGTCAATATATTATGTATGTACCTGCACATTCAAAAATTTAGAAGCTAACCAAATTAATAATGCTATGACACATGTTTTAAAAAAACATGATGTTTCTTATCAATCTGCAGTTTATAAAACTAGTATAGATACTTACTATTAAAACTGAAAATCCTAAGATATATTTAAAAATGATACTAAAAATCAAATAAAAAATGTCCATAATCAAACTGTCAACATTACAAAAAAATACTTGCTCTTACGCAACAAAAATTGGAATATTATTATAAATTTTAAAGATGTCTATAAAAATATCTCATGTCTGTTCTCAATGTCTTACATATACGTATGTATTTCTGAATATCCACAAAATATAAAAAATAATAATTCTATAGTCTAGACCGGTATACATGGCAACCTAATAAGCCAATATTGGAATGTAGGATGGGCAGGAATAAAGGAATCGGTTGTGAGCTTTGGTTTTCGTTTCTCGTATTTCGCTTATTTTGTTTCCCGTTTATTCTCGCTTCCAGCTTCTTTCTTTCCACGTCCAGTTTCCTTCCCTGCTTCTTTTGTTGTTGTAGCTTCTCCCTGCTTCTTGCTTCTCGTTTCCAGCTTCCCGTTATTTCACGCTTCCGCTGCACGTTTTCAGCTTGCCCCTACCTCTTGCTGTTTCTTATGATTTCATGCTTTCCGCTTCCATTGCTTCTTGCTACCTACGACCTGCTTTCCACATAGCGTTTCCAGCTTCCCACTGCTTCTCACTTCTTGCTTCCCGCTTCCGTTGCTTCTCGTTTTCTGCTTCTTGCTTCGCGGTATTCGTTTCCCGCCATATCCCGACTGGGAAAAAGTTCCAGTCAACCGTGACTAAATCCTCTCTACCTCACCATGTGTCCAAATCTTTGATCTTCATATTAGTTCATAGGTGTTCCTTGTTGAGGTGGTTTTATGTATTTCGATGGCTGGTATGTTATTTCCTTCACAGAAAGCAAAGTTTCTTATTCCAATATTTCGTCAACCATCATAGCGCATCGTGAATTACCTACCTAAATAAAAATGAATTAAAAACCTAACCTAAGGTATATTGGAAACGTATTATATAATCGTGAGATTATTGTGTACTCGTTCGGGTGGATTAATCTATATCTCTCGGTGAATTCTAAATATTTGTCAGAGTTCAGTGTTCCACAACCTTTCCTGAAATAGCAAAAATCAATCAACCAGAGCCTGCCTCAATGAATGCAATAAATATTCTACCTTCGCCAACGGTTACGGGCAACCGTTTTCAATATCCACATTGGGTTTGTTTTGAAAACAAAGCTGAAAGAAATATAACATTAATTTAGTTGACAAGTGAAAAGTATTGAAATATGGAACTTATCTCTTTCGTATAAAGTGGCTTTATCCTTCGAAGAACTAATAACCATTAATTACAAGTGGGTTCACCCCTCAGTATAAAGTCACAGTCATTTTGGTGGCACTTAAAACTGTTATGTTAACTTCGATATGTGATTAAAATATTATTATGTTATTAGCTCTCACTAGTTAATTACACAAAAAACAATAATTTCGAGATTGAAAACTGAAGCTATTAAATAAAATACGTATTCTGGCAAATTTTTAGCACGACTGAACGTAAACTGACACAGTTATTCACAAAAAACCGAGAGCTCCACCAACGCGTCAAGCCGTGATCAACCGAACAAGCCCAGTATATATGTATTAATACTAAAAAAAATTAAATCATTCTCTATATTGATAATAAAAAACCTGCAAATTTTCTTCATGATAACACATTTCTACATACTACATTTTTATGTTTCTTTTTACATTACATTACATCTACCTTCTACATTTCTATATTTCTACCAGAAAATAGATAATACAATACCAATACAGCTGCGTTTATCGAAGTCTAGTAAATTATAGACTACTAAAGTCTAATTATAGATATATTATTTCAAATTATTATTATATACATTACTAACCCACATATCACGCTGCCAATATTCTATGTGCAATAAATCTCTACAGTACATGTTCACTTGTACTATTGATATATTCATACATACGCTATTTTATATTGAAATCATTACCAAAATAAGAACGAATCAAATAAATTTTTGCTGTCAATTAAAAAAACACTCACTTTGTCTCCGAGAATTATCTAAACATAAAATAATTTTTATAGAAAAAATCAAAACCTACAATTTCAGATATGAACTCAAATCGAGCAAGAATACCGTAATACAAATTATGAGCATTATTTTTTTTTTTTACTTGAATTTACAACAATAAATAATATCATTGACAGCTGTCGAGTTTTTTTGTGTCCTACTAGAAACTTATAAATAGAACAAATAAAACAGTGTATTTAAACAAGTTTCAGTGTACTGCAACATAATTTTTTGTATTTCTTGGGCACTGACTATGTAACAATTTCTAGACATTTTTGTTTTGAAAAGTTTTAATTTTCGATGTACATTTGTTACTTTAATTAAATATTGTATATTAATATATTATAAATAAATATTATAAATATTATAAACATTATAAATATTATAAGTATTATAAATATTATAAATATTATAAATATTATAAATATTATAAATATTATAAATATTATAAATATTATAAATATTATAAATATAATAAATATTATAAATATTATAAATATTATAAATATTATAAATATTATAAATATTATAAATTTTATAAATATTATAAATATTATAAATATTACGAATATACAAAACTTTGCTGCAACATAATTTAGTGCACTACGGTTTTTTATTAATATCACTGCAAAATCAACCTAAATATTCAACATTATTATCAAAATTTGTAAATCAATTTGTTAAATAATCATTTTTGTGTGCAGTGTTCCCTACGTCTCGCTCTAACAAGTGACAGAATAAGGTAATGACATATCTCTCCCTCGCACTTACTGGATAATACTTGTGGCCGCTTCCGCTACCTACTAGTGCTAATTACCTGTACATTACGAGCAGGGATGTCACTCATATTATTTTCTTTAAAAAAATTAAAAAAATCTCACTTTCGAAATGAATAATAATGAAGCAATTGATTTCTTAAACAAAGCTAAGGTGATTAATAGCATCCACAATGCCATTACCGATCGTGTTTTGAAAATAACAAAAGACCAAATGGCAAAAATACTTAGTAAACTTTCTAATCTATCTGAAACTATGCAAGACCTAGGAGTAACTGATGGAGTTCTTGACACACCTACTTTGTTACAACTCATCCAGTTCAACATCCCTTCCCGTAGACTCCGAAAATTTCTATTTAATAATGAATTACAGTTCCTCAATCAACATTCTACTTATTATGGATACCATTCTCCCTTATCCAGAATGTCGAGACTTTTCAACGCAAGTCAAAGCATTGATTTTTTTGGTGTAAAACTAAATGATTTTCGGCAGTCAATACGCAATATTTAAATGCTTCTTCATGCTTTGACTTGTAGTGTCTTCTATATGTACTTTTTGCATTTATATTGTCATTGCTATTAATTTATATGTGCTCAGGGAGAGCGGAGGATGACAGTGAAGGGATCACTGTCATCTCTGTTTCTTTTTTTATTCGTGTTATTATTATGTTTTTAATGGACTATTGTCCATAAATTAATAAATAAATAAATTTTGAAATACAAGAGATACTCATATTTATGCTACGATGGCCGCCCGACTGTCGGCGGATGGGAACAATTTGAAAACGAAAGAATTCGTTCATTTAGATGAAATTGATTTTTTGAAGGTGTGCAGCAGTATTAGTTAACAATATCAGCAACACGCCAGGAAATACAGTCCCACCCAGGAAAAACTGCCGTTAGCACATTTCGAATATTTTAATATCTTTGGGAAGAAACAATTATTTTTTACTATCTACAGACGAATGCAGGGTTTTTTTACGTTAACTCCACACAGCCTATGTCATATTTGAATTTGTTGTTTGGTGGGTCTTTTTGAGGAGAGAAAGTTTTTGGGAATTAAAGAGACCCGTGTTGTAGGAGGAAGGAAACACAGAAGACAGCAAATCATTCCACAGTCGAGCAGTTGAACTCAAGAACGAGGTCGTGGAAGGACTCGTTCGTGTGACAAAAATGTCAATCGTGTACATATGTTGGGTGCGCGTTTGGTGGGTTTCCCAACCAGGCACCACCACTGGTGCCGAGACGATCAATGAAGCTAGTTCCTCGGAGCCTCTTCCATTGAAATACCGATAAAACAAGGACAGCATTCACACCCGACGCAAGCCTGTGCTCTAAAGATTGTAATTAGTTTGTTAAGATAGGATAATCTATCAAACGGACCGACCGTTTCTACACAGAGTCGAGTGTTTTTTCAGGTATTTTGGGGCTCCAGACCAGAGGTGGCTGGTATTATTAGACTTAAACTTTATTCATCTAATTGTTTTTATTTAAATAGAGTTAGTTAATATGGCAAGCATGGTTTCCAGACGGCAATGGAACATTTATGCACGACAAGGCTCAATGCAATTTTTTTTAAAAATATATAATAGAATAATAATAATACTAAAAATTGACCCGATATGAACCCTATTGAAAATGTACGATCGGTTGTGATTAAAGAATTTGAAGAAAAAAAATCTAATCCAAATCTCATCGAGGATCTCGTGCAAGTGTGGCATCACAATATAAAAATAAATAAAAGCTGCTACAAAAACTTGGTTAATGGCATGCCGACTAATATTAAATTGCTTCATGAGAATAAAAGAATGTTAAGCAAAAATTAGGTCATTAATGTAATGATTGAAAATATGGTTATGATTTTAGATTTTCACGACCAAAAGTATTTTTGTTGTTTATTTTTGGGGTGTTATGCCATATTGCGCTATCTCCTCCTTTAGCCAACGTTTCAGACATCGTTACAGTGTCCATCATCAGGGCAGACGTGTTATTGTTAGTAGTGAAATGTGTGCTAATGTACTTGGAAGCGATACCGTGTCGCCAGCTCCACTTCACTACAAGCTTGTAATTGCCGAATACTTCACAATGGTTTTTTGCGTTTAGCTTTGGTGTAGCCGTCAATTACCGGATACCAACAACTATTGAGCTTAGCTCCGTCGTCTCCATTAATATTAATGAGTTTTTGTAGATTTCAATTGCCTCCGTAATCAGGCGTGCTCTATGGGTCTTGGATCTTCCATCTTCTTGATGTAGTCTACCGTATTAATCACGACAGTGGCATTACCCTTGCCGGCTGGCAGAACTAGGATTTCCTCATTGGCGCACAATTCTTTTAGGGCCGCAAACTCTCTTTTCGTGGTATTTGGGCGGGGTATCTCGGCCCTTTTAAAAATATGGCAAGTCTCTTGTCTTATATTCTCTACTCGGGTCTCTGACATTTTATGGACTTTCATTGTATGTAATGCTGTCTCTACACCACACACGATAGATTCCTCTCAGGTGACCTCTCTCCTCCCTCCGCAAATCTGAAATCAGGAGAAAACACCGTCAACTCACTCCACAGATTGGACAACTCTTTCTCAGAGTGCTCAATCCTCGTGTCATCAGACGCGGAATCTGGCAAATCTGACTCAACATCACTCCAAGACACTGACAAGTTCCTCATCTGATCCACATGACGTTTCCAAATTAATTGAGAATCACAAGTTTTTACCAAATATAATTTTTTTCCAATTTTATCTGTAACAATTCCCTTTACCCATGTAAATTTATTATTTTTCTTGAAATCTTTAACTAAACATTTTTGTCCCACAATAAAATTTCTTGTTTTTACACCACCATAATACTTAGTTTGTTTACGTTGATTGGTCTCAATATTTTTATTCGCCAAATCATGTTGTTTTGACACAACCCGTTCATTCTCTTTCGGAATGAGACTGTCAAAAGTAGATCTAAGTTTTCTACCAAACAATAAAACTGCTGGCTCGACTCCCGTCGTACAATGTGGAGTATTTCTATAATCGGACAAAAAATGTAACAATTTATCCTTGTAATCAACCTGAAATTTATTTCCTACCATAAGTTTTTTAAGAAAACTCTTAGTAGTTTTCACTGAATTTTCAGCGATACCATTACTTTTTGGGTGCATAACTGGAGATGACATGAATTTAATATTGTTTTCCCGAAGAAACTGTTGGAAAATTTCACTCGTGAAACAAGTTCCGTTATCTGACACTATGAGTTCAGGGTAGCCAAAATTTGAAAATAATTTCCTCAATTCAAATATAGTATTAGCTGAATCTGCCCTTTGAACTTCAATACAGTCGACCCATTTAGTGAATGAGTCGCAGACGACCAGAAACATTTTCCCTGCCAGCGGTCCACTATAATCCAGGTGTAACCTACTCCAGACCTTCCCAGAATTAGGCCATACCGACAATTGACTCTTTGGCGGAGATTGTTTCGTCGACGCGCATTCTGGACATTCCTGAACAATTTTCTCTAAATCTTTGCTCAGCGATGTCCACCAAAAATAACCTTTTGCTAACCCTTTCATCTTAACAATACCTAAGTGTGAACGGTGCACGAGCTCTAACACTTTTTTATGCAACGAACTTGGAACAATAATTCTATGTTGCCAAAATAAACAATCCTTAACAATCGAAAGTTCGTTCCTTTTTATCCAGAATGTCCATAATTCCTCCTCGCGTTTAACCCGTTTGGGCCACCCTTGCCTTAAACACGTCATTACGCCTTGAATGACCGTATCTACTTTAGTGGCTTCCCTAATCGAATCAACGGCAAGATGTTCACAATTGCCAACAAAACTTACGAAATCAGACCCGTAGTCTTCTTTCTTCACTTTAAAATTCACTTTGAATTTATTAAATCGCCCTAGTTTTCTCTCAAAAACTTCTGACGAAACTGAATTGATAGCACTTTGTTTTGAACTAATGTTGAGGTTAAAGATTTCCATGAAATCTCTTCCTACAACCAGAACCGATCCGTTTGTCACAACGATAAAGGTTATTAACCTAACTAGATTATTGTATTCGACCTTGAAATTTGCATTACCCACAACAGTCAACATATTCCCGTCGTAACCTGAAATTTTTCGTGTTTCGGGTGACAACTCTATATTACTGAAATGTTTACAAAACAATGTCTCCGGAATAACACAAACTGATTAACCTGAATCAATCATCGCTTCGAAGGATTTCCCATTTAATTTCAATTGTGCCTTGATTACCTTAACAAAAGCTACATTTTCAATATTTTCATTATTACAATTCATAACTGATTTTACTGACCCGTTTTTACAAAATCTCTGTAAATGACTCAATTTACCGCAAGAATAACATTTAGCTTGCTTAAACTTACAGTTATGAGTGTCATGATTTGATTTCCCAAAAATCTTACACTTCTTTAGAGATGAACCGGTTTCAACTTGTTTATCCGACCTACATAAATCGGAACTATTCGACCGATAATAAAGTTTTCGCGCCGGAGAAGCCGATCTTCCAAATCTCTTTACCGAATTTACTTCTCGCGCCGGAGAAGCCGATCTTCCAAATTCCTTTACCGAATTTACTTCCAACTTCATCTTGATTGAATCGACCTCAGAACCTTTCGCGGTCACTGCAAGTTCAACTAGTTGATTAAAGTTTTGTTTAAGCCCTTCAACAAACAATTTTACCCGTACTGGACCCGGAAGTAGACCGATTGCAAACACGTCTACAAGATTATCCTCCAGCCTGTTTCCGAACTGACAGTATGAACTGAGTCCTCGGAGTCTGGCGGCGAAATCCCTAATCGATTCGTTATGATTCTGTTTAGCTTGGAAAAATGATTCCCGCTCTTGAAAAAGAGATCTACATTTACCACAATGTTTTTTTAGCAACTCAATTAATTTCTCAAACGTAACATCTGTGATTTTAATCGGGAAACATAAGTTGGACAGAAGAGTCAAGGTCTCCGTTTCAAGCGAATTTATCAGATAAGCCTTTTTCTTAATCTCGGTAATGTCATCATGTAACACGAGAAACTGCTCTAATCTGAGTTGAAACACATCCCAATCTCCGTTTATGTGAGAGAACGGTGGAATTCTCGCCGATTCCATCTTCACAAAAGGAAAAAACAATAATCACGCGAAGCTACGACAACAATACTACCCCGGAAAAAATTAAAAAAAAAAACCCAGACAAATCCTCCACAAGAAAGAAAAGAAAAACCTAACTTAGAAGTTGCGGTCGCAACGTCTCCAGGTTGTTTCCTCTTGATGAGTGAGTGACCTTCCTCGACACTAGCACTGTTTGCCTTGTATGAATGCCTTCCCTCGGCACTCCCTCGGAACTTCACCTTCGTGGAAAGGCTCTGTTGAGCCCCAAAAACGACCACCGCCTCTTGCTTCTGAATACCCTTGGATAGTACTCCAGAACTCTGACTGTGGCTCCAGGAATAGCCAGAGATACCCTTGGTTTGTTCTGCCGGTCCTTAATCTCGGTCAGACAAACCCAAAAAATACTCCGATGTTCCGTCTCGGCTCTAGGTAGCCTTGAAAAATTTCTCGGGTGACTTAGCTCACCCCGCTTTGGTAATTTTTTTTTTTTTTTAAATTCAATTTGTACTTTAAGAACGGTTTAACACGGCTGCGCCAATTGTGATGTTCTTTTATTGTGGCCTTACTTGCCACACAATAATAATTAATATGTAAAACGTAAGTTCTTCGTCCTTTATTGTAATGTACAATTGATTCAATAAGTAGTATATTATTTGTCTCGGTAGCGACTGATTATAACGGAAGTTAGAATGGATCTGGCAGCTGCCACAGACTAGAGCGCTGTCCCGGCTCGTAAGCCCTTTCGGCAATGTTCGGCGGACCCGAACATTTCCGAATTACTACATGGATATAATTGCATATATCACAATAGGTATCTTTTTGGGGGCAACTGCGTAGTTAATCCCCTTGCCAAGTAGAGAATTTGCGTGTGGATTCAACGCAAGGGTCGAAATGTTGATAAAAACTTTGTTATGATCAAGATGTTTTCGATCATCTTTTTTGTCTTGGTTGAGCCTCACGAACTTTTGTCTCTGTCCCTAGCAGCTTGTGGTGGAGTGGAGCTGGCGACACGGCATCGCTTCCAGGTATTGAAGCACACATTTCACTACTAACAATAACACATCTGCCCTGATGATGGATACTGTAACGATGTCCGAAACATTGGCTAAAGGAGGAGGAAGCGCAAAACGGCATAACACCCCAAAAATAAACAACAAAAATAGTAAATATGTGTCAAACGAGACAGAAAACTAATAAAAAAATTGTCTTAAAAAGTACGTCTAATAATCTGCACACGTCTGTACTTTAATATTGACTGAGAAGACGTTAATGTTGGCTATTTCGGCTAATGTTTTACATTCACGGCAAAATGAATCCTCTATTCTTACAATGACAATAAATTGTATTTGTAAGGAAGTTACTTATGGCAAGTGAAAGTGGGATTAATTCATTACAATGTATTGTTGCGATGACTTCTCTGTGTATCGTTCCCTATGTTTTTTATTGATTTCACTTCGAATGTTGCGACGCTTGTGCACACTGTAATCATGGGGGGATAAGTGGGAAAGGGGAATGAAACAATTCATTGCCATGGAATAAATATTCATTCCCAAACAAAACACAAAATCATTCGCCAGGTTTTTACCTATAGCTTTTGGTTAGATTTGAGGTCTTAGCAAAGTGAAGTATGTATTAATCCATCCCTCCCACTGTGGCTTCAGGCGTTGGGTTGAAAGAGTCCATCTACTTATAGCATGGGTATTGATTATTCAATGATTGGTCGGCACCCATAACTGTCTCTCAAATTGGCATTGGTCCGTAAGTGATGTAAATTTCGTTCAACGAACCTGGATTTGTTTGAATTTAATTTGTATTTTAAATTATAACTGATGCGTCAAGAATTAAGACAAGCAATACCTTTAATATAATATTCATTTCAGAAAATTAGTATTGACACATAATTATTTTATCTGAATTGTGTATTTCTTTTTTTTAAATTTCTGAGAATTTGTATTGATAAGTAAAGTCAGATTTCGTGATTTTTCAAGGGTCTTCGCTTTTTAGCTAGCATGCAATTTTCAATCCTACAATAATAATATCCCACGATTTTTAAGGGTCTGCGCTAGTATAATAATTATGATATTATAGGTTTGATTATCGTTCAAAATTGGTTAATTATTTAACTTTCCATGGTGAGAGAAAGCTATTATTTTACAGTTTTTAATTTTATTCTGTAAACCCGAACAACGCCTTATGGTCGCACCTTAAGTACTAGCGTATCTGGCGTTGTTAACAAACAATTGCCATGTGTGGAAAGTGTGTTTGTCAAAATATTGGCAAATGGTGATACTTAACTTGGCTATTCGTTTTGGTGTATTGGGTATATTTGGCAACAATCGCCATGTATGGCCAGTACATTGCAAACAATTTGATTGGTTCAGCCGTTCATGCGTACAGACGACGCGATACGCGATGGTTTGTTCATTTGTTTCAGTTACTTCTCCGGGAACATACACTGCATGTTTTCTACTTTATAAAAAAAAACAGAATTTTTCAATCGCTCATGTAGCGTCAATAACTATGGAAACGAAAAGAAAAAGACAAACCCGGGCAGAATGGCACAAGGAAAGAAAAAAACATAGTCTTGTATGATGCCATTAAAAAAATTGAACAGTGATGAAAATCACTGCTCCAACAGAATCAAAAGACTTCCTTAAGCCAACAACGTTCTCAGAATTGGGAATACCATAATCCCACTTAGAAAAATACTTTTAGGACTTTAGCTACCCCAGTAAGGATACATTTTAACTTACCCCAGTAAGGACACATTTTTCTCTAAAAAACTGTAAAACAAAAAGCAAAAAATTTGCTTTCAGGTTGTCAGTTTTTGAAATCCAATCGTCAAATTCAACAAAAATTAAGGCAAATTTCTTTTCTTAATTATAAATATCCATGAAGAATCTTACCCCTTTACCTATCAAAATCAATATCAATTGTTTACTAAGAAACCCCGGAACTTTCCATATTCATTTACGAAGAAAGCTACTTACTACGGTAAGCAATCAATTAGTTACGAGGGGGGCAATTTATATAATTGCCTTCCAGATGATATCAAAAACGAAAAAAGTGTGTGCAAATTCAATAAAAAATTGTTCATGTTTATTCACAAAAAACAAAGTAGTGATAGTGAATAATATCGTATGGTAATATAATATCATGTAAATGTTAGTATTGCAATCTAATGTAATCTAAGGTTATGAAATGTAAAAACCATGTAATGTAAAAACTATGTAATACAATGTAAAAAGTACATAATTCAATATTCTAGTTAAGTAAGTGAAAATGTTATTTTCTTTTTTACTGGAATAAAAACTTATGAAAGAAAAAAAAAAGAAACAACTTAAAGTTCTCCCAACCTCTTGTGCGAAAGTATCGACTATTATACATTCCACTGTAGCGGCCACTTAACCCGCTCTGCAAAATTTACCGCTGCGCCACTGACCTCCATGGAATACGCTGGAAGCTACGAAATACCTACAGCAAAGGCACCGTACTCGTACACACTACGAACTACCTACCGCTGATGGCCGCCTAGGAATAATCCGCCACCTACGCGAAAGAGCTAGAACGTCTGGCTGTACCGTTCAAGTGTCCGCAGAAAGTTTGAGCAATATCTCGGCTTTGCGTGAGTTCACCCGGCATTACCTACCGTTCTCGAAGCTACTTGCCCGACCGGCAGAGTATATAAGCCAGCGCTCGCTCGCTCAGTCTGAGTCTTAAGTCAGTCCCTCCATTCATCCGGTCGAGTAACACACACCGAGCAGTGCGGCGACTAAGTGCCGAGCCTGCGCCGGGCACGGGCCCGCGCAGTCAGCAGTGAACACCATTTATCCAGTGTGACATCGGGAACATTTCCAGTACCTTCGAGGAACTTCTCCAACTACCATCTCGACATGAGATGTCAGGCAACGCGCCAGCAACCCAGCAGCCATCAACCGGCATTCTGCAACGAGCAGCAACAAGCATCCTGCAACGAGCACCAACAACAACAGGCAACGCACCAGCAATCCTGCAACGAGCAGCAACAAGCATCCTGCAACGAGCAGCAACAAGCATTCTGCAACGAGCAGCAACAAGCATCCTGCAACGAGCAGCAATCGGCATCCTCACCGCCTCTCAAGGTTTCTTCCTGTGTCACGTGTGTGCTCCGACCCAATGGACACACAGCCGCCATACCTCGTCGACGCGACGATGGTCAACCGCCTGGACCAAGGTCACGTCTACACCGCCACGGTGTAGGGCAACACGCCGGCTTCCTGAAGACCTGTGATCTTCACCACCGTAGTGTCCTGACCTTTTTTTTCACTCATCACGCAGCAGCACCACTGTCACTCCGCTCCGCATCGACCTCCGCTACGTAGCAACAATAAAAGACTGACTCATACATCGACTGACGCATTTCATTTCTCTCGCCATTTCTGTCTCCCGCTCCCTCACCACTATATTTCACTGCAGCAGCAAGATTCCTGTCAATAATAATTTCCACTGAACTTTACTACATTTCTCGAATCTAATATATGTGCAGGATCATCGAAAAATACGGACAACATTAAAAATAACTGTTATAAACAACTATTAGAGATAATTCAATGGTTTGATGTTAAAATGTGCGGAAAAAGATTTTTTTTTTGGTTTCGTTTTCGTTCGCCGCAGATGTCTAGACTGTCTATGGGGCCTCCTCTACATATCCAATCGTTGGGAAAGCGAGCATGCCAACATTTAAAAAAATTATAACACTGAAACCCTTTATGTTAAACGTGTAATTCTGTCACTGTCACCACTAGCTGGTGAATCTAAGTTTTGTTTTGGAGGTAGCGTGATCTTGCTACGCGCACACTAGATGCGCAATAGCCAAGGTCGGCTGCGGGCGCGCCTACGACTGCCGTTAAGTATCGTTGGTAGAGGAACCCCCACTGCCTGGCCTCCAAGAAGTCCTGATCTTACCCTTTTGGATTTTTTTTCTGGAGGTTCATTAAAAACATTGTGTACGCAGAAAAAATCGGAATTTGGAACACCTGCGGGAGCAAATTTTTGCCGCTATCTTGACAGTTACTCCCGAAATGATTGCATGTACGTGGCAAGAAATCTCCTACAGACTAGACATCTGCAGAGTGACGAACGGTGCACACATCGAAACATACTTAGCTAAGAAAAAAAAATCTTTTGAAAAAGGAAACAAAAAAAGAAAGTAACGGAAAAAAGCAGAAGAAGAAGAAAAACAAAAAGAAAAGGAAATTAATAATTCTGGTTTTTCATTTTTTGTGTTTACAAAATAATAGTACAATACTACAAAATAATACTACAAGGCAAGTGCCTCAACGAAAAAAGATAAATTATAAATAATTAAGGTTTTAATAGGAAAACATATAAAAAGCAAAAGCTAAAGAGAAAAAACGGCCTTGCGGCTACTCTTTGCTAAGACGCTTATGTATTTCGATATGAGTTATGCCCGACCACCAAACAAGATAGGTAATTCACAATTAAAAGGTACTCACTGTTGTGTCTCGTGGCTTGATCTCAATTCGGCGACGGTCACAGGTATATCCAAAGACGTACGATAAGATTGTTCAGATCGATTATTAGAACCACGATAAAGTTTGAGTCACGAATCGATTTACATAAGAAGTTCACACAAAGCATACGATATAATACGATAGGATTTACACTTTATGTAACGATAGGATAAATAACACTTCGATGTAGTGTCACGATACGATGATGGTTAGCAACGGACTGACGATAAAGCGGTACTTGACTCAAGTCTACCGTGTAGGTAGGCACCCTTATTGTGCTGAATTCCAAAAATCTGGATTCCTCCAATCCTGTATGCCAATCAAAGCACAAAACGAATGAAATCCATCAGCGTTATGAAACAAAGATAGAGAAAAGAAAAAGGTTATCAACTTTTCTCTAATTTTCCATGAATTAATTGAGCAAACACTTTTCAATAGGGTTCCAACGAAATTGTTTACATTGTTGTTAACATTGTTTTATGACATTCCGTCAATTCTATCTTTCCATCGCTAAATTAATATAACTCGAAAACATGGGACGACCAGTTATCAACCTATTAATATAACACCTCGAAAATCTATCATTTCCAATGATAACTACTTCAAAATATTATTTAGGTAAAACATAATAATAATAATAAAACAAACGAAATGAGTTAACCCTGCTAAACCTTACAGCAAGTAGGAGTGTAGTGTATAATTATTTTACAATAATTATGCCAGCTATTATTGTTCGTTCGCTAGTCGTACTTTGGCAAGCAAGAAGAAGGCATCTTCCTTAAGTTGTTTAAGCTGTTGCCAATATTACTCTTGCCATAACAGGAGTGTTTACTTTGTGGTTTCATTTTCGAAAAATTTAAAATCAAGTTTCAAACAAAATGGAGTTCTTACAGCCGGTGTTCATTTTGTTAGTATTCAGTTTTAGCAATACAGTATTTGCACGTAAGTGTTAATTTTAATAATCTTAATTTTAAAGGAGGAAATTTGATTATGTTTCAAACTAATTCAACTAAATCCACGTGCCTGAGAGAACTGGCGCTATGAAATTTGTGCAACGTTTTTTGATTGTAAAATCAATTTAATCTGTTTGACTTTGAGAAGAAACACGGACGTCATATCACGTATTTTGTAAATAATGGCTTAGCAACTTGTAAGACAAAATTACTCCGAAACACGAATAAATTGTTTTCAATGCTTTTTTGTATTTTTTTCCATTTTTTTAACTAATGTTGGCAATAAAATTGTATTATTAAAAGTATTTTATGGAAAAATTAATACTAAACTCGTTTTTTTTTCATAAAGCTATTCATTTTTTCGTCTTAAGTACTTGTCTAGAAATGACATAAATTCATCGCCTGTAAGTGGTAACAACCACAGTTTGATAACGCCTTCAGTGGGCGAAACAGCTGTAACGCATAATAATAATTACTAAGCAGAAGCAGAAGTTAGAAATTATTATTCAATGTATAAAAACAGTTTATAATAAACTGTTTTTATACATTGAATAATAATATTATTAAATATATAAAATAAATAAATAATTAAAATGGAGTTCTACAAAATAAACTTAATAACAATAAATAATAAACTAAACTCGTTACCTAATTTCATAATGCCAGAGCTCACCAGTAGTTTTATACAAAAAAAGAACTATCCAGTTTGGTGCAATCTTTCGGAAGTTATGCGCCCACACATATTTCAACGATCCATTTTTAGAGATAGATACTAACTACGACGCCATCATCGTTTCCACGGCAACCGTTTGTTTTGCTTTTTTTCTGACGTTTGCAATAACTCGACTTTGTAAGTGACAGAAAATCACATCTACCGGATCTACCGGATCTGCCCTGATGATGGACACTGCAACGATGTCCGAAACGTTGGCTAAAGAAGGAGGTAGCGCAACACGGCCTAACACCCCAAAAACAAATAACGAAAATGATTTTGGCCGTGAAAATCTTAAAACTTATCGGGACAGAAAACGTTTGATAAATAGTTTCATTACGCCAGGGCTTACCAATATATTCAGCCTTTATTAGTTGCAAATATTGTAGCTTTCTTTTAGTAAATGAATTTTTAAAGTTTTTTCAGTATGTATTGCGTAAAAGAGTAACAAATATACATACATCCATATAAACTTTCGCCTTTATAATATTAGTAGGATATGTATTTTTTAATCGTAAGCTTATTGAAATAATGTCAAAATCATGGTGAATTTTAAATGATCAGCTTTTTCGTGTACCCAATAAACACGTAACTATTTCATTTCTTGTTGTGATATTTAAAATCAATGTTTACTCCTTAACCCATTACCTCCATGAATTATTTTTTATTTTTATAAACTTGAATCATCATTATAACCCGATAGTATAGATTTAAAGAAGAGCCCAAAATCAGTTTTAGAATTTTCCGCCCGCCCACCCTCTCACCCGAGCGTCTAGAAAATTGATGCCTAAACGCAACTCTTGGAGGTAACCCCTCTAAGCAAAATTTTTGTCAACTATGGGTTAAGTGCAGTCTACTGTGAGATTTATATTGATAATATAAAATAAATGATTGCCTTTGTTTATAATTCAATGAAAAAAAATATTAATGGAAAATACGCAAAATAATAAAAAATTCAATATTAAAAAAAACATTCGAGAATGAGGAAAATAACCAAATCTAAGCAAATTATTCTTTAAGTGATACTGTTCAGTAGTCAAAAAGAAGGGCTCGGTTGCAGGCCCGGCACCGGTAGCCTGTTAGATTTTTTTTACACAGAGCATAACGAATATGAGATTTGCCACGACATTGCAAATGAAATTTTTGCATTCGAGGCACACAATTCCCATCTTCTGCGTCATGGCCTTCCTTCACAGGAGGTTGTCCGAATTCGATATTGATCTGATTTGGAAAAGACAATAAAAGAGTACGGGTAAACTCCACATGGAATGCCTTCTGGGAAAGGTTTCTCTGTTGCCTAGTCATCTTCTGGTTTCCCATATCATGCTCGTACTTCCTCAAGAAGCATTGCAACTTCCATCCATTTACAAGAGACAAGAGCGCTGCTGAGGCAAGATACAAATAAAGGCCAGTACCACTTCTTGGACCGAACGTTGATCCGATAATTTTGTATACCATTATCATGGAGGTCCACCCATTCCCAAATTGTTATTTTGTATTAACGCCGGGCAATCGATTTTTTTGCATGCTTTCTCCAAATTGTTGCCTTTTTTGTCTTTCTTCGATATCTGCCAACGCTGCACTTGACGTACTGGCTCCATTCGATCATAGTTCGTGGCCACTGTTACTACACGGCTGTCCTACCAACGGTATACGAGGATATGGTTTTCTACGTCTACCACCGCATCAAATTTATCTATAATTATAAAGGCGATGAGAGTTAAACTTTAGCTAGGTAAATGAACGCTATGCGCAAGGGAAATATAAAAGAAAATTATACCTTTAGGCAATTGCTTATTGCTTTCCTGTCTTCAACTTGCCTGAAGCTTCAAGGTTAAGAAGCTACATGTGCCAGTAGCGCGCATTCTCTTATCCTTCAGGACACTCATCAAATGGTGAGATGTGAAGAAATTGTTCATAAATAGCTCATGGCGTATGGGGAACACTATATATTCTATCGTAGAAATAATCCCTGATCTAATTAGGGGTCATATGTATCAGATGCTCCGGAATACGGCATTGCTTGGAACAGGTATCCTTAGACCACTTTTGTTTATAGTGAGGCTTCTTTTGTACTGTAGTTTTGATTTTTTGGCTGGTGGTGCATTTGAAATAGATATTCTCAAGGTATTACGACTCACAGGACGATGTCGAAGGCTGATTCCAGTGAAGGTCATTAGCGAATTCATCTGGTTCATGCTCGTCAAGGCATGACTCATCAATTTTCGAATTTCGATGTTGCGCTCGATTACAAATGTGCCGGCAATATCTCGAAAGTTATCCACCTCCGCATCTTCGTTATTTTTCATAAAATTATCGTCAATATGCTCTTCGTTCTTCTGTTTATCAACGTTCTCTGAATAGCGCGTTATTAACAACATTATTGTCATCACTTTCACATACGCTAAAAGAGCGCTCCAATTCTGTCACCATTTCATCTTGATTCAACGATTTCGTTTTATAACGACGAATTGTGTAGGTATAGGAGAAGTAGGTATTTTCGACATGATAAAAAATATACGAAAACCGTAGACAAACTATTGATTTCAATAAAAATCACTCATAAAAACTATACAAAACCATATTATTTGAAGGCAAGCTAACCAAAAACGTATGTAAACACTGTCACAGCTAACCTCCAAAGGTTGCGCGCAGGCATCACCTGATTTCAGTGACATCTAGCTGTCATCTTATGCATATAATACTATGTTGAAACATTGTTTCCGACCATTTAATCTTTTGATAACAATATGTGATTCACACATGTTTTATTTTTTTCCGTAATATTTTTTTTTTCTTTTTTTCAAAATGGGTCTATTTTCAGGGCTTTAGTAAAAAAATAATTAAAAATAGGATGATTAATAAAATTTATCAAATTATGTTAATTATTGAAAGCTAACATACCATTCTGTAAATGCTGCATAACAACTTGGTGGGATTTTGCTTTATTCATAGTGAAAAAAAATCATACTTTTCATCAATTTTTTTGATGCCTATAGACATCGTCATGGAGGTAATGGGTTAAAAGTATTCTTAAGTAATTTAAATTCAAATCTTGACCAAAAATATTAGTTTTTTGCATGTCTTATTTAAGAGTTGATATGTCTTATCACAATCCAAACTACTTTAATTAAAAAAATATGAATCATTGATAAAAGTCCAGTCTAGTGGTTTAAGTAAGGCTTTACATAAAGTGCTTGCCTGTTAAAGCCAGTCAGTTCGCCTAAGCTTAACAAGCTTTTAAGCTAAACACTTGTGCAAGTATACTTGATTGCCTATTAACCGCACACCTTTAAGAATACTTCTAAAAGATAATGTCAGTTCTGGTAAACAACAAATAAAGGTAAATGAAACAATTTAATTTTGTTTGAACCACTTATATAATGAGTAAATCTGACCGAATATGGTCTGTAAATGGTCTGCTCTCGCATCAGAATGACGTCAGATTTATTCGTGTATGCACCAGACGGAAGAAAAGTGTGTACCAAAGCACTTCAATGATCTTCAAAGAGTTAAATTTAATTAATTATAATTGCAACGCATGCCGTGTTTTTTTTTTTTACATGAGCTCCACACAGGAGAACCTGAGGAAAATATTTTCCCTCAGGGCCTATGTCATCTTTGAGGATGCTGTGTGGAGGGTTTTTTTTAAGGAAAGGAAGAAGACGACCTCCGTAGTCCAGTGGGTAAGACTCTTGACTCACATTCCGGAGGTCGCAGGTTCGAACCCGGCATGCGCAAATAAATTTTATTTGATTAATTTGTGTTATTTCACAATTAATTCATTTAAAAATAATATGTAGTATATTTGCGGCATGTTCCAGAGTGGAAGATACTATCAGTATCGCCCTGGTGTAAGACCACCATTCAGAATTGAAACGTTGCTTGAAAATAGCTTTAGCCGTGTTTAGTGACCAGATCTGAATAGCTAGGTACTTCCCAACCTTCCTCTTCCCCACCTCCTTCCCTTTCCCGCTACCTTCAGCCTCACAACATACCCCAATTGGGGATGCCATAGTCTCACAGACGGGAGCAGTTGAGATTCTTGTGCGGTATTTACTGTAAAAAAAAAACAAGGAGAGGAGAGTTCTGGGAAGGAAAAGGGTTTAAGGGGTGGGTAGGAATCTGGGGTTCAGTATGTCCTGGTCATCCGCCTCCAAGACCTAGACAAACCTCACCCCATGAACCCGGGCACCCCTGCTAAATCACAAAACGTAGCGAACCACTTGGGGTGACCAATGGCAGAGGTGTTGGTTATCCAATAAAGGTTCCCGGGGCGGCGGTACCCATTCCCGCCTCCCAAATTGAAATAACAACCAAAGAATTCCACCAATTCAGTAATTAAAAAAATTATCGTATAATTATATTCAAACAATAATACGACGGCTAAGAAAAACAAACAATTTTATTGTAATTCATTAAAATGTTATGTTGTCTTACCTGTTATTTGTAACTTATAATTATTGTTATTATCTGTCGGACTTTAGACTTTGTGGGAATAATCGTTCTCATTTGGAAAATACTCTCGTTGTCGTGATCTCAGATGTGAGACCGAAATGTGAAACAGGCTTAGTGATATGGAATAATTGGGCAACTACACTGATATACTTAATCACATTGATATAATAACTGGTTAATATAATTAACCACATTAATATAATAACTGGTACCACTACCACATTGATATAATAACTGGTAAAGCAATGAAAATGCTGGGCTTCATTATAAGAATTTGTAAAGATTTCAAAAATATCCAAACATTCAAAATATTATATACAACTCTGGTTAAGAGTCATTTAGAATACAATTCCCCCATATGGAACCCTTTCTACAAAAGCCACGCAAACTCCATTGAAAGAATCCAACGCAAATTTCTCAGATCAATTAATTTCAAATTAGGAATTCCCGCGGTTGACATAAACTATGAATCTTTATTACACAAAATGCGACTCTTATCGTTAAAACTGGTTTAACTGGTTTGACTCCCATTAATTTTTCTCATTAATAAATTACCATGTACCTTGTAGACCGACTCGTCTGAAAACACCTTTCTATTGAAACAATACTATAACGAACGCAGAACAAAACTCAACCATAAATCGCTTGCATATTTTAGGCAATGAATATGCTAACATCGATCACGCCGCCGGTAATCTGGCTTCATACAAAAGATGCGTTAAACTAAATTTGTTTGCTAGTACCACGTAAATATAATACATCATGTAAATATAATATGCCTACCAGTACTTCACTCTAAAACTATTAATGCACTAAAAATCATATGTACTTGTAAAATTCATCATATCGGTTAACATAATCCAGGATTTCTTACTTTTTATATTTTATATTTAAATCTTTGTAGGTACCTTGAGATAGGTATATTTTATTTGTACATTTACTTTTTATTGTTTTATTTCTCTCTTTAAATTTTTATTTTTACTTTAACCTAATAATTTATAGTTTGTACTTTATACTATACACTTTATAATTTACTTTCACACATTATAGTTTTTATACACTACTTATTACCTTACTTTTTACCTTTTTTCTTAAATTTTACTAACATTTATACTGTTATTATTCATGTTGTTGTACTATTTTTTATAAGTATGTCAATTATGTTAATGGTACGTGTTGTGATGGTCCAACCCTTTTCCTTGGGTTTTATACTCCCCCCCCCCCCCCTCTATCTCGCGCGTTCAGATTTCCGGTTGGTAGATCTTCCTCTCGTACCTACTGAATGATTCGCCAATAATATTTTGAATCATGACTCGTTTTTCCCACCCTATGGCTTTGAACACAATAAAGGGTAATTTTCTGGGAAATCCTTTTACAATAAACCCTTCTCTCCACGTTGTGTGATTTTTTGTTTCGGAGCTCCTAGGACATCTAGGATAGGTATTTAATGTCTTTCGTGGTAACTTTCGGTTCTTTTAGGTAAGTTGTGGAAGAATTTCTCTGTATCTCTTAGACGTCTGAAGGACACGCCCAGTCTAAACTATCCTGAATTAGTCCCCACTATGATCCTAATTATATACACTGCTCCAATATTCACATAATGAGGACTGTTGTTATTACTCTCGCTAGGCTGTAAAATTGATCTCTCTCCCTCTACGTCCTGATTAGTTTTAATGTACATACCTGAAATATTTCATTTGGATAATTGGCGATTTCCCTGCACCGCTTTCCATGGCTAGATCCTATACATTATCGTGATAATATGTTCTGTTGTTAGTAAACACAAATTTATACCTAGAATGAAAGTATAAAGACGGAATAGAGGATAGAATGAATGGTGATGTGGAAGAAATTCTTTGCAAGCTAGTACTGGCTCCTCCACTTGACCAAATTACCTAGGTGGTCAGCTCTCAGGACGACCCGCCGACCAATGCATGATGAGGCTTTACCCATGGCACCCGGAAAATCTCTTGACGATAAACCAGATACCCGGACCCCTTCATAACAAAAGAATAACGACGCGCCTTCACCCTTTCCCGGTCAGCTCCAGTATCGAACACCTCCGGAACTACTTTACTGACTCTAGAAGGGGTAATCTATTTCGTCTCTTAACAAGACTCTACTTATTTTATTTTATTTATTGGGGAAAATCAACAGATATTTTACACTTATAATAATAACATTAATAATACACATAATATCCAACAACAGATTTTCACACAAGTAATTAAAATAATAATGAAAAAGTTAAAAAAAAGTAAGGGTCCTGTACTCGTAAGAAGTTAACAAAATTATATCCTTGAAAATTGAAAAAAAAAGATATAAAAACACAATATAAACTATAATATAAACTAATAATCTGCTTACTAAATTTCAAAACATAAAGTAATCAGAGTCAGATATCTATTCTCACTCCACAACAGCAATAATAATAATATGTACATACCTACAACCCAGAGTGAACACAATAGTAAGTTTACTATCAAGTAGAACACCTCTATCACGAATTTGAGTAACCCTTTTGAGTGATTGGTTCGCTGTAAGGTAGTTATGGTCAAATTTTATTTTATTTCTAGTGAAGGTAATCACATAACATTTAGAAGTGTTCATGTTGAGATGATTAATTATACAGTAGTCATTAAGTCTATAAAGATCTTCCTTTAATTTAATGCAGTCGATGATAGAGTTAATCGGAAGATATATTTTCATATCATCAGCGAAGAGTAGAACTTTTGCATAATTAAAGCATAACTTTTGCATAATTAATGTCGTTGATGAAAATTGTAAATAGTAACGGTCCCAGGTGAGATCCTTGGGGTACAACGGAAGGTATATTTACAAACTCAGAGATGAAATCATTAATTGTTACTCCTTGAGTGCGCCCATCAAGATAAGAGACTAACCATCGATACAAATCCCCATGAATTCCCAAAGCCAGTAATTTGGATAAAATAAGATTGTAATCAATTTTATCAAACGTTTTCGAGAAGTCTGTATAGATTACGTCAACTTGGATTTGATCGTCCATTGATTTCGTAATATTTTCAATGAATATGGCAAGATTAGAGACAACCGATCTTTTTTTCATAAAGCCATGTTGGTTTACGAGTATTACAGACTGGACGCAGTTAAAAAGTTCTTCGTGAACAATTTTTTCAAAAATTTTACTGAAAATTGGTAACTTAGATATAGGACGATAGTTCTGGACATCATTTTTAGCCCCAGACTTAAATACTGGTGTGATAAGAGCACACTTTCAACGATCCAGAAAGATACCTTCTTTCAATGAGGATTGAAAGAGCAATAATAAGGGCTTCGAGATTACCTTGCTACACATTTTGATAAAGAATGCTGGAATTTTACCACTACCCGCACCCAATGAGTTAGAAAGAGTATCAATTATTTTTTTCTATTTTTTCTTTGAAACTGATACCGAAGAGATGTTAACTTGATTATTTATATGATGGTTGGTAGAGTGTACATCTGAGGTAGTGTTATAATTAAAGGTGGAGATGAAGTGCTGTGAGAACAGGTTGCATATTGCAAAAGGATGCACAGCAGTAACGTCGCCCAGTTTCATTACATGTGTAATGGTCCGACACTCAATTTTTCAATTTTTTTTTCAATTTAATTTATTTTATTCTTTCAAAAACATTACAAAATTTAAAATTTCAATGCGTTTTTAAAATACATTTGTAACAGTATTACATTAAACATAAATATAAATGGTAAGCAAAAAAAAACTATATGAGCATCAATTGAGCTTGCCCTTTAAAGGCAGCTTCACTGACGCTAAATATGTCGATATCCGAATTAATTCTGTTCAACAGCAAAATTGCTCTCCCGATCGGCATGACCATTGGCAAGTTAGTCCTGCAGGCCGGAAGATAGAACAGCCTATGCTGTCGATGGCGAAGATAACCATCGGGAATATAAAAATGAATATTCTCCAAGATAGCTGAGTTCTCAAGCCATCCACGAATCAATCTGAAGAAATGCGTAGCAATGTGTACATCCCTTCTGACACGTAGATGGTTCATTCCGAGCATACCCAAAAGAAAGTCGGTAGGATAGAGCCACGGGTAATAGCCGTACTCCCTCATGTACAGAAATCTCAGAAATTTTTTCTGAACTCTCTCCAACATGAGGGAATATTTTGCTTGGTGCGGACTCCAAATTATCGACCCACTTTCAAGTCTACTCCTTACTAAGGAATTGAATAGAATTATGAGAACCCGGGTATCTTTAAAATTCCTTGCAGTACGCAGAACAAAGCCCAGCATTCTCAATGAAGTGCTACAAGCCATCTGAATGTGATTATGAAATGTCAGCCTACTATCAAACATGACTCCAAGGTCCTTCATGGTGGAGACACGTTTTAGACTTCGGGCGTCCATCGTATACCGGTAATACCAGGTATGACACGCCCTAGTGAATGACAAAATTAAACATTTAGATATATTGAACTCAATCCGATTTCTTTTACTCCAGTCAATAATTCTATCAATATCTGACTGGAGTCGATTGCAGTCCTCTAGGGTTAGTATTTCTATGAATAGTTTCAGGTCATCAGCAAAAAGAAGAAACCTGGAGTGCAGAATTACTTCTGAAATATCATTAATAAATATGGAAAAAAGGAGTGGGCCTAAATTAGAACCTTGGGGTACTCCTGATCGTACAAAAAATAGAATAGACTGGAATAGTCCATGAGATACAAACTGTTTCCTGTCTGCAAGATAGCTAGCAAAAAAGGTGAGTAGTCTCACTCTTGGCTTTTCACACCAATTGTGATGAACCCTACCTAGCTGATTTACTTTTCTAGGCTTCTACCTCGTAGTTCAAATCTCGTAGCTCCTGTCTCGTAGCCACGCTCATAATCCTACCTTTGTGTCCTACTGATCACACCACTAGGTATGATGGCCTAACTTAACCCTCCTTCCGGTTTGTTTCTACCTCAGGCTAGTAATTTTCAAACCCCTATACCTTTATAATCTAGCTAAACCTACCCTATCTTCTTAAATCCCTGCGATTTTCTCACAGTAATCAAGATTTAAGATTTTTGTTCACATTATTTCTATAATCTTCGTTGTTTAATTTTTAGTTTTAGATTTTACATCTGTTTGCATACTTAATATGCACACATATGTAGAGAAGATAATGTATTACGTGTGGTAACCCATATATTCTTTTAGAGAAAGGGTGAGAATTTTCCGATTTATTATTATTATTTTAGTATCTTTTAACCGAGTTTGATAAACCAACCCCGCCTTAAACTTTGTGTCTATTTGATTTCCGTAGGAATTTAGTGTGTTTATTTAATTCTTCCTATCACCGCGGATACATCGATAACATAAAACAACAGTTAATAAATTAAACATTTCAAGAAAGCAAACCTTACCTTACCGGTGTAGGATGATCGTACTCGAGGGTCCAGTTTTCTCAATTGGAGTTCTTGTCTGCAGCTTCTCCTAACATAATGTTTTGTCTTCATAGTTAGTATTCACGAAATTGTTTGAATAGTAAGGATGGATGGATATGAATAGTAAGGATGGATGGATATGGAGGGGATAATATGTTTGCTGAAAAGTCGGCTCCTCCGCTATCCAAGTGAAGACCGATGAACTACAATTACAAACCGGTTTCTCCCAGGTACGTTTGCTAAGCTTATCCTTAAGTCCGAGTTTTACTCTCTTCGACGAGCGTCTCTTGTTACGAAAGGGGCTCTTCACGCCAGATGGGGGAATTCCAAGTCTTCATGCCGTTTTTCTGTCTCACTCCGACTTTCGTCGCCTCCGGATTGAATTTAACTCTACTGATTCTAGAAGGGGTATTTCATGTCTTCCCTTATCATGCCTCTATCCGTTGAATGTGGCGTAAGCTTGTGACGGGCAGATCCTTCCTCCCACGTGACCGACCCAGCGTTACACTCCACCTCTGACTAGCTGACATAAAACGCACCTCGTGAGCCTTATGTTTGCTTTCAGGTTCGACAAGACTTACGGTATGCAAATAACCTGTAGCTTTAATGCCGCGTCAGCGTACTGTCCGCATACGTCCTTCCTCTTCCCCGCATGCCCCAACTCGACAATACCGCCACAAAATCAAAGCCCTCCGTTCGAGAAAGGTTGACACTTACATTTCCAGATGGCTCATACCCACATACAGAAGCCTTGAAGCTTACGTTCAAGAAAAGTTAGGATTCAGGACAGTATGAGTATTTGAACACCAGTGTTTTTTAAATGAGGTCACTAGCTCCTCGTGTGTTAGGTATTTAGGATTTTTGGGTATTTATTGGTTTTTGGATACCTACTTGCTATAAGAAAGATTTAAAATGAGGTAAATCAAGTTGTCATTGAATCAATGACCTCCTGAATAATTGTGATGAGCTCTCTTTGAGTTTGAAGCTAGTCGAGGTACTTTACTTTGCGAAATTTTGCATGCTAAAACAATGCTACCTATTGGCGATCGCTCTAGTACAAATAGGTTTGTTTAGAATTGAGTGAATTTAACGTCAATGTCGTCTTCACATTTTGACCGCAGATTTCGTCGCAAGCTATAATTGATAAACTTGTCCCTGACGTTAAAGCTTTGTTTTGTTTATTCGTTAATGAATTTAGGTGACTGGGTCAATGGGTGGCATTGAACTCAAATCGAAATTTTTGGTACACTATTGAAGGTCATATAACCATACCCTAATCGTGCTAGTGAAAAGAAGCGATAAGTATTTACTTTGCAAATACGCTAAGATACCAAAATTGATTTAGTGATGCGTTTCTATCTAATTATGTGTTAAGTATTTGTTTAGCAACATTTCATTCTGTATGGGAGGTGTGACATGCGAATGCTAATAATTGGTTAGTTATTTATTTACCCTTACTTGGTATCACGTTCATCAATGTCAGATTACCCACAGGAACCTGTAAAAACTTAAATATTGTAAGGACTCACCAAGCTCTAATGTCTTAATTTCAGCTCCACCGGGTTACTATCATCGGCAAGAAATTTATTAGAGCATCCAGACTACCTGTGTAATTTATCGCACTTTTATTTCGACTTTCCACTTTTAACGATTTAATCCTACAAGATCCGTAATTCATCTCCTTCCTTTCTCCCTTGAATAGATCTCTGATGTAAAAATTCCTCACGTTTTCCTTTAATATCTGCCGTTATTATTGAAGAAGAACGATTCTATCTAATTAACCCCGACAATCCTTACCTCCCTCCCCCTTCCTTCCATATTTGATTTCAATCTAAAGAGGGGAATCGATTCTTAATAATCGTTTGCTCGAATATTATTTTATTATGTGGTAAATAACTATACTTATTTTATCTTTAATGAATTAATTTATTTATTTGAATTTTCTTTAAATTTGTATTATTCCACTTTATAAAAATATTTAAGCTCTATTTATTTTTTCTCAATTTAAATAATAGTTTTTTTTTTATAACAACTAAAGATTTTCTTTAAATTTGAATTATTCTACTTTGTAACAATATTTAAGGTTTATTTGTTGTTTTTTTTCCGCTTTTAAATTATAGTTCTCTTATAATAAACTAAATATTAGTCGTCACTCAAATTACAACAAAACTGAAAGAACCACTTTCACTTTATTTTATAACACTTTCGTTTAGCAACAAATTAATAATTTGGATTATTTATTAGAACTTCGGGTTAATTATTTTCCAGATTTCGGATCATTTATAATTATTACTTGTCATCTAACGATAATTAATACCTCGTAATAAAATTTCCAACTTTCGACTTAAACGTAATTTTTTTATTTAATAAAACTAATTAGACTGTAATTTTCTTTATTTAACCTCGGACTAAATAACTTTATTTTAACCTTCACTGAACAGATTTTAATCAATTCAAACACACTCTATTAAACTCCTTCCGCATTGAATTTGTAATTAATTAATTAATTATTAGATTTTTTTGAATCGGAGAGTATTGCAAACACTGATTTTTAGATTTTTTATATTTTTGAATGTAGCTATTACTTTGTGGTTATCCATTATAGAATAATGAAATAATTTTACTTTGTATAAACCACTTATTTGTTGTGCAAATCCGACCGGTTTCGGAACAAACGATCCTTCGTCAGGGAAAGCTTATACTAATTTGACAGTTTCGAACAATGTTTTATTATGGTAGGGGTGGAGCTGTTGCTAGATAATAATGTAGATTGGGTAGGTAGGTATTAGTGTAGAGTGGGTGGGTAGGGGAACAAATCCATGATTGTGCTATATGACAATATTTTTTGTTTGTTGATAATAGATTCATTATTTTTAAGGGATTTTTTAATTTCCAAGGCTTCTAAGTTATCTAAACGTTTTCCTTTATGATTAATATGAAGAATATTTATCCCTGTATTTTTTTCAAACTACCTTCCATTCCATGATACACTGCTTAGTAAATGTCCCAATGTCTAATAATAATTTCCTTTCTGAACTTTCAATAATAAAACAAATTGCTATAAATAACGGATATGAACCAAAATTAATTGATAACATCCTAAATAAAAAACTTATCAAAATTTCAAAAAATAAATGTCTATACAATTCTAATAATATTAATGATAAAGAATGGCGTAAAATTTTGAATATTAATAATTTTTCAGTTCAATGTTGCAAAAATCTTCCTTCTAATATTAAACCAGCGTTTTATACAAGAAATAATATCGGTAATTTTTTGAGAAATACTAAAGATAAAGACCATAAATTGACTAATTTCTGAATATATAAACTCAAATGCAATGATTGTCCCTCATTTTATATTGGAAAAACCACTCGTAATTTTGAAATCAGAATCAAAGAACATTTAAGGTGTCTTAATAATAATAATTTTTCTGAGTTTGCTAACCATATCATTGAAAATAACCATAGTTTTGAAAAAAATACAGGGATAAATATTCTTCATATTAATCATAAAGTAAAACGTTTAGATAACTTAGAAGCCTTGGAAATTAAAAAATCCCTTAAAAATAATGAATCTATTATCAACAAACAAAAAATATTGTCATATAGCCCAATCATGGATTTGTTCCCCTACCCACCCACTCTACACTAATACCTACCTACCCAATCTACATTTTTATCTAGCAACAGCTCCACCCCTACCATAATAAAACATTGTTCGTAACTGTCAAATTAGTATTAGCTTTCCCTGACGAAGGAACGTTTGTTCCGAAACCGGTCGGATTTGCACATCAAATAAGTGGTTTATACAAAGTAAAATTATTTCATTATACTGATTTTTAGATTTATTATAAGATCATACACTCCGTTAAATTGCACAATTAATCCTATTCGGACACTTCACTCTCTATTTTATCACTGAGTTTTTAAGTATAGACTGACTCTATTTTTCCACTGTATGTTTAAAGTATAAAAACTGATTCTAGACTCTAATTAATTACCAGGGTAATTCTCACGACATGCGCGACGTTTTAAGCAACCTTGCCAGTTGTCGAAGGACTCCCGAATCATCCCAAACACGCTATTTTATACCCATCACAGCTCCAAAAGGGCATAATCGTATTTTCCTTGACAAGAAAATATAATCTGTAATAGCTCGAATTTTTTTGAAATCCCCATCTCGTTATGCTTTGTTCCTACATAAGATCTTTCGAGTTTTCGTCTTCGTAATTCTGGGTTCGTCCCACAACTTTGTCTCGCTTCCCTAAGGTTTATAGTCCCGGACTTAGAAAGCTGCCATCCAGTTTGCCCAGTTTCCGCATGTCTTCTGTCTTCATAATATATTTTATAAACATGGTTTAAATCTTGTTTTTTTTTCTCAATTTGAAACATGCCCATAAGTGATCTGCTCAAACTGTATTTTAATTGGCATAAATATTTGGGAAAACGTAGATTCTTCAGTCTCCTAGTTTTAAACGCTAATTTTCCTCTATGAATTTCCACGAAAATTTTTTCTTTTCCCCTAGTCTACGTAAGCAATTATGTCTCAAAACCGTATTTTCATTATTTATGTGGCATATTTAACTTTTCCCTTTTCCCACCTAAATTTCCTTCAAGTAACGGTGTTTTAGCAACTATTCTTAAATGATTTTCCCTTCGTTGTTCATAAGGAATCATATCCTGGTTCCGTATCTACTCTACTTACAACGTTTTGAGTTTTTCCCATTTCCTTATCTGAGTTTTCCGGTTATGTCGGTTTTTCGTTCTCTCCCCCTCCCTAATTCATGATCCCTTATTGAAATTTGACGTTTGCCTTTTTGCCGTGATTCTATCTCCACGCTAAAATCCTATTTCCCCTTTTTGATATATTATTTATGGTGTTTTTCTTCCCCATTTCCCATTTCTACACTGGAATGTCTGTCAAGTTAACTACTTCGATCAAATTCCGCCCAATTTTCTATCTCTCTCTTACTCAAAATCCCATAAACTGTAAGCTCTGACGTTTGTATACATTATAATTTCTACATACCTGGCAATAAATCCATTTTTATGTGTTTGTAATTAAGTTTTATGAAAATTCTATAATCTAAATACCACGTAAGAGCAATGTTAATTTTTATGACCCTTTTTAATAGCTAATGGTGTTAATCTAAACAATTTCCATGTTCGAAAATTCCTTGTTTATATCAACAATATACATGTGGGGTCGACAACCGTTGTAATGTCTCATTTTCCCTCACAGTCTCGTGTAACTTTATGTTATGATCCCTATTTTAATTACGTAAAATGACTCCTTTTTATGAATTAAATCTATCGCAATGTTTGCAGTATTTCCACCCCCCCCCCTAGGTATGCTATTCCAATTTCTTTCCAAGCACCTGCTACTGCACCAAACCTTTTTTTCGTCCCCTTGTTCAATCGTTAAACTCTAAATTTTTTTGAAATTTTCCTTCCCAATTCGCTTTCCTAATCTCTCCGTTCCGTCTAGAATTGATAACAATAATTTTCCATTGTGTTATGTATATTCATTTTCCTTTCTTACGTTTTTTCCTCGAATTTGGCATCTCGGCCGTCATATGTAGTTATTCTTTAATTGAGAATCCTCCGGCAAGCATGCCCCCTCGTTCCCGCGTTTTCTACTCAATATATTACTGATAAAAAATTTTATCGTTATCCAAGTGTGTTTTTCCGCAACTAAAAAGGCTCTAATGCATTCGAAAACTAAGGTTCCCGATCCCCTGAATGTGCTCGTTTTTAATAACATTACTCGGGTTCGTTGTACTAAAGTCCTTGAAGAATTCGATATTTATCTCTTAGTTCATTCAACTCTGATCTCTGTGGGAACGTCAAGACCATTAATTACCTCACTAATCACTCAGGCCAAAGTCCAATCTATTGTGTTCATAATGGGCACGGCCCTCTCCTTGCTGATAGGCTGAGTTGATTTTTAATTGCTTTTCCTGCTATTTAATTGGTTGTCTCAACTCTCGCGTTTAAAATCGGCCCCAAGCCTAGGATTCCCGTTAAATCTCGATCTCATCACCATCTGTGTGTAATCTAAGGCAACTATCAATCATCAACCAACTTAACAATACCTCTTTTTTCGAGCAAGTTTTGAATTTGACCATACAGATGTCGTAGTGCTGCGCTTTTCATCTTAAAAAAAAATTTCTTGTAGGCTTTCTCGCAGATAGGAGGTTACCATTCATCACACATGAGGTAAACTAGAATTATTTCATATTTGTAAAAAGCATTAACTTTGTGGCTCGCCATAATTTATAATATAAAACACATATAAATTTGTTATAGACCACTTTTATTTTATACACACTCTACCGGTTTCGGAAGCACCCTTCCTTCGTCAGGAGAATATTATAACTAAACTATGATACAGAATGTTGACAGATACATTGACATTTTGATGTTCATTCAGTACATGAAACGTCAAACGTATTTTGAAAACGTCTACAATAATAAACCTAAAAGTGCGATAAAAAGTGAAGTAGGCCATTACAACCAGTGCAGTCCTACGCAGTTTTTAACGCGCTATCGACGGGTGTTTATGCCCTCTAATTTTTTCCACACGGAAGTATCAAAATATGTGTTTAAACAAGTTACAAAAACAAAACGGTTTCTATTTAGTGCGATAATAAAGACAATAAGTAACTCGACGCGCTGTATGCATGAACCATCACACAAACAAATACGAGTGTTCTTACCGGGACTCCAACTAGCGCCGGTGGCTTTATGGACTAATGCGTTGGAATTACTTTTTGCCCAATTTAAGTGAATAGCTGCCACACTCAGTTCGAATCCCACACCGGCGAAAATTTTTATTTTTTAATTTTTTATTCTTAATGAATTTCTTCTTTGTTTTTAATAAGCCATGTAAATTCCGAAGCCAAAAATGACGGTAGCAAGCTGTATAAATGAACTAAAGAGTGAGGTTTCGAAAATTCAGACAGTCAAGGACCAAAAAACAAAAAAATACTATTGAACTCATAATAACGAGGTTGGAAGATGCAATTAACAAAGAGAATCTCTCATTACAGGAAAAAATTATCGAATTACAAGAAAATTTAATCCAGAGTGATAGAAAATATATCAGTAACTTAGAAAAATTCCATAATCTCGAAAACAAAGCAACTACGAAAAGTTACGCTAGCATCGCCAGTGGAAAATACGCGACACCTAAAACTCCAGTTTTCCCCGTTATAATAAAAACTAAAAATGAAAACGAAGACATAAAAGAGACCATCATAAAGAACGTCAAAATATCTAAACTGGGAATCGGAGTAAGCAGCATCAGGAAGACATAAAAAAATGAATTAATTATACATCTACAAAAAGCGGATGATATGGCCATCAAAAATGAAATTGCAAAGTTAAAACTTGAAGGAATACACGTTGAAAACATTGATAAAAAAAGACCGTGCATGATCTTTAAAGGAATAGACGAAAAATATACACAAGAAGAATTTATATCAGATTTGATTCTGCAAAATGAAGACATAAAAATTATTTACGAAATGGACCCAAACCAGATAAAATACAAAGGAACCATACAAATTAAAAAATTTAAACAAAAAAATATAATTCTCGAAACCAGTGGAGATCTCAGAAATCTTCTAATCTCGAAAAAAAGCGTAAACCTTGGATTTTACCAAATTAAAGTAGAGGATTGCAACCCCCTAATGCAGTGTTACCATTGCCAAAAATATGGTCACACAGCAATGCGTTGCCTCCAACCACCGAACAAACCAATATGCCTTCATTGTGCGGGTGAACACAACTTAAAAAACTGCAACAATAAGAACGAAATACCAAAATGCATTAATTGCACAAAACTTAATTTAAAATTTAATACTACGACTCCAACAGACCACAAATCAAATAGTGAAAAATGCAAACACAGATTGAAAATGCTTAACTTTGCTCAAGAAAAAATTAATTATAATTCAAAATGACCGAATACATAGTAAAACAAATTGACGAAAAATACAAAATAAACCAAGAAATATGTCAAAATATTAAAGAAGTTAATAAGTGGTGCGTTACAAACAGTTCCCCCTTTTTATTACTACACATGAACATTCGAAGCATCGTAAAAAACCTTGATGAATTTTTGATAAATATAAATGATCTGTTTTTATCGCCCGCCTGCATAGTGTTAACAGAAACGCACTGTAATAACGATCAACACATTAATGCACTACCCAACTACAAAGGCATCACAACAACAACACCAATTAATAAAAATAGTGGTATAATTATATTTGTTTATGACGAGTGTGAAATTATTAACATTGAAGAAATTTATATACAACATGTAAATTGTCTAAAAATAGATATAAAATTAAAAAACAAATTATACAGAATTATAACAGTGTACAGAACACACAAATCAAATATAACTAACTTCATAAATGAACTATATAAATATCTAAGCAAATTATCGAAAATTCTTACTTTTGTATGTGGTGATTTCAATATAAACATTTCTGCTAACCATAACTCAATAGAAAAAAATAATTTCATTAACATGATGACGCACCTCAACTTTAAATCTTGTATTAATAGTAACACTCAAGAAATTAAAAACCAAACTCCATCATGTATAGACCATATCTGGTGTAATATACATTTAAATGAAATAAAAAATATTAAATCTACTGTTTGGAAAACCAATATATCTGACCATTACGCGTGTCTTATATTACATGAGACAAATAAAAAACTAAACAAAATACCCAAATTAAATCTTCCACATTCTATGAATTCTATTCTAGACTATGAATTATTAAAAAAATCATTAATAAATGAAAAATGGGAAGAAGTTTTAAAAAATAAATGCACCAACCAAAGTGCCTTACTGTTTGAAAAAACTTTAACTAAACACTTTTTAGAAGCAACAAAAACTACACAAATCGTCCCCAATTCAAAAACAAAGAAAATTAAACCATGGATTACTCAAGGATTAATAAAAGCAATTCGAAAAAAAAAACTTTATAAAATAACACAAAGGCCACTAGTTAACAATAAAATTGTACTATATTATAAAAAGTATAAAAATATATTAACTACTCTAATAAGAAAAACGAAAAACGACAATTACTCAAAAATTATAACAGAAGCTAAAGACAATAATAATAAAATATGGTCAACAATAAATGAAATAATAAATAAAAATAAAACATATAAGCACATATCCGAAATATCAGATGGGAAATTAATATATAATGTACAAAATGACACAAAAAAATGTTGTATATTTTAAATAACCATTTTAATAACGTTGGAAAAAACCTAGCAAAATCCATAAATTCGACCAATATATCAAATCCACAACACAGAACACAATGTCAAATAAATAAATTTGAGCCAGTCACAGAAGCCGACATTGACAGAACTATTTCGGAACTAAAAGGAGGTTCTGCCCCCGGCTTTGATAACATGGATGCTAAGACAATAAAAGCGATGAAAACATACTTAATTCTCCCAATAACACAAATAATAAACCTAAGTCTAGCAAATGGCGAATTTCCCAATAATTACAAAAGAGCTATTATAACTCCCATTTATAAAACAGACTGTCCTAAAGACCCACAAAATTACCGCCCGATTTCCCTTCTATCAAATATATCAAAAATATATGAGAAAATTGTAAAAAAACAAATTTGGACATTCTTAGATGAAAATAAAATAATTAATGATAATCAATTCGGCTTCAAAAAAAATACAAGTACTCAGGACGCGATAGCAAAAATAACCAACAATTTATATACGGCCCTAGATTCCGATAAAAAATGTATCGGAATATTTATAGACTTGAAAAAAGCTTTCGACAGCATATCACATTAAAAATAAATAAATAAATTAAAATCTATAGGAATTATTGGGAAAGTCTTAGCATGGATAGTTAGTTATTTACATGAAAGACCACAACAAGTAAAATTACTAAATCAAGTCAGCGATTCAAAATATAGCGATTTTTCAATACCCCAAGGTACAGTTTTGGGACCATTGTTATTTATTATATATGTCAATGATATATTCAATATTTCTAAATATGGAGACATTGTCTCCTACGCTGACGACACAGTCCTACTACTAAAAGCAAACACCTGGTCTGAATTAAACAAAATTGCAAATACAGATATCAATGCACTAAAATTATTGTTTGATAAAAACCTGTTGACTTTAAATTCTTAAAAAACCTATTCTTTGCCATTTTTCATTAAAAAACAAGAAACACCTAAAGAAATAAACTTAATAATCCACTCTGTGACAAATACAGAAAACCACAAATATAATATATCATGTTCAAAAATAGAAAGCAAAACTGATATTAAGTACCTGGGCATAACAATAGACCAGCGTTTAAAATGGTCTCCACACATAAATATTCTGAACAACAGAATAAGGAAACTAACATATATTTAGATGTTTAAGAGATATTTTAAACGAAAAATTACTTAGAACCACATACTTCGCTTTCTGTCAATCAATTATACAATACGGCATTATAGGATGGGGCGGTATATATACAAATCAAACACAAACAATTTACATATCACAAAAACTAATAATAAAAACAATTTAAAAAAAACCCTACTCATATTCGTCAGAACTTTTATTCAAACAACTTAAGGTCAGAAAATTAAGTGCATTATACTTTTATCATGCAACATTACAAATTTATAAAGAATATTAAAAATCAAGTTGCACCATTTAAAAATAACAGAAGTCTTAGACAAACATCAATACTTCCCACTCCAAAATATAAAAAAAAAATTGGACAATTGAGTCATAAATATCTCCGAGCAAATTTTTTTAATTCATTACCAGAAAAAATTAGAAACATGAATACCAATATAAAAAATTTTAAAACTCACCTTAAAAATTATACTGAAAACTTAAACTGAATGATATAAAAAAAGCAATACAATAACACCCCCCATACACACAAGCCTTGCTTAATTATGAGGGTACATCAAAAAAAAAATATATATATACAAATCAGGTGTTTGAGTGAGAGGTAGGCAAAGGGGTGGGGGTAATTAGGGGATTTCCGGAAAGAACAGAGCGGTTAATTGGAAAAATATTTAGAATGGGACTGAAAGATAAGTTAATTTGGTTATTCAAAATACTAGCATTATTATTTAGGGATTTTCTGATTTTTAGTGCTTCTAAATTATCTAATTTTTTGCTTTTATTATTACGGTGAAGAATTTTAACCCCTGTGTCCTTATTAAAAGTGTGATCAATAATAAAAGCAAAAAATTAGATAATTTAGAAGCACTAGAAATCAAAAAATCCCTAAATAATAATGCTAGTACAGGGTGTCCGGTGGCAGAATTAGGATTTAAAACTTAAATAAAAAATAAACTGCTTATCATATACATTTATTTAAATAACTGTTACAAAGAGGAGAAGTGCGGATTTTATTTCTTAAAAATTATTTCGTCTAAATGTAGACCATCACGTCGGATACACTCTTGGAATCTGGCCCCAGTATTTCGTGCCACTCGCTGGAGAAGTGACATCGGGATACCATTAACTTCGCGAATTATATATTTTCTTTTAGTTCAGAGATGGTCGCAGGGTCGGTTTCATACACTTTACTTTTGAGGTACCCCCACAGAAAAAAAGTTCATAGGACTGAGATCTGGTGACCCCCTTGGCCAGGGGATGTCACCGAAACGGCTGATCATTTTTTTAGGGAACAAATCACAAAGTAGCGCCATCGTCTCTCTAGCAGTATGAGGCGTGGCGCCATCTTGCTGAAAACATGCGTGTGAATTGGAGGCAGGATGTTCTCTCATTTTTGGCAAAAAATAATCGTTAAGCATGCCCCGATAAAAAAACCCGTTCACAGTAATGGCTTGCCTTCGATGATTTTCAAAAAAATAAGGTCCGATTATTCCACAGCTAGACAATGCACACCAAACCGTCACTTCGGGACTGTGAAGTGGCTGTTGATGTTTTAAACGTGGGTTCTGTTCTTTAGGTGACCAATAACGACAATTCTGTTTATTTACACTTCCATTTAAATGAAAATGGGCTTTATCACTCCAAAAGATAGTGTTTACCTTACGAAATCGCTCTAACATTGTCTCGTAGGAAATTTTACGTAAATTGTAATTATTAGGTTTAAGCGCTTGCACAATTTGAATCTTAAAAGGATGAAATTTAAGGTCCTTCTTCAATATTTCGTGCACAATAGTTTTTGGAAGCCCTAAGATAGCCGCTCTCTTGCGCACGGACTGACGCGAATTATCGCTCAAACTGTTCGTGACGAGTTCGATGTTTTAATTTGTTCTAGACGTCCTCCTGGGCCCCAGCCGTGAGTCGTTTGCTGCCGAATATCTTGCCCGGAACCTCCGAACACATGATCGAATCAAATCTTTACTTGGAGCATCACGTAAACGTCGAATACTGTAACGCGTACTAAATCTTCGACGCGCAATTGCATACGAATCGTTAGCCTTGAAATAGGCTCCGATTACGAAGGCACGCTACTCTCCTGCCCACTGCGACATCGTGACAGATCGTGATTAAATAATCCGCATGAACGACAAAGCTAACACGCCCCCCTCCCCGCTCGTCCGCTTAGTCGTTACAGAGAAATTCGAAATTTAAAACCTAATTCTGCCACCGGACACCCTGTATTTTGAATAACCAAATTAACTTATCTTTCAGTCCCATTCTAAATATTTTTCCAATTAACCGCTCTGTTCTTTCCGGAAATCCCCTAATTACCCCCACCCCTTTGCCTACCTCTCACTCAAACACCTGATTTGTATATCTGTCAACATTCTGTATCATAGTTTACTTATAATATTCTCCTGACGAAGGAAGGGTGCTTCCGAAACCGGTAGAGTGAGTATAAAATAAAAGTGGTCTACAACAAATTTATATGTGTTTTATATTGTAGAATTATTTCTTTTTCCTTTAACGTAAGACCAGAATTTTTTGGGGTCACGGTATATTAAGTTCAGCGTTTGTTATAGATTGCTTAAGACATTCCCTAGACATTTTCTTCTGCCTTGATCGAAGGATACAGAATTCATGGTAGTCTAAAGGATTGGACCACTTTTTACATATTTTGAACACTTTATATTTTTTTTTAGTCAGTTTTATCAGAGCTGGACTGAACCAATAGGGATAAGAGTTGTTAATATGAACATCCTTTGATGGGACGTTTAAATGAATGATTTCATATAATATAACATAAAAACTACAATGACATTATTAGTTGATAAATTTAAGAATTCAGCATCCCAATCAATACTACTGAGGATGTTAGTTATTGTTTCAAAATTAGCTTTCCTAAAGAGATTGATTGTCCGTTTATTGTTCACCATAGGGGTTTCCAGAGCTATGTTTATGTCAAAGAGAATGGCTTAATGATGTTTACATTCCGGCGTAAGATACTGGTCAGTATTTGATACGTTAAGAGGGGTCGAACTAAAAACAAGGTCTAGGAATTTATAATTATTATTCGGAAAGGTGCAATACTGCGATAGATCTGTAAATGAAAGAGTGTCAGATAGTTTTGAGATAATTTCAGATTGATAACCATTCATAATTTGCATACTGTTTCCATTATTAAGAGACCAGTTAATTATTGGTAAGTTAAAATCACCCGAGATCACAAAATGATCGTCATAATGAAGTGCTCTAAGTTCACATAATTTATTCATGAATTCATTAATGCTATGAGAGTGATTGACTCCTGGTGGTATGTACACACAACATAAATGAATTTTTATGATATTCTTGATCAAAACAGTCACTCATATATCTTCTGCATTCGTGACCCATTCATTACGTTCGTGAGCTACGAGGTGCTTCTTCAGAGCAATCAGTACACCTCCTCCTCGTTTTTGTTCTTTGCGGTCACGCCTAAATACCAGGTAGCGGTTGTCAAATAGCTGGCAATGCTATCTAAAAGCCAAGTTTCTGTTATCATTATAATATCAAAGTCGTTATTGGTAACATTAAAATAAAAAACTATTTGTTTTGGATCGCAGTCCAGTTACATTTTGGTAATAAACATTCAACATTTTGGTTCATTCATTTCATAAAATATTACATTTTTAAAAGAGTTGTAGGCATGTTGAAGTACATTGTAGGTATTAGAGTGTTGTTGTAGTAAAGCAGAAAAAAAAGAAAACTTAAACAGAGAAATGTTGGTATTATAAAAATAGTTAATTGTTAGGATTGCTAAAACTAAAAGAGATTTCAGCAAAAAACCTTAATCAAATCCGATTCCAAAGTTACTTGAATAATGGGAGTGGATTCATTTTTTCGGATAAATTTTTTTTCAAACTTGATCCACCTGAATTTAAAGTTTTTTTCTTTGCATAAGTCTACTCACGGTACAAGTGGCGTAAGCTTGTGATAGGCAGATCCATCCTCCCACGTGACCGACCTAGCGTTACACTCCACCTCCAGGAGCTGACATAATCCTCACTTCGTGGGCATTACGTTTGCTTCTGGGTCGACAGGACTGAAAAATGTGATGATGCTGCAGGGTTTCGTCCCACAGATGACCTGCTGGTGCGCATCTCCATACTACCTTGCAGGAAGCGCGAGATGCTGTCGGCCATATCACCTCCGTCTGCGAACCATGCCCTGTCTTACCGTTGGCATCTCATTTCATACGACCTGTCGCGCCCATCCGCTCGACATAGTCCCGCGGAAGGGAATTGCTTCCAGCACCTCGCGAGACCCGATCAGTCTATGATGAGCACCCCCCTCCCTAACATGACAATGTGGGAAGGACCCTTACCACTCGACCACCAATTTCTCACGTAATGTGTAGCCTCGGTGTCACCAATACATTCATCAATCATGAAGAATTTAAAAACGCCTTTCAACAATTAGGAATTCAAAGAAATACAGGATAGTTTTGTTTGGTTTCACTTTTAAAATCGTAAATCTGCTCTTCTGGTCTCTTGTTTAAAGATGTCCAGCTGTTCGGGTTGTAGATAATCGCCTTCAATTTGACATGTCGCACAATCGAGACACTCCCCATTTGGTTGGGTGTATCCTCTATATCGGGTTCACTTTTTTGTATCAGCTCGGCATCAGCCGTGTGCCGGAAAAGGTCACTGTCCAGGGTGGTAACTTTTAACATCTGTGAAATATGCCTAGTACCTATTCTGGGATAAATATTATATCAATCTACTCGACACAGGCACTCATGCAATTAACTGCCCAGGATTCGCGTTCTATTCACCCAACCCGGCAACCAGCAGGACCTGTAATTTATGTTATAGATTTCTTAACTTACCGAGCGCGATTGTCAATAACGACCCTCCCGTCGGGAATGTACTACGACAGTTGTATTTTAACTCCACTTCCCAAACCTCTGTGGAGAAAAAAAACCCTTCCTTCGAAATCTTTATTACTTGTAACTAACATAGCCTAAATGTTGTGAAATTAATTTCCTCCTCTCATAAACTATCAAAGAAGGTACCTTCCATTCATTAACAAATTAAATTTTGTCCCCGTAACGCGTCTGTTGTGACTACTTAGTTTTTCCGTATTCTAATCAATGATTCTGTGGTCCCTGTCTTTTATTACCTAAACACTATCCCCTACTGTAACCGTATTTAATTACGGGGTTTCTCTTTTACCAATTAATTTTTATTATTAGAGTCGTTTTACGCGGTTTATCACTCACTCGTGGATGATTACTGTGGTTTATTTAATATCAATTAATTTTATTGTTATAATCTCGAAGATCTCGTTCAATAAAAATATATTAGTATTATTATTAATTATGACAGGAGTCCAACACTTTAATCAAGTCTCTATTCTAAAATTTAAATGTTTATAGCGCGGCAATCACGAATTTTAACAACGATTATCTGTATTAAGTAAGTAACACAACTTGATTTTTTCTCTTTTTTCTTTGTCTTACACAGGTGTGTCATAATAAATAACTGTAAAATCTTCACTGAAGTTAGTTTCAACAAACAACTGAGCCACAGTGAGCCACAACACTCTTGTTTCCCCGTTTTCGTCCCTTCGAAATTTCACGACCAGCCCGTTTGACGACTCAAAGATATCTCTCCATTAAGATATATTATTATTAATTATGACAGGAGTCCAAAACTTTATCTAGTCTCTATTTCCAAATTTAAATGTTTATTTCGCGGCAATTGCGAATTTTAACAACGGTTATCTTTTTTAGTAGTTAACACAACACCGAACTTCTTTATTTTACACAATAAATTACTGCTAAATTTTCACTGAAGCTAGTTTCAACAAACTATCGGCTCCGTTTTCGCTAAAGTCCCAAGTCCGCCACAACTCTTTTCGTTTCGCGCGTTCAATCCTCTGTTCCCTCACCTTCCAAACTTCCCGACCAACCCGATTAACGACTTGAAACTGTCTGTCCCCTCTTCAATCTTCCCATTTCGTAAGTCCAACCCAAACCTACTTCCCAATGTTTTATACATTTATTTATCACTCATAATTTCTCGGAGTTATGCGAACTGCTCCCAGAAAAAATACTTGAATTTGCAGATAATTTAAAGTTCTGACAGGACATTAATTTTTATTAGTTTCACTAATTAATTTCTTGAATCTCGTGCACGTAAAATCAAGAGATAAATTCAGCTTCAATGTATCGATCTTGACAACCCACTTAAATACAAGACACAAAATCCAATCCGAAACCTTTTTTTTGTCACTAGCGTAACCTATTACTTGCAAAACTCGCCGATTTCAGACGTGTAACCAATCGTTGCCGACTCCGTTCTTTTTCCTACAAAACGCGATTTATGACTCGAGCGAAGTGGTTCCTTCCACTTAAAATTACTATCCCCTAAAACGTGGGACAATAATATTTTGTACTAAATCCACCAAGAGGCATCAGATCTCGCCCTTTCCTGTGATTGATGGGACGCCCCTAATATGGTTCGATACCTATTCTGATTTGTTGAACGCTTTCGTTACCCTAGTAGATAAATCCTTCCTCGACAGGCCAGCCCCAATTGCTCCACATTCCTTTAATTTCGCTTTCGAATCTACCCCACAGGTGTGTCAGCACTATGCTCATATTTGTTATTTTAAAAAAAAATTAATCGCCAACCATCCGGCAAAGCAGATTCATCACAGAGTTGAGCCGTATATGTGTAAATAAATATATAGATAAATAAGTAAATAAATAAATAAATAAATAAATAAATAAATAAATAAATAAATAAATAAATAAATAAATAAATAAATAAATAAATAAATAAATAAATAAATAAATAAATAAATAAATAAATAAATAAATAAATAAATAAATAAATAAATAAATAAATAAATAAATAAATAAATAAATAAATAAATAAATAAATAAATAAATAAATAAATAAATAAATAAATAAATAAATACATAAATAAATAAATAAATAAATAAATAAATAAATAAATAAATAAATTAATAAATAAATAAATAAATAAATAAATAAATAAATAAATAAATAAATAAATAAATAAATAAATAAATAAATAAATAAATAAATAAATAAATAAATAAATAAATAAATAAATAAATAAATAAATAAATAAATAAATAAATAAATAAATAAATAAATAAACAAATAAATAAATAAATAAATAAATAAATAAATACATTAATAAATAATAAATAAATAAATACATAAATAAATAAACAAACAAACAAACAAACAAACAAACCAACAAATAAACAAGCAAGCAAGCAAGCAAGCAAACAAGCAAGTAAGCAAGCAAACAAGCAAGCAAGAATCAAGGAAGCAAGCAAGCAAGCAAACAAGCAAGCAAGAAGCAAGCAAGCAAGCAAACAAACAAACAAACAAATAAAAAAAAAATAAAAAATCAATAAATAAATAACTAAATAAATAAACAAATAAATAAACATTCAAAGGTTGCAAATAACCTAAAATAGTGTATGTGAATTCCTACCATTCTCATATATATGTGGGTATGGTTACTGCAGCCCCGCGAACCATTAATTGAATAATAGCAGTTATAAAACGGTTCCGCAGGTTTTTGCTGCTAGGCCCTACGGATGGTTTTTGGTTCGGCTTCTCCAAGTTTGAGTGTTGGTAATCATTTTATTATTCCGATAACAACTGGTTTAAAAAATAACCAGTTCCTCGGATCCACTTTGATCCATTGGAGGGGACACCACCACTTTCCCAACGGCGTTACAAGGAAACATATGGTTTCCTCCTTCACCGCACACGTCAAGACTCGAACGAAGCTACATTTATTTGAACGACTCTAGACCCTCCAATATCCATGCATACGGGATTAGAAAGCAGTATGCAAGTACTAACATTAACATTATACAAAAGAATAATAAATGTGGCAGCCCGTGGAATAATTCTTCTGCAATATATAGAGAAAAATATATACAGATAAAAGTGTTAGTAAATAAAAAGAGAAAAAAAAGCTGCGCCCGGTTGAGGAAGCCTGGAATAAGAGAAATAACGAAAAAATAAAAGTAACAATGCCTATAATACAAGTATTTCCAAAATAACATAGGGAAAATGAAATGTACAGAAAGAAAAAATTCAGATAAGGTATTCCACAAACCACAAGGCAGTCCCAATGACAATGTGCATGGCTATCGGCCCAACCGCAGACGAAACCCGGAGTCTAAGCCCTTTAGCCGGCTCCAGATCTTGCCCCAAAGAAATATATGTGGGAAAGAAGAGAAAGTTTTTGAAGACTCTGGGGAAAAGACGAGCGTCGGGTTATCGGAGGGGGGGGAGGAAGGACGCAGAGACCAAGCGGCTATTCTTCAGGCCAACGCACGTCATTGGCGGAGGCGCGGGAGGATCGCGGGAAGTGACAGCTGGTCACCGGTACAAAGTTACCGACGCAGGCCATACCGTCATGTTTAATATAATATAGATGCGAGGTAGAAACCACAAAAGCCAGTTACAATAATTATCATATAAAATTACAAATCGAGTAGTAGCTGCCTGCCAGGGGATGCTAATCACGCGATCTGTTAACGGAAGTAGCGCCATCTGTTAGCATTGCTTTAATTCGGTTCAGTTACAAAATAGATCTGTGTACAAACTCCACGTACAAAAACGGTTTTACGTACGGTGCGGCGTCAGAATAGACATGTTAGCCGGATTCTTAAATTTCAACCGAACAGTCTCTGGTCTATTATTACTGTTCGTTACAACATCTCTGCCATAGGTTTCCCCAAGTATTGCGCTTCGTTTGGTGACTTACCAGGGGTGCCCGTGGAAATGGGGTGAGGTGTTCAAACCTTTTCGTCTGCCCACCAGCTGAGAGGCAGGCCGGATCGGAGACTTGTTGAGAGAGACCTTTTAACGACTCCAGCATGACTCTTTAGTTTCAACCCCTTGTACCTACCGCAGTGAGAAATATCCTTACGTCTATTGCTCCTGGACACACTGGCCCTCAGATTCCTACCCACCTTTTCATAAATTCTTCCTTCTTAGAACTTCCTCTCCTTTCTTTCCTTGAAATACCCTCCACTTATTAAAAGCGTGTGCAGCAAATTTAAAAAAAATGTGCATGTTATATACACTTATGTCATTGAAAATTTAAGGTAGTGCAGTGATGGCGGACTTAGCTGGCAGAGGTTTAGAGAGAGAGAACCTGACTGTTTGGACCACCCATTAATCAAGCAATATCACCACAATAGTTAAGTGATCCTACGAGTAATTTTAAAAACTTTTTTATGTTATTGAACAAGAAGATAACACTGATAATCTAAAATGAAAATGAAAAAGAAAACAAAACACAGCAAAAAAATAAAAAAAATAACGGAAGCAGCACAAACCGACGTCTTACCTGGACAAACGCCTTACCAATTCGGCCACTGCCACCTCTTAGTTGAACGTCGTATTAGTCAATCTCATATTCCAAATTTTCAAATTAACAAAATTATCTTCGACTAATTTTTGTTAAAGTTTTAATATTAATTGAAAGATTTAGTTACTTTTTTGTTTGCCAACATTTCGGACAGCGTTACAGTGTCCATCATCAGGGCAGATGATGATAGACACTGTAACGCTGTCCGAAACGTTGGCTTAAGGAGGAGGTAGCGCAACACGACATAACACTAGTGTGGATCGATTTTTTGTTTTTTTGTTTTTCTTAGCAGCGGGGTGTGGAATGGATGCTCTATGGGGATACTTTTAAAAGTCATTATGACAGCATCAAGATATTTCGAGTGCAAGTACTGCCCCAAGTCAATTCAAATTTAACAAAAACAGCGAGAAACTAGAAAAAGAAGGGTATAATCTTTGCTCAATAAAAGTAGTTAAAATATAAAAAAATTAACTTTTCATTTACTTGTAATATTATCTACTAATCAAGAAACAATAAAAGTATCATTGCTACACAAAAAAATCACAAACAATGTTAAAAAATAAAGTCAAAAATCATAAAAGTTATTGTGTTTTATAGTCCTTCTTCGAATTGAACACTGGCGTTATACGACAAGATTCTAGCTTGTTTTGTATCAACCCTTAACGTCTTTCAGGGTCGCAAACAGCAGAGCGTGATACTGTTACCACTTTGATGCATCTTTCCGAGGCTTGCGTGTGACAGGGCATCAATCGGAACTTGCACAAAATATTGAATTCGATAATTTCGTGGTCTGCATGGCATCAATTATTGTCTCGCTAGATGTCAGCTTTGTAAGAGGTGGTTCTGATGGTTTTTTCCAGTAGATCAAGTCAATATAGTCTGCTGCGTTAAATTAAAAGTAGGTAGCTTAAATACTCTTATTGGAGAGAACCCTGACGTACGTTCTCGGATACTTAGAATCCGTCTCAGAACCAACTCTCTAATTTGTCTTCGTTCGTCGTTTAGCGTACTAATAAGTATATTTTCGCTGTAGCCAAAATACCCGTTGCGTTGAATTACGGGATCTACCACCTTTTTCAAATGCTCTGGAAGGTAACGAGATAATTTTGAGGTGTCTCGCCCCGTAAACACACGAAGGTTGTGTTTTTTTTTATTTTAAACCACATCGAAGTACACTCTTAGCATAAATTCAGTCAATACCACCTGTTTTCTGTCGGATTCTTGGTTGAAATGTAAAGTCGGAGAATAGTATTGGCTGTTGTTAACAAACGCAAATGACAGATTTTACCAGGGTTTCTTTTGGCTAAGTTTTCGTTACATTATCCTTCGGCGATTGCTCGGCACATTTCCAATAAATAAAGCTGGTCTGTGCTAAGGTCGTCACGGGATTTTGGAATGTCCGGTAAGTTGCATTCTATTGCTTGAAATTCTATCACAGGAAGATGTTCACAGTTCTTGAGTAACTTTCTTAGTTGGCCGCTAAAGCTTCTAGGACCTGTTGTCGTTCCATCAACGTATTCGAAAAGGTGTCTCAAACTTAACTCCTTGGCATGTATTTGACAGACCAACCACTGAAGTGGACGATGGAGCTTTCCTTCAAGAAGTCGAATAATGCCAGACTTAGTTCCAGTATTAACTGCTGTTCCGTCACATCCGATAGCCACGATGCACGCTAAATCAATGGATTTTGCCACAAAATATGCAAACAATTTGTGAGCTATTGTTTTAGCATCACCGAACTTCACGCCTATGTGGCCAATGTATTGTGAGCCAGGTTCTTTCAAAAGACTGATATGTTCTTCTATCACAACTTTTCCGCGTCCATCCTACATGATTAATGTTTTATCCTTTCAACCTTCAAACGATATGCAAATACACGAATCAAAATGGGGCTGATTGATGGCAGTCAGGCAGTGTGGTGTCCTAGTTTTGGCACGAGCACGTCGAATCTTATTACGATCGATCACGTTTGTTAGATTATCTGTTGTCACTAATCCAATATCTTGCATTGTAGCGCAGACGATGGCAGCACCCGCCCGATCAGAAATACTGTATCGATCCAATGTTCTGGATACAACAGATAGTCTACTGTCTGCTGGATTTATTACATAAGAAGAAGAAGTAGATGAAGCAAAGTATTGTTGGTCAGTTGGAAGATCAACGTTAGTAAAACTTAAAACTGTACTGCGAGATGTGGACGGTTGATCTAAAGATGTTTGTTACGTTTCTTGGTATAATGCGCGAAAGTGGACTCAGCAATTTGTCAAATTTTCGCGGGATTAATAAAAAAATATCAATTTTTTTAAATGTTATTATTTAAGGCGCGGCAATTTTTATTCATTACGAAATGTAAAAGTAAAAATTAAAGTATTCGTATTGACACAAAACTGTTTTAAAAAGGGACAATTTTTACCAGATTGTAAATAATTCAACTGCTTTGTGGCAGTACTTGATATCAAAATTTTAAATTGATATTTTGTATGCTTAATTGTATGTACCTAGAGCATCTATTCCGCACCCCGCGAAAACTGATTTATAAAAAAAAAAAATTCCATACAATGGCGATCCACCCTACATAACACCCCAAATACAAATAACAAAAATACTTTTGGCCGTGAAAATCTAAAATCATATCATTTAGTTACTTGTATTTTTGGATTTACGAGTATTTGTAATATTTACGATTTATTATTCGGGTATCATGCCGTGATTAGGTAATGCAATCCCGATCTCGCGGGATCTAGATCTCGCGAGATCTCGTGACATTTTTCGGGGACAATCCCGAAGCTTAATATGACAAGATCCCGTTCGATATCGACGGGATTGGGTGGCAGTAGTCAGCGACGCTACACACGTCCACTCGGGGCAAACTCATTGAATGAGTCGGAAGAACATTAAGTACTACTGTTGTCGATAATTTATCATTACCTTCGGATCGACGTAGGACTTTTTTATATCCATTAACCAACACCTCTGACATAGCTCATCCCAAGTGGTTCGCTACGAGAGTGGTTGACGGAGTCCCTTTGACTTCTCCGGCCTTACACCTTGCACCACTAGAGGGATGGGTTAATACGTCCACAGCATCCCCAAAGATGACATAGGGTCTGAGGGGAATTATTTTTCTCAGGGCCCCCTGTGTGTGGGAGCTGATGTAAAAAACACCTTCCCTGAAATTCTCTAGCCATCTCCCCCCCCCCCCCCCCCCCCGTAAGTGAAAATATTTTGTAACACCTCGCCCCAAATGAGGTGGGACACCTCAACACCTCATTTCGGTGCCTCATACAAACTCATCCTGATGTCGTGTCCTACCCAACACTACACCACAGCATCATCGACCATCATCAACAACATCACCTCCGTGCATCACTGCCAACACCACTTCTGCTTGCACTAACTACTACTCGTGTCTACACCATCTGACTATTTGCTACGTACCTCAATAAATAAGGACCTTTCATTTCGCCCCCCATCTCTGCCGATCCGGAGTCCGCTCCCTCACTAGCTTTTGCCCCTGGCTTCGCTCGCATAGTATTAGGGGGGGTTCCCACTCCGCCTCCTCCATCTTTCCTATACCCACTCCCCTACCCCCCCCTCTCTCCCACCCCGCATCTTCGCCCTCCCCCCCTCTCCCTCCTCCCCACACCACCACCTCTATACCCATTACATTCATTTTTCAAACAGCTCGCGTGCCACCTATTAAATTAAAGCTTAACATTCAAACACAGTTACGCATTTATAACATAAGAATAGATTAGAATAATTTTAACTATCAAAGGGATCTCCATAGAAACCTTAACAAATAATTAAATGACAGCGCAGGTCAAATAATTACGTATAATTACCAAGCAAGGCTTTGCTTTTCGTCTGGACAATACACGTAAAATAAATAATTTCATAACGCCAGTGCTTATTCATGACGACAGAGCTTACCAATATATATACCCTATGTTACTCGCAAAAAATTTAGCTTTCTATTAGTGAAAGAATTTTTAAAGTCAATTTAGAATTTTTTGCGTGAAAGAGTAACAAACATACATCCATTCAAACTTTTGCCTTTATAATATTAATAGGATTCCAAATCAGAAGGCCAATTCTGCATCTTTATATATCGTTTAGATTGAGTAACGTTAAGAGACAATAAGGAACTCCAGTGGAATATATTATGGCTTTAAAAAAATATGTTCATATGGATCAATAATCGCTGATTCTGAATATATAAGTTTTATTTAATTTTTACTAGCATGTACGCAATACCAACACGTACACATATATACATACATACATACTTGCACGTAAACACACATATATTCTTCTTCCTCACACATGTAAACAATATATACACCTCTATCTGAGTATAAGAAACAGATAACACTAACTAACACTATCACATGCTATGTTTGCACGTCTCGGTTTTTCAATAAAAAAGAATAAATAATAATAAATTTATATCACTATCTGAGTATGTGAAACAAGTTGTAAACACTGTCATATTCACTCATCAGAAGGTCAGCAAGCGCCTTTCTGAAAGTGAGATATTTGGCTTTAGATTTTATTTCAATTGATAAGTTATTAAAAATTTTAGGTGCAAGAAAGTTAAACTGGGACTGTGCCATTGAAGTTTTTGTTGTTAGAATAATATAATTGGATTGGTTGGAATATCTTGTGTTATATTTTGAATCTATAATATTTTTTTTGGTAAATTTGATTTTAAAATAAGAGGTAACATTTTTTACATAATATATGGATTTTATATTAAAAACTTTGAAATCTTTAAATAGGTCCTTCGTGGGGTGTATATAATGTACTTTGTAAATAGTCCGTATTATCATTTTTGCGCTTTTATTAATGGATCTAATACAGTTTTAGATCATCCTCCCCAGACAATTATACCGTACGATAAAATTGATTGATACAGGGAAAAGTATACTGTTCTCAGTGTATTTTTTTAGTATATTGCGCAATGATCTGAAGATATATGCCAGTTTTCGTATACGGCTTATGACATTAATTACATTATCTTCCCATTGAAGTTTATTGTCAATTATTACGCCTAAGTATCTAATGGAATCTACTCGTTCCAATGGATTGCATAGACAGCTGGATATATCACTACAAGAATGTATTTTTAGTACATGATTACTTGAGGGTTGACTTGGATTGTTTGTACTGAATGTTAGATATTTTGTTTTGGTTATATTTAGCGTGAATAAATTATCATTCAGCCATTGCTTAATATTTTGCAAAATTAGTTCCGCTCTATGAAAAGTTTCTACCCATGTTTTACTTTTTAGTACTAGGGCAGTATCATTGGCAAAAGTGATTATGTTGCCATCAATTTGTAATCTACATAAATCATTAATGTATTTGAGAAAAAGTATTGGACCGAGTACACTGTGGTACACCAAAATTGATTCTGATAGGTTGAGACGATTTGTGTAATGGTTACTTAATAACTTGCTTTCTGTCTGTTAGGTAAGATTTGACCAAACAAATTGAACGCAGAGTTTTAAAAAAATTATCGAAAAGTCATTTTTTAATCGGGTCATAGAAACATGCCATCAAGTTGGTATTATTGAATTGTTTAGTGGTGACGTCACTGAACACCGTTAAGTCATTTATGGGAATGTACATAGGTATGACACAGACTTCGTATTAACAACGTTTCATCTTATTCGTTTATTTACATGGTGTTTATAGAGATTAAGTTGTGTTTATTGAAACATTATTTAGGCCAAAATAATTCAGTTTCAAAAATAAAGGAATCTCTTATTAGTTTATCTCTATTATTGAAAATATTCGAAAACTATTGCACAAAAAAATAATAATGCTACTCTAGGGAGAATACTTCGAACTCTGAATTTCAAAATGGTGCCAGTTGAACAGCTGATTGCCTACATTTATAGTAACTTTTCGGGGGTGATGACGTCACACGATTCACTACACATACGGAGGTTTTTGGGGGATCTTGAAAAATTAAAACTTTGACAATTATTTTAACAATAAACTAACTATAAAAATAAATATATATGTGCAGTTATTAAGTTAGAAGGTCATTATTCATAAAAAAATTAAAAAATTGGCCTGGAGTTTCTTATGACTAAAAAAACAGAATCTTTCGGATGTCTGAAGGCGTCCATCGTGGGTTATCCACCATCAAATTTCTGTGATTTTCTATGGCTTTCACCGGCTTGTCTATGCCGTTCGTGTGTTAATGTCAGTTGGCGTGGATTAACTACCTACTTAAAAATAAGAACCACTATTTAACACTAGAAAGACCACGACCGTCACTTTGACGGCTGATCATTTTTTTCAAATACGGAGGCGTTTATGAATACCGTCGTCCCGGGAACCATTTATTGGATTACCAACTCCTCTGCCATAGAACACCCCAAATGGTTGGCTACGTTTGGTGATTTAGCAGGGGTGCTTGGATTCATTTGGTGAGGTTTGCTTAGATCTAGATGGCGAAACGTTTATCTGCCTACTGCGTAGTGGACCGGATCTTGAGACACTGATTGAGGGAGAAATAATCTAGACCTATCCAACAAAACTCTCTCGACCCATCGCCTTGCACCACAGTGGGAGGGATGGATTCATTCGTCCGTTGCTCATGGATACATTAACCAATTTTTCCTATTCACCTCTCATACCCTTTACCATTTTAATTTTTTGTACAAGCATGAGTTATGTTTGTACAATATCGCAAAATCGTATCATATATCGTTTGTATATTATAAAATCAAATGCACTTTCCGCAAACAGGTTTCATACAATTCTCACAAGTGTCACTTATTTGGGTTTTCTTATATTTTATATTAATTTTGCACTGTCGTCTTTCAGAAGTTTTCTTTTCCGGTTTCTTTTGTTTTTTCTTTTACGTTTGATACACAAAGAAAGCCCTGAGGAAAATAATTCCCCTCATGCATATAGATATATTTCCCTCATGTCATATGTCATCTTCGGGGATGTGGAGAGTATTTGTAGGAAAAGGAAGAAGAAAAAGTTCTCGTAAGGAAATGAGTTGTGAGAGGTGGGTAGGAATCTGGGGGTCAGTGTGCTCAAGATTAGCGGACGTACAAATCTATCCCTACCACTGCGGTGAAAGAGAGATAGGTCAAAAGACCTCCATCAAACAATTTCTCCTGATCTGGCTTGCCACAAAGATAATTGGCAGACGCATCGACCGCCAAGATCCGGACAAACCAACTTCATGAACCCGGGCATCCCTGCTAAGTCACCAAATACAGTCATCCTCATGGGGTTACCTGCGGCAGAGGTGTTGTTATCCAATAAATTGTTCTGTTAGTTCTTCAGGAACTAATACAGCTGGACTAACTCTGGTATTTGTATACTAAGTCCTTAGTTCTCCAACAAGCAAAAAAATAAATTTGGACAAGAAATTATTTTTTGTGGTCTTTTTATAAATTATGTACAATTCAACGTACAAAAAAGGTATGTGTAAACTTGGTTGAAGTAGGTTGTAAACTATCTCAGCATAATAGCCCAAACCGTCACATTGACGGCGGCGGTCTTTGTAGGTATAATTCAATATATCTCCAAAAATAAATAAGACTTGTACCTGTTTTTTTCACCAAAGTTGTTAAATCATAAATCATGAAAAGTCAAAAAAATTCAAAACAATAAAATAATTTTTAAGCCTTATATCGTCAAATTACTTCGGGCTGCCGTCAAATTGAAGGCTACGGTCTTTCTAGTGTTAAAGTTACTAGCATACCCGGCCACACGTTGCTGTGGCTTACCCAACCTTTAAAATCAACGCCATCTGTTAATTTCCATCCATATCAAATTCACCCGCCCGCGTGCCAGCTGCCCGGTTCCTGCTGCCTGAATTGAATCTTTGAATTTCTCGACTTTTCTCTACAATAATATGCATGTAATCCTATCCTACTAATATTATAAAGGCGAAAGTTTGTATGGATGTATGTTTGTAACTCTTTCACTACTAAATGGATTTGAAAAATCTTTCACTAATAAAAATCTAATTAATTTATCGATAAGCCGCCGCACTTTTAATAGGCACAGATTTTGGAAAGTACACTATTTTTAAACTTAGTTACCGCAAAAAACGTCGGTTTCAGTCAGGACCGGTGGAAAAATATGCATTTAAACTTACATTTCATAAACAAAAAAATTGGCACGTAATTTCTCGTTACGGCTGACGTTTCGTTTTACTTTATTTTGCATTCTGAACAACTTCCACTATTTTCAGGGTACCAATCGATAAATATTAAAAAGAAGATTGCTATATGGCAAAAATCACACATATTCTAGGAAGGTACTAACTAAAGTTGCACGGTACAAATTTTCAAAATAATTTATGGATAAGCCGCTGTACTTTTAGTAGGTAGAGATTTTGGAAAGTACACTATTTTTAAACTTAGTTACCGTAAAAAACATCGGTTTCAGTCAGGACAAATTTTTATAATATTGAAAAAAGATTGCTATACTGCAAAAATCACACATATTCGAGGAAGGTACTAACTAAAGTTGCACCATACAAATTTTCATGTTCTGAATAAATAATAATTGAGTGTAATTATTTAGGATGAATTAAAATCAACGAACTATACAAATCAACGAAAACCTAAACTCGTTAGGCAAACCCTGCTTGCCCTACAAATCATTCAAAACCTGGGATGTATATCTTGCTTAAAATAAAAAATGCGTGCGTGTTCTTTTATAAACCATTCAAAACCTAAACCCGTTAGAAAAACCCTGTCTGCCCTAAAAACCATTCAAAACCTGGGATGTATATCTTGTTTAAAAGAAAAACGCGTGTTCCTTTATTTATTTTCGTTCTTAGGTTAGGTTAGGTTATTAGGTTAGGTTAAGTTGTAAGGTTCGGTTAGGTTATTGGGTTAGGTTATTAGGTTAGGTTTGGTTAGGTTAGGTTATTAGGTTAGATTAGGTTATTAGGTTAGGTTAGGTTAGGTTAGGTTATTAGGTTAGGTTACGTTAGGTTATTAGGTTAGGTTAGGTTATTAGGTTAGGTTAGGTAAGGTTAAGTTATTAGGTTAAGTTAGGTTAGGTTAGGTTAGGTTGATTAGGTTAGGTTATTAGGTTAGGTTAGGTTAGGTTATTAGGTTAGGTTAGGTTAGGTTAAGTTAGGTTATTAGGTTAGGTGGGTTAGGTTAAGTTAGGTTAGGTTATTAGGTTAGGTTAGGTTAGGTTATTAGGTTAGGTTAGGTTAGGTATATTAAATGAGGCGTTATCCAACGACATTCAGAAATTAATAATTGAGAATTTTGAAGCTGTTTTTATAATAAAATGTATCATTACACATATTCGTTAGACAAGCACTGCTCTCTTTACAAAACGGAAAAGTAGAACGTGTGCGCGTTCTTTTGTATATTTTCGATCATTTTTCTTTTGTTTATGGTTCGTTATTAATTTTGGAAATTGTTTTCGGGAAAATTTAAAATGTCGTGTGAAAATTGTTCCGTAGGTGTTGTCGGATTTCTAAAGATTGTGGAAAATCGGGAAATATTATTAGAATGGCTGAGGAACCATGGAGTTATTACACGCGAAAAACAATGTGAAAAATGCAATAATACCTATGTTTTAAAATCTGACTTTTGATTCGTGTGTACCAAAACAATTACTGTGCAATTAGGGAGAAAAAAGTACATGTAATTTTAGTGTAACGGCGCGGAAAAATACATTTTTCTCTCTCTCGAAACTTAAGTTTAGGGGTAGTTTTAATTTTTTAAATAAATATATAAAAGTGTAGTGGCATGCGGCGTCTGGTCGATAATTTACCGAAAGCTATATTATTTGCGAGATCTATTGGCAATATATATTGGTAATGTCTGGCGTTATGAATAATCTCTGGCGTTATGAATAATTTCTGGCGTTATGAATAATCTCTGGCGTTATGAAATTATTTATCATACCTACGTTTTCTGTCCCTAACAAAATCGATTTATTGCAAACGTCAGAAAAAAAGCAAGCCAATGTCGCCTTTTAAACGATTTTCTTTTTTTTTTAATTAGGCAATTCACCCTAAAAACAGTGCTTTGTTGGCGCCGTACTTAATAACTATCTCTAAAAAAAAATCACCGAAATGTACGTTCGTGCATAAAGGAACGATTGCACCAAATTGGATAATTCTTTTTTTTTGTTCGTTATTTTGTATAAAACTACCGTTGAGTTCTGTCATTTTGAAATTTCTATACAAAATTATAATAGGTGGCACGCGAGTAGTTTGAAAACTGAATGTATCGGGAATGAATGTGTGGAATGCGCGAGGTGAGAGGGGGGAGTGGGAGGGGGGAGGGGGGGTTGGAAGGGGGTTGGTGGAGGGGGATATGGGAGGGGGAAGAGGGTGGGGAGGAGGGGTTAGGGGAGGGAGAGTGGGGAGTGAAGGAAGGGGAAAGGGGAAGGATGGAAGAGGGTGTGGGGAGGGGTAGGGGGTGAGGGGAGGGAATGGTGGAGGGACAGGGGGAGGGGGTTGATGGGGGAGTGGAGAAGAGAGGGAAGGTGGTGGAGGTGGAGTTGGGTAGGAGAAGTGGGTTGGAAGGAAGAGGAAGGTGGAGGGGTGTAGGAAGGTGGGGGAGGTGGTGTGGGGAGAGGAATGGGGTGGGAGAGGGGTGGGTGGAGAAGGAGGGGGAGGGAGAGAGGGGTTGATGGGTGAGTGGAGTGGGTAGAGGGAAGGTGGAGGGGGCGGAGTGGGGGGAAGGGTTAGTGGAGGGGAAGAGGGGGAAGGGGGTTGATGGGTGGAGTGTTGTGGGGGGAAGGGTGGATGGAGGGGGAGGTGGGGGTTGATGAAGGGAGGAGTGGGTGGAGGGGGAGGGGGGTTGATGAAGGGGGAGCGGGTGGAGGGGGAGGGGGGTTGATGAAGAAAGTGGAGTGGGGAGAGGGAAGGTGGAGGAGGTGAAGTTGGGTAGGTGAGGTGGGATGGAAGGAATGGGAAGGTGGAGGGGTGCAGGAAGGTGGAGGGAGGTGGTGTGGGGAGGGGAATTGGGTGGGAGAGGGGTCGGTGGAGAAGGAGGGGAAGGGAGAGGGCGATTGATGGGTGAGTGGAGTGGGGTGAGGGAAGGTGGAGGGGGCGGAGTGGGGGGAGGAGAGGGTGGAGGGGAAGATGGGGAAGGGGATTGATGGGGGGAGTATTAGGGGGGGAGGGGTGGATTGAGGAGGAGGGAGTTTGACGACGGGAGGGGTGGGTGGAGGGGAGGGGGGTTGATGAAGGAATTGGGTGGGGAGAGGGAAGGTGGAGGAGGCGGAGTGGGAAACCCCCAATACCATGCGAGCGAAGCCGCGGGAAAAAGCTAGTATACATATAAACCTTCCTCTTCAACCACTCTATCTATTGGTGAAAACCGCATGAAAATCCGTTGAGTAGTTTAAAAGATCTAAGCGCGTATACAGCGGGAGCGACTTCAGTTTATATTATGTAAAGATTACAACCACTTACATACAAGCGATTTGCGATCTCTGTGGCGTATATGTGGTAAAACCATGTACGTTCGTGTGAGAAGTGTTAAGAGCAGCGCAGAATGCAAGGGTGATTTAAGGGTAATGAGTAAGATTAAGAAAGGGACGTTCAGATGGTTTTCTCCATATAGAACGAATGAAAGGAGTGTGAAGAGAATATACGATGGAAATGTGAATAATAAAAGAAGTCGGGGACGCCCGAGGAAGACATAGCAAGACCAAGTGAATCGAATAGAGTCGGGCCATGCCAAGAATCAGAATAATAGAAATACATGTATGAAACGATGTATGAACGTGAACGAGGCAAGGAATGTGTGCCAAGATCGAATTGTTAGGCGGTCTGTCCTCTCAGTCTAACCCTGCGGGAAACAGCGAGATCGTTAATCAGTTAGTTATTTAATTACTTACAAGCCTAATGACTATACTCTTCTCGTATTAGTTTGATGTTTGTTTGGGATGAAATTCATTCGAAAATTTTTTTGCGACTTCATCTCTTAGCAAGAATTGCACGGCAAAGGTCCACAAAACGACAAGTGTTCTTTGACCTCAAAATAAGATCTTTGTTAATAGACCAATTAATAATAAAACATTTTATAAATTTTCCAGAGAGTTATTGTACCACCCCAACCCATGTCCCGGGAGAATGTATATTGATCACAGAGTGCTCCACTCTGCTCAGCATTCTGCAGAACAGGAGCCGAAGCAAAGATCAGACGCAGATGCTGAGAGACTCACAGTGTGGTGCGCCTCCAAAATCTCGAACAGGTAACTATCCCGTAACTTCAACAAAATAACCACTTTAATTTTTTTACATTAACTTCACACAGGAGGCCCTGAGGAAAATATTTTCCGTCAGGGCATATTATGTCATCTGAGATGCTGTGTGGAGGGTCTTTTCGAGGTGAAGAAGGAATGAACATTGGTCTTGAAGAGACCCATGTTGTAGTAAGGAGGAAACGCAGAAGCCGGCAAATCGTTCCACAGCTGAGCTGTTGAACACAATTGTCAACCTTGTACATATGGTGGGCACTCGTTTGGCGGGTTTCCCGACTATGCACCGGTGCCGAAGAGATCAATGATGCTAGTTCCTCGAAGCATCTTCCATTGTAATACCGGTAGAACAACGATGGCATTCCCACCCGACGCCTATGTTCTAAGGATTGCAATCTGTTAAGATGGGAGAATCTATCAAACGGTCCTCTCGTTTCTGCACAGATTCAAGAGTAGTTTTCAGGTATTTTGAAGCTCCAGACCAGAGGTGGCTGCCAAATGCACTTGTAATTTGTACAGGGTTAGCAGTTGTGTATTATTAAATTATCTGCGGGCCCTGTACAGTACGCTCAGTTTTTGGGAGGCTAACTTTAGGCTGGCTTCGATGGAGCCCCCGTATCTGAGCTGGTCACTTAAAGTTACACCAAGCATATCAACTGAGGGCCTGTTCGGAAGATTTCTTCCGTTGAAGGAGACTAGGTTTTCATTTCGATCCGTTTTAGACGTATTCAGGCATGATTGGGTCTTTGAAACATTCAATGAGATTATTTTTACCCCAAGAGAAAACACTCTCGAGGTAACCGTCCATTCTTTGCTTCAAAGCCCTCCAAGCCGTTAGAGTTTGTGAGCCCTTTGGGGGCTTGTCAAACAAAAAGCTATCATGGACAGTACCGTTATCCGCGTAACAATGAATTGGTGCACTTGAAGGTGCAACATAAACTAAGTCGGAGACAGAACTGATCCCTGTGGGACGCCACCATTTGTCGAGTGTGAGGAAGAGGTATAACCATCGGCTACCGTCTGATTCAATATCTTTGGTCTGAATCGACCTTGTAATAATTCTATCTTTTGATGCTGATTTCTTTTATTTTTCTACTCCTGGGCACTTGGCACCAGTGTGATATTTCGCTCTTCTACCTCTTTTGATTTTTTTTCTATTTTTGGAATTCTTTCATCCCTTCAAGTTTTCTTGAACTTTTCTTTTGGCTCTGATCGATATTTAAATTTTTAAGGCTTTGCATGTGTGTAGTAGGGATGGAAAATTCCTTCCCTACGTCACACAAGCCTTCATGAAAATTGGACCCTTATTTTCTTTGATACTACAGGAAGCTTACTTAAAGCTCCCTTGTACTACATACCTTTAGAGATATATGTACTTAACTAATTAATACGTTATTTACGACCTTGAACGTAAATATTTTCGTATTTATGTTGTAATTAAACTCCATCAAACGTTGTGTAATTTTTTTGATTTATGATATGGGACTTTAATTACTTTCATTCTTTGTGGTAACTTCTTGATTCTAGTCAGAGCGTTGAGTTTCAAACTGTATTGGTCTCTCTCTTGCAAATCTAACTTTAAATAGTTTCTCTAAATGAACTAACTTTCCTCCGTCGCTTATTATGTTTTCCTACATCCTAACGAACTCGTAAATAACCTGTACTAATCGAATTACGCATGTTTAATTGAACAAATAATTAAGTATGACTCAAATGGTTAATTGTTAGTAAATTTGATTATGATTGTTTTGTATCTGCTTGTCATCTCTCCAATCCGATTCAGCTGCTATAAGGTACATATAAAGATGGGTTTAGTAGGTTAATGTAATTAATAGATTGCATATTAGACGAACTCAGAATACCCTTTTTCTGCCGAAAATTTGGCGCCTTCCTCCTACAAGTAAACCAGGTGATCAAATTCTAACTAGAAATTCGCACAATCTTCTGGCGCGGATCGGTTAATTGATACCTAAGTTATCGCGTCCTAACCGTCCTTCCTTATGCCATCATGCACTGCCTTCAGGTCGTCATCCGAGCCTAGATACCCCCAAATTCCTACTCCTCCAAGGTCTACTATTTACTTAGGGCGAACCGGTTTCGTCCTATATGCAATCATATACTCACGGTGTTTTGCAGAGTTACGGGTCGTGAATCCTCCCTCCACGTACAAGAAATGATGTGAGAGTAACTCTGTCGAGTCTAAAACGCTAATTGTAAGCGGGTCCACATCATCCAATGTACAGTACATAGAAAGATATATATGTAAACATACGTTTGGGTAGGATTATAACTCACAATATAAAACTAGCTAGTCTTATATTCCGAGCTCGGATTTCGTGAGAAGGAATTCTCCACAAAACCTTAACCGATGACCGAATATATACATACCAAAAGTGGGAAATATTAATAAATACTAATATAATAAGCAATTATCTCGGTTTGTTCTGGAGTGCCGAAAATTCCAAGCTTTTGATTGATTTGGTTGACAATTTTATTTAAGAGATTGCCATCTCTATTATGTGTTTGGTTAATGGTCCTTGTTTTTTTTTAGGAGCGACCACTGCCTCCTATTGTTAAACTGTTTTCTAAATTTTCCCCCAAGGTTCAACTTTTGGTAAAATTTTTACTATTCCGTGATTTTTCAGTTGTCTCATGTAAATGATTGATACTTTTATTAGGCTATCCCGTGATTCTTCAACTGCTTCTTGTAAATGATTGATGCTTTTTATTAGGCTATCCCGTGATTTTTCAACTGCTTCTTGTAAATGATTGATGCTTTTTATTAGGCTATCCCGTGATTTTTCAACTGCTTCTTGTAAATTATTTATACCTGTAAGAGCAATTATTTCATAATTTTTCCCCGAATTTTTCATGTAGTTCTTTAATAATCTTTTATCTGACTATCCCGTGATTTTCAAATGTTTGATGTACCTATTATTTGACTAGCTTATAATAAATCTATTTATTTTCAATTGTTCAATTCAAAATTTATCTCTTCATGTTCAAGTTAAAGATTGTGTTTACAACCTTTTCTATAATTGTGCAATTTCTTGGCTTTGTCCCATTGTCAAGTTAATATTAATACCTGTCAACTACCTAATAAATATACTATAACCTATATAATAACCTAACTTACTATAATACTAATACCTATCAACCACCTATTAAAGACCCAGGTACATCTTCCTTTAAAAGCATCTGACCCAGTGCCCCAATGACCGAGTTGTTTTATAAACCATTTCAATTATGTAAACATTCCCACTGGCTTCGTGACCTAGATTCCAAACATGAGATGTTTGTTTATTTTTTTTTTTTTTGAACATTCCTAAACGCGAGCTTATATGGTTCTAATTTTTTTTTTTCTTTTGAATTTAATAGTGATAATTTCCTTTTCGCAGAGGTCTAATCTGTTCCCCGATAAATATAATTATAATGCATACATATATATACATATACATTTTGTCTCAATAAATAAATATACTGATATATGTACAATTTTATTATAGTTGAGGTAAATTCTAATATCATAACTCATTTTTTTGATCATTTTATATTAGCTGAAGTTATAATAAATAGTATATATACTAAATAAATACAAAACTTTGACTTGGAAATTTATCAAACACATAACTATTTTAAATAGTTACGGATAAATGCAAAGATAGGTATTCGAGATCGATACCTTTACTTTTTAATATAAGTGTGTTTCTTTTGATTAAACTTTCTTGGGATATATATATACATAAATATACATACTTTATATATAATATTTTAATATAGGTACATATCACATATTAAGCATATAATATTTTGTTATAATAATATAAAATTTTATACCGACGATCAGCTGCCCTCTGCCTCGTTCATGTCTCTAAAAAATTTTATACTTTGTAAGGACTTACCCCAAAAGGTCCACTCCTGTCGGGTTCAACACGACAAACCTTTTATATATTTTTTCTATCTAATTCAGCTATTATCTAACTAAACCTAGATTAATCATCTTTATTCATTATTTCACTATTGCGTTGACTCTAAACTGAATTAATTGATGATTAATCTTTATCAATCAAAATGTATTCCGTTTAAATTATAAATTTTAAGCAACATCCACTTCACGATTATTTACGAAATAAGAAATTTATTATTTTTATTTTTGTTTGTCACCGAACCCTTTTTATTTATTTTGCAGTAAGATAACGTTTTACTATTTATTTAAGCTTTCCGAAATAGTTATTATTATTAAGTTATCACAATCTCATTTAACAACAACTTAATAATTTGTATTATTTATTCTAAAGTCCATATTTATTATTATTATTTTATCTAATACTAGATTAATCCTGTGATAAATTATTATGTTCGATTTGCACTTTATTTATTTATTATCTCTTTTCAATTTGTACTGTTTAAAAAAAAATAATTAATTTAAATATTTGATATTTGCTATAACTCTCGCCGTTTAAACTGGACACATATAATTAATTATCACTTATTTGCATTACATCAATTATCACATAACTTTATTTATTTATTTCACTGATTTTTGTTTTTCACAATTTCCCTAAGTCTCAAAATGTTTATATTTAATGATTGTAAAATCCGAACTTTTCACTACACAAATTGTATTTATTGCAGCACTTTTTAACTTTTCACAATTTAAATTTATGATTTAATCACCTCACTGAATCTAATTAATTATTATTAATGGTACTAATCTCTTACACTGAATTTAATACCAAACTTTAGACACTTAGAACTTTCTGTTAAAATGCATTTTATCTAACACTAGATTATACTAAGTCCGAAATCACTTCTATTGACTTGACTCCAATTATTTCAGAGTCATAAAAATTTTTTAACACTTAGACAATTTTTCAATTAATAACCGCTTTAAACGTCACGTCACGTCTCACAAACTTCCGCTTTTCAAAACCCCCGAAGACTGCCGAAAAATCACTAAGTCCTGTCTTTTAAACCCCTCTCAGGATTAGAATGGCCTATCTAAGCTATCTTTGATCCACGAATTTAATCTCTAACAACTCGAGATTTCATATATCGATTCTGTCATTTTTGTTTAACTGTCGTTAGGTCCACCTTTCATGACTTTGTTCATGCCCTATCTCGTTTAAGCATTTTTCCAGGATCGGACCAGCGATATTACGTCAAAATGCCCCTCATCCCTTTGTCTGTTGGTCATACAAAATAAGCTCAAATATCATGATTTTCGTATCTCTTTTTTCCTCAAAATATAATAGGTACGTCTTCAATAAACTGTACATAATTCTCAATTTTGTATATCGCTACCAGAACATGAACAAATTCAAGCCAAAACCTTTAATATGCGTTTTCCAATTTTCTTTTTCCTAAATTCCTTCTTATTCTTATGCCACCTATATGGATCAATTCAGTTTTAAACTGAATTGTCTCTACTTATGTCGTAGACTTGAATTTTCATATTTTCTCTTATTTCCCTTTTATTCACGATGTTCTTTTTTTGATTTTCCTCATTCATTCTCATGTAACTTTCCACATCCCTATAATTTTTTATATTTCCAGCCGTATTTATTTTATTAATTGTTAATTTAAGATTTTCTTTGCTTTCTTTGGCCGTATCAATTCACCCATAGTTTCACCGTACATTACTCTGATATCCGTATCGTTTTTCGATGTTTGCTGCCTCAATAGAAAATTTCATTTTCTATTTGTTACTAATTAATATATCATTTCCCACATTTTTATAGGAGATACTCCCACTTCGGCCCTTAAATATATGTCAATTTTTATTACGTTCTATGGTTCATCCTCCAAATTCCGTCCCTTTTTCCCCTAAATCCACATTAATTTAAAATTTGACGTCTGTTTATGTCTGGGTTTCCGAGGTGTTGATCAATAACTCAGCTTTTATTCGAGGGTAATAAAATCTAATCGTTTTTAGTTTGAATAAACAGTCCCTATGCCCAATGATAATTTTTATCATCCAAAAAGCCATTAAAATGGTTTTAATCGTCTATAACCATGTTCGTTTTCTGATTGTTTTAATAACAAAATCACGTGTGGGGTCGTCAACTCAAATAATGTTTACGTCTATCATCAAACTTTCCTATCTTCCATAGTACTTTCGTCAAACAATTGACGGAAAACAATTCCTTTTTGTTTGATTTACCTAACGCAATGTAACCAGTATGACCTCCCTATTCCAAATATATAACGATATCTATTTAAACTCGTCTGAAAACGCAAAATTAAGTCGAAATCTTATATTGTTCAATAAACACTTCCGTTTAAACGTCCAGTTTTTCCATTAGATTTCCTTTTCAAATCGTTTTTTTCTGACGTGACAAAAGTGACATTCCAAATTTCCAGCGTTTTTCTTCCTTTTAAATGTAAAATGTACACTTTCCTTTCAATCTGGTCTCCCTGACTTTCTATGTACTCGTTATACGGCTGAATAACCCTACAGTAGCTTTTCTTACGTTTTACACGTCTTTTCTTTAACCTTCCTCTGATCATAATTTTCTTGCTATTTTCTTGCCTAGTTTTTCCAACATAATGTGGATTAATTTGCTCGTTAACGGCGGTTGCCAACACCTTCATTGTACTGATTGTATATCTTAAATTTGGGGTCATCGTATCTAATGCACCGGGCGTGAGACCCTGTTTACATTATAGTGTATTGATCTTTCGGTTGATGACGATATTTTTTTCCATAAATCTCAGGTTAACTGCCTAGTTCAAAGTCCATCTCTTTGTTCAAAATCTGGCTACGCCTTCCATTCTGTGATTGGTTTCATTAGTTATTTATAGCTTTCTGCTTAGACCTGATTGGCTGTTGATTTCAACTATTTATTATTACGCTGATTAATGATGATTTCTAGCACCCTCTGTGTTCTTTTCATCAATACTCATCTCAATCTACTTAATTGTAGATCCCTATCGTCAACAAGAATTCAATTTACTTTGAACCGGTAGATGTCGCAGGTGTATCTGTTTTATAATTAATTGGTATTTTCTTTTTGAATTAAAGTGGGAAGCTACAATATTTTCTTATTTTCACTGTTGGTTAATGCAATTCATCACAACCTCTCCCTCAAAAAGTCAGCAATTAACGTACACCGGGATGCGGGAAGTCCGTAAGAAGGCAGTTTTTTTTTTTACATAAGCTCCACACAGGAGCTCATGTAAAAAATAATCATTTCCCTTAGGGGCTCTGTGATCTTTGGGGATGCTGTGTGGAGGGTTTTTTTTAAGGAAAGGAAGGAGAGGATAGTTCTGGGAAGGAAAAGGGTTTAAGGAGTGGGTAGGAATCTGGGGTTCAGTATATCCTGGTCATCCGCCTCCAAGACCTGGACAAACCTCACCCCATGAACCCGGGCACCCCTGCTAAATCTTTTTTGATAAGTCCTCGGTACCAAACCCGGTCAAAGGCCTTGGAAATATCAGTGCAACCGTTTGGGTCTCACCGAAACTTTCAATATATGTCTTAAGGAGATCCTGGTTGTAAAAGAAAAAAAATCGCAAAGCAACATTTATGGACATAAGTTATCAAATTTGTACTCCCCGTTCATCAATTTTTATTCTACATATGAAAACAATTTTTATTAGTGTCTAGGTAGCAAAGCATGGTAAGTTTGTTTTCTTTCTAAACGTGAAAGGAAATTAAGAACGTTGATTTTATTCTTACTTTGGAGGGGACCCCACCACTTTCCCAACGGCGTTATAAGGAAACATATGGTTTCCTCCTTCACCGCACACGTCAAGACTCTACTTTTTTTTCAAAATTTATTTGAACGACTCTAGACCCTCCAATGTCCATGCATACGGGGTTAGTAAGCAGTATGCAAGTACTTACACTAACATTATACAAAAGATAAATAAAAGTAGCAGCCCGTGAAATAATTCTTCTGAATACAAAGAGAAAAATATATACAGATAAAGGTGTTAGTAAATAAAAAGAAATATAAGAGCTGCGCCCGGTTGAGGAGACCTGGATAAGAGAAATAACGAAAAAGTTAATAATAGAGAAAAGAAAAATAACGAAAAACGTAATAATATAATGCAAATATTTGCAATAATAACTGAGATAAGATAAAATGCATAAAAAGAAAATATACAGAGAAGGTATTCCACAAACCACCAGGCAGTCCCAATGACAATGCGCATGGCTTTTGGCCCAACTGCAGACAAAACACGGAGTCCGCGCCCTTTAGCCGACTCCCCGATTTTACCACGAAGAAATATATGTGGGAAAGAAGAGAAAGTTTTAAAAGACCCTGGGGAAAAGATGAGCGTCGGGTTGTCGGAGGGGGGGTGGAAGGACGTCGAGACCACGCGGCTGTTAAGGCCTACGCATGTCATTGGGGGAGGCGTGGGAGGATCGCGGAAAAACCGCTCCAGTATGTGTTCGCCTGGCTGTACGCACGGACAGGGTCTATCCCACCCCCTTTTATGGGATGACGATGATAATAATATGTACAGTTCAGTTGCGCCACCAAAATATGGAACTAAAGCTAATGTAAAGTAAAAAAAAAATTATAAGAGCAACTATATATTAAAAGATAATAATTGTAGGAGTACAGAAGTCATAATATATTGGTCGATAGTGTCATCACCACCATCGCCCTCCAAGATAGATCATGGCCTGTTGAGGTAAAAGCATAAATCAGTTTTAGCAGAAACATTAAGAGATAACCTATCATGGATGCTTGTAAACGGTGTGAAATTAGAGCTAAAAGAAAATAATTAAAACTAGAAAAAAAAATGTGTCTGTACATAAGTCAAACGTAATCAGTAATTTACGGGTCACAAAAGTAATATTATAAACAGTTCAAAGCGTATACACTAGTGTAGAGTAGTGGAGAATATACCAAGGGAGACAGGAGCAATACGTGTAGCACCTGAAACAAGGATGAATTTAGTCTAGATCGGCGACTCTAAGTACAGACCATCTCTCCACCCAGGACTTCACAAACTTTTTCAGGCACTCGAAATTCTCTTTATTCGACACAAGGTCAGCGTTCCACGCTGGTCTTGTTGTTCCGCGCAAGCCATCCAACATTTCCTCTCGTGCCTCCTTCATCAACTCGCAGTGCCACAGAATGTGTCTGGCATCCTGGTTAGTATCACCACATTTTGGATGGGGAGAAAGGGTCAAGCCATGTAGCCGACCCCTGTCCCCATGTCCGGAGAGCATCTGTGTCATGTAGTGATTCAGTTTAATGTGTGCCCCTTCCATTCTGAATTTAACTGAAGGGAAGAAGGAGAAAGTCCATCTGCCCTTCGTCGATCTATCCCATCGCTCTTGCCATACACTCAAAGTCCTTTCGCGCATCGCTTTGAGCAAGCCGGGGAGGGCCACGTCTCCTCCCGGTGTAAGCTCGACTCCAAGGTGGACAGCAGCCTTGCCTCTAATAAGTTCCTTCTTTGTCAATATTTCCCTAATTGCAAGGTCAATCGGCAAATTTATTCTTACTGTTCACAGATGTCACAGTATGCTGCCCTTCTATTTCTGCTTCACGCCCAACACCTCTTCAGGAACGTCCAACTCCTCCTCTAACGCCGGTCACAAATCAGGTAAAAAAAATTTTGAACAATATTTCATTCCATATTGGTTGGCGAACTATTACTGAAGCTTTCTTTGGGTCTGAACGCGAAAAATACAAGGGGCTTGTTTTGGCTATTTTTCGTTTCATATTTCATTGCCTTTAAGGAGTAAGCAACAATTACTGGCCTTCCTGTCATGTTCCTGTTTTGCCTCAGGGTATACGAATAACTGATCTTGTTGAATTGCGCAAAAGATTTTGTTTTTAATTGGATCAAGTAGTGAACAATATTGTCCAAGTTGTCCATGATCATTTGCATGGTTCGGCGACATAGCTGTAATCTAGATACAGATGATTTAAGATCGTGGCGAGTTTATACGATGTTTGATAAGGTTTTTTGGCGTAGGGTCAGAGTAATAGGCCAGAGTAATAAAAACCCTAGAGTACTAATCATCGCCTGGGAGGCCGCACTCAAATAGTTTTTTCGTTATAATTTCAAATCGTGCCACCTCAACTCAATGCCAACGTGACGCGGTGAATAGCGGTCGCGCGTATCGCAAGCTCTTGTCATTCCCGAATTACAGCGTATTGGATCGCTTGGGAGGCGATCATTGGTATTAAAGGTAATTTTATTTTTGGACTTGTTTATTATTATTGTAATTTTTGACATGATTAGTGTTAATTGTATTTATAAAAATAAATATTTTATTTACAGATGATCCAGACGATAGTCAGATAGAGAAATGGTTAATGGAAGATGATTCTACTAGTGAAATGGAAGGTAATTTAGAAGTTGAAGACTGTGATTCCGACGATAGCGTTGCCGATCGTACCTTAATTTCATTCGATGACTATGAAAGTGACTTTTTATTTATTTATTTATATCTATATATATTACAGTTTTTACCTTATTATAAACAATTTTACATAATATATTTTGAAAGAATTTTTTTTTTACATTTAAATATTACATTTCATTATATTGCGTGTAAGGTAGGTTTGAGAAGGTGAAACTGTTGGTTGGTAATATTGTATATTTCGTGAACACCTCACTAGGAGAGCCTGTGCTGAGGTGTTTACGTGTTTATGATTAAGTGTGACAAGTACAGGTATTTATGTGTTGTAGTAGAAAGTTAGTTTTTTATCTTCTTTTTTTATATTTTAATGGTAATTGTACATTGATTATTTAGAAGAAAAAAAAAATAAATACGGATAAGGTACATTATGTACATATGAATAGTTAGTAAGTTCTTGAAATACATGTTTATTTATTTTATAGTTTGGTTAGGGATTAAAGTATTTTGTATAAAGCGAATATCTTGATTTTTGATCCAGGCTGTGATATGTTTTTGTGAATGTTTGCAGATGAGTTTGCAGTTAGGAATTGTTTCAGAGTAATGGGCATATAATGCTGCAGAGGCATATAATATATTAATGTTTTTTTTTTATTATTAAATACCTATGTAATGTATTTATTTACCTGATTATTTTAATGTGTAGTTAATGAACTAATAATAAAAAACTTTTTTAGTGAAATTATTTATTTATTTGAAACATTAAACTTAAATCAAAAAATCTCTAGAAAAATCAACAAAATTAACCGTATTCTGTTTACAGGAAAATATTATCACAAATCTATATATTTTTTTTTTTAACTATTTTAATTTACTAATCAACTTTAAAATAATCAGCCAACACTATAATTATTTGACCAAAAATTTCATTTAGAGGCATTTTTTTTGTGTTCCCCGCAAACTGTTTTTTTTTGCATATGGCGCAAGTCGTCTTAGACATTCTTTTTTTTTACTTAAGCAAAAGCTGCAATACCGTCTTTTCTTGATTGGAGGTTCTTCTTCATTATCTCTAGAGCTCTGCACATCCGGATTCGGAAGAATATTGGTGATATTGTCTCGCACACGCTTGAGCAAAGTAGGAGCCTCGAGTCTTTCCGTCATCCACGGTTCACATAACTGAGGTCTTAACTTTTTCATATATTCCCTTGTATTTAGAGGCTTTTATTTTTCGCTAGAACGTTGTGACAGTATATGACATAAGAATTGACGAATGCCATGTTCACATGTTCAGTATGCCATAAAGCATAGCCATTGGCAACCTATTGGTTTTCCTTGAACATGACATGACAACACATTTGATCGAATGTGTCCACCCCGCCTTTTCCAGGCTCTGAAGATATTGATGGAGTTATAATGTCTTCATTTTGTGTATCATTCAATTCTTCTGGCACCTCATTATCGATGAACTCATCTTCATAGTCACTCTGCATTTCATCTTCACTCACATGATCTTCTGTTTCACTGCTACTTTTCTGATGTCCATCATGCTCGTTCTCTTCATCTTCAGCCATAAATCTCAATATTGCATCATCAGATAGTATTCTTCGGCTCGTCATGATGAAGGTTAAAAATTTAAAAACATGTTATGTAAATATAAACAAATTTATACTTTTACAAAAAGTCACTCAAAAGATAACCTTGCGCCTTCGGAGCAGGTCATAACTGCAAAAATCTGGTATTTACCGCGTAAAAACGGCCGTCCCGCACCACTTATGCACCGACGACTGAGCTATCAAAAAAGGACAGCTAGATGCGTGCGCTCATTAGAAAGAGACAGCGTTTTCTTACCGTCCCGGGCGCCTCTGAGGCGTAGGTTATCTTTCTAGGGTTAAGGACCTGGTTTTTATTATTGTTTTTGGTTGGATTGGAATATGGAGTTTGTTTTGGAGGAAGTGTAGCAGAGCAGAGTTGGCATAAAGTTGTTTTATTTACATGACTTCTAATGTTTTGTATATTTCGCTTGAATGTGTATAGAAAGGCACTTGCAGGATTAGTTTAATTATCGCCTTTTGTATCTTTTGAATTGGGTCAATTGCTATATTTATAGCACTTCCCCAATCCAGTATTCCATATGTGGCAATGGATTGACAAAGGGCAAAATATATGGATCTGAGTATTGTCAGTGGGAAAATGTTTTTAATCGATTTTATTAGGTGCATGACTCCTTTTAGTTTATTTGTGATGAAAGTTATGGTCAGTTGTGGTCAGCCCAGCGTAAGTGTGTATCAATAATAACTCCTAGGTATTTTGTTTGTTTGACCCTTTCTATATGCTTGCATTGACAATTGGATGAAGTTTCTTCACAGTCATGCAGAAACAGGTCTATGTTTGATGGAGGTTGACCTCTTTGTGTAATACTATGTGTGATATATTTTGTTTTAATTATATTAACGGTAAGAGTATTACTGTTTAGCCATTTTTTAACAATTGACAAACTTTTTTCGACTATTATGAATACATTTGTCCAATCACGTATGGCGTGCCCCAAGGCAGTGTATTAGGCCCACTTCTCTTTCTTATATACACAAACTCTTTATGCAATTTGAACACTGGTGGCACTATAATATCATTCGCTGATGACGCGGTTATCGTATTTGAAGGTGAAAATTTGAATTCAACCTTTAAAAAAGCAAACTGTGGCATAAATGTAGTAAAACACTGGTTAGATTCCAACCTCCTCACTCTTAATATTGATAAAACAAAATACCTACTTTTTTCTATACGTAAACCAAACCTCCCCCAAAACTACCATAAACTTACCATACATTCATGTTCACAGAACCCTGACACGCCTACATCATCACTTCACAAAAACTGTTCATGCGATGGCCTAAAAATATCAAACGAAATTAAGTACTTAGGGGTTATTATTGACAATCAACTGCGTTGGGAGGCACACATCAATTCTACAACAAAAAGGCTTCGCAAATTATGCTACATTTTCTACTCTCTCAGATCTATTCTTAACCTACAAACACTGAGATGTGTGTACTTTGCACTTTTTCAATCAATTGCTACATATGGTATTGTGGGATGGGGAGGGTGTGCAATGTCAATTCTATAACCCATGGTCGTAATACAAAAACTTCTGCTAAGGATAATATTCAAATGTAAGCCATCACACTCATCAGAGCCACTCTTTAAAAAATTCACAGTATTAGACATTCGACAATTATACATAAAAACAATTCTCATATTCCTATGGAAAAACGATTCGATGGAAAAAACACAAAAAAAAATTCACACTCGGTATTCGTCACACCTAAAATGTATAATTCCTACAACGAAAACAACTTTCGCACAGCGACAGTTCTCCTATATTGTCCCCAAAATGTTCAACTCACTGAGTATTGATACTAGGAAATCGAAAACTGATAAGCTTTATATCATAAATGTACAGGATTGGTTATTTACAAAGGGGAGGAATTATTTTAAAGAATGCCTGAAGTCAACAAGTTAAATTAATTTGCTTTATAACTATTATTTTTATTTTTTTTACATTCAAATAAAAAAAAAATCATTTGATAATTATCATAATAATGGATGGATGACTTATTTTCAACATCTCCACAAGTAGAGTCATTATTTATTTATCTACTTATCATGTATTTATGTACCTATTTTATTTAAGCGAAACAGTAGCCTAAAATAATGTTTATATGTTTATTATTATATAAATATTATCTACTTAATTAAGAAACCACTTAAAGCAGTCGTTGTTATACAAAACATTGTACTTTACTATATATTAACCAATAACAATTCTTGCATTTATATAATTATATATTCATAATCCGACTACCATAATACGGGCATGTGTCTAGCGTGGTAGTTAAATCACCTGTAAAAAATGTATAAAAAATTATATGATGAATAAAGAAAAGAAAAAAAACAAAAAAATCTTTCAATGTGGCTGCTTGATAGAGAAGAACTGTATCGTCAGCGAAGGTAACGATTTTACCTTCAATTTCAATGTCACACAGATCGTTTATGTAGATGAGGAATAATAAAGGGCCAAGTACACTCCCCTGTAGGACTCCGCACGTAATTAAAAGTGGTTCACTTATCTTGTTATCAATTTTAACTTGTTGAGTTCGGTCAGACATAAAGCTTTTAAATAAGTCGAATTCTACTCCGTTAATACCAATGTTTTTTAACTTATTGAAAAGGTTTTCGTGTGAGATTATGTCGAAGGCTTTACAAAGGTCTAAATAAATTGAAATAACTTTTTTTTAGCATCAAGATTATGTGTAATGAAGTCCGTTACAGTAGCTATTGCATGTTCTGTGCTTCTGTTTTTCCTGAATCCATGTTGGTTCATCGATAGTAGTTGTTTGGTTTCCAGATAGTGTTGAAGCTGTTTCTTAATAGTTTTTTCCAGAATTTTTTAAAAGGTATTTAGTAGTGTAATGGGTCTGTAGTTGTTTATGTTATTTTTTTGCCTGATTTAAAAATTGAAATGACAAGACCTTTTTTTAGTAAGCTTGGAAAAAATCCTTCTTTTAGACTAAGATTAATTAAGTATGTGAGTGGTTGGAGTAGTTGTAGACTTACTGTTAAGATTGTTTTGGAATCCACACCATCGGGTCCCGTAGTTGTGTTATTCTTTAGTGATTGAATTATTTTTTTGGTGTCTTCTAGTGTAATATTTTGTAATTTGAAGTGTCTGTTGCTATTTTCATTGCTGTTGTTAGTAGCAGTGTTTTGAGATTCCTGAATATCTTGGAGAGGCTGTGATTTTTTGATGTTTTCAGCTAGGCTAGCTCCTATATTAGTGTAGTGCTTGTTAATGTGATTGAGGATACCTGTAGGATTGTCGTGGAAGTGGATTTCTTCATCATCAATAAGTAAATTTTTTATGGTATCCTCTTTGTTCTTCTGTGAATGCGTACTTTCCCTCAAAATTGACCATACGCTTTTAGGGTCATAGTTTGCTGCTATAAGTTTGTTTCGATAATATAATTCTTTGACTTTTCGTATTATTAGAGAACAAATATTTCTGTACCTTTTGTAGAAGAAATAAAGAGGAAAGTCATAAGGGTTCAGTTTAATTTGTTTGTGTAGTTTGTCCCTTTTTTAATACTATTTATAATGCTTTGGGTAATCCATTTTTTAAGTCTTACTTTGCGGTGTGGGATAGGTATGTTTATCGTTTTGGTATTTTGGGTAATGAGAATTTGTAGATGTGTTATGAAGAAATTCCAGGCCTCTTCTGCTGAGTTAAATTTTGTACGATGTTCCCACGTTTATTTTTCTAAACATTGATTTAGATTAACCCCTCAGAAAATCGCCAATATGCACTTTTAATGTCTTTAACGAAATGACATTTTACGAAAACTTTGTGTTTCTACCGCCTCACAATTAAAGCTCTATAAATGAAACATTTCTGAACGTAGCCGAATAGTAAAAACTGTTTTAGACAGGTTACAAAATAAGCTTTTGAATTATTGTAATACAAATAAATATTAATATTTGAACATATTAAAATTTAGAATGCAAACATTAAAAAAATGTGAAAATGACTCACGTGATGTTTTTATGTGAAAACGGTACTAATATCACAGATTATGTAAACAACAATACTTATTCTATTGTATAAATGTGTAATAAACACTTTCGTCACCTCACTTTTTTATCATTTCATATAAAAATATTTAATAAAAATTAACAAGGTGAGGCGCGGTCGACCCGCCCGTAGGAAATTTGGCGGGATAAATTATGTGTCAGACTGCGCGTCTGACAGAATGTTATTTTTTTGTATTTCTATGGACAACTTGAATAGAGATGTGCAGCATGATTCACTATCGATCGACCTTCCACTTTTTATTTTAGGGATGTAACTAAAACAATAACAGAGTTATAACGGTTTCTATGGAGACACACGCGCTGACGTGTAAACACGCTTATTGTACTTGACTGCTGTCGTATTTTTAACGCATAATATATCTGCTTACGTTGCGGAGGGGTTTTAACGTAATCAATTATTTTTTTGCAGTTTTATTTTGGAAAGTTGAGTTTCTAGTTGGCGAAGTGAGGCCTATCATACAAGGTGGGGCAAAAGTAATCATCCGATGTTTTTTTGCTGTAATTTTTTTATTAAATGAACAACTTTGGTTCTGGTTGTGAAATTTGTTTATTTAATCCATAAGAATTTATTCCATCATATTGAGAAAATGATATCGGCCAAGTGACCGCCGCCAGAGTTGATGACCATACGGGCCCGTTTTATGGCATTTTCCATCACTCTTGCCAGAACTTTGGGCGACAGGTTCTCGAATTCTTGGCGAATATTCTCCTTAAGGGCTTCAAGAGTCTGAGACTTGATGACGTAAACCCGCGACTTAAAAAAAACCATAAGAAGAAGTCTGGAACGGTTAAATAGGGTTATCTGGCCGGCCAGTGCAAATCATCAAAACGAGAGATTAGGCGACCCGGAAATTCTTCCTTCAGAATATCGGTTGAGGCTCGAGCAGTGTATGCCGTTGCACCGTCTTGTTGTAACCACATGTTTTCCAGTCCCAATCCATCCAATTGAGAAAGAAAAAAATCGGTAATCATGGCTCTGTAGCGCGCGCCGTCCACAGTCATCGTTTGGCCCGCGGCGTTCAAAAAAAAATGGCCCGATGACTGATTTTTGGTGCCTCGGAAATGATTATTTTGTTTTTTCACGTAACCGCTATTATGGAAATGAGCTTCATCGTTCATGACAATTTTCGATGAAAAATCGTCCACTTTTTCGTTGAGATTCAGGATGACTTGAGGGTAGGTTATCCGTGTTTGGCGGTCAACAACTAACAGCTGATGCACTGTCTGCACTGTGTAAGGGAACATCTTCAAATCTTTCACCAAAATTCTGCGTAGGGACCGCCGGCTAATGCCCAATTGCGTGGCACGTCGTCTGGTCGATGTTCCGGGCTCATGTTCGACATCTTGGGCAACAGCAGCGATATTCTCAGCAGAACGGCTGTTCCGGGGCAAGCCAGCCTCGGGAACATCTCGTGTTGTCCCAGTCTCTTCAAGGAGAGTGGCCAAACGCCGCAGTGTTTGTCCAGTTGGTGTCGGACGGCCAGAAAATCTGCGACGAAATTCACGCTGCGCCAACGCAACCGACGAATTGTTGCGCAAAATATGGGACCAATTATTCCGCGTTCTTGCGGAGTAAACCGATTCATGACTTGCCGATTTGTATTTTGCGTTTGTTTACTTCACAAATGTCAAAACCGAATTTACATTTGTCGCCATTTGCAAAAGTTATAGCGTTTTCCAATAGGATGATTACTTTTGCCCCACCTTGTAGTAGTGTAGTGATCTGTGATTGTGGATTCGTATACAGCACTACATATTTGACTTTTTGATTTAACCATAAAGTGGTCTATACATGATTCTGAATCTTTGGTTACTCTGGTAGGAGTGTTAATGGTGCTTATAATGCCATGTTCCATCAGTTGGTAATCCATATTTTGAGGGTGGCCATTAGGAAGTATGTTTATGTTTAGATCACCAGCTATGATGATGTTTTTGTATGAAGTGAGTTTTTTAGGTGAGAATCCAGAGCTATTATAAATGGCGTAATGTTGTGTGTGGATGGTGATCCATATATGGTGAGGGCACACGTATCTGAGTCGATGATTATTTGTAAACAGTTATTATTTATCAAGTCGATTTCTGAAACAGAGACGTTTAGACTATCATGTATGTATACAACAATCCCATCATTTTGATTATTATTTTTTAATGTGTATTTTAATACGATTTTTTATGTTTTTTGGTAAAAGTTGTTGATATCCAGCATAACGTTAGGATTATAATTTTGAAATCTGTTGAAAAGTTGTTTAAGAGAATGTCAAGTTCGTCATAGTTATGATTTAGTGATCTTATATTTTGGTTAAGTAGTGTAAGAGAGCCTGGTTTGTTAAAAATAGAATCACATATTTTTGTGTCATTGGTTGTATGATGTTGATGACAACTATTCAAATTAATTGAGAATAGATCAGCCATGATGTTTTGTAAATCAGGATAGTGTTGTTACAAGGTCTGAGTGACCTTCATTAGTTATATCATTTTTTTTAAATCATTTTCATGTTTAATTTGTCCAGTTTTTTCCCCTGGTCCTTTCCTGACTAGTAGTTTGCCGGTTTTAAACCATACAAATTGGAACTTTTTATCGTTTGCTGATTGCTTTGTTTTCCACAGTAATTCTTTGTAGTATGGTGTTAGCACTTCACTTATGTATACGGGAGAGTTTGAACTTAATGATTTAGCCGCGTTTTTGAGCGATAAGAAGGAGTCCCTAGTTTTTAAGCTATGGAAGGTAGCACGGAGTTTATCCGGGGTGTTGTGTCTTCGGTCCTGTGTCGTGGTCACCAGTAGTAAGTCCTGTGGTAGTAGGGGCATTCCCAGGGAGCTGGCTAACCAAAGTACCGCTTCCACGGGTGGTTCTCCCGGCTGCAACTTTACACCCGCCATCTCTAAGCTATCAGAGAGCTTCTCCTGCTCTATTTCAGCTATGCGACATTCCAGAGAAGAGATTCTAATATTTTGATTTTCGTTCTCTTCGCGTAGGAATTTTGTTTCCTTTTGAAGGTCTTCCATTTTTTTTAATCTTGATAGCAGATCTTCGTATTGGTTACAGATAAAATCACTTGATCTCTTTAGGTCATTGATTTCATCTGTAAACGTTTTTTTTTATTTCAGTAATTTTTGCATCAAAGCGTTTCGTAAGGCGCTCATAGAGGTAATTACTATCTTCATTAGATTTTGATGCGTCACTAGTATTTGTATCCTTGGTTTTTGGTTTGGGGGCAGTCTTGATTAACACTAGAAAGACCGAAGCCTTCATTTTGACGGCTGCCCGAAGTAATTTTACGATATAAGGCTTAAAAATTATTGCATTGTTTTGATTTTTTTTGACATTTCATGATTTATGATTTAACACTTTGTTGAAAAAAAACAGGTACAACTCTTATTTATTTTTGGAGATATATTGAATTATACCTACAAAGACCGCCGCCGTCAATGTGACGGTTTGGGCCATTATGCTGAGATAGTTTACAACCTACTTCAACTAAGTTTACAACTTACCTTTTATGAACGTCGATTTGTACATAAATTATAAAAAGACCACAGAAAATAGATCTCTTCCCCTAATTTATTTTATTGCTTGTCGGAGAACTAAAGACATAGAATACAAATACTAGAGTTAGTCCAGCTGTACTAGCTCCTGAAGAGCTAAGAGAGCAATTTATTGGATAAAACACCTCTGCCGCAGGTAATCCCATGAGGATCTCTGTATACAGTGACTTAGCAGGGATGCCTGGGTTCATGCAGTTAGGTTTATCCGGATCTTGGCGGCGGATGCGTCTGCCTAATAACTGCGTGGTAGGCCAGATCAGGAGAAATTGTTTGATGGAGGTCTTTTGACCTCTCTCCCTTTCACCGCAGTGGTATGAATATATTCGTACGTTCGCCAATCTTGAGCACACTGACCCCCAGATTCCTACCCACCTCTCACCTCATTTCCTTACGAGAACCTTCTTCTTTTCCCTACAAATACTCTTCACATCCTCAAAGATGACATATGCCATGAGGGGAATTATTTTCCTTAAGGCATTCTTCGTGAATCTAACGTAAAAAGAAAAGAAACAAAAGAAAAGAAACCGGAAAATATAACTTCTGAAAGGCTACAGTGCAAAATTAATATAAAATATAAGAAAACCCAAATAAGTGACATTTGTGATAATTGTAAGAAACCTGTTTGCGGAAAGTGCATTCGATTTTATAATATGTAAACGGTATGATATATATGATACGATTTTAGGGTATTGTACAAACATGCTTGTACAAAAAATTAAAGCATTTTACACTTACATGTTTTTATTGAAGGAGGTTGTATGTATGTCATCTTTGGGGATGCTGGGTGGAGGGTGAGTTTGAAAAAAGAAGGAGATGAAATTCTGGGATGGTAAATTGTTTGAGGGGTGAATAGGAAAAATTGGTTAATGTATCCATGAGTGACAGGGCGATGGGTCGAGAGATTCCTGCTGTATAGGTCTAGATTATTTCTCCCTCATGACCCGGTCCACTACGCAATAGGTGGATAAACGTTTCGAGATCTAGATCAAGACAAACCTCACCCAATGAACCCGGGCACCCCTGCTAAGTCACCACACGTAGCAAACCACTTGGGGTGCTCCATGTCAGAGGAGTTGGTTATCCAATAAATGGTTCCCGGGGCGACGGTACTCATACCCGCCTCCGTATTTGAAAAAATGATCAGCCGTCAAAGTGACGGTCGTGGTCTTTATAAGTATGGAGCAGTGCCCGGTCTTTCTAGTGTTAAAGGTGTCTCATTTTCGTCTGCATCGCCAGATGACGCTAGTTTTCTTTGTCTGCTCATTTTGTTTTTTTTTTTTTTTTTTAGTTTCGAAATCTGATTAGATATGTGGACAGATGGTGCTAATCGTTATTTCAAATTATATAAATAAAAGGATTAATTAATAATAAATTAAGAAATAACTAAAATTTCTGGATGCACTCGGTTTCGAACTGACTCCAGCAGAACTAGAGTCAAATACGCTGACCACTAGTCCGCTCCGGGTACTTACGTGCATTTTAATCACAATATAAACTGTAAAGTTCTCTAGATTTTATTATGAATTATGTTGTACCGAACTTAATGTCACTGAAATGTAGGTTTCTTCACTTATTAAATTGTTTTTTTTTTTGTTCAGTTAATCTCGAATCACTTGATGTAGTTTGTAATTCACTTAGTTATTAGAGATTTACACAGGGACAATCATAATAGTGATTTGTTGTTAGTTATTTTTTTTATTTCACCGTATTCGCTTGAGATTACCAACTATGAATTATGGATTTTGGCAACGGAATCACTTTTTTTTAATGCAAAAATACGCGTAGGCACGCGTGGTAGTATGTTAAATATTTTCTGCACTTTTTACTATTTCGCTATGGGTTCTTATTAGATTTTTTTTTTCTTTGTTATGAGAGGTCGTCTGACTGTCACTGAGTGTGTTGTTGTAGCTTGTAGTGACTGTCAAAACATTACAACACAAGTTCCGGATCTTGACCCAAAACACGCAGCATTATTATATACTACTAGCTGACCCGGCCACGCGTTGATGAGGCCAATAAAATACAACGTCATCTACTGAATGGTTATCCAACCTTTATAACCACCGCCGTCTTTGAGTTTATCGCAAAGAGACAGACAGATGCCGCGGAGGACTTTAATTTATAATACGTAGAGACAGTGGCGGCTCGAGCACAATTTTGATAGTGGGGGCCGATATTTTTTTTGCGTATTATCATATAAGCATATATATGTAAATATGTGATAATTTACCTTCATTATAATTGAGAACATTCAAAATATCTAAGTACTATTTTATATTCATGTAACTATACGCGTAGGTATATTTTTATGTTTTTAATTCTAATGTCTAAAGTCTAAGGTAAATAATTCATAATTTTTTTCGAATAAATATTTATTTTTCTCACAAAAATATTATTGGATAAGTTACGCACATTACCAGAAATACTAAATAGGCACACATGTGAATATGAATCTTAATAAAAAATTACAAATATAATCAAACCAACTTTGGTTTAGAGCGCCTTTGAGGTAAATTTTCTACCAGAACGGCGCTATAAAAATAATCCGACCTATATTATTATTTTAATAACAAAATATTTACGACAATAATACCACAAATGCGAATCCCGGTCCGTGCAAAGCTCACTTTCAATTTGAACGAAAACAAACGTCCAATTATCCACGAGGGGATCCTAGAGTTTATCCCCATTATAATGATACTATGACTCAAATGTGCATGCGCGAATTCGCGAGATCCCTAAGAAACGTGTTCAGTACAAATAAAAAATATTAATTTCAATCCCGTAATGTCCCCCAAGTGCGCAGAACGCTTTGCGCAGTGCGCATGGCTCATGGCAACTGCTAGTTTCGAGTTTCGACGTTTCGAGTTCGAGCTCGAATCGCGTTAGTACGCAACAAGGAAGTGAGCGAAGCGGTCGCACGTTCGTCCGAAGAAACTTTATTTTATTTTTATTTTATTTAAGTTTTTATTCCAGCAGGACTGGGAGGGTGGTGCAATCCCAGTCTGCCATATTACATAAACAACTATAAAAGAAAAAAATGTTTAAATATTAGGTAAGTACCTAATTAAAACATAAAATGAAAACAAAATTCATCACACAAATAACAAAAAATAAGCATAAAATTAAAATAAAAAATAAGTAGACAGAATTAAAAATAAAAAGATAAAAAGATATTTTGGGATCGTCCATCATGGAGGTCGCCTCATCATCTGCATCCATCGCTCATTTATTGGGGAACTGAGCCACTCGGATGCTGCCACGACAATGATATTGGTTGAAGTTCGTATCCTGCTCCAGAAGCTGGCTAGTCGGTGGCGAAGTAAGGCTGGGAATGAGTGCACCCTCCCCTCGGTGAACATCGTGGAGGCACTGCAGAACCTCGGTAGTTGCCTGTATGCGTTATTGTATCACACTCTCAGTTTGTCCCATTGCGCTGCTGGGTATTGTGTCCACAGTTCAGACGTGTACAGGGCAGTACAGTATGTCTTGAATAGTAATTTTCTGACATCTTCGCTACAGTGGTAGAACCGCCTTGAGAGCATTCCGGCCCGTATGTTAATTGCTCTTCTTTGTCGTTCCATATCTTCTTTATCCTTCATGTCTTCGGTTAGGATATGTTCCAGATACTTAACCTGTGAGGCCACAAGCAGTTCATTTCCTTCTAGATATATTGGAGGAATATGTGATGGCTCCTTATTGTGTTTGAAAGCGACGATGACTGACTTTTTAGAATTGTACAACAGGTTATGAGAGTTTGCGTACTCTTCGCATATTTGCACAAGTCGTCTCATCGCTTTAATCGAAGGTGCAAGCAGCACCATGTCATCGGCGAAATTAATTTTGTTACTTCCTTGTTCGCAGATATGACAATTGAAATTATGAATATCGAACTTAAAAATTATCTGAATTGAAATTATAGATTATATTTCTGCAAATTTTAATAATTACTTTTATGTTATAAATAATTTTAATGAACATAAAGCGTAGAAAAAAATCGCAATAGGTTTCTGAAATATGAAGTGGGGTCTGTCCCCACCGTCCCCTTGAGAAGAACCGCCACTGCGCAGAGATGTTGTGAAAGATTATAATAATGTGCATGAAATACTTGGGGTAACTAACGTATTTAAGTTAATAAGGATTAATACTGTATCCGTCTAACTTTTCAATTACCGCAATGTATGTGACCATTTTTTAGAAGATAGAATGGGTATAGTAAGCTATCCGTAAAAGATAGATATTTGCCTTCGCGGACCTTTTTGTAGATAAATAAAAGAGGAATATCCTACCATGTATTGTTTTGCTATATCCCAAAACGATTAGGCAGCGTTTTCGATGAAAGCTACCAGGCAGCTTTACTTTTTCCGACACTTCTAACAATTATCGTTATATTTCAACCAATTTACACAAATCCATGACAAATTACATACCTAAACCTTCCTCACAAAACACTCTATCTATTGGTGAAAACCGTTCAGTGGTTTTCGAGTTTATCGCGAACAGACAGACAGACAGACAACTAGGGGGACTTTAATTTATAATATGTAGAGATAGAGATTGTGTGAAATGCAACAAACCATATTGTCTGGAGCAGGGTTTCCCAAACTGTGTTCCGCGGAACACCACAACAATTTGTCGGAATAATTTTATTTAATATAAAATACACATATTCATATTTAAACACGACTAATATTATTCACAAGAAATTATTTCTTGTATAAATATTTCACAGTGGTTCTTAAATTAGGTGCTAGACCCTTCCAGGTAGAGAGACTAAGCTTTATGGAAATTGAAAAAGCCGTTTATGCTGTTATTGCAGTAATTTTTCATTTTATATACTAAAAAAATCTTTGAAGTTTATTAATATAATTAATTATAATATGAACATCTGTGCGATGTGGAAACAATAACAACGGGATAACGGATCTACACGTGTTTCACGAAATTTCTGTTCCCAAGGAACCCAACCGTATTTCTTACGATATCGACTTTACCTGGAAGAAAAATAGTGTAAAAATCAATCAGTCTTATACATCCATGTTAGCAATTAGCCAAAATATAAACGCGCATGGTGCCGTAAATGTTAGTGAAAAAGTTCAATCTGATCATTTTGATTGTTTTTCTGCCTTACGTGAATGTTTGAATGAATTTTAAAGTGGATGAAGAGGTTTCCAAAGAATTTTAAGAACACCTACATAACTTTAAAACAACTCTTTTGCAATATTTTCCGAAAACTAGTAAGGACGATTCCTGGGTTCGGAATCCATTTTCCGTGATAGTTAAATCAGTAGGCTTAAGCGCAAGTGAATATGAAAATTTAATTGATTTAATTAGTGACTAACAAAAATACAAAATCAGCCTTTAAATAATTTCTGGGCGAGTTTGACAGACGAGTACCCCAATAATTTATCAAAACAAGCTATTATTGTTCCTGATCTCATGGTGCTTGATTTATTCTACTTTATTGTTTATATTCCTTTTTTTGTTTGTATACTAAATAAATAATGCGTTTAATAATAAAAAAAATAAATTTTTACCATTAGAATTTTTTTGAAATAGGCAATTGACCCTAAAAAGAGTGCTTTGTACCCAACCTAAAAAATAAGTGTTCCGTTAAAATTTACGGGTTTGCAAAGTATTCCATTGCAGAAAAAGTTTGGGAAACCCTGGTCTGGAGCATCGATCGCCTAATTGTTTCACTTGTGATAAGAAATAAATAGACAAAATTCAAAGTTATGTGACATAAAAACTGTAATGCTAAATGCTACTTTTTATAATGATCTCAACAGACTGATTTTGTATTTTAATAAAAATGTTTAGTTTTTAAGATTTTTGCAAGAATTTTTTTTTCATACTCTTAATGAATCTTTGTTTTGCCAAAAAAAGTTAGGTATGTATTAAATTTAAACCACTATTTAAGACTCTGTTGATTTAGAAAACACATTTTTTGTTATTGCATTTAAAAAGGCAGAGGTTGATCTCTTATGTAAAAATCTTATTTTTCGTATTTAAAGACACCTTAAAAAACTACTGGTTTTTTTTAAAGTAGCTTCCCAAGCGATGATAAGTATTAAGCAGTATAAAAATAAGATGAGTATTCTAGGGTTAATTAAATTCTTGAAAGTCCATAAAAAGGAGATAAAATTCATTTGCTAAATAAAATATCTAAGAGAGGACTTGGCATACCAACAAAACATTCTGTTCAAACTCTTCTGTTCAAATTTTTGATCAAACAAAATGGCGGCCAAGATGGCCGCACTGGCGGACTGTTTCCAATTATTATTATTTTTTATTTATTAATTAACAGAAACAAACAGTACATTAGATACTTTGGTTAAAAACATTTACAATTAATAAGTATATTACATGGTGGGTACCTATTATGTGTTTCATTGTAGTATCTACGGTATTCGTATTAAGTAATTACCAGGTGGTTTATGTAGTGGGAAGGTGTGTGTATGTTTGAGTATGTGTGTATATGTGTATTAAGGTGGTCCAAATTTTTTTTATTATTATTTTTCATTTGGCCACCCCGTGAATTTGTTACAAGTATTCATAGAAATAACATAGTAAAATTTCAGCGAGATAGCTCAAGTAGAAAGGGGTGCTCAATCGAGTGTTGTTTTTGAATTTTTTGTGTAAAATGCTTAATTTTTACTTTTTGCTACAGGCCAGTTTCGTGTATTAAATTATTAAATAAATATTATAGAGTTTTATAGACAAATTTGAACAGTATTTGATATTTATTTAGTAGACTGAGAAGTGAATCAGTGTAATAAAATGTGTTCATCTACTCGAAAAAAATTCGAAATTTTTCTACTTGGGGTTCGAGATATTGAGCCATTGATGAGGCTTAACCAACATCCTACTCTTCGGCAAGTTTTACTCCGTTATCGCTACATAATAAATGATTCCAAAAATGTGAAAGATTCCGCGTATGTACTTATTCAAGAACTTATAAAAGTATGGAGTAAATCATGTATTCCGACCAGACAACAAAATCACTGCATTGAAAAACTGATTAAGTTTCTTAAGAACTGGCTGCTATTGAAGAAAAATAGAGGAAAAAATTCTGCAGCACAAAGAAAAGTAGAGTATTTGTTTAAAAAAGAACTAGACAAACTTTTTGATATTGCCCATGCAAGCGATTTGAATTTGATAAAAATTGCAGAAGACAGAGCGTTTCTCATCGATTAAAGATGAGAACGTAAGATGATTATAACCTCAATCGACAAGAAACTATAAAAGGTCAAAGAAATTTCTCTAAAACGGAAACAAAGATCTGAAGAATTGAAAGAAATGGCTGCTAAAAGTAAAGCTTCACCTTCGGTGGTGTCTTGAGAGTTAGAACTTGAGTTCCGCTTCAGTAGCACTTCTAGTAATGCTAGCATATTGGAGAACAAGTCCAAAGAAGCGTTTATAGTGCGTTGAGCTGTCTACTAGTGACATATTTACACAATACGTTACCAGTGCGCTTGATCGTAATAAGATTTAAGCTAATCAGAAGAAAAACAAATAATTCGATTTGAAAGTTATCATCTACACCAAAGAAGTCGTCGAAGAAGAAGAATCGAAGCGTCTTTGGCAGCAGATGCACCAATAAATGACTTAATACTTTGGAGTAGCTTAAAATTGTACGAAGCCATTGATTCCGAAATCAGTATAGCAGCTAGGGGTGTCTTAGAGCGTCACTTATGGTATTTGTCAGATGAACTAGTCGCATTTACCTTATTTTCTGAGAAGCTGTCTGATGCTGAGAAAAAGACCATTGTTCAAAAAATAAATTCTGATGGCAGTAATCGTTCAGTGCGAGGTGATTCTGCTAAGCTTAACTCAGAGGTTACATTAGAAGTTTTTGCAACACAAAAAACATTGAAAACGCTCTTAGTTCTTGATATCAAGGATTCTTTCTTGCAAATACCTCCTGAGACTTGGAATAACAATTTTGATTACCTTCAAGGCAAAAGCTGAGTCAAAAATTTGCGTGTTGTTAATGATAGAGCGGAGAGAGGTGTTAAACTATTTGAAGATTACAACACGATACTCACTAAGAATGAGGAAGAAAGTCAATTTTTACTTCACATCGTTGAACAAAACAGAAAAATCGTTTCTACTGAAACATTAAAAAAGGAGTTAACAAACATAGTTTTGAAAGATTGCGACTAATATTGTGTTAATTATTCCTTTGTTACCAAATTTTGTTCAAATTTAAATCCGTTTCATACTTATATAAGACAATTTGTGTATTGGTTATACTTCTTTATTGGTAATGACAAAACAAAGCATGTGTTGCTCTGTTAACACAGAAACTACATTTGAAGTTTATTTGTCGATCTTAAAAACATTATAACACTTTAACACTTATTTTTTTGATATCTTCATTACTTGAATGTCTGCTACATAGCTCGTCAAAAACAGTAATAATCTTTTTGTATATCACCATGACAACACATCGATGAATGACATTTGAAAAGTAATACATTATTCGAACACGAAGGAACCCCTATGCATTTCTAGGTAGGTATTCCTTTACATCTCCCCCCTAGGGTTAGAAAATTTCCATGGAGATTTTCGCTTCTTTCAATACCTTTTTTCTTTTTTCTAAACTTCATTTTTTTCTGGTACGGGAGCAGGAATAAGTTTTGTAATATGGAAAAAATTTGACTCCATCTTTCTATGCCCTGTATTAATCTTGTATATTGATTGTGATAGTTTATCTTCGAGTTTAAATGGACCAATCCTTAACACATCTAATTTTCTTCTATTTAGTTTGTGACCATTTTCAACATATACCATATCGCCTATTTTAAAATTATGTATTGTTCTTTTTTTATCAATTAACATTTTATTATGTTCATGTGACTTAATTGTTCTTTCTAATGCAAATTTTCTGTCTCTAATCCAGTCATCTGTTTTTTTTTTAATTTAAGTTCATTTGGTACGAATGAAACATCAGTACCATCCAATATGTATCTCGGTGCAAAGCCTGTTATTGAGTGTTCTGTGTTATTATATCTACCAACACAATTATGAGCAATAGTCGTCTATGCTTTAGTTTTTAGATTTTCATTTATCTTGCACCTTATTTTATTAACGAGTGTTTGGTTTAGCCTTTCTTTCAGTCCATTAGAAAACGGGGAATTTACTGCAGTGAAAATTAGTGTGATTGATCTTTCATTTAAAAAAGTTTTAAACTCTTTTGAGATAATTCCAGGATATTGGTCGGTGAGAACCATGCAAATTTCATTATACTTTGGTACAATATTTATAAGTTTTATAAAGTCCTATCGAGTAAAATGGTCGACTAAAAGGTGCAAATATTTTTTTGTTGATCGAGAGCCACCTAATCCCCCAATTGTCTATATTGTGACAATTTCAAGTGGTTTTGTGGCAAGGCCTAAGTGCGACATTAAACCATATTTAGCCTGTCCTCTTGTCTTATTTTTATACATTTTTCACATTGTTTGCATAAATCGGTGATATTTCTAGTTAAGTCTGCTAAATTATTCTTTCCTGGTGTATATTTTATTTAGAAGTCATATTGTGATAGATAATAGGATAAATCTCCTAACTCTTCGTCCATTCTAGATTTAATGTTTAAATTTGCCAATGGTTTGTGGTTGGAATATACCGTAAAAGGTTTGCCTATTAGCCAGTACTGCCAGTATCTTATGGCCTCTTTAATAGCTAAGCATTCTTAATATATAGCAATTTTTTTCTTTTGGGTCATTTAATTTTTTAGAGAAATATGCTACCGGTTTTTCCTTTCCGTCTGGTTGAGTTTGCTTTAGCACAGCTCCGATACCTTTGAATGATGCATCTGTATATACACTAGTAGACTTAAGTATGGACACTTTTCGAGATTTCTTGTATCTTGCCTTTTAAAAAAAACAACTTATTTTGTTACGGAACCCTTCTAAGTTTTTTTTCGTGTTCCTTGTGCAATAGTTGATCAATAAATATACTATACGATATGCCATATGGTGAATCAAAATTCTTATCACTCTTTATGAGAAATGGGCGCAAACGCCTTTAAAACAACCAATTTTTGAGAATAATGTTTTTGAGTTTTGGCAACCCTATAATGTCTAGTGTTCTGTCTAAACTAACCACAAAGTGCAGAAGATCGTCATGAGCTCCAATCAGGATACTTTAAGATGCAGTACAATTAAGTTTTACACCCGTGTTAGTCAGTCATCCATTAAAGAAAAGTGGTATTGTTTTTTTTTTTTTAAATATTATTAAAATGGCTCCTAAGATGCCAAAACGTGTCGATTGGTCGCCCAAAGAGAAGCATAGCTGTTGCCTTACGTAAAAAAGGTTACACATACGAAGAAATTGCAAAAATATTGGGTGGAGGAGCTCTTCCACTCAATATTAGTAGCAACCAAGTCTGGAGTAAGAATAGTTTGCCAACGCTGCAAGGAGACTAAAACTACAAAAACAGTCCAAAGGTTATGCCACAAAATGAAATGAACATGTGTTGCTTTACCCTGCAGAACCATCGTCAAACATCCAAAGATATTAACAAGGTCGTTAAAGCTGCTGGACCCGATATTACTAATATAACATTTAGGAAGAAATTAGGCAAGAATAATAAAAGTCTAACCATAACATGAAACATACGCGTAAAAGGCTGAAATGGGTTGCAACACATAAGGAATGGACCTCAGAAGACTGGGCAAAGGTGATATGGAGTGACGAGACCAAAATATTCACTTTTGAGAGTGGTGGAATCAGATTTGTTCGTTGCCATCAAGTTGAAGATGTGATACCAGAATGCAATAGTGTGACAACGAAACTTTCTCTGAGTGTAATGGTGTGGGCTTGTATGATAATGGACAGTTTTGGACTGGGAGTGGTAAATGGCACAATAAAGGCTAATAGGTATCAATATGTGATTGTGGAGCCAAAATTATTGCCCAGCACAATGATTTGTTCGAGGGTAACCGTGGTAAATGCAATTTCCAGCAATATGGATCCCCATGCCACATAGCAAAACGAGCATGAAATGGTTTCAGAACCACCATATTATTGTTTTACCTTGGCCAGGGAACCATCTGGAATTGAATTCTATTGAAAATCTCTAGTCTAGATTGAAAATACTGGTTTCTCGTCGCAAACCCAGCTATAAAAGAGAAATAAATTAAGCGTTTATTTAAGCATGGTTCCATGTCATCAAACCTGAAAATTAGGGACGTTTGGTAGACTGTTATGACTGCACATGCCTAGAAGAATTAAGGAAGTTATTAAACTCAAAGTATTCCAACAAAATACTAACGTTAAATGTAAATTTGAAATATTATGCAAAATCTTCATAATTGATAAATAATTTGTGTTTTGCCATGTCGTTGTTTTCTTCAGCATTTTTGTTATTTTTCTAAAAAAAAAATTAATTTTTTTTCAAAATATAACAGTATAATATGTGGTTGAATTAATTAGATAACAAAATTACAGTTAAACACCAACGTGATTTCAAAAAGAGCGAATGAACATCAAATACAAGAAATTTATAAAAAGTGTCGATACTTAAGTCCACTTGTGTATGTTTATTGATAAGTCTTTATCAAAAATTTCTAAGATTGGTTGTAAACACAATAGTTGTTTAATTTATTGACCATATGAATTTTTGGTGCTTTCTTAGTAAATTATGTAGTGGTTCTAAAATGATTAAACTGTTAGGAATGTACTCGTGGTAGAAATTGATTTTTCCTAGAAGTTGTCTAATATTTTTTTGATTCTTTGGTAAAGGGAAATCTCTTATTGAAATTAAGTTATATCTCACTGGTCTTATCGTATTATCTCGTATTATATGTCCGAGGTATTTTACCGAATTTGTTGCAAATCGACATTTTGTGAGTTTAAGTCGAAAACCTTCTTTTTCTATCGCCTTTAAAAGCTGTGATAAATGATTTATGTACTCGGTATAGGTTTTTTAAAATATTAAAATGTCGTCAATGAATAATTTATTTTATATATTTAATAATATTATTATTCAATATGTAAAAACAGTTTATTATAAACAAGTTCTGCTTCTGCTTCGTAATTATTATTATGAGTTATAGCTGTTTCGCCCTCTGAAGGCATTATCAAACTGTGGTTGTTACCACCTACAGACGATGTATTTATATCATTTCTAGACAGGTACTTATGATGACAAAATGAATAGCTTTTAATTATTATTACTTGTGCCCCTTAACTTCTAAGTAAAATGACTGAAATATTAATGGTTAAGTTTCCCAATTACTGGATTGTTTAAATTTGACTGAGGGTCGTTAATAATAAACTGTTTGTTTATAATAAACTGTTTTTATACATTGAATAATAATATTATTAAATATATAAAATAAATTAAAAATTAAAATGGAGTTCTACAAAATAAACTTAATAACAATAAATAAAAAAAAGTCGTCAATGAAATTTACAGCAAAATCTGTTAACTTGTTCTTTCTCAGTATGTTGCTTAGTATTCTTTGAAATATGGCTGGAGAAGTTTTTAAACCAAAGGGTAAACATGTCCATTGGTAGTGGCCTTCCTGGGTTACAAAAGCAGTTTTCTTTCTATCTTCAATTCGCAGGGGAATAGACCAGAACGCAGAATTTATGTCCAATGTTGAAAAGTGCTTACAGTTTCTGGTTTTTGTTACTAAGTCCTCAATCAAAGGAAATGGTTGAGCCTGAGGTACCACCATTTTATTTATTTCTCTAAAATCGATACACAATCTTGTTTTTCTATTGTCTTCTTTTTTAAAAGGGCTGTATGACTCCTCTATAAGATTTCTTTCAAGCAATTTTCTTATTTGTTCTTCTATCTCTAACTTATCCTCTATTGAACATCTGTATGGTCTTTTACTGCTGTATTTGTCCACAAGTAGATTAATGCGTGCTTCATAATCCTTTACTGTTCCAATATCATATTTATCAAAAGCTTGATTTATATTTATCAATAAGTTTATTTATTTCAGATTTTTGTTGACTATTTTAATGAATCAGATCCACTGTATATTCTTTTTCTTTTGTATGTTCCTTAAAGTTTATAAAGTTCAAGTTCTTTTTATCTTCATTTTCATTAGGATTGTTTTTAAAATGTATTTCCTCTTTTTTCAAGCTGTCTTCAGATTTCTGATCAATTTCCAAATTTTCATTCTGAATCAAATTAAACTCTTTTATAGTATCAAATCCAATTAGAAATTTGTAATTGAAATCTCTTCCATCTGCAATATAAACAACAATTTTCTTCTCCATATTAAATATCTTAATTTTTATTGTTGTTAAGCCTTTTGTCTTTTTTACACCATTAATTGTTAGTAAGTTTGTATTGTTGTGTATTTTTTTTCCTTCATCCTTTATTCTTAATAATTTAGAATTTATTGAGGAAACATTAGATCCGGAATCATATATACCAAATATGTCTAATTTTCCTTCTAATGTTAGTTTTACTTTAATTAATGGTGTATTTATTCGTTTTTTGACTCATTATCACTCAATTTAACATCTAATACAGTATTATTTACATTCTTATTATAGTTTCTCTTGTTCTCATAGTCATCAGTTTGTTTAAACCAGCATTTTTCTTCAGAGTGAAAATGGCTACCTTTATTTAATTTTTTCACAATTTTTGCAAGGCTTCATTTTATCAACTCATACTTTATTATCAAATCTATTTCTCTTGAATTTATTACAATTATTTTTATTGACTGTTTGTTCATGTTTACCAATTTCATTGAATAGATTTGCAGTCGATTTTATTGATTCCTTATCCATTTTGTACATTGTATAATCTGGTAGACCCATAACAATAAGATGAATTAATGTCTGAGAGTCAATATTTTTATTTATCTCTTATAACAATCTTTCTTTTTTGTGGCATATTCCCGTAATCTACCACCTTGAAATTTAAATGCAAATGCATATTGCAAACTTGTGACCAACCTTTGTTTCCGTATGTTTCTCAAAAATTTGTTTTCCATATTGTCCATCCTGCGCTTACTGTACATTTTATTAACATACTAGTGTACCAATCTAGGCACTGTTTTTCAAGTAAATACTTTAAAGTCTCGAAATGTGTACATTTATTCTCAAAATCATTGATCCATTGGTTAACATTTGATGTTTTTCCTGAAAACTTCTCGAGTAAAAATCTTTCTGCTATTTTTCCTAGATTTTTATTTTCAGTGCCTTTACTGATATTATTGTCAGAAAGTTTCGTTTCATATGTAATTTCTTCCAGGTATTGGTCACCAAATTGTAAATTCTCACCTTCATCTAAATAAATTTTCCTCAAATCTTGGGTTAAGGGGATGGATGGAGGAGGGTTTGAAGGGGGTAGGGGATGGGGGGAAGGAGGTTTATGGGGAGAGTGGTGTGGGGAGAGGAAATGTCGAGAGGTAGGGGGTAAGGGGAGGGGTGGGTGGAGGAATAGCGGGAGGGGGTTGATCGAGGGGGAGTGGAGTGGAGAGAAGGAAGGTGAGGGAGGCGGAGTGGGATGGGAGAGTGGGGAGGGAAGGAAAGGGGAGGAGTTTAGGAAGGTGGAAGATGGAGTGGGGAGGGGTATGGGGTGGGGGAGGGGTCGGTAGAGAAGGAGGGGGAGTGAGAGGGGGGTTGACGGATGAATGGAGTGGGGAGAGGAAAGGTGGAGGGGTATGAGTGGGGGGAGGGGTGGGTGGAGGGGGAGAGATGGAGGGCGGTTAATTGGGGGAGTGGAGTGGGGAGAGAGAAGGTGGAGGAGGCGGAGTGGGAAACCCCTAATACCATGCGAGCAAAGCCGCGGGAAAAAGCTAGTATTAAATATAAGTTTGCTATCAAGGTAAACACCAAGATCTTTACATTCCGTTTTCGAGGTGACGAGATGATAGTTAATTATTGAGTCGATAAGAGAACTTAATTACAAGTTTATTTCTGTTGAATATCATAGTATGACATTTGGAAACATTGATACTAATCAGTTAGATTTGCAATACTTGCAAAGTAGGTATATCTAGGTCTCTTTGTAACGCATCACAGTCAGAAAGAGAAGGCACTACTTTGAATATTTGTCATCAGCATAAAGCACAAATTCGGAATTTTGAAAGCATGATCCGATGTCGTTTATATATGTTGAAGATGGGCGGACCTAGGTGGAAACCTTGCGGTACACCGGATATTACCTCTATAGACGTAGAGTAGACACCGTTGATTAATAATAATTATTGATCCCCGTTGATAAGTATTCAGTGACCTGATATTTGGGGGCATTAACAATTATTTATTACTAATTAAATTTAAAAATTCTTTATCACCGTTATCATTTGAAACTCGATGAAACGAAAAATAGCGTCACTAAAAAGAGACAAAGGATTTAGCGTGCGAGAGAACGAGATAGACTAATCGACCTTTGTGTGGTGCTTCGTAGCCTATCGTTGTTCTGTTCTTCATGTCCTTCCCATTCTTCTCTACTTTAGTTTTCTGATAGTTTCACTTCTACCACTCTGATTTCTTATATTACAATTAATCATAACTTAATCATAATATTTTTTTCTGGCAAGTCCTGTAAACTATAGCAAATATCAAGGAAATAATAATAATTTTTCGATAATTTTTTTTTCGTGTTTATTTTTTAACTCCATGATCGAAATATACCCAACACAAACAAAATGAAAGTTGAATAGACACTGCTTCATCCATCGAGTTACTTTCAATGTTCTGGTGAAGAAATCCTTCAAAATTTTTTGAACGTGATTGACTTCTAACCTTCAGGTCTACCTTTTTTACACAGCTACGGAAACCTTAAAGATGCAATTAAAAATTAAATTAAGAAAATAAGTTGTTTGCAAGATAACTTTTATTGCACGCTCTCCGAACCTATCGGCAAGAGTGGCCCAACGCTCACGGCTAAAAATGTTCTTACAAAATTAATATTTAAAAATTATTTAAAGAATATTATTTTCCATTCCAGAATCGAATTGAACCAGCGCTGAACGTAGACCATCTCCTACCAAGTCCAGATAGTTGTGGAGAAGTCGCCGGAGAGGATAGGATCTTAGGAGGCAATGCAACAAACATTGACACGTATCCTTGGCTGGCACTCATAGAGTACAAGAACTCCAGGGGTTCAATCTCTCTCGGGTGTGGAGCGACGCTCATCAGTAAGCGTTACGTCATAACAGCTGGACGCTGCGTGTTGGGTTCAATTTTTAATCAACTTGGCAATCCGTAAGCATATTTCTTTCTGAATCATATCGGATTTTGACCCCTCTAAAATATTTTCTTTACTAACTATGGACCCTCCTCATTCACCTCCAGTCATCAGCCCATCCCGATATTCTTCCATCCTCTTTTACGCAGTTTACAAACGTTTTTTTATCTATAATAATAATAATAATAATGATATTTTACATGACAAAATTAAAAAAAATAACTTATATCATTGATGTAGCTATTCCAAATTCCTGTAATATTCAAAAAACTGTTTCTGAAAAAATTAGAAAATACACAGATTTAGGAAATGAGATTAAAAGAATTTGGCATTCTCGGACTATAAAAATATTACCATTTGTTATTTCGGCCACTGGCATAATACCTAGGAATCTGATTCAAAATTTAAGCATATTAGATTTGTCAAAGAATTTGTATATAAAAATGCAAAAAGCAGTAATTTTAAATACATGTAGGATTACAAAAGATTTTTTAAATATTTATATTGAGGGATCAGTAGGATTTATAGGTTCAATTAGAAATGCCACAGAGCCGAACCCTCTGATATGAAAATATCTGGAGTCGGTGAATTATATTCCCATTTGGTCTCTAGTAGGTTGACATGTTGTTCTTGTATTGTTTTGTATTTATAATACTTATATAGTGCAATTGCATAACGTGGATTCACTAGATGATCATTTGGGGAAGTGTATGAAAGGGTTTAGTTTTTCTTTTTTTTTTTTTTTTTTTTTTTTTTTGGGGGAAAATTTAACCCGGACATTTAAATCTGGTGCGTAAAAAGTTTATTGAACAAAAAAATTTAAGATTTATAACTACAAACGCAAAAAGGACATCATAAGTACAGTAAAAGCACAGTTTAAAAGTTGCACAAGTACAAAAGTTGGAAAAGTATGGATCAATTGTGTGTAGGGACACTGACAAGATTCATCGGAATTAAAACATTTGTGTATTCTAATAGAGGCATCATCATGAGGCTGACCTGTTATATTTATGCTTGATGTGACATATTTAGTTTTCTCAGTGTTCAAAGTGAGCGTATTTGTATATAACCACTTTTTACAATGTTTAAATCCGTTTCAGCTTTTTTATAGACAGCTAGCCAAGTGTCAGCTTCAAACAGTAAAACAGTGTCATCGGCAAAACTAACTATTTTTCCCTGAATATTAATTTTACATAAGTCGTTGATATATAAAAGGAACAAAGACGGTCCTAATATGCTACCTTGTGGTATGCAATAGTTAGTTGAGCACTGATTGCTAAGTGTGTTCATTATTTTCACTTGTTGCTTGCGTTCATCAAGGTAGCTCTTAGAAAAGTTAAGTTCGTTGCCTGTAATACCGATTATTTGAAGTTTGTTTATTAATTTACTGTGTGATATTATATCAAAGGCCTTAGAAAGGTCTAAAAATATTGGAATACATTTTTTGCTTTTATGAATGAAGTCAGTTACGGTCGCAATAGCGTCAGAAGTACTCTTGTTTTCTTGAAACCCGTATTGATTTTCTGAGAGTACTTTATGGCTCACCAGAAATTTTACAAACTGAGCATTGATAATTTTTTCAAATACTTTTGATAGTGTGGTCAGTATAGTTATTGGTCTGTAATTGTTTATGTCTGTCTTGTTACCTGTTTTATGTATGGGAATAATAATACCTTTTTTCAGGTTTGAGGGGAAGTGTCCTTAACTGATACTAAGGTTAATTAGGTATCCTTAAGGTAATTTAATTTCCGTAGCTAACTTTTTCAAAATTTTGGTTATTATTCCATCAACCCCGGCAGAAGACGTGTTTTTTAGGGAATTAATTATTTTTAGAATCTCTTCCCCTGACACAGTTTGAAAATTGAATCTTTTTTTGTGAAGTTGAAGTTCTGGTTCAGTCGGTAGGGCATTCCCACAATTTGGTAGACGAGAAGCAAGATTTGAACCAATATTTGTAAAAAAAAATATTGATATAATCCGCGACGAGCTTGGGGTTTTTTGAGGTGTCAATAATTTTTCCGTCAATACAAAGTTTACTTATGTCCTGTTTGTCTTTAGTGTTTTGTATATTTGTGGCTTCTCTTAGAGTTTGCCATATTTTTTTGGGATCATTGTTACTTTCTTGGATTTTGTCTCTGTAGTAGATTTCTTTCGCCTTTCTAATGACTTCGCCGCATGTATTTCTATATCTTTTATAGATGTTTAGTGATATTATGTCGTAAGGATTTTCTTTCACTTTTTTGTTTAATGCGTTTTTTCTACGAATGCAGTTGATGATTGAATAATTTATCATCAGCGAATGCGGCGCATGCGCACGCAACACTGTGCGCGCGTATGGAAGTGTTATGTTTATTTTGTAGTGAGTTGTCAACATAGAAAATGGTTTTTAAATGGAGGGAAGAGCATACGCCTCTGTTCTTAGAGCATTTTAAGAACTATCCAAGCCTGTGGAACATTAAATCAGAGGGATATAATTCCCGTGCGCACGACCTGTTTCGAAGACATTCTAAACTCTATGACAGCAATGTGATTCAATGGTCCACTTCTGAAAAGTACGTGTTAACAGCACACCCTTTCAATTATACGCCGTTCAACCAAATCTCATCAATGTGGTTGAAGTGTGTAATATCGCCATAAGGAGCCAAAACAAGTGTTTGTTTTTCTTCAGTCTTCTCACCGTAACGTAGCTGTCAACATTACCGTTCATATCGTGACAAGCTATCGTGACTCGCAAATGAATTTACCGTCGGTAATTCATCTCCATCGTTAAGCTCGCAATCCTTGTAAGGCAGTGCCATCAACGCGCTAATCTTATTCATTGGTGCCGAAAACCAGCAAACCTTTAGATAAAAAATTCTTTCTTTGGCAAAACGAAAGACTGCTATGAAATTTTATGAAAATTGAAGTGTCATTTCGAAGAACGAATTCAAACAGTGAATCATAGAATTAGGTTACCTGGTTCTTAATTATTAACGACTTACCGTGTTTTTAAATTATAACGAATTCTTTATTTATTTATTGCGTTTTCCAGATTATTTCGTTGGTACGTTTGTTTACTTTTTAAAAATGGCTAAAACTTTACAAGGCCTGCGTAAAACACGTACATTGAAGGTTCGCGAAGCTTTTGATAGTGTTTATTTCAAAATCTTCGTTATTCACAAGGAATTAACGAATCAATCTTTCGAATCAGAGCCCGCGAACGTTATCGTACCAAACCAAAACTTTTCAAAATTTCATCATCAAGCTGTCATAACACAAACGTCATCGCTTCTTTGCGGCATGAAGAAGGCAAAACCTGAAATCAAAGTATCCTTGACTGCGTTCACTTCAAAGTGCGCGTTTTACAAGGGAATTTACCATATCGCTAAGTGCATATCATTTGCACTCAAATCGGTTCAGGAACGTGCTCAATTCGCCAAGGCACATCGTTGGTGCCTGAATTGTCTCACGCCTTCTCATTCTCTCACGAAATGTAAATCTGTGTTTGATTGTCAGAAATGTCATCGTAAGCACCACACTCTTCTTCATAGGGAAGACAACATTTCTGCTGAAGAGGAGTTGTTATAAAGTAATCGTATTTTTGTTTCATATCATAGTGTTTCCATACAAACGAAGTATTGAAAATCTGTAAGGCGCAGATGCCAATCAAATACTTCATCTCACCTCCGCTCACCCCAAATCAACTTTGATTCGAATGGAACCTTGGACGCCAATCTTCGACTATACAGTCGAAGAATGTCAATCTGCGGCAAGCATGAGACTCACCCTTCACGGCGTGGGCATTCCTAATGTATCATCCCTGGAAAGGAGTGGGGTGTTGGGCTATTGCCATTAAAACCCACTTTTAAATGAACATAAGCTTAGTATATTGTTTAAAGGAATAACTGTTAATAAATGACATATAAAAAGGACTCACCCGGGACCTTGAATCAACCTAATTCTAACTATCTAACAATTTACCCCCCCCCCGGACTGCAGCTGCGAGTTGGAGGCCCTTGTGGCCTCTCCCGGAGACACCTGGTGTGAATTTCTACCGATTGGGAGGCCCAAACTCTCTCCATCAATCGGTAAAACTCCGCTCGACTGTGGCAGGCGGAATCCTATGACCCTCCACGGGATGCCGATCCTCCTGCTTCCTCTCCTGGCCTCGGCTCTGGAGCCGAACGATCACCGATGGTGGGGACCCATGAACCTCTCCTGACTATCGGTCCTATTGCAAATGGTGGCGACACTCTTACTCCTTTACGGCGCGAGTTCTCCAAAAATGGCGAGCACCACGGGATTGTCGGCCGCGGGAAAATGATTATTGCCAGCGTACACTACTTGTTACCGACAGGATGGCTCTGCTCACTCCCGATTACTCTTTGTGAGCCCCGGCCACAATAACATGCCGCCGAATTATTCCCGACTCGATTAAACACGATCTCACTCGCGAATTTTGAGGGTTTTTCTTTGAAAACCATTAATAAGATTTCACTAAAAATCCATTGTCGCCCGCGTATACTTTCTTAAATTCTTTTTCGTACAATTAGCTCATTTTACTCGCAATGTGTGACTCGTCGATTCCAAAGCGGGCCGCTCTTCTCGCTTCGAAATCAAAGTGTGCGGAACCGGAACAACGCCCTCTCGCGCCTCGCCTAGACACCAAAAATCCTGAGAGTGTCGCCAACATTATCATTTTTTTAAAGTACTTGACGGAATAATACATTTTTAAGAATTGCTTCATAACAATACCCCCCTTCCCTCGAAAATGTTTGCCCTCAAACAATATTGAAAAACACCTATATAAACCTATACTGGCTAGACTGGTCCCGAGGAGTAACAAAAACAAACATTCAACCATTATAAATGAGCATCATAATTTGGAAAATAAAACTTATTTACTAACGGATAACAAAACTTACGAAGAATGGGTGTGCCGCAGCTCCAATCGCACCCATCGAGCGTGTAGCCGAATGGTTGAGCCTGCGATGCAGCCATTCTCGAACTTAAAGATAATTTAAGATAAAAGTAGCTTAATTACAAATTTAAGCAGATGTTACGTGAACGGAGTCAGCAAGCACCCACAGTATTGGAATACCGGGTGATGAGAAATTGACGAATGTCGAAGACTGCCGTTAGCGTTACATCTACAACAGAAAACATATTTGAACATAAATTGTATGAAAACTTATAGGTATAAAAATAAATATATATAATCTCCTTCTCAACACATCTATACAACTTAGCATTAAAGCTTCACTGACCCATAAATAGGGTGATTAGGCCAATCAGGCATCACTTTTTCTTTATTATTAGGGAGGCAAGCCAACCCTCACTTTTCACTGAGTCTACTTCTCCGTTGGAGATAACAACACACTTTGAATAAACTCTATCTATTCTAACTAACTCGGTCCTTGGGTGAATAATATTTAACCAACAACAATTATACATTGTAAAGGTAATTTTCAAAGTGTACAACCACCGCATCGGATGGTGCCAAATATTTTTTTTTTTTTTTTTAGTATACAACCAACGCATCGGATGGTGCCAAATAATTTTTTTATAGTATACAACCAACGCATCGGATGGTGCCAAATAATTTTTTAATAGTATACAACCAACTGTTTTAGAAGGTGTGATTTGTTAATAGATGTGCAGCTATATTATAGTGCAGTCATTTAATATACGTTCATCTGTGTAGAAGACGTTTCAGTAATTACAGAACAATATTTTAAGGCTTTCCCTATAAACCGTTGTTCATCCATATCGTACAAAGTATCAATGGTACAAGTCTCTTAGGACAATACTAATAGTACTAGCTGGGCCCGTTGCAGAAGCAACTAACGGGTTAAAACACTATGCGATATGACATGTGAATGCGGACAAAGCGAGCAGGAGTGTGTGTTAAATTACATATATGAAGAAAAAACGATGTCTGAATGCGGATGGAGCGAGGAGTGAGCACCTACAAAGGGAACAGGTAGTCGACGCCCCCTCCAAAGTTTCATCGCAATAGGATGAACCGTTTAGCAATGCATAATTTCATGATTCCAGAGCTCACTATTTTATACAGAATGAATTGACTGGATGCGCACATCAAACCCCAAAATTTTCATCGCAATCGGATGAACCGTTTAACAATGCATAATTTCTTGATGCCAAAGCTCACTATTTGGTGCAGAAATAATCGACTCGATGCGCACATCAAATCTCAAAAGTTTCATCGCAATCGGATGAACGGTTTAGCAATGCATATTTTCATGATGCTGGAGCTCACTATTTTATACAGAAAGAATCGAATAGATGCCCAAATCAAATCCCAAAAGTTTCATCGCAATCGGATGAACGGTTTAGCAATGCATAATTTCATGATGCCAGAGCTCACTATTTTATACAGAATGAATCGACTGGATGCTCACATCAAATCCTAAAAGTTTCATCGCAATCGGATGAACGGTTTAGCAATGCATAATTTCATGATGCCAGAGCTCAATATTGTATACAAAAACCATCGCGGGCATGCATACATCAAATCCCCAAAGTTTCATCGCAATCGGATGAACGGTTTACCAATGCATAATTTCATGATGCCGGAGCTCACTATTTTATACAGAATGAATCGAATGGATGCGCAAATCAAATCTCAAAAGTTTCATCGCAATCGGATGAACGGTTTAGCAATGCATAATTTCATGATGCCAGAGCTCACTATTTTATACAGAATGAATCGACTGGATGCTCACATCAAATCCTAAAAGTTTCATCGCAATCGGTTGAACGGTTTAGCAATGCATAATTGCATGATGCCAGAGCTCACTATTGTATACAAAAACCATCGCCGGCATGCATACATGAAATCCCCAAAGTTTCATCACAATCGGATAAACGGTTTAGCAATTCATAATTTCATGGTGCCAGAGCCCAACAGTACCTACTTTGATACAAACCCTGTCCTGATAATAACGAACAAAACAAAAAAAAAGAATTATCCAATTAGGTGCAGTCGTTCGGAAGTTCGTTGAAGTTCGATTCGGAAGTTCGTTGCGCGTACATACATTTCAGAGATTCATTTTTAAACAAATTTCATAATGCCAGAGCTCACCAGTAATTTTATACAAACCTTATCCTAACAATAACGAACACAACAAAAAAAAATTTATCCAATTAGGTGCAGTCGTTCGGAAGCTATGCGCGTACTTACATTTCGGCGAATCATTTTTAAACAAATTTCATAATGCCAGTGCTCACCAGTTATTTTATAAAAACCTTGTCCTCACAATAACGAATACAACAAAAAAAGAATTATCCAATTATGGGCAGTCGTTCGGAAGCTATGCGCGCACATAAATTTCCGCTACTCAATTTTAAACAAATTTCATAATGCCAGAGCTCACCAGTAATTTTATACAAACCCTACCCTGGACACAACAAAAAATAATTATCCAATTTGGTACAGTCGTTCGGTTCAATTCACTTCGGTTGTTAAAAAAAATAATTTAAAAACCTTCAATTTTTCAAGTTAATTTTAACGTTCTCTGAAAGTTCTGTTCAAATTCTATTCAAGTTCTGTAATTATTTCTGTTTTGAAATAATAAGTATAAATAAATAATAATAAATATAATAAGTTTTGAAGATAATTGAATAAATACAACTCGCACATTACGTGAAAATGAACTAATTTAAAAATAACGTTCCCACCAACAGTGGGTGTCCAGAAGCAACCTCCGTGTACCTACATAATTCAAAAAGTGACAATCTTGGGTGATTTTTTTCATTTCATATCATTAATTTTCGATTTAACATTTAAAGGAAAGAAGTTCATAAGTCGCTACCAATAATATTAGTGTAGGTACCTATGCGTTTTCTCAATAAATACTTGACAATCTTGAGTGATTTCTTTTAATATTTAAATGCTTCATAAGCCGGTACCTACCTAGTATATACCGAGAAAAATAATATTGGGGTAGGTACCTACGCGTTTTTTCTTACGTACTTTATTACTTTTCTTTAACGAATTTGCAATAACTCCATGGAACGGTAGGTACCTACCGCGTTATAAATTGTGTTATTTTCAGATGGCCAGCAATTTTCACACTATCAAAGAATTTAGGAACACGTTTTTGACATGAATTTTTCAGAAAATTATTGATTTTCGTCGGGTTCTCCTGACATATTTCATATGAGAATCGTATATAATTTTGATATTAAAAGTTGCGGAATTCTCTACTGTAACGTATTTTTTAAAAACATCTAAGCGGGGATCGGTTTCCGGGTCGCAATGCCGCGTACCGTAAAACCACTACCGAAAACTCTGAAAAGTCTGTATTATTTAGGCTAAATTTTTGACACTCGGAATCCTGACCTATCTCAAGATTATCTGACTCGCCGCCAAGCCAAAATGGACCTTGGCACGTTCCAAACTCGAGGAAGCGACCGTTTATTATCGCCTGCGGGGCCGAGGCCTGGGCTGGAAAGTAAGAGGGCTTAAGCGTCTTTGCATTTTCAAGCGAAAATACGCCGTAAGGTGGTACGCGATGCGGGGGAGAAGAGTCCGTTATCGCATCACCAAAACTGGAACCGTCGTTTGTATGGACTTTTTGACACGTTTCCTTCCGAAATGGATTTTCGTCTTTCGACTGGCGAACCTGTCGGCGGAAAACATAACCCCGGCCGAATTTCTTCGTCGGATAGTGAGAGATTACAGTTTCCGTCGCCAGGGTCGCACTTCAATTCTGTATCAGTCGTTTTGTATGAAACCGGTGTCAGAAAAGGCTGAAAAAAAAGGTGAGTTTTCCAAACTGAGCATTAATATATACTAGCTGGGCCCATTGCAAAAGCAATAAACGGGTTTAAACACTATGCGATTTGACGTGTGAACGTGGATGAAGCGAGGAGGAGTGTGTGTTAAATTAAATATAAATCGGTTAAATATCAAATTTTCATTGCAATCAGTTAATTGGTTTAGCAATGCGTAATTTCATGATACCAGAGCTCACTGTTGTACACAAAAACCATTGCCGGCCTGCGCACATCAAATCCCCAAAGTTTCATCGCAATCGGATGAACGGTTTAGCAATGCATAATCTTATGATGCCCAAGCTCACTATTTTATACAGAAAGAATCGAAGGGATGCAGCAATCAAATCCCCAAAGTTTCATCGCAATCGGATGAACGGTTTAGCAATGCATAATTTCATGATGCCAGAGCTCACTATTTTATACAGAAAGAATTGAGGCGATGCGCACATGAAATCCCCAAAGTTTCATCGCGATCGAAGAAAAAATAACACAGAACGTGAAAATAAATTTAAAAAAGTGTGCTTTAGACCACACGACTGAAGTAAAACTTCACTTACTTATGCCAGATACCCGTTATATATAATGTTAAATAGTGCAGGCGCTTGCATTATAATGCAGTTTCCCGGGATTTGGGCCGGAAACATTACAGTTTTATTGACCCCGAGGTTAAAGTGGCCTTGCAACGCACGCCGGGTACCCGTTGTATATAATTTTATATAGTGCAGGCGCTTGCATTATAATGTAGTTTCCCGGGACTTGGGATGGAACCATTATAATTAAGTTGACCCCGAGGTTACAGTGACCTTGCAACGCATGCCGGGTACCCGTTGTATATAATTTTATATAGTGCAGGCGCTTGCATTATAATGCAGTTTCCGGGGACTTGGGATGGAACCATTACAGTTTAGTTGACCCTGAGGTTAAAGTGGAGTTGCAACGCATGCCGGGTACCCGTAGTATATAATGTTACATATTGCAGGCGCTTGCATTATAATGTAGTTTCCCAGGACTTCGGATGGAAACATTACAGTTTTATTGACCCCGAGGTTAAAGCGGCCTTGCAACGCATGCCGGGTACCCGTTGTATATAATTTTATAAAGTGCATAATTTTATAATGTTGTTTCCCGGGACTTGGTAGGGAACCATTACGGTTTAGTTGACCCCGAAGTTAAAGTGGCCTCGCAACGCATGCCGGGTACCCGCTGTATATAATTAATTTATTTACGCACAAATAGTCCATTAACAATAACAATCGGTTGCACGGTTTAGCAGTGCAAAATTTCATTATGCCGGAGCTCACTATTGTAGTTGTATTGTATTTCATTTTGCAAGTGTAAGTACTAAGTAGGTACTTTGTTGTAATATTTCACCAAAACGACGCCATTATGCTGTTGAGCATAAAATAATTTTCACTATAAATAAATTCATTCAATATCATGTTTTGATTTTTAAATGAAAAAAGTCCCTGCAAGTAAGTACCTACCTAGAACACGCGTAATTATTTTTTTTATTTAACAATGTCCAAATAGAACACACTTAAAAATAAAAAAATAATTAATAAAAAAAAGTTGACAATTCTTTAAATTTTTCTAGTAAATTTTCAGTTCTATAAAGTTCCGTTCGAGTTCTGTAATTATTTCAGTTTTGTGATGTAACTGGTCTGTAATGATAAAACAATAGAATTTGAGTAGAACCATCACAGAACGTGAAAATTAACTTAAAAAAAGTTCATTTATTCTGTATCATCGAAACAACCTTACCGTAGTATTTATTGCATTAAAACCTAATTCGTTGTGTAGGTACCCATTCAGGTAGGTACCTGCGCATTTCCTTAGATTCCGGCAATCTTAGCTTTTTTCATCATATTTGCAAGACTACCGAAATAAGTAGGTACCTACCCCGAATGAAAAACGTGTTAATTTGAACTGGCCGGCAATAATTAAACTTCCTATGGAATCTGTGAGCGCGTATTTTGATGATTTTTTTTCGGAAAATTTCGAGTTTTGTCAGCATCTCGTGACTTTTTTTACATGGGATGGGCATGTTATATTGGTGTTAAAAGTTGCGGAATCTATCCGGCTATCGTATTTTCAAAAAACATCTAGCCCGGAATCGGTTTTTCGGCGGTAATGTCGTTTTCCGAAAAACAACGACCGAAACCGCCGAGAGTTCCGTTTTGTTAGGCTAAAAATTTGACATCTGAGATCCTGACCTATGTCAATAGTCCTAGCAAGCATTTTCCTTTGTGAAATTAGCGGGTTTTTTCGTCACTTTTTTTTTTCAAACGCCGTCTGTCGGCGGGAAATACAACCGAGCCGAATCGAGTGATTCAAGTAGAGCTTCTAGTTTTCGCCGCCGATTCGTATCGGAGAATAAATCCCTGTATATATTTTTTTTGTCGAAAAAAAAAGGATCCCAGCTTCTTGTCTGAATTTGCTTCGACCGAAAGTGAACCTTGAGGTGGGTGAAACGCAAAGGGCGTACTGGTCGTTTTTGCGTCAAAAAAATAGTGAGTGAGTTTTTAAAAAGTGAGCTTTCCCTGACCTATCCCAAAACCAAACAATACTATATATACTAGGTTTTGCCCGTTGCAGAAGCAACTGACGGGTTTAAACACTATGCGATTTGATGTGTGAACGTGGATGAAGCGAGGAAGAGTGTGTGTTAAATTAAATATATGAAGAAACCTGAGGTTACAGTGACCTTGCAACGCATGCCGGGTACCCGTTGTATATAATGTTATGTAGTGCAGCGCTTGCATTAAAATGTAATTTCCCAGGAATTGGAATGGAACCATTACAGTTAAGTTGACCCCGAGGTTACAGTGACCTTGCAACGCATGCCGAGTAACCGTTGTATATTATGTTATAAATTGCAGGCGCTTGAATAAAATTTTATTTCCCGGGAATCGGGATGAAACCATTACAGTAAAGTTGACCCCTAGGTTACAGTGACCTTGCAACGCATACCGGGTACCCGTTGTATATAATGTTATATAGTGCAGGCGCTTGCTTTAAAATGTTATTTCCCGGGAATTGGGATGGAACCATTACAGTTAAGTTGACCCCGAGGTTACAGTGACCTTGCAACGCATGCCGTGTACCTGTTGTATATTATGTTATAAATTGCAGGCGCTTGCATTAAAATTTTATTTCCCGGGAATCGGGATGAAACCATTACAGTAAAGTTGACCCCTAGGTTACAGTGACCTTGCAACGCATACCGGGTACCCGTTGTATATAATGTTATATAGTGCAGGCGCTTGCTTTAAAATGTTATTTCCCGGGAATTGGGATGGAACCATTACAGTTAAGTCTACCCCGAGGTTACAGTGACCTTGCAACGCATGCCGTGTACCCGTTGTATATTATGTTATAAATTGCAGGCGCTTGCATTAAAATTTTATTTCCCGGGAATTGGGATGAAACCATTACAGTAAAGTTGACCCCTAGGTTACAGTGACCTTGCAACGCATGCCGGGTACCCGTTGTATATAATGTTATATAGTGCAGGCGCTTGCATTATAATGTAGTTTCCGGGGACTTGGGATGGAACCATTAGAGTTTAGTTGACCCTGAGGTTAAAGTGGCCTTGCAACGCATGCCGGGTACCCGTAGTATATAATGTTACATAGTGCAGGCGCTTGCATTATAATGTAGTTTCCCAGGACTTCGGATGGAAACATTACAGTTTTATTGACCCCGAGGTTAAAGCGGCCTTGCAACGCATGCCGGGTACCCGTTGTATATAATTTTATAAAGTGCATAATTTTATAATGTTGTTTCCCGGGACTTGGTAGGGAACCATTACGGTTTAGTTGACCCCGAAGTTAAAGTGGCCTCGCAACGCATGCCGGGTACCGCAGTTTAGCAGTGCAAAATTTCATTATGCCGGAGCTCACTATTGTAGTTGTATTGTATTTCAATTTGCAAGTGTAAGTACTAAGTAGGTACTTTGTTGTAATATTTCACCAAAACGACGCCATTATGCTGTTGAGCATAAAATAATTTTCACTACAAATAAATTCATTCAATATCATGTTTTGATTTTTAAATGAAAAAAGTCCCCGCAAGTAAGTACCTACCTAGAACACGCGTAATGTATATATATATACAATGTTCAAATAGAACACACTTAAAAATAAAAAAAATTGACAATTCTTTAAATTTTTCTAGTAAATTTTCAGTTCTATAAAGTTCCGTTCGAGTTCTGTAATTATTTCAGTTTTGTGATGTAACTGGTCTGTAATGATAAAACAATAGAATTTGAGTAGAACCATCACAGAACGTGAAAATTAACTTAAAAAAAGTTCAATTATTCTGTATCATCGAAACAACCTTACCTTAGTATTTATTGCATTAAAACCTAATTCGTTGTGTAGGTACCCATTCAGGTAGGTACCTGCGCATTTCCTTAGATTCCGGCAATCTTAGCTTTTTTCATCATATTTGCAATACTACCGAAATAAGTAGGTACCTACCCCGAATGAAAAACGTGTTAATTTGAACTGGCCAGCAAATATTTAAACTTCCGATGGAATCTGTGAGCGCGTATTTTGATGATTTTTTTTTCGGAAAATTTCGAGTTTTGTCAGCATCTCCTGACGTATTTTATATGAGAATCATATGTTTTATTGGTGTTAAAAGTTGCGGAATCTATCCGGCTATCGTATTTTCAAAAAACATCTAGCCCGGAATCGGTTTTTCGGCGGTAATGTCGTTTTCCGAAAAACAACGACCGAAACCGCCGAGAGTTCCGTTTTGTTAGGCTAAAAATTTGACATCTGAGATCCTGACCTATGTCAATAGTCCTATATAGCATTTTCCTTTGTGAAATTAGCGGGTTTTTTCCTAAATTTTTTTTTTCAAACGCCGTCTGTCGGCGGGAAATATAATCGAGTGATTCGAGTAGAGCTTCTAGTTTTCGCCGCCGATTCGTATCGGAGAATAAATCCCTGTATATATTTCATTTTGTCGGAAAAAAATTACCCCCAGTTTCCATTCGGAATTTGCTTCAACCGAAAGTGAACCTTGAGGTGGGTGAAACGCAAAGGGCGTACTGGTCGTTTTTGCGTCGACGAAAAAGTGAGCTTTTCCCGACCTACCCCAAAACTAAACAATACTATATATATATACATTTTAATTCTGTACAAATATATATATATAACTATTTCCAACATTGGCTTAAAATGTGGAAGGATATTTAGAACCACATCGTCCCACATTATAAGTTTTCTAAAATCTTATAAATAAAGAGTACATAACCAGTGTCAAAACATTTTTTTTTTGTATTATAAAGTGTTAATAGAATTAAAACGCTTTTTCAAAAGTAGAGGCTTAGCTGATGCAGCCCATGTTTAAAGAGTAAAAATAATAGTTAAATATTTTACTATGAAAACAAAACAAAAATTGTATTTACTCCCAAGTTTAGTAATAAGTTATGTAACCTTAATGATGAAACCAAGTCTAATAGTGTCAATGCACTCCAGGTGAATAACTAAATTCTTTACTTCGAATCCACTTTGAAAACAAAGAGTTACTACACTGGTATCTCTGTATTTACTAAGTAAGTACAAACATAAAAAAAAAAACGGCATATAACATCTATGCACATAGTTAAAAATGATATACATGAAATACACGGAGATAGAGAGCGGATATGTCCGTGCATCCCATGATACAAAACTTACAACTAACAGAAAGAAAGTATGCCTGAAACACACGGAGATAGAGAGCGGACAAGTCCGTGTATCTCAGGATACAAAACTTACAACTAACAAAACCTAAATAAATTCATCTGTTAAGCCGACATCCGAATTTGCGTCTGTTTTATCTTTAATACTATCGACAATTTATACATACACTCGCAGATATATAGTTTTAAATACATTCTCAACTCGAGCATTAGCACCAGAGTTGAGGATGTTATTGTAAGGAAACAAACCAGCATATCATTACCAACATCAAACTTATAAAACACCCCCCGCGAAGTAAATAACCCATTTCCGTAGAAATGAACCTATGACAGGAGAAAAGACTGTCAGCATGTCGGGTCGTTTCAACTCGGTTGATCAGGCCGGGTTAAAACTCCCAAGCATCAAATATTAACTAACAGATATGATAATTTGCAGTACTCGGTAGGGATGGCCAGACCCTCCGAAGTATTGCCACAATAAGACTATACCGGTATATTATTTGATTTTACTATATCTTTCACATGAAAATCACCCGCAACTTTTCCGTTTAAGTCTGCAAGTGTATTAATTAAGTTGGATTTTTTCTTTACTACCACGTTCTGAACAAACCGGGGTGCCAATTTTTGTGCAAAATAATTCAATGCGTTAGATTGCGCAAAATTCCTCCGCCACACCACATCACCAACCTGATAGGTAATGTGTTTTCTGCGCAGGTTGTAATGGTCAGCTCCTTTTTGAAAAGCTTTAAGAAGAGCATTCGAGACTTGCTCATAAACCGACGACAACTCTTCCAATTTCTGTGCATAAACTTTAGGTTGAGCACCAATTTGCGAACTGGTTTCCTCATCCGCTATTGGATTACGGTGTAGATCACCGTCTAGTATCTGCTCCCGACCATGCATCAGAAAATAAGGTGTATAACCTGTAGCGCAGTTTACCGTGTTATTCATCGCTGATTGAACTTGCGGAAAAAATTTAGACCAGTTTCGGTGGTCTGATTCAACTAAGATGGATAACGCCGTGCCCAGGGTTTGATTATAACGTTCGACTACGTTGTTTTGAGGCGTATAAGATGAATTGTAAAATGGTGGCGGCATGTTATAACTATTAAGTAATTCTTTAAATTCTTTCGAAACAAATTGACGACCATTATCACAGACGATAGTTCGTGGTACGCCGTGAACAAGAAAGATGTTTTCTTCTAAGATTTTTATTATGCTTCTCGCGGTGCCATTGCGCAGCGGAAATAGCCATGTAAATTTAGAAAAAACGTCTACACATGATAGGATTACGGTAAAACCTGAGTAACTCCTAGGTAAAGGACCTACTAAATCTATCGACAACATTTGCATGGGTCTTGTGACCTTTTTTGGGTTTGAGGAGATTCCGTTAGGTGGGGCTGTACTTATTTTGTGGGCCTTACAGACTGTACAACGATTAACAAATTGCTTAACATCCTTGTACATATTAGGCCAATAGTAACGCAATTGCACCTTTTTGTAGGTTTTGAATACCCCAGGATGACAAGCTCGCGAAGATTCGTGTAAATTAGATAGAATTGCCTGTCTACCTTCTTGCGGAACTACTTTTTTCCAGGCAGTATCCTCGCACAGAGCTAGACGAGTCTTTGTGTGTCGGAACAATTCATTATTACGTATTTGAAAGTTCTGGAATCGTTGTGGGAATTCTTTGCATCCTTTCCAAGCTTTCAAATACCACGTATCCTTTGTATTATCAATGTCCACACCTGATAATACGGCAAGGTCCATTCGTGAGAGTACGTCTGGAACAACATGCTGTGTCCCTTTGCGATGAACAACGTCAAAAGAAAATTGCGAAAGGCGAGAGCTCCACCGTGCAAGACGGCCACTAGGGTTAGACAAGGACCCTAGCCATTTCAAGCTTGAGTGGTCAGTAACTACCGTAAAATGAGCTCCTTCAATGTAGGGTCTAAAGTGCGTTACTGAATCCAGCACTGCCAAAAGTTCACGCTCCGTAATTCCGTAATTGCGTTCGTGAGTGTTAAGGCAACGTGAATAGTACGCAATCGGGTGTTCGGCACCGTCTTTATTCTGTATTAGGACACCCCCCACTCCTACGGAGCTTGCGTCGCAATGTATCGCGAACGGTTCTGAAAAGTTTGGGCAGCTTAAAACCGGAGCACTTATAAGGGCTTGTTTTAAATCGTTAAAAGCTTTTTCAGCTTCTGGTGTCCATTTGAAGTTACTGACACCGTTCTTTGAACCAGTAAGCTTCGTCAATGGAGCGGCTATACTCGAGAAGCCTTTGATAAAACGTCTAAAATACCCTGAAAGGCCAAAGAAAGCTCGGATTCCTTTCGCGTTTTTTGGAATTGGAAAATCATTTATGCTTTCAATTTTCACCGGATCTGTGCGAAGTCCCTGTGAATCTACTAAGTATCCCAAGTACTTAAGCTCTGATCTACAGAACTCAGATTTTTTTTGATTTATAGTGAGGCCCGCATCTCTCAGTCTTTCAAAAACTTTGTTAAGTAGTTTAATGTGAGAATCAAAATCCTCCGAAATTAAAATTAAATCGTCTAGATAACAGAAGGCGTTATCATCAAATTCTGGTCCAAACAAGGCGTCAGCCAGTCTTTGGAGTTCACTGGGTGCATTTTTTAACCCAAACGGCATACGAGTAAATTCGAAGAGTCCACGGCCCGGAACGACGAATGCTGTTTTCTCGCAGGAGTCTTTATCCAGCGCTACCTGCCAAAACGCCTTACTCAAATCTATTGAAGATACGTATCTTGCGCCACCCAGTTTGTCTAAGATCCGTGCGATATGAGGTAATGGGTAACTGTCTCTGATCGTTACGTTATTTAATTTTCTGGAGTCGAGGCAAAATCTCCCCGTACCATCCTTCTTTTGTACTATAATCACGGGACTAGACCAAGGCGATCGAGAGGGGCGGATTACTCCTAAACTGAGCATCTCGTCCACTTCCGCGTCGAGTTGACGTTGTCTAGCCGGAGACAGAGGATAGTAGCGCTGCTTAATCGGAGGACCAGTTGTAATGATTTTATGCTTCACTAAATGTGTTAAACCCAAACCTTTTTTTTCATAGGAAATAGAGTCAAATTTACTAACAATTTTCGAAAGAGCTCTGCTTTCGGAAACCGATAATGAAGAAGCAGGGCGAATTGCTCGTAATTCATTAATGTGACCCGCATGGTCAGGTTCGTGCACATCTGGAAACAGTTCCGGTGCGATTCGAAACTGCTTCCAAAAGTTGACCCCCAAAATAAAATTAGGTGATAATGATGGAATGACGTAAAAGACAACCTGCCTTGTGATTGTATTGTACGTCACCGGCAAAGTTATAGTACCCAGAACAGACTGACTCGAGCCGTCAGCTGTTGTAACGCTATAATCTACTTTAACTAATTCTACTCCTAAATCTAAAAATATCTTATAACTATCCCCCCCTAAACAAGACAAAGAAGCACCACTGTCTAGCAATGCTTTATAATTATTATTTAGAACAAAAATGTCGGCATAAGGACGCTCATCATCTGTACTATCCTTCTCCTGTGGCAGTGCGTCCACCGCTTGAGGAGACGGGCTAGAAAGGAATTGTTGCACTAGGCGGAGCCAACGCTTCCACTCCCTCTTTCTTTGTGCACAAGAAGGGGCGCGGTAAGATTGACTCGTTTCTAGTTTTTTGGATCTTTAGTATATTTCTTATTGTTAATACTACTAACATGTGGTTTCCTATTATCGCTATCTTTTTTCCAACAATTTGTTATTGAATGACCTTTGATTTTGCAGTAAGTACAAACAAGAGATTTATTTTGTTGATTTATTGTATCCTGTTTAGAAAAATTATTCATATTGTTCGCCGTAGGTTTAGAATTCCTAGAAGGGTTAAAATTATTATTATTGTTATTATTATTGAATGTCTTGTAATTGTTTGTATTATTGAAAGGCTTATTGTAACTATTGGAGAACGAATTAAATTTTTTAAAGTTACCGGACTTATATTGAGTGTCTACTAATTTTGGAATTGCTGAGGACGTTGAGGCCTCAGTGTACGACTCGAGTTTAGCAGCGCACCTCGTAAGTTCCTCAAACGAACTAAAATCTCTGGATGACATCAAGTTAGCAAACATAGGCAACAATGCTTTCATGGCTATCCGCAAAAGTTTAACCTCAGGAATTTTACAATCCAATTTATTGTTAAGCGCTTTAAGTCTCAAAGTGAATTCTAAAACTGACATTCCCTTGGGCTGTTTATAATTTAGAATCTCATTTTCCAGATCTAATTGCCTATCCTGTCCCTCAAATTGTTTTATTAATAAGCTGGATAGGTCATCCCATTCTAAGTCTGGACTATAAATTGACCTATACCATAGAAGTGCTAACCCGTCTAAAATTTCACTGAAAGATTTAACTAAGTCTTTATGAGAAATGTTGCGTGTCCTACAACGCTCTTCGACCAAAAGCAGAAAATCTCTCACGCAGCTTTTACCATCGTACTTGACATCCCAATTTGTAAGCCCCCGCGATGATGAGTCTTTATAAATAACCTTGGTATGTTTAATAACCGTGACCTTCTCCTCTGTTTCATTGTCAGAATCTAGATCCGAATCACTTTCCTCCAGAACCACATTTAATGATTTCTTCATAGTTTTGTTATAGGCGCGCGCTCGTGAACGCAACGCTTGGGCGGTGCCCTCCGGTTCGATGGATCGTGAAGTTAATTCCTTTATAAGATCATCCTTGGATGCATTATTTACATTTGGAATCGGAGTAGACATTGTAACGGTAATGTAAAAAGTTTGACACGAAAATACAATTGAAAAGAAATAGAAGAAAAGAAAATAAAATTACTATATTCTTTGTTTTTGATGTTGTTGTTATTGTTATTGCTGCTAATGAACGTTGTAATTGTACGGTGTTGTTGTTATTGCTATATTCTTTTTTTTTTTTTTTTTTAAATGTTTATGTTGCCCATTTAAATTAATTTTTTTTTTCCGTTAAATTAATATGTAAGTAGCTCATAAAAAAAAAAATTTCATTTAACTTAATATGTAAGTAGCTCATTTAAAAAAAAAAAATAAAAATTTTCATTTAAATTAATATGTAAGTAGCTCATTTAAATGAAAATTTAAAACGTCAGTTAGACATTAGTAAATAAACATTTTACAAGTATAATTACAGTAGGTTTTGACAGGGCTTTAGACAAATTTTCCACTCGAAGCAAAAACAAATCACTCGCATTGTCATTAAAAATCTCAATAAATATTTTAAACAATTGAATAATCTTCAATAATAACCCTCCATTACTATTTAAACACAAAATAAATTGATTTTTTTTTCGGCTATCAGGTATTTTAACATGTAAACACAGCTGTGTTTTGACATTAGCTCAAACCATAGGTAAAAATGTCAACAAGAAACCGTCATAGACAATCCGAGGTATTCTTGTAGCAGCAAGCACTGATTGATTCCGAAATGAAAAAAAATTATGTAGCTCTATGTAGCACATTTTCCATTGTCTATGGCCGATTTCTATGCGTTAAACATACAAAATGAAACTGACAATGCATTTTAGGTTATGGAATACAATAACATTGCGTTTCAATGAACATGCGAGTAAATGCAAACAGGAAATTCGGCTGAACAGATGAATATTATACAAAGCGTAATTATACTACCCTGTGTACACCACGGACGACAAAAGAACAATCCAGGAATGTTACAAAATCGAGCCCAAAACAAACGCTTGAGGCGCCATTGTTATAATGATATCGTATTTTTGTTTCATATCATAGTGTTTCCATACAAACGAAGTATTGAAAATCTGTAAGGCGCAGATGCCAATCAAATACTTCATCTCACCTCCGCTCACCCCAAATCAACTTTGATTCGAATGGAACCTTGGACGCCAATCTTCGACTATACAGTCGAAGAATGTCAATCTGCGGCAAGCATGAGACTCACCCTTCACGGCGTGGGCATTCCTAATGTATCATCCCTGGAAAGGAGTGGGGTGTTGGGCTATTGCCATTAAAACCCACTTTTAAATGAACATAAGCTTAGTATATTGTTTAAAGGAATAACTGTTAATAAATGACATATAAAAAGGACTCACCCGGGACCTTGAATCAACCTAATTCTAACTATCTAACAATTTACCCCCCCCCGGACTGCAGCTGCGAGTTGGAGGCCCTTGTGGCCTCTCCCGGAGACGCCTGGTGTGAATTTCTACCGATTGGGAGGCCCAAACTCTCTCCATCAATCGGTAAAACTCCGCTCGACTGTGGCAGGCGGAATCCTATGACCCTCCGCGGGATGCCGATCCTCCTGCTTCCTCTCCTGGCCTCGGCTCTGGAGCCGAACGATCACCGATGGTGGGGACCCATGAACCTCTCCTGACTATCGGTCCTATTGCAAATGGTGGCGACACTCTTACTCCTTTACGGCGCGAGTTCTCCAAAAATGGCGAGCACCACGGGATTGTCGGCCGCGGGAAAATTATTATTGCCAGCGTACACTACTTGTTACCGACAGGATGGCTCTGCTCACTCCCGATTACTCTTTGTGAGCCCCGGCCACAATAACATGCCGCCGAATTATTCCCGACTCGATTAAACACGATCTCACTCGCGATTTTTGAGGGTTTTTCTTTGAAAACCATTAATAAGATTTCACTAAAAATCCATTGTCGCCCGCGTATACTTTCTTAAATTCTTTTTCGTACAATTAGCTCATTTTACTCGCAATGTGTGACTCGTCGATTCCAAAGCGGGCCGCTCTTCTCGCTTCGAAATCAAAGTGTGCGGAACCGGAACAACGCCCTCTCGCGCCTCGCCTAGACACCAAAAATCCTGAGAGTGTCGCCAACATTATCATTTTTTTAAAGTACTTGACGGAATAATACATTTTTAAGAATTGCTTCATAACAGAGTACCAACGACCCACCACGTTTACCATTCAAAGAGCTTCTATTTCAGATCCTCCAGTTCTTTTCCTCGCTAACTTCGGTGACAGATCCATCGTACGTTTTCCTACTGCTCATAGTAGCAATCGTGATCCATCCGGCAGATTTCAAACGTTTCGTGCGTTGATCGATTCAGACAGTCAAGCATACTTCGTATCCAATCGCAACGCCGAGCGTCCAGTCAGCTCTCAGAAAATCCGTGGCTTAGGCCAATCTTCTACAACCGCGTCAGGCGTCACTAATTTCGATGTCGATGTTAAGGGACGAACTATCTTCAACACGAAGTTACTTTCATCGCCAACGATTCAATCCGACCAATTATCTTGTCATCTATTCCAAAACATACTTCATGCCGACTCTGACTGTCACAAACTGACAACTGACACAGCTTCACCAGCCTTCAGCTATCAATAGAAGCTATATTCTGTTGGCTTCTTCTGGGTTTGGTTGGTTTTGCTACCAATCGTCAAACAAACTCCTTCATCGAAACCACCCAGTATCGTCTCCCCGAAGAAATTAAGAGACTGAGAGAGTTGGACACATTTCCTCAGTCTTCACACAGCCCACCAAACAACGTCGTGAACAAGTGTATCGCATTTATCGCTCACGTGATTTTTTTAGTCAATTTATCGAAACCAACCCTTCCTGAAAAGGTCAAGAAAGTGAGAGAGTTGGAGAAATTCCCTTAGTCTTCACATCTCAGTCTAGGGTGGATCGCCATTGTATGGAAATTTTTATTTTTTATAAATCAGTTTTCGCGGGGTGCGGAATAGATGCTCTAGGTACATCCAATTAAGCATACAAAATATCAATTTCAAATTTTGATAACAAGTACTGCCACAAAGCAGTTGAATTATTTAAAATCTGGTAAAAAATTGTCCCTTTTTAAAACAGTTTTGTGTCAATAGGAATACTTTAATTTTTACTTTTACATTTCATAATGAATAAAAATTGCCGCACCTTAAATAATAATATTTTAAAAAATTGATAATATTTATTTTCCCGCGATAATTTGACAAATTGCTGAGTCCACTTTCGCGCACTATACCAAGAAACACAACAAACATCTTTAGATCAACCGTCCATATCTCGCAGTACAGTTTCAAGTTTTACTAACGTTGATCTTCCAACTGGCCAACAATACTTTGCTTCACCTACTTCTTCTTCTTCTTATGTAATAAATCCAACAGACAGTAGACTATCTGTTGTATCCAGAACATTAGATCGGTACAGTATTTCTGATCGGGCAGGTGCTGCCATAGTCTGCGCTACAATGCAAGATATTGGATTAGTGACAACAGATAATCTAACAAACGTGATCGATCGTAATAAGATTCGACGTGCTCGTGCCAAAACTAGGACCACACTGACTGCCATCAATCAGCCCCATTTTGATTCATGCATTTGCATATCGTTTGACTTTCGAAAGGATAAAACATTAATCATGGAGGGTGGATGCAGAAAAGTTGTGATAGAAGAACATATCAGTCTTTTGAAAGAACCTGGCGGACAATACATTGGCCATAAAGGCGTTAAGTTCGGTGATGCTAAAACAATAGCTCACAAATTGTTTGCATATTTTGTGGCAAAATCAAATGATTTAGCGTGCATCGTGGCTATCGGAGGTGACGGAACAGCAGTTAATACTGGAACTAAGTCTGGCATTATTCGACTTCTTGAAGGAAAGCTCCATCGTCCACTTCAGTTGTTGGTCTGTCAGTTACATGCTAACGATTTAAGTTTGAGACACCTTTTCGAATACCTTGATGGAACGACAACAGGTCCTAGAAGCTTTAGCGGCCAACTAGGAAAGTTACTCAAGAACTGTGAACATCTTCCTGTGATAGAATTTCAAGCAATAGAATGCAACTTACCGGACATTACAAAATCCCGTGACGATCTTATCACAGACCACCTTTATTTATTGGAAATGTGCCGAGCAATCGCCAAAGGACAATGTAACGAAAACTTAGCCAAAAGAAACCCGGCTAAAATCTGTCATTCGTGTTTGTTAACAACAGCCAATACTATTCTCCGACTTTATATTTCAACCAAGAATCCGAAAGAAAAAGAGGTGATATTGACTGAATTTATGCTAAAAGTGTGTGCTCCGATGTGGTTTAAAATAAAAACACAACCTTCGTGTGTTTACGGGGCGAGACACCTCCACGAAACCATAAAATTGTCTCGTTACCTTCCAGAGCGTTTGAGAAAGGTGGTAGATCCCGTAATTCAACGCAACGGGTATTTGTATGCTAAACGACGAACGAAGACAAATTAGAGAGTAGACTCTGAGACGGATTCTAAGTATCCGAGAACGTACGTCAGGGTTCTCTCCAATAAGAGTATTTAAGCTACCTACTTTTAATTTCAACACAGCAGACTAAATTGACTTGATTTACTGGGAAAAACCATCAGAACCACCTCTTACAAAACTGATGTCAAGCGAGACAATAATTGATGCCATTGCAGACCATGAAATTATCGAATCCAACATTTTGTGTAAGTTCCGATTGATGCCCTGTCACACGCAAGCCACAAAACCATGCATCAAAGTGGTAACGGCATCATGCTCTGCTGTTTGCGACCCTGAATGACGTGACGGTGGATACAGAACAAGCTAGAATCTTGTTGTATAATGCCAGCATTCAATTAGAAGAAGGACTATAAAACACAATAACTTTTATGATTTTTGACTTTATTTTTTAACATTGTTTGTAATTTTTTGTGTAGCAATGGTACTTTTATTGTTTCTTGATTAGTAGATAATATTACAAGTAAACGAAAAGTTAAATTTTTTAATATTTTAACTACTTTTATTGAGCAAAGAAGAAACCCTTATTTTTCTAGTTTCTCGCTGTTTTTGTAAAATTTGAATTGACTTGTGGCAGTACTTGCACTCGAAATATCTTAATGCTGTTATAATGACTTTTAAAAGTATCCCCATAGAGCATCCATTTCACACCCCGCTGCTAAGAAAAACAAAAAACAAGAAATCGATCCACACTACATCTCACCCCTGAAGAATAACGTGATGAGCAGGTCCATCACACTAATCACTCACGTGACCCTTCAGGACAATTCATCGTAGCCTTACCTTTCGGAGAAAAGGATAAAGATATCGCTTCCCCAGATTCGTGTGGAGTCTCTTCGCGCATCATCCTTTAACTCGAACATAAACAGACAGTAAAGCTCAGTTTACGTGAACCGTACTTCGCTTTCATGACTGACTACTTGCACAGTGGTCACATGATATGTGTTCCTGGAAAAGATTTACTCAAGGATATGCATCACATACTTCGTCATTGCTTTCTTCATCCGGGCACCGTTACCACTAAGTTGCGAATGGTCTTCGATGCCTCGGTGACGGAGGTGAATGAATCATCGTCAAATGATGCCTTCCTTATCGTTCTCAAGTTTCAAACGAACATTGCTGAACTTCTGCAAAGCTTTCGTTCACCATTGGTGGTGTTCATGGCTGAGGAACGGCAAATGTATTGCCAAATATTATTCCTTCAAGAGCCAAATCGCGCGTTCCAAAGAATATTTTGGCGTCATCAATTATCGGAATCTACCCCGAATTACCCAATACACCCTGTGACTTTTGATATCTCTGCTTTTATTCTGTCCCATCGTATTGTCAGATCGTTGACAGAAAAGAAAGGTTACGAATTCACACGCCACGCGATCACTTCGGATGCAAATATCGATTCTATCGTCATCGGCTGTTTCAGTCTGGAACAAGCTCAACAAACGTACCAAACGAGGTCAACTTGAACTGCAGAAGTAGGATTGTAGCAAACCGAAACTTCGCGCCTTTCTACCGCCGGACTACTATCTCACTGATGTAATCTTCAAGAATGTTGATCATTCTATTACTCTCAGGGTATTGGGATGAAAGTGGAAGCCACCGGATGCTTCACCCGATGATATTCGTCACGAGAATCGTTACACCGACCAATTATCGCTCTTGACAGTTATCGCATCTAATCATCGGCGTCAAGCATCATCGGTTGATAATCCATCGGATATCGCTTCACGTGGCTATTCTCAGGCCGTTCTTATCCGTAACGTGTTATTGTAGGCGGAGCCTTCCGGGTTTATCCAGCCAAACGACTCTTGGCCCATCTTATATGGCCATGTTAACAAAACTAAACTCCACTCTGAGGAATGAGTTCAATCGTCATTAGTCCAATATTATGATATTCTGCTGGACTTCTATTAAAAAAATTATATCGTTTTCGGAAACTCCAACGCCTTATCGGTTCCTGTTATCTATTCGGACACAACTTTCATAACAAAGCCTCTCGTCTTTCGGATTTTCTATTTAATCATTTCGAAATTCGTATTCTATCTTTAACCAAACATTGGACATCACTCTCTACGGATGAGGTGATTAGAATCATAATTAAAAATCTTGTGCTTATCGCTACGTTTCGTACTTTGAATGGATCTTCTCTTACAAGACCATTCATCAAATCGTGTCCATTGCCTAGGCAATGTGACTAATCATCATCGTTTCGCGGTTCGTTTTATTCTTTTTTTACGCCTATGTTAATCGTATCATTTAGTTTCTTATCGTCTAGTTTATCTATATCTAGTTTTCGTTTAAATCTAGTTAACGTAACATTTCATAGCGTTTTGCGCTTCGTTTAAGGTTTAAGCCTTGTCTTCAAAAATACAATTAGCTGTATTTTGGTGGGCGGAATGTTTCATAACGCTTAATAAAATCTCGATAGGTTTGTTCTGATTAACCTACAAAGGCCAGGATTCAAACCTATTGGTGAATTTCGCACACTGGTTTTTTTTTACATTAACTCCACACAGGAGGCCCTGAGGAAAATAACTTCCCTCAGGGTCTATGTCATCTTTGAAGATGCTGTGTGGAGGGTCTTTTTGAGGAAAGGAAGAAGTGAATACGGGTCTTGAGAGACCCATGTTGTAGGAGGGAGGAAACACAGAGGCCGGCAAATCGTTCCACAGCCGAGCCATCGAACTCAAGAACGAGTCATAGAAACGACCCGTTCTCATGTGACTAATGTCAACCGTGTACAAATGTTGGGCGCGTGTTTGGCGTGTTTCCCGACTATGCACCGGTGCCGAGGGGATCAATGACGCTAGTTCCTCGGAGCATCTTCCATTATAATACCGGTAGAACAAGGACAGCATTCCCACCTGACGCCTGTGCTCTAAAGATTGCAGTCCGTCTGTTAAGATGGGAGAATCTATCAAACGGACCGCCCGTTTCTGCACAGAGTCAAGGGTTTTTTTTTAGGTATTTTGGAGCTCCAGACCAGAGGTAGTTGCCAAATTCAACCGTGGGGAGCACTTGCGATTTGTACAGGGTTAGCAGTTGTGCACTATTAAAGTATCTGCAGGCCCTATACAGTACGCCCAGTTTCTGGCTTCGATGGAGCCTCCATACCTGAGCTGGTCACTTAGGGTTACACCAAGCATATCAATGGAGGGCCTGTTCGGAAGATTGCTTCCGTTGAAAGAGACCAGATTTTCATTTCGATCCCTTTTAGACGTTATCAAACATGATTGGGTCTTTGAAACATTAAATTCTACGAAGTTATTCTTACCCCAAGAGAAAACACTCTCGAGGTAACCGTCCATTCTTTGCTTCAAATCCCTCCGAGCTATTGGAGTTTGTGTGCCCTTTGGGGGATTGTCAAACAAAAAGCTATCATGGACTATACTGTCATCCGCGTAACAATGAATCGGTGCACATGACAAGAGGTCATTGATGTGCAACAGAAACAAAGTCGGTGACAGAACCGATCCCTGTGGGACGCCAGCATTGGCCGATAATTGCCGGTGGTCAACCGTTGTTAAGGAGCCAAAACAAGTGTTTGTTTTTCTCCAGTCTTCCCATCATAACGGAGTTGTTAACATTATCATTTATATCGTGACAAGCTATCGTGACTCGCTTAGTGAATTTACCATCGATAATTCATCTCCATCGTATCAAAACTGATTATCAACTGCCTGTGGACCATTCAGAAACAGCCAGTCGACCACGAGGGATCCACAAACCGGGCAAGATTGCCATCAAATTATCATAAGTCCCTCTGTATATGTATACCTTTGCTGTATGTATATACCTTTGCTATATGTTTCAGTAAACGTATCATATCGAGATCCATAGGCATAGCTCGTATAGAGTGAACATTAAGCTCACTTCAACCCTTGTAAGGCAGTGCCATCAACGCGCTTATCTTATTCAGTATGTAATTGTCTGATCACTTTTATTTTTTGTGGTGTCGGATTGCAATGTTTAATATTGTTGTGTTATGATCTATGTTTTGTTTATTAGTTTTGACCATAACGTGATCAATGCATGATGTTGATTCTTTAGCTATTCTTATTAATGTATTGATGGTACTAATTAATCCATAGAACCCTAACATGTTCAGGTAGTCGTGGCATTGATGGTGTGGGTTATTTGGAAGTATGTTGATATTTAAATCTCTCATAGTTATTATGTTTTTAGTATAGGAAAGATTTGAGAGTATGCTATTTAGACTGTTAAGAAACGGTGTTATATTACGAATCGATGGAAAACAATATATTGCTAGAATGTACGTATCATTATTATGCATTATTTGCATACATCTCGCGTCAATAATGGTTACTTCCGTTACAACAGAGTTTAGGTCGTTTTTTGTGTATACCATAACTCCATCGTTCTGACTATCATGTTTTGACGAGTTGAATGAAGAGTAGTGAGTTATGAATTTTGGAGTGTAAATATTTGTCAACCAACATTCTGTAAGAATAATAACATCAAATTTTATATTAAGGTGGTTAAGCTATATCTGGAGTTCATCAAAGTTTTTATTAATTGACCTAATATTTTGGTGCATAATAATAGTGTTTTTTGAATCGGTTGTTAGGTATTTGCATATTTTCGCATCTGATGTTATAAACCAATTTTTTAGATCACCTAGTTCTTCGTATGTATTATTAATGGTAATAGCCATATTGTAATTTATATTACAAACAAAAAATAGTTTAATTCCCCTAAATGAGAGAACCACTAATCTCTGGCCATCAATACTTTCTGCCCCGGCTAAGTTATTCGAATCGATACTTCATAAACACTTGCAGTTTCAAGTAGAGCCGTTCTTAATATCGGAACAGCATGGGTTTAGAAAAGGCCAATCAACTGACACCAATCTATTGGTATTCACAGAGTATGTTTCCAAATCTTTAGATAAAGGCTACCAAGTAGATTGGTCATACAATGATTTCTCAAAGGCCTTTGAGACCGTAAACCATGATATCTTATTAAATAAATTGTCAACGATAGGTTTTTCTTTCCGGTTTCTTATATTCTTTGCCAGCTATTTTACTGAAAGAAAACAATTTGTATCACATGGAATATTCTTATCAAAATTATTTCTTATTTTCTCAGGAGTACCTCAGGACTCTAATTTAGGACCACTCGTTTTTTTGATTTTTATTAATGACTAGCTGACCCGGCGAACTTCGTACCGCCTCAGAATCAATAACTGTTTGTGTTAACTAATTAGCTGAATTAATTTAATTTTTTTAAGTTAAAATGAATACTCAAAATTAATTAAGAAATGTAAGTTACGTGGCAGCAAGGCATTTGCTTTATTAAAGCGAATCGAAATGATTCACGTTACATTATTGTACTACTTTCTGTTAAACTATTTGCTGGATGGGTTGCACTTGGGTCGATTCCCTTCATTGAAGCACCTTGTAATATACGACATTTTTCGTTTTGTTGTCATTAGATGTCTTCCCAGTTCCAACGGGCGCATCGAGAAAAAATAAGTCACCATTTCCATCATCAATTGCCTTCATTAACGTATCGTACATATCCTTCTGTAGGGGGTTCAACAGTGATACATTCGTTCAAACTCATTGGTCAATACATCTTGATCATATTGACGTTCATGTTCAAATTATTGATTGAAAGCGTCGTTCATTCCGCGATCTGGCATTGGTGATCCTAACTTGACTAACAAACTGCCGTACATGAGGTAATACATGTCTTCGATCAAAAACAAAGCCTGTTTTTATATATCCTCATTCACCTCGAGATCAGGATTCCCCGAACTGAAGCAAATTCGATGTAAAATATCTGCTGACATGTCATCCTTGTACTTGTTCCATAGTTCACGTGGATTCGATGGGAAATTTGTCGAAATGTGCGTATCAGACTGGAGATGCAGAAACAATTGATTCAGTGATTGTCATGTCCCAATGAGTATCGTTTTCAAGCAAATTGACCTGCTGACTTGCAACACGAAATGTTGGGCACATTACACCATTGACTTGTGATTCAAACGATGTCGGCTCACGAACATTCACCAGCAACAACCGCAAGTGTGTAAATGCGACCAAGAGCATCAGTAAAACGCACAACCGGATGATCAGTAACCGCATCGCCGTGTTTCCGACGTGGAAATCTCTTCGACGAAGCGTTCCAAGTGTAATAATGTGGCATCTCAGAGTTGAGCAACGTTCGGGCAAACAGATCGCATTGGCAAATCGAAAAGAAACTGTTCAATGTTGTTGTTGGAGGTGTTTCAGCACGTTTGACAACATTCGATGCAATGAAATAAACTCGTTGAACATTCTCTAGATCAGCGGTCGTCACACTTTTCTGGTCATAGGACAATGTGAGGTATCACCGCGGGCCGCACACTTATGATTCGGGGGGGGGGGGTGTTGTACCTTTTTGTTTACCAAGTTAAAAAAGCAATTATTTTGTATTTATGTGTCAATTCTTAATAATAATAATACACGTCAATTCTTAATAATAATAATTCACGAAAAATCATACTATTACATTTATAAAAAAAAAAGTGTGAATCTGTAATGGAATCTTTCTGTTCAATTTTCACCCACTTCCCGAACTATCGAAAGGTGAGAATTTTCGCACATGTGATAAAAATATTATATAATATTAAAGTTTATTTTGCTTTATTAGTACGTGATAAGCGCGTTTTTTTAGTCTTTTTTGACCATTTTTTTTACCTACCTATAGCCTCACTGTGCCATCTCTACCCCTCTAATTTTATCTGGATCTTCTGCTGCCCCCCCTGAAAGTCTCAAACGATAATATAATTAATTGTAAAAAAAACGGATAATATACTTAATTGTACATAAAAAATGTATATATCTAAAAAGAAAACGGCAGATATTTGTGCGGGCCGCAAAAAAACGGAAAGTATAATTAATCGGCCGCAAAAAACGGATAGTAGATATAATGTGCGGGCCGCACAAATATCCGCCGCGGGCCGCATGCGGCCCGCGGGCCGCAGTTTGACGACCACGGCTCTAGATGCACCGCCAAATGAACAACAATGGGATGACGTTCATGAATGGGGAATGAGAATAAACATCAAATAACCTCATTGTAGCTCACCAACTTGATAGCGTGTGATTTCGTCGTTTTTTATTTGTAGTTTGAACGTCCAAAACCGCCATATCGCTGACTTTTGTGTCAAATTTGCAGAAATTTGATTGACTTCACCGAATTGCAATTCTCCACGTTGTAATGCGCCTTAAATGTTTTGGAAAGAAGTGCCTGTTTTCCTGGAGTTGTGCAGACATACGTTCACCGTTGGTCTCATTTTCGACTGTTGACATTTGGTGTGTAGGAAAGAGAGGCAGCATTATATATTTAAAAACAAAAGCAAAACAATCATCACATTGACATTTGACGTTTTTGAATTATTGGAATTCACGTAAACTTCAATATTTATACCTAACACAATATTGCTGCGGCTCTTTCAAAAGATGAAAATTCGTTCTATTCAAAATGTATGAGGAAATGAATTTTCTTCATAACTTTCTTTTTCGTGAATTTTTGCGATGTTTTAAAAGTTATTCTGTTATCCGGGGCGGAGACCAATCCAATAAATCAAAGATCATCAAAATCTGTCCAGCCGTTCTCGAGTTATAAATAGTGTAACTAACCCGACTTTGTTTTATATATTAAGATATAACGGAAATTATTCTGGGTCACTTCTTTTCGCTGATGATCCAAAACTTTTATTTGAAATACAAACTTTAGAGGACTGCATTCGACTCCAATCAGACATTGATATAATTGTTGACTGACAATATCTCTAAATGTTTCATTATTTCTTTCACTAGAGCGTATCATACCTGGTTTTACCGATATACTGTGAGGGCTCTAAATTTAAAACGTGTCTCCACTATGAAAGATCTTGGTATTTTGTTTGATAGTAGGTTAACTTTTCATGCTCATATTATCATAATGACGTGTAGTACTTCACTGAGAATGTTGGGTTTCGTCCTACGCACTGAGAGAAACTTCAGAGACACCCGGGTTCTCACAGTACTATACAATGCTTTGGTTAGGAGTAGGCTTGAGAGTGAGTCGGTGGTTTGGAGCCCACACCAAGTGAAGTATTCCCTCATGTTGGAGAGAGTTTAGAAGAAATTTCTGAGATTTCTTTACCTGAGAAAATTATTGGGCTACTATCCGTGGCTCTACCCTTCCCACTTTCTCTTGGGCATGCTTGGTGTGAACCTTCTACGGGTCAGATGGGATGCGCTCATTGTAACACATTTCTTCAGACTGATTCGTGGAAGGTTCGGAAATTCGGCTATCATGGAGAACATTAGTTTCTATGTTCCCTATGGTTATCTCCGTCATCGACAGCATAGACTGTTTTATTCCCGGCTTGCAGAACTAACTTGCCAATGGTTATGCCAGTCGCGAGTGCTGTCTTGTTGTTAAATAGAATCCCTTCGAATATCGATATGTTTAATATCAATGAAGCACAATTCAGACAACAAGCATTGTTGTTGTTAGTATGATTGTGCTTCATTGAAAAATAAATTACTTAAACCTGTTTAAATTTTAAATCTTAATAATCCCATTTCTTTCGCGTTAGTCTTCTACCTCCACAGAAGATCTTTGAAATAGGCACCAAAGATTTGGCTAATAAAAATCTTCTGGTATCCGTTTCCTTGGGTTGTGGTCGGGTTGAGTAGCTTCCTGTTCAGTAAAATCTGTCGCCTTTTTTGGGGGTTAGTAAATTTAACGTGGAATTTTGGGGGGACTCCTGGTCGTCGGTCTGGAATTTTCATGATATCGAGAATATCATCGCCTTTTAAGTCGACACCTGTCACTGTGGCCACTCGTTTAATTATTTCTGCAGGCTGTTCTCCCTCTTTTTCTGAAGTTCCAGCAAATTCAAGAGTGTCTTCACGCATTCTCTGCTCCACTTCTGCTAGTCTAAATTCAAGGCTTTTTACTATCCCATCTTTTTCTGTTAATTCCTTTCGCATTGAATCTACTTCCGAAACCAATTTAATAATGGTCTCCATCTTTAGATGGATGTCTTCATATTGCCGGCTGATAAAGTCTCTCGTGCTTCTGCTTTCTTGATTATCATCATCTATTTTTTTTATTATTGCTTGCTTAAACACTTCAAGTTTTTTTTCCATCTGCATCTCCATCTTTTCCAGTAGGAGATCAGTATTTATACCCTGGGACTCCGATGTGAGACTAGTCCCGGTCGTTTGCCCTTTGCTTCTCAGATTTTTTTCTGAAGTTGCTATTTTGAAATTGTTATTTGGTTGTAAGGTCAAACACTGCCTATTTCACTCTTTATTTGACAGTTGGTTCACTTGTGATATTTTGATAATGTTTTCGTTTCTAAAACTGTCAATTAATTATCCACTAGTGGCCAGTGAGAAACCAACACTTTCCAAGTAAAAAAAATATTTCTTATCAGTTACGACAAGTGCACTGAATGTCAGTTCACTGTAATAAAATAATAACAATTGATTTCGGGAGCAGAGCAATACACAGCTGTCACTCGAAGTATAAATTATTGTTCACTACCTATCTTAGGATTTCTTCTACTTGGATACTCACTTGACCTGCCATTTATCGTTTTAAAATGGATGATACTTCTTTTTGTCGGAACAATATTTCTAACCGTAAAGTTAGCTAGAGAAAGAGATTCTTATCCCGACAAACTTTAAATACACCAATATGTCCTATTTGAAAAAGAAATTAACGATCATGGTTATTGCAGGATCAGCATTCGTTTGGGTGAATACGACAAGAGCACAAAAATCGATTGCGTACAAGTTGCTGGGATACAAGGCTGCGCTGATGAACCCGTGACCATTGGTATTGAAGAAATCATACCTCATCCGGAATATCAGCCTTCTAGAGGAACTGAAATGAATGATATCGCCGTTATTCGTCTCGCCAATGATGCTCCAGATACATGTAACAACAACCAAAATTCTTATCGATTAAATCTTCCCTATCGTTGGGGAGCTCTGAAAGACTTTGTTTCACAGCATTAGAATAATTCACCACATTTCGAAGTTAATTTTTAAGACTTTTAAAAGTTCTATTTAAATTCTATCTTCAATTCCATTTTCTCAAGTTTGTGTGTCAATAACTCAATAGAAACAAATACGCACTTTTAAACTGAAGCAAATATTTGATTTATGGTTTAAACTCTGCTTAAAATGAAACCTCGAGTTTAGAAATTAATATTGGATGATTATCTGGAACTAATGATTGCATTCTGTTGCCGTCTTACAGATTTCATCAAACCAATCTGCCTTCCCGAGTCTGACATTACGACCAAGTCGGACGTCGACGCAACAATTGCTGGATGGGGTACTATTGAAACTGCAAAGTCCAGTAACGTGAAACTCCACCTGCAAATACCTTTAGTATCCCTGGCCAAATGTCAGGCTGCTTATATGAACCCGAAGACTCCAAGACTACGTGCGCATCTCTGGAACAAGCAGTTGTGCGCAGGTGGTCAAGCGGGAAAGGACTCATGCAGAGGAGATGCCGGAGGACCTCTTATGGTCATTAACAATACGGAGATACGATGGTTTCTCCACGGGGTCGTCAGCTTTGGACCAACGCCTTGTGCTCTTCCCGACGTGCCCGGTGTTTACTCTAAAGTGTTTGCTTATTTGGATTGGATTAAGGCACAGATCAGAGAATGAAAAAACAGTGTCTTATTTCTTGTACATCCGTAACTTTCATGGATGAAGAAATTTTTCCACAAGATCTGCCAATGGTACCTTTAACTTTCCTATTACAAACTTCAAAATATCTAACAAATTATAAGTTGAGCACAAAGACTGGTTCTTGATGCCAATTTATACATAAGAAACTAAGTAATTTCTTGGATGTGTGTGGTATTAAAAAATATGCTAGCATAAATTTATTTATAAGTATATTTAAAGATTACAATATGCCTTCCAAATATCCCGTTGTATTTTTATTTTCCTACTTACAGATTTGACTCTCATTGTTACTATTTTTTATTGTATTTAACGAATATCTTGTTGTCTTGTATAAAATCATGCTAGAGTTGTAGAGATTATATAAAATATTGACACCGGAAGATTGAAACATTGAATAATTATTTACATTTATTACATCTATAATTAAAAATATTAGTGGTAAAGATGTTTGAAAAATTCATAAAACATTACGCATTTGTACAGCGTAAGTCAGAAAACCTTTAAAAATAAATAATATATAAGAAGTATGACCTGTTTTATTTTCGAGACAAGACATTGAGATAAAAGAAAATAACAAAATGTATGGCGAAAACAAAACATTAAATGAAACAAACATTTTGATAAAAAATACCAATTTATTTCAAATCCATCTGGATAACAATTTATGAAATGAAGGAAATACACAGAGTGTGCATATATTACATAGGTAAACAGGGAAACAGATAGTAAAACCATACAACAGTTGAACAATGTGTTAAATATGGTCCCTTCCTAAAGTCTCCTTATGGCTTGGAGTATGGAAATCAGTGGAGATAATTCGTTTGAAATAGTCTCGTAAAAATCGACCGGTAAAATTAAAGTTTTTTTTTTAATGTAATACATTCTTTTTTCAATTTTCAACCTAGTTGAACCATCTTTGGATCAGCTACGAGCCATGTCAAAGAAGAAAAATCGATTTAAATGAGGATTGAACCTTTTTCCCCAGAGGCTTGTATTTGCTGTAAAAAAAATAAATTATTGATTGAACCTCCCTCACCAGGTACTTACTAAAACGAATAAGCACCACTTACACCTAGGCCAAATCCTATTTGGATGGTACAGACATTTACTTCGAACATTAACAGCTGTAAATTTTAAAATATATTGTCATCCAATTTCAGAAAGTGCGTGTGTGTGTGCGCGTGTGTGTACGTGATTGCCACAGTTTATAGAATACATTGTCATCGACAACAAGCCTATCCGACGAGCTTCAGCTTGATCAGTTTGTGACATCCATTTGATCCGATGACAGGATGCACGGACTTAATTTTAAAAAATTAGAATTTAGGAAAAACACCACCCTTTCTAAGAAATTCAATTATAGTTTTAAATGGGGTACGGTAATGAGTAAAAAGTTATTGAGAACAAATGCAACTTATGTATTTAGGATGTTATTTAAGCGCTTTGAAGAAGTATTTAGTAGATCGTTAAATAGTAAACGTTAAAAAAGGTAGAAGATGGTTTGAATGGGAGATATGTAAAATGGGATAATAGACGGAGCGCGCTAATGTTAAGACGGTGCAATACCCTAATAACGGTGGTTTGCTCAAATATCACATTTAAATTAATTCCGACGAATTTGTAGCTGTATTAAAAAAAAATTCAAACCGATACCCGGGTGGGTAAGTTAATTATATTTAAGATTAATAAAAATAGTACCCTACTGTCCATTACATATCCATTTTCCAACTATAAATTTAGCTGTAAGCACACGATTTTATTTTTCTAGACAAAGAATTAATAGTTTTTGGAGGGATCAGAATAAATTAAAATAAACCCGGTGGAATAACCAAATTTCCAGGCCTTGTAGGGCGAATTCGTCCAATACGCCGGGTCGCTTAATTATAATATTTATGTACACGCTTTCTTCACTTACTTCGCTAATAATAATAATAACAAACAAATGGTTGAGTATTGGAGAGTTGAGCGCAGAAATAGAATGATTTATGTTTGCTATTTAAGGATAGGTTCATTAATACTAAAAAATATAGGAAGCATATAATCAAAGATATAAATCAAATTTAAGATTTATGTAAAAAATGTTTTCCGGAAACTATAAAACATATTATATCCTGATGTTCTGTATTAGCGCCATCCGAGTATACATTTAGGCACAATCAGGTTTTTAAAATAATTCATCAAAGTTTGGTTATTACATAACTTGATTGACTTTTGCAGGATTTTTCAATGACCTTGTACAAACATATATAAACTTAGGTCGAGATCGTCCAAAACACCTTCGTCCTACAGGCTTATTACAAATAAAGCCTGTTCTGAGGTCGGCTGTCAGAACTAATACTACTAAATAAATCTTGTTAAATTTAGTTACAATCAGACATAGCAACAACCGTTGGTCGGTTGGGTGAAGGTCAATAAGGAATATAATATAAATGTAAGTTCTTCTACGTTGGTGAAAGATTACTAAAAACCCACGACACAGACTTTCATAGCTCATCGGACGAATTGGCGTACCTACGTATCTACGAATATGTATAATTTCTGGTACAAGTAATTTGTAAAGACTTATCACGTGATCAATGTGAAATGTTTTATTCGTTGTAGTTGGATAAGTGCTGTCAATTATTTTATTTGATTTATTTATTTATTGCTTCTTCACAATTTATATACATATATTTTTAGCATGTTATTATTAACCCCACTAGGGTCCGCCTGTATCGGGGTTAATAATTTCACAATTTAATAAAAATAACACACGCAAATATCGGTCACGCAAAACAGTTAAGTAAAAGCAAAATAATAAAATTTAAAAGTAAAATGATGAACAGAGAAAATAATAAGTGATAAAAATAAAAATAAAAATAAAAATATACGAATTAACAACAAAGTGTTGAGATATCAGACAAAATGTTATCATTCACTATATCATTAGTTCATACCATTTTCAACAATAGATAAAATTAAAAAATTATATGTCCTTAAGGTTTTTTTAAATATGTGTAAAAAATAACTTAATGAAAAAAACAAAGTTTATAAGCGATTACATTAGAGCGAATCTTTCTTGTGCAATATTAAAGTGACTATCAAATAATTATGAAATAAGTATGAAAGAAACCGTTTTGGACTCAACATTATTGTTTTCATTCCATTTAAGTGCCCATTTTCATTAAAATATGATTGTATTTTGTAGTGTAAGTGACACCTTAGAAATGCCATCCGTGTGATCTTTTAGTTTTGACAAAGTTATGGAATACGATAACCCCTATATATTTATTTATTTATTGTTTCTTTACCTTTTTAATTTAGGTATTATTGTTTAAATTGAAATTTTCAACTTCATTTTGACTTTAGATTCAATTGTTAGTACACAAAATAATACAGGTGTTGAAAGACAATATTGTTACAATAATATTTCTCACAGAATGGGCTTCTACTGTACTATAGGAATAAATACATTATAACGTAAAACATGTAGAGTGACCATATGTTAAAATTAGCTTTGAAATAACATTTTTTTTTGCAAGTTGTTTAATCTATAATATTTAAAATTAGGTTCGGTTAGAAAATTAGTATGTAATGGTAAGTTAAGAAGAAAATAAAAAATAATATATTAACAGCAAATATACTGTAATAAATAATAAAAATGCTGTTAATTTAGAAATGACAATGTAGAAAAAATCAATTGGCAATCCTCGGCTAACACGAATAATTTAACCATTTTTCTAAAAGTGCACAAGGAATTAGATTACTTAATATGTTCTGGAAGGCTATTAAATATGAGTGGAGCCTGATAGAAGAAATTTCTTTGACCAAAAGAAGATTTAGTTTGAATTGCCACACAGTTAAGACCAGACCCAATTCTAGTAGTACGAATTTGCTGAGTTCTTTCTGCAATATTAATATTATTTAAAAATTTACAAAATATACAGCTGTTTTACATTCATGACATTACATTCCTTATAAAGTATATGAGTTGGATATCTAAATTTTTTCTTGAACATAACTTTAAGAATCAGTTTTTGGGCAATGTTAAGTGGTTCTATATAAGTCTTTTGGCAAGATCCCCAGCATACTATATTATAAGAAAGTAGGGACTGGATTATTGCAAAATAAACCGTCTTCAATTTTTCCTTGTCTAGTATATGTCAGTTCTTTAAAGATATAGGTAAGTCTCCTAGTATTATTTACCAACATATTAACATGATCGTTTCATCTTAAAAATTTATCTATTTTTACGCCAAGGTATTTGATGCTGACTACATTTTCTAAAGGGTTGCAGTTACAGGTTTGCAAACAATTGTGTATTATTAAATTATGAGTGGCGGAAGGTTGACTTTTACTTGAAATGCTGAAAGCGATATATTTGGTTTTTTGTACGTTCAAAGTTAAAATACTATTATTTAACCAACTATTTACCACTCTTAAACCTGTATTACATTTGTTAAATGTTTCATCCCAAGTTTTACCCTCAAATATTAAGGTAGTGTCATCTGCAAAACTAACGATGTTACCAGGAATATTCAGATTACATAAATCATTTATATATATTAGAAACAATATTGGCCCAAGCACACTACCTTGCGGGACTCCAAAGGAGATTGATTTACCATGTTAATAAAATGAAGAATCTGTTTTGGGAGTGATTTTGCGGTTTTAACGTTAAGAAATCTAATATTCTTACTTCTTTTTTTTTCTACTTACACGTATCTAATTTTTTTTAATGACTATTTGATTTTCGATTTTGTTTTCTTGTATGATTGAAAGTGGAAATCAACTCACTTCTCGATGTCCCAGAGATCTGAAACTCGGCAGGTAGACTCATGTCACTCATGTACACACAAGCGCGCACACACGTTTTTTTTTCTAAAAATTTATTGATATTATCAAAACAAATTCTGCTGTAAATACATGAAAAAGATATCAGTACTATCCAAACAGGATTTGGCTTAGCTGTTAGCCAGTTAAATAAAAAAAATGTTTAAGAGTCAGTCCCTGGAAAGGAAGTCTTCTTCTGAAAATTTTTCGAAATTGGCTACCAACCGGCCCAAGAGAAGGAGCAATCTGGTCAAAAACTGAAAAAAAATATAAGTATATAGTAAAAAAAAAAATTATAGTGTGCAATTAACACACGGTAGAAGTGAAACCTTCAGAAAACTAAAGTAGACATGAGTGAGGAGATTAGGGAGCACTTTTTTTATCTACATATGTGAAGAACGATTTTTTTTCAAAATTTTTGCCGTCGAATTCCAGTGCAAGTTTTTGCTATTTGGTATTTGTGTTTTCTTCTTCACAGTCGCCAGATATTGCTTTATTTTATTTTGCCCGAGTATTTTGGAGTAGTTTAAAGATTGGGTATTGATTTTACAAAAAAATTTGCTGGATGGATGTCTAGACGCTGAAGTTCGTCAAGCACTTTAAACCGCTGTACTACTGGTAGGGGGTAACCGTGGATTTATCGTATTTTATTAGAAGTGACGTAAATGTGCCGAAGAAGTTTAAAAAAACTTTGTTCATAATGGATTGATTTTTTAGAACTTATCTGGAAATAATTATATTTATTGACCTGTAGAACTTAACAAGATAAGAAGTGCGAGTACGAACAGCGAACATGAATTTAATAAACAAATTTAGTTATAAATCTTATCATTCTGGTAGGGGGAAAACTGAAGAAAAAAAACAGACCTAATCTGGAATATAATTGCGTGTGATTAACTTTATCATCAGCCGGGAAAAGTTAATAGTTTGCGCATGTATTATTTTTTACAGACGGGCTTCACAATTTTTATTATTGTAATTATTTTTCTTTTCAATTGGTTAAATAGTGTGTTTTATGAAACGGCACATTTACTTTGTTTTTAACAAATATCGTAACCCCCGTTCAGTCGATTTTGTCTTCGTGAGAACGGGTCGTTTCTTCGACTTCTTTATTGTGTAATTTGGTTTTTAAACCACCCATCGATGATTTTTGAACTTGTCACTTCAACTCCACACTCAGTATATTTTGGCTGGCTGTTTAGCAAAACGCACAGTCGGGATGTATAATGATTGGGGAGTTTTATTTGGAACGAGCAACCGGCATCTGTTTACCTCCTTCATATTATCTGGACCTCTTCGAGTCCCGCATTTATAAATCCATCCCTACTGCCCCAACCTTAACACGCCTCACAACGGTGCCCAACCTAGTGGAGGTACAGTTCCCCAACCTTTATCCCATATAGACTTGGGCATTCTCGAGAGGTACAACATAAAAAAATAAATAAAAACTTTCTTACAACCAACCGATTTTTCTTGACTTAAGAGCGTTTAACCAGCCAGCGGACGAAAATCCACATTTCTCGAATGTTGTTCTTCCGATCGTGCAGGGCGGTTACAATGAGAAAGATTAATTATTCTCCGTACCAGCTTTTTAAAATTATAACTCAATATCGAATTTATTTCAATCCAAATTAGCTTTAATTTATACCTTCATCCAAAAATGCTGAAAGGCGTGATGATAAAACTATTAAAATAATGTACTTTTTGTAGTTATTTTTTGATTTTAAGTATTTATCATTTTTTTAATAATGTCTAAATTTAATAAGAAAGTTAAAAAAATCTTAAATATATTAGTTTGTAAGTGCCCAAATAAATACACAAATGGACCAATTTTCGTCAAGAAACACATGTACGTACATATTTTTTAATGATTTTATTGAAACTAAAATTAAAATTCTAATACATAACTCTGCTAGATAATGTATTGATTTATTTTACTGCATCATTACATTATTTGAAATGGGTGTGGTATAATACAAAAACTTTTTTGAAAATTTAACAAATCTGCCAACGACCTATGGAATAACCTTATTATACTAAAAATTAAAAAAAAATCTAAAAATTTATTACATACGAATGCTAGATAAAAGAACAATCTTTCGAAATCCATTTATAATTTTTTGTGGAAAAGAGTCAATACGTCTAAAAACTTTTTTGAAAATGACGTATTTCCGGCTTTCTCTGGTAATGCCCTCTTAAACTAAGTCGTTTTGATGTTAAATTTCTTGTTTATCATCTTTTCTGTCTTTCATAATTATACACCAATAACTAAAACTAATTTTTATAGAAAATGAAGAAAAAGAAAAAGAAAAAGAAAAAAAAAAGAAAAAGAAAAAGAAAAAGAAAAAGAAAAAGAAAAAGAAAAAGAAAAAGAAAAAGAAAAAGAAAAAGAAAAAGAAAAAGAAAAAGAAAAAGAAAAAGAAAAAGAAAAAGAAAAAGAAAAAGAAAAAGAAAAAGAAAAAGAAAAAGAAAAAGAAAAAGAAAAAGAAAAAGAAAAAGAAAAAGAAAAAGAAAAAGAAAAAGAAAAAGAAAAAGAAAAAGAAAAAGAAAAAAATAGAAGAAGAAAAACAAAAAAGACAAGGAAATCAATAAATAAAAAAAAATTGTGTTAATATTATACCACAAGTGCCTCAACGAAAAAAGATAAATAACGTAAACAATATAGGTTTTAATAGGGAAACATAAAAAGCAAAAGCTAAAAAAAAACGAAAAAGTAATGAAAAAAGGATAGAGAAAAGAAAAAGTTTATCAACTTTTCTCTTATTTTCCATGAATTAATTGAGTAAACTCTTTCTAATGGAGTGAGTTCTGACGAAATCCTTTTTTAACACTGTTTTATGACATTCTGTCAATTCTACCTTTCCATCGCTAAATTAATATAACTCGCAAAACACGGTACGACCAGTTATCAACCAATTAATATAATGTTTCCAATGAAAACTACTTCAAAATATTATTTAGGTAATAAAAACATAATAATAATAATTATAAAACAAACAAATTGTGTCAACCCTGCTAAACCTTACAGCAAGTAGCTGTGTATATAATTATTTTACAAAAATGCCAGCAATTATTGTTCGTTCTCTAGTCGTACTTTGGCAAGCAAGGAGAAGGCATCTTCCTTGAGTTTTTGAAGCTGCTGCCAATAGTATTATTACCATAGCAGGAGTGTTTACTTTTGTGGTTTCATATCAAAAATTCAAAATCAAGTTTCAAACAAAATGGAGTTGTTACAGCCTGTGTTTATTTTGTTAGTATTCAGTTTTAGTAATGCAGTGTTTTCACGTAAGTGTTAATTTTAATAATCTTAAAGGAGGAAATTTGTTTGGGTTTCAAACTAATTCAACTAAAACCGCGTACCGGAGAGATCTGGCGCTATAAAATTTGTGCAACGTTTTTTGCTTGTAAAATCAATTTAATCTATTTGACTTTGACAAGGAAAACGGACGTCATATTACGTCTTTTGTAAATAATGGCTTAGCAACTTCTCATCATCCTCACTATTGGCTCTACAACCCCTGGTGGGTCTTGTCCTCCTCAAGAGTCTTCCTCCACTAATCTCTGTTTTGTGCCAGCTCTCTCCAGTTTAGAAGCTCCAAGATAGATATGTCTTTGAGGACGTTGTCGCTCCATCTTAATCTTGGTCTTCTTAGGCTCCTTCGCCCTATTGGTCTTGAATTCAGCAGGGAATTTGGTGCTTGATGCTCGGTCATTCTCTCCACATGACCCAGCCACCAAAGTCTTCCCAGTTTTATAAGTTTTGCGACGTTTAGCTCCTTTAACAAAGATTAGCTTAGCAACTTCTAAGACAAAATTACTCCGAAACACGAATAAATTGTTTTCAATTCTTTTTGTGCTTTTTTTACATTTTTTTAACTAATGTTGGCAATAAACAAGCTAATGCGCCCATGGAAGACTGGTATTAAGATATTTGAAGATGAACATGTACGCAAATTATTACATCATCTGAATGTACTACAGCGCTCCTGAGGCGATTTTTCGCAAAAACAGCGCTATATAAGTTGTCCAAATTTATTATTGTATTTTAAATACTAAAATAAAAAAATAAAATAAAATAATTAATATGTTATTATTAAAAGTATTTTAAGGAAAAATTAACACTAAACTCGTCATCTAATTAGTCTTATCGTTTGTACGTAGATAATTATGTAAAAAAAATACACAAAACAATGAATTTGCAAATTTGTTTCTAATGTCAATACTGATTTGAAGTTTTTATTTTTTTATTTAAGTGTTATTAGATAGGCGCTATAGTTTTTTTTTTGCGTACAACACAAGAGTACAAAATGTCTGTAGCGAGTGGAATTATGGCATCTCCAAATTTGTCGATTATTGTGATGCAGAAATAAGTGGGAGAAGGGATAGGAAAACTGGTACATGGCTATTAGAATTCAAACACACACACAAGCTAAACTGGTTACAAGGTATTGCACTACTAAGCAATGTAAAATCATATGATTTTGGTGTGAAAATTAAATCTCTTAGCAATTCTGTGAAAAGAATACGTATTTTACGATTAAATTATGTGAATAGAATTTTTTTAATTAAGCAGCTCTATAAAGTAATTCTATAAGTATACAAAATGTGTTTTTATTGACTGTTTTTTCAAATGGGATTCACAAATAAATTAAGTCTGTGAACGACTCAGATCTATTGTTAGCAGATTATATAAATTAAAATTCTCTGTTCCAATATGCACAATTCGAATAATTTATTTATCATTAGCTGAATCTATTGTAAGGGATGGAATTACAGCCTGGGGACTTCCCTATAAAGCAAATGTAAATCATGTTCAATTGGTTCAAAAATCATTGGTTAAATTATTAGCACATAAAAGTTATCCGAACAAAGACATAAAGTTCCGTACTTTTACCAGAATCTCAAAATTCTCTCAGTAAGATCAATTCTGTGGTATAAAATTATATCTCTGCATATGAATAGCCCTGTATACATACATAAATTGGACCACACTTACCTATTTTACGCTAAATGAAGGACTAATTGTACCTAAGCACTTAAACAAATATAGACAAAGAACGCTAAACTACATGCTGAAATTAAAAAATGTACAAATGGTAAAACAAATATTATGTTGAAGAATTGGCTCGCCGAAAGAAAAAAATTATATTAGACAATTACACAAAAATTCTAACTGCAAAATAAAGTAAAATAAGTTTATTTTATCTTCAAAGTAAAAGCACCCATTTACAAACTTCTAAAAAGTAGTTTATTGGGACTTTTCTTTTTTCTGTAAAATATTTATATTTTTTCCTGTCATTTTGTATTACTTTGTCTTTATAATAAATAAATATAAAAACATAATGTTTATGTTAGGTAAAGATATTGTATTTCTTAGTCCTCCTCAATAGGGGACTAAAATTGTTGTACCGAGGCGGACTAAAATTGTTAAATTATAGTTTATTTGTCCTCTATATCGTTTTTAGTGTCTTCATTATAGTGTTTTCGTTGACCTCTTTCAGCCATGTTATATTCTTGATTTGTACTCATTAATTTTTTTTATTAGTTTTATGTCTTGGGGAAGAATATTATGGAGTTTAGTTGCAAAATAAGTGTAGTTTCTTTGTCCGAATGTGATTTATAACTTGGGATGTTTTTTATGTCATTTTTATTCGATCTAGTGCGATGCATACGCGGTCTAGTTGAGGATTCAGTATTTTTGAATAGCTTTAATAATATATTTTTGGAATCATTTGGGATCGTTTTGAATTCGTTGTACATTTGGTACTTCAAAGCTATTGATAATTTCAATCGAAGGCTTTCTAAAAGATACTTTCAGAATGGTCTTTACTATTCCTTTTTGAATTGTATTCAGGTTGTGTATGTATATATGTGTAGTAGATCCCCACCCTATAATTCAAGTTCTTAAAACATATCTTACTTTGAAATAATCGATATTTTTTATTAGTCTTTTATAAGCCGAGATCAGGCATATAAAAATTGCTTTAAAGTTCCAAATCTCCTACTTGAACCCCTTTTTGGTTTTGGTTATATTGTTTTATTGTTTAATGTGAAAAATTATTATATTTTTGTGCCTGAGCTTCGCAAAATAAAATAAAACACGCATTTGGCGATTTTTTTTCGTGAATGTAGGCCGCAGGTGTTAAACGGGAAATTAAACCTTACCGCTATCTATATGTCGTAGGTCGATCGTAAAATCAGGCAGATCATGATGCGCCTAGCCACATCCTGAAGTGCCTGGCGGCAGATCGTGAAGTGCCTGAGGCGCATCATGATCTGCCTGATTTTACGATCGGCCTGCGACATAATATGGTGTATATAGCATATATATAGCAACCTGAGTCCAAATTTTACACTACGTCGTGCATCAATTAAGCCAATTCAAACAATACTTTTAGGACGGATTGTTTCGCAGAATTTGAATTATTCATCAAAATTCAAGTTCTGTAAAAAAAAAAACTAATTCAGAACTTGAATAGGATTTTCACAGAACTCGAATATTAACTTTGACATTAAATTTGAGGACTTGTTAATTCTGTGGTACAACCGTGTTTAATGTTCGTCTCTCACCAATACAACAAATACATAAAGCCTTACTTATAAATCTAGTGAATATTTGATTCAATTGATAAACGATTGTATAAGTGAAAGACTTACTAATTAAAAATTGAAAGAAAAAATTAGTTCAATAGATATATGCATTGCTTATCCAGCCAAAGAGAGTAGTTATAAACGCATTTAAAATAAAATTATTTTAAAAGAATTTCGGAATTTTTCCGGGGTATTTTAAATGTCTTACATACGAGTATTTCTTATTTTTGAAGATGTCGTAAACATAAAATACCATTAAAGAAACTAATTTAAATTACTTCGTTTAATTTGTGCTTGAAGTACACTTTAATAATTTAAAATTTCAATATTTTAATTTAAAACATGAAAACAGTTCTTAAATCAGTCTTATTTTAAGGAATTTGCAACAAAACTTCCCTTTATTGTTCTCTTGAATCTGACATTTTGGATTTCGTAATAAGGTTAATGTCTAAAATTTGCATTTATTTAATGTTTTAAATTTTTATTTATTTACTCGCACACCAAGGCATTTATATTTTTATAAAACCGCTCTCGTGGAATTTATATTAAATTCAAACGGTAAAAGTGATTTAAAAAAAACGGTCCAGAAATAACCTTTATTTTTATGTAAACACAACTAAATTCATAACATTATTCAAGGATTAAAACTGACGCAAAGTGACAAAAATAATAGTAAGTTGAATTATTCTAATAAAATAGTGAATTAGTCGTAAGAATAGAAATTATGCACAAAAACATTACATAAATCGCCCGTCAAATATCACACGTCAAAACATAATTTTGGCCGGGCGTAAATAAAATCAATGTTGCCAACGTAGTTAATAATGACATTTTTATTAGTAATAGTCAGAATAAGAAAATGCATAGTCATTACATAATGTGTAACAAAAACAGTTAAGATGATTGTGTGTTAAACGAGAGAAAAGAAGCCAATGCAAAACATTATCTTGTCGGCATTTGACCACGCTATCTCTCAGCCGGAGTCAACCAGATTTTCACTGCCACGAAAGTCATCTTTAAAAAAACATGATTTCCAAGTACTTCCAAACCATCATTTTTCCCATCTGCTTCCCTTCTCCACTTCCTTCAGACTCAGCCTTTTTTTTTCATGAGCTCCACACAGGAGACCCTGAGGAAAATAATTTCCCTCAGGGCCTATGTTATCTTTGAGGATGCTGTGTGGAGGGATTTTTTAAGGAAAGGAAGGAGAGGAGAGTTCTGGGAAGGAAAAGGGTTTAAGGGGTGGATAGGAATCTGGGGTTCAGTGTGTCTTGGTCATCCGCCTCCAAGACCTAGACAAACCTCACCCCATGAACCCGGGCGCCCTTGCTAAATCACCAAACGTAGCAAACCACTTGAGGTGACCTATGGCAGAGGTGTTGGTTATCCAATAAAGGTTCCCGGGTCGGCGGTACCCATTCCCGCCTCCCAAATTGAAAGCCTACCCCCTAATTAGCGATTAACATGGTGGAGCTATTCCCATCATGTATTATATTCACAACATTATATATATATATTTACTAGCGTTTTCCCACGGCCTCGCACGCATGGTTATGGCATGGTACTGTTCAATGTACAAAATATTTTATGTAGTGTCAATAGAGAACTCCAGTCCAATTTTTTTTTATTTTTTTTATGAATAATGACCTTCTAACTTAAATAACTGCGTTTTTGTTTTTATTTTTAGAGTTAGTTTTAATACTTAAAATAATTGTCAAAGTTTTAATTTTTCGAGACCCCCCCGGAAATATGGTAAATCGTGTGACGTCATCACTCCCGAAAAATTAGTATGGGATTGGGCAATCAGCTGATCTACTGCCGCCATTTTGAAAAATCCGTTGTTCCGTTGTTCGAAGTATTCTCCCTAGAAGAAGCATAACTTTTTTCATTAATTATTTTTTTTGTGCAGTAGTTTTTCAATATTTTATATAATAGAGATAAACTAATAGAGATACCTCTATTTTTGATACTGAATTATTTAGGCTTAAATATTGTTTCAATAAACACTACAACTAAATCTCTATAAACAGTACGAAATAATGAATAACAAAATGAAATGTTGTTAATACTGATGGCTTGTGCCATACCTACATGTCAATTGATTTCAATACAATGTGATACAATGACTGGTGACGCGTGACGTCAGCACTAACCATTCAATCGTACCAACTTTACAGTGTATTTTAACGAGACGTTAAAAATCCACTTTTTAATATATCTTTTCGAACACTGCGTTTAATATTATAAAAAAACTTATATATTCAGAATCAGCGTTTATTGGTCTGTATGAAAATATTTTTTTAAAGTCATAATATTTTTTACTGGAGTTCCTTATTATGAATGCTGGTCACACCGGAAAGACTAGATGTAGTTCCAAATGCTACTGCAAAATCATTCCGTCCGAAGTGTCCTGGTGTGTACAGCTATCAGATTTAGCCCCACAACTTTCTGATATTTAATATTGTGTCGCGATTGTGTTTGACTATTACAATAAAAAGAGAATCTGTTAAAACCTTCTAACCTTTATTTAACTCTCGTGACACATGTAAAGTTTTGGAAAGATTAACACTTCCATATGGTATTAGGGGAGGTTTTACCTCGGGAGACCTTCTGTGTGGAGCTAATATAAAAAAAGAAAAACGTTAATTCTGAATGGTGGTCGTCCAGGGCAATACCCAAATTATCTACAGCTCTGGAATGTGCCGCCAATATTATTTTTAAATTTATAAATTGTGAAATAACACTGAAATGAAAATTAAAACTTCTTACGCATCCGCTGCAAAGACCTAGACAAAATTCACCCCATGAACCCGGGCATCCCAGCTAAGACACCAAACATAGCGAACCACTTGCCTAAAATTGCTTTTGCCATGTTTTGTTACCAGATCTAATATCCAGGTACTTTCCTCCTTTCTCTTACGTATCTCCTTCCCTTCCCCACCATTTACAGCCTTACAACGTACCCAAATTGGGGATGCCATGGTTTCACTTGCTCCAAGCGGTTGGGAGCAATGTACGGTAATCACATAAACAAATAATAGCTTTGAAATTAAACTCCTTTCCAAATATTGTGGGTTTGTAGGTAAATCTACGCATGTTGACGTATTGGGGATAATTGTAATACTAGTTTTTGATCCAGTCTTCGCTCGCATAGTATTAGGGGGATTCCCACTCCGCCACCTCCATCTTCCCTATCTCCACTCCACTACCCTCATCCTCCCCCCCTCTCCCCACCACGCATCTTCGCCCCCCTTCTCCCCTCTCACGCCTTCCCCGGCACCCCCGCGTCCATACCCGTTACATTAATTTTTCAAAGAGCTCGCGTGCCACCTATTAAAGCGTAACAATCAAACACAGTTACGCATTTATAATATTAGAATAGATTAGTGTAATTTTAACTTTCAAAGGGATCTCCATAGTAACCTTAAAAAATACAAAATGACAGCGCACGTCAAATAATTAATTATAGTTACCAAGCAATGCTTAGCTTTTCGTCTGGACAATACACGTATAATAAATAATTTCATAACGCAATAGCTTACCAATATATACAGCCTATATTCTATATTACTCGCAAATAATGTAGCTTTCTATTAGTGAAAGAATTTTTAAAGTTCGTTCAGTATTTTTTGCATGATAGAGTAACAAACATAAATCCATTCAAATTTTCTGATTCTACATCTTTTTATGCTATCGTTTGAATTGTGTAACGTTAAGAGACAATTAAGACTAAAAAGCAGAATTCGTCGGATATCGGAAGGCGTCCATCGTGGGTTATCCACCGTCAAATTTCTGTGATTTTCTATGGCTTTCAATGGCCTTTCGTGTGTTAATGTCAGTTGGTCTGGATTAACTATCTACTTAAAAACGCAAATCACTATTTATAAGTTATTATAACCATTACAAACAAGCGATTTGCCATCCCTGTGGCGTATAATGTGGTAACACCATGTACCATCGTGTGAGAAATGTGGAGATCAGCAAAGAAAGCATCGGTGATTTAAGCGTAATGAGTAAGATTAAGAAAGGGACGCTCAGATGGTTTGGCCATGTAGAGCGAATGGACGAGGAAAGGAATATAAAGTGAATATAAGATGAAAATGTGAACAATCAAAGAAGTCGGGGACGCCCGAGGAAGACATGGCAAGACCAAGCGAATAAAATAGAGCCGGGCCATGTCAAGAGTCAGAATAACATCAGAAGAACATGTGTGAAACGTTGTATGAACTTGAACGAGGCAAGGAGTGTGTGCCAAGATCAAGTTGTTAGGCGGTCTGTCCTCTCAGTCTACCCCTGCGGGAAACGGCAAGAAGGTTAGTTAGTTAGTTATTTAGTTACTTACAAGCCTAATGACTATCTGCTTGTCGTATTATTTTGATGTTTGTTTGGGATAAAATTCATTCGAAAATTTTCCAGCGATTAACATCTCTTAGCAAAAATTTCTTTGAACTCAAAATAAGATCTTTGTTAATAGAAAAATTAATAATAAAACATTTTTCAAATTTTCCAGAGAGTTATTGTACCACTCCATCCCAGGAACCGGGACAATGTATATTGATCACAGAGTGCCCCACTCTGCTCAGCATTCTGCAGAACAGGAGTCGAACCAAAGATCAGACGCAGATGCTGAGAGACTCACAGTGCGGTGCCCCTCCAAAATCGCTAGCAGGTATCTATCCCAAAGCTTCAACAAAATAACCACTTTCATTTTTTTTACATTAACTCCACACAGGAGGCCCTGAGAAAAATAATTTCCCTCAGGGCCTATGTCATCTGAGATGCTGTATGGAGGGTCTTTTCGAGGAGAAGAAGGAATGTACATTGGTCTTGAAGAGACTCCTCTTGAAGAAGTTCCTCGGAGCATCTTCCATTGTAATGCCGGTAGAACAAGCAATCCATCTGTTTAGATGGGACAATCTATTTGAGAATGTATTTTTCAGGTATTTTGGAGCTCCAGAACAGAGGTTGCTGCCAAATTCAACCGTGGGGCATTTGTGATTTGTACAGGGTTAGCAGTTGTGTATTATTAAAGTATCTGCGGGCTCTATGCAGTACGCCCAGTTTTTGGGAGGCTAACTTTACTCTGGCTTCGATGGAGCTCCGATATCTGAGCTGGTCGCTTAGGGTTACACCAAGCATACAACTAAGGGCCTGTTCGGAAGATTGCTTCCATTGAAGGCGACTAGGTTTTCATTTCGATCCCTTTTAGATGTAATCAGGCATGATTGACCTTCGCTTATTTCCATTTAACTCCACCCAGGAGGCCCTAAGCTTTCCCAGGATACCTTGAATAATAGGAAACCTTCAATATGTGTCTTGAAGAGATCCTTGTTGTAAAAAAAAACGCAAAGCATCATTTATGGACAGAAGTTTTGAAATTTTATTATATTTTTATTTTATTTTATTTATTTGCCAAAACAGTGCAAAAACCAATACATTGCAAAAGCGGTATATATACATAATACATTAATTTCTACTCACTGTTCATCTATTTTTATTCTACTTTTGAATACATTTTTTTATTAGTATCTAGGTAGCAAAGCATGGTTAGTCGGTTTTCTTTCTAAACGTGAAGGAAATTAAGTACGTTGATTTTATTCTTACTGTTCACAGATGTCACAGTATGCTGCCGTTCTATTGCTTCACGCCCAATACCTCTTCAGGAACGTCCAACCCCTCCTCCCATGACCCCTCGCCCACTATATCCTCAGCGTCCAACTCCTTCACGAACTTCCAACTCCTGCATCGCTGCTGATGGCACTTCAGGGATTTGCGTAAGCCTCGACAACTGCCAAAGCCTCAAGCGCCTGTTCGATGGACCAAAGCCCCTGCCTGCAGAGACCATTAGTTTTCTGAGACGATCAATATGCAGTGGTCCCGCTAGGGTCAGCGTATGCTGCGGTGTTTCAAGGTCTCCACCAACTACAGAAGCGCCAGTTACATATCAGGTAAAAAGTTTTTGAACAATATTCCTCTACCTTTCATTCCAGAATAATAATTGGATAATTAAAGAGCGCCGTTTTTGTGAAAAATCACCTCAAGGGCGCTGAAAATTTTTGTTGGCGCACTATTACTGACGCTTAATAATATAGGGGGGTTGTTTCGGTTAGATTTCGTTTCATATTTCATTGCCTTTGGAGTAAGCAACAATTACTGGCCTTCTTGTCATGTCCATGAAGTGTTTTTGCCTCCGGATATACGAATAACTGGTCTTGTTAAATTGCGCAAAAGATTTTGTTTTTAATTGGATCAAGTAGTGAACAATATTGTCCAAATTATCCATGATCATGTGCATGGTTGTGCGACATATCTAGATACAGGTGATTTAGGATCGTGGCGAGTTTCTACGACGTTTGTTATAAGGTTTTTTGGCGTAGGGTCAGAGTAACAGGCCCATTTTTTCAACTTTAGTTAAATTCTTGAAAGTCCATAAAAAGTAGATAAAATTCATTAACTAAATAAAATACCTAAGAGGAAACTTGTCATACCAATAAAACATTCTGTTCAAACTCTTCTGTTCAAATTCTTGTTCGAACAAAATGGCCTCCAAGATGGCCGCACTGGCGGACTGTTTCCAATTATCATTATTATTATTCAATGACTTGACATTTAGGGGCAATAACAATTATTTATTACTTATTAAAGTGAAAACATTTTTGTCAACGTTGTCATTTGAAATTCGATGAAACGAAAAATAGTGACACTAAAAAGAGACAAAGGATTTAACGTGCGAGAGAACGAGATAGACTAATCGATCTTCTCTTTGTGTGGTGCTTCGTAGTCTATCGTTGTGCGGTTCTTCATGTCCTCCCCATTCTTCTCTACTTTAGTTTTCTGATAGTTTCACTTCTACCGCGTGTGAACTGCATACTCTGATTTCTCATATAAATAAACACATTTTTTTGTTAGAGTTCTGTTCTTAATCATAATATTTTTTTCTGGTAAGTCTTGTAAACTGCAGTAAATATCAAGGAAATAATAATCATTTATATACATAATGTTAGTTGAATAGACACTGCTTCATCCAACGAGTTACTTTCAATGTTCTGGTGAATAAATCCTTCAAAATGTTTTGAACGTGATTGACTTCTAACCTTCAGGTCTACCTTTTTTGGGCAGCTACGGAAACCTGAAAGATGCAATTAAAAATTAAATTAAATAAAGAATTTTTTTTAGATCCACTCTTGCTAAAGATAACTTCTATTGCATGTTCTCCGAACCCATTGGCAAGATTGGCCCACATGTTCTTTAAACAATATTAATTTCCATTCCAGAATCGAATTGAACCAGCGGTGAACGTCGACCATCTTCTACCAAGTCCAGATAGTTGTGGAGAAGACGCCGGAGAGGATAGGATCGTAGGAGGCAATGTGACCGATATTGACCAGTATCCTTGGCTGGCACTCGTAGAGTACAGGAACTCCAGGGGTTCAATCTCTCTCGGGTGTGGAGCGACGCTCATCAGTAAGCGTTACGTCATAACAGCTGGTCACTGCGTGTTTGGTGCAGTTTTGACTCAACTTGGCACTCCGTAAGTATATTTCTTTCTGAATCATATCGGATTTTGACCCCTCTACAGTATTTTCTCTACTAACTATGGACCCTCTTCATTCGCCTCCAGTCATCAGCCCATCCCGATAATCTTCCATCCTCTTTCACGCTGTTAACAAACTTTTTTATCTATCCCTGGATTGCTTCTACTTGGGCACTCACTTGATCTGTCATGTATCGTTTTAAAATGGATGATACTTTTTTTTGTCGGAACAATATTTCTAAGTAAAGTTGGCTGGAGCAAGAGATTCTTAAAGCGAGATACTTTAAACACCCCAAAATGTCCTATTTGAAAAGGAGTTTACGTTCATGTTTATTGCAGGATCAACATTCGATTGGGTGAATACGACAAGAGCACAGTTAAAGATTGCATACGAGTTGCTGGGGGACAAATATGCAATGATGAAATCGTGACCATTGGTATCGAAGAAATCACACCTCATCCGGATTATCAGCCTTCTAGAGGAACTGAAATGAATGACATCGCCGTTATTCGTCTCGCCAATGATGCTCCAGATACCGGTAACAACAACCAAAATTTTTAACGATTAAATCTTCATCATCGTTGGGGAGCTCAAGGACTATGTTTCACAGCATTCAAACAATTCACCAAATTTCGAAGTTAGTTTTCAAAACCTGTAAAAGTTCTATTCAAATTCTGTATTTCAATTCTATTTTCTCCAGTTTATGTGCACTTTTTTATTTTTTTTTCAAAGGATGTTAATCTTCAATTACAATTTAATTACACATACATACCTAATATTATTACTATAAATTTATTGTTTATTTATTTATACATATTACAATACATTACAAAATGATACTTTGTCTGTCCAACTGGGAAGGATACCCGTTTCACGACAGCCAAATTGTATATTTAGTTTATAATATTCTTAACACAAGTTATCTTCGTTCAGGATATCACAGGAGTTTGCTTCTGTCAAGATAACTTTTGAGAACATTAAAAATTGTATTCTGAACGAAGGGATGGTTTCTTTAAGTCTTTGAAAGAATTGCAAAGATGTGATTTTTATTCAAGGTCATTTTGGAGAACATTAATAATTGCATTCAGAGAGAATGAGTGGTTTCCTTAGTGAGATCACAAGTAGTATCCCAGTTCATTTTTGAGAACATTTACAATTGCATTATTAGAATTTACACATTTATAAACAAATATTTGACATATAATTCCCAATGTATTTATGACTATTTAATTTTAATAAAGTAATATAATTTTTAGGATATTTATTTTACTTAAAATATTTATATATGACAAATGATTTTTTTTTCAAACTCGTTTTGGAGAACATTAATTTATTTAGTTGTTTATTTATTTCCTTTATTTTACGCCCAGAGGGTTTTTACATAAATAATAAAGGCAGTACCTCCATCTTTAACATGAGAAAAAATAGTTTAGATAAAGTTACGATGGAAATAAAAGTATATATAACTATACAGATTGTCACAATTAACACACAGACTTAATATAAACCATCTCTATTTAGTAACCATATTTTCAGCATATATCTCGATCTATTTGTAGAATCGCAATTTGGTAACATGATAAATATTTTGGGCACATTATATTCCAGGGTTCGCCGTCCGTACTTATTGTTAAATTTTGAACAAGCATTCCTTCATTCTTCGTGAACCAAGTGTCAGGTACATGTTTCACTTTCCTCTTATATTCATACTCAGATATTATTTGCTGAATCAATATTTTGTACCGCACTAGGGCTTGCACAGGTAATATAGTTAAATTTTTATTCAGCAATGATGTGTTTCGTCTCCGTGAAAAAATATGTTTTTGAACTACTTGTAGTAGTTTAACCATTGAATTTTGTACTGATTGTAGGTGGTATAAATTAGTTATGCAAGTGTGTCCCCAAGTGGTTACGTCATACCGTAAAGTTGATCCTGCGAGTGATAATGGCCGAATCAACAATGCACTTATTGGAGTCATATATAACAGGGCGAGAACAACAAATTGGCAAACAAAAGACCAAACTTCTATCCTTAAACTATGGCGTTCCTCAAGGAAGTGTACTGCGACCGATTCTGTTCATTATCTACATCAACGATTTAACTAACCTTACCATTAAAGGAAACATAATCAGTTTTGCTGATGACACTGTTTTATTATTTCAAGAAGAAAATTGGACGGATACATTTAATGAGGCTGAAAGGGGGCTTAGTGCACTTCAAAATTGGCTTAAAATCAATTCGCTTACCCTTAATATAAGCAAAACAATATATATATATAACATTTTCAATGAACTCAAGGGGCCAACCAATAAAATCACTAGAACTAAAATTACATGAATGCCATGGAAATAATATACAATGTTGCTGCCCCGTCATCGAAAAAATATGAAATATCTCGGAGTAATAATTGACGAAAATCTTAGATGGGTCCTATACATCAAAGGTTTTACGGAAAAACTCACAAGCCTTATATATTTCTTTAAAAATCTATGAAACGTGTTAAATAAAAAGGATATGAAAAAGGTCTACTACGCGTTATGTCATTTTCGAATTGAATATGGAATCATAGGATGGGGATCTGCTACACATACGTACCTACACAGCCTGAATAAGATTCAAAAAGGAATCATAAAGACCACATTGAAAGTACCAATTAGAACGACTTCAATTGAAGTTTTCAATAACTTTGACGTACCAAATGTACAGCAAATATATGCCAAAAATATATTATTGAAGCTCTTCAAAAATAATGAATCCTCTACTAAACCGTGTATACCATAATGACATAATACTAGATCGAATAAAAATGATATAAAAAATATTCCAAGTTATAAAACCACTTTTGGACAAAGAAACTATACATACTTTGCAACAAAACTCCATAACATCCTTCCCCAAGACATAAAACTAATAAAAAATCCAACGAAATACAAACCGAGAATAAAAAATGGCTTAAAGAGGTCAATGAAATAGCTCAATTTTGACGAAGCTCTTTAAAATGTCCCTGAAGACTGGCTCTGTGCCCTCTGGTTGGAAAAAAGCGATTATCCATCCTATTCCAAAGAAGGGTGACCGCTCCAACCCGGCCAACTACCGCCCCATAGCGATCACATCAGTTCTGTCTAAGGTGATGGAACGTGTGATCAACGACAAACTGCTCACATACCTCGAGAAGAACAAAATTATTAACGACCGTCAATACGGATTCCGGCGGAACCGCTCGTGCGGTGATCTTCTCGCGTATGTGACGCATGTTTAGGGGCGATGCCTGGAACGTTTCGGTGAGACCCAAACGGTTGCACTGGACATCTCCAAGGCCTTTGACCGGGTTTGGCACCGAGGACTTGTCAAAAAACTGCATTCTTACGGACTTCCCGCATCCTTGTGTAGTTGGATTGCCGACTTCTTGAGGGAGAGGTCGATTCAGACGGTAGTCGATGGTTTCACCTCTTCCTCACACTCGATAAATGCTGGCGTCCCGCAGGGATCGGTTCTGTCTCCGACTTTGTTTTTGTTGCACATCAACGACCTTTTGTCATGTGCACCAATTCACTGTTATGCGGATGACAGTACAGTTCATGATAGCTTTTTGTTTGACAAGCCCCCAAAGGGCTCACAAACTCCAACAGCTCGTAGAGCTTTGAAGCAAAGAATGGACGGTTACCTCGAGAGTGTTTTCTATTGGGGTAAAAATAATCTCGTTGAATTTAATGTTTCAAAGACCCAATCTTGTCTGATTACGTCTAAAAGGGATCGAAATGAAAATCTAGTCTCTTTCATCGGAAGCAATCTCCCGAACAGGCCCTCCATTGATATGCTTGGTGTAACCCTAAGTGACCAGCTCAGGTATGGGGGCTCCATCGAAGCCAGAGTAAAGTTAGCCTCCCAGAAACTGGGCGTGCTGTATAGGGCCCGCAGATACTTTAATAGTGCACAACTGCTAACCCTGTACAAATCACAAGTGCGCCCCATGGTTGAATTTGGCAGCCACCTCTGGTCTGGAGCTCCAAAATACCTGAAAAATACCCTCGACTCTGTGCAGAAACGGGCGGTCCGTTTGAAAGATTCTCCCATCTTAACAGACAGACTCTAATCTTTAGAGCACAGGCGTCGGGTGGGAATGCTATCCTTGTTCTACCGGTATAACAATGGAAGATGCTCCGAGGAACTAGCATCATTGATCCCTTCGGCACCGGTGCATAGTCGGGAAACACGCCAAACGCGTGCCCAACATTTGTACACGGTTGACATTTGTCACATGAGAACGGGTCGTTTCTTCGACTCGTTCTTATGTTCAACAGCTCGGCTGTGGAATGATTTGCCGGCCTCTGTGTTTCCTCCTTCCTACAACATAGGTCTCTTCAAGACCAATGTTCATTCCTTCCTCTCCTCAAAAAGACCCTCCACACAGCATCCCAGATGACATAGGCCCCGAGCGAAATTATTTTCCTCAAGGCCTCCTGTGTGGAGTTAATGTAAAAAAAAAAAAAATGAGAAAACCCTAGCGAAGACGCTAAAAACGACATAGAAGACAAATGAACTATATTTAAATAACTTTAGTCCGCCTCGGCACAGGACCCCCCTAGTGAGGAGGACTAAGAAATATAATATTTTATACTTAATTTCACCATTACATTTTGCATGAAAAAATTTTATATAGTCGCTATAATAAAAAAAAATATAAAAATTAAATAATTTTTAAAATATTCACCGAAAAGAAACATTTCAGTTTGTACAGCCTACCCACTAACGCCCTCTGCCGTTTAACTCAATATAATAAAACAATATAAAGAAATACGCACGTTTAATCTCAAATATTTGATTTATTTCATAACATATGCTGAAAATGCAAGGAGATTAGAAATTAATATTGGAAGATTATGTGGAATTAATGATTTCATTCTGTTGCCGTCTTACAGATTTCATCAAACCGATCTGCCTTCCCAAGTCTGACATTACGACCCAGTCTGACGTCGACGCAATCGTTGCTGGATGGGGTGCTACTGAAACTGCAAAGTCCAGCAACATGAAACTCCACCTGCAATTACCTTTGGTATCCCTGACCAAATGTCAGGCTGCTTATATGAACCCGAAGACTCCGAGACTACGTGCGCGTCTCTGGGACAAGCAGTTGTGCGCAGGTGGTGAAGCGGGCAAGGACTCATGCAGAGGAGATTCTGGAGGACCTCTAATGGTCGTTGACGAAACGAAGGTCCCTGTACAATGGACTCTCCACGGGGTCGTCAGCTTTGGACCAACGCCTTGTGCTCTTCCCGACATGCCCGGTGTTTACTCTAAAGTGTTTTCTTATTTGAACTGGATAAAGGCACAGATCAGAGAATGAAATAACACTATATTATTTCTTGTACATCCGTAACTTTCATGGATGAAGAAATTTTTCCGCATGATCTGCCAATTATACCTTTAACTTTCCATTTACAAAATATCTAACATATTATAATTATTAGAGCACAAAGACTGGTTCATGACGCTAATTTATACATAAGAAACTAAATAATTTCTTGGATGTGTATGGTATTAATAAAATGTGTATATTTAAATATTACAAAAGTACACTATATGTAGCCTTCCAAATATCCCGTTGTATTTTTATTTTCCTACTTACGGATTTGACTGTCATTGTTACTTTTTTTATTGTATTTTACGAATAACTTTTTTTGTGTTATATAAAATCATGCTAGGGTTTTAGAGATTATAAAAAAATGTTCACACCGGAAGATTGAAATATTGCATAATTATTTACATTTATTGCATCTATATTTATAGACATTAGTGGTAAAGATGTCTGAAAATTCGTAAAACATTATGCATGTGTACAACGTTAATCAGAAAACCTTTAAAAATAAATAAAAGAAGAAAGATCTGTTTTATTTTCAATTTATGAAATGAAGGAAATACACAGAGTGGGCATATATTGCATAGGTAAAGAGGGAAACAGATAATAAAACCAAACATCAATGGAACAATGTGTTAATTATGGTCCCTTCCTAAAGTCTCCGTATGGCTTGGAGTATGGAAATCAGTGGAGATAATTCGTAAAACTAACAAAGACCTACGGTCGAATTCGCCCTACAAGACCTGGTATTATAATTTGGTATAATTTGGTCTCTTCGCCGGGTTTATTTTAATGAATTTATTTATTTATTTGTTTACGCCTTGATGTAAATTGTACAGGAGCATTATAACAAGTATGTAGCATCATAACAAATTTATAATACATAAAATAATAAACAGAGCATGACAGACATAAGTAAGCACAACACAAGTAGGTATGAGTATTCGATTAGTAAATTGTTAACAAAGGAGTTCGACCAGCATATTCGTATTTGAGTCAAAAATTACGGTCACTATATTACACAAAACATGATTATAAACATACTCGAAGCATACCGGTTGGCAGAGGTGTAAAACAATTTTTAGCGAGTAATATAAATGTAGGTAAATTTCTTGTAATTTAATTTTTTTTTGCTATTATAAATGAACGGAAGTTTGTTATTATTATGAAAGGTACACAGCAATTGCATGTATAAAGAAGTAAATAAGTACTATCAAAATTGTTGCAGAGTAGTGGGTATTAAATTTGATATTGTTAACTATCTGTAACACTTAGGCTACGAACGCACAGGCAGGTGGCTGTCTTAGCGCCTAGAGCCTAGTGGCAAAAAACCAACACGTTGGTTTACCTGGATACACGCTAAGCGGCTATCTACTACCTATCTAGGCTCTAGGCGCTAAGCAAGCCACCTGCCTGTGCGTTCGTAGCCTTAAGGATTCTTGCTTCTGCAAACATATACGCTTTTTAAAGGAAGCGATGTTTTTATAAAAAAATATGTCAAAAGACCAAGTTTCATTCCCACACGATGCAAGCTCTGAAGACAAGATTTAAACATAAAATTAGTGCGAGAAGCAACTATGTTAAATGGAGCATGGAGTCTAGTGTTGTAATTGTTAGGTACTTGATAATTTATCATGTTCACAAGTTCAGGGCTATACATATATCCATTGATCATTTTAAATAATAATAAAACATCAGAGATTTTCCATCGCTGTGATAATTCGGCTACTTTAAGTAAATGCAATAAATAATTATAATTTCAATTTTCTATTGGAAAGTGTAGTTTGTAATTTATATGCCTTAAAAATGTATGTTGTACTCTTTCAATTTTGTGTGAATGTACATTGTATAAAGGCGACCTGAGAGAGGAATTATACTCAAGAAGGCTTCTGACTAGTGTTATGTATAGCGTTTTGAGTGTATTAGTATAATATATTAGATCTTTAGACGACACAAAACCGAGACATTTAAGTGCTTTATTCGTGATTGCATATTGATGCAATCACGAATAAAGCATGGGGGACGAATATCATCTTGTTATCAAAAACGACACCCAGATCTTTTATTAATGTTACTGTAGAAATATTCTCATTTTTAATGTAATATTCAAAGAGTATTGGATGTTTATTACGAGAAAAACTTATAGATTGACATTTGTTAATATTTATAAATAAATCATTTATGTTACACTAATTGTATAATCGATTCATGTTATTTTGCAATACAAGACAGTCCATTAAATTTCTTATAATCATTTATCATCAGCAAACAATAGGAAATGGATACCTTCAAATATTGAAACAATATCATTGATAAATAGCAAAAAAAGAATAGGACCTAGATTAGAACCTTGAGGCACCCCAGATATATGGTTAGATAATTTAACGTATAGTTGTCTAGATGTTAAATAGGTCTCAAACTATTTTAGTAGATTTCCTTTTATCCCATATACTTCTAGTTTGTTTAATAAGATTTTTTGAAATGTGTGTAAACTGCATCCGTTTGCAATTTTGAATTTAGATTGTCTGATATATATTTTTCATATATAATTAAATTTGTAAGTGTAGATCTTCCGGATATAAATCCATGTTGGTGAGGGAAAATGATTTTACGAGCCTGTAATATAAATTTTGACAGAAATACGGATTCAAACAATTTAGTTATTGCTCATTTTATGCAAATAGGTCTGTAGTTAGAAGCATGTGTTTTATTACCTTTTTTCTAGATGAAAAACTGATCTTCCATTTTTGTGGGAAAAGGACTGATGCCAATAATAGATTAAATATATTGTTTAGGTGGCCTTTTAAATTAGAAACACAGTTTTTTTAAATATATTGCAGGTATGGTGTCCGGGCCAGCGGATTTCTGAGTATCTAATAGTGTTATTTTACGCTGAACATCTATTTCATCAATATCAAGGTGGTTGAAATCAATAGAGATATTTGAGTTGAATGGAGGTATTTGATTATTGGATGAGTTTACATAATATACTTCACCAAAGCATTCGGCAAATAAGTCAGTAATTCCTTGAGGTATATGTAAAAAAAAAACGATTTCTCAATTCTATACTATTCCAGGTATTCTTTGTAACAGGAGATCGATATGTTTTTCACCCTTTTGCGTAATTTAGAAAAAAGTAGATAGTCATTGGGAGCTCGAAATATTTTGGATGTTTTATGTGCAAGTTTTTTTTACTGTATAGTACAAATTATCTCTTTGCTAAACCAGTTGGGGTAATTAGATGTCCTATATTTTGTAATAGGGACGTAAAGTTCAATTGATTTGTTAATTATGCAGTAAAAAGATTCTATTATACATTAATGTTATTACAATTACTAATGAAGTTCTGGATAGTCTAATCTAATATAATCTTAGGATAATCAGCTTTATAGAAATTTAATTTTTCTTTAAAAGGCTCTAAATTTAAATTTTGTATAGATACATGCTTAATAAAAAGTTGTGGGTGGTAATTAGCGATTCTTGAAACATTGTCATTTGCATGTTGTACACTTATGTTGTTGGAATTGCTAAAAATTAAGTCTAACAGATTATTACTGCAGTTATACATAAAGTTCACTTGTCTAAGGTTTAGGAAACATGACATTTCTGTAAGCTCACGAGAACCATTATTGGACGTGGAATATTTGTGAGTATTATTGGTGTTAATATCCCAATGAACAGTAAGATGATTAAAGTCATCTTGAAGGATAAATTTAGCGTCCGGATATTTTCTTCGCAATATTTCTACTTCTTGACAGTAACTAGTACATAGCTGGACATCAGATAAGGGTGGAATGTACGCACAACCAACTATAATTTTTTCACTTTTGTTTGACGCTAAAACAAATAGTTGTTCCACGTAGATATTTGAACATTTGAATTTTCTTGAGGTTAATTTTGTATTATTAGAAATTAGACAAGCACCTTCTCTACTTTTGTTTATTTATTCTGATGAACGTGTTACTAATATTTCAGATGTTTTTAAATGAATCCCTCCGAAAGTTATTAATTCTTCGTCTAGAAAAATAAAATCGCGTGCTTACGGCTAAATTTATAGTTGGAAAACGGATTATAAAATTTTCAAACCGTTTAACGTAAAATGTATGGGTATGGTAATGGTAGGGTACTATTTTTATTAATCTTAAATATAATTAACTTACCTCCCCGGGCATCGGTTTGAATTTTTTTTTATTATGTATTTATTAGTATCTATCAAAAAGATTTAAAACATAATGCGGTACTTACAGAAATTTCTATCAAAATGTTTAACAAGATGTTAAGAAGGTGTTAAAGTTAAAGAGTTAACAAAATAAATTTATAGGTCGAGCGTTACGAAATTTGTATAATAATGTTCATTGGGTGGCATGCAACTGGTTTGAAAAATGCGTATTTCTCATAGTTCGTGTTTGCATATTTTAGCGATATGGATAAAGAGGGAAGAAGGGATGCTTCTCACACGTACCGCTCTGTGGGTCTTGTTCACGTGACGAAAACCTTCTGGTTAATTCGTTTATGCACCAGACCAAATATAAAAATGTTCGTTAGGTGGCATGCAACTGGTTTGAAAAATGCGTATTTCTCATAGTTCGTGTTTGCATATTTTAGCGATATGGATAAAGAGGGAAGAAGGGATGCTTCTCACACGTACCGCTCTGTCGGTCTTATTCACGTGACGAAAACCTTCTGGTTTATTCCTGTATGCACCAGACCAAATATAAAAAAAAAGAAAAATAAATATTGTTAATCTGAAAGCACTTCCACAGAATTAAAACTCAAACACTTTCTTTTTTTGAACGACATTGCAGTACTTGAGGTACTCGGGAGTAAATGTATAAAATAATAATGGATTGAACAATCTATTAAAATTTTAATGAAATAACTATTAAAAAGCATAATTTTCCATTTGCGGTGAATTAAAGACACCTGAAGGGATACCTGACTGACACGGACAATTTTAAAAGAGATGTGTGTGTAATAACTTTACTGTGAACCATAATTAAGTATTTTTACATAAACTAGAAGAGTGATATTTTATTCTCTGATTTGCTCTTGATCCATTCGAAATAGGAGAACACCTTCGTGAAGACAGCGGGCAAGTGTTTACACGGCGTTGGTATAAAGCTGAGCACTCCATACAAAAAAATTTTTTACATTAACTCCACACAGGAGGCCTTGAGGAAAATAATTTCCCTCAGGGCCTATATCATCTGGGATGCTGTGTGGAGGGTCTTTTTGAGGAGAAGAAGGAATGAACATTGGTCTTGAAGAGACCCATGTTGTAGGAAGGAGGAAACACAGAGGCCGGCAAATCATTCCACAGCCGAGCTGTGGAACACAAGAACGAGTCGAAGAAACGACCCGTTCTCATGTGACAAATATCAACCGTGTACAAATGTTGGGCACGCGTTAGGCGTGTTTCCCGAATATGCACCGGTGCCGAAGGGATCAATGATGCTAGTTCCTCGGAGCATCTTCCATTGTAATACCGGTAGAACAAGGATAGCATTCCCACCCGACGCCTGTGCTCTAAAGATTGCGGTCTGTCTGTTAAGATGGGAGAATCTATCAAACGGACCGCCCGTTTCTGCACAGAGTCAAGGGTATTTTTCAGGTATTTTGGAGCTCCAGACCAGAGATGGCTGCCAAATTCAACCGTGGGGCGTACTTGTGATTTGTACAAGGTTAGCAGTTGTGTACTATTAAAGTATCTGCGGGCCCTGTACAGTACGCCCAATTTTTGGGAGGCTAGCTTTACTCTGGCTTCGATGGAGCCCCCATACCTGAGCTGGTCACTTAGGGTTACACCAAGCATATCAATGGAGGGCCTGTTCGGAAGATTGCTTCCGTTGAAAGAGACTAGATTTTCATTTCGATCCCTTTTGGACGTAATCAGACAAGATTGGGTCTTTGAAACATTAAATTCAACGAGATTATTTTTACCCCAAGAGAAAACACTCTCGAGGTAGCCGTTCATTCTTTGCTTCAAAGCCCTACGAGCTGTTGGAGTTTGTGAGCCCTTTGGGGGCTTGTCAAACAAAAAGTTATCATGAACTGTACTGTCATCCGCATAACAGTGAATTGGTGCACATGACAAAAGGTCGTTGATGTGCAACAAAAACAAAGTTGGAGACAGAACCGATCCCTGCGGGACGCCAGCATTTATCGAGTATGAGGAAGAGGTGAAACCATCGACTACCGTCTGAATCGACCTCCCCCTCAAGAAGTCGGCAATCCACGTACACAAGGATGCGGGAAGTCCGTAAGAATGCAGTTTGTTGACAAGTCCTCGGTGCCAAACCCGGTCAAAGGCCTTGGAGATGTCCAGTGCAACCGTTTGGGTCTCACCGAAACGTTCCAGGCATCGCCCCCAAACATGCGTCACATACGCGAGAAGATCACCGCACGAGCGGTTCCGCCGGAATCCGTATTGACGGTCGTTAATAATTTTGTTCTTCTCGAGGTATGTGAGCAGTTTGTCGTTGATCACACGTTCCATCACCTTAGACAGAACTGATGTGATCGCTATGGGGCGGTAGTTGGCCGGGTTGGAGCGGTCACCCTTCTTTGGAATAGGATGGATAACCGCTTTTTTCCAACCAGAGGGCACAGAGCCAGTCTTCAGGGACATTTTAAAAAGCTTCGTCAAAATTGGAGCTATTTCTGCAGCGCACCTCTGCAGTACCAGGGCAGGTATTCCGTCGGGCCCACTAGCTTTATTAACATCAAGCCCTCGTAAAACATGGAGTACATCCCGATGCCGGATCCTCAGCTTTTTCATTTGAAAATCGCAGTGAGGAACCGACGTCGGGACAGCACCTTGGTCATCGAGGGTTGAGTTATCCGCAAACATTTTACCTAGTAAGTTAGCCTTTTCGGTGGCGGTGTTTGCTAGTGAGCCGTCAGGTCTGGTAAGAGGTGGCAGACTGAATTTGCAGAAATTGCGCCCTATTGAGCCCGCAAGTGACCAGAATTGTCTGCTGCCATGCGGGCATGCAGTCAGCTTTCTGCTGATCTGCTGGTCGTGCTCGAATTTTGACCTATTTATGATTCTCTTGGTTTCCTTTGCCATTTTGTTGTAAGCTGTTCTGTCTTCGGATGTTCTAGATGTGTTGTAGGCTCGGTAAGCCGCATTTTTTCGTCGCACTGCTTCAGCGCATTGTCGACTGAACCACGGCTTTGAGCCTACACCAGTTTCCTTAACAGTAGATTTGATGAAGCCATACATCGCGGATGTGATGACTTCATTAATTTCCTGGGCACATCTTGAGGGATCCGAAGTCCGAAAACAGACAGCTGACCACGGAAAAGCATTAAAATGTGCCCGCAGACTGAACCAATCTGCTGACCTATAGTGCCACACTTTTCTCTTCAGCCTCTCGTTTGGTGGTCTGAAGTTTACAGGGATTGATGTCGTCACCAGGCAGTGGTCGGACGATCCTAAAGGCGCTGTGACTTCAATCCTGTAACCGTGTGGTACAGTAGTTAAAAATAGGTCTAACAGGTTGGAACGGTGAGTCTGGACATCAGGAACCCTTGTAGGCTCCTGAACCATTTGCTCCAATCCGTAGCAAAGGGCAAAGGATTCCGCTTGGCGTCTAGCCGAGTCTGTTGATCCTGAGAACTTCAACCAAGGTTTGTTATGAACATTGAAGTCCCCCAGGATCACAAACTCTGCCGTAGGGTAGCGGGGCAAGAGGTCATCAATAGTGTCACTTAAGTGTTTGAAGAGCTCGGACGTGTCTTATTCGCTCAGGTTCGGTGAGCGGTATAAACACGCGTAGAATCTTACCGTACTGGCAAGATTGACGCGTACCCACATTACGTCGAATCTGGAGTTTTCCAGATTCAACAGTCGCACACAGTTGACGTCAGCTCGACTATAGAGACAGACACCTCCTTTAGGTCTGAACTTGCCTGCGAGGGTGAAGCCCGGGCAGTCCAGATAGGAGGTGTCTACAGGCTCAGCTATCTGAGTTTCAGACAGGAAGAGTAGGTTTGGGCGTTGAGAAAAAAGGTGGTGGTGGACAGAGTTTAAATTGGTGTGCAGGCCGCGAATGTTGGTGTAATTCACCAACAGTTTTGGCCCGCACCGGGGACGCGTACGTCTCGCCGCTGTAATGACGTTAATTATATATAAATCCAACGAACATTGGAATTTGAAACCGAACGGTCCATGAAGGGTCCTCCAGAATCTGCTGGGCACGAGTTCGCTACCAGATCTCCTGCGCATATCTGCTTGTCCCAGAGAAGTCATGTATTTATGGAGTTCGTGTAAGCATCCTGACAGCTAGCTAGAGACACCAAACGTACCTGACGGTGGACTTTCACATCACAGTATCCCCAACCAGTGTTGACGTCAAATTTGGTTGTAATGTCAGAATTGGGCAGGCAGATGGGTTTTATGAAAGCTGGAAGAAGGCAACTTGTAATTATGGCGAGTAAAAAATATTAATGAACAAGAAAATAAACTTTTGTTCATATGAAGCATACTTTGTGATGTGACATTATAATTTAAAATAAAACAATAACTTTGTAAACACCATTTATTTTTTATACTTTATGCCGACCGGGTTTCGCCACAACCGTAGCTTCTTCAGGGCAATATAATACTCTACTAACCTTAAGTTTCTGTTTCAAAATTATTATAGCTACGGAGAGGAAATCTTTTCGACATTATTTTTTTTCAAATAGCTTATAGTAAGTTGTATATGTACTTATACTTTTTACCTATGTGAAGGAAAATATTTATTTTAATATTATTTTCCCAACTGTTCCTGTCTGGAGTCAGTGAGTCTATGGAATCCCCAATTACGGCATTTTGAGAGGTGAAGAGGAAAAGGAAATGATGAAGAGTAAGAAGGGGAGGTAGCTGGCTATTCTGATCTAGTCACCAAACACGTCTAAGCTCTATTTCAAGCTACGTTTAAATTTTAATTGATGGTACGTATGAATTCTTACACCAAGGCGTTACTGAGAGTACCTACCACTCGTAATGCAGTGCCGTGTAGCATTGTGTAGGTTCAGCTGGAATGGGCTCTGAAACTCGGGTTCTACGCGCGAAGCGGCTCGTACTTCTATTTCCTTTTTAAATTGACTACTGTTACATAACTACGGACTCGAACCGCCTTGTTACGAACAGGTACAAATTAATAATCACCATGATTAGGACACAACAACAATGGTTCAATTTAAATACTTACAGAAACCAAATTATAATACAAACCTCCGGCTAGCGTCCCTCAGGGATATCGTGTTTTCAGTTCGTTTGGGATTTGATTCAAAACGACTGTCGCTTTATTGTTGGAATAATTATATATATAGGGTTTTAATAAATGAAAAGATCTCTTGTCGCTTTTAAATAATTGGTGAATTTATTAATGACTCGACGCTTCTAGGAAAAGCTTTTAATCTCTTTGTGAACTCAAGGTTAATGATTCTAACATATAATAAAAGGGTTGAATGATAACACATAATTATATAAGTTTTACGTACGTTACACTGTCACGGGCAGCATCTGGGCAGAGGACCTGATCCGGGAACACCACTGAGTTGATTTAAATATCCAAATTTAACTATATTTTGAATTACGTGTCCCAAACAATTGTTGGAATCAAAAGGGCGGTCGGCAATATGCCAAGAACCGTCCCTCACCACAGTTAAACCCAGCAGAAGGCGCCAGGGCTCTCCGCCCCGTCGAAAGGGCTGCTCGGCCCCCTCCCGAAATCCGGGCCAATCAAAACGTTTCGCAAATGTTGCCAACTTTTGGCAACTGGTATAAAATATTTAGTACCTGATGACGGAAATAATCATACAGGGGTGGGAAGTTATAATTCAAGAAAGTACTTCATAACACATCCCTGAAAACACCAGCAAAAAACCGCAGTCGTAACGAAGGTTTTTTGAATCTACCCTTCAAAGAATTCCCTCAATACACTTTACAAAAAAAATCGTTCACATAGAGATTCAGCATTAAAAACCTAGGCAAAAAGTTGTACAGTTTACAATAAGTTATATAGTTTACAATTTATATAAAATATCAAATAGACAGCAAAATCAACACGTCGAAGTGGCCTAGGCAGCGCAAGTCAGTGTGTAATGTCCATCAGGGCGTCTAGAGGAATAGTCGGGATCCTCAGCAGGAGAGAAGTGTCAACATGAAATAAAATTACAAAATTATTAGAAAAGTACAAACACTTAGGCATCAAGGCACATAGAGCAAACAAAATTATCTGAACAGTAATTGTATAAGCAACAAGAGATCAAAGCGTAAGGTAACTAACTCCACATTAGATGTCGTGATGTATGCATTGGCGTATGTCGTAGAACACAAAGCACATTCAACCCCCTTTTAAAGAACAGGTAATGGCTCAGTGAAGTCAGTGTCCACTTTTTAACAGTACGGATCACTGGTTAACGACATATTAAAACAAAACAGATAATAAAACAGACAACATAAAATCAAAGTCCTTTAGTGACCCACATAGCGTCAGAAATCTTATAAGATTCTAACGTAGGTATAATTTAGGACACTAATTGGAACACCGCAGTGATCCCCCTTAAAATTAAACTGTCAGCAGAAACGGGTGGACTCTAAGATTTCTTTAGACACACATTAATAATACCTCAAATTGTCGTCAGAAACGGGCGGACTCCGAGATTTCTTTAGACACACATTAATAATACCTCAAATTGTCGTCAGAAACGGGCGGACTCCGAGATTTCTTTAGACACACATTAATAATACCTCAAATTGTCGTCAGAAACGGGCGGACTCCGAGATTTCTTTAGACACACATTAATAATACCTCAAATTGTCGTCAGAAACGGGCGGACTCCGAGATTTCTTTAGACACACATTAATAATACCTCAAATTGTCGTCAGAAACGGGCGGACTCCGAGATTTCTTTAGACACACATTAATAATACCTCAGATTTTATCACATTCACTGTAATATAATTGTCGTCGATTTATTGCGTTTTAAGGCAATGTTTAAAGTTATTGTACCTAGTCAGCGCATTATAGTATTTTTTTAATGATGACAACAATGATAATAATGAAAGATATCATAAAATAGTATCGCTTTTCCACTTCATTTACGCGGGCTATGCCACGGGGCGCCATCTTGTTTTTTTTTGTACGAGTTAAACAAGACAAACTCAAATCAAAATAACGAGGGTATCAATGACCCGCGTTACTCTCACCAGAGTACTGCAATGTTCATAATATTAGGTAATTGTTACCATAAAATACAATAAAAGTATTGTATGATATAGTTGAATAGTAAAAAATGTGAAGTGTTTTTATCAATCCGGTTAATTACTCCGAAAAGATATAATGTAGGTGTGTGTTTTTATCAATCCGGTTAATTACTCCGAAAAGATATAATGTAGGTGTGTGTGTACACACTATTTCAAAAGCGTCCCTTCAAAACAGTGCTGCGTGTTGAATGTATGTGTGGATGTGTGTAGTGTAAATTTCATAATACGTTGATTTCTCCGGTTCCTACGAAACCATTTAAATGGTTAATCAATCAAAACATGATTCACGTCCGTCGCTTAGCGCGAAACTCTACTCAAACAAATAAATTTAAAAATTATTTGAAGAAATAATTTTCCACTTGTATTCCAACTTGATTTTCTTTGGAGAATTTTCTAATTGGTATGGGCCAACATTCTAGTTGAATTCCATCTTGCTCTTCTTGTATCAACTTATCAAATACCTGTAAATTAGTTCGCTCTTTATCCTCATTAATTCAAATAATAACTTTAATTTCAATTAACATCTATTGATTTCTATGCGATCAATCTACACCGTTAGTTGAATAAATCTAGGCACTTGTTCTATCGTGAGCTTAAAATCTCAAAATCGTAAAATAATTAATTAATAGTAATACCTATACATTAATATTAACAGATACCGATTATATTCATCTATAAAAAAAATAGCTATCGTACTTCCGTTTTCATAGACTTCGTTGTCGTATCAATTTGAGGTTGCGGGCATGGGTACCGCTGCCCCTGAACTATCTATTGTATAACCAGCGCCTCAGTTATAAATAATCCTGTTAAGAGATTCGCCATGTTTGGTATCGCTTTATTCGCTACAAGTGCCCGAGTCCATGGGATAAGGTCGGACTGGGTCTAGACTACCTGCCGCATGGCAGGACGGATCGCGAGGAACCGCAATTTGGAGAGAGGAATTCCTATGCCTATCACTCCTGAACGCTGCCCACCCTATTTCGATCAGCCCTTCATACCTCTTTCCTTCCTCTCCTTCCTTTCCTTAAAAAGACCCTCCACGTAGCATCCCCTAAGATGACATAAGTACTAAAGGAAATTATTTTCCTCAGTGTCTCCTGTGTGAAGCTTATTTTACTAAACATATTTATCTAATCGTTAATAGGTTTCTACTCTTCGTTAGAGAGATCGGCATGGATACGGAGATATATAATTTCGCAAGGAATCGAACCCGCGACGAAGTAAGGTGATTACGTCGGTGTGTTATGCATTATAATTATTCCAGATTCGAACTGGTAGGTATTTATATCCTATAAGGAAGGCAGTATCATTGAACACTAAAAATTATATCTCACTGGCAAATCAATTCGAGAATTGAACTCGATTAAATTTTATTGCTGTCGTTATTTTAACTGTTAAAAATCTGTTTTTAATAGGTAAATATTATTTTACCATTCTAAATCATCGGCTCTTTTCAACGAAGATAACGCTAACATATGGTCTCAATACACTCTGAGACTGGTCAATTTCTGTTTTTAAACTAATGGCCGTTATTTAAAAATAATCGCATCTATTTGCCACTATTTCATAAAGGAAGTTAATATCGTTAAATACCTACTAAAAATATCTTCACGCTGCACAGACTACGTAGGTACTTTCCGATATTTGAAACAAATTCTTTGCCTATGAAAAAAAGGTTTATGCCTAACAGTGCATTTTTCAGCCCTTCAGACTATGGTCTTATTGAGCTATTGTCTCCAAAGGAACCCAACATAACCATTGTCCATCGGCCGACTTGTCAAGAAATATTCCCGAAAGTGCATTTGTCAAGACAATAGATCTCGCCCGGTGCTCGGTCGTAAAAATGACCCCATCGACCCTAGGAATATACCTGCTTTCGACCGTTTACCGAGGTTGACGGCTTTTTGTAGGATTTTTAACTAGAACGTCTTGATATTATTCAAAATGTGTTTAAAATATATTTAAACGTCGATCAAATTTAAATCTTAGGTCACACAATTTATTGGCGTATGCGAGCTGCATTTACTAAAGGAAAATTTGTAAAAGAACTAACTAACCAATAACCACCACGCCGTTTTTTGCAGAAGTTCACAATATGCAGTCATCAAATATGTCTAAAGCCATTTCAAGCATATTTAAACTTTAGGTTATTTAAAACCAAAATAAATGACGTTCAAATAAATGACGTCGCAGCAACGCCAAGTCAATAATATTATTTCACTCACGAATCGCTGACTAAAATATCTTAGACCTTAAATAGCTTTGGTATTATCTAATTCTGAGGTTTCAGTAACATTTTTGTTTCAAAAATCGCGTAAAACAAAACGAAGCTTTTCAACATACGGCGCGTGTGATTTATTTAACGGTCAAAACACGTGCTGGTTTTTAAATTCGGAGTTGCGACCGACAAAATGGCGACGTTCGAAAACACACGTGAACTTTTTTGAAAATAGTCCTCGAACACTTGTGAGATGCTGGCTTTGCTTTATTGGCGTTTGAAAACACGTGGATCAAAATGGACGCTAATAGTTTAAAATGTCGCTGTTTCCAAAAACGACGCGTTTCTAACACCAAACGCGTGGATCAATTTCTCGCAGACCAAACATAAACGCGAAGCACATGATTCGATTGTTAAACACGTGTGGATTGTCACGCGGTGACTTCGATTAATTTTTAAAAGGCTACCAGCGGTCTAAAAAACGTGCTGTTTTCAAAATGGCGGCCTTTGAAAAATGTGTAGACGCGGCCTTCAAGATAACGGCATTTAAAACGCGGGGGTTTTAACACAATTCAAAATCACTTATTTACCTATACATTTAAATGGGAAAAATGATTATTTTATACATACATATTTTATAGTACATACATCACGAAAAACAGCGTGGAGTTATGAAAAAAAAATCAAAGAAAGCGACAATTCATAATGAACCAAATCTAGCCCCGAGTTGGAAGCGACAGTGTTACATAACTACGGGCTCGAACCGCCTTGTTACGAACAGGTACAAATTAATAATCACCATGATTAGGACACAACAACAATGGTTCAATTTAAATACTTACAGAAACCAAATTATAATACAAACCTCCGGCTAGCGTCCCTCAGGGATATCGTGTTTTCAGTTCGTTTGGGATTTGATTCAAAACGACTGTCGCTTTATTGTTGGAATAATTATATATATAGGGTTTTAATAAATGAAAAGATCTCTTGTCGCTTTTAAATAATTGGTGAATTTATTAATGACTCGACGCTTCTAGGAAAAGCTTTTAATCTCTTTGTGAACTCAAGGTTAATGATTCTAACATATAATAAAAGGGTTGAATGATAACACATAATTATATAAGTTTTACGTACGTTACACTGTCACGGGCAGCATCTGGGCAGAGGACCTGATCCGGGAACACCACTGAGTTGATTTAAATATCCAAATTTAACTATATTTTGAATTACGTGTCCCAAACAATTGTTGGAATCAAAAGGGCGGTCGGCAATATGCCAAGAACCGTCCCTCACCACAGTTAAACCCAGCAGAAGGCGCCAGGGCTCTCCGCCCCGTCGAAAGGGCTGCTCGGCCCCCTCCCGAAATCCGGGCCAATCAAAACGTTTCGCAAATGTTGCCAACTTTTGGCAACTGGTATAAAATATTTAGTACCTGATGACGGAAATAATCATACAGGGGTGGGAAGTTATAATTCAAGAAAGTACTTCATAACACTACTCTCAAAGAACCCGATCCAGTACTTATACCCGTTAGTCGGCGGTCCAAGCCAGCCGTCAAACCCGTGCGTCTCGGTCCGAGCCACGCGCGAGTCGGGAGTAGGTCGCGCGTTCGAGTTCTTTTGCGGGCTCCGGCTACGAGGTCCGGCTAGGGTGGAACCCCAGGGTCTCGATTCGACCCATTCGCGAGTCGGGAGCAGGTTGCGCGTTCGAGTTCTTTTGCGGGCTCGGGCTCCGAGGTGCGAACCCGTGCGTCTCAGTCCGAGCCATTCGCGAATCGGGAGTGGCTCCCGAAAAACTCTGAGAACTCAAGGAAGCAGAACTTACGCATCTCTAGTGCCGTGACACTGAACGAAAGGTGTTAATCATAGCCATGGAAAGACCGGGAAACAAGAATGCAGTGCGGGCTCAGAAATAATGTATTCAGATAGGCAGTAGAAGCCGTCAGAGGCTCTAAATATTTACTTCACCTTTTAAGCACAACGCCAGCATATTTTATATTTGATGTGTGAGTAATTATTTTATTTTAAATCAGGCCTTATTATTATTTTTTTGAAAAATAAATATAAGTTTTGAATACATATTTTCAGATTTGATTTTTAATTTATTTTTATTTTATTTACATGATTATTTTTTATCAATGAGAGTAAAAACTTAACAAACTAATTAAGGATATCCTTCATAAACGATACTTAAAATACGGTGCCATTTGTTTTAGAAAATCATGAAAATATTTTTCCCGAGAAATGAAGAATTATTTTTTTTTTTTAAAGAAAGACAAATATTCCCGAATTGTGTACAACCTGACAAAATTTGAATATCTCCTATTTACATCACAGAAAGCGGATAATGTTGCTTGTGTCATGATGGAGGACTTAGCCAGTCAAGGAATCGGGAGCAGATATGTTTTTCGAATTCAATTTTTCAAAATCAATTGGTGAATTTCAGTTTTTCGAACAGCAATTGGCCGAAAGATATATTTTTCGAATTTGTTAATCAACTTTTAAAATATTTATATTTCACTTACTTATGACTAACGAGATAATGTTAGGTTAGGTTAGGTTTAGTTAGATTAATTGATATTGTCCATCCTATAATAAAATATTCTTGTACGTACTGTATACATACTTATACGAGTATCAATTCGAAAAATTAGTGTTTTGGCCAAGTGAGTTCCAAAAATATATTTTCATTTCGAGCAATTGAATTCGAAAATTTGATTTCGAAAAATTGCGATTCGGTCAATTTACCTAGACCCGAGGAATCGACACCCAAACGTGATGCCAACTCAGCTACCGACCGGTCAATGAATATTATGTTCCTACATAAGAAAACTAGTCACTGGGCTTGTTTAATGTCCGATTGGCAACTTAAGTAGACTGCTTTGTAAATTCATAACAAAAAAAAATCAGAGTGTACAATTCACACGCGGTAGAAGTGAAACTTCTGAACTCTTTTGATGTCTTCCATAATGGTGCTGAGATCCTGGACGCCAACGGAAATATTTGAATATATTTGAAGAACTGCTGCATCACCAAATACTACTCAACTATTTATAACTTTCCTCAGATGTACCTCCACACTTGTAATGCAGTTTATCCTTACAGGACAAGCATTGAATTCCTTGAGTTATGGTTTTTAAAAAAACGTATTTATTTATTAATTCATTTCAATTTAATTTAAAAATGCGGCCTCTGTGCGGTGGATCAGACTAACAGATTGTAGTATTTTGTTCCGGTAATAATGTTATTTACATGCAAACGGAGATGGCGTTAAATCATTATAATTACATAGTATAAAGGTAAAAGATCTAGTAGGATCTTAAAGGTAATACTTAAAAAACATAGACTTACTGATACAGACCAAATATTCAACGTTTGTGACGTACTAGACATACGACAATTATACGTTAAATCGCTACTAAATTACATTTTTGACCAAAAAAACAACCTTCAACAAACACAAAATATCACAAACAGACCAGTTAGACAAGCATACAAAGAAAACTTAAAAACTCCGAAGGTAAATAAAAGCTTTGGACAAAGACACTACCAATATCACGCTATAAAAGCATTCAACAGTCTAACGCTGGAAAATAAAATTGAGGAAAACAAAATTAAATTCCAACACAAAATTACAAAATGGATTAAAGACCAAAATAGACAATACTACCAAAATATCATAGCATAAAATAAAAATAAAAACACACATAACCAATATAAAACACAATCACCCACAAACACACAACACTTAAGAGGGCATTACCAGAGAAAACCGGAAATACGTCATTTTCAAAAAGGCTTTTAGACGTATTGACTCTTTTTCACAAAAAATTATAAATGGATTTCGAAAGATTGTTCTTTTATCTAGCATTCTTATGTAATAAATTTTGAGAATTTTTTTAAATTTTTAGTATAATAAGGTTATTCCATAGGTCGTTGGCAGATTTGTTCAATTTTCAAAAAAGTTTTTGTATTATACCACACCCATTTCAAATAATAAAATCATGCAGTAAAATAAATCAATACATTATCTAGCAAACGTATGTTTTAGAATTTTAATTTTAGTTTCAATAAAATCATTAAAAAATATGTGTGTTTCTTGGCGAAAATTGGTCCGTTTGTGTATTTATTTCCGCACTTACAAACTAATATATTTCAGATTTTTTTAACATTCTTATTAAATTTAGACATTATTGAAAAATGATAAATACTTATAATCAAAAAATAACTACAAAAAGTACATTATTTTAATAGTTTTATCATCACGCCTTTCAGCATTTTTGGATGAAGGTATAAATTAAAGCTAATTTGAATTGAAATAAATTCGATATTGAGTTATAATTTAAAAAAGCTGGTACGGAGAATAATTAATCTTTCTCATTGTAACCGCCCTGCACGATCGTAAGAACAACTTTCGACGAAATGCGGATTTTCGTCCGCTGGCTGGTTAAACACTCTTAATAAAAATATCATTTTTCACCTTATATAATATTATTTATTTTTAAATTTATGTTAATTTTAAATCTCTACTTTTTAAGTTTAATTTATCTTAATCGTATGTTTTTTATTTATTTTTTCCGTTTTTTCACCAATATTATATATATATTTATATGTATTGTGTATAATTTTGTATGTGAAATGGAGGCCTCAGCACGGGTAAACCACCCAGTGAGGCTAACATCATTGAATTGTGTATAAAATGTAAATATATTGCATCAAATAAATAAATAAAATGAAGTCACTCAAAATGTATGTGCGTGTTAATCTTTTAAACTACGCAACGGATTTTCATACGGTTTTCACCAATAGATAGAGTGATTGAAAAGGAATGTTTATATGTATAATACATGTAAATTATATTAGATTAAGGCCGAGAAATTTAAGGAAAACATATTTTTGTGTGATTTAAAACGGCTGGGGGGCCGTACTATTGTCACTTTTGAAATTCGTTCTACGGAAGAAATTAGAAAATAGATATGTCCTAGAGTAAGTAGGTATTTGATTTTCCCTTTTCAAATATCCAGTGTTGCATTGCAAGCATTGTATAATTAGTGGCGATCGCTCGAATCGCATTACATAGTATAAAATGAAGTCGCTCAAAATGTATGTGCGCATAGATCTTTTAAACTACGAAATAGATTTTCATGCGGTTTTCACCAATAGATAGAGTGATTCAAGGGGAAGGTATGTATAATACATGCTTTTTATAGTAGAGAAAATCCGAGAAATTTAAAGATTCAATTCAGGCAGCGGGCAGGGGGCAGCTGGCAAGCGGGTGGTGTGGATTTTATAAAGGTTGGGTAATAGCATTGTCTTTCGTTAGCCACAGCAACTTGTGGCCGGGTCTGCTAGTAATAATATAAATAAGTAAATACATAATATTGTTTTTTAATACTTTACAAATCTGGCTTATGCGTGGACATGAATTTTTATTTTATTTTCCTTTTAAAAATGTATTCTTTTCACTATGTTATTTAAAAATACCTCGAGGGAAAATATTATGCACGTGGGTGAAATAAAACAAATGTCACAATCTACTGCTATTTTGACAATGGACAAATAAACATTAGTCTCTCAATCACTTATTGATTACAATATTTAATTTTGGCAATAATTTAGAATAGTCTTTACAGAAGATATAGTACAAAATATAGATTTAATTAAAACATCGGGGGAAATAAGACGAATTTACAGTCATTTTTTATGTATATTTTGCAAAAATGTTGTGTAGAAATACATTTAGAAAAATATTGCATTCACAGATCAAATAAGGTCAAAATTGGAAGTTCGGTTTCACAATTATTCTCGTTCATTTCCATGTTGTTTTATAATTGAACGTATTTGTAGGTTTTGATACACATGTTTTACAGTTTCACAATTAGGTTTACAGTCATCGAGAACTGTGTCGTGGTCACTTGGCAATTTTATCAGTACTTGTTACTACAAATGTGGCAACAGTGTGAGGGAGCGGGCCGGATCGGTAGAGTCGGTACGTGAAATAAAAAGCGTCAGTCGATGTATGAGTCAGTCTTTATTGTAGCTACGTAGTGGAGGTCGAAGCGGAGCGGAGTGGAGTGACAGTGGTGCCGTTAGCGTTGCTGCTGAATGGTGAGTGAGAAGAAGGTCAGGAGACTACGGCGGTGAAGATCACAGGTCTTCAGGGAGCCGGCGTGTTGCTCTACACCATGGCGGTGTAGAAGTGACCTTGGTCCAGGCGGTCGACCGTCGTCGTGTTGACGAGGTATGGCGGCTGTGTGGCCTTTAAGTCGACACACACACGTGACGCAGGAAGGAACCTTGAGAGGCGGCACGGATTCTGGTTGCTGGTTCATTGCCGGTTGCTGGTTGCTGGCTCGTTGCCGGTTGGTGGTTGGTGAAGTTCCTCGAAGGTGCTGGAAACGTTCCTGGTGTCACACTGGACAAATGTTGTTCACTGCTGACTGCGCGGGGCCGGTGCCCGGCGTAGGCACGTACTTAGTCGCGGCACTGCTCGGACTGTGTTGCTTGACCGATGGATGGAAAGGTACTGACTGACTGCAGCGGACGAGCGATCGGGTGCTTATATAGCCGCGGCGAGTAATTACTCTCGCGGTAGGTAATGCTGGGTGAACTCACGCAAAGCTGAGATATCGCTCGAACTTTCTGCGGGCACTTGTATGGTACAACCACACGTTCTAGGCCTTTCGCGTAAGTGGTGGAATTATTATTTACGAGGCGGCGCGGCCGGCCGTAGTAACTGTAGCTAGATCGTGGTGTGCTTCTAGCGCGTTCGGTCGGAGTCCAGTAGCGGCGCAATTAATTCGGCACAAGTGGCCGCCACAAGTGTTTATGATATGATTACATATTAAGTTAAACTAGAAACCGTATTTATAACAAAATGGTACAACAACGACCCGATTGTGTTTATACGTATTTTACATAAGTTGAGTCGTTTTTGGGGTAAGTTTTAGACCACATATTTATCTAATCTTAGGCCTTCGTGGGTAAGGCTCTTGACTCCCAATCCGAAGTTCGATAGATCGAATCCCCGCCTGTACATAAATTTTATTTGATTAATTAGTATTATTTCGTAATTACTTCGTTTACAAAAATTTGTAAATATAGTATATTTGCAGCGTGTTCCAGAGTGGAAGATAATCTCAGTATCGCCTTAATTTAATACCACTATTCATAATTGAAACATTGTATGAAATAGCTTTATCCGTGCTTGGTGACAGTATCTGAATGTACAGGTACTTCTCCATTTTTTTCCCTCTCCTCACTACATTCAGCTTCACAATATACCCCATTTGGGGACGCCATAGTCTCACTGGCTCCAGACGGGAGCAGCTAGGACTCTTGTAAAAAAAATTAAAAAGATGATGAAAAGGTAAGTGGGGAAGTACCTGGCTATTCAAATCTAGTCACCAAACATGACTAAAGCCATTTCAAGCGACGTTTCAATTCTAAATGGTGGTCTTACATCGGAGCGAGACTGAGAGTATATTCCACTAACGTATATTCCACGTGCCGCAAATGTACCATACATTAATTTGAATTAGTAAATTGTGAAATAACAAAAATTAACAAAATTAAATGTATTTGCCCACGTCGGTATTCGAATCCCCAGCCTTCGGATTACGAGACGAGAGCCTTACCCTCGACCGACGGAGACCGTAATTTTGATGAATATGTATATTGATGAAAAATAATCAATTGCAATTTACTTGCTTACACCGGTATTTGAATCAGCGACCCCTGAATTCGTAGTCAAGAGCCTTTATTCTCGACCACGGTGGCTGTCAAAAACTTGTAGGGATAAAATTAATTGTTAAAATTTCTTTTGACTAATTGGATAAAGCTTATCATTTTACGGGTCAATAATATTAACTATCTATATAAATACATGTGTAGATATCTGAACTTGATCCGAAGTTGACCCTTCCTGGCCGGTGTTATCAATCGATTCCATATGTATGTAATTATTTCAATATCATCGTAAATACACTGAACAGTAAACATAGGGCTCGTATTGTAAATGGCCCTCGGCAATATGTGCATATATTTGATGAAATAATTAAAATACATATTATAAGTTTGTTCATATGAAGCGGATACTTTGTGATGTGACTTTATTAATTTAAAATAAAACAATTATTTTGTAACACTTTTATTTTTTATTCTTTATGCCGACCGGGTTTCGCTACAATCGTAGCTTCTTCAGGGCAGTATAATAGTCTACTAACATTAGGTTACATGCATATATATATAGACCTGCCCTAAGTGATAAAAGCGTATTATTTCCCCCTCCCCATACCGGTTCCTTGGAACCGGCTGGGCTTGCGAGAGCCTCGACTGAATCTAAAAAATGTGACGTCATCATTCTTGTCCAGACCAGCGTCGAGCTCGCATCGTACATTTTACGAAATAACACGGAAAAAATGCTAGCTTGTGCTTTTTTTTTTTTTTTTACAGTGAATACCGCACAAGAATCTCAACTGCTACCGTCTGGAGCCAGTGAGACTATGGCATCCCCAATTGGGGTATTTTGTGAGGCTGAAGGTAGTGGGGAGGGGAAGGAGATGGGAAGAGGAAGGTTGGGAAGTACCTGGCTATTCAGATCTGGTCACTAAACACGGCTAAAGCCATTTTCAAGCAACGTTTCAATTCTGAATGGTGGTCTTACACCAGTGCGATACTGACAGTATCTTCCACTCTGGAACATGCCGCAAATATACTATATATTATTTTAAATGAATTAATTGTGAAATAACACAAATTAATTAAATAAAATTTATTTGCGCATGCCGGGTTCGAACCCGCGACCTCCGGGTTGTGAGTCAAGAGTCTTACCCACTGGACTATGGAGGTCGTTATATATACATACATTACACCCTAAAATATGTCGATCATAACGAATGTGGGCGGTTCTCCAGTGTGCTCGTCGCTGGTTATAGGGATAAGTAAATTTTGAAACATTTGTAAAAGTGTCTTAACTAAATACGGCAACAAAATATTCGTATGTGAAAAGATGCGAACTTTACTTTGCCGTATTTGGACTTCGCAAATATGTTAATAACGTGGCGAGCAATTCGCGCTCCCACGTAAAAAGGTCTATTCATTCAAAAGCAAATGTTACTTTTTAGAACTAAATGGTGATATGATAACGGGAGATGGCGATATACTATATATATACGAATCTCAGTCATCTTCCCCCTCTTCGTACCACCATTGTTGATTTTTCCCCTCATCTGTATGTTTTCGTCTATTAAATTTGGATGTCTATGGTTACATGTGTGTTATAATATACAATTTAACAAAATGGGCTGGACTCCTCAAGTGAAGGAGGAAGAAGGCGTAGATGGAGAATTGGGAAGGAAACGGGCGTGTTCTTTATCAATAGGTTACAATCTTAGTATGGGACTTTTATTTAAATTTAGTCGGTTATTAACTACCTTACTATTAGTGTTTATGGCTTTCCTAAGTTCAGGTGCCTCTAAATTGTCCAACCTTATATCGATATTGTTTTTATGAATAAGTATGGCGCCTGAGGTTTTATGAAATTTATGGTCTTTTTCGATCAAGTGGTTTGCAAATTCCGAAAATCCAGAGCTGTGTAAACATCTAAGACGTTCTTTGACACGGGTGTTTATGTTGCGTGCTGTTTTGCCTATATAAAAAACTGAGCAGTTGCTGCATTGGAGTGAATAGTGATATTCACTCCAATGCAAATAATATAAAAGTTCCATACAAATATTGTTCCCTGTTGTTAAAGAACACGCCCGTTCTCTTCCCAATTCTCCATCTACGCCTTCTTCCTCCTTCACTTGAGGAGTCCAGCTCATTTTGTTAAACCATATATTATAACACACATGTAACCTGATGTTAGTAGTGTATTATACTGCCCTGAAGAAGCTACAGTTGTAGCGAAACCCGATCGGCATAAAGTATTAAAATAAAAGTGGTGTTTACAAAGTTATTGTTTTATTTTCAATTACATTATAACTATTTATCGAATGCAGCAAAAAACAGTTGTTTTCAACAAATTTTAACAAATTTTAAAGAAAAACATAATACAACGAAGACGTCACATAAGACTGGTGCGGTATTGAGCGAGATGGTGTAGGGTTTCATTAAAAATTATGTTTTTTTATAACATAAATGTCTAATATATGTGTTGAAAAACGTGAATCAAATTAGATGTGCACGCAATGCGTCCAAAATGTAATTTTTTTTGTTATATATTAGAATTAAAAGTAAACTTCAAAAAAAAAATTTATTGAGGTAAATGGTAAGTGTCAGTTTTCTTGCAGTAATGTTTTCTTTTATTTAAGTTTTCTTAAATAAAAGTACTTTGTTCTTTGAAATTCTATTTTTTTTTTTAATTTTCGCTTTATTGCAAAATTGATGATCTAAATACATACTTATGACTTATGACATTTAAAATACCTTGGAAAATTCCTTAACATTGTTCAGAGCAGATAAACAACCCCTACGGCTGGATAAGTAATGTGAAATTCACCCTCCAGATGAAAGGTAAGTGGCTGGCTTCCTCCATCAGGACACAAGCAACATTTTCCGTGTACTGCGGTGGTAGTAGGAGATTTTCGAATATTGTCAGGTTATTCTTAACCCGGGAAGTATGTCTTTCTTTTGAATTTTTTTTTAAATTTTTGATATGTCCTTCCATGAATTATTTTTTATCAGTTTCTATATTTGAATGCGTACGGTAATTTACCAGATGTATAAAATATTTACGTCGTTTTTTAGTAAGGCTGTGAGTACCTATGGGAGAAACCGGCCAAAACAATGACTCAATTCGATTAAAATATATACCATCATTTTTTTTAAAGAGTAACAACGATTTCTTATCTCCAGGAAATCATGTGTGGTTTTCCTGTAGTTCAATAATTTCATTTTTCTCTGAGGTAATTAATTTGACCAATTACTATAGGTAGGTAGATATGTAAATATATATTAATACAAAAGGATGTCATTCGTTGTTTGCTACAAATAATTTGTAATGTTAACACGTCTACATTAATTGCAGATCAGTAAGATCTTAGTGTTATGCACGAAGAATAAGTACTTACTCAAAACAGAAAATACCTATATTTTATTTATATTTAGCATCAGAGTCCCAATGAGACTATGGGTATGGTATGATATGGTATCCTAAATAGAGATTTTTTGTGAAGCTGGAGGAAGATGGAAGGGGAAGGAGAAAAAGTGGGTCAAGGTTCAATCGTACGTACTTATATTTGTATCCAGATCTGGTCACTTACCATGGGTAACGTCATTTTGTGCAATATTTGATAGGTAGGTACGGAATCATGATATTTAACGTACCGAGCGTGTGGACCATTCTGACACACGTCGTAAATGTGTAGTCATATTTCAAGTGAGCCCCACGGTTGAATTTGGCAGTTACCTCTGGTCTGGGGCTCCAAAATACCTGAAAAACTCGACTGCGCGCAAACGGGCGGTCCGTTTGACAGATTCTCCCTTCCTAACAGAGAGATTGCAATCTTTAGAGCACAGGCTTCGCGTCGTGTGGGAATGCTATCCTTGTTCTACCGGTATTACAATGGATTTTCCTCAGGGGCTCTGTGTGGAGTAAATGTAAAAAAAAATGTATATATACGTCACATACAGGGTGTAACAGGACGAACCCGAGTGGTTTTAACCAGCGATTTCTGAGCATATTTTGGAGTAAAAAATGTAAATGAAATTTTGGTCTCCGGTGACTTTTTTTACGACATTTTTTTTTTCTTCAAATTCAAACAAAAAAAATTCTTCCACTTGTTATCATTGGTCACTCAGCCGCATAACCAACCAACCCCTCACCCCGCCTCCAACTGTCCAGCACCTACCATTTTTTAATATTATTGTGGAAAAAATTAATAAAAAAAAACATCAAAAAAGTCACCGGAGACCAAAATTTCGTTTACATTTTTTACTCCAAATAATATCAGGAATCGATGGTTAAAATCCCTCAGGTACATCCTGTTACACCCTGTATAGTGCCTCCTGTTGTCGAGGAGTAAGGCTCTCCACTAGCAATCCTTAGGTCGCAGTTTCAAATCCCTGCATGCGCAAATAAATCTTATTTCTTGGATTTGTGGTATTTACAATATTTGGTGTATTTATGGCACGATCCAGAGTGGGAAATGCGCTTGGTATCGCCCTGATGTAAGGAATTGAAACATTACTTGAAATGGCTTTTGCCGTTTTTCTGCCTTCTACCTCGTCTCCTTCCCCTTCCCACTATCTTCACAACGTACTAGGGTTGCCATAGTCTCACTGGCTTCAGACGGGAGCAGCTGGAACTCTTCTACGGTAAAAATTATTCCATCGTTCGTAAAAAAATGTGGTTCTTTGCTTGTCTGCGATAATTGGAAAACCCTGGCAATAATGAATTGCACGATGCTATTTATCAGCAATCCGCATTTATAAATCTTGTAAACTAAAATCCCCAGTCTTGCTTTAGCAGGCTTGTGAAGAGGTGTCCTGAAAACGTTATAACATTTCCAATATTTTTATTTCATGGCAGCGGTGTTTTTTTATTTATTTCATCCATGTTTTTATTTTAAAGTGAATTCTAGTTTTAATTTATGATGGCGCTGCAACAAACTAAGTTTGTTTTGTTCGTATTAATTATAAGTTTTGCAGATTTTGGACGTAAGTATTATCATGTATGCATAACTAACACACTAGGTTTTAAGTTCAAAATCTCCTACGTACAAATTCCTTTACGGTTAAGGTTTTATTATGTAGCGTTAGAAAATTAACATAAAATATTCAATACTTGTGCCTGAACTTCTCAAAATAAAATGAAACAAGTTTTTTGGCGATATTTTTTCTCGAACAAATCAAAACAGGCGGCTGAGGAACTTACAACCGGAATTTACACCTTAGGTATCGCCATTTACCCACTGGAGTCATTACATGAAATAAATTAATTTGACTCGATTGCACGCGATTTCCTAGAAGATCATTTCTTAAATCCTTCGCCAACATTAAAAAATCATACCGTAACGTATCAGAAGTTGTACAAATATGTGACGTATTTAAAGGGAAATCTAATTATATTGAGTATGTGTAAAGTAGGTTATAATGAATTTAGGCTAAACTCAAGGGGTAGGTAGCACGTGAAATACTCAATTTAATCTATAAATGAAACACTGTTATTAAACATGATAATTTAATAAGATATAATGTTAGATTTACATGACATACAGGCTCTACGATGTTATTTAATCTCAGAAGTGGTGTCTGCTCAAAGATAACAGACAAATTATTGACATGTTGAAAATAAAAGATTCTACTGTTGATGTTATAATAATAAGAGGCGCCATTCGTTTTCAAAAGCAAATTACATCATACGGTTTTCTTAGTTTCAATATAATTACTATTTGTGAGAGATAATAAAATTATACGTAATGGTGGCATGTTGAAAATTCTTCCGCGCCGTCAAACTTTTTTTTTTACATTAACTCCACACAGGAGGCCCTGAAGAAAATGATTTCCCTCAGGGCCTATGTCATCTGGAATGCTGTGTGGAGGGTCTTTTTGAGGAGAGGAAGGAATGAACATTGGTCTTGAAGAGACCCATGTTGTAGGAAGGAGGAAACACAGAGGCCGGCAAATCATTCCACAGCCGAGCTGTTGAACACAAGAACGAGTCGAAGAAACGACCCGTTCTCATGTGACAAATGTCAACCGTGTATAAACGCGTTTGGCGTGTTAACCGACTATGCACCGGTGCCGAAGTGATCAATGATGCTAGTTCCTCGGAGTATCTTCCATTGTAATACCGGTAGAACAAGGATAGCATTCCCACCCGACGCCTGTGCTCTAAAGATTGCAGATGGGAGAATCTATTAAACGGACCGCCCGTTTCTGCACAGAGTCGAGGGTATTTTTCAGGTATTTTGGAGCTCCAGACCAGACAGGTGGCTGCCAAATTCAACCGTGGGGCGCACTTCTCTCACATCTCTGCCTGTTATCACATGTTGTCCGCTCTGAAACCTGAACTCACCAACGGGCCGGGCGGCACGGCATTTAATATCGAAGCTCCGGTCTTTCGAGAAACATCGACAAGTAGCCCGTCTACATTGTACAATTTCACAAGGGTAAAAACTCGATGTCAAAGCGACCGGCAGCTAAATGCTACAATACCTTTGAATTTTAAGACGGAAACTTAAAAACTTATTACATTGCTATATAGCCAACGAATTAACCTGTATTTTACCGTTAATCTTGTATTTTCAGAATTTATAAAAAAAAATCGTTTAGTTAACCGTACGAATCCTGCATGTTTTTACGTTGAAACTGCCGTGAGGGGTACTTATTCGAGTCAACATACAATATTTTCGATTTCTGTATGTTGTCTGTGGTATTCTTGATAATGAAAAGTTCATATCTACGGAAAAAGGACTAAATTTTAAACGTAAACAGCTAATCAAAAATTCGACATAAAAATATTATTTTAAAAAATTATGTGGGCCAAAAAAAAATTTTTTTTTTTAGTTTTATGCCGGCAACCCGGCATTTATTGTTTTAAAGTATCGTATATAAACAAGTAAGTAACCCGCCTCACTAAACTATGTCGGTTCTCAGACGGGTACATATTGTTACGTTACAAAAGATAAAGAATAGAGTCCTTTATTCCTGTTGCGAGGAGTTAGTGAATTGGGTCCCAGTGCACAGCTCGCCGCACCGCCCCCCTCTCCGCCTCCCTCTCCGCACGCGGAGGTCCGTGGCCCGAGTGCCGATCGGCACCCGGCATTCATTCCCCCGCTGGTCTCGGGCTTGACAACAGTGTTCACAGTGATTGCGCCGCGGCGCTGTTCGAGAACCTAAAAACTCGTGATTGTTTCTATAATGTGTATTGTGCACGAGAAGGCTCCAGCCCACCAGTAGCCTGTCTGACGACTACCTCATTTCCTGCTTTGTGAGTAAAATGAATCTTTGCCCTCTCTTGTGTGCTACATCCCGCGTTTAAATTCACTAACACGTGTGGAGAGTTGAGAGAGAGAAGTTCCCCGCCATGTTAGAATACTATTCCTAGCAAGTACCCATGTGTAGTTTGCCGAGGCTGGCAATTGTAAAACCCTGTCTCCTTCTAAATGAATAAACCCTTTACGTGCAAAACTGTGTTCTGATTGAGGAAAGAGACCTGGAGATTGTGAGGAAAGGAGGAGGAGGAAGTCACAAGCGAACCACAACACTCGCCTTGGTTTTAAGAGGAACCTTGCTTGCGCTGGCTTCCTGAGCTAGTTCCGTTGGCCTATTTATTGCGTGTCCTTTCCAGGTTTGGTTTAGCAAAAGGCCGTAAGTATGCGGCAATGCTAACACTGGCGTCCAATTTAGGGGCAATTTTTTTTCTTTCCTCCCTCTTCACGGTCCCACAGTCTAGTTCTTCAATCAGCAATTGTTTAAACTTTATAGTGTATAATGTTTTATCTTGTTATTCCCAATTTGTTTAGCATTTCCAACAGGAACCCCGGCGCGAACGTAACTTCGAATCGCAATTTAAATTATCACGGGCACGATCCCTTCATTTTCGAGTCGTCACTCGACAAAACATTGTCACCGGTATTCCTACGTAAAGTGCTCAACCAAGAAAGTTGTCGCCGTGAATAATATAGTGTTTACAAGTGTCGACCGACTAAATTTGCTAGTTTCAAATACAAGTTAATAGTGGAAATGAACACAAATATTTAAAACAAAGTTATTCAACAATTAAAATCCTGTATATGATAAACCAATTACCCGCTTCGTTTCCCGAAAGTTAATAAACCTATTATTTTATAATAAACCTATTTCGCAAGTACTGGTCTGTATTTATATCGACATATTTTGCAGCTTAAGGGAACAAGTGGATTAAATTCTTTCTGCCATTTGACAATTGGGCATTTTTTTTACTTCTGCCGTCCGTTTCTTCTTCTTTTTTCTTTTCCTTCTATTATAAAGAAACATACGACATAATTCGAACAATGCCTAGTTCGCGTTGACGTCGATTCCTCGAAAGCTAACATTACATCCATATGCACACTATCTGCATATAATCCTTGTTATGACGAAAGGAAGTTGGCGTGTAAATACCAATAATTGGTGATGCTCAAATCAGGCTACAGTCTAGCCACGTAAATAAAAAAAACTATTCCCCAAGACATTGTTGAATTTTCAAACAAATACTTCCACGAAAACTTGTATAAAAGAAAAAAATATTTCTTTCTTTTTCTGAAGAATCCCCCCTTTGGAAAGCTAATGGAAATATTGTAAAAACATGTTCGTTTAAGGCGAACCTCGTTCCGTTTTTTTATTTCCGGACTTTTGCAAATTTGCAAACCTCTTTCAAAAACATCGGAATAAATTCTAAAAACGTGTTCCATTAAGGTGAATCCTGGCCCGTGAAATTTTCATATCCGGACTTTGAAAATTTCCAACAAATTTCCAAAACATCTGGATTTTTCACAAAATCACGTTTTTTGAGGCAAATCGCTGCCCAATTTTTTTTTTCGGTGTTTGGACTTTGAAAATTTTCAACAAATTTCAAAGTCCAAACACTTGCAAAAAAAAACTGTTTGTAAAAAATACGTCCCCAGTGGTCAAATCTCTGCCCAATTTCTTTCCAATTGCGAGTCTAGTTCTCACTTTTTCCAACATAAGGTCACTCTGACACGATCCTATACACCATGGAAGTTCCTCAAGTTACGCTGGGTATAACCCCGCACATTTTTACTTCAAGAAAGAAAGAACTACTACAGGCCCTGAGAAATAGAAAGATTTCTCCTAGGAATAAATCCAAAAAATTCCTTACTCTATATGCTTCTTTCTACAACAAAAAATACATCAGGAGGTTGCAATTTCAACCGGAAGTCACCTCTCACGGAATCAGTAAATTCCATCACATCAAGTACTCAGTCGTTATTAAATTGGCAAAACATGCATCTTGTTATCCCTGATCATTATTACGCCCCTGACCTCTCTTGGCCAGTCGTCAATCAGTGCGATGCGGTCTCTTTAGAAGTCTTATAATTCTTGTCATAAATGACGTGAGTTACTTGTAATTATTAAATGTAAATAATCACCCATATGGGCATTCGTAAGGTAATCCTTACACCCGAAGGCACATTAATGTCAACGGTAGCCTAACTCCTATACATTCTTTTTCTTTTTGCATAATTTTATATGTTCTTGTACATCCTGCGTGCCTTGCCTGCTGTACCACAAGAGCACCTCTTGGGGCACCGTTTTCATACTTGTATGCATCCTCTTCCTGAAATTGATCACTTCGGGAAAGGGCCTCCTTTTCCTCCTACCATCAACGGTTCCGAAAAACTCTTGCTCCGAGAAGTCGCTTTCCTTTTCACAATTCTTGCAGCATCCGCGCGTTTTTTTTCTCACCTCATCGTCTCATCTTGTCATATCACCCTAATTTTAATTGTTTTGTGTCGGGTTTTTGTCGTACCAGTACGTCCCTACCCTAATGTTGTAAATTAAAAATCATAAGTGCAAGTCTGTATAATAACCATTGGTTTCAGACCATTGCCGCAGCTCGCTACTATGGTCACAGTACCATATTGTAAGAATGTCGCGACGATTTCTGTTATAATAGGAAATCGTCCCGTTTTTTTTCTTTCTTTTTTTCTTTTTCCTCCTCACCCCATCCTACACATTCATAGTAATGTTGTATATTGGGGATCGTTTCGAATACACCAAATGAACACACCTATCAGGTCACATTCGCTGGATTCGAAACAATTCAAAGCAACCTTGTTGTTACTTGTGGTTTTTTCTTCTTTTTCCAAAAATTAGAATGGCGCTCAACCCAATTGCTCTATTTTTTTTCCAGAATCGTATTTTGTCGGATTCTGAGAATTTTTTTTTTGTTATAAAAGTGACAATACGTTTCGTCCCTTCATTAACATTGTTCTTTGTACATATACAACTTCATTATGAGGTACAATATTTTATCATGACATTAGTTTCTTTTGTCCTTTATTGTACCATTATTCTTGTTTGAAGTTTAAAATCTTGGCCAGATCTTCAATAAAATTTGTGTTTATCGCCCTTTGGCAAGTCTTGTAACGTATGCTAATATGAATTTATTAAGCTACAGCAGTGCCGTATTAATTACATCATTGCAACCCGCCGTCTGTATTAAATGGGGACCCACATTTTTGAACGTAAACTTTTGTAACATTATAGGTCTTACAATATCTTCTATTATAGGTGTGAACCTTACAATATCCACTGCTATAGATGCGAATCTCATAATATCTTTGTGTTTTTACACGTCACGGGGAGTCCGTCATAACTACTCATTGTTTGCTTGTCAACACAGGGTTGTTGATCGAGAGGGTGATTTATCTCATTAAATTGTTTTAAATACCTATTGGGTTACTGTCTTTCAATACTGGGCAAATTTGTTGTAAATCTTTCATTCCTGTCACGTGAGACGTGAAAACCTGACAATATTCACCATGAGTCGTGCCAACAAAATAATATCTACACCCATGTTTGTGTGACCTACCAAGTGTAGATCACACGCCTTTTATTTTCTGTTATCAGAAAATTATTGCTTTTGCAGCAGAGTACTCATTAACATGCACGTGGACTTCCTGTCACAAGAACCCAGGAACTATCCACTATCTCAAAAGGACTAATCATACGCTTCACTCATGATTATGGGGCATCGTGTCGTGGGAGTTAAGTTGATGGACACAAAAAACACCTAACTCGTTGTCTGGGAGACGAACAAGAAAACCCCCCAGGTTTGTGAGATTTGAGCAAGGGTCTGTCATTTCTCGCAAACAAGTAGGAGAATAAAACGACCCTATCTACACCTGCGCCTCTCTTCATGCTGCCTTCACTACCGTCACGGAGGTCCCATGCCTTCAAACCCTGCGTACCAAAAGCACCCGACCGCACCTAACTTAACCTAGTGTGAGTCGTGCGTGTAGTTGCGAATTGTATCATCACAAAACCATCACTCAAACAAACCCGAGCACGTCAGCTCTAAGTTGGTTCATGTTCCTGTTGCCATTGTACAAATGTCCCAACGGCATCTCGCAAATGTTCCGGTTGCCATCGTGCAAATGTTCCTGCGGCATCTCGCAAATGTTCCTGTTGCCATTGTACAAATGTCCCTGCGGCATCTTGCAAATGTTCCGGTTGCCATCGTGCAAATGTCCCTACGGCATCTCGCAAATGTTCCGGTTGCCATCGTGCAAATGTTCCTGCGGCAACTCGCAAATGTTCCTGTTGCCATTGTACAAATGTCCCTGCGGCATCTTGCAAATGTTCCGGTTGCCATCGTGCAAATGTTCCTGCGGCATCTCGCAAATGTTCCTGTTGCCATTGTACAAATGTTCCTGCTGCATCTTGCAAATGTTCCAGCTGCACCTTGCAAATGCTCTGTTGCCATCATGCCAATGCTCCTGTTGCCATCAGGCCTATGTCATCTGGAATGCTGTGTGGAGGGTCTTTTTGAGGAGAGGAAGGAATGAATATTGGTCGTATGTCGGTTCTCAGACGGGTACATATTGTTACGTTACAAAAGATAAAGAATAAAGTCCTTTATTCCTGTTGCGAGGAGTTAGTGAATTGGGTCCCAGTGCACAGCTCGCCGCACCGCCCCCCTCTCCGCCCCCCTCTCCGCACGCGGAGGTCCGTGGCCCGAGTGCCGATCGGCACCCGGCATTCATTCCCCCGCTGGTCTCGGGCTTGACAACAGTGTCCACAGTGATTGCGCCGCGGCGCTGTTCGAGAACCTAAAAACTCGTGATTGTTTCTATAATGTGTATTGTGCACGAGAAGGCTCCAGCCTATCAGTAGCCTGTCTGACGACTACCTCATTTCCTGCTTTGTGAGTAAAATGAATCTTTGCCCCCTCTTGTGTGCTACATCCCGCGTTTAAATTCACTAACACGTGTGGAGAGTTGAGAGAGAGAAGTTCCCCGCCATGTTAGAATACTATTCCTAGCAAGTACCTATGTGTAGTTTGCCGAGGCTGGCAACTGTAAAACCCTGTCTCCTTCTAAATTAATAAACCCTTTACGTGCAAAACTGTGTTCTGATTATTGTGAGGAAAGGAGGAGGAGGAATTCACAAGCAAACCACAACACTCGCCTTGGTTTTAAGAGGAACCTTGCTTGCGCCGGCTTCCTGAGCTAGTTCTGTTGGCCTATTTATTGCGTGTCCTTTCCAGGTTTGGATTAGCAAAAGGCCTTAAGTATGCGGCAATGCTAACAATATACATATATTTACAGATGCATACACTTACATATATACATATCCATACATATATACACATATATGTATATATACTCAAACATTCATATATATATGCACGTACGTTCATAGATACATACACATACGTATTCGTATAATGCACATAATCACACACATACAATAAAAACAGCAATGCATATTATAATAAAAAAAGAATAAGTGGCATTTACATAGTTTCATATAGCCAAAATTCATTAGATACATATAGCTAAGCAAGCATCTAAAACTAAAACTAGTCAAATTTATTAGAATTTACGTAGTATCATATAACCAAAAATTCATTAAAGATACACATAGTAATGCAAGCATCTAAAACTAAAACTAAAATATTCAAAACGATCACCAAAAAATCTCGAGCATTCGGAGAAAAAAGTTTTACATTGTGCTGTCGCTCTAGTGGTTATGTAAAAAATGATAATTTATTTGTTATTTTTTAATTAACGCCCTTTTTAGGGGCTTTACATACGGATCGTAAAAGTTTAATGATTTTTTTTTATTATACGTAACTGAACTGCTTCAGAAACAACATTTTGCATTTGTTTAGTAATAAATTGAAGATGTCCACTAAATTGGTGAAAATATTTCCCTCCCTTGGTATTTTGGGCAAAGAGGAATACATATAGTAGTTAGTCCCAGATTTGTTGCACCGAAATAAATCCCGACTTCTGGTATTAGGTAGTGGAACCTGAAAGCTAATCAATGCAAGCAATTCTGGACCATCAACTACGTCATTTAATATCAAAATATGCCTGTGGGTATATGAGTTCGGAAATGTCTATATATTACTATATTAAACATATGAAATGGTTGAAGCTTTCAAAATACCTTCTTTCCGTCCTCGCGAAGGTTTCTGGATTATTACAACCACATGACAATACATTACATTTTGCAGGCCATCGATTGTTTATTCAAAAATTCTATTTTTGAAACTCTTTCAATTAATAAAATTATTTGAAGTACTCACCTAGAAGTATTTGAATTACTCACTTTGCTACAAATCAATATTTTAATATATTTAAAATATATTAAAATATTGATCTTTATATATTAATATATGGATATTTTCAACACCAAATTTGATTGATATGTTAAGTACCAAATTTGATTGAATAATCTTATAATACAAGGTATACATACAAAAATGAATATTTGTTATACAGGGTGTCCGGGGGTAAAGTGCATTAACTTCGGGAGGTGATTCTAAATGACTTGTGATAAATAACTTTTTTGAAATTCCAACTTTTAGGGGTAGTTTTGAGGTAAAAAGATAAATTAGTCCGGCGTGTGCGGCCAGATTTATTATTTTCCAGTGTTACGACACGGGCCAATCACAATCGAGTCGGGCGCCCGGCAGGCTCTCCGCAAGTAAAATCGTACCTCACACTAAGGATTTTTAGCAGGTACGTCTATTTGTATGGGAAAATAATGTTGGATTTTCGGAAAAAGTTTTTCATCTTTTTTACTCCTACCATCATATAGAACACCTCCCGAAGTTAATGCACTTTACCCCCGTACATCCTGTATATGAAAAATGAGAATTTGAATAAAAAAATTGTAATAGGTGGCACGCGAGCTGTTTGAAAACTGAATGTACTGGGATTGAATACATGGAACGCGGGAGGAGGGTTGGCGGGACCGTGAAGCGGGAGAGGTTAATCTGATGGCAGGGGACGTGGAAAGGAAACGCTAGAGGGAAAGGGGACGAGGGAGGGGAACGGGGACTAACGGGAAAGAACATGCAGGGAGAAAAATTTTATTTCTTTGAATATGGCATTGCAGCGCATGCCTTGAGCCAGCTCATTTTGCATAAAATACCAAATCTCAGCACATTCGCATCGTTATAACATAATATTATATGGAATGATTTGAAATATTCAAGACCAAAAGAATTATCGTGGTTTATATTACGGGTATTATGCGGTGTTGCGCTACCTCCTTCTTCAGCCAACATTTTGGATATCGTCACAGTGACCATAATTAGGGCAGATGCAGGGCATGCAATATAATTCCAGCTCTTAGAGGCTAGAAACACGATATCGCATCTACCTACATAAGCACACACTTCACCACTGTCGATTAAACTTCTCTGATGGTGGATACTGTAATGCTACCCGAAACGTTATTTAAAGAGGGAGTTAGCGAAATAGACACTTCTACCGGATCTGCCGGATCTGCCCTGATGATGGACACTGCAACGATGTCCGAAACGTTGGCTAAAGAAGGAGGTAGCGCAACACGGCATAACACCCCAAAAACAAATAACGAAAATGAAACAATATTGTTAATATATGCGCTGAACACGAGCGAACCTAGGTGGGTTCCTTGAGGAACACTATTATATCGACGGACTTTGGAAAGATAGAGTTGAATAAGAATACCTGATTAAGGTTAATAATGTAGGACTTATTTCCCAATAGGTCTTCGTGTTTACCAATTATAGCATATCCATGGAAAGCATTTTCAATGTTTCTATGGATAGCATAACCCTGGTTTTATATTGACAGCGTGCACAAGGTTTTCCATGGTTAGCACATGCTGAAGTTTTTTTTCTGTGAATAGCATATTTAATATTTTCTATGGATTGCATATTCAAGGTTTTCCATGGATGGTGTATTCAATGTTGTCCATGGATAGCATATTAAAGGTTTTCCATGAATATCATATTCACGTTTTTGGATGGCGTATTCAATGTTTTCCATGGCATTTACTTCTGCATAAACATGATGACCTTCTTTCAATGGTCTGCTCGCAATAATTCAGACAGCGCCAAGCACAAGCATGAATCATAATAAAAGTTACCGAAAAAATATAAGTTTTGTTGACATTTTCTTTTTACATAATCACTCGATTTTGGGTTATAGCACGGTACAACTTTTTTCAATAATAATAAATCAAAATGATCATGTTAATAATCTTTTAAATGTAAAATTTCAATTGAAACTTACGAAAGTATCACCTTCAAATCGATTAAAAATTTTACTAACAGGAAATAATATATTAATATATAATCATAGGTAATAATAGAAAAAATAATTATTAAACAAATAGAAATAAACTCACATCGCATAAATTATAATGAAAATATGTTAGATATTAAGTGAAATACACTGATAACTTTAATTAATACATTGACTTCTAGAGACTTCTACAGACATTTCAAACTGTTTACAGACGTGCAAGTAAGCTGCCTTTCTTCTACACCAGCCCCTCCCCCTTCTTGTACAGCTGCTGATGACACCCCTGGATTATGTATGCACCTTAGCAAATGCCAAAGCCTTAAGAGCCTTCTTAATGTACCAAGGCCTCTGCCTTCGGAGACCGTTAGTTTCCTGAGGCAATCGGTCTGTGGAGATCCTGCTATGCGGCGCGTTTGCTGCAGTACTTACTCTATGGTAAGAACAAAGGGAACAGCATTACAAACATTATATTCCGATGACATTAAAGCTTCAACTGAATCCAAAAGAAATGGCAATGTCAGATATAACATTTTTGTAATTAGTGTAGTAACCTTTGGCAGAACACGTTTGACAAACAAAATAATGCACCCCGGACACCCTGTATTTTAGAAACATTGAATTTCTTATGACAAATATGTGCTTGTCGCAAAATTAAAACGTAAATACGAGTTAGAGAGACATTTTAGGAGCAGCGAACATTTGTATGACATTTTGAAATGTCATACACTATTTTTTGGGTCACTAGACCCAAAAAATATTAACATGAACATTATGTTTAATTTACTACAAGTTTTTCTACATTATTTGATTTGGTGGATTCTGTGAGTAATCTGAGAATTAGATTGAGGGTATACTTTTACAAATAACTGCGTACCGTACCTCAAACTGGACGATCGATATTTACCATAATATATGGGTCAGTCCAGTGCAAAACATTGCAAAAATTAAACATTCTTGTTAGGAGCAGCGCTTCGTGGCATCTGGTTTTGCCTTATAATATCTAGAATGGCCCGAGACGTGCTTTTGGTAAACAATGGAGTAAAACGTGTTTTTATATTAGTGTTTTTTTTTCCGGATATTAAAATACTTACATTGAAATTTAACCGTTTCCTGCTAGAGATGTAATTTTTTTTTCTCTTGGCTGCTTATGTAAAGATAATGTAAAAAAAATTCCAGAATCGATTCAAACCAGCGGTGGACGTAGACCATCTCCTGCCAAGTCAAGATATCTGCGGATCGGACTTTGGAAATAACAAGATAATTGGAGGTGACACGACCGAGATAAACGAGTACCCTTGGCTGGCCCTTGTGGAATACAGGAAATCCAATGGTCCAACATCCATTGGGTGCGGAGCGACGCTCATCAGTAAACGATACGTCGTAACAGCTGGACACTGCATGCTTGGTGAAGTGCCGACCCAACTTGGAACTCCGTGAGCATATTTTTATTATATATGATCTATATTTTCGATGAAACGATGTTTTGGTTTGTGAAATACCCACTAATTGTAGTACATTCCATTGTTACACTGTTTAGATTTAGTTATACTTTAGGTAAGGTATTATCTAAACGTACAAAAAAGAAATCTGCTCTTGCTCTGACTCCAATAATAAATTGACGTTAATAATAAAATGGGGTTCATCAAAGACTTTCGAATTTTGTTTGTATGTGTTAATAATAGATATAAATAAATAATTAATATGTAAAATAATTTGATAAATTTCGTAAAATGCATTACATTACACTCATATTCTCGTTATCAGCTCCACTGCACTTTTTCTTTTGCAATGCTTTTTTTTACTTCAAGCTAACAACTTAGAGCTGGAAGAATATGATGGCTAAGTGGCGTTAGAAGCCTATGCGGAGGTTGAAGCGTAAGCGCAGGCGTAATTGCAATATCCAAATAGACTAAGAACTATAACTGCACCATCCCACTGCATCTTTGATATAGTCCCTAAGATGCAGTTTCAACAATAACATATACAGTAACTTCTGAACAAGCTCATCAATAACTGGTTTTCTTCTGGCATTTCAACTTTTAAAAACTTGACTTACAAAATAAAAACAAAATGCATGAAAATTTTGCAACTGCTTTTTCCAATGTTTTGTCGGTTTTAACCCTCCGATGAGTGACATCCGGGAGGCCGTAAGTGGTGCAACAAGATCTATGCATAACTTATGTTTATCTATTTGAATTGAATAGCTTACAGAAGGCTAATGGAAGTCAAATGGTTGTGATGGGATGCCATTGAACTTGACCATATGTTGTTTGTCAGAACTGTCAAATATTATACTTGTAGGCATGTGGACATAAGTCCATACAAGTATACTTGCGCAAGTCTCAGCTCATGTGTACTTGAATGTGTATGGCCGGCCTGAAAATGTTATCCCACTTTTATTTATAGTGTCCGGCAATCATCGTGATCATTGTATAGGTACCTAAAAAATATGAGTCTTTTTGTTTTTGAATGTTTTTTCAATTTCTTACATTACAGGACCAACATCATTTTAGGCGAGTACGACAAAAAAAAATCTATCGATTGTATTGGATATGGTGACATGACTTACTGCAACTTGGGACCCGTGGTCATGGCGATCGAGGAGATTATTACGCATCCGGATTATCAGCCTTCTGAAAGAACTCGGAAAAATGACATCGCCGTTATTCGGCTTGCGAAGGACGCTCTATTCTCAGGTATATTAGCAATAAATATTTGGATGTATGCTTCTATATCAAAAAGGGTGTTTTGTTTCTTCTTTTTGAATTCGCTTAAACATAAAATACCTCCAATTTCCAATGAGTTCGCGAAAAAGGTAAAAATATACTTCCCGCCAGATTAGTGTTCCTGGGCTTGATGTGTTGTAACATGCAACAGATCCGATCATATGACCATATGAGCCAGTCCAGGAAAGCCAATCAAATCTCTTTTCTTTAGTTGTTTTCTTATTGCTGAAGATCCTAACCCCCGATCAAATTACCTTGATGAATCAGACGTCACACTTCTGAGCTGCATGGAGAGTCTCGTCCCAGACTCCTGCGATTCTTGATCACTTCAAACTGTTGGTAATCTCCCCTTGCCTTTGTTGTCTTCCTCTTAGTCCGGAATCAACAGCTGTCTTAGGTTTGAGTTCTTAGTTTAGAGAGCAATTTTTTCAAAGTATCTCAGGATTCGTTGTGGACAGACAGTTGATTGGCTATTTTAGACTGAATAAGAAAAAGGGAGTATTTTTTAAATCATTTCTGATGTACAAAACGAACCGTAAATAGTTAACTTTTGTAAAATGAAGACGAAAGATTATAAAATAACATCTGAGATTGAATTTAGTAAATTTTTAGAGTTTGTGGTGATTCCTACTACCAACCTAAATACGTTTATTCTGAGCACTTCTCATCGCTTTTTCGATGTGTCCGGATTTAGGCTCATTCACCTTCCGTTTAGAGTCTTGGCAACTACATTGGTTCTAATTTAATTAAATTGAATTGTACAGTTATCCATAAAACCAATTCTAAAATTTACAAAGAGTCATTTTAATACCTTCCTTTTCATAGGTAAATAAATTCAGTGATTCCTTTGAACAACTTAGTACAAGCTATTCAAAAAAAAATAATGAATTAAATTTTCCTCCCCGAAGTTACGTATAATAATTTTGAATTAGTTTTTTTTTTCTTTAAAGAAGAGATAACACTAATAATCTAAAAGGAAGTATGAAAGAGAACAAGACACCGAAAAATAGATAAAAAATAACGGTCGCACCTGGGACACTGCAGAACCTCTCGTCTAACCGAGATGGTTCTGGGTTCGTGTCCCGATTGTGACCGTTATGTTTTTCTATTATTCTGTTTCTTATTCTGTTTTACATTTTCGTTTAGATTATTAGTGATTTCTTCTTCTTCAGTGATATATTACATTGATGGGAATAACCTTCAAAAGTTATAAAAAGAGCGTATTTTCAGCCATACGCAGCTTTAAAAACGCGAGCACTTTGTACTGAATCTATCAACTTGACAGCTGTCATCCGCCCGTTTAGGCGCTCCGTAATTAAAATGACCCTCTCTTCTGTTTACGCACAATGCCTCGGCAGCGGTTACGGCAGATTTCGGCGTATTAACTTTGAGCTTTGAGCACATCATCTGCATTATGTGGCGGGTCTGGATGAGATTGAATGGAAAGCGATATTTGGTGTGCGATGATATTGTATCTTTTATAGCTGTGTGTGGCATCCGTCTAAATATTATTTACTCACATTTTCGTTATATGTTTTTGGGGTGTTGTGCCGTGTTGCGCTACCTCCTTCTATAGCCTTATATATTGGCTATAGAAGGAGGTAGCGCAACACGGCACAACACCCCAAAAACATATAACGAAAATGCTTCTGGCCGTGAAAATCTTAAAACTTATTTTACTCACATTGATTGCCTTCTTACAGATTTCATCAATCCGATCTGCCTACCCAACTCTGACATTACAATAGAATCTGACATCTATACATACATTGCTGGTTGGGGATCCAACAATGATGTGAAAGTCCACCATCAGTTACCTTTGGTGTCTCTGGATAGCTGCCAGGCATCTTACATTAACTCAACAACACCGGGACGTCTCTGGGACAAGCAGATATGCGCAGGAGGAATGGGAAGAGTGGACTCATGCATAGCAGATTCTGGAGGACCCTTCATGGACCGTTCGGTTTCAAATTCTAATGTTCATTGGATTTTGTACGGTGTGCTCAGCTTTCGACCAACGCCTTGTGATCTCCCCAACAAGCCCGCTGTCTACACGAAGGTGTTTCCTTATTTGGACTGGATAAAGGCGCAAATTAGAGAGTAAAACGGCATTTCCTGCTGCCCTTTGTTGTGTAATTTTAAGGTTTTGAACTTACATTCATTAACATAGTCATCTTTTTAATAAAATAGATGTTTTTGCTAGAACCTTTCTTCTTCCATTACGAACAGCAGAGCAAACAGGCTACATCCAACTACCAAAGAGGTAAGGGTCTTTTCAAGTGCTGATATTTAAAATCATCAGGTGATTTTCCCATTATAAAATAAAACTCAGTGAAGTTAAAATTAGTGTTTTTATTTAAGAGACCCTTAAACTTAACTTAAATATAAATGAAATAATTAAAAACACTTTGTTTTTACCACAATAAACTTTATTTAAAAGTCAACATGTTTCAAGAACGATGTTCTCTTCATCAGGACATATAATGTACTAAAACTAAATGATCGAACATAGAAGATAGGTGTGGGTAGAAATGGAATTAGTGGGGGAGGAGTGAGGTGGAAAGGAGCGGTGCTTAGAAGAGCAACAAGGGGGAGGGGGGGAAGAGGTGGAAAGGGGGGTGCTTAGAAGAACTAAGACAAAAATTACAATCGGAATATGTTTAAAATAGGGTTATTCACAAAATTAATTTGATTGTTAATAATATTTAAATTTCTATTGACATTTTTCCTAATTTCTAATATTTCTAAAAGATCTAAGTGAAAACCACTAACGTTAGTGTGTAAAATTTTAAAACCAGTATTTATATCAAATGTATGGTTAAATTCAATTAGATGGTTAGCAAATTCCGAATAATTATTGCTATTTAGACATCTCAAATGTTCCTTAATCCTCGTTTCAAAATTTCTGCAAGTTTTACCTACGTAAAAATGATTGCGGTCATTACAATTCAATTGGTAAACTCCGGATTTTTTCATTTTTTGGTCTTTGTCCTTGTTATTTAAAATACAATTATTCAATTTATTATTCGTATAAAAAGCAGGCTGTATTGTATTAGGAATTTTTTTCATGATTAAATTGAAGGTTTGGTGATTTACAAACAATATTTTTCTCCATTGCTTTTTAATATTATCAGTAAGCAATGGGTAAATGTAAGACAAATGAAATTTTTTCTTATATTTTTTGTTTAATATATCGTCTATTAATTTGGAGTTATAACCATTATTAGATGCAATTATTTTAATGGTTTTAAGTTCAGCTTTGAAATTATTTGGGGATAACGGGATAATAATTAATCTATTGATCAAATAATGGAAAGCTAAGAGAAAATTTTAATTTAAATATAAATATTATTTAGAAGGCATTCCGTAAGGTATCCGGAAAGCACAAAAAGACGCTTATTAATTACCTTCATTAAAAAAAAATAATAAATTAAAAATAGCATTTTAAACGGCAATTTTTATTTATAAAATTCTTAAGAATCATTTAAAAAGCCATTTTTAATGTATCACCTCTCAGAGTCTAGTCTAGTCGTTGAGTTTCGCGTACTTGCACCGGTGCACGGGGGATGAAAAAAAATGACAGTCAAATAACAAAAGGGGGCATACATTAATTACGTGAGCTGTTTTTTTTCTTCAATTTAGACTCTTCCTTCCCCCCCCCCCCTCCCCTTGGTGAGATTGAGTTATTTGGTGGGACCCTCCTCCCCCTCACATGAGATATACACAACAAAATCCACATTTCGTGTTGAAAGTTGTTCTTACGGTTACAATAAGAAAGATTAATTATTCTCCGTACCAGCTTTTTAAAATTATAATTCAATATCGAATTTATTTCAATCCAAATTAGCTTTAATTTATACCTTCATCCAAAAATGCTGAAAGGCGTGATGATAAAACTATTAAAATACTGTACTTTTTGTAATTATTTTTTGATTATAAGTATTTATCATTTTTCAATAATGTCTAAATTTAATACGAATGTTAAAAAAATTTGAAATACATTAATTTGTAAGTGCGCAAATAAATACACAAATGGACGAATTTTCGTCAAGAAACACATGTACGTACATATTTTTTAATGATTTTATTGAAACGAAAATTAAAATTCTAAAACATGCGTTTGCTAGATAATGTATTGATTTATTTTACTGCATGATTATATTATTTGAAATGGGTGTGGTATAATACAAAATCTTTTTTGAAAATTTAACAAATCTGCCAACGACCTATGGAATAACCTTATTATACAAATTACGGTCAATTTATTTCCATACATTTATTTCTATATATGCAATTACATTGGGAATAGTTTATAAATGTAACAATATATTAGTGGAACACTGTTCGCTATCTCACATACAAATAACTTTTAATTATGTTTGATTTAACTTGTGATATTGGTAACCATTCAGGTATTTTCTGTAACATGAATATTATTGATGATCTGAATAAAATAAAAAACTATAAGTGGGGCTCATACAGTCTAAAAATTATACATCAGAACATAAGAAGCATATCCAAACTTGACGATTTCCTAATTTTTCTAGATCAATTTAATTACGCATTCGATGTCATAATTTTATCAGAATGCTGGATAAATAAAGAGTACACCTCAAAAGTAATTCACAATTATTCAGAACATCACACAAACATATATTTAAATTGAGGGAGCGGGAGACAGAAATGAAAGGCGTCAGGTCGATGTATGAGTCAGTCATTTATTGGGCTACGTAGCAGATGGTCGGTGGTCGGTAACATGATGTAATGCGGAGTGCCGTAGATGATGCTGCAGGCGCACGGAGGTGGAGATGGTGTGGTGAAGGTCAGCGCGTTGCTCGACACCATGGCGGTGGAGATGACCTATATTCCAGGCCGTTGCTCGACGCTTTAAGTCGCGGAGGTAAACGGTGTGTGGCTCGGTGTGCTGAGCCACCAGCAGGTAGTCCTGACGAGGCGGAGCGTGTTCCATGGCAGCGAAGCACAGTGAGGCTTCGGGGTGCCATGAAGTGGTGAGCTGATCCCTTGGACTGAAGGTGACGCAAGCCTTGTAAGTCGCGGGATGGAGCTGATCTCAGGAGCTGAAGACACGATGGGCCTTGTAGCTGAGACGTGGTGATGGACCTCGAGGAAGCTGCCCTGGAGCGTAGCGATGCCATGCAGGAGCACTGATTACATGTTGAGATGTTGACCGACGATTAATGTGTGAGACTGAACTGGACTGAACTGCAGCGGGCGAGCGATCGGCTGCTTATATAGCCGCGGTAGAGTAACTACCTCGCGGTAGGTAATACGAGCCACTTCGAGAATATTCGGCGCCGTACAGATATTGTACGGTGCTGTCTCGAGACCTTTCTAGGCGGGGCGATATTATTATCGTCGGGCTGGCACGGCCGGCGAGAAAGTACATCGCGGCCAGTATAGGTACGAAGGTACCTAGGCAAGTAGGTTTGCCGATGCGCGCGGATGTTAGGAGATGTTTCTCGTCTGTTCTTTTGATGGCGATGATAATAATGATGTGTCGCCACAAAATAAATCCAGTGGAATTGTAATTTACATCAGAGACGGTATACAAGCACAAGTCGACGAAATTTTACTACCACAAGCAAACTGCATGAAAATTGTATTGAACAATAGTTTATGTATTTTCGCAATCTATAGATCACCCTCTTTCCAAAATATTGATACTTTTTTGAATTCTCTACAATCAATCATCAACAGTTCAAAACAATTAGAGCGGCAAATAATTGTAGGCGATTTAAATGTTAATACGATTCAGGTGTACCACCGTCAATCCGAAGACTATCTATGTCTGCTTACGGAAAATGGGTTCACGCAGACAATTCACAGCCCAACTCGAGAACAGGGTACGAGTAAATCTTGTCTAGACCATATTAACGTAAAAAAATTAAACATATCGACTCATTTGTTATCCACACCACAATTTCTGACCACTACACTACAGCCCTCTGCTTTAAAAATAAGCCTCCCACCGCAAACAAAATTAAATACATACCTCGAATAAACTACTCCAATCTTCTTGAGGACTTAAATTCAGAAAAATGGGAAAACGTTCTAGACCAAAGGGATACTGACTCAGCAATGTTGGAATTCATCAACAAGTTAAATGATTATATATCCCAACACACTAGTAACAAACTCATACCTAATAAACAATTAAAACTAACGCCACGGATCACCCCTGGCCTTGTTAAATCAATCCATAGAAGGAACCAACTCCACAAAAAGGCGAAAAGGAGCCCTGAGAATAATATATTACAAACTCAATATAAAAAGTATAGAAACTTGTGTAAAAATTTAATCATCTCAACTAAAGAAAACTATTTTAAAAACATTATTTACGAAAATAACTATACACCAAAAAGGCTATGGGAAGCATTTCGCAATATAACAAAAACCAAAATCAATAAATCATCGGAAATTAAATCACTGCACATTGATAACACTATCACGACAGATTTAAAAAAGATTGTGAATTTTGCAAATAATCATTTCACGTCAGTAGGAACTACTCTAGCTAAAAAAATTCTAGATAAAAATAACACAACTGAAGCTGATCTCGCTAAGAAAACTGGCTGTAATCTCGAGCATAAAATAGATAACATTCGAACTACGTCACACGAAGTGAGGAAAACAATTGACGAACTTAAGTCATCCAATGCGTGTGGCCCAGATAAGATCTCTACAAATCTGTTAAAAATTATAAAATCCGCCATAGCATCACCCATAACGTTCATTTGTAATCTAAGTTTTAACTCCGGAAAATTCCCCAATCATTTAAAACAATCAATTGTTATTCTACATCACAAAAATGGGGCTAAATCACAGATCAATAACTACCGACCGATTTCTTTGATCAACTCTGTATCTAAAATTATTGAGAAAATTGTTAAGAATCGGCTCAGCCTCTACCTAGAAAACAATAACATCCTTTCCAATTGTCAATACGGTTTCCGTCCAGGTATAGGCACTGAAAATGCCATTGCTAAATTGACAAAAATTATCTCTAATAACATAGATAGAGGTACAAAATGCATTGCGCTGTTCCTGGATCTAGCCAAAGCATTCGACACTATCTCTCACAAAATTCTGTTGAACAAACTACAGCGCATTGGTATACAAGGTCAGCTCTTCAAGCTGTTGTGTAGCTATTTAGATAATAGGAGTCAAAGAGTGCTTATCAATGACACTATAAGCGATTCAGCTAATATTAAATTCGGTGTACCCCAAGGAAGCACTTTAGGACCTCTTTTATTCAATATATATATATAAATGATATATGTAACAGTTCCTTTGCCGATCACATTATCACCTTTGCCGATGACACAGTTCTATTATTTGAAGATAAAAGCTGGAATGTTGTTCACAGTAAAGCGGAAGTAGGTTTAAATAAGGTTAAACAATTGTTAGACAACAATCTCCTCACTCTTAACTTAGATAAAACCAAATTCATCCGTTTCAGCGCAACTCAAGCAGGAAAACCAAAAGAAATACACAACATCCTTATACACCATTGTAATGACCAAACCAATTGTAAAATGCTTAAACTTAGAATGTGTCGATAGTATAAAATATCTGGGAATCATAATAGATAAATCTCTGAGATGGGACGAACATATTGTTTCAACTTCCACAAAGATCAGATAACTTACTCATCTATTCATGTCTGTTAGAAATATTCTTTGCGTAAAAGATATGAAACAAATGTACCATGCCTTGTGTAACTCGTTGCTAGAATATGCATCCTTGGGATGGGGAGGCTGTTCCAAAACAATAATGGATCCCTTAGCAAAAGCACAAAAATCACTTCTAAGGGTCATCCTCAAGAAACCCATCAGGTATCCTAGTGATCTATTATTTGAAGAGATACGAGTTCTTGATGTACGGCAACTATACATAAGAAAAATTATTTTACATACACAAAAACACCGACACCACTATTCATCCATTGATCATCTCCACAACACCCGCCATGCAGGGAGGAATCCAGCAGTTCCACCTACTACAAAAACATCACATGCCCAAAGACAATACTCCTACTTAGGGCCCAAATTGTTCAACATCATACCTGATGCATGGAAACTGAAAAGTGCAAGCACTTTACGGAAATGGGTTAGCAATTGGCTTCTGGACATGGGGAGAGTCGAGAGCGAACTTATGTTAACACAATCTCACATACCTAATATGTACTAAAAAGTTTATGTTATTGCACAAAAAAAAAATATATACTTTTGCTCTGTTTTTTGATCCGTGTAAAATAACGACGGTTTTTTGATTCTTGAAAAATAACGACTAGACATATTAAAAATAAGTTTTGAAATTTAATAGATTGGAAATTTATGTTCATATATTCTGGTTTATAAATGGGTAATTTCTATTACTTAGGAAATTCTAAAAAATTATAGTACATTGATTAAAAATTAAATAGTCATAAATGCATTTCAAATTCTTATGTCATATGTTGGTGTATAAAAGTGTAAATTCTAATTATGCAATTGCAAATGTTCCCCAAAATAACCTGGAAAACTATTAATATAATTAAATGTAAGGCCTTTGCAATTTCATTAAAAAAATTGTTATTTTTTTTTTTACCTAAAATATTTAATTCAAAATTGGATGGTTCCGTACTCCTGCAACTGGCAGAGCGAGGTACAGGAGGTAGGTACCATCCAGGGGCGTGCACAGAAATTTTAGTGAGCTAGAGGACTAAGACTGGAAAATACAACATTATTGATGTTGTTGTAGCTGAAAATGATTTTTATTTTTTTTCGAAATTTCAATTTTTTGTATGAAGATTTTTTATTCAGGGTAGGCATACCTATAGGTATGCCTACGCTAGATAAAAATCTTGATACAAAAAATTGAAATTTAAATATATATATTAATATGATTATATAATTATATAATATAATTATTAATATATTATTAATTAATATAATTATATAATATATTATAGAATTTTTCAATCTTAGCACTCTAGCTCACTAAAAACTATGTGCACGCCCCTGGTACCATCGATACATCGGTTTGACACTAGCGAAACATACTTAACGTCAATGTACTTAGGTGTTAAAGACAATAATATGGTTAATGTTGCAATTTTGCAAACCTATGACCACTTACTTTTAAATTTTCGTTGGTTGTATTTTTATACTAAATTCTTGTTGCTTATATTTTTATTTCATTTATATACTTCTATTTCCATTCCTTTGTAATATATTGAACTAAATAATAATTTGGCTGTCCTGAAACGGGTATCCTTCCCAGTTGGACAGGCAAAGTTTCATTGTGTAATGTTTTGTAATATATATGCATGTACAAATAAATAAATAAAAAAAATAAATAAACATACTAAAAATTAAAAAAAATTCTCAAAATTTATTACATGCGAATGCTAGATAAAAGAACAATCTTTCGAAATCCATTTATAATTTTTTTGTGGAAAAGAGTCAGTACGTCTAAAATCTGATTTGAAAATGACATATTTCTGGTTTTCTCTGGTTCCTCTTGAAGGACTACATTGATTTTCATAAATAATAAAAAAATTATTTTTTCAGCGGGTAAAATGGGACACTTCAAAAGAAGTGAAATTATTAAATAATTATTATTTTATAAATAAATGAAGACAATATTAGCGAAACTCAATTGAAAATCTGGAGACAGAAAAATCAGAAAAAAGATATTGGCACCTCTAGGACTCGAACCCAGGACCTTTTGCTTTCATGGTAACAGCTCTACCAACTATGCATATCATTCCATAAAACGACTTTCGGTTGAAACATTCTCAGTGTTCCATTCAGACACCTTTTGCGGTATAATGTTGTTAGAAATAAGTGAATACTTCGCTAGATTCTCCCGCCAGGATTCTCATTTGCGCGCTATTTTATAAATATATATATTTTTTTTTATAATTCTACTGCGGGTTTCTTTCTTTTGGAAAACAGGACATTTTGGCGTCCCGAAGATGTGTTCGGGGACACCGGGATACGCTGCCTGAAAATGGGACTGTCCCGGTCAAAACGGAAAGTCATACTTCAACTAAGAACTACCAACATTATCTTCGTTTTCTTAAAGTACAGATTTTTCTGTCTCCAGATTTTCAATTGAGTTTCGCTGATATTGTCTTCATTTAATTAAATATTACAGTTTTAATGAATAATGAACATAACGATCTTATTAGAAGTTCTGTGAACGGTAGATAAAAGTACATTTCTAATTATATCTTCATTATATAGTATAAAATGAAGTCGCTCAAAATGTATGTGCGCATTTTTCACCAATACTACGCAGTTTTCACCAATAGATAGAGTGATTCAAAAGGAATATTTATATGTGTAATACGTGCTTATTGTAGTAGAGAACAGCTGAGAAATTCAAATTTTCAATTCAGGCAGCTGGCATCTGGTAAGCGGGTGGTGTGGATTTTATAAAGGTTGGGTAATGGCGTTGTGTTTCGTAAGCCACAGCAACGTGTGGCCGGGTCTGCTAGTATTCAATAAATCAAAACCAAAATTTCCTCTTAACTCCTAATATTTTTAAACGGTCTCTTAAGAACCAACCCATTTTATTATAAAACGTACATATATTTGAAACTTTTTTCAAATAAGTTAATAAACAAATTGTTAATTTTTTAATACAGAAATCAATGTCACTACCACAATCACAATTATTTTTTCAGTTTTTCTTCCAGGAGGTAGGCACCATTTTTTTGTTATTATTTGTTTTCTTATTAGATTTTTTTAATATTGGTTGTGGTACCTACTTGCCTGAAAAATGTTTGGAAAAAAGGTCATTCTGCCAAACATCATAGATATAATTAATTAATTTGACATTATTCCTAGGAAACCTTTTCAAATGCTTGGCAAATAATTCGATTCACAGTATCCATGATCCGATTGAAAGCCTGATGAATTTTAAATAAGGTTCTAATCCAATCAAAGGTCATTTCGTCCCTATCGCAGTTCACAGCCTCCTTCATTTAACCATCCCCACTTTGCACCCTCACTGGTTTCCCAGTAATCCATCATAGTATTTAGCGTGTTTATCCCTTTCACCGCCAAAATTATGAAATCCAATTAAAATATATACTTACAAAATATTTTTATTACATTATGTGGAAATCGATTGCACCTCTAATTGGCGAATGTCGTAAGGTTAAAGGGAGGCCGAGGAAGAACTTAAAAGATTAGGTTTAGAAAAGTTTAGTAGTACCTGGATATTCAGATCTGCAATGTTATTCAATCCCTTCGTTCGTGTATATTGCATTTATATGCCCTTTGATTCCTACGGTCTCTCTCAAGATCTATTAAACAAAACCCTTTAAATTATTCAATTTCGGCAGCTGACGTTCATAAATAACAGCTATTGAAATAGAAGATTAATGACCTTAGTCGTCGTATTATATCGTAATTTATGGATTGAAAACGTTGCTTATTTTTTAAATAATATTTCTAAGCATCGATTATACCGATTTCAGCCGTTGCGTTGCTGCAAAGATAAAAATTTCAAATTATACTTATCAAACATAATTTTACATTATATTAATATTATACGGCCTCCGTGTGTGAGGGGTAAGGCTCTCGACTAGCAATAAGAAGTTGGCGGGTTGAAATCTCGGTGTGCGCAAGCATATTTTATTCGATTGATTTGTGTTATTTACGATTTAATAATTTAATATATGACATATTTGTGTTCCAGAGTGGAATATACTCTCATTGTCGCCCTGGTGTAATACCACCCCTCAGAATTAAAACTGCTTGAAATGGCTTGTGCCGTGTTTGATGATCAAATCTGAATAGCCAGAAACTTCCCCACCTTCCTCTTTCCTATCGCCTTCCCCTGCGTATTACCTGCAGCCTCACAAAATACCTCAATTGACAATGCCATAGTATCTAGCTGCAGGCGGTTGGGAACGGTTGGTGCTTTATTCACATATTTTTTTTTTTAATATTTTTTTTAAACTAATCAATTCAATTCAGTTACCAAAAAAATTTTTAATAAACATTGAACAGTGTAATCGTTTACTTTTGCGAGAGATCGAATAACGAAATGGCTACCCTCAAATTTCAAATCATAACAGAGCTGACCGAGTGGGAAGAAAAAAGAATTATAAAGGAGTGTTTATACGAACGCTTTTAAAACTACACATAAATAATAAAAAGTTCGTAACTATTCATTTGGGCACTAATGCAACCCCTCAAAGTATCGCAAATTTGAGCTTAATTAATTCATTTTATATATATTAAACAATTATCGAAGAAAGCAAACAGTCTTGACATTATACAGAATGAAACTAGTTCTTTGTTTAAAACCACTTTATTTTAATTTAGTTTCGGTTTACCTCAACCTTCCTCATGACAATAAACATATTAACTAAATTACAGTAATTATGATTATGAAGTAAACACAATAGAAAGAGAGAGCATATAAGAGAGGGAGAGAACGTCAGACATTGGTTTTGGTGGGGTAGGAGGAGGAGTCAAGGGAGAGTGAGGGGGTTACATTGGGGGAGAAAGGGAATAACTTTAAAATCAGACTGTTTGGTTAATTCTAACTGTTTGTTTAAAATTTGGCAACATTTATTCTTTGATTTATGTAATATGTCTAATGCTTCTAAATTGTTAAGGCGTATTCGTATTTTATTTACATGAATTATTTGGACTCCCGTAATTATATTAAAGGTATCCAAAAAGATCAACCGAAACCGGTCACAAATTTATAAAACAAAATAAAGTGGTTTTAAATAAATATCTTGTTTCATTCTATTTATTAAACTTTTTATTTTCCTAGTGCATAAGTACCTACCAATACAGTGTTTTCAAAATTGAAACTGGTGTGTATGTGTGTATAAAATTACTTGTAGTCGCTTATATTGACTGCGAATCAAATCGTGTTTTTATTTCCAAGTTGTTATCAATGGTTGTTGACACAACTTTGTATATGAAAGTTGAAATATATTGGATATTTGTACTACTGCAGGACTGCCTCGCCCCTTGTCTTCTGATATTGCATTATAGTGAATCATTATAATTGCATTGAGGGACACAGCTGTTTATCGTTGTAAATGTTGCACAGGTATATTGGCTACACACTGTACGTAATATACAGGGACAGGTACTTAGATAACACGTTGGTTAGAGGAATGAGGGAACATATATTATGTCAGATGGAGATTTAAATAGTTGCTGTATTTTTTAAATGCCAGATTTAACTTTAAAACATCAAAAGTGATGATTGAAATGTATCACTGTGTCGAAATTAAATAAAATTGAAAAGTAATTGAAGCCATTATTTAAACCCACTTGATTTATATATGAGCCGTAGTTTTGGCTCATATAAATTCACGACGAGTCCGAGTAATGCGGGGTGGGTCCGAAAATAGGAGGAATTTAAAGCAGCATTCGTCCATTTTTAACTATCGTTTGCAGAGTAGATGAATTTTAAGTGGATGAATATTTTAGTCATCCAATGGTTCCATCCCATTTACATAACTGGACATTGGATTATATGAAATAACATAATAGATGCACATTGCGTTTTTGCAATGTTCTTTAGTCCCAGAGATTGGATTTTTTTTATGTTTGTTTGGGAATCTTTAATAAAGCTTGTGGTTCGTCGAGATTACAAGTCTTGTTTCTTTACGTTAACGTCTGGTTTACAATGAATATTTCACTGAACTAAACATCCGTTTTAGTGGATACTTAATTTTACTGTTTAATTCAGATGCAAGGGAACTCGGCACTGAAGGTGCCCAGCTGTCGATCGGATTTCAACGGTTAATTCCGTAACCGTTCGGATGAACGGCCACAGTTGAAACTCTCTTCTGATACTACTTTACGGACAAAATGCTATGCTCGCGGCATCTGTTGAAGAATTTTGAAACTACCTACACGTTCCTACTACAGTTTTTTACCCTTTTTGGTTTGGTGCAAATTTTAGGCTTTTATTATCACTAGTCAATACAATTCAATTTATTCATTTTAAAAATATTAAAAAATTAAAACTTCAAAGCGGTTTCAAAGAGAAAATATTTTAGATGAGGTAAGCAGATTTAAAACAGCAATAAAGCTAGCCGTTTGAATTGTGCTTCATTGATGTGATCTCGATATTCGAAGTAATTCTATTTAACAACAAGACAGCTCTTCTGACCGGCATGCCCATTGGCAAATTATTTCTGCAAGCCGGGAGATAAAACTGTGCTTTCAGCGATGGGGATCTATGACTATCGGGAATATAGAAAATAATGCTGTGCTGTAATAATGTATGTTAGTCGAGTTTTCGAACCATCCACGAATCAATCTGAAGAAAAGTGTTAACAATGAGCACATCCATTCTGATACGAAGATGGTTCATACCGAGCATGCCCAAGAGAAAGTCGGTAGGTTAACGCATATTAATTTAAGCCATTTCATTCCTCAAAAATCAATGAAAAACGAGATCTTCTAAACATTGCGGCCATTCTGAATTCATCACCATATGAATTTTTGTTAACCGATGCTAATAATCATCTGGGTAAACATCTAGAATCCAGATTGGAGACGTTTAATAGGCCCATATAATAAAAAAACTTTCATCAGTTTAAAAACAATGAGAACAACTATTTCAGTTATTGTGGTAATATAATGGAAAATATTGCATTTTAATCAAATACAATTTTTCGTTAAAATTCCGAAAATTTTACGTTTTTTCTTTACGTCATGTTTTGATGTTTATTGAAGTTATTTGGATAAACAATTTTTTTTCCGACTTTTCAGAAGATTTTCCGACGCGTGAGCAGATGGATTTTTTCATGTAGGTACCAAATGGAAAAAAAATATCGTGCAAAAGCACTTCAATAAACAGAATTAAAACACGAACATTTTTTTTCATTTTTTTAATTAAATTTAATAATATTATTATCAAGTCCTGGAAGTATTTTAGTTTTTATTTTTGTTACAGCTATTTCGGCTTACAAGGCCATTTTCAAATTATCAACGGTCATCTGACAGTTTTAAAAAGCAAAACTTGATAATAATACTATATTTTTTTAATTATTAAATGGAGTTCTTCGAATTAAACACAAAAACAATTAATGTACAAATACTTATTGTTAAGTGGTATTGCAACGCAGTTATTAATAAATTAAACAAGGAGAGATTTAAATATTTTATTCATTTTCTTCTACTTGGCTTCCCACAAATATTCAAATAAAAGTCTAAATAATTCTGTTAAAACCGTTAAGAACTCGTTTATTTACCTTATTCTAAAAATAAATGTAAATAAAAATAAATCTTTGAAAGGTTTGCGATGTTTCGCTTTAACTTGATTTTTAATTTCTCGGTAGGTAAATATTACATTCGTGAATCTGTCATCGGGTCAAACAAACAAGTCACAAACAAACAAACCTACCAAAAAGCAACCATAAAATAGTTTTTCGTCCAGGAAATCCAATCATCATAAATTTAGTAAATGGAGATTAAAATGTTCGGATATTAATAAAATGTTTGAAGATGGGAAAATTTGTAAATATTTGTCCTAACATATTTTCTCAATACGTGTGTGCAGTGGTTGGTTTCTTTGTAAAGCTTTTTTTTATATTTGATTTTATTTTAAATCGCAAAATAGTTCCAACTCCTAACCTTTAGCGGAATTGCGGTATCCCACTGACCAAACGTACACATTTTTCTTCCTAGAGTAGCAGTGAGATTTTAAAAATAATAATATATACATATTGAGGTGAATAATACTGCCATATATTTGCCGGTGCCAAAAACTTCATTAAAAATTTATCTTTTAAAAATTTTGAATAAAAAATAGTCGAAAGGTCCAGTAAGGATTATGGCTATCCAATTGCGGATATGTTATTGGTCGCCCCAAGTGGTTCGCTATGTTTGGTGACTTGGCAGGGGTGCCCGGGTTCATGGGGTGAGGTGTGTCAGCCCACCTGCTGCGTGGCGGAAAGATCGAGAGAGACCGGTTGAGGAGGTCTTTTGACCTCTCCAGCCAACATCCCTCGACCCATCGCCTTGCACCGCAGTAGGGATGGATTCATTCGTCCGCTACTCCTGGACGCACTGTCCCTTAGATTCCTACTCACCCATCATACCTATTTCCCTCCCAGAACTTCCTCTTCTTCCTTTCCTGAAAAAACCTTCACAACACAACATCCTCTAAGATGACCCTGGTGGAAATTTTTTCCTTTGGGCCTTCTATACCAAAAGGATGTTCAAAAAAAGGCTGAAGGTTGTGGAGAAGGAAAGGCTAGGGGAAGATGAAGGTAACGAAACACCTTGTAACGTTTGCTGCTGGCGGTGTGTCTCTAATCGCAAATTTCGCATGGTCTTGTTGGCTGCATTGTACACAGAGAAAAGGGCACACGGCGCTACGAGCGAGTTCGAGAGGTTTCGGCCGCTCAGTTGATGGAATTACCGCGGTACGGGAGGTTGTGCTTGTCGAACGGGCTGTCATAGTGCTGGGACCCATCATCATCATCTTCGTAATTCGGGATGTGAGAATTTAATTAATCATTTAAACAGATCGAGATTTTATTTTAGCTATTTATAGAGATTACTGAGTTTAAAATATGTATCGTTTATTCAATACAGGCGCCCATCAGTTTAATCTTACAATTTTAATTACATATTAGATTCATATTGACACGTGTTGAGAATTCACGATCATTTGCAGCTGGAACGATTAATCGTATCCAGCCACCCCTGATGATTACATTTATTTGTTATTTTAGAGTCTCAATGCTTAAATTAGAATGTTCCCAAGGGCAGGGTTTTGGAGTTTACAATAAATTATTCAATGTTTCTGACATGGTATTCTTTTTATTACAAACCTACCCACATTGCCTTGCTTGTTGTATCTAAGCTTAGAATACTCTTCACATTGATGGATGTTCAACCTTGGTGGGAATAAATAAAGGTAAATATCTTATGTCACAACCTGACTAATCAGATCTGGTCATCAAACAAATTACAATTTAAACTTATTGGCTAATACTAAAAGCCTTACAATTACATACGTCGTGTAAACATTTACTTATTAGATTACTTGTTAGGTTTAATGTTCTATACACGACGTGTCTTAATATTTTATTATTTATTTTATTTGTATTATTTTATTTAAATTTTTATTCCAGCATGACTGGGAGGATAGTGTAAATACAATAATATTTTTCAGTAAAAAAAAAATCTAAAAGAAAAAATAAAAGAAATAAAATCTGATTACATAATGTATTTTTGTTGACGTCGCCCTGCTACTTCGATGTTTTATCATTGATTTATAACTTAAAACTTTCAAAAAGTAATACGTTTATATAAAATGAGGTAGCGTGATGTAATGGCCGTTCAAAGGTGGGTGTGATCAAGGTTGCGGCTTTTTATGTGGATTATGGAAGTCCTTCAAACAGATCCCGAGATATTTAAGCCGAAAGCCTTATCCTTTTGTGAAATACATGAATGTTTATTTTTCAGTTTTAATTTAAATTCATTAATTATCAATTGTCTTTTACATAAGATTTTTTAGAATAAGTGCAAAAAATTATGAAACAAAAACAAAGATTAAAGGCGTTAATCTATAAATAAATTATTACTACTAATTTCCATAAGGTGCTTTTGTCAAAAAATTAATTTTTATACAATTCGTCTTAAATTTGAATTTGAAATATAGCTTTTTCTGATTTTGTAGTTCTGATAGCTCTACTAACCGATTAATACATTTTTTTTTACTCCAAAATTTATTTCAAGGGTGTCAATTTCAAAAAATTTCAAAAAGTCAAAATATCTCGGAAACCGTGGAATTTTCAGTAAACATAAATACGAGTAATATTCCACTTTCTAATCGGCTTTGAAGATTAATTATTCGTAGGTGTACTTGTTGTTTCTATGTGAAGAACTATGAAAAAGCTTATCTACAAAAGCTCTAGAATAAAATATATGTATATTTCGTCGCATTAATTCGTAGAATGCGTAACCACCAAATGTCAAATTTTTCAGGAGGCACAAAAAATCTCGTAGTGAAAAAAAATGAAAGACGGGTCATTATTTTTATTTATGTTCCGAACATATAATATATTTCGAAATTTATTTTCAATCATTTAACTTTTGTAAGTTAAGGCTTTCTATTTCAAATCGGAGTTAGGAAGTTTACATAAAAACCAAGAATGGAGATACGTATTTTACAAAGATACCTACGTACTTTTCTGCGAACAGTTTTATGAACAACTAGGTGAAGACTTGGGAGATACGAATTTTACATTCATAAATTAAAACACAACAATACAGAACTGCGATATTAATTTTATGAATTACTCAGTAACATCCTAATTGACTTTTATATTTAGTCTCAGTATGTAAGAATAACAGGATAAATATAATAGTATTTAGTACACATAGCATAACAGTACAATACTAATACTACAAATAATTTCGTAGTTGAATAATAAGACCTGAAATGGTACATAAAATAAAGTATGTGGAGTTAAGGAGTTTCGAAGTATTCGCGAGTAAAAATGGCAGCATTGTGTTACGCAGTTTCCTAATTTGTGTTTATCTAAAAAGTTTATTTTTTTTTTAAATTTACGAGTTTTACTAGTTGATGCGGGACTAATTTTAACACCAGATGGTATTGAAAACGTATTTTCGAAAAATTTGGAGTTACGCAGTCTACGAATTAATGCGACGATTTGTGCGCTTGTGAAAATATCGATTGCGCAATTTATGTAAGACTTATTTAGCGAAACTCTTTCAAAACACGAATTATCTTCACTAATTTCCGTAATATATTCAAAATAATACCGGAAAATAAATTAACTTTCCCCGGAGCGCAGCTTTCCGGTGAGATCGTTTTATTTAAAGTAGTCCAAGCCAAAAAGAGGAGATGTTGGAAACCGACCATTTTAAGGAAAAAATCAGAAAACGGGCGCGTTTAGAGGCTACGGACAAGCAGTGGTAATTCCTCGTTAATAACGAACCATTAGAAAGGCTTTATATTATTCCCTAAACCCGTAAAAGGTTTTCAGTCTGAAAGCTCTTCATTACGCGACGTATGGGGAACATTTTTAGGGTGACGCTTAATCCTCCTTGAAAACCTTTTCTCTTTGAAGTTTCTATTTGTGCGTATTGATTGTAAGTAGAGTCACAATTTTTTTATCCATTTGTATATTTTTTTTAAATCTGAAGAGTTTGAAACGGGCTCTGATATTTTGTTTATTTATTTATTATAAGAACTTTGCACATTTATAGATTTATGCGTTATTTCATCCGCCATGCTAGGGATGTCCCTGTGTTATGGCGGGTGAAGTTTACAGATTGGAAATCATTCATATTATAGTTAGTAAATTAAATTATAAGTTATTGAGGTATACAAATTGAATTAAATTGCAAACATTGTATATCACGGTTTGTAAATGTAGTAATAATTATATTCAAAAATAATTACAAAGTGTAAGGAAAGATAGAATTCGGGGTTCAGATAAATTCGACAATTTTACATCAATGTCCCGATCACGGTTCCACTGTCGACAGCCAAACCGATATTGACATTAAATAATAATAATAATTTTAAAAATTACTTCAGGATAGTGGAAAGAATAGTGCAATCCCATATGTCGGTGGTTAATTATTAATGACCGTCAATACGGATTCCGGCGGAACCGCTCGTGCGGTGATCTTCTCGCGTATGTGACGCATGTTTGGGGGCGATGCCTGGAACGTTTCGGTGAGACCCAAACGGTTGCACTGGACATCTCCAAGGCCTTTGACCGGGTTTGGCACCGAGGACTTGTCAACAAACTGCATTCTTACGGACTTCCCGCATCCTTGTGTACGTGGATTGCCGACTTCTTGAGGGAGAGGTCGATTCAGACGGTAGTCAATGGTTTCACCTCTTCCTCACACTCGATAAATGCTGGCGTCCCGCAGGGTTCGGTTCTGTCTCCGACTTTGTTTTTGTTGCACATCAACGACCTTTTGTCATGTGCACCAATTCATTATTACGCGGATGACAGTACAGTTCATGATAGCTTTTTGTTTGACAAGCCCCCAAAGGGCTCACAAACTCCAACAGCTTGTAAGGCTTTGAAGCAAAGAATGGACGGTTACCTCGAGAGTGTTTTCTATTGGGGTAAAAATAATCTCGTTGAATTTAATGTTTCAAAGATTCAATCTTGTCTGATTACGTCTAAAAGGGATCGAAATGAAAATCTAGTCTCTTTCAACGGAAGCAATCTTCCGAACAGGCCCTCCATTGATATGCTTGGTATAACCCTAAGTGACCAGCTCAGGTATGGGGGCTCCATCGAAGCCAGAGAAAAGTTAGACTGTACAGGGCCCGCAGATACTTTAATAGTACACAACTGCTAACCCTGTACAAATCGCAAGTGCGCCCCACGGTTGAATTTGGCAGCCACCTCTGGTCTGGAGCTCCAAAATACCTGAAAAATACCCTCGACTCTGTGCAGAAACGGGCGGTCCGTTTGATAGATTCTCCCATCTTAACAGACGGATTGCAATCTTTAGAGCACAGGCCTCGGGTGGGAATGCTATCCTTGTTCTACCGGTATTACAATGGAAGATGCTCCGAGGAACTAGCATCATTGATCCCTTCGGCACCGGTGCATAGTCGGGAAACACGCCAAACGCGTGCCCAACATTTGTACACAGTTGACATATGTCACATGAGAACGGGTCGTTTCTTCGACTCGTTCTTGTGTTCAACAGCTCGGCTGTGGAATGATTTGCCGGCCTCTGTGTTTCCTCCTTCCTACAACATGGGTCTCTTCAAGACCAATGTTCATTCCTTCCTCTCCTCAAAAAGACCCTTCACACAGCATCCCAGATGACATAGACCCTGAGGGAAATTATTTTCCTCAGGGCCTCCTGTGTGGAGTTAATGTAAAAAAAAAAAAAAAATGTCATATATACTTCTACATATTAACACTATTAATTATAAGCAAAAAAAGAAGTAAAATAGAAAATCTTTATCTTTACTAAGTAAAAAATTAAGTCGCTCCCGCTGTATGTGCGCTTAGATCTTTTAAACTACGCAACGGATTTTCATGCGGTTTTCACCAATAAGTAGATTCATGCGGAAGGTTTTTAGGTACATAATTTCTCAAGGTTATCTGTAAATTGATTAAAATACATACTCCCGTATGGTGATAATGTACAAAACTAAAACTTAGCTATGAAATTCCATAATTGTGCTCTGTAAAGGACCTTCCACTGTATGTAAGATATATTTTTCTCGTTTTCATAGTGTTTTTTTTCTTGTCTTTGATTGTTTTGTTTATCTTTGATCATTTGAAAGCGAAAATCGGAACCACACTCTTTTGAATGGTAGGTCTACTGTTCACAGAGCTACAGTCAATTTAACACGATGTTACATGAAGTTGCCTTATTGTAAAACACGAGGTGCCAAAACAGATTGCTTCTAACAAGTTTATGTTTTTTTAATTTTATTTTTATGAATACTTTTTAAATTTTTTTGTGTCTTTCTTCAATCACTATGAGCTATAAACCTCGTTTAAAAGTTGATCGTCCATTTAATTAGTCATGTTTCAGAAAAATCGAAATTTACGTTGAATACGCATTTATATATAAAGGGTACCTTCTACCTGGTACAATGCTCAGGCCACTCATAAACACCACCAAATCCATTATAATGCAGAAAAACTTTAAGTGAATTAAACAAAGTGTTGATGTTTTCTGGGTAACTAGTAGGATATTTCAAAATGTTAACCTAATGTACTGTGTTATTGCATAGCATATTTCATACGTAAAATACTGACAACTGCATATAATTTTTGAGTTATGGTGAACATTCGAATGTTGCTTTCCTCATTATCTCAACTTAGTATTTGGAGATATCTGAGTAATCAACTGGACGATCTTTTATTAATTTTATTGTACATCAATATTTACAAATTAATTATTAATTATAACTGTATTTTCTACTGCTTAATGTGGCTTCGGCAATACAATTTTAATCTAGAAATTGATCCAGACTATCCGGCAGTACATTATAATCCTTTATCCCTCTCGTATAGTAAACTAATTTGGGTTTTTCCATTGTCAATTTTTGTAAGCATTGCACATCCTTGTGTTATGTCTATGAATGTCCTTATTGTATTTAATTTGATTTGATAAGTGGTGTGGTAGAGAGATGTTTATTATTTTATGTATAAATTCAGTTTTATATTGAAACATCACAACATAACCCTCAGGTTAATTTGTACGCTTTTCGGATCAACTCATCTCGTAGAAATCGTTGTGTCTCCTTAGAAATATGATCAAAACGGTATTAGAAAGAGAAAACACCACGCTCAAATATGGAGAGCTGGCCGCGGTAAAAGGATGGCGATTCCCGCCCATACAATATACGGGCGCCTGCTAAGTGGGTACATTACATTGGCTTCAACAAGCCGCTTTTTTGCACTGGCCCCTAACTGACACTTTACAACGTAAAATGACAAAACATAGTTTATAATGTATGTGCTTAGAAAATATATAAATATATGTTTTTTAGAAAAATTAAATAATTTAACTTTGTATAAACCACTTATATGACGCGCAAATCCGACCGGTTTTGGAACAAACGTTCCTTCGTCAGGGAAAACGGTCGGATTTGCGCATCATATAAGTGGTTTATACAAAGTTGAATTTTTTCATTTTTCTATAATGGATAACCACAAAGTAATAGCTACATTCAGCGTTTTTTAAGTTATTGTAATTTTAGTTAAAAGTGAGCCATTTTTTGTGTCTAAATTTAAAAAATTGTTTTAGAATTTGAAATTAAAACACTTTTGTACTTTCTTCCACTAATTTATATTTCACCAGGACCGGTTTCATCCTTTAAATTAAGTAATCACAATCCTTTTAAATTATATAAATTCATGTATATTCATTTGTAGTAAAAATATCTATTTTTCAGTTCAGTTCAGTTTCAGTGCCGGCAACCCGGGCGTTTATTTAGTTTCATGGTTATTTACATTGTTTTCTTTTCTTTTACCCGCCTCACTAGACAAAGTCTGTTCCGAGGCGAGTAAATCACATATTATGTTTGTTCCAAAAGAAATGTGTGTATTTAAACAAATATATATATGTATGTAAAAAGATAAAAAAGATAAATTATATGTTGGTATATTAAATATTTACATACATACTTTGTTTTTTAGATAAAATTAAATTAACATTTTGTGACAGTTGAATATAGCGGTTACATAATAGAAGTAATAATTAATAATTACTCATAATAATTAATGTTGCAAAAATTGCAGTTTCTCGTATTTGTTTAATATGTAACATCATTCATAATTTTAATAATAAACTTTATAATTACCTGTATGTACCTAATATTAACAAAATAACTTATAATACCTTAAAATTAACAAAATAAAAATATTCATTATATAGAGACAATGTTGTGTACCCCTGCCTAAGAGTGTATAAATACCGTAGCATAAGAATTTCAACTACCAGTCTGAAAATGTCCGTAATAGGATGAAACCGGTCTTGGTGAAATATAAATTAGTGGAAGAAAGTACAAAAGTGTTTTAATTTTAAATTCTAATACAATGAAATTCCACCACGAATTATCAGTGCAAAAACTAGACTCATTAAAAAATTGTTTGTTTATTTCGAATTATGAAGTCTGAAAGCTTATTTCATCACTTATAACAAAATAGGCCCGAGACCTGAGGAGGCATGCGTAAAGCTGAGTGAGATATTTTATTTGTAAAATGTTGATAATATTATTTTCTTCCGTAATATTGGTCACCGCAGGTTTTGGCTGAAATTTTATAATAGCAGGCAGTGTGTGAAATGTCGGATTCCCCAGAGGTTTTTGATGCAGGCTACTCGAATTAATGTATCTCCGGGACCTCTATTTCATTATTCATTCTGTAATTGTGAAATTTATAGCATTTAAAAAAAAATTCAGACTAAAGTGTTACATGAATATATTTCATCATTCTTTTTTTTTATTTGTTTTCAGTTTTAGAAGTAACAATAAATATATGATTGTTTAAGCAGAGAGAAACTCTTTAGATTTAAGCTCTAACATCACAAAATTAGCTAGTTTCAGTTAATTACAACTGAAGGAAAAAGACCTATTTTTTATGGAAAACGGTTGAATTTTTTTTAAATTTTATTGATTGATTGGTGTTTTCACAGTTTAATCTTTTAAAATGATAGAAGATATATTTGCCGCACATTCCAGAGTGGACGATACTATCGGAATCGCCCTGATGTAAGGCCACCATTCAGAATTAAAACGTTGCTTGAAATGGCTTTAGCCGCATTTGGTGACAACATCTGAATGGTCAGATTTTCTCTTTCCCCACCCCATTCCTCCCCACCTTCAGCCTCCCAATATCTCGCAATTGGGGATACCATAATCTCACAGCCAGGCGCAGTTTGGATTCTTGAGAGGCATTCGCGTAAATAAACTAAAATAAAGTCCTACATTTGGGTTAAACCCTACACTTTCGCAAATAGTAGCGACCCCTAAAACCACTTTTAAAAATCTGAAAATAAATATTTTCAGTATTTAGACGTATGGATTCATAAAAGGTGCCCCATGGATGATCAAAAAAATTGTAGCACCCGAACGAACACCATTAGTTTACTTTAAAAATCAACTGTCAAAAAATTTTAATAAAAGAAATACACATTTCAAGTAAAAAAAATAATAAATTATTAGAAATAAAATAATTTTAATAACTACTTTATCGTTTGTCTGTTAGTTTCTAAATAATTAGTGAGCTCTGGCGTCATGAAATTATTTAATATACAATTAATCCGATTGTTATGAAGCTTTGGTGATTTGTTGTGCACACACCAGCGAGGGTACCTGAATATAATGGTGAACTCTGGTGTTACGAATATTGTATAAATAATTTAGTCTGGAGGGTGTGTATATTTCATATAGTTTAGCAGCAGGAAGGGAAGGAGGGAGGGGCGGAGAACATGGAAGGGGTGGAGGGAAAAAGGAGGTGGTGGGTTCGCGGAAGGCAGTGATGAAGGCGTGGAAGGTTGAAGGGAACACTGGTTAGGGGAGAGGAATGCGTGAGGGGGTGAGAAGGTGGGGAAGAGGAACGGGGACAAAGAGGAAAGGACATGCAAGGAAAAACGATTTTGTAATTTATGTGGCATTTAAAGGAACTTGCTGGTTGATTTTGAAGTAGATTAAGTAGACATTTGACCACAACCCCTAATAATATGGAACTTAATTACTTGAGTACATAATATAGATAGATATTATCTACAGAATGCATATTGTTTTTTTTTGTGTATTACAGACTATGGGTCCATTTACAATACAAGTGTAACATAAGCTACACCTTTATGGATACATGTTATTTTTTTAAATAAAAAGAAAAAGGTAAACAGAATAATCAGATACATTATTACAGCAGAAAATACGTGGAATTCAAATGCCTCTTGAATTCTTCCAGACCACTGTTAGAGATGTCGACAGTTTCTTAACTGCGCCATACCTCGCGTCATGCTATGCCGAGCCAGAACGTTCGTTCTGATATGTGGAATACTTAGAAGATCGTGGTACCGCCCCTTGCTGTAGTTGTAAGGTACGAACAATGGACATTTCAGGAGGTAGCGGCTGTCTATCAAATTATTCATGATTTTGTATGCCGTTACTGCAAGGGCCCCACTCCTACTCGACTGGAGACTTTGGCATCGCGTTTCGGCGAGCAGATCTTCATGATGCATGAATCGCGGTACTCTCCATGCATTCTCGTATACAGGAATCTAGGAAACTTTTTTTAATCTGTTCTGTTATCTCCATGTATTTTTTTCTGGTATGGGGCCCATGCAGCAGAGGCGTATTCAATTTTAGACCTCATTATTGCAATTATACATTGCTTCAGGATTTGAAAACTGTTCGCAAGATCTTATGACACCACAAAAGCTTGAAGCATGATGTTGTTAACTGTAGTATATGATCTGAAAACATAAGTTTGGGATCAAAGACTACCCCTAGGTCCTTCATGGATTTTATTGGTGACAAAATATTGTTTTAATACTGTAATCAAATTTGATGAGGTTTATAGAATGTTTATATGACATATTTTTTGTATTAAAAAGTAATTTATTTTCATCAGCCCATGATGAAATTGAATCTAAATCGATTTGTAATTTAACACAATCTTGCCCGTCACAAATACTCTTGAGTAATTTTAGATCGTTAGCAAAAAGCAGGTAAGTGGGGTGTTTGATGCATTCTTAAATGTCATCAATTAAAATTAAAAATAGTAAATGTCCCAGGTTTGACCCACGTGGCACACCTAAGAATGTAGAGAATTCCCCAGACCCGTATCCATCGATTTCTTAGATTTGTAGCAAAAAAATTTAGAAGTGGCTTGTCGAAACCTATTCTGTGAAATTTTCGTAATAACACATCGTAACCGACTCGGTCGAACGCTTTAGCAAAGGCCCTGTAGATCACATCGGTTTGTTGTTGTGCATCTAATCCTATTGCCTCATTGTGAGAGTTCGAGAAGATTTGAGATGGTTGACTTCTTTGGTAAAAATCCATGTTGATTGCCCCAAAGAAACGATTGAATTTGTTTTTTAAGCTCTTCGCAAATTATCGTTTCGAATATTTTAGGTAGTACCGCTATTGGTCTGTAGTTATGGACGTCCGTTTTGGTCCCTGATGTGTGTATCGGGCTTAACTTAGTAAGTTTCCAGGTTGGAGGAAAAGTGGAAGTGTTAATACTGATATTGTAGATAAAACAAATTGGATTGTACAAATGTTCTCCCAATAAGGTAATGACATGAGGCGGGAGGTGGGATGGTGATGGCTCACTGTAGTTATGCATTGCTCGAAAAGCTGGAAAACAAAATATATTTACTTCACTAATTAGTGGACCAATTTCATCTGAAGTAAACATAAAATTGAGCCTTCTTCGGGCAACGGACAAGTCGACAACACCCTACCATCGATTTAATCATTTAATGGGAGGAATAATTACACTTTAGGTACTTTTAGCGATATGGCAATTTGGAATGATGGATTTAATAGGTAATTACACTTAACGCGATTGGGGTATTGTTCCAAGTGCTTAATTAATGGGCTGATTGACATGGTTGGAATATTATAATAATGATAGGTGTTCGAATTAAGTAAAGTGCCTGTCATTTGTTAACTTGATTGTTATATTGACGCAAATTTTACAAATACTAATTGTGTGACTGTCAAAGAACTCAAAACGTTGATTTGTAATGACTTTCAAAATTGGAACTGATTGTGCGAACCATCCCCAAAGATGATAGAGTAAGGGCCAAACTTTTTTTTTCAAATTTTATTTATGAATACTTCTGTACATATTTGAAAAAGTGTATTTTTTTTGTTTTAATTTCAGGTACAGATATCAAAATTTTCAAGTATACGGCCGGCGTAGTGCAGCGGCAAGGCGCTTGACTCGCATTCCGAAGGTCGTGGGATCGAATCCCGGCGTGGCAAATAAATTTTATTTGATTAATTTGTGTATTTTACAATTTATTCATTAAAAATAATATATAGTATATTTGCGGCACGTTCCAGAGTGGAAGATTTTCGCTTTATCGCCGTGGTGCAAGACCACCATTCAGAATTGAAACTTGCTTGAAATGGCTTTAGCCGTGTTTGGTGACCAGATCTAAATAGCCAGGTACTTCTAGAGTGGAATATACTCTCAGTATCGCCCTGGTATAAGACCACCATTCAGAATTGAAACGTTGCTTGAAATGGCTTCTGCTGTGTTTGGTGACCAGATCTGAATAGCCAGGTACTTCCCCACCTTCCTCTTCCCTATCTCCTTCCCCTCCCCACTGCCTTCAGCCTCACAACATACCCCAATTGGGGATGCCATAGTCCCACTGGCTCCATGCGGGAGCAGTTGGGACTCCTGTACGGTATTCATTTTTAATAAATTTCTGAACGTATCTAAAATTGATAATGTTTGTTGATCAACAACGCTCACACAAAGAAAATATGAAACAGAAAATAAAAAGGTAGCTTCGCAACTAGGACTCAGATCAACTGGCGTGTCTTCTAATTGATCTGGTATTCTGACTTTTCTATAGATCTCAAACATAATTTTTTTAATTAAAAGTGATAAGTTCTAACCGAAAAATTTACAATATAGATTTCCGGTTTTATTTACACTGGACACCTATTGATTTTTTCGATAAGTCTAAAATTAATGTAAATTTTTTTTAAGGATAACTTATAGAAGTTCATTTACTCTTGTTCATTTACAGTTGCAACGGTTGCCTTTTTTATTTTCTATTCTTCTGTTTTCACATTTTAAAAAAAAAAAAAAATTTTCATAAGCTCCACACAGGAGGCCCTGAGGAACATAATTTCTCTCAGGGTCTCTTTATGCTCAGCTATGATGCTGTGTGGAAGGTTTTTATTAAGGAAAGGAAGGAGAGGAGAGTTCTGGGAAGGAAAAGGGTTTAAGGGGTGGGTAGGAATCTTGGGTTCAGTATGTCCTGGTCATCCGCCTCCAAGACCTAGACAAACCTGACCCCATGAACCCGGGCACCCCTGCTAAATCAACAAACGTAGCGAACCACTTGGGACCTATGGCAGAGGTGTTGGTTATCCAATAAAGGTTCCCGGGGCGGCAGTACCCATTCCTGCCTCCCAAATTAAATTGAAATTATTTTCATTGAGAGTTTGTTTTCAATTTAAAAACAATGTAACTCGTATATATTGTTTTAAATTAGCTCTTCACAGGACTGACGGACGTATGAATCGTGGTGCAAGGCGATTGTTCGAGAGAGTCCAGTTGGAAACTAAGTCAAGGTTAGATCTTCCTCAACCAATTTCTCCTGAACCCGCCCGCCACCCCAGGAGGAGACCCTGAAGAAAAAAGTCCTTTAGGGCCTGTGTGGTCTTAGGAGATGCTGCGTAGAAGGTATTTTTAGGGAAATAAAGGAGAAGAAGTTAACTAACTAACCATCACGCCGTTTCCCCGCAGGGGTAGGCAGAGATAACGGACTGCCAAACAACCGAGCTCCTTGCCATGTTCACATTCATACATCGTCTCATACTTGCTCTTCTATTAATCCGACTCTTCACATGACCCGACTCAAGTATCTGATTCACTTGATCCTGTCATGTCTTCCTCGGGCGTCCCCGACTTCTTCTACCATTCACATTAGCGTCATAATATATTCTCCTTACACTCCTTTCCTCGTTCATTCGCTCTACATGCCCAAACCATCTTAGCGTCCCTTTCTTAATCTTACTTATTACGCTTACGTCAGCCTTGTATTCTTCGTGGATCTCCACATTTCTCACAAGATCGTACATGGTTTTACCACACATACTCCTCAGGGATCTCATTTCTACAGCATTCAGTCTACTTTCATCCTTCCTCTGCCAGTTCCATGCCTCACTGCCATACATCAGGGTAGGTACAAGCATTCCAATATTCGCTCCTTTGGACAGTTTTTTGTTGGCGCCAACGGCGTTCAGTCCTCCATTAATAGAGTTGCCTGCATTTATCCTTCTTTCGATAACTCTGTCAGCCTTCCCATCTCTCGTAAACATTCTTCCCATGTACACAAACTCAATCACCTGCTCCAAAAAAATAGAGAAGAAGAAGTTATAGGAAGAAAAAAGGTATGAGGGGTGGTTCGGAATCCGGAGATCAGTGTATCTAGGAGTGACGGACGTATGAATCCATCCCTCCCACAGCGGTGCAAGACTGGGTCTAGAAAATTCGGCAGTCTCTCTCAATAAGTCTCTCCTGATCCGGCCCGCCACGCAGTAGGTGGGAAAATGCTTTGACCGCCAAGACCTTGACAAACCCTACCCCATGAGCCCGGGAATCCCTGCTAAATCGCAATACGTAGCGAACGACTCGGGGTGACCTATGGCACGGGTATTGGTTATCCAATAAATGCTGGGCGGCTGTAACCATTTCCGCCCCCATAATTGAAATCAATTTTATCTTTTTCGTTGTACAAAAAATAATTATATAAAATTACTTGCAGACACCGGAATTTGAACCCGCGACTTCCGGATTCATAGTTGATGGTCTTATCCCATAACTACAGAGGCCGTCGTTTGATCTAGAAAAAAAATCCATTCAGATTTTTTTTATTTCTGTTCATTTTCAATTCTAATCATTCAAAATAACCAAACGAAACCATTATCATCCCACTTAAAAGACAAAATACCAAACCTTTGAGCGTAATCCCTTATATTAAAGGTCCCTTTGTGCTCTGATACCTTAAGTATAATACCATATTACCTTAAGTATGGAATCTGGAATATTACTATAATGCATTGTCTACTAAAAGATAGAACAATATATTGGTACTCGTATGCTATAAATGAACAGAATATTACCAAGCTCTCCATATCCCTCTCTTCCTTTGTAATATCTGTTCTTCTTATTATTATTTATTTTCCGGTACATTTAACACAAACGACCTTTGACCCATGGAAAATCACAGTAGGACCTTATTTTTCTCAGAGTGTTTTGACGTCAAATTAATTTTGAGATAACAAGAAGATATTACATTATTCAGCATTAAAAAATAAGCATCTGTAAGCTACTTTGCTAAAAAAACATCGAGTTAAATCACAAGAAAAGACTAATTCTTGGAATATTTAAACCAGACATTCTGATTAGTGAAAGCAAAAACTCTCGGTAAATTTTGTGTTTTATTGTATTGAAAGCTCTCGGTGATTTTTTTTCATTAATGAAGACAATATTAGCGAAACTCAATAGAAAATCTGGAACAGAAAAATCAGAAAAATGTACAGTCGCATCTGGCACTCGAACTCAGGATCTATGACTGGTCAGGTTAGTGCTCTACCAACTGAGTTAATGTGTCCCTATCCGATTAGGTCATATTTAATTTAAAAAATGCGTTAAGAAAATGAAGATAATGCTGGTAGTTCTTGGTCGACGAATGATAAATAAAATGAAATATGCCCTGGGTTTGAGCCCCAGATGTAACCGTATGTTTTTCTAATTTTTCTGTTTCAGATTTTCGATTGAATTTCGCTAATATTGTCTTAATTAATTGAATATTACAATTTGAAGTTTAAATCTATCAAGTTAAAATAAAAATATAAATAAAGTTTTTTTTTCGTTAGTTTCAAGGAGGACATGAGGAAAACATCCTTCAGGGCCTATGTCATCTTTGGAGATGCTGTGTGGATGGTATTTTTAGGGAAAAGAAGGAGAAGAGGTTCTGAGAAGGAAAAAGGAATGAGGGTTGGTTCGGAATCTGGAGGTCAATGTGTCCAGGAGTGACGGACGTATGACTTCATCCCTCCCCCTGCGGTGCAAGGCGATGGGTCGAGAAAGTCTGGTAAGTCTACCTCAACAAGTCTCTCCCGATCCGGCCCGCCATGCAGAAGGTGGGCAACTGCATTCGCCGCCAAGACCAAGACAAACCTCACCCCATAAATCCGGACACCCCTGCTAAGTTACAAAACGTAACAAACCACTTTGGGCGACCGTGAAAATATTACAGCTTTTCCGTCTTTCAACTTTCTAAGTGTGATAAATACCGATTTGAAAGAAAACTAATGTCGCCAGTTTACTAAGATCTTTCTTACTTCTAGGCTCCTGGGAAGTCATTAGAAATGATTATCTTTCCAAGAAATAATGTCTACATTTGAAAATTTTACATAATGTCTACATTTGATCATTTTCACCCGAAGTAGAAGAAAATTGACCGCACTTCGGACGCACAAACACGCCCAAAACACACCTTAATCGGTATAATTCTTCACTGGAAATTCTTTTAAAATATTTTCGGTTTTCAAAGTGAAGTCTAGCACGTGAAATGAGCCTGTAAAACTTACCTTAATCTATAAAAGTGTTATTAAAATACGGAACAATTTAAAATTAAATTAAAGCAAACCATTTTGTAAAACAACACTTATTTTATTAAAATTATATTAATTTTATCCTGACGAAGAAACCATTGGTTTTGAAACAAAGTGATAATTTTAATTAAATAATTTGTATTTTACAAAGAGATTTGTTTCATTTAAAAAAGAATAATCAAAACCGATTAAAAAAAAACATAATATTGTTTGTTCCACATTTTGATGAGGAAAATAATATAATCCTGGGTGACACCGGGTTTAAGATTATGTTTACGCCGACATTTCTTTTTTTTTTTTTCGGATTTTAAATAAAATGTGTAGGTACCCATTTTGTAATCTTCTCGTTCACAAGAAAAATCTCATGGCCATTTTAAAAATATTTCCGCCTATGAAATGCCTCTTTTAATGTCTCTTGCAGTCCTTACAACTTTTTTTCGGCTGTTTTCTGAAATACTGAAAAATTAAATGTATATATATAAAAATTAAAATATGTATGGGGATTAGTGAGATGTCTATGAATTGCAATATTAAGCGTAGGAAATGTTTGAAACTTTCAAAACACCTTCTTTAAACCCCCGCGAAAGTTTCTGGATTATTACAACCACATCAATAGGTTTGGAAAAAATTTTTAATCATCACAAAAATTCATGCGAAACTGTAAAAAATTTGAGAATGACATTTTACAAAACGATGATTGTTAAATCAGATTTTTTTTAATCATCACAAAAATTCATGCGAAACTGTCAAAAATTTGAGAATGACATTTTACAAAACGATGATTGTTAAATCAGATTTTTTTTTATCATCACAAAAATTCATGCGAAACTGTCAAAAATTTGAGAATGACATTTTACAAAACGATGATTGTTAAATCAATTTTTTTTTAATCATCACAAAAATTCATGCGAAACTGTCAAAAATTTGAGAATGACATTTTACAAAACGATGATTGTTAAATCAAAATTCAATTTTCAAAACTCTTTAAATTAATGAATTAATTTGAAATACCCACTTACATAATAATTTGAATTGTAAGAATTATAGATATCACAAATAGGTATGTGTGTTAGGTACCAAATTAGTTTCATTGTTCTTATAATATATAATAAATAAATGATATATTTGTAATATACGAAAAATGAAAATTTTAATTAAAAAAACTGAATGTAATGGGACTGGATATATGGAACGATGGAGGGGGGTAGCGGGAGAGGGGAGAGGGGAGAGGGAAGGCGGGGACGCACGGAAAAGGACATGCAGGGAAAAACGATTTCTTTGAATACGGAATTGCAACGCATGCCGGGAACCAGCTAGCAGGATATATTTTAATGAACTTCGCCTCTTAATTTAAAAACTTGACAGAGAGTAATAACTTATGTATCTTAAAACTGATCGATATTTTCATGAAATAAGCATTCCCAATCTAGCATTGTGTATCTCAGTGCCATATTGTGTTACACGCTAAGAAAACATTTCATTTAATATATTATCGATACTGATATTTCGTAAATTAAACATAACCTTTTCTCTTTATATTGCAAGACCGTTATATTAATAATAAGTTTCTTCAGTAATATCTCCAATCAATAACACTCATCCATCTTTCCGTGGGCATTTTATATCACGGCAGACAATAAACTATCAGTTATATTATGATTCGAAGGATAATATTTGATATATCAAATAAACCATATTGTAGGCGTAGAAAAATATTTGTTTCCCGAATATTTTGGGTAATGGGCAGTCTGAGATGGTATGGGTTGAAATCAATACATATCATAGAGGATTATTTTAGAGTAATCGTTCTCTCAGGGGGTTAAAGATGCTGTAGAATTGGTTCGTCATTTAACCCTTGGTTACAAAACTTTGTCGAATTGGCTACGCCGAAACATAATTTATTATTGTCGTTTTAGTTTTATTCAATTGTTTATTAACGGACTTACGTCCCATTTACCTCCGCCTTCCCCCTCCACAGTTCCACCTCCACCTTCTCCGTCTTCAATATTAGTAAGAAGATAACACAAAATTAGAATAAAAATGTGTATTTTAAGGAAAGGTTGGTGTGTGAAAGCAAAGACAAAAAGCAGAGATAAACATAATATGTTATGTCAAGACCCCGCTGGAAGTCAGATGTAATTAATTTTTATTGCTTGTTTAATGTAAAAAAATACTGATTTTATTTTATTTTTATAACTATTATTGTCATATTTTGTCAACAAAAACTTAGATAACAACCACTCTGTATGTTACCATCTCAACACAGGCGTTTCACACCTAATGAGATGGGCAATACGTCATTACTGTAATATTAAAATAATGAAATAAATAAAATATTTCTTCACTTGCTTAGTCGTAGACAAAAATCATTTAGATTTGTACCAAAAATTCAATGTCTTGAGTTGAGTAATAGTCAACAAATTCTGTACAACAATTAAAAAAGTTAATAGTGAACATAATTTGTATGTCATTTGAACCCATTTCTAGACATTAACATTAAGTTAGAAATTTTCTAATTCTACTGCATGTTGTTTGTTTCAAATTCGTTATGTTGGTGGGATCGACGTCTTCGGGTGTTGTGAGGCGGTTTTTGGTTTCGGCTTCTGCTAAATCATCTGTACCGACCACTAACGACATTCCTGAGGGTTTGTAGGGGTTATGGTGGTTTTCTCCAGTTCGAGTTAAAGTTTCCTCGGGTAACAACAGACTTTCTTACTGAAATTATTCGGAATTTGTGTATAAAGCAATAACTTTACAATATATGACAAGTATAATATGGCAAGTCAAAATCAAGTCAATTATAGTGTTATCGATTTTGTAATTTTAGTACTAAACTGCTACGCATAAGAAAATGTTTTGATTACTCGGCAAACACTAATATAAGCCAAGGTATAATATTTCATTTGTCAGTACTAGAAGTGGGTTGATTCACTCATTTTACGGAATCAATTCCGGACCTATATTCGACTGAGTGGACTCGATTCACTGGACTCGCTCCTTTGATTCCGGCGATTCCACCGGACTCACCGAATCAAACTCATTGTGGCGTTCCGCCGGAGTCGTTGAATCGGCCGGAATCAAACTCAGTTTGGCTCTTGCTGATTCAATGCCAGAGTTGATTCCGCCGGACTCGCCGAACCAAACTCATTGTGGCGCTCCGCCGGAGTCGTTGAATCGGCCGGAACCAAACTCAATTTGACTCCTGCTGATTCAATGCCGAGAGTTGATTCAGCTGAACTCGCCGTACTCGGTGGAATCGTGGAACGTTACGGAGTTAAGGAATCATGTGTTTAAGTAGCCGGGCGTGTGTACATTAACATGCTATTGTTTATTGCGAGCGAGAAGTCTTATCTTTATATAGCTAATAATAATGTATTTGACATGAGTGATATCTTTGTCGGCTTTATGAGAACCGTGTAAGATATTTACGATAAATTTGAAACTTACGAACAGTGGAGTCCTTGTATAGCAGTGAGCCATGGAACCGGCAGAGGAAGGATGAAAGTAAACAGAATGCTGTTGAAATGAGATCCCTGAGGCGTATATGTGGTGAAACTATGTATGATCGTGAGAGAAATGTGGAGATCCGCAAATAATGTAAGGCTGATGTAAGCATAATGAGTAAGATTAAGAAGGGGACCCTCAGATGGTTTGGGCAAGTAGAGCGAATGAACGAAGAAAGTAGTGTAAGGAGAATATATGCCAAAATGTGAATGGTGGAAGATGTTGGGGACGCCCGGGGAAGACATGGCAAGATCAAGTGAATCAGATACTTGAGTCGGGCCATGTCAAAAGTCAGAATAAAAGAAGAGTATGTTTGAGACGATGTATGAATGTGAGTGAGGCAAGGAGTGTGTGCCAAGTTCGAGTTGTTTGGCGGTCATTCCTCTCAGGAATGAGAAAAACCCCTGCGGAGAAACGGCGTGATGGTTAGTTAGAAATTTTACGTTCTTCATAAAACTAGTCATTCACCAGAGTATCACAGGCGCGAACTTGCGGGAAGGCAAATTTGCTCCGTGATGACCGACAAAAGGTAAAAAGCAGTGCTCCTTGCTATCTTTTGACTAAGATATAATGCTATTTCTTTTCGAAAAATGTTTTCACGCTGTCATCGCGCCCCGCTAGAGCAATACAACGCCGCCCCGCTTGCGCCACACACCTCATCCCGTGAATAAGTCCTGTATTCTCACTCTGTCACTCGTTCCCGAGTGATAGAGTGACAAATCCCCGCCCGGCCTGCGCCGCGCACCTCCTCCCGTAAATGATTCCTGCCGCCCGGCCCGCGTCGCACACCTCCTTCCGCGTCAACCTCGCCCGAGTGCGAGCGACTCCGGAACTGATTCATAACATTTTGCGGACTCGGAACGAATCAAACGCATTCGGACTCGGAATCTTTGGATTCGTTCCGGCCGGAACGACACACTTCTAGTCAGTACACGCAAATTCTTCGTCTGATCCCCACCACTCCCTCAGTACGAGTGAGATCGGAAACCTTCGGCTACCTCCGGCTACCGATCCCCCCTATGATAGGTACCCCGTATACTACACTTAGTAAACTTTATTTTTTTTAATATTCTGATCGCTCTGTTTATTTATAATATGCTTGCGGTAAAACAATATAAAAAATCAGCAGTAACAACGAGTACAACAACAATCGCCGCAATTTGCAATGTATTGTTGCTGTAATAACTTTATCACTTGACACCTCAAAATCCGTCAGGTGCTCAGACCTCCTACTCTAACCTTGAGGTAGTATTCGACGGAACATTTGAATACGAAAATGCCGCCTGGTTTTACCATTTGTTCCGTTTATATCACATATTCTTTGAATGTCTATATTTATCGTACGTGAACAATATTTGAGGAAGAATTAACTTGAAACAAGTGTTTCTTACTTGACACATTGTATCGTGATTTTAAGAGTCAATAGCAAATCTAGATGTATCGTAAAGTCATTGGTATAATGTATTATATTTGTGTTGTAAGCTAGTAATGCAAATATGCACATAGATCGATTTGCAGGCTTAAAATGTTAATTTTTATTTATTTATTTTTTGTATGATTGGAAATAATGTGATCATTAATTTTGGATGCACTTCTGCGCCGGTGCACATTCGGGAAATTCGCTTAACGAGCGCTAAACACATGTATTGTTGGCATTTGTCATAGGAGAACAAATCGCTTTTACGACTAATTCTTGAGTTTAATAGCCCGGCTGTGGAATGATTTGCCGGCCTCTGCGTTTCCTTTACTCCTTCCTCTCCTCAAAAAGACCCTCCATACAGTATATTTACAGATGACATAGGCCCCGAGTGAAATTATTTTCTTCACGGCCTTCCGTGTGGAGTTACTGATTAAAAAAAGAAAAGTCTTTCAATCGAAAAATCTTTCTTAAATATATTATATTTCTCGTAGTGTTGGACCCTGAAAATATATTTATTTTTCTTCTTCTATAAAAATGATTGATGTTCAAAGGCAATCATACAATATATCAAAAAATAATATAAGAATTTTTGATGATCGTGTGAACATCTTTCCTTTGTCATTGGGAGAAAAGAAAAAAGAGCTTTTGCGTGTGTTCTTTCTTTCGTAAATGACTGACTAAATATCGAGGTGAAATTTTTTACACTATACTCTTGAGACCGTTCTAATGATAAGCGTGTTATTTAATCTAAGTACTTTCTCGATATTGAAGATTGTAACTTAACTTTAATGAAGTATTTTTAAATGATCCAGTATTAAATTCTTCATAAAAGTGCTTGTCGGTGTGTGACAATACGCGAAATGTCGATATTATTGTAAAAGATTGGCGGTTTTACAGACATTTTTTTTGCATGAGCTCCACACAGGAGGCCCTGAGAAAAATATTTTCCTTCAGGGCCTGTGTCATCTTTGGACGTGCTGTGTGGAGGGGTTTTTCAAGGAAAAAAAGGAGAGGAGAGTTCTGGGAAGGAAAGGGGTTTAAGGGAGGGCTTGGAATCGGAATTCAGTGTGTCCTGATCATCCGCCTCCAAGACCTAGACAAACCTCACCCATGAACACGGGTACCCCTGCTAAATCACCAAACGTAGCGAACTACTTGGGGTGACCTGTGGCAGAGGTGTTGGATATCCAATCAATGTGTCCAATGTTTCCGGGGCGGCGGTACCCATTCCCGCCTCCGAAATTGAGCCAAGTCTATATTATTTTATTATAATCGATAACCTCATAGGCAGACTAAAAAAAAACCTAAAAAAATGTTCATAAGCCTCTCGAATCTGGCAGGTGAAAATAAGTTTTTGGATAAATGTATAAATAGGTTGAAGTAATAAATTAGTTGAGTAATAAATATTTTTTTAGTCAAAATATCTTAAGGGCCCGCAACCTGGCTCAAAAAGAAGAAGATGGAGAGATATAAAATTACGTATATTAGAGGAGAGCGCTAAAATTTATTAAAGCATCAAAATCGATGCGAAAATTGCGAAAATGTTTTATAAAACACAACTCGTTTAAAATAGAGCAAAAATCTCGTGGAAGGCGTCTTAAGTATCATTTATAGAAACATTGTGAATTTTTCCATAAATTATAAGATAATAGAAACAGACTTGTTTTTAATAATTTTTGGAGCAGACTTTGCGATTTTTTTCTATCGAAGGAATTTCATATATTATAATTTGCATTTCGGCGTGGGCAGCATCTAGACATTATCTTTAAAAATATTATATACTTTTTAAGAGCTTGAAAACTTCAAATGTTTAAGGGAGATATTTAAGAAATCGGTAGAAATGCGGGTAGCGGCGCCTTAAAATAATGAATATTATAATGGTGAATTCTGTTTACTCTGGCTCTAACCATAATGATGTATTGAAAAAAAAACAGATCGGTAATTTATTTAAACAGCTGCTCACGTTTAATACAAATATATAATTCTTAAATATTTTGATTCAACTTAATTTGGAAGTCGACGGCCTGACTAAGAGGTAATGAAAAGTACTGCATTCAAAAGTACAATTATGTGCGCGAAATGAACATTTTATTTCACATGGGACGACCGCCAGATTGATGTTTGACAATAATTTCTGTTCATACTACAACATTTTTGCATGTCTGCGTCCCTGATATTTTGTAATTAATAAAAAATAAGTTTTTAAGGCAAACTTATTGTACAAAATTTATAAAAAAATACGCGCTTTCGGAATGTTTGGGCTTAAGGCTTAGAATAAACTCCCTCCGGAACTTGCTGCGTAATAAGCCCAACAGAATTTAGGTCCAAATTCAAATTAAAAACCTATCTTTTCGGGCTCTCATACCCTTAAATAAAAATACCTACCTAAGAGTATCATAAAAGTTTGCTTTTGTTTTCAAAATAAGCTCATTACAGAACATTGTATATATTATTGTTCCGAATTATGTGCTCTGCGTGCGAACTGTGCCTTAATTTTTCTAAATAAACAATGACGGTGTTAATCTCTGGTGACCTTCCAGTTGGGTACGGTCCTATATATATTTTCTATACAGTACATTTTTACAGCAGCATCGCGTTAATTGGTCAAATCATTGCACATTGTAGTTAGAAGTAAGATTGTAGAAACGTATTAAAAAAATTTGGTCAGCGCCCTTGAGGAGATTTTTCACAAAAACGGTGCTACACAAGTCATTCATTATACGCACCGGATTTAAATTTCCGGGTTAAATTTTCCCCACAGGAAAAACTAAACCCTTTCACACACTTCCCAAATGATCATCTAGTGAATCCATGCTATACAATTGCAGTATATAAGTATTATAAATACAAAACAATACAAGAACAACATGTCAACCTACCAGAGACCAAATGGGAAAATAATTCACCGACTCCAGATATTCTCATATCAGAGGGTTCGGCTCTGTGGAATTCCTAATTGAACCTATAAACCCTACTGATCCCTCAATATAAATATTTAAAAAATCTTTTTAATCCTACACGTATTTAAAACTTAATGAGGAAAACAATTTGTAATCCTACTTCTGTATCCTACCTGTAAAACTTAATGAGGAAACATAAAGAATGTAAAATACTCGGGACACATTATTACTGAAGACCTCCCGGATGACGGTGACATTGAACGACAGCGGAGAAGTATCAGTATATTGTCTAATATGATTGCCCGAAGATTCTTCAAATGCAGTAACAATGTAAAAAAACATTGTTCAATGCATTTTGCACTAGCCTACATACATGTGAAACATGGTGTCACTACCGAACCAGCTCAATAGAACGACTCCGGATCCAATATAATGATGCTTGCAGAATTGTATTTTGATATAGAAGATACAGCAGCGCATCTTCCATGTTTACGGAGCCAGGACTACACGGATTCGCTGGTCTGATGAGACACCGGGTCACTGGAGCCAGGATGCGGCTAATGGCTTCCGATAACACAGTGGTGATCGCAGCCTTCCAGCACCAAGCGCCACTCCTGAGCGAGCGCTGGGCCCGAGCTCACTCCAGACCACGTCCTACATTATAATTGATTATATATTTTATTTCTATTATAGCTTATGTTTTTTATTTATTTATTTATTGGTTTGTTTTTTTTTTCTTTTCTATTTACGTTTTTTACTTTATCTGTTCTGTAAATGTGTACAACTTTATGGGACGTGTGGGATTGCACTATCCTCCCCACATCCTGGAATAAACATTATTATTATTAAAATAACTGATTTTTGCATTTTAATATATTCTTTGACAAATCTAATATGCCTAAATTTTAAAAGAGAGACCTAGGTATAATGCCAGTAGCCGAAATAACAAATGGTAATATTTTTATAGTCTGAGAATGCCAAATTCTCAGACTATAAAATTATGTTTCTATCTCATTTCCTAAATCTGTGTATTTTCCTATTTTTTTTTAGAAACAGTTTTTTTGAATATTACAAGAATTTGGAATAGCTACATCAATGATTTAAGTTTTTTGTTTTTTTTTTTATTTTGTTTTTTTTTTAGTTTTTTTTTTTAAATATTATTACATAAATTAAACATTTTCAAGTTGAACGCCTTTATACAAAGAAAAACTTGACAAAAAACCCATTCAAAAGCAAATTTTTATTTGACTTAATTATAGTATTTTCCATTCCTCCGAATGCAAATAGTTGTCCTTTAAAATTTGTAAATATAATGTAATAGTTGGAATTGAATCGAATTCAAGAGTTCTGTTTTATTATTCGAATTAAGCGTGGCCAGTTGTTCTAAAAGCTTACAAAAGTTTTCACCGTGCTTAGTAATATGGAAAACAACAGTTTAATATTGACTTCGCGATATTAAATAATGTTGATAAACGTATTAGCAAAGCCAGAACAGGGTTTGTATTTCAGCGCCTGTGGCATGCAAGCACATATCCAATACGCGACCCAAATTTGATGAAATATTCTACCCCAATTTAATAAGGGATGTTTTTAGTCCCTAAATGTGCGCATGTATAGTCCGTTTCTGCTAATGAGATCATTGCTGCCTCCAAAAGCGTCGCGCGTCGCAACCCCAGCCGGGAGTCAGTATTATCAGGTTAACCTGGGAATGTAGAGTTTGTGATGTGAAAACTTCTTTAGGTTTGGAACTCGATATAAAACGAGGAAAACGCATGCATATCCATATGTCACACATATCTGCGAGATAATGAGATAGAATAATCAGTCTCCTCTTTGTGCGGTAGCCTTTCCACTATTGTCTACATTAATATTCTCAAGGTTTGACTTCACCGCGTGTGAACTGCACACAATTTTTTTTTATGTTACTTATTCGCAATCAACAATCTATTTAGGGGGGCGGGTAAGAGTACCGCCGCCTAGGGAACCATTTATTGGATAACCAACACCTCTGCCATCGGTCACCCCAAGTGATACTTTTTTTTTTTTACAACTCCACAAAAGGCCCTTAGGAAAATAATTTCCCTCAGGGCCTATGTCACCTGAGATGCTGTGTGGAGGATCTTTTTGAAGAGAGGAAGGAATGAACATTGGTCTTGAAGAGACCCATGTAGGAAGGAGAAAATACAGAGGTCGGCAAATCATTCCACAGCCGAGCTGTTGAACACAAGAACGAGTCGAAGAAACGACCCGTTCTCATGTGACTAATGTCAGCCGTGTACAAATGTTGGGCAAGCGTTTGGCGTGTTTCCCGACTGTGCACCGGTGCCGAAGGGATCAATAACGCTAACGCTAAACGCTAGTTCCTCGGAGCATCTTCCATTGCAATACCGGAAGAACAAGCATAGCATTCCCACCCGACGTCTGTGCTCTAAAGATTGCAATCCATCTGTTAAGATGGGAGAATCTATTAAACGGACCGCCCGTTTCTACGTCGAGGGTATTTTTCAGGTATTTTGGAGCTCCAGACCAGAGGTGGCTGCCAAATTCAACCGTGGGGCGCACTTGTGATTTGTTCAGGGTTAGCAGTTGTGTACTATTAAAGTATCTGCGGGCCCTGTACAGTACGCCCAGTTTTTGGGAGGCTAACTTTACTCTGGCTTCGATGGAGCCCCCATACCTGAGCTGGTCACTTAGGGTTACACCAAGCATATCAATAGAGGTCCTGTTCGGAAGATTGCTTCCGTTGAAAGAGACTAGATTTTCATTTCGATCCCTTTTAGACGTAATCAGGCAAGATTGGATCTTTGAAACATTAAATTCAACGAGATTATTTTTACCCCAAAAGAAAACACTCTCAAGGTAACCGTCCATTCTTTGCTTGAAAGCCCTACGAGCCGTTGGAGTTTGTACGTTTGGTGTATACTTTTGATGCCTTAGCAGGGGTGTCCGGGTTCAAAGAGTGATATTTGCTGAGTTATTGGCGGTGGATTCATCCGCTCACCAACTGTGTAGCGGGCCGGATTGGGAGAGGCCGGTTGAGAGAGACCCTTTGATCTCGCCACCCGAACTCTCTCGAATCGTCTTGCACCGCAATGGGAGTTATAGATTCATGCCTCCATTACTCCTGGACACGCGGACTCCCTGATCCCTACCCACTCTCATACCCTTCCACTCCTTCTTTCCTTTTAAATACTGTTATGTGCAACACATATAGCGTCGAAAAACGTTTGATATTCGCAATGTTCCCCAAGATTGAGGAGCCTCGGCCAGCCAGTTCACGGTGGTCGCTGAAGATTGTGCCTATATAAAGGTCGCCAGCTCCATACGAAGGTCTCTTTCCTTCCAGTCTGCCGAGTTGATAACATTGACACGATGTAAGGTGTTCCGTTCCACTAGGCCAGAGGCCTAGCCTTGGCAAAAAAAGTCCGTGGTCGTTTAATTGCCATCCGTGATTAATCAGTTATTTATAATTAACCGAGTTCTCATACCCGCATTTATTATTGTTGAGAACATGTGCAGTGAATTCGAAGGCACGTGTCCATTCCTACAACACTGATCCAGAGTTGGTGCAGAACCCAAGTCGCCTGCGCCTAGCTTCCGTCTGGGGACGTTGGAAGCTAGCCCTATTCGCTGTGCAGTCCACGAAAGGTATCTTCATAACCTATATTAGTGTCCGAGCCTAAATTCCAGATTAGAGTCGTTCAAGCCATCTCAGTAACTTAAACAGGCCTTAAAATGTATTTCCCGATTGTGTTCTAAGCTTGTAATGTAAATAAACCCTTGTGTACTATTTCCCGAGCTTCATTGTGTTTCATAACCTACCTACCCGAGTGCCGAAGCCAAGACCCTGAGATAAAAGTCCATGCTCGACGATGTTGATAGTAGTAAGGCGTTCTAGCCGCTGTTTGTACCATTACTATCACGGTAATCCCGTGCCTTCAATCTTGATAACTTAGCACTGGCGCAAATATCTCGGTTGGGTAATTGTGGAATACAAAAGAATTCTTAATTTAAAATGTGTTCTAGTGTATAAATTTAAAATATTTGTTCAATGCCAATATAAATGTTAACATCGTGTTTAAAATGCAGCTAATAGATTGTATTGTAAATTCATTTGAAGCTATGTACCTACCTAGCATTCAAACGTTATTGTTGGACGAGTCCATTATTTGAGGCAAAAACTATTAAAATAAACAATAATTCGGGTGAAATACTAATTCGGGTGAAATACTAATTAAAAACAGTTATTTGTGTAAATTTGATAAAATTAACAAGAAAAATTATACAACAAAATGCTTAAATACGGTTTTTAAGTAAAGTAGTCCGCGGAGTAATGAGTCGGACCAGTCCAAGAAAAACGTTCGGTACAAGCGTAGAAGAGGTAGGTACCTACCTTGGTAAATTTGCCGCGCAAACAATATACCTAAGAGTTTATAATAAAAGAAGTTTGAATTTCAAAGAATTAAAGTAATATTTTGTTCAAAGAAAAAATAAATATTCTTGTTATTTCAAAATAATTTAATAGATTATCAAATAAGTAATTCATAGCGTAAAAAGTGAATCCATAATCCCGCGCAAAAAACGACTTCATATTTTGTAGTTATATAGGTACATAAATATCACATTAGCAAACGGTCAGCGAGCTGTAAACAAGTGCAAGCGTGTTCAAACGGAAGCTAACAATAAAATTATATAGATTGGTCACCATAAATAGTAATAATTGAGCCCACGGAATAAAAATAAAAAAGTTAAATAAAAGATAAATGAATAAATTTTAATAAGAATTACAAAAGTTTTAAAAATAAAACAAGTTTTAAAGGGAAAAATTATTATTTTGTTTCAAACAATGCATTAAAGATGTTCGTTAAAGTGTTTCAAAAAGAATTGTGCGAAAAATGAGGAAAACATAATAAACATTCTATAATAATAAATTGAAAGCAAATTAAATAAGAAATGAATAATAATAATCATTGTAAATTGCAAAGAATAAAACAAAATGTTATGATAAAATGTTAGGAAGAGACATGTTTTATATGTTCGTTAAATTCATGTAAGGGCCTCTCTAGTAGTAACCACGGAAAGAAACACGCATGATACTCGTGTAAAAGTAAATATTGGGCAAGTTTATTTTTTGCTGCGTGTTGCGAACACGCTGCGTAGCGCGTCGTGGACAAAGCACAAGAATCCAGTGAATATTAAAATGTGGGGTGAATTTGTCAAGAATATATATATTTTTTTTAATATTGAATTAAAACGAAATGTTGTTAAATGAATTTGTACATCGTTTAGTAAATGAAATAGTTTCAATGTTTGAGTTACTTACGGAATTGAAAATTTAATAAAAATCTTTTTTTTACTTTTTTCTTATTAAATGTCTAGAATTTTCTTATTAAATTGAATAATAATTGTTCTTGAAAATTGAAAATGCTTAAGTAGTGCACATTGAGATAAAAAGGAAAAATTTGGAATTCTTGGATAATATGGGTTTAGATTCAGGGAATGATGGAAATAAATTAAATTAACTTGTATAAAATCGTGTATATGATAAAAGTTCATAACTTGTCGATATTACCTGATTGGAAGTAAAACGGAAGTAGATGTAGTCCGTCGAACCAAAATCTAATTAATATATCAACCGCAAGTTATTTAAAATCATGATCCCTTGATAGTGACTTTTTTACGATGAGAACTATTTAGATTGAGGAAAGTAAATACGGTCCTCAATTTAACCTCTGAAATAATTAAGAAGCTCGCGTGGCGTATTATTACCTAATCTGCCCGGCATTCGTCAGCGACTTGTCGGGGAGCGGGTATTTGCGTTCGTAATAACCCCCCCCCCCTAATACAAGTTAAAGAAAAACATATCTAAGAATATGTATATTTCCAAATAGTTCTTGAAATTGCAAGGATAGAAACTTATATTCCTATCAAATAAAATAATAGTGGAAAAAGAGTTAAGAACAGATTTCAACAAGTAAAATCATGAATTAAAAAAAGAGTCAAATAGTTTTTTAGGATTGCAATGTTTTTTTCTGGTGGAAGAATTGGAAACCACAAAGAGGATTGTAATCGAGTTGTAAAATCGTTATCATTTTGAAGCTTATTTTATATATCATGAAAAACGATAGTGACAGTGAATAAGGCGGATGCGACATCTGCTGTCACATTCAATATATAAGATGAGCTCGCGTGTAAATAATGGAAAAATAATCCGAGATTGTAAACCAATCAGAGTGCCGTAATTGAAAACCCCCCATTATAAGTTGAAAAATATTGCGCAAGAACATATATGAAAATATATATATGTATTTCCACGAATTTTTATTTACGAAAAGAGGAAAAAGTTGAAAATAGACTGGTTAAAAGATTTAAAATAATGGAAAAGTAAATGAATAATAGAGGATACAAATTTAACGGAAGTAATTGACAAGTATTTAGAAAAGGTTACAATTTTAATTGATTGCAAATTAAAAGTTAAATTGGTTCAAGCAACATAAAAGTACGGTAAAAAGTTTGAGAATTAGTGAATGCACGCGCGAAATGTTTTGACAACGGACAGAAGACTAGGCAAGAAACCGGACCGCCCGGCTGGAATAAATAGGTACCTACCTAGGTATGCAGGAGAATATGGTATTCAACAGTATTACTTTAAAAGAATAATTGAATTCTTGTATGGTTAGTTCGTTTTAGCTCTCTCGGAGATTCTAATACTAATTGTCATTTTTTAGAGTTGTAATATGTTGATTTAAACGGATATCAGAGTAGCTAACTGATATTTGGTTGAAAAAACAGGAGAGAGTGCAATTGAACAGCTATTAAGACAATAAGCAGAATTCTGTCAGGAAAATATTTTTTTTGTGTTTTGAAAGTGTAAAATAAATATTTTTCATAAGTAAATAATAAAGAATTAAATTAAAGTAATACGTTTCTCATTCGTATAATAATAAATAATAAAGCTGTTTTGAAAAAAAAAAGGAAATAGGAATGACTAATTGACTGGTGTAACGTGTTAAATAAAAATTTTATGTATATTATTGTAAATAAAGGTAACCCATTTTGTATAAATAAACTATACTAAAAATGTTATGTATATTATTGTATATAAATTGTTCGGAGTTGTATATAAAAATAAATCTCTCTTTAAATTTCTTTTTCAATAAAATTTATAAAAATAAATCTCTCTTTAAATTGCTTTTTCAATAAAAGTTATGACAAATAAAAGTATACGTCGAAAAGTAAACAGAAAAGTCGAACAAACAAGTACGGAAATAAATTTTCAAATATAGTCCGATTGTAATAAGTAAATTTATTTCGAAAAAGGTAGAGAAATTCTGCGTGGTTATAAAAATTATCCTGAACTAGCATTGAAAAATAAAATGTTGAATAATTCAGATAAGAAATAAAAAAAATAATAAAGTTCTTGTAACGGTGCGGAAGTAATAATGCCTTGGTTAATAAAAGCAGTTTAACGCAAAACGGAATATGTTTTACATATAAAATAAACAAAAGTAATAAAAAATAAATGTTTTTTTAATTTTGTCAACAGTTCAATAAGAACGAAATAAAAAAGAATAAATCACGAATGATCTATGGTATGATTCGTAAGAAATTTTTTTTTTGTTGGTGACCATTTTAAAAAATAGGGAAAAGTTCACGAATTTAAAGAAAAAGTAGATAATCATTTATTACTTGAGTTTAAAATGAAAGGAAATTTTAATGAATTAAGTTTTGTCCTTCTTGACTTGTATTACAAAAAAGACAACGCGTAATCGTTGTCGGAAATTATATTGTGCCTTGCGCAGATATTGAGTTCTAAGTGAGCTCAAGAAATGTAATACGGGTATGGATACCTACCAGCGTGTACACTTCTAATTTCAAAGCGTTATAGGAAAGTCTTCATTGGAATTAAGACAAGTGGGGTTGCCAAGATAAGTAATCTTGGGCAATAAAAAAAGAGAAAATTTGTAATACAAGAAGAGACACGAAATTTTCACTTCAGGCGAGTTTTGAATAATAGTCAAATAATAGAATTTTTATACTCAGTTTGTGTCTAATTAACAAGACCATGACGCCCAAGTTAGAAAAGGAACAGAAAGACGTATTCGGATATTTTTAAATAAAACAAAGTTAACATTGTAAGAAAGAAACAACGAAAATATAGTAAAAAATAGATATTGAAAAGGAAATATTACATTGAGATGTATTGTGAGGTCAAAAGGTCCGTAACGTCACAATAGAGGGAGTATTAAGTGGACTCGAATGTTGTATTATATTGAATCTGCAGCAAATATAAAATTATATTAAATTGAGAGAATAAAGTTGAAATTACTGTCAAATATTCTTTAATAAGAGGAATTTTGAATAAAAAAAATTAAGAAAAATGTAGAAAAGAAGTTCTTGCTAGCAAATTCAAGTATAATATAGCGTTCAAATGTATATAATTGTATATATATCTTTTTGTTGTAATTTTAAATGTTTAAATCTCTCTGATTTGCTTTCGATAAAACACGTCTGAAATATTAAAATTTCTTGAAAAACAAGTAAAGTCGTTCAGTTAAATAACAAATATTAGATTTGGAAAAATGAAGTTTTTTTTAAGTGTTTTGATTGATTGAGGTTTAATAATAAATTTCTGTATAACCTTTGGATTTTTCCTGGGGTTCGTGTTGAAACATAATGTTGTTTTTGAACCGGGTTTGTACCCACCCTAATTGGGAATGCAGAGAGATAAAATAAACTTTAGTTGTTTAAAGTATTTGAAAGAAAAAGTAAACAAAAATAGAATTTGTTCAACAAAAAGATTAAAAAGAAAACAATAATAGAAATTAGAAGTTAAAAATCTGTCAAACGATTAGTTAACCACTCGAGTATAGAGAAATTAAAATGTTAATTCCGATAAATGATGAAATTTTAGATGACAATTCAGGATCATTATAATAGATTAAATAAAAAAAGGTATAACAATGATTGGAATTTCAGTTAATCTTGCTTAAATATGTTTGAAGAATAGGTAATTGAAAAAACATATGAAGTTAATTTTTTTTTTTGTTTCTTGTATTACATGAAAAGAATCAACAATCTGTGTGGTGGTGAGAAACTATATCATTGAATGATAATGAATTATTTAAATTCAGGAATTGTATTGTATGTATGTACCTACGTATATTGATTCTGGTTTCAAATCGTGATAGGATAGCCTTCCTCAGAATCAGGGCAGTGGGTTTGTCAAGATGAGAGATCTTGGACAAAAAAGAATTGTAATACAAGAGAGAAATAAATTATTAAAAGTTAACCCTTCAAGTAAGCATAGAATAATTGTTTAAATAAAAATTTTTTTTTGGCATTTTTAAAAAAAAAATGTCATGGCGCTCAAGAAAGAAAAGAAAGATTCAAAATAGTTCAAAACAGAGGAACTTAAAAAGGTTAGAAAAATGAGATTTGTATTAAAATCTAAAAGTTCAATGAAATCTTGTAATGAAAAGAGAAAGTTAATTGGTATTAATGTTTAAATCTCAATAAAATTACTGGAAATAATTGAGTTTGGTAATAAAAAGTTGAATTTAATTAAAAACAGTGTCAATTTCTTTTAAAAAAAAAAGAGAATAAATTTTAAAATAAAGATTAAAGTTTCGTTAGCAATTCAGTTATGATTAAAATTGAAATGTATATAAAGTGTTAGCTTGTAAGATTGAAATGTTGTAATATGTAAACACGCGAATTGGATACTTAGGTATTTGAGCGACGATAGTCAACGTGTATTTCACAATATATCGGTGTTGTGGTAGAAAGTCTGTGTTATTGGAATTTAAAGCGTATCCGGTTGAAGATGAAGTTAAACAACTTAGAGAGAATATATATATATTATATTGGAAATTATCATAGATCTTAAATTTTCTAGTGAAGTTCTGTTTTTTTTGGTTATTGTTTTTATTTATGTGTTGTGTCGAGCGCAATCATTGAAAAGGATTACTATGTGTTCGAAGGCGTTTTCATTTGATTTGGTCAGTAAGACATGGTCATTGTTTTTTAACATGACGAGAGGAAGGTGTGTGACACCTTGTTGTTTATTTGTCGAGCACAATCATGGAAAGGGAGTTTCCTGTGGATTGGTTAGTGAGACAAGATCATTGTTCTTTAACATGATAGTGTATGCGCATACGAGGGATGACGTGGGACGTATCTCTATAAACATGATAGGATTTAAAGTATAGCCTCAGAATTATACCTACGTGAAAGGATTTAGTATATGCCTTAAAATTATATTAGAAACATGATAGGATCCGTATAGCCTTATAATTATACCCATTGTAGACTATGAAAACAGAACTGAAGATAGCTTAAGAGAAACTCATCAAATAAGTTAAAAAGGGAATAAATCGCAAAGTTACAATAACACAGCAAATTTAAAAAAAAATACTACTCTAATTGGTGCATGTATTGTATTGTAACCTATTTAGTTTAGGATATAAAATGCGAATATGTATCAATTTCAATTGATTACATGACATTAAGTCAGCATTGAAATTTAAAAAAAAAAAATTGGAAATTTTAAAAATACTGTATGTCAAAGAGTACATGTCTTGTATTGTCTCTTAGAGAAAGACACTTGAAAAATGCGAATATGTATCAATTTCGATTGATTACAGGACATTATTTAGTCAGCATTAAATTTTTGTTTTGTTTATTTCTTTTAATTTTTTTTTCAAAAAAGGTATTATTCAATAAGAATATTGAATTGCAAATAAAAGTATTGTGTGAAATGCGTAAGAATTGACCTCGGTTGTTCACAAAAGATAAAACGCATTAAAATATCCATTGGCGGGATGTGAAAAAAAAAGAACAAATGTTTATAATCAATGCAAGATTGATATAGATATAAAAGTCTTATGTGAAATGCGATAGAATTGACCTCGGTTGTTCAGAAAAAATGAAATTGCATTAAATTATCCATGGAATGGATAAGAAAAGAGAAAAATGTATATAATTGGTACCAATGATTTCTTTAAACAAGTTTTTTTTATTTTTTCTTCAATTATTGAGAGGAAGAAGGTGAAGGTTTGCTAATACAGCAAACATTTTTTAAAAATTTATGTTACAAATTTGAAAGAAAAGCGTGTTTTGTATCGCAAAGGAGATTGTTTTTTTTACAAGAAGTACAAGTGATTACATACAAGGTTCAGTGAAAGATTAGTGAGTATTGTCTTCGGACAAAAAGAGAAGTGATATAGGAGTTAATTTTTTTAAATTATTATGGCTTGTTACGACATACTTAATGTATTATTTAGGAGTTGATAGCTTGGCTCACAGGTACATAACTTTATTTTTTTATATGGCTCACTAGGTAGGGAGTGCTTAACTATTTGTGATAATGGCAATTTTATGCCATTCCTATCCACAGCAAGCGAGAAGCCTCCACAAGAACAAATAACAAAACCTTTTCAGAAGTCAGCAGCAACGTGCAACTACTTAACTCAGAATGGAATTATATTTGACTTATACCAGGACACAATCCCACCAAGGATGCAGGTGCGGGACCAACAACTAGCCCGACCTGAGCAACTCTCTTTCAATCATATTGGACGGAGAAGGTAGTGTTATGTGCAACACATATAGCGTCGAAAAACGTTTGATATTCGCAATGTTCCCCAAGATTGAGGAGCCTCGGCCAGCCAGTTCACGGTGGTCGCTGAAGATTGTGCCTATATAAAGGTCGCCAGCTCCATACGAAGGTCTCTTTCCTTCCAGTCTGCCGAGTTGATAACATTGACACGATGTAAGGTGTTCCGTTCCACTAGGCCAGAGGCCTAGCCTTGGCAAAAAAAGTCCGTGGTCGTTTAATTGCCATCCGTGATTAATCAGTTATTTATAATTAACCGAGTTCTCATACCCGCATTTATTATTGTTGAGAACATGTGCAGTGAATTCGAAGGCACGTGTCCATTCCTACAACACTGATCCAGAGTTGGTGCAGAACCCAAGTCGCCTGCGCCTAGCTTCCGTCTGGGGACGTTGGAAGCTAGCCCTATTCGCTGTGCAGTCCACGAAAGGTATCTTCATAACCTATATTAGTGTCCGAGCCTAAATTCCAGATTAGAGTCGTTCAAGCCATCTCAGTAACTTAAACAGGCCTTAAAATGTATTTCCCGATTGTGTTCTAAGCTTGTAATGTAAATAAACCCTTGTGTACTATTTCCCGAGCTTCATTGTGTTTCATAACCTACCTACCCGAGTGCCGAAGCCAAGACCCTGAAATAAAAGTCCATGCTCGACGATGTTGATAGTAGTAAGGCGTTCTAGCCGCTGTTTGTACCATTACTATCACGGTAATCCCGTGCCTTCAAGCGTGATAACATAGCAATACCCCCCACTTAGCATCCCCAAATATGAAATAGGACCTGAGGGAAATTATTTAATTCAGGGCTTCCTATGTGGAGTTAATGAAAAAAAATCTACTTATGAACCATTCCCCATTGTACAGAATGACAAAAAGTATTGATTTTTTGGTGCAAATCAATGATTTTCATCAAAATTTACGCAAAAAACCACCGAATAAGGTATAATCAATAAAATTTCACTTGTAAAAGGAACGTACAACGTTCTAAAATGTTTATGTGTGTAAAAAAAAATTGTTGCAAACATGTGATGAAAATTGAGGTAGAATATTGTGCACGAGGCAGTACTCTGTGTGATGATATCGATGAACTGATAATACGTTTAGATGACGATGAAGATACGGAAGAAGAAGAATCACATGAAGACGAAGACAATAATTATTACATGTCGGCAGTTGAATTTAGACTCAGATTTTTAAATTCCTTTGTACCTGCGTTTTTATGACGAATCAAACGCCCACTTCAAACTTGTTTTGTTTTATTTTACTTCTACTAATTTACAGTTTTTTTGTGGAATTTTTTTGAAAATACAAATATGTTAATAAATATGCATTTTGGCTGTAGGGTTTTTAGAACATACATTCATAATCTTATGAGCCATCTTGGTTTTGCCATTTAAAACGTAGAAAATGATCGCATCGCCAACATTTATTTTCTACACTTAAGCCTCGACTACATTGAGCGAATTTACAAGCTACTAGCCGGCGTATTCACTATCTGCTAGTGAACTCGCTCAGTGTAATCATATTATTAGCTAACTAGCAGATTTACACGAAAGTAGTTTATTAATTTATTTAAACACACGGCTTTTAATAGAATGCAGTACATTTTTTTTTTATTTTAATTAGAGTGTACAAAATACATGTAACATAATACATGTTAAAAACCAAATATAGGTTACATAGAATATAAGCGTTAACACAATGCAGGTAACATAAAATATAAGAAACAAACAAGACATAAAGTAGGTAATATTTAAAATTGTTGTTCTCATTAGTTTATGGGATAGGTAGAAATACATAGTTGGCACACATGGCGTTTGAAGTTTGCTAAGATCAAATTATTGTCAAATACATTCATATTATTTAAGTATTTGTTACCAACAATATGTAAACTTTGAATTGGAGAATGTAAATCATAGTTCGAATGAGATGTACGTACATAAAATGTCAATATTTATCTAGTTGTTCGTGTAGGTACATGTAGATTTAATAATTGCAGGAGTTCACCGCTGTTAAATTTAGAGTTAAATAATTTTAATAAAAAGGTTAAGTTAAAAACGTTTATTTTGTTTTCTAATGATGGAATATTTAAAGTATTCATTAACGACGGGTTATTTATGTGCTCTAAAGGGATGTTAAGTTTAAAATTTACAAAACGTAGAAATTTTCTTTGAATTCTTTCAATAGTGTGAATATGAATTTTGTAGAAGGGCGACCAGACTATGGAGTTATATTCTATTAGGCTTCTAACAAGGGATGTGTATAGTAGTATAATGATATGTATCGATTTAAAGTTTTTAAGTGTTCTTAATAAAACTCCTAATGTTTTCATACCCTTATTTGCAGTTTGTTGAATGTGGACCGCGAAGTCTAGTTTCTCATCTATTATTATGCCAAGAACCCGCATTTCCGATGCTCTTTCTAAATTTATTTTATTTTTTGAATAGTCGATAAACAGTTTACTACCAGATAGTGAATATCTGCTAGTGAACTCGCTCAGTGTAATCATAATATTAATAGCTAATTAGCAGATTTTACACTGTGGGAATTTACTAGCAGATAGTGAATATGCCGACTAGTAGTTTGTAAACTCGCTAAATGTAATCAAGGCTTTAATTGCCAAACTGTAATTCTAAAATTCACAAGTACTTAAATAATTTTATAAATATAATGAATGTATTTTTCAGTTCTTAACAGAATTGCCTTCAAAACAGTAAATCTAGGTTCGATTCTCGGTCGTCCTTTTTTTATTTATTTTAAAAAGCATTATTATTTTATTTTATATCCCATGGATTTCACGGTCTTCGCTAGGTACTAATATTTTCTACTGTTATTACTTTATTGAATGACCCCATAAATTGACTCATCGTATTTTCCTCACACATAAATTCGTAATTGATTTTTTCCGTTCCTGCGTACTAGTCTGTTTATATTAAGTTTAAGATATTTTCAGATAATAATATTCAGTAAATTATATTATTTGTAAACATTATTGTATGGGATATTTATTAAATCAAATGAAAACAAGGTTCCTTTGATTGAATGTAATGCGATTAGATGTAGCTCAAGCCTAAGCCCCCCCTCGAGTCATGCCTCTCTAATACGGTTGTTATTAATTTAGAAGTATTCATAAATAGACGGGGAGGGTTGTAACTTACTCGTAAACATGACTCTCGAAGTTCGTGTCTTGTTAATTTTATTATTCTCCTTTAATCTCATTGATGTTACCAGCTTTTCTATATTATTTAACACGTGATTTCACCTTCCAGAAATTGAAATCAACACCCACAAAGTTATAATGCAAGTCGTGTACTTTTTCTATGGTTGTCACGTCGTTGTCTTGCTATATAAAATAAGTCCTAACTTATGTAAGTTCATCAGAATACAATCAACTTTAACCAAAAACTGTTTTAATCTAATTAAGATCAGCTCCCATCATGTTTATGTCAAAAGTCTGCATTTTCCAATACAGTTCTAGCCCAGCATTTACAACTCTTGGGCTAGAACTGGAGTTAGCTAAAATATTGGTCCTTCGAGCCGGATTTAAACCAGCGATCCCAATGAAAATAAACATTATTTTAACAAACGTATTCCGAAAGCATTTTATTTTTCTATCATTCGAAACTTTAGTGAGTACTTTGAAGTTCTGTAACAATACAAACAATGCTTTATCTAACTCCTTGCTAGTTTATGCAAGGAACATTTTAGATTACTGCTAAGCCGGCATTGTATAAACTGTCAATCGATAAGTCGTGGTCGGAAATATTTGTTAAGCGGGATTTGCACAATAAAAGCTAAGCTTACGTCGAAGTTTGATCCTATAAGCTCTTGCTTACAAAACGACAAAGGACAGTCACATTCTGCAATCCTTTCCAAGGATTTAACTCTATACATTTGGTGGATAAGTTTGATTGTGTAAACTGTTTAAAGTTTGATATAGGAAAACCAAAGCCAAAATCGGCTCTCTGATTTGGATTAATCCATAATAATTTATCATTTACTCGCTCTAATTATTCAAAAGCTTTATTTTTTATACGGGAGGCCCGAGGAAACTACTTTCCATCAGGGCCCAAGTCATTTTTGAAGATGCTGTACGGAGAGCCTTTTTGAGGAGAGGAAGGTGTTAACACGGATCTTGAAGAGACCAATGTTCTAGGAGGGAGCAAATACAGAGGCAGGTAAATCGTTCCACAGCCGAGCTATTGAACTCAACAATGAGTCGTTGAAACGACCCGTTTTCAATTGACAAATGTCAACCGTGTACCTACATATATTGAGAGCGCGCTTGGTGAATTCCCAGGTGCTAATGGGACCAATGATGCTAGTTCATTAGAAGATCTACCATTCATTCAGTCCATTACTTAGTAAAACTAGAAGAACAAGATGAGGGAATCAATCAAATGGACCATTTCTACGCAGAGCCAAGGGACCAAGGGCCAAGGGACCAAATGGACCATTTCTACGCAGAGCCAAGGGTTTCTTCAGGTATTCTGGGGCTCCTGATCATAGGCGGCTACCAAGAGTGGGATGCACTTGAAAAAAAATTTAAGTGTTTAATTTTTTGTTCATAAAAGTAAAATTGGATGATACACTAAAAGTCTTTCGTAAAAAACTATCATTATAAGAATATTATATGTTAATCGATGGCAAAGATATTATATTAAAGAAAACTGCAAGTTATTGCCAAATAAAATCTTTTGTTACCATTGATTACATGTGTACCTACTCGTAATTTACGTACTTCGTCTACATTTTTCGAGCGCCCAAAACTTTGGGTTCTTATCAAAGTCGTCGCGGTTCCAATCATCTGCCTAGCTAAGGCTTTCATCGTTCCCAAGCAACGTGTCCGCATTGATATTGATTTTGATGATAGTGTAAGTATAATTCTAATATCGTAACTTGAGAAGGTTCGTCCTTCTTTTAAAAATTATAGAAAATAAATTACACATAAAATACAAATAAACACATAAAACAATGAAAAAAACATATAAATAATATTAAAACTGGCCAAGCCAAAACAAAAGCTCTATCAAGACGTAACTACCACACTTATTATTCCATTACTTATTACATTCGTGGGTTTAATTTATTATTAAAAAAATGGAGTTTCTTCAAATTTCACATTAACCGTTCTCGCGTGCTGAGAACAAATTCTCCTTAAAAAAAACCAAGAATTATTACATTTTCACTTTCAATTTATATTATTCCACTACCATTGTTAAAAAATAACCCTTTGTCAATGAAAGCTATGCCACGCCTTACCGGCACGCTCATTTTCAATCTAAGTCTAATAACATAGGCGAATGGAAAATTCTTACCTTCAAACATTTTTTTTATAAAATTTATATTTTAACGTTCAATGATTTTCTCAATTTAGGTAACTTTTTCCAGATTTCCATTTTTTTTACATTTGCTTCACTCAGGAGGCCCTGAAGAAAATAATTTTCTTCAGGACCTATACTATGTCATTTAGGGGGTGCTGTACTGAGGGTCTTTCAAGGGAATTGAAGGATTTTTTTTAAGGAAAAGAAAGAGAGGAAGATCTGTGGATGAAATAGGTATGAGAGGTAGGTAGAAACTGAAGGTCTAGGAGTGAAGGACGTACGAGTCCACCCCTCCAACCGCGGTGCAAGGCGATGGGTCGAGAGATTCCGGCTCGAAAGGATAAAAGACCTCCGCCAACAGCCTCTCTCGATCCTGCCCGCCATACAGCAAGTGGGCAGACGCATCGGACAAGACCACCAAACCTGGACAAACCACACAACATGAACCGGGGCACCCCTGCTAAGTCACCAAACGTGCGATCCAATTGGGGTCGGCAGAGGTATCAAATAAATGGTTCCCGGGGCGGCAGTACCCATCCCCGCCTCTAAATGTGCCGGCGACGATGGAACTTTGGCAACACCATTTGTTATAAGTTTTGAGGGATGTTGTTTTACTAAAGACAAATAGTAGCGAAATCAAAGGGGAAGAGAGAATTTTCCAAATAACCAGGTATTTCGGCGGTACCCATACCCGCCTCCCAATTTGGGAGGTGGTTATGGGTACCGTCGCCCCGGGAACCATTTATTGAATAACCAACACCTCTGCCATAGGTCACCCCACATTTCGCTACGTTTGGTGACTTAGCAGGGGTGCACGGGTCTTGGCGGCGGATGCGTCTGCCCACCAGCTGCATTACAGGCCGGAAAGGGAGAGAATGGTTGAGGGAGTCCCTTTGACTTCCAGCCGTGCTCTTTCGGAACATCGCCTTGCACCGCAGTGGGGGGGATGGATTGATGTGTCCGTCACTCCTGGACACACCGATCCCCAGATTTCTACCCACCCTACATACTTCCCAGAACTTCCTCTCCTTTCTTCCCTAAAAAGACCCTCCACACAGCATCCCCAAAGACAGCACAGGCTCTGACGGGAATTATTTTCCTCAGAATCTCCTGTGTGGAGCTAATGTAAAAAAAATCAGATCTGGTCACAAAATAATTATCAAGCATTTCTTCGTACGGGAAATGAGCGCTGGTTTACCGGACACGTTTTTTAACTCTAATGAATAAAATTGAACCATATTTCAGACAAAGTACAAAGTTATTAACCATTACTATGCGAAGCAAAAAGAACTCGGATGTGATTGCACGCTAGATACAGAACTTAATGAGTATCGTATATCATTGCCTCGCATTTATTTCTATCAGTAAATCTGCTCGAAAAATTTTACATTTTTAAGCCACGTTTATTTTAAACGCGGTTCTCCAACAACAAAATAAACAATGACACGGTTTTTGATATGGAAAACGGGAAGTTCTTTACTGACTTGCTCGTAACATCATAAAATTGTAGTTATAAAACATATTAGCCCGACAGAGCGTATTCGGTCAGAAGGTCAGAATATTTTCGCTTTGCAATAACACCCAAATAAAAGGAATATTTCAGAACGTTTTCGAAAGTGATAACTGTTTTTTAAAGGTAATGAAATACGCTTTCAAGTTTTACTATTATAAAAAAAGACAAATATTTTTTAAATGCAAATAAAAAGTTTTAAAAATGGCTTACCTTACATTTTTTCTAAATAAAATTACTGATAACGAAAAAAGTATTAAAAAAGTTATTATGACCTCACTTTTTGGTCGTTTCTTGTAAAGAAATTTCATAAAAAATGCGGTCGGAAACTTTGACTTCATATACTTGAATTATTCTGTGGTTAACTTTTAGATTTTAAAATAAAGCGTGTTGTAGTCTGTTTCTCACACCGTTGAGATCATATGTCTCACCATGGCAGTAAGGGAGACAAAACGATTTATACGAGACCTAAACGAGCTGCTTCCAAAAGCGAATTTATTAGCCTGCGGGGTTAAACGAGGGTAGAAATACTAAATCTTAACAAAATTAAGATTTAGGTTCGTTATTCAATGATTTCTTCAAGTGAAACCCAATTAAGTGTAGTAGTGTTACACCTCATTGCTCTCATAAACCTTGGATAATAAAATATTTCTTGTTGTACGAGTATTATCATCTTCACCAACGAATTTTACCGTCTCCTTTTGACTTCTGCAGCCGAACCGTTTACGTTTAATCGCGGTTTAAAACATTTTATTGAATAATTTCAGTGTAAACTAACTACTCACCATAGATAGAGAGGATAGACCACCACCGAACTTTGTCTGGCACACAGCTTTTACTTCATTAACATTATTTAACCCAAAATAAAATAATTATTCTTATGGCCGAAAAAATCTCAAACAAAATTTGGTTATAATTTACATACGTAAAGTAATGAAGCACGACGCTCTCTTTACTAACCTTGCGCTTACACTTGCGTACATTAACATATATTTAGACTCACATAATATATAAATTTAAAAATCAATGTATATTAATTTGCTTGCATATGTGTATGTTTGTTCCATACGCGTTGCTAAACCATTCGTCCAATTGCGATGAAACTTTGGGGATTTGATGTGCGCTTGCCCGCGATGATTTTCGCAATGTAATAGTGAGCTCTGGCATCATGAAATTATGCGTTCCTAAACCATTCATCCGATTGCGATGAAACTTGGGAATTTGATTTGCGCATGCCCGCGATGGTTTCTATACACTATAATAGTGAGCTCTAGCGTCATGAAATTATTTCCTACACTATTCATTAGATTACGATGAAACTTTAGTTTGTTGTTGTGCTCACATCCGCGATGGCTTCTGTATATAGTTGTGAGCTCTAGCGTTACGAAATTATTTTCTATCATTTTCTATTCATCCGATTGCGATGAATCTTTGGTGAGTTATTGTGAAGACGCCCGCGAAGGTTTCTATATATATACTGGTGAGCTCTGGCATTATGAAATTTTAATGAAAAAATTGCAACAGGTTGCATGCGAACTGTTTGAAAACTGAATGTACCGGGACTGAATGTATGGAACGCGGGAGGGGGGAGGGGAATGCGGGAGTGGAAAGAAAGGCAGAAGGGGAACGGGACCAATGGGAAAGGACACGCAGGGAGAAACATTTTCTTTATTAAATTGCGACGCATGCCGGAAACTCACTAGTTTACAACAAAAAGTATAAGTACATGTTTGCGTACGTTGTACGTAAGTACAAAGGGGCAAAATTCTACTAACGGACATGTACCCAAGTATACGGTGTTGTAAATATTGAATGTACCCATACTACGTGACCCACTTTTGGAAAAATTTTACCCCCCCCCCCCCCTCCCCCGGTGACCACATGTAGTAAATTCCAAGACCCCCCCCTCCACCTACATTTTTCACGTAGTAAATCATAAATATGGTTTTGAATCATTTCTTGCTAACAAAAAATTTAAGAAAATATAATTTGGCTTATATTACATCATAGGTAACATTATTTGGAATACCAAACAATAATACGTAAATTTGTGAACTTTTGGGTTTGAAAGGACAAAATTAATTTCGTCCATTGAACAGAGGAGGGGATTAGTAATAATTTCGTATTGTACAGAAAATTATTGAATTGTTAATAATAGGCAAGCATGAGCAACAGTTCAATGATTTTTACGCCTCAGGCTCCACACAAAAACTAAAATGAAACAGTAGTATGAATTACAAATATTGGAATTTATTGAAGATTATGCCCACAAACCCTCCACACAGCATCCCCAAAGATGACATAGGCCCTGAGGAAAATTATTTTCCTCAGGGCCTCCTGTGTGGAGCTCATGTAAAAACAAAAAATCAATAATAATTTATTTTATTTATTTATTTAAGTTTTTATTCCAGCAGGACTGGAAGGATAGTGCAATCCCAGTCTGCCATATTACATAAACAACTATAAAAGAAAAAGAAAAATTGTTTACATATTAGGTAGGTACCTAATAAAAACATAAAATGAAAATGAAATTAATCACATAAAAAACAAAAAATTAAGCATAAAATTAAAATAAATATTAATTCAAAAGAATTAAAAATAAAAAGACATTTTAGGATTGTCCATCAGGGAGGTCGCCTCATCATATGCATCCATCGCTCGTTTAGTGGGGAACTGAGCCACTCGGATGCAGCCACGACAATGATGTTGATTTCCGTGTCCTGCTCCAGAAGCTGGCTAGTCGGTGGCGAAGTAAGGCTGGGAATGAGTGCACCCTCCCTCGGTGAACATCGTGGAGGCATTGCAGAACCTCAGTAGTTGCATAAGTTGCCTGAATGCATTGTTGTAGAATACCCTCAGTTTGTCCCATTGCGCTGCTGGGTATTGCCTCCAAAGTTCAGATGTGTACAGGGCAGTGCGGTATGTCTTGAAGAGTAATTTTCTAACTTTTTTTTCTTTTAGATAAATTGGAGGAATATATATGATGGCTCCTTGTTGTGTTTGAAAGCGACGATAACTGATTTTTTAGAATTGTACAACAAGTTATGAGAGTTTGCGTACTCTTTGCATATTTGTACAGGTCGTCTCATCGCTTTAATCGAAGGTGCAAGCAGCACCATGTCATCAGCGTAATTAATGTTATTACTTCCTTGTCCGCAGATATGACAACCGATTTGTGTATCGTTCAACTCTTGTAAGAGGTCGTTGCCTTGCCTGACTCCGCTTTTAAGGAATAAAGGTCTTGAAGAAGCTCTTGCCCATTGAATGTGATTTTCCTGTTCTCCGTACCAAATAGCCAGCATATTGACCACTGCTGCTGGAACATCTCGCTTTATGAGTTTTTCGCTTAATAATAATAATAAATTTCTTAGACTATAAAAATAGTACCATTTGTTATTTTAGCTATTATACCTAGCACCCTCATTCAAAATTTTGACTTATTAGATTTGTCAAAGAATTTATATATCATGTTACGATACACAAATACGCCACTGCGCAAACTACAGATTCACTCCCGCGCCGCTAGCTTACCGGCGCGCTACGGGCGGCGGAACCCAAGCAAGCCACCGTCGACAGCGAGCCGCCAACCGCACTCTTCTCCAGCGCCTGGCTTGATCACCCGTGTTGTCGTAAACCGTTCCGCACAGTTCCGGAACATTCTGCAAGCCACGATGCAGCGTGTTTGGCATAGTGACTTGCGGGAACTCCAAGAATGGCTATATTCTTTCCCGTCACTGAATCTACAAGAGTTCAGCCCCCAGCTGTAAGTACCCAAGCTGCTTTCCCCCCTTATTTGCGTGTGTTCGCAGTAAATTCACCGCGGAGATAAATAGCCCTTCCAGAGAGATTATAGAGATAGATTCCTCCATTTTAGATATAACTGTTGTTGCTACCCTGAATAACTTTGTATGCATTATTGTGATATTGTATTTACGCAGGTGTTTTACCCAATATAACTGTCGTTTACCCTGATTACTGGTTTCACTGCCTTCTCCCAGCCCGTAGAAATTTGAGCTTTATTTCAGGAAAGACCCACACACGCCTCACAGATCCTACCACCCTGGTGGTGAGGGCCTCTCCCGCTCTGCTGACTAAAACCTGAGCTAGTCTGTCGGCAGAATGTAGGGACCCCCATTTAGGTCCGCTAACAATCAAAACACAAAAATCAGTCATTTTAAATACATGTAGAATTACGAAAGATTTTTTACATATTTATATTGAGGGATCAGTGGGATTTATCGGTCCGGCTAGGAGTTAGACCGAGCGAACCTTCTGGTAAGAAAATATCTGGAGTCGGTGAATTATTTTCCCATTTGGTCTCAGGTAGGTTGACATGTTGTTCTTGTATTATTTTGTATTTATTATACTTCTATAGTGCACTTGCGTGGGGTGGATTGACAAGATGATCATTTGTGGAAAAATGTGTGGAAGGGTTTAGTTATTCCCGTGGGGAAGATTTAACCCGAACATCCCGACCCGAACAAGTCCCACCCGGGCGTCGCGTGTTCGATTCGTTGGCTGGCTAAGTCCTCCATCACAACACAAGCAATATTTTCGGCATTCTGTGGTGGTAGTGGGAGATTTTCAAACATTGTTGGGTTATTCGTAACCCGGGAATGTTAGTCTTTCTTTAAAAAACAAAATTAAGTCGTAAGAAAATAAATAATTGGATAATTTGTAAAGCGTTATTTTTGTGAAAAATCACCTCAAGGGCGCTTTACAATTTATTATGAATTCTTGTTTTAAATTTAATTTTATTATTTACAAATAGATATAGAAACATACTTACCTCCAGGGTACCTAGCATGATCGATCGACATAGGTTTTATCGAAAATGTCGGTAACTTAACTGTCATCGCTCCCGAATACGACTGCAGACCGCTAACAAACAAATAACAGTTCACGTCAAATAAATTAGGAACCCTTAGTCATTGTGAACTGTTGTTTGTTTGTTAGCGGTCTGCAGTCGTGCTCGGGAGCAATGACAAGTTACCGATATTTTCGATAAAACCTATATCGATCGACCATGCTAGCTACCCTGGTCACTTCCGATAAACACACTTTATTAGAAAGTTTGTGCTTGGGGAAGATACGAATTTGTACGTGGAGGACATTATATTTAAAAAACTGGAAATTGCATGACTTAACCTTTTCTACCCTCATCACTGTTGGTTTTATATTTATAAAAATATTAATGCCAAAGTTGAGTAAAAGCTAAGCTGGAAGTTTTTTTTAACTTATGGATACGATTGTCTGAAAAGAAGAGTTTTAAGTTTAGCTCTAAATTCCCCTGAATCTGTGATCATTCTTAACTCTAGTGGCAGTCTATTCCAGGCTTTAGGTTCTGACACTCCGAAAGCACGCTCATCGAATTTAGTATCTGGTGTGTGCTTTGGTTCTTTCAACCTGCCGATAGCTGATGTTGCTGCTGACCTGAGGGTTGATTGTCGAGAATCGGAATTTTCTGGAATACACATTTTCGATAAGTAAGCCGGAGCCATTCTGTTAAGAGACTTGAGTACCATCCAGCAGAGCTTAAACTGGATTATTTTAGGGCACTTGATGCACAGGATGCTCAGAGATATGGGAATATTTAGATACGCCGGTGATAAGTCTTGCCACAGCGTTGAACACAGATTGTAATTTGTTGATTTGATATTTTGGAAGACTTGCATGTATTCCGTTGCAATAATCTAGACGTGAAACAACATGCGAATTGACCAGTAATTTAGTCGCCTCTGTTGTCAAGTTAAATTAATCATTGAAGAAGAAGACAATACTAATATCGAATCAAAACGGATCATATAACATGAAAAAAAGGTTACGGTTGCAACTGGGAAACAATCCCAGGATCTCAAGTCTTGCCGGGACTTATATTGATGGGAATAACCATTATATTGATGAGAATAACCTTCGAAAGTTATTAAAATAATTATTACAAAAAGAAATCATTTAGACTTTTGGAAAAAGTCGATGGGTGTCCCATACACATAAAAAAACGGATATATTAATCGGAGACACTATGTATTCGTTTGTATTTTTAAACTATTTAAAAAATATTGCATAAATGTGAAAAATTAGTTGAAGATGATAATATTGTTAATTTCTGTGACCTTGAAGTGATTTTCTACGAAAACGGCGCTATGTGTATACTCAGCCAAGTTTGAAATAATTCTAAATTTGAAATATCATATAGACAAAAAAAAATAAAAACAGAACCTAATAAAAAAGACTGTTGAGAAAACTTGGTTTTCTTTGCTTCACTTTTCTTTAATGTTTCTTTTTATAACTGTTATATTTTATCACGAAACCGTATATTTCCGCTTATTATTGAATTTGTGTAATAAACGACTTTTGGGTGTGAATTAAATAAATTTTAAAGGGCCATAGTCGAACACAATATTTCCCCTTAAAGGCTATAAATAATGCGACATTTTGCTAAATTTTATCGGAAAAACGTCCACCCTTCGGTATTTACTAGTATTTGTGTAGATTTTGTTAGTTTTTTTCGGTTTCATTGGGTTTAGGGGGTCTTTGAATGGAATGACTTCGCGTGAAAAAGCATTGAATTTTATGAATATGTTAATATTTGGCTGAATAAACTGAAGAATGAGCACAAATATTTTATATAAAATTGTTCTTTAATAAAAATATTGTAATTTCATTATTGACAGTAAGTTAGCGCAGTAAAATATTTTAGACCTTTGTATTTACCTCGCAGGAAAATAACTCGATAAAAATAAAAATAATTGTCGATAATTAGTCTTTGCTTCATTATCAAAAATATTTATCTTAATATATAAAACAAAATCGGGTTAGTTACAGCATTTATAACTCAAGAACGGCTGGGCCGATTTTTATGATCTTTGATTTGTTGGATTTGTCTCCGCCCCAAATAGCAGAATCACAACTATTAAAACATCGGAAAAATCCACGAAAAACAAATTTATGGAGAAAATTCCTTTCCTCATACATTTTGTATGGAACGAATTCTTCTGAAAGAGCTGCACGAATATTGTGGTAAGTATAATATTAAGTAGCGAGTGAATTCAAAAATTCAAAAACATCAAATGTCAATGCGCTGATTGTTTTGCTTTTGTTCTTAAACATATGATGCTGATCCTCTTTTTTACACACTAATGTCAACAGTCAAAAACGACACAAATGGTGAACGTATGTCTGCACCTCTCCAAAGGAAAAATACAATTTTTTTTTAATTGCCGGCAACCCGGGCGTTTATTGATATAACATTAATAAATCTCCCTCATACGTACAAAAGAAAATAAAACGCAATTCGCTTAAGTGGCAAGTAAGAAAATCACAAAAAATATAAATCCGTACACAATGCCATCTCTGATACCGACAAAAACAAAAACGGACAGTTGCGCATCGATAATTGCTTCATTGTGTAATTTTTAACTTAACAAAAAAACTGAATTTAATTCAGCTAATAATTTAATATTCTGAGGCGGCACGAAGTTCGCCAGCGCCGTTTACCCGATTTTTTACAAAAACGGCTCTTTATAAATCAGCCAAATATCATTATTATCCGCTAGTTGAAATTAAAATCTACGAAAACCATACTATATTACTACGCTGAAATATCCCCATAATAATAATTTTAGGGGTACATATTTCACAAAATAATTTGGGTTTCATTGTAAGGAATAGTATTTATTGAATTTTGTGAAGAAGCTAGCAGGAAAATAAATCCGTGACAGGTAGTAATCCGACGCTTTGCACAAATAGGCCATCATCAAAATAATCTCATAGGTGATTCTAAAACATGGTTTATCGCTCTTTTCTAAAACGTTTCCATCAACTTGCACGTTTTCACAGAATTCTAAATATGGTGAAGTGAGCACTTGTCCATTTTGAAAATGAGACAGAGGACGAAACATATAATTCTTGACGTTCATCTCGGGGAAGTAAATACAATTTACTTAATTTTTAATTTAATAAATAACAACAATCTTCTGTGTTCCCTAGCGGCACGTGTCATAAATTGACAAAACTGTGATGGTAACAAAATTAAGGATCAAAAACATTATTATTACTCATAAACTGTGCAGAAGATAGTAACAAAAACAAATAATTTTTTTGTTGTTGTTTGTTTTATTTCATAAAATTTTATTAGTTACAGATTTTTTGGTTTTTTTTTGGCTACCACACTAGGCATGCCCGTGTTGTGGTAGTCATACATTTAATATTTTAAATATGTAGGAATTAATAAATACTATTTTATTGAAACAGATAATTAAAAATACTAAATAAAAATTAAGAAATAAATAAAAGTAAGTGAAAGATAAAGAGAAAAAAAAATCATATTTTAAAGAAAAATAGAAATAAAAATGAAAATTTTAATTTTGAAATACATAAACTAATAATAAAGATTAAGTGTCAAGAACTCATGTGTTCTATACAAATATATAAATTAAAACAGAAAGGTATATAAATTAAAATTAGAATATAAATAAATTAAAATGGAAATAAAAATTTTGAAATGCAAAAATTAATAATTAAAGTGTAGTGTTAAGAGGTAATAGCACCGGTGAGAAATCTCGACGGTAGGTATTTTAAAAAATTCTCGCTATCGCACCGCGCTCAAAAAAGAACTAGCTATCGATGTGTTGGTGAGACCACGTGAGTGTTTGGCTTGTACACCCTCTCGCCCCCTCTGCGTCTCATGCCTACCGTCTTTCGCCTCATACCGCCATATCCAATATTCTGTTTAGATAAAGCATGTTTCGACTTATTTCGTCGCTAATGAAGTTTTTGAATCGGCCTTGCGGTGTGACAGAAAAAGGGCCCATTATTTTTAAACGCACGAGGTCTGCTATTGTCGGTTATTTATAAATATCGTCGATAGGTATTGTAACAATGTCTTCTGTTCACGCTTATTACCGACAAATTACGAATTATTTTACTAGAACTCTATGTAGGTTAGTAGTTTTAAAGTTTTCACTGTATTTGCGTTTATAAATATGCAGTCAAACCAACTACATCGAATTATTATATACATACATATGATTATTCTCTATGATACATTAGTTATTATTGAAAATTAGTATTAACCTCTCAGGCCTCGGGCCTGTTTTTCGAAAAGTCAAAATATTTCCGCTTTCCAATAAATTCCAAATAACTTTAATATTTGTGAACGCATCCGAAAACTAAAAACTGTTTTTGAAAGATGATGAAATACGCTTTCAAATTTTATAATTCGAAATAAACATATAATTTTGTTTTTATTTTATTAATAACTAGCAGACCCGGCCACACGTTGCTGTGGCTAACGAAACACAACGCCATTTACCCAACCTTTATAAAATCCATACCATCCGCTCGCCAGCTGCCCGCTGCGCGCTGCCCTTTGCCTAAATTGAATATTTGAATTTCTTGGCTTTTCTCTACTATAATAAGCATTTATTATACACATAAACCTTCCTCTTAAATCACTCTATCTATTGGTGAAAACCGCATGAAAATCTGTTGCGTAGTTTAAAAGATTTATGCGCACATACATTTTGAGCGACTTCATTTTATACTATGTAATGATGATGATACCACAAAACTTAAATTTCTACTCATATAATTTGGCACTTACCTATCTTATTAAAAAAAAAACTCAAAAATGCATATGCAACAAAAATGTATTTTTGACCGATTATCTCTATCTCTACATATTATAAAGTCCCCCGCGCCGTCTGTCTGTCTATTCGCGATAAATTCGAAAACTACTGAACGGATTTTCCTGCGGTTTTCACCAATATACAGAGTATTTCGTGAGGAAGGTTTAAGTATGCAATTTGTCAATGATTTGTGTAAATTGGTTGAAACATAACGATAATTGTTAGAAGTGTCGGAAATAAGTCCAGCCGCCTGGTAGCTTTCATCGAAAACGCTGCACAATCCTTTTGGGATATAACAAAACAATTAATGGTGGGATATTCCTCTTTTATAGATCTACAAAAAAGTCCGCGAAGGCATATATCTATCTTTTACGGATAGCTTACTATACACATTATATCTAAAATGCAATTGATAAGAATAATAAGATAAGAAGATAGAATGCGTATAGTAAAAGATAGATATATGCCATCGCGGACTTTTTTGTAGATCTATAAAAGAGGAATATCCCACCAAGCGTTGTTTTGTTATATCCCAAAAGGATTAGGCAGCGTTTTCGATGAAAGCTACCAGGCGGCTGGAATTTTTCCGACACTTCTAACAATTATCGTTATGTTTCAACCAATTTACACAAATCCTTGACAAATTACATACGTAAACCTTCCTCACGAAACACTCTATCTATTGGTGAAAACCGCATGAAAATCCGTTCAGTAGTTTTCGAGTTTATTGCGAACAGACAGACAGACAGACAGACAGACAGAAATACGGCGCGGGGGACTTTACTTTATAATATGTAGAGATAAAAAAGGTTTAAAAATAGCCCACCTTAAGTTTTTTTCTAATTAAAATTACGATAACGAAAAAGATAAAAGCACTTACATATTTTATTAGACAATTAAATCTAAATGGATTTATTGTGTTGTGTGTATCATACGTGTGAGTTGACATGTTTGTAAATAATAATGTTTAAAATGTTAGATATATCGCTTGCTGAGGTTTGATTTGTACTCCTGTATTTTTGAGTTTCTTTAAGCAGTAAATACAAAAAAGGATGTGTTAGTTCGTTCAAAATTCAATAAAAAATGTTGGTCTTTTACCTATAGATAGATTTACCTACACATTTTTTTTAAATATTTATTACAGTCAGTTTGAAATAAAGGAAACAAATATATAATTTTTTTAAACTTCAAAACTTTTTATTTTTATTTTCAACTTTATAAAACCTTAAATTGTAATATTTAATTACATGAAGACAATATTAGCGAAACTTCAACCCAAGGCTTCAGGCCCAACTTCATAGTACAAAAAAAAGTGCAAAAATCACTTACTTCGCAATTTTTGCAATAAAATAAAAGCACTTAGAAAAAAAACCAACAACGCTAAAGGCTTTGTACCAGTTCACATAAGGAAAAAGGTTGAAGCAAACGTTTTACGTATGAGAAAAGCTATAGTTTGAGCAGTAAATTACAGAAAAGAGCAAGAAAACACGGCACAAAGTGATAAAGTAAAAAATCTGAAAATGGACAAAAAAATGCCGCAAACCATGTTTTTGGTGATCATACAAAATGTTCGTCATACTATTGCAAGTCGGAGAAGTATACTAATGATCCAAATTTAGTAAGCGATATTCAAGATTGTGGAACAGGACTGATATTCAACAATTATTGTCGTCTCTAATAGCAAATGCAGAAAGTCTTATTATTAACGTGACAAATAACACTGTGGAGCAATTCAACAACGTTATAGCCAAATTTATAGGCGGAAAAAGAGCAAATTTTACAAAAATGGGATAACTTCAGCAGTTGAGCTTCTTGAGCAGTAACTTCGTGGAATAGTGAAATGACAACCCATTCACGAATACAAAAAAAATCCAAGGCCACAGTCCTGGCAACTACACAAAGCATTTTATTGAAAGAAAACGACGTTCGAAGGAGACAATACAGAGGTGTCGAAAAATAAAACTAAGGTATTACGAAAACACGACAGAAAAGAGAAAAAAAGTTACAGGGCCTGATGAAAATTATGGTCAATTGGAATTAGATCCAGATATGCCAGCTGAATTATTTGAAACGATAAAGAGGAATTTTTCAAAGAATTATCTCCATCGAATAAGGATGAACTCGAAAGGAATACGGTGGGCCAAAGCAATAATAATTTGTGGACAATTGAAAGGCGTAAGCGGCTTACAGCTTCTAACTTTGGACAAAAATATGTAAGCTACGGCCAAAAACTTCAGTTGCGAGAGTATTAAACTCGCTACTGTACTCGCCATTTAAAGGAAATATGGCCACAAATTATGGGAAAGAAAATGAAAACCAAGCAATTGAGCAATTTACAAAAGAAACAAAATTAGAGGTATTCGCCTGTGGACTATTTATCGATGAAAACAAAAACTTTTTAGCGGCAAGTCCGGATGGCCTTTTTGGCAAGGATTCTATAATTGAAGTGAAATGCCCATATAGTATAGTAAATATGTCACCAGAAGAAGGATTTGAACAAAAAAAATTGATAACTGTAAAATTGAAGACAATGCTTCAACATTAAAACGGAATCACAATTACTTCTACCAAGTACAAGGCCAGTTACACATTACTCGTCGTAAATACTGTTATTTTGTCGTGTGGAGTCCTAAAGGTTTGCCGTATGAAAAAATTGAAAGGGACGATTCAATCTGGCAAAAAATTGAACCACTGTTAGAAAAACTTCTACCACCAATGCCTTTTACCAGAAACAACTGACGGTCGCATATCAAGAAATTTACCGGCGAGAGAAAGATCTAAATCATAAATTGTTTAAAATTCATTGTATAGTGGTAAAAAATTTTGTACAATAAAGTGTTTACAAACAAAAAATTTCAATTAATCACTGAAGGCAATGTAAGCGACTCTCAACTAAAAATTTGAAACAGATTTTTTTTTAAAACATAAACCTCACATTGGAGGCACCGAGGAAAAATAATCGCTCAGGGACTTTGTTGGAGAAGTTGTTGGACATCATTGGAGAAGCTGTGTGGAGGGTATTTTTAGGATAAGGAAGGAAAGGAAGTTTTGGGTAGGGAAAAGGTAGGTAAAAGTATGAAATGATGGTGGAGAGTCCAGCTGTAGAGATCAAAAGATCTTCCTCTTCCAGTTTCTCCCAATCCGGCCCGCCACGCAGTAAGTGGACAAAATTATCCGCCACCAAAACCCATGCAGACCTCATCCGTGAACCCGGGAACCCAGGCTCTGTCACCAAACATAGAGGACCACTTGCGGTGACCAAGTGGCGGGGGTGTTGGTTATCCAATAAATGGTTCCCGGGGCGATGGTACCTAAAACGCCTCCCAAATTGAAAATTTATTATAGTACTTGACATAAAAAAATTTAATTTTGCACAATTTTAGTATGAAAGCTCGGTCAGTATTGGTATACCGCGATGAGTCACTAAACAGAAAAAAAACGAATAAAAAATATCGATTACTCGGGCAAGGACAACACTAGTCTACCGATAAAATTCTTTACATCACTACTTCGCATTATATGTATGTATTTGTCAAAACCCACGTTCCCCGGCCCCCCTCAGGAGAAATGAGCGAAAGGGACACCTGCACGTCGGGCCGAAAATACCTAAATAAAATCTTCGAAATCGATGTTTTGTATTCCCCATTTTTCTTCTCCAAAACTGGACGGATTTAAAAATTTTTTTTCACTAACTGTATTAAAAGAAAATATTCTATGTCGGTACGTTTTGCTTTTTTTCAAAATACATTGTTTAGTTTGTATACTGAACGTTTTTTGACGGCGTTTAAATTAGGCAATTTTATTCATTTTTGGAAGGTCGTAACTTCTATGAGAAGTAAATTATCAAAAAAAACAAAACGTACCGACACGCTAGTGGTCAATATCTATATTATGTAAAAAAAATTTTGCTCTAGGGTCAAAATCCAGAGAGATAAACGGGGAATACGTTTGTATAGAAAAGCGCAGCTAGTATTTCCTCTTAAGAACTCATGTATTCTTTGAAGTACGCTCGTCCCCTTTCGAAAATCCAATGTTGTACCCGTGCTATATAAAGAGACTTAGAATTACTTGACTTTATGTCAGTACTCAGAGCATTATATATTTTAGAAGCGATGAACCAGAATTGTCGTTGACCGAATGAGGTATTAGTTTTTGGGACCACGCAACCCAGGTTTGATGAAAAGCGGGTGTGTGCTTGATGTTGTGGAGCGATTAGTAGGTTATTTTTTCGTTTATAACAAATGCATGTTGTAGTAAGACCCTGATTTTGGCAAAGAGTTCATTTGAGGGATGGGTTGGTTGACATTTAAATATAATTCTCAGAATTAGTTTTTGAACTATAATAATTGGTCTAATAATGGATTCAACACAACCACCCCATCCCACTTAACCGTATGTTGCTATGGATTGGAAAAGGGTAAAGTATACGCTTCTTAGAGTCTGTAATTCTAAGTTGAACTAAGGGAGCAGAATATTTGGCAGGGTTTACGGAGTTTTTTTACTGTGTCACCGATGTGAGCTTCTCAACGTAGTTGGTTGTCTATGAATATTCCCAAATATTTAACTACTTTGGATTATTTGAGGGTCGAACGCGTACAATTAATATTAGATGTGGTTTCTGGAGTGTCTAAGTTGAGTGGACACGAGTGAATCATTGGTTTGGGGTAGTTGTTGGGTAAATTGTGTTTGCGTATGGAAAATGTCATATATTGTGTTTTGTCGATGTTAAGTGTAAGGAGATTAGTGTCAAGCCAATGCTTTACTTTTATTAGACCATCTAATAGTTTTGTTTATAACTGATTTTCATGTTTCATCTTCGAATACTAAGACCGTGTCATCGGCAAATGATAATATCTTTCCACCAATATTCATGGCACACAGTGAGTTAATGTATATAGGAAATAAAATTGGTCCTATTATGCTGCCTTGGGGTACACTACAGGACACAGATAGTTTATTGCTTATCTGTATTTTGTCAGATTGGATGAGAGTTTGTTGTTAGATAGTTTTGTTTTGTTTTCGGTTTGTTAGATAGTTTTCAAATCATGTGTGGGCTACTCCAGTTATTTCAACCTGCTGCAGTTTTTTAAGCAGTAAGAGATGTGAGACCGTATCAAATGCTTTTGCGAGATCGAGAAAAACAGCAAGTGGTTTGCGACCAATGTCAAGATTATGGGAAACGATATTTGTGAGATTATTCGATCGATTATTGTTAATGTTCACGAACGGTTGATTTAGAAATATAAAACTAAGAATCGCAATGCTCTACAGAGTGTCCCGTAAGCCATAGATCATCCAAAATGACGAAATAAATTTGTTGTGGTTCAATTATCAATTTCTGTATTTTTGTTCTGGCATTCCTCTCTCTTAAAGAGTGTAGGAATAATTTACGTAATTATCAACCCGTGTTCAAGTATACTCTTGCTAAAGAATTAAGAGAACCCAGAAATCTGTAAAAATCCTTGAAGTGTACAAAGCAAAGCCCATCTTTCTCAATAAAGTGCTACACGCTACCTCGATATGAGCCTTAAATGGCAGCCTACTATCAAACATGATTCTAATATTCTTCACGGTGTAGATAAGTTTTAAACTTCGGGTATCCATTGTACGTATTAAGGAATTAAAAAATTAGACATTTAGATACATTGAACTCACTCCGATTAATTTTACTTTAGTCAACAATTCTACCAATATTTGACTGGATTTGATTGTAGACTTCTAAAGTTAGAGCTTCTAAGAATAGTTTTAAGTCATCAACAAAGAGAAGAAACGTAAAGTGCAGAATTACTTCTGAAACATTGTTAATTAAAATGAAGAAAAGAGGAGTGGGCCTAAATTAGTGCTTTGGAGTACTCCTGAATGCACAAAAACGAAGAAAATATTATAAACTGTCTGCAAGATAGCTAGCAAAACAACTCCTGCAAAAATCCTCAGTATGGGCTAGACGGAAGGAAAAAGGAAGTTAATCGTAGCGTAAAGTACATCGGATACATCATCACAGACGAGCTGAAAGACATCGAAGATGTGGATAGATTATCACATGTGGGTAGATTATACAGCATCCCAATAGTATAAGCTAAAAGTCGCCGACAATAATGCTTATCGCCAACTTTTCCACCTACCGAGATACTACAGCGCGGAGGGACTACCGGAGGGTCGAGTGCACACTTTCAGAGAAAATCTCCACCACCTCCAGACTATTCCAATCGATGAATGCAATCATCACTGCTACGATTAGCTGGATGGAGTCCCCCTCGATGGCTCTCTGGAGATGGGAGACGGTCAAATATCCTCCACAGAGGGTCAAATATCCCCCATTACATGAATAATCTTTCAATAGGCTTTTATCTTATGATTTTCTTATGTAATTAGTAAACACCAATAGATTGGTTTCCGTAGATCGACCTTTTCTTAATACATTCATGCTCTTCCAAAATTAAGAACGGCTGGTATTGTGTATTTGTGAAGAATCGATTTGAACAATTTGGTTGAGACGGGTAATGAAAGGAGAAGTATAAGGGAATGTTATAGCGCGAGCAAAATGAAAATAATAGGTAAAATTAATTTAACCACCACGAGATTTCGCACTCAGAATGTGATTCAACGAACTTCTGTAACTATAGTAACCAGCAGAATATACATCAGCAAGCACGTCTCTATTTAAATTTAATTGACGACACAGGTCCTTTTCATAAATTTATTTTAGTTGGAATCAGTATTGCAATTCATATATTATGTTGAGTACGTTTTAATCAGGTAAGATTAATTTGCTTTATCGTTATTAAAATAGGGTTTTATTATCGTTTGAGATCCTGTATTTTCGTACAAAACAAAGGGGCTTTGATTGTAAACAATGTGATGTATTATATCGTAGACATTTCAATCCTGAACATTTCCATTCTTCAATGAGTATCTTAAATAAGGTTAATTTATTATTCATTACTAGATAGGGATACTTGAAACAAACAGAATCCTTAAAGAATACGTAATACCGAAACTTGCAGAAAAAAGATTTGTATTTTATCACTTACACTGATTTGAATAATAAGTTTTGGATTGATGTTTTTTGAAACTTAGTAAACATTTTTTTAAATCTTGCGTAGATCCGTAAAAAACCATAGTAAAATTTAAAAAATTATATTAAAATTTAAAAATAGGTGCATCGTATGGGCCGAGAATCAAACCCCCTATGGAAGTGTTAACCTTACCAAATCAACATTTTCATATGCGTCACGGGAGTTAAATGATAAGATGGATTAATTTGACAGATCCACTTTTTATTGTATTAGTCAAACAAAATTGCGATAATTGTGTCATTCAACCAAATCGACCAAAGTCATTCTCGTCCAAAGTGTCCTGGACCAGGACACCAGGGCACTTTGGACGAGAATGACTTTGGTGGTAGAAATTGAAATTAAAGTATTGCTTGCCCGGTGACCAGCATTCAAAATTGCTAGTACTTAAAATATATTGTACATTAAACACTACCTTACCATACCCCCTTAAACTGCATATGCTGACCAATACACAGCAGTAGGTGTTTTTGGGAGGTGGGTATGGGTACCGCCGCCCCGGGAATCATTTATTGGATAACCAACACCTCTGCCATAGGTCACCCAAAATGGTTTGCTACGTTTGGTGACTTAGCAGGGGTGCCCAGATTCATGGGGTAAGGTTTATCTAGTCTTGTCGGTGGATGCATTTGCCCTGTTATACCGCGTAGCACGCCAGATTCCAAGAAATTGGTTGAGGGAGATCTTTTGACCTCTCCAGTCGGACTCTCTCGACCCTTCTTAATCACCCTTCATTCCTTTTTCCTTCCCAGAACATCCTATCCTTCCCTTCCTTAAAAAGACCCTCCACACAGCTTTCTTGATGATTTCAAGATGAAATAAGCTCTGAGGGAAATTATTTTCCTCAGGGCCTCCTGAGTGGAGCTAATGTAAAACAATGGACAGAAAATCTAATAATAATAATAAGAATTATGTATTTTGGACAGAAAAAGCTGTTCAAATTTCACAGTCGTTGATTATTTGGTCTTTATGTTATTACTTGTTCAACCGAGTTCTTGTCTGCGGAACTATTTATTTCTTGCTACATATTGACTCCTTCCTCTCCTCAAAAATCCCTCCAAACAGCATCCCCAAGGGAACACACCTGACGGAATTTACTTTCCTCAAGAATCCCGGTGCGGAGGTGTTAAAAATAAAAATATCGAAGAAAGCAAACATTTTACTTCGTATAAACGAAAAAAGTTCTTTCTTTAAAACCACTTTATTTAATTTATACACGTCGATAGGTTTCAGTTAATTTCAACCATCATCAGGACAAAAAACATACATTATAAACCAAATTACTGTACAGAGGAAGATTATATGGCAGAAAAAGAGAAAGCATAAAATAGAGGGATGGAGTATCGGAGACCGGCTGGTAGAAGGGTTGGTAGAGAGATTGGGGAAGGGTTGGGGTTACACGGGGAGAAGGTTAAAAATTTTAAACTGAAACCGGTCCACGTATCAAAAATAAAGTGGTTTTAACGGGGACCCTTCAAACATTAAAAAACTAAATGGTTCTTATTATTTATATAATTATTATAAGTAATAAATATTAGCCTAAAACACTCATCTACATTTAAAAACTCTCCTGAGAAAATATACGTACTGCCGATGGGACTCGAACCCGCGCATAGGTCAATATCAGAAGGACGCGGGTTCGAATCCCGTCGGCGGAACGTATCTTTTATCGGGAGATTTTACCATTGTAGATGAGTGTTTCAGGCTAATAATTATTACTTATAATAATCGTTAAATAGTTCTTACCGACCATTGGATGATAATGTTTCGTTTTATAAATTTTGAAATTTTCAGTTTCAATTTTGAAAATTTATTTTCAATGTTGAAAATTTCGGTTTAAATTTGGGAGGCGGGCAGGGTACCGCCACCACGGGTACCATTACCCCAATAACCAACACCTCTGCCACAGGAAGATCGTAACCTTCGGTGACTTAGCAGGGGTGCCCGGGTTCATGGGATGAGGGTTTTTCCGGGTCTTGACGGTGAATGCATCTATCCACCAGCTGCATGGCAAGCCGGATCGGGAGATAATGGTTGAGGGAATTCTTTTGACTACTCCAACCGTACTCTCTCGGAACATCGCATTTGCACCGCGGTGGGAGCATGGCTTCATGACGTCAGTCACTCCTAGACACACTGACCCCAGATTCCTACTCACCCCTTTTCTTTCCCAAAACTTCCTCACCTTCCTTTCCTAAAAAGACCCTCAACACAGCATCCTCGAAAATGACATACGCCCTGAAGGGAATTACTTTCCTCGGGGCCTCCTGTGCGAAGATATTTTAAAAAAATCTTTCCCTTTCGCTTACACTCATTGTTAAATCTTTAACTGCGCGAAAATGAATCGTAGTATGTTCAGGCCGGCCTTAAAGATTGGCGTGTATATATATAGAATTGTTACCCTAATAATATAATAATTTAATTCCTCCTCGTTGAAAATACTCTCAGACGTTCTGCCATCCACGTTCAAGACATAAACGGTTTATGGTAATCAGACGTGTTCACATAATATTTGGATTTGGGTTAATTTTAACTGCAGCGCAATTAGCCTCACCACGGGGGTTGAAATTACCCGTCGCTCGAGAATAACTACCCACTACCCCCGTCCAACTTTACTCAAGGTATCTTCGTCTCATCACAAAGGACCACTCAAGCTGCGTAAGATAAGACCTATTCGTTGGTTTAACCAATAACAATATTAAGCAATAGCCTTAAAATAAGCACTCCGCGAGATATTAATATTAATAATTCTGTATGTCCACGAGAAGTACCGAATACCATAGAAGATAAATATTTATTTGACAAATTACTACCACGCTATTTCATTAACATTTATCTATTTAACTCAATTCCATTTATTACATCAAAAAGATTACAAAATTATTCATTTTGTAGCTCCTTTAAATAATTTTGAGAAAATGAATTATTACATAAATGGGAACGTTTTTAGATTTTCATGACAGAAAGCATTTTCGTTATTTGTTTTTGGAGTGTTATGCAGTGTTGCACAACCTCCTTCTTTAGCCAATGTTTCGGACAGCATTGCGTGTACATCGGTGATCTGCCAAATCTGCCCTCATGATGGACACAGCAACGCTGTCCGAAACTTTGACTTAAGGAGGAGGTAGCGCAACACGGCATAACACCCTAAAAACAAATAACAAAAATATTACATAAATGTAAAACTATGGAAGAAGAAAATCACACTACTAAATTGAAACCAAACATAAAACAGATCACACAGGAAAATAAAAAAAATAGTGTGTAATTCACAAGCGGTACAAGTGAAACCTCAAGAAAACTAAAGTAGACAAGAGAAAGTTTGAAAAGAACCCAGTTACGAAGCACTTTTTTTTCATTGCGAAGGATGATTTTTTTCATATTTTTGTCGTCGAATTCCAGTGCACCTCTTCCTAAACATTTGGTCATCTTATTAGTACTTGTATTTTCATCTTCGGAGTCGCTAGATGTCGCTTTCTCTTGTGTTTTCTTTTGCCTGTTCATTTTGGAGTGGTGTGAAGTTTGATTTTTGTTTCACAAAAATCATTTTTTTATTAGGCGCCTTATACCACTACCCCAAAAGGACTTGGCTTGTTGGACTCTGGATTTATCGTATTATATTGGAACGGACTATCCGTGAATTAAATATATATTTTATTGCTATCTCATTCTCTCGCAGGCTAAATCCTATAGATGTACGTGATTTTTAGTATCGCTCGTTTCCGTTTCATCGAGTTTCAAATCAAAATGGTGCTAAAGACGTTTTCACTTCAAAAGGTAACGTAAACAACTAGGACTCGAATTCAGGATCTCTTGTCTTACCGAATGATAGCTCCTTAAGAGCGTTTAACCAGCCAGCGGACGAAAATCCACATTTCGTCGAAAGTTGTTCTTCCAATCGTGCAGGGCGGTTACAATGAGAAAGATTAATTATTCTCCGTACCAGCTTTTTTAAATTATAACTCAATATCGAATTTATTTCAATCCAAATTAGCTTTAATTTATACCTTCATCCAAAAATGCTGAAAGGCGTGATGATAAAACTATTAAAGTAGTGTAGTTTTTGTAGTTATTTTTTGATTGTAAGTATTTATCATTTTTTAATAATGTCTAAATTTAATAAGAATGTTAAAAAAAATCTGAAATATATTAGTTTTAAGTGCGCAAATAAATACACAAATGGAGCAATTTTCGTCAAGAAACACATGTACGTACATATTTTTTAATGATTTTATTGAAACTAAAATTAAAATTCTAATACATAACTCTGCTAGATAATGTATTGATTTATTTTACTGCATGATTACATTATTTGAAATGGGTGTGGTATAATACAAAAACTTTTTTGAAAATTTAACAAATCTGCCAACGACCTATGGAATAACCTTATTATACTAAAAATTTAAAAAAATTCTAAAAATTTATTACATAACTATGCTAGATAAAAGAACAATCTTTCGAAATCCATTTATAATTTTTTGTGAAAAAGAGTCAATACGTCTAAAAACTTTTTTGAAAATGACGTATTTCCGGCTTTCTCTGGTAATGCCCTCTTAACCAACACAACCGCTGGGTTATATATTTTTCTGTAATTTTTGTCGATATCGTATTATCCTAAACAAATTTTCCCGTATTTTGGCAGCTATCTTTTCGAATGATCACAAAGTTCAATTTTTTATAAGAACAACTCTCATTTTATAACTTTTGAAGGTTTTTCTCATCAGTATAATACATTGAGATATAAAAGTAGAGCCTTCAAAAGTTATTCACTTTTCAGGTATTAACATTTTATACTGATATTTACCGGGTATTATTCAATAAATAAATAGATTTCCAAACCTTTAACCAGCAATTAATTTGCGAAATTCGAGAATACTGGTAAGCAAATCTCCAGAGAAAATCTTTTCAAGGAACCGAAAAAAGTAAATAAACATGATTGAAATTGGAGTTTTAGAATTTTAAATCTTTAGACTCGCAAAAACTTGTTTTGTTCAGTAAAGATTCTTTATATTTCTGAATAGACGTTTATCCAGTTATTTGACTGAATTTACACCATTTGTGCAAAATATCTGCTTCCGTCCTGAAATCAAAAGAGTAGGTACATATCTAAACACAAGACGTTGTTAAAGTGAATACAATGCATGCTTTCCGTGTTCACTATACCCAATATTGGCCGTGGCGTATATTTTCACATATAATGTTTATATTTATTTTTAATTTTATAATTTTACTTATCTTCCATTAAAAGCATTTGCTTGTTGATGGAAGAAGAGTTTACATTTTGTATATGTACAATATAAACAGTCGGACGTTTCACATAATATAGGTACAGTTAATAGACAGATAATGTTTCGTGACATGCACGGGGTCAGAATGACCTTGCGGCCACTCCTTGCTATTTAAAACGCTTATGGACTTCGATACGAATTATGCCGGACCACCAAACAAGATACGGTACACACAATTAAGTAATACTCACTGATGTTTCTCTTGGCTTGATCTCCATTCGGTGACGGTCACGGGTGTATCCCAAAGCGTACGATAAGATTGTTTTGGTCGGTTATTAAAACCACGATAAAGTTGAGTCATGAGCGGTTCACATAAAGCATTCGATGAACGACGGCGTTATAATGCTTCATATTACGCACTTCCGATTGATAGATAACATTTCAACGTAGAGCGAAATGTCACGTTACGATGTGTTACGATGGTTGTTGACAGACTGGCGATATTGCGGAACTTGACTAATGTCCACCGTGTAGGTAGTTACATTTAATGTGCGGAAGTCCAAAATCTGGATTCCTCCGATCTGCTGGCTGATTGGAACACAAATACGAATGAAATCCATCAGCGTTATGAAACAGATAATACACAGTAAATATACAGTTAAATCACATTGCACTCAAGTCCCTTTAACTGAAAACATGAACATCCATGTAAGAAGTAAAACAGGCATAATTTTTAGTGCGACATTCAACAGTCAACCCTGAGGTCAGCAGCGTCATCAGCTATCGGAAGGTTAAATGAACCAAAGCGCACACCAGATACTAAGTTCGGTGAGCGCGCTTTCGGAGTGTCAGGACCTAAAGCCTGGAACGGACTGCCACATGACTTAAGAATGATCACAGACGCGGCGGAATTTAGAGCTAGACTTAAAACTCACCTTTTCAGACAGTCGTATCCATAAACTCAAAATCTTTCACCTTCACTTTCAATGCCCGCGACACCGTAAATAACTAACCTTGAAAAACATAGAAAAAAAAATAATAATGTAAGCGTTTGTGAAGATCATTTCATGAACATTCTCCAGCCCTAAAGATTCCGAAATTCTCCAGTATTTAAAAATAAATTTCAACTATACTTTTGCCACTAATCTCCAATAGTCCTAAATTCTCCAGTATTTTAAAATAAATACCTCTACTTTTGCCACTAATCTATTCACAAATGTAATAGGTACTAACAGCGATGAGGGTAGCAAATAATGTAAAATCACGCAATGTCCAGTGTGTATAACTGTAATGTCCTAGTATCTTCTCCAAGCATAAACTTATAATTAAAGTGTGTTTATCGGAAGTGACCTGCCAGGTAAGTATGTTTCTGTATCCATTTGTAAATAGTAAAATCAGTTAGAACCTAAGCATTCCTAATAAATTGTACAGCGCCCTTGAGGTGATTTTTCACAAAAACGGCGCTTTATAAATTATCCAATTATTATTATTATTATTATTATTCACGTGAAGATTGGGGAAGCAGCATTTTTCCCGTTGATGATTTCTCTAAAATACTTTTTGATGTTCAACAATAATTGTACTTTGTCATTAATGCTTCTGATTTTTACCGGTAGGTTATTAAAGAAGTATTTTCCTTGGTGTGTATGATGGTGTTGGGCAAAAGAAGTTTTTAGTTTGGGGCATCCAAATACATGTTCAAGTCTGGTACGATTTTCAGTTATGAACGAGTATACCTAACAAGCCGATATTTATTTATTTTTTTTACATTACTTCCACACAGGAAATGTTTCTTTAGGGATACAGTGTGGAGGTTCTTTTTAAGAAAGAAGAGGAAGTTCTGGGAAGGTAAAGGGTGTTAGGGGTGGGTAGGAATCTGGGGGTCAGTAAGTCCAGGAGTGACGGACGTATGAATCGATCCCTCCAACTGCAGTGCAAGGCGATGTTCCGAGAGAGTGCGACTGGAGAAGTCAATTGGACTTCACCATTTTCTCCCGCTCTGGCCTTCCATGCAGCTGGTAGGCAGACACATCCACCGCCAAGACCCGGACAAAACTCACCCCATGTACACGGGCACCCCTATTATGTCACCAAATGTAGCAAACCACTTGGGGTGACCTTGGCAGAGGTGTTGGTTATCCAATAAATGGTTCCGGGGCGGTGGTACTTCGACCTTTTTTTTTTTACATGAGCTCCACACAGGAGGCCCTGAGGAAAATAATTTCCCTCAGGGCCTATATCATCTTTGGGGATGCTGTGTGGAGGGTTTTTTTTTAAGGAAAGGAAGGAGAGGAGAGTTCTGGGAAGGAAAAGGGTTTAAGGGGTGGGTAGGAATCTGGGGTTCAGTATGTCCTGGTCATCCGCCTCCAAGACCTAGACAAACCTCACCACCATGAACCCGGGCACCCCTGCTAAATCACCAAACGTAGCGAACCACTTGGGGTGACCTATGGCAGAGGTGTTGGTTATCCAATAAAGGTTCCCGGGGCGGCGGTACCCATTCCCGCCTCCCGCCGACCTGCCTCCCAAATTGATTTCTAAATACCATGATGCATATATTATATGTATTCAATCTAAATACCATGCTGTATATATTATATGTATTCAATTTAGTTAAATAACTACAAAAAATATTTTAATTTTATTTATCTGCTTATCATCAAACTTTGGAACTTTGAAAACATTTTATCCAAGCATGTAGAAAACTCAAAAACAGATATTCCATATCGTAATTTAGACAAAAACAAATACCTGAAACCATGGATCACACCGGGTTTATTAAATTCAATCAAAGAAAAAAGTAAGCTATACAAAAAAACAATAAAATTCCCAAACGACAAAAAAATAGAATTTAATTATAAAAAATATAAAAATAAATTGACACTCATAATAAAAATTAGTTAAGATGAATATTACAAACATAAAATAATAAATTCTGAAAAAAATCCAAAAATAATCTGGCAAACAATTAACTGTGCAATAGATAACAATAAACAAAGACATTTAATCAAGGTAATTGTAGACGAAAATGACGTAAAAATAAATGCAGAGGAAAACCCTAAAAAATGTGCTGATATTTTCAACTCCTTCTTCGCGAAAGTCGGACAAAACCTCGCTAAAAAAATTAATGTAACCAAGGGAGCGACAACTCAACCAATTATTGAAGATATACAAAGTGTAAACTCACTATCCCATTTTAAAATGATCAAGGAAGTAGATATTCTAAACATTATTGAAAATATGAAAGGAGGGTCGTCACCGGGTTTTGAAAACACAACTGCAAATATGTTAAAATCTATTAGAAGCCACGTGATAAAACCATTAACTCACCTAATTAATTTAAGTTTAAGAAATGGAATATTTCCGTCTAATTATAAGAGGACAATTATCTCACCTATATTCAAAAGTGGAAACGCAGAAAATGTAACTAACTATCGACCAATTTCCCTCATTTCAAATATTGGCAAAATATTTGAAAAAATCGTAAAATCTCAACTAATGGAATTTATTGATAATAACAAAATACTTCACGACAATCAATACGGATTCCGAAAAGCGCACAGCACACAAGACGCGATTGCAAATGTCACATCACGCATATATAAAAACCTTGATATGAAAAAAAAAGTGTATAGGTATTTTTATAGATCTGAGAAAAGCGTTGATAGCATATCCCATAAAAAACTAATGAAAAAATTAGATAATTTGAACATTAATGAAAACGTAGCAAATTGGATAAAAAGCTACCTAAAAAATCGCCCTCAATGTGTCAAAATAAATAACATTTATAGGGACGAAGAGACATCTGAATATGGAATTCTACAAGGTACTGTGCTAGGTCCCATATTATTCATCTTATATGTAAACGGGATATTCTCACAGTCACTTCATGGTAGTATAACCTCTTATGCCGACGACACAGTACTTATTGAAAGTGGAATCACATGGCAAGTAGTAAAACAAAAAGCAACAGAAGACATAAACATACTGAAACACTGGTTTGATATAAATCTACTATCTCTTAATTAATAGTGAAAAAAACTCACGTCATTCCATTTGCAATAAAATCAAATGATGTTCCGGTAAATTTTGATATAATTATACATGACAATTCTAAAGATCACAAAAAAAATAACTGTGAAATAAACTGTTCCACATTAAAAATTTCGAATAAAATTTAATACTTAAGAATAACAATAGACAAAAACCTGAACTGGAAAGATCAAATCAACCTTACCATTAATAAAATAAGGAAATTAATTCACATATTTTAAAAAATCCGAAACTTTCTCTCATTAGAAAATCTAACATCAGTCTATCATGCTATAGTACAGTCAAATCTCCAATACGCTGTAGTAAGCTGGGGAGCTGCATACAAAACAAATCTACTCCCTGTTGAAATTGTGCAACGTCTAATAATAAAAATTATATTGAAAAAAAGAAGAGATTATCCGACTCACCTTATTTTTGAAGAATTTAAAGTATTAAAATTTAATGATCTAGTTCGAAAAAATATAATAATCCAAATAATAAAAGAAAAACAAAATCATAGATTTTTAACTGAAAGTCGTACTCGTCAAAAACATACATTTCCAACACAAAAATGCAACACCTCATTTGCACAACATCATTATACATATCTAGGAAAAAAATACTTTAATAGCCTACCTGAAAAAATAAGAAAAATCGAAGACGATAAATGCCTCCTAAAAGCAATCAAAGAGCAATTTAAAGTAAAAATACCAAATTGATAAAATTTATCATCATAACTTATATAACTTGTAAATTTGCTTTTTATTAAGAATCTACCACAAGTAAATTATAAGATACAAAATATATTTTGTTAATATATTTTAAATATTTTCTAATCCCATAATCGTCCCTCTTCTAATCACAAGCGTCTGCTTCTATAGAAGAGAAATACCATAAAAAAAATAATAAAAAAAAAATCATCATCATCTCTACCATCATCAATATCTTCATCATCACCGTCATCATCACTACCATCATCATCAGCCTGAGTACTTGGATAAATTCCACTTATCGGCTGTAATATAATGTAATTAATGTAATGGTCTCGTTAGAAATCGTTGTGTCTCCCCCCAACTTACTTACTTACCATATGTCGTCGCGAATCTCTGAAACATTGTCACGATTATATTGCTATTGTCACGATAATATTTTTATATTTTCCACAACAGGGTGACGTAATGGGATGGGATGGGGCGGGATGGGATGGGGCGGGATGGGATGGGGTGGGATGGGTACCGGATTTTTTAGACTATTTTTTTTTTTTAATGCCCACGTCCTCACTATACCATCTCACCGCCCCCTAGTTTTCCTCAACGCCCCCTAGATTTCTCTGAGTCTTCTACCGGCCCCCTGAAAATCTCAAACGCCCAAAAGCAGGGCGTTGTCGCCCACGTTGAAAACCTAAAACAACACGCTTTATATTAAAATCTAAAAATTAACCCCAGAAAAATTAATATATGTGTACATTTTAATTTTCATAGGTGAAACCAAAGTTTCCGAATGTAATTTGATGAAAAAAATATTAAACTTCATATTTTTTTTTACAAGAAACGAAAGAAAAATGTTTTTTTTATTAATTTTTAATTTTATTTCCTTTCGATATATTTTATTTTAATTTTTTTTTATTTATTTATTAATTTTCAACGCCCTAATGGGCTTTTACATGACATGTTTATAATACAGAGACAGTTTTTAAATAAAAAAAGATAAACTATAAAAAGATAACCAGTAAACATCATATGAGAGGTAGGTATATAGATAAATTTAAGGAAAGATAGTGCATTACAATAAAAGAGAATGTACAATAGTAGGTATGTTAGTAATTACAAAAATTACAGGTGACTGATTAAATGTGATGAATAATACATGACAAAATGCAAGATACATAAAAGGAAAACGGTAACAAGTTTTTACATTGTGGATTAATATAGAAATACACAAATATATGCAATAGACCCCATGTGATGCTCCTTAGATATCAAAATATTCTACATAAAAATATTGTTCAGATAATTCTTGATAAATAGTAAACTTGTATTAAATACATCGATATTTGGGGTGAATTTGTTCCCTAGTGTATGAAGTCGAGAAATTGGTGCATGTACGTGGTAGTTGGTTACAGAATTATTGTTGCAGAATAATATGTTTTGCGTTGTTTCTCGATTAGGTACTTTGAAATCGAAGTGAATAATTTTAAACAAAAAAGTTAGGTCTTAATTTTTCTTCTGTTTTCTAGGGAATGCAATTTAAGTGAATTTATTAAAGATGTGTAGTTATGTGTTGAATAGGTATGTGTAACTATTTGAAGTTAATAAATCTTAAAAATTTGTGCTGCACTCTTTCGACATTTCTTACATGAATTTGATAATATGGGGACCAAACTATGGAATTGTATTCCAGCAAGCTGCGTACGAAAGACAAATATGCGATTTTTATAACTTCCAACGAATCGAAGTCTTTGATTGTTCTGATTATAAATCCTAATGTTTTCGTGCCTTTGTTAGTTATTTCTTGTATGTGATTTATAAAATTTAATTGCGTATCAAACACAACTCAAAAATCCCTAATTTCTTTGACTTTTTCTAAGATTTTGTTATCTATTGTATATTTGAAAGATAGTGGAATCTTTGTTCGACAAAATGTTAGTGTCTTACGTTTTTCGATATTGAGGAATAAGTTGTTTGCGACACACCAATTTTGTAATTTGACGATGTTTGACTGTAGGATTAGGCAGTCATCTATATTGAATATTTCTTTGTATAATTTGATGTTATCGGCAAAAAGCAGAACTTCTACATCGTCGAAACAACTTATGATATCATTTAACAATATTAAGAAAAGGGTGGGGCCGAGATGACTCCCTTGCGGTAGACCACTAGTTGCATATAATAACTTAGATTTAGAATGTTTAATTATAACAAATAAGATTCTGTTAGACAAATAACTTGAGAACCATTCCAACAACTTGCCTCTCAGTCTTAAGGCATACAGTTAACTTAATAGTAATTTATGTGATACTTTGTCGAAAGCTTTTGAAAAATCTGTGTAGATTCTGTCAACTTGTTTTTTTTTTGTAAAAGATTCTGTAATATAGTTATGGTAAAGTAACAGGTTAGTAGCAGTTGACCTACCAGAAACGAATCCGTGTTGGTTTTTATCAATTACTTTTAATATTGATGGATAAATTAAATCGAGAACAAGTGATTCAAAGATTTTCGGGAGTGCTGTTGTATACATAGAGGACGGTAGTTTTTAATGTCTTTGTCTACCACATTATTGTGGTGAGTGGACCTGATATTGCAGATGCGCATTGTTTGGAAAATATTGGTGGTTATCTGGGCCTGCAGATTTGTTAGAGTCAAGTGAAATGATTTTATTTAAGCCTGATTCCTGTGTTATGAGGCAGTTATGTAGATGTATTGTGTATAATCGATGTAAAATAAAAGTTGTACGAAAATAGACAAGTAAGACGCGAAAGTAAAAGGTGGAAGAAGTCAGGTACACCCGAGAAACATAGCGCGATCATGAAAGCGAATGAGGCAAGGAGTGTGAGCAAAGACAGAGTGGTGTGGCATCTTCTTTGCTTACCCCTGTATAGAAACGGCGCGGCGTGATGGTTACCTACTTACCTAGGTTAGAAATCGAAAAACAAATAACTCATTCCCCGTGCTCACTGAAAACAATAAATGTCTTCCATGTCGATTTGAATGAAAACCAACGTCGCCACTGACTTAATACCGTTTGATTCAAGCTCTTTAGCACGTGCTCTGTTTTTCATACATTTGCCTGAGGTTGTATATATTGCCATCCTGTTTAAATTGCATAACGATGGTGAAATGAAATGAATGCATGGGAATTTTGCAAGGGAAATTTAAGGCCCACGAAATCCGCTAACAACGCAGTGTTCTTCTTAAATCTTGGTATGAAATGATGTATGAAAGTGAATTAATCAATCAGTCTGCACCAAGATAGGTTTGTATGTATATCTCTGCTAACCCCCGCAGCTAACCCCTGCGGCTAACGGCGTGATGATCGGTAAGTTCGTTAGGAAAGAAGTTTTTCAATCAGAGATCTGATGCAACATGCTTGTTTCGTCAAATATTTTAAATTAATTCAACGTTTCTCATGGAATTTCAGCAATTTTAGAATATCTAACAATAATAACCCTTTTGGTTATAAGAGCCCGGAGGTTAAAAAAACACCCTTCCTGATTATCCCAACGAGATTCTGACGTAGTCAAAACATTTAAGGCTCTACCGGCCACAACCTTTATTATCCCTTCACAAACATTGTGGCCGAGAAGGGAAATTTGGGTATTAATCACCTTCAACCTTAGACCAGGTTACCGGCACCTTCGAGGATACAGCAAGTGTTTCGATTAAATCTTTTTAATTTGTTCTTTTGGAGTTTCTATGAGAAACCAGCATCTCTTGGGCATCTGTGCATGGCCGGGAAATACCCAAAACACGCGCCCAAGGCTGACATTTTTGTCGCAAGAGAACGAGCCGCTTCTGTGAAGTATTCTGTGTCAACCTACCTGAAGCTGGACTTTCCCGCAGATGTTTTACACAACTGCGGAGCGAAGAACTGTAAAAAATCCTCGACTCTATATCTATCCATAGATACACCTAACTTAATAAATTATTAGAGCAAATGCCATGTGGGAATGCTGTCTTTATTCTGCTGATATTTCAATGGAAGATGCTCCGAGGAACTAGCATCCTTGATTGCTTCGGCACCAGTACACAGTCGGAAAACACGCCAATTGCGCGGATGGCTTTTTATTTCTTTAGGTGAATACCTCATAAGAGACCCAGTTGCTTCCGTGTGGAGTCATTGAGACTATGGCGTACCCAATTAGGGTATGTTGTGAGGCTGAAGGTTGTAGAGAGGTGAGGGAGATGGGGGAGGGGAAAGTAGATAAGTAATTAGCTATTCCGATCTGGTCACCAAATAGCGGCTAAATTCCTTTCAAGCAAAGTTTCAATTCTGAATGGTGGCCTTGCACAAGCGTGACACTGAGAATATGTTTCAATCCGGAACGTTCCGTAAATATAATTCATATTATTTTTAATGAATTAATTTTGAAACGACAAATTAAACAAATAAAATATGTTTGCGCACGCCGGGATTCGATCCTGCGACCTTCGGATTGAGTTAAAAGCCTTTTCCCTCTACCACGGAGGCCGTTAATTTTACCAGAATTTACGGCTGACATTTATCACATGAGAACGGATCAGTTCCATAAAACCGCTCGACTGTGGAGCGATTTTCCAACATCTGTGTTTCCTTCCTCCTACAACATTGGTCTCTTCAAGATATGCCATATATTCGTTTGTATCTAATATTCTGATTTTATGATACTCTCAAGACTCCAAAGATATTTCATCCATTCCACCAACTTATGAACCTCTCGGACGGCTCCGTGTTTGATTTGCTTCGTGTGATCAGGGTTGTTTTTTTACAGCCCAAAGGGTTAATAACTAAACCGTTGGAGCGTTGGAAAGGATATATCACTTTGTTAATTCTGAGAGGACGGTGTTGATTTTTAATCATTTCCTTAAATTTAAAATAACAATAATTTTAATTGATATTGTTTCTTGAAATTTGTAAAGTTTTGTTCCCTGTGGGAGAAATCCTTGAAAAGTTTCTTATTAATTATGATTTCATTGTTTTTTTTTGTTGTGATGGGTGCCTTAGACTACGCCATGAAGACATTTGCTAATTATGAAACTTTTTTGTCGGTGATGTGTGTATAAGAAATGCGCTTGTTGTTACCCATTTTCGTGAAACGTGAATGAAACAAACGACAACAGTTTCTTCTTTATACACAAATTTATTTTGTGGCACCACTTTAATTTAAAATTAATTGCCTTTTGTTTTAACCACTTTATCTACACATATAAAAATGTTTCCCTTGGTGACGCCATAACTTCAGAACGACTTTACTTACATCATTCATCTTTTTTTGAAGTTTTATAATACTTTGTAAAAGGTTCTTAATGAAAGAAAAATTAAGAAAATTGCGCAGAAAATCGAATAATTTCAGAAAACTTGACGACTTTTTTAACTTCGCACGTTTGGCAGTTTGCGCATTTGATGAAAATGAATTAGCAAGCAGCTGTTTTTTTTTGTATTAAAAGAATTGTCTGCGGAATTTTTAAATTATACATAATTTAAAGTGGTGCCTATGTTAGGTACCAAATTTTATTGATTTTTCTTATGATATACAAAAATGAAAATTTTAATAAAAGAATTGTAATAGGTGGCACGCGAGCTGTTAGAAAACTGAATGTATTGGAACTGGATATATGGAAGGTGGAAGGGGAACGTAGAAGGGTAGGGGATGCGGGAGGGGAAATGGGACGCACGGGAAAGGACATGCAGGGAGAAACAATTTATTACTTTGAATATGGCATTGCAACGCATGTCGGGAACTAAGTAGTAAAACCAGTAATAAAAATGTCGGTTTTTTTGTAAACATTCAAGTGGTTAAAAAAAGTATTGTTAAAAACCGACATGTTTCAAAACATATCGTTTTTTTATAAACAATAAAGTGGTTAAAACTAAGAAAGCACTCATTTTTCAACACACACACACACATTCAACCGGCTCTTTCAGCAATGCTGAAATATCGTTTTTAATGCGATTTTTTTAGTAAATCGTATAATATTCAAGAACTACCTATTCAATTCTGGGGGCAAAAAAAAAGCGTAATCTCGTTAACCTCCAAAAGCTTTCACGAACCAACAACAGAGCTGTAAGGTGACTCCAAAAAACTACCTCATTCGAAGTTTTTTCAAAGCTCGTTTCTAAAAGTTGCTCCGCAATTTAGTTTGTGTACAGTAAATCCTTGTAGAAAGTACGCGGAGATTTTTTGTAGCTCGAGGAGTATGTTCGTTTTAGATGGGAAGAACGATAAGGATTCTACGAAAGAGTGAATACAGGAACACAAATAAAGTAGTCTGAAACCAGGAGTAACTTATTAACGCTTTTTAAAGAGTTGACCCACACTCTTTTGTCATAGCAGTCCATTTTGTAGTTCTCATACCAACCCTGATGACGGTGACGTTAATGCATTTCTGGGAACACCAATCATTAATTTTTAACTACGACGACCTTTTTCATGTGCACCAATTCATTGTTACGCAGACGACAGTACAGTCCATGATAGCTTTCTGTTTGACAAGCCCCCAAAGAGCTCACAAACTCCAACGGCTCGAAGGGCTTTGAAGCAAAGAACGGACTTTTACCTCTAGAGTGTTTTCTCTTGTTGTAAAAATAATCTCGTTGAATTCAATGTTTTAAAGACCCAATAATGTCTGATTACGTCTAAAAGGGATCGAAATGAAAACCTAGTCTCCTTCAATGGAAGCAATCTTCCGAACAGGCCCTCCATTGATACGCTTGGTGTATGTAGGCTTATCATGCCACTGTCCTACCATAGCACACTCCAAAAGTATCAAATATCTTGGTATTGAAATTGATGATAATCTCCGATGGAACGCACACATTGAAGTAATCACAAAAAAACTCACCAGGCACATTTACTTCTTTAGAGCCATCCGTAACATCCTCAATATAAACGACATTAAGAAAGTGTACTACGCTTTATGTCAATCACAAATAAAGTACGGGATAACTGGATGGGGATCTGCCTTGAGCACTCACATGGATCGGCTCAATATAGCCCAAAAAGGAGTACTAAAGACAATTTTGAAATTACCGGTTAGAACTCCGACAGAAGAATTGTTTTCAAAGCATTCAAGTCTACAACATACAAAAACTTTATGCAAAAAATATTTTATTTAAAATTAAAAAAAAAAAACATAACAGAATACTCCACTGTCCAACACAGATACACAACCAGGGCAATAAACCAAAATATTCTAGCTACAGCCAGTTTGAAAACATCTTTTGGACAAAGAAATATGAAATTCAATGCGACAAAGCTATACAACGCTCTACCAACTCAAACAAAAAAAAAGCAGAAATAAATAAATTTAAAACAAAAGTAAAAATATGGTTGAGAGAACAAAGTGAAAATGAACTATCAAACATACTGAAGACCATGTAAAGACAACTGGATACTAAATACAAATGTAGAAAAACTACAGGCCGCCTCAGAACAGGAAACCCTATTGAGGACTGTGAAAAAAAAATAATGTGCTTTATAATACCTTAATATAATATAATTTATAAATACATTATGTACAAATTTTGCTATAGATACTAATAAATAAAATAATAATAAATAAATAATAACTCTAAGTGACCAGCTCAGATATGGGGGCTCCATCGAAGCCAGAGTAAAGTTAGCCTCCCAAAAACTGGACGTACTGTACAGGGCCCGTAAATACTTTAATAGTACACAACTGTAACCCTGTACAAATCACAAGTGCGCCCCACGGTTGAATTTGGCAGCCACCTCTTGTCTGGAGCTCGTAAATACCTGAAAAATACCCTGTGTGCAAAAACGGGCGGTCCGTTTGATAGATTCTCCCATCTTAACAGACGAATTGCAATCTTAGACCACAGACGTCGGGTGGGAATGCTATCCTTGTTCTACCGGTATTACAATGGAAGATGCTCCGAGGAACTAGCGTCATTGATCCCCTCGGTACCGGTGCATAGTTGAAAAACAGGCCAAACGTGTGCCCAACATATGTACACGGTTGACATTTGTCACATGAGAACGGGTCGCTTCTTCGACGCAATCTTGTGTTCAACAGCTCGGCTGTGGAACGATTTGCCGGCCTTTGTGTTTCCTCCTTCCTACAACATGGGTCTCTTCAAGACCAATGTTTATTCCTTCCTCTCCTCAACGAGACCCTCCACACAACATCCCAGATTTAATGTTAAAAAAACCTTACTTTTTAATTAACTTCACACAGAAGGCTCTGAAGAAAATAATTTCTCCCAATTTCCTTTGGGAATGTTGTGGTTTTGAAGAGCCCCATGACGACGTTCTGATTCAAAAGGTCTCCCTTAACAGTCTCTCCCGATCCGGCCTACTACGCAATTGGTGGGCATGCGTATCCACCGCCAAGATCCGGATAAACCTCGCCCCCCATGAACCCGGGCACCCCTGCTAAGTCTCCAAACGTACCGAACCACTTGGGGTGATCTAAGGCAGAGGTGCAATTTAAGTTATACATTCGAAATTAAAATTGCTTTCATTTCATATAATCTTCGATAAACATATACGCTTATCATCAAAACATTTGGGTGTCTGTTTTTTTTATATAAATTTCCTTAAGATGTTTAAAGCTCAGTTAATCCAGAGGATACGCCTGGGCTCAGCTTTACTCAGAGTAAATCTTTCAACCCAATTTAACTTGCAGGGGAAGTAATGGGTACGAGTGTGTTAGGAATTTGTTACATCTACCCACATCACTCACGGACACACACTCCGCCTTGGACGTAACCGGCTCATTGTTACAAATATTTACATACTATCACGTCATTTGTCTGCAGAGGTTGGCAAAGAGGATTGAATGTCACAAAACTTTATCCGCTTAGTGTTAACAATTAATTAAACAATTTTCCAAGACCGAGGCAATGATATCGATATTCATCTGAATTATTCGATCAATACTAGAACACGCGTATGCTGTTTAGGAGCTGTACCATCAAAAATACAAAATATTACTAAAACAAATAAAAAAATACAAGGTAACTATATAAGTAAACTAGCAGACCCGCCCACACGTTGATGTGAAACGCAACGCCACGCCGTTAACCAACCTTTATAACCAACGCCATCTATTTAATCCATACCGCTCGCTGGCCAGCTCGCTGCTCGCTGCGCGCTGCCCGCTGCCCGCTTGCCAGCCCTCTTCTTTTATTTATGTATTTCAACCAATTTACCAAAAACCTTGACAAATTATATACCTAAAAACCATCCTCATGATCACTCTATCTATTGGTGAAAACCGCATGAAAGTTCGTTGTGTAGTTTATAATATTTATGCGCACCGACAGCGGGAGCGACTTAATTTTAAACTATGTAAAGATTCCCTCGATTTATGCATCACGTGGATTTCCTCTCTGGAACGCACTACGAAGGTCTCCAGGAAGAATAGGGCCCTTACATTTTTTTTTACAACAGCATTTAAAATAATAAACTATTTTATTAACGTCCAATACCTCCTTCCTTGAATGCGATAAATTGTTAATATCGAACAACTTCAGCCAGGGTTGCTTGCGACTTGCTCTGTATTTCTCATGACGCAACGAACCTTCTGGCCCAGGATACCACGACCAGAATTATGGTGCTGTTAAATGATATCTCTAGGCCTCTTAATTTTTTCAACATTGGCCTTGAAGGTTTTTAAGCAAGAACTCTCAAACATTTTACTGTTAAAGCTTTCATTTATTTATTTAGATTTATGTAAATTATGGCATGTGATGCAATAAGATTACAAATATTTATAAAACTGGTTGTTCTGTAAACAGTAGACTTCGTTGATGTTGATTGCTCAGATTTGAAAGCTGGAAAGCTGCAAAGCTCGCACGCTCTGGCAGAATTAAAAGATACATACTATCAAACACGGCTACCATCTTGACAGGATTGACCGGATCACATCAAATATTACAGAAATGCAAAGTGGTCGAGTCAAAACAGGACTACGCCAGGCTCAATCAATAATAATTTGCAATGTAATTCAAAATGCTTATTCCGCCAAATTTGTTGAACTGCAACACTCTTTTTAATAGCATGAAAATGATTAAATGGTCAGACAGGATTTTCACTTATTTAGTATTTCTGTAAAAAATTTTAGATGATATATTCAGAATTGATTGCATTGATAAGCTTTCGGATTCCTTTACGTAATATTAAAAATTGGAATATATTTCAGTACAGAAATTCTGGGACTAACTACCACATGTATCCCTCCTTACCCAGAATACTAATAGAGCGAAATAACCAAGTCAGTGGATATCTTCGATATCACTAAACAAATTCAAACAATATTGTTATTGAGGCAGTTCAGTTATGCAAAATAAAAAAAAAACAAAGTGTGCAATTCTTACGCGATAGAAGTGAAACTAGAGTCGCTAGATGTCACTTTCTTTTCTTTTGACTGTTTATTTTAAAGTGGTTTGAAGATTGGATATTGATTTCACAAATATATATATATATATTTTTTTTTTTTTTTTTTTTTTTGTATTTCGTAGCATTCGAATATTCGTGCGCTGGATGTCTGTCTCTCTGGCCGCTAAGACTTGTCAAATGCCTTACCCGCTGCGCTATCGGATTCTCGCGCCGGGGCGCGAATTATCGCATCATATTTCGAAGAAGAACCGAAGACTCGCCAAATAATAAATTTTAGTGGTGCATTTCCGTTACATCCAAATTAAAATCACTAAAGGGGCTAAAGAAGTTAAAGGTACAGGTTCCTAAAAAGGGCGTTAATAAATAAATACAGAAAATCGATATCTTGCTTTAAGCTTCCGTACCAATGATGAAAATAGCCTTAAAAAAATATCACGGAGCGTTCCTGAAAACTAGGAAGGTATCCAATACTATTTGTTTTATCTATTAAGGCTGTCTCACTTGAGGGAGGTTTCACAGTAGGCCTTATTCAATTTGGCAAACAAAAGCCTCCGGTGCCGGAGTTGCTATACATTTATCGATTTTTTTTGTTCAAATTGAATGCTAAAGGTATGCTTTGAAGTAAATGTAGGCATTAAGTTCGTAAATAACTTTTATGATTGTGGAAACTTTCGATTGTATTATTGAACCTTTGTACTTCGCCAACTCTGAACTTCATTTTCGAATAAATGCCTCGAGTTATAACAGCGTGTCGAATCGTTTAACTAAATATTATTATCTAAGTTAAACACTTTGTAAGATGTGGGTTACTGTTTGCTAAAGTATTGCGAATTGTAGTCGCAGATAAATTGAGTGCGAATCAAAGGACTGTAATCAATGATTTTCAAATAAACATTTTTGAAAAGTTGACAAAACTAGGGGAGCAGGAAAACGTTGGATATTTGTAGAAGAATTGAATTACCCCTTTATTACTCACTGCACAAGTTTGTGCAATAAATTCAAATAAAACTAAAGCATCAACTAAATATTCACTCTAGCGGATCCTTATTTTGAATGATTTATTGCTCCAAATGTCACATGTCACAATCTGGCCATACATTGTCAGATAGGGTAGGTACATGGAAAGTAGGTAGAAGGAAGAAAGTTTGCATCAACACGAATTGTATTTTTTTTGTTTAATTCACAAATATATGAGTTTAATTTCCGCAAATCCAGTCTGCCACCTCTTACCAGACCTGACGGCTCACTAGCAAACACCGCCACCGAAAAGGCTAACTTACTAGGTAAAATGTTTGCGGATAACTCAACCCTCGATGACCAAGGTGCTGTCCCGACGTCGGTTCCTCACTGCGGTTTTCATATGAAAAAGCTGAGGATCCGGCATCGGGAAGTACTCCATGTTTTACGAGGGCTTGATGTTAATAAAGCTAGTGGGCCCGACGGAATACCTGCCCTGATACTGCAGAGGTGCGCTGCAGAATTAGCTCCAATTTTGACGAAGCTTTTTAAAATGTCCCTGAAGACTGGCTCTGTGCCCTCTGGTTGGAAAAAAGCGGTTATCCATCCTATTCCAAAGAAGGGTGACCGCTCCAACCCGGCCAACTACCGCCCCATAGCGATCACATCAGTTCTGTCTAAGGTGATGGAACGTGTGATCAACGACAAACTGCTCACATACCTCGAGAAGAACAAAATTATTAACGACCGTCAATACGGATTCCGTCGAAACCGCTCGTGCGGTGATCTTCTCGCGTATGTGACGCATGTTTGGGGGCGATGCCTGGAACGTTTCGGTGAGACCCAAACGGTTGCACTGGACATCTCCAAGGCCTTTGACCGGGTTTGGCACCGAAGACTTGTCAACAAACTGCATTCTTACGGACTTCCCGCATCCTTGTGTACGTGGATTGCCGACTTCTTGAGGGGGAGGTCGATTCAGACGGTAGTCGATGGTTTCACCTCTTCCTCACACTCGATAAATGCTGGCGTCCCGCAGGGATCGGTTCTGTCTCCAACTTTGTTTTTGTTGCACATCAACGACCTTTTGTCATGTGCACCAATTCACTGTTATGCGGATGACAGTACAGTTCATGATAGCTTTTTGTTTGACAAGCCCCCAAAGGGCTCACAAACTCTAACAGCTCGTAGGGCTTTGAAGCAAAGAATGGACGGCTACCTCGAGAGTGTTTTCTCTTGGGGTAAAAATAATCTCGTTGAATTTAATGTTTCAAAGACCCAATCTTGTCTGATTACGTCCAAAAGGGATCGAAATGAAAATCTAGTCTCTTTCAACGGAAGCAATCTTCCGAACAGGCCCTCCATTGATATGCTTGGTGTAACCCTAAGTGACCAGCTCAGGTATGGGGGCTCCATCGAAGCCAGAGTAAAGCTAGCCTCCCAAAAACTGGGCGTACTGTACAGGACCCGCAGATACTTTAATAATACACAACTGCTAACCTTGTACAAATCACAAGTACGCTCCACGGTTGAATTTGGCAGCCATCTCTGGTCTGGAGCTCCAAAATACCTGAAAAATACCCTCGACTCTGTGCAGAAACGGGCGGTCCGTTTGATAGATTCTCCCTTCTTAACAGACGGATTGCAATCTTTAGAGCACAGGCATCGGGTGGGAATGCTATCCTTGTTCTACCGGTATTACAATGGAAGATGCTCCGAGGAACTAGCATCATTGATCCCTTCGGCACCGGTGCATAGTCGGAAAACACGCCTAACGCGTGCCCAACATTTGTACACGGTAGACATTTGTCACATGAGAACGGGTCGTTTCTTCGACTCGTTCTTGTGTTCAACAGCTCGGCTGTGGAATGATTTGCCGGTCTCTGTGTTTCCTCCTTCCTACATGGGTCTCTTCAAGACCAATGTTCATTCCTTCCTCTCCTCAAAAAGACCCTCCACACAGCATCCCAGATGACATAGGCCCTGAGGGAAATTATTTTCCTCAGGGCCTCCTGTGTGGAGTTAATGAAAAAAAAAAGTCATACATCGCAAAAAAAATATTTGCACTGGAGCGATTATGATCGAAAAATGGACCACTTTTATTTTTCTGCGATTGATAGCGGCCCAAAATTGGACCACATTTTCCTACCATTCGTAAAACATTTATTGGAATTATTTAAAACATTTCCTTGGCCAGCCGTTTAAAAATTAAATCCTTTTTTTCCATAGATAGACCTTTTATTATCAAGTATACCAAAGACAACATACAGAAATGTTGTCAAAAAAGTTTATGTCTCAATGTTGAAATTTTTGGCAAACAATTTAAAAAATGACCTTCTGGGAAATCTCTAGCAATCGAAACAAATTTATTTATTTCGCTTGATCGCTCCAGTGGATTTATACGTGGTCCATAAACCTACACGCAGAATAAAGATTTCCATGTAACTACCCATATTTTTTCACGTTTACTTTATAATTTGTAATCATCGGCAACAATATTAGCCACTCTCAAAAGAAAATTTGAAACAGAAAAATTTTAAAAGTTTTAAAGGAATTTAACCAAGGACATAGCCTAGCTGAGTATATGCTAAAGAGGCCGTACTAAATGGCATCTAGTTTGCGTTATTGATAAATGCAACAATTAAGTTTTCAATGTGCGAAACCTCAAATTACAATATTTAATTATCGAAAACAATATTAGCGACTCTCAAATAAAGTATAAAGCCTTCTTCTGTTTTAAAATTTCGGTCGAGAGTCGATTAAATTGTCTTCAATCTATGATCACTATTTCCCTTTGTCACGCCATAACTTCAGAACGACTTTACCTATTTCATTCATCTTTTTTTAAAGTTTTCCAATACTTTGTAGAAGGTTCTTACAGAAAGAAAAATTAAGAAAATTGCGCAGAAAATTGACGACTATTTTAACTTCGCACGTTTCACAGTTAACGCGTTTGATGAAATTGAATTTAGCAGGCAGCTGTTTTATTTTTGTAACAAAAGAATTGTCTATGGATTTTTAAATTATAGATCTTTTAAATAGGAACCTGCGTTAGATATCAGATTTGATTGATTTTTCCTACATAAAACACAAAAGTGAATGTTGGTAATATATGAAATATGAATAAAAAAATTGTGACAGTTGGCACGCGTTGAAAACTGTTTGAAAACTGAATATACGGAACGCGTGAGTGGGGGTTGGCGGGACGGGGGGGGAGGGATGAAGGTAGACGTGGAAGACGGAAGGGGAACGCTGAAGAGGAGGGAAACGGTGACGCACGGGAAACGACTTGCATAGAGAAACAATTTATTTCTTTGAAAATGGCATTGCAACGCACGCCGGGAACCAACTGGTGATTAAATCATTATTAAAATCAGCAAAAAAGATGGATTCAAATCTTAAAAATAATCCTTTAGGTTATACAGTTTTTTTCTGTTTACCTTTTTCTTAAAGCTTTTTTGTTGGAGAGAAATAATTCTGAGATTTCGCAAATTGCTGGTCAGTTCTTTAGAAGTCGAATTCTTGAAAAAATTTACTTTCCTTTCATTTAAAAGGAACTTTTCATTCACTTCATAAAACTTTCAATAAAAAATACACACAATAGGGTTAAGAAAACAAGGTGTGTTTTTATACGTTTTTCTTACAGCTTTTACAGATGGGTTGAAAAATTATTCCTGGTATTTTTATTCATTTTATAAATCCAGTTTTAGCTTTATCCACCCGACTTCCTCCAAGATTCAGCTATTCAGATTTTTCTTAGAAAACTTTTTTCTTACTATATATATAAATGTGGAAACATAACTTAACCGTACATTATATTTCTAACAGTTAATTTATTACTTAAAAAAACATATTTTTATTTTTAATTTATTTTAAATTCTTAGTTTGAAACTCAAAGTTTATTGCTTAAAAAAACACCATCTTTCGTGAGCAATGCTTCATTACGTTTTACTTAACTAATTACAACAATATATGTACATAGACTTGATTAGGCGGAAATGGAAAGGGGGAGGGGGTAACAGGACATAATTTACAAAGGGAACAAATGGAATAACGGGTCATATAAAATATATTTTGATGAATCATATTTTTTTTAATTCAATATGAAATTGCTTATGAAACATGTTGGTTTTTTAAACAATGATCGTGGTTAAAACTAAGCAGGTATTCTATTAATTTTAAATTAAAATGGTGCCATAAAATAAGTTTGATGTGTTTGAAGAACATATTTTTTACTTAATTTTGTTCGATGAAACTTTTATTTGAGGTCTTCGTTCGTTCAACTTCATTTGTTTTTTAAAATGAATTTAAATCAAATTTAAAAGTGTTTTTATTGCGTTCCGAAGGTATTTCAATTTCTTATTTTTGTGGCAGCTGTTTCGGCTTTCAAAGACGTATTCAAACTGTGGTTAGGCCACTTTAAGATGATTAATTTATACGATTCTCTTTACCCCACCTGTCAATGGTACCAAAAATTGTAATAACATAGTAAGCCGTTAGTAATTAATTTTCAGCAGCAAAATAAATTGAGATTGGACTGAGGTAAATAGAATCATAAATAACTTGTCTCAAAGTTGTCTCATCACAGTTTGAAATTGGCATTGAAAGCCGAAACAGCTGTAACAATAAAAATAACAAAAAACAAAAAAAAAAAACAATAATATTCGCTGAGCTTAATAATAATGTAAATAAATTAGGTAAGTTTTAAGATTTTCACGGCCAAAAGCATTTTCGTTGTTTGTTTTTGGGGTGTTATGCCGTGTTGCGCTACCTCCTTCTTTAGCCAACGTTTCGGACATCGTTGCAGTGTCCATCATCAGGGCAGATCCGGCAGATACGGTAGATGTGGGTCTACCGGATCACACACGGATAACACATCTACCGGATCTGCCGGATTTGCCCTGATGATGGACACTGCAACGATGTCCGAAACGTTGGCTAAAGAAGGAGGTAGCGCAACACGGCATAACACCCCAAAAACAAATAACGTAAATGAATTAGATTTACATTAAAATACAAAAAAAAATGAAACGGTCAATGTGATATGGGAAAAAGATTCAAAATAATATTCTTGATTTTGAGTTCGAAACATGGGATTGACAAAAATAACTTAATAATAAGTGGTCAGGTTGACCGCGTTGGTCAAGGCATTCGTCCCGGTAAGACAAGAGATCCTGGATTCGAATCCCGGTTGCTACCGTTACCTTTTCGTTGTTCTGCGTCTTCTTCTTTTTCTTATTTTCATTTAGATTTATATGTATTATCCTTCTTCTTCAGTGATATTTTTTACGGTGCCAAAGCCACCATTCGGTATGCTTGCTTCTTCACGCCAACAGATTCCGTACAGTTTATTTTTCGGGCCCCCATAAATAAATCATTTTCAAATACATTGAACTGAATATTGTTATACGTTTCTTGAATTACGATCGGAGTATTGCGTTTGACACCACAAGTAGCATGAATACGTCTCAGACCTCAGATATCAGGCCTCGGGCTCGGCTCGGTGTGCAAATTGCAACGTTTTTCACGTCCGAACCAGGGACGCCTGAAAGGGGATGCTACCGTAGTTCCGTCACGTAGTTGTATAAGGCAGTGGTAATCTCCGATACAAAATGTACTAGATTACATGGTGGTTTCAAATTTCCACGATTTTTATGTTATATTGATCAGTAAATAGAGTTTTAAGCTTTAATTGACTAGAAAAGCAATTCCCAATTAGTGGTATGCGTACCCCCAAGGGTACGTGAGGTTGTTCGAAAAGGTGCGCACTCGCAAACATGTTTGGATATGACTTCTTCGATATTGAATGAAGACATAAAATACCGCTTGCTTAATATCTCCATTTAGGTCTTAGGCCTCACAACATACCCCAATTGGGGATGCCATAGTCTCACTGGCTCCAGACGGGAGCAGTTAAGATTCTTGTGAATCAAAAAAAAAAAGGATAATTTAAAAAAGCGATATGCTTAAAAGGTACCAATACACTATATAGAGAAAAACTTAAAAAAACTGTTTAATTAAATGAAGACAATACTTGCGAAACTCAATCGAAAATCTGGAGACAGAAAAATATTTTGGCACCGCTGGGACTTAAACCCAGGACCTTCGGCTTTCCGGACTTCAGCTCTAAAGATATTAGGTTTGGAGCTCGACTAAACCGTGCTGTCATTTCTGTTAATTACTTGCTACGAGATAAAACAGTTCATGCTCAGACGATAATGAGGAGTGTTATTATGATCTCCATTGTAAATACACTGTAAATGAGATATGATTTTTGATTTTTAGACGCTTTCATTTATATTGTTTTGGTAATAGATTATTAAACCCGTTGCTATAAAAATAAAATAGGACTCCATAAAACTTTATTCTTTCTATTTCGCGATAGTATTTATATAGTATTTATATAGTATTTATAGTATTATATATATATTTATATACTATATATACTATATTATTTATATAGTATATATAGTATTTATATACTTTCTATAGCGGTACAAGCAGTCCCTTCAGATCCATATCAGAGGGACAAACATTAAAACAAAACAAAAAATCACCGACTTCAACTGGAGAAGCTCACTAAAAAGCTAGCTGATTTTTCACAGCTGTGCATATATAGACACGCATTTTTACCATTAATCTTAAATACCAATAATGGATACGTTATTTTATTTATTATTAGAATTGTCTTGCCGTTAATGAGAATAAGATTTTAAAGATAATAAATTTCGAGCGATGTGCCAATTTGAGCTTTTATCGAAGGGATAAAAAAAAGGGATAAAACTATAAACTATTTGGGAAACACTGAACTAGAATATCAAATCAAAAATATTATTATGGAATAAACATAGGGGAAGCACTGAATGATATATTTTTTTTGGTGACACTACTCCCCGGGGGTTACATCCGCCCCGGGTACCATCCATGCTAGCTACGCCACTGGGTATGCACTAAAGGATTTGAAGTTTTCCGTATTATTTTTCACGATAAAAATATGTAATAGCATTTTAATATTGTAACGAGAGAATCCGCCTAACTCTTAATTACACTCAGTACATTGTCTACGAACGTAGGAAGGTCGTAATGATCATGTTGGTAACGCAATTAATAAATCAGGCGGCTCCCTGCTACCTACCGAAGGATGAACCACAGCCGGCCCTATATAAACAGTCGCACAGCCTTCAACGAGCAGATATCCATATCAAGTCCAAGGGCTCAGTACCTGAAACTAATGAGATGTGTTGTCGTTATTGGTAAGGTTAAAGAGTGTCTAGATAATTTCGTCCTGCGAATACAGTCGGAGATAAAGCGTCGTGTCAATCACGCGAAGTGTAGTTATATTTCTTGATGTATAACTTCATATTGTTTATCGTTTTGTTGTTACTTTACAAACAATAAATGGTTTTTGTTCCTAAGAGTTTACATTATTGTTATAATGTATTATAATGTTTTTTTTATTATTTTTAGTTTCGCAGAAGACGGTATGTAGGTCCCATAACATTGGTCTGAGGGCCATTCTGGAGTATTTAGTGCCATTGGTTAGGAACTGTCTGGGGTGCGACCGCTACCACTGACTAGGTTCAAATCCTTTGAATATTGATACATATATATTTTTCTGACTCCACACAGTTCATGTCATCACATAGTTAGGGCAAACGCTTGCGAAAAAATTCCTATAGATTCTAAAACGACTCAAAGAAAATTCTCCCAGAAAATGTTCAGAAGATTTGTTAACAAATTCTTTACTATTAAATAACAATAAACTTTTGAAAGCAAGCTTACGACATTAGTTACTGAGAAAATATCAGTGTTATTCGGTACCCGTACCCGCCTCCCAATTTGGAGTGAGGTTCGTTAAGGTTTTGGTGGCGAGGGCGTTTGCCCACCTACTGTATCGTGGGCCGGATCAGAAGAGACTGATTCAAGGGAGACCTAACCTCTTCAATCGGACTTTCTCGACCCATCGCCTTACAAAGAAGTGGAGGGGAGGGGGATGGATTTATAAATTCGTACGTCCGTCACTCTTGGACTCATTGATCCCAGATTCTTTCATACCTTGGGAGGTTTGAAGGAATGGGAGGTATAAAGGGCTCATAATTTAGGAGGCGGATGTGGGTACCGCCGCCCCAGGAACCGTTTATTGGATAACCAACACCTCTGCCATAGGTCTTTCCATGTGGTTCCTTCGTTTGGTTACTTAGCACGGGTACCCGGGTTCATGTGGTGAGGTCTGTCCAGGTCTTGGCGGCGGATGCGTCTACCCACCTGCTGCGTGGCGGGCCGGATAGAGAGAGACTGGTTGAGGGAGACCTAACCTAGACCTCTTCTACAGGACTTTCTCGATCCATCGTCTTGCACCACAGTGGGAGGGATGGATTCATACGACCGTCACTCCTAGACACATTGACGCCTAAATTCCAACCCACCCCTCACACCCATTTCCTTCCCAGAACTTCCTCTCCTTCATTTACCTAGAAAGACCCTCAACACAGCATCACCAAGATGACCTAGAACTTCCTTTCCCTAAAAAGACCCCCCACACAGCATCCCCAAAGATGACAAAGGCCCCTAGGCACTTTTTTTCTCAGGGTCTCCTGAGTGGAGCTATTGTAAAAAATAAAATAAAAAATGCAAAAAAAGAGATTAAGAAGCACACTCAAAAAAGATAGGGTTTATGGATCGTAAATAACCCTGCTATATTTGCTTGGGGCATCTTTAACTCTCGATTAACCGCTTTTCGTAATAATATCACGTGTTTCTTTTGCCTTTTGGACTCTCGTGCTCTTGAAATGCTCTTCGAGTTAGAGCAATTTCCTCCGAGACATATAAACTAGATTTCGTGATCGTAATAAAATTATCAATAATTTACATCATATTTGTACTACGATCACGAAATATCAAAAATAAATCCTATTGGCTTCATTAAATTTTCGTATTAAGGCTCCGTAGTAAGCGTTCAAAAAGAAAAAGAAGATGATCGACTCTACAAATGTATGGATGCACCTTAAAAATAATACATGTTTTTAGGAAACTTAAAAAATTTAAGTATTCATGAGAAAAATATTATAAATCGGTAAAAATTCGAAATGTCGAGATTTAATCGACTACTTTTCGTCACGGTGCAATATCTTATATTGCCCTAGACAAAATCACGTCATTTAAAATAGTTAAAAATTATAATACTCGTACGAAAATTTGAGTATTTTAGCAAAAAATTATTTTTACAATTATTTTCAAAATTGGAACTGATGAGTTAAAAATTCAGTTGAGCGATAAAGCTACCTAAATATGATATTTTTACCATAAAAATTATTTAAATTCCATATTTGAAATGTGTATTTCTGTTTTTTAACTATATTGTACAGTAATTGACAAGTAAAGTCAGACTTTGTGACTGTGCAAGATTTTTGATTTGGTAAAATGCAATTATCAATCCTGCAATTATAATATCCCCTGATTTTTCACGGTTTTGCGTTAGCACCCATATCTCTACATATTATAAATTGCAGTCCTCGGCCATGTCTGTCTGTCTGTTCGCGATAAACTCAAAACTACTAAACGGATTTTCATTCGGTTTTCACCAATAGATAGAGTGATTCATGAGAAAAGTTTAGGTACAGGGTTTAGGTTTTATCAATTTGGGAGGCGGGAATGGGTACCGCCGCCCCGGGAACCTTTATTGGATAACCAACACCTCTGCCATAGGTCACCCCAAGTGGTTCGCTACGTTTGGTGATTTAGCAGGGGTGCCCGGGTTCATGGGGTGAGGTTTGTCTAGGTCTTGGAGGCGGATGACTAAGACACACTGAACCCCAGATTCCTACCCACCCCTTAAACCCTTTTCCTTCCCAGAACTCTCCTCTCCTTCCTTTCCTTTAAAAAAAACCCTCCACACAGCATCCCCAAAGATGACATAGGCCCTGAGGGAAATAGTTTTCCTCAGGGCCTCCTGTGTGGAGCTCATGTAAAAAAAAAAAAGGTACATAATATGTCAAGATTTTGTGTAAATTGGTTGAAATATATAATATAATCTCTATGTGGTGGACGAGCGGACTGGCAAGCGGGCGGTGAGGATTTAATTTGTATGCAAATTAGTAGATGGTGGTGTGAGTTAACTTATCATGGTTAAAAGGTTGGGTAACCATCCTGTAGATGGCGTTGTGTTTCGTTAGCCACAGCAACACGTTGCCGGGTAAGCTAGTGTCTACTAATTTACGTGTTTTTGTGCAAATTATGGACTCAGAAGCTGTGTTACGAAATATTGGACTCATTGACGATTTAAAAACATAGAAATTTGAAGAAGATCAAATAAATAATGGAAAATATTTTTGCTTCACTTAGTACAGAAAACATGTTTGTATTGGGCAGGTAGTAGTTAACAACTGATTTGATGAAATAACCCGTCATCTTTATGTTGGGCATTAAAGGAACCTTATTGAACTGGTTTAACAGTTATCTTAGTAAAAGAAATCTTTGTGTTAAAATAAATTCTGTGGAGTCTTATATCTTCGAAGCTACAAGGGGGGTTCCCCAAGTTTTTTTTGTTATTAATAAATGACATTGTTAGTATATTTAAAGATGTACAAGTTTTACTCTTCGCTGATGATTTAAAAATATATAAAATGATATGTAGTATAGAGGATTGCCATATTTTACAATCTAATTTAGATAAATTGTTTCATTTGTGTGTGATCAACTCGCTATTTCTTAATTTTCTTAAGTGCCAAGTTATTTGTTATCATAAAATACAAAGTCATGTAACTTATGAATACTCTTTAAATAATGTAATATTGACAACAGTCGCTCTGATCAGGGACTTAGATGTTATATTTGATGAAAAGTTAACATTTACTCTGCACGTAAAATAAATAACAAATAGAGCAATAAAAATGTTTGGTTTTATATGCAGAACAGCAAGTAATTTTAAGTCACTAGAATGTTTGAAAATATTGTACAGTTTTTTAGTAAGAAGCCAGGTAGAGTATAATTTGCCCCTTTGGTCCCCATTGTATAAAACACATTCCGACAATATAGAAAGGATACAGCACAAATTTCTAAGATTTATTTACTGTAAGCTGAATATTCCAATTCAAAATATTAACTAAGTCCTTTTGATGAAACAACTCAACTTAATTACGCTGTCAGATAGGCGGATCATCTCTGACCTTGTACTATTAAATAAAATCATTAATAATTGCATTGACAACCCTGAAATTCTCGCTAAAATAAAATTTTACGTACCGACCAGAAATACTAGGCAAAGTGCTACCTTCTTCTGTGACAATTTTAAAACAAACTATGAGGCTCATACACCTATTACATCATTTTGGCATTAAATTTGAGAATATTGTAGACATGTTTGCAGATTCCGTATTAATTATAAAACGAAGTCTTCATAATTACTTTAATCAAATGTATGATTTTAATTTTAATTAATTTTATTTTAACTATTAATTTATTCATTATAATATATTGTGTACCATGTACTTGCCCAACTATTATTACCTATCTTTGTAACATCCCGCTAGGGCGTAAATAAATAAATAAATATAAGAAGGCAGCGGTAAATACTCCGTCGAGAATTATCAAAAATTAAGTGCCCTCTAATAAAAAAGAAAAAAAACTTTTTTTTTATTAAAACCATTTGGTAGTTTTCGGGTAAAAAAAAATATTTATGTGTACGGAATTCTTCTACGAAAAAATATTTTTGTAAGAGAAAAAGAGTTGCAAATTCTAAAAAGGTCTTTTTTAATGTTTTTTTCTTCTTCCATCACTTAGAATCACCCCCAAAGTTTGTGCACTTTACCCCCGGACATCCTGCATAAAATACATCCGGGAATCTAGTTGCACTGACGCATTTTTATTACGTTTGACTTGAAATTTTGTTATTCTGCTTGAATTTTGTTACGGTTACAGGCTTCACAGAGGCGGGTTATGCAAAGCTATTTGTTTAAAAGGTTTCCTCACTACGTAAAATCTTTTATAACCCCATACAGTTTTAAATAACTCTTTTATACTATAAGCAAATTTTTACTACATTATTTCCTGACTACATTCGTTCCTAATGTTTATTTTTATTTTTTAGCTACATTATCATGAACCTAACTATGTATTATTTTTCTGTAGCTGGCTGGGTAATCCCGCAGTACTGATGGTCATAATATTTTTGAATTTTCAAATAAGGTACTATCACATCAATCTAATATAAAGTTTTTTTTTCTTCACATGTAATCTGGAAGTGACGACAGATTTCGTTACTGAGATGTTTACTATGGGCGTAACGAAATGACCGGCATTCCTGTACATAATATGTATCATTAAAATACAGATATTATAATAAACTAACGAGTACCCGGCTGCGTTGCGATGCCACTCAAAAAAGTGTTTTAATTCTTGTTGAAGAATTAAAACACATTTTTTTTTATTCTTCTCTTATTGAAGTCCTTTCGGATACACAATATTTCTTTGTTTTGCCGTATGGTGCGTACATTAGTGCGGAACGAAATTATTTTTTTTCGAATTTTTATTTGGAATAGTTTTTTTTTTTTTTTTTTACATTAACTCCACACAGGAGGCCCTGAGGAAAATAATTTCCCTCAGGGCCTATGTCATCTGGGATGCTGTGTGGAGGGTCTTTTTGAGGAGAGGAAGGAATGAACATTGGTCTTGAAGAGACCCATGTTGTAGGAAGGAGGAAACACAGAGGCCGGCAAATCATTCCACAGCCGAGCTGTTGAACACAAGAATGAGTCGAAGAAACGACCCGTTCTCATGTGACAAATGTCAACTGTGTACAAATGTTGGGCACGCGTTTGGCGTGTTTCCCGACTATGCACCGGTGCCGAAGGGATCAATGATGCTAGTTCCTCGGAGCATCTTCCATTGTAATACCGGTAGAACAAGGATAGCATTCCCACCCGACGCCTGTGCTCTAAAGATTGCAATCCGTCTGTTAAGATGGGAGAATCTATCAAACGGACCGCCCGTTTCTGCACAGAGTCGAGGGTATTTTTCAGGTATTTTGGAGCTCCAGACCAGAGGTGGCTGCCAAATTCAACCGTGGGGCGCACTTGCGATTTGTACAGGGTTAGCAGTTGTGTAATATTAAAGTATCTGCGGGCCCTGTACAGTACGCCCAGTTTTTGGGAGGCTAGCTTTACTCTGGCTTCGATGGAGCCCCCATACCTGAGCTGGTCACTTAGGGTTACACCAAGCATATCAATGGAGGGCCTGTTCGGAAGATTGCTTCCGTTGAAAGAGACTAGATTTTCATTTCGATCCCTTTTGGACGTAATCAGACAAGATTGGGTCTTTGAAACATTAAATTCAACGAGATTATTTTTACCCCAAGAGAAAACACTCTCGAGGTAGCCGTCCATTCTTTGCTTCAAAGCCCTACGAGCTGCTGGAGTTTGTGAGCCCTTTGGGGGCTTGTCAAACAAAAAGCTATCATGAACTGTACTGTCGTCCGCATAACAGTGAATTGGTGCACATGACAAAAGGTCGTTGATGTGCAACAAAAATAAAGTTGGAGACAGAACCGATCCCTGCGGGATGCCAGCATTTATCGAGTGTGAGGAAGAGGTGAAACCATCGACTACCGTCTGAATCGACCTCCCCCTCAAGAAGTCGGCAATCCACCTACACAAGGATGCGGGAAGTCCGTAAGAATGCAGTTTGTTGACAAGTCCTCGGTGCCAAACCCGGTCAAAGGCCTTGGAGATGTCCAGTGCAACCGTTTGGGTCTCACCGAAACGTTCCAGGCATCGCCCCCAAACATGCGTCACATACGCGAGAAGATCACCGCACGAGCGGTTCCGACGGAATCCGTATTGACGGTCGTTAATAATTTTGTTCTTTTCGAGGTATGTGAGCAGTTTGTCGTTGATCACACGTTCCATCACCTTAGACAGAACTGATGTGATCGCTATGGGGCGGTAGTTGGCCGGGTTGGAGCGGTCACCCTTCTTTGGAATAGGATGGATAACCGCTTTTTTCCAACCAGAGGGCACAGAGCCAGTCTTCAGGGACATTTTAAAAAGCTTCGTCAAAATTGGAGCTAATTCTGCAGCGCACCTCTGCAGTACCAGGGCAGGTATTCCGTCGGGCCCACTAGCTTTATTAACATCAAGCCCTCGTAAAACATGGAGTACTTCCCGATGCCGGATCCTCAGCTTTTTCATATGAAAACCGCAGTGAGGAACCGACGTCGGGACAGCACCTTGGTCATCGAGGGTTGAGTTATCCGCAAACATTTTACCTAGTAAGTTAGCCTTTTCGGTGGCGGTGTTTGCTAGTGAGCCGTCAGGTCTGGTAAGAGGTGGCAGACTGGATTTGCAGAAATTGCGACCTATTGAGCCCGCAAGCGACCAGAATTGCCTGCTGCCATGCGGGCATGCAGTCAGCTTTCTGCTGATCTGCTGGTCGTGCTCGAATTTTGACCTATTTATGATTCTCTTGGTTTCCTTTGCCATTTTGTTGTAAGCTGTTCTGTCTTTGGATGTTCTAGATGTGTTGTAGGCTCGGTAAGCCGCGTTTTTTCGTCGCACTGCTTCAGCGCATTGTCGACTGAACCACGGCTTTGAGCCTACACCAGTTTCCTTAACAGTAGATTGGATGAAGCCATCCATCGCGGATGTGATGACTTCACCAATTTCCTGGGCACATCTTGAGGGATCCGAAGTCCGAAAACAGACAGCTGACCACGGAAAAGCATTAAAATGTGCCCGCAGACCAAACCAATCTGCTGACCTATAGTGCCACACTTTTCTCTTCAGTCTCTCGTTTGGTGGTCTGAAGTTTACAGGGATTGATGTCGTCACCAGGCAGTGGTCGGACGATCCTAAAGGCGCTGTGACTTCAATCCTGTAACCGTGTGGCACAGTAGTTAAAAATAGGTCTAACAGATTGGAACGGTGAGTCTGGACATCAGGAACCCTTGTAGGCTCCTGAACCATTTGCTCCAATCCGTAGCAAAGGGCAAAGGATTCCGCTTGGCGTCCAGCCGAGTCTGTTGATCCTGAGAACTTCAACCAAGGTTCGTTATTGTGACGTATGTGTATGAGGGTGACGGCATGAGAGCGAGATAGCGAGTATGGGAAGTATAAAAGGGATGTACCGCTATTGAGCGCTCTCTCCATATTAATCTGGCAACCAATAAACATCGTAACATCTTGATATTATTTTCTACCCGCCAACATCACAGTTGGCGCAGCTCGGTAGTTCGTAAATTTTTACGTAAATGGGAAGAATCTACGCGGTAGATTTCGGGATCTGACGGATTGTTGTCAGGATTGCAGGAAGTGATCGCAGGAAGCGATCGCATTAAGAAGAAATTGGAGCAGCCACACGCAAGTATTCGCGTGTGTGGGACCGACAAATTACAAAATTATTGTCGTTCGGGTACACCGTGTAACGGGGTACAAAAGGACCGGATCAAGGATCGGGTCAAGGACTGGATCATCGTGTGGATTAGCCGGGAACCAGGACTTGGTTTCCGTCGCTGCAGTCTGGGAAGGAAGACCTCGGAGAAGAGGGATTGGATCCGCAGCTGTCGGGAGACGGAGCCAGACGGGGACGGTGATCTACGGCTCTGGGTGGCGTGCACGTGGAACGTGGAACGTGGACCTCGGAGTGTAGCCTTCTAGGAAGTGCTGAGATAAGTAGTATTGATTATTTTGTTTCAGCTCTTCCCCCAATGGAGGGTGTTTGTAAAAATTTGGGGACGTTCTGTTACAGAACGGGAAACTGGTCATTGTTCAAGGAACGACTGGATCAGGCCCTCATTTTACATGATGACAAAGTGTTATCACAAGAACGCAAAAGAGCATTTTTGCTGAGTTGCCTCACCGAAGAAACTTTCTCTTTATTATGTGATCTATGTTTCCCTAAAAAGGTTTCTGTTTGTTCTTTTAATGATTTATGTAAATTATTTGATTCACATTGCAAACCTATTCAAAATATTTTCGAGTCGCGTGAGTTATTTTATAAGTGTAAACAGCTAGCTAACGAATCTATTAAAGATTACGCTGCTAGGTTGAGAGGACTGAGTTTGACGTGCAATTTTGAATTGAGGCTGGAATCTTGTTTAAAAGACATATTCATTATTGGAATTTTCAATGAAAAATTGAAACATAAGTTGTTCGTTGAGGGGGTAAATACTTCTTTTTCGGAATGCGTTCAGTTAGCAGCTTCATGGGAACATGTTGTTAATTTTAAGAAAGTTGATACGAATTTAAATGTTGTGCATAAGGAGAGTAATGTTGTCCGTAAATCCAGGTCGGATAGTCCGATCAGATTTAAAAGTGCAGTGCGTAGTAAGACGCCAGTAAATATTGCATTAAAAAAATGTTTTTTGTGCGGAAAAACGAATCATTTGCAGAAAGATTGTTGGAAGAATATTTTTTGTAATCGGTGCAATAAATCGGGTCATCCTAGTAATGTGTGTAAAAACAGTAAAATTAATGTAGGTAATAAGAATAAACGATTAAATTCGGTTTTTATGTTGCATGACGGCACGGGGCCGGAACCGATATTCGTAGATCTCATTATTGGTAACACTGTTCTGCGAGCGATTGTTGACACCGGCGCTGAGATTAATGCAATTCCATATGAAGTGTATTTAAAAGATTTTGTTTCTTGTAAATTGGAAAGATGCGATATTCAATTGTCAGGATATGACGGGAAACGGTTAAATATTGTAGGTAAAGTTAATTTAAGTGTGTTATTTTTAAATAAAAGTGTAGATACGCAGTTTATAATAATTAAAAACGGTAATTCTACGATTGTTGGTAGAAATTTTTTACAAGTTTTCGGTATCGGATTAAGTGGAATAAATTCGGTAAATACCAGTGAGACTAGTTGTGATAATCAATTAAATTTTCGTGATAGTTTAAAGAAAAAATATGCTCATGTGTTTTCAGAAAAATCGGGTAGGCTTATAGGTTATGAAGCTAACATCGAAGTTATTTCGGAGTTCAGGCCAAAGTTTGTGAATCCAAGATCGTTACCTTTTAGTTTACGTGGAAAGGTAGAGGAGGAATTAAATAAGATGTTACGTGAAGATATAATTGAAAACGTAGAAATAAGTGATATGGCTAGTCCGATTGTTGTTGTAAAAAAGAAAGACGGTTCAATTAGAATTTGTACTGATTTTAAAACCACATTAAACCCTATGTTAGCGAAGTTGAAATATCCATTGCCTCGTATAGAAGATTTAATTTCATCTTTAAATGGTGCGAAATTTTTTGCTAAAATAGATTTGCGTAATGCTTTTGGTCAGATTTCGTTGAACGAGAAGTCGAGAAAATTATGTGTGATAAGTACGCATGTAGGTTTATTCAGGTATAAAGTGTTGCCTTTCGGTTTGACCACAAGCCCGGCTATATTTATGCAAGTTATTCAGGCGGTAGTAGGTAGACTTCGTAACGTTCGTATATTTCTAGATGATATTTTGTTGTTTGGAAATTCTGAAGAGGAATTATTCTCTATTTGTGAATCTGTACTTAGCAAGTTAAGTGATTGTGGATTAACTATTAATGAAAATAAGTGTTCTTTTCTAGAAACTGAGATAGAATATTTAGGTTTTAAAATTTCGCGGAAAGGAGTTATGCCTTTAGAAAATAAAATCTGTGCGATTACTCAAATGGCAGTACCGAAAAATGTTTCAGAACTTAGGAGTTTACTTGGGGTTATTTCATATTATAGAGCTTTTGTTCATAATATTTCAGGTATTTTTTCTCCATTGTATAACTTGTTAAAAAGGGGAGTAAAATATGTGTGGTCTGAGGAATGTAATATTGCGTTTGAGCGAGTTAAGAAACTGCTGACGTCAGATAATATTTTAGTGCATTTTGATCCTAATTTACCAATTAAACTTATTTCAGACGCATCTGAAAAAGCGTTATCAGCGGTGATTTGCCATGTGTATGATAATGGTTTAGAGAGACCTATCGCATTTGCTAGCCGATTATTGTCAGAAACAGAATTAAAGTACTCTATTTTAGATAAGGAAGCGTGTGCTATAATTTTTGGGTTGAAGAAATTCTTTCAGTATTTATACGGCAATAAATTTGTTTTGGCTTGCGACAATAAATCGTTAGTACACATTTTGAACACGGATAAGCAAGTACCTGTTTTGGCCGCTAACCGTCTGCAGAGGTACGCCCTAATACTCCAGACTTTTGACTATAGTATAGAGCATATTAAGTCAGGTGATAACAAAGCGGATTTCTTATCACGAATGCCGATTAATAATAAGGATAATTTAGATGTGTGTAGCGACGATATTGATGCTAGCGATTATTTTTTAAATTATATTGATTCTTTAAACGTGAATACGGTTGAGTCAGAGTTTGTGAACATAATCGAGTCAGAAACAACATTAAATGCGGAAACGATGAAACAGTTTTCGATTAATGATGTAAATATAGCGAGCATTATCGAGTTCACAGCAAATGGTTGGCCGGATAAAAAGTTCTTAAAGGATGATTTATTGAAATTCTGGTATTTTAGGGATAAATTATCGACTTATAATTCATGTTTATTTTATAATAATAAATTTGTAGTTCCAAGGGAATTAAGGGAAATTATATTGAATTTTTTACATCAATCACATTTAGGCATTGTAAAATCGAAAAGTCTTGCTCGAAATTATTTTTTTTGGCTCGGAATGAACAATGATATAGAAGTAACTGTGAAACAGTGTGCTCGATGCATGGAATGTTTACCTACTCCGTGTAAAGTTGAGTTGGCACCTTGGCCAATAAATGGTTTAATTTGGAGTAGATTGCATATTGACTTCATGGGACCGTTGGGAGGTCATAATTTTTTAATTATTGTTGATGCAACTACAAAATGGATAGACTGTCATGTTGTAAATAAGGTAGATTCGTTTTGTACAATAAAAGTTTTGAAAAGATTATTTTCTATGTTCGGAATCCCGGAACAAATTGTAAGTGACAATGGTACAGCTTTCACATCGTCAGTTTTTAAGGAATTTTGTCATAATTATAATATAGAATCATTGACTTCAGCTGTACAGCATCCTGCTTCTAACGGTTTAGCTGAAAATGGGGTTAAAACAGTGAAGAATTTTTTGAAAAAAATTATGGTAAATAATAAATTTCCTACTGATTTTGAAGATAAACTTTTGACGTTTTTAGTTGATATTAGAAATACGCCTTCAATGTCTACGGGCATTGAGCCTAGTACATTAATGTTGGGTAGGAAGATTAGATCAATTTTTAATACGATTATTCCAATAGTGGATAATGTTGAGAGTCAAGGTTTTAAAGGAATTGACAACACGGTTAAAAACAAAATGTTATTGAGCCAGCATAAACAGAAAAAGTATTATAGAGGAAGAAAATTTAAAAAGTACTTTGATGTTGGTTCTAAAGTTTTAACCAGGGATTTAAGAAGTAATGATAATAAATGGATTTTAGGAAAAAATTTTAAAAGATTGGGGAATAGGATTTATTTAGTTAAAATTATGTCTACGGGACAAATTTGGAAACGCCACCATGATCAGATTTCAGAGAGGAAGGTTAGGTGGGGAGAGTGTGACAGGTCTGATGATTTGCTGGACCTGGGTCCACTCTCGGATGTGGACATGACCAAATTTCCTAATTCCTCTAATTTTTGCAGGTCACCTACACCATGGGAGGGGAGGTTACGCCCTCGAGGTCAACGCCCACGCTACACGTGAAGAACAAGAATAATTACATATACTATGGAATGGAAATATTTAGATATTTTGTTTTGTATAAATTTGTGAATAAAGAAATGTATGTAATTAGGTTTTAAGTGTGGGGGTGTGACGTATGTGTATGAGGGTGACGGCATGAGAGCGAGATAGCGAGTATGGGAAGTATAAAAGGGATGTACCGCTATTGAGCGCTCTCTCCATATTAATCTGGCAACCAATAAACATTGTAACATTAACAGATGTTATTACTACCCGATCCCAATACACAGTTATGAACATTGAAGTCCCCCAGGACCACAAACTCTGCCGTAGGGTAGCGGGGCAAGAGGTCATCAATAGTGTCGCTTAAGTGTTTGAAGAGCTCGGACGTGTCTGATTCGCTCAGGTTCGGTGAGCGGTATAAACACGCGTAGAATCTTACCGTACTGGCAAGATTGACGCGTACCCACATTACGTCGAATCTGGAGTTTTCCAGATTCAGCAGTCGCACACAGTTGACGTCAGCTCGACTATAGAGACAGACACCTCCTTTAGGTCTGAACTTGCCTGCGAGGGTGAAGCCCGGGCAGTCCAGATAGGAGGTGTCTACAGGCTCAGCTATCTGAGTTTCAGACAGGAAGAGTAGGTTTGGGCGTTGAGAAAAAAGTTGGTGGTGGACAGAGTTTAAATTGGTGTGCAGGCCGCGAATGTTGGTGTAATCCACCAACAGTTTTGGCCCGCACCGGGGACGCCTACGTCTCGCCGCTGTAATGACGTTAATTATTGTAGGTTGCAAGTTCATGATTTTAATTGTTGGTTATTTTGTTTTTTTGATATGAGAGGAAGGAAGGTCTGGGAGGGAAAAGGTATAAGGGGTGGGTAGGATGCTGGGGTTCAGAGTTTCCAGGAGTGACGGACGTATGTATCCAACCCACCCACTGCGGTGCAAGGCGATGGGCAGGGAGAGTCCGGCTGGAGAGGTCACCCAATGCGCCCCAAACGCTACTGCTGGGTCCCCTCCGGTCACGAACCGGCACAACAGCAGCGGCGGGGTTTTTGCACTCGTTGATGGGGCAGCCCACCCTCAGTCGTGAGCCTGAGGATCGGGCCCCTGTACTACCGAGCGGCCCGGACAGCGGTAACCGGTTGTAAAGGGTCTCCCTCAACCAGCATCTCCCAATCCGGCCCGCTACGCAGAAGGTGGGCCGACGCACCCGCCATCAAGACCTGGACAAACATTACCCCAAGAACCCGGGCACCCCTGCTAAGTCACCAAACGTAGCGAACCACTTGGGGTGACCTGTGGCAGAGGTGCTGGTCATCCAATAAATGGTTCCCAGGGCGGCGGTACCCATACCCGCCTACCAAATTAATAGTTGTATTATGTTGCCAATTGCCATCACTTACCTCAATTAAAAATTTAAAAAATATCAGACAACGGTAAAAGCCCCCGCCAAGACATTGAACATTTACATAAACGACAGTTTTGGGGCTATTTGCGCGGCCTACAAAACAGCACAGAATTTATTAAAATAGGTTTATTTTATCTAATAACATATTTAAATATAATAAGTTTACTAGCTGTTGCAATCAAATATTTCATTATTGGCGCTGTGACAAAGGAGCAAAGTGCGGGACGAAGCGGGGGGCGGCACGTGAAAATCTTCGAAATGCAGTATTTTGTTTAAACGATAATTGTCTCAAAGTGAAGGGTCGCGCGTCAATTATATTCACGAGTACTTGTTGATAAACGTTTTTTAAGTGATTTAACATGACTTCTACAAGACAAAGGTTAAAATGTACGATATTTGGTGAAAGTGCAGATTTGAAAGAGAATATCCTACCTACCTATGAAAATGTGATAAAATTCTATGAATTAGTTTGACAAGACTTAAAGTAAGGAATAACACATCAAATGAACCTATATTTTTGGAAATTGCCGAAATAGTTGGAACGAAAATTGAAGAATTGTGGATAAAATCTTCTATTCCAATTGTCACACACAAACGAGTCTTACAGTTACTAAAAAGTTATCACTCAAAGTGTTATAATTTGAAAAAATCTTTGAAGAAACTTAAGGAAGAAAAGTTAGAAGAGTTCAGAGCACAAAGTAGGAAGCTTTTTGACATAGCTGCATGTAAATGTAAAGAATTTGTAAGCTGTACTTGTTTGAGGGAAAAAGTGCCAAAAGAGGAACAAATGTTTTTAGAAGACCAACGCACTAACAGGTGTTAGCATTGCCGCATACTTACGGCCTTTTGCTAAACCAAACCTGGAAAGGACACGCAATAAATAGGCCAACAGAACTAGCTCAGGAAGCCGGCGCAAGCAAGGTTCCTCTTAAAACCAAGGCGAGTGTTGTGGTTCGCTTGTGAATTCCTCCTCCTCCTTTCCTCACAATCTCCAGGTCTCTTTCCTCAATCAGAACACAGTTAAAGGGTTTATTCATTTAGAAGGAGACAGGGTTTTTCAATTGCCAGCCTCGGCAAACTACACATGGGTACTTGCTAGGACTAGTATTCTAACATGGCGGGGAACTTCTCTCTTTCAACTCTCCACACGTGTTAGTGAATTTAAATGCGGGATGTAGCACACAAGAGGGGGCAAAGATTCATTTTACTCACAAAGCAGGAAATGAGGTAGTCGTCAGACAGGCTACTGGTGGGCTGGAGCCTTCTCGTGCACAATACACATTGTAGAAACAATCACGAGTCTAGAATTTCGGAGAGCGCCATAGCGCAATTACTTGGGCACTCTTGTCGCGCCAGGGGCAAGCGGTTGAATGAATGCCGGGTGCCGATCGGCACTGGGGCCACGGACCTCCGCGTGCGGAGAGGGGGGCGGAGAAGGGGGCGGTGCGGCGAGCTGTGCACTGGGACCCAATTCACTAACTCCTCGCAACAGGAATAAGGGACTCTATTCTTTATCTTTTGTAACGTTTTGTAATCTTTTGTAACAGGCTAAAACTCTTTTAAAAGGATCGAAGTGGTTTAGAGTGATTGTACAAGAGGAACATATTTGGATTATAAAAGAACCAGGTTCTATTTATGTTGGGTATGTGGTTCCAATATCGGGTAGTGCAAGAAATATTGAAAGAGCTATAAACAGCTTTTTAACGACTGAAAAGATATCAATAGAGGGTTTAATGGTTGTTGGCTGTGATGGAACAAACACAAATGCAGGGAAAGTGAGAGGCGTGATTCGTATTTTGGAAAACAGACTATCTCGACCATTGCAATGGATAATTTGTCTCTTACACGCCAAAATTGTTGGTTCCCATCGTTCTCGATTAATGCCACAGACCAATAACGTATTTTTTCTCTTCTTCTTCAATATTATATGTATGTTTTTTGCTGCTATTTTTCACCTTAAAGTATACTTTTACTCGTGGGATGTGTGGGATCGCACTAATCTCTCCATTCGGAACAAAATAAGTATTTTTATATTTTAACATTTTACATAAATTTTACAATACAATTCATTTGCATTATTTCGACCATCATACTAGGCTCGTGCCAGTATCATGACAGACGTATTATACTGTAAAAATAAGAACAATAAATTAAGAATAAAAATAAGAACAATATTTTTCGACAAAGAATACGTATAAACCGTAACAATAAACAAAACTAAAATTAAACCAATTTATAAAAATAGATATTTCAAATAAAATTTAAGTAAAAAATTCTAAATATTATTAAAAATCAAGATTAAAATACACACAAAAGTGTAATACTAGACCTCGCTATTGAAAAAATCAAAATCGCAGGAGGCCGACCAATTCAAAAGAATATGAAGAATTATCATTATTATTATCATTGTTATTCCCCAAGCCATTGACAATAATTTACATCTCCCCCACTCCTTTCCTCTACCTCTATCCAACCACCAATACCATTTCCCTTCTACCCTAATGTCGTAACCCTACGCCTTACGTCTGCCCTCTCAGTATTCCATTTGTAACATGTTGGCCCCGTAACATAACATATTATAATGTGTAATAATAAGCATATACAGGGTGTAACAACAGGTACCCGAAGAATTTTATTCAGCTATTCTTGAGAATATTTGTAGAAAAAAAGGTAAATGTCATTTTTCAATTAAAAATAATAAAAATTTCCATTGGACTGTTTCCCCGAGTGGTCGGGTATATCCTAGAAGTGCACGTGATAAGCATTCCGTCTCGCTCTAGCAACACTATAACAAAAAACTGATTTTTTTTATTATCGAACAGCAAAATGGCGTCTATTATTAGTACTCCAAATATGCTCTGGACCACTATTTAAAATCCTGTCTCAGCAATGTTTTCATCGCGCAGGTTTTTAGGTTTCATCATTAGATTCCAAAGTGATGAGAAAGCCTATTTCATCTCAAGTATCTTCATTTGTTTCATCGCTAATTCAAACACTGATTTCATCAATGGTTTTCAACATCGTTAGTTTCATCAGTAGTTTCATTACTTCTTTCATCACTAGTTACATTGCATTTTTCAGTCCACGTTACATCACTGATTTCATTACAGGTTTTGCTTATACTATTTTGTCCCATATTTCATCTCAAGTTTCATCGCAAGTTTCATCAATTTATTCATCGCCAATTCCCACTCCAGTTACATCGATTTATTCATCGCCAATTCCCACACTAGTTGCATTAAAGGTTTTAATCGCAGATATCATCGGTAGTTTCATCAGTTATTTCATCACGTGTTTCATCACTAGTTTCACCGCACGTCTTATCACTAGTTACATTGCATTTTTCAGCAATGTTTCAGTCCACGTTACATCACTGATTTCATTACAGGTTTCATCATGCATTTTGTGACATATTTCATCGCATATATCGTCAATTTATTTATCGCCTGTTCCTACACTGATTACATCAAAGGTTTTCATCACAGATTTCATCACTAGTTTTTGAGTCTTTCATCACTAGTTTTTGTACACCTTTTTTCATCACAGATTTCATCACGATTTAATTGAGTCTTTCATCACTAGTTTTTGTACACCTTGTGTGTGGCTAATAATGTACATTGGGGTAGGGTATATATCACGCCTTGTGACGCCAATGTCGAATTGCAACAAAGCTATCTCGACAGACAATTGCTTTGATGTTCCGTGTAGGTGTATTATGACTAATTAGATGTACGGGATGTTTGAAATTTGACGAGCTACGTAAATATATATTTATTTGGACGTGAAAACGTCTGAAATCAATCATACGGGGAAAGGAAATGGCGCTCAAATGAGTGAATGTTTCTCTCAGGGTGATTTCAAACTTCGAGTAAAACAAAGTAAAAATGAAAATTTGTGCCCCAAACGCTTCGATATTTAAAAACATGCTAAGAGTGCAAAGAGAACCCACGCTTTTCAACTTTTCGGATTCGACACGTGTCCACGAACGTTATCATATCCCAGACTAATTATCCGATCTGAGAACACCATGTGTTGTTCAGAAGAAGAGTGTACCTACGTCATAACTATTCTTGTGCTCCAAAATGAGTATCTCAAAAACTACATAGCTGTGAATTTGAATAAGTTTGAAAATTACCCGACTAATTAATTTTCTAGACCAGTTCACTGGTTTCTGTGGTTGAATTGTTAAGATCCTTGGCAACCAAACCAGAAATCTCGGGATTAAATCCCGGTTTGCCAAAACAAAATCTATTTTAATAATATCTGTTATCTATTATTTCACAATTTATTCATTCAAAATAATATTTATTTATTTAGTAAGTTGTTCAAAATATAGTTTTTAGGTATTTAACAAAATAAACTGAATGTGAAAGATGTGAGTAGTTTCATTATCGTGTAAAGTTGTATAAATTGCTTCAATAAGTGTTAGTATAGTTAGATTGAATAGTAAGTTCTTCAGGTACTACGAAAGTAGTTACAGAGCAATGTGTGATAACGTTGTTGACTTTATTATAAACGCATACATGAATAGGTTGATGTAAAACTAATTTGTTTTTAGCGAACCTTTGTTTGTTGTTTAAGGAGGTCATCCCATATGAAAACTCTTTAATTGCGCTTTTTCTGGATTTTTTTCGCAAACTAAATTAATACACCTAGAAGGAACTTGCGACCTTCAGGTTGTGAGTCAAGAGCCTTACTCCCGAACCACGGAGGCCGTCTATATTATCATGACGATAAAAAATATAGATCTTTTTCAAAACTTTCTAATAAACAAAATTTTAGTTTGTATATAAAAAGTATCATATTTGCGACACATTCCAGCGTGGTCGATACTTTCAGTATCACCCTGGTGATAGACTACCATTCAGAAGCGAAAAATTGTTTTTAATTAACTAAACTAACTGAGTTAGGTGAGCAGTTATGAAGAGGCAGGCACTCCCCCGCCTTCTTCTTCCACGTCTCCTTTGCCTCCTCATAATATTTAGCCCCATGACATTGGGGATGCCACAGACCCACTGACTCCAGAAGGTTGGGAGCAGTTGGGATTCTCTTGCTGTAGGTAAGTACTTACATTCAAAAACCAACCATTCGCTTTCTCGTATCTTTCCGCTTTCCGCTTCACTCGGCTTCACAATATTTCCCAATTGGAGATGGCACGGTCCCACTGGCTTCGGAAATTTCGGACACCCTGTTTGCTCGATTTTTACCCACCTCACATTCCTTTTTCCTTCATAGATCTTCCTTTCCTGCCTTTCCTCAAAAATACCATCCACACAGTATTCCCAAAGATGTCATAGGCCTGAGGAAAAATATTTCCGTGTAGAGTTAATGTAAAAACAATAGTTTTTGAAGGTTACCAAAAAACCTGCTAACCTTTTCCAACTTTTCCGAAGGTTAAGAATATCATAATAACATAATCACCTTTGCAACTCTCTAGCCCACATTAACCCCACAGATCCCAACTTATTCTTTGAGTAAGTAAAAATATATCCGCGTGGCATAAAAATTCAAATAAATGGAATATTATTTGTGAACGTATCCGAAAACTAACAACTGTATTTGAAAGCTGATAAAATACGCTTTCGAATTTTGTTATTAGAAATAACCAAGTAAATTTTTAATAATAATTATTTGGAGTGCAAAATGTTTTTACATCTTTTCTAACCGATAAGATTACTGGTAACGAAAAAAAACAAATATTTTATTTAAAAAAATGTATTATAAACGTTGTTATCACCTCACTTTTTGGTCGTTTTATGTCAAAATAATAAAAGAAAATATCACAAATTTTTTTTTTTAAATTACGTCGGTAACTTTAGTTTTGGGAGATTTAATGTTTACGTGTGTAAGTGTGTGTGGTAAATCAAATAAGTAGATCGAAGATACAGTACTTACAGGTTTATTTAACAAATTACACACGAACATATCGCACCTAGGGATGCAACGATATATCGAAAAACCGTTAAATATCGATATATCGAAAAACCGTTAAATATCGATATATCGACTCCTAAAAATATCGATATCGACCGTACGCCGATAAGGATATATCAATATCGAAAATCTCAATATATCGTATCGAAATACCGAAAAACCCGTACCATAAATCGTACCGGCTCACATGCAAATAAAAAGAAAAAAACTGACGGAGACGACGAGCTTACGTTATATCTTTCTGCTCCTGTAATACTCTAAAAGTTAACATTCTTAGATGCAGGGTTTATATCCCAATCTTTTTAAAGTGGCAATGAGTCATTTACCAGTTGTGGCAACAAGTGTTCCTTCTGAACGTGTTTTTTTGAAATGCAGGAACCACTTCAATTCAAAGCAGAAACCGGCTACAAGGAAGCAGACTGTCAGTTACTATTTTTAAGTTCGATGGCTGGTACAAAATAAGTTCTGGAAAAATTAATTTTTTGATAAATTTATGAAAAAGTAAATTTATTTACTTCTCCAATTTTTTTGATTATTCACATACGTTAGTATAAAAAATTATAAACACACTTAATCGATAAAACTTTGACTTAACTAAAACTACATTGGATTTCTATAAGCTTTTAAAAAAAGAAGATTTTTTTTTTAAACTTACCTAAGAAAACAAATACCGAAAAACCCGTACCATAAATATCGAGTTTATTTTTATCGCTTGTGTTTAGGAGAGGACAACTTGTTAATAACTTGAGAATTATTAAAAAAAAGACCTGTTTCATAACGCCGATGGATTTCTTTCGTTTTGTGCTCTGATTGTCATACGAGATCGGCAGGAACCCAGACTTGGGAATTCCGCACAATAAGGGTCCCTAACTACACGGTCAACAAGTGACAAGCGCTTTATCGTCAACAAGTCAGTCCGTTGCTAACCCCCGACCGTATAGTGACATTTCGCACCGAGCCGAAGTGTTATTCATCATATCGTCACATAAAGTATAAATCCTACCGTATTCTTTCGTATATTTTGTGTGAACTCGTGACTCAAACTTTACCGAAGTTCTAACAATCAAATAGAACAATATCGAGCGCTATGGACATCTATAACTGTCACCAAGCCAGAAGACAACTATCGTGAGTACCACTTAATTGTGATATACCTTTCTTGTTTGGTGGTTGGACATAACTCAACGAAATCCATTAGCGTCTTAGCAAGGGTATCCGCAAGGTTACCCTCATCCCCATGCCCTGTGCATGATACATTGGTGCCGATAACCAGCAAACCTTTAGATAAATAAATTCTTTCATTGACAAAACGAAAGAATGCTATGAAATATTACGTGAATTGAAATGTCATTTCGAAGAACGAATTCAAACAGTGAATCGTAGAATTAGTTTACGTAGTTCTTAATTAATTAACGACCTACCGGGCATTTAAATTACATCGAATTCTATTTTTTAATTCATAACGTTTTCCTGATTAATTCGTTAGTACATTTGTTTATTTAAAAAAAAAAATGGCTAGTACTTTACAAGGCTTGCGTAGAAGACGGAACGTTGCCATTAGCAGAATAAACAAGGTGTATGAGGTCGGTCAAAGCGTTTTGCAAGATGCAACCAATTACCCATTATTTTTAGCGTATTATACGAAGTTGCAAAAAATTGTTAATGATTTTGAAACCGTTCACGCTGACATCTTAGCTTTAGATGATGCAAACAAGGACATTGAAAATCAAGTTCGCGAAGCTTTTGATAATGTTTATTTCAAAATCGTCGTAATTCACAAGGAATTAACGAATCAATCTTTCGAATCGGAGCCCGCGAACATTATCGTACCAAACCAAAACTTTTCAACATTTCATGATCAAGCTGTCATAAAACAAACGTCATCATTTACTTGTGTCATGAATAAGGCAAAACCTGAAATCAAAGGGTCCTTGACTGCGTTCACTTCAAAGTGCGCGTTTTGCAAGGGTATTCACCATATCGCTAAGTGCAAATCATTTGCACTCAAATCGGTTCAGGAACGTGCTCAATTCGCCAAGGCACACCGTTGGTGTCTGAATTGTCTCACGCCTTCTCATTCTCTCACGAATTGCAAATCTGTGTTTGATTGTCAGAAATGTCATCGTAAGCACCACACTCTTCTTCATAGGGAAGACAACATTTCTGCTGAAGAGGAGTACCAACGACCTACCACGTTTGCCATTCAAGGAGCTTCTATTTCAGATCCTCCAGTTCTTTTCCTCGCTAACTTCGGTGACAGATCCATCGTACGTTTGCCTACTGCTCATATTAGCAATCGTGATCCCTCCGGCAGTTTTCAAACGTTTCGTGGGTTGACCGATTCAGACAGTCAAGCACACTTCATATCCAATCGCACTGCCGAGCGTCCAGTCAGCTCTCAGAAAATCCGTGGCTTAGGCCAATCTTCTACAACCACGTCAGGCGTCACTAATTTCGATGTCGATGTTAAGGGACAAACTACCTTCAACACGAAGTTACTTCCATCGCCAACGATTCAATTCGACCAGTTATCTTGTCATCTGTTCCAAGACATACTTCATGCCGACTCTGACTGTCACAAACTGACAACTGACACAGGAGCGACTGACCTACTTCGAGATGTTGAGATCTTGCCATGTTTATCGAGACCCCAATCAACGGGTGATCTTCACCAGCCTTCAGCTATCAATTCACCATTCGGTTGGCTTCTTCTGGATTCGGTTGGTTTTACTACCGATCGTCAAACAAACTCCTTCATCGAAACCAACCAGTATCGTCTTCCAGAAGAAGTCAAGAGACTGAGGGAGTTGGACATATTTCCTCAGTCTTCACAGCCCACTAAACAACGTCGTGACCAAGTGTATCGCATTTATCGCTCACGTGACTTTTCTAGTCAATTTATCGAAACCAACCAGTACCGTCTTTCTGAAAAGGTCAAGAAACTGAGAGAGTTTGACACATTCCCTCAGTCTTCACATCTCACTCCTGAAGAACAACGTGATGAGCAGGTCCATCACACTAATCACTCACGTGACCCTTCGGGACAATTCATCGTAGCCTTACCTTTTGGCGAAAAGGATAAGGATATCGCTTTCCCAGGTTCGCGCCAAGTCTCTTCGCGCATCATCCTTTCAATCGAACGTAAACCGACAGTAAAGCTCAGTTTACGTGAACCGTACTTCGCTTTCATGACTGACTACTTGCACAGTGGTCACATGACACGTGTTCCTGGAAAAGATTTACTCAAGGAAATGCATCACATACTTCGTCATTGCATTCTTCGTCCGGGCACCGTTACCACTACTTTGCGAATTGTCTTCGATGCCTCGGTGACGGAGGTGAATGAATCATCGTCAAATGATGCCTTCCTTATCGTTCCCAAGCTTCAAACAAACATTGCTGAACTTCTGCAAAACTTTCGTTCGCCATCTGTGGTGTTCATTGCTGAAGTACGGCAAATGTATCGCCAAATATGCCCACAAGAGCCAAATCACGCGTTCCAAAGAATATTTTGGCGTCATCAATTATCGGAATCTACCCCGGATTACCCATTACACCCTGTGACTTCTGATATTTCTGTCTTTATTCTGTCCTACCGTATTGTCAGATCGTTGACAGAAAATAATGGTTACGAATTATCACTCACACGATACGCGATCACTTCGGATTCAAATATCGATTCAATCGTCGTCGGCTGTTCCAGAGTGGAACAAGCTCAACAAACGCAATCCGAAGTTATCGAACATACCAAACGAGGTCAACTTGAACTGCAGAAGTCGGATTGTAGCAAACCAAAACTTCGCGCCTACCGAAACTTACCGCCGGGCTACTATCTCACTGATGTAATCTTCAAGAATGTTGATCATTTTCTTACTCTCAGGGTATTGGGATGGAAGTGAAGGCCACCGGATGCTTCACCCGATGATACTCGTCACGGGAATCGTTACACCGACCAATTATCGCTCTTGACAGTTATCGCATCTAATCATCGGCGTCAAGCATCATCGGTTGATAATCCATCGGATATCGCTTCACGTGGCCATTCTCAGGCCGTTCTTATCCGTAACGTATTATGGTGGGCGGAGCCTTCCGGGTTTGTCCAGCCAAACGACTCTTGGCCCATCTCAGATGGCCATTTTAACAAAACTGAACTCCACTCTGAAGAACGAGTTCAATCGTCATTAGTCCAACATGATATATTCTGCTAAAATTTTATTAAACAAATTATATCGTATTCGGAAACTCCAACGTCTTACTGCTTACTGTCATCTATTCGTACACAACTTTCATAACAAAGCCTCTCGTCGTTCGGATTTTCTACTTAATCATTTCGAAATTCGTATCCGATCTTTAACCAAACATTGGACATCACTCTCTACGGATGAGGTGATTAGAATCATTATTAAAAATCTTATGCTATCGTTACGCTTCGTACTTTGAATGGATCTTCTCTTACAAGACCATTCACCTAATCGTGTCCATTGCCTAGGCAATGTGACTAATCATCATCGTTTCGCGGTTCGTTTTATTCTTTTTACGTCTATGTTAATCGTATCATTTAGTTTCTTTTCGTCTAGTTTATCTACATCTAGTTATCGTTTAAAACTAGTTCTTCTGCTTCGTCTTCTTTTCATCGACGTTATATTTCATGGCATTCTGCGTTTCGCTTAACGTTCAACTTTTCTTTAAAATACAATTTGCTGTATTTTGGTGGGCGGAATGTTTCATAACGCCGATGGATTTCTTTCGTTTTGTGCTCCGATTGTCATACGAGATCGGCAGGAACCCAGACTTGGGAATTCCGCACAATAAGGGTCCCTAACTACACGGTCAACAAGTGACAAGCGCTTTATCGTCAACAAGTCAGTCCGTTGCTAACCCCCGACCGTATAGTGACATTTCGCACCGAGCCGAAGTGTTATTCATCATATCGTCACCCAAAGTATAAATCCTACCGTATTCTTTCGTATATTTTGTGTGAACTCGTGACTCAAACTTTACCGAAGTTCTAACTATCAAATAGAACAATATCGAGCGCTATGGACATCTATGACTGTCACCAAGCCAGAAGACAACTATCGTGAGTACCACTTAATTGTGATATACCTTTCTTGTTTGGTGGTTGGACATAACTCAACGAAATCCATTAGCGTCTTAGCAAGGGTATCCGCAAGGTTACCCTCATCCCCATGCCCCGTGCATGAACAAGACCCTTATCACAAACTTAAGTGTTTAATTTGTGAAGAGATTTAGACTTAACATATTTTAAAAGTTTATAGGAGTAATTAAACAAGAAAATGTATATAGGTTGTACATAAAACATTAGGAATAACAAACAGTCAAAAATATATCTAGGAGAAAGTTAAAATTATATGGTGGTACTATCAAAATAAGATTTAATTTTTTTTTTAATTTATGGGAGTTGAAAACAACTCTCATAATATCACATTTAATGAGCAGGGTTCTGTTTAAATAAAAAAGGTATATACTCACTTGGGTTTATTGATAAATAACAAAATAACAATTGACAGAGCTGTGCACAAATTTGTCGTAATTTTTTTCGTTAAGGAAAGTTTAGGTATATAGTTTGTCAAGATTTTGAGTAAATTGGTTGAAATATATAATATATGAAGGGAGAGGGCTGGCCAGCGGGCGGTGTGAATTAATAGTATGAAAATTAATGTATGGCTTTCGTTATAAAGGTTGGGTAATGGCGTTAGCGATAACTCAATCGTGAATTTCGAAGCTTATTAAGGCTAACGCCAACGATAATTCACACTGATTAAAAATGAGTAATAATCTATTATATAAAATTCTCGTATCACGGTGTTTGTTATCATACTTCTCCGAAACGGCTGGACCAATTTTGTTGAAATTTTTTATGCTTATATGTTAGGTCTGAGAATCGACCAACATCTATTTTTCATACCCCTAAAAGTAAAGAGTGTTCCACTCCGAATTATTATTTTATTTTTTTTGGACAAATTTGATGAAATTTTTTATGCTTATATGTTAGGTCTGAGAATCAACCAACATCTATTTTTCATACCCCTAAAAGTAAAGGGTGTTCCACTCCGAATTTTTATTTTTTTTTTTTGGACAAATTTTTTATTTTTTATTTTTTTTTATGGTGAGGCATTAAAATCTTAATATATAAAACAAAGTCGGGTTAGTTATACTATTTATAACTCGAGAACGGCTGGACTGATTTTGATGATCTTTGAATTGTTGGATTCGTCTCCGCCCTGGATAACAGAATAATTATTAAAACATTACAAAAGTTAACGAAATAAATAGTTATAAAGAAATTTATTTTCTCTATAAATTTTGTATGGAAAGAATTTACATATTTTGAAAGAACTGCAGCAATATTGTGAGAGGTATAATATTGAACTGTGCGTGAATTCCAAACATTCAAAAACGTCAAATGTCAATGTGTTGATTATTATGCATTTGTTTTTAATCATATAATGCTGCCCTTCTTTCTTATAAAATTAATGTTAATAGTCGAAAATGAGACAAATGGTGAACGTATGTCTGAAAAACCTATAAAGTAAAAATACAATAATTATAATAAATCTCGGAAATGAAACGCATTTTTTTACACAGAAAATAATTTCTCTCAGGACCTCTGTCATCTTAGGGGATGCTGTATGGAGGATCTTTTAAAGGAATGAGGAGGATAGAAAGTTCTGAGAAGGAAAAAGGTATGAGGGGTGGGAAGGAATCTGGGGGTCAGTGTGTAAGGGAGTGACGGTCGTATGAATCCATCCCTCCAATTGTGGTGCAAGGCAATGGGCGAGAGAGTCCGGCTGGAAAGGACAAAAGGCCTCTCTAAACCAGTCTCTCTCGATCCGGCCAACCACGAAGCAGGTAGGCAGGCGCATCAACTGCCAAGACAAAGACATAAGTCATCTCATGAACCCGAGCACCCCTGCTAAATCACCAAACGTAGCAAACCACTTGGGGTGATCTATGGCAGAGGTGTTGGTTATTCAATAAATGGTTCCGGGGGCGGCGGCACCCATTCGCAGTAATTGTAAAAGTAAGAAAATCACAAAAATATAAATCCTTAAACAACGCCATCTCTGATACTGACAAAAACAAAACACGGACAGTTGCGCATTGATAATTGCTTCATTGTGTAATTTTTAATTTAATAAAAAAACTGAATTTAATTCAACAGCTATTGATTCTGAGGCGGTACGAAGTTCGTCGGGTCAGCTAGTATTACTACAAAATCTTTTTTTATTTCACCCTTGAACACCCTTCGCGACCCCATTGGGAACCAATGATCTATTTGATGATCATGTTATGGAGCTTAAACCTTTTCTAAGTTTATGGGAATAGAAAAAACATAAATTATTTTTAATTTTGCATTGTAAACCCTGTAAATATGGTACAATGAGTAATTTTTAACACCAATGGATTGATTAGGTGTCCCACTCAAAATTATAATAACAGACTATCTGGTTCCCGGCATGCGTTGCCGTGCCATTTAATAAAGAAATTGTTTCTCCCTGCGTGTCCTTTCCCATTCGTACCGTTCCCCTTCCGCCTCCCCTTCTTCTCCCGCGTCCCCTTCCCCTTTTGTGTTCCCACTCCCACTCCGCCTTCTCCACCTTCCCTCTCCCCGCTAACCCCCTCTTCCCCCTCCCGCATTCCATACATTCAGTCCCGGTACATTCAGCATTCAACAGCTCGCCTGCCACCTATTGCAATTTTTTATACAAATTTCATAATGCCAGAGCTTACCAGTAGTTTTATACAAACCTTGTCCTGACAATGACGAACACACAAAAAAAGAAAAATCCAATTTGGTGCAGTCGTTCGAAAGTTATGCGCTTACATACATTTCGGCGATTCATTTATATTTATATATAGATATAGATATAGATAGATAGATAGATAGATATAGATAGATTTTAATTTATAATCAGTTGGATATCAATAATTCCATATATACAGTTAGTCCACCAATAGAAGTATTCCTTATGCTAATATTTAGCTGACCCGGTGAACTTCGTACAGACACATTTTTTTCATGTATATTTTCGAAATTCCTGAAAAATTTTAATAAATTGTTCTTTCGAAAGATTTTCCTTATTGATTCGTATTCTGACCACGATTTTAAACAAGAATCCACCATTTCAGTCGGTTTGGAGCCAAAGGGGCCGAATTAATGACCGACCACAAGTGCTTAAACAACTGAAAACAAGTGTGAAAACGATGATTTTTTAATATTATTCTTCTGAAAGGTTTGATTCGTGCTCAGACTGTGATTTTAAACAAGAATCCAAAATTTCAGTCGGTTCGGAGCCATAGGGGCGAAGTTATGACCAACCCCAAGGGTTTAAATGACCGACCTCAAGTGTTAAACAACCGAACCCAAGTGTTAAAATGATGATTTTTGAAAATTCTTGTTTGGGCAGAATTTTTAATTAAATCGTGTACAGACCATGATTCTGCGTAAGAATCAAAAGTTTCATTCGGTTCGGAGCCATAGGGGTGAAGTTATGACCGCCAAGTGTTGTTAAGGACAAGTAAATCGATGAATATTTAAAAATAATTCTTTTGGAAGTTTTTTTAATGGATTCGTTTACAGACCATGATTCTTACAAAGAATCAAAATTTCAGTGGGTTCGGAGCAATAGGGCCAAAGTTATGATCGACCCCAAGGGTTTAAATGACCGATCCCAAGTGCTTAAACAACCGAACCCAAGTGTTAAAACGATGATTTTTGAAAATTCTTCTTTTGGCAGATTTTTTTATTGATTCGTGTACAGATCATGATTCTGAGTAAGGATCAAAAGTTTCAGTCGGGTCGGAGCCATAGAGTTAGAAGTTATGACCGACCCAAAGTATTGTTACAAGGCGCACGTAATACGATGAATTTTTAATAAATTATTCTCTTGGGATATTTTTTGATTGATTACTGTACAGACCATGATTCTGAGAAAGAATAAAAAGTTTCAGTCGAATCGGAGCCATAGGGGCGAAGTTATGACCAACCCCAAGTATTGTTACAAAACACACGTAAATCGATGAATTTTCAATAAATTATTCTTTTGGAAGATTTTCCTTATTGATTCGTGTTCAAACCACGATTTAAAACAACAAAAATCCAAAATTTCAGTCGGTTCGGGGCCATAGGTCCAGAGTTATGACGACCCCAAGTGTTTAATTGACCGACCCCAAGTGTTTAAATGACCGACCCCAAATGCTTAAAAAACCGAACTCAAGTGTTAAAACGATGATTTTTGAAAATTCGTGTTGAAGATTTTTTGATTGATTCGCGTACAGACCATGATTCTGAGTAAGAATCAAAAGTTTAAGTCGGTTCGGAGCCATAGGGGCGAAGTTATGACCGACCCCAAGTATTGTTACAAAACACATGTAAATCGATAATTTTATAATAAATTATTCTTTTGGAATATTTTCCTTATTGATTCGTGTTCAAACCACGATTTTAAACAAGAATCCAAAATTTCAGTCGGTTCGGGGCCGTAGGGCCAAAGTTATGACCGACTCCAAGTGTTTAATTGACCGACCCCAAGTGTTTAAATGACCAACCCCAAGTGCTTAAACAACCGAACCCAAGTGTAAGAACGATGAATGATGTGTTTAAATGACCGACCCCAAATGCTTAAAAAACCGAACTCAAGTGTTAAAACGATGATTTTTGAAAATTCGTCTTGAAGATTTTTTGATTGATTCGTGTACAGACCATGATTCTGAGTAAGAATCAAAAATTTCAGTCGGTTCGGAGCCATAGGGGCGAAGTTATAACCGACCCCAAGTATTGTTACAAAGCACATGTAAATCGATGAATACTTAAAAATTATTCTTTTGGAAGTTTTTTTAATAGATTCGTATACAGACCATGATTCTGAGTAAGATTCAAAAGTTTCCGTCGGTTTGGAGCCATAGGGGCGAAGTTATGACCGACCCCAAGTATTGTTACAAAACACACGTAAATCGATGAATACTTAAAAATTATTCTTTTACAAGTTTTTTTAATAGATTCGTATACAGACCATGATTCTGAGAAAGAATAAAAAGTTTCAGTCGGATCGGAGCCATAGGGGCGAAGTTATGACCGACCCCAAGTATTATTACAAAACACACGTAAATCGATGAATTTTCAATAAATTATTCTTTTGGAAGATTTTCCTTATTGATTCGTGTTACAACAACAAAAATCCAAAATTTCAGTCGGTTCGGGGCCATAGGTCCAGAGTTATGACGACCCCAAGTGTTTAATTGACCGACCCCAAGTGTTTAAATGACCGACCCCAAATGCTTAAAAAACCGAACTCAAGTGTTAAAACGATGATTTTTGAAAATTCGTCTTGAAGATTTTTTGATTGATTCGCGTACAGACCATGATTCTGAGTAAGAATCAAAAGTTTAAGTCGGTTCGGAGCCATAGGGGCGAAGTTATGACCGACCCCAAGTATTGTTACAAAACACATGTAAATCGATAATTTTATAATAAATTATTCTTTTGGAATATTTTCCTTATTGATTCGTGTTCAAACCACGATTTTAAACAAGAATCCAAAATTTCAGTCGGTTCGGGGCCGTAGGGCCAAAGTTATGACCGACTCCAAGTGTTTAATTGACCAACCCCAAGTGTTTAAATGACCAACCCCAAGTGCTTAAACAACCGAACCCAAGTGTAAGAACGATGAATGATGTGTTTAAATGACCGACCCCAAGTGTTTAATTGACCGACCTCAAGTGTTTAAATGACCGACCCCAAGTGCTTAAACAACCGAACCCAAGTATTAAAACGATTATTTTTGAAAATACTTCTTTTTGTAGATTTTTTGATTGAGACCTTGATTCTGAATAAGAATCAAAAGTTTCGGTCGGTTTGGAGCCATAGGGCGAAGTTATGACCGACACCAAGTATTAGTACAAAGCACACGTAAATCGATGAATGTTTAATAAATTATTCAATTGGAAGATTTTTCTTATTGATTCGTATTCAGACCACGATTTTAACCCTCTACTGCATGAATTATTAAGGCGTTGAAAAAAAAATTTCACTGCGGAAATACCTTTATTTATGTACCAATAAGACATAAAAAATCAAAAATAATCGAAAAATTCTACATTTCACATTTTTTTATGGAACCATATATGGGCTCATATGTACCAAGACGAAACATCACTTAGACATATATGGTATTGTATGCAGTTAAACGAAGAATAACAAAAAAGAAAAATGTTTGAAAATAATAAAATATTACAGAAAGATATACAATTATTCATGAAATTGAAACCAGCAGTTTCTTTTTTCATTAAAGCATAAAAATACTTTACATTTTGAGCATTTAGTGTATGTTTTCATCGAACATACTTGACAGTGTTGACGATTTTTCTGCTATTCAGGGCAATGTCCTTTATTGTCGGCTTTTACAGAGTTTAGAGGAAATTCTTGATGCTTTTCTGATTTTCCTCATTTTTTTAGATGTAGGAGTTCCAGGATTTGACACTGCAGGGCTCCCCCACAACTAGTTTCTGGCGATTCAGATATTGAAGCAGCTAAAGGTTGACGCCCTCTTTTTCGTGGAAGAGATTTTCCAGCTTTGCACAGGTGTTCGGATATGGTTGGTTTAAAATTAAACAGAGATAAGTACTCATTTTTATATATATATGTAAAGAAAACCACTAGACTAATGAGTGCTTTCCTTAAGCTTGTATTTGCTGCTTAAGTATTCACTGAGTAAGTACCGAGTTAGTTAGTGGCCCACTAGATATCACTGCTGACAGCTAAACAATAGAATCGAATTATTTAAATATAACTGTCAGAATTATTGCATAAAAAAATCCTCAAAATATTATCTAATTATCTTATTTATTATTATATAAAGAAACCTGAAATAAGGGCATTAAATGTTGTTTCTTTTGTTTTACAGGTAAGTGAACCTTTCTTTTAACCGATGATGTAATTTTAAGAGTTGTACATAAGTATTATTAATAAAGCTTTTGTTTTACAGAGAAACACACTAACGCCTTTGTTTTCATTATAAAGCAACATTTTCTGTACTTAACTATTTAAAAAAAAATGGAAAAATTGAGGTTTGATTTTGCTGTGAGACCAACGGCAGATGGAAAATCAAATCATAACCTCGATCGCTACACCTGATGGACGGATTTATGGAATACCACCCGAATCCCAACCTACAAATCTACACCAAGGAATTACAAACACTCCAAATTATGATAAGGTAAAAAAATCATTAAATAAAAGACATCAAACAAGGAAAATATGGATAACCTTGACGGATGATATGTCAAAAATATATTTGGATACAGAACAAAACTTACAGTTTAATGGTATTTACCTAGAAGAAATTATGGAAAACACAAATAAAGCTGAATCTATACTTAGTGGATCAAGTCAAACGCTGGAAAAACTGTTAGAGAAATTTTAAAGATTTTAGATTTTAATAAAGAATGTGAACGCTTCCAAATCAACGAAGACAAAAAGAAAATTGAAGTTGATCATGCACGGGGCATGGGGATGCACGGGGCATGGGGATGAGAGTAACCTTGCGGATACCCTTGCTAAGACGCTAATGGATTTCGTTGAGTTATGCCCAACCACCGAACAAGAAAGGTATATCACAATTAAGTGGTACTCACGATTGTTGTCTTCTGACTTGGTGACGGTCATAGATGTCCATAAGCGTTCTATATTGTTCTTTTTGATTGTTAGAACTTCGGTAAAGTTTGAGTCACGAGTTCACACAAAATATACGAAAGAATACGGTAGAATTTATACCTTATGTGACGATATGATGAATAACACTTCGGCTCGGTGCGAAATGTCACTATACGATCGGTGGTTAGCAACGGACTGACTTGTTGACGATAAAGCGCTTGTCACTTGTTGACCGTGTAGTTAGGCACCCTTATTGTGCGGAATTCCCAAGTCTGGGTTCCTGCCGATCTCGTATGACAATCGGAGCACAAAACGAAAGAAATCCATCGGCGTTATGAAACAGAAGTTTTAAAACATTTTTTGGAATTCTCCGGTGTAGAGTGGTACAGCTGCATGCTAATGAAACTTACAATGAAATCAATTGATACTGGGACACTTATCGACCTCATAGCATTTGGATTACCTAATTATGTGACTGACAAAATTGACAGAGAAATTTTACAAGGAACGGAAGATCTTTACAATGAAATAGGGAAATTGGAACATCTTGTTGGGAAGAATAAGTATGAAAAAAAAGGTATTATATATTCTGACGCTAAATCCAAAGAAATTGAAGAAAAAAAACCATGCCGAATCTGTGTTAATGAGAAAAAAGGGAAACGTTACCATCGTGAGGAAAATTGCTGGTTTAAGGAGAAAAATCAAAAAGCAGTTGTAAAAACGGTAAATAACTCTGAATTGGAAATTGAACTGAACGAGAAGAATCCAAAAAACTAGAAGTGCCACCATTAATAAAAGTCGAGTTACTATTAAATGATACTTTAAAAATTTCTGGAATTTATGATTCGGGATCAAATGTGTCGTTAATTAATGCAAAATTATTAAAGATACAGCCAAGAGCATGTACAAGTAATATACAAATAGTTAACTTGAAGACTATTAATGGTGAGAAGAAAACAAAAGGTATGGTAAATATACTTAAATATGGTAAATATACTTTCTCTTGGAAGGCGAAAATGTGAATATTCTACCACTTGAATTGAAATCAAGACATACAAGTGAAGACCTGAAAAGAGATAGGGAACTAGCTCTTAAGAACACAATAAAATCACACAACTATAATATAAATTGGAAGTGGGAGACAGAGTCTACGTGGAAAACGGAAATCGACTAAATAGGAAGAAATTGGAGGAATTGCGGATTGGACCATACAAAATTCTAAAGAAGGTCTCAAATTCAATCTATGAAGTTGATACCGGACACAGAAAAGCAGAATCAAACCTCTACCACATTACAAAACTGTGTCCAGTGTTTGCTAGTAAATGAACAATTGCATGCATTCTCTTTTGCGATTGTTTCTCCCTAGGGGGGGAGATGTAAAGAAAACCACTAGACTAATGAGTGCTTTCCAAGCTTGTATTTGCTGCTTAAGTATTCACTGAGTAAGTACCGAGTTAGTTAGTGGCTCACTAGATATCACTGCTGACAGCTAAACAATAGAATCGAATTATTTAAATATAACTGTCAGAATTATTGCATAAAAAAATCCTCAAAATATTATCTAATTATCTTATTTATTATTATATAAAGAAACCTGAAATAAGGGCATTAAATGTTGTTTCTTTTGTTTTACAGGTAAGTGAACCTTTCTTTTAACCGATGATGTAATTTTAAGAGTTGTACATAAGTATTATTAATAAAGCTTTTGTTTTACAGAGAAACACACTAACGCCTTTGTTTTCATTATATATATTTACATACAATTGGGAACTAGCGTGAGACGTTGTCGGATATGTTCTATCAAGGGCCGAATTTTATGGAGTTTGTCGTAACCTTCATGACCAAATGGAATAAATGTTTTATTGTCATTAAAGTGAAGGAAATTTTTTATTGTTTCCCAAATGTTACAGGTCCTAGTTTCGTTCACTTGTTGTTGTCCAATACTATTATTCCAGTACATTCTAGCTGCAGGTAATTTTATAATAGACATAAATATAACAATACCTACGAACTGCTCTATCTCCTCGTTTGTAATATAAGCCGGTTAACATTATTCTGAATAGATTTTAAATTTGACTCATCTACTATCATTGATATTAAATCATCAGTAAAAATAAATAAAATGAAATCAGCAGGTGTGTTCAGGTCCATAATGCACGAAGGTAAGTCTGTATCTCCAGTGAGGGTGTATTTAATCTTTTCAGTAGGGGCTTTGCGATGACGCTGGATTTTCTTTTTGTTATTGACAAGGTTTGCTAGAGGGACACTATCTTCAACTGAACTTTCGTCATCACTTTTGGGAATAATAATTGGTCTCCTGATTGGGAGAGGCATCGAAGGAACATCGCTTTCGGAATCTAAGTCTTCATCATCGTTAAACATGCCATCACCCGGAATAGAATGAGTGAGAATGTTTTTACCATAAAAACCTGCCGGGTTCATTCTGTCAAAAAAAGAATAAAGAAAAGCAAAAACAAATGTTTGAATCGAAATCAAAAGAAGTATACAATGAAAATACCTAATTTTAGCGTTTATAAAAATCAAAATGCTGATTTTTTTGAGTGCATAAGTGCATATGATTCCATATCTGTTCAAGTGAAAAAACGTGTTAGTGCATACGAGACCAAATATGGAATCGAGAAAAAACTAGTTGTAAAGAATAGAAAAGAGTTGAAAACCGGAAAAGTGATTATTAATAGATAAAGATGAATATATCAACTTCACGAAAATATTTTTTTTAACAAAAAGTACTTGCGTTTTCCTTTGTTTTTTTTTGTTTTTTTTAATGTGCCACTCACACTTCGATTCTGTTATTCCGCCCGCGTACACAAAAGTGAGATTATTTCGAAATGTCATAAAATCACAGACAATTTTTTGGCTTTTTGTTATTGCTAAATAAATATTTAATGGATAATTAGTTTAAATCGTTCTATTATTGTACTTTATTTAGCAAAAAAATTACAACAAAACTGTAATACCATATATGAACCCATATGCAGTAGAGGGTTAAACAAGAATCCAAAATTTCAGTCGGTTCGGAGCTGTAGGAGCGAAGTCATAACAAGGTTAACAAGTTTAACAAGTTCATAATCATAACCAACCACAAGGGTTTAAATGACCGACCCTCAAGTGCGGAAACAGTGGAACCCAAGTGTTAAACAATGATTTTTGAAAATTCTTCTGGCAGATTTTTTGATTGATTCGCGTACAGACCATGATTCTGAATAAGAATCAAAAGTTTAAGTCGGTTCGGAGCCATAGGGCCAAAGTTATGACCGACCCCAAGTACTGTTACAAAACACACGTAAATCGATGGATTTTTAATAAATTATTCAATTGGCAGATTTTTCTCATTGATTCGTGTTCACACCACGATTTTAAACAAGAATCCAAAATTTCAGACGGTTCAGTGCCAGGGGGCCAAAGTTATGTTTGACCCCAAGTATTGTTACAAAGCACACGTAAATCGATGAATTTTTAATAAATTATTCAGTTTGCAGATTTTCCTCATTGATTCGTGTTCACATCACGATTTTAAACAAGAATCCAATATTTCAGACGGTTCGGTGCCAACGGGCCAAAGTTATGACCGACCCCAAGGGTTTAATAGACCGACCCCAAGTGTTTAAATGACCGACCCCAAGTGCTTAAACAACCGAACCCAAGTGTTAAAACTATGATTTTTGAAAATTCTTCAGTTTTTAGATTTTTTGATTGAGACCTTGATTCTGAGTAAGAATCAAAAGTTTCGGTCGGTTTGGAGCCATAGGCGAAGTTATCACCGACCCAAATATTGTAACAAAGCACACGTCAATCAGTGAATTGAATTTTTAATAACTTATACTTTTGGATTGATTCGTGTACAGACCACGAATTTTAACAAGAATCTAAAATTTCAGCCGAATCGGTGCCATAGGGAGAAAGATATGACCCGACCCCAAGGATTGTTACAAAGCACACGTAATTCGATGAATATTTAATAAATTATTCTTTTGGAAGATTTTATGATTCTTTCGTAAACAGACCATGATTCTGAGTAAGAATCAAAATTTTCAGTCGGATCGGTGCCATAGGGCCAAAGTTATTACAGACCCCAAGTATTGTTACAAAGCACATGTAAATAGACGAATTTTAAATAAATTATTCAGTTGGAAGATTTTCCTCAATGATTTGTGTTCAAACCACGATTTTAAACAAGAATCCAAAATTTCAGACGGTTCGGTGCCATCAGGCCAAAGTTATGACCGACCCCAAGTATTGTTTCAAAGCACACGTAAATCGACGAATTTTTAATAAATTATTCAGCTGGAAGATTTTCCTCATTGATTCGTGGTTCAGACCACGATTTTAAGCCGCAGGGGGGAAGTTATGACCAACCACAATGGTTTAAATGACCAACCCCAAGTGCTTAAACAACCGAACCCAAGTGATTAATCGATGATTTTTAAAATTCTTCTGGCGGATTTTTTGATTGATTCGCGGACAGACCATGATTCTGAGTAAGAATCAAAAGTTTAAGGCTATTGGGCTAAGTAATGACCGCAAAGTGTTATACAAAGCACACGTAAATCCATGAATATTTAAAATAATTCTTTTGGAAGTTTTTTAAATAGATTCATATACAGACCATGATTCTGAGTAAAGATCAAAAGTTTCAGTCGGTTCGGAGCCATGGGGGCGAAGTTATGACAGACCCCAAGTATTGTTACAAAGGACACGTAATTAGACGAATTTTTAATAAATTATTCCTTTGGAAGATGTTCTTTATTGATTCGTGCACAGACCACAATTTTAACAAGAATCGAAAAATTTCAGCCGGATCGGTGCCATAGGGCCAAAGATATGGCCGACCCCAAGTAATGTTTATCTCTTGACTCACAATCCGGAGGTTGCGGGTTCGAACCCGGCATGCGCAAATAAATTTTATTTGATTAATTTGTGTTATCTCACAATTAATTCGTTTAAAATAATATATAGTATAATTGCGGCATGTTCCAGAGTGGAAGATACTATTAGTATCGCCCTGGTGTAAGACCACCATTCAGAATTGAAAAGTTGCTTGAAAATAGCTTTAGCCATGTTTGGTGACCAGATGTGAATAGCCAGGTACTTCCCAACATTCCTCTTCCCCACCTCCTTTCCCTCCCCACTACCTTCAGACTCACAACATACCCCAATTGGGGATGCAAGAGTCTCACTGGCTCGAGCAGTTGAGATTCTTGTGCGGTATTGACTGTAAAAAAAAAATGTTACGAAGCACACGTAATTCGATGAATTTTTAAAAAATTATTCTATAGGAAGATTTTCCTTATTGAATCGTGTTCAGACCACGATTTTAAACAAGAATCCAAAATTTCAATCGGTTTGGAGCTGTTGGGGCCATGACCAACCCCAAGGGTTTAAAAGACCGACCCCAAGTGCTTAAACAACCGAACCCAGGAGTTAAACCGACGATTTTTGTAAATTCCTCTTCTGGCAGATTTTTTGATTGAAACCATGATTCTGAGTAAGAATCAAAAGTTTATGTCGGTTAGGAGCCAAAGGGGCGAAGTTATGACCGACCCCAAGTCTTGTTACAAAGCATACGTAAATCGATGAATTTATAATAAATTATTCTTTTGGAAGATTTTCCTCATTGATTCGTGTTCAGACCACGATTTTAAATCAGAATCCAAAATTTCAGTCGGTTTGTAGCCATAGGGGCGAAGATATGACCAACCCCAAGGGTTTAAAAGACCGACCTCAAGTGCGTAAGATGAAGATATTCGTGAAATCCTATTTTGATACTATTTTGATTAATCTTTACGACAAATCGGATTACAGTATTAACATCAAAACAATATGCAACGGATAAATTGAAGCTTTCACTAGCTTTTCTATGTATTGGAATAACAATAAAATTCAATCAAAAAATATAAGCGTAAACCACCAAAAAAATGTTTTTTCATGACTTAACTATGAACTGACACAAAAACAATTTTTTAAAAATACCCCTTCATGGCTAAGACTATTTTTGAGGTTGTCTATGTTCTAACTTTTCTTCGTTCTTATAAAATTATGCACAAAATAAATAAAAACCACTTTTTCGCTTACTTGCCTCGTATAAATAAGACGCTCGATTTTAAAAGTTTGCAGGCATGAGATTCGAAATATTTCTAGCGTTTATTATATTCCTCTTAAACAACCGAACCTGAGTGTTAAAACGATGACTTTTGAAAATATTTATTTTGGCAATATTTTGATTTTCGTGTACAGACCATGATTCTGAGAAAGAATCAAAAGTTTCAGTCGGTTCAGAGCCATGGGGGTGAAGTAATGACCGCCAAATGTTGTTACAAAGCACACGTAAATCAATGAAAATTTAAAAATAATTCTTTTGGAAGTTTATTTAATAGATTCGTGTTCAGACCACGATTTTAAACATGAATTCGAAATTTCGGTCGGTTCGTAGCCACAGGGGCGAAGTTATGACCAACCCAAAGGGTTTAAAAGACCGACCTCAAGTGCTTAAATAACCGAATCCAATGGTTAAAACGATGATTTTTGAAAATTCTTCGTTTGGCAGATTTTTTGATTGATTCGTCTACAGAACATGATTCTTAATAGAATCAAAAATATCACAAGGTTCGGAACAATAGGACCAAAGATATGAACGACCATCATTATTGTTACAAAAGGCCGAAAAACGAATGATTATTGCTAAAATTCCACTTTTAGCCGATATTTTGATTGTTACGTATCCAGGCCACGAATCTTAGTAAGATTCCAAAATTTCAGAAGGTTCGGAGCCATAAGGCTAACCGACCCCAAGTGCTTAATCGACCGAACCCAAGTGTTAAAACTATGATTACAAAAAAAAAATTCTTCGTAGACTTTTTGATTGATTCATGTAAAGACTATGATTTTTAGTAAGAATCCAAAATTTCACACTATTCGGAACCATAGGGCCAAAGTTATGAACGAATATAATTATTTTTACAAAGCGCCCGTGAAACGAATGATTTTTGCAAAAATTCAACTTTCAGAAGAAATTTTTAATTGATACGTGTCCAGGCCACGATTCTTAATAAGATTCCAAAATTTCACACTGTTCGGAACCATAGGGCCAAAGTTATGAACGACCAAAGTTATTGTAACCAAGCGCTCGTAAAACGATGAATTTCTGCAAAAATTCTACTTTCAGAAAAACTTTTGATTGATACGTGTCCAGACCACGATTCTCAAAAAGAATCCAAAATTTCAGACGGTTCGGAGCCATAAAGCAAAAGTTATATCTTACCCCAAGTGTTCAAACGGCCGACCCCAAGAGCTGAAACGAGCGAACCCAAGTGTTAGAACGAAGATTTAAAAAAAAAAAAGCTTTGTTGATATTTTGATTGATTCGTGTACAGAACATGATTCATAGTAAGAATCAAAATTTACACAAGGTTCGGAACCATAGGGCCAAAGTTATAAACGACCAAAATTATTGTAACAAAGCGCGCGTGTATCGATGAATTTTTGCAAAAATTCTATTTTTAGCCGAAATTTTGATTGATACGTGTCCAGGCCACGATTCTTACTAAAAATCCAAAATTTCAGACGGTTCGGAGCCATAAGGCAAAAGTAATGTCTTACCTCAAGTGTTCAAACGGCCGACCCCAAGTGCTTAAGCGAGCAAACCCAAGTGTTAAAACGATGATTAAAAAAAAAAATCTTTGTTGATATTTTGATTGATTCGTCTACAGAACATGATTCTTAATAGAATCAAAAATTTCACAAGGTTCGGAACCATAGGGCTAAAGTTATGAACGACCATAATTATTGTTACAAAGCGCTCGTAAAACGAATGATTTTAGCAAAAATTCTACTTTTAGCCGATATTTTGATTGTTACGAGTCCAACCCACGATTCTTAGTAAGGTTCCAAAATTTCAGACTGTTCGGAGCCATAAGGCGAACCGACCCCAAGTGCTTAATCGACCGAACCCTAGTGTTAAAACGATGATTACAAAAAAAAAATTCTTCGTAGATTTATTATTGATTCATGTAAAGACTATGATTTTTAGTAAGAATCCAAAATTTCACACTGTTCGGAACCATAGGGCCAAAGTTATGAACGAATATAATTATTGTTACAAAGCGCGCATAAAACGAATGATTTTTGCAAAAATTCTACTTTTACCCGATATTTTGATTGTTACGTGTCCAGGCCACGATTCTCAAAAAGAAACCAAAATTTCAGACGGTTCGGAGCCATAAAGCAAAAGTTATATCTTACCCCAAGTGTTCAAACGTCCGACTCCAAGTGCTTAAACGAGCGAACCCAAGTGTTAGAACGAAGATTTAAAAAAAAATATTTGTTGATATTTTGATTGATTCGTATACAGAACATGATTCTTAATAGAATCAAAAATTTCACAAGGTTCGGAACCATAGGGCCAAAGATATGAACGACCATAATTATTGTTACAAAGCGCCCGTAAAACGATGAATTTTTGCAAAATTTCTACTTTTAGCCGATTTTTTTATTGTTACGTGTCCAGACCACGATTCTTAGTAAGATTCCATAATTTCAGACTGTTTGGAGCCATAAGGCTAACCGACACCAAGTGCTTTAACGACCGAACCAAAGTGTTAAAACGATGATTAAAAAAAAATATTCTTCGTAGATTTTTTGATTGATTCATGTAAAGACCATGATTGCTAGTAAGAATCCAAAATTTCACACTGTTCGGAACCATAGGGCCAAAGTTATGAACGAATAAAATTATTGTAACCAAGCGCTCGTAAAACGATGAATTTCTGCAAAAAATCTACTTTCAGAAGAAATTTTGATTGATACGTGTCCAGGCCACGATTCTTACTAAGAATCCAAAACTTCAGACCGTTAGGAGCCATAAGGCTAACCGACCCCAAGTGCTTAAACGACCGAATCAAAGTGTTAAAACGATGATTAAAAAAAAAAAAATCTTCGTACATTTTTTGATTGATTCATGTAAAGACCATGATTGTTAGTAAGAATCCAAAATTTCACACTGTTCGGAAGCATAGGGCCAAAGTTATGAACGATTAAAATTATTGTAACCAAGCGCTCGTAAAACGATGAATTTCTGCAAAAATTTTACTTTTAGCCGATATTTTGATTGTTACGTGTCCAGGCCACGAATCTTAGTAAGATTCCAAAATTTCAGAAGGTTCGGAGCCATAAGGCTAACCGACCCCAAGTGCTTAATCGACCGAACCCAAGTGTTAAAACGATGATTACAAAAAAAAAAATTCTTCGTAGATTTTTTGATTGATTCATATAAAGACTATGATTTTTAGTAAGAATCCAAAATTTCACACTGTTCGGAACTATGGTTCCGAACAGTGTGAAATTTTTGGCCAAAGTTATGAACGACCAAAATAATTGTAACAAAGCGCCCGTAAAACGATGAATTTTTGCAAAAATTCTGCTTTTAGCTGATTTTTTTATTGTTACGTGTCAAGGCCACGATTCTTAGTAAGATTCCAAAATTTCAGACTGTTCGGAGCCATAAGGCTACCCGATCCCAAGTGCTTAAACGACCGAACCCAAGTGTTAAAACGATGATTAAAAAATAAAAAAAATTCTTCGTAGATTTTTGATGGATTCATGTAAAGACCATGATTGTTAGTAAGAATCCAATAATTCACACTGTTCGGAACCATAGGGCCAAAGTTATGAACGACCAAAATTATTGTAACCAAGCGCTCGTAAAACGATGAATTTCTGCAAAAATTCTACTTTCAGAAGAAATTTTGATTGATACGTGTCCAGGCCACGATTCCTAAAAAGAATCCAAAATTTCAGACGGTTCGGAGCCATAAAGCAAACGTTATGTCTTACACCGAGTGTTCAAACGTCCGACCCCAAGTGCTTAAACGAGCGAACCCAAGTGTTAGAACGATGATTTAAAAAACAAAATCTTTGTTGATATATTCATTAGTTCGTGTACAGATCATGATTCATAGTAAGAATCAAAATTTTCACAAGGTTCGGAACCATAGGGGCAAAGTTATAAACGACAAAAATTATTGCAACAAAGCGCCCGTATATCGAAAAATTTTTGCAAAAATTCTATTTTTAGCCGAAATTTTGATTGATATGTGTCCAGGCCACGATTCTTACTAAAAATCCAAAATTTCAGACGGTTCGGAGCCATAAGGCAAAAGTTATGTCTAACCTCAAGTGTTCAAACGGCCGACCCCAAGTGCTTAAGCGAGCAAACCCAAGTGTTAAAACGATGATTAAAAAAAAAATCTTTGTTGATATTTTGATTGATTCGTCTACAGAACATGATTCTTAATAGAATCAAAAATTTCACAAGGTTCGGAACCATAGGGCTTAAGTTATGAACGACCATAATTATTGTTACAAAGCGCCCGTAAAACGAATGATTTTAGCAAAAATTCTACTTTTAGCCGATATTTTGATTGTTACGAGTCCAACCCACGATTCTTAGTAAGGTTCCAAAATTTCAGACTGTTCGGAGCCATAAGGCAAAAGCTATGTCTTACCCTAAGTGTTCAAACGTCCGACCCCAAGTGCTTAAACGAGCAAACCCAAGTGTTAGAACGATGATTTAAAAAAAAAAAAATCTTTGTTGATATATTCATTAGTTCGTGTACAGATCATGATTCATAGTAAGAATCAAAATTTTCACAAGGTTCGGAACCATAGGGGCAAAGTTATAAACGACAAAAATTATTGTAACAAAGCGCACGTGTATCGATGAATTTTTGCAAAAATTCTATTTTTAGCTGAAATTTTGATTGATACGTGTCCAGGCCACGATTCTTACTAAAAATCCAAAATTTCAGACGGTTCGGAGCCATAAGGAAAAAGTTATGTCTTACCTCAAGTGTTCAAACGGCCGACCCCAAGTGCTTAAGCGAGCAAACCCAAGTGTTAAAACGATGATTAAAAAAAAAAATATTTGTTGATATTTTGATTGATTCGTCTACAGAACATGATTCTTAATAGAATCAAAAATTTCACAAGGTTCGGAACCATAGGGCCAAAGTTATGAACGACCATAATTATTGTTACAAAGCGCCCGTAAAACGAATGATTTTAGCAAAAATTCTACTTTTAGCCGATATTTCGATTGTTACGAGTCCAACCCACGATTCTTAGTAAGGTTCCAAAATTTCAGACTGTTCGGAGCCATAAGGCAAAAGCTATGTCTTACCCTAAGTGTTCAAACGTCCGACCCCAAGTGCTTAAACGAGCAAACCCAAGTGTTAGAACGATGATTTAAAAAAAAAAAAATCTTTGTTGATATATTCATTAGTTCGTGTACAGATCATGATTCATAGTAAGAATCAAAATATTCACAAGGTTTGGAACCATAGGGGCAAAGTTATAAACGACAAAAATTATTGTAACAAAGCGCACGTGTATCGATGAATTTTTGCAAAAATTCTATTTTTAGCCGAAATTTTGATTGATACGTGTTCAGGCCACGATTCTTACTAAAAATCCAAAATTTCAGACGGTTCGGAGCCATAAGGTAAAAGTTATGTCTTACCTCAAGTGTTCAAACGGCCGACCCCAAGTGCTTAAGCGAGCAAACCCAAGTGTTAAAACGATGATTAAAAAAAAATCTTTGTTGATATTTTGATTGATAGAACATGATTCTTAATAGAATCAAAAATTTCACACGGTTCGGAACCATAGGGCCAAAGTTATGAACGACCATAATTATTGTTACAAAGCGCCCGTAAAACGAATGATTTTAGCAAAAATTCTACTTTTAGCCGATATTTTGATTGTTACGAGTCCAACCCACAACTACAGAACATGATTCTTAATAGAATCAAAAATTTCACAAGGTTCGGAACCATAGGGCCAAAGTTATGAACGACCATAATTATTGTTACAAAGCGCCCGTAAAACGAATGACTTTAGCAAAAATTCTACTTTTAGCCGATATTTTGATTGTTACGAGTCCAACCCACGATTCTTAGTAAGGTTCCAAAATTTCAGACTGTTCGGAGCCATAAGGCAAAAGCTATGTCTTACCCTAAGTGTTCAAACGTCCGACCCCAAGTGCTTAAACGAGCAAACCCAAGTGTTAGAACGATGATTTAAAAAAAAAAAATCTTTGTTGATATATTCATTAGTTCGTGTACAGATCATGATTCATAGTAAGAATCAAAATTTTCACAAGGTTCGGAACCATAGGGGCAAAGTTATAAACGACAAAAATTATTGCAACAAAGCGCCCGTATATCGATAAATTTTTGCAAAAATTCTATTTTTAGCCGAAATTTTGATTGATACGTGTCCAGGCCACGATTCTTACTAAAAATCCAAAATTTCAGACGGTTCGGAGCCAAAAGGCAAAAGTAATGTCTTACCTCAAGTGTTCAAACGGCCGACCCCAAGTGCTTAAGCGAGCAAACCCAAGTGTTAAAACGATGATTAAAAAAAAAATCTTTGTTGATATTTAGATTGATTCGTCTACAGAACATGATTCTTAATAGAATCAAAAATTTCACAAGGTTCGGAACCATAGGGCTGAAGTTATGAACGACCATAATTATTGTTACAAAGCGCTCGTAAAACGAATGATTTTAGCAAAAATTCTACTTTTGGCCGATATTTTGATTGTTACGAGTCCAACCCACGATTCTTAGTAAGGTTCCAAAATTTCAGACTGTTCGGAGCCATAAGGCGAACCGACCCCAAGTGCTTAATCGACCTAACCCTAGTGTTAAAACGATGATTACAAAAAAAAAATTCTTCGAAGATTTTTGATTGATTCATGTAAAGACTATGATTTTTAGTAAGAATCCAAAATTTCACACTGTTCGGAACCATAGGGCCAAAGTTATGAACGAATATAATTATTGTTACAAAGCGCGCATAAAACGAATGATTTTTGCAAAAATTCTACTTTTACCCCGATATTTTGATTGTTACGTGTCCAGGCCACGATTCTCAAAAAGAATCCAAAATTTCAGACGGTTCGGAGCCATAAAGCAAAAGTTATGTCTTACCCCAAGTGTTCAAACGTCCGACCCCAAGTGCTTAAACGAGCGAACCCAAGTGATAGAACGAAGATTTAAAAAAAATATATTTAACGATATTTTGATTGATTCGTCTACAGAACATGATTCTTAATAGAATCAAAAATTTCACAAGGTTCGGAACCATAGGGCCAAAGATATGAACGACCATAATTATTGTTACAAAGCGCCCGTAAAACGATGAATTTTTGCAAAATTTCTACTTTTAGCCGATTTTTTTATTGTTATGTGTCCAGGCCACGATTCTTACTAAAAATCCAAAATTTCAGACTGTTAAGAGTCATAAGGCTAACCGACACCAAGTGCTTTAACGACCGAACCAAAGTGTTAAAACGATGATTAAAAAAAAAAAATTCTTCGTAGATTTTTTGATTGATTCATGTAAAGACCATGATTGCTAGTAAGAATCCAAAATTTCACACTGATCGGAACCATAGGGCCAAAGTTATGAACGATTAAAATTATTGTAACCAAGCGCTCGTAAAACGATGAATTTCTGCAAAAAATCTACTTTCAGAAGAAATTTTGATTGATACGTGTCCAGGCCACGATTCTTACTAAGAATCCAAAACTTCAGACGGTTCGGAGCCATAAGGCTAACCGACCCCAAGTGCTTAAACGACCGAACCAAAGTGTTAAAACGATGATTAAAAAAAAAAAAAATCTTCGTACATTTTTTGATTGATTCATGTGAAGACCATGATTGTTAGTAAGAATCCAAAATTTCACACTGTTCGGAAGCATAGGGCCAAAGTTATGAACGATTAAAATTATTGTAACCAAGCGCTCGTAAAACGATGAATTTCTGCAAAAAATCTACTTTCAGAAGAAATTTTGATTGATACGTGTCCAGGCCACGATTCTTACTAAGAATCCAAAACTTCAGACGGTTCGGAGCCATAAGGCTAACCGACCCCAAGTGCTTAAACGACCGAACCAAAGTGTTAAAACGATGATTAAAAAAAAAAAAAATCTTCGTACATTTTTTGATTGATTCATGTGAAGACCATGATTGTTAGTAAGAATCCAAAATTTCACACTGTTCGGAAGCATAGGGCCAAAGTTATGAACGATTAAAATTATTGTAACCAAGCGCTCGTAAAACGATGAATTTCTGCAAAAATTCTACTTTTAGCCGATATTTTGATTGTTACGTGTCCAGGCGACGAATCTTAGTAAGATTCCAAAATATCAGAAGGTTCGGAGCCATAAGGCTAACCGACCACAAGTGCTTAATCGACCGAACCCAAGTGTTAAAACGATGATTACAAAAAAAAAATTCTTCGTAGATTTTTTGATTGATTCATGTAAAGACTATGATTTTTAGTAAGAATCCAAAATTTCACACTGTTCGGAACTATTGGCAAAAGTTATGAACGACCAAAATAATTGTAACAAAGCGCCCGTAAAACGATGAATTTTTGCAAAAATTCTGCTTTTAGCCGATTTTTTTATTGTTACGTGTCAAGGCCACGATTCTCGAAAAGAATCCAAAATTTCAGACTGTTCGGAGCCATAAGGCTACCCGATCCCAAGTGCTTAAACGACCGAACCCAAGTGTTAAAACGATGATTAAAAAATAAAAAAATTCTTCGTAGATTTTTGATGGATTCATGTAAAGACCATGATTGTTAGGAAGAATCCAATAATTCACACTGTTCGGAACCATAGGGCCAAAGTTATGAACGACCAAAGTTATTGTAACCAAGCGCTCGTAAAACGATGAATTTCTGCAAAAATTCTACTTTCAGAAGAAATTTTGATTGATACGTGTCCAGGCCACGATTCCTAAAAAGAATCCAAAATTTCAGACGGTTCGGAGCCATAAAGCAAAAGTTATGTCTTACACCGAGTGTTCAAACGTCCGACCCCAAGTGCTTAAACGAGCGAACCCAAGTGTTAGAACGATGATTTAAAAAAAAAAATCTTTGTTGATATATTCATTAGTTCGTGTACAGATCATGATTCATAGTAAGAATCAAAATTTTCACAAGGTTCGGAACCATAGGGGCAAAGTTATAAACGACAAAAATTATTGCAACAAAGCGCCCGTATATCGAAAAATTTTTGCAAAAATTCTATTTTTAGCCGAAATTTTGATTGATATGTGTCCAGGCCACGATTCTTACAAAAAATCCAAAATTTCAGACGGTTCGGAGCCATAAGGCAAAAGTTATGTCTAACCTCAAGTGTTCAAACGGCCGACCCCAAGTGCTTAAGCGAGCAAACCCAAGTGTTAAAACGATGATTAAAAAAAAAATCTTTGTTGATATTTTGATTGATTCGTCTACAGAACATGATTCTTAATAGAATCAAAAATTTCACAAGGGTCGGAACCATAGGGCTTAAGTTATGAGCGACCATAATTATTGTTACAAAGCGCCCGTAAAACGAATGATTTTAGCAAAAATTCTACTTTTAGCCGATATTTTGATTGTTACGAGTCCAACCCACGATTCTTAGTAAGGTTCCAAAATTTCAGACTGTTCGGAGCCATAAGGCAAAAGCTATGTCTTACCCTAAGTGTTCAAACGTCCGACCCCAAGTGCTTAAACGAGCAAACCCAAGTGTTAGAACGATGATTTAAAAAAAAAAAATCTTTGTTGATATATTCATTAGTTCGTGTACAGATCATGATTCATAGTAAGAATCAAAATTTTCACAAGGTTCGGAACCATAGGGGCAAAGTTATAAACGACAAAAATTATTGTAACAAAGCGCACGTGTATCGATGAATTTTTGCAAAAATTCTATTTTTAGCCGAAATTTTGATTGATACGTGTCCAGGCCACGATTCTTACTAAAAATCCAAAATTTCAGACGGTTCGGAGCCATAAGGAAAAAGTTATGTCTTACCTCAAGTGTTCAAACGGCCGACCCCAAGTGCTTAAGCGAGCAAACCCAAGTGTTAAAACGATGATTAAAAAAAAAAATATTTGTTGATATTTTGATTGATTCGTCTACAGAACATGATTCTTAATAGAATCAAAAATTTCACAAGGTTCGGAACCATAGGGCCAAAGTTATGAACGACCATAATTATTGTTACAAAGCGCCCGTAAAACGAATGATTTTAGCAAAAATTCTACTTTTAGCCGATATTTCGATTGTTACGATTCCAACCCACGATTCTTAGTAAGGTTCCAAAATTTCAGACTGTTCGGAGCCATAAGGCAAAAGCTATGTCTTACCCTAAGTGTTCAAACGTCCGACCCCAAGTGCTTAAACGAGCAAACCCAAGTGTTAGAACGATGATTTAAAAAAAAAAAAATCTTTGTTGATATATTCATTAGTTCGTGTACAGATCATGATTCATAGTAAGAATCAAAATATTCACAAGGTTCGGAACCATAGGGGCAAAGTTATAAACGACAAAAATTATTGTAACAAAGCGCACTTGTATCGATGATTTTTGCAAAAATTCTATTTTTAGCCGAAATTTTGATTGATACGTGTTCAGGCCACGATTCTTACTAAAAATCCAAAATTTCAGACGGTTCGGAGCCATAAGGTAAAAGTTATGTCTTACCTCAAGTGTTCAAACGGCCGACCCCAAGTGCTTAAGCGAGCAAACCCAAGTGTTAAAACGATGATTAAAAAAAAATCTTTGTTGATATTTTGATTGATAGAACATGATTCTTAATAGAATCAAAAATTTCACAAGGTTCTGAACCATAGGGCCAAAGTTATGAACGACCATAATTATTGTTACAAAGCGCCCGTAAAACGAATGATTTTAGCAAAAATTCTACTTTTAGCCGATATTTTGATTGTTACGAGTCCAACCCACAACTACAGAACATGATTCTTAATAGAATCAAAAATTTCACAAGGTTCGGAACCATAGGGCCAAAGTTATGAACGACCATAATTATTGTTACAAAGCGCCCGTAAAACGAATGATTTTAGCAAAAATTCTACTTTTAGCCGATATTTTGATTGTTACGAGTCCAACCCACGATTCTTAGTAAGGTTCCAAAATTTCAGACTGTTCGGAGCCATAAGGCAAAAGCTATGTCTTACCCTAAGTGTTCAAACGTCCGACCCCAAGTGCTTAAACGAGCAAACCCAAGTGTTAGAACGATGATTTAAAAAAAAAAAATCTTTGTTGATATATTCATTAGTTCGTGTACAGATCATGATTCATAGTAAGAATCAAAATTTTCACAAGGTTCGGAACCATAGGGGCAAAGTTATAAACGACAAACATTATTGCAACAAAGCGCCCGTATATCGATAAATTTTTGCAAAAATTCTATTTTTAGCCGAAATTTTGATTGATACGTGTCCAGGCCACGATTCTTACTAAAAATCCAAAATTTCAGACGGTTCGGAGCCAAAAGGCAAAAGTAATGTCTTACCTCAAGTGTTCAAACGGCCGACCCCAAGTGCTTAAGCGAGCAAACCCAAGTGTTAAAACGATGATTAAAAAAAAAAATCTTTGTTGATATTTAGATTGATTCGTCTTTTTTTTTTTTTTTTTTTACATTAACTCCACACAGGAGGCCCTGAGGAAAATAATTTCCCTCAGGGCCTATGTCATCTGGGATGCTGTGTGGAGAGTCTTTTTGAGGAGAGGAAGGAATGAACATTGGTCTTGAAGAGACCCATGTTGTAGGAAGGAGGAAACACAGAGGCCGGCAAATCATTCCACAGCCGAGCTGTTGAACACAAGAACGAGTCGAAGAAACGACCCGTTCTCATGTGACAAATGTCAACCGTGTACAAATGTTGGGCACGCGTTTGGCGTGTTTCCCGACTATGCACCGGTGCCGAAGGGATCAATGATGCTAGTTCTTCAGAGCATCTTCCATTGTAATACCGGTAGAACAAGGATAGCATTCCCACCCGACGCCTGTGCTCTAAAGATTGCAATCCGTCTGTTAAGATGGGAGAATCTATCAAACGGACCGCCCGTTTCTGCACAGAGTCGAGGGTATTTTTCAGGTATTTTGGAGCTCCAGACCAGAGATGGCTGCCAAATTCAACCGATGGCAACCAAATTCAACAGAACATGATTCTTAATAGAATCAAAAATTTCACAAGGTTCGGAACCATAGGGCTGAAGTTATGAACGACCATAATTATTGTTACAAAGCGCTCGTAAAACGAATGATTTTAGCAAAAATTCTACTTTTGGCCGATATTTTGATTGTTACGAGTCCAACCCACGATTCTTAGTAAGGTTCCAAAATTTCAGACTGTTCGGAGCCATAAGGCGAACCGACCCCAAGTGCTTAATCGACCTAACCCTAGTGTTAAAACGATGATTACAAAAAAAAAATTCTTCGAAGATTTTTGATTGATTCATGTAAAGACTATGATTTTTAGTAAGAATCCAAAATTTCACACTGTTCGGAACCAAAGGGCCAAAGTTATGAACGAATATAATTATTGTTACAAAGCGCGCATAAAACGAATGATTTTTGCAAAAATTCTACTTTTACCCCGATATTTTGATTGTTACGTGTCCAGGCCACGATTCTCAAAAAGAATCCAAAATTTCAGACGGTTCGGAGCCATAAAGCAAAAGTTATGTCTTACCCCAAGTGTTCAAACGTCCGACCCCAAGTGCTTAAACGAGCGAACCCAAGTGATAGAACGAAGATTTAAAAAAAAAATATTTGTTGATATTTTGATTGATTCGTCTACAGAACATGATTCTTAATAGAATCAAAAATTTCACAAGGTTCGGAACCATAGGGCCAAAGATATGAACGACCATAATTATTGTTACAAAGCGCCCGTAAAACGATGAATTTTTGCAAAATTTCTACTTTTAGCCGATTTTTTTATTGTTATGTGTCCAGGCCACGATTCTTACTAAAAATCCAAAATTTCAGACTGTTAAGAGTCATAAGGCTAACCGACACCAAGTGCTTTAACGACCGAACCAAAGTGTTAAAACGATGATTAAAAAAAAAAAATTCTTCGTAGATTTTTTGATTGATTCATGTAAAGACCATGATTGCTAGTAAGAATCCAAAATTTTACACTGATCGGAACCATAGGGCCAAAGTTATGAACGATTCAAATTATTGTAACCAAGCGCTCGTAAAACGATGAATTTCTGCAAAAAATCTACTTTCAGAAGAAATTTTGATTGATACGTGTCCAGGCCACGATTCTTACTAAGAATCCAAAACTTCAGACGGTTCGGAGCCATAAGGCTAACCGACCCCAAGTGCTTAAACGACCGAACCAAAGTGTTAAAACGATGATTAAAAAAAAAAAAAATCTTCGTACATTTTTTGATTGATTCATGTGAAGACCATGATTGTTAGTAAGAATCCAAAATTTCACACTGTTCGGAAGCATAGGGCCAAAGTTATGAACGATTAAAATTATTGTAACCAAGCGCTCGTAAAACGATGAATTTCTGCAAAAATTCTACTTTTAGCCGATATTTTGATTGTTACGTGTCCAGGCGACGAATCTTAGTAAGATTCCAAAATATCAGAAGGTTCGGAGCCATAAGGCTAACCGACCACAAGTGCTTAATCGACCGAACCCAAGTGTTAAAACGATGATTACAAAAAAAAAATTCTTCGTAGATTTTTTGATTGATTCATGTAAAGACTATGATTTTTAGTAAGAATCCAAAATTTCACACTGTTCGGAACTATGGTTCCGAACAGTGTGAAATTTTTGGCAAAAGTTATGAACGACCAAAATAATTGTAACAAAGCGCCCGTAAAACGATGAATTTTTGCAAAAATTCTGCTTTTAGCCGATTTTTTTATTGTTACGTGTCAAGGCCACGATTCTCGAAAAGAATCCAAAATTTCAGACTGTTCGGAGCCATAAGGCTACCCGATCCCAAGTGCTTAAACGACCGAACCCAAGTGTTAAAACGATGATTAAAAAATAAAAAAAATTCTTCGTAGATTTTTGATGGATTCATGTAAAGACCATGATTGCTAGTAAGAATCCAAAATTTCACACTGTTCGGAACCATAGGGCCAAAGTTATGAACGATTAAAATTATTGTAACCAAACGCTCGTAAAACGATGAATTTCTGCAAAAAATCTACTTTCAGAAGAAATTTTGATTGATACGTGTCCAGGCCACGATTCCTAAAAAGAATCCAAAATTTCAGACGGTTCGGAGCCATAAAGCAAAAGTTATGTCTTACACCGAGTGTTCAAACGTCCGACCCCAAGTGCTTAAACGAGCGAACTCAAGTGTTAGAACGATGATTTAAAAAAAAAATCTTTGTTGATATATTCATTAGTTCGTGTACAGAACATGATTCATAGTAAGAATCAAAATTATCACAAGGTTCGGAACCATAGGGGCAAAGTTATAAACGACAAAAATTATTGCAACAAAGCGCCCGTATATCGATAAATTTTTGCAAAAATTCTATTTTTAGCCGAAATTTTGATTGATATGTGTCCAGGCCACGATTCTTACTAAAAATCCAAAATTTCAGACGGTTCGGAGCCATAAGGCAAAAGTTATGTCTAACCTCAAGTGTTCAAACGGCCGACCCCAAGTGCTTAACCCTTCGAATAATAAGAAAATAATTTTCTGTCAAATTTTGCCTGTCAAGGTTTGTGCGCAAAATTCCTGGTTCTTCCCATGCATTTTAAATGTTCCTATTTATTGGTTTTTTTTAACGATTTTGCAAAAACAAAAATTGTTCTAAAATCTAGATAAAATAATCTTACCGGTGTGTTCATTAGAAATCAACATTTTTGTTTCTAAATATTAAAATTTTAATATTGAAAATGTAAATTGGCTACAAAATGCATACCTGCGAATATTCGAATTAAAGTAATTAAAATAGAATAAACTTAAAATTTAAAATAAAGACTCCTTTTCTAAATAAAATTTGTAATAAAACTGTCACCTCACTTTTTATCACTTTCATACAATTTTATTTTAAAATTAAATGTATGATACGTCACAAATTGGCGAAAAATTAAACCGTCACTTTTGATCGGGTTTGTAAAATATCTGAAAACCCTAGCTCATATAATTCTAAGACAACGAGAAGCATTATTTCATTCCGTTTCTAACATAAAAGAAATCACAAATATTCGCATGATAGGAAGAGAGATATTTAACTTTTAATAATGCACTGTCGCTCTGGGACAATCTGGGTCTCCTGTTATTATAACGGCATATGATGTTTTGGGACAACTTGGGTCTCCTGTGATTAGACGGGTTAAGCGAGCAAACCCAAGTGTTAAAATGATGATTAAAAAAAAAATCTTTGTTGATATTTTGATTGATTCGTCTACAGAACATGATTCTTAATAGAATCAAAAATTTCACAAGGTTCGGAACCATAGGGCTAAAGTTATGAACGACCATAATTATTGTTACAAAGCGCCCGTAAAACGAATGATTTTAGCAAAAATTCTACTTTTAGCCGATATTTTGATTGTTACGAGTCCAACCCACGATTCTTAGTAAGGTTCTAAAATTTCAGACTGTTCGGAGCCATAAGGCGAACCGACCCCAAGTGCTTAATCGACCGAACCCTAGTGTTAAAACGATGATTACAAAAAAAAAATTCTTCGTAGATTTTTGATTGATTCATGTAAAGACTATGATTTTTAGTAAGAATCCAAAATTTCACACTCTTCGGAACCATAGGGCCAAAGTTATGAACGAATATAATTATTGTTACATGGCGCCCGTAAAACGAATGATTTTTGCAAAAATTCTACTTTCAGAAGAAATTTTGATTGATACGTGTCCAGGCCACGGTTCTTAATAAGATTCCAAAATTTCAGACTGTTCGGAGCCATAAGGCTAACCGACCCCAAATGCTTAAACAACCGAACCCAAGTTTAAAAACGATGATTAAAAAAAAAAAGAAATTCATCGTAGATTTTTTTGTTAGATAAAGGTAAAGATCATAATTGTTAGTAAGAATCCAAAATTTCACACTGTTCGGAACCATAGGGCCAAAGTTATGAACGATTAAAATTATTGTAACCAAACGCTCGTAAAACGATGAATTTCTGCAAAAAATCTACTTTCAGAAGAAATTTTGATTGATACGTGTCCAGGCCACGATTCCTAAAAAGAATCCAAAATTTCAGACGGTTCGGAGCCATAAAGCAAAAGTTATGTCTTACACCGAGTGTTCAAACGTCCGACCCCAAGTGCTTAAACGAGCGAACCCAAGTGTTAGAACGATGATTTAAAAAAAAAAATCTTTGTTGATATATTCATTAGTTCGTGTACAGATCATGATTCATAGTAAGAATCAAAATTTTCACAAGGTTCGGAACCATAGGGGCAAAGTTATAAACGACAACAATTATTGCAACAAAGCGCCCGTATATCGAAAAATTTTTGCAAAAATTCTATTTTTAGCCGAAATTTTGATTGATTTGTGTCCAGGCCACGATTCTTACTAAAAATCCAAAATTTCAGACGGTTCGGAGCCATAAGGCAAAAGTTATGTCTAACCTCAAGTGTTCAAACGGCCGACCCCAAGTGCTTAAGCGAGCAAACCCAAGTGTTAAAACGATGATTAAAAAAAAAATCTTTGTTGATATTTTGATTGATTCGTCTACAGAACATGATTCTTAATAGAATCAAAAATTTCACAAGGTTCGGAACCATAGGGCTTAAGTTATGAACGACCATAATTATTGTTACAAAGCGCCCGTAAAACGAATGATTTTAGCAAAAATTCTACTTTTAGCCGATATTTTGATTGTTACGAGTCCAACCCACGATTCTTAGTAAGGTTCCAAAATTTCAGACTGTTCGGAGCCATAAGGCAAAAGCTATGTCTTACCCTAAGTGTTCAAACGTCCGACCCCAAGTGCTTAAACGAGCAAACCCAAGTGTTAGAACGATGATTTAAAAAAAAAAAAATCTTTGTTGATATATTCATTAGTTCGTGTACAGATCATGATTCATAGTAAGAATCAAAATTTTCACAAGGTTCGGAACCATGGGGGCAAAGTTATAAACGACAAAAATTATTGTAACAAAGCGCACGTGTATCGATGAATTTTTGCAAAAATTCTATTTTTAGCCGAAATTTTGATTGATACGTGTCCAGGCCACGATTCTTACTAAAAATCCAAAATTTCAGACGGTTCGGAGCCATAAGGTAAAAGTTATGTCTTACCTCAAGTGTTCAAACGGCCGACCCCAAGTGCTTAAGCGAGCAAACCCAAGTGTTAAAACGATGATTAAAAAAAAAAATATTTGTTGATATTTTGATTGATTCGTCTACAGAACATGATTCTTAATAGAATCAAAAATTTCACAAGGTTCGGAACCATAGGGCCAAAGTTATGAACGACCATAATTATTGTTACAAAGCGCCCGTAAAACGAATGATTTTAGCAAAAATTCTACTTTTAGCCGATATTTCGATTGTTACGAGTCCAACCCACGATTCTTAGTAAGGTTCCAAAATTTCAGACTGTTCGGAGCCATAAGGCAAAAGCTATGTCTTACCCTAAGTGTTCAAACGTCCGACCCCAAGTGCTTAAACGAGCAAACCCAAGTGTTAGAACGATGATTTAAAAAAAAAAAAATCTTTGTTGATATATTCATTAGTTCGTGTACAGATCATGATTCATAGTAAGAATCAAAATATTCACAAGGTTCGGAACCATAGGGGCAAAGTTATAAACGACAAAAATTTTTGTAACAAAGCGCACGTGTATCGATGAATTTTTGCAAAAATTCTATTTTTAGCCGAAATTTTGATTGATACGTGTTCAGGCCACGATTCTTACTAAAAATCCAAAATTTCAGACGGTTCGGAGCCATAAGGTAAAAGTTATGTCTTACCTCAAGTGTTCAAACGGCCGACCCCAAGTGCTTAAGCGAGCAAACCCAAGTGTTAAAACGATGATTAAAAAAAAATCTTTGTTGATATTTTGATTGATAGAACATGATTCTTAATAGAATCAAAAATTTCACAAGGTTCGGAACCATAGGGCCAAAGTTATGAACGACCATAATTATTGTTACAAAGCGCCCGTAAAACGAATGATTTTAGCAAAAATTCTACTTTTAGCCGATATTTTGATTGTTACGAGTCCAACCCACAACTACAGAACATGATTCTTAATAGAATCAAAAATTTCACAAGGTTCGGAACCATAGGGCCAAAGATATGAACGACCATAATTATTGTTACAAAGCGCCCGTAAAACGATGAATTTTTGCAAAATTTCTACTTTTAGCCGATTTTTTTATTGCTATGTGTCCAGGCCACGATTCTTACTAAAAATCCAAAATTTCAGACTGTTAAGAGTCATAAGGCTAACCGACACCAAGTGCTTTAACGACCGAACCAAAGTGTTAAAACGATGATTAAAAAAAAAAAATTCTTCGTAGATTTTTTGATTGATTCATGTAAAGACCATGATTGCTAGTAAGAATCCAAAATTTCACACTGATCGGAACCATAGGGCCAAAGTTATGAACGATTAAAATTATTGTAACCAAGCGCTCGTAAAACGATGAATTTCTGAAAAAAATCTACTTTCAGAAGAAATTTTGATTGATACGTGTCCAGGCCACGATTCTTACTAAGAATCCAAAACTTCAGACGGTTCGGAGCCATAAGGCTAACCGACCCCAAGTGCTTAAACGACCGAACCAAAGTGTTAAAACGATGATTAAAAAAAAAAAAAATCTTCGTACATTTTTTGATTGATTCATGTGAAGACCATGATTGTTAGTAAGAATCCAAAATTTCACACTGTTCGGAAGCATAGGGCCAAAGTTATGAACGATTAAAATTATTGTAACCAAGCGCTCGTAAAACGATGAATTTCTGCAAAAATTCTACTTTTAGCCGATATTTTGATTGTTACGTGTCCAGGCGACGAATCTTAGTAAGATTCCAAAATATCAGAAGGTTCGGAGCCATAAGGCTAACCGACCACAAGTGCTTAATCGACCGAACCCAAGTGTTAAAACGATGATTACAAAAAAAAAATTCTTCGTAGATTTTTTGATTGATTCATGTAAAGACTATGATTTTTAGTAAGAATCCAAAATTTCACACTGTTCGGAACCATAGGGCCAAAGTTATGAACGACCAAAGTTATTGTAACCAAGCGCTCGTAAAACGATGAATTTTTGCAAAAATTCTGCTTTTAGCCGATTTTTTTATTGTTACGTGTCAAGGCCACGATTCTCGAAAAGAATCCAAAATTTCAGACTGTTCGGAGCCATAAGGCTACCCGATCCCAAGTGCTTAAACGACCGAACCCAAGTGTTAAAACGATGATTAAAAAATAAAAAAATTCTTCGTAGATTTTTGATGGATTCATGTAAAGACCATGATTGTTAGTAAGAATCCAATAATTCACACTGTTCGGAACCATAGGGCCAAAGTTATGAACGACCAAAGTTATTGTAACCAAGCGCTCGTAAAACGATGAATTTCTGCAAAAATTCTACTTTCAGAAGAAATTTTGATTGATACGTGTCCAGGCCACGATTCCTAAAAAGAATCCAAAATTTCAGACGGTTCGGAGCCATAAAGCAAAAGTTATGTCTTACACCGAGTGTTCAAACGTCCGACCCCAAGTGCTTAAACGAGCGAACTCAAGTGTTAGAACGATGATTTAAAAAAAAAATCTTTGTTGATATATTCATTAGTTCGTGTACAGATCATGATTCATAGTAAGAATCAAAATTTTCACAAGGTTCGGAACCATAGGGGCAAAGTTATAAACGACAAAAATTATTGCAACAAAGCGCCCGTATATCGATAAATTTTTGCAAAAATTCTATTTTTAGCCGAAATTTTGATTGATATGTGTCCAGGCCACGATTCTTACTAAAAATCCAAAATTTCAGACGGTTCGGAGCCATAAGGCAAAAGTTATGTCTAACCTCAAGTGTTCAAACGGCCGACCCCAAGTGCTTAAGCGAGCAAACCCAAGTGTTAAAACGATGATTAAAAAAAAATCTTTGTTGATATTTTGATTGATTCGTCTACAGAACATGATTCTTAATAGAATCAAAAATTTCACAAGGTTCGGAACCATAGGGCTAAAGTTATGAACGACCATAATTATTGTTACAAAGCGCCCGTAAAACGAATGATTTTAGCAAAAATTCTACTTTTAGCCGATATTTTGATTGTTACGAGTCCAACCCACGATTCTTAGTAAGGTTCCAAAATTTCAGACTGTTCGGAGCCATAAGGCGAACCGACCCCAAGTGCTTAATCGACCGAACCCTAGTGTTAAAACAATGATTACAAAAAAAAAAATCTTCGTAGATTTTTTGATTGATTCATGTAAAGACTATGATTTTTAGTAAGAATCCAAAATTTCACACTGTTCGGAACTATGGTTCCGAACAGTGTGAAATTTTTGGCAAAAGTTATGAACGACCAAAATAATTGTAACAAAGCGCCCGTAAAACGATGAATTTTTGCAAAAATTCTGCTTTTAGCCGATTTTTTTATTGTTACGTGTCAAGGCCACGATTCTCGAAAAGAATCCAAAATTTCAGACTGTTCGGAGCCATAAGGCTACCCGATCCCAAGTGCTTAAACGACCGAACCCAAGTGTAAGAACGATGATTTAAAAAAAAAATCTTTGTTGATATATTCATTAGTTCGTGTACAGATCATGATTCATAGTAAGAATCAAAATTTTCACAAGGTTCGGAACAATAGGGGCAAAGTTATAAACGACAAAAATTATTGCAACAAAGCGCCCGTATATCGATAAATTTTTGCAAAAATTCTATTTTTAGCCAAAATTTTGATTGATACGTGTCCAGGCCACGATTCTTACTAAAAATCAAAAATTTCAGACGGTTCGGAGCCATAAGGCAAAAGTTATGTCTAACCTCAAGTGTTCAAACGGCCGACCCCAAGTGCTTAAGCGAGCAAACCCAAGTGTTAAAACGATGATTAAAAAAAAAATCTTTGTTGATATTTTGATTGATTCGTCTACAGAACATGATTCTTAATAGAATCAAAAATTTTACAAGGTTCGGAACCATAGGGCTAAAGTTATGAACGACCATAATTATTGTTACAAAGCGCCCGTAAAACGAATGATTTTTGCGAAAATTCTACTTTTGGCCGATATTTTGATTGTTACGAGTCCAACCCACGATTCTTAGTAAGGTTCCAAAAATTCAGACTGTTCGGAGCCATAAGGCGAACCGACCCCAAGTGCTTAATCGACCGAACCCTAGTGTTAAAACGATGATTACAAAAAAAAATTCTTCGTAGATTTTTGATTGATTCATGTAAAGACTAGGATTTTTAGTAAGAATGCAAATTTTCACACTGTTCGGAACCATAGGGCCAAAGTTATGAACGACCAAAGTTATTGTAACCAAGCGCTCGTAAAACGATGAATTTCTGCAAAAATTCTACTTTTAGCCGATATTTTGATTGTTACGTGTCCAGGCTACGAATCTAAGTAAGATTCCAAAATTTCAGAAGGTTCGGAGCCATAAGGCTAACCGACCCCAAGTGCTTAATCGACCGAACCCAAGTGTTAAAACGATGATTACAAAAAAAAAAATTCTTCGTAGATTTTTTGATTGACTCATGTAAAGACTATGATTTTTAGTAAGAATCCAAAATTTCACACTGTTCGGAACTATGGTTCCGAACAGTGTGAAATTTTCGGCCAAAGTTATGAACGACCAAAATAATTGTAACAAAGCGCCCGTAAAACGATGAATTTTTGCAAAAATTCTGCTTTTAGCCGATTTTTTTATTGTTACGTGTCAAGGCCACGATTCTTAGTAAGATTCCAAAATTTTAGACTGTTCGGAGCCATAAGGCTACCCGATCCCAAGTGCTTAAACGACCGAACCCAAGTGTTAAAACGATGATTAAAAAATAAAAAAAATTCTTCGTAGATTTTTGATGGATTCATGTAAAGACCATGATTGCTAGTAAGAATCCAAAATTTCACACTGTTCGGAACCATAGGGCCAAAGTTATGAACGATTAAAATTATTGTAACCAAACGCTCGTAAAACGATGAATTTCTGCAAAAAATCTACTTTCAGAAGAAATTTTGATTGATACGTGTCCAGGCCACGATTCCTAAAAGAATCCAAAATTTCAGACGGTTCGGAGCCATAAAGCAAAAGTTATGTCTTACACCGAGTGTTCAAACGTCCGACCCCAAGTGCTTAAACGAGCGAACTCAAGTGTTAGAACGATGATTTAAAAAAAAAATCTTTGTTGATATATTCATTAGTTCGTGTACAGATCATGATTCATAGTAAGAATCAAAATTTTCACAAGGTTCGGAACCATAGGGGCAAAGTTATAAACGACAAAAATTATTGCAACAAAGCGCCCGTATATCGATAAATTTTTGCAAAAATTCTATTTTTAGCCGAAATTTTGATTGATATGTGTCCAGGCCACGATTCTTACTAAAAATCCAAAATTTCAGACGGTTCGGAGCCATAAGGCAAAAGTTATGTCTAACCTCAAGTGTTCAAACGGCCGACCCCAAGTGCTTAACCCTTCGAATAATAAGAAAATAATTTTCTGTAAAATTTTGCCTGTCAAGGTTTGTGCGCAAAATTCCTGGTTCTTCCCATGCATTTTAAATGTTCCTATTTATTGGTTTTTTTTAACGCTTTTGCAAAAACAAAAATTGTTCTAAAATCTAGATAAAATAATCTTTCCGGTGTGTTCATTAGAATTCAACATTTTTGTTTCTAAATATTAAAATTTTAATATTGAAAATGTAAATTGGCTACAAAATGCATACCTGCGAATATTCGAATTAAAGTAATTAAAATAGAATAAACTTAAAATTTAAAATAAAGACTCCTTTTCTAAATAAAATTTGTAATAAAACTGTCACCTCACTTTTTATCACTTTCATACAATTTTATTTTAAAATTAAATGTATGATACGTCACAAATTGGCGAAAAATTAAACCGTCACTTTTGATCGGGTTTGTAAAATATCTGAAAACCCTAGCTCATATAATTCTAAGACAACGAGAAGCATTATTTCATTCCGTTTCTAACATAAAAGAAATCACAAATATTCGCATGATAGGAAGAGAGATATTTAACTTTTAATAATGCACTGTCGCTCTGGGACAATCTGGGTCTCCTGTTATTATAACGGCATATGATGTTTTGGGACAACTTGGGTCTCCTGTGATTAGACGGGTTAAGCGAGCAAACCCAAGTGTTAAAACGATGATTAAAAAAAAAATCTTTGTTGATATTTTGATTGATTCGTCTACAGAACATGATTCTTAATAGAATCAAAAATTTCACAAGGTTCGGAACCATAGGGCTAAAGTTATGAACGACCATAATTATTGTTACAAAGCGCCCGTAAAACGAATGATTTTAGCAAAAATTCTACTTTTAGCCGATATTTTGATTGTTACGAGTCCAACCCACGATTCTTAGTAAGGTTCTAAAATTTCAGACTGTTCGGAGCCATAAGGCGAACCGACCCCAAGTGCTTAATCGACCGAACCCTAGTGTTAAAACGATGATTACAAAAAAAAAATTCTTCGTAGATTTTTGATTGATTCATGTAAAGACTATGATTTTTAGTAAGAATCCAAAATTTCACACTCTTCGGAACCATAGGGCCAAAGTTATGAACGAATATAATTATTGTTACATGGCGCCCGTAAAACGAATGATTTTTGCAAAAATTCTACTTTCAGAAGAAATTTTGATTGATACGTGTCCAGGCCACGGTTCTTAATAAGATTCCAAAATTTCAGACTGTTCGGAGCCATAAGGCTAACCGACCCCAAATGCTTACACAACCGAACCCAAGTTTAAAAACGATGATTAAAAAAAAAAAGAAATTCATCGTAGATTTTTTTGTTAGATAAAGGTAAAGATCATAATTGTTAGTAAGAATCCAAAATTTCACACTGTTCGGAACCATAGGGCCAAAGTTATGAACGATTAAAATTATTGTAACCAAACGCTCGTAAAACGATGAATTTCTGCAAAAAATCTACTTTCAGAAGAAATTTTGATTGATACGTGTCCAGGCCACGATTCCTAAAAAGAATCCAAAATTTCAGACGGTTCGGAGCCATAAAGCAAAAGTTATGTCTTACACCGAGTGTTCAAACGTCCGACCCCAAGTGCTTAAACGAGCGAACTCAAGTGTAAGAACGATGATTTAAAAAAAAAATCTTTGTTGATATATTCATTAGTTCGTGTACAGATCATGATTCATAGTAAGAATCAAAATTTTCACAAGGTTCGGAACCATAGGGGCAAAGTTATAAACGACAAAAATTATTGCACCAAAGCGCCCGTATATCGATAAATTTTTGCAAAAATTCTATTTTTAGCCGAAATTTTGATTGATATGTGTCCAGGCCACGATTCTTACTAAAAATCCAAAATTTCAGACGGTTCGGAGCCATAAGGCAAAAGTTATGTCTAACCTCAAGTGTTCAAACGGCCGACCCCAAGTGCTTAAGCGAGCAAACCCAAGTGTTAAAACGATGATTAAAAAAAAATCTTTGTTGATATTTTGATTGATTCGTCTACAGAACATGATTCTTAATAGAATCAAAAATTTCACAAGGTTCGGAACCATAGGGCTAAAGTTATGAACGACCATAATTATTGTTACAAAGCGCCCGTAAAACGAATGATTTTAGCAAAAATTCTACTTTTAGCCGATATTTTGATTGTTACGAGTCCAACCCACGATTCTTAGTAAGGTTCCAAAATTTCAGACTGTTCGGAGCCATAAGGCGAACCGACCCCAAGTGCATAATCGACCGAACCCTAGTGTTAAAACGATGATTACAAAAAAAAAATTCTTCGTAGATTTTTGATTGATTCATGTAAAGACTATGATTTTTAGTAAGAATCCAAAATTTCACACTCTTCGGAACCATAGGGCCAAAGTTATGAACGAATATAATTATTGTTACATGGCGCCCGTAAAACGAATGATTTTTGCAAAAATTCTACTTTCAGAAGAAATTATGATTGATACGTGTCCAGGCCACGATTCTTAATAAGATTCCAAAATTTCAGACTGTTCGGAGCCATAAGGCTAACCGACCCCAAATGCTTAAACAACCGAACCCAAGTTTAAAAACGATGATTAAAAAAAAAAAGAAATTCATCGTAGATTTTTTTGTTAGATAAAGGTAAAGATCATAATTGTTAGTAAGAATCCAAAATTTCACACTGTTCGGTACCATAGGGCCAAAGTTATGAACGACCAAAGTTATTGTAACCAAGCGCTCGTAAAACGATGAATTTCTGCAAAAATTCTACTTTCAGAAAAGCTTTTGATTGATACGTGTCCAGACCACGATTCTCAAAAAGAATCCAAAATTTCAGACGGTTCGGAGCCATAAAGCAAAAGTTATGTCTTACCCCAAGTGTTCAAACGGCCGACCCCAAGAGCTGAAACGAGCGAACCAAAGTGTTAGAACGAAGATTTAAAAAAAAAAGCTTTTGTTGATATTTTTATCGATTCGTGTACAGAACATGATTCATAGTAAGAATCAAAATTTTCACAAGGTTTGGAACCATAGGGCCAAAGTTATAAACGACCAAAATTATTGTAACAAAGCGCACGTGTATCGATGAATTTTTGCAAATTATTCTATTTTTAGCCGAAATTTTGATTGATACGTGTCCAGGCCACGATTCTTACTAAAAATCCAAAATTGCAGACGGATCGGAGCCATAAGGTAAAAGTTATGTCTTACCTCAAGTGTTCAAACGGCCGACCCCAAGTGCTTAAGCGAGCAAACCCAAGTGTTAAAACGATGGTTAAAAAAAAAAATCTTTGTTGATACTTTGATTGATTCGTCTACAGAACATGATTCTTAATAGAATCAAAAATTTCACAAGGTTCGGAACCATAGGGCCAAAGTTATGAACGACCATAATTATTGTTACAAAGCGCCCGTAATACGAATAATTTTAGCAAAAATTCTACTTTTAGCCGATATTTTGATTGGTACGAGTCCAACCCACGATTCTTAGTAAGGTTCCAAAATTTCAGACTGTTCGGAGCCATAAGGCAAAAGCTATGTCTTACCCTAAGTGTTCAAACCTCCGACCCCAAGTGCTTAAACGAGCAAACCCAAGTGTTAGAACGATGATTTAAAAAAAAAAAATCTTTGTTGATATATTCATTAGTTCGTGTACAGATCATGATTCATAGTAAGAATTAATAATTTTCACAAGATTCGGAACATTTGGGGTCAAAGTTATAAACGACAAAAATTATTGCAACAAAGCGCCCGTATATCGATAAATTTTTGCAAAAATTCTATTTTTAGCCGAAATTTTGATTGATACGTGTCCAGGCCACGATTATTACTAAAAATCCAAAATTTCAGACGGTTCGGAGCCATAAGGCAAAAGTAATGTCTTACCTCAAGAGTTCAAACGGCCGACCCCAAGTGCTTAAGCGAGCAAACCCAAGTGTTAAAACGATGATTAAAAAAAAAAAATTGTTGATATTTTGATTGATTCGTCTACAGAACATGATTCTTAATAGAATCAAAAATTTCACAAGGTTCGGAACCATAGGGCTAAAGTTATGAACGACCATAATTATTGTTACAAAGCGCTCGTAAAACGAATAATTTTAGCAAAAATTCTACTTTTAGCCGATATTTTGATTGTTACGAGTCCAACCCACGATTCTTAGTAAGGTTCCAAAATTTCAGACTGTTCGGAGCCATAAGGCGAACCGACCCCAAGTGCTTAATCGACCGAACCCTAGTGTTAAAACGATGATTACAAAAAAAAAATTCTTCGAAGATTTTTGATTGATTCATGTAAAGACTATGATTTTTAGTAAGAATCCAAAATTTCACACTGTTCGGAACCATAGGGCCAAAGTTATGAACGAATATAATTATTGTTACAAAGCGCGCATAAAACGAATGATTTTTGCAAAAATTCTACTTTTACCCGATATTTTGATTGTTACGTGTCCAGGCCACGATTCTCAAAAAGAATCCAAAATTTCAGACGGTTCGGAGCCATAAAGCAAAAGTTATGTCTTACCCCAAGTGTTCAAACGTCCGACCCCAAGTGCTTAAACGAGCGAACCCAAGTGATAGAACGAAGATTTAAAAAAAAAATATTTGTTGATATTTTGATTGATTCGTCTACAGAACATGATTCTTAATAGAATCAAAAATTTCACAAGGTTCGGAACCATAGGGCCAAAGATATGAACGACCATAATTATTGTTACAAAGCGCCCGTAAAACGATGAATTTTTGCAAAATTTCTACTTTTAGCCAATTTTTTTATTGTTACGTGTCCAGGCCACGATTCTTACTAAAAATCCAAAATTTCAGACTGCTTGGAGCCATAAGGCTAACCCACACCAAGTGCTTTAACGACCGAACCAAAGTGTTAAAACGATGATTAAAAAAAAAAAAAATCTTCGTTCATTTTTTGATTGATTCATGTGAAGACCATGATTGTTAGTAAGAATCCAAAATTTCACACTGTTCGGAAGCATAGGGTCAAAGTTATGAACGATTAAAATTATTGTAACCAAGCGCTCATAAAACGATGAATTTCTGCAAAAATTCTACTTTTAGCCGATATTTTGATTGTTACGTGTCCAGGCCACGAATCTTAGTAAGATTCCAAAATTTCAGAAGGTTCGGAGCCATAAGGCTAACCGACCCCAAGTGCTTAATCGACCGAACCCAAGTGTTAAAACGATGATTACAAAAAAAAAATTCTTCGTAGATTTTTTGATTGATTCATGTAACGACTATGATTTTTAGTAAGAATCCAAAATTTCACACTGTTCGGAACTATGGTTCCAAACAGTGTGAAATTTTTGGCCAAAGTTATGAACGACCAAAATAATTGTAACAAAGCGCCCGTAAAACGATGAATTTTTGCAAAAATTCTGCTTTTAGCCGATTTTTTTATTGTTACGTGTCAAGGCCACGATTCTTAGTAAGATTCCAAAATTTCAGACTGTTCGGAGCCATAAGGCTACCCGATCCCAAGTGCTTAAACGACCGAACCCAAGTGTTAAAACGATGATTAAAAAATAAAAAAATTCTTCGTAGATTTTTTATGGATTCATGTAAAGACCATGATTGTTAGTAAGAATCCAATAATTGGACCTGTTCGGAACCATAGGGCCAAAGTTATGAACGACCAAAGTTATTGTAACCAAGCGCTCGTAAAACGATGAATTTCTGCAAAAATTCTACTTTCAGAAGAAATTTTGATTGATACGTGTCCAGGCCACGATTCCTAAAAAGAATCCAAAATTTCAGACGGTTCGGAGCCATAAAGCAAACGTTATGTCTTACACCGAGTGTTCAAACGTCCGACCCCAAGTGCTTAAACGAGCGAACCCAAGTGTTAGGACGATGATTTAAAAAAAAAATCTTTGTTGATATATTCATTAGTTCGTGTACAGATCATGATTCATAGTAAGAATCAAAATTTTCACAAGGTTCGGAACCATAGGGGCAAAGTTATAAACGACAAAAATTATTGCAACAAAGCGCCCGTATATCGATAAATTTTTGCAAAAATTCTATTTTTAGCCGAAATTTTGATTGATATGTGTCCAGGCCACGATTCTTACTAAAAATCCAAAATTTCAGACGGTTCGGAGCCATAAGGCAAAAGTTATGTCTAACCTCAAGTGTTCAAACGGCCGACCCCAAGTGCTTAAGCGAGCAAACCCAAGTGTTAAAACGATGATTAAAAAAAAAATCTTTGTTGATATTTTGATTGATTCGTCTACAGAACATGATTCTTAATAGAATCAAAAATTTCACAAGGTTCGGAACCATAGGGCTAAAGTTATGAACGACCATAATTATTGTTACAAAGCGCCCGTAAAACGAATGATTTTTGCGAAAATTCTACTTTTGGCCGATATTTTGATTTTTACGAGTCCAACCCACGATTCTTAGTAAGGTTCCAAAATTTCAGACTGTTCGGAGCCATAAGGCGAACCGACCCCAAGTGCTTAATCGACCGAACCCTAGTGTTAAAACGATGATTACAAAAAAAAAATTCTTCGTAGATTTTTGATTGATTCATGTAAGGACTATGATTTTAAGTAAGAATCCAAAATTTCACACTCTTCGGAACCATAGGGCCAAAGTTATGAACGAATATAATTATTGTTACATGGCGCCCGTAAAACGAATGATTTTTGCAAAAATTCTACTTTCAGAAGAAATTTTGATTGATACGTGTCCAGGCCACGATTCTTAATAAGATTCCAAAATTTCAGACTGTTCGGAGCCATAAGGCTAACCGACCCCAAATGCTTAAACAACCGAACCCAAGTTTTAAAACGATGATAAAAAAAAAAAGAAATTCATCGTAGATTTTTTTGTTAGATAAAGGTAAAGATCATAATTGTTAGTAAGAATCCAAAAATTCACACTGTTCGGAACCATAGGGCCAAAGTTATGAAAGACCAAAGTTATTGTAACCAAGCGCTCGTAAAACGATGAATTTCTGCAAAAATTCTACTTTCAGAAAAACTTTTGATTGATACGTGTCCAGACCACGATTCTCAAAAAGAATCCAAAATTTCAGACGGTTCGGAGCCATAAAGCAAAAGTTATGTCTTACCCCAAGTGTTCAAACGGCCGACCCCAAGAGCTGAAACGAGCAAATCCAAGTGTTAGAACGAAGATTTTAAAAAAAAAAGGTTTTGTTGATATTTTTATTGATTCGTGTACAGAACATGATTCATAGTAAGAATCAAAATTTTCACAAGGTTTGGAACCATAGGGCCAAAGTTATAAACGACCAAAATTATTGTAACAAAGCGCACGTGTATCGATGAATTTTTGCAAAAATTCTATTTTTAGCCGAAATTTTGATTGATACGTGTCCAGGCCACGATTCTTACTAAAAATCCAAAATTTCAGACGGATCGGAGCCATAAGGTAAAAGTTATGTCTTACCTCAAGTGTTCAAACGGCCGACCCCAAGTGCTTAAGCGAGCAAACCCAAGTGTTAAAACGATGGTTAAAAAAAAAATCTTTGTTGATATTTTGATTGATTCGTCTACAGAACATGATTCTTAATAGAATCAAAAATTTCACAAGGTTCGGAACCATAGGGCTAAAGTTATGAACGACCATAATTATTGTTACAAAGCGCCCGTAAAACGAATGATTTTTGCGAAAATTCTACTTTTGGCCGATATTTTGATTGTTACGAGTCCAACCCACGATTCTTAGTAAGGTTCCAAAATTTCAGACTGTTCGGAGCCATAAGGCGAACCGACCCCAAGTGCTTAATCGACCGAACCCTAGTGTTAAAACGATGATTACAAAAAAAAATTCTTCGTTGATTTTTGATTGATTCATGTAAAGACTATGATTTTTAGTAAGAATGCAAAATTTCACACTGTTCGGAACCATAGGGCCAAAGTTATGAACGACCAAAGTTATTGTAACCAAGCGCTCGTAAAACGATGAATTTCTGCAAAAATTCTACTTTCAGAAAAAATTTTGATTGATACGTGTCCAGACCACGATTCTCAAAAAGAATCCAAAATTTCAGACGGTTCGGAGCCATAAAGCAAAAGTTATGTCTTACCCCAAGTGCTTAAACGAGCGAACCCAAGTGTTAAAACGATGATTTAAAAAAAATATTTTTTGATATGTTCATTAGTTCGTGTACAGATCATGATTCTTAATAGAATCAAAAATTTCACAAGGTTCGGAACCATAGGGCCAAAGTTATGAACGACCATAATTATTGTTACAAAGCGCCCGCAAAACGATGAATTTTTGCGAAAATTCTACTTTTAGCCGATTTTTTTATTGTTACGTGTCAAGGCCACGATTCTTAGTAAGATTCCAAAATTTCAGACTGTTCGGAGCCATAAGGCTACCCGATCCCAAGTGCTTAAACGACCGAACCCAAGTGTTTAAACGATGATTAAAAAATAAAAAAATTCTTCGTAGATTTTTTATGGATTCATGTTAAGACCATGATTGTTAGTAAGAATCCAATAATTCGCACTGTTCGGAACCATAGGGCCAAAGTTATGAACGACCAAAGTAATTGTTACCAAGCGCTCGTAAAACGATGAATTTCTGCAAAAATTCTACTTTCAGAAGAAATTTTGATTGATACGTGTCCAGGCCACGATTCCTAAAAAGAATCCAAAATTTCAGACGGTTCGGAGCCATAAAGCAAAAGTTATGTCTTACACCGAGTGTTCAAACGTCCGACCCCAAGTGCTTAAACGAGCGAACCCAAGTGTTAGAACGATGATTTAAAAAAAAAATCTTTGTTGATATATTCATTAGTTCGTGTACAGATCATGATTCATAGTAAGAATCAAAATTTTCACAAGGTTCGGAACCATAGGGGCAAAGTTATAAACGACAAAAATTATTGCAACAAAGCTTCCGTATATCGATAAATTTTTGCAAAAATTCTATTTTTAGCCGAAATTTTGATTGATACGTGTCCAGGCCACGATTCTTACTAAAAATCCAAAATTTCAGACGGTTCGGAGCCATAAGGCAAAAGTTATGTCTAACCTCAAGTGTTCAAACGGCCGACCCCAAGTGCTTAAGCGAGCAAACCCAAGTGTTAAAACGATGATTAAAAAAAAATCTTTGTTGATATTTTGATTGATTCGTCTACAGAACATGATTCTTAATAGAATCAAAAATTTCACAAGGTTCGGAACCATAGGGCTAAAGTTATGAACGACCATAATTATTGTTACAAAGCGCCCGTAAAACGAATGATTTTTGCGAAAATTCTACTTTAGGCCGATATTTTGATTGTTACGAGTCCAACCCACGATTATTAGTAAGGTTCCAAAATTTCAGACTGTTCGGAGCCATAAGGCGAACCGACCCCAAGTGCTTAATCGACCGAACCCTAGTGTTAAAACGATGATTACAAAAAAAAATTCTTCGTAGATTTTTGATTGATTCATGTAAAGACTATGATTTTTAGTAAGAATGCAAAATTTCACACTGTTCGGAACCATAGGGCCAAAGTTATGAACGACCAAAGTTATTGTAACCAAGCGCTCGTAAAACGATGAATTTCTGCAAAAATTCTACTTTCAGAAAAAATTTTGATTGATACGTGTCCAGACCACGATTCTCAAAAAGAATCTAAAATTTCAGACGGTTTGGAGCCATAAAGCAAAAGTTATGTCTTACCCCAAGTGTTCAAACGGCCGACCCCAAGAGCTGAAAAGAGCGAACCCAAGTGTTAGAACGAAGATTTAAAAAAAAAAAGCTTCGTTGATATTTTGATTGTTTCTTGTACAGAACATGATTCATAGTAAGAATCAAAATTTTCACAAGGTTCGGAACCATAGGGCCAAAGTTATAAACGACCAAAATTATTGTAACAAAGCGCGCGTGTATCGATGAATTTTTGCAAAAATTCTATTTGTAGCCGAAATTTTGATTGATACGTGTCCAGGCCACGATTCTTACTAAAAATCCAAAATTTCAGACGGTTCGGAGCCATAAGGCAAAAGTTATGTCTTACCTCAAGTGTACAAACGGCCGACCCCAAGTGCTTAAGCGAGCAAACCCAAGTGTTAAAACGATGATTAAAAAAAAAATCTTTGTTGATATTTTGATTGATTCGTCTACAGAACATGATTCTTAATAGAATCAAAAATTTCACAAGGTTCGGAACCATTGGGCCAAAGTTATGAATGACCATAATTATTGTTACAAAGCGCCCGAAAAACGAATGATTTTATCAAAAATTCTACTTTTAGCCGATATTTTGATTGTTACGAGTCCAACCCACGATTCTTAGTAAGGTTCCAAAATTTCAGACTGTTCGGAGCCATAAGGCGAACCGACCCCAAGTGCTTAATCGACCGAACCCTAGTGTTAAAACGATGATTACAAAAAAAAAATCTTCGTAGATTTTTGATTGATTCATGTAAAGACCATGATTTTTAGTAAGAATCCAAAATTTCACACTGTTCGGAACCATAGGGCCAAAGTTATGAACGAATATAATTATTGTTACATGGCGCCCGTAAAACGAATGATTTTTGCAAAAATTCTACTTTCAGAAGAAATTTTGATTGATACGTGTCCAGGCCACGATTCTTAATAAGATTCCAAAATTTCAGACTGTTCGGAGCCATAAGGCTCACCGACCCCAAGTGCTTAAACAACCGAACCCAAGTTTTAAAACGATGATTAAAAAAAAAAAGAAATTCATCGTAGATTTTTTGATTGATAAAGGTAAAGATCATGATTGTTAGTAAGAATCCAAAATTTCACACTGTTCGGAACCATAGGGCCAAAGTTATGAACGACCAAAGTTATTGTAACCAAGCGCTCGTAAAACGATGAATTTCTGCAAAAATTCTACTTTCAGAAAAAAATTTGATTGATACGTGTCCAGACCACGATTCTCAAAAAGAATCCAAAATTTCAGACGGTTCGGAGCCATAAAGCAAAAGTTATGTCTTACCCCAAGTGTTCAAACGGCCGACCCCAAGAGCTGAAACGAGCGAACCCAAGTGTTAGAACGAAGATTTAAAAAAAAAAAGCTTTGTTGATATTTTTATTGATTCGTGTACAGAACATGATTCATAGTAAGAATCAAAATTTTCACAAGGTTCGGAACCATAGGGCCAAAGTTATAAACGACCAAAATTATTGTAATAAAGCGCACGTGTATCGATGAATTTTTGCAAAAATTCTATTTTTAGCCGAAATTTTGATTGATACGTGTCCAGGCCACGATTCTTACTAAAAATCCAAAATTTCAGACGGTTCGGAGCCATAAGGTAAAAGTTTTGTCTTACCTCATGTGTTCAAACGGCCGACCCCAAGTGCTTAAGCGAGCAAACCCAAGTGTTAAAACGATGATTAAAAAAAAAATCTTTGTTGATATTTTGATTGATTCGTCTACAGAACATGATTCTTAATAGAATCAAAAATTTCACAAGGTTCGGAACCATAGTGCCAAAGTTATGAACGACCATAATTATTGTTACAAAGCGCCCGTAAAACGAATGATTTTAGCAAAAATTCTACTTTTAGCCGATATTTTGATTGTTACGAGTCCAACCCACGATTCTTAGTAAGGTTCCAAAATTTCAGACTGTTCGGAGCCATAAGGCAAAAGCTATGTCTTACCCTAAGTGTTCAAACGGCCGACCCCAAGAGCTGAAACGAGCGAACCCAAGTGTTAGAACGAAGATTTTAAAAAAAAAAGCTTTGTTGATATATACATTAGTTCGTGTACAGATCATGATTCATAGTAAGAATAAAAATTTTCACAAGGTTCGGAACCATAGGGCCAAAGTTATAAACGACCAAAATTATTGCAACAAAGCGCCCGTATATCGATAAATTTTTGCAAAAATTCTACTTTTAGCCGAAATTTTGATTGATACGTGTCCAGGCCACGATTCTTACAAAGAATCCAAAATTTCAGACGGTTCGGAGCCATAAGGCAAAAGCTATGTCTTACCCTAAGTGTTCAAACGTCCGACCCCAAGTGCTAAACCGAGCAAACCCAAGGGTTAAAACGATGATTAAAAAAAAATCTTTGTTGATATTTTGATTGAATTGTCTACAGAACATGATTCTTAATAGAATCAAAAATTTCACAAGGTTCGGAACCATAGGGCCAAAGTTATAAACGACCAAAATTATTGCAACAAAGCACTCGTATATCGATAAATTTTTGCAAAAATTCTACTTTTAGGCGAAATTTTGATTTTGCGTGTCCAGGTTACGATTTTTAGTAAGATTAGAAAAATTTCAGACTGCTCGGAGCCATAAAGCTAACCGACCCCAAGTGCTTAATCGACCAAAAACAAGTGTTAAAACTATGATTACAAAAAAAAAAAATTCTTCGTAGACTTTTTGATTGATAAAGGTAAAGATCATGATTGTTAGTAAGAATCCAAAATTTTCACAATGTTCGGAAACATAGGGCCAAAGTTATAAACGACCAAAATTATTGTAACAAAGCGCGCGTGTATTGATGAATTTTTGCAAAAATTCTTTTTTTAGCCGAAATTTTGATTGATACGTGTCCAGGCCACGATTCTTACTAAAAATCCAAAATTTCAGACGGTTCGGAGCCATAAGGCAAAAGTTATGTCTTACCTCAAGTGTTCAAACGGCCGACCGCAAGTGCTTAAGCGAGCAAACCCAAGTGTTAAAACGATGATTAAAAAAAAATCTTTGTTGATATTTTGATTGATTCGTCTACAGAACATGATTCTTAATAGAATCAAAAATTTCACAAGGTTCGGAACCATTGGGCCAAAGTTATGAACGACCATAATTATTGTTACAAAGCGCCCGTAAAACGAATGATTTTAGCAAAAATTCTACTTTTAGCTGATATTTTGATTGTTACGAGTCCAACCCACGATTCTTAGTAAGGTTCCAAAATTTCAGACTGTTCGGAGCCATAACCGACCCCAAGTGCTTAATCGACCGAACCCTAGTGTTAAAACGATGATTACAAAAAAAAAATTCTTCGTAGATTTTTGATTGATTCATGTAAAGACTATGATTTTTAGTAAGAATCCAAATTTCACACTGTTCGGAACCATAGGGCCAAAGTTATGAACGAATATAATTATTGTTACAAAGCGCCCGTAAAACGATTGATTTTTGCAAAAATTCTACTTTCAGAAGAAATTTTGATTGATACGTGTCCAGGCCACGATTCTTAATAAGATTCCAAAATTTCAGACTGTTCGGAGCCATAAGGCTAACCGACCCCAAATGCTTAAACAACCGAACCCAAGTTTTAAAACGATGATTAAAAAAAAAAGAAATTCTTCGTAGATTTTTTGATTGATAAAGGTAAAGACCATGATTTTTAGTAGGAATCCAAAATTTCACACTGTTCGGAACCATAGGGCCAAAGTTATGAACGACCAAAGTTATTGTAACCAAGCGCTCGTAAAACGATGAATTTCTGCAAAAATTCTACTTTCAGAAAAAAATTTGATTGATACGTGTCCAGACCACGATTCTCAAAAAGAATCCAAAATTTCAGACGGTTCGGAGCCATAAAGCAAAAGTTATGTCTTACCCCAAGTGCTTAAACGAGCGAACCCAAGTGTTAAAACGATGATTTAAAAAAAATATTTTTTGATATATTCATTAGTTCGTGTACAGATCATGATTCTTAATAGAATCAAAAATTTCACAAGGTTCGGAACCATAGGGCCAAAGTTATGAACGACCATAATTATTGTTACAAAGCGCCCGCAAAACGATGAATTTTTGCGAAAATTCTACTTTTAGCCGATTTTTTTATTGTTACGTGTCAAGGCCACGATTCTTAGTAAGATTCCAAAATTTCAGACTGTTCGGAGCCATAAGGCTACCCGATCCCAAGTGCTTAAACGACCGAACCCAAGTGTTTAAACGATGATTAAAAAATAAAAAAATTCTTCGTAGATTTTTTATGGATTCATGTTAAGACCATAATTGTTAGTAAGAATCCAATAATTCGCACTGTTCGGAACCATAGGCCCAAAGTTATGAACGACCAAAGTAATTGTTACCAAGCGCTCGTAAAACGATGAATTTCTGCAAAAATTCTACTTTCAGAAGAAATTTTGATTGATACGTGTCCAGGCCACGATTCCTAAAAAGAATCCAAAATTTCAGACGGTTCGGAGCCATAAAGCAAAAGTTATGTCTTACACCGAGTGTTCAAACGTCCGACCCCAAGTGCTTAAACGAGCGAACCCAAGTGTTAGAACGATGATTTAAAAAAAAAATCTTTGTTGATATATTCATTAGTTCGTGTACAGATCATGATTCATAGTAAGAATCAAAATTTTCACAAGGTTCGGAACCATAGGGGCAAAGTTATAAACGACAAAAATTATTGCAACAAAGCGCCCGTATATCGATAAATTTTTGCAAAAATTCTATTTTTAGCCGAAATTTTGATTGATACGTGTCCAGGCCACGATTCTTACTAAAAATCCAAAATTTCAGACGGTTCGGAGCCATTAGGCAAAAGTTATGTCTAACCTCAAGTGTTCAAACGGCCGACCCCAAGTGCTTAAGCGAGCAAACCCAAGTGTTAAAACGATGATTAAAAAAAAAATCTTTGTTGATATTTTGATTGATTCGTCTACAGAACATGATTCTTAATAGAATCAAAAATTTCACAAGGTTCGGAACCATAGGGCTAAAGTTATGAACGACCATAATTATTGTTACAAAGCGCCCGTAAAACGAATGATTTTTGCGAAAATTCTACTTTTGGCCGAAATTTTGATTGTTACGAGTCCAACCCACGATTCTTAGTAAGGTTCCAAAATTTCAGACTGTTCGGAGCCATAAGGCGAACCGACCCCAAGTGCTTAATCGACCGAACCCTAGTGTTAAAACGATGATTACAAAAAAAAATTCTTCGTAGATTTTTGATTGATTCATGTAAAGACTATGATTTTTAGTAAGAATGCAAAATTTCACACTGTTCGGAACCATAGGGCCAAAGTTATGAACGACCAAAGTTATTGTAACCAAGCGCTCGTAAAACGATGAATTTCTGCAAAAATTCTACTTTCAGAAAAAATTTTGATTGATTCGTGTCCAGGCCACGATTCTCAAAAAGAATCCAAAATTTCAGACGGTTCGGAGCCATAAAGCAAAAGTTATATCTTACCCCAAGTGTTCAAACGGCCGACCCCAAGAGCTGAAACGAGCGAACCCAAGTGTTAGAACGAAGATTTAAAAAAAAAAAGCTTTGTTGATATTTTGATTGATTCGTGTACAGAACATGATTCATAGTAAGAATCAAAATTTACACAAGGTTCGGAACCATAGGGCCAAAGTTATAAACGACCAAAATTATTGTAACAAAGCGCACGTGTATCGATGAATTTTTGCAAAAATTCTATTTTTAGCCGAAATTTTGATTGATACGTGTCCAGGCCACGATTCTTACAAAAAATCCAAAATTTCAGACGGTTCGGAGCCATAAGGCAAAAGTAATGTCTTACCTCAAGTGTTCAAACGGCCGACCCCAAGTGCATAAGCGAGCAAACAAAAGTGTTAAAACGATGATTAAAAAAAAAAATCGTTGTTGATATTTTGATTGATTCGTCTACAGAACATGATTCTTAATAGAATCAAAAATTTCACAAGGTTCGGAACCATAGGGCTAAACTTATGAACGACCATAATTATTGTTACAAAGCGCTCGTAAAACGAATGATTTTAGCAAAAATTCTACTTTTAGCCGATATTTTGATTGTTACGAGTCCAACCCACGATTCTTAGTAAGGTTCCAAAATTTCAGACTGTTCGGAGCCATAAGGCGAACCGACCCCAAGTGCTTAATCGACCGAACCCTAGTGTTAAAACGATGATTACAAAAAAAAAATTCTTCGAAGATTTTTGATTGATTCATGTAAAGACTATGATTTTTAGTAAGAATCCAAAATTTCACACTGTTCGGAACCATTGGGCCAAAGTTATGAACGAATATAATTATTGTTACAAAGCGCGCATAAAACGAATGATTTTTGCAAAAATTCTACTTTTACCCGATATTTTGATTGTTACGTGTCCAGGCCACGATTCTCAAAAAGAATCCAAAATTTCAGACGGTTCGGAGCCATAAAGCAAAAGTTATGTCTTACCCCAAGTGTTCAAACGTCCGACCCCAAGTGCTTAAACGAGCGAACCCAAGTGTTAGAACGAAGATTTAAAAAAAAATATTTGTTGATATTTTGATTGATTCGTCTACAGAACATGATTCTTAATAGAATCAAAAATTTCACAAGGTTCGGAACCATAGGGCCAAAGATATGAACGACCATAATTATTGTTACAAAGCGCCCGTAAAACGATGAATTTGTGCAAAATTTCTACTTTTAGCCGATTTTTTTATTGTTACGTGTCCAGGCCACGATTCTTAGTAAGATTCCATAATTTCAGACTGTTTGGAGCCATAAGGCTAACCGACACCAAGTGCTTTAACGACCGAACCAAAGTGTTAAAACGATGATTAAAAAAAAAAAAAATCTTCGTACATTTTTTGATTGATTCATGTAAAGACCATGATTGTTAGTAAGAATCCAAAATTTCACACTGTTCAGAAGTATAGGGCCAAAGTTATGAACGATTAAAATTATTGTAACCAAGCGCTCGTAAAACGTTGAATTTCTGCAAAAATTCTACTTTTAGCCGATATTTTGATTGTTACGTGTCCAGGCCACGAATCTTAGTAAGATTCCAAAATTTCAGAAGGTTCGGAGCCATAAGGCTAACCGACCCCAAGTGCTTAATCGACCGAACCCAAGTGTTAAAACGATGATTACAAAAAAAAAATTCTTCGTAGATTTTTTGATTGATTCATGTAAAGACTATGATTTTAAGTAAGAATCCAAAATTTCACACTGTTCGGAACTATGGTTCCGAACAGTGTGAAATTTTTGGCCAAAGTTATGAACGACCAAAATAATTGTAACAAAGCGCCCGTAAAACGATGAATTTTTGCAAAAATTCTGCTTTTAGCCAATTGTTTTATTGTTACGTGTCAAGGCCACGATTCTTAGTAAGATTCCAAAATTTCAGACTGTTCGGAGCCATAAGGCTACTCGATCCCAAGTGCTTAAACGACCGAACCCAAGTGTTAAAACGATGATTAAAAAATAAAAAAAATTCTTCGTAGATTTTTGATGGATTCATGTAACGACCATGATTGTTAGTAAGAATCCAATAATTCACACTGTTCGGAACCATAAGGCCAAAGTTATGAACGACCAAAGTTATTGTAACCAAGCGCTCGTAAAACGATGAATTTCTGCAAAAATTCTACTTTCAGAAGAAATTTTGATTGATACGTGTCCAGGCCACGATTCCTAAAAAGAATCCAAAATTTCAGACGGTTCGGAGCCATAAAGCAAACGTTATGTCTTACACCGAGTGTTCAAACGTCCGACCCCAAGTGCTTAAACGAGCGAACCGAAGTGTTAGAACGATGATTTAAAAAAAAAAATCTTTGTTGATATATTCATTAGTTCGTGTACAGATCATGATTCATAGTAAGAATCAAAATTTTCACAAGGTTCGGAACCATAGGGGCAAAGTTATAAACGACCAAAATTATTGCAACAAAGCGCCCGTATATCGAAAAATTTTTGCAAAAATTCTATTTTTAGCCGAAATTTTGATAGAACTGTGTCCAGGCCACGATTCTTACTAAAAATCCAAAATTTCAGACGGTTCGGAGCCATAAGGCAAAAGTTATGTCTAACCTCAAGTGTTCAAACGGCCGACCCCAAGTGCTTAAGCGAGCAAACCCAAGTGTTAAAACGATGATTAAAAAAAAAAATCTTTGTTGATATTTTGATTGATTCGTCTACAGAACATGATTCTTAATAGAATCAAAAATTTCACAAGGTTCGGAACCATAGGGCTAAACTTATGAACGACCATAATTATTGTTACAAAGCGCCCGTAAAACGAATGATTTTAGCAAAAATTCTACTTTTAGCCGATATTTTGATTGTTACGAGTCCAACCCACGATTCTTAGTAAGGTTCCAAAATTTCAGACTGTTCGGAGCCATAAGGCGAACCGACCCCAAGTGCTTAATCGACCGAACCCTAGTGTTAAAACGATGATTACAAAAAAAAAATTCCTCGTAGATTTTTGATTGATTCATGTAAAGACTATGATTTTTAGTAAGAATCCAAAATTTCACACTGTTCGGAACCATAGGGCCAAAGTTATGAACGAATATAATTATTGTTACAAAGCGCGCATAAAACGAATGATTTTTGCAAAAATTCTACTTTTACCCGATATTTTGATTGTTACGTGTCCAGGCCACGATTCTCAAAAAGAATCCAAAATTTCAGACGGTTCGGAGCCATAAAGCAAAAGTTATGTCTTACCCCAAGTGTTCAAACGTCCGACCCCAAGTGCTTATACGAGCGAACCCAAGTGTTAGAACGAAGATTTAAAAAAAAATATTTGTTGATATTTTGATTGATTCGTCTACAGAACATGATTCTTAATAGAATCAAAAATTTCACAAGGTTCGGAACCATAGGGCCAAAGATATGAACGACCATAATTATTGTTACAAAGCGCCCGTAAAACGATGAATTTGTGCAAAATTTCTACTTTTAGCCGATTTTTTTATTGTTACGTGTCCAGGCCACGATTCTTAGTAAGATTCCATAATTTCAGACTGTTTGGAGCCATAAGGCTAACCGACACCAAGTGCTTAAACAACCGAACCCAAGTTTTAAAACGATGATTAAAAAAAAAAAGAAATTCATCGTAGATTTTTTGATTGATAAAGGTAAAGATCATAATTGTTAGTAAGAATCCAAAATTTCACACGGTTCGGAACCATAGGGCCAAAGTTATGAACGACCAAAGTTATTGTAACCAAGCGCTCGTAAAACGATGAATTTCTGCAAAAATTCTACTTTCAGAAAAAATTTTGATTGATACGTGTCCAGACCACGATTCTCAAAAAGAATTCTACTTTTAGCCGATATTTTGATTGTTACGTGTCCAGGCCACGAATCTTAGTAAGATTCCAAAATTTCAGAAGGTTCGGAGCCATAAGGCTAACCGACCCCAAGTGCTTAATCGACCGAACCCAAGTGTTAAAACGATGATTACAAAAAAAAAATTCTTCGTAGATTTTTTGATTGATTCATGTAAAGACTATGATTTTTAGTAAGAATCCAAAATTTCACACTGTTCGGAACTATGGTTCCGAACAGTGTGAAATTTTTGGCCAAAGTTATGAACGACCAAAATAATTGTAACAAAGCGCCCGTAAAACGATGAATTTTTGCAAAAATTCTGCTTTTAGCCGATTTTTTTATTGTTACGTGTCAAGGCCACGATTCTTAGTAAGATTCCAAAATTTCAGACTGTTTGGAGCCATAAGGCTACCCGATCCCAAGTGCTTAAACGACCGAACCCATGTGTTAAAACGATGATTAAAAAATAAAAAAATTGTTCGTAGATTTTTGATGGATTCATGTAAAGATTATGATTGTTAGTAAGAATCCAATAATTCACACTGTTCGGAACCATAGGGCCAAAGTTATGAACGACCAAAGCTATTGTAACCAAGCGCTCGTAAAACGATGAATTTCTGCAAAAATTCTACTTTCAGAAGAAATTTTGATTGATACGTGTCCAGGCCACGATTCCTAAAAAGAATCCAAAATTTCAGACGGTTCGGAGCCATAAAGCAAAAGTTATGTCTTACACCGAGTGTTCAAACGTCCGACCCCAAGTGCTTAAACGAGCGAACCCAAGTGTTAGAACGATGATTAAAAAAAAAAAATCTTTGTTGATATATTCATTAGTTCGTGTACAGATCATGATTCATAGTAAGAATCAAAATTTTCACAAGGTTCGGAACCATAGAGGCAAAGTTATAAACGACAAAAATTATTGCAACAAAGCGCCCGTATATCGAAAAATTTTTGCAAAAATTCTATTTTTAGCCGAAATTTTGATTGATACGTGTCCAGGCCACGATTCTTACTAAAAATCCAAAATTTCAGACGGTTCGGAGCCATAAGGCAAAAGTTATGTCTAACCTCAAGTGTTCAAACGGCCGACCCCAAGTGCTTAAGCGAGCAAACCCAAGTGTTAAAACGATGATTAAAAAAAAAAATCTTTGTTGATATTTTGATTGATTCGTCTACAGAACATGATTCTTAATAGAATCAAAAATTTCACAAGGTTCGGAACCATAGGGCTAAAGTTATGAACGACCATAATTATTGTTACAAAGCGCCCGTAAAACGAATGATATTTGCGAAAATTCTACTTTTGGCCGATATTTTGATTGTTACGAGTCCAACCCACGATTCTTAGTAAGGTTCCAAAATTTCAGACTGTTCGGAGCCATAAGGCGAACCGACCCCAAGTGCTTAATCGACCGAACCCTAGTGTTAAAACGATGATTACAAAAAAATATTCTTCGTAGATTTTTGATTGATTCATGTAAAGACTATGATTTTTAGTAAGAATGCAAAATTTCACACTGTTCGGAACCATAGGGCCAAAGTTATGAACGAATATAATTATTGTTACAAAGCGCGCATAAAACGAATGATTTTTGCAAAAATTCTACTTTTACCCGATATTTTGATTGTTACGTGTCCAGGCCACGATTCTCAAAAAGAATCCAAAATTTCAGACGGTTCGGAGCCATAAAGCAAAAGTTATATCTTACCCCAAGTGTTCAAACGGCCGACCCCGAGAGCTGAAACGAGCGAACCCAAGTGTTAGAACGAAGATTTAAAAAAAAAAAAGCTTTGTTGATATTTTGATTGATTCGTGTACAGAACATGATTCATAGTAAGAATCAAAATTTACACAAGGTTCGGAACCATATGGCCAAAGTTATAAACGACCAAAATTATTGTAACAAAGCGCGCGTGTATCGATGAATTTTTGCAAAAATTCTATTTTTAGCCGAAATTTTGATTGATACGTGTCCAGGCCACGATTCTTACTAAAAATCCAAAATTTCAGACGGTTCGGAGCCATAAGGCAAAAGTAAAGTCTTACCTCAAGTGTTCAAACGGCCGACCCCAAGTGCTTAAGCGAGCAAACCCAAGTGTTAAAACGATGATTAAAAAAAAAATCCATGTTGATATTTTGATTGATTCGTCTACAGAACATGATTCTTAATAGAATCAAAAATTTCACAAGGTTCGGAACCATAGAAAAATATCAATTTATAACTGAAAACCGTACTAGACATAAATATATTTTTTCATGCCCAAAATTAAACACTTCCTTTGCACAAAATTATTATACTTATCAAGGAAGACTTATTTTCAACCGATTACCGGATGAAATTAGAAAAATTAATGATAAAATCCAATTAAAAAACACTGTAAAAAAATATTTTAAAGATAATCTCAAAAAAAAAAAAAACAGTTTCCGACTAATCTAATCTACTTATAACTCAGTTTCCAAGTGATACTCCATTCTTCAAATAAGTTAAATTTTGTATTGTTTTTAGCAACTAATTACAATAATTCTGGACACATTATCCAAATAGTAAAATTGTTTTGATAGTAGATAAATACTTATAATTACATATCACCGAACTTACAACTTATTGTTTTTTACATTCACATTGTAATTTAAGAACTTAAATATAGCATTAAAAAATGTACACTACTCTTCCAGACACAAGCTAACGCTTCCATGGAAGAGTGGTATTAACATATTTGAATATGAACATGTAAGCAAATTAACACATCATCTAAATGTACATTATATTTTATATGCTATAATCAATAAACGTTTGTTTGATATATCAAAAAAAAAAAAAAAAAAAAAAAAAAAATAGGGCTAAAGTTATGAACGACCATAATTATTGTTACAAAGCGCCCGTAAAACGAATGATATTTGCGAAAATTCTACTTTTGGCCGATATTTTGATTGTTACGAGTCCAACCCACGATTCTTAGTAAGGTTCCAAAATTTTAGACTGTTCGGAGCCATAAGGCGAACCGACCCCAAGTGCTAAATCGACCGAACCCTAGTGTTAAAACGATGATTACAAAAAAAAATTCTTCGTAGATTTTTGATTGATTCATGTAAAGACTATGATTTTTAGTAAGAATGCAAAATTTCACACTGTTAGGAACCATAGGGCCAAAGTTATGAACGAATATAATTATTGTTACAAAGCGCGCATAAAACGAATGATTTTTGCAAAAATTCTACTTTTACCCGATATTTTGATTGTTACGTGTCCAGGCCACGATTCTCAAAAAGAATCCAAAATTTCAGACGGTTCGGAGCCATAAAGCAAAAGTTATGTCTTACCCCAAGTGTTCAAACGTCCGACCCCAAGTGCTTAAACGAGCGAACCCAAGTGTTAGAACGAAGATTTAAAAAAAAATATTTGTTGATATTTTGATTGATTCGTCTACAGAACATGATTCTTAATAGAATCAAAAATTTCACAAGGTTCGGAACCATAGGGCCAAAGATATGAACGACCATAATTATTGTTACAAAGCGCCCGTAAAACGATGAATTTTTGCAAAATTTCTACTTTTAGCCGATTTTTTTATTGTTACGTGTCCAGGCCACGATTCTTAGTAAGATTCCATAATTTCAGACTGTTTGGAGCCATAAGGCTAACCGACACCAAGTGCTTTAACGACCGAACCAAAGTGTTAAAACGATGATTAAAAAAAAAAAAAATCTTCGTACATTTTTTGATTGATTCATGTAAAGACCATGATTGTTAGTAAGAATCCAAAATTTCACACTGTTCGGAAGCATAGGGCCAAAGTTATGAACGATTAAAATTATTGTAACCAAGCGCTCGTAAAACGATGAATTTCTGCAAAAATTCTACTTTTAGCCGATATTTTATTGTTACGTGTCCAGACCACGAATCTTAGTAAGATTCCAAAATTTTAGAAGGTTCGGAGCCATAAGGCTAACCGAACCCAAGTGCTTAATCGACCGAACCCAAGTGTTAAAACGATGATTACAAAAAAAAAAAATTCTTCGTAGATTTTTTGATTGATTCATGTAAAGACTATGATTTTTAGTAAGAATCCAAAATTTCACACTGTTCGGAACTATGGTTCCGAACAGTGTGAAATTTTTTGCCAAAGTTATGAACGACCAAAATAATTGTAACAAAGCGCCCGTAAAACGATGAATTTTTGCAAAAATTCTGCTTTTAGCTGATTTTTTTATTCTTACGTGTCAAGGCCACGATTCTTAGTAAGATTCCAAAATTTCAGACTGTTCGGAGCCATAAGGCTACCCGATCCCAAGTGCTTAAACGACCGAACCCAAGTGTTAAAACGATGATTAAAAAATAAAAAAAATTCTTCGTAGATTTTTGATGGATTCATGTAAAGACCATGATTGCTAGTAAGAATCCAAAATTTCACACTGTTCGGAACCATAGGGCCAAAGTTATGAACGATTAAAATTATTGTAACCAAAGGCTCGTAAAACGATGAATTTCTGCAAAAAATCTACTTTCAGAAGAAATTTTGATTGGTACGTGTCCAGGCCACGATTCCTAAAAAGAATCCAAAATTTCAGACGGTTCGGAGCCATAAAGCAAAAGTTATGTCTTACACCGAGTGTTCAAACGTCCGACCCCAAGTGCTTAAACGAGCGAACTCAAGTGTTTGAACGATGATTTAAAAAAAAAATCTTTGTTAATATATTCATAAGTTCGTGTACAGATCATGATTCATAGTAAGAATTAAAATTTTCACAAGGTTCGGAACCATAGGGGCAAAGTTATAAACGACAAAAATTATTGCAACAAAGCGCCCGTATATCGATAAATTTTTGCAAAAATTCTATTTTTAGCCGAAATTTTGATTGATATGTGTCCAGGCCACGATTCTTACTAAAAATCCAAAATTTCAGACGGTTCGGAGCCATAAGGCAAAAGTTATGTCTAACCTCAAGTGTTCAAACGGCCGACCCCAAGTGCTTAAGCGAGCAAACCCAAGTGTTAAAACGATGATTAAAAAAAAAATCTTTGTTGATATTTTGATTGATTCGTCTACAGAACATGATTCTTAATAGAATCAAAAATTTCAAAAGGTTCGGAACCATAGGGCTAAAGTTATGAACGACCATAATTATTGTTACAAAGCGCCCGTAAGACGAATGATTTTAGCAAAAATTCTACTTTTAGCCGATATTTTGATTGTTACGAGTCCAACCCACGATTCTTAGTAAGGTTCCAAAATTTCAGACTGTTCGGAGCCATAAGGCGAACCGACCCCAAGTGCTTAATCGACCGAACCCTAGTGTTAAAACGATGATTACAAAAAAAAAATCGTCGTAGATTTTTGATTGATTCATGTAAAGACTATGATTTTTTGTAAGAATCCAAAATTTCACACTATTCGGAACCATAGGGCCAAAGTTATGAACGAATATAATTATTGTTACATGGCGCCCGTAAAACGAATGATTTTTGCAAAAATTCTACTTTCAGAAGAAATTTTGATTGATACGTGTGCAGGCCACGATTCTTAATAAGATTCCAAAATTTCAGACTGTTCGGAGCCATAAGGCTAACCGACCCCAAATGCTTAAACAACCGAACCCAAGTTTTAAAACGATGATTAAAAAAAAAAAAGAAATTTATCGTAGATTTTTTTGTTAAATAAAGGTAAAGATCATAATTGTTAGTAAGAATCCAAAATTTCACACTGTTCGGAACCATAGGGCCAAAGTTATGAACGACCAAAGTTATTGTAACCAAGCGCTCGTAAAACGATGAATTTCTGCAAAAATTCTACTTTCAGAAAAACTTTTGATTGATACGTGTCCAGACCACGATTCTCAAAAAGAATCCAAAATTTCAGACGGTTCGGAGCCATAAGGCAAAAGTAATGTCTTACCTCAAGTGTTCAAACGGCCGACCCCAAGTGCTTAAGCGAGCAAACCCAAGTGTTAAAACGATGATTAAAAAAAATATTTGTTGATATTTTGATTGATTCGTCTACAGAACATGATTCTTAATAGAATCAAAAATTTCACAAGGTTCGGAACCATAGGGCTAAAGTTATGAACGACCATAATTATTGTTACAAAGCGCTCGTAAAACGAATGATTTTAGCAAAAATTCTACTTTTAGCCGATATTTTGATTGTTACGAGTCCAACCCACGATTCTTAGTAAGGTTCCAAAATTTCAGACTGTTCGGAGCCATGAGGCGAACCGACCCAAAGTGCTTAATCGACCGAACCCTTGTGTTAAAACGATGATTACAAAAAAAAAATTCTTCGAAGATTTTTGATTGATTCATGTAAAGACTATGATTTTTAGTAAGAATCCAAAATTTCACACTGTTCGGAACCATAGGGCCAAAGTTATGAACGAATATAATTATTGTTACAAAGCGCGCATAAAACGAATGATTTTTGCAAAAATTCTACTTTTACCCGATATTTTGATTGTTACGTGTCCAGGCCACGATTCTCAAAAAGAATCCAAAATTTCAAACGGTTCGGATCCATAAAGCAAAAGTTATGTCTTACCCCAAGTGTTCAAACGTCCGACCCCAAGTGCTTAAACGAGCGAACCCAAGTGATAGAACGAAGATTTAAAAAAAAAATATTTGTTGATATTTTGATTGATTCGTCTACAGAACATGATTCTTAATAGAATCAAAAATTTCACAAGGTTCGGAACCATAGGGCCAAAGATATGAACGACCATAATTATTGTTACAAAGCGCCCGTAAAAAGATGAATTTTTGCAAAATTTCTACTTTTAGCCGATTTTTTTATTGTTACGTGTCCAGGCCACGATTCTTACTAAAAATCCAAAATTTCAGACTGTTTGGAGCCATAAGGCTAACCCACACCAAGTGCTTTAACGACCGAACCAAAGTGTTAAAACGATGATTAAAAAAAAAAAATTCTTCGTAGATTTTTTGATTGATTCATGTAAAGACCATGATTGCTAGTAAGAATCCAAAATTTCACACTGTTCGGAACCATAGGGCCAAAGTTATGAACGATTAAAATTATTGTAACCAAGCGCTCGTAAAACGATGAATTTCTGCAAAAATTCTACTTTTAGCCGATATTTTGATTGTTACGTGTCCAGGCCACGAATCTTAGTAAGATTCCAAAATTTCAGAAGGTTCGGAGCCATAAGGCTAACCGACCCCAAGTGCTTAATCGACCGAACCCAAGTGTTAAAACGATGATTACAAAAAAAAAATTCTTCGTAGATTTTTTGATTGATTCATGTAACGACTATGATTTTTAGTAAGAATCCAAAATTTCACACTGTTCGGAACTATGGTTCCAAACAGTGTGAAATTTTTGGCCAAAGTTATGAACGACCAAAATAATTGTAACAAAGCGCCCGTAAAACGATGAATTTTTGCAAAAATTCTGCTATTAGCCGAATTTTTTATTGTTACGTGTCAAGGCCACGATTCTTAGTAAGATTCCAAAATTTCAGACTGTTCGGAGCCATAAGGCTACCCGATCCCAAGTGCTTAAACCACCGAACCCAAGTGTTTAAACGATGATTAAAAAATAAAAAAATTCTTCGTAGATTTTTTATGGATTCATGTAAAGACCATGATTGTAAGTAAGAATCCAATAATTCGCACTGTTCGGAACCATAGGGCCAAAGTTATAAACGACCAAAGTTATTGTAACCAAGCGCTCGTAAAACGATGAATTTCTGCAAAAATTCTACTTTCAGAAAAAATTTTGATTGATACGTGTCCAGACCACGATTCTCAAAAAGAATCTAAAATTTCAGACGGTTTGGAGCCATAAAGCAAAAGTTATGTCTTACCCCAAGTGTTCAAACGGCCGACCCCAAGAGCTGAAACGAGCGAACCCAAGTGTTAGAACGAAGATTTAAAAAAAAAAAGCTTTGTTGATATTTTGATTGATTCTTGTACAGAACATGATTCATAGTAAGAATCAAAATTTTCACTAGGTTCGGAACCATAGGGCCAAAGTTATAAACGACCAAAATTATTGTAACAAAGCGCGCGTGTATCGACGAATTTTTGCAAAAATTCTATTTTTAGCCGAAATTTTGATTGATACGTGTCCAGGCCACGATTCTTACTAAAAATCCAAAATTTCAGACGGTTCGGAGCCATAAGGCAAAAGTTATGTCTTACCTCAAGTGTTCAAACGGCCGACCCCAAGTGCTTAAGCGAGCAAACCCAAGTGTTAAAACGATGATTAAAAAAAAAATCTTTGTTGATATTTTGATTGATTCGTCTACAAAACATGATTCTTAATAGAATCAAAAATTTCACAAGGTTCGGAACCATTGGGCCAAAGTTATGAACGACCATAATTATTGTTACAAAGCGCCCGAAAAACGAATGATTTTATCAAAAATTCTACTTTTAGCCGATATTTTGATTGTTACGAGTCCAACCCACGATTCTTAGTAAGGTTCCAAAATTTCAGACTGTTCGGAGCCATAAGGCGAACCGACCCCAAGTGCTTAATCGACCGAACCCTAGTGTTAAAACGATGATTACAAAAAAAAAATCTTCGTAGATTTTTGATTGATTCATGTAAAGACTATGATTTTTAGTAAGAATCCAAAATTTCACACTGTTCGGAACCATAGGGCCAAAGTTATGAACGAATATAATTATTGTTACATGGCGCCCGTAAAACGAATGATTTTTGCAAAAATTCTACTTTCAGAAGAAATTTTGATTGATACGTTTCCAGGCCACGATTCTTAATAAGATTCCAAAATTTCAGACTGTTCGGAGCCATAAGACTAACCGACCCCAAGTGCTTAAACAACCGAACCCAAGTTCTAAAACGATGATTAAAAAAAAAAAGAAATTCATGGTAGATTTTTTGATTGATAAAGGTAAAGATCATGATTGTTAGTAAGAATCCAAAATTTCACACTGTTCGGAACCATAGGGCCAAAGTTATGAACGACCAAAATTATTGTAACCAAGCGCTCGTAAAACGATGAATTTCTGCAAACCTTCTACTTTCAGAAAAAATTTTGATTGATACGTATCCAGACCACGATTCTCAAAAAGAATCCAAAATTTCAGACGGTTCGGAGCCATAAAGCAAAAGTTATGTCTTACCCCAAGTGTTCAAACGGCCGACCCCAAGAGCTGAAACGAGCGAACCCAAGTGTTAGAACGAAGATTTAAAAAAAAAAAAGCTTTGTTGATATTTTTATTGATTCGTGTACAGAACATGATTCATAGTAAGAATCAAAATTTTCACAAGGTTCGGAACCATAGGGCCAAAGTTATAAACGACCAAAATTATTGTAATAAAGCGCACGTGTATCGATGAATTTTTGCAAAAATTCTATTTTTAGCCGAAATTTTGATTGATACGTGTCCAGGCCACGATTCTTACTAAAAATCCAAAATTTCAGACGGTTCGGAGCCATAAGGTAAAAGTTTTGTCTTACCTCAAGTGTTCAAACGGCCGACCCCAAGTGCTTAAGCGAGCAAACCCAAGTGTTAAAACGATGATTAAAAAAAAAAAATCTTTGTTGATATTTTGATTGATTCGTCTACAGAACATGATTCTTAATAGAATCAAAAATTTCACAAGGTTCGGAACCATAGGGCCAAAGTTATGAACGACCATAATTATTGTTACAAAGCGCCCGTAAAACGAATGATTTTAGCAAAAATTCTACTTTTAGACGATATTTTGATTGTTACGAGTCCAACCCACGATTCTTAGTAAGGTTCCAAAATTTCAGACTGTTCGTAGCCATAAGGCAAAAGCTATATCTTACCCTAAGTGTTCAAACGTCCGACCCCAAGTGCTTAAACGAGCAAACCCAAGGGTTAAAACGATGATTAAAAAAAAAAAAATTCTTCGTAGATTTTTGATGGATTCATGTAAAGACCATGATTGTTAGTAAGAATCCAATAATTCACACTGTTCGGAACCATAGGGCCAAAGTTATGAACGAACAAAGTTATTGTAACCAAGCGCTCGTAAAACGACGAATTTCTGCAAAAATTCTACTTTCAGAAGAAATTTTGATTGATACGTGTCTAGGCCACGATTCCTAAAAAGAATCCAAAATTTCAGACGGTTCGAAACTAAAACCAAAAGTTATGTCTTACACCGAGTGTTCAAACGTCCGACCCCAAGTGCTTAAACGAGCGAACCTAAGTGTTAGAACGATGATTTAAAAAAAAAATCTTTGTTGATATATTCATTAGTTCGTGTACAGATCATGATTCATAGTAAGAATAAAAATTTTCACAAGGTTCGGAACCATAGGGCCAAAGTTATAAACGACCAAAATTATTGCAACAAAGCACCCGTATATCGATAAATTTTTGCAAAAATTCTACTTTTAGGCGAAATTTTGATTTTGCGTGTCCAGGTAACGATTTTTAGTAAGATTAGAAAAATTTCAGACTGCTCGGAGCCATAAAGCTAACCGACCCCAAGTGCTTAATCGACCAAAAACAAGTGTTAAAACGATGATTAAAAAAAAAAAATCTTTGTTGATATTTTGATTGATTCGTCTACAGAACATGATTCTTAATAGAATCAAAAATTTCACAAGGTTCGGAACCATAGGGCCAAAGTTATGAACGATTAAAATTATTGTAACCAAGCGCTCGTAAAACGATGAATTTCTGCAAAAAATCTACTTTCAGAAGAAATTTTGATTGGTACGTGTCCAGGCCACGATTCCTAAAAAGAATCCAAAATTTCAGACGGTTCGGAGCCATAAAGCAAAAGTTATGTCTTACACCGAGTGTTCAAACGTCCGACCCCAAGTGCTTAAACGAGCGAACTCAAGTGTTTGAACGATGATTTAAAAAAAAAATCTTTGTTGATATATTCATAAGTTCGTGTACAGATCATGATTCATAGTAAGAATCAAAATTTTCACTAGGTTCGGAACCATAGGGCCAAAGTTATAAACGACCAAAATTATTGTAACAAAGCGCGCGTGTATCGACGAATTTTTGCAAAAATTCTATTTTTAGCCGAAATTTTGATTGATACGTGTCCAGGCCACGATTCTTACTAAAAATCCAAAATTTCAGACGGTTCGGAGCCATAAGGCAAAAGTTATGTCTTACCTCAAGTGTTCAAACGGCCGACCCCAAGTGCTTAAGCGAGCAAACCCAAGTGTTAAAACGATGATTAAAAAAAAAAATCTTTGTTGATGTTTTGATTGATTCGTCTACAAAACATGATTCTTAATAGAATCAAAAATTTCACAAGGTTCGGAACCATTGGGCCAAAGTTATGAACGACCATAATTATTGTTACAAAGCGCCCGAAAAACGAATGATTTTATCAAAAATTCTACTTTTAGCCGATATTTTGATTGTTACGAGTCCAACCCACGATTCTTAGTAAGGTTCCAAAATTTCAGACTGTTCGGAGCCATAAGGCGAACCGACCCCAAGTGCTTAATCGACCGAACCCTAGTGTTAAAACGATGATTACAAAAAAAAAATCTTCGTAGATTTTTGATTGATTCATGTAAAGACTATGATTTTTAGTAAGAATCCAAAATTTCACACTGTTCGGAACCATAGGGCCAAAGTTATGAACGAATATAATTATTGTTACATGGCGCCCGTAAAACGAATGATTTTTGCAAAAATTCTACTTTCAGAAGAAATTTTGATTGATACGTTTCCAGGCCACGATTCTTAATAAGATTCCAAAATTTCAGACTGTTCGGAGCCATAAGACTAACCGACCCCAAGTGCTTAAACAAACAAACCCAAGTTTTAAAACGATGATTAAAAAAAAAAAGAAATTCATGGTAGATTTTTTGATTGATAAAGGTAAAGATCATGATTGTTAGTAAGAATCCAAAATTTCACACTGTTCGGAACCATAGGGCCAAAGTTATGAACGACCAAAGTTATTGTAACCAAGCGCTCGTAAAACGATGAATTTCTGCAAAAATTCTACTTTCAGAAAAAAATTTGATTGATACGTGTCCAGACCACGATTCTCAAAAAGAATCCAAAATTTCAGACGGTTCGGAGCCATAAAGCAAAAGTTATGTCTTACCCCAAGTGTTCAAACGGCCGACCCCAAGAGCTGAAACGAGCGAACCCAAGTGTTAGAACGAAGATTTAAAAAAAAAAAGCTTTGTTGATATATTCATTAGTTCGTGTACAGAACATGATTCATAGTAAGAATAAAAAATTTCACAAGGTTCGGAACCATAGGGCCAAAGTTATAAACGACCATAATTATTGTTACAAAGCGCCTGTAAAACGATGAATTTTTGCAAAAATTCTGCTTTTAGACGATTTTTTTATTGTTACGTGTCAAGGCCACGATTCTTAGTAAGATTCCAAAATTTCAGACTGTTCGGAGCCATAAGGTGAACCGACCCCAAGTGCTTAATCGACCGAACCCTAGTGTTAAAACGATGATTACAAAAAAAAAATTCTTCGTAGATTTTTGATTGATTCATGTAAAGACTATGATTTTTAGTAAGAATCCAAAATTTCACACTGTTCAGAACCATAGGGCCAAAGTTATGAACGAATATAATTATTGTTACATGGCGCCCGTAAAACGAATGATTTTTGCAAAAATTCTACTTTCAGAAGAAATTTTGATTGATACGTGTCCAGGCCACGATTCTTAATAAGATTCCAAAATTTCAGACTGTTCGGAGCCATAAGGCTAACCGACCCCAAGTGCTTAATCAACCGAACCCAAGTTTTAAAACGATGATTAAAAAAAAAAAAAATTCATCGTAGATTTTTTGATTGATAAAGGTAAAGATCATGATTGTTAGTAAGAATCCAAAATTTCACACTGTTCGGAACCATAGGGCCAAAGTTATGAACGACCAAAGTTATTGTAACCAAGCGCTCGTAAAACGATGAATTTCTGCAAAAATTCTACTTTCAGAAAAAATTTTTATTGCTACGTGTCCAGACCACGATTCTCAAAAAGAATCCAAAATTTCAGACGGTTCGGAGCCATAAAGCAAAAGTTATGTCTTACCACAAGTGTTCAAACGGCCGACCCCAAGAGCTGAAACGAGCGAACCCAAGTGTAAGAACGAAGATTTTAAAAAAAAAAGCTTTGTTGATATATTCATTAGTTCGTGTACAGATCATGATTCATAGTAAGAATAAAAATTTTCACAAGGTTCGGAACCATAGGGCCAAAGTTATAAACGACCAAAATTATTGCAACAAAGCGCCCGTATATCGAAAAATTTTTGCAAAAATTCTATTTTTAGCCGAAATTTTGATAGATATGTGTCCAGGCCACGATTCTTACTAAAAATCCAAAATTTCAGACGGTTCGGAGCCATAAGGCAAAAGTTATGTCTAACCTCAAGTGTTCAAACGGCCGACCCCAAGTGCTTAAGCGAGCAAACCCAAGTGTTAAAACGATGATTAAAAAAAAAATCTTTGTTGATATTTTGATTGATTCGTCTACAGAACATGATTCTTAATAGAATCAAAAATTTCACAAGGTTCGGAAACATTGGGCCAAAGTTATGAACGACCATAATTATTGTTACAAAGCGCCCGTAAAACGAATGATTTTAGCAAAAATTCTACTTTTAGCCGATATTTTGATTGTTACGAGTCCAACCCACGATTCTTAGTAAGGTTCCAAAATTTCAGACTGTTCGGAGCCATAAGGCGAACCGACCCCAAGTGCTTAATCGACCGAACCCTAGTGGTAAAACGATGATTACAAAAAAAAATTCTTCGTAGATTTTTGATTGATTCATGTAAAGACTATGATTTTTAGTAAGAATCCAAAATTTCACACTGTTCGGAACCATAGGGCCAAAGTTATGAACGAATATAATTATTGTTACATGGCGCCCGTAAAACGAATGATTTTTGCAAATATTCTACTTTCAGAAGATATTTTGATTGATACGTGTCTAGGCCACGATTCTTAATAAGATTCCAAAATTTCAGACTGTTCGGAGCCATAAGGCTAACCGACCCCAAGTGCTTAAACAACCGAACCCAAGTTTTAAAACGATGATTAAAAAAAAAAAGAAATTCATCGTAGATTTTTTGATTGATAAAGGTGAAGATCATAATTGTTAGTAAGAATCCAAAATTTCACACTGTTCGGAACCATAGGGCCAAAGTTATGAACGACCAAAGTTATTGTAACCAAGCGCTCGTAAAACGATGAATTTCTGCAAAAATTCTACTTTCAGAAAAAATTTTGATTGATACGTGTCCAGACCACGATTCTCAAAAAGAATCCAAAATTTCAGACGGTTCGGAGCCATAAAGCAAAAGTTATATCTTACCCCAAGTGTTCAAACGGCCGACCCCAAGAGCTGAAACGAGCGAACCCAAGTGTTAGAACGAAGATTTAAAAAAAAAAAGCTTTGTTGATATTTTTATTGATTCGTGTACAGAACATGATTCATAGTAAGAATCAAAATTTTCACAAGGTTCGGAACCATAGGGGCAAAGTTATAAACGACAAAAATTATTGCAACAAAGCCCCCGTATATCGATAAATTTTTGCAAAAATTCTATTTTTAGCCGAAATTTTGATTGATACGTGTCCAGGCCACGATTCTTACTAAAAATCCAAAATTTCAGGCGGTTCGGAGACATAAGGCAAAAGTAATGTCTTACCTCAAGTGTTCAAACGGCCGACCCCAAATGCTTAAGCGAGCAAACCCAAGTGTTAAAACGATGATTAAAAAAAAAATCTTTGTTGATATTTTGATTGATTCGTCTACAGAACATGATTCTTAATAGAATCAAAAATTTCACAAGGTTCGGAACCATAGTGCTAAAGTTATGAACGACCATAAATATTGTTACAAAGCGCTGGTAAAACGAATGATTTTAGCAAAAATTCTTCTTTTGGCCGATATTTTGATTGTTACGAGTCCAACCCACGATTCTTAGTAAGGTTCCAAAATTTCAGACTGTTCGGAGCCATAAGGCGAACCGACCCCAAGTGCTTAATCGACCGAACCCTAGTGTTAAAACGATGATTACAAAAAAAAAATTCTTCGAAGATTTTTGATTGATTCATGTAAAGACTATGATTTTTAGTAAGAATCCAAAATTTCACACTGTTCGGAACCATAGGGCCAAAGTTATGAACGAATATAATTATTGTTACAAAGCGCGCATAAAACGAATGATTTTTGCAAATATTCTACTTTCAGAAGAAATTTTGATTGATACGTGTCCAGGCCACGATTCTTAATAAGATTCCAAAATTTCAGACTGTTCGGAGCCATAAGGCTAACCGACCCCAAGTGCTTAAACAACCGAACCCAAGTTTTAAAACGATGATTAAAAAAAAAAAGAAATTCATCGTAGATTTTTTGATTGATAAAGGTAAAGATCATAATTGTTAGTAAGAATCCAAAATTTCACACTGTTCGGAACCATAGGGCCAAAGTTATGAACGACCAAAGTTATTGTAACCAATCGCTCGTAAAACGATGAATTTCTGCAAAAATTCTACTTTCAGAAAAAATTTTGATTGATACGTGTCCAGACCACGATTCTCAAAAAGAATTCTACTTTTAGCCGATATTTTGATTGTTACGTGTCCAGGCGACGAATCTTAGTAAGATTCCAAAATTTCAGAAGGTTCGGAGCCATAAGGCTAACCGACCCCAAGTGCTTAATCGACCGAACCCAAGTGTTAAAACGATGATTACAAAAAAAAAATTCTTCGTAGATTTTTTGATTGATTCATGTAAAGACTATGATTTTTAGTAAGAATCCAAAATTTCACACTGTTCGGAACTATGGTTCCGAACAGTGTGAAATTTTTGGCCAAAGTTATGAACGACCAAAATAATTGTAACAAAGCGCCCGTAAAACGATGAATTTTTGCAAAAATTCTGCTTTTAGCCGATTTTTTTATTGTTACGTGTCAAGGCCACGATTCTTAGTAAGATTCCAAAATTTCAGACTGTTCGGAGCCATAAGGCTACCCGATCCCAAGTGCTTAAACGACCGAACCCAAGTGTTAAAACGATGATTAAAAAATAAAAAATTGTTCGTAGATTTTTGATGGATTCATGTAAAGACCATGATTGTTAGTAAGAATCCAATAATTCACACTGTTCGGAACCATAGGGCCAAAGTTATTAACGACCAAAGTTATTGTAACCAAGCGCTCGTAAAACGATGAATTTCTGCAAAAATTCTACTTTCAGAAGAAATTTTGATTGATACGTGTCCAGGCCACGATTCCTAAAAAGAATCCAAAATTTCAGACGGTTCGGAGCCATAAAGCAAAAGTTATGTCTTACACCGAGTGTTCAAACGTCCGACCCCAAGTGCTTAAACGAGCGAACCCAAGTGTTAGAACGATGATTTAAAAAAAAAAATCTTTGTTGATATATTCATTAGTTCGTGTACAGATCATGATTCATAGTAAGAATCAAAATTTTCACAAGGTTCGGAACCATAGGGGCAAAGTTATAAACGACAAAAATTATTGCAACAAAGCGCCCGTATATCGAAAAATTTTTGCAAAAATTCTATTTTTAGCCGAAATTTTGATTGATACGTGTCCAGGCCACGATTCTTACTAAAAATCCAAAATTTCAGACGGTTCGGAGCCATAAGGCAAAAGTTATGTCTAACCTCAAGTGTTCAAACGGCCGACCCCAAGTGCTTAAGCGAGCAAACCCAAGTGTTAAAACGATGATTAAAAAAAAAAATCTTTGTTGATATTTTGATTGATTCGTCTACAGAACATGATTCTTAATAGAATCAAAAATTTCACAAGGTTCGGAACCATAGGGCTAAAGTTATGAACGACCATAATTATTGTTACAAAGCGCCCGTAAAACGAATGATATTTGCGAAAATTCTACTTTTGGCCGATATTTTGATTGGTACGAGTCCAACCCACGATTCTTAGTAAGGTTCCAAAATTTCAGACTGTTTGGAGCCATAAGGCGAACCGACCCCAAGTGCTTAATCGACCGAACCCTAGTGTTAAAACGATGATTACAAAAAAAAATTCTTCGTAGATTTTTGATTGATTCATGTAAAGACTATGAATTTTAGTAAGAATGCAAAATTTCACACTGTTCGGAACCATAGGGCCAAAGTTATGAACGAATATAATTATTGTTACAAAGCGCGCATAAAACGAATGATTTTTGCAAAAATTCTACTTTTACCCGATATTTTGATTGTTACGTGTCCAGGCCACGATTCTCAAAAAGAATCCAAAATTTCAGACGGTTCGGAGCCATAAAGCAAAAGTTATATCTTACCCCAAGTGTTCAAACGGCCGACCCCGAGAGCTGAAACGAGCGAACCCAAGTGTTAGAACGAAGATTTAAAAAAAAAAAAGCTTTGTTGATATTTTGATTGATTCGTGTACAGAACATGATTCATAGTAAGAATCAAAATTTACACAAGGTTCGGAACCATAGGGCCAAAGTTATAAACGACCAAAATTATTGTAACAAAGCGCGCGTGTATCGATGAATTTTTGCAAAAATTCTATTTTTAGCCGAAATTTTGATTGATACGTGTCCAGGCCACGATTCTTACTAAAAATCCAAAATTTCAGACGGTTCGGAGCCATAAGGCAAAAGTAATGTTTTACCTCAAGTGTTCAAACGGCCGACCCCAAGTGCTTAAGCGAGCAAACCCAAGTGTTAAAACGATGAGTAAAAAAAAAAATCTTTGTTGATATTTTGATTGATTCGTCTACAGAACATGATTCTTAATAGAATCAAAAATTTCACAAGGTTCGGAACCATAGGGCTAAAGTTATGAACGACCATAATTATTGTTACAAAGCGCCCGTAAAACGAATGATATTTGCGAAAATTCTACTTTTGGCCGATATTTTGATTGTTACGAGTCCAACCCACGATTCTTAGTAAGGTTCCAAAATTTCAGACTGTTCGGAGCCATAAGGCGAACCGACCCCAAGTGCTTAATCGACCGAACCCTAGTGTTAAAACGATGATTACAAAAAAAAATTCTTCGTAGATTTTTGATTGATTCATGTAAAGACTATGATTTTTAGTAAGAATGCAAAATTTCACACTGTTCAAAACCATAGGGCCAAAGTTATGAACGAATATAATTATTGTTACATGGCGCCCGTAAAACGAATGATTTTTGCAAAAATTCTACTTTCAGAAGAAATTTTGATTGATACGTGTCCAGGCCACGATTCTTAATAAGATTCCAAAATTTCAGACTGTTCGGAGCCATAAGGCTAACCGACCCCAAGTGCTTAAACAACCGAACCCAAGTTTTAAAACGATGATTAAAAAAAAAAAAAATTCATCGTAGATTTTTTGATTGATAAAGGTTAAGATCATGATTGTTAGTAAGAATCCAAAATTTCACACTGTTCGGAACCATAGGGCCAAAGTTATGAACGACCAAAGTTATTGTAACCAAGCGCTCGTAAAACGATGAATTTCTGCAAAAATTCTACTTTCAGAAAAAATTTTGATTGCTACGTGTCCAGACCACGATTCTCAAAAAGAATCCAAAATTTCAGACGGTTCGGAGCCATAAAGCAAAAGTTATGTCTTACCCCAAGTGTTCAAACGGCCGACCCCAAGAGCTGAAACGAGCGAACCCAAGTGTTAGAACGAAGATTTAAAAAAAAAAAGCTTTGTTGATATATTCATTAGTTCGTGTACAGATCATGATTCATAGTAAGAATAAAAATTTTCACAAGGTTCGGAACCATAGGGCCAAAGTTATAAACGACCAAAATTATTGCAACAAAGCGCCCGTATATCGATAAATTTTTGCAAAAATTCTACTTTTAGCCGAAATTTTGATTGATACGTGTCCAGGCCACGATTCTTACAAAGAATCCAAAATTTCAGTCGGTTCGGAGCCATAAGGCAAAAGCTATGTCTTACCCTAAGTGTTCAAACGTCCGACCCCAAGTGCTTAACCGAGCAAACCCAAGGGTTAAAACGATGATTAAAAAAAAATCTTTGTTGATATTTTGATCGAATCGTCTACAGAACATGATTCTTAATAGAATCAAAAATTTCACAAGGTTCGGAACCATAGGGCCAAAGTTATAAACGACCAAAATTATTGCAACAAAGCGCCCGTATATCGATAAATTTTTGCAAAAATTCTACTTTTAGCCGAAATTTTGATTGATACGTGTCCAGGCCACGATTCTTACAAAGAATCCAAAATTTCAGACGGTTCGGAGCCATAAGGCAAAAGCTATGTCTTACCCTAAGTGTTCAAACGTCCGACCCCAAGTGCTTAACCGAGCAAACCCAAGGGTTAAAACGATGATTAAAAAAAAATCTTTGTTGATATTTTGATTGAATCGTCTACAGAACATGATTCTTAATCGAATCAAAAATTTCACAAGGTTCGGAACCATAGGGCTAAAGTTATGAACAACCATAATTATTGTTACAAAGCGCCCGTAAAACGAAGAATTTTTGCAAAAATTCTACTTTTAGCCGATATTTTGATTGTTACGTATCCAGGCCACGATTCTTAGTAAGATTCCAAAATTTCAGACTGTTCGGAGCCATAGGCTAACCGACCCCAAGTGCTTAAACGACCGAACCAAAGTGTTAAAACGATTATTAAAAAAAAATCTTTGTTGATATTTTGATCGAATCGTCTACAGAACATGATTCTTAATAGAATCAAAAATTTCACAAGGTTCGGAACCATAGGGCCAAAGTTATAAACGACCAAAATTATTGAAACAAAGCACCCGTATATCGATAAATTTTTGCAAAAATTCTATTTTTAGGCGAAATTTTGATTTTGCGTGTCCAGGTAACGATTTTTAGTAAGATTAGAAAAATTTCAGACTGCTCGGAGCCATAAAGCTAACCGACCCCAAGTGCTTAATCGACCAAAAACAAGTGTTAAAACTATGATTACAAAAAAAAAATTCTTCGTAGACTTTTTGATTGATAAAGGTAAAAATCATGATTGTTATTAAGAATCCAAAATTTTCACAATGTTCGGAAACATAGGGCCAAATTTATAAACGACTAAAATTATTGTAACAAAGCGCGCGTGTATTGATGAATTTTTGCAAAAATTATTTTTTTAGCCGAAATTTTGATTGATACGTGTCCAGGCCACGATTCTTACTAAAAATCCAAAATTTCAGACGGTTCGGAGCCATAAGGCAAAAGTTATGTCTTACCTCAAGTGTTCAAACGGCCGACCGCAAGTGCTTAAGCGAGCAAACCCAAGTGTTAAAACGATGATAAAAAAAAAAATCTTTGTTGATATTTTGATTGATTCGTCTACAGAACATGATTCTTAATAGAATCAAAAATTTCACAAGGTTCGGAACCATTGGGCCAAAGTTATGAACGACCATAATTATTGTTACAAAGCGCCCGTGAAACGAATGATTTTAGCAAAAATTCTACTTTTAGCTGATATTTTGATTGTTACGAGTCCAACCCACGATTCTTAGTAAGGTTCCAAAATTTCAGACTGTTCGGAGCCATAAGGCGAACCGACCCCAAGTGCTTAATCGACCGAACCCTAGTGTTAAAACGATGATTACAAAAAAAAAATTCTTCGTAGATTTTTGATTGATTCATGTAGACTATGATTTTTAGTAAGAATCCAAATTTCACACTGTTCGGAACCATAGGGCCAAAGTTATGAACGAATATAATTATTGTTACAAAGCGCCCGTAAAACGATTGATTTTTGCAAAAATTCTACTTTCAGAAGAAATTTCGTGTCCAGGCCACGATTCTTAATAAGATTCCAAAATTTCAGACTGTTCGGAGCCATAAGGCTAACCGACCCTAAATGCTTAAACAACCGAACCCAAGTTTTAAAACGATGATTAAAAAAAGAAAGAAATTCTTCGTAGATTTTTTGATTGATAAAGGTAAAGACCATGATTTTTTTTTTTTTTTTTTACATTAACTCCACACAGGAGGCCCTGAGGAAAATAATTTCCCTCAGGGCCTATGTCATCTGGGATGCTGTGTGGAGAGTCTTTTTGAGGAGAAGAAGGAATGAACATTGGTCTTGAAGAGACCCATGTTGTAGGAAGGAGGAAACACAGAGGCCGGCAAATCATTCCACAGCCGAGCTGTTGAACACAAGAACGAGTCGAAGAAACGACCCGTTCTCATGTGACAAATGTCAACCGTGTACAAATGTTGGGCACGCGTTTGGCGTGTTTCCCGTTTATGCACCGGTGCCGAAGGGATCAATGATGCTAGTTCTTCAGAGCATCTTCCATTGTAATACCGGTAGAACAAGGATAGCATTCCCACCCGACGCCTGTGCTCTAAAGATTGCAATCCGTCTGTTAAGATGGGAGAATCTATCAAACGGACCGCCCGTTTCTGCACAGAGTCGAGGGTATTTTTCAGGTATTTTGGAGCTCCAGACCAGAGATGGCTGCCAAATTCAACCGTGGGGCGTACTTGTGATTTGTACAAGGTTAGCAGTTGTGTACTATTAAAGTATCTGCGGGCCCTGTACAGTACGCCCAGTTTTTGGGAGGCTAACTTTACTCTGGCTTCGATGGAGCCCCCATACCTATATATATAGGGCCTGTTCGGAAGATTGCTTCCGTTGAAAGAGACTAGATTTTCATTTCGATCCCTTTTAGACGAAATCAGACAAGATTGGGTCTTTGAAACATTAAATTCAACGAGATTATTTTTACCCCAAGAGAAAACACTCTCGAGGTAACCGTCCATTCTTTGCTTCAAAGCCCTACGAGCTGTTGGAGTTTGTGAGCCCTTTGGGGGCTTGTCAAACAAAAAGCTATCATGAACTGTACTGTCATCCGCGTAACAGTGAATTGGTGCACATGACAAAAGGTCGTTGATGTGCAACAAAAACAAAGTCGGAGACAGAACCGATCCCTGCGGGACGCCAGCATTTATCGAGTGTGAGGAAGAAGTGAAACCATCGACTACCGTCTGAATCGACCTCTCCCTCAAGAAGTCGGCAATCCACATACACAAGGATGCGGGAAGTCCGTAAGAATGCAGTTTGTTGACAAGTCTTCGGTGCCAAACCCGGTCAAAGGCCTTGGAGATGTCCAGTGCAACCGTTTGGGTCTCACCGAAACGTTCCAGGCATCGCCCCCAAACATGCGTCACATACGCGAGAAGATCACCGCACGAGCGGTTCCGCCGGAATCCGTATTGACGGTCGTTAATAATTTTGTTCTTCTCGAGGTATGTGAGCAGTTTGTCGTTGATCACACGTTCCATCACCTTAGACAGAACTGATGTGATCGCTATGGGGCGGTAGTTGGCCGGGTTGGAGCGGTCACCCTTCTTTGGAATAGGATGGATAACCGCTTTTTTCCAACCAGAGGGCACAGAGCCAGTCTTCAGGGACAATTTAAAAAGCTTCGTCAAAATTGGAGCTATTTCTGCAGCGCACCTCTGCAGTACCAGGGCAGGTATTCCGTCAGGCCCACTAGCTTTATTAACATCAAGCCCTCGTAAAACATGGAGTACTTCCCGATGCCGAATCCTCAGCTTTTTCATACGAAAACCGCAGTGAGGAACCGACGTCGGGACAGCACCTTGGTCATCGAGGGTTGAGTTATCCGCAAACATTTTACCTAATAAGTTTGCCTTTTCGGTGGCGGTGTTTGCTAGTGAGCCGTCAGGTCTGGTGAGAGGTGGCAAACTGGATTTGCAGAAATTGCGACCTATTGAGCTCGCAAGCGACCAGAATTGCCTGCTGCCATGCGGGCATGCAGCCAGCTTTCTGCTGATCTGCAGGTCGTGCTCCAATTTCGACCTATTTATGATTCTCTTGGTTTCCTTTGCCATTTTGTTGTAAGCTGTTCTGTCTTCGGATGTTCTAGATGTGTTGTAGGCTCGGTAAGCCGCGTTTTTTCGTCGCACTGCTTCAGCGCATTGTCGACTGAACCACGGCTTTGAGCCCACACCAGTTTCCTTAACAGTAGAATGGATGAAGCCATCCATCGCGGATGTGATGACTTCACCAATTTCCTGGGCACATCTTGAGGGATCCGAAGTCCGAAAACAGACAGCTGACCACGGAAAAGCATTAAAATGTGCCCGCAGACCGAACCAATCTGCTGACCTATAGTGCCACACTTTTCTCTTCAGCCTCTCGTTTGGTGGTCTGAAGTTAACAGGGATTGATGTCGTCACCAGGCAGTGGTCGGACGATCCTAAAGGCGCTGTGACTTCAATCCTGTAACCGTGTGGCACAGTAGTTAAAAATAGATCTAACAGATTGGAACGGTGAGTCTGGACATCAGGAACCCTTGTAGGCTCCTGAACCATTTGTTCCAATCCGTAGCAAAGGGCAAAGGATTCCGCTTGGCGTCCAGCCGAGTCTGTTGATCCTGAGAACTTCAACCAAGGTTCGTTATGAACATTGAAGTCCCCCAGGACCACAAACTCTGCCGTAGGGTAGCGGGGCAAGAGGTCATCAATAGTATCGCTTAAGTGTTTGAAGAGCTCGGACGTGTCTGATTCGCTAAGGTTCGGTGAGCGGTATAAACACGCGTAGAATCTTACCGTACTGGCAAGATTGACGCGTACCCACATTACGTCGAATCTGGAGTTTTCCAGATTCAACAGTCGCACACAGTTGACGTCAGCTCGACTATAGAGACAGACACCTCCTTTAGGTCTGAACTTGCCTGCGAGGGTGAAGCCCGGGCAGTTCAGATAGGAGGTGTCTACAGGCTCAGCTATCTGGGTTTCAGACAGGAAAAGTAGGTTTGGGCGTTGGGAAAAAAGGTGGTGGTGGACAGAATTTAAATTGGTGTGCAGGCCGCGAATGTTGGTGTAATTCACCAACAGTTTTAGCCCGCACCGGGGACGCCTACTCCTCGCCGCTGTAATGACGTTATTTGTTGATGTTGTTGATTTTTAGTAGGAATCCAAAATTTCACACTGTTCGGAACCATAGGGCCAAAGTTATGAAAGACCAAAGTTATTGTAACCAAGCGCTCGTAAAACGATGAATTTCTGCAAAAATTCTACTTTCAGAAAAAAATTTGATTGATACGTGTCCAGACCACGATTCTCAAAAAGAATCCAAAATTTCAGACGGTTCGGAGCCATAAAGCAAAAGTTATGTCTTACCCCAAGTGTTCAAACGTCCGACCCCAAGTGCTTAAGCGAGCAAACCCAAGTGTTAAAACGATGATTAAAAAAAAAAATCTTTTTGATATTTTGATTGATTCGTCTACAGAACATGATTCTTAATAGAATCAAAAATTTCACAAGGTTCGGAACCATAGGGCCAAAGTTATGAACGACCATAATTATTGTTACAAAGCGCCCGTAAAACGAATGATTTTAGCAAAAATTCTACTTTTAGCCGATATTTTGATTGTTACGAGTCCAACCCACGATTCTTAGTAAGGTTCCAAAATTTCAGACTGTTCGGAGCCATAAGGCAAAAGCTATGTCTTACCCTAAGTGTTCAAACGTCCGACCCCAAGTGCTTAAACAAGCAAACCCAAGTGTTAAAACGAAGATTAAAAAAAAAAAAAAATTCTTCGTAGATTTTTGATGGATTCATGTAAAGACCATGATTTTTAGTAATAATCCAAAATTTCAGACTGTTCAGAACCATAGGGCCAAAGTTATGAACGAATATAATTATTGTTACATGGCGCCCGTAAAACGAATGATTTTTGCAAAAATTCTACTTTCAGAAGAAATTTTGATTGATACGTGTCCAGGCCACGATTCTAAATAAGATTCCAAAATTTCAGACTGTTCGTAAACAACCGAACCCAAGTTGTAAAACGATGATTAAAAAAAAAAAAAAATTCATCGTAGATTTTTTGATTGATAAAGGTAAAGATCATGATTGTTAGTAAGAATCCAAAATTTCACACTGTTCGGAACCATAGGGCCAAAGTTATGAACGACCAAAGTTATTGTAACCAAGCGCTCGTAAAACGATGAATTTCTGCAAAAATTCTACTTTCAGAAAAAATTTTGATTGATACGTGTCCAGACCACGATTCTCAAAAAGAATCCAAAATTTCAGACGGTTCGGAGCCATAAAGCAAAAGTTATGTCTTACCCCAAGTGTTCAAACGGCCGACCCCAAGAGCTGAAACGAGCGAACCCAAGTGTTGGAACGAAGATTTAAAAAAAAAAAGCTTTGTTGATATTTTTATTGATTCGTGTACAGAACATGATTCATAGTAAGAATCAAAATTTTCACAAGGTTCGGAACCATAGGGCCAAAGTTATAAACGACCAAAATTATTGTAACAAAGCGCACGTGTATCGATGAATTTTTGCGAAAATTCTACTTTTAGCCGATTTTTTTATTGTTACGTGTCAAGGCCACGATTCTTAGTAAGATTCCAAAATTTCAGACTGTTCGGAGCCATAAGGCTACCCGATCCCAAGTGCTTAAACGACCGAACCCAAGTGTTTAAACGATGATTAAAAAATAAAAAAATTCTTCGTAGATTTTTTATGGATTCATATTAAGACCATGATTGTTAGTAAGAATCCAATAATTCGCACTGTTCGGAACCATAGGGCCAAAGTTATGAACGACCAAAGTAATTGTTACCAAGCGCTCGTAAAACGATGAATTTCTGCAAAAATTCTACTTTCAGAAGAAATTTTGATTGATACGTGTCCAGGCCACGATTCCTAAAAAGAATCCAAAATTTCAGACGGTTCGGAGCCATAAAGCAAAAGTTATGTCTTACACCGAGTGTTCAAACGTCCGACCCCAAGTGCTTAAACGAGCGAACCCAAGTGTTAGAACGATGATTTAAAAAAAAAATCTTTGTTGATATATTCATTAGTTCGTGTACAGATCATGATTCATAGTAAGAATCAAAATTTTCACAAGGTTCGGAACCATAGGGGCAAAGTTATAAACGACAAAAATTATTGCAACAAAGCGCCCGTATATCGATAAATTTTTGCAAAAATTCTATTTTTAGCCGAAATTTTGATTGATACGTGTCCAGGCCACGATTCTTACTAAAAATCCAAAATTTCAGACGGTTCGGAGCCATAAGGCAAAAGTTATGTCTAACCTCAAGTGTTCAAACGGCCGACCCCAAGTGCTTAAGCGAGCAAACCCAAGTGTTAAAACGATGATTAAAAAAAAAATCTTTGTTGATATTTTGATTGATTCGTCTACAGAACATGATTCTTAATAGAATCAAAAATTTCACAAGGTTCGGAACCATTGGGCCAAAGTTATGAACGACCATAATTATTGTTACAAAGCGCCCGTAAAACGAATGATTTTAGCAAAAATTCTACTTTTAGCTGATATTTTCATTGTTACGAGTCCAACCCACTATTCTTAGTAAGGTTCCAAAATTTCAGACTGTTCGGAGCCATAAGGCGAACCGACCCCAAGTGCTTAATTGACCGAACCCTAGTGTTAAAACGATGATTACAAAAAAAAAATTCTTCGTAGATTTTTGATTGATTCATGTAAAGACTATGATTTTTAGTAAGAATCCAAAATTTCACACTGTTCGGAACCATAGGGCCAAAGTTATGAACGAATATAATTATTGTTACAAAGCGCCCGTAAAACGATTGATTTTTGCAAAAATTCTACTTTCAGAAGAAATTTTGATTGATACGTGTCCAGGCCACGATTCTTAATAAGATTCCAAAATTTCAGACTGTTCGGAGCCATAACGCTAACCGACCCCAAATGCTTAAACAACCGAACCCAAGTTTTAAAACAATGATTAAAAAAAAAAAGAAATTCTTCGTAGATTTTTTGATTGATAAAGGTAAAGACCATGATTTTTAGTAGGAATCCAAAATTTCACACTGTTTGGAACCATAGGGCCAAAGTTATGAACGACCAAAGTTATTGTAACCAAGCGCTCGTAAAACGATGAATTTCTGAAAAATTCTACTTTCAGAAGAAATTTTGATTGATACGTGTCCAGACCACGATTCTTAAAAAGAATCCAAAATTTCAGACGGTTCGGAGCCATAAAGCAAAAGTTATGTCTTACCCCAAGTGTTTAAACGTCCGACCCCAAGTGCTTAAACGAGCGAACCCAAGTGTTAAAACGATGATTTAAAAAAAATCTTTTTTGATATATTCATTAGTTCGTGTACAGATCATGATTCTTAATAGAATCAAAAATTTCACAAGGTTCGGAACCATAGGGCCAAAGTTATGAACGACCATAATTATTGTTACAAAGCGCCCGCAAAACGATGAATTTTTGCGAAAATTCTACTTTTAGCCGATTTTTTTATTGTTACGTGTCAAGGCCACGATTCTTAGTAAGATTCCAAAATTTCAAACTGTTCGGAGCCATAAGGCTAACCGACTTCAAGTGCGTCAACGACCAAACCCAAGTGTTAAAACGATGATTAAAAAATAAAAAAAATTCTTTGTATCTGTGTTGATATTTTGATTGATTCGTCTACAGAACATGATTCTTAATAGAATCAAAAATTTAACAAGGTTCCGAACCATAGGGCCAAAGTTATGAACGACCATAATTATTGTTACAAAGCGCCTGTAAAACGATGAATTTTTGCAAAATTTCTGCTTTTAGCCGATTTTTTTATTGATACGTGTCAAGGCCACGATTCTTAGTAAGATTCCAAAATTTCAGACTGTTCGGAGCCATAAGGCTAACCAACCCCAAGTGCTTAAACGAACGAACCAAAGTGTTAAAACGATGATTAAAAAAAAATAATTCTTCATACATTTTTTGATTGATTCATGTAAAGACCATGATTATTAGTAAGAATACAAAATTTCACACTGTTCGGAAGCATAGGGCCAAAGTTATGAACGATTAAAATTATTGTAACCAAGCGCTCGTAAAACGATGAATTTCTGCAAAAATTCTACTTTCAGAAGAAAATTTTGATCGATACGTGTCCAGGCCACGACTCTTAATACGAATCCAAAACTTCAGACGGTTCGGAGCCATAAAGCAAAAGTTATGTCTTACCCCAAGTGTTCAAACGTCTGACCCCAAGTGCTTAAACGAGGGAACCCAAGTGTTAAAACGATGATTTAAAAAAAAAATCTTTGTTAATATTTTGATTGATTTGTCTACAGAACATGATTCTTAATAGAATCAAAAATTTCACAAGGTTAGGAACCACAGGGCTAAAGGTATGAACGACCATAATTATTGTTACAAAGTGCCAGAAAAACGAATGATTTTTGCAAAAATTCTACTTTTAGCCGATATTTTGATTGATACGTGTCCAGGCCACGATTCTTAAAAAGAATCCAAAATTTCAGACGGTTCGGAGCCATAAAGCAAAAGTTATGTCTTACCCCAAGTGTTCAAACGTCCGACCCCAAGTGCTTAAACGAGCGAACCCAAGTGTTAAAACGATGATTTAAAAAAAAATCTTTTGTGATATATTCATTAGTTCGTGTACAGATCATGATTCTTAATAGAATCAAAAATTTCACAAGGTTCGGAACCAAAGGGCCAAAGTTGTGAACGACCATAATTATTGTTACAAAGCGCCCGTAAAACGATGAATTTTTGCGAAAATTCTACTTTTAGCCGATTTTTTTATTGTTACGTGTCAAGGCCACGATTCTTAGTAAGATTCCAAAATTTCAAACTGTTCGAAGCCATAAGGCTAACCGACTTCAAGTGCGTCAACGACCAAACCCAAGTGTTAAAACGATGATTAAAAAATTAATAAATTCTTCGTAACTTTGTTGATATTTTGATTGATTCGTCTACAGAACATGATTTTTAATAGAATCAAAAATTTAACAAGGTTCGAAACCATAGGGCTAAAGTTATGAACAACCATAATTATTGTTACAAAGCCCCCATAAAACGATGAATTTTTGCAAAAATTCTACTTTTAGCCGATTTTTTTATTATTACGTGTCAAGGCAACGATTCTTAGTAAGATTCCAAAATTTCAGACTGTTCGGAGCCATAAGGCTAACTGACCCAAAGTGCTTAAACGACCGAACCAAAGTGTTAAAACGATGATAAAAAAAAAAAAAAATTCTTCGTAGATTTTTTGATTGATTCATGTAAAGACCATGATTTTTAGTAGGAATCCAAAATTTCACACTGTTCGGAAGCATAGGGCCAAAGTTATGAACGATTAAAATTATTGTAACTAAGCGCTCGTAAAACGATGAATTTCTGAAAAATTCTACTTTCAGAAGAAATTTTGATTGATACGTGTCCAGGCCACGATTCTTACTTTGAATCCAAAAGCCATAAACCAAAAGTTATGTCTTACCCTAAGTCTTGAAACGTCCGACCCCAAGTGCTTAAACGAGCAAACCCAAGTGTTAAAACGATGATTAAAAAAAAATCTTTGTTGATATTTTGATTGATTCGTCTACAGAACATGATTCTTAATAGAATCAAAAATTACACAAGGTTCGGAACCATAGGGCCAAAGTTATGAACGACTATAATTATTGTTACAAAGCGCCCATAAAACGATGAATTTTTGCAAAAATTCTACTTTTAGCCGATTTTTTTATTATTACGTGTCAAGGCCACGATTCTTAGTAAGATTCCAAAATTTCAGACTGTTCGGTGCCATAAGGCTAACCGACCCCAAGTGTGTCAACGACCAAACCCAAGTGTTAAAACGATGATTAAAAATTAAAAAAAATTCTTCGTATCTTTGTTGATATTTTGATTGATTCGTCTACAGAACATGATTCTTAATAGAATCAAAAAGTTAACAAGGTTCGGAACCATAGGGCTAAAGTTATGAACAACCATAATTATTGTTACAAAGCGCCCGTAAAACGATGAATTTTTGCAAAAATTCTACTTTTAGCCGATATTTTGATTGTTACGTGTCCAGGCCACGATTCTTAGTAAGATTCCAAAATTTCAGACTGTTCGGAGATTGATTCATGTAAAGACCATGATTTTTTTTTTTTTTAGATGTGCTCCACACAGGAGGCCTTGAGGAAAATAATTTCTCTCAGGGCCTATGTCATCTTTGAGGATGCTGTGTGTAGGGTTTTTTAAAGGAAAGGAAGGAAAGAGTTCTGGGAAGGAAGATGGTTTAAGGGTTGGGTAGGAATCTGGGGTTCAGTGTGTCCTGGTTATCCGCCTCCAAGACCTACACACCTCACCCCATGAACCCGGGCACCCGTGCTAAATCACCAAACATAGCGAACCACTTGGGTTGACCTATGGCAGAGGTGTTGATGATTGTTAGTAAGAATCCAAAATTTCACACTCTTCGGAAGCATAGGGCCAAAGTTATGAACGATTAAAATTATTGTAACCAAGCGCTCGTAAAACGATGAATTTTTACAAAAATTCTACTTTTAGCCGATATTTTGATTGTTACGTGTCCAGGCCACGATTCTTAGTAAGATTCCAAAATTTCAGACTGTTCGGAGCCATAAGGCAAAAGTTATGACCGACCCCAAGCGTTCAAACTTCTGACCCCAAGTGCTAAAATGACCGAATCCAAGTGTTAAAACGATGATTTAAAAAAAAATCTTTGTTTATTCAAGTACAGAACCTGAATCTTTGAAAGAACCTAAAATTTCAGAAGGTTCGGAACCATAGGGCCAAAGTTATGAACGACCATAATAATTGTTACAAAGCGCCCGTAAAACGATGAATTTTTGCAAAAATTCTACTTTTAGCCGATATTTTGATTGTTACGTGTCCATACCACGATTCTTAGTAAGATTCCAAAATTTCAGACTGTTTGGAGCCATCAGCTAACCAACCCCAAGTGCTTAATAGACCGAACCCAAGTGTTAAAACGATGATTAAAAAAAAAAAAAATTCTTCGTAGATTTTTTGACTGATTTTTAGTAAGAATCCAAAATTTCACACTGTTCGGAACCATAGGGCCAATGTTATGAACGACCAAAATTATTTTAACAAAGCGCCCGTAAATCGATTAATATTTGCAAAAATTCACCTACAGAAGAAATTTTGCTTGATACGTGTCCAGGCCACGATTCTTACTAAGAATCCAAAATTTCAGACTTTTCGGAGCCATTAGGCAAAAGTTATGTCTTACCCCAAGTGTTCAAACGTCCGACCCCAAGTGTTTAAACGAGCGAACCCAAGTGTTAAAATGATGGTTAAAAAAAAAAAATTCTTCGTAGATTTTTTGATTGATTCATGTAAAGACAATGATTTTTAGTAAGAATCCAAAATTTCACGCTGTTCGGAAACATAGGGCCAAAGTTATGAACGACCAAAATAATTGTAACAAAGCGCACGTAAAACGATGAATTTTTGCAAAAATTCTACTTTTAGCCGATATTTTAATTGTGACGTGTCCAGGCCACGATTCTTAGTAAGATTCCTAAATTTCAGACTGCTCGGAGCCATAAGGCTTACCGACCCCAAGTGCTTAATCGACCGAACCCAAGTGTTAAAACTATGATTACAAAAAAAAAAAAAATTCTTCGTAGATTTTTTGATTGATTCATGTAAAGACCATGATTGTTAGTAAGATTCCATAATTTCACACTGTTCTGAAGCATAGGGCCAAAGTTATGAACGATTAAAATTATTGTAACCAAGCCCTCGTAAAACGATGAATTTGTGCAAAAATTCTAATTTCAGAAGAAATTTTGATTGATACGTGTCCAGGCTACGATTCTTGAAAAAATCCAAAATTTCAGACGGTTCGGAGCCATAAAGCAAAAGTTATGTCTTACCCCAAGTGTTCAAACGTCCGACCCCAAGTGCTTAAACGAGCGAACCCAAGTGTTAAAACGATGATTTAAAAAAAAAATCTTTGTTGATATTTTGATTGATTCGTGTACAGAACATGATTCATAGTAAGAATCAAAATTTTCACAAGGTTCGGAACCATAGGGCCAAAGTTATAAACGACCAAAATTATTGTAACAATGCGCCCGTATATCGATGAATTTTTGCAAAAATTCTACTTTTAGCCGAAATTTTGATTGATTCGTATCCAGGCCACGATTCTTACTAAAAATCCAAAATTTCAGACGGTTCGGAGCCATAAGGCAAAAGTTATGTCTTACCTCATGTGTTCAAACGGCCGACCCCAAGTGCTTAAGCGAGCAATTCCAAGTGTTAAAACGATGATTAAAATAAAAACTTTGTTGATATTTTGATTGATTCGTCTACAGAACATGATTCTTAATAGAATCAAAAATTTCACAAGGTTCGGAACCATAGGGCTAAAGTTATGAACGACCATAATTATTGTTACAAAGCGCCCGTAAAACGAATGATTTTAGCAAAAATTCTACTTTTAGCCGATATTTTGATTGTTACGAGTCCAACCCACGATTCTTAGTAAGATTCCAAAATTTCAGACTGTTCCTTCGAACATAAGGCTAACCGACCCAAGTGCTTAAACAACCGAACCCAAGTTTTAAAACAATGATTAAAAAAAAAAAAATCTTCGTAGATTTTTTGATTGATTCATGTAAAGACCATGATGGTTAGTAAGAATCCATAATTTCACACTGTTCGGAAGCATAGGGCCAAAGTTATGAACAATTAAAATTATTGTAACCAAGCCCTCGTAAAACGATGAATTTGTGCAAAAATTCTACTTTCAGAAGAAATTTTGATTGATACGTGTCCAGGCCACGATTCTTGAAAAAATTCAAAATTTCAGACCGTTCGGAGCCATAAAGCAAAAGTTATGTCTTACCCCAAGTGTTCAAACGTCCGACCCCAAGTGCTTAAACGAGCGAACCCAAGTGTTAAAACGATGATTTAAAAAAAAAATCTATTTTGATATATTCATTAGATCGTGTACAGATCATGATTCTTAATAGAATCAAAAATTTCACAAGGTTCGGAACCATAGGGCCAAAGTTATGAACGACCATAATTATTGTTACAAAGCGCCCGTAAAACGAAGAATTTTTGCGAAAATTCTACTTTTAGCCAATTTTTTTATTGTTACGTGTCAAGGCCACGATTCTTAGTAAGATTCCAAAATTTCAAAATGTTCGGAGCCATAAGGCTAACCGACTTCAAGTGCGTCAACGACCAAACCCAAGTGTTAAAACGAAGATTAAAAAATAAAAAAATTCTTCGTATCTTTGTTGATATTTTTGATTGATTCGTCTACAGAACATGATTCTTAATAGAATCAAAAATTTAACAAGGTTCCGAACCCTTGGGCTAAAGTTATGAACAAACATAATTATTGTTACAAAGCGCCCGTAAAACGAAGAATTTTTGCAAAAATTCTACTTTTAGCCGATATTTTGATTGTTACGTATCCAGGCCACGATTCTTAGTAAGATTCCAAAATTTCAGACTGTTCGGAGCCATAAGGCTTACCAACTCTAAGTGCTTAAACGACCGAACCCAAGTGTTAAAACGATGATTAAAAAAAAAAAAAATTCTTCGTAGATTTTTTGACTGATTCATGTAAACATCATGATTTTTAGTAAGAATCCAAATTATCACACTGTTCGGAACCATACGGCCAATGTTGTGAACGACCAAAATTATTTTAACAAAGCGGCCGTAAATCGATTTATTTTTGCAAAAATTCACCTTTAGAAGAAATTTGGCTTGATTCGTGTCCAGGCCACGATTCTTACTAAGAATCCAAAATTTCAGACTTTTCGGAGCCATTAGGCAAAAGTTATGTCTTACCCCAAGTGTTCAAACGTCCGACCCCAAGTGCTTAAACGAGCGAACCCAAGTGTTAAAAGGATGATTAAAAAAAAAAATTCTTCGTAGATTTTTTGGTTAATTGATTTTTAGACCATGATTTTTAGTAAGAATCCAAAATTTCACACTGTTCGGAAACATAGGGCCAAAGTTATGAACGACCAAAATAATTGTAACAAAGCGCTCGTAAAACGATAAATTTCTGCAAAAATTCTACTCTTAGTGAAATTTTGATTCATACGTGTCCAGATCACGATTCTTACTAAGAATCCAAAATTTCAGACGGTTCGGAGCCATAAGGCAAAAGTTATGACCGACCCCAAGCGTTCAAACGTCCGACCCCAAGTGCTAAAATGACCGAATCCAAGAGTTAAAAAGATGATTTAAAAAAAAATCTTTGTTGATTCAAGTACAGAACCTGAATCTTTGTAAGAACCTAAAATTTCAGAAGGTTCGGAACCATAGGGCCAAAGTTATGAACGACCATAATAATTGTTACAAAGCGCCCGTAAAACGATGAATTTTTGCAAAAATTCTTCTTTTGGCCGATATTTTGATTGTTACGTGTCTAGGCCACGATTCTTAGTAAGATTCCAAAATTTCAGACTGTTCGGAGCCATAAGGCTAACCAACCCCAAGTGCTTAAACGACCGAACCCAAGTGTTAAAACGATAATTAAAAAAAAAAAATCTTCACAGATTTTTTGACTTGTAAAGACCATGATTTTTAGTAAGAATCCAAAATTTCACACTGTTCGGAACCATAGGGCTTAAGTTATGAACGACCATATTTATTGTTACAAAGCGCCCGTAAAACGATGAATTTTTGCAAAAAATTTTCTTTTAGCCGATATTTTGATTGTTACGTGTCCAGGCCACGATTCTTAGTAAGATTCCAAAATTTCAAACTGTTCAGAGCCATAAGGCTAACCAACCCCAAGTGCTTAAACGACCGAACCCAAGTGTTAAAACGATGATTAAAAAAAAAAAATCTTCGCAGATTTTTTGACTTGTAAAGACCATGATTTTAAGTAAGAATCCAAAATTTCACACTCTTCGGAACCATAGGGCCAAAGTTATGAACGACCAAAATTATTTTAACAAAGCGCCCGTAAATCGATGAATTTTTGCAAAAATTCACCTTTAGAAGAAATTTTGCTTGATACGTGTCCAGGCCACGATTCTTAGTAAGAATCCAAAATTTCAGACTTTTCGGAGCCATTAGGCAAAAGTTATGTCTTACCCCAAGTGTTCAAACGTCCGACCACAAGTGCTAAAAAGACCGATTTCAAGTGTTAAAACGATGATTTAAAAAAAAATCTTTGTTGATTCAAGTAAAGAACCTGATTCTTTGAAGAATCCACAATTTCGCACTGTTCGGAACCATAAAGCCAAAGTTATGAACGACCAAAATTATTTAAACAAAGCGCCCGTAAATCGATGAATTTTTGCAAAAATTCACCTTTAGAAGAAATTTTGCTTGATACGTGACCAGGTCATGATTCTTACTAAGAATCCAAAATTTCAGACTGTTCGGAGCCATAAGGCTAACCAACCCCAAGTGCTTAAACGACCGAACCCAAGTGTTAAAACCATGATTAAAAAAAAATATTAATTCTTCGCAGATTTTTTGACTTGTAAAGACTATGATTTTTAGTAAGAATCCAAAATTTCACACTGTTCGAAACAATAGGGCCAAAGTTATGAACGACCAAAATTATTTTAACAAAGCGCCCGTAAATCGATTAATTTTTGCAAAAATTCACCTTTAGAAGAAATTTTGCTTGATACGTGTCCAGGCCACGATTCTTACTAAGAATCCAAAATTTCAGACTTTTCGGAGCCATGGGGCAAAATTTATGACCGACCCCAAGCGTTCAAACGTCCGAAGCCAAGTGCTAAAGTGACCGGATCCAAGTGTTAAAACGATGATTTAAAAAAAAGCTTTGTTGTTTCAAGTACAGAACCTGATTCTTTGTAAGAACCTTAAATTTCACAAGGTTCGGAAACATAAAGCCAAAGTTATGAAGTACCAAAATTATTGTTACAAAGCGCCCGTAAAACAATGATTTTTTGCAAAAATTCTACTTTTAGTAGATATTTTGATTGTTACGTGTCCAGGCCACGATTCTTATTAAGATTCCAAAATTTCAGACTGTTCGGAGCCGGCTGACCGACCCAAGTGCTTAATCGACCGAACCCAAATGTTAAAACGATGATTTAAAAAAAAATTCTTCGTAAATTTGTTGATTGATTCATGTAGAGACTATGATTTTTAGTAAGAATCCAAAATTTCACACTGTTCGGAACCATAGGGCCAAAGTAATGAAAGACCAAAATTATTGTAACAAAGCGCTTGTAAAACGATTAATTTCTGCAAAAATTCTTCTATTAGCCGATATTTTGATTGATACGCATCCAGGCCACGATTCTTAGTAAGATTCCAAAATTTCAGACTGTTCGGAGCCATAAGGCAAAAGGTATGTCTTACCCCAAGTGTTCAAACGTCCGACCCCAAGTGCTTAAACGAGCGAACCCAAGTGTTAAAACGATGATAAAAAAAAAAAAAAATTCTTCGTAGATTTTTTGATTGATTCATGTTAAGACCATGTGACCATGATTTTTAGTAAGAATCAAAAATTTCACACTGTTCGGAACCATAGGGCCAAAGTTATGAACGACCAAAATTATTTTAACAAAGCCCCCGTAAATCGATGTATTTTTGCAAAAATTCACCTTTAGAAGAAATTTTGTTGGTACGCGTCTAGGCCACGATTCTTACTAAGAATCCTAAATTTCAGACTTTTCGGAGCCAAAAGGCAAAAGTTACGTCTTACCCCAAGTGTTCAAACGTCCGACCCCAAGTGCTTAAACAAGCGAACCCAAGTGTTAAAACGCTGATTAAAAAAAAAAACTTCATAGATTTTTTGATTGATTCATGTAAAGACCATGATTTTTAGTAAGAATCCAAAATTTCACACTAAATTGAAAAATTTCATAGAAATTTTGATTGATACGTGTCCAGGTCACGATTCTTACTTAGAATCCAAATTTCAGACGGTTCGGAGCCATAAGGCAAAATTTATGACCGACCCCAAGCGTTCAAACCTCCGACTTCAAGTGCTAAAATGACCGAATCCAAGTGTTAAAACGATGATTTTAAAAAAAATCTTTTTTGATTCAAGTACAGAACCTGATTCTTTGTAAAGACCTAAAATTTCAGAACGTTCGGAACCATAGGGCCAAAGTTATGAACGACCATATTTATTATTACAAAGCACCCGTAAAACAATGAATTTTTGCAAAAATTCTTCTTTTAGCCGATATTTTGATTGTTACGTGTCCAGGCCACGATTCTTAGTAAGATTCCAAAATTTCAGACTGTTCGGAACCATAAGGCTAACCAACCCCAAGTGCTTAAACGACCGAACCCAAGTGTTAAAACGATGATTAAAAAAGAAAATTCTTCGTAGATTTGTTGAGTGATTCATGAAGAGACCATGATTTTTAAAGAATCCAAAATATCACTCTGTTTGGAACCATAGGGCCAAAGTTATGAACGACCAAAATTATTGTAACAAAGGGTTCGTAAAACGATGAATTTCTGCAAAAATTCTTCTATTAGCCGATATTTTATTGATACGTATCCAGGCCACGATTCTTAGTAAGATTCCAAAATTTCAGACGGTTCGGAGCCATAAGGCAAAAGTTATGACCGACCCCAAGCGTTCAAACGTCCGACCCCAAGTGCTAAAATGACCGAATCCAAGTGTTAAAACGATGATTTAAAAAAAAATCTTTGTTGATTCATGTACAGAACCTGAATCTTTGTAAGAACCTAAAATTTCCTACTACAAAATCTCCTCCTACAAATCTCCTACTATTATCAATTTAAGCGGAATATATATAGCTTGTACAATAGTGACGGAATTAGCCATTCGAGAAATTTAACGCATGACGCCTGCGGGGAAAACCGATGCATTTGCCAACTCAATCACTGGTCGGTCCTTTTAACCGGGTCGTTTTAATCTTGAAATTTACGGAAGCCGACAACAGTCTGTGGGAATTCAACGCCTACGCTCAGCATGTCAAATATTCGTGTGATTACTGTTTGAGATCTCTCCGTAATTATTATTTGCACTCCATAAATATTTCAGAAGGTTCGGAACCATAGGGCCAATGTTACGAACGACCATAATAATTATTACAAAGCGCCCGTAAAACGATGAATTTTTGCAAAAATTCTACTTTTAGCCGATATTTTGATTGTTACGTGTCCAGGCCACGATTCTTAGTAAGATTCCAAAATTTCAGACTGTTCGGAGCCATAAGGCTAACCAACCCCAAGTGCTTAAACTACTGAACCTCAGTGTTAAAGCGACGTTTTTTAAAATTCTTCTTTTGGCAGATTTTTTTATTGAGACCATGATTCTGAGTAAGAATCAATAGTGTCGGTCGGTTCGGAGTCGTAGGGGCAAAGTTATGACCGACCCCAAGTATTGTTACAAAGCACACGTAAATCGACGCATTTTTAATATATTATTCAGTTGGAAGATTTTCCTCATTGATTCGTGTTCAGACCACGATTTTAAACAAGAATCCAAAATTTCAGACAGTTCGGTGCCGTTGGGCCAAAGTTATTACCGACCCCAAGTATTGTAACAAAGCACACGTAAATCGATGATTTTTAATAATTTATTCTTTTGGAAGATTTTCCTTATTGATACGTGTTCAGACCACGATTTCAAAAAATAATCCAAAATTTCAAAGCCATGGGTGCGAAGTTATGACCGACCCCAAGGGTTAAAATGACCGACCCCAAGTGCTTAAACAACCGAGCCCTAGATTATTTGATTGATTCGTGTACAGACCATGATTCTGAGTAAGAATTAAAAGTTTCAATCGGTTCGGAGCCATTGTGAAGTTTTGACCAACCCCAAGTATTGTTACAAATCACAAGTAAATCAATGAATTTTTAATAAATTCTTTTCGAATATTTTCTGTATTTATTCGTGTACAGACCACGATTTTTAACATAAATCCAAAATTTCAGTCGGTTCGGACCTATAGGACCAAAGTAATGACCAACTCCAAGGGTTTAAATGACCGACCCCATGTGCTTAAGAAACCGAACCCAAGTGTTAAAACGATGATTTTTGAAAATTCTTCTTTTGCAGATTTTTTAATTGATTCGAGGACAGACCATGATTCTGAGTAAGAATCAAAAGTTTCAGTCGGTTCGGAGCCATTGGGGCGAATGTTGTTAGAAAGAACACGTAAATCGATGAACATTTAAAAAATTTTCTTTCGGAAGTTTTTTAATAGATTCCTGTACAGACCATATTTCTTAGAAACAATCCAAAACTTCAGTCGGTTCGGGGCTATGGCCTATGGGGCTAAAGTTATGATGGACCGCAAGTGTTGTTATAATGTGCAGGGTAATTCGATGAATATTTTAAAAGTTGTTCTTTTGAAGTTTTTACAATAGATTCGTATACAAACCATGATTCTTAGAAATAATCCAAATTTTCAGTCGGTTCGGAGACATAGGACCGAAGTAATGACCGTCCCCAAAAGTTTAAATGACCGACCCCAAGTGCTTAAACAACCGAACCCAAGTGTTAAAACGATGATTTTTGAAAATTCTTCTCTTGGCATATATTTTGATTGATTCGTGTATAGACCATGATTTTGTATAAGAATCAAAAGTTTCAGTCGGTAGGGAGCCATATGGGCTAATTTATGACCAACACCAAGTATTGTTACAAAGCACATGTAAATCGATGAATTTTTAATAAATTATTCTTTTGGAAGATTTTCTTTATTGATTCGTGTACAGACCACGATTTTTAACAAGAATCCAAGTCCCCAAGTGCTTATGGAGATAAGTGAAAAATCTGAAGTTAACAATGAATATGTGAGTGGCGTTACAAAATGACATATTGGCGGAAGCGTTTGCAAACGCATTAGTAGATATTGGCAATGGGAAAATTCCTGTTGACACTTCTACTGGCCTCACTACGATTCCACAGATTTTTTGACAATTCACAACGTCAAAGGAAGAATTAATATCGATAGTGTTCCCAAATATTGGTATGAATTATAAAAACCATGCTTAGTTAAGCGAACAAAACATTTTAGCAGCGAAAAATAAGGACGTAGAAGATTTAAATTTAAAATTTCAGTGTCAAGTCAAATGCATTCATTTAAGTCGATCGATTCCATTATCGATCCAAATTAAGAAGTCATCATCTTACTGAATTCCTCAATTCATTTGATTTGACGGGATTACCGCCACAAAAATTACAATTCAAGTTTGGCTCTGTGATAATTATGATATGCATTTGAATCAGCCAAAATTGTGCAAGGGACAAGACTCGCTGTTAAATATTATGAAAAATTTGATTGAAGCTACTGAAATCATAGGATATAAAATTGTTGCCTTCAAGCAAGCATTTATTTCATCAACAGCTGTTGATCTGGATGTAACTGGCAGCGTTTGGCGAAAATGTCCGGTCAGTGGCACCATCGCGCCTCCGAAGAGGTTCTTTGCAACGCAAATCTATTAATGTTCGATCGAGTACCTCTAATGCTCATTTGTGCGCCATCATGCACTCATCCCAAATTATTAATTTACAATTTTGTAGCATACAGGCTTCTCGATATGTTGCGCACAATTCACTATTGATAATTCGTAGAAATTCGAATAAAGTTGGTCCACGAACATTAACTAATACCAAACGCAAGTAAAAACATTCATCATTTAAAAAAAATTAAATGAAGACAATATTAGCGAAATGTAATTCGATAAACAGCTGTGGCCACAATCTAAATCTTTTTTTAAATTTTTGCATTGATAAATACCAATGATTCACAATTTGGGATGCGGGTATGGATGGATGCATTTATTGGATGACCAACACCTCGCCTTGCGCCGCAGTTGGAGGGATGGATTCAAACGTATGTAACTCCTGGTAACACTGACCCCCAGATTCCTATCCACCCCTCATACTTTTTTCCTTCCCACGACTTCCTCTCCTTCCTTTCCATTAAAAGAACCTCCACACAGCATCCCTAAAGATGACATAGGCCCTGAGGGCAATTATTTGCCTCAGGGTCTCCTATGTCCAGGTAATGCAAAAAAAAAATACCAGTCGCTGGATTATTCATCTTGATCAAAAAATGATGTTCATCCTCTCCTCGGCAAAATGTTAAGGGATATTGTAATGCCTACCTTTTTTCAATATATTGAAGATCTCTCACACTTTTCTAACTCATTCACTCACTCACTTTTCATATTTTATGAGATTAAAAAATAAACTTATTTGATTTTTAAAAAATACTGTTTGATTTTTTTAAATTTTTTTTTTCATACAAACCTTGTCCTGACAATAACAAACACAACAAAAAAAATCCAATTTGGTGCAGTCGTTCGGAAGTTATGAGCGTTCATACATTTCGGCGATTCATTTTTATTTATATAGAAGAAGAAGATAGAAGATAGAAGATTATATAGAAGAAGAAGATAGATTAATGTTTCTTCAAAATAATTTGCACATGTATCAGGGTTTTGGCAATTTAGTATTGATGTCCATGATTCATTACGTAATTTATTATTTAATTTTTTATAGTTCAGTTTTGAAATGATTATATAATTATCATTTTTACATATATCATAAACAAATATATTTGTATGATGATCTGTTATGTCGTTTTTCCATATTATGATAGATTTAATTTTTTCTGTATGTTTAATATTGCTCCAAATATGAACTAGGCACGATGGTGTTTGTTTTGCAATTTCTCTTGTGAAATTATTTACACATGACGTAAAGTTCATTTCATTCATAGCATTTATATAATCCATTTTATTTGGGCCAATATGTCACCAAAAAACACCTATTAAGACACAATTTAAAGTATTCTTATTACAGAGAAATTTTTTTAACTCTTCTATAAATAGTAGTACATAAAAATAGTGGTACATTTGAACTGTGTGTTCGATACATTGCGATTATATTAAAGGGCTTATGATTTACATTAAAACTGATTGACAGACAGTTTACGTTACACATGGGTATTTCGGAAACGATGATATCGGTAAATTTTTCAATAATGTATACTGCAATTTAACTATTTTTATTAATCTGATAATTTGTAACATATTGCTTGTAGTTTGGAATAATTGGTATATTTATGTTTGAATGTATATGGGCTTCGGATAGTATTATAAAATCTGGTTGTGAACAGAGTGTATTTAGAGATACAAGAAATTCATCCATGTTTTTATTTACACTTCTTACATTAAGATGTAAGATTGTAAGTCGATTTTTTATATTTTTATAGATTTTGCTGCATTCTATGGCTGTTTCACATACATGTTCTTCTATGTTTAGATTTTTATCGATTTCATTTAGGTAAGATTTTTCATTGTGTGTGTTAAAATGTGAAATTTGTTCAGTAGGTGTTAATAGCACTAAAACCATCATAATTTGTGCTATAGTATCCGTGCTTGACTCAAAATTAAAATAGAAATTATACATTTTATTTTTTTCTACCGAATTTATTGCATATACAGAAAGTATTTGTGAATTTAGTAAGTATATGTTTAGTTGATAACAATCGATAATTTGGTTCATTCTTCGTTTGATAATGATTTTAAAATAATGATGACTGTATGCAGTCGATTTAATATTTAGGTATACGTAAATAATGCAAATATTGAACAAACAACATTTTAGATGAAAAGGTAATGCGCTAAAAGTATGTGGAGATATATTGTAACTCTAAAATTTAAAATGGTGATGGGGCAAGATATGGGTCAGTAATGTACATAATAATAATTTTACGATAATAAATGTATAAATAAAGCTTAGAAACTTAACATTTTTCGGTCTTTAACGCAGGCATGTTGTCACTTTTTTATCTATTTTCTGGTTATAATATTATTATTTTTTATCATCAATATATATTATGTCTTACAATTTTTAGTTTTTATAACATTTACACTTATTTTATGGTTTGTAGACTGAGAGATATCCAGTTTATGAAATGAGTATAACATAAAATGATTAGGTTTTGACGCGCTTAGCAGATAATCAGTTTTACGTCGATAAGATATTGAGAAAGGACATGAAATGCTTTTAAAGATACATGTAGTAATCAATTTTTTGTAACGCAAATGCGAGCATTTTTTTGTAATATTTACAGTTAGTTTTGTCGTTCGCATTATGATTGACAGGAAATGAAAGTTTAAATCTATTATTTTGATCGATGCAGTTGGCGATATCGATATATATCATATATATCGATATATCGGTTTACTAGACTAAATATAAATATATAAATATCGATATATCGATATTTTTAAAAACCTTGCATCCCTAACCGCACAATAATTTTATATTTTATATAAACATTTGTATAAGAAAGAGGAAAGCGAACAAGTAGCGATTTACAAGTTTATTATTCGGCAGTTTAGAGTAGATTCATCTGGATGATTTATTTATTTTATTTGTGTATTACAGACCGTGTGTCCATTTACAATACACATGTGACACAAACTAACATTTATGGGAAAATAAAAGGAACGTTAAATATTAACAAGAGATACATACACATTATAGCACTTAAATGTCTCTTGAATTCTTCAAGGCTACTGTTAAAGATGTCAACAGTTTTGGAAGCGTTATTTAACAGCACCATACCTAGTGTCACGCTATGCTGAGCCAGTACGTCTGTTCTGCTATGTCCCTGGTTGTAGTTGTTCGGCACATTCAATTTATAACATTCCAGGAGGCATGGGCTATCTATTAAAATATTAATGATTTAGTTAGCCGTTACTGCGAGGGCCCCATTCCTCCTTGACTGGAGACAAAAATGATCTTCGTCGCGGCGCAAGAGAGTGACTTGTGATATAGGTGGATTCCTATTGATGTAAGGGGGACCAATAGGATTGCTGCGCGACTGCAGATCGATGGCTTGTTCGCCCTCCACAGTTTCATAAAGGTGAAATTTTAGATGTTTAATGGTTAATTTTTAGATTCGAATACATAGCTTGGTATTTCCCTTCCAATACCGTGTAGAACATTTGAACAATTTAACCTGAGGGTTTAAGTTAAGTAACTGCTCTCCACAGGTATTATGCTATCACGTCTTATTCAGATTTTTATTGCCAGTGGCTTGCCGTGAGATTACTTAAGGTTGGGAATACACAAACTGCTGCGCGTGACAGTTTCAGGTGCATAGTGCTCATAAAAAAACACTACAATGTTGGAATAACAAAAATGTTATTCCAACATTTTAGGTTAGTTTATTACCATCATGTGGTTCTTACTGCCACCGCACGCTACTTTTTTTAACAACAGGAACCATACAGAAAGCCCTGAGGGAATAAAATTTCTTCAGGACCAATGTCATCTTTTGGGATGCTGTGTTGAGGGTCTATCTACGGAAAGGAGGGAAATATAGTTTTTGGATGGAAAAGGTATGAGTGGTGACTTGGAATATGGGGGTCAATGTGTCTAGGAGGGACGGGCATATGAATCCATCCCACCCCCTGCGTTGCTAGACGCTGGGTCGAAAGATTCTGACTGGAGAAATCTAGGTTAGGTTAGGTCCCCTTAACAAGCCTCTCCCGGTCCGGCCTTCGTATTACGCAGTAAGTGAGCAATTGCATTCGCCGCAAACAAACCTCAACCCATGAACCCGGGCACCCCTGCTAAGTTACCAAACGTAGTGAACCACTTGATGTAATGCTTCCCCCTTCCCAAACAATGCGCTCCACGCCACTGTCTCAAAGAGAATAGTATATCATGTTTATTCCTTGTTAATTAACTAATAATTAACCATTTACCCAAAATTGAGAAGCGATGTCTCGCATCAGGGGGATAAAGGTGTGTTTCACAGACTCTTCTGACAGACATAAAGTTTAAGATTTACGGTCGTCGCTAGTTTAACTCTACCGCACGCCACTGGAGTATTCCGTCAAAAATGTCTTACGTCAAATACAGCAGACAAAGGGTTCTAGGTAATATATAATGATATTAATAGTGTTATTTTTTACTTTACTTTTGCAATTTGGGAGGCGGGAATGGGTACCGCCGCCCCGGGAACCTTTATTGGATAACCAACACCTCTGCCATAGGTCACCCCAAGTGGTTCGCTACGTTTGGTAATTTAGCAGGGGTGCCCGGGTTCATGGGGTGAGGTTTGTCTAGGTCTTGGAGGCGGATGACCAGGACATACTGAACCCCAGATTCCTACCCACCCCTTAAACCCTTTTCCTTCCCAGAACTCTCCTCTCCTTCCTTTCCTTAAAAAACCCTCCACACAGCATCCTCAAAGATGACATAGGCCCTGAGGGAAATTATTTTCCTCAGGGCCTCCTGTGTGGAGCTCATGTAAAAAAAAGGGTATTTTAGAAATGTGTGTATATTTTTTTTTTTATATATATGGCTAAACTATTAAACCCTCTTCCTTTGGATACTTGACTCAGGATCCAAAGGGAAGCGGGTTCTTAGTCCGTCTTGTTTATGTATGTGTTGTATTCACAATTTTTTTTTTTTTTTACATGAGCTCCACACAGGAGGCCCTGAGGAAAATAATTTCCCTCAGGGCCTATGTCATCTTTGAGGATGCTGTGTGGAGGGTTTTTTTAAGGAAAGGAAGGAGAGAAGAGTTCTGGGAAGGAAAGGGGTTTAAGGGGTGGGTAGGAATCTGGGGTTCAGTATGTCCTGGTCATCCGCCTCCAAGATCTAGACAAACCTCACCCCATGAACTCGGGCACCCCTGGTAAATCACCAAACGTAGCGAACCACTTGGGGTGACCTATGGCAGAGGTGTTGGTTATCCAATAAAGGTTCCCGGGGCGGCGGTACCCATTCCCGCCTCCCAAATTGAAGTTGTTGTATTCACAAGTTGTTGTATTCACACAATCAGATTCTCCAACTCTTCTTGGAAGGAGATTACTTCTTTGGGATAATAGAGTTCTTTGTGTTAATGTGGATTAATTGTGGATTTATTAATACTTCGCGTATTACAAATGTTGTGACTGCGAGTAGTCAACCTAACTAGAAGCTGACTGGAATAGATCTGAATTATGTGAGCTCCTGCAAACTGCACCCCGGCCCTCGGCCCCCCTGGTGCACAAACTCCGAACTAAACTAATCGCCATCTTGCGGACTTTCGGGACAGCTCTTAGCACTGCCCTCTATGCGACAACAATATGTAAAAAATCGTATGTGTTTTATCACGTGCAAAATAATATGAAACAAAATAAATATATTTTTGTCACGTTGTGATGTGAAGAGTCAGCTGAGACTGCTCCCACTATTACAGCAATCATAAACTGACTCACTGTGTATCACAACAACCCTTTTGTAAGCCTACAAAGTCTTACTAGTTGGCCTGTAAAGTGTCAATTACATGTCCATCCCTTCGTAAATAAAGCGAGTCTTTTATTTATTTTTATAAATTAATGTATAGTCACATATTATAAGGTTCATCCAAATGTTTCTTTTGTACCAACTTTCTCTCTCTCACGGCAATTGGCCTTGTTTTTTTTTTCTTTTTCGTTTATTTTCTCACCTGTTCTGAGGCTGTCACTTCAGAACAGAGACACCCTTCGAGTTACAATGCTTGGGAAGTCATGAGCCCAATTATTGCTTCTCAACCCTTACACTATACAATGTTCATGCCTGTCTTGCTTGGTCTCGTCATGTCATGTAACTTGTAACTTTTGTTTATTGCCTTGTCGTGATGGAAATAATGTACTGTTGTCTTGTTGTGCTCCTGCAAAGCAATTAACACTGTCCAGTGGCGTAGTGTTTCGGTTTGTTTAGATTTTGTAAATCCAAAGTGTCAAATCTCAACTCAGAACTTGTTTATTGCCTTTGCATTTGCTGTCTTTATGAAAATTTTAAAGTAAAAACAATTAACAATTGCTCATCGGCGTGCCGTTCTAGAAGTCGGATTTTGTAAATTCCAAAGTGATAAATTCCGACTCAGAACTAGTTAACTATTTTTACAATTTACCATATTTTACCTATCATGGTAAAGTCATGTGGTTTTCTTGATTTTCAGCTTATCTTGAGTACGTAAAACCCAAAAGTGGTCTCAATTATGAAAATCGAAATAGTGGCTACTTTTATAGTTGCCTTTGTACATATAAGTTTTTCAATTTTTTCCTTAAATTTAAAAATTGATGGCGTCCTTCACCCGTGCTCATGTTTTTTTACCCAAATTTGGTTTAATAACCGTGTTAATACACGTCATTTTTGGAAATTGTATTTATAAAACCTAAAGTTGGTCTTTTTAATTTCGTATACAAATCTTTTTGGCTCGTTTCAACTAAAGTACGTAAAACCGAATCATCCGGTCTTTGGTTGTTATAACGAAATCATTGATTTGTTTCTTCTCTACTGTTACATCACGTATGTTTTGTATTACACGTTTCAACCCCACGGACAGGTTAATAAAACCTCACGGTCATCCTGACTCTCGAACTTAAATAATTGTATTTTAACGTAAATCAACATTGTTTTGTTCAATCATCGTTTTGCAATTATAAGCACCCAACTCTTGTCTCACCATTTAACCGAGTGTTTGCAACCCAAAAATTGCACATCACATGGTACCTTTTGTTTTCCTCACCGAAGCTTGCTACAATAGACAGTATGTAAAACCATTATAGGTTTGTCTTCGTTTTATTGCTTGGTGTTAGCAGAACTATACTCTGCCATCACTTTATACTTTATGACATATGAAGTAACATTAAATTGTCTATCTTCTCTGTTGTTCTATCGTACGCCTTTCGGGCTACGTGGTTAGTTAATCTAACGAATCTTTATATACTTATTAAAACAAATACTGATAGCAATTATTGTGTTGTACTTAAACGTAACCCTGTTACGCGATAGTAGAGATCCTTAAAATACCCGCCATGATACGAGAAGTTCGTTATAATTACTTTTTACTCATAACGAAATGTCATTGAGTTGGTCGTGTGTCTATAATTTGTCATGAGTACCGCCCCTTTTGGTCGTGTGTCATTAATTTGTCATGAGTACCGCCCCTTTTGGTCGTGTGTCATTTATTTGTCATGAGAACCGCTTTTGTGTATAATTGTGTGCAACCTTGTACAAAATACGTGAAGACGTTACAATACTCACCATGAATCGTGCGAACGAAATAATATCAAACCTTTGTGTGCGTACTACGCAAAGTAGTCCACAACCTTTTTATTCAACGCCAATGCCCGTGGACTTCCTGTTTTTTTTCTTCTTTCCAAAAGGAAAGGAGCTCAGGAATATCTACTATCTCAAAAGGACTTATTTTCAGCTTCACTGTCAACTATGGGGCATAGTGCCGCAGGAGTTAATCGGGCACAAAACCACCAAACTCGTCGTCTGGGAAACGAATAAGAAAAATCCCAGGTTTGTGAAATAGGAGCGAGGGTCTATCTTTTCTCACAATCTTGTAGAAGTTTCAAAATGACCCCTAATCTTTTGCCAAATACATGCGAAAGAATAGCTTTTGGTATAATGTGTATTCTTATTCTCATCTCATTGCTTTTAATATTATCCACTTTGGTTAATGTAAAGAGTCAGGAAACATACTGGTTGATTATGTTTCATTCTCACATGGAGTTTGAATTGGAAATTAGTCCAGTCTCTAGCAAGTTTCGTCACTTAACTCCTTTCCTTTCCTTTCTCCCACCCTCATGTTCTCAAGTATATGTTATTTATTTATTTATTTATTAATTTTCGGGAAATCGACAGTTTATATTTATTTCAGTTTGTACATTGTATTAAATAGCAAAAATAAAACCAATTACGGATTTCCTCTTTGTAACTTTACTTCTACTGAAACAGCATAATAAGAATAAGTAAATTAATTTTATAAATAAACAAAAATTTTAACAAAACAAAAAAACGACTTCAAAAAATGCACTAAAAAGTAAAAAAATAATTTCGTATTCTTCTACAACTTTATAATCAACTTACCTTTTCTACTCATCAATATGTACGTACGATTGTTATTTTTGGAGTCGGTGTCGGCGGGAGAGGAGCTGTCAAGTGAACACGCCGGGCCGCGGGTACCTTGGTTGACACCGACTTCAAAAATAACAATTGTACCTACATATTGATGAGTAGAAAAGGTAAGTTGATTATAAAGTTGTAGAAGAATACGAAATTATTTTTTTACTTTTTAGTGCATTTTTTAAGTCGTTTTTTTGTTTTGTTAAAATTTTTGTTTATTTTTTGATTTTTAGTGAATCTGAAGTACACTAACTAATTCGATTAAGATTCGGCCGAGTATCGTAAATTTGTTCTTCAGAATTGGAGAGTTCCGTTACTTTGTCATGGATCCCATAATCAGAACCTAACCAAATTCTCATCAAACAACTCTTGAAGTACATCCTTTCCAATAAAAAAAGAATCATCGAAATCGGTTGGCGTGATATTGAGTTATTCGTCCATTTGTCGCGCACATACTTGATGCAAATTTAAGACTTATATGATTTTCTCATGAATGCCATTGTCAGAACTAGACCAAATTAAAACGAGACCACGCGGAAAGCACCATCTTTCAAATAAAAAAAGAATCATCAATATCGGTTCACCCAGTCAAAAGTTCTAAGATAACAAACATAACGAAAAAAAAAATAATAAAAAATACAGTCGATTTGAGAACCTCCTCCTTTTCGAAATCGTTTAAAAAGGAATATGAATACAAAATTATATAAAACAAAAAAAATATATATATACTCCAAACAATTTTTTTAATTTAAGATGAAAAATTACAAAACAAAAAATCTATCAATACATAGGTAGCCATGGAGATAGTTATGAAGTGGAAAATCTGTTGTTGACCATATTTCGCCCTCACTTGGAGTTCGAATCGGTAACTGACCGGATACCAACAGGCTTTCTTCCTCACTCTCTTCGTATGACTCACCATTTTCATCTTGGTTTCAATGAAACACATTCATGAATATTGGATATGTATGGCATGCACTTGGCGTACCGTCTGTCTCCTTGACAACCTTTATTCATGAATTAGTTTCTCTGCTTTTGCCGTGACTCGTTCACGATTTTTTTGTCTTGTTCTTAAATTCTACGAAAATGTTACCACCTTATGTTAACATAGGCCATGGAAGGCCGGTTGTTTTTCAACCAAGGTATTTTGTCACTCGGCAAACGCCAGGTTATCCTAACAAAGGATAATGTTTATGAATGTAATTTTAAATTAGTTAGGAATCTCTCACTCTTTCGTTCTCTCTGGGTCTGTGGTTAAATTTCGTTTGTTTTATTCTCTGGACACATTTTGTTTCTCTCCAAACCTTTTCTTCATTGGTCCCTAGGCAGGTAAATTTCAAAAATTTTGCTTCAATAATAATTTCTCCCGGGTTCAAAAAGAAGCCCAGAAAAATGTCTTCACCGGCAGCCAAGCTGAGCTTCACTTTCTGGCAGCCCTCGCAGTGGTCACGGAGGTCCCCTTGCTACTATTTTTCTACATATTTGTTCCTGAAAGCACGGACCGTACCGCACATATGTATGTTGTCTTGTTGTGCCGCTGCGAGCTGAGTTGTCCCACTATACATAATGACTATCTGAACGTTTTGGCATGCTAGCCCCTGGGTTTTGTTCTTGCGCTTGCTACTAAAGCCAGTTATGCCGTCTCTTGCTCTGTCATGCAGTGACGCATACCATGTCATGTGTAAACCATTATTACCTTGACTCTCCAGTATTCGCTGAATGCGTACCTTTACAAGTTATTCTGAGCTACATTATGCTTCGATAACCATTATATACGATCCGTGCTCACCATAATCGCACATTAGGATTCGTACTGGCATGTCTGCAGATCCTGGATTCTTCTCTTCAACGACCTCTGTAACCATAGTCTCCGCACTGCAACCACAATCTCCACTCCGCAATCTTCGACATCTACTCCTGAGTGTTATCTCAAATGGGTCAGATTACAGTGATAATGTAATTCTTTAGAGTCTGTGAAGTCACGTCTTCTTCGTAATTCTTCGAAACTCTTCGTAACTCGTTGAAATCCTAAACAAATCTACGCATCGCAAACTTAGCTTCCAGACCAATGAAACCTTTAGAGTCATACACAAGTTTTTTTTCTTTCTTGCATAACCTTGTCTATTGTTCTTCAATTGCATAATTTTGTTTATTATTCTTTCAATTACATAACTTTGTATGTTGTTTTCACCCCTTTATGTTTTTAAACTGTTTGGTCCTTATATTTTATGTACCTTCCCCCCTACCCTTGCAAACATTGTTACCTAGCCTATGGCATAAGCTAGTTTTATGTTTTAGCCAGGTATTCTCTCTAGTCAACCAAGGTCTCTCAAACTTTAGGCCCTTTTTTCTCTCAAAATTGCCGTTGGTAGCATAGAGGATTGTTGCCCTATTGCTCCATTGCCACGTCGCTTTTTTCCGAGCGCGGGGGGAAGTGTTATGGTACACATTATGCAAAAGAAGGTGTTCGTGAAGTCAACGGCTGTTTGAATAAATTCCCTAAAAAGCCGCCTTCTAGACACGAGTTTACTTGAAGCATTCCCCCCCGCTAGCGAAGAGAGCACGGCGGACCTACACCCGCGCCCTCCCCCAGTCAGGAACTACGCTTGGTCCCGAACAGTCACGTCGCTCGTGCGCAGCTGTTTGAGTTACGCCCGCAAAGTGCCAAAACAATGGCCGACGCAACCAGCTACCGAACTTTGATTTAAACTTAGTAATTACGGGCCGCAGGTGTAGGACTCGATTTTGAGTTTACACCACCGTGTAGAGAGATGGAGCTGCCCTTTCTGACCAGGCTTGCCTCCTGGCCACCACCGGAGACCATGCCAGCCCTGGTTTCCTGAGGCCACGCCAGTTTTGACTTCCTGAACGCCTGACGCCCGCTGTAAGTCGATTCCTCTGTTTATAATGTGTCCTTAAAGTAATTTCCGGGTAACCTATCGACGCGATCCCAGTCCCAGGGAGGATTTGAGAGAGAGATTCTTTGTCAGGGATTGCATAGCTAGGCATTGTTTTGTTTGTGTCCGACATGTTTTTACAAGCTGTTGTATTTGTGTTTACTTGACAATATAGCCATGTATAACCAGCATCCTCTTTTATTTGATGAGTTTACACGTGGACGAGTGTGGCAAATACCTTGTACCTCCTAATTTAGCTACCTACAACCCTGTTGGGGAGAGGTCTCCCGCCAACCGACGATAAGAGCTGGCCGCCGGCAAAGGTAAGTGGTGCCCCCTGACACGGGACCGCCACCAATCAGTGAATCTTAACCAGGGAACCAGCGTCCCTTTTGTGGGCGTTTAGGAGGTCTGGAGGGGAGTGGGTGTTGTATCAATATAGGATATAAGCTCATTCACTAGCTATGCATTTTGTCACACTTTATTTAGGCGCTAGCATTTTTTAAGTTCTGTCGAATAAACTACACTTTCATGCACAATTCAAAATGAGGCACAATATTCAATGTCATTGTAATTCATCTTACTTAATATTATAAAGGCAAAAGTTTGTATGGATGAATGTTTGTTACTCTTTCACGCAAAAACTACTGAATGGATTTTAATGAAACTTTACAATAATATAGCTCATACATCAGAATAACATATACAATCTCTGGCATTATGAAAATTGTATTAAAAAATCGCAATAGGTGGCACGCGAGCTGTTTGAATACTGAATGTACATAAAATGAATGTATGGAATGCGGGAGGGGGGAGGGTAACCCAGGAGGGGGGATGGGAACTCGGGAGAGAGAGGGGAATCTGAGAGGGGAGGGGAACTCGGGAGGGGGGGTTCGCGGGACGGCAGAAGGAGGGGGAGTGGTGGGGAGGGGGAAGGTGGAGGTATCGGAGTGGGAACGCGAGAGGGAAAGGGGACGTGGGAGAGGAAGGGGAGACGGAAAGGGAACGGGACAAATGGGAAAGGATACGCAGGGAGAAACATTTTATTTATTAAATGGCATAGCAACGCATCCTGGGAACCAGCTAGTATAAAATAAAAGTCCATTCAAAAAGTTTCAAAATATCTTCCACGAGTTAAAGGTTTTGTTCAGTATAGCTGGTTTTCACCGACGGGAAACGACGATTTTAAAAGAAATCTAAATCGTTGAAATTTGACTAATGAGTTTGATGAACGCTGATTATAATACATGTATAGCTGACAGCTCGGCAAATAATATTACAGGTGAATGAGAAATGACTTAAAGACAATGAGTAGGGAAATGAAATCGATATTCCTGATACAATCTATCAATTAACCTGCTCCATCGTTCGTGAGAATAGACAACACTGAATATTTAATCCGATAGAAGTGTGATTTGCGCTTGCTGTGCGCCTAAAGCACGAAGAAATTCCTCCAAAGCTCGAAGTAAGTTTTTCCCTTACTGAAATAGAATGTTTTAAAATGAGTGCCTGGTAGCAAATGACGTTAAAGTGTAAAGTATAGAAATTATATTATCATTGAAATTTATCAAGGAACCATCTGCTTGTCTACATTATTGTGTACACCACCGTAAAAATGTGGCAAGCCAAAAGTACGTTAATAATTGTAGTGCATTCAATTTCGTAGTTTTGTACTTTATTGACACGCGTCGCGTAAGGTTGCGTGCTACCTCTAAGTAAATTGGTGAACCGACAGTTGATCCACCGACATTCGGTCTTTCGAAGTGATTATAATTTTTCGTAAAATTATAATTTTTCGTGCATTCTTTACCAGTGGCGGTTCGTGGTCTTTTTAACAGGGGGTTCAGAAATCCAAGAGAAGATATATGTAATCAAAATTTACATTTAGAGGAATTAAGTTGTTTAATGTTTTTTTACTGCAATAAACGTTGCTAATTATTATTGTTTTTACAACAAAAATAATTACATAGAATATATAAGTGGACGCGGAGGCCTTTTATTTTTAATTTCCATTTTTTTTCGTTTTTATTATTAGCATTATTTTTTATGTACACAACACTGTGTTCAGCGATTTAAAAAAAAATACCGAAGTAATTTCAACAATAAATTACATAACTAGCGACTTGACAACGCGACGTTTGCCGAAAATAATATAAAAAGGGGGAATATACCTAAACGCTAGAAATATTTTGATTCTCACGCCTTCAAAATTTTAAATCGATCATCTTTTTTGCACGAGGCAAGTAAGCGCCAAAGTGGTTTTATTTATTTTGTGCGTAATTTTATAAGAAAGAAAAAAAGTTAAATCATAAAAAGGTCAAAAATAGTCTTAGCCATAAAGGGGTACTTTTAAAAATTGATTCTCTTATTACTTTATGGTTACTTAAGTCATGAAAAAACGTTTCTTTAGTAGTTTACGCTTATATTTTTTGTTTCGTAAATAATAATTTTATTGTAATTCCAATCCGTACAAAAGGTAGTAAAAGGTTCAATTTATCCGTAGCATATTTTTTGATGTTCATAATGTAGACCAATTCGTAGTAAAGATTAATCTAAATAGTATCTAAATAAGATTCATCCGGTGCAATGGTCATTCTGCGACGAACACGATCGGTACAATTCGTGAAAGATCGGAGATCACGTGGTACCTACTCGTGATCGCAACGCACCGAGCGTGCCTGAATTTGGTAACGAAATGCATTAGTTTCGTTCAAATCACCGTCAGAGGGATCTGCATGAGCCCGGCTATTTTTCTATACAGAATTTTGCGCGTAACACATCTCGCACAAAATGGATATAGGTACCGATTTCGATGCGGTGACGGTGGCGCGAGTTTTGAACGGATTTTAAAGGAGCCCTATATATGGTGTGATTATGAACATGTTTTATAATGATTACAAACTTGTTTTATAATAAAATTATTTGTATATTATTATAAAACAAGTTTCTTTTATTTTAATGGGGGTTCAGCGCACAAACGTACTTTAGAGAAAGCCGCCACTGTTCTTTACCAATTTCAAACGTATAATCAATCGACTTCGAAAAATACCCTTAATAATAAGTTAGTATGAATATCAATCAAACTTATAAGTATCGATGATTTGTTGGAATACACAAAATTTTTGACAAGCAGTTGTTTCCTTGATGCATTTGAATGAAAATATGTTTTATTATTTTGTTTATCGGCAGTATATCCTCTCTTCACATGCCTTCCGGGGTCACTAAGTTATATTTTGTGTACCGTGTGTGGTATACCGTATTTTCCCTAAACCGACTGCATATTGAATATAAGTATGCCGGGGGGCCAACTGTTGGCGGATCAACTGTAATGGAATCAAGTAAATTGCATTAATATTTTCATTACTCAGCAAACATTAGTAAAAGCATTTAAAGGTACTCAGAAATTACTATTTATATTTGATTATTATAAATATCACAATTGTTACTCACCCGAAGTTTATATGCGTCGTAGAGAAAATGCAAAGCCGACTAGAGAACAGGATTGGGCGCGCAACGGCGAACGGGCGAATTCAGTGCTGTCGCTAAGTGAAATTCACCGTTTGAAATAGTCAAATCACTTCGTTATTTATTATTTTGCAGTAAAACAACACACAAATATTAATAATAACGAGTATCAACTACAATCGCCGCCATTTGCAATTTTTCGTTGCTTTATTATAGCACGGCACTCACTTAACCCTTGGCACCTTATAATCCCTAGGCCTGAAGGTAGGTAGTATTCGACGCAACAACGCCGTCATAAAAAAATAAATTTAAAAAATGATTACGTTAAGTATGGCCGACCTCCGTACCATTTGACGACCTCCGTAGTCCAGTGGCTAAGACTCTTGACTCACATTCCGGAGGTCGCGGGTTCGAACCCGGCATGCGCAAATAAATTTTATTTGATTAATTTGTGTTATTTCACAATTAATTCATTTAAAATAATATATAGTATATTTGCGGCATGTTCCAGAGTGGAAGATACTATTAGTATCGCCCTGGTGTAAGACCACCATTCAGAATTGAAACGTTGCTTGAAAATGGCTTTAGCCGTGTTTAGTGACCAGATCTGAATAGCCAGGTACTTCCCAACCTTCCTCTTCCCCACCTCCTTCCCCTCCCCACTACCTTCAGCCTCACAACATACCCCAATTGGGGATGCCATAGTCTCACTGGCTCCAGACGGGAGCAGTTGAGATTCTTGTGCGGTATTCACTGTAAAAAAAAAAAAAAAAAAAAAAAAAATGGCCTCTTTTTGGGATTGCTTTTCAAGTAATTTAAAATATTTTAACCATTTTAAAAGGTTTGTAGTAAGCCACTGAGTAGATAACCGTGGTTCATCAATTCGGTGGAACAATTTGGTTCGTTAGAGACTCCGAGTCTTGATTATTATCGTGTCATATTTTCAATGAATATCTAATTGGAATTAACGTCCGTTCTAAAGAGTGACACGTGCTAATCGTTATTAGACCCAAACTTCCAACAGTTATGTCCCTATCATGTAGTAATACCAATGACCTGTTGAGATACCTACATCTACTAACGAAATCTGTTTGATGAAACATTGAAACTACATCTTTATTTACAAACACTACATCCGCACACACTAGAGATGCTTTCTGTGTAGATTTGAATGGAAATAAATGTCGCCACCGTCTTAATACCTTTTAGCCATAGCCAAAGCCTGCTTAATAATAGCCAAATAACAGCCAATAATAGCCAAATAACAAATCAGATGAAACAATTAATGTATATGAATGAAGCAAAGAGAAAAAGCCAAGACCGAGTGTTGCGGCTTTCCGTCATTTCTCTCCAATAAAAGAAGTATTTCTTACTAAATCATTTTATTAAATTCGAAGAAAACCTAATTTAACCATATATTTTTCGAATTTTATCTATTTTTGGGTGTCACGTTCAAGGAAAATACAGGATTACTCAAAATTCACACCCAGTGCCTTAAATAACAAGATGATCCCTGTCCGTAAAATGACAAGATAAATTTACCAAGGGGGAATACAAATTCGAGGTCGCCACCAAAATAAGAACGACATTATTTCTTTGAACATTTTAATATTAACTTCCTAATTTGTCCCTTGAAAAATCATTGGAAAACTTTTATTCGTTCAAAGTTAAGAACGCAATTATTATATTTAGAGGTAATTTTCAGAAAAAAAACTTTCATAACTTAACCTTACGACAAAGGCGTTCAATGACAATTTCTTTTAATTTTTACAATTTTTCATAACATTTTTCTTGAGTTTTGAGAACGTCTTAGAATGGAAACATCGTGTACGTCCTTTTAGAGTGAAATTGCTTGTTTTAGCATTTTCCGGCATCGTAGTTAGGCAGCGTAGGTTCGTGACTTTTATTTTGGTTAGAAACTTTTTAATCAGTTAATTCTCACAGATGTTTAGCTCTGTTGTCACGAAATTCGCACTGCTTTTGGCGTATATATAAAAATATATTTTTTTACTTTATGAATAAAACCTCATATTGTAATATTTATTCAAATTAAGACAATATAAGCGAAAGTCAATCGAAAATCTGAAAACAGGAAAATCGGAAAAAGATATTGGCACCTCTGGGATTCAAACCCAGGACCTCGCTTTCCGGACAAAAGCTCCGATACCTTGACACCTTGGTAGCGCGTTTGCCAGGAAAGCGAGAGGTCCTGGGTTGGAATCCCAGAGGTCCCAATATCTTATTCTGATTTTTCTGTTTTCAGATTTTCGATTGACTTTCACTTATATTGTCTTCATTTAATTAAATGTTACAATATGAGGTATAATTATTTATTTTTTACATTAACCCCACACAGGAGGCTCTGAGGAAAGTCATTTATCTCAAAGCCTTTGTCATCTTTGGGGATGCGGTGTGCCGGGTCTTTTTGACAAAAGTGAGTAGAGGTAGTTCTAAAAAGGTAAAAGGTGTAGCGGCCACGCATTATTGCTACGTCACGCTTTGAATTGCTACCGAAACGTGTCGATATTTCCAGAGGCGTCGCCGGTGTTCAAGTTTATGCAAGCGAAATTACTGGAGCGCTCGTCATCTATCGAGCATGGTCGATACACAACTGAGCGTAGGTAAATACCTACTTCGCTGAGACAGAGGCGTGGATTTACCTACCTCGCGCACATTCCAGAAAAGGAACGAACCATTGTACGCTTGAAATGCACAGGTTCTAGTGCCTTCGAGTGACTAGCCGAAGTGACGATTTACCACTCTACTCCACTCGTCGGGCCATATAAAAGACGCCTAGGAACAGCGAGTATTCAGTATTCATTCAACTTACCACGGAGCAGTTGCCTCGTCTATCCGCGATCAACCTTGACCCAGTGCGTAAATTCGTTTGTAGTATTTATCACCGTTACGTGACCGTGTTACAATTGTGTATGTGTATTGCAATTATTGTGGGAACTTATTAAAGGCTTATTTTACACGCAAACTCGTTTTCTTCATTTAACTATCAGCCGACACCTTTGAGTACCCACAAAGGTATGGGGTTTGGGTAGGAATTTAGATGTCGGTGTGTATAAAAGTGATGGACGTACGAATTCATCCACCCGCTGCGGTGCATAACGGAGGGTCGAGAGAGACCAGCTGTAGAGCCCAAAGGGTCTTCCCAAACTTGCCTCTCCCGATCTGTCCCGCCACGCACTTTGTGGTCGTCCGCATATCCGCCGTCAAAACATGGATACACCTCACCTGATGAACTCGGGCAACCCTTCTAAGTCACCAAATGTGACGTGAGCCACTTGAGGTGACCTTTGATTATCCAATAAATAGTTCCCGGGGCGGCGTTACCCATACCCATACTCCCAAATTAAATGAAATGTATAAGCGAATGCATCTTTTTTCAGCTATTTATGTCAACATTCGTGGCACTTACGAAATATTCAGTTAATTATTTAAACATAAGAAATTACTCCATTTTGCATTTTTCATATTATTCAATAAGTTGTCCTAGGGAGTGTTGAAATAACTAGTAAAAAACAACAGCAAAGAGCTGTAATGCTTAAAAATACGTATTTCGAAACAACCTAACTAAAATTACTGAAAAATATATGCTTCGTAAATAGCATTTTTCAATTCAGAATGTAGGTACTCGTATATATATTTGCTAATACTCACGGCACGCTGCGCCGCTGTCACCTAATTTTAAAGATTTATTCAAAACAATTGTTTTAAAATATACAGATAGCTACCATCTAGCTATCTCCCCTTTTCATTATGAAATTGGCAGGGCAATGTTTGAATTTGGAATGAGCAGTTCGTGACAAAAATTTATTATGAATTTTGTCTTCCATTCATGTTACAAATATTCTTAAAGGGGTTCAAAATTAGAATTTTGAACTGATAGTAGAGTATTTGATATTGCTTATATAAAATTACTTTTCCACCCTTAAAACCTTGCGTTGTAATTCTTCTCTACCCCTATTATATAACTTTCTGTTTAAATTCGTCATTCACTGATCACCATTACATTTATTTATTTGTTTTATTATACGCCTGGAGGGTTTTTACATAAATAAATAAAGTCAGTACATCTTTAACATGAGAAGGAAATAATATAAATAAAATTACAATAGAAATAAAAAAGTGCATAAATCAAATAAAAGTATAAGCAACAAAAATTTCAAGTACAGTGAGATATAATAACGATAAGTTACGATAAAAAAAAAAATACATGATATAAAAATACATACAACAAAAATGTTAAAGTAAGGTGATCAGCGGTTTACAAAATTGCAACATTAACCATGTCTAATAAAACCTAAGTTTTAGTTTCGCAAAGAAGTGGCAAACCGCTACATCGATGTTACCTCAGTACCTCTGCAAGTTGCAGGAGTTTGGAACTGTCCAATTTGGATTTCAATATTTTAGGTAAGAAAGTTAAATAATTTTTTTTTAAATAACTAAATAATACTACAAGTTATGACGGTTTATAATATTTCAATTAATTTACTAAGACATTTCATTTAATTACATTAATAAGATAGGTAGAGATAGTTTAGTAAATTTGTCGATGTACGAGTAGTTTAATAAATTTAACAAAGAATTTTCTTAGTGAGTACTTGTTCATGGATAAATAAGTTAATTATTTCATATTTAAATTGTGTTAGCGATATATTCCAAACATCTATGTGCGAATACATATTGCCCAAGTGTTGAATTCTGGGTATTGGTATATTAAATTGTGCACTGGTCTTGGTATTACCACAGTAAAATGGTAGTTCTAACCTTGTGTAATTTTAGAAACTTTTGATGATTTGTGTGGATAAAAAGGACCTCTTTTGGCTGCCTTCGAAAAGCTTCATGTTCATTTCCAAAATAGTGCAAAAAAAAAACATTTTAATTTTTATCTTCTCTATATTCTGTAAATAAAATAAAATTAATTATTAAATTAACATTTTATTTTATTAATAGAATTTAATAAAATTAAATTCTATAAATAAAATAAAATACTTTCTATAAATAAAAATGAATCGCCGAAATGTATGTACGCACATAACTTCCAAACGACTGCACCAAATTGTATAATTCTTTTTTTGTCGTGTTCGTTATTGTCACGAAAAGGTTTCTATGAAAGAAAATTTTTTAAAAAATCAAACTGAATTTTTTTTTTTAATCTCATAAAATGTGAAAAGTGATTGAGTGAATGAGATAGAAGAGTGTGATATCATTTTTTGACAAGATGCACAATCAAGCGACTGGATTTTTTTTTTTTTGCATTAGCTCCATACGGGAGACCCTGAGGAAGATAATTGCCCTCAGGGCCTATGTCTTCTTTGGAGATGCTGTGTGGAGGTTCCTTTAATGGAAAGGAAGGAGAGGAAGTCGTGGGAAGGAAAAGGGTATGAGGAGTGGATAGAAATCTGGGGGTCAGTGTTCTCAGGAGTTACATACGTATGAATCCATCCCTCCAACTGCGGTGCAAGGCGATAGGTCGAGAGAGTCCGGCTGGAAAGGTCAAAAGACCTCCCTTAACCAGTCTCTCTCAATCCGGCCTTCCAAGCAGCAGGTGGGCAGATGCATCCGCCGCCAAGACCTGGACAAACCTCACTCCATGAACCCGGACACCCCTATTAAGTCACCAAACGTAGCGAACCACTTGGGGTGACATATGGCAGAGGCGTTGGTTATCCAATAAATGGTTCCTGGGGCAGCGGTACCCATACCCGCATCCCAAATTGTGAATCATTGGTATGTATCAATGCAAAAAATTAAAAAAGATGTTTAGATTGTGGCCACAGCTGATAATGGAATTACGGACAGCACAAGTGTTATCAATGTTCATTTCTAATTCGGTTAACAATATGTGCATTAAGAAAATGAAGGGTTTCATGACAGTTGATCCCGCGACATTTGGTCCGGCGACAGTTGATCCGGCGATATTTGATCCGGCCGACATTTGATGAGGCCGACATTTGATCTGGCGGACAGTTGATCCGGCGGACATTTGATCCGGCGACAATTGATCCGGCCTGATCCTTTAGAAGATTTTTTCTTCAAGTAAGTATGTAAAGAGGATGTACGGCCGTACAAGCAAAGTCGATGTACTTATATCTGAAGGCATCTTGAGTGAAAATCTGCTGAAAAAATATTTTTACTAACAATAATTTCGACTCTCCGAAGAAGCATGCGGCAATACAAAATACGACATACTTATACGTGCAGTCAGTTTAACAAAAAAACCGTAAAAGATTCCTACTTGCGCATAACTTTTTTATCTAGTCCCAACTGCTCTCAACCGTCTCGAGCCAGTGAGTGCCAGTGGCATCCCCAATTTTGTTATGCGGTTCGTAGTGGTTCGCTACGTTTGGTAACCGGGTTAACATAAGATAAGACATTAACAAACCGTGGTTTGAAAATTTACCTGGCTATTCAGATCTAGTCACCATACACTGCATTTTTTAAATTTAACAATAGCTCCACGTATGAGGCCCTGAGGGAAAAAAATCACTCAGGGTCTATTTCATCTTTGGGGACGCTGTGTGGAGGGTCTTTTTAATAAAAGGAAGGAGAGGAAGTTCTGAGAAAGAAAAATTTATTAGGGGTGGGTAGAGGAATCCTAGGCTCAATGTTTCCAAGAGTGAGAGACGTATGAATCCACCTCCCCCACTCCGGTGCAAGGTGATGGGTCGAGAGAGTCCGGCTGGAGAGATCTAGATTGTCTTCCTCAAGCAGCCTCTCTCGATCCGGACCGCCACGCAGTAGATGAGGAAAAACATTTGCCACAAAGACCTAGACAAACCTCACTCCAAGAACCCAAGCACCCCTGTTAATTCACTAAACGTAGCGAACCACTTGGGATGACCTATGGCAGGAATGTTGGTTATCCAATAAATGGTTCCCGGGGCGACGGTAAACATATCCGCCTCCCAAATCTTAAGTAGATGTTGCACATATAAGAATTTCGTATTTTGCTATTCGTTCATTCAGAATTGAAACGTTACTTGAAATGGCTTTAGGCGTGTTTGGTGACTAGATCTGAATAGCCAGGAAAAATTTTCACATATCCTTCTCCTCCCCACTATCTTCAGCCTTACAACAAATCAAAATTAGGAATACCATAGTCTCACGTGCTCCAGACGGTTGGGAGCAGTTGGGACTCTTGTGTTTTGATAAAAGTTCTAAAAAATCAAAATATTAAAAAATTAAAATCATATGATTTTTGTAATTTGTTCGCTGGTGTACAGTATATGTAGGTTTAGTCGGATTACTTGAAATGACGAGACTAGATCTGAATAGCCAGGTACTTTTTCCACATCTCGTTCCCCTCCCCACTACCCTCAGTATCACACCATAGCAAAATTGGGGATGCCATTGGCACTCACTGGCTCGAGACGGTTGAGAGCAGTTGGGACTCTAGTGTAATTTTCAGATTAAAAAAGTTATACGCAAGTAGGAATCTTTTACGTTTTTTGTTAAACTGACTGCACGTATAAGTATGTCGTATTTTGTATTGCCGCATGCTTCTTCGGAGAGTCGAAATTATTGTTAGTAAAAATATTTTTTCAGCGGATTTTCACTCAAGATGCCTTCAGATATAAGTACATCGACTTTGGTTGTACGGCCGTATATCCTCTTTACATACTTACTTGAAAAAAAATCTTCTAAAGGATCAGGCTGGATCAATTGTCGCCGGATCAAATGTCCGCCGGATCAACTGTCCGCCGGATCAAATGTCGGCCGGATCAAATGTCGCCGGACCAACTGTCGCCGGATCAAATGTCGCCGGATCAAATGTCGGGTCACCAAATGAAGATATTGTTGATAGTTCTTAGCCAAAGTATGATACAGTTAAAAATGACCGAATTGGATATAGGCACCTTAGCTCAGTTGGTAGAGTTGTTGCCACGAAAGCAGAAGGTCCTATGTTCCAGTCCCAGAGGTGTCAATATCTTTTTTCTGATTTTTCTGTCTTCAGATTTTCGATTGAGTTTCGCTAATATTGCCTTGATTTATTTTTTTTTAAATGACGAATGTTTTTACTTGCGTTTGTTATTAGTTAATGTTCGTGGACCAACTTCATTCAAATTTCTACAAATGAACAATTGTGAATGGTGCGCAACATATCGAGAAGCCTGTGTGCTATAAAATTTTAAATTAATAATTTGGGATGAGTGTACAATGGCGCACAAACGAGCATTAGAGGCATTCGATCGAAAATTAAGGGATTTGCGTTGCAAAGAACCTCTTCGGAGGCGCGATGGTTCTTCTGGCCGGAGATTTTCGCCAAACGCTGCCAGTTATACCCAGATCAACAGCTGCTGAGGAATTAATGTTTGCTTAAAGGCATCAAATTTACGTGAAAAATCTCAAGATGCGATTCGCGATGTTAACAATGAATATGCGAGTGGCGTTACAAAATGACATATCGGCGGAAGCGTTTGCAAATGCATTAGTAGATATTGGCAATGCGAAAATTCTTGTTGACACTTCTACTGGCCTCATTTCGTTTCCACCGATTTTTTTATCAATTCACTACGTCAAAGGAAGAATTAATATCGAAAGTGTTCCCAAATATTGGTGTGAATTATAAAAACCATGCTTGGTTGAGCGAACGAATCATTTTGGCAGCGAAAAATAAGGACGTAGAAGATTTAAATATAAAATTTCAGTGTCAAGACAGATGCATTCATTTCAGTCGATCGATTTCATTATCGATCCAAATGGAGAACTCATCATCTTACTGAATTCCTAAATTCATTGGATTTGCCAGGATTACCGCCACACAAATTACAACTCAAGGTTGGCTCTGTGATAATTATGTTATGCATCTGAATCAGCCAAAATTGTGCAAGGGACAAGACTCGCTGTTAAATGTTAAAAATTTGATTGATGCTACTAAAATGTACTTATAAGCAATAATTATCAGCCTGAAACACTCATCCACATTGAAAAATCTTCCGAGAAAAGATACATGACGCCAACGGGACTTGAACCCGTGTCCTCTCGATTGCCGGTCGAATGCTCTGACCACTGAGCTATGGCGGCTTATCTCGTACCCGCCAAATGATTCAATATATGCTAGTGTTTCATTCAACAATTACTGCTTATTATATTTTTTCCACCTGAAAATAATTGTTACCCTTTGTGCTATGCATAAAAAATCTTGTCTTAAAAACGTTAGTTTTACAATTAAAAATAATAATTAAAATGTACTTATTCCAAGAATACCACTAATGCCAACAGACTTTCCTTTTGAATTTAAAAGTGTCCAGTTTCCAGTGCGCTTTGCATTCGCAATGACAATTATTATTAAAAAATCCCAAGACCAATCGTTAGAAGTGTGTGGAATAAACCTTGAAATGCCGTGTTTTTTGCTTGGGTAGTTAGTTGTACGTTGCGTACTCTAGAGTCGGCAAACCATCGGCTCTATTAGTTTTCTCTCCAGAAGGAAAAACGAAAAATATTGCACATTACCAGGCATTACAATAGTTATGGTCGAATTATTTAATTGTAATTTTATTTCATTTTATAGTCGTATTGTATACGGAAGATATTGCCTCATTTTTCATGAAGTACTTAACGTGTAACATTCGACATAAGGAATTATTGATAATCCAACCGATTTGAATTAACTGGAAGTGTTACATTTCCTTAGTCTGCGACTGCACGCCACCCGTTTGAAGCCGAGGCCGGCTTAATAGTAAATCAAGTATTTCATGAATTTCAAAAATATACACAAAACAAAAATATGGCGGTACGAAGTTCGCCGGGTCATTTCGTATCCAAGCATTCATTTGTTTCTAAAACTTGGTATGTTAAATTCGGGGAGTCTTTTTTATGAATTCAAGGGCGCTGTACAATTTATTATGAGTTCCTAGGATCAAATTGCATTATTTACAAACAGACATTGAAAATGTATTTGCAGGTACTTGGCAGGTTACTTCCGATAAATAAACTTTTACTAGAAAGTTTATGCTTGGAGGAGATAAGACTTTTTTGATATACTAGATTCTTGCATGCCTTGAAGAGGTTAATCATTTAAATTTACAGAATTTAAAGTTAATGTTCTTTATTTAAATAGACCGGCCTTACTTGGGCCTTGCAATTTTTAATGCATGTGGGTATTTTAAAATATTACCTGACTTAGAGGTCTTGTCTTTCATCGGTAGGGAAAAATTGTCATCTAAAAAATCCTACTGAAATTGCTTGTTTTCATCAACATCAATCTTCATCATCAGGACTATCAGCCGACGGTCATATATACATACGTATCTGTTTGTGTTATGTTGAAAATGTGAAGGAGGCGGTCATGTCCTTTTAATTTGGAGTTCTTCCGCATTTGCCTTCGGGAATGAGGAAACCACCAAAAACAGTCAACATGAAACTGAACATGAAACTGAAACTGAACGGCCTTCAGTGACATCAGTATATGAAGTCCTGCATTGTGTGGTGTGGGGTGTGTGTGTCTGTTTGTATGTGAGATACATACTTTACGGGATTTTTGAAAAAACATATTTTGCACGCAAAGGGCCCCACCATAAAAAAATACTGGATGTTGCGGGATTTCACATTTGCTATTTTACCCTTCTTTTTTAGAAGATTAGTGGCAGAAGTATAGTCGACATTATTTTTAAAGTCTACAGAATTTAGGACGCTTTAGGACTATAATTTTTTAATGAAATGACTTTAAAAAGCCTTTAAGTTGTTATTTGCCTTCATTTTTTATACATTTATTTTTTGTGAAGGTGGAGGGTTTGCAATTTTATGGAAATGATTGTCTGAAAAGGAGAGTTTTATGTTCATCATTATCAATCAAGCTAATTTAAGTTGTGTGTCAGTCTTTCTATGAGTGATTGTAGTGACCCTGGTTTAATGAACTTGGTTTTGTTTTGAATTCATTGGTTGACAATCAATTAACAATTTCTTGACGGTAAGAAGTTATGAAGAAAAGACTATCCTGTAGAAGTAGACATGGATAATAAATTATACCAACAAAGCATATGTTATGTAGGTATATGTTTTCATGTTCTACGGGTTGCAACGGTCTGATTTTATTTATATTTTCGAAATAGACGTAATTTTTTAATATTGTGCCTCATTGTTAAACCTGCGTATACACTTTGGATTTATTAATAATAAACATATTTGCTTCTCTACACCAAGTAGGGTAGTTGTAGTATACGGACTTTTCATCCCGCGACAAAATATCCCCGACAAAACATATACTAAAACCTAACCTAACCTAATCAAACAAAAAATTTGGACAAAAATAATACAGACACCTACCTGTAAAGACAATAAAATAATACAGACACCTACCTGAAAAGGCAATAAAATATTGTATTCTGTTTTATTATTATCCCATTTTACTATTTCTGAATAACAATTTATTGTCTTTACAGGATGTCTGTGTTATTTTGTCCCATTTTTTGTTAGGTTGGGTTAGGTTAGATTAGATTAGGTTAAGTTTTAGTAGATATTTATGGGGTCGTTTTGTCCATGGGATATTTTGTCGGAGGATATTTTGTCGGAGGATATTTTATCGGGTATATTTTGTCACGGGATGGTTCACATCTTTTTTGAATTTTGATATCTGTCTTCCACAAAGCATCCAGCGTAAACTTGTTGTTTATTTCCAATTAGTGACAGATTGAAAGATCCTCTCAGCATTGACCTAGTTAAGATCGCTAATTGGAGTAGAATCGTTCCCAAACTTCTCCTTCCTCTTCCATTTTCCTTCCGCCGCGCCTTTCAGCGCTTCACATTATTGAGCATAACATAATAATAATAATAAATATTTTATTATCCTCCTTTTTTTAAACAAATTGAGATAATGATACCCTCACTGGGATATCCCGTGCTGAGAATTTCATTCCCATATTAAAATATAATAGTATGAATAATGCGAAGTAATTATAAACATATCATGTAGTGTTTTTTTCAACATAATTATGAAATATATTACAAAGTTTTTTTTTGGGTAGTAGAGTGGTTTCGGTCTCAGTCAGTATGTTTTCTATTTCTGATCTAGTTATTTTTTTTACAGTGAATACCGCGCAAGAATCTCAACTGCTCCCGTCTGGAGCCAGTGAGACTATGGCATCCCCATCGGGGTATGTTGTGAGGCTGAAGGTAGTGGGGAAGGGAAAGAGGTGGGGAAGAGAAAGGTTGGGAAGTACCTGGCTATTCAGATCTGGTCACCAAACACGGCTAAAGCCATTTTCAAGCAACGTTTCAATTCTGAGTGGTGGTCTTACACCAGGGCGATACTGATAGTATCTTCCACTCTGGAACATGCCGCAAATATACTATATATTATTTTAAATGAATTAATTGTGAAATAACACAAATTAATCAAATAAAATTTATTTGCGCATGCCGGGTTCGAACCCGCGACATCCGGATTGTAAGTCAAGAGTCTTACCCACTGGACTACGGAGGTCCAGTATTGATCTCCCTGTGTTTTGTGTCCAGTTTTTTTTTAATTGAGTTTTAAACGTTACAATATTTTTGTGATTTTTCAATCAAAGTGACATGTTATTTTAGAGCTTAGTTAGCTTAGTGCTACAGTACAAGAAGTCCAAAGTCCAGTATTTTTTATCCAAATGTGTAGTTACTTGTTGCATACGTTTTTTACTCTGAGATCTAGTGTAACTAATATACGTTATAGTTATTATTTTTTGTGTCTTGTATTTACAAATGTAAATAAGTGCAGTTTAGAATGGAGTTGTTTAATTGACATGATGCTAAGATTGTTGAATATTTCGAACATAATTTTCGACAACGCAGTGAAGTTCCGCTCAATAACGTCCTGGTGAGAGACCATCGTCCATGATTCAAAACGTAGCAAATGGTTTAACTATGTGAAGTTAAAGTTTAAAAAAATGTAAAATTACTTGATCTAAATAGTAAAATCCTTTCTGAACTTACTCTTTCCTATCTTCTTCCTAATAGAGATGCAGTGGCGGATACAGAGGGGGGGCGCGGGTGGCGCGCTCCCCCCCCCCCCTTGGCCCCCCTAAATATGTATAAGAAAATCTTTCTTCAATCATTCGCTCTACATGTCTAAACCATCTAAGCATCCCTTTCTTAATCTTTCTTATTGCGCTTGCATCAGCATTGCAATCTTTTCATATTTTTCTTACACTATCATACATGGCTTTACGACACATACGCCGCAGGGATCTCAATTATATAGTATTTAGTCCTTCCTCTGCCAGTTTCATGCTTCACTGTCATATATCAGGGTTGGTACCAGCACTCCATTGTGGACAGCTAAGCTTCGCTTCTTTCGACAGTTTTTTGTTAGCGCCAACGGCGTTCAGTCCTCCATAAATGCGGAGTTACCTGCATTTACCCTTCTTTCAATATATCTATCAGCCTTCCCATCTCTCGTTAACATACTTCCCGAATACACAAACTCATCCACTGTCATTTTTGGGTAACTATTACAAATTGTCTTTGGAGATGCTATGTGAATTGTCATTTTAGGGAAAGGAAATAGTGGAAGGAAAAAGTTATGATAGGTGGTTAGGACTCTCTGGGTTAGTGTGTCCAAGAGAAATGGACGGATGAACCTTTCCCTCCCACTGCGATGCGAGGCAATGGGTCGAGAGATTCCTGCTGGAGAGGTTAAATGGTCTCCCTCAACTAGTCCTTTCCAGCTCGCTACGCAGTACGTGGGCAAATGCACCCGCCGCTACCTTGAAAACCACATCCCATGAACTCAGGCATCACCAAACTTAGCGATCCACTTGGGATGACTTATAGCACAGGGATGTTGTTTATCCAATTATTAATTTCCGTGGCGGGAGTATCCACACTCGCCTCCTAAATTGAAACTTTTGCTTCATTCACATTCATACATCGTTTCATGTAAAGGTACCCTTAACATGGCCCGACTCAAGTATTTGATTCCCTTGATCGTGTAATGCAGCCCTACTGCTCCCTGTGGCCAGCCAAGTTTTAAAAGTGCTGTCCGCCAATCTTTTATTTATTTATTAAAGTGAAAACTTCTTTAGCACCGTTGTGATTTGACAAACACATACATTTATATGTTTTAGCCTGCGAGAGAATGAGATAGTATAGTCGGTCTCCTTTTTGGTGCGGTGCTTCGTATTCTTCCACTGTTTTCTACTTTTTAGTTTTCTTATATCTTTAGCGCCCCCCCCCTTGAGTTTTTTCTGTATCTGCCACTGTAGAGATGCCGTAGGCTCCATGTTAATGTTATTCCATCCTCGTAAGAACGCCACACAACATGCCATATTTCCATTACATAAACATATTTGTTCGTGCCCTAAACTAAACACTGCTTTTGCCCAACACCATTATACGCACCAAGAAAAATGTTTCTTTATTAAATTATCAGCAGAAGTCAGAAGTGATAATAATATAATTCAATTATTATTGAACTCTTCTAAAAGTATTTTAGAAAAATTGTGAACGAAAAAACAATTTTCCCTATTTCCCCCTTAAAATCACTCGAAAATCATTCAAATAATCCTGTAAAACTCTATTTTTTTATTATTATAAGCAATAATTGTCAGCCTGAAACACTCATTTACATTGAAAAATCTTCCGAGAAAAGATACTTGCCGCCAACGGAACTTGAACCCGTGTCCTTCAAATTGCCGGTCGGATGCTCTGACCACTGAGCTATGGCGGCTTATCTAATACCCGCCAAATAATTCAATATGTGCTGGTGTTTCATTCAACAATTACTGATTATTAGGGAGGTATTGTTAGTACTAAATCTCTCGCTAGGTGGCGTCGAGACAAATTATGTCTTCATTTTTTGGTGAAATACTTTTAACTTGTTAAATATTAATTATTATTTTTAATTTATAAACTAACTTTTAAGACAAGATTTTTATGCATAGCACAAAGGGTAACAATTATTATAGCAATAATTGTCAGCCTGAAACACTCATTGAAATGTAATAATCAGTAATTTTTGAATGAAACACCAGCATATATTGAATTATTTGGCGGGTATTAGATAAACCGCCATAGCTCAGTGGTCAGAGCATCCAACCGGCAATCAGAAGGACACGGGTTCAAGTCCCGTTGGCGGCAAGTATCTTTTCTCGGAAGATTTTTCAATGTAAATGAGTGTTTCAGGCTGATAATTATTGCTTATAATAATTGTTACTCTTTGTGCTATGCATAAAAATCTTATCTTAAACGTTAGTTTATAAATAAAAAATAATAATTAATATTTAACAAGTTAAAATCTATTTTTATTCCTCATAATATTTTTTTTGTTTTCTTTTTTACTGAATGTATAAATATTAATATTTTTTATTTTCATAATCATGCTTACGATGTCACTGTATTAACTATACATATTTTGTTGTATATTCTTAATTCGAACAGAAGTGTAAATCATTTCACGAAATTGTACCATCCGTTGTAAATCTATTATATTTTTCCAAACGTACACTCTTCTCCTATCCACAAGCAAATGCTTTTAATTGAAGAGCAGTATAAATCAAACGATAAAAAATCGTAAGGTCTACCTAATAAAAAAGTAAATAAAATAATACTATCCTATTACTTCGCAAAATAGTTTCTGAATTAAATACCTTATTTTCTTTTATGCTCAGGAATTTCTAGAAATCTTTATCAAAAACTGATGTTATTTTCTTATCTGTGATATCGGATATTCAATGTTTCCTTTGTCTCAAAATAACAGTAATAATCACAAGTTCCATTCTGTTTCTTCTTTAGCAACGTATTTATTCTTCAACCGTTGGGATCCAGGTATTCCATTGTGTTGACAATTCCCACAATACCCATTCAGGCTGTATTGCAGGCTTCGATCTTAACAATGACACCTGCATACAGCACGGAGCAACAACGACGTAACAATACACAATGATGTGGTCTTGTGAGAAACCTACATGAGAGTTGTGTTGTATGGCACGTCTTGGTAATCTCGGCAGGAAGCTGAACACTGATGTTTGTTGAAGATAATGTATAATATATAGGTTACTAGCGAGTTCCTGGCATGCGTTGCAAAGAATGAAAGTGATAATTTTTTTTTTGTTTTTCCTTCTGGTGCACGAATAAATCAGAAGATTATGCGACGCGTGAGCAAGCCACATAAATCTGTCAGTGTGATTTTCCAAATTTATCCCCTGGTATCCCCTACCTCTACTATGTCTCCTTTGCAATCCGTCCCTCTGGCCCTCCCTCCTTTCCCACCCCTCCATCACTCTTCCCCTGTGTGTCCTTTCCTGCGCGTCCCCGTTCCTGCTCCCGTTCTCCTCCCCACTGCTGAATGCCTCCTCCACCTTTCCCTCCCACGAACCTCCTCCCATCTATCAATTCCCTCCCCTTCCCCCTGCCGGGTTCTCCTCCCCTTCCCTCCTTCACACTCTCCCGCTAAACTATAAGAAATCCTCACATTTTTCACACATCACTCGCACGCCACCTAATGTTAATATTTTATACCAAATTCATAACACCAGAGCTCACCAGTATATAAAGAAACCTTTGCGTGTGTGCGCACAGCACCTAAGCAAAGTTTCATCGCAATCGAATAAAGTTACGGGGCTAACAAAGAAACTTTTTTTTTACATATAACGATTAATTTATATTACGTAGAACTTTTGGTTCACATGTGGAGAATTGCTGAGAATGGTGTGAGCATGTAAGAAAGGGACGCTTGGATTAATTGGGTAAGTAGAGCGAATGAATGAAGAAAGGAGTGAAAAGCTAATGATATGAATGACGCGAGTGTGAATGGTGACCAGAAGAAGTAGTGGGCGTCTAAGGAAGACATGGCACCATCAAGTTAATCAAATACTTGAGTTGGACAATTTGGGAGGTGTATGGGTACTGCCGCCCCAGAAACTATTTATTGAATTACTAACATCTCAGCTAAAGATCATCAAGAGTGTTTCGATACGTTTGGTGACTAAGCAGGAGTGTCCGGGTTCATGGGGCACCTAAGGATTGTCCGGATTATGGCGGTGGTCTGCTCACCAACTGCGTGGCAGGCCGGATCGCGAGTGATTGATTGAGGAAGACCTTTTGAACTCTCCAGCAGGACTCTCTCGGAACGTCGCTTTGCACCGCACTGGGCATACTTCCATCACTACTGAACACACTAATCCCCAGATTCCCACACCAAGCCCTCATGTCATTTTCCTTCCCTGAACTTCCTCTCCTTCTTTATCCAATAAGACCTCCGCATAGTGTCTCCAAAGACGACATAGACCCTGAAGGGGATTATTAGGAGGAAATGTAAAAAAAAATGTCAATAGTCTGAACAACCGAAGGAAATGTACGCACGAAAATCTCCTACTATTATCAATTTAAGCGGAATATATATAGCTTGTACAATAGTGAAGGAATTAGCCATTCGAGAAATTTAACGCATGACGCCTGCGGGGAAAACCGAAGCATTTGCCAACTCAATCACTGGTCGGTCCTTTTAACTGGGTCGTTTTAATCTTGAAATTTACGGAAGCCGACAACAGTCTGTGGGAATTCTCAAATATATCTTCGATCCAGACAACGCCTACGCTCAGCATGTCAAACATTCGTGTGATTACTGTTTGAGATCTCTCCGTAATTATTATTTGCACTCCATACCCTTAGACATTTCGTTATAAATGATATACGAATTCTTTAACAGAGCGTTTCTCACTTCGTTCTTCACTAAAACTAGATGTAATTGCTATCGTCGAATACGTACATCTCTAATTACCGGCTAGACGGTGTAATAAAATTAATAAACAATTATAAAATAATCTTATCACTGAAATATAATCTTACTGACGGGCATTTTGCTTGATGACTAGAATTCTCAAATTATCATCCTTCAATGCCAGTTTTCTAATACCTCATAAGAGTCCCAGCTGCTCCCGTCTGGGGTCAGTGAGACTATGGCAACTCCAATTGGGGTTTGTTGTGAGGATGAAAGTAGTGAGGAGTGGAAGGAGATGGAGCAGAGGAAGGTGGGGAAGTACCTGGCTATTTAGATCTGGTCACCAAACATGGCTAATGCCATTTCAAGCAAGTTTCAGTTCTGAATAGTGGTCTTACACCAGGGCGATAACGAGAAAATTTTCCACTCTGGAACATGCCGTAAAATCACTGTACATTATTTTAAACGAATAAATTGTGAAATAACACCAATTAAAATTTATTTGCGCACGCCGGGATTCGACCCCGCGACCTTCGGATTGCAAGTCAAGAGCCTTACCTCAAGACTACGGAGGCCGTCATTGAGAGAAATAATCATAATATATTCACAACTGCAGCGTAATTTTTAATTAAATAAAAATAGTTTTTTTTATTTTTTATTTATTACTATCATGGAGGTACTTAAACTAACACGATAATATATATTTCAAATTATAAAGTAGACATACCTTTACGAGAGTTAAAAACTCGTGTGTAAAGGGGAAAAAATAAAAATTAATAAATAACTAAAAGTTATAACTTAACATTATGTGTGAAGAAAAAAAACTAAAAAAAATTGTACACATAAGTGAAAAGAACTTTTGTATAGAATAATATAAAGTTAAATAATCAAAGCAAATTATTTAAAATAAAAAAAGTACTACATCTTTATTTACTATTTTTAACAGAAATTTTCATCTTATTTCAAAACCAAATATTTCTTTAAATATTATTATAAACAGGGTTAAATATCTCAATCTTTGCCTCTTTGGTTCATTCACATTCGTAGATCGTCTCTTGCATACTTTCTATTATTCTGACTCTTCGCACGGGCTGTTAAGCATAGAGTATCTAATTCAATTGATCGTGCCATGTCTTCCTTGCCCCCCCCCCCCCCCCGACTTTTTCTACCTTTCATATATGCATCATACATTCTCCTTACACTCCTTCCTTTGTACATTCGCACTACTTTCAGAGGATCCTTCTTTATTTTACTCATTACGCTTACATCAGCCTTGGATTTTTGCGGAACTCCATATTTTCAGTTTCACCATACAAGAGCCTCGAGAATCTCATTTCTACAGCATTCGACTTTCGACATCAGGGTAGGTTCCAGGACTACACTGTGACCAGCTGGCTTTGCTTCTTTGTACAGTTTTGTTAGCGCCAACGGCATTTAGTCCTATATTAATGGAGTTACCTGTATTTAAACTTCTTTCAACATCTCTATCAGCCTTCCCATCTCTCGTAAACATACTTTCCAGATACACAAATTTATCCACCTGCTCTAAGTATTCATCATTCACAACTATATTGCACACTGTTTTCATAGTCTCCCTTTCAACCACCATGACTTTAGACTTCTTACATGCATCATTGAATAATTATAATGTAATAAAATTATATTCGTATTTAACAAAACCTTAGATAGCGTGACATTATAATGAATATTGGAATTGTTAAAATAACATCAGACATTGGTCTACTTCCTACGTTTGTACAATCTATTTGTATAAATGAGCAAATTCATTGAACTTTAGAATATTCTCCTGCAAAATAGTATATGTTAATAAGGGTGTTCATAAAGGCTTCCGGTGAGCATGTCGCAATAATTCCTTTCATGTTAAAATAATTTAGTTTGCAAATCACCCACATTATAATATTCACTACCCATCCAAAACAGTAAACAAAGCGTCAGTAGGGAAACACGTGAAGCTAAATAATACTGTGAAGTCCCTTACAAACGGCTCACTTCAAATGAACAAGATTCTATAATAAGAACAAAAGAATCAGTTTATAATTTTCGAAAGCTTAAGATTACGATTGTCAAGGGGGATAATATTATTTATTTATTTATTATGGATTAACGCCGATTAACGGCTTTTACATGGGAATTGCAAAAATTTGAAAGAATATACATAGTTAAGAAGAAAAAAAATAATAATATAACAAAAAATTAAAGAGCACATATTGAAGTGACAGTATAAAGCAAAAATAAGCTATTATAAAACAAACATGAAGAAAAAGAAAACCTCATATACATGAATGTGTACAAGATATTATGAACTAAAAAATTACTACCTAAAGTAAGTAGTAATTAATTTAAAAATTCCAGAAATAAACATTGATGAAGAATATAAACATACAAAGTATATTAGATTATAATCTAACTGAGAAGCGCTGACAAACAGCTTTAATTAAATAATGTTTGTATGTTGATAATCTTTCAATATTTATCACATCATCAACAACATATTTGTTACCAAGTATATGCAGGCGATTTATTATGGCATATAATTCAGCATTAGATCCTGTATTATTACAATGGTAAGGTAAGTTGTGACGAACTGATCTACTCGGTACATGAAAACATATTAACGAAAGAAGTTCAGGAGAGTTCAACAAGTTATTAACAATTTTAAATAAATAAAATAAATCAGAACAAATTCTTCTTTAATTTTTCGAAGAAAACTTCTTCTAAAAGGTTGTTACTTTGTGATGTCATTATAATACTCCAGTTTACTTTTATTCCTGAAGAAGTGAACATGGTTCACGAAACATGTTGATAGTATAAAATATAAAAAATAAAGTGATGTAAACTAAGTTATTTTCTTTTAATAAATTCTTCTTTCTTTTAATGTATCAAGTCCCAGTAGTTGTAACAGGGAGAAGTAATTAATATTTTCAATTGATATTCCCAATTTAAAATTAATGTGACCTAAGAATTTATGTTGGACACGCTCAAGGGAATATTCATGTGTACTGTAATATGGATTCCAAATGGTGGAATTAAATTCTAGTTGGCTTCTAACAAGAGAAGTATATGGTAGTTTGACAGTTTTAAAAATTTTGTGGTAAGCCCACACTGCGGCCAACGTTCCAACTTCAAACGTTTGGACGATCGTGTGGAGGGGTGTTCGTGCGTTGGAAGTTCGAGTTGGAAGGTTGGAGTTCGAGTTGGCCTGGGATCGCCTTCGAGGCGATCCCGACGGCCAACTCACACGAACCAGCGTGCCGCATACTATTAAAATGACGACATTATTAGGGAGAGTGGTATAACAATTGTTTGAAAACATGTGTATACAAGTATATGATTATACGTACGTAATAATTATAGGCAACTGAAAAAGATACAGCGTAGCTACAGCTGTTCCATGACCGCCATTTTGGAGTACGGAATTCGGGGTTGGAGGGTTGGCCGCAGCGACCACACGATCGGCCAACCTTCCAACTCCGAACTAAGTTCGGAGTTGGAAGGTTGGCTTCAGTCTGGACGTAGCATTAAAATCCTTCGAAATTCGTAAGATAAATCCCAACATTTGCATAGCTTTACCAGATATATTATTAATATGTTTAATAAAGGTTAATTTAGTGTCAAAAGTAATACCAAGGTCTCTTATTTCAACAACAGATAATAAATTGTGATTATTGAGAAAGTAAGTGAACAACAATGGGTTTTTTTTCCTGTGGAATCTCATAACTTGGCATTTTTTTACATTGAGAATTAATTTATATATTGTATTATATATTTATTTTATTATGATGAGTAAAAAGTATCTTTAGGGTGGTTTTAAAATCTTTACACATGAAAATTAATGCGTCTTTGTATGTTTCATATGCTTTTCTGTACGTTTATTCGAGAGCGATTAAACTTTGGTGAATTGTTGTGCGCACGCCTGCTAAAGTTTTTTTATTTAATGGTGAGCTCTGATGTTATTAAATTTGTATGATAAATTAAAAAAATGGATGTATTTCGTATTGTTTAACGGCAGGGAGGGAAGAAGGGAGAGGGAGGGGAATCCGTGAGAGAGGGGTACGAAGAAAAGGGGAAGTTTGACGAGGAGAGAGGACGGTTGAGGGAAACGCGTGAGGGAGAAGGGGAACGCGTGAAGGGGTAGACGCAGGAGGGGGAAATGTGGGGAAAATAGGAGGGAAGCGGAATGGGATTGCATGGAAAAGGACACGCAGGGGAGGAGTGACGGAGGGACGGTAGAAAGGGAGGGATTGCAAAAGAGACATAGTAGCGGTAGGGGATAGCAATTTGGGAAATTTTGGAAAAATTTGGGAAACCAAAATCCGAAAACCAAATTTGGGAAATCCACGCTTCTCACACGGGCAGCTGTAAGTGGCCTGATTTATTCGTGTACGCATCAGACCGAAAAAATAAAACCATTGTGTATCTTAGATACTTAGGCGTAATAATCGATAACAAACTGCGATGGGAAGAACATGTAATTAACGTCACAAGCCGTATAAGGAAACTGGCTTATATCTTTAGATCATTGCGCAATATACTACAAAAAAATACAATGAGAACAGTATATTTTTCCCTGTGTCAGTCAATCTTATCGTACGGTATAATTATCTGGGGAGGATGCTCCAAAACTGTATTAGATCCATTAATAAAAGCCCAAAATTAATAATACGGACTATTTACAGAGTTCATTATATACACCCCACGAAAGACCTATTTAAAGACTTCAAAGTTCTTAATATAAAATCCATATATGTAAAAAATATTACCTCTTATTTTAAATTCAAATTTACAAAAAAAAAATATATAAATTCAAAATACAACACAAGATATTCAAACCTATCGAATTATATTATTCCAACAACAAAAACTTCAATGGCACAGTCCCAGTTCAACTTTCTTGCACCTAAAATTTTTAATAATTTATCATTTGAAATAAAGTCTAAAGACAAATATCTCACTTTCAAAAAGGCGCTTACTGACCTTCTGATGAGTGACAATGACAGTTGTTTATAACCTGTTTCACATACTAAAATAGTTATTAATTATTAATAGTTAAAAGAAAACAAAACGTAAGATATAATAATGTTTTATTACTAATGTTTTTGGGTTACTTGTCATTCAATTTATTCAAAAGTAAAAACGGTTTTTGCAAATGCAAAATGATTTTAATGCAAAACGGAAATTTTCTAACCTTTGGAACATCCCCGATATGAGAGGTTAAACTTCCATATTCATCGGCTAATTATCATATTTAATGTCATATTTTATGTTTTTACCCCGCTTATAGCTCAATTTGACATAATTTTTCTTATAAAAGTAATGCTTTATAATATTATGATGTTTTAATTTAAAATCACTTCATTAATATGTTAAAAAATAGAATTATACCAACGCATATTGTCGAACAGGCTATGCCTTTTGTAATCTTTTTTGTTTCCATTTTTTGTATTATCTTGTATTTGTATGTTTTTTTTAATAACTGTTACAATGAATCAAAACTTTTCAATAATAGAAAGAGTATATGCCTGAATTATTTATTGTACATATTTACATTGTATTCATTTATCTATTTATAAAATAAGAAATATATATAGCAATAAGCTGCACATCTCACTAGGGCATTCCTGTATCGAGATGTGCAGTTTTACAACAAAGTTTTACAATAATGTAGTTTTACAATAATGTAATTTAAAAAAAAAGATAAGAAAGAAACATATACATAAACTTAATAAAAATATTATAATAAACCTACAAAAGCAGCATGAGTACAGTTATTCAAACATTAATAAATAATTATATTCTGTCACCATGTTAGAAAATAACACCTCTTTTATTAACATATATCTCAATACTATTTGGAAAGATACTTACTGCAAATACTCAAGCTCCATTCTAATTACACCTTCATACACTTCAAAAAAAAAAAAAAAAATTACAACTGTGTGTAAATGTGTTGGTACTGTGTCCATGGCCGTATATATACATATTAATGTATTCATGTACCTAGACGCATATATATGTGTAAGTGTGTGTGTGTATATGCCTATGTGTGTATGGATGTGTGCACCTGTATATACGTATGCGTATGCACTCACACATATAAATTTTAAAATAAGGATATGTATCTTCTCACAAACTTATCCTTACCCAATTCTTTTTCTCTTTGCTAGTTTTTTATTATAACTTTACCAATTTTCAACATCATTACATTACTAATAGTTCCATATGTTAACAATAGACTTCACTTAAAGTAAATATCCTCCATTGTCACCATGAAACAGGCAGCCGCCTAGTATGGTGATTCAATGTATCCAATTCTATGTAAATGTCTAATTATGTAACATGTATTTAAATAAATAAAAATAAATAAATAAATCTAAAAGCACTTCAATAAGCAGAATTAAAACAAACACTTTCACATGTAGCAAACATTTTGTGGGAATACGTAATTATAATAAACACAATAATATAACTTTGTTTCAATTCCACTTTATTATTTCTTTATCCAACCGGTTTCTGTTGATCCTGAAACTTCCTCAGGGGTGAATACAAATATGTAAAAATAAAAATATATTTTTATTCACCCCTGAAGAAGGTTCAGGATGAACCGAAACCGGTTGGATTTTTTTTATATGAATACCTCACAAGAGTACCAGCTGCTCCCGTCCGAAGCCAATGAGTCTATTGCATCCCCAATTGGGGTATGGGATATAATAAAGTGGAATTAAAACAAAGTTATATTATTGTGTACCTATATTATAAACACTTTCTTTGATTGGCGCTGTAACGCATGCCGGGTACTCGCTGGAAAGTATTTTTTTAGGTTCGATAATGAAGTTTTGACTTCCTTTGACTATTTAAAACTCTTCGTCTTCCATTGCTTTGTGTAAAAGGCAACGTTATTTCAATGATGAGCTACGAGTATGATTTTAACTGTAAAGAATTAAAGAAAATGCCAACTTTAATGCTTTTTATATTCAGCTCTGGCAATGCCAAAATAAAATAAATAATGTCGGGTTTTATTTCTCAAGAGGTCACATACGGCTTTTAATCTTCTTCATTATTATTTACATTCCAAAATTCTTATTCCAATTTTCTCAAAGTACTCAACATATAAATCTTTCTGATTAATGTAAATATTTTGACGGTGTCCCAGAGATGAATTTTTTAATCTCTGGGGAAATAAACATGTTTTCGGTGAAACGGATCATTTTCGTTTCCAATATTTTTAGATTTGACAAATAAGTCACAAATTTCCAAAAATAATTTGGCAATCTCCAGATTTACGGATGAGGAATCAAAATATTTTTTACCAACAACGGACAGTTAATTTCGACTAAACGAAATGCTTAATTTAGTCGTCATGTTGTTTAGTAGTATTTGCAGACAAATTACCAACATCTCTACATATTATAAAACAAATTCCTCCGCCGCGTCTGTCTCTCTGTCTGTCTGTTCGCGACAAAATCAAAAACTACTGAACAGATTTTCATGCGGTCTTCACCAATAGATAGAGTGTTTCACGACGAAGGTTTAAGTGTATATTTTGTCAAGGTGTTTGGTAAATTGATTGAAATATATAATATGAAAGTGGACGAGCGGGCTGGCAAGCGGGCGATGTATATTTGATTTATGTGCAAATCCACAGTTTTATGCCGAGGTTGATGTCACTGTCTGCATTTGATTTCGAAAACTCTGCGTATCCTGGACATCGCCGGGGACTTCAACTAGATATAGGTAAAAACTTGTTTGATTTGCTCGTGCTAGTGGGCGATCGGCTTATGTGCTCAATAGTCATTTTATTTTAAATTCGATGTATTTTACCCAACAATTTACACTCATTAAATAGCAACATTGAAAATAAACCCAGTATCTAAAAAATATTACCTTGATTTGAAATTTGTAATTTTTTTAAATGTTATTCTTAATTTCTGGAAGTACGAGTATTTAAGTTTTTTTAATATTAGGTCCTTACGTATGAAATTGGCGTTTTGCCGTACTGACAACTTTTATCTCAAATATATTCTCTTTGGTTAGGAATACCAAATTCAAATTTGTACAGCTATTTACTCATGTATTTGTGTTTCGAAAATTATAATTCATTCGTTTTTTCCTTAATTGTTTTTTTCCTTTGCGTCACTTAGTTTACAAAATGGAAAACTTGAAATATCGCGTTATTTATGAGTACGAGTTCCACCGTGGCACCAGTGCTGCAGAAACGGCTCGAAGGATTAATGATGTGTATGACGACGGTGCCGCAAAAGAAAACATAGTGCGTTTTTGGTTCCAACGTTTTCGTTCTGGAAATTTCGACCTGCAGAACAAGCCCGTGGACGGCCGGAGACCAAAGTTGATAATGAAGAATTGAAGGCTATTGTGGAAGCGGATCCATCTCAAACCACGTCCGAGTTAGCTGCAGGCTGCGGTGTTAGTGATAAAACTGTTTTAATCCACTTGAAGCAAATTGGGAAGGTGAAAAGCTTGAAAGGTGAGTACCTCACGAATTGAGTGAAGCAAATCAACAAACGCGCCTTGACCGCTAGACCACACACTGCACAACAGACGGCTACCAAATTAGAGGAGCTTCAATTGGAATGTCTAAGACATCCACCGTACTCTCCGGACCTTGCCCCAACAAATTACCATTTTTTTCGAAATTTGAATAACTTCTTGAAAGGGAAAAATTTAACTCCGATGGGGCAGTCCAAACCGCCTTCAAAGGTTTTATTGATTCCCGTCCGAATGGTTTTTTTAGTAAAGGGATTGATGAACTACCTATGAGATGGTAAAAGTGAATAAATAGCAATCGTACATACTTTGATTAAATAAATATATTATATTAAAAAAAAATCGTCTTTATGTTCCTCCCATACAAAACGCCAATTTCATACGTAAGGACCTAATATTACGTTATTTAGGTGTTTCGGCTTTTAAGATAATTTTCAAAAGATAGTTTTTAGATTTTCACGGCCAAAAGTATTTTCGTTATTTGTTTTTGGGGTGTTATGCCGTGTTGCGCCACCTCCTTTTTTATCCAACGTTTCGGACAGCGTTGCAGTGTCCATCATCAGGTAGATGATCACATCTACCGAATCTACCGGATCTGCCCTGATGATGGACTCTGCAACGCTGTTCGAAACGTTGGCTAAAGAAGGAGGTAGCGCAACACGGCATAACACTCCAAAAATAAATATCGAAAACAATTTTCAAAAGTTTGTTAGATCACTTTGAGACTACTTAACTAACTAACTAACTAACCATCACGCCGTTTCCCCGCAGGGGTAGGCAGAGGTTTTGGCACACACTCTTTGCCTCACTCACATTCATACATCGTATCATACAAATTCTTCTATTATTCTGACTTTTGACAAGGCCCGACTAAAGTTTCCGATTCACCTGATCGTGCCATTTCTTCCTCGGGCTTCCCCGACTTCTCCTATCATTCACATTTGCGTCATATATTCTTCTTACACTACTTTCTTCTTCCATTACGCCTCCCGACTTACCTAAGTGATTCTAAATTTCAATTTTGAATGCCAACGTGATTTATTACTAACTAGCTGGTCCCGGCATGCGTTGCTATGCCATTTAATTAAGAAATTGTTTCTCCCTGAGTGTCCTTTCCCATTCGTCCCGTTCCCCTTCCGCCTCCCCTTCTTCTCATGCGTCCTCTTCCTCTCCCGCGTTCCATATATTCAATCCCAGTACATTCAGTTTTTAAACAGCCCGCGTGCCACCTTTTACAATTTTTATTCAAATTTCCATTTCTCATGTATATTAAATTTGGTACCTAACATAGGTACCTATTTAAAATATCTAAAATTCTTGATTCGATTCAAACTATTAGGGGAGTACCTACTTTAAATAAATTTTTCAACTTTTCAAAAATAGAATCCTGATTGAACAATCATTCATTGTTTTGCAAATGTCATTCTCTAACACGCGAACTGTCAAACGTGCGATGTTTTCTGTTATTATCTAATTTTCTGCGCAATTTTCTTAATTTTTCTCTCCGTAAGAACCATCTTCGAACTTCAAGGAATATTCTAAAAAAAAAATTAGCGAAATCGGTTCAGCCGCTCTCGAGATTTGCGCCTACCAACAAATTAAGCGATTCATTTTAATATTATAGATTATTGAGAAAATAATTGTGACGATCGATTCTCTAATTTTTGGGTATGTTTGAAATTTGTTTTCCCCACATTAATGTGTTTTCAGTTGTTTACTATATATAATAAAAATGACGTATTTGCCATTGTCTAATTTAAATTTATTATTTTGTTTTGGTTTTATAATATACTGAGAAGCGCGGAGTAAGTCATTTTCCCTACTTTATTAATTAGTTTTATATTAGGATCATCCGTTCGTTTATTGAACTCCAAGTAAATTAACTCTAAGACACTTTCTTTCTCTAGTATAAGACTCTAGTAAATTTAATCTTTCTGTGTGTAATGGTTTAGGCTTAGGCCTCTTGTTATTAAGTGGCGTGTGATTATTCCCTGAGAGATGTTCTGCGAATTATGACGAAGTGTTTTTAATTTGTAATTCCCTGCCAAAACGACACAAAAGTTAAACATGTATTAATTAATGGTTCTGCGACTTTTCATCCCACAATAAAATATCCTCGATAAAATTTCCTCTGCCAAAATATCCTACGGACAAAACATCCCCCAACTAAATATCTACTTATACCTAACCTTACTTAACCCGACATAATAATACAGACATACTGTAAAGATAATAAATTTTTGTTATCGGTATTATTTTTGTCCGATTTTACTATTTTTGAATCATAATTTATTGTCTATACAGGATGTCTGTATTATTTTTATCCCTTCTTTGTTTGGTTTGGTTATGTTAGGTTAAGTTTTAATAGGTATTTTGTTGGGGGGTGTTTTGTCCGTAGGATATTTTGTCGGAGGTTATTTTGTCTGGGATGAAAACGCACCTATTTACTATATTAATTCCCTTTAACAATGTATTTCTGAAAATTTAATTAATTTCAATTGAGAAATAGGCTAATGTTGAAAGGTTACATCCACACGTGCCACCTTATATTATGTAGAAGTTGTAAGGTCGTATCGGTTAGACTTTATACCTTTGTTTGGTTTGTAATACAATTTATTATTGATGGATTCCTGCGATTTAATTATTTGTTAATGGAACTTCGAACAAGTTTGGGTTTCTAACTGTTTAATTATTGTAAACTTCCGTATAAAACCGCTGAAACGTTGCCTTCGGCGACAGTGGTATCTGAATAACAAATTGTTTTGTACGCAGCGAATTAATTACCACTAGCAGTTAAAAACCCTGTTGGGCCCTGCGGGCGGCTTTTAGTTCGGCTTCGCCGGGTTTGAGTGTTTGTGACCATTTTATAAATCGTATAGGAACTTGTTCCTAAAATAGCCAGTTCCTCGGAACCACTGTTATCCTATCCAGTGATAGCTAGTCACCGTCGGTGACTCACCGACAAAGTAACAATGACAAAGTAACCGTGACAAAGTAACCGTGCCAAAACCGAGACACGCAATGACGTTTTATGTAATTTAAAACGACTTCGTCAAGTATTGCCATCAATCTTCCCACATCCGGAAGGATAATTAAAGTATATAAATTCGTAGCACTTATACCTAGGAGGGGAACATCCACATGCGAGCTGCTGACGGAAGTAGTGACGTCTTGTATCGAATTCTTGAATTTAAAACCGAATTTTAACCACAGCTTTGTGTGAAATTCTATGTACACAGATGTTATTTGAGGCGCGGCCGTTAAGCGTAGCGTCCGACATGCACTCGTAGCTGGGTTCTGAAATTCAACCACGCAAACGCTAACGTAATAATACTGATCGATGTTCATATTCAGATATATAAAAACACAGGTTTTAATATCTTAATACGAGAAATAAAGGTTTTAACAGAGTTCCATTATAAATTAACACTTTGATTGGTAATTATAATAATTTATAAGTAGTTTTGTGAACACTTAAGTAGATCTTGGGTCAAAAAAAAATTGTTTCTAATTATCATAAACAAAACATAAATAGAACACATATATTTATTTAAAGAAATGTCACATCTTAAATAAAATTGTTTTTTTCCAACAAGCTAATTTTTAACCCCTCAAGCCTCAGAGGAACATCACTAGCCGACATCACATTATTCCATTGAAGCTTCTGAAGGACAGGTCTGACCGGGGCCTGCGTACATTGTAAAGAAATTTTACATTTTTCCCATGATGCAAAGACATGTGATCTGTTTGTCGCTGGAAAGTGAAATAAAAATTATTCTTCTTTCTTTGTCTCAAATATTTATTCTTGATTTTATGTGTAAAATACAAAAAAAAATTGTCAAAGTTTATAATAGAATTTTGATGGATTTTTTAAATGACAGCTAAGAGAAAAAAATATTTATATTTTTTAATTTTAAACATGATGAAAAGTAAAGTTACAGTTTTCTTGCTGATTCCCTATACAAAAGTAAAGTATTTTCTAAACATCGAATTTTTTCAAAATTATTAACGTTTTGAGTCGAAATGTTTCATTAAGTTTTCTTTGTCGACATTTTCATGTCTGATATTCAAATTTTATTATTTAGAAATATGAATGTTAGTTGAAAAACAAGCATCGCAATGATTTTTTTATTTAGTTTCTAAAATAGTGCATATTTCTTTTCGCAACAACTTCAAAAAAAAAGAAGTGTACACCGCATTTAAAATATCAGGAATCATTCCGTTATTCCATGAAATTTCACCATGTCATTGAGACTTGCAGGCTAAAATATTTTAAATCCAGAATGGTTTAATAAACACTATTTTCGTCAAAGGTTTTTTTTGTTATTGTTCAAATCGAAATAAGATCGTTTATACGTTTATACTAAAGGTAAGTCGCGCAATTAGAATTTGAATATTCGAAAACTTTGTCCAGTTGTTCGAAAACTTACTAATGTTATTCGAAAACTTTGTCAAGTTATTCGAAAACTTTGTCCAATTATCCGAAAACTTGGTCCAATTATTCAAAAACTTTACCCAGTTATTCGAAAACTTTGTCCAGTTATTCTAAAACTTTGTCCATTTGTTATTCGAAAGCTTTCCAGCCTTTTTGGGATGGCGGAATAATAGTCAATGGTTTGTAATGAACATAATTTAATATCGCGGATTGCAGGTTATGACGAAGAGAGACTGGATGTTATTCATATCAACGTAACTCTACCACGAATCGCGTCTTATGGTTATATCTTATATTTTGTCTTCATGTATAGCATTACAATGAATCATGCAGTATTCAAATAGAGAAAGAATTTTGTGGCTTGTAGAACTAGATAAGAATTTTGATACTTGATGTGAGTACCTAAAACCTGGACAACTTGGACAACAAATTCAATTTAAGCTTAAAAAACTGAAGAAACTCTGAAGCAGATACCGGTCAGTGGCTGAGTTGGCATCGCGTTTGGGTCCCACCCAGGTACCCCGTGTTCGATTCCTCGGCTAAGTCCTCCATTACGACACAAGCGACATTTCCCGCTTACTGAGGTGGTAGATTTTCAAATGTCGGATTATTCGTAACCCTGAATGTTTGTCATACTTAAAAAAAAAAAATTTCATGAATTTAAAATACATACCAATACAGTAACTACATAAGCTTTGTAGTTTAAATTTTAGATTAATTTTACGTATAATATACTATAAATAATATTAAAAAATAAAAAATATGAAGAAAAGATACAAAATTAGCTAGGATAAACAACAAGAAAGATATGACAATAAACAAGGATGTCTATATATACTTATGTACTCTAAGCACAAACCCAAGGGAGGAATTTTCAAAAAATGCCTTTCATATAACCGTTGTATAAAAGTAAAATGTGAATGAATGCAAATACGAATTAGAAAGGAAAGGGAGAGAAAAAGAAACGAAACAAAACTCAGTAGATAATTACATATTTTACTTTTTAAATATTTTTGATCTGGCTGATTTTAATTTTTGATGATTTTGAACATTTTTTTTTTTTTTTTATTTTTATTTTATTTTATATATTTAATAATATTATTATTCAATGTATAAAAACAGTTTATTATAAACAAGTTCTGCTTCTGCTTCGTAATTATTATTACGAGGTACAGCTGTTTCGCCCTCTGAAGGCATTATCAAACTGTGGTTGTTACCACCTACAGACGATGTATTTATATCATTTCTAGACAGGTACTTATGATGACAAAATGAATAGCTTTTAATTATTATTACTTGTGCCCCTAAATTTCTAAGTAAAATGACTGAAATATTAATGGTTAAGTTTCCCAATTACTGGATTGTTTAAATTTGACTGAGGGTCGTTAATTATTCCATAAAATAAACCCTTGATGATTCATCAGGATTTACCTTATAATACAATTGATATTTGAAATGGTCATCATTCTCTTGGATAACCCACTATGAATCATGTATTTACTTAATAGCACAGTTAGGTATTTGGAATGGATTTAAATATATCTAAAAGTGGCGAGCGAATTATATTTGTTTGTTCATTAATTAAAATAGCTTTCTGATTATTAGAGTTTTTATTAATTTCTAACTGCTCTAACAGATTGAGTTTGTGTCCTTTATTTTGTAAGCGCAACGGAAATGGTTTATTTTTATCACTAAGTGAGTGATTGTTTTCTAAGAGATGTTTAGCAAATTGTGATTCTATTTTATTATTATTTTTAAACGATCGCATGTGTTCTTTGAATCTAGTGTTAACCTTTCAAAGGCCAGGAACGCGCCCGCGCGCGAGATTGGAATTTCAAAAAAGAATATTAATTCAAATAATTTGGATGCGATTTTAAATTTTATTCCATTAATTTATAACATAAAATAAAGCTTAAAATAGCTTCCTCCATTCTTGTTCTTAAGGTAATTTAAAAAAGGTAAGGTAAAAAACCCTGGCCCTTGACAGGTTAAAGGACCGGCCAGTTTGTCCAATATAAACGGCGTTGCATTCATCACACTGGAGTTTATAAATGCCACTATTTTTTAGTTTGGGTATTTTATTTTTTGAGTTTTTAAGAGACGATCCTAAAGTATTATTTGTGCGGAAGGCAACATCTAAGCCACAATTTTTGAGAACTTTAGCTATTTTATTAGATGTCGGTCCGACAAATTCCAAACATCCAAATTTATTATTTGTTTTATTGTTAGTCAATTTTTTTTTAATTAATTTATGTATTTAATATTATTTAATATATAAAATAAATTAAAAAAAAAAAAAAAAAACAAAACAAAACAAAAAAAACAAAAAAAAGATTTTGAACATGTCTGGAAGAGAGTTGTTTAGTGTGCAGGCAATTCAACTAAAAGGTTTAATTCCGTAATTTGTAATTTGTAGTGTGTTATAGATATCTTCATTGTAGAGTTGTTTGATGTTTTTTATGTATTAATTCTTAACTAATTTATCGGACGATGTTTGTGATTACACTTGTGGGAAGGATTGTGATTAAAACTATACCGGAAACTGAATTAATGTCCCTGACGTGAGTGTCCTTTGGAAGATCATTTTTGAGAGCTTGGTTTTTGTAGGTCAGCTCTTTGAGAAGTTTTTTTCTACGAGGCGCCTAGACAAACTCGAAATGCTGTGAAGTTGTTTCTTTCCTTATTTTACTGGATTGTAACGAACCAGACTCTGCAACGAAACACCACTGTAAATGCATTTTATATTCTTGTTCGAGAATCTTTGTGAATGTCTCGATTGTAGTAGGTAAAATTTCCTCGCGGAATCTGCTTGATTTCTTTAGAGCAGCAGCAACTGGGTACTTACATTACTGTACTATAAAAATATGAAAGAATTTTATTCATTTTGTTATCCAACCACAATAGCAAGAATAAGAATATTGCTAACTGACTGAATTCTTGATTCAAAAGATAAGAATTTTTGTGTGAATGCATGATGAGTCTAAAGTTCCCGGTATAAGTGGGACTCCGGACCACGATTCTCCCGATTGGAGGAGTTTAAGTAAGCAAGACAAGCGCTTCACTGTCATCGAACTACCGAACGAATAAAGTGGACTAAACAGGATAGGTTTGTGTATATATTATATTTTGAACAGCTCGCGTGCCACCTAATGTAATTATACAAATGTCATACGCCAGAGCTCTTATTGTAGGAGAAACAATCGCGGTATAGGAAATAATTTCATTACGCTAGAGCTCATCATTATATACAGGGTGTCCGGGGGTAAAGTGAATGAACTTCGGGAGGTGATTCTACATGATGGTAGGAGTAAAAAAGATTTACAACTTTGTCTGAAATTCCAACTTTTTTTTTCCCATACAAAAAGACGTACCTACTAAAAATCCTTGGTGTGAGGTACGATCTTACTTGCTGAGAGCCTGACTCGATTGTGATTGGCCCGGAACGTAACAGCGTAAAATAATAAATCTGGCCGCACACGCCAGACTAATTTTATCTTTTTACCCCAAAACTACTCCTAAAAGTTATAATTTCGTAAAAAGTTATTTATCTTTTTTACTTGCACTATCATGTAGAATCACCTCCCGAAGTTAATGCACTTTACCCCCGGACATCCTGTATAGAAATGCATGCGCATGAAAAATCAACAAAGTTTCATCGCAATCGGATGAATGGTTAGGTACCATGTAAGGGAAAAACTAAGAAACATTCAATCGTGACCTCTTCGGGGGGGGGTCTTCAAAATGTCACGCTTGGTACAAATGAGCGGCGGTTTGCTTAGGATTTTGGTCACCGGGGGGGGGACTTAAAAATTGCAAAAAATTGGTCACGTAGTATGGGTACGTTCCCTTAAGATAAAATAACAGAAAATAATATATTGAAATAACAATATTGTTACTCTAATGTTTCTTACAAATAAATGGGTGACTACTAAACTGAAAAAGCTCATCCTACTAGTGTTATAAAGGTGAAAGTTTGTATGGATGAATGTGTTTTTGTTACTCTTTTACGCAAAAACTAATTAATGGATTTTAATGAAACTTTATAATAATATAGCTCACACACCAGAATAACATATAGGCTTTTTTATTTATTTATTATTTATTAAATTGAATATAATTACATCTAATACAATATAAGATATGGGTAGTCCCACAACGCTGTGACAGATCAGCTTGTCTGTAGGTTCTACCATTTATATTGTTACATAATACACATTAGCTTTTAAATTAAAAAGGACAAAAATGAAAAAAAAAATTGTGCAATTATTCTGAATTGTCTTAGACTAATAGACGCCACCACATGAAGGGATTTAGTTAAGAAGATATTTTAGTAGTAGAAATACGAATTTCCAATTCAGTTAATCTGCGTGTGAATTATTTTCATTTCACTTTAATAATGGGACACAAGAAGTACGAAACAATATAAGAATTGTAATTGAAAACGATTAGAGTCGTGGGTTTCTTCAAAGAATTCAATTCAAGACATCAATTGCGCAAATTGCTTGTCGCTGAGACAAATATAGTAATCAGTGATTACAAGTAAAATTCTCAAACGTTCAAAGGAGCTATAAAATTGTCTGAAATACTGACAAAACAGAATGAAAGCATTCCTACAGCTGGTAATTCTTTCAGGCGTTTGATTTTCTGCGGATTCCTGAAATATCATCTTCTCCTTTTCCCATTCGTGTTCCGCTTCCTGTTAATTGTGAGAAGGCTTTCAGACCAAATCGGAATGTATCTTTTCAATAGGGCGCGCATTTGTGTGCAAAGGGTGGCAGTACTTTTTACGATGTTTAAGGCAACCTACCTTAACACGCAGAACTGTGAAATGACTAGATTTTTAAATATAATATTTAAGTTTTCTCATATTCAGGCTAGTTTTGTAAAATTGTTCTGATTTATCATGGCACCATTGTAATATGTAGGGTATTTTAGCCTCGTCATGTTCAACGAATGTGTCAAACAATGAAAATCCTTGTAAACTTTAAAAACCCCTGATGAATTATCTGGAAGAATCGGCTTCTGGGAAACATTCCCACCTGGAAGTATGCGTAAGTATGTGTTTTTCTCATAACAACAACAACATAATTTTCTCAAATCAACAACTTATAAAGAATCATCAATTTGAAACAGCAAGAGCCAAATTAGTCCGGTGCTTTGAATGTTATACCATAAAAATACCATAAATGGGCATCAAATTATGGTCTGTTGACAAGTCGAAACCGAATAGGCTAATTTGTCAATTCTTCAATCATTTTTTTACGGGTACCCGCCTCAGAATAACTTCCGGGGATAACCAACACCTTTGCCATAGGTCACTCCAAGTGGTTCGCTACGTTTGGTGACGTAAAAGGGGTGCCAGGGTTCTTCGATTAAGGTGTGTCCAGGTCTTGACGGCGGACGCACCTGCCCACGAGCTGTGTGGCAGGCTGGATGGGAAGAGCTGGTTTTGAGATACCCTTTGACCTCTCCAGCAGGTCTCTCTCAACCCAAAATCATTCACAGCAGAGGGAGGAATGGACTCATGGGGCGTCATACCCTCATACCTTCTTCTTTTTCAGAACTTCTTCTCCTTCCTTTCCCTAAAAGACCCTCCACATAGCATCCAAAGATGACATAGGCAGGAAAATAATTTCCCTCAGAGCCTTCAGTATGGGGATAATGTATAAAAAAAAACTACGAATTAATTTTTTTTTCAGTTTTTCGTAGTCCCGAGATGTTTGTTTTCAAAAAAATGCTTGCTTCTATTGTTCCATCTACATTCGTTTACATTTATGTTCGCAATTAGTACATTTAAATAAGAATCGCGTATAGAGCTTTCATAACTTTTTGCAAGTAGCAAATACCTACTTTCCGCCCTCTGCTAACGCTTCCTGTGAAGTTAATATTTATGTGAACCGGATATCCGGGATCGCGACCTTTTTCCAGTCACTGGAGGCTTTAGCCATAGCGGGCAGATTGACCCCCTGGAGCCTTGGCCCCGCTGTGATTAACACCATAGAGCCCTAAACAGCCTTAAAGCGGTCAGAGATATCTCGTAATATAATCTACTTATATATACCAAAACAAAGCCTTCGAAGATTAAATTATCATGAATGCTTTAACGCATTGTTATGAGGTATGAGGTGTCTGTATGTGTTAGTATGTAAAAGACAAACAAGGCATTTGGCCTGGGGTTAGTGGACTCTGGATTTGTGGAATTTTGTAATTCAGAAGGGAATTATAGAATGGGAAAGAGAGATAACTAAGAAGTATCTGGCTTTTAATTGTACCTAAATTTATCTAAACCCATGTTTAGCAAAGTTTAGATTAATTTTTTTTTTGTTATACCACGCCACAGTGTGACTAAAACCTCCCCTGTTTTCCTATGTTGTGAGGCTGAAGAAAGTGGGGAGATATGTAAAGAATTACTGAGAATTATATATTTGTGTGAACCGGCGACTTTGGAAATCGGATATAAACTTCGAAAATTTGGCGCTTTTGGTACAAATGAACAGTACAGCGACATCTACTTTTAATTATTTGACACGTTTTTTCAACCCGTTGATTATTTTCTCTACCTTGAGAAAACCTCTTATTTTCAGAATTTTCACAAATGGTTTAAATCCTTGTTATTAAAATGATTTCACTTTCCTTGGACAGATGACGCTTTCCATTTCCAAACGTCTAATTTCAACTTTATTTATTTTTTGGTTTTGATATAAAAACGTACTAAAAACTCAATACAACAGGCTTTTAATAGATTTTTTGTTTTAGAGCTTTTAATGATAGTTATTTAATTTTTTGTGTAATGCAATTGATGTACTTCCCAACGGAGCATTATTAAGTCAAATTTTTAATTAAATATCTTCATGTTCATGTATTTTCCAAACGTCTAATTTTAAGTTTATTTTTTTTTTTGATATAAAAACGTACTAAGAAACTCAACATGCTCACATTAATTGCATTTTTTGTTTTACAGCGTTAATCGATAGTTATTTAATTTTTTGTGTAATGCAAATGATATACTCACCCAACAAAGCTTTATTAAATCAATTTTCAGTTAAAAACCTTCAGGTTCATGTATTTTTAAACCCACAGACGTTCTTCTCTACCATGGGAAAAGCTCTCAATTTCAGAATTTCTACAAATGGTTTGAGTCCTGGCTATCGTATTGATTTCACTTCACTTGCACAGATGTCTCTTTCCATTTCCAAACTCTATATTATTACTTCTATAATTTAAATGGTCTTAAAAAACCATGAATTTAAAACGTAACTTAGCGTTCGTTACGATTTAGGTTTTACTTTTTCTAGTGGTATTTTTTTTTTGTTTTCGTGACAATACGATATACCCACTCAACGGGACATTTTTAAAATCAAATTTAATTAAATTCCTTCAGGTTCTAAAAAACCCATTACCAAAGCAATTAGCGAATCCAGTCCGCCTTTTCTTTTGATTAATAAACACCAAAATCTGTTAAAACGTTCGCTTCTTTGGGGGAAGCTTTTGTCGTTTTTAAAAAAATAGTAAATTAATTTATTTTATTATTTATTCTGAAATCTTTGCATTGCACTGAGAGAACTTTCTTTGTTCTTTTGTCAAGGCGAAATTGGAACCAATTATGAAACAATACTTTTATCGCATTTTATTTCCATTTCCACGTAGAATCCGTTCATTTTTCACCGGTTTTCGATATAAATAATTATTAATTTGATTGTGTAAATAATTATTCACGTCGGTGAATATTTATGAGGTGCTTTAGGTTATACACTCTACTTTTTTTCGCCTATCGGAGGTTACCCAACATTAGGAAAAATTGTTACATTTTTTTTTTATTTATTGATTAACACCCTATTTAATATTTTTAATATTTTTTGTTCAAAGATAAATGGAAGATGCCCACTGAATAATTAATAACTTGGTACAATTGTTTCTCTCCATTAGCATTCCGGGCAAAGAGGAATGCATATGGTAGGTAATTCCAGAATTTCTGCACTGAAATAAATCCTGACTTCTAGTATTACGTCGTGGTATTCGGAAGCTTATCAATTCAAGCAATACCGGACTATCAACTAAATCATTTTGAATTTTATATAGAAATACCAATTCAGTGAAAATTCTTCTATTTGACAATTTGAGCATATTAATATTATTGACAGAGAGTTGTAGTTCAACATTATTGCTGGAATACCCATTTTAAAATTTAGAAAACATAAGAATTTGTTTTGTATTCTTTCAACAGCAGACGGGAGAATCGTACTCAAGTCGACTTCTTACATAAGCAAAATATATCAGTTTAATACACTTTACATTGTTAAAATTTCTGGTTGTTATAAAAATATATTATTTGAACGATGTTTACAAATGATTGCAAATAGACTAGATGACTTCCGAGTAGGGACCTGAAAATTTCGTGATGTATGTGGAGAAATTTGCGTTATTTTCTGTGAAAGTTGGGAAAAGTTACGTAATTTTTCGTAAAAAACGAATGAAGATATTTCGCGACAAAGGTGATTATGTGATTTTAGACTTACACCCAGACACAACCTAAATTAGTTCGTTGCATTCGATAAAATCATGGGTTTGTCTTCGCTGCGGATGCTTTTGCCCACACACAATACGGAGAGACTGGTTAAAGGCGATCTTTTGACCTCTCTCATTGACTTGCACCGCAGTGGGAGGGAAGGATTAACACGTCCGTCACTCCTGAATGCATTGATTCCAGATTCCTACCCACTTCTCACACATTTCCTTCCCAGACCTCCATACAGTATCCCGAAAGATGAAACAAGCCCTGAAGATTTTTTTTAACTCCTCCTGGAACTAATGTTAAAAAAGTTGGTTATTTAAATATTAGTTGCGATTTTGTCATAAATAATCACCTTTATTAAAAAAAAAAAATTTTTGTCGGGAGGAAAGATGAAATGATTGCTACGTGTATCATAAAATGAAATTTTAAAGTTTATTCATTTTTATCGACTCCTATTGTTGAAGCGCAGACATTCGAAAAACTTCCACGAATCCAAACAAAAACACTTTGTGATTTCCATTGTGTAGTTTTCTGGAGAATACAGACGGAAAGTAAAAAATACAATTTTGAACGTCTCTAGAGGAAGCTTTTTAATATGAAATAAACATTTTATTTTACGCGTACATTCAATAAATAATTAATTAGTTATGAGACAATACTCGTATATTTTCAAATGTTATACAAAGAAAAAAAACGACAAAAAGTTAGGTGTTACGTTATTTTACAAAAGAGTCCCAACTGGTCCCATCCGTCTAGATTCAGTAATACTAGATATATATTCCCAATTGGGGAGGATGTAAGGTAAAAGGGAAGGTAAAGGGAACGGAAGGAGATGGGTAAGTGGAAGTTTCAGAAGTACCTGGCTATTCAGGTTTAGCGAACAGACACGGCTAAAGCGATTTCGAGCAACTTTTTAATTTTGAATGTTGGTCTTTCACCAGGGCGACATTCAAAGCAATCAATTTAAATTGTGAAATAACATAAAATAACAAATAGAATTTACTGGTCCCACCGGGATTCGAGCCCACGATCTCTGGTCCAGAGCCATGGATTACAGCCAATCAACCACAGAGGCCGTCAGGCCTCTAGACCAGCAGTTCCCAACTGGTGTTCCGTGGACCACAGGTGTTCCGCGAGATCTAAAATGAACCATTTATTCATTTACTATAAAATGGAATCGAAAGGTATCCAAAAGCTGATTCGCAATCCTTTTGGTGTTAATGATAGAGAGGTAGCTGAAGAAGTCCAAGAAGAGCACATTGAATTGCAAAATGATAGTAATTGCAAGGACGCGTTTAATTACGCGATTAATGGTTTATCATTATTGTAGCTTGTGGACCCTGTGAGTACAAATAAATTTCATAGTGGTCCCTACTTACAAAAGGTCGAGAACCAATGCTTTAGACCAGAATTTCCCAACCAGTGGTCCGTGGACCACTAGTGGTACGCAAGAGGCTAGAAGATGGTCCGCGAAGGTCCGCCGGTCTATAAGCGAGCCAGCGCGTGGGCGGTCCCTGGTCGAGAAGTCTGAATATAAAAATTCGTGACAAGATTCAGTAACTCATTATTGTACCTTGTGTTCAGTGGCCATTCTGGTATTCCGTTTCGCCCTACCCATCCTACCCCGTTCCACCCCATATCCCATTCCGCCCCCTCCGTTGTGGTAAATATTCTGCTAGAACCCGTCCAACCCTATCCCATTACGCCCCTCCCGTTGTGCTTATCGCCCCGGGTGCCACCCATGCTAGCCTACGCCACTGTTTGTGGTCCGTGTCGAAAAAATAAACGTACAAGTGGTCCCGGGTCAGAAAAAGGTTGGGAACCACTGCTCTAGACAAATGAGTATAAATTTAGTAAATACCTTTTTAACGTGGTAAGAATTGAATAAAATATATTTTTATTATTCGAAAAATTATCGTGTTCAATAGTAAGCGTTTATGATAATCTTCGTCATCTCCTTCCCCTCTCCACTCCATTCCGCATCACGGCGTACCCGAACTGACGATGCCATAGTCCCTCTAACCAAATACATTCGTTGGGACTCTTTTGTTACAGGTTGTCCGTATTATTTTTCCCATTTTTTGGTTAGTTTAGGTTGTGTTGCGTTCACATGAAAGGAATAGAATTGAAAAATTGTGTGTATATAATTTGTAAGGCGGGTGTGGGTACCGCCGCCCCGGTAACCATTTATTGGATAACCAACACCCCTAGGTCAGCCCCGGCTTTTTTTTTAAGAATAACTAACATTACGAATAACCCGACAATATTTGAAAATCTCCTACTCCCACCGCAGTAAGCCGAAAATGTTGCTTGAGTCGTGATGGAAGACTTAGCCGCTCACTCAAAGGTAATTTGCTATGATTGGTGACTTAGCTCAGGGTGGTTTGTCTGGGTCTTGATTGCGAATGCATTTGCCCACCTGCTGCAAATCGGGGGAGACTGTTTGAGGAAGCCCGCACCTAGATCTCTCCACTCGGATTCCTTCTACCCTTCACCTTGCGCCGCAGTGAGAGGGATCTATTCATATTTTCCCCTTGACACATTAACCCCCAAATTCTGCCCACCCCTCACACCAGTTTCTATCCCAGAACTTCCTTTCCATAAAAAAAACCCTTCACACAGCATCTGCAAAGATGACTTAGGACTAGAGGAAATTTTTGACCTCTCTGTAACAAAAATTTAAGCGAAATAAAATTCCCTGGATAATTCCTTTATTAAAAATATTATGGAAATAAATAAAAGGGAATATTTTAAAAAGTGTACAAGTCTGGTGCATAAATTGTCCTCAAAATAAATATTTACCTGGAACAAAAGATATTTAAATATAAGTAGGTGTGCTATCTGCTGTTTTTACTATGTGGGTCTGCGCTTCCGGCTGTCGCCGATATTGTTTACCAATTAACAAATAAACTAAAAGAACAAATAATTAACGAATAAACCAAACAAACGTTAAACTAAATGAACAAATTCTTTCCTTATTCAAAATATATTAATAACCAATATTAATGCACATTTTTAAAAAATCAACGAGATGAACAAATTCTTTTTGTATGAAAACTACGCTAATTAGCGCGTAGTCCGGCGACAGTTGCGCGGACACCATAGCATATCTTTCTGTATTTGAATATCTTTGCCTGGAACACATAGCGTTTGAGTGTTTCCTGAAAAATAAATCGGTAAAAGCTCCAATGAATAACCAATAGATAATAGAAATTGTGTAACATTAAACACGAACGTGTATTTACTTATCGTGGGATCAGCATGGGTAATTACTTTAAAAGACAAACAGATATTGAAAAACGATTCCTTTTTGGATTTGTACTCATCTGAAAAATTTATTTATTTATTTATTTATTTAAATACATGTTACATAATTAGACATTTACATAGAATTGGATACATTGAATCACCATACTAGGCGGCTGCCTGTTTCATGGTGACAATGGAGGATATTTACTTTAAGTGAAGTCTATTGTTAACATATGGAACTATTAGTAATGTAATGATGTTGAAAATTGGTAAAGTTATAATAAAAAACTAGTAAAGAGAAAAAGAATTGGGTAAGGATAAGTTTGTGAGAAGATACATATCCTTATTTTAAAATTTATATGTGTGAGTGCATACGCATACGTATATACAGGTGCACACATCCATACACACATAGGCATATACACACACACACTTACACATATATATGCGTCTAGGTACATGAATACATTAATATGTATATATACGGCCATGGACACAGTACCAACACATTTACACACAGTTGTAATTTTTTTTTTTTTTTGAAGTGTATGAAGGTGTAATTAGAATGGAGCTTGAGTATTTGCAGTAAGTATCTTTCCAAATAGTATTGAGATATATGTTAATAAAAGAGGTGTTATTTTCTAACATGGTGACAGAATATAATTATTTATTAATGTTTGAATAACTGTACTCATGCTGCTTTTGTAGGTTTATTATAATATTTTTATTAAGTTTATGTGTATGTTTCTTTCTTATCTTTTTTTTAAAATTACATTATTGTAAAACTACATTGTTGTAAAACTTTGTTGTAAAACTGCACATCTCGATACAGGAATGCCCTAGTGAGATGTGCAGCTTATTGCTATATATATTTCTTATTTTATAAATAGATAAATGAATACAATGTAAATATGTACAATAAATAATTCAGGCATATACTCTTTCTATTATTGAAAAGTTTTGATTCATTGTAACAGTTATTAAAAAAAAAACATACAAATACAAGATAATACAAAAAATGGAAACAAAAAAGATTACAAAAGGCATAGCCTGTTCGACAATATGCGTTGGTATAATTCTATTTTTTAACATATTAATGAAGTGATTTTAAATTAAAACATCATAATATTATAAAGCATTACTTTTATAAGAAAAATTATATCAAATTGAGCTATAAGCGGGGTAAAAACATAAAATATGACATTAAATATGATAATTAACCGATGAATATGGAAGTTTAACCTCTCATATCGGGGATGTTCCGAAGGTTAGAAAATTTCCGTTTTGCATTAAAATCATTTTGCATTTGCAAAAACCGTTTTTAATTTTGAATAAATTGAATGACAAATAACCCAAAAACATTAGTAATAAAACATTATTATATCTTACGTTTTGTTTTCTTTTAACTATTAATAATTAATAACTATTTTAGTATGTGAAACAGGTTATAAACATTGTCATTGTCACTCATCAGAAGGTCAGTAAGCGCCTTTTTGAAAGTGAGATATTTGTCTTTGGACTTTATTTCAAATGATAAATTATTAAAAATTTTAGGTGCAAGAAAGTTGAACTGGGACTGGGCCATTGAAGTTTTTGTTGTTGGAATAATATAATTCGATAGGTTTGAATATCTTGTGTTGTATTTTGAATTTATATTTTTTTTTTTTGTAAATTTGAATTTAAAATAAGAGGTAATATTTTTTACATATATGGATTTTACATTAAGAACTTTGAAGTCTTTAAATAGGTCTTTCGTGGGGTGTATATAATGAACTCTGTAAATAGTCCGTATTATTAATTTTTGGGCTTTTATTAATGGATCTAATACAGTTTTGGAGCATCCTCCCCAGATAATTATACCGTACGATAAGATTGACTGACACAGGGAAAAATATACTGTTCTCATTGTATTTTTTTGTAGTATATTGCGCAATGATCTAAAGATATAAGCCAGTTTCCTTATACGGCTTGTGACGTTAATTACATGTTCTTCCCATCGCAGTTTGTTATCGATTATTACGCCTAAGTATCTGATGGAGTCTACTCTTTCCAATGGATTGCATAAACAGCTGGATATATTACTACAAGAATGTATTTTTAATACATGATTACTTGAGGGTTGACTTGGATTATTTGTACTGAATGTTAGGTATTTTGTTTTGGTTATGTTTAGCGTTAGTAAATTATCATCCAGCCATTGTTTAACATTTTGCAAAATTAGTTCCGCTTTATGAAAAGTTTCTACCCATGTTTTACTTTTTAGTATCAGGGCAGTATCATCGGCAAAGGTGATTATGTTGCCATCAATTTCTAATCTACATAAATCATTAATGTATATGAGAAAAAGTATTGGACCGAGTACACTGCCCTGTGGTACACCAAAATTGATTCTGATAGGTTGAGACGATTTGTATGATGGTAACTTAACAAATTGCTTTCTGTCTGTTAGGTAAGATTTGAACCAATCAAATGCCTTATTCTTTATTCCAATTTTATGAAGCTTAGCTAGGAGGATTCGACGAGAGACTGTGTCAAATGCCTTAGCTAAGTCTAGAAATATTGCCAGACATTTATCACCTTTGTCTAGGGCTTCTGTTATGTGTGATGTTAATTCTAGAATAGCTGAATCTGTGCTGAGCCCTTCTCTGAACCCATGCTGGTTAGGCGAGAGAATATTGTATTTTGTAAGATAGTCAGTAAGTCTTTTTTTTACGATTTTTTCTATGATTTTGGAGAGTGATGATAAAATGGAGATAGGTCTATAGTTTGATATCTCAGTAGGAGTTCCAGACTTAAAAATTGGTTGGACCAAAGCAAGTTTGAGTTTGTACGGAAATATACCTTTGTCGAGACTGAGGTTAATGATATGTTCCAGTGGTAGATTTATAAAAGGTTCAATAATTTTGAGTATATTTGAGGATATTTTATCATGATTACATGAATGGGAGGGCTTTAGTTGTTTTATAGTTTGTGAAATTTCAGCAGAGTTGGTGGGGTTGAGTGTGAATGAATTGTTTGTTTCACAAGCAGAGATATTTATATTGTTGGCAAGAGCATTTTCATCGGTAGATGTTTTATTTAAAATTTGTGATGCTAAGTTTTTTCCAATATTACAAAAATATTCATTTATGTGATTGGTCACAGTGTCAGGATCGACTTTTAGTGAAGTGTCTAGTCCGTTGATGTTTAATTTATTGATTGTTGGTGTTGAATGGTCAGTGTCAGATATTTCTTTAATAATTTGCCAAATTTTTTTATTATTATTACCGGCTCTGGACAATTTATGTTTATAGTAGTTTTCTTTAGTGATTCTGATGAGATTGTTACAAATATTTCTGTATTTTTTATAAAATGTTTGGGCTTGTGTATTTGGATTGTTAATTAAGTTTTTGTGGAGTTTGTCCCGTTTTTTAATACAAAAAATTAAACCATCTGTTATCCATGGTTTTAGTTTTTTATTTTTTGAGTTGTTCAAAGGGGATTCAACGGTAACAGCCTGAATATGTTTCAATAGTATTTCAGAAAATTTATTAAATGCAACATCTACATCTGAAGAATTTACAACAGAGAGCCAATTTTCTAATTTAATTTTGGAGGTTAGTTCCTCAAAATTGATCGTAGTCTTTAATGTATTTGCACATGAGGTAATGGGAGTGGATTTTTTATTCATGAGGCCAATTACTATTGAGAAGTGATCAGTTATAGTTGATTGATAAACAATTCCTTTAGAATTTTTTTTTGTTCTTAGGAATATGTGGTCAATACATGATTTGGTCATGTCGGTTACTCTAGTTGGGACATTAATATAAGAAACAAGCCCGTATTGAGTCATTAGGTTTTTATAGTCGAGTGTTTGTGTTGACATGGGCTTAAGTAAATCTATGTTAATGTCGCCTATTACCATTAGTTCTTCATTTGTTCTACAGTTCAATAATGCCACGTCTAAAGATTTAAGGAAGGCTGAAACATTTTGTTGTTTAGGTGACCTGTATAGTGCAAGAATGGTGGTCTGGTTTATTTTAATTTTAAGGCAGTTGGCATTGTCGACGGATAATTCAGAGATGGTCGGGTAGAGATCGGATTTTACATAGACGATTACTCCATCTGACTGTGTCTTGTTATTCAATGTATTGAAAACAGTAAATCCTGTAATTTTTTTGTGAGTATAATTTGATTTGATCCAACATTCTGTTAAAATTATAATGTCAAATATATTATTCAAGTCAGCAAGCGTTACTAGTAGACTGTTGAAGTTCTTATCTATGCTGCGAATATTTGTAGAGAATAATTTTAATTGTGTATATGGCTTTAGTGTATCTATACAAGTTGATGCAACATTAGTTTCAGAGGTAATTATATTACCATGATTTTCTATTTGTACATTGATATCATTCATTTCTAAATCCATGGTTTTCTATTTGTAAAAAACAAAAACAAAAAAAAACAAAAAAAATGAATATTTAAGCAAAAGTTAATTTTAGAACGAGCAGGTCGATAGAGTATAGGTAAGTTTGATAAATAGATAAGAACATGGTAAGTGATTATGCGGGAAAGATATGAGTGCAATAAGTACGTTATAATATAATAAAAAGTTGTAATGATTTTTGGAATGTGCAAAGATGTAATTAGAACGGAGCTTGAGTAAATTTCAGTTTTGCATTTGCAGTAGATTTCTTTCCAAGTTTTATTTATTATTGAGATAAATGTTGTAAATGTTGTCAGTAAACCTAGAGTAGAGAAGCGACTGAAGATATTATTGCTGGTGAGGAATATTTGTGTTAATAAAAATGTTATTATTGGTTTATACAGTAAGAATGTCGAATAATACGATATGACATTATATTTTGTGAGAATAAGTATGTTAATACCAGAGTGAACCATTACAGAAAGTATGAATACATTGTTTTCGGTATAAACATTATGAATGGTGTTGAATTTATAAAAACATGCGAGTGAAAAAATATGTATGGAGTGATCTACCATTTTCTTAAGGAATATTAAAAAGGCTTGAGATTTGGCCAAAAAAGGTGAAATATGGTAGGAATAATTAGAAGTTAGATAGGCAATTATTATAATAATTATGCTGATACAAGAAAGTAAGAATACAGTTTTGAGCATATAAATGTTAAAAATATATTGGCTTGATTGAAGACAGAAAATTACATTTTTATACATATTGCTTTTGGTGGTGTGATTCATAAAACAACAAGAAATAACATGCGATGTAATTAATAATAATAATAAGAATAATAGTGGGAGTACAATAATTTGAGTTCGTAAAATCTTCTCGAAAATGTAGGTATGTTCCGATAAAAAACAAGCGAAGGAAATGTTTACATAATTATCAATCATAAAGCATATTATAACAATGGAGTGGATAATAGCTAGGTAAGTGCTTTTGGCGATAATACTTTGGTACCATAAGTAGGTTTGCATTGATAGGTGTGATAAGAAACAATAATTAAATACAGTAACATGTGAAAAATGCAAAAGTATGATTAAAAAATATGTAAATAAAACAGTAGTAATGGTTTTTGGGAAATACAAAAACATTATTTTGACAGAGCTCGAGCATTTGTAGTTAATGTAAATTCTGTAAATACAAGTGAGTATAATAATAGTTAACCAAAATAAAAAGATTATTACAGAAAATAGGAGCGTCCAACAGTGAGTAAATAAGGTATTAATACTCAGATTCCTACGAGAACATGCATGAAGAATAATATTTACACAGTAAACTGATATTATCTTAAAGAATACTAAAACAGCGTGATTTTTTGTGGTTAGAGGAAGAGTAAGGTTAGAATTTTTAATTGTAAGATTTGTAATTTTTGTAATATTTTTTCTGTTACTAGAGAATGAATTATTTTGATAAATCTTAGGTATTATACTTAGTGTGTGTGAATTGTAGATAGTGGTAATATTCGAATAAAAACTTTTAATGACAGTATTATTTATGGAGATATATAATTTTTTCTTAGAGAGAGTTAAAGAAATGTGAGTTACATTCAAAGGAGATAACGTATAATAAAAAAAGTGAATACTGATATAAACAATTTTCATACTGATTTTGTTGCTGCATGAAAGAACTACTAAAAAGAGTAAGAATGAATTATTATGAATTAATACATTATTTTTAAAGACAAAGAAAAAACGCATAATATGAAAACTTGCGGTGAAAATGATATTAGCCGGATTATTTTCGTTTATCGGTGAAGTAAATGTTGAGGTACTTTTTATCATCTGTCACAGTTGTTGACGTTTTTCTCGATCGAGATCCATGATGTTTTTAATCGTAATAATTTTGGATGTATCCGTTTGTCTTAGCAGAATGCGCCCCGAGGATGTCCAAGAGTATTTATAGTTATAATCTCTGGCAAATTTTTTAGTTTGAGAGAGTAGGAATTTTCCTTTTTGCGTTAAATGATCCGACACGTAAATCCGTTTTGCTTCTTGCGATAGCCCTAAATCTGCTGTATTGAGTTTGCTTGAACTGGAGGTAGAGGATTTTTTATATTCTTTGATTTTGAGTAGGAAGTCATCTCGAGATTTAATACTATTGAACGACACTATTATAGATCTGGGATTTTTTTCAGACAATTTTGGTCCTAGTCTGTACATTTTATTAATTTCAGATTGTAAAGGTATCGTGTTCTCTCCGTAATTAATGATTTTTGATATTTTTTTAAGAGTTTCCATAATATTTTCATTGGTTGCTTCAGGGATGCCTCTGATGTCGATATTGCACATCTGTGTAATGTACTCCAGCCGGTCAATTTTGTCGTCCTGAAGAGAAGTAGTTTTTTCTAATACAGCGTTTTGTTTTTTTAATTCTAATATATCAGTATTGATAATTTCTTGTGAGGATTCAATTTCAGTTATGCGTTTTTTTAGCTGGTCTTGCTGATCCGCTAAAAAATTAATTGAATCAAGGATTTCTTTATTTTGTGCGATAATTGATTCATATTTTTGTTCAACAAAATCCATTATGGATTTTTTGAAATTATTTAGTTCCATAATGAAATAATTCGACGTAAGTAAACCGCTTGCGCCATCTTTGTTTGAGGAAGGAAATTTCTCCTCGTCTGTTGACTGCTCGACTGCCGATTTAGAAGGTTGGGTTAGCTGCTTGGTAGATTTGCCGCTAGATGGCTCTTGATCTATTTTCATATCACATATCGTATTTTTGCTCTTTTTTTTCGTAAAATTTTTTGAACATTTTTTACATTTCCATTGAGAATTACGAGCACCACGTAGATTTTCCCCAATCTCTGCACAAACAAGATGGTAGCCGTTTTCACAGACTACACACGCTATGAATTCGGCTGGACTGTCAATATTTTTGTCACAAACGATGCATAATGTATTCATGTTGAAATTAATTTATAAAGTGATTTCGCTGTGAATAAAATTGATTGTATGATATTTTCAACACAGATATGGCACTTTTGTATTTTTTAACAGCTGGCTTGTTTTAGTACAGAATGACAGTTTTATTTTTATTATTTATTTTTGACAGTTAACATGCAATTTCTTTGGGAAGACAAAAAACATGAAAAAATAACACTTCGCAAGATATAAATGCACTGATTAGAAGCGCGATCTTTGAATTGGAATAGTTTAGGTCTTTAAGTTTAGTACACTACAGTTTTATGTTGGTTTTTAATAAATTATAGCAGACGTAAGAATATGTCAACACTAGACTTTTGTAGTAGGTAGGTAGCATCATCCAGTATTTGAATCCGCAGCCGTGGAGAAAGCCAAGCTTTGTCCAGTCCATTTAATAATAACAACGTTTTATTCCAGGATCTGGGGAGGGTAGTGGAATCCCACACGTCCCGTATAGTTAATATGAGAATACACTAAATTTTACGAAAATATATTGGTAGAATAGAAATAAATGAAAAGCAGAAAAATAATAAACACTGCAATAATAAATAATCAATACTATAGGGCGTGGTCTTGAGTGAGCTCGGGCCCAGTGCTCATTCAGGAATGGTGCTTGGTGCTGTAAGGCTGCGTTCACCACTGTTATTGGAGGCCATTAGCCGCATTCTGGAACCAGTGACCCGGCGCACAGTGGTTGCAAATGCTCATTATAGTCTCATAACTCTGTAAGATCTTTGTTTCTTATCATAAAAAAAAATTGGTGTGCTGATTAAAAACTAAACAATATTTATATCTCATTTTTTATTTATTGAATTACATTAAACATGTCATTTCAAAAACAGTTTATCCTCGCGGCAAATAAATTTTCTGATAAAAAAGAGCAGCGGAAAAACAGATTTAACGCTGTTGCTCAGAAAAATCGGAGAGTTTTTTTAATGAACATATTAAAAAAGGGTTTACATTATATAAAACTGTTTTAATATCCACAGGACCAACCCTGCTACTCGTTGAAAGTTTAGCTAAACTTTGTAAAAATCTGGTTTCGGTATTATTGAAGTAAAACTTCTTTACGCACGCTTGACTTGGGGAGTAAGCTGGTGAATGCGTGACGAGAGCGTTACGAAAAGTGTGATCGGGCGAGGCGAACGGTTGGGACTTTACGCACGCTTGACTTTGGGAGTAAGCTGGTGAATGCGTGACGAGAGCGTTATGTGTGATCGGGCGAGGCGAACGGAAGTTAAGAGGGAGATATAAGTTACTGAAGTTTTACTTCAGTCGTGTGGTCTAAAGCACATTAGTTTTTTTTTTCTTAAAGAGAGCTTATAAATCACTATTACTTAAAAATGAGATATTGAAAACACATATTATTAAAGCTTAAAAAACAACCTTTGCGGTGATATATAATGAGCTATAGGTATATAAACTAGTTCAAATGCTTTAAATTTGAACCACGAAATATTTCAAATTTTGATTTAATTAACAATTTTTTACAATATGATACGTGCTGTAACAATCCATTTTAAACTACTTTTCGGTTAACAGCTGAGTTTTCAAATCCGTTGGGTTCCCATAGTCAGTTGAATTCCTCTTATAGCCATATCCTCCATCATAGCACAAATAACTTTTAAAAATATGTTGGCCCATACTTTGGGTGGAATTGACAACAGTTCTTATAGCACCCTGTACAACCAGAAAAGACAGATCTACCGGATCTGCCCTGATAATGGACCATGCAACGCTGTCCGAAACGTTGGCTAAAGAAGGAGGTAGCGCAACACGCATAACACCCCAGAAACAAATAACGAAAATACTTTTGGCCGTGAAAATCTTAAAATGTATCTAACCCGAAAACGTTTTTTTAAATGTTATACCTTAAGAGGGTTTAACCAGCCAGCGGACGAAAATCCACATTTCGTCAAAAGTTGTTCTTACGATCGTGCAGGGCGGTTACAACGAGAAAGATTCATTATTCTCCGTACCAGCTTTTAAAAATTATAACTCAATATCGAATTTATTTCAATTCAAATTAGCTTTAATTTATACCTTCATCCAAAAATGCTGAAAGGCGTGATGATAAAACTATTAAAATAATGTAGTTTTTGTAGTTATTTTTTGATTATAAGTATTCGTCATTTTTTTATAATGTCTAAATTTAATAAAAATGTTAAAAAAATCTGAAATATATTAGTTTGTAAGTGCGCAAATAAATACACAAATGGACCAATTTTCGTCAAGAAACACAAGTACTTACATATTTTTTAATGATTTTATTGAAACTAAAATTAAAATTCTAAAACATGCGTTTGCTAGATAATGTATTGATTTATTTTACTGCATGATTATATGATTTGAAATGGGTGTGGTATAATACAAAATCTTTTTTGAAAATTTAACAAATCTGCCAATGACCTATGGAATAACCTTATTATACTAAAAAATTTAAAAAATTCTCGAAATTTATTACATGCGAATGCTAGATAAAAGAACAATCTTTCGAAATCCATTTATAATTTTTTGTGGAAAAGAGTTAATACATCTAAAATCTGATTTGAAAATGACATATTTCTGGTTTTCTCTGGTAATGCCCTCTTAACAAAATAAAATAAAAAATCCACCCCTTCAACTATACCGATCACCTCTAATTCTCTAATATATTGGCGTCCAAAAATAAAAGCAAGGTAAAGTTTTTTTTATATTAGAAACCTAAACATCGTATTTGGTAAAATTCATCAAATGTCTTCTTTCAATCATTTAGAAACCGAAAAAACCTTCCAACACGTAAAAAGAGGTTTTTGTTTGGGGTATGGGGTGAATTGGAACAAATATTTCTCAAAACTAAAAAGAAATTGAAGTTTTGCGGTCTTCAATAAAGTTTCTTCCCCTTCTAAGAATTAGTAGATTTCTAACGTAGAATGATTCAGAAGATCCCAAACTGTGATTCTTTCCTAGAATACTACATAGTTGATTGATACACCTGTTTGTGTACCACACACGTAAGAGAAAATAGTTTCAAGGATATTGTTTTTTTCTGGAATAGTTATAATATCCTACGAAGGTTATACCCATCAATGTAATGTTCGAGAACCTGAAGAATAGTGGCTGCATATCGGATAAGTTAGTTAAATACAACGTTATCCTATGGATACGCTAGCACGAGGATGATGAAATACCCCGTAAGTAGATGTTGCACAAGAAAGAAATCGTGCCATTGACCTGAATATGACATGTGTACTTTTACTAAAAACCCAAGCAGCATCCCCAATGTTGAAAAGTTGAAGTTATTATACCAATTACTCCCTTAGGGCGCCTTCAATTTAGACGTATCGTGTCGGGCCGCTGCAGTGGCGATGCGGTGCGTTTGTCGTATGGCGTAAGGACGGTCATTTGTTTTTATACAAAGTGAATGGAGCGGCAACAGTGCGGCGTCGGTACCGAGAACGCTCGAAGACAGGACGGCAACGTCGCAAGCTCCACGTGTTCATTTCGCTGTTGAATAGTGCGGTGATAAGACGTGAGAGCTAATTTCATAGAATTTTCATGTTTATTGTTTGCTTAAAATGGATGATATAAATAAACGTGGAAGAATTTATAAATGAAATTGAAATTCGTCCTGCTTTATGAAACTCCAAAAGCGACAAACACAGTAAAATTGAATAAACCGTTAAATTTAAAATTTAAACCGTCGAATTTAGTTTTAACGTATTCAAGTAATTCATAGAAACATTCTCTAGACATTCTTAAATAATTAAAAATTACATGTTAATGAAAACATTAGTGATGCTCTTTTACGGGGGCGTCGTTTCTGTTTCTATTGGATGTTTTTCAACAAGAGCACTAACAGTAATGTTTCTTCGTCAGAGTCCATGGCTTAACTGCTGTTAAATGAATTTAAAACATCAAACGACCCACGTCTAAACATCACTAGCATACAAACGCACGGCAGTCAGATACGCTTTCAATTTAGGCGTTTGGTATCGGAATGCTACCGTACTGCAGCGGCACGGCAGCGGGTCATAACCATAAGGGAACGTACCCATACTACGGGGTCTTCAAAATGTCACGCTCCATACAAATGAGCGGCGGGTTGCTTAGGATTTTGGTCACCGGGGGGGGGGGGGGGGTTAAAAATTGCAAAAAATTGGTCACGTAGTATGGGTACGTTCCCTAACCAGCGGCACGGTAAATGTGCGGCAGCGGTTCGACACGAAACGTCTAAATTGAAAGAGCCCTTGGTACTCTCCAGACTAATTTCAAATTTATTCAGTTGGCAATTTTTTTTTTTTTTTGCACCGCATTCACACATCGCGAATATTTTAGGCCCCATCATGCATTTTGTGGGCACTACGGCTATGGAAATGGAGGACCTTTTGATGGAGGACCAGAGTTTATGAAGCAGTAAGAACCCAGACTGTCTCTTAGTGGGAAAGAGGACGAGATGGGTATTTCTCATATTGGTCGACTGCAACTCAAGTTTTCTGAGTGAATGGTAATCGAAGAAATCTCTCTCCATGCATCCATAAGATTTTTGATACTTCAAACGATTTGATGATAAGATAATTTTCATCCAGGTCAATTGATGAGTTTACTCACAAATAATATTCGGATCTAAGATATCTCGTATTAAAAAAATATGGTCCAATGGTGAGATTTATTATCATTTAACGCCCTTTTTCTGAATTGGTAAAATTGTTTCCCTACATTAATATTCTGAGCAAAGAGGAACACATATGGTAGTTAGTCCCAGAATTTCGGCATTGAAATAAATCCTGACTTCTAGTATTACGTAGTGGAATCCGGAAGCTTGTTAATTCTAGCAATACCGGACTATCAACTAAATCATTTAGAATTTTATATAGAAATAGCAAGTCAGCGAAAATTCTTCTGTCAATTTGAGCATATTCACATCATTTAAAATAGTTTTGTAGTTCAACATAATCTGTAGGAATACCCATTTTAAAATTTAGAAAACATAAGAATTTGTTTTGTGTTCTTTTAAACAGCTTGTACAATGTACATATATGTATACTACATATAATGTGGATTCCACACGGGAGAATTGCACACATGTTGACTTCCAACATAGGCAAAATATAACAGTTTAATACACTTTACATTGTTAAAATTTCTAGTTAGCTTAGTTATAAATCCAAGCATTTTTAAACCCTTATTAGAGATTTCTGTTATGTGGTTAACAAATGAAAGATTTGATTGAAAAGTGATGCCCGGGTCTTTAATTTGTACTCGTATCATGCTATTGTTGTATTTTACCTGCATTTTACTTTATAAGCATCAACTGGTTATGAGATATGTGTACACAGGTCTACGTACCGAAACAAAAACAAATAAAATTACAAAGATATTTTTTAGAATAGAACAGGATTTATATTTACCCCATTTTTCCGCACTCGAAAAATAACACAGAAAATTCGCCAATGTTTCAATTTTAGGCCATCAATGTAAAAGAAGTCTTACTTTTTCACTTCTGTCATACATCGTTAGAGCAATTCCATCATTACCTCATCCCATTATCAGCAGTAGAAAATTTTTTTCTCTCAGTGATGTCAAAAAAATGTGTCCAGACAGAATAAGCTTTATTGATTTATTTGATTTTACGGCCAGCTCCTTTTTTACAATTTTAAAACAATCCCTATTTCCCAACTAGATCAACTTATTTTTTTTACTATACCTCTACACAGGAGGCCTGATAAAAATAACTTCCTTTGAGACCTATATCGTCTTTGGGGATGCTGAGTGGAGGGTCGGTTTTTAAGGAAAGGAAGAGGAGAAAGATCTGGGAAGGAAAAGGGTGTGAAAGGGGTGGGCACAAATCTAAGGGTCAATGGGTTCAGGAATGAACTGAAGTGAAAACGGAAGGAAGAAGAAATGAACACGTGCTTAGCAAGGCGATGGGATGAGAGAGTCCTTCTGGTGTTTCCTGATGCGTAACGCCAAACGCCGCCAAGGCCTAGACAACTTCTCTTCATAAAGTCGGGCACCCCTGTTTAGTCAACAAACGTAGCAAAACACTTAGGGTGATCTACGCAAGAGGTGTTAGTTATCCAACAAATACAGTTTTCCTCTTTCTCCAAAATTGCCCATTGTTTTGCAAAAAAACTAATAAAATAGCTCTTTATTATGGGTCTCTTGAAGACCCAGGTTCTTTCTTCGGCTTCTTAAAACTACCTTTCTCATTACACCCGAAGCAAAATAATATGAAGAAAGGGGGTAAATCGCATTGTTCTATTCTTTGAATAATATAATAGGTTATTTTATCAGCGAATTTCAAATTACCTCATCTACTAACTTTAAACTGAAAGATTTACTCTAGGAGTAATATTTTTTTAAACCAGGGGCAAAGTTTCAGTCGAGAATGGCTTATTTTCTTTAGCCGCGTGTTTAAAAGTTAAAGTTTTCGAGTTAACTTGTTTCTCCTGTAAAAGAGATTGTTTATCTTCGTGTTCCTCTGCTTTACACTGTGTACTTTTAGAACGTGTACGTTTTACACACGGGAATATTGAACAGAACCAACCACAGTTGAATCGTTTATTTTAAAATCACATTGTATTCATTTAACCCAGTTCTGCAAAAAAAGTAAATATTTTGATTCTTCCTATTTGTTCGGGATGCGAGTATTAGTTACCTTTTATTGGACAACACATCTGACTTAGTAGGGGTGTCCAGGTCCAGATTTATGGGAATAGGTTTGTCCAGGTCTTGGTGGCGGATCCATTTGCCCTCCTGTTGCATGGCGGGCCAGATCGGGAGTGACCTGTTGAGTGTGTTTCTTTGTTCACTTCAGCAGAACTATCTCGACTCAACGCCAACGACATTCACCGCAGTGGGAGAGATACAAACAATCGTCTCCACTGGACACACTTATCCCCAGATTTCTACCTTGCCTCATATATTTTGCCTTCCAGAACTTCCTCTCCATCGTTTACTTAAAAATACCCTCCACACTGTGGAAAATGTCTCCTGTGTAGAGAAGATTAAAAAAAATAATAATAATTAAATGACCAGTCTAACAGAAACGCTGAAACCTTTTATGGATGGGTACCGTTGTTCTTCAACGTTCTACCCTTCAATCTGTTAACGAAGTGTTTGTAGAGCTCTTTTCCGCTTCAAAATTATAGGTACCTATTATAACGCCCACTCTTCAATAACTCTACCTTTTCTGCGGAAATCAAATAATTGAATATTTCTATAAATTTAGAACATTGATTCTTTTACAAATTATGAATTATTTTTAAAGTTAAAACTTCTTTAGCACCGCTGTAATTTGAATTCGATGAAACGAAAAAGTGACACTAAAATGATACAAGTACACATCTTTAGAATTTATTCTACGAGAGAAAGAGATAGAATAATCGATCTCCACATTGTGCGTGCTTCGTAGCCTATCTGTATCCTCTTTATGCGGTGTTTCGTAGACTCCCCACTCCCGTCTACTTTAGTTTTCTGAAGATCTCACTTCTACAGCGTGTGAACTGAACACAATTTTTTTTTACATAGCTCCACACAGAAGACCCTGAAAAAATTAAGAAGAAAGTATTTAAAGAGAATATACGGAGGACATGAAACAAGACGTTTGTTAGGCATCATAATTTTTTTTTGATCTCAATAATAAAGTAAAAATATTTATATCACTAAGTGGTTGTTTGGTTGTTTATATCACTAAGTGGTTGTCTCTGTGTACTTTCAGGGCCACTAAAATGTATTGCGCCCGTTTTAACTGCGAATATATCACAACAGACCACAGATGTCATTGAAGTATCCCCTTGAATACGAATGTGAATTATGCCATTGTTATTGTGGCAAAAGAAAAACGCAACTGCCACTGGTTGTAAATTTTGAAGCATTGTGGAGTGTGTGGCAATTGTGGGTTTTACTCTCTCCGGATCAACTTAACCTAATCGGTGTCCATCATAAAATATTATCAAATTGTGCACAATTTTTAATGTGTGGAAAATAACCCAAAAGGCCGCCTATGCAGCAGACGATCGCTCTATAATGTTAGTGTGTTTGTTGTATATTTTATCTACTGATTGCAATTTGGTTGATGTATTTTATATCCGCGTGAAGTAAATTCATCAGTCAATTTTTAGAGTTGTATTTTCCAGAGATACCCCAGGCTCACATATTGTGATTAAGACGAGTTTATAAATAAAAGAACAATTGGTGTTAATCGAATAAGCGACTCAAATCATACGTGAACAAATAAACACGATTCTATGGAGCATTAATTTACTAATAATGAAATAATTTTACTTTGTATAAACCACTTATTTGATGTGCAAATCCGACCGGTTTCGGAACAAACGTTCCTTCGTCAGGGAAAGCTTATACTAATTTGACAGTTTCGAACAATGTTTTACTATGGTAGGGGTGGAGCTGTTGCTAGATAATAATGTAGATTGGGTAGGTAGGTATTAGTGTAGAGTGGGTGGGTAGGGGAACAAATCCATGATTGGGCTATATGACAATATTTTTTGTTTTTTGATAATAGATTCATTATTTTTAAGGGATTTTTTAATTTCCAAGGCTTCTAAGTTATCTAAACGTTTTCCTTTATGATTAATATGAAGAATATTTATCCCTGTATTTTTTTCAAAACTATGGTTATTTTCAATGATATGGTTAGCAAACTCAGAAAAATTATTATTATTAAGACACCTTAAATGTTCTTTGATTCTGATTTCAAAATTACGAGTGGTTTTTCCAATATAAAATGAGGGACAATCATTGCATTTGAGTTTATATATTCCGGAATTAGTCAATTTATGGTCTTTATCTTTAGTATTTCTCAAAAAATTACCGATATTATTTCTTGTATAAAACGCTGGTTTAATATTAGAAGGAAGATTTTTGCAACATTGAACTGAAAAATTATTAATATACAAAATTTTACGCCATTCTTTATCATTAATATTATTAGAATTGTATAGATATTTCTTTTTTGAAATTTTGATAAGTTTTTTATTTAGGATGTTATCAATTAATTTTGGTTCATATCCGTTATTTATAGCAATTTGTTTTATTATTGAAAGTTCCGAAAGGAAATTATTATTAGACATTGGGACATTTACTAAGCGGTGTATCATGGAATGGAAGGTGGAGTGTTTTTGTGAGACTAAAGTCTAAAGTCTCACAATAACACTCATTAAAAAAAATAAAAATAAAAAATAAAAAAAATAAAAATAAATAAAAAAAATAAATAAAAAATAAAAAAAAATAAAAAATAAAATAAAAAAAAATAAAAACATTAATTTACTGTTCTTTTCTTCTCATTCCAGATTTTTCATTAGAATTTCATGCCTTGATTCACCTTCATTTAAAAGTTAATATAAAAATTTAATCTAACCAAAGAATTAGTTTTGAACGAACCTGCTCCGTGGAAGATTTCTGCAGATTTGCATATTCTTATTAATTGTAAGTTAGTGTTTTCACGTAGAATAATTCCACATACATAAATATTAATCATTCGAACGAAATTAAAATTACTCTTTATAAAACGTTATCCATATTGAGAAAAGGTATAAACGAAGAGCTTTATAACGATTAAACTAATAGGATGTGTTTTTACTCGTACATGTTCATTTGTATTATACATATCTTTGCATTAAGAGCGTTTAACCAGCCAGCGGACGAAAATCCACATTTCGTCGAAAGTTGTTCTTCCGATCATGCAGGGCGGTTACAATGAGAAAGATTGATTATTCTCCGTGCCAGCTTTTTTAAATTATAACTCAATATCGAATTTATTTCAATCCAAATTAGCTTTAATTTATACCTTCATCCAAAAATGCTGAAAGGCGTGATGATAAAACTATTAAAATAGTGTACTTTTGTAGTTATTTTTTGATTATAAGTATTAATCATTTTTTAATAATGTCTAAATTTAATAAGAATGTTAAAAAAATCTGAAATATATTAGTTTGTAAGTGCGCAAATAAATACACCAATGGACCAATTTTCGTCAAGAAACACATGTACGTACATATTTTTTAATGATTTTATTGAAACAAAATTAAAATTCTAATACATAACTTTGCTAGATAATGTATTGATTTATTTTACTGCATGATTACATTATTTGAAATGGGTGTGGTATAATACAAAAACTTTTTTGAAAATTTAACAAATCTGCCAACGACCTATGGAATAACCTTATTATACTAAAAATTAAAAAAAATTCTAAAAATTTATTACATAACTATGCTAGATAAAAGAACAATCTTTCGAAATCCATTTATAATTTTTTGCGGAAAAGAGTCAATACGTCTAAAAACTTTTTTGAAAATGACGTATTTCCGGCTTTCTCTGGTAATGCCCTCTTAAAAAAACAACAGAATGGAGGCTATTTAAAGTAAAAGGACTTAGTTTAGTTATCTTATTAACAAAGTTCGTATTGACTACATTCACAGAAAAATTAAGGATTTTATATTTAAAATTAAATATAAAAAGAAGTAAGGGGAGTCGTCAAAAAAAGCTCTCAACCATAAAAGCAGAAAATGTTTTAAAACACAATGATAACTTTGGTGAATTAATTATTCTATACATATTTATTTATTTATTTATCTATAAAAAGAATGTTTGTATTACATTATTCGATGCCTGTCTCACTAGGGTATACCTGTGTTGAGACAGGCGTAGAGGTACATAAATGAGTATCATACAAAAGAATATTTAATTACAACATAAGAACATTTAAGGTAAGATACATACTGATTTATACAATTCAAACAGAAAGATGATTAAGATTGAGGGTTAATATCATAAAGAGAGCATTATATAGGTGAAGGAAGAGATGAATAAAGTAGTAAATCCTTTCGAATCTATATAGGTAGTTATATTATACATATAGGATTTTACTATTTTAAGTTCTTTAATAAGGGTAAGGACATACGTGAGATGGTAATTCTGTCTATTTGTACTCTATTTTACAGATGTTAGCAGATATTACCTTCAAGGTTTTGATACTACCGTAGTATTCTCAAGGCAAGCAAGTATACTAAATGTATTACAAACTTTTACTAGGATGTTGTCAGTATCACCCTGGTGGAAAATGGATAAAGTGTTTTTCAGTATTTCTATTTTTGTTTGTAGTAATTCGTGGGGGAATTTCTTTATTATAATATACGATTTGAGGATTTACTTAATTAATTAAGTTAATACTAAAATAAATTAATAATATTTAATCACTGAAGATAAAATTAATCGACTAATATGTAAAAAAAAAATACCTAACTCAAGAACTTTGATATGCGTTGCATTTAAGTGTCATTCAATTGGAACTTTTTGTTCGTGATTTCTTTTTCGCCATGCAATACGTATTATAGAAATGAATATTGCTTAATTTTTATAGTGAAATAACTTACATAGTAATTTTATTTTAATACGTTATTATCTTTAATGATTAAATATTATTTAATTGTAGTCATTGTACGTATGTAGAGAATATTGGGTAAATGTTTTAAAAATTAGGTGCTGACCTAAGAAAATATTCCATTACCATATATTGAAAATACGTGTTAAACCGTATTTTCATAAGGGAAAAGCGCCCGGGAAGCAGAATGGACCAGCAGGTAGGATTGTACGAATCACTCAAGCGTCGGTTAGTATTATCACTTCCTTTGGAGCGTTCGGACGTATGGACCTAAAGCTCTCTGAAGTGAACTTTCAACGAACCAAAAGTTACATTGAAACTTTTGTAATATTCACATTTGAATAGTTATATATATATTGTGTTGCAAGTAGTGATTTATAAATAGAAAATTAATAAGTGGAACATTTAACCATGTTTATAAAAACATTTTCTTATCGATGTCATCGAAGTTAAAGTTATAATTTTGTTTTTTTTTTTATTTTTGCTGGCAAGATTAACAAATTACAAGAGGGTAAGTCATTTATATTCTTTTAGAGAAAATCAATTTAAGACACATGAAAATCTGTACATTAATTTATGTTTTTCACGGTTGACGCCTTTTACAAAGTTTAGTTTATAACACGTCTATTATTACATTGCATTAAACAGTTGAATAACGTAATTGATATAATATAATATATACATATGTAAGGCTCTCGCTTGGCAATCCGGAGGCAGCGGGTTCGAATTCCGGCGTGCACTAGTAAATTTTATTTGATTAATTTGTGTTATTTCACAATTTATTAATTAAAAATAATGAATTACATAATATTTCTATTTTTGAGATTGATAATTCATGGTGGAATTCCATTATAATATATTATAATAAAACAAATATAAAACTTTATTCCACTTAATTTTATTCGACCGTAAACGGTTTCAACTCGTTAAAGCCATCTTCAGACTGGTACAAATATTTCTTAGTCTACGGTTTATATACACAACATATTGGGGAGGGGGAGAGGGGTGGTCTAGGATTTTAATTAATTGTAATAATTATATCTGTTGCTAAGTCGTTTTAGACTATCGAATTTCTAAATATTTTGGTAATTCCAGTAAGCTAATTACATTGGGTTTGCAGCTCACTTCAATAATGATTAGGGAAATACCTTACAAGTAGACCACACCACTCCCCCTCCCCAATATGTTTTGTATATAAACCGTAGACTAAGAAATATTTGTACCAGTCTGAAGATGACTTTAACGAGCTAAAACCGGTTATGGTCGAATAAAATTAAGTGGAATAAAGTTTTATATTTGTTTTATTATAATATGTTATAATGAATTATATATTTACTGCACGTTTTAAAGTGGAAGTTACTCTCAGTCTCGCACAAGTGTAAGACCACCATTCAGAATTGAAATTGAAATAGGTTTAGCCTTATTTGGTGACCAAATCTGAATAGCCAGATACTTTAGCGCCTTCCTTTTCCCTATCTCATTCCTCTCCCTATTAATTGGGGGTGCCATAGTCCCAATGCTCCATGGTACTCTTGTGCTCTTGGGAGAACTTGCTATCCGAAGATCGTGGGATCGAATCCCAACGTAGGCAAATATATTTGTTTTATTGCACAATTATTTCTTTTTTTTTACATTAACTCCACAGAGGAGGCCCTGAGGAAAATAACTTCCCTCAGGGCCTATGTCATCTTTGAAGATGCTGTGTGGAGGGTCTTTTTGAGAAAAGGAAGGAGTGAACAGGGGTCTTGAAGAGACCCATGTTGTAGGAGGGAGGAAACACAGAGGCCGGCAAAGCTAGTTCTTCGGAGCATCTTCTATTGTAATACCGGTAGAACAAGGACAGCATTCCCACCTGACGCCTGTGCTCTAAAGATTGCAGTCCGTCTGTTAAGATGGGAGAATCTATCAAACGTACTATCAACATCGGAATCTATCAACATTAAATAATGTACTCTACTATCTTGGGGCTCACATTATACCCCACATAGGGGTACCATTATTTCAGGGGCTCCGGACGGTTGGCAGCAGTTGGGACTCTTGTGCTGAATACACATAAAGAGTTACATACAGATTGACGAATTGAAAAGCAACGAATTTTAAAAATAGTCCATTTGTTCGCTAGTTCTTCTTTTGGCCATCTTCGAAATTAAAATTAAAAGTAACTACGTCAAAGTATAAATAAATGATGAGTTCAATACTTTATTTTTGTTTTTCTCGGTGATATTCAACCTTTCATGAATGTGCGTGGTTTTTGGTGAAAAAGTAATGTAATTTTGGACACCGTTGTTATTTTCATTAGTTTTTCAACGTGATGTGATTTAAGATTTTCACGGTCAAAAAATATTATCGCGATTAATTTTTTGTTGTTTCAGACACGTTACAGAGTCTGATCTATGATGGAAGCGTTACATGGCGTAGTAACCCAAAAATTAATCACAATAAACCTTTCAGTGTATTTAGGCACTAGCTTTGCTACTCGGTTTTGCCGCGGTTGTTGTGTAAAATATTTTTGAAGTCTGACAATGTTCTCTCCCTCGGTTACTTACATTATTATTTAATTTCACTGAGTACTTTGGAAAACTAAATGCTTTAAATAAATTGTAATTAGTGCATTGGAATCTTCTCTGCAGACTTTATTTTGTATCTCAATAAATTTATTACAGTGCAGCATCTTCTCTCTTATATTGGCAAACACAGGATCGTTACGAAACTCCTTAGCTCATGATGAACGAATAAAATCCGGATAAAAGGATGAGTGGAGCCGGAGCTTACCATTTAAGAGTTTTTGCCACATTAGAGCAAATAAAATCAGTGTACCTATGTTTTATTTTATATTTTATATTTTATATTTTATATTTTATATTTTATATTTTATATTTTATATTTTATATTTTATATTTTATATTTTATATTTTATATTTTATATTTTATATTTTATATTTTATACTTTATATTTTATATTTTATATTTTATATTTTATATTTTATATTTTGTATTTTATATTTTATATTTTTTTTATATTTTATATTTTATATTTTATATTTTATATTTTATATTTTATATTTTATATTTTATATTTTATATATATTATATTTTATATTTTATATTTTATATTTTATATTTTGTATTTTGTATTTTATATTTTATATATTATTTTTATTTTATTTTATTTATTTTGGAGAAAGTTGACAGCAAATCAGAGATTACAAAATAATACTATAATAAGATGTTAATTACGCCAATTATGAACTTTCCACTGATGATAGAGAATGATAAAGTGTGACATTTTATGGGTATTTTCTTAATTAATTTTTTTTTAGTTACAATATATGAAAAAATGGGGGGGGGAGAAACATAGAAATCGGATTAAGAGGCAGAGGGACGGGAATATATAGGGATTGAACTAACAACATAATTAAGATAGAACATGATTTGTATCACATTATCTGATAAATTAATATTACCATACTGCCTATATCTTCCCAAGTGGTTCTCTACGTTTGCAGAGAACAAACGCAGGAGTGCGTTTAGCAGGAGTGCCCGGGTTTGTGGGGAGAGGTTCATCTAGGTCTTGGCGGCGTTTGCCCACCTAGTGCGTGAAGACCCGAATCGAGAGAGACTAGTTAAGGGAGTGCGATGGATGGATTCGTACGTCCTTCTCTTATGGACAAATTGACCCCAGATTCCTACACACCACTCATACCTATTTCTTACCAAGAGCTTACTCTCATCCCTTTCCTTAAAAACGCCCACCACGCACCATCCCGAAAGTCTTAGGGTTTTTTTATCCCCCAGGCCTCCTGTGTGGAACTTTTTATTCTATACCTTTTCTTTCACAATTTATCTCTGAAGCTGGTGGATCACGGAAATTAATCGATCAGCAGAAGGTTGCGAAATTAAATCCCATTCCCGGAAATAACCTTTTAACTCACGTGATTTTCTATCTAATTTGTTGACTAATATTCTTGTAACCGAGTTTGCAACATTTAACGATCTTAAAAATTTAGTCTAAGAATTATTTTACCTCATCTTTGATAGCATAGGGACTATAATGCAAACGAACGTCGCACTGAAGAAGCTACCAAGCCGGACAATCGTCCGTTTTTTGGCGAAAGTCTGTTAAAAAAAGATAAAGACAATACCGTTACACTTTGTCCACGTCGGTAGCCGAAAACGAGGAAAGTTCTTTAATTATTTGACCACCCTCGTACAAAAAGTAAATTCTGCATTAGTACACGCAAAGATTTTTTTTAATATATATTTATTCAAAGAAGTTGTGTTACATTAGTACTATTTTAATGAAATTTTGTTATGATGTGCAGGGTAATAATTTTTTTATTCTGTAATATATAAGATATACTACTATAATAACGCTGGGCTTGTGTATTATATGAAGGGAAGGGGTATATTGTGTATTATATGATATTAGATATTAGTAGAATCACTTCGTCCGCATCGTGTCGAATAACCTTCCGAAGTTAGCGCTGTTAACCCCCGGACACTCTGTATATATATGTAAATTGTCAGTTTTTTTCCATTATTCCACCGCTTTAAAATGTTGATTTTTGTTTTATATTTTTATTTTATTTATATGAGTACCGTATTTATTTTTTATATTTTTATGTGAATACTGCACTAAACTGCTTCCAGCCGTCTCTAGCCAGTTAGACGTTATGTGGCTGGATATAGTGGGGAGGGGAAGGAGAGGGAGAGAGGAACGTGGGGAAATATATACCTGGTCAATAAGATGTGTTTACCAAACACGGCTAAAGCCATCTCAAGCAACGTTTCAATTCTGAATGGTGATCTTACACCAGGGCGATACTTAATGTATCTTCTGCCCTGGAACGTGCCGCAAATATGATAATACTAGCTTTTCCCCGCGGCTTCGCTCGCATGGTATTAGGGGGTTCCCACTCCATCTCCTCCACCTTCCCTCTACCCACTCCACTCCCCCCCCATCTGCCCTCCACCTCCCCCCTCCCCTCCCCCATCTGCCCTCTACCTCCCCCCTCCCTACATTTCCCCCCTCCCTCTGCCCCTCCCCCCCCCCCCCTCACCCTCTCCAATTTGGTGCGGTCGTTCGGAAGTTATGCGCGTAGGTACATACATTTCGGCGATTCATTTTAGGAGAACGCCAGCACTGTTTCCAAGGCAACAATTTGTTTTGCTTTTCTTCTGACGTTGGCAATAACTCGATTTCGTTAGGGTCGTATGATAAATAATTGCATTACGCCAGAGCTTACCAATACATATAGCCTATATTGCTGGCAAAGAATGTAGCTTTCTATTAGTGAAAGAATTTTTAAAGTCCAGTCAGCATTTTTTGTGTGAAAGGGTAACAAACATCCATACATCCATACAAACTTTCACCTTTATAACCTTGTAGTCGCCGGGATAGGTTTCCGCAACCTCCGGATTGCTAGTCGCTCAAACCCCTCAAACACAGAGGTCGTCAAAGAAGCCCATATTGTATCCCCTATATGTTGTGATGCTAAAGGTAATAAAGAGGGGAAGGAGATTGGGAAGAGGAAAGTGGAAAGTAACCGGCTTGTCAAATCTGCGTATTATGAGTAAACAGGATTTTTTAATTTCTTTTTAAAAATCGGTTTGCAGGATTATTTCGAATGAGTGTTATTTCTGGGTTTCAAAACATTTTGCTACTTTTTTTTCATTTTATCATCCTTAGCAATTTAACAATGCAAGCATGTAGTAATTTGTCTTCTAAATGCCCCCTTCTATTCAAATAAAAGTAAAAAGCGTTGAAAAAACCAAGGTCTGTCCTTTGATTTATTTATTGTGATTTTTACAAGGCCGCCAACCGATTAATAAAAGGGTTCAAATTAACCAATGTCAGCCTCGGAAATGTAATCCCATTTTTTCATCACCAAAAACCGCAGAAATTTAATCCGGAGACATATTTTGAAACCTCAATCAACGTGGGTCGTATAAATTAGAAAATTTGGACAAAGGAAATCCTTTGCAAAGTTTTGTTAAAATAACCATTTTGAGAAAATGCGCAACTGCGGGTACCTACATTTTGAAGCGTTCATTATTTTTATTTCCAAACAGATTCAATATTAGTTTTTTTTACATCAGCTACACGTCATCTTCAAGGAAATCATTTCACATATGGCCGATGTCATCTTTAAGGAAATAATTTCATAAGTGGCCTACGTCATCTTCAAGGAAATAATTTCACATGTGGCCTATGTCATCTTTAAGGAAATAATTTCACATATGGCCGATGTCATCTTTAAGGAAATAATTTCATAAGTGGCCTACGTCATCTTCAAGGAAATAATTTCACATGTGGCCTATGTCATCTTTAAGGAAATAATTTCATAAGTGGCCTACGTCATCTTCAAGGAAATAATTTCACATGTGGCCTATGTCATCTTTAAGGAAATAATTTCACATATGGCCGATGTCAAGAATAAGGAAATAATTTCATTTATGGCCTAAGTCATCTTTAAGTAAATAATTTCACATATGGTTGATGTCATCTTTAAGGAAATAATTTCATTTATGGCCTATGTCATCTTTAAGTAAATAATTTCAATTATTATAAGCAATAATTATCAGCCTGAAACACTCATCCACATTGAAAAATCTTCCGAGAAAAGATACATGACGCCAACGGGACTTGAACCCGTGTCCTCTCGATTGCCGGTCGATTGCTCTTGACCACTGAGCTATGGCGGCTTATCTCGTACCCGCCAAATGATTCAATATATGCTAGTGTTTCATTCAACAATTACTGCTTATTATTATTTTTTTTTTTTTTTTTTTTTTTTTTTTTTTTTTTTTTTTTTTTTTTTTTTTTGTCTTGTCTTAAAAACGTTAGTTTTAGAATTAAAAATAATAATTAATATTTGACAAGTTTAAGTATTTCCCCAATAAAATGAAGACATAATTTGTCTCGACGCCACCTAGCGAGGGACTTAACACTTACAATGTTTCTCTCGCAAAAATAAAGTTGGTTGTTTTCAGGTGAAAAAAAAAATATAATAAGCAGTAATTGTTGAATGAAACACTAGCATATATTGAATCATTTGGCGGGTACGAGATAAGCCGCCATAGCTCAGTGGTCAAGAGCAATCGACCGGCAATCGAGAGGACACGGGTTCAAGTCCCGTTGGCGTCATGTATCTTTTCTCGGAAGATTTTTCAATGTGGATGAGTGTTTCAGGCTGATAATTATTGCTTATAATAATTGTTACCCTTTGTGCTATGCATAAAAAATCTTGTCTTAAAAACGTTAGTTTTAGAATTAAAAATAATAATTAATATTTGACAAGTTTAAGTATTTCCCCAATAAAATGAAGACATAATTTGTCTCGACGCCACCTAGCGAGGGACTTAACACTTACAATGTTTCTCTCGCAAAAATAAAGTTGGTTGTTTTCAGGTGGAAAAAAAAATATAATAAGCAGTAATTGTTGAATGAAACACTAGCATATATTGAATCATTTGGCGGGTACGAGATAAGCCGCCATAGCTCAGTGGTCAAGAGCAATCGACCGGCAATCGAGAGGACACGGGTTCAAGTCCCGTTGGCGTCATGTATCTTTTCTCGGAAGATTTTTCAATGTGGATGAGTGTTTCAGGCTGATAATTATTGCTTATAATAATTGTTACCCTTTGTGCTATGCATAAAAAATCTTGTCTTAAAAACGTTAGTTTTAGAATTAAAAATAATAATTAATATTTGACAAGTTTAAGTATTTCCCCAATAAAATGAAGACATAATTTGTCTCGACGCCACCTAGCGAGGGACTTAACACTTACAATGTTTCTCTCGCAAAAATAAAGTTGGTTGTTTTCAGGTGGAAAAAAAAATATAATAAGCAGTAATTGTTGAATGAAACACTAGCATATATTGAATCATTTGGCGGGTACGAGATAAGCCGCCATAGCTCAGTGGTCAAGAGCAATCGACCGGCAATCGAGAGGACACGGGTTCAAGTCCCGTTGGCGTCATGTATCTTTTCTCGGAAGATTTTTCAATGTGGATGAGTGTTTCAGGCTGATAATTATTGCTTATAATAATTGTTACCCTTTGTGCTATGCATAAAAAATCTTGTCTTAAAAACGTTAGTTTTAGAATTAAAAATAATAAATAATTTCACATATGGCCGATGTCATCTTTAAGGAAATAGTTCCACATATGGCCTATGTCATCTTTAAGGAAATAATTTCACATATGGCCGATGTCATCTTTAAGGAAATAGTTCCACATATGGCCTATGTCATCTTTAAGGAAATAATTTCACATATGGCCGATGTCATCTTTAAGAAAATAATTTCACATATGGCCTATGTCATCTTTAAGGCAATAATATCACATATAGACTATGTCATCTTTAAATTGCTGGTATTTTTAGGAAAGAGAGGAATTATGGTAATTTGTTTTTAGTGTATTATGTCGTTATGCGCTGTCTTCTTCTTTAGCCAACTTTTCGGATAGCATTACAGTCTCCATCATCGGTGTTCACATCTGCCCTGATGATGGACACTGTAACGCTGTGCGAAAAGTTGTCTAAAGAAGGAGGTGGAAAGTGGAAGGTATCGCCCTGCTATAAGACCACCATTCTGGGGTTAACGTTGCTTGAAATGGCTTTAGCCGTGTTTGGTGACCAGATCTGAATAGCCAGGTACTTCCCTGCCTTCCTCTTCCGCATTTCCTTCCCCTCCTCACTACCTTTAGCTTCACAACATACCCCAATTGGGGATGCCATAGTCTCATTGGCTCCAGACGGGAGCTGCTCAAACATGTACATAAAAAAGCGCAACACGTCGTAATACCTCAAAAATAAATGATTATAATTCTTTTCGCAAATCATATTCGAAAGATAGAAAGTTCTGGAAAGGAATCTAGGGGTCGTGTGAATCCATCCCTCCCACTGCGGTGCAACGCAATAGGTCGAGAGAGTTCAAAAGGTCTCCCTCTTTCGATCAAAAGGTGTTTCAAAAATTTCGATGGATTTTCAAAAAAAATTCGATGGCTTTCACAGATTTCAGTAGAATTTAGCTGATATATCGAAATTTCAGTAGAAATAGCATCACTGCTCGCGAAGAACACAAAGACAACTGTCATTATCAGGTTACGCGGCGGGAAGAGATTGACGGACGTCCGATGTAAAAACGGACATATTAACACGTCCGCGTACAGGTGGCTTTATTATAAAGAAATTAGCGTAATTTCCGTTTTTACGTCAGATTTTTTGGCTAAAAAGAGGGAGAAATATATTTTTTAAATTTGGTTTTGCAGTACATATTTCAAATGCATTAGTAGAAAAAAGTCAAAATGCGTTTTGGTAGATGTCTGAGTTTACGTAGAATACTGCGTTTCATAAGTACAACTGTATTTCACATCCTATTCGTACCCTTAACTTAATACCACGATCGCAATAGCACGTGTTTAAAATAAAATCTAGAGATTTCTTTGCTTATCTTATAAAATCTGCGTTTATCTTATAAAGACAATAAATTATAAATAAAGTTTGTATGGATATATGTGTGTTTGTTACTCTTTCACGCAAAAACTGCTGAATTTTTTCCTTCCATCTTGATTGCAACACTTAACGAGTGGTTTTTCCCTTTTGCCTTCCTCTTGCAATAACGAGCGACGGAAGGGGCGTGGTGTAAATAACTTAACCTCAATTTGACGGTCAATCAATTGTCAGCAGTTATCCACAACTCAGCAAGTTTTATATTACAAATCAAGGTGTGTGTGCCTGGGTCCATAACCTGAAGTGATAATAAATAATACTCTCCGCATTGTCCTGGCAAAATACCACTTTATTGAACTGATTAATACAAAAATAATACGGACAGTTTTAACACTTTGCCTCCTGTAAATTTACATTGAGACCAACATTATGTTATTACATTGCCATATAAGACAACAGATTTTATTGACATATTACATCGCCATATAAGACAACAGATTTTATTGACATATTACATCGCCATATAAGACAACAGATTTTATTGAAACTTTACAATAATGAAGATCATACACCAATAATAATAATAGGCTATAGGTTATAACGCTAGCTAGGAAGGGGACGCGGGAGGGGAACTGGGACGCACGGGAAAGGTGTTTCAGGGAGAAACGATGTATTTCGTTGAACATGGCATTGCAACGCATGCCGGGAACCAGCTAGTTTAAAATTAAGCACGTAAAGTTTGTTCATCGTACAGCACTGATTTTTGTAGAACTTTACCTCAAAGATGACAGTCAGAAAAGTCAGATAAAAAAATAACTTTCATTTGAACAAATGTCATTTTCATATGGTAATATGTTAATTTATAATTCACGATCACTTCGGAAAAGCGGTTTTCTAACAAAATAATATTTTAATCAACTCACCATTCTTATACCTGGGTATCTAGCACGATCGATATAGGTTTTATCGAAAATCTCGGTAACTCGTCATCGCTCCCGAGCACGAGTGCAGGCCGCTAACGAACAAATAACAATTCAAGTCAAATGAATTAGCAACCCTCGTCAACAAGTCGCCGTGAACTGTTGTTTGTTCGTTAGCGGCCTGCAGTCGTGCTCGGGAGCGATGACAAGTTACCGCAGATCGATTGGCGGTACTTCCGATGATTTTATGTCAGTGTCCCGAGCACACTTACACCGCTGACAGCCGAAGTGATATTGACAGGGAATAATTAAAAATCCACACATGCGAGCAACGCGGAAGGTGTTTTCCATGAATTGACACAACGAAACGTCAGATGCCAAGCAATTACGTGAAAATTTTAATAAATTTGCAACGTTGAATTTAAATACTAACGTGTTTGGCGTTTAAATTATATTTAAATATTATTTAAATATTAACATGCATTGGCAGTCCGCATTTACTTTTTGTCACGAAACGGTTAAATAGTTAAAGGAGTCTTTACTCATATTTCAGCCATATTCGTTTCTCAAAGATCGAACGGAATAAATTGATTTCGTCTTAAATGCATTATTTAAGTCTATGGATCGCTTGTGTGACTTCTTTCATTTCTAAGAGCTTCGTTAGTTCAATTAACTCATTAAATACGCCAGTAATTAAACGACATTTCAAAAAAATATAAGCGAATAATGAGAGTTAACCGAAACATATCTGGTGCTATGGTGGCCACGCTAAAATTTATCAATCGTCAGTCGGAATATCTGTTAACAATCGTGGACCGTGCTCACAAATATTGATAACTGTAGTATTCTGGTATTTGAGACACACTTGCAGATTCTCCAACACCCTTTGGATGGAGATAACTTCTTAAATAAATAGAATTTGGTTCGTTATCTGCGTTTATTTATACTTCGCGTATACAAAGGAATTGCGGTAGTTAACCTAACTAGGAGCTGGCTAAAATGGTTCTGTCGAGTGATAATTCAAACACACCCTCTCAGCTTCCCCAATCCTCTGCCGGAGAGCTTAAGCACTACGCTGCCTGCCATCTAGCGGATTATACCGATAGCTGATGTCACCGCCATCTGTCGCTACAAGTCGGAAGCTTTTACGATACACCACAATAACTGACCATAGATGACCAATTTGGTCGATACCGTATTGATATAGGGTTTTAACGACCGACTATGTTATACCTCCTCTAAAAGTATATAGTATACGAGTACAAGCAGGCACAATCACACAATCACACAAAACAAAAACTTTCAAAATCGTTTGATTCTCAGGGTGTTTTTTACATTAACTCCACACAGGAGGAAAGGCAGCAGTGGACCTGGGTGTTAAAGAGACTCATGTTGTGCGAGGGAAGAAGCGCAGAATAGGAAGTACAGAGAAGGGTGATAAATCAAAACAACGTTACTCCCAACTCCCAACCATTACAAATGTGAATGAAATCTTACCGAATAATAATTTTCCCTTTATTCCTTTCGAAACATAAATAATAATTTTCAAATTTAGTACCCATTTGTATCCGCATTTTAAATAACCGAAGCCGCCTCATAATTCCTTTACCTTACCCCTCACCCGCGGGATAATATTATTTTAGAGCAACCCTTAAATTCTCGTTGGGTGCGACTTTAAATTTCACTTAGCAACCTGCAAAGAGGAAATTGTTGTAAAAATTGGGTTATTTTTCCGCAAAAAGTACAACGGTTCGAATTACTTGAGTAAGTGAGGCTCTCAGTCAAATATTCAGTAGGGAAAACCTTTTTTGTGATGTGTACGGGTCATTTTTTTAATAATGGCACACAATTGTATCCGAGAGAGCTTTCTATGCAAGAAAGAGACTTAATTGTATTATTATCACTTCGCGGAAGAAATAAATTTACTGCTCTAAGTGAACAATGTTTTTTTGTCGTTTGCTTAGCAATACTTGCGTATTTTTGATTATTTGCGTATTAGATAGCCCGTGAAAAATCACGGATTTTATAATTGTAGGTTCCAGTATTTCATGTTACAGCTAAAGAGCGCAGAACTTTGAAAAATCATGAAGTTTTACTTTAATTGTCAAAAGTAACCACAAGCAATTTGGCCAAAGAAATAAACATTTCGTATGTATTTTCGTTATTTGTTTTTGGGATGTTGTGCCGTGTTGCGCTACCTCCTTCTTTAGCCAACGTTTCGGACATCGGGACAACACCCCAAAAACAAATAACGAAAATGCTTTTGGCCGTGAAAATCTTAAAACTTATCATTTCGTATGTAGAATTAAAATTATTTTCTGATTGAAAACAATATGACATATCAATAAGCGGTATCAAAAATGAATCTATATTTCGGGAGGTGGTTCTGGGTACCGCCGCGCCGCCCGGGACCAATCTTTTGGATAAATCCTGCTGTAGGTCACCCCAAGTGTAGGGGTGCCGGGTTCATGGGATGAGGTTTGTCCTGGTCTTGGCGGCGAATGCGTTTGCCCATCTACTGCATTGCGGGCCGGATCGGAAGAGACTGGCTGAGGGAGACCTTTGGCCTATCCATCCGGACTCTCTCGGCCCAACGCCTTGTATCAGATAGAGAAGAATGGAGTCATATCTTCGTCACACTGTAGTCACCTTCACCTGATCGGGAGAGACTGGTTGAGAGAGACCTTGTGACTTCTCAAGCAGAACCATATTAAAACATTGCCTTGCACCGCAGTTGGAGGGATGGAATCATACGTTCATCACTGTGTTGTCCAGCACTGTGGGTTTTTTAAAAGGAAGGAGAAAAGTTCTAGGAAGGATATAGATATGAGAGGTGAGTAGGAATCTTGGGGTCAATATGTCTGGCAGTGAATGCTACATGGAACTAACACATGTTTGCTGAATTGACCTTAATTTTTCTATATTTGTGGTAAAATTCACTTTTTACGTAATAAGAACATTTTCATTGGCCCGGTTTTTAACGAACTCATATTATATTTCACCAACTAACCTGTCAAAGTTTTTTAGCTTTCTGAAAAACGACTTTTTTGTAATTATTACATTCGTAAACTGCACAAACAGAACCTACTTTTTGGGATATATTTTTGATATTCTTTAAATCCAATTTTTGAAACTTGCCATTTACTTGGCACGCCGGGATTTAATCCCGCGACCTTCGGAATGGATTAATACGTTCGTCACACCAAGACACACTGACCCCTAGATTCCTACCCACCCCTCTTACCTTTTACCTTCCCAGAGCTTCCTGTCCTTTCCTTCCATAAAAAGACCCCACACACAGTGGTCCCTAAGATGTCAAACAATAAAATTATTTTCCTCATGGCCTCTCGTGTGGAGCAACTGTAAAAAAAATGTCCTCAAGGGCGCTGAAATCTACATTTGAATCGCTGGATTAATCATCCAGTAAATTTCAAAGTATATTGGGAATTAATATTAAATTTAATAAATAAAAACACAATTAGCATCACCATATCATACTGTGTTTAAATTCAGTTCGCATTTCGTCCATTTTTCAAGTGGCTCACGTACAGAAGTGCGCTGAGAATTTCATTAGCTATCATTCGTGCGAGGGGGGATATAATTCGAGGGATGATTTCAGCCGTTCTGAGGGCGAAAATTAAATTCTCGACTGAACCATATCTCAATTTATGCATTATCCCTTATGTGGGGCTGCGGGGCTCGTAAACTAGGTATGTGACACACATTCCTGAAGCTATTTTTATAATCATTGGTGTTGGAACGTAATACCTGTTTATAATAATTATTTTTTTTACGTTCTCTCCACACAGGAGGCCAGAGGAAAAAAATCCCTCAAAGCCTACGCCATCTTTGGGGATGCTGGGATCAATCCCGAAGCATAATATAACGAGATCCCGTTCGAGATCGACGGGATTGGGCGGCAGTAGTCAGTAACGCTACACACTACGTCGGGGCGCGAGTGGTGCGCTGACTGACTGACGGTCGGGCGGGAGTGTCGATCGAAGAAAGAAAACTATCCCGACTGTTTACGAATATTAGCGACGGATGACGAGCGGAACAGATAATATAATACTGTGTCGAGTGAGTGAGAAGGAGATAATAGCGTGTGTGCAGGTAGCCATTTGTTTATTTTAGTTGTGCAGTTATGGTCATTACTTTTTCTTAAATTATGCATTGTTTATGGTTTATGTGAGTTAAATAAACATAATTTTTGGATTCTTACGTTGTTAATACCTTAAAATATCGAAAAATAATCCAGATCAAGTGTATATTTGTATATCAAGTGTATAATTGTATATTTGGAGAGTTTTTTTTATGGAAAGGAAGGAGAGGAACCGTTCTGGGAAGGAATAAGGTAAGAGGGGTGGGTAGGAATGTGGGATTCAATGTGTCCAGGAATAACGAATTTATGAATCCATCCCTCCCATTGCCATTGACCTAGATAAATATCACCCCATGAACCCGGGCACCCGTGCTAAGTCACCAAACGTAGTGAACCACCTGGGTTGACCTATGGCAGAGGTGTTGGTTATCCAATAAATAGTTTCCTGGGCTGCGATACCTATACCCGCCTCTCAAATTGTAGTTCATATTAGTACCTAATTACTAGCATAGACTTGCGAAAAATCAAGGAATATTATTATTTAGAGTAGGATCTAAAAGTATTGGTTATTTAATATGTATTTTGTTGTGATTTCATATACGAAATAATCTTTACATAATATAAAATGAAGTAGTTCCCGCTGTATGTGCGCTTAGATCTTTTAAACTACGCAACGGGTTTTCATGCGTAGAGAAAAGTCTAGAAATTCAAAGGCGTGGGTTATAAGTAGGTTATGGTAGGTAAGCCACAGCAACGTGTTGCCGGGTCTGCTAGTGTTTCAATAAATCAATATTATTTACGTCATCAAAAATGGTTGTTTGGCGGTCTCTGTGTATTGACAATCACATTAATGATAGTAAAAATATTTGGATGGATTGTACAGCGCCATTTTTGCTAAAAAATCACCGCAAGGGCGCTGTACAAACTTAAAGCATATTTCTAAAATCTTACTTCCAACAACCAACTAGACAAACCATTATAACAGCTGAAGGCTAAAAATTGTATCCACCCGTTCATCGACCACTGATATGAAAATTTTTGATTTGACCAATGAACGCGATGCTGCGTAAAAAGTGCGCATACCGTTTTATTCACACTCTCTACAGACAAAAATATACAGGACTGTACTTAACCGGGATTTCACTAGAGGCTAACACCGTTTATGGCTTATTCAAAGATATTTATATACAGTTCGCATGCAGGACATAATTGTATTACGCCCGATGAACTGCGAATGGGCCACAGATAAAATAATTTGAATTTAAATAAGGGGTCATCCATTAATCACAAGAGAGGGGGGGGTTCGGGAAAAATCACGAAATATCACCGGGGGGGGGGGTGTAAAGAGATATCACGTGTATTTATTTTTCGTGATAATATTCTGCAAATTTCAAAATTCTTTGTACAAAAAAAAAATAGGTACACGTGATTTTTTGGGGGGGGGGGATACTCGAAAACCTCACCACATATCACCACGGGGGGGGGGGGGTTAAAAAGTTGCTAAAAAAACTTCACGTGATTAATGGACGACCCCTAATATATTATTGTGACACGAAGAACTCATCCTACAAAAATTGACCTATTAAATATTTTATTGCAAATTTTGCGTGGTGATATTTTATCGTGTGGAGATCATTAGAACCGCCTATGCAGGAGGCGTTCGCTTTATAAGTTTACTTGATGTTAACATTATCAAATTTAATTTTAATTAAATTTCTAAAAATTAAAATGGAGTTCTAGGAATTAAACACAAAAACAATTACTAAATGTTATTAGTTAGAACTTAAATAATTCATTGTACATAAATATATGTGAGCTGCAGTACTTATTTTGATAATAGTGAATATTTGAAAAAAGAAAGAATGTTAAGGAAACTAAGAATATTTGTAAGATTAATTAAGTGACAGTAGTTTTTTCTTAAGAATATTTTTAAAATGTCTCTTGACAGAGAGCTGTATTCGGGTTTTCTCATTAATGCTTCTGATTTCTTCTGAATCTTCCGATTGAAAAAAGTTTTTCCCTGGTACGAGTAAGTGTAATGATGCTGTGCAAAAGATTTATTTAGTTTTGCATAGAAAAACATCTTCGAGTCGAGTTCTGTTTTCATTTAAAAATGGATATCTATCTTTTTCTTTCATAATTTAATTGAATGAATTTTTAATATAAAAATCTTTAAATGTGAGTACTTGAAATTCTTCAAACAGGCGTACGCGTAACGGTAGTCCAAAGATTTTTTTTAATATAATTTTAATAATTGTTCTGTGTACAATTTCTATTGGAAGAAGGTTACATTTATACGCGGATCCTCAACTAATAACAGCGTATTGTAAAGTGGGTAGTAGATTAAATATAGATATTTTATCGACAGAAAATTTCTAATTCTTAAAAATATATATAATATATATTAATTTTATGATTTTGTTTACTACTTGACATATTTGTTCCTTCCGTTTCAGATTTTTATCGATAATTTAATTTTATTTGTTGTTTTTAATATTGTACACTTTGATTTGCAATAATTTTGGCTATGAATTTTAGTATCATCGTGTATGACAATATTCAAATTTTTGGGAGCATCGTTTGGATGGATTGCATTACAAATGTCTTATCACTATTTAGTGTTAGTAAATTAGTGTTGAAAAAATTCTTAAGCGTGTTGATGTCCTGTGGTCTTTAATTCACATTTTTGCAAGTCTTTTCACTTATTATTAATACTGTATCGTCGGCGTATGATGTAATTAGACCGTGAAATGTTGAAAAAATATCGTTTACATATATGGTAAATAGGATTGGTCTAAGCACTGTACCTTGGGGGATTCCAAAGCTTCAAATCTCTTGATCACTTTTAACACGATTGATTTTTACCACTTGAGGGCGGTTTTTTAAGTAGTTGGTGATCCATTTAATTGCGTTGCCAAAAGGCAAAAAAATGCCAATATTATTTAATTTTTTTAAAAGCATCTCATGGGATGTGATATAGAATGCCTTTCTAATAAATATTTTGATAGTATCACTAGAGTGTTCCTTTCGCGACTTCTTAGTAGAACTAGAACATATTTATATAAACTGAAGAGCAAACTTGAGATTCATATCGCAGACGTAGACCTAACTTTTTTTAGATATTTCGCGAAGAGCCTTGAAGTTTTTTTTTGTGTCTCAAAGGACTAAGAATAATTTATAAAAAGCCGTACTTTCGCACGAACACCATCCCGTGAAGTGTTTTCTTCTTGCTCCGCGGTTGGTTAGCGACTATATTTTAAAATTACGGTGACATTCATAGACCCGAAGGAAGAGTATCGCCTGCCAGGTTTGTCAATCAACCATAAACTTTCGTTATTTGGAATATGTGAGAGGATAAATTCAGAGTAGTTTATATTGTACTTGAAGACTCACTTTTTTTTGTTTACTAAACTTGTATTTTTTCTTCTTTCAAGCTGATGTTCTCGTATTATTGTATTTTATGCTAGGAGTTTATCTGTGTCAGAGATCTGGAAATATAATAGATGAGCTTTCTGCAGTTTTTACAAGATGGGACTGCGCTTCCGGGTGTCGCCGATATTGTTTACCAATTAACAAATAAACTAAATGAACGAATAATTAACGAATAAACCAAACTAACGTAAAACTAAATGAACGAATTCTTTCCGTATTCAAAATATATTGTTAACCAATACTAATGCAAACCTTCAAAATATCAACGAAAAGAACAAATTCTTTTCGTATGCAAACTACCCTGATTAGGTCGTAATACGCCGACAGTTGCGCGGACATCATAGCATATCTCTTTTGTATTTGAATATCTTTGATCTATGTTGAGGAGGAGAATTATTTAAGAGGTGAATTATGTAATATTGAGTGTTATGTAACAGTTTTTGAATGAAATAACACTTGAAGATGGTTACGATGTGAAGAACAGTCTATTTGATTTACAGTTTTAACGGAAACTTAATGTCAATAGCTGAGATATGTTAAGCACAGTAGAATTGAGTCTTTAACTGATAACTGAAGTTGATCTGAAGAAAAAACATTTGTAATAGCTTATAAATGCCAATACGTAATTAAGGTTAATGTAATTAAGAAGTTGTTGATATTCGTGAAACTAAAAATTTATGCTTGAGGCATCTTTTAATGACAATTGTAAAATCCGCATCAATAAATTAATCGAAAGTAGAAATCAGTAGGTGCACTAATACGTAATGTCGTAATGTAATTAGTGATAGGGCGATTAGGCGATTTAGCACATGACATGAGTACAGTGAAGAGTACAGATCTATTTATTGTTTGAAAAATTTACAGTATTGTATTGAGTATTGACAATTATTATATTTATTTAATTATCTTCAACGGTATACATATACCATAAGAACTGATTACATGTCACAAAATCAAAAATAAAAATATAGAAATAATAAAAAAAAAAATGTTTAACAGATGATTGTGGCATTTGAATGAGAAATGACACCAGAGAGACAATTACGTACAAAAATCTAAAGTACAAATAGAAATATACAAATAGTTTTTTATATACAAATATACAAATAGTTTCACCTTCACAAACCTACCTTACACCCAACATAATAAAATTGCAAAATATATTATGTAAAAATGTTTTCAAAATTTATCTATTATGTAAAAATGTTAAAGGTAAATACTGTAATACATAGAAATAAATAAAGAAAAAAAATTAAAATTAAAATTAATATTATATTTTTGGATGTAGCTATCACTTTGTGGTTTTCCATTATAGAAAAATGAAACAATACAACTTTGTATAAACCACTTATATAATGCGTAAATCCTACCGGTTTCAGAACAAACGTTCGTTCTTCAGGGAAAACTTATAATAATTTGACAGTTTCGAACAATGTTTTACTATGGTAGGGGTGGAGCCGTTGCTAGTTATTAATGTAGATTGGGTGGGTAGGTATTAATGTAGAATGGGTGGGTAGGGGAACAAATCCATGATTGGGCTATAAGATAATATTTTTTGTTTGTTGATAATAGATTCATTATTTTTAAGGGATTTTTTAATTTCCAAGGCTTCTAAGTTATCTTAATAATAATATGGTCCTGAACAATATGGTTTCTCTACTGGAATATCTATACTAACTTATTAACGTATCAAAACTATATATCTGATTCCATGTCTAGTAAATGTCAAGTTGACTCTATTTATACTGATTTGAGTAAGGCGTTCGATAAAGTTAATCATGAGTTATTGCTGAATAAACTGCAAAAATTCGGTATAGGTGGTTCACTATATAAGTGGTTTAACAGTTACTTGATCTACAGATTACTGGCTGTTAAAATTGGTGTTACATTTTCGTACAAATTCGCTGCTACGAGTGGTGTTCCCCAGGGGTCACATTTAGGTCCAATCCTGTTTTTATTATTTGTTAATGATGTGTTATATATTTTCAATGATGTTCAAGTATTAATGTTTGCAGACGACCTGAAATAATTTAAAGCAATCAGAAACATTAATGATTGCCATATATTGTCAAATAACTTGTTGAGATTTATTATATGGTGTCATGATAACCGCTTGCAACTTAACATAAGCAAATGTCAAATTATGCGGTTTTATTGAATAAAGAATCCAATATTTTTCGATTATTCCATTAACAATATGTCGTTAGTATCTGTCTCGGAAATCAATGACTTAGGTATTTGGTTTGACACGAAACTCAACTTTATCAAGCATATAGAAATAATAACCAATAAAGCTTTGAAAATGTTGGGATTTATTTTAAGGGTATCTAGTGATTTCAACAATGTCAATACTGTAAAAACATTATATATGTCACTCGTAAGGAGTCATTTAGAATACAATTCCACGGTTTGGTCCCCAAATTGTGAGGTTCATTCACATGCGATTGAAAGAATCCAAAATAAATTTTTAAGATATGTGAATTTTAAAATGGGCATTCCTAGTGAATGCCTAAATTACGATAATGTACTTAGTTCATTAAATTTAATAAAATTATCTGATCGTAGAATCATTTCCGATTTAACCTGTTTGTATAAAATCATAAATTCAATGTTTGATACCCCTGATTTATTATATGTAATTTCTTTTCATACTCCAGGCAGGTCAGTCAAAAGACAGTACCTACCATATTATTGTAGCAATTCTAAGTCAACAAGTCAATATTATATTCCTATGCGACGGATTCAACAGCTTGGAAACAAATACTCCGATGTTGTTGGTATATTTAGTACATCAATTCTATTATACAAGCATACCTTATTGAAGTTTTTTTCATAAAATAGGGGAATATTTTGATAAAGCTATTAAAATTGACTAACACATTGACAGTATTTTGTTGGCTGAAAGAAAAAAAAACTATTTTACAATACGTAATATTTTTACTTTGTATTTATTTTTGTGCAAGTGTTTTAAACAGTAGTTTCCTGCACTATTTACTAGTATAATTTCGTTAATATTGTTATTTATATGTATGTAAAGCCTAAATAGGCGTAAATAAATAAATAAATTATTTTTCTGAGTTCGCTAACCATATCATTGAAAATAACCATAGTTTTGAAAAAAATACAGGGATAAATATTCTTCATATTAATCATAAAGGAAAACGTTTGGATAACTTAGAAGCCTTGGAAATTAAAAAATCCCTTAAAAATAATGAATCTATTATCAACAAACAAAAAATATTATCTTATAGCCCAATCATGGATTTGTTCCCCTACCCACCCACTCTACATTAATACCTACCCACCCAATCTACATTAATAACTAGCAACGGCTCCACTCCTACAATAGTAAAACATTGTTCGAAACTGTCAAATTATTATAAGCTTTCCCTGAAGAAGGAACGTTTGTTCTGAAACCGGTAGGATTTACGCATTATGTAAGTGGTTTATACAAAGTTGTATTGTTTCATTTTTCTAGAATTAATATTGACTGAAAAGGTTTGATAGCATAGCCCCCTTGTACCTACCTTGTGCAGTTAAATAGATCTTCCACGTCTGCATATCTATTAGTAACATCATGTAAATCTAGGTAAAAGTGAGTGTTTAGTGTACTCGGTCCTGTTATTGTTACATTTAAACAGGATTTTAGATCGAGTGGTTCTCGTGGGAATATGAAAGTCAATGAGCTTAGTTAAATCAGTACTGTCTATGCTACCATTTACAATTTTGAACATAAATATTAAGTCGGATATAATTCTTCGATCTGAGAGTCTTAATATATTTAATTCTTAATAAAAAAAATGAATTTATTTCCATTGGGATGTGCGTAGTAATAATAATAATATTTGGCTGATTTATAAAGCGCAGTTTTCGTGAAAAATCACCTCAAGGGCGTAGATATTAACACTCCAATTAAAAATGCTCACGGCATGCGTAATTCGAGGTTCAGTTTTTACTAGGTTGAGATTCTACCAGTGAAATAATATTTAGGAAAATAAATTATAAAACCTTGTAAGTTTACGTGATACGGAAAAAAAATCAGAGTGTGTAATTCAAACGCGGAAAAAGTGAAACTAGAAAGTCGCTAGATGTAGCTTTCTTTCTTTTGCGTGTTTATTTTAAAGTGGTTTGAAGATTAAATATTCATTTCGCAAAAATTAAAAAAGTTTTTTTTTTGGATTTCTTAGGATTCGAACCTCAATTCGCTTGATGTCTGTCTCGCGCGAATTTACCGCATTATATCAGAATCGAGTATTTGTGTAGAACTGAGTTGTGACGCATTTTTGTTTCATCCGAATTTCAAATCACTAACGGCTCTAAAGAAGTTTCACTTCAAATAGAAATATAGAAAGAAAATAAATAATAATAGAGCGCAAAAATGCAATTAAATTTAGTTTACTTCTATTTTTCATGACGTCATATTAACTTGAAGCTATTAAAATTAACATTTTTTTTAAACTGTTTATAAATATGTCTGTATTGTCACATTTTAAACATTATATTTATAATCTTCACATTCGAGACATTGTATTGAAATAGAAAGTATTGTTATTAAATAACTTAAGATGAAATGTTTTATGACTTTTAAATAACTTCTATAAGAAATTATAATGCGTTAAAGGTTTTGACTACCAACCTGGAGGCCACGGGTTTAAATCCTGAGGCAAATTCTATTTAATTAATTTGTTTTTATTTCAGTTAATGCATTAAAAACAATATACTCGTAACAATCACCCACAGAGTAGAAGATACTCTCAGTATCGTCTTGGTGAAAGACCATAATTCAGGACTGAATAGTTGCTTGAATTGGCTGAAGTAGTGTTTGGTGACCAGATCTGAATAGCCTGGTACTTTTCTATCTTCATCTTTCGCACCTCCTTCCACTCCCCACTATCTTCAGCCTTACAACTTAAAACATACCCCAATTGAGGATGCCATAGACTCACTGGCTCCACACGTTTGGGAGGAGTTTGAACTCTAGTACGGTATTTTTTTATTAGCTTCACACTGAAATAATTTCTCTCGGGGCCTGAATCAGCTTTGGGGATGCTATGTGGAGGATCTTTTAAGAAAGGGAAGGAACGTAAGTTCTGGGAAGATAAAAGGTATGAGGGTGGGTAGGAATCTGGGGTCAGTGAGTCCAGGAGTAAGGGATGTATGAATCCAACCTTCCCATAAGGCGATGTGCCGAGAGAGTCCTGCTGGAGAAATCAAAAAGTCTCCTTCGACCAGTGTCTCCCAATCCGATCTGCCACGCAGTTGATGGGCAGACGCCGCTAAGACCCGGACAAACCTCACCTCATGAACCCGGGCACCCCTGCTAAGTCACCAAATTTTGCGAATCCCACCTCCCATATTGATATACTAATATATGTAATAAAAACAAATCAAAACAAAAAATCAATATTTTAAAAGTGATAGATCCGACAGAAATTTTAGGATGTTGCTTCAATAGATCGCAACTTTTTTGCGTTTATTGTATCGGTATTGTATGAGGGTTGCTCTGAAGAACAACCCTCATCTATCCCTCGCATCAGTGCATAGCTGAAAGAAACTTCAAATGTACACCTGTAATTATTGTTGATTTCCTTTGCCTACCCTTTGCGATAAATGGCTTAATGGTACGTTATAAATTTTATTATTTTTTCATGACAATAGACTGAATTTTATACATTGAAGTTTTAGTTGTGCAATGAAAAATTTTATTAACAAAGTTAAATTGAAAACATAATGAAATCGATTTTATTAACTTGTAGGTTCGTACAAAAAACAGAAGCCATAAAATTAATTTCAATTTCTTGATAACTTTTTTAGGTGTTCGTTTGAAAGAAGAAAAATTAATAAAGTTTGTATGTTTTAATTGTTATCAGAAATACTTTGAGCAAGTTAAATTGGTATTTTTGAGTTATTACTCCTTTGAAATGAATTTAAGACGAAATGGGTTGAATTTTGTTAAAAAACTAATTTTTCATGATCGAAATCGTCAGAATTTCTGCCAGTTTTACTTTTGATGGTTTTTCTGATGAAAACATAAAAAGTCTTCTGGTACAGATAGACATGGTCGTTAGTAGCACAAGAGCATGCTACTAATGAGCAAATTCTACTTAATAGCATGTGTTTTAGTGACTTTGCTAGTATTGAGCGTGTTCACAAATCAACAGTCGGTTGATCCGATCTCAGCTCGCGGCAGCTGTACATTGTACATGCGCATTCTTTGCAAAAATATCAAGAATTACCGCGTTAGAGATTCGAAAAAACCTTGTTTTCGTGATTTATTAAATGAGTCATAAATACCTGGAACACAAGGTCACTAAAATACCCAAAAGAGATGTTCAAATTCCTTATAAAATCCCCATATCCTTATTAGTTATCCTTATAATTAGAATTTGAAAATAAAACACTTTTGTGCTTTCTTCCACTAATTTATATTTCACCAGGACCGGTTTCATCATATTACGGATATTTTCAGACTGTTAGTTGAAATTCTTATGCTACGGTATTTATACACACTAGGGCAGGGGTACACAACATTGTCTCTATATAATGAATGTTTATATTTTGTTAATTTTAAGGTATTATAATAATATAATACTAATATAATATAATAATATAATACCTTAAAATAAACAAAATAGAAACATTCATTATATAGAGACAATGTTGTGTACCCCTGCCCTAGTGTGTATAAATACCATAGCATAAGAATTTCAGTTTGTAAGTGCGCAAATAAATACACAAATGGACCAATTTTCGTCAAGAAACACATTTACGTACATATTTTTTAATGATTTTATTGAAACTAAAATTAAAATTCTAATACATAACTTTGCTAGATAATCTATTGATTTATTTTACTGCATGATTACATTATTAGAAATGGGTGTGGTATAATACAAAAACTTTTTTGAAAATTTAACAAATCTGCCAACGACCTATGGAATAACCTTATTATACTAAAAATTTAAAAAAATTCAAAAAATTTATTACATAACTATGCTAGATAAAAGAACAATCTTTCGAAATCCATTTATAATTTTTTGTGGAAAAGAGTCAATACGTCTAAAAACTTTTTTGAAAATGACGTATTTCCGGCTTTCTCTGGTAATGCCCTCTTAACGATCGCTGTTATTAAATATCGTAGAATATGGAATATTCTAGAATATGGAATATTCTACGATAATCAAATCACTTCCACGCAAGCGCCCCATTTTTTTATTTTGTGTAGCTTGGGTTTTTAATGGGAACTTTAGGCAATTTTTGGATTATGAAAATTGAAATTTTAACGAAATTTGAATTGAATTTTGAAATTAGAATTTCAGGCAACTTATGGATTATTATTATGAAATCAAGTGGCATTACATTTTTAAAAAGCTGTGCATTCTATTTTTTTAAATTCCCAACTTTTAACGTTGGATCTTTCCTCACCCTCAGGTTCAACTCCATATCAATCGGATTTGATTTTAGATTTTCACGGCATAACACCCCAAAAACATCCACATCAATCGTTCAAATAACATCCAAATGAACTTATTTTAGTAAATTTTTAAGATTTATATAGAAAACCCCATTATTTCGTGTATGAATCGGTACATTGCTTTTACATTATTTAAAATACAGGGCTAAATGTGAATATTATAATATATCAATAAAATAAGTCATGGACGTCTAGAGTTAAACGGTGTAACCCAAATGTCACAATTCCGACAATTAATAGCAAATAATTCAACAGTTGACCACCTGCCAGAAAACAGATGTCCCCGCGGCGGCAGGCAGAGAGGGGGTGATTTATGTCTGCCGGAAGTGGCAGGGAAGTGGCCCGGAAGTAGACCGGAAGTCAAACTATCCCACCCCACGTATTCTCCCTTTGTGGTGTCCGGCACTGTTTCAACTTGCACCTTGGGGAGGGGAACGAGAAGTGGGAATGGGAAGCGGGAGGGGAAGCAGGAGGGGAAGCAGCAATTAGCGCAATTTCCCACCGGAAGCAATTAGAATGATCGACTGGACATGGCTGGACTGCGGCGGTACGTGAAACTCCCCTGGGCTTTGCACAAGTGCACTGGGAAATATATTGTTATATGTATTAAGACCGCTGCGGTCGGATCCAATAAGTCAATGCGTTCAATGGATTCATACTGAAGCTTAACGCTGGGGTTATTCATGAATCATCCTTAATAATAATAATAATAATCGTTAGATAATAATAATGATAATAATGAGCGCCGTTTTTTGTGTAAAATCACCTCAAGGGCGCTGTATATTCAGAAACAGAAACATATAGATATAAAAACATGCCTACCTGGCAGGTCGATTCCGATAAACACACTTTATTAGAAAGTTTATACTTGGAGAATATACGACTTTGCACGTGGTGGAAATTATATTTAAAACACCAGACATCGAATGATTGTACATTTACTGCCCCCGTCACTGTTGGTAATACAATCATAAGAAGATTAATGCCAAAGTTGAGTTAATATTTATTTTGAAAGACTTGATGATTTAGGAATCTTAAGGACTAGAGAATTTTTTGAAATGACCTATAAAAAGCTTACAAATAATAACTTATATTGCTTATATTTTTACACAATTAGGTTTTTAGTATCGTGGGCAGTGAAGGCGATGATGAAAGGATTTTTTACTTATGGAAATGAATTTCTGAAAAGTTGAGTTTTAAGTTTAGCCTTGTTCAGGATATCATAAAAACAGGTTAAATTAACGCATCCCATTTCAACTAGATTTCGGAAAAATGAATGTTTTTATCTACGGGTTACACGTTATAGAGATTTTTTTTCTACAATTTTCTGTCTAGATTTTCGAAGTTAGATATTGCATAATAATAAATATACATCTTGAAATAATAAAAAATAATGTTTCTTCGTTTGTCCCTTATGTGTTCCTAAAACATTTATCCAGTTGCGATGAAACTTTGGTAATTTATTGTACGCATGCCCGCAAAGGTTTTTACATACAATGGTGAGCCCTTACGTGATGAAATTTGTAAAAATTTACAATGGATTGCGCCAGTTGATTGAAAAATATGTGTATTTAATACGGTTTAGCAGGAGGGGGAGGGGAATCCGGACGGGTAGGGAGGGGAAGGAAGGAGAGGGGGGGGTTCGCGGGAGGGTAAAGAGAGAGAGGGGGAAGAATGAATGGATACGCAGGGGAGGGATGGTGGACGAGGTGGGGCACAGGAAGGGATTGCAAAGGAGACATATTAGCGGTAGGGGATAGGTGGGGTTAAATTTGCAAAAATCCATACTTCCCACACGGAAAGCTGTCAAAAGCATTTAAATAAACGGAATTAAAACACAAACAATTTCTTTCTTTGAGCGGCATTGCAGCGCATGCCGGATACTCGCAAGTTTATTATAAAATATAATGCAGACAGAATTTTTTTTTAATAAGAAAATTTAAAAAATATATTAATCTAGGATAGCAATTTTTATCTCATCCATTAACATTTTATTTTGCCACCAAGAAATTGTTTCTCCTTGCGTGTCCTTTCCCATTCGGCCCGTTCCCTTTCCACCTCCCCTTACTCGCGTCCCCTTCCCCTCACGTGTTCCCACCTCCGACTTCCCGCTTCCCACTCCTCTCTCCAGCTTCCCCGTCCCGCGAACCCCCCTCCCGAGTTCCCTTCCCCCTCCGGGTTGCCCTCACACCTTCCGCATTCCATTCGTTCAGTCCCGGTACATTCAGTTTTCAAACAGCTCGCGTGCCACCTATTGTAATTTTTTAATACAAATTTCATAATACATACCAGTACATATAGAAAACTTCGCGGGCATGCACACATCAAATCCCCAAAGTTTGATTGAAATAGGTACAGTCGTTCAAAAGTTAGCGCGTACATACATTTATGCGATTCATTTTTCTATATAGGTAGGTATAGATAGATGGTTTCTAATCTCGTATGGCTAGCGCCGATATTCTATTTTTTAAATTCTGAAAAACTTTAGATAAATAATAATATGTTTTATGAAGAGGATTGCAAAATCTAGCTCCATCGGGTACACCATCAAATCCAAAGGTAATTGGGGACATGTGAGCCTGTGAATCCCATTAAATCCCTGAGATTTGATTGATTCGCCGATAACCAGTGGAATTAACGCGAGCCCACACGGCGGGTGATTAAATTGGGTTACTAAGTGCTCTTAGATTTCATTGATTTAATCGTGACTCTTAGTACTTGTGATCATTCTGAGTTGTGTTGAGCTTAATGACCTAAGGTTTTAAAGACCGAATGAATCGGGCGAAGATGTACACGGTGTATTTTTTCGCTTTCAGATTGTTATATACCTCCATAAAATATTGTGCACAATAAATCGGTATTTCAAAAAAAGTATTCCAATCAACGCCCTTTGTTCACGTTTTCGCTAAGAATCGTTAGCTGCTAGCTGTAGTTGATATTGATAAGGATTGCCTAAGCTAAAACATCCAAGTAACCACTTTATTTACGCGTATCACAAGCCAATTTCTAGGTAACCAAATAAATTTCATAAACACAAACAATTTTTTGAAAGGAAACGAACATGATGTTAGCATTATTTCGTTAGTAAAGTTGTACTAATTGATATATGTTCCAACGGATGGCACATTTACTGGGATTGACGAAAGGCACGTACTTTATCGACACTAAGTTCATCCGCCCACGGGGCAACAAAAAACAGTTGGCAACTAGTCGCTATCCACAGGGTAGCAACTTGATAATTTCAATGGCGGTCCGCACACAGGCAACTTCTGAAAGACCAGACCTGTTAATAACGTGCATCTGCATTATTTGCTTAAAATGTTGAGTGAAAGAAAATTCAATTTAAGATAGTCAAAAGTACCGTGTGACTGTAAAAAACTGTCAGCGAAATTGATGAAAATCTCTCATAAAAGATGATCATTCAGAGGTAGTAGATAACATACATACTACGTAAGGAAGGTCCCAGGCAGTGGCGTAGTGTGGGTTTTGGCCGCCCGGGGCGGTGGATAATTTTGCCGCCCACCCCCCTCGCTAACTTCTACAGGTACTTCTTCCGCAGATTTTCAAGCGTTGACCGGCGGGGGGGGGGTAGGTATCCTATTTTTTTATGCCGATTTTTATAATCCCATGTACCGAGTACGCTTCCCATAAAATCTTGCTTATAAATTCTACTCAAATTTATTTATAACTGCTCTCAGAAATCGAGAATGGTATGCTTTTGATAGAATTTCGCATTTTCATCACGCATACGTATGGAATGCAACTCAAATGCAAAGCTTTACTCGGTACACGATGAATTGACAACTTATTGTTATATAGATAACACAAAACTGGTTTAAATTAAACTGAATATGCGGTGTACCAAAATTACACCCAGAACATAAAAATGGTTTTTCTTTGATTCTAGCGGCACTGACATTCTGAACACAAAACTGGTTTTAATAAAATCTGTATGCGGTGAATTAAAACTACGCTCAGAATAACGCTCAGTATATACACTCAGAATATACGCTCTTACATTCTGAATCCAAAAGTGGTTTTAATTAAATCTGTATGCGGTGAATTAAAACTACACTCCGAACATGAAAAGGGTTTTTTTTTATTCCACCGGCACTTGCATTCTGAACACAAAACTGGTTTTAATTAAATCTGTATGTGGTGAATTAAAACTACACTCAGAACATCGGGGCGGAGGAAAATTTCGCCGCCCCCTTATTTGGGTACTTAAAGCGGTGGGGGGGGCGGTGTATATGGAAATCCATTTTTTTTACAACCTATTTATATACGGGCCGGATTTTTTTAATAATCACATTTGAAGAGTATTCTTTCAAGGAAAATCATGTTTATAAATTCTACTCCAAAGTTGATTGATTGATACTGCGTTAGAGTCCCCAAATAATAGTTACACACGCAACAATCAATTTCTCAGAATTTTACAGTATTATTTAACTCAAATGTAAAGCTTCACTCGATGCACGATGAAAATGCAACTCTTTTTTTAATTTATCGTTGTATTCTGAACACAAAACCAGTTTGTGTGCGGTGAATTAAAACTACACCCAGAACATGAAAATGGTTTCTCTTTGATTCTGGCAGCACATACATAGTGTGCAACTGTAATTTTATTACCGCACTTCGAATAAAATAATGGTCTCTTTCGAAATGTATCAGCAGATGAATACACAACTGAAATTCATTCTTTAATACATTCTAAACACAATTCTGGTTTTAATTAAGAGTGAATCTGTTTGCGTCAGCTTTGATTAGTATTACTCTCATAATATGCGTACGGTTTTCCTACGAATTGTGAAAGTTGCAGCTAAAAAAATATAATTATTGATATTATTAGGTTTAAATTTTTCTAAGACCATATTATTATTTACTTTGAAAATTTGCCGCCCCCCTTAAACGTGCCGCCTGGGGCGGGCCCCCCCCCCCCCCCCCCCCACGCTACGCCACTGTCTCAGGTCAATGCTTCTAAAATTAGATGTGTATGTAAATATTCACAGTGAATTTCAACATGAGTTATTTATTCTTCGTGAAACGGTCCGTATATTACATCAGATCGTAGGACTGCATGCACGTATTTCATGACTTGAAAAAATCGTGTGGATAGATTTTTCTACTAAAATTACGACAATGTTAGTAAAAAATTTTTGAAATTTATTGTTTTTTTATTTTTAACTAAATAAATCCGTTATTTGGGCTCGTGACGTCACTCCATGAAAATATTCCGTCGCCGATAATATTCAATTAATTTTGTAAAATTCCACGCTGATTATTTTTTTTATATGGCAACACTTTGATTTTCGACGAATTTTTGACAGATGTTGCGAAGAGAACCCCGTACGTATTGTGCCGTTTGACGTTTTGACAGATATTATGAAGAGAACCCCGTACATATTATGCCTTCTGTACCTGGCTTAGAAGTACAATGGTAATGGTGCTGATTTTAATTAAATTAGATTATAGCTTCAGATTTTATGTCCGGTTTAAATCGTTCTCTCAGGAAAAACTTAACCCTTTCACGCACTTTTCCACAAATGATCACCTAGTCAATCGACGTTATGCACTTGCACTATGTCAGTATAATAAATACAAAATAATACAAGAACAACATGTCAAAGAGACCAAATGAGAAAATAATTCACCGACTCCAAATATTTTCATATCAGAGGGTTCGGCTCTGTGGAACTCCTAATTGGACCTAATCCTACTGATCCCTCAATATAAATATTTAAAAATCTTTTGTAATCTTACATTTATTAAAAATGACTGATTTTTCCATTTTTATATATAAATTCTAATCAAAGACAAATCTAATATTCCAAAATTTTGAATGAGAGAGCTGGGTATGATGCCAGTCGACGAAATAACAAATGATAATATTTTTATAGTCTGAGAATGCCAAATTCTTTTTATCTCATTTCCTAAATCTGTATATTTTCTTATTTTTTCAGAAACAGATTTTTTAATATTACATCAATAATTTGGAATAGCTACATCAATGATATAGGTTATTTTTTTTTAATTTAGTCATGTCTATGTCAAGACTATTATGACTATGTTATTGTTATGTCTGTTAGTATAGTTTTATCATAATACATACTATATTACGGCAGTCAATCAAGTTATGTTTAATTACCAAACTTTGGTGGATTATTTTTAAAACCTGGTTGTGCCTAAATGTATAGTCGGACGGCGCTAATACAGAAATCTTTTAATTTTAAATATACCTTCGTCTCCATCTACAATTTCTTTATACGGATCGTTCTAATTTATCTAAACCAAAAGTCGTTTTAATATCATCTGAAAAATTTTTAATTACGTTAATCATTTTTTCTAAATTTGATTCCGAATTCGTAAATAATTTTATATCATATATAATAGATGTGAAACTATATTACTCTCTCTTGTATTTCCCCTAATTTTTATTCCAAACATGCTTTTCATTAACATTTTAGACAGAGGATTCAATGCTAAGTAAAACCAAAGAGGACTCAATGAGTCTCCTTGAAAAATTCCTATTTTTATTGAAATGCCCGGTACTACCATTTTCTTACCTTTTAAATTAACTAGTTAACCGGTTATTATAATTGACAAGTAGAATTTTATTACACTAAAATTTATACATTAAAATTCACTACAATTTGGACTTTTGATTTCAAGAGACCCAGCGGCTGCTATAGACTTACCGTCGCCCAATTGTACAGACTGTGTGAGTGGCGAACACGTCACGTACAATTGGATTTAGTCATTTATAGACATTGAACATTATATTGATTAATGGTCAATATTAGATGGATCAAGGAAAAAAATATTTATGAGATGTAATATTTTTGGTATGCCTCGTTATTCTCCTGTGCCATTCATGGGGATTACGTCGGGTTTTTTTTTTTAAATGATTCTCTTTTTCTGGCTATGTAATTATCGTTTTTTCGCACCCATAAAATTATGTCCCGTCTTTCCGGTTTATAAAAAATGGTCCGATTTTTTGGATTGAAATTTTCGAAAAATCGCCATGGTTTCAAAAATACGATTAAAAAATAAAAATACGGAATGTCTTAGAATATTTGCCTAAACCGCAAAAAATGTGGTACAGGTGACCTATTCAAATTTAATTTATTAAGTTCTGAAAAAAATTGGTTTTTATTATTGTAACAGACGGGAAGGGCTTTCTCAACTAGCTTCAAAGAACGTGTACGATGTTTCACCTAACGAATATGGTCTTGAATGCCGAAACAACGTTTACATTAATCTTAATGCACGAAAATAAAAATTTCTTTGTTTTTCTCTTATGAAACCTTAAACCGTTCATCCGATTGCGAAGCAACTTTGGTGAAAACGCGATGGTTCCTATGTATAATGGTGAGCTCTGGCCTTATGACAATACTTCATAGGAATTCGATGAATATTTGTGAAGTTCTTGTGCGTATGTCCGCGAAGATGTCTATATATAATGGTGAGCTCTGGCGTTATGAACTTTGTATAAATGTTTGTAATTAATGTTTTTTCTTATATTTCAAATAGTTGAGCGGCAGAGGGGAAGGGGAAAATGAGAGAGGGGAATGAAGGAGAGGGGCGTCGCGGAGGGGGGAAGAAGGATGAGGAAAGGTGGGGAAGTAGGAAGGGGAACGCGGGAGGGGAAGGAGACGAGATAGAAAATGGTGGCGAGAATGGGAATGCATGTGAAAGGACAGGCAGGTGAGGGGTGAGAGACAACAGAGGAGTAGAGGGAGAGATTGCAAAGGAGACATAGAAGCGGAATAGGTTAGTTGGGGGTAAAATTGGAAAATCCATGCTTCTCACGCGAACAGCTGTGAGAAGGGTGTGTGTTTATCGGAAGTTTCGCTCTTTGAGTGGCATTGCAACGCACGCCGGATTCTGGCTAGTATGAACTAAAATACTCGCAGAACTTAATAACGACATTTAAATTTGTTTTACATTATATAATTCATAAAAAAAACATAAATTAAACATTGTAAAGAGATCCTTTTTATCCCAACCGACTTGATGATAATCCATTTCCACCCACCGTCTAATATTTTCCTTTCCCTGTTTGAAAAGACTTTAAATTTTTCTTATTTTACTTAAAAGACATTCAAACTATGCGGAAAAAACTCCACAATATTTTATTCCCGCCGTAAATCTGGGTTTCTTGGGAGAAATTGCCACCAGGTATTAGTCGTTATTCCGACTCGTTGTTTTGTAAAACGGCTTTTATGTGGAACGTGTTGCGAGCATTCGTCTTTCTTCCTTCATTTAATCCCTTCCCTCAACAAATTTGCCATCCCACCTACAGCGTTGCCGGGGGATGAACTAGATTCCCGGATCTACAGCAAAACAACACGTATATATTTATAATAACTAGCGCACAAAATATACTCTTCTTTGAAAGTTGAAATAAATCTTAAATTGTATTCGTTTCCTGTAAATAGAATGCAATTTTCTTCAGTCCCAGAGATTGAGATTACAAATCTTATTTATTTCCATATTCGTGTCGTTAACAATGAATGTTTTACTGGACCTAACGTTCGTTCTAATGGATGTTCTATATATTTTTGAAGAGAGGGAACTCGGCACTGAAGGAACCCATTTGTCGATCGGATAACATCGGCTATTTCCGTAACCGTTCGAATATTATACACGAACCGCGACATTTGACAATCTCCTATAGTACTACTTTACTGACATCTGTTGAGGCACCTAAAAACTACATATAACTATCTATACTAACGACATCTGTTGAAGGACCCTACATAAAAGTAAGGACGGGTTGTTTCAAAAAAATTGCCGAATTCATCAAATATTTGAAATTACTTTTCACGTTCTGTGTAAATCTATTCAGGTTCTGTGATTATTTTAGTGTTACGAAGCAACTGGCCTATAATGATATAAGAACAGAACTTGAATAGAACTTACTCAGAACGTGAAAATTAACTTTATATATTTGATGAATTGTTCAAATTTGAAGTCCTAAGCCTATCGTCGGCCATTCTTGTATAAAATAGTTAAGTCTCTAATTTTTCTCTACTCCTAAACTATCTCAATCCAAAATTTATCAAAATTAATATTCCTATCTGACGTTGAAATATTATCAAATTTGGAGTTTCGTAACTTTTGTAATTCATTCCTCTCCTTCATCTTTCGTTTGGTGAGGGGATTGAAGGGGTATATCTACTTCTGAGAGTTGGTCTAGGGCCTCATAGTAGCCCTATGGATCTCATCAATTCCGCCAGAAAACATAATGGATTGAGCTTTCAACGATTGCATGTTTGTGATTAAAAATAATTCAATAAAATTGGAAAATAAATAAGTTGAAGATAATATTGTTCATTCTAAAAATTTGAAATATGAGATTGGCGATTATTACGGTTTGACAGTAGGGCGCGATGGCGGAATTGGTAAACGCACGTCCCGGATAGACGAGAGGTTCTGGGTTCGAGTCCCAGTTGCGACCATGATCTTTTTCTGTTTTTCTGTGTCTTATTCTCTGAACGACTCTACATTTATTAAAACGAATCTAGACCTTCAATGTCCCTACATACTTTGTTAGGTGGCGGAAATGTAGGATCGCCTACAGTCTAAGCTGTAATAGTCAAAAAGAAAAACTAATACTACTGGTGTTAGTAAACATGAAAATATAATATAGAGAAAAAAAACAGAATATATATGAAAAATATACAGCGGGAGACCACACACTCTGAGACTGCAGGCATCTGCGTGTGAAGAGAAAAAAAAGAATAAAAAGTGTAGTAAATAAAACATATAACATTTGAAAAAGGTAAAAAAATAGAGGATAACCGTCATGATCGTCGTTTGCCCGGCAGTCCCCCAGATAATGTATAAGGTTATTAGTCCAACGTCACGGACCTAGTGGAGTCGTCCTTTAGCCAGCTAGCCGGTTGTGCTTAGAAGAAGTAATTGGAAAAAAAAAAAAAAAATTAGATTCTTGCGAGAGCTCCGAAGGGGCTACCATAAGTCGCCTATACCGGGGCGGGACAGTGGTGGGTACTTCAATGTCTTGTTCTCTGTATATATCGTCGTTCCCCCATAGAAAGGGGGTGGGATAGACCCTGTCCATGCACATTGCCAGGCGAACACACACCGGAGCGGACTTCCCGCGATCCGCCCGCGCCTCCCCCATCGACATGCGTTGGCCTGAGGCGTAACCGTGCGGTCTCGATGTCCTTCCGTCCCCCCTCCGGTAACCCGACGCTCATCTTTTCCTAAAGGTCTTCAAAAACTTCCCCTTCTCTCCCAAGTACATTTCTTCGAGGCAAAATCGGGGAACCGGCTAAAGGACGCGGACTTCGAGCATCGTCTGCGGTTGGGCCGATAGCTATACGCATTCTCAATGGGACTGCCCGGTGGTCTATGGAATACTTTCTCTGGCTTTTCTTTTTATATATTTTATTTTCTTTTCGCCATTATAGTAATTACTTACATTATAAAATAATCATATAACTGTTTTTTCCTCATTACTTATTTTATTTACAGTAGGTTTCTTCGACTGGTCATAGCCGTTATATTTATTTTTCTTTTTCTTTTACTAACATCTTTTTTATTATCGCTTTTTGATGTTACCTATTTCAGAAGAACTATTCCACGGGCTGCTACTTCTATTTATCTTTTGTATAATGTTAACGTAATAACTTGCAAACTGCTTACTAACCCCGTATGCATGAACATTGGAGGGTCTAGAGTCGTTCAAATAAATGTAGCTTCGTTCAAAAAAAAAGTAGAGTCTTGACGTGTGCGGTGAACGAGGAAACTATATGTTTCCTTATAACGCCGTTGGAAAAGTGGTGGGTCCCCTCCAATGTCTTGTTCTCTTTCATATTTTATTTTAGATTATTATTATTATCTTCTTCTTCTCCAATATTGTCTCGTTTTGTTTTTACATAAACTCCATGCAGGACTCCCTGAGAAAAATAATTTCCCTTCGGGCATGTCATCCTTGACGTTGTTTTTAAGGAAAAGAAAGAAAATAAGTTCTGGAAGGAAAGCGGCATGAGAAGTGGGTAGAAATCTGGATATCAGTGTGTCCAGGAGTGACGGAAGTATGAATCCATCCCCTGGATGTAACGATGTAACGCGGTGGGAGTAGATCAAAGAATCTCGCTCAACCGGCCTCTCCCGATTCGGCCCAATACTTAGCTGGTAGGCAGGCTCATCGTCTCCTAAGATCCATACAAACCACACCCCATCAACATGGGCATCCCTGTTAAGTCACCAAACGTAGCGAACCTATTGTGGTAACCTATGGCAGAAGTGTTGGTCATCCATCTTTTTTTTACGTTAGCTCCACACAGGAGGCCCTGAGTATAATAATTCCCATCAGTGCCTACAACGTCTTTGGGGATACTGTGTGGAGGGTATTTTAAGGAAAGGAAGGAGAGGAAGTACTGGGAAGGAAAATACTATGAGGGGTGGGTATAAATCTGGGGTCGGGTTGTCCAGGTCCCGAAGTGACGAACATATGCATCTATGCCTCTAACTACGGTGCAAGACGATGTTCCGAGAGAGTCCTGCTGGAGAGGTCAAAAAGTCTTCCTTCACCGGTCTCTCCCGGTCCGGCCCGCCACGCAGCTGGTGGGCGGACTACCACCAAGACTTTTACAAACGTCACCTCATGAACCAAGGCAGCAAACCGGTTAGGGTGACCTATCCAAAGAATGATTCCTGGGATGGCGGTAACCACACCCCCCTCCCAAATTGTTAACCAAAAAAATATGCAATATGCTTTCAAGTTTTAAGAAGGAAACAACTTTACTTTAATCTAACAGTTTTATGCTTCGTAACAGCTAAAGCAACTCGTTTTAACAAAATAAAATCATAACTATACAATTTCTGTAATCTTAACGCATATTTAAAAAATGGGCAACGTGCTTATCTCCTTACAATAGCCTAAAATGGAGATTTACGCAAAGTATGAAGCTTTCTTTGCAAAGAAAGACATTTTTTGCAGAAATAAGGCATTTGCCCACTATAAGACGTTTCTCAAACAGATATGTTTGAGCGTAGAAATTAAGCGAAGAAATTTTCTACAAAATGAGATCATTATCTGTCAAATGCCGTTACTTTTTTAGGGACGAAATTATTTCTTTAAAAATGTAAAGAGCGTTGTGCAAAGAAAGGGAAAAAAACACAAAAAATCTGAACCTGGATTTTATATTGTATTTTTATACAAAATCTTAATCTGTAATTTGGATAAAAAATCTGAAGATAAAATAATAAGGGGACGAACTATATTTTAAAATGCTAGGTACTGCGTCATTTGCAGTGTTTATGGTAAAACAGTACCAACATAATGGATGAGAAACTAGACTTCGGTTCACATTCAACAAACTGCAAATAACGGTATGAAAACATTAGGATTTGTATTAAGAACAATTAAAAACTTTGAATAGTTACAAATCATTAAACTATTGTACACATCCCTTGTTAGAAGCCTAATAAAATATAACTCCATAGTCTGGGCGCCCTTCTACAAAATTCATATTCATACTATTGAAAGAATTCAAAGAAAATTTCTACGTTTTGTAAATTTTAAACTTAACATCCCTTTAGAGCACATAAATTACCCGTCGCTAATGAATACTTTAAATATTCCAACATTAGAAAACAGACGACAAATAAACGACCTGACCTTTTTATTAAAATTATTAAACTCTAAATTCAACATTTGTGAAATTCTGCAATTAATAAATCTACATGTACCTACACGAACAACAAGACAAACATTGACATTTTATATAAGTACATCTCATTCGAACTATGATTTACATTCTCCAATACAACGTTTACATAGTCTTGGTAACAAATACTTAAAAAATATGGATGTATTTGACAATAATTTGAACTTAGCAAACTTCAAACGCCATATGTGCCAACTATTTATTTCTACCTAACCCATAAATCAATGTGAACAACAATTTTAACCTTACCTACTTTATCTCAACTCCTATATTTTATTTCTTATATTTCGTGTTACCTGTATTTTGTTAACACTTATATTTTATATAATCTATATTTTGTTTTTAACATTTATTATGTTACTTATCATCTTTTCACTGTAATTAAAAAAAATGTACTGCATTCTATGTAAAAGCCCTATGGGCGTTTAAATAAATAAATAAAAATAAATAAATAACACTGATTTATATTTTTTAATTTTGTTTATTTGAGTTTTCCGTGAAAATCACGTTTGTTCACAACGATTTTGATTTCCGTTTGCTGCTGCTTTTAAGAGGAAACCCGGTTGCAGAGAAAATTGAATAATAGGTATTTTACCAATTGGTTGCTGTCACTGTCGCTCTTACTCCCCCGAATACTGAACGAAAGGAAATACTGCACCTCAAACTGATAATACCTAAATAAAATCCTCAAAATCGAGGTTTTGTGTTTCACAATTTTTGTCGTCCAAACCGAACCGATTTCTAAGATTTTGTATTTACTGTATTTAATTAATATTCGAAAATCTTTTTCTGAAAAAATAAGAAAATTAACCGATTTCGGAAATGAGATTAAAAGAATTTGGCATTCTCAGACTTTAAAAATATTACCATTTGTAATTTCGGCGACTGGCATTATACCTAGCGCTCTCATTCAAAATTTAGGCTTATTAGATCTGTCAAGGAATTTATGCGTAAAAATGCAAAAATCAGTCATTTTAAATACACGTGGGAAAACGAAAGATTTTTAAATATTTATATTGAGGGATCAGTGGGATTTATCGGTCCCGCTAGGAGTTCTACCGAGCCGAACCCAAGCAACATTTTCGGCTTTCTGTGGTAGTAGTAGGAGATTTTCAAACATTGTTGGGTTTTTTGTAACCTAGGAGTGTTTGTCTTTCTTTTAAAAACAAATATACAGGGTGTTAAGGAACGTAGTTGACTTTCTTTAACCAGTGATTACTGACATTATTTGGAGTAAAAAATGTAAATGAAATTTCGGTCTTCGGTGACATTTTTGATGTTTTTTTTTTTCTACAAAAACATAAAATAATGAATTGTTGGACAGTTGGAGGCGGGGTGAGGGGTTGGTCGGATACTCGGCCGAGTGACCAGTGACCACATGCGGAAGAAATTTTTTTTGTTTAATTTTGCAGAAAAAATTTTTGGAAAAAAAAAGTCACCGGAGACCAAAATTTCTTTTACATTTTTTACTGCAAATAATGTCAGGAATCACTGGTTAAAGTAAGTCAAGTACGTCCCTTAACACCCTGTATATATAAATATCTGGAGCGGTTAATTATTTTCCCAATTGGTCTCTGGTAGGTTTACACTTTGTTCTTATATTATTTTTTATTTATTATACTTATTGACTAGATGATCATTTGTGGAAAAGTGTGTGGAAGGTCTTAGTTTTTCCTGTGGGGAAGATTTAACCCGGACATAAAGTCCTAAAAATATACATTGTGTGTCTCATGTTGGGTCTCACCTTATTTGATACGTAAGAAAATCTTGAAGTATTTTTGTGATAAGGAACGTATGTTTTTTACCTTTTTTGTGTCGTTGCCGTTCCGGAAACGTGAGAATATAAATGGCGCCTATTTTATTATAATACGATATCGACTTTTTGCTTTGCATATCTAATCTCAGATTAAATGTTTCCGCGAAATGCTTAAAGGAAAAACAAATTTCATATTTTCCCGTAAGTTATTCTTAATTAATTAAGGATAAGTTATTCTTAGTATTTATTCATAAGTCAATTTTATACTTTTATGTTATAAGCAGGATTTTCCGTATATTATGTATTTATGCTTTAAGGCAAAGCTATCAGTGAAATCGCTAGTTTCGATTAAGTTTTACTACGAATCGGTTTACATAATGAATTATATAAAATATGCTATGAATAAAATTAAGCTTTTCCTAACGTTTCCCTTGAGTAGAATTAAAATAAAATGTTCATTACTCCACTGTGTCTCTTGTGTATCTTGCTTCTCTTTGTATCTATTATTTTCCATTTGAGTTGGCCTTTTATATATAAGTTTTTTTTTTTAATTTTGTACTTTTTTGTTTTTTTTTATTGTATTTAGATGTGATGTAATTGTGATTAAATTATAAACCAGATTAGATTTTGTAATTGCAGGTGCCTGTCTGTGTATTAAAATGAGGATTGTGAAAGCCGAGTAAAAATAAATAAATGAACATATAAGCGTATACCTAAACTACTAAATAATTAATTTTTCAATGAAGAAACAACTAACTAAAAATATTGTTTTATGGCGAAGATTATTTTTAAACAGTTGAACTTGATTAACTTTTTTTTTATTTGGGCTTGTTTCGTGATGCATTAGGTGACCCGACAATTGGTTCGGCGACAGTTGGTCCGGCGACAGTTGGTCCGGCGACAGTTAGTCTGGCCGACATTTCGTCCGGCCAACATTTGGTCCGGCGACAATTAGTCCGGCGGCAATTGGGTCGGCCGAAAGTTTAGAAGATGTTTTCTTCAAGTAAGTATGCAAAGAGGATATACGGCCGTACAACCAAAGTCGATATACTTATATCTGAAGGCATCTTGGGTGAAAATCCGTTGTAAAAATATTTTTACTAATAATTTCGACTCTCCGAAGTAGCATGCGGCAATCACAAAATACGACATACTTATACCTGCAGTCGGCTTAGCAAAAAAAACGCTAAAGATTCCTGCTTACATATAATATAACTTTTATATCTGAATATAACACAAAAGTCCCAACAGCTCCCAACCGTCTCGAGCCAGTGAGACTATGGCATCCCCAATTTTGGTATGGTGGAATGCTGAAGGTAGTGGGGAGGGGAAGGAGGTGGGGAAGAGGAAGGAAAATGTACCTGGCTATTCAGATATAGTCATCAAACACGGCTAAAGCCATTTCAAGTAACGTTACAATTCTGAATTAATACTGACGAATAGCAAAATACGACATACTTATATGTGCAAATATCTACTTAAGATTTAGGAGGCGGATATGTTTACGCCGCCCCGTGAACCATTTATTGAATAACCAACTCCCCTGCTATAGTCTTTGGGGATACTGTGTAGAATGTCTTTTTGGGAAAGGAAGGATAGGAATCGGGGGGTCAGTATGTCCAGGAGTGAAAAGCGTATGAATTCATCCCTTCCACTGCGGCGCAAGGTGAAGTTCCGAGAGAGTTCTGTTGGGGAGGTCAAAAGGTCTCTCTCAACCGGTCTCGCCGACCTGCAACGCAAATGGCGAACAGACGCATCTAATGCCAAGACACGGACGAACTTAACCTCGCGAACTCGGGCACCCCTGCGAAGTCACCGAACATAGAAAACCACTTTGTGTGACTTATGGCAGACGTATTGGTTATCTGATAAATGATTCCAGGAGCGGCAGGACCCCCATCTGCCTCACAAATTGCTACCTAACATGTAAATAGACGCCCGACATATCTATACGGTTGACATTTGTCGCTTGAGAATGGGTCGCTTCTACGACTTTTTCTTAAGTTCAACAGCTCGGCTGTGGAATTATGTGCGTGCTCTGTATTTCCTTTATTCTACAACACGGGTCACTTAAATACCTATGTTTTCTCCCATCTCTCAGCAACAAGTATTCACACACAGCATCTTTAAAGTTGACATAAGACATGAGGGAAATTATTTTCCTCGGGGCCTCCTGTGTCGAGTTAATGTAAAAAATATGTCAAAATACGAAACAAAAAAGGATTCAAAAATTAGGTTTCAAATGCCGGATTACCTTGGAACATAAATTTGTCAAATTTCGACCCAAAACAAAAACAAAAAATTAAATTTTATTTTGCATTGGCTAAAAATTTATAAACTTAATTTTAAAAATAAAATAGCTCCAATTCGTATTAGACATTCGTACACATTATGATTTTTATTTAATTTTAAATGGTGAGGTATTTTGGCCTCAAAACCAAAATTAAATTTTGTATTAAAAAGACTTCACGGCAGTTACTCTTAATAAGTTAACATAAACTTTACACTACTAAATTAAGATATGAAAAATCGGCTAATGAAAGATTTTTATAAGAATTTCTGCAAATTAATCTGACTTTCGTGTCGGACAGGTATTGATATCAAACCTTGTCAAAAAGAGACATAATTTACTCCTGCCTTTTATATTATCGTACCTCAGGGAACAAACGGAGTGATGAGGGAAATCCATCAAAGTCAAACATCTTCTCGAGTGACTACATTAATCTTAGCGATTGTTTTTTTTTTATCTGGATTTAATCTTTCTTCGTCGTTCATTTTTATAATGTAATATTTGAATCCTTACAGGAATATTAATATCCTTGGTTTAATTCACTCATGGTCGTTTCGTCTTTGTCGAAGAATTTTGCTATTGTCGGTAGCCGCGTGGCTATTGCGCCAACTCTTCCGAGGCGCAGATAAATGACGACAGTCCATTACGAGTAGCATATTTATTGATCTTAAATTGTAAAAATGCCCCATCGAACTTCAATATTGTATCATAGAACCTAGTACAAACTAATCGCCCTCTGTCGTACTCGACAGCTTATTTAGTTACATATCTTCGGAATTTTCTCCATTCGGGTGTTAGACAGACGCCGGTCGTCACTCCTGACCCAATGATTTCTGTAAGTCAGCGTATTGGTTGATACTGGCTTCTTGTATGTGAATATGCATGTGGTTTTAATGTCTCTCAACAGATGTCATTATATGTGATTTTGATGTGTTTTATGTGATTTTGATGTGTTTCAACAGAGGTCGGTAATGTTGTACTGTATAAGAGAGGCAACTGTGGCCCATTCCAGTTTAATATTTGAACGGTTACGAAGATAGCCGATATTTTACAATTGGTAGGTGGGCACCTTCAGTCACTCTTGCTGCAGATCTACTAAAAGCACTCTTTAAAACGGACACGGAGTGAAGTATCATTGAAACTCCCGATCATCCAACTTGTATTGTTCATCTGAAAAAACAGCACACCTCTTGAGTTCGATGAATTCGGTACAGTTCCTCGTCTAAACGATACTCGTTTATTTTTTTTTTCAATAATCCCCCTTACGCCGCGGCGTAAGCACAAATAAATGTTAATGTGGTGTCATTTCAACAGTAATGAATACATTAGAGTAGGAGTCTATATTTGCGGCAAGTTCCAGAGAGATAGATATTCTGAATAAGAAAAACTAAAAGATACCTACGCAGAATTGAAACGTTGTGCGTTGCTTCAAATGACTTTTATCTTGTCTGGTGACCATATCTGAACATCAAGGCATATCCCATCATTCATATTACTCATCTCTTTAATAATAATAGTAATATGTACGTGATTTATAAAGCACCGTTTTGGTGGAAAATCACCTCAAGGGCGCTGTACAAATTTATAATACATTTCTAAGATCTAGAAAACTACAAGCTAGAAAAACAATTAAAAACAACTTATGGCTGAAAATTGCATCCACCGCACCGGTTCATTGATCAATGATCACCGATACGAAATTATATGTACAATATTTTGTCCAATGAACGCGATTCTGCCTAAAAATGCATGAATTCCCTTCTCCGCTCCCTCCAGCTTCACAACACACCCCAAATTGGAGATGTCAGAGTTGATTCACATTAAAAAAGATATATCGACTCCTAGACTTTAGTGATGACCATGAAATGTATTATCTGATCAAGAAAGAATTTATGTGAAATAGGTTTTTCCAACTTTGATCACCCAAACACACTCAAAATAAATCAGTTCTTTGTTTACTAAACACCAATTAAATAATCCTAAAGAAAAAACTATTTTATTTCAAGGATATTTTTAATAGAAACCTTCTGGAAAAATAAATATTTAACAACGTAACGGAATGTTTAGGTTTTATTCTATTGTACTTCACCTTGGGACTTACCTATATTTTATGTATAAAAAACTTGAAGAAATCTATCGATCATCGTAAAAAAAACCGATAATATTAAGTGCTTGAAAATGTTCGGATTTATGACAAGGCAAACTAGAAATTTCAACTATATTATAATGTTATATTTTGCCTTTGTTAGAAGTCAACTTGAGTACAATTCTCCCTTCTGGAATCCACAAAAATATGATATCGTAAGATACTGGAAGAACGCAATAAATTCTTAAGTTTTTAAATGGGTAATCCAGCAATTTTTTGTTGAACTACAACACTCTTTTAAATGTTATAAATACCTAATTAAATTAATATTTTTCTGATTTTTCTGTATTTTTTATTTAGTTTCTCTAAAAGGTATTATCATTTAATTCAAAATTACCATTTGAGGTTTTACTTATAAAGTTAAAAATAAAAATAGAAATGAATTAGCTTAAATTGTCAGGCAGAAGGATTTTCACTGACCTGGTATTTTCAACCGTTGTTTGTACAAAATTGGTTGCATCAGTAAACTTTCGAATTCAACCACGAAATACAAAAGTCGGGATTTATTCAATGCAGAAATTCTGTAACTATCCACCGTCGCATTCCTCATTGCCCACAATACTAACGGAAGGAAATAATAATAATAATCTCAGTTTTGCCTTGGTAAACACCACCATTTTCAATTCTGAAATTGAAACTTTGCTTAAAATGGCTTCAGCCATGTTTGGTGACCAGATCTGAATAGCCAGGTACTTTCCCACCTTACACTTTGCCAACTCCCTATCCTCCCAAATCCTTTCCCTCCCCACTACCTTCAGCCTAACACCATACCCCAATTAGGTATGCCATATATGCCATAGTCTCACTAACTCTCCAGGCGAGAGCAGCTGGGACTCTTGTGAGGTATTCACATAAAAAAAACTAATACAAAACCTTGTTACTGAGGCAGTTCAGTTAGGTGCAATACAAACTGTGTAACTTTTACTATTCGTATGTTAAAAAGGGGGTTAATAAATAAATAAAACAAACACACTGCGAGAAAATTAATATTTTTTTAAACGTCAGTTATAAATTGAAATCAATTTAATCGTGTTAATTACCAACCCTCAAGATTCTTACAATAACGCAGCTAGTGCCAAAAAAACAAAAATATATCTTGTTAAATCGACCCCCATCTAAACAGTTTTTTTTAATATTAACCTATATTTGATTATAAACACCTTGCCATTATTATCTGGGATGCGCACAAATCTACTTGGGATAGCTTTTCACGATGTTAATAATAATAATAATCACATTATTTCACATCTATTATATATGGATGATATAAATTATTTTCAAATTCTGAATCAAATTTAGAGAAAATGATTAAGGTAGTTAAAATTTTTTCAGATGATATTAAAATGACTTTTGGTTTAGATAAATGTAAAACTATCCATATAGAGAAAGGCAAAATTGTAGATGGAGACGAGGGTAGATTTAGAAATTTCAAAATTCAAAGTATGAAAGGGGATGAGGTTTATAAATATTTAGGATACCCGCAATCGAATAGATTAGATCACACCAGTATTAAAAATGATATTAGGATTAAATTTCAAACTAGGATCAGAAAAATTTTAAAATGCAATCTATCTGCTAAAAATTTAGTAAAAGCAATAAATACTTGGGCAATACCTCTACTAACGTACTCATTTGGCATAATTAAATGGTCCAATACAGATTTAGAAAGTTTAGAACGATTGATTAGAACTACGTTAACAAAATTTAATTGCCATCATCCAAATTCAGCTAAAGAACGAATTAATTTACCTAGAAATTTAGGAGGTAGAGGTGTAGTCAAAATAACATCTTTGAAACACAATCAGGTAGAAATGCTTAGAAATTTTTTCCATAGGAAAGCTAATAGCTCAGAAATGCACAAAATAATTTGCAAGGCAGATAGAAATATTACACCTTTAAATTTATATGACGAGAATGCCAACATTCTTATAAATACTAACCAGGAATTATTAGATTCCTGGTCAAATAAAATTATTCACGCAAAACACTTCAATTATCTCAACCAAACGTATGTTGACAAACTTTCGTCAAACAAATGGTTGAGTATTGGAGAGTTGAGCGCAGAAATAGAAGGATTTATGCTTGCCATTCAAGATAGAGTCATTAATACTAAAAATTATAGAAAGCATATAATCAAAGATATAAATCAAATTGATGATTTATGTAGAAAATGTTTGGCTTTTCCCGAAACTATAGAACATATTATATCGGGATGTTCTATATTAGCGCCTTCCGAGTATACATTTAGGCACAATCAGGTTTTAAAAATAATTCACCAAAGTTTGGTAATTAAACATAACTTGATTGACTGCCGTAATATAGTACCATATTATGAATATGAACCAAATTCATTTTTAGAAAATGAATTTTATAAAATATATTATGATAAAACTATACTAACAGACAGAACAATTAGTCATAATAGACCTGATATAGTTTTACATGACAAAATTAAAAAAATAACTTATATCATTGATGTAGCTATTCCAAATTCCTGTAATATTCAAAAAACTATTTCTGAAAAAATAAGAAAATACACAGATTTAGGAAATGAGATTAAAAGAATTTGGCATTCTCGGACTATAAAAATATTGCCATTTGTTATTTCGGCCACTGGCATAATACCTAGGAATCTGATTCAAAATTTAAGCATATTAGATTTGTCAAAGAATTTGTATATAAAAATGCAAAAATCAGTCATTTTAAATACATGTAGGATTACAAAGGATTTTTTAAATATTTATATTGAGGGATCGGTAGGATTTATAGGTTCAATTAGAAATGCCACAGAGCCGAACCCTCTGATATGAAAATATCTGGAGTCGGTGAATTATATTCCCATTTGGTCTCTAGTAGGTTGACATGTTGTTCTTGTATTTATAATACTTATATAGTGCAATTGCATAGCGTGGGTTGACTAGATGATCATTTGGGGAAGTGTGTGAAAGGGTTTAGTTTTTCCTTATTTTTTTCCTTTTTTTTTTGGGGAAAATTTAACCCGGACATTTAAATCTGGTGCATAAAATACTGTGGGATAATTTTTTTGCTTTAAACTTCTTATCTGCTTTAAATTTCTTATCGGTTTATTTTCACCTTACATAAAATTTAATGCATGCGAGAAATTAAATGTAATACTTGTGTAACAAACAAATATTTTTAAAAAATAAGGCACGTAAGAAGCGTACGCGGAATAAGTTTTTTCAAGCGGTGCTAAAATATCGCATGAGGTGAGATTCTTCTTTCAAGAATCAATAGAATTTTTCCTCACTGTCGCAAATTATATATATATATATATATATATATATATATATATATCGGAAGAGATTAGGTTTGGGAGCAATGTACTCATCCCCACGGAAGGACCATTGGCAAAGTTAGTTCCACAAGCAAGAAGATGGAATCAGGAACATTTAGAGATTCGCGCGCTCCAAAATAGCTGAGTTCTCTGAATAGGTGGATGGCAGCATACCCCTCTCTTGATCTGCAAGGAGTGAAGTTGAAGGAGTGAAGACCACCTCATGGTGATACCAGATTTCGAGCCACTCTTCCGCCTACTGCCGCCCAGGGAGAAGTAAAAAAATCTTAGACTAACTGACGCAGAGTTGAAAGCTTAGTTTAGCTTCGGAGATTATGAGAGAATATTAAATTCGTAATACCAAATCTAACCACTCTAAAAGCAGTTCTTTTATTAAAAATGTGGCAAATTTATGCGTAAAACTTAAATTTTATCACATTTTCTTATGGAGATTCAAAACTGCTTTAGTAGTTTATTTAACTTTTATTTTATAACTAAAATAAGCCGTTCTTAATGTTCACGATAGATTACCAAAGAGTTTACATAAAAATATTTAAATATCCAAGTTAATCTCTAGCCTAACATGTTGGAGTAAAAGCTTTGATTTATTTTGCTTCGTAAAGCTTTATTCCGGACAAAGCAAACATGCCCGGAAAACCTGAACAATATTTTAAAATCTCCTACTCCATCAGACAAAACGTAAAATGTTGTTTGAGCAAATGCTGGAAACTTAATGAGCGGATGAATATATATGTAATACTAAAACCAGTATTGGATTCCGTAAACTCTCCCCGAACCTAAATGGGCTAGGTCATACAGCCGTGAATTTTTATTTTATTATTGGCGATTACCAATTCAAGACGAAGCACCTGAGAATTGTTATATTTTTAGCTTTCTCGCTTCGTAATAGCATTTTTTCTATTTAAATCTCGTTGATTTAAAAATAGGCCGACTGATATCACGTAGGTACTGTAATGGTTTTCCGCTTGAATTAGACCACTTTGCATTCTATGATATCCTGTTTATAATATTTTTAACAAAATTTGCTTAAATGTTGTACTCTACATGTATTCTCTTATGGTACTACTCTAACTCTCTATTCTATATTTTCCCTTTGTTTCGGGCTTTCTTATAATACTTCCTTTTTAAATGTGAATGCTCCCAATATATCTTTATTATAAATTTATGCACAATTTACCCATCTCCCTGATTTATTATGTTGAAAAATTAGTATCACCGTGGTTGTTCAATCTATACATGGATAATTGTATGCAAGAAATGAAAGAGATGTGATTGGGCGCGAATATGAGTTATCTGAAAGTATGTTGCCTGTTGTATACTGATGATGCGGTGCTGATTTCCAACAGTATGGAAGATCTACAGCCTCTAGTGTCTAAGATGAACGAAATATGTATGAAGAATGAGTTAATGATGAATGTAAGTAAGTCTAAAGTCATGGTATTTGAAAGAGAGAAAACGAAAACAATGTGCAACATAGTTGTGAACGATGAATATTTGAAGCAAGAGGATAAATTCGTGTATTTTGGAAGTATGTTTGCGAGAGATGGGAAGGCTGATAGAGATATTCAAAGAAGGGTGAATACAGGTAACTCTATTAATGGAGGACTGAATGCCGTATACGAACGAACAATAAAAAAACTGTCCAAAGAAGCGAAGCTAGCCGTCCATAATGGAGTACTGGTACCTAGGCTGATGAATAGCAGTGAGGCATGGAACCGGCAGAGGAAGGATGAAAGTATGTACGATCGTATGAGAAACGTGGAGATCCGCAAAGAATGCAAGGCTGATGTAAACGTAATGAGTAAGATTAACGAAGGAACGCTCAGATGGCTTGGGCATGTAGAGCGAATGAACGAGGAAAGGAGTGTACGGAGAATATATGACACAAATGTGAATGGTAGAAGAAGTCGGAGACGCCCGAGAAAGACATGGCACGACCAAGTGAATCAGATACTTGAGTCGGGTCTTGTCAAGAGTCAGAATAATAGAAGAGCATGTATGTATGTGAACGAGGCAAGAAGTGTGTGCCAAGACCGAGTTGTTTGGCGGTCCGTCCTCTCTGCTTACCCCTGCGAGGAAACGGCGTGATGATTAGTTAGTTAGTTTTTTTTTAGAAAAATTATACGATAACTCCATAGGGGTGATTTGATGACAAACTCGCTAAACGCCGCGGCGCTTTATAAAGTTGGAATATTTTATTATTTTTATTATTAATACTAATAGTGTTGTGAACAGTGCTCGCACTCGCGTACAAAAAAGTAAATTTTAATATTCTTTTATAACCATTTTTTAAGTGTCTGTAGCACCGTTGTAATTTAAAACTCGATGAAATGAAAAATAGCGACATTAAAAAAGACATCTATAGGATTTAGCCTGCGAGAGAATGAGACAGTATAATCGGTCTCCTCTTTGTGCGGCATATCTTTGCCTATCGGTCTCCTCTTTATGCGGCGCTAGCTTCCCCAGTCTTGTCTACATTAATTTTCTGAAGGTTTCACTTCTACCGCGTTTGAACTGCACACTCTGATTTTTTAGGTATTAAAACTTACATGTAATCCTGATGGGCCTTACGTTTTTTTCATTTCAAATAAGGAATTATACAATTTGCCCAAAGTAACTTAAATATATTTTAATTACAATTCTTTTTTCAAACTTTCTGCAGGCAGGTAGGCACCATCACAATGAAACGAATGGAAAAAGGAAAGCACAAATAGTAAGTACAAATAGTAAGTACAAATAGTAAGTACGAATAGTAAGTACGAATAGTAAGTACAAATACTAATAAACACGACGATTTTACATTTGCAATAATATTTTACTGAATCTCTAAAATAGCCACCATTTTGAATCGGAACGTGAAAACAAATGGACGAAATGCAAATTGATCGAGTTAATAAAACACTCCACTCGATAAGTCATTTTATTTGCAATTGTACAAGAGGCTGTAACCGACGTGTTACGCACCCTCATATTTTAACTTATAATTTTTATATGTCTTCTTTTTATGTACAATGCCCCGGTGCAACAAATAAAGCTTGTGTGCCAGGTTGCCACCGGGAGACATTTTAGATTCCTATTTTTTACAAATGATTTATGATTATTCCGCCTCAAAGGCGACCAGGCTGACTGGCCTCTTTTTTATTTTTTATATATACCCCTGAGAAGGGCCGATTTTCCGGCTCAAAGGAAGCGGACTGCTCCGCCAAGCGGACTGCCCTTCCTCCATTGCCGTTCTGCTGTTATGGCACAGCAGGAGGCGGCTGCTCCGCCAAGCGGGCTGCTATTTATTTATTAATTACGCCCCTTTAAAGGGCCTTACGTTCTGGCCACTAAGCTCGTTAATACCGTGCCGCCAGCAACGATCTTTTGCCAACACATTTTATCATCTTTAATATGTCTTTTTCTTTATGTACAATGCCCCGGTGCAACAAATAAAGCTTGTATGCCAGGTTGCCACCGGGAGACATTCTAAATTCATTATTATTTCGCCTCCAAGGCGACCAGGCGGCCCTGAGAAGGGCCGTCAATTTTGCTCACAGGAAGCGGCTGCTCCGCCAAGCGGACTGCCCTTACAAAACACATTTGTTAACATAACTTCATTTACACACCCCGTAGGACAATAAAACAAAGACGTTTTATTACAGAGTCCTGACGGGCATTCAGGGAAACAAAATTTAAACCTCTAACTCTCAAACTGCCAACGCTATCTGCATTTGCGCAAAAATTTTGGAAATTTCCAATCAAAAAACAGTCTTTTCCCATTTTAAAAATCCAGGAACCTCGTAAGACGACGAAACAATCAGGTTTCGGTAGCCAGTCTTACGAGGGACCTTGGAAAAATACTAACTTCTTTACATCACTTCTCAAACTTAACTTAGCATCAAATACCTACCAACAAATGGTAAACATTTCTAAAAATATTCCTAATTTCATCGAACTAAAAATCTACGGGTGAAAAATACCCGTACAAACATGCTAGAATTAAGAAAACTATTGTAAAAACTATATTATAACCTGTAGAATTATTATAAAATAATAATTTTAAGCGACACCGGCAAAATGAAGTGCGACAAGAAAGTCGTAGTATTTATACTTACGGGCGAGGTCAAACCTCCCACCCCATAAATGTACCACGTGACCGGTTTTTATCCCGAAATCGGGTATAAAAGACGGCGCATTTTTGAAATAAATTAGTTCATCTCTAACAGTCAACTCGTGTATTATTCTTCGGAAGTTTATTATCACCCAGCTGCCTCCCGCCGACCTCTGCCTGGCTTCGCTCCTGGTGCCATCAGTCTCTTCGAGAAAGCCGGCCCTACTTTAGGCAACCGCCACGTACCAGGATCAGGCAGAGGATTTGGCACATCCAGTGTCCTCCACTCACCAGGCACTGGGTGCACGGGAGGTCAGTTAATTATTATTTTTTTACCATTTCATCCTGTTCGTGCACTGAAACCCGGTACTTTTTTACAGTCTTGTGAAGACGCTGATACGTCTGTTACAAGAGGCCATGAGGAAAATAATCTCCCTCGGGGCATATGCAAGTCATATGACTTAGGAGATGGTGTGTGGAGGGTACCTATCAGGAGTGGATCAATGTTACCATGAGTGACGTATGTATGAATCCATCCCGACCTATCTCAACCCGGTGCAAGGCAATGGGTCAAGAGAGTCCGGTGGGAAAGGTCAAAAGGCCTCCCTCACCTAGTAAGTATCTCTCAATCCCGCCCGCCACGCAGAAGATGGGCAAATCTAACCCCCAAGGATCCGATCACCCCTGCTAAGTCACCAAACTTAGCGAACCACTTGGGGTGACCTATGGTAGAAGTGTTGGTTATTCAATAAATGGTTCCCGTGTTCACCTCCCGAAGTGAGAAATATAAACGAAGGGAGATATAACAGAATCCCGGGATTTTAAATAATACCGTCTGTACCGAACTTCTTTCCCAAATTAATTTTAACATATCCTTTAGACGTACACGCCATACAGAACTATTGTACAAGCTTAATTACAAAATAAATGCAGCAAATTCACCAATTAACTGTGCTTTTCATATGTTCAACAATATTTGCCTAAACTCTAACATCGACATTTTCTCCGATTTACTGTCCAAATGTAAAAAAAGCATCATGTCAATAATATAAAGTATAATGCGCACACAAATCTCTTCACACATCACCACTTTTCACATCTACAAACAAACTCATTCGTACACATCTACACACTAGGCACATCACCAGGTAATTAATAAACATTATCATTGGTATCCACAGTCATGAAATTTTACTTAAGATGAAGCCATAGTAAATAATGCAAAATCATACAAAATCATATGTTTTTGTTTTGAAAATTTGATCGCTTAGAAGTATTATAGATGCTTCAATTAAATACTTCGTGTAGAACATACCTTGGCCCTTAAAAATATCGGTAATTTTTTTTATAAGTCTTTTAATAATCCTATAAAAAAATAAAGTATAAGGTCTAAAAAACACACTTTCAAGTCCAAACTCTCCAATTTATAAACCCCTTTTCGGATATGGTTTTATTGTATATGTGGCAAATTCAGTTTATTTAATAATAATCGCAAAAAAAGTTAATGTTTACTCCCGATCTTCCCAAAATAAAATAAAATATGCATTTTCGCGTTGTTATTTTACAATACGGCCGCTAGTCGACGAATTCGGTTTTTCAAAGTGAACCCTATGGCGTCCACCGAAGAACTACTGTCCACGCCACAGTGAGCGGGAGATGGACGCGTCACTCCGCGTCGCTTGATTTCGTGAAATCAATTTTAATTTTCCGTTTTATTACAATAAACAATGCGTAAAAAGGGGGTTAATGTTTTTCACAGGTTTTTAAGAAATCAATCTGTAAATTTTTTTCTCAAATACCTTTTCCAACCTTTCCAAAAGCTTTTTCTTAAGTATTTTCAAACACCTCCCATAAAGGGGCGTGAATTCCGATTTCGTATTTTTCCTGGACTATGGGATCGCCTTAATATCTGTAAATTGTCTCATCACCGTTACCGATGTATTGTTCGTTTCGTAGTGGAAGCGTGGGAGACAATGAAAGTTACTTAGGTATGTACTCTTATTTATGTTTAGTGTGCATTTATGAAAATTATTTTTTTAACCGCCAATGAATAATGGTCAAAATTGTATTAAATGTTTTTCATAAACCCACTTTTGTTTAAGAAAATTAAATTTTTAAATAAGTACTTTGTGATGTGTAATTCAACGCACCGGTTTTAAACAACTTTTTACATCTGTCAACGTAACAACAACTGCTGAAGATTCATTGGGCACGATAATTCCCGTTTCACGTCGTTTCTTTTCTCCCTTTCTATTCTGCTACACATTCTTCCTGTATTATCCAAAGATTTATAACTTTGGATCCCGCACCTGGTGCGTGTTTATAAAATAGGACTGAAGAATGAAAAAAATTCAAAGAAATTCCGTAAAAAAAGAGACCCATTTCGTGTTTGATCGATGGAATTCTATCAAAATGTTTAAATTGCAAGGAAACTGGTAGCGAGTGCTAAATATTGGAAAGATTTAGGGAATTAGACATGAAAGAGAAATTGATTGAAACATAAATCATGCGTTTTGGAAAGATAAATTCCATGGGCATTTTTTTTATTTTCTACATCTGTTGAATTTTGAAAAATTAAATAATGAACAAAAATCGAATCAGGGTAAGTGGTTTTGGTTAGGCAAGCGGTAGAGCCTCTGCCAGGCAAGCTGTGGATTCCGAGTTCGATTCTCTTGAGATCCCCATTTTTTTTGTATGTTTTCTAATTCATGTTGTTGGAGTAATATTTATACACCGTGTTTTATGCCCATTCCGCGAAACTTAGGGGATTTCATTCAGCAAAAAAATGTTGACTTTTTTTATGTTACTATTTTTTTTACTGTCCACACGGGAGGCACTAAGGAAAGTAAATACCCTTAAGCATGTGTCATATGTTTGAGGATGCTGTGTAGACGGTCTTTTTAAGAAAGAAAGTGAGAAAAAAGTGACGTATGAATCCATCCCTTCCATTCAATGCGGTGGGTCAATGCGGGGTCAATGCGGTAGGTCGAGATAGTCTGGAGAGGTCCAAAGATTTCCCTCTACCAGTCCCTACAGATCCGGCCTGCCACACAATTGGTGGAGAGAAGCAGCCCGGGTACCCCTGCTCAGCAAGTCACCTATAAAGCACCAAAAGCGAACCACTTGGGGTGACCTATGGCAGGGGTGTTGGTTATCCAATAAATGGTTCGCGGTGTGGCGGTACCCATTTCCGCCTCCCAAATTGGCTTATTTAAAAAAAAGTTATGATAAATTTCTTATTTTGCATAGAAAAACATCTTACGATGCGTTCGTGTGAACACGTCTTTACAGTTCTTCTGGTAGAAGAATAATATATAATTTAGCTCTTCTATTAAAAATTTCAAATGTGAGGGTGGTCATTTTGTTATTCAAACATTACATTCTTAGCAAAAGTAAAGCTGCGATTACAGAAGACAATTTTTTGTTTGTTGTGACTGTTTAAAAACCTCCATGATTATATTCTTAGATTATTTATTTATTTTTATTGATTAATTTACAAAATAATTACACGAAATAATTATAATGTTGGTATATGAAAGCAAAGACAAAACAAAGATAAATGAAAGAAAAAAGAAGTGAAAAGTCAAGTCAAAATGGCTAAAAGTCAAAATAGTTATAAATTATCTTCAATTGTTTAGTGACCGACAAAAATCATTTAGACTCATACCAAAAAAAAATCAAGGTCTTGAGTTGACCAGTCTTCACATTCTGAACAATGGTGAATAGTATCCACAATTAGTCGAGTGTTGATTGAGGAAGAAGAATTTATTATTTCTGAGTCTACCGGATGGTATATTTAAAGGGATGAGTTGTAGTAAAATAGGTGAATCAATAACACAATCGATAATTTTGAAGTAACAAATGAGATCAAATTTTATCCGGCGGTCTTCTGAAGGAGAAAGTTTTGGAGTTAGTTCAATTTCATCATATGAATATCATGAACAACAACACCAAAGTTTTGTAGTGTGCGCATGGAATACAGTGTATAATTTCAGGTTGTCTTTAATTTCAAAATGTTGAATATTGTTTGGAAGATCCTTGTAATAAATTCTAAAACCTTCTAAACTTTGTTTACTTTTGTATTATGTTTTTATTTATTTATAATATCAAAGCCTTCTGGCTTTTACATAATATAACATAGTATCAGGTATAACTACGTAATGAAAGACAGCTCTAGTGAGCTTGTAAAACAACAAGAAATAGAAAACAGAAGTTTATAAAGACATATGTAGATAACAAATCAAACAATAAATACTACAATACGTAAATACTACAATATTACAACAATGAAAAATATATTTATATAGTATAATATGTAAATAGCTTAACATAAAGATGAGGTACTTTGAAAGTGTTTAATGGTAGGTAATTTTTTGATTATAATTTTTTTTTTACGTGCATTAGTATACATTACAATATAAGCTTATTTATATAAACAGTATAAAAAGAAAGAATTATAAAATTATTCAGATTAGCCTAAAAATATATATCATGTTGAGAAGATATCTACCTATTATAGGAAATAAACTCATTCCCAATGTGACAATAAAATTAAGAAAATCTGTGAACAACATAATAAGAATATCCACTTTTATAGGTTGGTAACATTGCATGCCCAAATTTGAAATGACGAAATAAAAAAAAAGTTTTCAAACTAATCAAATAATTTTATAGGTTGTGATGGTTTAGATTTTTTTTTACATGAGCTCCACACAGGAGGCCCAGAGGAAAATAATTTCCTTCAGGGTCTATGACATCTTTAGGGATGCTGTGTGGAGGGTTTTTTTAAAGGAAATGAAGGAGAGGAGAGTTCTGGCAAGGAAAAGGGTTTAAGGGGTGGGTAGAAATATGGGATTCAGTGTGTCCAGGTCATCCGCCTCCAAGACCTAGACAAACCTCACCCCATGGAACCGGGCACCCCTGCTAAATCACCAAACGTAGCCAACCCAAATGTTTATTTTGTATCGGAAACATATTCCATACATCTATGTGCGAATACATATTACCCAAGTTTTGAATTCTGTGTACTGGTGTATTGAATTGAACCCTAGTCGTAGTATTTTCACATTAATACGGTAGTACTGACCTTGTATTTCTGGCCGGTAAAAGTTAATGAGGGCCATGAATTCTGGGCTGTCAATTTTATTATTCATGATTTTAAATAGAAAATTCCAGGTCGAAAACAGTTCTTCTGTCGCTCAAGTTTAATTGATTCCATAATTATAATAGATGAGTTTAGTTTAATTGTTATTTTGGTATTTTTAGTTTATAATTTTAAAATAATCTAGATTTTGTAGTCTATTGTTTGAGAATGCACGTTATAGCGAGGAGACCATACAGTTGGGTCGTATTCAACCTGACTCCTCACTAGTATTGTTTTTTCTGAAATAAATAAATATAAAATAACCTAACCATGTTCAGATCAAAGCACCATGTAAAAATATATCGTGAAAATAATCAATCAAGCCTGATCGGTATTGATACTCAGATGTGAGAATTTCCAATACCACCACAGCCTCTTTTCATCGAACCGGAACAGAAATAATATTTCTCTCGATTTATGCGAAGCCTCCACTATTTACCTCTCCCAGGGGATGATGTACATATTTTTAAAAAACAGCCTCTTTATGTACAATTTGATACTGAAAATATATTTCCTGTCTTTTATTTTTTTCAACACGAAACATGTAAAACGATAAATACTTCTTCAAACTTCACAATTACACTTTGTGGCGTCATTATTGATTGAATGAAAACAAATAACTTTTCAACACCACCATATAATTGATATTATCAACATGTATCGAAAACAACGTTTTCTTCTTTAGGATCATGTTAATATTAATCATATCCTGGCGAAGAAAACGTAGTTTTCATTGTTATTATTTCATTGTTTGCTGATATTTCCTTTGACTAGGTACCAAACACCTAACCACTACAAGGAAACTTTATAAATCAGTAAAAAAAGAATTGTAGTTAAAATAATCCCAATAAATACGTAAACATTGTACTAATTTTACTTAGATAAATCTAAACACAAAACAGAAAGTGTCTTGACTTAGAAAATAAACAGTTCGGTGGTGAAATGATAATATGCTTTTTTCCTACCGGGACATATGTAGTTTATTTTGTTCTTACCTCTCCAAATCATCGCCTTGCTGGAAACGTATTTGAAATTTGGAAAAATGTCAAGAAAAGTAATGCAAATTCTAATGCATTTGTTTTTAAAACAGAAGAAGTTTTTGGACTACCTTGGAAGTAAGTTGTTTGTGTTTTTCATATATATACAATTTCGTTTTTGAGTAAAAAGAAGGAATTTGACCCTCTCGGAAGTACATAATATCGTTTTGTATTCGTTCGTTTTGCTGTGGCGATAATTACCTCGTGGTATCGCGGAAGAACTAATTAACTATAGTATGTTTGTGCGGCGTGCTCCTTCGCAGAGATACAGTGGTAAATGATCGGTCATTCCTTTTTCCTTGCGAACCTTGTTTTTTCCTACACATGCTATTACCCAATTCCCGCAAACACCATTTCTTCTCGAATCGTTTTAGTATTTACAGTCCATTGCAAGTGCATCTGAAGCTGTAATTCGTAAGAAATTTTGGATGCATCATTAACGGTTGAAACTGGGTATCGAACCCAAAATCTGTCTTACCAGGACAATGCTTTTAACCACTACATAATCTATTGGGACCTGATTATTTACCCGTCATTTTTATCAATCACACATCTCGATTTAAGAATTATCAAAATAATTTCCATGTTTATAAACACTTTTGAAAATGTTGTGTATAAAATATCTTTGACTTTTGTTAGTGGTACTTGCCTTGCATTCAGCGTATACTTATGAATCATAAGTTAATAAATTAATTTCGTTCACATAAGTTGTAAGTAATCATAAGTTTTGATACTTACACATAAGTTGTAAGTAATCATAAGTTTTGATTCTTACACATAAGTTGTAAGTAATCATAAGTTATGATTACTTACAACTTATGTGAACGAAATTAATCGCAAGTAATATGGAAGGTGTTATTAGTTAAATAAATTTTATTCATTAATTAGTTAGTCATTAGCTGTAAATTCACGGTCAGTTGCCACTAAAAGGTAAAGGTAGATTAAGTTTGGATTTAATTTCTTAGTCCCATTGGGTTATTTGACTAATTGCAAAGCTTTTTACAAAGCTATTTCTCTCTATATCTAATATAAAATTTTATGTAGGTAGGGAGATGTACAATATACAATGAGACACACATACTCATATATTTGTGGTTTCAAAATGAACGTGACGTCAACCCTGAATTCTTGACGTCAATCCATTCATAAATATCTATACATAAAATTAGAAGTCGTAAAAATTACCCATTCACGTTTATCACAAAAGATTTTTTAAGATTTCTCGACCTTTATTGAAAGAATTTAACGCGTCAACTGGCATGAATGTAGATTTCTAAAATAAATCAACGATTTCTTAATACTTTCGTGAACTTGAAAAACCTACATGATTCCGTGCGGAGTAATTTGATTATTTTAGGAAAAAAGCCTAAGAAAGATATATCTCCTCCAAAGTTACTATTACTGAGGCGAACCGATTTCGTCCCCTGTACAAACATATACTTGCGGTTTGTTTGTTATTATTTGATTTCCTAGGCCAAACCAATACACTGGCGATATAGCATGACCTGTTGGCATAAAGCATCAAATGTAAACGAGTTTATATCATCCAGTGAACAGTACATAATAAGATATATTTGTAAACATACTTGGGTTTTTATAAATCTGCAATGCAACGCTTTATACGAAACATCGCAAACCAAGAATTTCCGGAACCTGGATTGGGCCACCCATGCCCAGATATCTTGATAAATAAATATGAATGTACATACGAATACGTACGATGCACATAATATACACACAATTTTTGTTTTTTGGTTTGTTTGATAGTTTTATTTTAGAGTCTACCAACTCTGTTTTGAGATTAAAATCTGTATTGAAAATCCCACCGCTTTTGTTTTGTATAATATATTGTAATCTTAATGTTTAATTTGCTTAAGTTGCCCAGTTTTGGAAATGAGCGTCTGTTTAAAGAATATGATAAAAGAAAGATATGTTGTAAAATAGATTAAATCATGTTTTTTTCGTGCCCGTAATACGCAATAAGAATATGAACAAATAGTTTTGTCATTATAAAAACCCATTCTTTCAGAAAAGGCGTACAATTACAATATTTTACCGGTGACCAATTTTGTATCTACCTTCAATTCTTTGAATATTTGAGTTTTTATGGGAACCAAAATATTTATTCATATTTACACATACTATTTACTTTTTAATATTTCTATTTTTGAAACTGACAATTCATTGTGGAATTTCATTTTAATATTTTATAATAGAACAAATATAAAACTTTTTTCCACTTTCATTTTATTGACCTTAACTGGTTTCAGCTCGTTAAAACCGTCTTCAGACTGGTACAAATTATTCTTAGTCTACGGTTTATTTACATAACATATGGGGGAGGGGTAGAGGGATGGTCTAGAAGGATTTTAATCAATTATATTATTACATTTGTTACTAAGTCGTTTCAGATTGTCTAATTTATAATTATTGTGGTAATTTCAATAGGCTAACTACCTTGGGTTTGTAGCTCACTTCAATATTATTCAGGGAAAAACCTTAAGAGTAATACGAATTATTAATGACCAAATTTTATTCTAATCGGTATTATATTTATGATGCACGGGATTTTTTATTGCTTTTTGAAGAGATGCATGTTTACATTGGAGTATTAATGGTCATTATTTTATGAACTAATACAGATTTTAATTTCGACATTATTATGAAAATTACAATGGATTCAAAAGCGGAGTCTTTGCAAATGATTCTAATTGCTTATTCATTTCAAAGTTATTGTGTATTTTTTTAGTTAAGCGGGTAATTTCGAAGGATTCTAGTCTATCTAATTTATGACTTTTATTATAAATATGAAGAACTTTAACATATCTGTTTAGGATGACTTGCAAAAAAGGTTTTTTTTTAATGAATAAATTACCATCATCTATGAACGAGTAGATTATGAATTATTTTTAATTTACCCTTAATAATCCCGATGATTCAAGAAAATGTTCGACTTTCCGATTTTTCAAATTGGCTAATAGCGTATCGTTACTATTGACATTTGATGAATAGAACGGTTCGGAACCTCAACCCGTTCTTACGTTCAACAACTCGTTTCCTCCTTCCTACAATATAGGTTGTGGGAGTTTTTGGGAAGCGGGAATGGGTACCGCCGCCCCAGGAACCTTTATTGGATAACCAACTCTTCTGCCATAGGTCACGCCAAGTGGTTCGCAACGTTTGGTGATTTAGCAGGGGTGCCCGGGTTCATGGGGTGAGGTTTGCCTAAGTCTTGGAGGCGGATGACCGGACACACTGAACCCGAGATTCCTACCCACCCCTTAAACCCTTTTCCTTCACAGAACTCTCCTCTCCTTCCTTTCCTTTAAAAACCCTCCAAACAGCATCCTGAAAGATGACATAGGCCCCGAGGGAAATTATTTTCCTCAGGGCCTCCTGTGTGGAGCTCATGTAAAAAAAATGGGTGTCTTCAAAACTAAGCTCACTCCTTCCTTTCCTCAAAAAGTCCCTCCACGCAGCAGCTTGGGATATGATACGTTCCGGGGGGAAACGATTTATTTCGATTGTTTGAATGATGACGCTAAAGGCGCCGCATCCGCGCTCAAAAAGAAGAAGAATGAGTGATATGTAATATTTAAAGCGATAAAATCGATGCGAAAATTGTAAAAATGTTTAATGAAACATGACTCATTTAAAATAAAGCAAAAATCTCGTGGAAGGCGTCTTAAGTATCATTTAAAGAAACATTGTGAATTTTTTCACAACTATAACTTGTAAAGTAACTGAAACAAACGTGTTAATAATAATTTTCGGAGCATATTTTGCGATTTTTTTCTTTCGAGAATTACATAATTTGTAATTCTCGAAAGAAAAAAATTACATAATTTGCTTTTCGGCGTGGAACGCTTCTAGACATCTTCTATCTTCTATCTATATAAATAAAAATGAATCCCCGAAATGTATGTACGCGCATAACTCCCGAACGACTGCACCAAATTGGATAATTCTTTTATTGTTGTGTTCGTTATTGTCAGGACAAGGTTTGTATAAAACTATTGGTGAGCTCTGGCATTATGAAATTTGCATAAAAAAATTGCAATAGGTGGCACGCGAGGTGTTTTAAAACTGAATGTATCGGGACTGAATGTATGGAATGCGGGAGCGGGGAGTGGGGAGGGGAGAGGGGGAACTCAGGAGGGGAGTTCGCGGGACGGGTGAAAGGGGAGTGGAGTGGGGATATGGAAGGTTGAGGAGGCGGAGTGGGAACGCGAGAGGGGAAAGGGATGCGGGATAGGAAGGGGAGGCGGAAGGGGAACGGGATAATAGGAAAGGACACGCAGGGAGAAACAATTTCTTTATTAAATGGCATAGCAACGCATGCCGGGAACCAGCTAGTTATTTTCATAAATAACATTTATTTTTTTAAGAGCTTAAAAACTTCAAATGTTTAAGGGAGATAATATGTAAGAAATCCGTAGAAATTAGGGTAACGGCGAACTGTTACTATGCGTTTCTATTATTTAAATATTACCTACTTTTAAATTATTACTTCTTCAGCACCGTTGTGATATGATACTCTATGAAACGAAAAAGCGACACTAAAAAGGGGTAAACACATATATCTACAGGATTTAACTTTCGAGCTAGAATAATCGGTCTTCTCTTTGCGCGGTGCTTCCTAGCCTCCCCACTCTACTTTAGTTTTTGAAGGTTTCACTTCTACCGCGTGTGAACTCTACACTTGTATATTTATATTTAACAAATTCATGAACAACTGTAACCTATATTTCGCCTCTATTTACAGATATCTACATATTTTTTTTAAAGAAAGACTTTCGCAGATTACGAATAACCCTCAATATTTGAAAATCTCCTACTACCACCAAAGTAAGCCGAAAATGTTGCTTGAGTCGTGATGGAGGACTTAGCCAGCCGAGGAATCGACCAAGGAACGCCTGGGTGGGACCCAAACGCGATGCCCACTGAAGAGGGCATTACCAGAGAAAACCAGAAATATGTCATTTTCAAATCAGATTTTAGACGTATTGACTCTTTTCCACAAAAAATTATAAATGGATTTCGAAAGATTGTTCTTTTATCTAGCATTCGCATGTAAAAAATTTTGAGAAATTTTTATAATTTTTAGTATAATAAGGTTATTCCATAGGTCTTTGGCAGATTTGTTAAATTTTCAAAAAAGATTTTGTATTATACCACACCCATTTCAAATAATATAATCATGCAGTAAAATAAATCAATACATTATCTAGCAAACGCATGTTAAAACAATCTAAACAATTTTAATTTTAGTTTCAATAAAATCATTAAAAAATATGTACGTACATGTGTTTCTCGGCGAAAATTGGTCCATTTGTGTATTTATTTGCGCACTTACAAACTAATATATTTCACATTTTTTTAACATTCTTATAAATTTAGACATTATTGAAAAATGATAAATGCTTATAAACAAAAAATAATTACAAAAAGTACATTATTTTAATAGTTTTGTCATCACACCTTTCAGAATTTTTGGATGAAGATATAAATTAAAGCTAATTTGGATTGAAATAAATTCGATATTGAGTTATAATTTTAAAAAGCTGGTACGGAGAATAATTAATCTTTCTCATTGTAACCGCCCTGCACGATCGTAAAAACAACTTTCGACGAAATGTGGATTTTTGTCCACTGGCTGGTTAAACGCTCTGAACCACTGACCGGTTGCTAATTTAGTTTAGCTAAAGTTGCTAATGTATTATAATCAAAATTTAATTGTTACTATTAATGGTAATCCCAATGTCTGCAATAACCTTACCAACAACGATTTCGGGAATTTTTTCATTTTTTATATTTTATTTTTTGTTACGAGTATAAGTTATTTGTCTGTGGCGTTTTTTTCATCAACCTCGAAGCGCATTGTTCATTGGAGAAAATGACTGAATAATACCATTTCTCAGAATTCATTTGCTTCATTCATAAGCTAATGAAACAATGAATTATTTTCTGGCTGTTTTCGCAGCGCATAAACTCGTGGGCTGAAGGATAAAGAAATATGAAAAATGAAGGAGACTGACTGCGGGGGGAGGTTAGGCGAATTGTTTGTTTCTTTCATTATTCCCGGGAAACATTCATGAAATATAAGAACATAAAAGAAATAATTTTCTCGAAAACGCCTGGCTAAGCTCAATTTATGAAAAATGAAAAACATGAAACGGTGGATAACGTTTCACCTGAGAAGTTTTTTTCTTCTAAATTATTTTGATCTTCCTCAAAATTCAGCAGTTCATCAAAAAATAAGTAACTCTACAAATGAGGCGCCCTCTCTGTGCTGTGACCAGCATTGTTGAATTTGACAACCACCTCAGGTCTATAGTCCCTAATATACCAGAAAAATCGTAGATTCCCCTATCTCAACGGATAGATCACAAACTTTAGAAGATAGAAAAGAAGTGATTTTTTTACATTGTGAGTGCGCAATTCACACGCGGTAGAAGTGAAACCTTCAGAAAACTTAACTTCGAGAGAATGAGAGGAGTGTAGAGTACGAGGAGTAGGATAATTGATTATTGTATGGTTTATTTATTATAATATTGTTACCAAGTTTAAACATTATTTTACATTTTATTCTACGAACTAGCGCACAAAGTGGGGGCGATAGGCTGCGAAGCACCGCACAAAGAGGACACCGATTAGTCTGTCTCATTCTCTCGCTGGCTAAATCTTAGAGGTGTATGTATATGTTTGTCTCTTTTTAGTGTCGCTCGATTCCGTTTCATTGAGGTTCAAATGACAACGGCGCCAAAGAAGTTTTCACTTGAATGATGCTGTGTGGAGGGTCTTTATACGGAAAGGAAAGACGGAAATTCTGGGAAGGAAAAGGGTGTTCGTGTGGTATATTGTACGGTGAATCTGGGAGTCAATGTTTCAAGAAGTGAGGGATCAAAAGGTCAAAAGATCTCCCTCATCCAGAATCTTCCGATCCGGTCCACCGCGCAGTAGGTTAGCAAAACCTAGAACTAACAGTGAACCAACGGAGCGATGCCGCCGTTGTTAGGAATTCGTCATACGAAAGTTTAATTACATCCTACGGTGTGTTGTAAATTACGAAGATCGCGCGTAAGTATAGAATCCTGTCTACCGCTAAATTTACATACTTTAAGTACTTGGCAAAATCTAAGATCAGTCTAAAATTTCCGTGTATGGTTTTTAAACCCTTCTTAACAGAGAAAACCAGAAATATGTCACCTAAAGTGAACAATTTTTAAAACTTTCATAAGTTTGCGTTCAAAAGTATATATTTATTTCGAATTAGGTATAAAATTTGAAAGCTTATTTCATCACCTTTCAAAAAACAGTTTTTAGTGTTCGGATGCGTTCTAAAATATTCCATTTATTTGGATTTTATTGCGAAGCGGAAATATTTTGACCTTCCGACAAAATAGGTCCGAGGTCTGAGGGGTTAAAAATCCTCGTGTGTTAGCATTTTCATTATAAAATCAAAATTACGTCGTATATGATTTGTATTTCTAGAACGAGATGGATCAGCAATCATTTCTACAGAAAGTTCCAACTTACTGTATATAATGTTCAAGAAAGTAAGTTGATTTCGGTTTCAATAGTAAATCAAAAGCCTTCTACCGTCATTAATAATTGGAAACAAGGTTAGAAAATCAATGTCTCTCGGGAATAGTAACGGGAAACCATCATTATTTATTTGAACAATACGTTTTCCGCGTCAAGAAACTTTTAACAATTCGAAATTCCTGTATGATTGGATCGCTGGATTTGGCGGAAATTCAAATTACAATCAAATTACACGAGTACGTAGATACATGTTCACACTTAATTGTTGTTTAAACTCAGCACGTGTATCGGTGTTTCGTGTAATTATTTTGTTTCAAATTAATGATGTCTGGATTTTGGACTTCCGAACTTACATTTCCAAATTGATCTAAGTTCAAAACCAGACAATGTTCAATTATTTACTCACAAATTTATTGTAAGCGAACACCAGTAAGTGGGTGTTCAATGTAATTAAAATCGGATGTATTTATCCGAGACACTATCTAGATTACAAACCAATTCTTAGAACACTTGTTTCCAATGAACAGGAAAAAAAAAATAAAAAAAACCATAAAAAAACCATAAAAAAATGAAAAATTAATGACAATAAAAAAACTCGTATATAATATAGCTAATTTTTAAATTTGAAATACGATATTGACAAACAATACGACTTTCAAATAGAAGGTGGCAGTAGCCGAATCGGTAAGTCGTTTGTCCCGGACTAGAGATTACGGTTGGATTGGAATCCCAGTTGCGACCGTTATCTTTTTATTTTTCCGTGTTTTGTTACGAATTTATGTAAAAACGGAATTTATGCAAAAATGTTATTATTATGCCATACGAATTTAAAGAAAATTGCTCTATAACGAAATTCTCACTGACGTTAAAATCATGGTTATTAGAGAGTAACCTTATGTATTCAGATTATATTTTCCTTACTCTCACCATGTTCTAATTTGCAATTGTGTTATTAATGACTAGTGTATTATATACTTAACTCTAATGATATTAAAAAAATAATAATTCTTAATCTACATTTTTTCACCATAAAATACGGTCTCTGAATAATAATTATCAACATTGCATATCACATTATCACAATGTTTAGTGTAAATATATAAATATGTTTATGGTTAATATGTTGTTATATTTGTGAGTTGTTGCCACGCTGACGCGTTTAGGATTATTTCATGTATTGTTTTAACTAATCAGTGGAACTAATCTCCTGCTGACAAGCTACTTGCAGTAGCTTAGCGGGTATAAATTCCCATTGTATGTAACTTTTACACAATAATAAAAAAAATATATAAAAAATCTTTTTCTTTTACGTGTTTTGTACTCAAAACTTATAAATGAATTCGTAAATCTGGAGGCTAATATTTCAATTAATTCCGATGAAATCGACTATAATACCATATCTTCAGACAGATTCAGACAGAAAGGAGCCAAAGCGCACACCAGATTAAGTTCGGTGAGCGCGCTTTAGGAGTGTCAGGACCTAATGCCTGGAATGGACTGCCAAATGACTTAAGAATAATCACGGACTCGGCGGAATTTAGAGCTAAGCATAAAACTCACCTTTTTAGACAGTCGTATCCATAAACTCAAAAATTTTTCACCTTCACATTTAAGAGGGCATTACCAGAGAAAACCAGAAATATGTCATTTTCAAATCAGATTTTAGACGTATTGACTCTTTTCCACAAAAAATTATAAATGGGTTTCAAAAGATTGTTCTTTTATCTAGCATTCGCATGTAATAAATTTTGATAAAAAAATTTAATTTTTAGTATAATAAGGTTATTCCATAGGTCGTTGGCAGATTTGTTAAATTTTCAAAAAAGATTTTGTATTAGACCACACCCATTTCAAATAATATAATCATGCAGTAAAATAAATCAATACATTATCTAGCAAACGCATGTTTTAGAATTTTAATTTTAGTTTCAATAAAATCATTAAAAAATATGTACGTGCATGTGTTTCTTGACGAAAATTGGTCCATTTGTGTATTTATTTGCGCACTTACAAACTAATATATTTCAGATTTTTTTAACATTCCTATTAAATTTAGACATTATTGAAAAATGATAAATACTTATAATCAAAAAATAATTACAAAAAGTACATTATTTTAATAGTTTTATCTTCACACCTTTCAGCATTTTTGGATGAAGGTATAAATTAAAGTTAATTTCGGTTGAAATAAATTCGATATTGAGTTATAATTTAAAAAAGCTGGTACGGAGAATAATTAATCTTTCTCATTGTAACCGCCCTGCACGATCGTAAGAACAACTTTCGATGAAATGTGGATTTTCGTCCGCTGGCTGGTTAAACGCTCTTAATGCCCGCGACATTGTAAATAACGAATTTGTAAAAATGTAGAAAAAATATTCCTATTTGTAAGCGTTTGTAAATGTCATTTCGTGAACATTCTCCAGCCTAGAGTCCTAAACTCTCCAGTCTTTCAAAATAAATACCAAATCTACTTTTGCCACTAATCTTTTCATAAATTTAATAAAATAGTGATGGGGGTAGCAAATGTAAAATCGCGCAATGTCCAGTGTTTTAAATATAATGTCCTCCGCGCGCAAAGCAGTATTTCATTCAAGCATAAACTTTCTAATTAAAGTGTGTTTAACGGGATTGACCTGCCAGGTACGCATATTTCTGTATCCATGTGTAAATAGTAAAATTAGATAGAACCTAAGAATTCTTAATAAGTTGTACAGCGCCCTTGAGGTGATTTTTCACAAAAATGGCGCTCTACAAATTATCTAATTATTATTATTTATTATTCTTTCCGGGGGATGTAAGTTACTTACATTTAAGATTAATTAACACATTACCTTTCGATTAATTTTTTTTTGTTACGGTTTGAAAAATTTGTAGAATGGTTTTCAACTATATTATTTTCAAAAAGCGCGTAAGAACCAGCTTTTATTTTTCTGTAATGTGAATTGGTAACTTCCGGAGGGATTCAGTAAGAAAATTTTAAGATTTCAGTAATACATTTATCAGAATTAATTAAGACGAGTATATACCGCGTGGAAAGATCCATTTTCTAGGCCTGCTTAAACAAATTCGACCGTATATCTTTCCAATATGCCGGGGCTTTCTTCTCTGAAGCCGGCGTCATTAAAATTCAGACTTTATTTAGAGAATTTTCCAGGAAAAAAATTGTGTTCATTTCAGCCAGCAAAATCAACCACTGTTAATAGGAACATTGCCTGATAATAAAAATGTTTTGTTGCAGATGCAGTCAAACGAAACAACTTTGATATAATAAGGATAGGTGTCTTGTTTTTGAAGAATCGGGATTGCAAAAAGTACGAAGAGTGCAGAGCAGATGTTACTCGAAACCAGTGAAGTACCAGAACCATGTGAAGAAGTCGAAAGGGGCCAAGGAACTACTGCAGCATGAGATCGCTGTCCATCCTGCTCGTGGCACTTATCATAGAGGGGGCTTCAGTCCCTGGTAAGCAAAACAAGTTACATTATCTTTATAAATTGTCATATTGCATACAGCCAGAGCCCTAAATCAAAAATGTTTTATTGCCTTATATTTTTTTTCAAAAAATGTACGTTGTTAAGAAAAATGTATATTGTTATACTACATTATTTTAACATATTTTTTTCAATTCTTCAAATTCAATTCTATTTTTTATGTCTGAGATATTATGCATGGTGTTAAGAGGCGTACTTGACTTAATTTAACCAGTGATTACTGACATTATTTGGAGTAAAAAATGTAACTCAAATTTTGCTCTCCTGTGTCTTTACCGATGACTATTTTCATTTTTTTTTTCTTCAAATTCAAACAAAAAAATTCTTCTGCATGTCGTCAATGGTCACTCAGCCGAGTTAACGCCCTACCTCTTACCCCGCTCAAACTGTCCAAAAACTACTATTTTTTAGGTTTTTGTAGAAAAAAAAATCATCAAAATTACTGGCGACCAAAATTCCATTGAAATTTTTTTATTCCAAATAATGTCAGAAATCACTTGTTAAAGTAAATTAACTACGTCCCTTAACACCCTGTATATCATTAATTTTTGAGATTTGGTCAATTTGTGAAGTTTTTGTTCCCCTTTTGGTTAATTTCGGTCGGTCCAACATTTGACTTGCAGAGACAATTGAAAGTTAGAAATTAATCTCCTGAGAAATGCAACTTTTTTAGTTTATCGATTTATATAATATACCGCCAAAGTTTCATTCGTACAAGAGGCACCGAGGCGTTCGCTAATGCCGTTGCCTATTCGGTTACGGCTAACGTCAAAATTTGGAAGGTGCGAGTTCGATTTCCAAACAGCGGAAAATATTAACTTTAATAATTGATTCTGGGCGTGTTGCAGTATGCTAACACAAGTAGTGTAGTTATACAGTAGATGCAGCAAACAAAATACTCAACAACACCCTGCCCAAAGCATCTTGCAATTGTTTTAGAAATACTTAAAGGATAACAGTCTACCAGAGCTTTACTGCCACAAATAGAGAGTCCATTACCTCTTGCAACCGTATTTTTACCTCTTTATTTGTGCGCTACTCATCTCTCTTATGTTTCATTATACCATTTTTATGTTTTATTTTCAGAATCAACCAAAGAATCTATTCAGGATTTGAATGGAAATTTATCTTCTGAATACAAAGCACTTAAACTAACAATACCATCGAATAACTTACCCATAATACTTAAAACAATGTTCAATTCAAAACGAAAGGAAAAATCTCAAAATATTTCTATATTCATCCAAGAAAACAAAGAAATTGTACTTGAAAATTCAACACAACCCGTTAACCTTAAAAATTATTCAAGTGAATTTAAAAATTATTTCGAAATTGATGAAAAATCGCCCTCTACAAATTTTCCACAAGTTCAAAATATCATAATTAATCAAACATCAGATAAACAAAATAATATATCAAATACAACCTGTGCTCTAAATTTAACTTGCGGAATTAATTCCACAATGAAATTCGTGAATAAAACATCAGTGGATAATTCAATTATAAACTTTCGAAATAATAGTAATGAGAAGTCGGAGAAATTTCGAATGGAGCAAAATATACATCTCAAAAACATTGGAAATAAAACAAAAAGAACTGATTCGTTAGTAAGCACCGTTAATAAAACTTTTGAAAATATCTTGCCGCGTTCAAAAGAAGTCAATAATTTTACCATAGGAATTTTAAATAAGATAATAATAACAGAAATTTTAAATGAAACCGTAAACAAGAGTGTACATATTGAAGACGTTAACAAGGAACATCAAGAAGAAGTTAGTGGTAAAGTGACTTTGGTATCTCTCTCTCAAGTTATAAAAGATCAACAAATTTTAAACAGAACAAGAATGAGAGTCATTAACAAAAATGAAACATTAAAGTCATTAGGGTCAGTTGACCTCATGTTGCCTAATTTTAATGATAAAAGTTTAAGTGTCGCCGGAGAACATATCGTAAGTCCAACAAGAAGTGATAGAACAGATATTCAGGCGTTGAGCAGAACAGATTCGCCAATGCTCAACTATATATTTGATACACATGCTAATCTAAATAAGCACCAGCACCGGAATGACAGGTAGACGATAAATTTTTCTATTATATAATTTTTATATTATAAATTATGTGTTTCAAAAGGAATGAAATCCAAACGTTTTCTTAAAGGTACTATTATAAATTGTGACTCTTAATTTTTTTATAAAATAATGCTACGTTTCGCAGTGCATATGTGTAGAAAGTTGCGTATTTCATCGTGAAGCACATCCTCTTCACACATCTCGGAATCAACTATGACTTCTTGGAAAAATCAACAAAACTCAACAAAAAACGATATTTTTGTTAATTTTTTTGTTTGTACAATCTTAATCATCTCTGTATTAAGTTTTTTATTATTTTTTTATTTTTTTATTTTACACACTTTACGAATATAAGACAAAAAAATCCGATTAACTTATTTTCAGCAGTTTGTCTAACGGGTTCTTTACGTTAAAGATCTTATTATAGTGAGTTAATAGTTACATTTTTACAGTTTTATAAAATTAAAATTTAAAATTTTACAGAAATACAGAGAAAATAAAAATTATTAAAAACAATTTTAAAATCTTTAGTTTAGTATGTCATCGTAAGCTAAGACAAATTAATTATTTCAGTAAGCCAAGTCTTCAGTAAATTCACCAATTGTTTGTTTTGGGCACAGTTTTTAATTTCAGCAGGCAACATATTTATACAACTGGGAATCACGTAATTTAACGTTATTTGTCCATATTTATTTGTATGCTAAGGTACAATTAGTCCTTTAGATGTTTAGAGGTTTAGACATTCAATTAATTTGCAAGGCAAATAAATATCTATTGATAATTGATAAAATTTATAATTATGGCAGATGTGTCCGGTCGACAGAGTTCACATGCATTCCCGTACATGTTCAGAGAGCATGTTTCCATTTGTTCGACAAACTTCACGTTTCACGTTATCATTACAGTACACGAATGCAAAGCTGTCTGAAAAACGGTTTTTAAAGCACATACAATACCCAAAAGACAACCTCGCTACAGGTTTAGTGCCAGTTAGGTTAATAATTGAAAAACAGAATTTGTAAAACAACAACTTAAATTGATGTGAGAAGAAATAATCAAGGTAAAAAATTTGAAATGCCGGGATGAAACTTATTGAGGAAGTAGTTAAACTGAACGCAGTAGAAATCGGATCATGAAGTCTGTGTGTAAAATCATGGACGATCGTTTTACTAACTATGATGAACAAAAATTTTAAAGATTATTAATCAGAATGTTATTTTGTTTATTTATTTACGTCTATGGGTTTTTTACATAAAACAATTCACAATATATTAAATACAGAATGTGTGAGGACAATTAATATGTGTAATACTCAGCAATGTAACGCAGATAGAAATTGCAAAAGAAGGTAATATGAAGTAAATCAAATATTTTAACCGACAAACATTTATAGGAAGATGTATGATTGCGAGGAAAGTAAAACAGAGCTGGTTGACGGCCTATCCCCTTATTTCCTGCCTCTGCGAGGAATTATGTGACGTTTAGTTGATTAGTTAGACGTATCAGTTTTCAAAACACAAAACAAGTTCCATAACTTCGTGTGTTATAGGAAATTGTATATTTTGTGATTATCAAAGAAACAGACTAAAACAAACCTTGTTTAAAATCTTGCTAAAACCCCGAGAGTTCGGAATTAAAAACTTTCCAGCTATTGAGAAAGGAGAAAGGGGTGTATCTACTCCAGATCTCGCTACCCACATAGTTTTCAAAGAAGAGGGGTAAGAAATATTGTAACTTATCCGTTGTGTGGTTTCACATCTGCTCTTGAAACCCACTTAAACAAGCCACAAGAAACGGCGTGGCTTTAGTTTTAGTTTGGTAAAATAATGATAAGATGCGTTATTCAGCACAGCGGTTAAGATCAAAGGTGTGGTGTTTAGTTTCAACATCCTTCAATAGATGTAGTTAGTATAGTAGTAGTATTAGTATTTAAAGCGACAAAATCGATACGAAAATTATGAAAATGTTTAATAAAACACGACTCGTTTAAAATAGAGCAAAAATGGGGGGGTTGTCTTAAACAGCATTTAAAGAAACACTGTGAAACTTGTAAAATAACTGAAACAAACGTGTTTATAATAATTTTTGGAGCATACTTTGCGATTTTTTTCTATCGAGGGAATTTTATATAATTTGCTTTTCGGCGCGGGGAATGTCTAGATATTATCTTCAAGAATAACGTATATTTTTTAAGAGCTTTAAAATTTAACATTTTTGAGGGAGATACGTAATAAATCGGTAGAAAATCGGGTAGCGGCGGCTTAAGTATTATTTTAGAGCAGTATCATCTGTCGTCGTTCGTGTCTAATGTACGAACGATTTCAGTGATAGCCGGAGACTCCTGGCAGTCGGGCAGATGCCGACCTGTCTGGTGTCTGGCAACCCGCAGCGACAGATCAACTAAAAGCCTACCAGAGTTAAGGATGTCTGGTCCAGTTAAATATTCATTGTAAATTTAACGATAACGATCTTATCTGGAAGTTTCCCAACACATTTCATGTAGCCTTAATCATTGGGATTAATAGATACTACAAAAGGTATTCGCTATAATTAGCTGTTTAACTAATTATTATGTTTTGCAGGTTCGGAGCACCAAGAATCGAATCTTCCAGTAGTAATATTACATTAGACACTGAAGAAAGTGCAAATTTGGATTGCAGGGTTTCTTCACTGCGAGATAAACTTGTAAGAATTTTTTTTAAATTTTACTTCTTAATTAAATATCTTATATATGAAGTAATAATTCATAAGAAATATGTTTTTGCAGGTTTCGTGGGTCAGAAGAAAAGGAGAAGACCAAATAGATATTTTAACAATAGGACTACAAGCTTACACCTCTGATTCAAGGTAAAAAAAAATATAATTTTAAAGCTCTGTCGTCCAGCTTTGGACAAAGATTCACTTTCTCTGTGATTATCAACCTTTCGAAACCGGTTGTTAATTATATTTTAAGCTGTCACTTTAACCACTGGAGCGACAGCGCAATTTAAAACTTTTTCTCCGATTGCTTGACATTTTTTGGTGATCATTTTTAATATTTTCCGCCTTTATAAAAAAAAATTATACCACCTAATTTTAATATAGAGAAATATAAACTGATTATAGTTCTTTACAGACAATAAATGCACCTATTTTTTTCGATTATCACATATTTGTAGGATTTATAAAAAAATTATTATAAAATCGTCAACTTCTACTTAATTACTTACAAATAAGGGAAAAGTTGCCAAAATTGGCAGCAAAGCAATCCGAGGGATTTTAAATAGTGCCACATTGTGGCAAAAAGCGCTCAAGTGGTTATACGATTTATATATTATTATTATATATCACTGATACATTTTCCACGATGTTAATATTTTAAAGTGTCTAGTGTGGATTGGCACTTAAGTGGACTGTAAAACACTTAACAAACAAAGATCAGTCGATTTCGTTTTTTATCACTAAGAAACAATAGAGACGGGATAAAGCCTTACCTTCGAATGTTTGATTTTGTTCCTTCATCTACTGGTCCCTTTGGAGAAAGACACAGAACTTCCCAAAATTTTCTCTCTCTCCTTTCATTTAAAAGACCTTCACACAGCATCTCCAAAAATAACAAAGACAATGATGAGAAATATTTTCCTCAGTGCCTCGTATCGTCGGTTAAGAGCGATAAGAGACTGTCTAACAAATTGATATATTTACAATGTCCTTACTGTGAATTTATATCGCCTTGTTTTAAACGTCTCTACTCTCTGAGTTTAATTAAGTTTACTGAGTTTAAAGAGCGATAAGAGACTGTCTAACAAATTGATATATTTACAATGTCCTTACTGTGAATTTATATCGCCTTGTTTTAAACGTCTCTACTCTCTGAGTTTAATTTAAACTCAGAGAGTAGAGACGTTTAAAACAAGGCGATATAAATTCACAGTAAGGACATTGTAAATATATCAATTTGTTAGACAGTCTCTTATCGCTCTTTAAACTCAGTAAACTTAATTAAACTCAGAGAGTAGAGACGTTTAAAACAAGGCGATATAAATTCACAGTAAGGACATGGAACAATCATGTAATGATTTTAATTTCTTCACTTAAAATGGCCCGATTCGTCGTTAGTAGTCAGAAAGTCCCTGTTCTCTGTCTGCGGTTCTAATGGAAGATGAAAAAGTATATGTGTTTTATAAAAAAACGACTTCATATTTTTCTAACAGTAATGTGTATTGGAAATTTTCTGCAAGGTAACTGCAAACTCATTGCACCCTCCATAACAAAAAGGAAGCATCAACTCATTGAAGCAGGACAATGGTGTCAGTGATCCAATTTCCACTGATGAATTTCCACAATTTTGAATGTTGAATTTGATTTATGGTTTGGGCTTGTATAGCGAATGAACGAGAAAAGGAGTGTAAGGAGAATATATAACGCACATGTAAATGATAGAAGGAGTCGATAACGCCCAAGAAAGACATGGCACGACCAAGTGAATCAGATACTTGATTCGGGCCACGTCAAGAGTCAGAATAATAGAAGAGCATGTATGAGACGATGTATGAATGTAAACGAGGCAAGGAGTGTGTGCCAAGACCGAGTTGTTTGGCGGTCCGTCTTCTATGCCTACCCCTGCGAGGAAAGGGCGTGGTGGTTAGTTAGTTAGTTAGTTATTTTGAAGGTTTGCACGAAGCTCGTAATTTATCAAACAAGTCGAGATACTGAGCATAGAACACGGCTGTCACTTTGAAGACTGTCAAGGTAATGAACTTGTGACTTCTCAAATGTGGGTAGGGACCAGGTGTGAGTAGAATCAGGAAAATGAAAGGAATATTCACAGGATGAGCTGGAGCATAGAAACATCTGTAAGTAATAATGTACCTAGTAATAACCCTACAAACTGGAGGATAGTATTTATTCATTTTCATACTAACCAAAATACCTACAACTACAAAGTGTTTCTTTTTTCTAAGTGTTTTTTCCTTTATCATGAATCTATTTCCAATTTTTTTCAAATGAATTCATGTTAAAGGACGTCGTAAAGAACACTTGATTGTTAAAAACTCAATTTCGAAAAAAATAGTTAGTTACTTGTCGCTTGTCGACGATATTCGTCTTTCTTTGTCACAAAGTAGATACCTAGCATAACTTTTTCAGCCAACTCTCTCTTTGTGGTGGTAATTTTTGTCACAGCTGTCGAGAGTAAATGTTGGCGCTCTGGACGTGAGTTCAGACAATGGCACTAATGCAACTATTGTCACAAATGTTGAGGTAAGTTCTTACTTCTGATGACTTGATAGACAGAGTGTTTATACTAAAAACAACCAATTCAAACGGTTCCACGACTTTTCATCCCACGACAAAACATTCTACGGACAAAACATCCCCCAACAAATATCTCCTAAAACCTAACCTAACTTAACCAAACAAAATAGATATTATTAAATACGTACACACATATTAAGACAGTATTAAATATCTTGGTATTCAAATAGATGATCTTCTTAAATGGAACGTGCATGTTACAAACCTGACGACAAAACTGAGGAAATTCATCTATTTCTTTAAAAATGTTAGAGATATATTAAATAGAAAACAACTGAAACAAGTTTACTGTGCTCTTATACAATCATCACTTGAATATGGTATTGTCAGCTGGGGAAGTGTCAAAAATACTTGCCTGGAGTCTTTAGTAAAGATTCAAAAACTAATTCTGAAGGTTATTCTTAAAGTCCCGTTGAGAACGTGCTCTGATTTTATTTTTAAGACACTAAATGTTCCTAACATGCAAAAATTGTATTAAAAAAATATCCTGCTTCATAAATTCACACATGTTTGAAGAACGAATAGGCACTAGAGCCTTAAGAGAGTGACATGTAAAATCTTTTAACATTCCAGTTTGTCAAACCTCTTATGGGCAAAGAAGTTTTAAATATTATGCAACAAAGCTATTCAATTCTCTACCTACTGACATTAGAAACACGCAAACCAAAAGTTCGTTTAAAAGTAGAATCATTGATCACCTCAAATAACATATCCATCAGGAGTATTGAATGACATATTTACCTTTATATACTGTGTGTATATATGTAACCATATACCTACTGCAAACTTCCATGTATATTTATATATAAAATACTTGAATTGTATATTAAAAAATACTGATTTTATATCAAGCTGTCCTTTTCATAATATTCTTCATAATATTACGTAAACAAAATCATAGATAACAAAAACTCTGTAAATTTCCATCTTAACACAGGTGTTTCACACCTAGTGAGATGGGCAATACGTCATCATTATAACCAAATGTAATATTGAAATAATGAAATAAATTAAGTAATAAAAATTATATCGCTGACGGCGTGCCTTATGCAAAACCATCTTCGTTCTTGAAGTTTGTTAAAAAGCTACTTTTGTAATAGAACCGAATTCAAGCAAGTAGCCAATAATGTCAAAATATGGCGGTACTTATGTTGAGAGATCGAATGAAGACCTCTCGCTGGCTATATAGCTAGATACTATTTGATTTGTAACTTCGTGAATCTTACCGGGTATGGAGAGATTGATGACAATATGATTACTATTGTAACTGACAGTTGTGAATAATAATACCACGCGTCCATATATTATATATGATGTCATTGCCTGTCGCTGTTACTTTGTCACAGTGTGTAACTGGCTATTTTTGGAACCGGTTCATATCGAATTTATAAAATGGTCACTCACACTTAAACTGGGCGAAGCGGGTTTTTAGCTGCTAGTCCAAATTATTACTTCAATTCATTGCGGCATTGATCCAGAGAAAACGGCGTTTATTTTCCTATCCATGGCTCGCATTTTGCCAGTAAATTTAATGTTTTACTCGGCTGATTTTTTCATTGAATCGTGTTCAGACCATCAATCTAAGCCGTAATCGTAGATTTTAATCGAATCGATGAAGTAGAGCCATGAAGAAGTAGAAAACGGAGTTCATTGAACAGCCCCAAGGGGCACATTTTCCAGTATATTTGATGTTATTGTTGCAAATGTTCCTTTTTGATGATTTTTTTATTGAATCAATTTCAGAACATAAATCTTAGCCTATTTATATTTCAAACATAACTCCAATACGAATGGTATGGCGTAGATGCCATAGACCAAGAGAACGGGGTTTATTTTCCTTAACCGCACGGCATGCAATTCGCATGTTATCTGAAGTCCCCGGCATTTCCCGGGCTTTACACAGAATTTTTCGAAATCAGAAACGAAGAGTAATTTTCAATTTTTTTGAAGTGAAACATCTTTAGCAGCGTTGTGATTTGAATGATGAAACGAAAAATAGCGACATTAAAAGGACACAAAAGCTTACATCTATAGGATTTAGTCTGCGAGTGAATAAGATAGACTAATCGGTCTCCTCCTTGTGCTGTGCTTAGTAGCCTATCAGTATCCTCTTTGCGCGGTACTTCATAGCCTCCCCACTCTTGTCTACTTTAGTTTTCTAAAGGTTTCACTTCTACCGCGTGTGAACTGCACACTCTATTTTTTATGCTAGTCTTATTCTGGTGCAGAAACCTTCGGTTTCGAAAAATGTTGGTAATTTTGATTTAAAGTGTGGTGCTTTGCAAAGTTTGTTGTTTTAATTTAATTAAAAATGACGGCACAAAGTGAATTTACAAATATTTAATTAATTTTTTCTCTGCTATTTTTAATGTCAAGTATGCTAAATTTAATCAAGAAGAATGCAAATTCTGCATTAAAAGATGGGGAAGGGGCACGAGATGGTTTTTCTAAATCTCATGTTCACTAAATGTGTAAATAATTCACCCCGATTCAGGCTTAGACCTAGTGAGGTTAATTATTATGTGAAAAATTATCCTTTTTATTCTGTGAGAAGACGTAAATAAAAATACAAAAACAAGTAGTCTCGTTAAAATATTTCGGAAACGCTGTTTATCGGAAACGGAAATTTATCTGGGCGAAAGAAATATTTATTCAGTAAAGACAAAGAGTCGTGGGCGATTTCACGAATTTGAACAATATTGGACATATCACTGGCCGTTACCGAACCATTCCAAGGTGTTTTATAAAAATCTGAATTTACTTCTATCGATTTAAGACCATTACCGTTGTCAAATAGCATTTCAGGGATATGATTTCACTAATATTTTCTTTTGATAGCACTATTTGTCCATTTGTTTAGATTTTCCATAGATTACTTGGAACCAAACACCTGGAGGTTGGTGCTACGTGATGCTGTATCGTCGGATTCTGGTACTTATGAATGCCAACTCAGCACTCATCCACCTATCATATCAAGACATCACCTTTACGTCCATGGTAAGAAATTTACAATAAGAAACACAATTAACAAGAAATGATTTCAATATCCTTGACACCTTTTTGTTATATGTGAATGTGAATAATAATATGTTACAATAATGGGAATAATCCTCAAAGGTTTTAAAAAGAGAGTTTTGCTTATAAAAAAAACCTCATTATTTTTTGTTTTTTATGATACATAATAACTAATTAATGGTCTGTAATTTTTTTACCTTTCTGTTTTATATTTTTTAATATTTATTGAATATTTATTTATTTATTTGTTTATCCTAACGAAGAAATTATTTGTTTTGAAACATGTCGATTATTTTGATTATAATGGTGCGTACGAAGTTATTTATTTTCATTAAATTAAAATGGCACCACAAAGTGAATTCGATTATTGAAGAAAGGCTTTAAAAAACAATATTTGAGATGGAACGTCCTTCAGAGTGTAAGATACTTTCAGTATTGCTCTGGTGAAAGACCACCACTCAGAATAGTTGCTTGAAATGGTTTTAGCGTGTTTTGTAAGAATTTTGTGAACAGATCTGAATAGTTATAAACCGGAACTTCGGTCTATCACTGATTATTTGTATTTTTCCTTAGCTCCAGAGTTGGGCATTGTCGAGGGAATGGTAGACAAGTACTATGAGATGAACTCCACCCTGGCCCTGGGTTGTCGGGTGAGACATCTCCCCACCACCACCGTCAGCTGGCTGCACAAGGACAGGGTGCTCAACGATGACACCGAGCGGGGAGGGATCAGGTAAGACCGATAATGTTCCAGGGCCCTAGTATCAAAGACAACTTCAACACGAAAAAGTCTCTAATCAATTGCAGTATATAGGATTAGGCAATTGCTTTTAACATCCTTCAAAAGATGTCGTCAGTGTATTTTTATGACTCAGCAGATGTCAGTTAAGCAGTATCTTAGAAGAGTATCATCTATTGTCGTTCGTATCTAATGCACTAACGGTTACGGAAAAAGTCGACAGCTTTTGATAGAACGCGGGGCTTCGAGAATGTTTGGGCTCTAGCTTCAGAATAACTTAGAACCTCCTGTAGTACAGACGTGTGGTCCAAGGGCGGATTTAGGGGGGGGGGCACGGGGGCACGTGCCCCACCCAGAAAGTATTTTTTTGTACTGTGGAGATTCCATCACAGTACAGAAAACTGTCTCTATCAAACATTTTTTTGCCCGTCCGCCCCTTGTGCCCCCCCCCCCCCCCCCAGAAAAAATCCTGGATCCGCCCTTGGTGTGGTCCAGTTAAATATTAATTGTAAACTCTTGATAACGCAAATAAAGCAACATGTAATCTCCAAGAACCTCGAACATAATTGGAGTTTTCCCGAACACATTCAAGTAATCCCAAGCACTAAACAAGAGATTAAAGTACATCACATCAATAAGCAATCGGGATTGACTATTATATTTGACAGTTAAAATTAACTGTGATAGTTCGATGGACGAGACATAGATGGTTCTAATGTAGATAGAGTTCTTAGAGGTTATAAACTTATTCGACAGATGTCGGTAGTTAGCAGGGTTGGCCCTTCATTTTAATATCCGAGGTGGGCCAGTAGTTAGGTTTCTAGCAATAGAGCTATTTTGGGAGCTAGAGCGGTTGCTATACGCTCGTTTGTGATAATAATATTTTCAATTTTAAATAAGTACAAAGTGTTTCATTATTATTTATTAAAAAAACACAACACAATAATATACACCGAGCCATTCGCTCCCTAGATAAATTTATTTGTGTGTCAAAAAAATAGCAACATTTGGCGAGAATATCAACGTCCACATACTGCTTTTTGCTCAATGCCGACGGATTTGAATTTGCGTAATCGGAATATTGATAGTAGTTATAAAGAATACCACAGCTAATGGTTGATGACCACTAGAAAAAACAATTCTAAAATTACGTGGTTGGGCATTTACACAATACACACCTATACTTACATTCATCTATACACCATAGACCCTGTGCTTGTAATTAGTATTGTCACATGTTCCTTCCTACCCATCCCTATATACCTGTCATTTTTATATTACCCACTTCAGTCTGTAGCAGCCAGCCTCTGCTACCACTTGCTCTGGATTGTTCCGAAATATATGGATCTTTCCAGATGCGACGCCCATGTTAAAGTGTTCGAATACCGGACTAACGAGAACGTTCCAGCCGCCTCTCGTTAAATACACCTAGCACCGGCAATACGATGACTGGATGTGTAGGCATACCTACCTACCTCTCACGCGTTCCAGAAAAGGTACAAACCATTGCGCGCCTGAAATATACAGTTCGGGCGCTTTCGAGAAAGTCGCCGAGTGAAAAATTACTTCCAGACAAAGCAATACTCTGACTCGCCGGACTATATAAAGGCCCTCAGCAACGCACACAGTACAGTATGTCCAGTGTTTACATAGCGTTCAGTATTCTCGCTTCACGCAACCGCAGTTAACCTTGACCCAGTAAAAATCCGCGTTCGTTTGTTTACCTAGTACCGGTATTGTATTTAATCTGTTCCGCTGTCCAGTTCAGAATCGATTTATAAAATTGTAATCTTGTTAGAACTTAATAAAGACTTCCAACACGCAACCTCAATCTCGAGTTCTACAAGTCTTTAATCGACCCTCACTGAGTAAACATCTTTGCATTAATCTTCCGCACACCGCTCACCACATCCGCAAATTGAATCCACATACCACAAGTAACCGCGATAAATATAGTCATACCAGTGCATGAATAAACCCAGCCGAGATAGAAGGAAGTGCCAGCGCAGTAAGTCCTTTTTTTTCTCTTTTCCTTTGTGTACAATCTCTCTATATGTGCAGTGGTCTTTCACACACATTTCACATAGTTTTACGAAACACATACAAGATCCTTCGATATCTGCAGACACATAAATCACACAGCATTACTAAAATATTTACGCAAATTGTTTTTGTAATGCAAAATTTGGTCCTCCATAAAATAGGTAAGCTGCGTTTCACCACGAGCTTTCATATTTTTAACACGCGTTTTCATCACGCATTTAAATTTCATCAGGCTTTTTTCCAGACATTGATTAATTTATCGATCTTCAGTCAAGCTCTGGACAAGGGCTTAAATAAGGGGGGGTTTAGGGGATTAAACTTCCTCCCCTCTTATCGGCCTCAGTATTGCGTTGGAACAAAGAGAATAGTACTCGCAGATAATAGCACCAACTGTGTCATTTGTCAATCCTTAAGAAATGGTTGGAAAGCAGGCTAGTTCTCTAGTTGTTCTTTTGTAAATTCTTGTCAACTGCCGTCTGTACAGGACAAACAAACATCGAACCGTCTAGTTAACCGATGTTGCTTCGTTATCGATATTTATTTATTTATAAACAGAAACAAACTGTACATTAGTTTCAGTGGTGAAAACATTGTACAATTATTAAGTACCTTCTTTTGATGGTGGGTACCTATGATGTGTTTCTTTGTAGTGTCTTACTTAGTGTATATTAAGTAATTACCGGGTGATATGCCTAGTGGGAAGGTGTGTGTGTGTGTGTGTGAGGGTGTATGTATGTGAGTTGAACAAATTATATTATTGACATGATGCTCTTTATAAATTTAGACAGTAAATCGGAGAAAATGTCGATGTTAGAATTTAGACCAATATTATTGAACATATGAAGAGCACGATTAATTGGCGAATTTCTTGCTGCATTTGTCTTGTAATTAAACGTGTGGAGTAATTCTGTATGGCGTATACGTCGGGTATGTTAAAATTAAAACTGTTTAAAATCAAAAAAACAACATAAACGGGTAGATGACGTAACTCTCTACAAACAGTTGGGGACAAAAAAAAATCAAACTTCAATTTCATTCCTGTATCTAAATATTAGAAGCCTGAAAGGAAAAGTCGACGAGATCCTGTGCTTATTAAAATCAATTGACTATAAGATCAACATCATACTTATGTCAGAAACTTGGCTCAAAGAAACGGATATACCATTCATCAATATTGAAGGCTATAAACACGAAGCATCCTGCCGACCTGAGGGCATCGGTGGTGGAGTATCCATATTTATTCAAGAAAACTTAGAATATAACTTAATCGATAATATAGTAGATCCAGATAACAACTTCCTTTGGATACACTTAAACAAACTTAGCTTAAACATCGGAGTGATATATAAAAAACCGAACACCAATTTTCAAGATTTTCTAGATAAGTTAAACATACAACTGAAAACTCACAAAAGGTCCATAATACTAGGGGATTTCAATATCAACTTACTTGATTCCACAAACACACATACTTGTAAATACACAGAAATCATCAAGTCAAACAATTTCAGTATAATGAACAAAATAAACAAATTACATGCAACACGTATTACAGAAAACACCAACACCATTATTGATCACATCATCTCAGACGTAAACCTTTCGTATACTATAACAAACTGTGACACCTCAATATCTGATCACAACCTACTGATTCTTGACATACTTCATACGTATACTAAAAAAAACTCGCAAAAATCCTCTTACAAATATACAAAAATCGATTATGATAAACTAGAGGAGGATATCCCACAAAACCCCTTTTCTATAAACAATAATGAGGACTCGGAACTGAACTACAATAACTTTGTAAACTATCTGATAAACAAAATTAATTACAACAGTTCAATAACAATAAAAACAAATAAAACCTGTCTTCCTGATTGGATAACAAAGGACTTATTAAAAATGATTAAAAAAAGAAATATACTGCATCTAAAAATTAAAAAACAACCCTGTAACCTATTACTAAAAACAGAATTTACTAAAATACGTACGACATAACTATAAAAAAACGAAACTTAAAAAAACAATACTACAGCAGCCTATTTAAAAAATGTAAAAATAATACCAAAAAGACTTGGAACGTAATAAACAGCATCATCAAGAACCAAACAAACACGCAAAGTAAACCATGTACAAAATTAAAGAACGGTAATGAAATCATCACAGAAGACATCAAGATATGCGAATACTTTAATAACTACTTTTGTAATATTGGCGCTTCTTTGGCTGATAATATAATCAACAAATACACCCATAAACTGGATGATAAAATTACATTAAAGTATGAAAGTGCGGAATCAATATACTTACAACCCACAACTGAACCCGAAATATTAGCTATTATAAAATCCCTAAAATCAAACGCGAGTGCTGGACATGATCAACTAAAATGTACAACAGTACAAAAACTTGCCCCACTACTAACTCCTACACTAACTAAACTGATTAACCTGAGCCTGAAAGAAGGTCAATTTCCGGACAGTTGTAAAATTGCAAGGGTTATTCCAATATATAAAGGGAGCTTGAAAACTCAAACATCTAACTATAGGCCCATTTCTGTCCTACCGATTCTATCAAAAATATATGAAAGAGTAATATACGATAGGTTAGATAACTTTCTGAAAAAAAAATCATTTCTATATGCCAAACAATACGGTTTCAGAAAAAAATCTAATACTCTCTCTGCAACTAATGATCTTATAAATAAACTTAGAACTAGCATAGATAATAAAAACTATGTCATAGCAATTCTCGTAGACCTTCAAAAAGCCTTTGATACCGTAAGTCATGAAATACTGATTAAAAAAATAGAAAAAACAGGTGTAACCGGTCCAGCTATCAAACTAATAAAATCCTATCTGTCCAACAGAAAACAATGTGTTAACATAGGAGATACAAACAGTCAACTCGAGAGTATAAACTACGGAGTTCCGCAAGGATCAATACTGGGGCCACTTTTATTCCAAATATACATAAATGACATCTGTCAGCTAAAACTACATGGTGAAATCTTCTTATACGCAGATGACACGGCAATTTTTTACTTCGGCAAAAACTTAGAAAGTCTATTAGAACAATCTCAAACGGATCTTAATGTACTAAACGATTGGCTAATAAAAAATATATTAACAATAAATATTAATAAAACCGGTTACATGATCTTAAGCTCACCTAAAAGAATAATACCATCGCATAAACCATTACAAATAGAAGAAAGAGACCTACATATCCTAGATAGCGAAAAATACCTGGGCTTATATATTGATAAACATTTAACATTTAAACAACACGTAGAAAAACTGAAAACAAAAATCATCCCATTAATTGGTGTATTTGGTAGAATTGCTCATCTTATACCAACAGAGGTAAAGATGGGGCTTATACTTTAGCTTAATCCAGTCCCACCTAAATTATTTAAAAGAAATATGGGGAAACACATATATTACGTACTTAAACGACTTACAATAATACAGAACAAAGTTATTAAAAAACTCTTCAACTATAACCCAGACACTCCCACAAAAAAACTATATCGGGAAATGAACCTCTTGAAAATAAGAACATTGTACGAATACAACATATGTCTTTTAATCTACAAAATACAAAATGGACTTATACACACAAACACAACATTTATAAAAACATCACAAGTACACGAGCATTATACTAGACAACACAATAAATTGTACACAAATACTGTCAAGACTGAAAGTGGCAAGAGAAGTATTGGTCACGAGGGACTTCATATTTATAATCTCCTTCCAGATAACCTAAAAACGGAAAATAATATAAAAACATTTAAAAAAAAACTGTTTAAACTCAAAATGTTGGAACAAAATTAAAAATATTACTTCTTACTACTGTACTGTATAAGCTCTGTATTTAAGTTAAGAAAGCGAAATGTTATGTTTCTTTTAACTTAATAATAATAAAAAAAAAAAAAAAAAAAAAAAAAACAAGGGAAAGAAGTTCAGTACATTCAACGTTGTTATTTAAAATTTTGTGTATAAATGTCAAATCAGCTTTTGATCATACAAATACTATGTAGGCCCCATGTAAAGAAGTACAAATTTATCTTTCCAAGGAGCGGCTCTACTGTCTCTTAATTTCCCTATTTTACCGGCCTGTGCTTGGTACATCAATTTTTACGTCTCAAATTTTTTTTGTTTTCTTTGTTTAATGCACGTTTATGTACAGATCATTTCATTATTAACTTTTACTAAAGAACCGTAAAATACACTAACTGACATTAAATTCTCCATTCAACTAAATACTTTAAACTAAATTATTGCACGTGAGTGAAACATACAACGGCGTATTATCAATTTATCTGCGAGATATAATGAATCCTTCTCGACACCTCTCATCTAGACGATATTAGAAACATTAATTTTATTCACAAACTTAAGCAATCTAATATTGTTAACTTAATAAGATGCTTGATTAAAAAAGTGTTAAGCCCACTGCATTAAATTAATCTGAACTGGTTTCAAATTTAAATTAAAGCTTGGATTCTGTGGGAAACAAAGTTCCTGTAAAAGGGTGTAATTGTATTTGCAAACTTTGGTCAGAGTTTTCATATTCCCTTGATTAATTTTGAGCAAGAAAACTGCTGTTTTGTCTGAAAAAACAAGTTTTATTAATTGTAAAACAGACTTTGTTTACGAAAGTTGTAAGCTCAAAAGCAAATTGAATAATCGGTTGGTTTTGGTTACGTGTGGTTTGTTTAAAGTTTTAAAAACAATCAACTCTAGCAATTCACAACTTTAATCTTATACTAACTGTTGGGTTTCCTGGTACTATGAATAATAAATTATCAATATTGAGAAATTAAAAGGTTTTTAACAACAATTTCGGTAATTAGTCGTCCATAACATTTGACAGCTGTTAAGATGTTGTTAATTTATCGACCCGTATGGTTCCCTAGATAAGTTCGTCTACAAGTCGACTAATCTATCTATATAAATAAAAATAAACCGCCGAAATGTATGTACGCATTGTACGCGCATAACTTCCGAACGACTGCACCGAATTGGATTATTCTTTTTTTGTGTTCGTTATTGTCAGGACAAGGATATAAAACAAACAGTGAGCTCTGGCATAATTAAATTTGTATAAAAAATTGCAAAAGGTCCTATTGCAATTTAAAAACTGAATGTACCGGGACTGTATGCATGGAATGCGGGATGGGGGAGGGGAACTCGAGAGGGGAGTTCAAGGGCGGGGGAGCGGGAGGGAGGAGTGGGGAGAGTGAAAGTGAAGTGGGAACGCGTGAGGGAAGGAGATGCGGGAGAGGAAGGGGATTTTATAAAAAAAATCGTGCGGTAATTATGGATTTGGAGAAATGGAATTTCGAAATTTTTCACAAATGGTAACAGAAAGCAGATTATGTATCTTTTGCGACAGCGTAACGCGCGTTAAATCGGCCGTATACGACACATTTTGACAGTTTTTTTAAATGCGGTATTTCGGATCGGGCTAATGTGCTATTTTTTTCTTTAAAGAAAACAGAAATTTTTGAAATTTGAAAATTTCCTACTACCAATTACATTAAGCAGAAAAAGTTGCTTGTGTAGTGATGGAGGACTTAGTCAGCCGAGGAATCGAAAAAGCGACGCATGGGTGGGATCCAAACGCAATGCCAACTCAGCCAAAGACCAGTCAAAACACTTGCTTGTGTTTAGAGGAATCCCGGTCGCCGAGAAATATGAACAATGAGTATTTTACCAAACTCTTGCTGTCAGTGTCGCTCTTACTCCCCCGAATACTGAGTGAAAGGGACAAAACTGCGTAATACCTAAATAAACTGATAATACCTAAATAAACTGATAATAACTAAATAAACTGATAATACCTAAATAAACTGATAATACCTAAATAAAGTGATAATACCTAAATAAACTGATAATACTTAAATAAAATCATCAAAATTCAGGTTTTGTATTCCCCATTTTGCGAATACAAAAATTGGGTTGGTTTTCAAGATTTTTTTTCATAACTGTATTAAACGAAAATGCTCTACGACCGTACTGTTTTGCCTTTTTTTAATACCGTTAGTGTTTGCAAAACGTACCCACTTGGGCGTCAATGTTAATGTTTGCAATCTAATGCCCACGTAGGGCGACAGTGTTAGGTTAGGGGGCCCCATGTGAAAGCCAGGAAGTTGGGTTACCTTAAATTAGCCGTGCATGGTGTCAACGTTAGTTTAGGTACCCACTGTAAGAAACAAAATGTAATGGTAGATACATTACCCTTCTCAACCAGCAGCTAGCTAAAACGGTATTGACTCTTTTCCAAGGCGAGGGTTTCCATTTTGACTTGCTTTCCTGTAAAAAAAGGGTGGTGAAGCGAAGGCATGAGAGTGTAAAAGAGGCTTGTTTACAGAACACATGGTTTATTCGTGGTAGCACATTTGCACAAGAGCCTCCAAAGGCAAGAACAGTAGCAAACGTGTATCCGTAATATCAACTAATGGGGTTATTCTCTCTCTGGAACCGACTGGCTTTAGATTCGCGTCAATAATTAATACTTTAGGCACAAAAAAGGGGGTTTGCAAGTTATCACGTGTAATCCAGCGGCGTGGTCATCGCGGGTTATGTTTATGGCCACCACAGCGGTCATGCTGGGGCCCGGGGTGATGAAAGAGCAGTTAATTATCGGTCCAGCAACGGTTCGTGCCGGGAATATACTCGTACTTCAAGCGTGCAGACGCCATTTGGGCGCCTTATACTCGAATACTCCCGGAATTCAAGTGAGCGAACGCCGGCAATTCTCGGTTCGCCCCGGCGCACAGTGGCTGAAATTTGAGCGCTGGCGCGACGTTGACCCCAGATCGGCATGTTCCCGAAATGATTTTTTTTTTTTACTAATGTATTCTCAATTAACCACTGACATTAAAAAAATCATTTAAAATAACATCGGAAGCATACTTCCTGGGTAATTAGTCACAGAACTGAGATGTTCGGGCGCGCAATATCGCTGATGTATCTAGGCGAGTTTGAAGGCGTGCGAAATCTGGTGGTTTGTGTACTTATTATATGAAAAAAGTATTGATAAAAATCACTTACGATATTCTTTAAGATACGTGCTTTATTTAAATAATGTTAAACATATATTTTTTTTCATTACTTATATCTGTTACCTTGGTTCAAAGTTTACGTTTTTTTTTCAATTTTTTTTTTCAATTTTTTGTCTTTAATGGAGTAGGAATAAAAAACTTCACGAGTCTTCACTCCAATTTTAATAGGATATTATTGCTGTATCTTTTTTGTACATGGAAAAAAAATCACCACCAACTATTGCCAGCCACTCCAGTAATCGCATTTTTAAGAAGTGATTGTAATTTTCGTCAATTTTTTTTCATCCAATCTTTGACTCCGATATGTCAAGGTATGCGGAATCATGTTTTTTGTGTACTTATCATTCTATATATATATTTTTTTAAATACTTAAAATATTTTTTAATATATATTCTTTACATAAATGAGCGAAAAATTTTTTTTTTCTTAAATTTTATCTTTTGCCTTGGTTCAAAGTTAACATTTTTTTTTCCAAACTTTTTTCCAATTTTTTGTCTTTAATGCAGTAGGAATAAAAAACTTCACAAGTCTTCACTCCAATTTTGATAGTATATTATTTCTGTATCTTTTTTATACATGGAAAAAAAATCACCACCAACTATGGCCAGCCACTCCAGTAATTGCATTTTTAAGAAGTGATTGTAATTTTCGTCAATTTTTTTCATCCAATCTTTGACTCCGATATTTCAAGGTATGCGGAATCATGTTTTTGTGTACTTATCATTATATATATATATTTTTTTAAATACTTAAAATATTTTTTAATATATATTCGTTACATAAATGAGCGAAAAAATTTTTTTTTTCATAAATTTTATCTTTTGCCTTGGTTGAAAGTAAACATTTTTTTGTCCAAACTTTTTTCCAATTTTTTGTCTTTAATGCAGTAGGAATAAAAACATTCACAAGTCTTCACTCCAATTTTAATAGTATATTATTGCTGTATCGTTTTTATACATGGAAAAAAAATCACCATTAACTATGGCCAGCCACTCAGTAATTGCATTTTTAAGAAGTGATTGTAATTTTCGTAAATTTTTTTTCATCCAATCTTTGACTCCGATATGTCGAGGTATGCGGAATCAATTTTTTGTGTACTTATCATTCTATATGTGTATACGTATTTTTTTAAATACTCAAAATATTCTTTAATGTATATTCTTTACATAAATGAGCTAAAAAAAAAATTTTTTTCATAAATTTTATCTTTTGCCTTGGTTCAAAGTTAACTTTTTTTTTCCAAACTTTTTTCCAATTTTTTGTCTTTAATGCAGTAGGAATAAAAAACTTCACAAGTCTTCACTCCAATTTTAATAGTATATTATTGCTGTATCTTTTTTATACATGGAAAAAAAAATCACCACCAATTATGGCCAGCCACTCCAGTAATTGCATTTTTAAGAAGTGATTGTAATTTTCGTCAATTTTTTTTCATCCAATCTTTGACTCTGATATGTCAAGGTATGCGGAATCATGTTTTTTGTGTACTTATCATTCTATATATATATTTTTTTAAATACTTAAAATATTTTTTAATATATATTCTTTACATAAATGAGCGAAAAATTTTTTTTTTCTTAAATTTTATCTTTTGCCTTGGTTCAAAGTTAACATTTTTTTTTCCAAACTTTTTTCCAATTTTTTGTCTTTAATGCAGTAGGAATAAAAAACTTCACAAGTCTTCACTCCAATTTTGATAGTATATTATTTCTGTATCTTTTTTATACATGGAAAAAAAATCACCACCAACTATGGCCAGCCACTCCAGTAATTGCATTTTTAAGAAGTGATTGTAATTTTCGTCAATTTTTTTCATCCAATCTTTGACTCCGATATTTCAAGGTATGCGGAATCATGTTTTTGTGTACTTATCATTATATATATATATTTTTTTAAATACTTAAAATATTTTTTAATATATATTCGTTACATAAATGAGCGAAAAAATTTTTTTTTTCATAAATTTTATCTTTTGCCTTGGTTGAAAGTAAACATTTTTTTGTCCAAACTTTTTTCCAATTTTTTGTCTTTAATGCAGTAGGAATAAAAACATTCACAAGTCTTCACTCCAATTTTAATAGTATATTATTGCTGTATCGTTTTTATACATGGAAAAAAAATCACCATTAACTATGGCCAGCCACTCAGTAATTGCATTTTTAAGAAGTGATTGTAATTTTCGTAAATTTTTTTTCATCCAATCTTTGACTCCGATATGTCGAGGTATGCGGAATCAATTTTTTGTGTACTTATCATTCTATATGTGTATACGTATTTTTTTAAATACTCAAAATATTCTTTAATGTATATTCTTTACATAAATGAGCTAAAAAAAAAATTTTTTTCATAAATTTTATCTTTTGCCTTGGTTCAAAGTTAACTTTTTTTTTCCAAACTTTTTTCCAATTTTTTGTCTTTAATGCAGTAGGAATAAAAAACTTCACAAGTCTTCACTCCAATTTTAATAGTATATTATTGCTGTATCTTTTTTATACATGGAAAAAAAAATCACCACCAATTATGGCCAGCCACTCCAGTAATTGCATTTTTAAGAAGTGATTGTAATTTTCGTCAATTTTTTTTCATCCAATCTTTGACTCCGATATGTCAAGGTATGCGGAATCAAGTTTTTTGTGTACTTATCATTCTATATGTATATGTATATATATTTTTTTAAATATTAAAATATTCTTTAATATATATTCTTTACATAAATAAGCGAAAACAATTTTTTCATAAATTTTATCTTTAGCCTTGGTTCAAAGTTTACAGTTTTTTTTCCAAACTTTTTTCCAATTTTTTGTCTTTAATGCAGTAGGAATAAAAAACTTTACAAGTCTTCACTCCAATTTTAATAGTATATTATTGCTGTATCTTTTTTATACATGGAAAAAAAAATCACCACCAACTATGGCCAGCCACTCCAGTAATTGCATTTTTAAGAAGTGATTGTAATTTTCGTCAATTTTTTTTCATCCAATCTTTGACTCCGATATGTCGAGGTATGCGGAATCAAGTTTTTTGTGTACTTATCATTCTATATGTATATGTATATTTTTTTTTTAAATATTAAAATATTCTTTAATATATATTCTTTACATGATAAGAGAAAAAAAATTTTTTTTCATAAATTTTATCTTTTGCCTTGGTTCAAAGTTTACAGTTTTTTTTCCAAAAATTTTTTTAAAAATCATTATCAACATTTCAACTAATAAGAATTAACAAAAAATAAGTGGTATTTCTTATTAAAACTTAAAAAACATGAATGAACTGCCAAATGGTCGAACGCCAAGAGCGAGGTCGCGCCAAATCATCAAAATCAGCCACTGTGCGGCGCGGCGTTACTTTCGTGCGGCATTCGGCTCATTACCTCGGTGCGCACGAAATGTGCGCGCCGTACTGCGCAGGTTATTTCTGCGCCTCTTAGTTAGATTCGCGGGACAGTTGAACTTGTAGGAGATTTGTTACGTAACAATACATTGTCTAGTTTGTACACTGAACTTCTTTTGATGGCTCTCAAACCAGGCAATTTTAACGACTTTTGGAGGGTCCTACCTCATACAAGAAGTAACTTATCAGAAAAACAAACCGTACCGACGTGTTAGTGGTCGATATCTATATTACATTAAAAAAATATTGCACTAGCGACAAAATCCAGAAATGTAATTGGGGAAAACGTTTGTACGGACAAAACGCCGCCCAGACACCAACTCTTAAAAGTATTTACCCTAACGCCGGAGATGACGGCGCGTTTATCTGCGTAATCCTCGTTAAGAGATGTCAGTCGAAGGAAAGCTTGCGAATCGAATGTCAACGCGGACAAACATCAAAATAATACGACAAACGAATAATCAATCATTTTTGAACGCCTATCAGGATTACATATAAGTAGTTTTTAACAACAACTGTCTGTATATAATTAATGATTTTGGTCGGCCACTATACGATTGAAGATATTTTATATCTATTTTTAATTTTCGCAAAGTCTTGACTTGACTTGTCACTTCTATTATCACTTCTATTTTCTTATATTTATCGCTGTTTTGTCTTTGCTTTCATATATCATCCTTTATTCTTATAATGTAGGTACAGTTCCCAATTTTCGTGTTATTTTATTTTAAATTGGACCTAAGTCCGTTAATAAATAGTAATTCGTGTTTTTAAGAGGGCATTACCAGAGAAAACCAGAAATATGTTATTTTCAAATCAGATTTTAGACGTATTGACTCTTTTCCACAAAACATTATAAATGGATTTCGAAAGATTGTTCTTTTATCTAGCATTCGCATGTAATAAATTTTGAGATTTTTTTTAATTTTTAGTGTAATAAGGTTATTCCATAGGTCGTTGGCAGATTTGTTAAATTTTCAAAAAAGCTTTTGTATTATACCAGACCCATTTCAAATAATATAATCATGCAGTAAAATAAATCAATAAATTATCTAGCAAACGCATGTTTTAGAACTTTAATTTTAGTTTCAATAAAATCTTTAAAAAAATGTACGTACATGTGTTTCTTGGCGAAAATTGGTCCATTTGTGTATTTATTTGCGCACTTATAAACTAATATATTACAGATTTTTGTAACATTTTTATTAAATTTAGACATTATTGAAAAATGATAAATACTTATAATCAAAAAATAATTACAAAAGGTACATTATTTTAATAGTTTTATCATCACACCTTTCAGCATTTTTGGATGAAGGTATAAATTAAAGCTAATAAGGATTGAAATAAATTCGATATTGAGTTATAATTTAAAAAATCTGGTACGGAGAATAATTAATCTTTCTCATTGTAACCGCTCTGCACGATCGTAAGAACAACTTTCGACGAAATGTGGATTTTCGTCCGCTGGCTGGTTAAACGCTCTTAAGTGGGTAACTAATTCATTCAACGCACGACAGGCATAGACAAGTCATTGAAAGCAAAGGAAAATCACAGATATTTTGACAGCCGATAACGCACGACGGACGCCTTGCGACATCCGACGAATTTTGCCTTTTATTAATCTACATATATATATATATAGAAATAAACATAATCCCCTTAATGTTTTGTTGCAAGAAAGTTAAAAGAAAATGCCGGTGGTTGTGAGATAGAAGTATGAAGTTAGGGAAGGAAGAACCAAAATATAATGAATGCAGTAGATATGAATCCCTGTGGACGTAATAATAAAATAATGTGTGGAAATCCATTAAATGAAAGGTCCGGAAAGAGTGCCAGGCAAAGGTAATTAATGAAGTTACGAAAGATACGATAATGTGGTTTGTATTCATACAATGGATAAATAAAGAAAGGAATATGGCGGGTTATGTCAAGTGTCAGAATAATACGCACGAGTAAATTGATGAATGTGGATGAAGCGAGTAGTGTGAGCCAGGATACTGTTGAATTGTCATTTTTTCATGTGAATTCCGCCCTAGAGATCCCTTCTGGAGCCAGTGAGACTACGGCATCTCCAATTGGGGTATGTTGTGAAGATAATGGGTAAGGGGGTGAGAAAGAGGAAGGTGTGGAAGGTGGAAGTACCTTGCTATTCAGATTTGATCAACAAATACGCAATAATTTCAAGCAAGTATAAGACCACCATTCAATTCTGAATGGTGGTCTTATACTGGGTAATTCCGAGGGGAGTATCTTCCACTTGTACACAATATATTATTTTTAATTAATTACTTACGAGATAACACTAAGTATGCAACTGAAATTTATTTGCCCACGCCGGGATTTCAACCCGCGACCTTTAGATTGTTAGTTGCGAACCTTACCCCTTCATCCTCTTTCCAAACCCTCCAATTTCTTCTAAATCTTCATACCTTTGAAAGAACATTGGTGGCCGGTTTCTGAATTAATTTTTTTAATAAAAATAATAATGCAATAACTTTTTTGTGATTTTTTACAATAATTAATTACATAATACAGGTATATGATGTACCCCCATAAATAAGCAGGGCTTGTGTGTATGGGGGGTGTTATAATATTGGTTCAATTTATTATTTTTTATTCAGTTCAAATTTTCAGTGTAATTTTTTAGCAGAGTTTTAAATTTTTTTGTTTCTGTTCATATTTCTGATTTTTTCAGGTAGTGAATTAAAAAATTTAACTATTTAAAATATTTTATTCTTAACGAGATATTTATGATTTAACTGTCCTATTGTTTTTTTACATTTTGGAATAGGAAGTATTGATGTTTGTCTAAGATTTCTGTTATTTTTGAAGGGTGCAACTTTATTTTGAATATTATCTTTATAAATTTGTAATGTTGCATGATAAAAGTATAACGCACTTAATTTTCTGACCTTAAATTGTTTGAATAACAGTTCGGATGAATATGTGTAGGGTTTTTTAAAAATTGTTTTTATTATTAGTTTTTGTGATATGTAAATTGTTTGGGTTTGATTTGTATATGTACCGCCCCATCCTATAATGCCGTATTGTATAATTGATTGACAGAAAGCGAAGTATGTGGTTCTAAGTAATTTTTCGTTTAAAATATCTCTTAAGCATCTAAATATATATGTTAGTTTCTTTATTCTGTTGTTCAGAATATTTATGTGTGGGGACCATTTTAAACGCTGGTCTATTATTATGCCCAGGTACTTAATATCGGTCTTGCTTTCTATGTTTGTACATAATGGTGACCCGACAATTCGTCCTGCAACAATTCATCCGGCGACAGTTCATCCTGCGACAGTTCATCCGGCCGACAGTTCATCCTGCCGACAGTTCATCCTGCCGACAGTTCATCCCGCCGACAATTCATCCGGCGACAATTCATCCTGCCTGATCATTTAGAAGATTTTTATTAAGTAAGTATGCAAAGAGGATATACGGCCGTACAACCAAAATCGATATACTTATATCTGAAGGCATCTTGAGTGGAAATCCGCTGTAAAAATATTTTACTAACAATAATTTCGACTCTCCGAAGAAGCATGCGTGAATATCAAAATATGACATACTTATATGTGCAGTCGGCTTAGCAAAGAACGGTAAAGATTCCTACTTGCATCTAATATAACTTTTTTATCTGAAATTAACACCATCTTTTTAGGGTGAATTGACTGATTTAAAAAAAAAACACAAGAGTCCCAACCGTCTCGAGCCAGTGAGTGCCAATGGCATCCCCAATTTTGGTATGGTGTGATGCTGAAGGTAGTGGTGAGGGGAAGGAGATGTGGAAAACGTATCTTCCTGGCTATTCAGATCTAGCCACCAAACACGGCTAGGTTAGGTTAGGTTAGGTTAGGTTAGGTTAGGTTAGGTCAGGTTAGGTTAGGTTAGGTTAGGTTAGGTTAGGTTGTACGGCCGTATATCTTCTTTGCATACTTACTTGAAGAATTGTTGAAGACTTGAAGAACTTGTTTTTTTTCTTTTCTTAAATATTCTTGTTTTCATTCAGTTACTTTTATGTTTCTAAATACATATCTGTGAACATTAATAATTGGTCTTTTTTTGTTATCCTCTTATGTATGTTATATTATCAAGACTGTTTATGTTCCTTAAATAAATAAATAAATAAATAAATCTTCTAAATGATCAGGCAGGATGAATTGTCGCCGGACGAATTGTCGGCAGGATGAACTGTCGGCAGGATGAACTGTCGGCAGGATGAACTGTCGCAGGATGAACTGTCGCCGGATGAATTGTCGCAGGATGAACTGTCATGGAACCGTACATAATATATTGCATTTGTGGTTTTCTGTATTTGTCACAGAGTGGATTATTATGTTTAATTCTTTAGGTGTTTCTTGTTTTTAAATGGAGAATGGTAAATAATAGGTGTTTTTAGAATTTAAAGACAACAGGTTTTCATCAAACCATAATTTTAGTGCATTGATATCTGTGTTTGCCATTTTATTTAATTCAGACCATGTGTTTGCTTTTAGTAGTAGGACTGTATCGTCAGCGTAGGAGACAATATCTCCATATTTGGAAATATGGAATATATCATTGACATATACAATAAATAACAGTGGTCCTAAAACTGTACCTTGGGGTATTGAAAAGTTGCTATATTTTGAATCGCTGACTTGATTGAGTAATTTTACTTGTTGAGGTCTTTTATGTAAATAACTAGTTATCCATGCTAAGACTTTCCCATTAATTCCTATCGATTTTAATTTATTTATTAATTATTTATGTGATATGCTGTCGAAAGCTTTTTTCAGGTCTATAAATATTCCGATACATTTTTTATCGGAATCTAGGGCCGTATATAAATAGTTAATTATTTTTGCTATCGCGTCATGAGTACTTCTATTTTTTTTGAAGCCGAATTGGTTATCATTAATTATTTTATTTTCTTCTAAGAATGTCCAAATTTGTTTTTTTACAATTTTCTCATATATTTTTGATATGTTTGATAGGAGGGAAATCGGGCGGTAATTTTGTGGATCTTTACGACAATCTGTTTTATAAATGGGAGTTATAATTGCTCTTTTATAATTATTGGGATATTCGCCACTTGTTAGACTTAGGTTTATTTATTATATGTGTTATGGGGAGAACTAAGTATGTTTTCATCGCTTTTATTGTCTTTGCATCTATGTTATCAAAGCCGGGGGCGGAACCTCCTTTTAGTTCCGAGATAGTTTTATCAATATCAGCTGTGACTGGGTGAAATTTATTTATTTGACATTGTGTTATTTGTTGTGGATTTGATATATTGGTTGTATTTATGGATTTTGCTAGGTTTTTTCCAACGTTATTAAAATAGTTATTTAAAATATTACAACATTTTTTTGTGTCATTCTGTACGTTATATATTAATTTCCGATCTGATATTTCTGATATGTGCTTATATATTTTTTTAAATTTATTATTTCATTTATTGTTGACCATATTTTTTTATTATGGTCTTTAGCTTCTGAAATAATTTTTGAGTAATAGTCGTTTTTCTTTTTTCTAATTAGAGTAGTTAATATATTTTTATACTTTTTATAATATAGTACAATTTTATTGTTAACTAGTAGCCTTTGTGTTATTTTATAAAGTTTATTTTTTTTCTAATGGCTTTAATTAATCCTAGAGTAATCCAGGGTTTAATTTTCCTTGTTTTTGAATTAGGGACGATCAGTGTTGTTTTTGTTGCTTCTAAAACGTGTTTAGTTAAAATGTTTTCAAACAGTAAGGCACTTTGGTTGGCGCATTTATTTTTTAAAACTTCTTCCCATTTTTCAGTAATTAATGATTTTTCTAATAATTTGTAATGGAATATGGAAGATTAAATTTGGGACTCGTGTTTAGTTTTTTATTTGTCTCATGTAATATAAGACAAGCGTAGTGGTCAGTAATATTGGTTTTCCAAACAGTAGATTTAATATTTTTTATTTTATTTAAATGTATATTACACCAGATATGATCTATACATGATGGCGTTTGGTTTTTAATTTCTCGAGTGTAACTATTAATACAAGATTTATAATTGAGGTGCGTCATCATGTTAATGTAATTATTTTTTTCTATTGAGTTATGGTTTGTAGAAATGTTTATATTGAAATCACCACACACAAAAGTAAGTATTTTCGATAATTTGCTTAGATATTCACCTAGTTCATTTATAAAGTTAGTTATGTTTGATTTGTGTGTTCTGTACACTGTTATAATTCTGTATAATTTATTTTTTAATTTTATACCTATTTTTAGACAATTTACGTGTTGTATATAAATTTCTTCAATGTTAGTAATTTAACACTTGTCGCGAACAAATATAATTATACCACTATTTTTGTTAATTGGTGTTGTTGTTGCGATGCCTTTGTAGTTGGGTAGCGCATTAATGTGTTGATCGTTATTACAGTGCGTTTCTGTTAACACTATGCAGGCGGGAGATAAAATTAGATCATTAATATTTATCAAAAATTCATCAAGGTTTTTTGCGATGCTTCGAATGTTCATATGTAATAGCAAAAAGGGGGAACTGTTAGTAATGCACCATTTATTGACTTCTGTAATATTTTGAAATATTTCTTGGTTTATTTTGTATTTTTCGTCAATTTGTTTGAAATCGGTCATTTTGAATTATAATTAATTTTTTTCTTTAGCAAAGTTAAGCATTTTCATTCTGTGTTTGCATTTTTCACTGTTTGATTTGTGGTCTGTTGGAGTCGTAGTTTTAAATTTTAAATTAAGTTCGGTGCAATTAATGCATTTTGGTATTTCGTTCTTATTATTGCAGTTTTTTTAAGTTATGTTCACCCGCACAATGAAGGCATATTGGTTTGTTCGGTGGTTGAAGGCAACGCATTGCTATATGTATAAACCCAAAGATCACCGTACACCATTATGGTGATTTATTTTGGGGGTATTATGCCGTATTGCGCTACCTCCTTATTTAGCCAACGTGTTAGGCTGCATTGCAGTGTCCATCATCGGGGCAGATGTGTAATCTATCTTCTTTTTTTAAACGAAACGTTGGTTAAAGAAGGAGGTAGCGCAACACGGCATAACACCACAAAAATAAATATAATCTTCGACCTGAAAGATAATCTTAGACCAAAAAAAATACTTTGGTCGAAGACGAAAATACTGCCGTGAAAATTTCAAAAAGATCTACCAATAAAACAATTTCAAACAACGATTTTCAGTTTTAGATGACTACATAGAAATGGGAAGGTAGGTATATGCTTTGATAATCTAGAAGCTCTTGAAATTAAAAAAAAAAAAAACATTAAAAATAACTACAACCAATGTAGGTACTAAATAAACTATTAGAATTGTCAAATGGCCCCATTTTTAACTCGCCTACTTTTACCTCCTCTCTCTTAGGTACCTCCACCACCCACTCCTTTAATGTTGATGTTCTCTCTCCCTCTTCTGTTTTTCATCCAAATACTCTGTAACTCTGTTCTGTAACTGATGAATGTTCAGGTCGGACCGAAACCGGTCGGTTATAAATATAATAAAATGGAATTAAACAAACTTATTTTATTGAGAATTTTATATTTTTAAAATTTGTTAAATGGGTTACGTTAGCTAATTTTCAATTTGTTTATTTTTTAGGTTTTAATGACTTTTCAAAAAGAGGTATTGAGTTGAGTTGATTCTCAGTTGTCATGGAACCTCATCTCTACAAATTATAAATTGAAATCCTCCGCCGCGTCTATCGCGTATGTCTGTTCGCGATAAACTCAAAAACTAATGCATGAGGAAGGTTTAAGTATATAACTTGTCAAGGTTTTGTGTAAATCGGTTGAAATATAAATTAATATATATAAATATATATATACAATTAAAGGAGAATGTCTGTATGTGGTGGACGAGCGGGCTGGCAAGCGGGCGGTGTGGATTTTATTTGTATATTGATTGCGAAAATTCTGTTTAGAGCCCAGGCATCGCAGCCGCCGCTACCCGAATTTCTTACATATCCCCTTAAACATTTGAAGTTTTTAAGCTCTTAATAAATATATATGTTATTTTTGAAGATAATATATATACATTTTCTACGGCGAAACCAAATTATATGAAATTCCCTCCATAGGAAAAATTCGCAAAGTATGCTCCGAAAATTATTATTTTCACGTCAGTTTCAGTTATTTTATAAGTTATATGTAGGAAAAAATTCACGGTGTTTCTTTAAATACTGTTTTAGACAGCCTCGAAGAGATTTTTTCTCTATTTTAAACGAGTCGTGTTTTAGTAAACATTTTCACAATTTTCGCTTCAATTTTACCGTTTTAAATCTTAGCGCACTGTCTCCGACATTCGTAATTACATAGCCTTCTTTTTGAGCGGGGATACGGCCCCTTAAGGAACGTACTTGACCTACTTTGACCAGTGATTCCTGATATTTTTTACTCCAAATAATGTTAGGAATCACTGGTTAAATTAAGTCAAGTACCTCCCTTAACGTCCTGTACATTCACGAAACGACATATTAAAACTCTTTATAACGTGGTAGGACAGTAAAATACTTGTATGATTTTTCACGACTAATTTCTATAGGGCTTTCTGTGGGAATAAAACTTCAAAGACGCCTCACCAAAATAGAATTCACATTAAGCTTAAATTATACAGTAAGTTCAATGAAGACCTACGCAGAAAATACTATTATACCAATAAAAATCTTTAGGAATCGCCTTTTGAACGTTATTATTTCTTGAGAACGACGTGCCTGACGCCTGTTGGACCAAATATCTTTTAAATGGAACGTCTTTTGTACGTGAGATATTTCGAAAGTATTTCTTTTAATAATTTTGTTCATTTATTAAACATTTTGTAACGGAGAGAATGACTGTTGGAGGAATATTTCAGATGTACGACGGTCAGTCAAAAAGTAATGCCTCTTATTTTTTCTACTTAAATATTGTTAATTAAGTTAAACAAAAAAAAAATGGTGCTGTTCCTCAAACCTTCTTTTACAATCTGCTGCACTAGTAACATTTTGCATCGACAGGTGTCAGCACAGCGTTCTGTAATTGATTCTTGATTGCAGAAGGCGAAACGTCAATTAGCATTCACGAAAGATTGAAAAATGTGTACCATGATACATCAGTGGATGTCAGTACTTCTAGAAGATGGGTTCGTAGCTGTAACAAAGCTGAAAAAACATCGCTGACTGACGAAAAGCGGAGAGGCAGGCAGTACATAACGTCATTGGAGGCAGGCAGTTGATTGCAGTGACAGCACGGAACATTGAGGGAGTTGAACACATCGTTTGTGGTGACCCCAGATAACTACATATGTGGCATTCTCTCCCTAAGTAAAGGAAGTGTGATGACGATTATTCGATAACTGATTATTCAACAAAATTTTGTGCAAGGTTAAGAAAGTTAACTGGCCAGATTAAAGAAACAAGAAAAAACAATAGCCTCACAACACTTGCAGCGCTTAGTGTCTGGAAAAAAATCGTGACCTGAGACGAAATAAGGGTTTATTTTTTTGTACCTGAATCATAGAGGCAGTCAATGGAATGGCATTACACAAACTCACCAAGGACATAAAAATTCAAAACTCTGTGATCGGGGAGGAAAGTTATGGCGATGGTATTCTGGATTTGACCGTGCTTTTAACTGCACTGTGATACATGCCCTTGTTAAAAATAGGACCAAAGCTGTGAAAATGGATGGAGATTATATTGAAAAGTAACAAATTAATCGTCAATAGTGCGGTTTTCAACCCATGTAATTGCATTTTTTATTTCTTGACAAATTAAGGAGAAAAAATAGGAGGCATTACTTTTCGACTGATCCTAGTATATATTTTGTAAGATTAATCTCAAATGCTGTTTTTTCCACAGTGTGAAGATAGAATCAGTACCCGGTGGAGCTGACAGCACTCTCCAGGTGGCCAGATTGACCTCTGGCGATGCCGGGAAGTACACCTGTTCTGTCAGGAAGGGACTGCAAGCTACTGTCAATGTTCACGTCCTCAATGGTTAGTAATCCAACCTTTAAAATTAGTTTGTTTACGATAAAATTTTGAAAAAAAATTATTTGGATCGAGACTATTAAAGAGATAATCTGTAAGGGATGATTATTAAATTTGGAAAATCTTAAAACTTTAGCACTCAGTGAAATTTTTTTAGGTTTTTCTTTTGAGACATTTTTGTTTTGAAAAGTTTTAATTTTCGATGTACATTTGTTACTTTAATTTTTAAAAAAATTGCGACCGGTTTCAACACGTCCGTATCATTAACAAGCAAACTTAAAACGAACATGGTTTGCAGACATATTTATGAACTTCTTTGAGAACAAATTATTATTTGATTGTGGACTTTCCCTATTATCTAATGTCTTTGCATGGTATAGGTATGTTGATGACGTGTTTGTAATTTGGTCGGGTAGTAACAGACAATTAGATAATTTTCTCACGTTTATTAATAACCTTCACCAAAATATAAAATTTACACTGGAACATAATGATGACAACAATTTAAACTTTTTAGACTTAAATATCAATTTAGATAATAATAAGTGTGTATTTAATATATATAGACAACCTACACACACTGATTGTGTTATACCGTCTACTTCCCTTCACCCTTGTCACATAAACTCGCCTCCTTCAACTCGATGATACATCGTGCTATTAATGTCCCCTTAAACAATGATAATTATAATAATGAAATTAACATTATAAAACAGATAGCCGTGAACAATGGATATAAACCTGAAATAATTAACCGCCTAGTTAATAAAAAGCAAACAAAAATTTTAACAAAAAAATATGTTTATAGTGGTAATAGTAACAACAAACCTAGTAACAACCTAATATATAAAAAAAACTTCTTTATACAGGCGATTTATCCTTAAAAATATCCCGCATATTACCAGATCATATTTCTCCAGCTTTCTATACTAATTCTAAAATAAAAAAATTTGATTAATAACAAGGATATTTCTAATAAATTTGAAAAAAACGGGATATACACTTTAGAATGTAACGATTGTGACGCGCAATATGTAGGAATGACTACTAGAAATTTTAAAACCAGAATTAGGGAACATGAACTTTGTTTACGAAATAATAACTACTCAGAGTTTGCTAACCATCTCATAGAGACAGGTCATAGCTTCAAAAAAGAAAAAACTAAGTTTAAACATTGCAATGTAAATTCATATTTTAATTTGTGCGCGTTAGAAACTTTAGAAATTAACAAAAAAATTAAATCTAAAATTAATTTAGTTAATAAAATAATAGCACCCTGTAAATCACCTCTGCTTACGATGTTTCCATGTAATTTTGACTCCTCTCACCGTCCTCCCCTTCCACTAAATTCCCCCCTCCCACTACCCTCGCCTAATTAATTGTGTACTTGTATAGAATTTTTAAGTTAGTTTTAAGCTTGTTCGTTAATGATACGGACGTGTCGAAACCGGTCGCAAAAAAATTTAAAATTAAAGTAACAAATGTACATCGAAAATTAAATCTTTTCAAAACAAAAATGTCTAGAAATTGTTACATAGTCAGTGCCCAAGAAATACAAAAAAAAATCTTTTGAGATTTTCTCGATTGATGGTCCATCCTCTCTATCTACAGTGTCTACCTCTACGGCGAAGCATCATCTATCTATCTATATAAATAAAAATGAATCGCCCAAATGTATGTACGCGCATAACTTCCGAACGACTACACCAAATTGGATAATACTTTTTTTGTGTTCGTTGTTATCAGGACAAGATTTGTATAACAGAAGCGGTGAGCTCTGGCTTAATGAAATTTGTATAAAAAAATTGCAATAGGTGGCACGCGAGCTGTTTAAAAACTTAATGTACCGGAACTGAATGTATTTAATGCGGGAGGGGGGAGGGGAACTCGGGAGGGGGGTTCGCGGGGCGGGGAGGAGAGTGGGGAGAGGGAAGGCGGAGAAGGTGGAGTGGGAACTCGTGAGGGGAAGGGGATGCGGGAGAGGAAGGGGAGGCGGAAGGGGAACGGAACGAATGGGAAAGGACACGCAGGGAGTACACGCATTTGTTAATTGGCATAGCAACACATGCCGGGAACTCGCTAGTTAATATCGCTGGTTAATCTTACTATAAGAGTTCATTGCCTTGACTAAATTCTAGGTATAATCTTGTATGCATGAATATGATTGAATCATTTACTGAGACCGATTTGTTTGGCGGTCCACCCTCTGTATCCACCTCTACGGAGAAGAGGCCCGATGGTATTAGAGTTCATTGCCATGAATGAAACAGTTGGTATATACTTGTATGTATGAATGTGATTGAAACTATAAAAATTGTTTGTATTTACAAAACTGATACCATTTCAGTCGCGGCGGCGACATACAGTGTGGATGAGTTCGTTCGACAAATCCTACTACATTTACCGTAAATACGAAACCTAGAAACCACTAACAAATAATTCACAAACTTCTAAACACTTCCACAAACACAAGAAAATCAAAAAACATAAGAAAATCATCAATTTTTTTAACAAGCCGATTGCCCCGGTCAAATTTGTTCATTTTCTCGTGTCCAGCAGTAACACCAAAACTCTTTTCTCCTCGCTTCAGCATTCTTGTGTTCTCATTTATAGTATAATCAAGAATACCTGAAGATCTGTTAATGATCAGCATACGTACCTACTGTTAATCTTTGATAAGTTCTTTAATTTAATAATAAGATTTCTTTGTTTGGTTTTTATGTGCTTGTAACATTATTTGAAAACGTATGCATCACTGGGTGCCTTACCGGTCCTAAGGCCCCCATTTTGCAATCAAGTAAAATTCAATAAATATATCAAATTAAATAATACATTGAAACAAAACTGATATGAAAAAAAAACAATAATAAAGGCGTTATTGAAAAGAACCATTGGCAAATGTTATGAGTTATAGTTGACTGCACTCATATATCTACCTATGTATTGTGAATTATACATGTAAATTTTTCGTTATAATTTTTATGCATTATTGCATTTTTTTGTTCTTCAATCCATCTTTTTATTTTGTATCTTTACAGTTTTGTACTCATACACCATTGACACCAGCGTTGGTTTCCTATACACTGTGTGTCCTTACAAATCGCATAACTAACGCATATAAATCGGTATCTACATGCTTATTCGCATCACCACCCAGCGCAGAAGAGAGAACTTGTACCTAAAATCGGAGCAGAACTTACAAAGCTCACCGATGCACTGGAGCGTAACGGTTACCCGGCAAGGCAGACAAGGCAAATAATAAGAGTCTATTAGAACTTGAGATTTTGTGACAAACCTTTGAAAAAGTAGTTTTGAGAAAAACGCGCTTTAAGTTTTGCTCTATTTAGAGTCTAGTTAGATTCCGTCTAAACCGGTTGAACTAAAAACTTTTTTACAACCTACAACAAATAATCCCAATTTTAAAAAAAATCCTTAAAGAGACATTCTTGAATATCTAAACTATGGAAATATAAAGATGATTTTTTTTTCTTAATGCATTAATCCTATAATTAGTCTTCTCAGAGACATTTTCAATGGTTCATTAGTTCTGTACATTGAAATAGTGGAAAACCCAAAGGGAAAACCTAAGCCTGCTCTTTTTAGTTTTATTACGTAGGCCGGAAAAGATTTTTGTACCTTAAATTTTCCTTTTGTACTTTCCCGTCTGTTGGCAAAATTATTAATTCCCAGCCTTCGCGAAAGGATGGCACGTAGATTTAACAAGGGATAGTTTCAGATACTTCTAAAATTCAGATATTTTAGGAATATCCTTTGTACTTTTACCATTGAAAACTACATAAAATCCAATGGCCCCATATTTCTGAGCAGTTTTTTCAAAAGACTACATACGAAGCTAAAATTCAGTAAACGTACATCTGCAAAATTCTCAGAATAGCTTGGAGTAAATCCCTGCGTTATTTTATCATGAGTTACCTATAACCCTTTATTCACATTCGTGGTATAAAAATCTCCAAACGAAAAATGTTTGTCTTTGAGAATAATAGTTCTGCATTGTTTAATGTCACAGTGTAATAAATTCAACATGGCTTACGAGATGCCGAGTGTTTACTAGACTTGACACAACTGATTGTTTGCGAAATATTTAGATGGGTAAGATGATGACATACGCGTGGACCGAAGCGAATATATTATTTTGTTTAATTCAAATAAGATTATTAATAAATTGTGAAAAAACCCCGCATATTATTTTTATTTCTTTTGTAAGACGGTTGTGCTCTGACGATCATTTGAACTTACACACGGGTATATCCCAAGTAAAAAAAATCTACGTAACACCAGGGGGCACTTTTGAAACCTTGTAGCAAAAAATTTAAAATGTAATGTAAAGTTTTATGTGGAAATATGTTATCCTGGAAAATGACAATCAAGGACACAATTCTAGTAATCTAATTACTATTAGCGCAGACCAGTAAAAATCACGGGATCTTGTGATTGTAGGATTTGTGTGGCTAAAATTTTATATAACAAATCAGAACATACACAATTTTTTTTTTTTTTACAGTGAATACCGCACAAGAATCTCAACTGCTCCCCTCTGGAGCCAGTGAGACTATGGCATCCCCAATTGGGGTATGTTGTGAGGCTGAAGGTAGCGGGAGGGGAAGGAGGTGGGTAAGAGGAAGGTTGGGAAGTACCTGGCTATTCAGATCTGGTCACTAAACACGGCTAAAGCCATTTTCAAGCAACGTTTCAATTCTGAATGGTGGTCTTACACCAGGGCGATACTGATAGTATCTTCCACTCTGAAACATGCCGCAAATATACTATATATTATTTTAAATGAATTAGTTGTGAAATAACACAAATTAATCAAATAAAATTTATTTGCGCATGCCATTTATTGCTTCAAAATTATCAAGAATAAATAATATTCACGAAAATTTACTTTGTAGGTAGGTACCTAAGTAGTTTTCGCTTATCTGAATTCTTACAAAATCACTTCTAATTTTTAAATGAGAATTTAAATAATTTTCTGTTAAAATATTAAATTACAGATGCGTGGGCACTTTATAGTTTATCTGATATTTCACAAAATCAGTTTTTCAAAACGAATTTTATTCTTCATTATTTTTATATCATTATTCAAAACGAAACTGTTCAATTTCAAAACGTATTTGAGTTCAACATAACCGAAATTAGTGATTTTATTAACAACTAGCGCAGAACCGTAAAAAATTACGGGATATTGTAATATCCGCAATTTTATATATAAAATTGTAGGATTGATAACCCTTAAAAAATCTGTCTTTACTTGGCAAGATTAACCCAAAAAAATTTTAACGAAATAAACATAGAATTATTATTATACTGATTTTCCTAAAAAAATATTTAATTTCAGGGAGATAGGTACTTTGCCACTTTTCTTAAATCCTGGCACAAGCAGTTCCAATTTTTAAAATGACACTTAACAAATTATTCCAATTTCATTGAACCAGAGTTACATCACAGACAAACCTACGACCTAAATTAGCATATTTATTATAATATGGTCTTTCCTACAATATGGGTCTCTTCAAGACCAATATTCATTCCTTCCTCTCCTCAAAAAGACTCCACACAGCATCCCAGATGACATAGGCCCTGAGGGAAATTATTTTCCTCAATTATTAAAAAAACTGCATAATGGTTAACTCTTACTGTCTGAACCACGTCAACCTGACTTTGATGAATTTTATGAGGTTTAAGGATCAAGGGCAGCGGTCGGCAATTACTTTTTTGGTGGCGGCCCATATTGCATTTATTTATTTTTTTAAAGAAAGACCCCCGGTTATTCGTAACCCGAGAATCTTTGAAAATGTCCTACTACTACCAAAATAAGCGGAAAATGTTGCTTGTATCGTAATGGAGGACTTAGTCAGCCGAGGAATCGAACACGCGACGCCCGGGTGGGGCCCAAACGCGATGTCCACTCTGCCACTGACCTGTCAATATAAATTTGAACATTTTTGGGGGGGCCACGAGACTGTCGATGTCACTCGTGCGCTTGTGACTGCTTGTAGTGCATAGCTTGTGCTTCGTGTAGTGCCTAGCAGGTAGCAGCATTGTACAACAATCCCCCCCCCCCCCATCACACTGCACAAAAAAAGCAAGACAGAAAACACTAAAAAAGCGCCGAAGGCGAAAAAACAGGGGGGTTGTTTTGAAATATCAAGATCGACCGGTTGGTAGACCATAGATATTGGTTCCCACTCGGGCTTTGCTGGTTCGATCCTCCATCATTTCAGAAGCTACATTTTCACTTATAATGATGGAAGTGGGTGGACTTCCAATATTCTGAAATTGAAAAAACGTATTTTTTTAAAGTGGTTTTACATGTTTTAAATTATTACGATCAACCAGTAAGAAGCGTTGTATATAGTTATTGAATTTCACTCGGGCGTTGCACTAAAAATCATCATTTATGTTTTCTTTACAAGAACTAGTTATGAAAAAATATATACGATTTTGACGATGGTGCGCCAAGCATGGGGGGAATAAATAATGGTCCGTTCAGAGACTCTCCCTTGTGACCCGCAGGGCTAGAAGCGGACCGCGGACCGCCCACTGCCGATCGCTGATCTTGGGGAAGGGTAGACAAAGGAGGAAAATGAAAAAAAAACATGGCTATTTAGTTCTGGTCAATAAACTCAGAAAAAGTCTTTTGCAAGCAAAGTTTAGAATCTGAAAATTGACCTATCACTAAGAGATACTTATACCAGAATATATTTATCATTACAGAAGAATAATATTTCCTTACATTTTTTTCTAGGAAGTCTAGCTGAACTACAGCAGACATCAGGAGCTGGTGACATCTCTTCATCACTGCTGGATCTCATCATTAGGGTCCTTGTATCGTCACTCTGGTTATCGCTCAACCAATCTTTGTGCAGTGTACGGCGATCATAAATAATAAAAATAAACAAGGGGACGAGTGTGCTGTTGTAGAACTACGACCAAACTGCACGGACTACCAAAGCGACAGAGCCAATGAAAGAACTGCATTTGGTGTGAAGGTAGAAACATACGTTGCGCAGATGCGATTTGCTCTAAAGTGGTTCATTTCCTACGTAACAATTTGTAGACATTTTGTTTTGGTAAGTTTAAGTCCGTTCGTATATTTTTTACTTAATTTTGTTTATTTGCTACCAGTTTCAACACATCCGCGTCATTCATTAGACCTCTTAGAAGTAACTAAATACAAGTACAGAAATAATTAGATATTATTAGGTGGGGCGGTGGGACGGTGGGAGTAATGATTTGGAGGGGGTGAAACGGTGGGAGAAGTCAACATGGAAACTTGGAAACGTGGTCAACAAAAGTGACATACACGGTGCTTTTATTTTGTTTACTAAATTAATTTACAGAGACGATTAGACATTATAAGGTTAGGTTTGAATATCGGTTTTGGGTTTCCGAAATAATAACTACTCCGAGTTAGATAATCAATTTAAAGAGACAGGCCATAGCTTCCATAAAGAAAAAAAACTAAATTTGATCATTCAATTATTAATACTATTTAATTTTATGCGGCTTAGATAAATTTGAAATAAACAAACAATTTTTTTTTTAACAAAACAAGAGTAGTAAAATGACAAATAAATGTAAAGGAAATTATTAGCTAGTAAGTCTGTTGACCATGTTTCCTTGTTATTTTAACTTCTCCCGCCGTTCTCTACCCCCCTCCCCCAAATCACAACTCCTACTGCCCTCTCCATAGACCTATTATTGATCGAATAACCTCTCCTATTAATTTTTTTAACACATCTGTACGTGTATAATTTTTTATCTAATCATTTCTGAACTTGTACAATTTTTAAGTTAATTTTAAGAACGCCAGTGAATGATACACACGTGTGTCGAAACCGGTAGCAAATAAGTAAAAAAACATCTAAAAAATTTAACATTGTGAATTTTTTGTTTTTTTAATATAAAATTTATTATTTTTTTTTTAAACTCTTCAAAACAAAATGGTTGCACTATGTTGACGAATAATGGCTCATGGCCAATCTCCCTTGTTTCTATTTTTCGTGGCGTCAATGGTGTGTAAAGTACAATATTTGAATATCAAACTAAGGTGCTAAATGTGTCATGTTTTTAATATTAATATCGATGATAAACTTACCTTGTTTTATAAGTACGTGTGAAAAACTATAAGTTAGTAAAAATAGATCGATAACCTTAAAATAAAATTTAAAAATTACTGCAATTTGTTTTCTTTATGTTTCTCCCAATATCCCCGCTGAGGTAAGAACGACGCACAACACTAATTTGGCACATATTTCTTAACGAATTAAAACCATCTAACCATCACGCAGTTTCCCCGCAGGGGTAGGCAGAGAGGACGGACCGCCAAATAACTCTGTTTCAATGAATTAATACTTTGCCATATTTTTCTGTCTAAATTCCCGGTAATTTGTTTTTGAGGAATATTGGGTAAATATTCATCTGAATGGTGAAATCCGCACACTAACCAATGAGGTTGTCAAATGTAGCGAAATTTCACATTATTTACAAATAAGGTACTGCAGCACTGACATTGGAATTTTGAATTGTACTGCGTGTGACGTCACGATGCACAATTGCATTCTAATAATGTTCACTGTGCAAGTTCATGACTTCATCATTTTTTTAGATATCAAAAAAACTAATTTTAATGTCGTTATAAACTCTTTAAATACAATAAATCAAATTAGGAGACAACATCACGTAGGTTAACTTTCTTAATAAAACAAATTGACGACCTCCGTAGTCCAGTGGCTAAGACTCTTGACTCACATTCCGGAGGTCGCGGGTTCGAACCCGGCATGCGCCCAATAAATTTTATTTGATTAATTAGTGTTATTTCACAATTAATTCATTTAAAATAATATATAGTATATTTGCGGCATGTTCCAGAGTGGAAGATATTATTAGTATCGCCCTGGTGTAAGACCACCATTCAGAATTGAAACGTTGCTTGAAAATGGCTTTAGCCGTGTTTAGTGACCAGATCTGAATAGCCAGGTACTACCCAACCTTCCTCTTCCCCACCTCCTTCCCCTCCCCACTACCTTCAGCCTCACAACATACCCCAATTGGGGATGCCATAGTCTCACTGGCTCCAGACGGGAGCAGTTGAGATTCTTGTGCGGTATTCACTGTAAAAAAAAAAAAAAAAATAAATAAATAAATTCCCGTCTTTTCGGAATTAAAAAGAGGTCGAGGAATATTTCCAGGTGCACATCATCACTACTGGTGACAAACACAACTCAAGTATGCAGTTCACTTAATCGTGCCATCTCTCTCAGGAGTACACAATGCGCGTGGCTTCTTATTCTATTTATTAATGGTTTTTTAATAAATTTGATTAACAATAAAAATATTTTAAACTTCCCCTTACACTTTACTGGATGTTTCAAATATTTACTAAAGGAGGCCCTATCATACCGGGAAAATGTTAAATACACCAACCAGTTGTCAAAACGACCCGTTCTCTTGCGGGAAATCTCAACCGTTTGCATGAAAACGTTGGGTCCGCGTTTGGTGTCTGCCAAATATGCATTCCCTACAGATTATTCGAAGCACCATCCATTGATATTATTTTATTTTTTTATATGAACGCCACACAGGAGGCCCTGAGGAAAATAATTTCCCTCACGGCCAATATCATCTTTGGGAATGCAGTGTGAAAGGTTTTTTATGGAAAGGAAGGAGAGGAGAGTTCTGGGAAGGAAAAGGGTTTAAGGGATGGGTAGGAATCTGGAGTTCAATGTGTCTTGGTCATCCGCCTCCAAGACAAACCTCACCCCATGAACCCGGGCACGCCTGCTAAATCACCAAACGTAGCCAACCACCTGGGGTGACCTATAGCAGAAGTGTTCGTTATCCAATAAAGGTTCCCTGTTATGATGGCTAATTTTTAAACTTTTGATTAAAAAGAAATAAAAGAAGACGAAATAAAAAGCATAATTAAGTGCAATATATGCTTTCTCAGTACAAATTCACCGCACATAATAATGTACTGGGGGATTTACTTTCTAAAACAAGCTTAAGCCTCGGAAAATCCATGATCATGTTAAACCCTTAAGCTCGGTTTAAAACGGGTTTTGTTTATTTTGCATCAAGTTTGCCTCAACTTATAAGACGGCCGATTAAGATCGCTGAAATAAAATAAACTGTGTACCCGGAGATTGTATATGAATATGCTACAAGGAGGGGGGGTGGTATAAGCACCCTAAAGTAGAAATAATAACAAATGGAAATTTTGTTTATGTATTGTTGTGGTAGAGAAAGACATGGAATTTCCTCTATTATTTAAAATGCACTTAATACCGCATCCGCCGGAGCCAGTGGATTTATTTCATCCCTATTTTTGGGGAATTTAAATATTGGAAGTAGGTAGAAATGAGAATTGGCAGATTTATATTAATTAAACTCTGGTCACTATGCATGACTCAAACCATTTTTTATAATTACTTCACAACTGCTGCGGGCTGTCTGGAGACAGTGAGACCGTGAAAAACCCAATCGGAGTACATTGTGATGCTGAAGAAGTGGGAAAGGGCAGGAGTTGGAAAGACGTAGTTCAGAAAGTATCTATAATTTGGAATGGAGTATCTTCAATCCTGGAATGAGACAAAAATATTGTTTTTAGGTACAACGTGAAAATCAATTACAGTAAATTAATAAGTCATGAACGCGTCATACATATGCCTGGTATTATCGGTAAAACAAGTGTTATGGGTCCGCTTGGTGATTATTCTATTTGCTTTTTATTACATTCAAAAGGGGAACAAACGAAATTGCGCGGAGCTCGGGAGGCAACATGACCGTCCCCCTTTCCGTGATTTGTTAATAAATGAATCTGGCAGTGTACAGGAAACAAGCATTCCAAGATCAGAATTACAAGTTTGTTTTAAATGTGGAGCAAATTGCTGACTGCAAAAAAATGTAAGTACCAATCGCAGATCGGGTAAACAAAGGTGCAAGTTCTTATTTCCAAAATTGAATATTTTGTTATACTGTTTAGTTACACTTTTAAAAGGGGTTGTAATGACCCACCTCACTCAACTTTAATGTCGCTACGCCAGGCGGCTCCTTTAAAAGCTAACGATCAGACTCTCCCACAATGGACTGCTCAGTAAACCTTTGCCTCATTTTAGCGAACTTTACATATCTGCGCAGTGTCTGGTTATTTTAACATGATCTCTTCAAAAAAATCTTCACGTGGTTTGCTCCAGCTCATCGAAATGATACCCAGATTTCAAAATTTGGAAAATCGCATTATGATGGAGCATATTATACAATTTTTTCGTGCAGTTTAAAGATTTCAATATTTTAAATAATAGAGATAAACTAATAGAGATACCTCTATTTTTGATACTGAATTATTTAGGCTTAAATATTGTTTCAATAAACACAACATCTAAATCTCTATAAACAGCATGAAATAACGAATAACATGAAATATTGTTAATAATGATGGCTTGTGTCATACCTACATAATCAAAGATTTCAATACAATGACTATTGACGCGTGACGTCAGCACTAACCATTCAGTAATACCAACTTTACAGTGTATTTTGACGAGACGTTTAAAAATGCACTTTTTAATATTTTTTTAAGAACTCTGCGTTTAATATTATGAAATAAAACTTCTGTATTCAGAATCAGCGTTAATTGGTCTCTATGACCATATTTTTTTAAAGCAATAATACTTTTCACTGGAGTTCCTTATTCCAAATTTAAACACTAAACTTAACGAATTCAAAATACTTGCCTCTATCCAGGAATAACTTACTTAAACAACCTTCTTTTATCTAAAAATTATTGAAAATATTCGCGAATTTCAGGATAAATTGGAAAATTTTCTCAAACTACTGTAACAGTCCTTAATAGTTATAAAAATGGAATGAAATTTTTTTTTCCGTTTTCTACAAATCTTGTTTTTATATAATAATCAAGTTGCGTTGTTAAAACTAAACTTTTTTTGTTCATATGAAGCTGATACTTTGTGATGTGACGTTATAATTTAAAATAAACATTATTTTATCATTTGAGCGTTTTTAAACATGGTACCATTTATTTTAAGAATAATTATTTATTACGTTGTAAATAATAATTGTAGAAGATTGTCTGTGGGCGCACACAGGACGAGCGGCGTTTGTTTTTTCATAAAAATCCACAGTTTTATACCGAGATTAATAAAATTTTGCACACTTGAACTTCAGAACAAGAGAAAGATCGCTGTCTAAGTCTGATTTCCAAAAACTCTGTGCCAAGCTCGTGCAACGCCGAGAACTTCAGCAATTTTTAAATAAAAATAAATATCTCGATGACATTGAATTTAAATTCATAAGTTAGCATATAACCCTTCCCAAATCTGCTCCCTTACCTTAAGGGCTATTTACTTACTTGACACAACCTTTAATCGTACACACATCGATAAGCATTAACTCCCTGCCTGGGGGCTAAAGGCAATCTTTGCCAAATTTGTTCAGGGAATGAGGTCTGTAATACATCTTTAAAATATTATATTTTCTCAGAAACCATTGATATAAAACAAATATTTAAATCACATAAGGCTTTTGTGATCATTGAAGACAGAGGTACACATTTAGATCAATGTTTGTGTTTAAAAAACGACTCGTAACATTGCGGACCCTTTACTAATATAAAAACTAAGCTAACACTAAGAAAAAACTAAAGAAATCTTTTGTTTGTTTTTATTTACTCTTTTTATGCCCATTTTACATCGGGTATGTAATGTTTGCAAATGTTTACACAAGTTAGTTATAAATAATGGGTTACAAAAAATTATTTCTTGTATTACTGTGGTTTACAATTGAATTGAAAAATGAAAAAAGTTGTAATAATAAAATTAACTGAAAAATTGTGTAATATTTTTAAAATTGTCTTTTTTACAAAAAAATGTTGACATCATTATAAGGGAACGTACCCATACTACGTGACACGTTTAGGGGGGGGGGGTCTTCAAAATATCACGCTTGGTACAAATGAGCGGCGGCGGGCTTAAGTTTTTGGCCACCGGGGGGGGGTTAAAAATTGCAAAAAGTTGGTCACGTAGTATGGGTACGTTCCCTAATATACGATAGTGTATTCAGAATTGGCATAATTGTTAGATAATTTATTTATGAATTGTGGCATTGAAATAGATCCTAATACCTACTGTGTTAGGTGGGTACACTTAATTTGACTAGACTAAAGTCTAAAGTCTAGTCAAATTAAGTGTAAATCTGCCAAAGTTTTCCTGATCCAGTTCCACAAAAAGGATAAAAATGATTATTTTTATTGCACACTTCTTAAAAGGCAGAGGAACTATATCGCCACCCGGCTGGGCGGCGTTGTAATGGGGGCGAAGGAAGAGGTTCATAAATGAACATTGCCCTGTTGAAATGAAGAAGGAAAACAGAACAGAGAAATGATGAAGGAAAAAAGATCGGCGTAGTCCAGCGGTAAGGCTCTCGAATCGCAAACCAAAGGTCGCGGGATCGAATTCCGGCGTGGCAAATAAATTTTATTTGATTAATTTGTGTTATTTCACAATTTATTCATTTAAAATAATATATAGTATATTTGCGGCACATTCCAGAGCTGAAGATACTCTCAGTATCACCCTGGTGTAAGACCACCATTCAGAATTGAAACGTTGCTTGAAATGGCAATAGCCGTGTTTGGTGACCTGATCTGAATAGCCAGGTACTTCCCCACCTTCCTTTTCTCTATCTCATTCCCATCCCCACTACCTACAGCCTCACAACATATCCCAATTGGGGTTGCCATAGTCTCACTGGCTTCAGGCGGGAGCAGTTGGGACTCTTGTGCGGTATTCATATTAAAAAAAAGAAGCTCTAAAAAACCTGATTTTTTTATGTGTTTAGTTTTATTTTCCAATTTATCATTTTTAATGCAGTTTCTGTAATGTAAAAAAGTGTGATAAGGGGCCGTTCAAGTATTACATAACGCACTTTGTGGGGGGGGGTCTTGTGAAACGTTACTGTGCGTTACGGGGGGGAGGGGGGGGGGGTTCGAACCACGCGTTACGTAACATGTTTTTCTTTATTTAGATAAAAAAAAACTATTTAAATAAAATCTTTCAAGTTGGCAATCCTTTTCGTTCTCGAAATCTCTTCTTTTATTTATTACCGCAAAAGCGTTTAAAACAAGAAAAAAGGTATTTAAGCTACTTTCCAACTTTGGGCAACTTAATTGTGACTTTCAGGTAAAAATTGTCACTTGGGCGTTACGTAACGTTTAGGGGGGGGGGATTGTATGAACGCCCCCTAAGGAAAGGATTATTTTCTACTGGCACACTGCCGTTATCTGAGAGAATCCAAAATACTTTCATAATATACAAAATTTTAAAAAATTGGGGTTTTACAAACTAAAATAATTCTAGTACCTACCCAACACACGTGTTTTTTATACTTAACTTAATTTCGGAAATAAGGCCAAAAAACCAAACGAAACTGATCCTTCAAGAAAATGTTGGGAATGTATGGATGTGAGGTATTTTATTTGTTTGTGTTTTAAATTATAAAATATAGGTCATTAAAGTTTTGGATTTTTTTATTTATTTTAAATGCAATTTAGAAAAAATATTGAGAGTTAATAATTATTATAAAAAATAATCTTGCCATAATCTTAAATAATAAAATAAAATACTTTAAAGCATCCAAATTTTATTTGCACAATCTGTCGTTTGTAATTTAAAATTAAGCCCATTTAATAAAAAAATATATTATTTTATATATTATCATATTTACGGAGCAGGTGAGGCAAAACATATTTTACGTACCAGATTTAAATGTCCGTGTTAAATTTTCCCCACAGGAAAAACTAAACCCTTTCACACACTTCCCAAATGATCATCTAGTCAATCCACGCTATGCAATTGCACTATAGACGTGTTATAAATACAAAACAAAACATTACAAGATTTTAAATTATCTTTAACTCAAACATAATTGTTGCCAAGATTGGCTGAAAAATCGAATCATTTAATTGAATTTATATAATAATTTAATAGAATATAATTTAATATACAAAGAGATACTAGTTTCTAAATACAATTTAGTTTCTTCGGGTATTTAACCTCAAATCCAAAATTTAATTTATCTTTCTTGAATAGAGCATTGAAATAGGCTCCGAAACTACTGAACCGATTTGAAAAATTCTTTCACCAACAGAAAGCTACATTATCTGCGAGTAGCATAGGCTATATTGTGGTAAGCTCAGGCGTTATGAAATATGTATAAATGAAAATGTGTGTTTTTCATATACTTTAGCGGCAGGGAGGAAAGGCAGGCGGAAGGTGAGGTTTGTGGAGAGAGAAGACACGAGGGAGGGAGAAAGTGGGCAAGGTGGAAGATAACGGGGATGCACGTGAAAGGACATGCAGGGAGAATCAATTTATTTCTTTGAATGGCATAGCAACGCATGCCAGGTACCAGCTAGTGTTTGATAAAGGCCGTGACGCCAGATTGCACCGATCGCGCAACTAATGTCTCGTATGAGAGATACAATATAAAAGAGGGACACCAAATGCAGATACAAAAGAAGGAGGAAAGTTTTCCAGTATCATCTGAAATAATGTACACAGACACAATAAAACACAATATTACAGTTAAATTTAAATGCTTTGCAAAAGGTATCCAGTATTAAATTTTGTAATCTAGTGCTTTCTATATCACTGCAGTAAGTATAACTATCAGCCATACAAATTTCCGCCCTGGGGTATCTTTTTACCCCGATATCTTTTTTGGCAGGTTTTCTGAAGACAAATTATTTGACTCTGCCCGTCCTTCCGTTCCCAGGCAAACATTTCTCACGAGAAGTAGGGTCGGTCGGTTGGTAGGATTTCCACTGCCCCGCGGCCCGGGAGCGAATGTGGTGAAAAAATGAGTTTCCTGAGTGATTTATCTGTGTGCGTAATGGGGTCTTGATAGCAACACTAAATTCACTTTCGGGGGATGAAAAAATATCGTTTGTTTAAAACAATATTTCTGCCAATACTCAACCCTTTGTTTTTGTTGTTAATATTTCAGCCAATTCTCGCTTTTATTTTCTTTTTTGTTGGTGTTTTATTACCTGGCAATTAAAATAAGATTTCTGGCGAAGCGCTTTCCTTGCCCTGGGAATACAAATTCTTCTCCGTGTCATTTTTAAATAATTTAACGTTTTTAGTTTTTGACACACAATCCACACAACAAATCCCGAATTGTGCATATTTCACGTAAAATAATATGGAGTGGTAAATACCGTCAGTATCACTCTGGTGTAAGACCATACCATTCACAATCAAAGGGACGAGCGAAAGCCAGTACCAGAGACTTGGACACCAGTACCAACATAATTACGCACTTCATTTCATACACTACATTGGCGCAGCCAGTATGATTTTTCTTAAAAGTACTTTAGCCGTGTTTCTTGACCAGATACTTCCAATCCTTCGTTTACCCCATCTTCATTCCTTACCTATACCTACTACTTTAGCATCATAATAAAACCTAATTAGCGATGCTTCAGTCCCACTGTCTGCCGTTAGTGGGGATCAGTTGTACTACAATAAAGAAATATGAATTAAATCTAAAAAGTTCCACTGTAATAGTATTTAATGGAAAATTTGAATAAATTCGACCTACGCTAAAAAATAAACCTTTTTATGATAATTCTGGGAATAGCTCAAACAACACCTGAGATAACTTTAAAGATTGTTCAATTTTTGTTTCATAAATTTAAATTAAAAATATTGAAATTAGATTCTCAATAACGCCTTCCTGTGAAATTTGAGGAGTCTTTATCAAACACACCCTATTTATAATAGGAGCAGATCTCCAATACAAAAGCAGAGCAAACACACCGTATAACAAAGACTAAAAATGCACGACGAAGTTCGGAATAAACTCTTTTTTCAGAATTTTTCACAAAAAAAAATATTGCCGTATTGCAAACGGACATCATACTCACAGGAATTTTCAAATACTAGGTAGTTGGTACTTTCAATGTATATTTTTTATTATATTATACTAGCTGGTTCCCGGCATGCGCTGAAATGTGTTGCGTTGCATGTCCTTTCCCCGTTCCCCTCCCGCGTCCTCTACCCTCCCGCGTCCCCCTTCCACCTTCCCCGCCCACCCTCACCCTCTCCCTCTACCCCGTCCCGCAAATCCCCCTCCCGAGTTCCATATATTCAGTCCCAGTACATTCAGTTTTCAAATTGCTCGCTCCCACCTAATACAATTTTTTATTCAAATTTTCACTTTTCGTATATTACAAATATTCATTTTTTTATATTATAAGAATAATCAATCAAATTTGGTAACTAACATAAGGTACCTACGTTAGTTACCAAATTTAATTGGTTGTTTTTTTTTACATTAATTCCACACAGGAGGCCCTGAGGAAAATAATTTCCCTCAGGGCCTATGTCATTTTTGTAGATGCTGTGTAGAGGGTCTTTTTGAGGAAAGGAAGGAGTGAACATGGGTCTTGAAGAGACCTATGTTGTAGGAGGGAGGAAACACAGAGGCCGGCAAATCGTTCCACAGCCGAGCCGTTGAACTCGAGAACGAGTCATAGAAACTACCCGTTCTCGTGTGAGTAATGTCAACCGTGTACAAATGTTAGGCACGTGTTTGGCGTGTTTCCCGACTATGCGCCGGTGCCGAGGGGATCAATGATGCTAGTTCCTCGGAGCATCTTCCATTGTTATACCGGTAGAACAAGGACAGCATTCCCACCTGACGCCTATGCTCTAAAGATTGCAGTCCGTCTGTTAAGATGGGAGAATCTATCAAACGGATCGCCCGTTTCTGCACAGAGTCAAGGGTTTTTTTAGGTATTTTGGAGCTCCGACCAGAGGTGGCTGCCAAATTCAACCGTGGGGCGCACTTGCGATTTGTACAGGGTTAGCAGTTGGGTACTATTAAAGTATCTGCGGGCCCTGTACAGTACGCCCAGTTTCCGAGAGGCTAACTTAGCTCTGGTTTTGATGGAGCCCCCGTACCTGAGCTGGTCACTTAGATTTGATTCAAAATATCTATAATTTAAAATTTCCGAAGACAATTCTTTTAATACAAAAAATCAGCTGCCTGCTTAATTCAATTTCATCAAAAGCGCGAACTATCAAACGTGCGTATTTGAAATAGTCGTTAAGTTTTCTGAAATTATTCAATTTACGGCGCAATTTTCTTTATTTTTCTTTCCGTAAGAACCTTCCACAGAGTGTTAGAAAACTTTTGAAAATTTAATTTTACTGTGGAACCCTTCCAAGTAAGTTCTATTCTACATCATCTCTCCCTAAATTGATTTGTTTCGGTTAAGATAATGGCCGTTTTAACTTGTCGTGTGCCGCAGTTACTGTAGCCGATAAATTAGCACGCCGTTTCTCCGCGGGGGTAGGCAGAGGGGAGGGACCGCCAAAAACTCGGTCTTAGCATACACTTTATCCTCATTCACATTGGTACATAGCCTCGTACACACTCTTCTATTAGTCTGCCGATAAGCATGATCAAAAATCATCTTTTGGGGGAGTAAGTAAATGTCGATCGGCTGATTGCTAAAGGATGCGGAAGCTGTGGTGGTTCATTTTGAAACCGCTATCGTTCAGAAGTGCGGTTTAACGCGCGTGTGGGAACTAATTGAAAATTGTCAGTTTTTTAAATCAACTTACGCGTTCCTACAAATCATTTTTCTGAATATAATTTGCAATTCTGTTAAAATAATTATATTATATTACATATTTTTTATCAAAATATATAAACACTTTATCTAGTTAGACGGTACATCGTAAAAAACATCATTTCGTCAAAAACAACTAAGTTTTTATGAAAGTATAGTTAACTGAACGCGGTGAGCACTTATCATCGACACACAATGTGTTAAAGATTCAGTGAAGATTATTTTTTCTTATACGAAATATCATGTTTATCAATTGAGTGGGTAGGTATTTAAGTAACTACTGACAAATCTTATCATTTCAGATGAAATTATGGTTTTGATTTAAAACAAAAGAAAATTATAAATACACTCTTATGGATACGAGGCAGAACTGCTAGTGTGACAATTTTACGTAATTAAAAAAATATTTGCAATGAGTCCTTCCTCCATTGAATTCTTAACCCTCCAGCTCATAATCAACCTTGTGATCCCCAATCAGCATAGCAAATAATAATCAGCACCTCACAACACCTAGACCTAGAGCTAGAGAGCCCGCCACTCACTGATGGTAGGTACCACGTACCGCTGTGATAATGTGGGGTTTCGCAGTTTCCAAATCGTCGGGCAGATTATGCAAAGGCCTGTCCCGCTCCTTAGACTTTCAGGGAATTATTTATGCAGACCGTATATATTATGTTAGATCCTCTGGGTTTACTGTTAAATAATTTCGAATTATGACTTGCAAATTTACCGGTATTATTTTCAATTTCCTGTCATTCGTTCAAATATTGTGTTGGTAAACATGCAGTTTTAATGTCTCTTCGAACAACCGTTATTTTTTAGATTCACCCTGCAGACTTACTGTGACAATTTTTTTTCAAATTACAAAATTCTATTCTGATTGAACTGCATCAACCATGCTCAAATCCTTATTTTTTGGTTGAGGTGATCACCAATTCAAATATTGTTCAAAATGAGTTATCCAGCGATTAATTTATTATGGAGATCTGACCTTAAACTTTACAAAATATCTCAGGGGATTAATTGAAATCAATTTATCTTCCACATTGTAGATTTGCATGCTATATCTTCCTTCTGGAACAACCTTGCGCAGTCGTTAAGCGGTACAAATCTGCACGTGAGAATACTAATATGCCCGCCCCGAGATAGTCATAATTTGTATGAGAAATCCACCAGCTTTCACTAGCGGGTTCGTAAGGTAATATGTTAATATTGTTATGACCAAGGAGTAACACTGGAAAACACACAAATTATATGATTTGAAATTTTACACGACCAAAACTTCGATAAGCATCATAAGGGAACGTACCCATACTACGTGACACGTTTAGGGGGGGGGGTCTTCAAAATGTCACGCTCCATACAAATGATTGCTTAGGATTTTGGTCACCGGGGGGGGGGGGGGTTAAAAATTGCAAAAAGTTGGTCACGTAGTATGGGTACGTTCCCTAATATGTTTTCATTTTTTTTTGGATCTCGATAATAAAATTAAAATATCCGACCTTATTTAAAATAGTCATGGCGACTGCCAAACCACCATCAAAGTGGTTGTTTGGCGGCCCCGATGTGCTTTCAGAGATACCAAAATATATTGTGCCCATTTCGATTGCAAATAGACCACGATAGACCACAGATGTCGTTGAAGTGTCCTTTTCAGTTCGAATGTGAATTATTCAAATGTTATTGTGGCATGGAAAAGCGCAACTGACAAATGGTTGTAATTCTAAATCATTGTGGATTTTACTCTCTCCGAATCAATTTCATAACCACTCTATAAGATTGGTGTCCTTGATGAAGATTTTGATTTGCTGATGGCCATTTTGTTGATCAATTTTTAGGGTATCATGCCCAGCGAGTTTTGGGTTATTTTCACACATTTGGCTTACATATCATGATTCAAAAAGAATTAACTGGATTGTTTGGGGGTTTAACGCCGTGTTGCGCTTTGTTATGAAATGAATTTCCTGAAAGTTAAACATTCAACCCCGTAAGATGTTTTGTAACAGGTACTGAATATTAAATATTTAGCAATCAAAAGACAGTAACATTGAAGTGCATTTTTATTGGTCGTTAGTTTGGAGAAAGGAGGTTACAACCAGCAGGAGAGCGCTAATTCTTCAAAAGTCTTTTTGGTTTTGAAGTTGTTTTTTTATTAACTCCACGTAGGAGGTTATCTTTGAAGATACTGTATGGAGAGTCTTTTTTAGGAGTGGAAGGAGTGAACATGGTTCAGAAGATTGCTTCCGTTGAAAGAGACTAGATTTTGTTGTTCACGTCCGATGGGCACTCCTGTATCTTTGAATTCAAATCTTTACAATTTTTCGTTAAGACATTTTGAAAGTGTGTTTTAAAATATAGGCAAAACTAAAATAGTTAGAAAACATCTCAGTGGTTTTCCACGTCCCTTTCGGTGCAAGGCAACAATGCGAAGGTAACGTAAATTTAGTTCCTGTTTCAAGTTTTGATTTACTCTCAGATCTTTTTTTCTATAATAAATTTAAAATCATTATAAATTTAACTTCTAGATCCGTCCATAGAGAGATAAAAGCTTTTCCTGGTAGCTTTGAATATTCTTTAATATCTCAACCCCTGTGGAGAGCTGATTTTCTAAGTCGACCATCAAGAACTGAAAATACAATAATAATACAAAAAGAATCCCCGATTGCACTAGCAATGGAATAAGTGTAATTTATATGTATTTGTAAATATTTAATATTTCTACAAACACGGTTCGATACCCTTTCCTAATGTAACAGCTTCCTCCTTCATTAACCAAAGTTTCTCCTTCTTCATCCAACTTGATGACTACACAAAACTAAACGCAGAAAACCATATTAATTTTCACTAAATATACTGAAACCCCCCCCTAAGAGATTGGAGAGCGCAACACATAATTGCCTCTACATATAAATATATATATTTTTTTTTTTATTTTTTTTTTTTATTTTTTTTTTCAACGCCCTGATGGGCTTTTACATGACAAGTTTATAATACAGAGACAGTTTTTTGAATAAAAAAAATAAACTATAAAAATATAACTAGTAGGTAAACATCATACAGATAAATTTAGGAATGATAGTGCATTACAATAAAAGAGAAAGTTTCTAAGTTGTAAATGACATAGAAATAAACTAGTAGGTATGTTAGTAATTACAAAATTTACAGGTGACTGATTAAATGTCATGAATATTACATGACAAAATGCAAGATACATAAAAAGAAAACGTTAACAAGTTTTTACATTGTAGATTAATATAGAAATACACAAATATTTGCACTAGACCCTAGGTGATGCTCCTTAGATATCAAAATATTCTACATAAAAATATTGGTCAGATATTTCTTGAATAACGGTAAACTTATATTAAATACATCGATATTTGAGGTGTATTTGTTCCCTAGTGTGTGAAGTCGAGAAATTGATGCATGTGTGTGATAGTTGGTTAGAGAATTATTGTTGCAGAATAATATGTTTTGCCTTGTCGTTCGAGTTGGTACCTTAAAGTCGATGAGATGCAGGAGTTCGCAACAATCTAATTCGGAGTGAATAATTTTAAACAAAAAAGTTAGGTCGTTTATTTTTCTTCAGTTTTCTAAGGAATGCAATTTAAGTGTATTTAGTAAAGATGTGTAGTTTATGTGTTGAATAGGTATTTGTAACTTGAAGTTAATAAATCTTAAAAATTTGTGCTGCACTCTTTCGATATTTCTTATATGAATTTGATAATATGGGGACCAAACTATGGAATTGTATTCCAGCAAGCTGCGTACGAGTTACAAATATACGATTTTTATAACTTCCAACGAATCAAAGTCTTTGATTGTTCTGATTATAAATCCTAGTGTTTTCATGCCTTTGTTAGTTATTTGTTGTATGTGATTTATAAAATTTAATTGCGAATCAAACACTACTCCAAGATCCCTAATTTCTTTGACTTTTTCTAAAATTATATACTATATAAACACACATTTCGCATTAATCTGCCCTGATGATGAACACGCTGACGGAAATGTTGGCAAAATAATGAAAAAGCGCAACACGCCACAAAACCCCAAAAATAAATTACGATAAAATATAAACTGGTTTCTAGTATGTAGTGTGCAGTGTGTAACCTTATTTATATGATACTGTGGAGTTAAGGGATGCCAACCAGTGGTTATTAAACTTCCGCGTACATTACTACACCCAGGGTTGCGAGGAACCACCTTAACACTTTGTACATCCCTGCTGCCGACCATAAACCTCGGACTAACAACACCAACCAGGAATTTTGAAGACAAGTGAAAAACGTGGTAACGTATAAAATAATACTATTATTTACACCATTTAATTTAGTTCAAATGGTAATCGGACAACTCAACACAGTGACAAATCAACACAATGGGATGGTCCGACGCTCTGTAGGAAACTCGCTTGTACAGCGCGGGTGCAAACTGCGCGACCTAAAGCTTAAGTTTAGACTTACGGATTTCAATACTTCGTTTGTGTGAAAGCACTATGAAACCAAAATCAAAACCAATACAATTTTTAAAAGTGATGTAAAGTGTTGGGAATTGAAGGAAAAAAACTAGATTAAATGGGATACCTCAGGATATGTTTATAGATTAGTTTTTTATCGCTATTCAAAGGTTGTTGATTTGTCAAAGTGTTGAATTGTAATTTTTTTAACTCTACACAGGAGGCCTAGAGGAAAAAAATCCCTCAGGGCCTACGTCATCTTTTTTTTCACTACACATTTCAAAGGAAAACATTATCTCATTCGAAGTGCAGTTATGAAATTCTAGTGGCAGACTATTTATGTACTGCCAGAATCAAAGAAAAAAAACATGATCATGTTTTGAGTATTGTTTTAGTTCACTGCTTACAGATTTAATTTAAACCAGTTTTATGTTCACAATGTAAAGATAAATTATATAACAAGTTGCCGATTTATGATGTACGGACTGAAGATTTGCATTTGAGTTGCATGCCATATGCTGCAAAATTGACTGTTCCGTGTAACTGTTATTTCGGAACTTTTACGCAGAGTGAAGTTAAAACCTGCTTTGTGTGATGAAGATGCGAAATTCTTTTACATGGATATCATTCTCCATTTCCGAGAGCAGTTATAAATTTGTAGTATATATAAACATGATTTTTATTGGAAGAATACTCGCTACATGTGATTCAAAAATTGGCGTAAAATGAGGTCGCATTAAAAAAACGGAGTTCTACGCAAGCCCCCCCCCCTCCTCCCCCTCCCCCTGGCACGGTTTTAAGTACCTAAATAAGGGGGCGGCGAAATTTTTGCATCCCACATACTTGTAGCCTCTCAGAGTCGATCGATCGGATAAATAAGGGGACGGCGAAATTTTTGCATCCCACATACTTGTAGCCTCTCAGAGTCGATCGATCGGATAAATAAGGGGGCAGCGAAATTTTTGCATCCCACATACTTGTAGCCTCTCAGAGTCGATCGATCGGATAAATAAGGGGGCGGCGAAATTTTTGCATCCCACATACTTGTAGCCTCTCAGAGTCGATCGATCGGATAAATAAGGGGGCGGCGAAATTTTTGCATCCCACATACTTGTAGCCTCTCAGAGTCGATCGATCGGATAAATAAGGGGGCGGTGAAATTTTTGCATCCCACATACTTGTAGCCTCTCAGAGTCGATCGATCGGATAAATAAGGGGACGGCGAAATTTTTGCATCTCACATACATGTAGCCTCTCAGAGTCTATCGATCGGATAAATAAGGGGACGGCGAAATTTTTGCATCTCACATACTTGTAGCCTCTCAGAGTCTATCGATCGGATAAATAAGGGGACGGCGAAATTTTTGCATCTCACATACATGTAGCCTCTCAGAGTCGATCGATCGGACTCTAATAATATTGAGGTAGATTGCCAGCAGTTCAAGTTTGAGCGCCCCTGGTCTAGGTTAGCTCTTCTTCAACGACTGCTATAAATATTCTTCATGTAACTTAGTTGCAAAACCTCAAAATACCAAAGATTTTTTAATTAAATTAAAATAAACCCATAAACCTTACCTAAAATACCCTATTTAACCAGTCTACCCTAGTTGTTTTTTTTCACACGCAATTTTTTTATAAATTTAACTAGTTTTTACGCAAGTTTTAACCCTGTAAAATAAAAGTATTACGCACACTTCTTTATATTTAATTAAGCGAAGAACGTCCTTTGTACTTTTTCAAACAAGTGATCTTTGACTTAAAAGCAGTAATTAACCTTTTTTATAGGGTTAAGAATCTTCAATCGGTCCAAAGTCTTTCAAAGGTGTAAAAAAAGTCTGCTTTGTATTTGGATTACGAATAAAAACAGTCATGAAAATATATTGAAAATATCCAAATCCGTTCAAATACCCAGAAAATACTATAATCAAGTTTTTGACATTTTCATGGATAGATAGATTAGTTAAGGAATCTTCCAAGAAATCGATTTTGGTCATTTTATTTTGAGCGAGTCCAAACTGCTCCCAACCGCCTGGGGCCAGTAAGATTATGACATCCCAATTGGGGTTTATCGTGAGGCTGAAGGTAGTGGGGAGATAAGGAGATGGGGAAGAGGGAGGAGGAGAAATACCTGACTATTCAGATCTAGTCACCAAACACAACTAAGGCTGCTTCCTCCATTTTTCTTTCCCTTTCCTTTAAAACTCAAAATAAAACCCAACGGTTTAAATGGGTGACAAATTCTTAAAAATACCCATCTATGTATATTAAAATGATTGTATGTTTACTTGTTTGCTTGTAGCTTAGGCGGTCCCTAAACAATTCATCCGAATGTGATGAAACTTTGTTGAGCTGTTGTGCTCACGCCCGTGATGGCTTCTATATACAATTGTGAGCTCTGGAGTTATGAAATTTTTATAAAAAAATTGTAATGGATGGCGTGCGAGATGTTTAAAAACTGAATGTACCGGGACTGAACGTAAGGAACGCGGGAGAGGGGAGAGGTAAGGCGGAGAGGGTGTAGGGTCGGGACGGGGAATGGGACGAATGGGAAAGGACACTCAGGCAGAAACAATGTCTTTATTAAGTGGCATTGCAACGCATGCCGTGAACTCGCTAGCTTGATATAAAACGTAATAGAAAAGCGCAATAACAAATCTTCGAAAAATCTCGCTTACAACGGTCTGCAGTTCTCATAAACATGTCCTTCTTTTAAGATTCCCTTTGGTCTCTGTTCGGTCTGTTTAATAATTTTATTCTTCTCGCTGTAAGGAAGAAAGGAAGAAAGGAAGAAGAAGAGTAAATAAGGCGACCCCTGTTATTCATCCCCTACTTACAATAATTCCATTAACAGGTAGCCATTTTAAAACCGAGAAAAGCGCAAGGGTTCGTTAAAGGTTTGTTATTTCAAACTTTGCTTTTCCATTAATAAATACTTTATTCAAGGTTGTTTTTCTTATTGAAAATTGTATAAAATTGCTTAAATTATCTTGGTATTGTGAATTTCTCCGCAGTAAAAAGAGGAATTAAACCATCCCTGGAAGGAAAGGTGCTGAGGGGTAAAATATTTTAGTATTTAACCATTGCAGGAGGTGCTTCCGTCATAATTTTTTTTTTTAATTTAATATATTTATTTTTTTAAACAGAAAAAAAAAACGATTTGGATATTAAGGAAAACAGATTTCAAAGTATCCCACAAATTAGGGAACCTGTTATCACAATTATTTTCTCAGTAAATCGGTTTAACCATAGACATCAGAATGAATAGACCAGAAGATACAGATGAGGGGTAAAACCAAACTATGGGGGGCGAAGAGAGGAAAGATACTGTGATTCGTTATAAAATCAATCTGATTATAGGCATCTCGCATTATAATATCACCATTTAGTTCTAAAAAGCAAAATCTGCTTTGAATGAATAGACCTTTTTACATGGGAGCGCGAATTGCTTGCCACGTTAATAACATATTTGCTAAGGCCAAATGCTTGCCCCGAAAACATTCGCCCCAATTCACATAGCAATATTTTGTTGTCGTGTTTAGTTAAGACACTTTTACAAATGTTTCATAATTTACTTACCCCTGTAACCAGCGACGAGGACACTGGAGAACCGCCCACATTCGCTATGTCCATATAATATGTACCTATAATGTATAGCGCAAGCTGCCGTTTTTGGCGTGTTATTTCGTAAAACGTATGGACGTTAGTTCCGCGCTGGTCACTACAAGAATGATGACGTCACATATTTTAGATTCAAGCATGGCTCTCTCCCCTCCCCATGGAGCGAGCTGGCGCCAAGGCGGAGCTATAGTCGGTTCCATGGGGAGGGGGAAATAATACTTTTTTATCACTTAGGGCAGGTCTAGATATATTCATATGTCCGTGGGTTTAACCATTTAAGCACTTTAAAAATGTAGTCGTCGCAAAGTGGTCTAACCACAGCTTGAAAATGGTCTTGTAAGCTGAAACAATGGTCACAATAATAAAAAATAAAAATAAACTAAAATAATTTCATATCTTAATGATAACATTATTAAATTTGATTTGTATTAAATTTTAAAAAATTAAATGAAGACGTACGAAACACAAAAAGGATTAATAAATTTTGGCAGTTGTGTAAATTTTAAATTTTCCTCATGGCCTTTTGTGCGGAGTTAGTAAATTAAAAAATCCTTTAATTTTTTTATTGCTTTGGAACATTTACGGAGTATTGACGTGAAAAAGTTATAAGATTAACATTGTTAAGAGCGTAAATGTTAATAATTCACTTTAGAATGTTCACGGAATGTACAATGTAGAGATAATATAACATAATAATAATAAATAAAAACTTAATGATTTTTAGAGCGCTGTTTTCGAGAAAAATCACCTCAGGGGCGCTGTACAATTTGTTATGAATTCTTAGGCTCGAAAACATATTTACCTGGCAGGCCACTTTTGATAAAGACACTTTTATCAGAAAGTTTATGCTTGGAGAAGATACGACTTTGCACGCGGAGGAAACCATATTAAAATTATATTTTTTTAAATTCGAGAGGCAGTAATGGGTACCGCCGCGCCGGGAATCATTTATGGGATAACCAACACACCTGCCATAGGTGTGTCCGGGTTCATGGGGTGAGGTTTGTCTAGGTCTTGGTGGCGGATGACCACACTGCGCCCCAGACTCCTACTAATGCCTTATTCCTTGCCAGAACTTCCTTTCATTAAAACACATCTTCACACAGCATCCCCAAAGATGGCATTGTCCCTGAGGGAAATAATTTTCATCAACGCTTCCTGTATTGGCTGATAAAAAATATATAAAAAACACAGCATTCTGCGTGACTTATGGTTGCTATTTTATCCTCCAACACCTACCATACGAAAACCCCGACTGCTCCAGTCTGGAGCCAGCGAGACTATGACATACACAAATGTTGTGAGGCTGAAGGTAGTGGGGAAGGAGATGAGGAAGAGGAAGGTGGGGAAGAGGGTATTCAGATCTGGCCACCAAACATGGCTAAAGGCATTTCAATCAAGGTTTCAATTCTGAATGATGGTCTTACACCAGGGCGATACTGAGAGTATCTTCCACTCTGGAACGTGCCGCAAATGTAGGCTAGAGTTACGTGGGGTAACCGTACGCGGAGTTTAAGTGTTCGCAGTGATGTTTCCGACAAGGTCGTGCCTGATTCGCGCCCGTGCGTTCCTTAATTTACTAGCGCTTTGGGTCGCATTGAAGCAGAACATGCGCACAGTGAATCATAATTTGAAAATTTTAAAATTGGTAGGTAAATTTCTTTTTTTAGTACTTTTCTAAAAAATTTCATCTGCTACCGTTCATCTTTCAGCTGTTTGCTTACCGATGTGTGTGCTATTGTGTAACCAACTGTGTCAGAGCGATGTGGTTTATGATAATTTTTGGTGAAATATTGTTAAATTATTAATATTATTATTATAATTCTAATAAAGATAACCACAAATCTGATTTTAACACTTACCCTACGGTATGCGAATACTTACCCCGCACATGGGGTAAGTGTACGCAATCGACGTGCATGTAAACTTTTTTATATAACTTTTTAATTTATGAACCATATGAGGTTTTTATGTTTGTTTGGGATGCCTTAATGATCAATCATATTTATAAACAAAAAAATTGAGTAAAATACCTAAAGCTTTTTAATACTAAAATCCAAATATAAAAATTGCGTACGGTTACCCCACGTGACTCTACATATTATTTTCATTGAATTAATTGTGAAATAACACAAATTAATCAAATAAAATTTCTTTACGTACTCCGGGATTCGATACCGCAACCAACGAGACTAACGAGAGCCGTACTCCTCGACCAAGGCGGCCGTTAATTTATAATACTCTGTAATTTTTCACGGGTCTGCGCTAGCATGTAAATAATTACTTAAGTAAAACACATCTTATCATAACATTTCCCTGTGAAATGCAAAACTAACTTAAATCTCCCCTGCTATCCGAAGCTGGTCCACTGAATCTTGCCTAAGAATCTCCGGAGATATATTAAACACTGTCAGCATTACCTGAGCCAGCTTTCTCCTTGTTATCTACAACTTAAGTTACGATACGGTCTATGTAACTATGTTACAACTATGTTACTCTAAACTTGCTTTATGAATAATTATGTTATGTTTGTTTCGGGCTTAGCCTAAATTAAAATGAGTCTAAGGACCTTAGGGCGGGTATTTCAGAATATTCAGGAATGTTACTAGTCACTCGAATTGTATTATAAGGAAACCTGTCTAACATTGGTGGGGACCCCACCACTTTTCCAACGGCGTTATAAGAAAACATATGGTTTCCTCCTTCACCGCACACGTCAAGACTCTATTTTATTGAACGAAGCTACATTTATTTGAACGACTCTAGACCCTCCAATGTCCATGCATACGGGGTTAGAAAGCAGTATGCAAGTACTTACATTAACATGATACAAAAGATTAATAAATGTGGCAGTCCGTGGAATAATTCTTCTAACATTGGAGGAGCCACCACTTACCCGCCCTGGTATAGGTAACAGATGGTTACCCCTTCAAGGCTCTTGCAAGGACTCTACTTTTTTTTGTATAAAAACGACATTACATTTAATAAACGATACTACACTTCCATACGTTGTTAGGTATCAGTATGCAAGTGCTACTATGTACAATTCTTCCAACAGTGGAGGTTATCCACCACTTATCCGCCCTGGTATAAGTAACAGATGGTTACTCCTTCAAGGCTCTCGCAAGATTCTAATTTTTTTGTTAAACGAAGCTACACTTATTTATTTTGAACGAATCTAGACCTCCAGTGTCCCTGCATACGTTGTTTGAAAGCAGTATGCAAGTGCTTAACAGGAAAATAAAACATGATACAACAAATCAGGTTAGTAATTCAAGCAAAATAATATTTAAAGCAAAATAAAACTCATTAATTAATTCTTCCAACACGGTGAAATCGATAACTTTACGATATCGGATCGATAGGCGAAACTTCCGATGATTTTATTCATGATGATTGCTTTCACAGCCGAACATGAGAAATCGATATACGTTGGCAATACCAAAGGCATCTTCCATGAATTGACACTACGAAATGTCAGACGCCAAGCTATTACGTAAAATGTTAATGAATTGGCATTCCGCATTTACTTTTTTACACTAAACGAGAGTTAATTAGTTAATGAGGTCTTTATTCATATTTCAACCATTTTATGTAAATTGATTGCTTCTTAGAACAATGGTACTCAACCGGTGGTCCGTGGATCACAGGTGGTCCGCGAGATCCAAAATGTGATCCACGAAACATTTATTCATTTACTACAACACCGAATCGAAAAGTATCCAAAAGCTGATTCGTAAACCTTTTGGTTATAATGATGGAAAGGTAGCTGAAGAAGTCCAAGAAGAGCACATTGAATTGCAACATGATGGTAATAGCAAGGACGCGTTAAATTACGTGATTAACTGCTTATCATTATTGTACCTTGTGGTCCCAGTGAGAACAAATAAATGTCATAGTTCATAGTGTCCCTGGTCAGAAAAAGGTCGGGAACCACCGGTCTTAGTTGCATTATTTAAGTCCATGGATCGCGTTTACAACTTCTTTCTATTGGAAGATCTTCGTTATTTCAATACGGCCGACTAAATTACAAGCCTTGGCGCTCGACGAATTTTTAAGTTACGTGATCAAGTCAGTGCCATCGAGCAATCTAAACAAAAAATTTAAAATAGAGACGATTGTCGTTGATTGATATTTGTGTATTATTTTACAGCGAGCATTTTAAATTAAACAGTAAAGTTTAGTCATCGATAATGCCATCTTCGTAATTTGGCAGTCGCGCACCCAGGTATATGTACACCTCATTCAGCCTTGCATCTATGCCAATGACGTGTATTACGCTGTGTTTAGTTTGATACACATATCTTTGGCGGCCAAAATTGGATCGAACGAATGAACGAACTATCTTTTAAAAGTTCAAAGAATTTTTAATCTACACAATCTCGACGGTCTCCTGGCAAAGTCCACTAAGTCACTAAAACACAATCCTGAGATAAATACATTTCAATATTTAGCAATTTTGGAAAGGCTATAAAGTGGATAAATATATCCAAAATGTTTTTTTTAAATATTTTATAATTTAGAATGAACCCTTGAGAACCTTATCAACAAACAATATTAGTTGATAGCAATAACAGCAACCTTTAATCAAAGATTTTCAAAAAGTCAGCCTGACTTAGTGGGTTTTACCAGTCAATAATGACTTAATGTGCTTTGCTTGTTAAGATTACTGTTAAATGTTGACTGTAATGCCGCAAAATGCATTAAGATTATTTTAAAGCTGACTGCTTGTGTTTTAACGGTCTAAATGGATGTATTATTGACATTTAGAGTATAATGTTTGAAATTACAATTAAAACACATATAAATTTGTTGTAGACCACTTTTGTTTTATAAACACTCTACCGGTTTCAGAAGCACCCTTCCTTCGTCAGGAGAATATTATCACTAAGAGAATATTAATCAGTTATAATATTCTCCTGACGAAGGAAGGGTGCTTCTGAAACCAGTAGTGTTTATAAAACAAAAGTGGTCTTAAAAGTGGATTTTAAAAAACACGTTAAACCGAAAACAATTAAATATACGACTTAATGGATAATGCCAGACGAAAGAGGACTGATTTTTTACTAAGACCTCATACTTAAGTAATTTCATGAAAAAACATGACTTAATGGATTTTGCCAATAGACCTACGATCTACACTAGCGAAGCCACCAACTGTAAATTTAACTAAGCCGTAGGGACATTCAAACCAAATCGACAAAAATATAAGAAAAATTCAACAGTAAAACCGTGTTATTGTTGCAGGATTTTCAAAAGGTCTTTAGTGGAAGACTTATGACATGCTAGCATTTTTTTCAGTATTATGTATGTGAACCGCTTTGTGCATTGTGCACGTCTTCTTAAGAATAGACGAAATATGAAATGGTCTAATCACTCTAATCCCTTTATTTTATGTTATTATGATACACTCATCTATCCGGAACCATAGGGAATATTGCAAACCAAAGATATTCAAATACAAAAGAGATATGCTATGGTGTCCGGGCAACTGTCGGCGGACTACGCCCTAATTAGAGTAGTTTCAATACGAAAATAATTTGTTTATTTCGTTGATTTTTTTGAAGATGTGCATTAGTATTGGTTAACAATATATTTTGAATACGGAAAGAATTCGTTCATTTTGTTTAACGTTCGTTTGGTTTATTTGTTAATTCTTCATTCATTCAGTTTATTCGTTAATTGGTAAACAATATCGGCGACACCCGGAAGCACAGTCCCACCTAGTAAAAACTGCAGATAGCACATCTACTTATATTTCAATATCTTTGTTGCAAACCCAATTAAGGTATATTGTGAGGCAGAAGAGAGGCAGATGAGAAAGGGAAAGATTTGAAAGTAGCTGGCTCTTCAGATCTGGTTACCAAACAGAACCTAAGCCATTTCAAGACTGTAATATTGGTCTTTCACCAGGGCGGTGTTGAGAGTATCAAACACCCCTTTATCCACCCATTCACTTTATTGGTCCAAACCGCAAATTAGAACAACCTCTAAAATAACATATTTGGACCATTTGCCGGGGCCCATATTAAATGATAGTTTATTAGAGTGGCAAGACGTATTTATAGTCCGTTAAGAAAACCCAATATAACAAGGCCAAACAATAAGACACAAGACAAAATCTACTGAACAGAAAATTTCAAGAAATTTAATCTAAACCGATTCAAAAGAACACTGATTCCGCCAAATTTTTTGATGCAGTAGGAAAGTAAAAAGAGTAATATTTCGATCCTGCTGTACGAATTGCCCACCAGCTGTGAGTTCAACCAAACTTCGTAAAACCAATTTAGATTTATTTTTTTAACAATATCTCCACACAGGAGGCCCTGAGGAAAATATTTTCTCTCAGGGCCTATGTCATCTTTGTAAACGCCGTGTCAGGGGTATTTTAAAGGAAAGGAAGTAGAGGAAGTTCTGGGAAGGATAATGAATGAAGGGTGGCTTCCTGCGGTTCAAGGCGATATTCCGAAAGAGTTCTTCTTGAGAGGTCATAAGGTTTCCCTCAACCAATCTCTCCCGATTCGGCCTGCCACGCAGCTGGTGGGTAGATACATCCACTGCCAAGACCCGGACAAACCTCACCCCATGAACCCGGGCATCCCTGCTAAGTCATCACCCCAAGCGAATCACTTGGGGTGACCTATGGCAGAGGTGTTGGTTATCTAGTAAATGGTTCTTGGGGCGGCGCTCATTCCCGCCTTCCAGAATGCGTTATAAGTTATTTTTAATCATCATTGATTTTTTAAATTATTGAATGCATTCTGTGTCCTAAATCAATAGTTGGCTAGTCGGTGACGAAACAAGGTGGGTTTAATACTTTAATTATTTTTAAATATGTGCATGAATAATTCTGTTTGAGTTACCGCGCAACTGCAGCGCTTCAACATGTTTTCGCCTCTCTCGTGAGGCAAAAGGGAGCTGGTCTCAGTTAGATCATCAACTCATGGTCTGAGTATCCTCTAGCACAGTGGTAGTTTGATCTTCTCTTCTAGATATTCACAGTCCTCCTCACTTGGGTTTCCTTTTCCGAGGAGGACTGAAAGTTGTTGCTGACTTTTTTTTTAATTTCATAATTTTTCTGATTACTTCATATTTATTTTTAAGCTGTTTTTTTGTGTTGTTTTAGTATATCATGGTATTGCGTGGTATTGATTGAATTAGATACGATTGTTATAAACTTGGACACATTTGGTACCTATCTATATACGTTCTTATGGCTCTCAACATTCGATTTTTCTTGATTTTCGTAAAAAATATGGAAACATTGAGCTTACTTCGGGTACGCGGACACGCCCATAATGTACTTCTATCATATTATCTGTTGAGTGGCTAACAGCCAAACCCAGAAGTCCCTCTCCTAGTGTGTCCAATTCGCGGTCACACCGTAATAAGGTACAATTAGACGCCGGATAATTCCGTAATTACCATGCTGTGGTAAGTGCTCTCACTAAGCCAAACTTCAACTTGTAAATAAACTACATACATTGTACAAAACTTGTATATTGTCCCTGGTGTTGTATTTAAGCACGATGATAATAATAATAATATATACTAGCTGGGCCCGTTGCAAAAGCAACTAACGGGTTAAAACGATTTGACGTGTGAACGTGGATAATGCGAGGAGTGTGTGTTCAATAAATATTTGAAGAAAAAAAACGATGTTTGAATGTAGACGAAGCGAGGTGTGTGCGCCACATAGAAGGCACAGGCAGTAGACTGCTCAATTTTGTACACCTACTATAGGACCACTTCGGTCACCCGGTTCAAGGAGTTCAGTATTGGCCTTTTCTCGTATAAAAGGGTCACGGAGCTATTTAACTACTCAATTTTTTCACCGAATCATTTAGATTGTGTAAGTTAATACACTTAATTTGATATTCATAAGGCCTAATTTCCTGTTGCAAAGAAGACTCCTACCACTGAGCCCCTTTGGTCGCCGACCTTTTAAAATGACCCAAGGAGCTCACTGCTCGATTCAATATATATTCTATTGAACCAATCGAGCCGCCCGACTCTCGGCGTTCAGTATTTCATTTAATTTTATTTAGAAAAGCGAATAGTGCCTTATCTCGAAAAAAGGATCCTAGGAGTTTACCGCTCATTTTTTTCACTCAGCCCTCCAGATTATTAAGGTCGAGACGCGTAATTTGATATCATCCCGGGTACGGTAAGGTTCTATGAATTAAATGTTTATAAAACAATAATTCCTACTTTCAGTACCTACCCATTGAGAACATCAATCTATTCTGATGCACAATAAGTAATTTGAATTTATTTGAAAATTTTTAAATCGATTAAAATTAACATTTTTTTGTAAACGGATTTTTTTTAAGTTAGTTTTTTTAATAAAATTTTTTTTGGAATTTTTATAATTTTTAAATTTTATGGATCTTAAATTTTTGTCGGATTTTAAAATGTTTTGGATTTTGAAATTTTTTGGATTTTAAAATTTTTTCGATTATGAAATTTTTTGTTTTTTAAATTTTTGGATTTGAAATTTTTTTGGATTTTAAAATTTTTTAAACTTTAAAATTTTTTGGATTTTTAATATTTTTTCGATTTTGAAATTTTTTGGATTTTAAAATTTTTTTGATTTTAAAATTTTTTGGATTTTGAAATTTTTTGGATTTAAAATTTTTTTTCGTTTTTTAAATTTTTAAAATTTTTTGGATTTTTAAATTTTTTTCGATTTTTAAAATTTTAAATTTTTTCGATTTTAAAATTTTTTGTTTTGGATTGTTAAATTTTTTGGAATTTAAAATTAAAATTATTTTGAAATTGGTTATCAAAATAACGTAATATAGTTTAGGGCCCCCTAGATTGAGGGGTAAGACTCTCGACTCGCAATCCGAAGATTGCGGGTTCGAACTCGATGTGTGCAAATAATTTTTGATCGATTAGTTTGTGTTATTTCTCATTAACAGTAATTAACTTATAAAGTGTTAAAGAGCGTTTAACCAGCCAGCGGCCGAAAATCGACATTTCGTCGAAAGTTGTTCTTACGATCGTACAGGGCGGTTCCAATGAGGAAGATTAATTATTCTCCGAACCTGCTTTTTAAAATTATAAATAAGTATTTATCATTTTCAATAATGTCTAAGTTAAATAAGAATGTACAAAAAATCTGAAATATATTAGTTTGTAAGTACGCAAATAAATACACAAACGGACCAATTTTCATCAAGAAACACAATTTATTACATACATATATACATTTTTACTGATTTTATTCAAACTAAAATTAAAATTCTGAAACATGCGTTTCCCAGATAATGTATTGATTTATTTTACTGCATGATTATATGATTTGAAATGGATGTTGTATAATACAAAATCTTTTTTGAAAATTTAACATATCTGCGAACGACCTATGGTATAACCTTATTATTCTAAAAATAATCATTTTTTTCTCAAAATTTGAAACACGGGTTTACTAGATGAAAGAACAATCTTTCGAAATCAATTTATATTTTTTTGTGGAAAAGAGTCAATAGTCTAAAATCTGATTTAAAAATGACATATTTCTGACCAGAAATATGTCATTTTTAGCGATATGTCAATTTCTGAGCGTTCAGCGATCTAATTTTCAAACTAAAAACAAACGATTTTCGTTGAGACGCTACAGCCAGGGATCTAGTTTAAAAAGAAAGGCACCTAATTGGCCTGCAAGAATTTACGTTCATTCAATGTCGCCAACGTGTAGTGATCTTAGAAATGTTTTAATATTAATCACTAGCTGGTTCCCGGCATGCGTTGTAGTGCCAAATTCAATGAAAAAATTTGTTTCTCCCTGTATGTCCTTTACCGTGCTTCCCCGTTCTCCTCCTGTATTCTCTACCCTCCCGCGTATCCCTTCCACTTTTCCCGCCCACCCTCTCCCATCTCCCGCTCTCTCGTCCCCCAGATCCCCCTCCTGCGTTCCATATATTCAGTCCCAGAACATTTAGTTTTCAAACAACTCGCGTGCCAGCCATTTTTTTTTTCAAATTTTCATTTTTTGTACTTTACAAATATTAATTTTTGAATATTATAAGAAGAATCAATCAAATTTGGTATCTAACATAGGTACCTAATTAAGATACGTAAAAAAATCATAGACGATTCTTTTAATACAAAAAAAAACAGCTGCATGCTAAATTCAATTTCATCAAGCGCGCGAACTTTCAAATGTGCGACGTTAAAATAGTCATTATTTTCTGAAATTATTCAATTATCTGCGCAATTTTCTTAATTTTTCTTTCCATTAGAACCTTCTACAAAGTATTAGAAAACTTTTTGAAAAGGCTGAATGAAATAGGTAAAGTCGTTCTGATGTTATGGCGTGACCAAGGGAAACAGGGATTAATTTATATAAATTTATATATATAGATTATTTGCCTGGTGCCTAGCAACATATACATCGTTCATATAAACTTTCATACAAAATGATTCGAACTAACTTTGGAGTTTTAGTATCAATAACTTAAAATTTATATTTTTGGAAGTAAAATATAGGGCTAGCTTCATGTTAAAGGGGTTGAAATAAAGAAAATACCTTCCTCTATACTAAGTTCTTCTTAGAAGCAGTAACATCCATTGAAATATTATGTTTTTATGATCAGAGAAGTATTTCCGATACCGTTATTTGGAATTCTATCAAGTGCCTGTCTCAAGCGCCCCAATTTTAGATATAAATACTTTGAAAACAGCAAATTTGAGCGTGGAAAGGAATAATGTGATGTAAATGAAGGAGTTTGTAAAGAATATATTATATTGTGAATTCAACGTTGAAACACGAAAAGCAATAATAAAAATATTCCTGAAAGTACCCATAAGAACACCGTCAAAAGAAATTTTCAAAAAACTTTAATATATTCAATAGTATAAAACTCTTTTCAAAATATGCTGTATTCAAATTTAAAGAAAAAAATTAGTACTTTACTGACCAACACACATATACTACAAGGACGAAAATATCAAATCTACTGAACATCAAAAAATTAAATAGGCACATCTTTTGGCCAGAAAAGCCATAATTTTTATGCAACAAAATTATACAATGTCCTTTGAAATTAAATTGAAAACACCATGGAGATAAAAAATAAAAATGTGGCTAACTAAACATTGAGATAAGGAAATCATTCAAATTACGAAGTACTACCAACACTACCTACGGTCAACAAACATGAAGAATTTTAATTTTATTAATTCTTTATTTTGTGGAAATCAACAAACCCTGATATAACCTATAGTCCCCCCACGAAACAGTAATCCCCGATGAGGAGGACTATGAATAAATTAGTTTACGTGTATTTTTAAATAGACAATATTTAAAAAAAAAAATTATAAAATAAAGGTGAAAAATTGCAATTATAATTACTTCTTCTTATAATGTTGTCATTTTTGGCTGGTCTCCTTTTTAATTACAATATTAATTTATTATCATTATAACGTGTAATTTACCTTAAAAGGTACTTAATCCTTTGTGTAAGTATTCGCTTTAAAATATTTTCCAATATACCTACGTGATCTAACAAATTTCATGATTATTGACGTAGCCTAGAACTCAGTTGAGGCTATTACATTCTGAACTTCCGATGGGTTCGAAGTCATCCGTATTATCTCTCTCTGTTGTTCATATTTAATGAACTTCGATAAATGCTTAATTAAATGAAGACAATATTAGCGAAACTCAATCAAAAATCTGGAGACAGAAAAATCAGTAAAAGATATTGTCTCCAGATTTTCGATTGAGTTTCGCTAATATTATCTTCATTCAATTAATTATTATAAATAGAGATTTCACTCACAAAGTTTAATAATTAAAATAAATATTCGATAAATGTATGTTCGACATCTTGAATTTGTTCACATTAGAGAAACAGATAGGCCTATCAAATACGATATTCTTCCATCAGTGCATATCCGAATCTTAGTCTAAAAATGTTTCTCATTTCTGATGTTTTCAGAATAACCTCAATGAACAACGTTTTTTTAAAGGTTCCTTTTGTAGCTTTCTGTATATTTTTGGTACAACGTCTATTATAAGCAGACAACGTCCCGAAATGATTATTCCACAAAATATTACCTACGTACCAAATTTATTTTTTGGCAGTAATCATCAGCACCTGGTGTAAAGTCATACACGTTTCCATTCACATATGTTTCGTTTGCCAACAAATCCGCCTTTTCATTCCCATTTACTCCTTCCCAAGATGGAATCTCTCTCACGTAATGTCATGATCAAGTTCAACAAATAACTGAGTCGGGTCAAATCAAAAGTCACTGTAAGAAAATAATGGGGCGTAATAAACAACGTATGAATATGAAAGAAACATGGAGTAAGTGCGAAGACAAAGACAAAAGAGTGTTATTGTAAAAAGCAATCACTTTGTGGTTTGATATATTTAATAAAATAAAATACTTTTTTGTTTAAAACCACGAGAATCTCGTGGTTTTAAACAAAAAAGTATTTCATTTTACAATAGAGTGTGTTGGTTAAGAGGGCATTACCAGAGAAAACCAGAAATATGTCATTTTCAAATCAGACTTTAGACGTATTGACTCTTTTCCACAAAAAATTATAAATGGATTTCGAAAGATTGTTCTTTTATCTAGCATTCGTATGTAATAAATTTTGAGAAAAATTTTAAATTTTTAGTATACTCAGGTTATTCCATAGGTCGTTGGCAGATTTGTTCAATTTTCAAAAAAGTTTTTGTATTATACCACACCCATTTCAAATAATAAAATCATGCAGTAAAATAAATCAATACATTATCAAGCAAACGTATGTTTTAGAATTTTAATTTTAGTTTCAATAAAATCATTAAAAAATATGTACGTACGTGTGTTTCTTGACGAAAATTGGTCCATTTGTGTATTTATTTGCGCACTTACAAACAAATATTTTTCAGATTATTTTAACATTCTTATTAAATTTAGACATTATTGAAAAATGATAAATACTTATACTCAAAAAATAATTACAAAAAGTACATTATTTTAATAGTTTTATCATCACGCCTTTCAGCATTTTTGGATGAAGGCATAAATTAAAGCTAATTTGGATTGAAATAAATTCGATATTGAATTATAATTTTAAAATGCTGGTATGGAGAATAATTAATCTTTCTCATTGTAACCGCCCTGCACGATCGTAAGAACAACTTTCGACGAAATGTGGATTTTCGTCCGCTGGCTGGTTAAACGCTCTTAAACCTCTCTGCATACCGCTATGTGAAAATAAGCCAGAACGAAATTAACCGAACTTGAATTTCACGTACCATTATTAATTACACTGCCAGAATTACAACTGCTCCCATCTGGAGCCAGTGAGTCTATGGCACCACAAATGTGAGGCTGAAGGTGGTAGGGAGGGGAAAATATGGTGAAGAAGAAAGTGGGGAAGTACCTGGCTATTCAGATCTAGTCACCAAACACGTCTAAAACCATTTCAAACAACGTTTCAATTCTGAACGGTGGTCTTACACCAGGGCGATACCGATAGTATCTTCCACTCTGGAACGTGACGCAAGAATACTTTATATATTTTTTAATTAATTATTGTGAAATAACACAAATTCATCTAAAAAAAATTATTTGCGCACGCCAGGATTCGATCCCGCGACCTTCGGATTGCAAGTCAAGAGCCTTACCCTTGACCACGGAGGCCGTTAAAATGTTCGAAATTACAAGTAGAGAGAATTACAGCTACTGCAATTACCGCCGCCCCGGGAACCATTTATTGGATAACCAACACCTCTGCCATAGGTCAGTTCGAGTGGTTCGCTACGTTTGGTGACTTACCAGGGGTGCCCGGGTAAGAGGGGTGAGGTTTGTCCGGGTCTTGGCGGCAGATGCGTCTGCCCACCAGCTGCATGATACGCCGGATCGGGAGACAATGGTTTAGGGAGTCCCTTTGCTTCTCCAGCCTTACTCTCTAGGAACATCGCCTTGCACTGCTGAGATTCATACTTCCGTCACTCCTGGATATACTGACCCAATCATTGGTTATGAATTTATTTTGTTCTCTCACTCCTTTTTTGCGCTCTCTTACCGAAGGTTGGCTATCATCCATTTACTTCTTCTAGCTAGAGTAATGGCTTTCGTATGAACAATTTTCCTACAGATCCTACCGACTGCAGCTCAGACAACCGAAAGTACGTGCGTAAATAAAATTGCAAGTTTTTTTATTGCGTAATTTTTTGGATTTCTGAATAGAATATACAAGTAGATTTTCGGATAATTGAGACAGCTTTTTCATTTTTATTTAGCAAAACTAACCTCATAAATAACTTGCGGCTAAAATTTATGACGAAAATATGTTTCCAGTCTAAAGAAATTGCCTAATTCATCCTTAATAATTTTATATGAAAGGATTCCGTAGATATTTCAAGGATTCGGGTTTGTTTGACCTTTGACTTTTCGCGAACAAATTCCTTAGTCCCAGAAGGGGATTAATTCCCTTCTCTTCCCATACGGGTCAGGATGGTGACCTCAAAGACAAATTAATCAATATCTATGACTAAACCAATCCATGGTTGAGATTCATTAGGAAGTAAAACATTCTTTGTAAAGAAATTTCAAAAAAATATTGGCCATTTCACTAAAAAAAATTCAAAGGCAACTTGCATAAAGTGATGGTGGGATCGAGAAATAAATTTCATGACAGTTAAGCAAACAAATAATTATGTTTTTGTATAATTTTTGCACATAATGTAAACAATGAATTATTTAACTATAAAACAGCGTACTTTTGAAGTATGCAAACTGACACGGGACCAGAAAAAGTGGATGCATGCCACGTGATTTAAGAGGAAGCGACAAGCCAAAAACATATGTTTTCTTAGTGCATTAATGTTTTTTTCGTTTAATTCGTAGAACTCCATTTATTTATACATTTTAAATATAATTTATATCAAATTGCAATATTTTAGTTTTTTTTATTATTTGTAAGCCTTACAAGGCCATTTTCAAACTGTGGTTAGACCACTTTGAAACGGCTTATTTGATGGTTTTCTTTCTATTTATTTCGTCCAATTTCCAATTTTAAGGTGCCTAAAATGATTTATTTCCGGTTAAACCTATTTACTGAGAAATTAATTGTGACAATGGATTGTCTATTTTGTGGGTTACTTTGAAATCTGCTTTCCCCAAATTAAATGATAATGCGTTCTTAATTGTTTAATAATGACGTGACTACTATTGACTTATTTAAATATTGTTTAGGTCTTGTGAAAATATTGAAATTCTGCCGAAATTCAAGCATGTCTGGAATTTATCGGCCCAATACCTGTAAAAATTGCAAACGAAATTACAAAATGTTTTTCAATGCAGCTTTTAGAATAATTTCGTTTAATTTATAATATTTTTTTATTTATTGTTAGAAGTGTTGTTTGAAGGGTTGAGGTGCTGTGGAAAATGTTTGACCTGGTGCTCCGTTTCCACATCAGACGAGGTAGTACCAATACTTTATATTTACGGTATAGGCAGGCTCCTGGGGATCACGGTACTTCTAGGCCGCGATCCGGTGTTCAATAATTATATTGGATGATGATTGATAAGACTTGCTCATGTTAGAGGGATTAACATTTATTGAGATTTAATATTTACCCAATTTAGTGTTCACGTATGAAACGGATAGAGAGGTACAAAACGCGAGTGGCCAGCCGGATCGAGTACTGGAGACGGAATAAATCGCTCGGTCATCGCCGGAGCGATCCATACCATACGCATAAATAAATAAAAGTGATGTCCATATTTATAATACATTATGAATACAAAAAATGCCGATTCGCTTCACCTTGAATGATAACTGACTTAGAGCTAAACCTAAACTCATTTTTTCATACAATCAAATCCCTAAACGGGGAGATGCATACCCAAATTGCGAAGCCAGGCCTGTCGGTTAGTACTTACCTAAAGTCACTTATAGAAAATATTAATTATTATTAGGTGCAGTGGCGCGCAAATGGGTCCAGCTACTGATATACTTACAGTCGGAAACGATTCCATGACCGTTGAATCCCCGAATTTTTGCCCCGGGGCATACTTATGTAGGTACAATATGTAGTCAGTGTAGGGAAAATACGGTACTTATATAATACCTACTTACACAAAATATAACTAAGAATCCTCAGAGGGGTGTGCAGAGAGGACGTACAGTCGAATAACCAAAACATGTTTTAATTCAAATGCATCTACTTTGTATTTAAACTATTCTTTTTTTGTTTTTAACTTAACCCGGCGTCAGTACTGTTAAAATATGTAACAACGATAGTAGGGTTGGGTCTAGGAGACCCGAATTAAAAACTGGCTTTGATGTCAATATTTAAAAGAAATTTAGTAACATATTGCAATAATTTTATTAAAAACTATTTTGTTTACGAGATTTTGGGTAAAATACAACAACTTCATATAAAACAATCTTTTAATCACATTTTTATAAACGTATAGTAAAATTTTAACACAATAGACAACCCCTGTTTTAAAGTTATTAAATTTAAATAAAACTTTTTTTTTTCTCAAAATGTGAACTAATATCATATATTATATGAATGAGATCTATAGTAGGACTACGAATAATATACTCTATATACTCCACCAAAAGGTGGAGTATATATATAATATACTCCACCTTTTGTCACATTTTAAAATGTATTTTAACTCAGATTTTTTTTGTCGCCGGTAGATGTATCAATACTGTCATCATGATGCAAGCTCGACATAAGTAAAACCACTTTATTTTTTATTCGGAATATATGAAACGATCGTGATATCTTTCTGAAAACCAAAAATCGACGAGTTTATTTCTTTCCCCTTGTTTTCGAAAAATTTTCGGGTATTTGTCTTTTAGTTTTGCGAACAGTGCCTACAGATGTCAGTTTGTGTTCTTGAAGCAGGTGGTTTACCAATTCATAGCTGGTGAACCAATTGTCAAATGTAATGTTTAGTTATTAATTGACGCAAAATTACGACACGAAATGTATGGTTGGGTCATATTTACCTTTTTCGGGTTTAGCCACCTCTATCCACCGTCGCGGCCGCTACAACACTGAATAGCGATATCCAGCGGGGAGGGGAGATTGTTAGCTCCAGCTACTGAGAAGTGTGGCAACGTCGCACAAAAATTCTAAGAAATATGCTAATTTTAAAATGGCGCGGATCAAATTGACCCAACTGTACTGACGCCGGGTTAATGAGTAAAACCTCAAATTGTAATATTTAATTAAATAAAGAAAATATTAGCGAAACTCAATCGAAAATCTGAAAACAGAAAAATCTGGAAAGTTACGGTCATATTTGGACTCGAACCCAGGACCTTCGCCTTACCAGTTTCAGTCCCTACCAGATTCGTTCTTATTTATCTGTATCATACTTCGACCAAGAACTATCAACATTATCTTAATTTTTTTAACACATCATATTTTTATTGGCTGCTATCTTTATATATGATCGCAAGATTCTGACCCGAACTAAATGTTCGATCTAGATAGTGTATTGTTTAAATTATTAACCATTTTTATTTTTAATATGCGACATCTGTTGACTTTTTCTGCAAGTCTAGGATGAATGTATATGTATATATTTATATATATATTATTTTAACTTAAGGTTAAACGTCACGTACGTTATAATCTACGTATTCACAGATGGCGCCAATTAAATATTTTTTGTTTGCGCCCGTACATATTTAATATAAATATAAATAAATAGTTTTATCCATACAAAAACCCAAATCTTTTAAGAAAGGCTGAAAAATTCAATTTTGTATCGGTGACTCAATCCAATATTTTATTTTTCAGCCTTTCTTGAAAGATTTGGGTTTGTTTATGGACAAAACTATTTATTTACATTCATATTAAGTATGTACGGGCGCAAACCATTCATTCACCTCAATATTTTAAAGCATAACGTGCAAAAAGTAAACCTAAAATAATTTAATTGGCGCCATCTGTGAATGCGTAGATTATATAACGTACGTAACGTTTAACCTTAATGAGTAAAGTATTTTCAACTTAATCCTCGGATTAAGTTGAAAATCTCCACTTCCTTCAGCCTCACCCAAGTGGGATAACGTAACCTCACTGGGACTGGGAGCAGTTGGGACTCGGGTGAGGTGTTCACCTTAATAAAAGGCGTGTTTCGTGACCAGATCTGAACAGCCAGGTCCTTCCTATCTCTTTATCTACACTACCTTCTGCCTCGCAACATACCCCACTCGAGGATACCATAGTTTCACTAACTCCATACGGTCAGGAACAGTAAAGCTGTTCTCTTAGTGGGAGTCTTGTGCAGCACTCGCATAAAAAAATCACTTCTTTGGGCATCCCCGACTTCTTCTAGAATTAACTTTCGTATTTTATTCTTCAGGCACTCCTCGCTCCATTTATTTGAATAAAAATTCTAGTACTACATATGTACATATAAATTCAATAGATATTACGGGTAAAATCAATTTAAATATTACAGTCTATGAATAAATTTAATAATATACCCTTTCAAATGACCGCACCTTACTTGAATTACCTCTGCTGACCTCTGTGTAAGCTTTTACGTGTTAGATTTTACTATTAGGATTTTCATTATTTTGCGGCAAACTCATACCTGTGGTTACCTCGGCAAACACAGACTGAAAGTGAGAAAAGCATGCGAACTATGGGGAAATAATAATAAAATTGTTCGGCTAATGTTTTGAGAGTGGGTTTGTTTAAAATAGTTTCCAAACACAGTTGTAAAGGTCCTTAAAAGATAACAAGTGAATTATGATGGTGAAAGTAGTCGGGGTCAACCACAATAATGTTAACCTTTTCACCTTTTGAAATAGGTTATTTTTTTATTTTGTATGTCTGTTATTTTGTTTCCTTAAGTCCGGGTATTGCGTGCGTTATTTGTTAATAATCCAAATACCTCTGAGTATTTGTAAGGGAGAATGGCAATATTTTTCTTTCATTAACGAAGCATTTTCTTGAATGATTCAACAAGCGACTGCCTTCCAATAAACGAACAGGAAAATAAAGAATTTTTACATTAACTCGTGAGGAAATGAAAGTCCCTTAGGAAATGACTTTTATTGGAATGTTGTTCGGAAGGTTTTTTTGCACAAAGGAAGGAGAGGAAACTCTAGTAAGGAAAAAAGCTTTGAGGGGTAGGAATCTGGAGGTCAGTGTGTCCAGAAATGACGAATGAATACATCTCTTCCATTGCGGTGCGGTGTCTCCCTCATCCAGTCTCTCCCGAGCTGGCTCGCTAAGCAGCTGGTAGGTAGAGACATGCATTTTGGGAAGCCGGTATGGGTACGTATAACCAACACCTCTGTCGTAGGTCACCCCAAGTGTTTCGCTACGTTTGGTGACTTAGCAGGTGTGCCCAGGTTCGTGAAATGAGGTTTGACGAGGTTTTTGACGGTTGATCTCTCTGCCCACCTGCTGGTGGCGGGCCGATTCGAGAGAAACCGCTTGAGGAGATCTTTTAACCTCTACAGCCAGATTCCCTCGACCCATCGCCTTGCACCGCAGTTAAAAGATTCCTTCCCAGTACTTCCTCTTCACCTTTTCGTAAAAAAGACCCTCATCTCAGCATCCCCAAAGATGACATAGGCCTTGACGGGAATTATTTTCCTCGGTACCTCCGGTTTGGAGCTAATGTAAAGAAAACAGGCACCAAGACGTGGACAAACCTTATCCCTAGAACCCAGGTATCCTTTTTAAATCACCAAACGTAACAAATCATTTTGGGTGACCCATGTCTGAGTTGTTGGATCCAATGAATAGTTCCCGGGGTGGTGGTTCCCGTACCCACCTCCCAAACGATTAATCAACAAAAAGTTTTTTTTAAAAGTGGGTGTAACCCATATATTTTATTTATTAATTTTAAACGTCCTTTTATTTATTAATTTGATAATTTCCCATTCTTCTTGCAATGTCGTATTTTATGAATAAGTAGATAGCTTCTGCCTTAGTTGACCCGTGACCTGTACAGAGTGCTCAAGGTACACGTGGTAGAACAGATGGTTTTACTCATGTTAGGTTGCGCAATTAGACTTAAGATAAAGCTAAAAATATGTGTTTTCTTATTGTTTTTTATATCGCCACGAATTTTAGCAAACTGAGTCTAAGGTCACGATTTCAAACGCAAAAGTGGTTTTTGTGTATTGTTTTAATAATTTTATAAGAGTAGTCCGTAGTCCAGTGGCTAAGACTCTTGACTCACATTCCGGAGGTCGCGGGTTCGAACCCGGCATGCGCAAATAAATTTTATTTGATTAATTTGTGTTATTTCACAATTAATTCATTTAAAATAATATATAGTATATTTGCGGCATGTTCCAGAGTGGAAGATACTATTAGTATCGCCCTGGTGTAAGACCACCATTCAGAATTGAAACGTTGCTTGAAAATGGCTTTAGCCGTGTTTAGTGACCAGATCTGAATAGCCAGGTACTTCCCAACCTGCCTCTTCCCCACCTCCTTCCCCTCCCCGCTACCTTCAGCCTCACAACATACCCCAATTGGGGATGCCATAGTCTCACTGGCTCCAGACGGGAGCAGTTGAGATTCTTGTGCGGTATTCACTGTAAAAAAAAAAAAAAAAAAAATAAGAAAGAAAAAAGTTAATCAATGGAAACTGTCACAAATAATTTTTGAAAGAAAATAGAATTTTTAAAATGTTTATTGCATGCGTTCTTAAAGTTCTAACGAAAAAATACAATTTTTGGTAGTTTAAACTTATACTTTTTATTAAAAAAATAACATTTCAATTTAATTCTACACGATGGGTACGGGTACCGCCGCCTCGGTAACTATTTATTGGATAACCAAGACTTTTCCATAATTAGGTCAACCCACGTGGTTCTATACGTTTAGTGACGTAGCAGGGGTGCCCGGATTCGGATTGAGGTTTGTCCAGGTTCTACCTACCAGCTGCATGGGTCAGACTGGTTGAGGGAGACCCTTTGACCTCTTCAGCGGACTCTCTCGACCCAACGCCTTGTACCGCGGTGGTAGGGATGTATTCAGTCGTCACTCCCGGAACCACTGACCCCCTGATTCCTACCCACCCTTCATACCTTATCCTTGCCAGAACTTTATATCCTTTCTTTCCTTTAAAAGACCCTCCACGCATCATCCCCAAAGATGACATAGGCCCTGAGGGAAAATATTTTCTTCGGGGCCTCCGTTTGGAGTAAGGCGTGTAGACTAATGTAAAACTTACCTTTATACATTTTGATCCGATGATGTACTCGACTTACTTTAACCCTAGATTCCTGACATTATTGTAAAAAATATAAATGAAATTTTGGTTACTGGTGAAACTTTTGTTTTTTTAACTGAAATCATAAAAATTCGATAGGGGTTGGGAAGTTATTCGACAGATTGACCAGTGATGATATGTGGAAGAGATTTTTGTTATGTTTTGAAGAAATAAAATCGAAAAAAAAACATCTAAAAAACACACCGAAGACCACAATTTAAATAACGTTTTTTTAGTCCAAATAATGTTAAGAATTACTGGTTTAAAATAAGTCAAATACGTCTCTGAGCATCCTGCGTATTGGGTGTACAACTGTTTTATTGAGACTATGAAATTAAATCATTTTTGAACTTTCGTACTGTATTAGAAAACTTTGTACCTTCAGAAATATTTCTACCTGTATGATGGGTACGGGTACCGCCGCCTCGGTAACTATTTATTGGATAACCAAGACTTTTCCATAATTAGGTCAACCCACGTGGTTCTATACGTTTAGTGACGTAGCAGGGGTGCCCGGATTCGGATTGAGGTTTGTCCAGGTTCTACCTACCAGCTGCATGGGTCAGACTGGTTGAGGGAGACCCTTTGACCTCTTCAGCGGACTCTCTCGACCCAACGCCTTGTACCGCGGTGGTAGGGATGTATTCAGTCGTCACTCCCGGAACCACTGACCCCCTGATTCCTACCCACCCTTCATACCTTATCCTTGCCAGAACTTTATATCCTTTCTTTCCTTTAAAAGACCCTCCACGCATCATCCCCAAAGATGACATAGGCCCTGAGGGAAAATATTTTCTTCGGGGCCTCCTGTGTGGAGCTCTTATAAAAAAGGAAATGGTAGGAAAAGGATTAATATGTTTGTATTTATAATGTAAATTGATTGGTGGTAAACATGAGCAAAAAGTGAAGAAAACACACTTAGGATTGTGTGTATAGTGCCAGTTTGTGCACACCTTCTATGGCGTACATATTATATTCAAGTATTAGGACGGATTGTTTCAAAAAAATTTAACGATTCATCAAATTTAGTTCTTTTCAAGTTCCATTATTATACTATCATTAAAGACCAGATGATTCATAAAACCGAAACAATCGCAGAACTTCAATACAACTTGTTAAAAATGTAAGGATCCTTTTAATAAATAACTGTTTTTACAAATAATTTCACTTTTTATTTCAATCACAGGATAACATGTTTTAAATGTATAAAATAACAGTGTGAATACTAAATACACCGGGCCCAATTGGCGTTGTTTATTATTTAAACTTTGCGTGGTAAAAGAACATTAAAAACCAGAAGCGAGCCTTTTTATAAAGTAAAAATCTACCACCAACTGACATTTTGCAAGTGTTAGTTAAACATGATTCGTTGTTAAAACAGTTTCCTAAACTACCGACTTGAACTCTTAGCAAAGGCTCACACCATTTTGTTGGTATGCTAATTAAATTGGAGTTTACTCAAGCAACCTACAGATGCCGGTAGCCTGTAAATTTTGAACACAACTTTCACAGAACGTGAAAATTAACTTGAACATTTTGATGAATTGTTTTTTAGACAACCCATCGTTAAAGTTAACTTTTGTCAGAACTCCTCTTATTCCTTTCTTTTAAAAAACTCTCCACACAGCATCCCTTAAGATGACGTAGTTTCTGAGGAAAATTATTTTCTTCAGGGCTCCTGAGTGGAGCTAATTAAATGTAAAACAACAAAAAAAATAGAATAAAACTGTTGTGCTGCTTGAATTTTCTTTTGAATCCACTGATTATTTGTCATATATCTCTGCTATCCATACTCGTATCACAATCCCTGTTTCAAAATCTATGTACTCAAACAAGCTTTCTCTAATACTACATTATCTCCGTAGCTAAGATGAACTTTCAACGCCATATAAAATATATGATTTTTCCTCAAAGTAAATATATTTACCAGCTCATTCAAAGTACAGTCACGCGCACAACACCCGCGCCTACTTTTAGGGTCCGTTTCAGTTTAAGGTTTTTTGAGTATCTATGTTTTATTTTCCGTCCCGCAGGTGTTCAGTATTCCTGTCAGCTTATCAATATCGCCATGGGCCTCATACCTACAACTTTCCTGGTCATTTATCAAATATTAAAAAATAAGACATGTTATACAATATACAGATTTTCTTTAATAAGAATCCGTGGGGTGTTGTGTTGAATTTTTATTTTACTAATTGCGTTAGTTTATACTAGACTCGTAGATATATAAACTAAAGTGAACAAGGGAACATTTCATTTAATAAATTACTAGCAGACCCGGCCACACGTTGCTGTGGCTAACGAAACCTTTATAACCAACGCCATCTGTTAAATCAAATCCACATTACGCTGCCCGCTGCCCGCTGCCGCTTGGCCAGCTATATTGTGCATTTCAACCAATTTACACAAAACCTAAAAATGTATACCTAAAAACCTTACTCTAACTATTTGTGAAAACCGTATGAAAATCCGTTGCGAAGTTTAAAAGATCTAAGCGCACATACATCGTGAACGACTTCATTTTATCTTAGTAAAGATAAAAATGTTTTTACAGCGTTAACATTCCTTTTTAAATACCGACATTCAATCTTAAGACTTTCAGGCATTTCATTATACTTCTTTAGGCATTTCTGACTCTTATTTTCTCGTATGCGGCAATCTATTTCTGGTTTTGCCATCTATGTACATTAAGGTGATCCAGGCCTGTATAGTAATTTTTTTTGTTTCAAATATAGATGTAGCCACCCATTTTATTTGTTACACCTATCATTCCTATTATGTGTAAAAAATTTCAGCCCCCTATATTATATACAAGGGGGTGTTCATCGAATTAGAAGTTTCTGACAAAAGTTCTGGATTTTAAGGAAAACACGTAATTTAGGGTTTATTAATATTACAAGTATTTTAGTCAAATAAGTATAAAACGTATTTAAATTTGAACAAAATTTGGTAACAAAGCAATAATTAACATAATATTAGTCGCAATCTTTCAAAACTATGTTTGTTAACTCCAATTTGAATGTTTCAGTAGAAACGATTTTTCTGTTTTGATCAACGATGTGAAGTAAAAATTGCTTTTCTTCCTCATTCTTAGTGAGTATCGTACTGTAATCTTCAAATAGTTTAACACCTCTTTCCGCTGTATCATTAACAACACGCAAATTTTTGACTCAGCTTTAGCCTTGAAGGTAATCAACATTGTTATTCCAAGTCTTAGGAGGTAATTGCAAGAAAGATTCCTTGATATCAAGAACTAAGAGGGTTGTCAACGTTCTTTGTGTTGCAAAATTCTTTGCTTCGTTCTTTGCTTCTAATGTAACCTCTGAGGCAAGCTTAGCAGAATCGCCTCATACTGAACGATTACCGCCATCAGAATTTATTTTTTGAACAATGGCCTGTTTCTCAGCATCAGACAGCTTCTCAGAAAACAAGGTAAATGAGACTAGTTCATCTGACAAATACCATAAGTGACGCTCTAAGACACCCCTAGCTGCTATACTGATTTCGGAATCAATGGCTTCGTACAATTTTAAGCTATTCCAAAGTACTACGTCATTTACTGGTGCATCTGCTGCCAAAGACGCTTCGATTCAAACTTTAGTGTAGATGATAACTAACAAATCGAACAATTTGTTTTTCTTCTCTCTTGATTAGTTTAAATCTTATTACGATCACGCGCACTGGTAACGTATTGTGTAAATATGTCACTTGTATACAGCTCAACGCACTACAAACTTATCTTTGGACTTATCCTCTAATATGCTAGCATTACTAGAAGTGCTACTGAAGCTGCACTCAAGTTCTAACTCTTGTCTCGACACCACCGACAATGAAGCATTACTTTCAGCAGCCATTTCTTTCAATTCTTCAGGTCTTTGTTTCCGTTTTAGGGAATTTTCTTTGACCTTTTCTAGTTTCTTTTCGATTGAGGTCATAATCATCTTACGTTCTCATCTTTGATCGACGAGAGACGCTCTGTCTTCCGCAATTTTTATCAAATTCAAAGCGCTTGCATGGGCAATATCAAAAAGTTTGTCTAGTTCTTTTTTAAACAAATACTCTCCTTTTTTTGTGCTTCAGAATTTCTTCCTCTATTTTTATTCAATAGCAGCCAGTTCTTAAGAAACTTAATCAGTTTTTCAATGCAGTGATTTTGTTGTCTGGTCGGAATACTAGATTTACTCCATACTTTTATAAGTTCTTGAATAAGTACATGCGCGGAATCTTTCACATTTTCGGAATCATTTAATATGTAGTGATAACGGAGTAAAACTTGCCGAAGAGTAGGATGTTGGTTAAGCCTCATCAATGGCTCAATATCTCGAACCCCTTGTAGAAAAATTCGTATTTTTTTCGAGTAGATGAACATATTTTACTACACTGATTCACTTCACAGTCTACTAAATAAGTATCAAATACTGTTCAAATTTGTCTATAAAACTATTCAGTAGTTTATTTTAATATTAATTTAATAGTTTAACACACGAAACTGGCCTGTGGCAAAAAGTAAAAATTAAGCATTTTACACAAAAAATTCAAAAACAACAATCGATTGAGCACCCCTTTCTACTTGAGCTATCTCGCTGAAATTTTACTATATTATTTATATGAATACGTGTAACAAATTCACGGGGTGGCCAACTGAAAAACAACAAAAAAAAATTTTTGGGCCACCTTAATGTACATCTCCATTATAAACAATTTCGTCTATAAAGTACATAGTTGGTATTTCGTTTTTCATGACTTAAGACTCCGCAACCGGGATCGAAAAGACGAAGATGGAGAGATACGAAATTACGAATGTTAGAAGAGAGCGCTAACATTTACAGCGACAAAATCGATGCGAAAATTGCGAAAATGTTTAATAAAACACGACTCGTTTAAAACAGAGCAAAAATTCACTCGGGCATTGTCTTAAACAGCATTTAAAGAAACACTGTGATTTTTTTCATACCTTTAATTTGTAAAATAACTGAACAAACGTGAAATAATAATTTTTGGAGCATAATTTTGCGATTTTTTTTTATCGGGGGAATTTTATATAATTTTCGTTTCGGCGCGGGGAATGTCTAGATAGTGTTATATATCTCCCATGTAAGAAATCGGTAGAAATTCGGGTTGCGGGCCTTTAACGGACAAAAATAAACACACTGAATGGCCTTTTATTGGAATCCTATTTAGCTCCTCTCTTATTTGACTAACCCTTGCGTTCTTGTCTTCACCCACAACACACATCTCGTAGCTATGTTCTGTATTACTTCTAGCTTATTCAAATTTCCTTCATTGGCCAAATATAACATCGTGGAACAGTAATCTAAATGTGGAGCGATTATAGTTTTTAAAATAAACCCTATAGTCCTTGCATTTAGTTTATTTCTTGGTCTTATAGTAAATAAAATTTACTTTTTTGAAACCTTCGGTTAAGATTTTCAAATATTTCGCGTTATAGTTTTTTATACAAAAATTATACATGTGTACTTACCCATGTTACGTAGATACACGTATTTATTTAGGTTTTCACGGCTTTATTATAGTGATTTATTATGCCTCGTTGCACTTTTTTTTTTACGTTAACTCCACGCAGGAGGCCCTGAGGAAAATAATTTCCCTCAGGGCCTATGTCATCTGGGATGCTGTGTGGAGGGTCTTTTTGAGGAGAGGAAGGAATGAACATTGGTCTCGAAGAGACCCATGTTGTAGGAAGGAGGAAACACAGAGGCCGGCAAATCATTCCACAGCCGAGCTGTTGAACACAAGAACGAGTCGAAGAAACGACCCGTTCTCATGTGGCAAATGTCAACCGTGTACAAATGTTGGGCACGCGTTTGGCGTGTTTCCCGACTATGCACCGGTGCCGAAGGGATCAATGATGCTAGTTCCTCGGAGCATCTTCCATTGTAATACCGGTAGAACAAGGATAGCATTCCCACCCGATGCCTGTGCTCTAAAGATTGCAATCCGTCTGTTAAGATGGGAGAATCTATCAAACGGACCGCCCGTTTCTGCACAGAGTCGAGGGTATTTTTCAGGTATTTTGGAGCTCCAGACCAGAAGTGGCTGCCAAATTCAACCGTGGGGCGCACTTGTGATTTGTACAGGGTTATCAGTTGTGTACTATTAAAGTATCTGCGGGCCCTGTACAGTACGCCCAGTTTCTGTGAGGCTAACTTAAGGCGCTACCTCCTTCTATAGCCAACGTTTCGGACAGCATTACCTACATTACACCATGATAAGGACAGATGTGCAATCAGATTACAAGTATGTTCCAATAAATGCCCTGATGATGGACGCTACAATGCTGCCCGAAACGTTGGCTAAGTAAGGAGGTAGCATAACACGGCATAATAACCTAAAAATAAATCACTATAAATGTACGTATATGTTCAGGTACTTAACAAAACCGTTTTTCAATTCGTTTATTCGTCAGTTTATTTTTCAGTTCATTTGCACAAATAATGTTAAAAAATTCACCAGTATTATGAAGCATAGAAAATGGTATCATGCCGTAGATATTTCAAAGTTGATACAAAAGCAAGATGTTGGCTGTGACAGATTGTTTATTAGTGTGAACAAAGTTTAGTTTGGGAAACAGGGGGGTTAACAAAAGTTCTCAGATTGGTGGCTGGTTGGAGTAATGTGCTGTGGAAATAATGTTGTATTAAGATTAAATTGAACAAATAATGCTGTAACCAGTACATATATTTCAATCATCAACATGTTATGTACTCACTCCTGTTATTAATACTACTAGAGTATATATATTTATAATTTTATTTATTTACCATTTCTCATTTTTTATCATTTATTTATTGGAACATTTTCGGAGTATTATGCGCTAAACACTATTTTTCCCCATGTCTAGATCCGTGGTTCCCAAAGTAGTCCGTACGGACCCTCAAGGGTCCCCAGGATCATTCAGGCGGTCCATGGAAAATTAAAATTGAGTTGGGGTTCCCTGAACAACGTCAGGGGGTTAGTGGAAGATTTAATATAAGAAAAAAAATTGTGACACATTGTTATTAATATGGAGTTAAGTTATTAATGCTAATCAATATAATATACTCCGGATGAAGTGCGTACAACAAATTTTCCTAGTCTTGTCCAAAAAGAATGTTTTCAGTTTCCAAATCTTTCAAAACTGCAAATTTGTTTGAGATTTGTTTGTTTCTTGTCAACACTTAACGGCGGTGGGGGGGGGTCCGTGGGCCAAAAGAGTTTGGAAACCACTGGTCTAAATGTTAACAATAATTAGAAATAGCAAAATATAAATAAAAATTTAAAGGGAGATAAGAAAAACAAAACACAAGGATTAAAATATGAAAAAAATAAAGACAGTATTAGCGAAACTCAATTGAAAATCTGAAAAAAGAAAAATCAGAAAAAGATTCAGTCACATCCAGAACACGGACCCAGGTCCTTCGCCATGTGTCCTATCAGATTCGATCATATTTAACTGTATCTTATTTCGACTAAGAACTACCAACATTATCCTTATTTTCTGGAGTACGTAATACTGTTATTATATATTTCAAAATGAAATACGCCGAGCCACGTGTATTATAAAGTGTGTGTGAACAAACTCTTACTCCTTAAATTACGTCCATTAGAAACTTTAATGTGAATGTTGCTCAGACAATAAATAGTTAGAAACTTAAATAACTTTGTTTAAACATATCAGCAAATTCTTATTTTTTCCAAGGTTGAAAAATGAATTATACATTGTGATCCGTTAAGGGATGAGTCGGAGTCGTTCCTCGTAAGTTTGGAGTAAGGCGTGTAGTCTAATTTAAAATTTACTTTTATGAGTTTTGATCCGTGGGATGTGTCGGAGTCGTTCCTCGTAAGTTTGGAGTAAGGCGTGTAGTCTAATTTAAAATTTACCTTTATGCATTTTGATCCGTTAAGGGAAGTGTCGGAGTCATACCTCGTAAGTTTGGAGTAAGGCGTGTAGACTAATGTAAAACTTACCTTTATACATTTTGACCCGATGATGTACTCGACTTACTTTAACCCTAGATTCCTGACATTATTGTAAAAAATATAAATGAAATTTTGGTTACTGGTGAAACTTTTGTTTTTTTAACTGAAATCATAAAAATTCGATAGGGGTTGGGAAGTTATTCGACAGATTGACCAGTGATGATATGTGGAAGAGATTTTTGTTATGTTTTGAAGAAATAAAATCGAAAAAAAAACATCTAAAAAACACACCGAAGACCACAATTTAAATAACGTTTTTTTAGTCCAAATAATGTTAAGAATTACTGGTTTAAAATAAGTCAAATACGTCTCTGAGCATCCTGCGTTTTGGGTGTACAACTGTTTTATTGAGACTATGAAATTAAATCATTTTTGAACTTTCGTACTGTATTAGAAAACTTTGTACCTTCAGAAATATTTCTACCTATATGTCTAAACACTATCTAATATTTCTAGTGCAAGTTAGTTATCACGTGAAAATAACATAAATAGATGAGATATATTACGCAAGGAGTGCGATTCCAAAGCAGAAGATTATGCAAAATTATTTTTTATAATTTATTTTATGTAAATTTGAAAAACAAACAGGGAACGGAAATAATGTGTTTATTTATTTTTTAGTGAATTTTTTTTTTTTTTTTTTTTTTTTTTTTTTTTTTTTTTTTTTTTATTAAGGAGAAAATACAGATACAGATGTTAATTAACAAGGATATACAAAACAATTAATAGAGAATTCACCTGCATCCAAACTATTTCTCACGAATTAACATTATAACAGCAGATAAAAACATATACAAATATTTTTACCTTTAAATACGGAAAAGACGGAGGTATGCATATACATAAGTAAATATTATTTTACAAATAGAGAGATGAAAAAATGCGCAATATCCTTATAAAAGTTTACAAATTGTTTTTGGAAAAATTTTGATGTTAAGACCAAAAATATATATAGATAAAAAATAATGTCATACAGAAATTTAAAAAAGAAAGGTAGTTAAAATTATAAACCAAGCCAACGTCTAAGTTATTGTACTTTGTAGAAAAACAGCCTTCAATTTTCTACTAAAAGTACTGCGTGTATCAAAAAATAAGTCGGAATCCTTGAGGTTTTGATTTTGATTAAACGATTCGCACATTCTTCTGATTGGATCCCTGACACCAGCATTTGTACGCGTCCGGCTAATGTGGAATAAGTCGTTAAGCCTTGTTACTCTGGGTGGTATTTTGAAGTTTATTAGTTTCAGTAGGTCAGGACAGTCGATAACGTTATTGCAGATTTTATAAAGCGTCATGAGGTCAAGGTATGTTCGCCGGTTAGTTAGAGTGGAGACGTTATAATTCGAGAGCATATTTATGTACCCCCGTTTAGGTGCGCTCATTCTGTAATTGAGGTATTGCAGAAATTTCTTTTGAATACTTTCAATGTTGTCTTTATAGACACAGTAAAGTGGTGTCCATATGGAGGTGCAGTATTCAAGTTGAGAACGGACCAGCGTGTAGTAAAGTAGAAGATAAGTTTCAGGTTTTCGAAATTCGCGGCTGTTCCTGATGACAAATCCTAGCATGCGGTAAGCTTTATTCACAATATTCTCAATGTGCGCATCGAAATGGAGTTTAGAATCAAAAAGTACGCCTAGATCTTTTATACAGTAAACGCGCTCGAGTAAATAGTTACCAATACAATAATTGTATATAATAGCGTTGTGATTTTTAGTGAAGCTTATTTGTTTACATTTGTTGTAACACAAGTTTTTAGTAACTATATAATATTTTTTACATTTTATGTGAAACATGTTAGTTAGATATATATATAAAATAGAAAATATATTCGTAGTCCTCCTCACTAGGAGATCCTGTGCTGAGGGGGACTATGCTTTGGATAAGTTTTTCAGCGACTTCTATGCTTTAACTTCAATGATTGGATAAGGTTTTCCAGAAACTTCTATGACGATGTTTTAAGTATAGTAGTAAGTTCATTTTCCGAAGTTCTTTCAGTCAAAATTTAATGTCCTTAATGTAGCTATTTTTTGTTTTAATTTGTTTGATACTAAGTGGGAGTTTGTTATATAACTTTACTGCTAAAAATTCAGAACTTCTTTGACCAAATGAAGAGTTACACTTTGGTATATTAAGTATGTCTGTTTGTTTGGCTCTGGTTTTATGAGCATGTGAGGTGTCTGCCTCTGAATCATTTTTGTGGTGATGTACTAGAATGTTTTTGGCATAGATTTTCTGTATGCTTGGAACATCAAACTGTTTAAAAATTTCTGTTGTTTATGTCCTTATTGGGATCTTTAGAATGGTCTTTATGATGCAATTCTGAGTTATCTTAAGTTGTTTTTAATGATTAGATGCTGCTGAGCCCCATCCTATTACTCCATATTCCAATCGAGAGTGGCATAAAGCATAATATACCCTCTTTAGATCCCTCATCGACAAGATGTTTCTTAATTTTTTGAAGAAGTGTAACCAATCTTGTAGCGTATCACAATATTACCAGTCTTGGAATGATTTAAATTCAGATGTTGTGACTATCAATTATAATTAGGGTATGCAATTTTTAAACGAAGGAATTTGAAAATAATGCTCTCGCTACATCGGTGTTCTTAATAATTGATTTTGATATCATACGCCTCATTTAGACGGCATTAAATATTTTTTTATAAATTAAAAATTAATAATAATACTTAATATACCTACAAGCTTTTGTAGGTTTGTGATTAGCAGAAAAATAGTAAGGGCTCTTTTTTTGAAGTTGAGGGCAAATCTGTTGGTATTTCAAAAGTGATGAATGTGCGTGATAATGTGTAAGAATGTATTTATTGTATATTATAGAACATTAATTCACAGGTTAACGTTTTGAAGAAGGGCGTAAAATGAGAAGGCCATCTTGATTATCTGAAATTAAAAATTATAAATATTTGTATCAGTGTTTACATTTTTGCAATTTGGGAGGCGGGTATGGGTGCCGCCGCCCCGGGAACAATTTATCGGCTTACCAACACTGCCACAGGTAACCCTAAGTGCCTCCGTACATGACGCTACTTATGCTGAAGTCACAAGGATCACTCGGATGAAGGTTTACTCGATGAAATGTTCCATTCTCGTTTCACCGAGTGTTCACACGGTTCCTTCGAAGGAAGAGTTCACTCGACATTCTCGCTACGAAGTCGTCGAGAGTAGTCGCGGCCGCATTGGAATTCGTCCGGCGCTGACGGCTAAGTTCGGGAATATTTACGATTTCAATTGACATTTCCGATAACGTCGAACTAAATTACGAGAAATTGGCGATTCTTGTAAACAGTAAATAAATTTCAGCACCATAAAATGAACATATGGTTAAATAATAACCTGAAAAATGATATCTACCAGTATTTTTGCACCATGAAAATATTTTTATTCCAAAATAGGCCTCGGCTTGCAATAAAATCCATATAAATGGAATATTTATTAACTTATCCAAAAACTAAAAACTGTTTTGGAAAGGTGATGAAATATGCTTTCAAAATTTATTATTAGAAATAACCATGTAATTTTTTAAATAGAATAATTTTTAATGTAAACTTTTAAAAGTTTAAAAAATGGCTCTACTTGCTTTTATTCTAACTAAAATTACTGGTAACAAAAAAAATATAAAAACACACACTTATTTTGTTAGACAAATAAATTATAAACGTTTCTGTCACCTCACTTTTTTATCGTTTCATATAAAAATAATTCATAAAAAATTCACAATGTTTCATAATTTTTTTTTCAAATTCGATCAGAAATTTTGATTCCATAGAAGTGTACATTCGTATTCGTTTGTGGTTAATCGTTATATTGAATATATAGAGCATTATTTTTTCTTTCCAATACCGTTTAGATCATATTTTTTACTATGATAGTAAGGGAGAAACAACGATTTCTATGAGACGTGTAGGAGTTATTTCGAAAAGCGAACTAAACGGAGCATTTTGACGTTTAAGCCGCTCCGGCTACTCGTCCTCACGCCAGAACATTTCGGCCGACTAATTTGCGAGTGAAAGACTGTTCACTTGAGTGTTCACACACATCATTCGCGTCACGTGATGTTAAATTCCGGTTGCGAGTGAACAGTGCCGAAGGAAGCATTCCAACATTGTTGGAATGCTTCATTCGGAACTGTCTCTATTCACTTTCGTGTTCACACGGTTCATTTCGAGGGAAAGAGGCGGAATGAAATCACGAAATGAACGATAAATGAATGGTGTGAATGGGCTATTACCAGCTACTCGATCCTCGTTAGCGTATCATACGCGCCGATCGTAAGTACCCCCCGTACGATTTTGCTGGTGCCCGTACACGGCGCTACGCGACGTCTATCGGTTTCCAATCAGTATCACGATACCGACAGTGCTGATCGCACGCGACGCGTCGCATCATTTGTGTCTGATACTTATTCGTTTGACGTTTGACAGAAATGGCGTCGGAACATGGAAGTAATGTTAGATTTGTTCTGGAAGTGTAAAAAAATGCGTGTTTACCAGAATTACTTTACCAGAAAATGTTAGAAAGGATTTAGTGGAGAAGGCATGGATTGATGTTGGAAAAAAAGTCATTTGACATTGCTTGACATCGCGTTAACTCCACGGCTGCACGTGAAAAATGGTCAAGTTCAGTATATGTCGGATAGCGCCGTGTACGGAGAACAGCATTACAAAGTAGTATATCAACAGGGTACTTGTGGTTGCATCACAATTACGTAGTTTGTAAGTATCTCCATGAACGGAGGGCCTAAGTGGTTCGATGGTGAGTTAACAGAGGTGCCTGTTTTTTGTGTTTAATTCGTAGAACTCCATTTAATTTATTTTGGTAAATATTTCCCTATCGAATCCACGCTCAAAACACAATTAAAAAATTTAAAAAAATTGTACTAGGTAGATAACAGTTAGTAATAAGTAATTCAGTAACCGGAATTGAAAAATATTGCATTTATTCGGAATTGAAAAATGTTGGCCGACTGTTAATGTGTGAGACTGAACTGGACTGAACTGCAGCGGGCGAGCGATCGGCTGCTTATATAGCCGCGGTAGAGTAACTATTATAATAATAATATTTATAATAATAATATTTATTAATAATTTGCAAGGCAGATAGAAATATTACACCTTTAAATTTATATAACGAGAATGCCAACATTCTTATAAATACTAACCAGGAATTATTAGATTCCTGGTCAAATAAAATTATTCACGCAAAACACTTCAATTATCTCAACCAAACGTATGTTGACAAACTTTCGTCAAACAAATGGTTGAGTATTGGAGAGTTGAGCGCAGAAATAGAAGGATTTATGCTTGCAATTCAAGATAGAGTCATTAATACTAAAAATTATAGAAAGCATATAATCAAAGATATAAATCAAATTGATGATTTATGTAGAAAATGTTTGGCTTTTCCCGAAACTATAGAACATATTATATCGGGATGTTCTATATTAGCGCCTTCCGAGTATACATTTAGGCACAATCAGGTTTTAAAAATAATTCACCAAAGTTTGGTAATTAAACATAACTTGATTGATTGCCGTAATGTAGTACCTTATTATGAATATGAACCAAATTCATTTATAGAAAATGAATTTTATAAAATATATTATGATAAAACTATACTAACAGACAGAACAATTAGTCATAATAGACCTGATATAGTTTTACATGACAAAATTAAAAAAATAACTTATATCATTGATGTAGCTATTCCAAATTCCTGTAATATTCAAAAAACTGTTTCTGAAAAAATTAGAAAATACACAGATTTAGGAAATGAGATTAAAAGAATTTGGCATTCTCGGACTATAAAAATATTACCATTTGTTATTTCGGCCACTGGCATAATACCTAGGAATCTGATTCAAAATTTAAGCATATTAGATTTGTCAAAGAATTTGTATATAAAAATGCAAAAAGCAGTAATTTTAAATACATGTAGGATTACAAAAGATTTTTTAAATATTTATATTGAGGGATCAGTAGGATTTATAGGTTCAATTAGAAATGCCACAGAGCCGAACCCTCTGATATGAAAATATCTGGAGTCGGTGAATTATATTCCCATTTGGTCTCTAGTGGGTTGACATGTTGTTCTTGTATTGTTTTGTATTTATAATACTTATATAGTGCAATTGCATAACGTGGATTCACTAGATGATCATTTGGGGAAGTGTATGAAAGGGTTTAGTTTTTCCTTCTTTTTTTTTTTTTTTTTTTTTTTTTTTTTTTTTTTTTTTTTTTTTTTTTTTTTTTTTTTTTTTTTGGGGGAAAATTTAACCCGGACATTTAAATCTGGTGCGTAAAAAAAAAATAATATTTATTAATATAATAATATAATAATATTTATTAATAATATAACTATAATATTTATCAGATCGCAGAAAAATCTGTGATCTATTAATATTATATAAAATAATTCACTCGGTCTTGGATACCCCTGATTTAATAGAACTAATACGATTTCATTGCCCTGGTCGCGCTAACAATAGACTGACTCTACCGTTCTACTATAATAACACACATACATTATCACACTATTACTCACCAATCAGTCGACTACATATTTTGGGAAATGAATATGCTAACATCGGCGACATTTATTTCTTAAAATTAGCGCAATATAAATATGCACTCAAAAATATTTTTTTCATAATGTAACTTTATATACGCAATATGGACATGTTAAAATGAAATGATGATATTTCTCATTGTTCTTTTTTGTTATTTTTTGTTGTGATACACAAAATAATTGTATGTTATTTTTAGGTTTCAGTTTTTAAGTTTTTATTTTTTATTTTTTCCATAATGTAACTTTATACACGCAATATGGACATGTTGAAATGAAATGATGATATTTCTCACTTTTATTTCTTGTTATTTTTTGTTGTGATACACAAAATAATTGTATGTTATTTTTTAAGTTTAAAACTACTATTATGTAATGATATTACTTTTCTTACTTTTGTACTCTATTATATGTTTATTTATAAAAGGCAGTATAGCCGTTTATGTATTTAAAATAAAATAAAAATAAAATAAAATAAAACTACCTCGCGGTAGGTAATACGAGCCACTTCGCCAGTTGACGAGAATATTCGGCGCCGTACAGATAATGTACGGTGCTGTCTCGAGACCTTTCTAGGCGGGGCGATATTATTATCGTCGGGCTGGCACGGGAGGCGAGAAAGTACATCGCGGCCAGTATAGGTACGAAGGTACCTAGGCAAGTAGGTTTGCCGATGCGCGCGGATATTAGGAGATGTTTCTCGATTCCTCTTTTGGTGGCGAAGTTCATAATGATGTGTCGCCACACACCCCCTTCCCGATGGACCTCGAGGAAGCTGCCCTGGAGCGTGTGCCATGCAGGAGCACTTGTTACATGTTGAGATATTGGCCGACTGTTAATGTGTGAGACTGAACTGGACTGAACTGCAGCGGGCGAGCGATCGGCTGCTTATATAGCCGCGGTAGAGTAACTACCTCGCGGTAGGTAATACGAGCCACTTCGCCAGTTGACGAGAATATTCGGCGCCGTACAGATAATGTACGGTGCTGTCTCGAGACCTTTCTAGGCGGGGCGATATTATTATCGTCGGGCTGGCACGGGAGGCGAGAAAGTACATCGCGGCCAGTATAGGTACGAAGGTACCTAGGCAAGTAGGTTTGCCGATGCGCGCGGATATTAGGAGATGTTTCTCGATTCCTCTTTTGGTGGCGAAGTTCATAATGATGTGTCGCCACAAATTGTTATTTTGTTGTCTTTAAAAACGCGAAATGTAATTTCTCAACGAACGCCATGTGGTTAATTACGACGGCAAACGTCTCGCGTGATTTTCGTGTTTATGAAACCGAACAAAATAATGATTAATACGCATTATTTATCATTTCCGAAGATTGCAATTCCTACTTATTATTGTCTAACTGACAGAAAATGATTTTTTCTTTTAAAAATGCGTATTTCATCGTCGTAATTAACATGGCGGTCCTTAAAAAATGACATTTCGCGTTTTTTAAATTAAAGAATAAAACATTAAAACGCAACATTTTTCAATTCCGGTTACTGAATTACTTATTACTAACCATTATCTACCTAGTAAAATTTGTTTTAATGGTTTAAAGTGTGTTTTGAGCGTGGACTCGATGGGGAGGTATTTATTTACCTCTATTTTTTTTTAATTTAATTAAAATTAAATTAAATAACGCTATTATCAAGTTCTACGAGAATTTGAGTATGTATTTTGTTATAGCTGCTTCGACTTACAAGGTCATTTTCAAACTGTGGTTAATCCACTTTGAGACGACTTATTTGTATGATTTAAAATGTCAATTTTTGAAGGTGGCTAGTTGATTTATTACCGGTTCCTCTTCCCTCCCCTTCGGTGCAAGCGTCCGGCAGGAGAAATCAAAAGGTCTACATGAACCGGCCTCTCCCGATCCGGCCCTCGTCTGGTGGGCAGTTATCCAATGGATAGTTACCGGGTAGGCTGCACCCATTCCTGCCACCCAAACATAATTGTATATATAATGAAAGGTCTCACTTCCAAGAAGGCGGGTAAATCGAGCTTCGTGGGACCAGCAGAGATGGAGAGTGGATTACGACAAGTGATTAGCAGCATCAGCACAGTGGACCGAACACGCTTAGCGCAGCTTTCCCAGCCGCAATTGTAGATAGAGAAGGAAATTTTGTTACTCTGGAACATAATAAAAAAATTTCTTAGAATTAATCCAAATAATCTAGATACGTATGAAGAATACAGGTTTTGTAATATTATAATAATTCATATTGTTTTGTAATTTATTTTTGTAATCGGCATTATTATTCTTTGTAAACTGATTAATTTAAAATAAATAAATTAAAACATTTCTGAAGAAGAAGATATTAGATACTAATAAATCAAATAATGAAAATGAAAAAATATGAAAGTAGTACCATCTCCTTCTTCAATGATTTTTGCATTAACAAGAATAGCCCTTAAAAGTTTTTATAAAATAGAGTAATTCCAATGAACATTGAATACTTTTAAGTATTTATATTTAATAGCCTTCGTGGTTGAGGGGTAAGGTAATGGGTTTAAATTCCTGCAAGCGCAAATACCTTTTATTTGTGTTTTCCACGGACATATGAATATATTTGGACCTGCCCTAAGTGATAAAAACGTATTATTTCCCCCTCCCCATGGAACCGGCTATAGCTCCGCCTTGGCGCCAGCTCGCTCCATGGGGAGGGGAGAGACCCACGCTTGAATCTCAAATATGTGACGTCATCATTCTTGTAGTGACCAGCGCGGAACTAACGTCCATACGTTTTACGAAATAACACGCCAAAAACGGCAGCTTGCGCTATACATTATAGGTACAAATTATATGGACATAGCGAATGTGGGCGGTTCTCCAGTGTCCTCGTCGCTGGTTACATGGGTAAGTAAATTATGAAACATTTGTAAAAGTGTCTTAACTAAACACGGCAACAAAATATTGCTATGTGAATTGGGGTGAATGTTTTCGGGGCAAGCATTTGGCCTTAGCAAATATATGTATTATTAACGTGGCAAGCAATTCGCACTCCCATGTAAAAAGGTCTATTCATTCAAAGCAGATTTTGCTTTTAAGAACTAAATGGTGATATTATAATGCGAGATGCCTATACACCGTCAGATTGATTTTTTAACGAATCACAGTATCTTTCCTCTCTTCGCCCCCCATAGTTTGATTTTACCCCTCATCTGTATCTTCTGGTCTATTCATTCTGATGTCTATGGTGTTTTCCCAATTTAATAATATATACATAATGAGGTATTGGCGGAACGCCACCGAGTGGAAGATACTCTCTTAAGACCACCATTCAGAATTGAAACTTTGTTTGAAATGGCTTTAGCCATGTTTGGTGATCTGAAAAGCCGGGTACTTTTTCCTTTGTCCCATCTCCTTCCCCTCCCTACTTACCTTCAGCCTCACAACATACCCCGATTGGGGATGCCATAATCTCACTGGCTCCATGCAGTTGGGGCACTTGTGCTGTGTTCTCATAAAAAATAAAATAAAAATGTGCATCGAGGATAAACTGCAATGCATTATGGCCCAGTCAACATTTTAGACACTGCCTGTTCTATAAAATTAATCGTGTGCAAGGTTACAATTTATTAATTAAAAATTGATATAAATTTTGTTATTCGATACACAGTTTGAAATTATAACGATTTTTCATTATATTGAATTATTAATAGGTACTTATAGGTAGTACAGAATGACTTCAGAGTTATTTTAACTATAAATTGTAAGAAAAATTTTAATTTGGTCGAGCTTTATTTTCAAAAGACACTTGCTTCTTAAGTAAAAGGCCCTTGGGCATGCACAATATAAAAAAATTCCATGAGAAAAACTGGGTCAGTTAGGAAAGGTTGTTCACACGAGAAACAATATTTTTTTATGATTAGTAGATGCATATGAAATCCAAGGTTCGCGTGAGGTTCTAGCTCATTCTAGTATTTCAGCACTAGAATTTTTCTTATGTCGTTTCCTGCCTACCACCAGTAACCAGGATGGAATTCTTCTTTTGTCGTTTCCACAAGGCTTTCCTTTCCTCACGGTTCTGCGCTGCTTGGAAAGTGGAAAGTATCTGTGATATTTGATCTATCCAACCCCTGTGATATTTGGTCTATCCAACTGATCAGTGATCGTCCTCTACTTCTCCTTCCCACCACTTTGCCAGTGACTATGAGTTTCTCCACGTTGGAGTTCTTGGTTTGCCGAGAAACGTGTCGAAAATATCTGAGGATTGCTATAAGTAGTCAGTTGATAGTCAAAACGCCAATACAGATTAGGAGAAATTCAGAAGCTTATCTAGTAACAGTAGACAAAGTTTTTTAATGTAGTTACAACATACTAACGTGGGATACGCTAAAAAAGAAATATGGAAAATAAACCAACCTTGTGATTTATGAGTTGACCAAACCAGCAAAATAGGAAGATCTCTCCCACCACAGAAAAAGCCATTAACACCATGAACACATCCGATTCCTATGGAAAAAAATACAATATTAATACTTTTTATGCACATGTACCTTTTGGGGTTTTATTACACATTCGGATTTAACTTGAATCCGTAATCATTAAAAAAAGACGACGGGTGTGAAATTTGGCTTGTTGAAGGCCATGATTTCAAAACCTGTCAAGCAACGTCCCGTAATTTATTAACATTTGAATTTTTTTTAATTTTTATTGAGTGATTCCGATAGTATTGTGGTAATGGATTATTTTTTTAATGTACCTAAATGCCGCACAAGAGACCCAACAGTTCTATTGGCTCCCTCTAACATTCGTATAAGTATCTCCTTTTCAAGCCATCATCTTCTTTTTGAACGCTTAGTGTGAGGCGGTTGGTGGCGCCCCTTTAACCGGTCAGAACGAAGCGGAATGTCCTTTCTGCGCAAATGACCTGTGAGTTTGAATGCTGCCTTCACCAACAGCAAAGTATCTCACATTATTCCTTACGGCAGCAGGTAATCTGCGATATTTATTCTTATCTGGTTTTTGCACTTTTATCATGGGCTGGTCACTGGTATAATTTGTATTTTTTTAGGTTACACCTCACAAGACCGCCCATGTCTGTACAGTATAAAGAAAAACGGATTCTTGAACTGTATGGCCGTGGTTGACTCATACAATATGATTTTTAACCATAACTTTATGGTATTAATTTTTTAACCATAACTTTATTCACTACATGGAAGGGGAGAATTCCTATACGATGGTAATTGACAAACGCCAGAGTGTTACGTCATATTAAAACAATATTTACTTCACACTAGCGGATTCATCGAAATTGACATATTCTTATATTATGACTGAGCATGGTAGTACTGATAAATGTGGTAGCTACTTGTAGCTACTGGTAGCACCCCTTGACAGACGGGCGCAGGGAGCGTACGTCTTTGGTTTGAATATAGATCTTTCTTGATTATATACGATTGCTGGAAAACGATACTCTTTTATTTAACAACTTTCCGTCTTTTTTTCTATTGCAAGAAAAGTACCGAAATATCCGTTGATGTTACAATGTTTATTGATTGCCAGGTTAATATGGAGAGAGCGCTCAATAGCGGGTACATCCCTTTTATACTTCCCATACTCGCTATCTCGCTCTCATGCCGTCACCCTCATACACATACGTCACAATACGTCAGAGTGCCAAAGTGACATGTGCTACCATATTATCACTGGCTGTCGAGCGGCGACGGATTCGCATGCGTTGCGTAGATTTGGGAGGCGAGTTTGGGTACCGCCGCCACGGGAACTATTTATTGGATAACCAACACCTCTGCCATAGGTCACCTCAAGGAGTGTCCGGATTCATGGAGTGAGGTTTGTCCGGGTCTGGCGCCCGATGCAAACACCTACCACTCTGCTGTATGTCGAGGGAGTCCCTTTGACTCCAGCCGTACTCTCTCTGAATATCGCCTTGCACCGCAGTGGGAGGGATGGATTCACTCTTCCGTCACTCCTGGACAAACTAACCCCCAGATTCGTACCCACCCATAATACCCTTTTTCTTGTCAGAACTTCCTCTTCTTACCTTCCTAAAATGACCCTCCACACAGCATTCCCAAAGATGACACAGGCCCTGAGGGGAATTATTTTCCTAAGGGCCTCCTGTGTGAAGCTAATGTGAAAAAAAATTTCAAAATCATATTTGAATTTTGGCTTGGCCATTGGCGGAGAGCAGAACAAAGCCATCAGGAACCAATGCCTATTCGAAGAACTTACTACGGAGCCTTAAAGAGTGTGTAAGGAAAAAAGATTAGTAGGTGGAAGGTTAGAAAGTACCCGACTATTCAGAACTGATCTGGTCAAGAAACTTGTCCAAAACTAATCAAACCAAAATTTGTATTATGAATGGTGGTCTTTCACCACCTCTGAGTTTATCTTACACTGTGTTCGAACACTATATAAATCACATTAAAATCTACAAGTTTACAACTCGGTCAGATTATTCACCGTTGATCGTAATTAGCTTCATATTAGACAAAACCCTAATAGATCTTGTACTACAACTTGCTCCACAATTCACAAAGCTTAATAATATCTTCAACCTTGACTCCACAAACTTGAATTTCCACACTTAGCAGATTCAAACTATGGTCTTGGGTTTCCGTATCGTTCGAACCACGTATTAGGTAACTTAATAATGGGCGGTAGGACAAAACAACCTCAAACCAGGCCGAGACACCGAACCAAAGCGGGGCCTCTTATTTATTTATTTTTAACGTGTCGGTGATCTTCCTTTGCGATTTCATTTGTATATTCTAAACTCGGTAGGCAAGGAACATATGTGATAACGATAGATCTTAGAGAATAGAAGACTTATCCAATTGATGTCGGTAGTATATTGGTTTGCCCCTCCATGTTCAGCACGGAGGTGGGCCGGCAGTTATTTTTTAGTTTTTTTTATATGAATACCGCTCAAGAGTCCAAACTGCTCCCGTCTGGAGCCAGTGAGTCTATGGCATCCCCAATTGGGGTATGTTGTGAGGCTGAAGGTAGTGGGGAGGGGAAGAAGATAGGGAAGAGGAAGGTGGGAAGTACCTGGCTATTCAGATCTGGTCACCAAACATGGCTAAAGCCATTTCAAGCAACGTTTCAATTCTGAATGGTGGTCTTACACCAGGGCGATACTGAGAGTACCTTCGACTCTGGAACGTGCCGAAAATATACTATATATTATTTTTAATTAATAAATTCTGGTATAAAACAAATTAATCGAATAAAATTTATTTGCCGCGACCTCCGGATTGCGAGTCAAGAGCCTTAGGGGCCGTTCAAGTATTAGGTACGTAACGCACTTGGGGGGGGGGTCTTGTGAAACCTTACTGCGCGTTACGAGAGGGGGGGTTCCAACAACGCGTTACGTAACATGTTTTTCTTTATTTAGATAAAAAAAAACTAGGGAATTAAAATGTTCCAAGTTGGCAACCCTTTTCGTTCTCGAAATCTTTTGTTTTATTATTAAATGCGATTGACACAAGAAATAAGGTATTTAAGTGACTTTCTAGTACTTTGCGCAACTTAATTGTGACTTTCAGGTAAAAATTGTCACTTGGGCGTTACGTAACGTTACGGAAAAACGTTACGGCGCGTTATATGGGGGGGAGGGGGGTTCAAAAATTTTCAAAAATTGCGTTACGTAATACTTGAATGCCCCCTTACCGCTGGACTACGCCAGCCGTCGAAGGTTAGGTCTCTAGCATCAGAGATTTTGAGAAAATAGTAGATAGGGCGTTGACTTTCGAGCCATCCCTACTCATTTTTCCTGATTCTCATAGTTTTTAGTTAAAATAAAGATAGTGTTTTCTTCGTAAAATTTTAAGTAAATATTTGTCAAGGGTTTCAAAAATAAGTATTTTTCATAAGTAAGCAATATTATTATAGCAATATTAATGGTAAGACGTTAAGAGTAAGCAGCATATTAACAGCGCCCTTGAGAAGATTTTTCACAAAAACGGCGCTCCACAAATTACCCAATTATTAATATTAAGATTTCTTGTGAAAAGGGCGTTATTTTTTATCAGTAAACCATTCACAACAATGACAATCCAAAACCCCGCCTTGCCTCCGCAGGGGTAGGCTGAGAGGTTAGATCAGCGCACAACGCTGACTCTTATTCACAACAATGACAAACCAAAATCCCGCCTTGCCTCCGCAGGGGTAGGCTGAGGGGTTAGATCAGCGCACAACGCTGACTCTTATTCACAACAATGACAAACCAAAATCCCGCCTTGCCTCCGCAGGGGTAGGCTGAGAGGTTAGATCAGCGCACAACGCTGACTCTTATTCTGAGTCTTGAAATGGTCCGACTTCGGTACTTGATCCACTTGTATGTGTTCCTTGGACGTGCCCCACATCTTTTACCATTCACTTCTCCATCATAAATTCTTCTTAAACTACTTTCTTTGTGCATCCGTTCTGCACACCCAACTCTTATATCCGCCTCTTCTGGAACCCTTATACCAGCCGTGCATTCTTTCCGGATATCAACATTTTTAACACGATTTATTGAAAATTATTTTACTAGCCATTTTACCTTAAATTACTATTTTTTTAATGTTTTACTTCATTGAAAATCGGAAGATCTCGTAGAAACATGGAAGAGCTGGGCATCCACAACAGTGTCTAATGCGTCTTCTTAGATATTTTGTACAGTTTGCTCGTCATTTGTCTTTATTTAAACTAAACACTTTTCTAATTAGTGAGTAGGCTAGCCTGAAGGTCAGCGTCCTCTCTATTCATCATCATCATCACTCTTGGCTCTTCAACCCCCGGTGGATCTTGGCCTCTTCAAAATTTTTCCCCCACTCATCTCGGTTTTGTGTCAGCTCTCTCCAGTTTAAAAGCTCCGAGGTAGATATATCTTTGAGGACATTGTCGCTCCATCTTAATCTTGGTCTTCCCAGGCTCCTTCGCCCTATCGGTCTTGAGTTCAGCAGAGACTTTGGTACTTGATGCTCGGTCATTCTCTCTACATGACCCGTTTAGATCCTTAAACAGAGTATGTAGCTCGTTGTTATAACGTCTGCGCCAAAATCCATTTTCTAAAACCGGTCCGAAGATACGCCTCTAAATTTTCCTTTCAAAAACGTCCAGTGCTCGCTCATTCCTCTTAGTTAGTACTCAAGTCTCAGCTGCGTATGTGAATACTGGTCTGATAAGTGTTTTGTACAGTAATATCTTGGTGTTTCTGGACAGCGGTCTGGATTTGTAGGTCCTCTATTCCGCTCTCGAAATCTCTTTTCGGTTCTTTAAAAAAACATAAACTACCGACATCTGTCAGATATGTCCATAACCTCTAAGATCTATCTACGCTAGAGCAATCTTTTCCTCGCTTACGTGGTGTAGCAAACGATTATGAAAATTTTAACAAGTATAGTTATTTCGAGCGCATTTTGAGAAGTGTTCACGCTCGAATACTTTCTCTGTCTTGCATTGGTTGTCTTACTACCGCTGCCACAAGGGCAGCGGGCTAATACGTATATAAAGACAAGCGAAACCTTAGAGCTTTGAGTTTTAGCCTGCCGGGGAGTCCCACGCTAAGCTTCAGGAAAATAGTAAAAGTCGAAGACCGCCTTCCGAGATCAGCTCGCGCGGCTTCAGGACACTCGTGAATCTTTTGTATGAAGTGACGAGTAGGTAATTAAGGATAACAAGTGTCCATTGGAGTTATTATAGTGATAATAACCATAAAGCTACTGTTGTAGTTGGTACGTTTAAGTTACTACTGTTTTTACGTTTATTTTTATTTTTATTTTTTTTTTTTTACAGTGAATACCGCACAAGAATCTCAACTGCTCCCGTCTGGAGCCAGTGAGACTATGGTATCCCCAATTGGGGTATGTTGTGAGGCTGAAGGTAGCGGGGAGGGGAAGGAGGTGGGGAAGAGGAAGGTTGGGAAGTACCTGGCTATTCAGATCTGGTCACTAAACACGGCTAAAAAAGCCATTTTCAAGCAACGTTTCAATTCTGAATGGTGGTCTTACACCAGGGCGATACTGATAGTATCTTCCACTCTGGAACATGCCGCAAATATACTATATATTATTTTAAATTAATTAATTGTGAAATAACACAAATTAATCAAATAAAATAAAACCCGCGACCTCCGGAATGTGAGTCAAGAGTCTTAGCCACTGGACTACGGAGGTCGTCAAATATTAAACTGGCTACTTGTGTAATTGATTGTACCCACCCAATAAAAGACTAATTGTGTTTATAGAAGAAAAGTGAGGTTTTATTTAATTACCCCGCTATAAAATGAGTTATTTATTATCATTTTCAACATAATAAATTCTATGATTAAAGCATACGTAAACATTTTTTTCATTTGCAAAATATTATTTCCAATAATTTCAATGTATCATCAACTTTGACGGCCTCCGTAGCCCAGTGGTTAAGACTCTTGACTCACATTCCGGAGGTCGCGGGTTCGAACCCGGCATGCGCAAATAAATTTTATTTGATTAATTTGTGTTATTTCACAATTAATTCATTTAAAATAATATATAGTATATTTGCGGCATGTTCCAGAGTGGAAGATACTATTAGTATCGCCCTGGTGTAAGACCACCATTCAGAATTGAAACGTTGCTTGAAAATGGCTTTAGCCGTGTTTAGTGACCAGATCTGAATAGCCAGGTACTTCCCAACCTTCCTCTTCCCCACCTCCTTCCCCTCCCCACTACCTTCAGCCTCACAACATACCCCAATTGGGGATGCCATAGTCTCACTGGCTCCAGACGGGAGCAGTTGAGATTCTTGTGCGGTATTCACTGTAAAAAAAAAAAAAAAAAAAAAAAACTTATAAACCATGTAGGTAATTATATTATGCACTTATTTTTATTGCTAACCCTTGATTAAAGAAGTAAGTGGCCAATGGGCACGTAAAAGAGTAAGCATAATAAAAATCAAAAATCTACTACTTGAAGCTCGAACCACTCCTACCAATGGAAAAATCTTTTAGAAATGAGATTTCGATTGGATTCATTGCTCTGGCCTGGCTGGAGGTGGCTTTTTGTAGAATGGGGAGAGTGGTTTGGTATCCGTCCTCCCAAATTACCGTGGACTTTGAGAACGTGAAAATATGTCTGTACTTAATATGTCCTGTGCTACATTATTCCAAACATATTTAATGGACTTTCTTGGCGAAGGAAAGATAAATGTAGCGCGTGGGGTTTAATTTATGTTCCTCAATAACTTGTCTTTAGTAGGAAATCTGTTTTCTAAAGCAGGAAATCATAGAACGGTGAGATAAAGAGACTCATTCTACTTTACACAAAATACATCATCGATATCTTCTAATTCAATAGTTTTATGTAGAAGAATTGTTTATGTAGGTTTGACAATAATCTTTCTTGTTCACTCATCTATAGTAATAATTATAATATAATTCCTGACTTCTGTGCTCCCTCCCTCTTACAGCATGGGAAGAGCCAAAACTTTTCTAAACAACTAATAATTATTGATAATCCATCGGAGGATTGGAGTGCACAACAACACGCTATCGCACCGATATAATTTCACCACAATCTTCGATCACTCATTTGCACTGATGATGAATACTGTAATACTGTCCGAAAGGTTGGCTAAAGAAGAAGGTTGCGCAACACGGCACAATACCCAAAAAATAAATAATGTTTTACGTACCTTCACAGCCTTGTAAAGCGACGTACAAACTGACACCACTCCTACGCAATACTGCAACTGCAGGAGAATGCAAAATATGTATTCTACTTTGCGGAGAGTTCTGAAAAAGTTCAAACACATTGAAATAATCAATAACCTGCTAATACTGGCCTCTTTCGAATAAAATTATTTATTGTTATAATTTTGTATAAAATGGTTCGGCGCTTGGCTGAACCCCTTTTGTGTATTCTAGTAACTAATCATCAATTGTTAAAATATATAAATATACTTTACGCAGGTAACCTTAATAAATAAATACATCTCTCATTTGAGAAGACGAATAGATGCACTGACACTGACGAATAGCTGCAAACCTCGTGATCTCGTGTACTACTTATCATGTATCACATGAATGTAAAAGCCATTTTATGGCGTTTAGAGAAATAAATAATAAATAAATAAAATACAAATACAAATATAAGATACTTAACCCAGCTGGTTATTTATTTATTAATTTACGGAAAGTAGTCCATTAAAAACATAATAATAACACGAAAAAAAAACAGAGATGACAGAGAAGGGAGAGCACATATAAATTAATAGCAATGACAATATAAAATATAAAAAGTATATATAGGAGACGTTACAAGTCAAAGTATGAAGAAGCATTTAAATATTGCGTATCGACTGCCGAAAGTCATTTAGTTTTACACCAAAAAAATCAATTTCTTGCCTTGACAAGTCTCGACATTCTGCATAAGGGAGAATGAATAATTAGTAGAATGTTGATCGAGGAACAACAATTCATTATTTGGGAGTCTACGGGAAGGGATGTTGAACTGGATGAGTTGTAACATAAAAAGCAAAGTTGTGACAACATTAATATAATAATAACAGAGAACATAATATTTAATTAGGGATTATTTAGAATAAGATAGATGTAAACAAAGGGGACTTGTCAGAAAAGTTGTCAACAATATTTATAGACCCTAAATAGAGTAAATTTGTAATGAGTTTATTGTTACCTTCAAAGTTATCTTTGTTTGGAATTATTAAGCAGGTATTAAGCAGATTGTGTTTAGTTGATAGTTGTGTATTGTTTATTTTAATTTTGTGGGTTTCTTCTTGCTAGCTTTTTTATAAATACGATGTGCATCTTCAATCTTCCCTCTTTTTACCCGAAGCAACCAGCGAACTAGGAGTGTTTTAGATCCCAGGGAGCGAGCCGTCGTGGATCAAATTCCATGAGTCAAAGAATAGTGCAAGTCATGTCTAAAGCGAAACTGTAAATAATTTGTCGAATACTTATTTGAAACGCAGCGCCCTTCATTTGAGTTTGAGACATTTAGAAAATTATACACATAACAATATACGACATCGTAACAGCTATTTAGCTAAACGGCAGCAAATAGACTTTTATTGGCTTTGTTGGTTAATGGTTAGTCATTAACTAAACCATTTAGCAAATGGGTGAAATTTGGAAAACTGCCTCTCGACGACTGATAATTATTGCACCCCGACGATTATTTTTGGAATAATAACTAATCATACTAATTTCAATTATCAGTGTATGCGTGAAGCTGTGTAAAATATTCCTGCGTAATGCGTAAAATTATTCAAAATCAATTTCGTTTTCAAAACTGGAACCGTAAGAATAAAGTTAGTGTATGAGACCACTTCTTTGTTCCATACAAATACTATGTATAAACAATAGGGCGCTGGACTCCGATCGTCACTTCGGTTTCGGGAGATAATAACAACTCAAAGACTTCTTGGGCAATGACATAAAATATTTATTTTCAGACGGTTTTTATACTAAATTTTGCGTACACCTGTTTTGAAGAAAAACGTAAACATGTTTTCTATTCTGCATCTGTTGTTTATCTTAATTACCCCAGGTGTTTTGAGGCAGGTGTCTTGTGTGCTAAGTTTCGTTTGAATAACAAACTGGTTTGGACATGCGTATTTTTTTCTTGCCTGAGTTGACCTGATTTCCACAGGTGGAGGAACGCACCTGCTTAAAATGCAGGATTAATCATCAATATAATGCAAGGCGTTTTGGTTGCTAAGTGAGTTAGTTCTTGATTAACACGTGCAGCCTTTTATGTAACATTTCGCAAGAATCGACTTGATCAATATTTTGTTTACTCTTCTCTGAACAGCAATTAATATTTTAAAGGAACACGTGCGGCGACCAGCTGTGATTTTTCACGTAAACAAGATCTGGCAAATGCTTCAAGAGACGTCTGTTACAGTTAGACAGGCGATAAAGTAGGTACCAAAATTATTTTATTAATTATAAAAAAATTATTTGGAACATGTATTTCTTTTGTTTAAATTTTTTGCAGGTGTCATAATTTTTCAAGATTTTTTCAAATTCAACATTCAAAAGGCAATCCTCATCGTAAAGTTATTTTCAGCTTTACAAATCCTACAATTATACTATCCCGTGATTTTCATGGGGTCTGCGCTAATGCAATATAATTGTTACGCATTACTGTGAAGACTACCATAATAGACTGACGCGCAGGACTCGGGTTTAAATTCATCCTGTTGGATGTAGCAATGTAACTGTTTGGTTTTGAAATATTAATACGCCTAGCTCCTAACGGGATGTCTTTCCTAATCTTCATCAGCTTGCTAGGAAAAGTATTTGAAATTTGGACACTGGCAAGAAAAATAGTGAAAATTTGAGTGCATTTGTTTTGAAAATAGAAGAAGAATTGGAACTATCTTGAAAGCACGTTGTTGGTGTTTTACGTGCACACAACTCGTTTTTAACCCTAGAAGGATAAATAATCTACGTCTGAGAGACTTAAGCGATACGCAATAAATGCTGTTATTTTTTTATTTCGCAACTTAGCGCGCTGTCCATCTCAGTTAGCTCAGTTGCCGAGCAGAGCTTGTGCGGGGCGGTTCTGTAACCACGGTAAGTACAATAATTACGGAGAAATACATACCCCTTACGACCGAGGGACGTATGATTACCTTTTGAGTAACTTTCGGACTTGTTCGTATAAAGGTGATTTAGCGAAATAAAAATAAAAACCTATATAAATATATTATTTTTTTGTATAACCACTGATTAGCATTTAAACTTTCATAACATTTAAAAAAATATGATGTAGAGATAAAATTAAAAATTATTTTTTATAAAAAAAAATACCTAATATTTTGTGGTTGATTTGTGAGCGGTTTAGAATTTTTTTTATTTTATTAATTACAATATATTTTTTAATTTATTTTTGGTTTTATTTAAAATACAAAACCTTAAACTAATTATTCAACTACCTTTAAACTGTGTAAATCATTTATAATATGTCAAATATATACTTTTAAACTACAGTAAGTCTCCAGATAAAAAAATATTTTTCATTTAAAGAAAGACCTAATATTTTGTAGTTGATTTGCGAGAGGTTTACAGAATTTTGTTTTTTTTTTTAATTACAATATATTTTTTTATTATTATTTTGATTTTATTTAAAGTACAAAACCCTAAACTAAGTATTAAACTAATTTTATAGTGTGTAAGTGTGGTACTATATGAAATATTCACTTTTAAACTTCATTACGTCTCTCAGACATCTTTAAGGTAGGTGAAAATAAAATTATCTTTCTAGGGTTAAGTAAAAAAAAAAAAATTTGACCAACGTACTTAATATCGTTTTGCACTCGTTCGTTCTGTAGTGGGGATAATTACCTCGAGGTATCGCGGTGGAAAAATATAACTATATTTTGAGTGTGTGATGTACTCCTTCGCAGATACACAGTCGCAGATAGATAGTGATTGGTTATCCCTTTTCCTTGCTTAAATCGTTTTTCACATACGTATTCGCATCCAATTCCAGCAAAACCATTTTGTTTTTAGTATTTACAGTCCATTACAAGTGCACTTGAAGCTGTAATTCTTAGCAGTCTTGGATGCAACAGTGGCCAATGTTGCGATACAAGTCTTTAAAAATGATTTACTTGCCAATTATTAATTCATTGTTGTATTATCACATTGCACTATATTATAAAGAATTATAGGGGATTAAACATCCAATCTTCTAAGCCGATCTCAACCCACATTATCACTTAATCCCTTCATCAATCATGTTGTAGTTTGTCAATGGAGAGCTTCAATGAATAGAAAAAGAAAAGTGCTTGATTTTTAGAATAAAAATGTGTCAACGTCGTGAGAATGAATGACGGATCGCGTATGGGACATCGGCAAATAAATTGAGTATGCATTCCTCAAACATTCTATCAAGGACAGAATTCGATAAAATAATTTGTAAGCAGTTTTATAAGTTCTCTTTTGACGATAAGATTATGGCGTTTTTACTTTTATTTTATAGGATGGAAGGCAACAATAACAACAATATACGCAATTATAACTAATTCTGTCCTATAGTAGGGATTTTTATAATAAATTTTGATGTATGTATAATAAAAACATTGAGTTTTTAATAACGGAAAGTCATGAAAAGCTGTCACATGGCGGCTTGTCTGCAGGTTTTATCATTTGCAGTGCATATCTGAATAATACAGAAAGTTTTCCGATGCGTGATCAGGCCGTATGAGAAGCATGGATTTTTCAAATTTACACTATTATATATCCTTAGCAATCCCTTCCTCTGCCCCTAAAGTGATTCCCCGCCCATCCATCGCTTCCTCTTCCTCTCCCCCGACACCTTCCCCTTCCGCGTTCCCCTTTCACCTTCTCCACCTGTAATTGCCGACTTGTCAGGATGACCGAGTTTGCCCGCTCGAAAATGTTCTGATATCCTTTTGGAGATGGTTCGTTCTTTTATTTTATATATTATGCTAAAAAAACGAGTGTGCTTTAGACCACACGACTGAAGTAAAACTTTACTAACTTATATCTCCCTCTCAACTTCCGTTCGCCTCGCCCGATTACACTTTTCGTAACGCTCTCGTCACGCATTCACCAGCTTACTCCCCAATTCAAGCGTGCGTAAAGAAGTTTTACTTCAAAAACTTACCTTATTACAGCGACATAGTGACGGTGAACCTGGATCAACCCTTCATAAAGACTCCGAGACTCTTCTTCTGTTTTCTGCATCACTGTGATCTCAAGACCGTTGGACTTGTCAGTGAATTCATCCAGTTTAATAAGTATAATATCCAAATGTTCCGAGAGGAATGTCAAAAAATAGAGAAGCATTCCATCGAAGCCTGCCATGATTAAAGATCCGATGAATTCGATCCAGAGTTGGTAAAAACTGTTCACCCAGAAACTAAAAGTACTATCATCAAAAAGTACGCGACCCAGACAATCCATAGGATTTCTGAAGGATGCGTCCATCGAATATTTCGCAAAGGTAAATCTACCGACTACTGCCAGCAGGCCTAAATAAATCAATAAAGACAAACGATTTGCTTTTTTAACAGCTTCGGTACAAGCTTCTACAAACTTTGACTCGTCTTTGATGTGTTGATACAGGTCTTTTGTTAATAAATCGTTGACCTCCCGTATATCTTTGGCAAAATATATCAGTGTCCAAATCTTGGTCTGCAATATCAGTAGTGTATTCGTCGTGAAGACTTTTTCTATGAACCCCTCTTCCGAGTCGTATTCCAAAAGAGAATTGATGCCATACATCAGGGAGTACAACATCGTTGAAAATACAATAACTGTTCTCAGTCTTAAAACACTTGTATTGGGCTTGCTGGCATAGTTCATACCAATAATTTTGTTAAATATGTTGTTGAATTCTATCATCTTGAAAAGGTTTAAATTAATGAATAATCTATTTTTCCATTCAATTCCTAATCTTTCCAAGAATGTATTTTAGATCTAGCAGCTTTTAGAACTACACGAGTACGTATATTCTGGTTCCACAGATAAGGTAGACATGGCAGTAGTCGTAGTTCAGACTAGTTAGGTTCAAAATATTTAAGTGCTCTAATAAAATAAACAATAGGTTTGGCTGTAAAGTCCAGGACTGACTTTTTTTAAAGAATAGGGTATTATCTTGAACAAAATAAGAAAAATTACATATGGGTAAACGTAAAATAATTCGTAATCTGCTCGTTCTTATATGGCGGTAATTTAATTATTTTATGAAAAAACCCTTTTCCCGAGTTAAGAGGGTATTACCGAGAAAACAGTATTACAGAGAAAACCAGAAATATGTCATTTTTAAATCAGATTTTAGACGTATTGACTCTTTTTCACAAAAAATTATAAATGGATTTCGAAATATTGTTCTTTTATCTATCATTCGCATGTTTTAAATTTTAAGAAAAATCTTTATTTTTAGTATAATAAGGTTATACCATAGGTCGTTGACAGATTTGTTAAATTTTCAAAAAAGATTTTGTTTTATACCACACCCATTTCAAATCATATAATCATGCAGTAAAATAAATCAATGCATTATCTGGGTATCGCATGTTTTAGAATTTTAATTTTAGTTTAAATAAAATCATTAAAAAATATGTGCGTACATGTGTTTCTTGACGAAAATTGGTCCGTTTGTGAATTTATTTACGCACTTACACACTAATATATTTCAGATTTTTTTAACATTCTTATTTAACTTAGACATTATTGAAAAATGATAAATACTTATTATCAAAAAAATAATTACAAAAAGCACATTATTTTAATAGTTTTATCATCACGCCTTTCAGCATTTTTGGATGTAGGTACAAATTAAAGCAAATTTGGAATGAAATAAAACCGATATTGAGTTATAATTTTAAAAATCTGGTACGGAGAATAATTAATCTTTCTCATTGTAACCACCCTGCACGATCGTAAGAGCAACTTTCGACGAAATTTGGATTTTCGGCCGCTGGCTGGTTAAACGCTCTTAAGCTGTAACTGTAAACTATTATGTTTTGTTACATTATCTCCACACAGGAGGCCCTGAGGAAAATAATAATACATCCACACAGCATCTCAGATTACATAGGCCCTGAGAGAAATGATTTTCCTCAGGGCCTATGTAATCTGAGATGCTGTGTGGATGATGTATTAAGATTTATTTTTTGTTTGAGCCCGCAAAATCGAAATTTGAATATGAATAAATAGTTTCATTATTTGTTTTTGGGGTGTTATGCCATGTTGCGCTACCTCCTTCTTTAGCCAACTCTTAGGAAATCGTTACAGTGTCCGAAACGTTGGCTAAAGAAGGAGGTAGCGCAACACGGCGTAACACCCGAAAAACATATAATGAAAATACTTTTGGGAGTGAAAATCTAAAAACGTATATGAATAAATAGGTTTGTCCGTACAAAAACTCAATTCTTCCAAGAATATAAGGCAAATATAATATTGGATTGAATCACCAAAACAATGTACCACATTGTATATATTAGTTTGTATTATGTATGTGTTAAATACAGACTCGAGTGTAGGCGAGGTTATTTATAAATAATGCGCGTATTGGCGATATGGATATTTATTATAGTAATGGCTATAAATACGTCCTAACTAACGTGTTGGCGGTTGGAAAAAGAGAGTGAGGAGAGGCCTGCATCTCCTTTTATATGCGGGATCACCTGTCTCGCTCTTGTATGGCCGGAAACAGGTGTGCCACCCTAAAACCTCTCTCACATCCTCCCCTACTTAAACGGGAGAATCCTGGCTACATAAGTGATACCTATAGCTACATATTTCATACAATATATTTTATATTTCATATTTCACATTTAAAATTAACACATTACATTTAAAATTAACAAAACATTTGTTTTTGTTCTTTCTGTTTCCCTTCTGTCCATTTCTGTCCATTTCGACTGCGAAGTGCTGTCACCTGGGCCGAAGCCTTCCTTGCCATGGGTTAGACCTGAAACATGGAGAAACAGAATTAGAGACACTTCTATTACGTAACATACCGGAGAGATCTAATTCGTCCGTCGACAATTCCAACGTGTCAGACGCGAATTCCTGGTTATCTTCCTCCTGCCATGAAACATGTAATTCCTTTAGCTGGTCTAAATGTCTTTTCCACACCATATTAGACTTGTTAATTTTTATGAAATATATTTTACTACCTTTTTTATCCACAATAACCCCAGGGACCCATAACCTATTACCCTGAGATCTGAAATCTCTAGTCATTACTTTCTGACCTATATTAAAACCTGATTTAACTCTACCCTTATATTGTCTTTTCTGATTGTTTTGGCTCTGAGTAACCTTTTTTATTACTTTGTTTCGTCGAGCAGAACCTGAACTACCCGTTCTATCCTCAATTTTCCTTGGAATCAGAGAGTCAAATACTGTTCTAATTTTTCTACCCATTAATAATACAGATGGCTCACATCCTGTTGTTGCGTGAACTGTATTCCTATAGTCTGCTAAAAAGTTACCTAACTTTTCTTTATAATCTGAAGGAAATCCATTATGTTTACAAATTTTTTTAAGGAAATTTTTACAAGTCTTTACTGTAGCTTCAGCTTGCCCGTTGCTACTAGGGTGATTGACTGGACTAGTGATATGTTCTATCCCATTTTTCTTACAAAAATTTTCAAAATCCTCAGAACAAAAACACGTACCATTATCACTAACTAAAGTTGCAGGAAAACCAAATTGCGAAAATAATCTATGAAGTATTTCGATATTTTCTTTTGAAGACAGACTGTTTACTTCCAGACACTCAATCCACTTTGAAGAAGAGTCTACCACCACTAAAAAATTTTTGTTATATAAGCTACCATGATCAATATGTACCCTGAACCATACTTCAGGTTCATATGGCCACACTGCTAAAGAACTCTTTTGTGATTCTGGTTTAATTTCTAAACAATCTCTACAATTTTCCGTTATTTTCTCCAAATCTTGATTAATTTTTGGCCACCAGACAAAGCTTTTTGCAATACCTTTAGTCTTAAAAACCCCTAAATGAGATCTATGTAACATCTTTAAAACCTCTTGTCTTAAAGACTCAGGTACAACAACCCTATGTTGATATAAAACACACCCATTTATCAAAGACAATTCTAACCTTTTTTCCCAAAAAATTCTAGTAAAGTTACCACTTTGTGCCTTTTTTACTGATGCTGGCCAACCTTCGATAAGAAAATTTTTTACTTGACCTAACACATCATCCTTTTCGGTTTCGCTTTTTATCACGTCTAAAGACAAATTAAACCCATTATTCTCGAAATAATTAATGTAATCAGACTCTATCTCATCTTCACAGCTAACCTTTTCAATCGGACACCTGCTCAGAAAGTCTGAACAATTATTTTTCGATTTTACATATTCAATTTTAAAATTAAACGAACCTAACATAATAGCATATCTCTGTAACCTTGACGCGGCAATCTTAGGTACTTCTTTATTTTCACCTAAAATTCTCACTAACGGCTGATTATCCACAGCTAAAATAAATTCTCTGCCGTACAAATATTGATAAAACTTTTTAATTCCAAAAATAATTGCTGTTGCTTCAATATCTAGAATAGAATAATTCTTTTCCGCTTTAGTTAAAGTTCTGCTTGCGAACCCAATCGGTCTTTCTACGCCATTTTGAAACCTATGAAGTAATGTTGCTGCTACCCCATTAAAACTACCATCTGTGACAAGTTTCACAGGTATATTTTCGTCAAAATGCGTTAAAATCCTATCCGAAGTTAATATTCTTTTAATTATCGCAAAACTATTTTCTTGTTCCGTACCCCATTGAAACTTAACATCTTTTTTAAGTAATTCGTATAATGGTGACAATATATTTGCCATATTTGGAATAAAATTACGATAATAACTAATCATACCTAATAAACTTCTTAAATTATTTAAATCACTAGGTGCTGGTGCATTTAAAATGGCTTCTTTATTCCGTTCACACGGTTGAATCCCTTGTTCACTTATTTTATAACCTAAAAACTCAATAACTTTTAAATTGAATTCACACTTGTCACTATTCACTGTTAGATTACAATGTTTCAACCTTTCTAACACGACACATACGTTTTTCTCTAAATCGTCTTCGTCTTCCCCTATCACGATAATATCATCCAAATAAAACGTCATGTTCTGTAATCCTGACAAACAATTTGCCATTGCCTTTGCAAATATAGCTGGCGCGGGAGATAACCCGTACACTAACCGCTTATACTGAAACAATCCTAAATGGGTATTGATTGTTGTAAAACGCCTACACTCCTTTTTTAAAACAAATTGACTATACGCCGATTTAAGATCGATTTTTGCAAAAACTTTCCCACCATTTACTTTCGTTAATAGCTCCTCTATCCTAGGTAATGGATATTTGTCAACTAATAACTGATTATTCACTGTCGATTTATAATCACCACATAATCTAATACTACCGTTTTTCTTAATTACTGGAACAATTGGACTTGCAAACTCACTAAACTGGACTTGTTCTATAATACCGTCTGACAGTAAACTATCTAACTCCCTTTCGACTTTTTCTTTCAAAGCGAACGGCATAACTCTGTGATTACGAAATATCGGAATAGCGGTCTCTTTTAAAGTTAAATTCACTTCGTACTTATTAAATTTTCCTAGTTTATCCGTAAAAACTTCCGGGAATTTTTTTACTAATCGCTGCTTCAAAGTATTCTGTTTTATACTGTTTACGATTCCGTTAATCCCGACGTTAAAAAGATTCATAAAATCACGCCCCACTATCGATAACGAAGCACTTGTGACAACAACAAATTTCAAATTGTGACACTGACCGTTAAATTCCACTTGTGGCGTAATTGTACCTACCACTTTCACGAGCGTATTGTCAAAACCCCGTAGACTAATGTCTTCGTGCACTAGCTTGATTCTACTGAATTTACTGAAATAACACTCCTTGGAAATTACGCAACAAGATGCTCCAGAATCTACCATGAATTTACTCTTGATCCCGTCTAGTGAAACTTCAATAAAAAATGGTTCGACACTATTAACTTCACCCAACTTTGTGTCCGACAACAAAGTATTCACACTCTTACGTGTTGAGGAACGCTTGCACTGTTTTGCGAGATGACCCTTCGTACTGCAAATTTTACATAAATAATTTTTATATCTACATTCCGTCGCGATGTGATTATTGTGACCACAAACGGTACAATTTTGTTTCACAGCGTTCGCTGGCGACTGTGACCGTGCCCTGTTGCTATGCCCGAAACGCTTCACGTCTCTGTCTTTCACACGCGAATTATTAAAAGAGAGTCGACCGGCCTTGAGCTGTACATTAGCGTAAACCGTATTATCAACTCGGGACTGCGCTTGAGTTGAAGCTACGAGGTCAATGCACTCGGCGACTTGTAAACATTTTTCGAACGAGTGTAATTCACCCTCGAGAAATAATTTTTCCCTTACCTTTCCTGGTTTACAACCCAAAACAAAGAAATCCCTTAAATTTACTGATAAACTATTCCCAAATTTGCAATTAGTAGAAAGAGACTTTAACCGCACTGCAAACTCACGGATTGATTCGTCATTTCTTTGTTTAGCACTGTAAAACTTAGATCTCTCTTCAAAAAAACATTTCGTTGAACAACAATACTCATCAAGTTTAGATATCAAATCTTCTAACTTAATATCTGTTACCTTTTTTAGGAATGCACAAATTAACCAATAAGGAAAAACAATCATCTTTCAATGCATTCAGGAAAATAGCCCTTTTTTTATCATCCGATGCAAACTTTTCATCATTCACGAGGAGAAATTGTCCGAGGCGGACCTTGAAGTTCTCCCAGTTCCCGTCACGCAAACTGAAGGACTCCAATCCTCGAGACTCCATGTTCCCAATGCCCAGAAGGTACCCAAATAGAGAGAAAGAAAAACAGAAAAACAAAAACTTCCCAATGAGGCTTCTTCTTCTGCCGTCTGCTCCCTGGACCCTGCTCCGGAAACTGCTCCTTGACCCTGTGAATTGATGGCTCCTTCCAGACCCGTCACACAGTAACACCGATGGCTACCCCAGATCACTCCTGCGACCTGGATCTCCGATCCTTGACCCTCAGAGATGTCGATTGACGCTGGACCTCCCGTGCTTCCCCCTTCCGAAAAGCTGGCTGGCTCCAGTGTCTTCTTGCACTTCACTCCTTGCAGTGAAGTGTTGGAATAATTTCGGTCCGGCCTTTCTTACCGACCCGAAATAATAATGTTACCGCGTATTTTTGCCAAATTTTTGTGCCAAATTTTTTTGCGCGTCGATTCTTTACGCGATCTGCCGTATTGTCAGAATCGTGTACCGTAGGCTGCGCCACTGTTAAATACAGACTCGAGTGTAGGCGAGGTTATTTATAAATAATGCGCGTATTGGCGATATGGATATTTATTATAGTAATGGCTATAAATACGTCCTAACTAACGTGTTGGCGGTTGGAAAAAGAGAGTGAGGAGAGGCCTGCATCTCCTTTTATATGCGGGATCACCTGTCTCGCTCTTGTATGGCCGGAAACAGGTGTGCCACCCTAAAACCTCTCTCTTATTATTTTTTTTACATACGTAGAAGATACATATTAAATATGTTGTAAATAAAATGAACGTAGATTATATTCGTAGTTCTACTCACTAGGAGATCCTGTGCTGATGTTTTAATGTGTTTTCATCGACTTCTATGGTACGACTTCATGGTTTAGGTAAGGTTTTCCAGAATCGACGATTCTACCTACCCACCCCTTCAACCTTTTTCCTTCCCAGAACTCTCCTCTCCTTCCTTTCCTTGAAAAAACCCTCCATACAGCAATCCCCAAAGATGACATAGGCCCTGATGGTAATTACTTTCCTCAGAGCCTCCTGTGTGAAGCTCATGTAAAAAAAAATATGCGAAAATTGTGAAAATGTCTAAAAATAAAGCAAAAAACACTTAGAATTTTTTCATAAATATAAAAATACAGTGTTTATAATAATTAGCGATTTTTTTATCGAGGAAATTTCATATAATTACCGTTTCGGAATTGGAAAACGCATAGAAATTATCTTCAAGAGTAATATATATTTTTTTTATAGCTTTAAAACTTAAAGTGTGTAAGGAAAATATGTAATAAATAGGTGGAAATGCGGGCTGCCGCGGCTTATTGGACTCTTTTAATTTCAATTTAACGTGTGTGTCACATTTTATCTTTTTTTTACAACAAATTTATCTTTGTATCATTTTATCTCTGCTTTTACTATCAGCAAAAAGTGTCAAATCATTTGGAAACAATCGTCATCAATTCCTTGCGAAAATTCAATCATTCCTTTGTTAAAAGCCTTTCAGCCAGCATCTAGGATCATTTCACCTTTATTGCAAGTTTATCTGAACTATGTATTTATACGCATTTGGTATATTGCCAGTTATTTAACACAAGTGTTTAAATTTCATTCCTAGTATAACCTCAATCATAACTAGAAAGAAAAGCAGAAAGAAAAGTAAAAAGAAAAAAGTCCAACAAGGAGCTCGATTTACGACCGACTCCAGACTTCCAGAGACCTTCAAGGGACTGTACAATCACTGTATTCAATTATAAACATTTACTTAGCGTTTAATTGTTGATAACAAAAGTATGCTTAAACGTGAGTTAATTTCATAGTTAGTTGAGAGAATGGATAAAATGTACTTTGCTTTGTGACACTGATGAAAGACTGAAAAAACGTTAAAATAGTTACGTGTTTTTTGTAGAATTTCATATTAAATTGTGTTCGTCCGTGAAATATGTGTACACATATTATCGTGTTACACATATTTATGATGACGTGTTACACATATTATCCATTTATGAAATGACGTTTTACACATATTATCCATTCATGAAATGACGTGTTACATACAGGGTGTTAAGGGACGTACCGGACTTACTTTAACCAGTGATTCCTGACATTATTTGGAGTAAAAAATGTAAATGAAATTTTGGTCTCCGGTGACTTTTTTGATTTTTTTTTTTCCTACAAAAACATAAAAAAATGGTAGTTGTTGAACAACTGGAGGCGGGGTGAGGGGTTCGTCTGACACCCGGCTGAGTGACCAATGACGACATGCGGAAGAAATTTTTTTTTGTTTGATTTCGAAGAAAAAAATTTTGAAAAAACAAAAAAAAAGTCGTCAAAAAAGTCACCGGAGACCAAAATTTCATTTACATTTTTTACTCCAAATAATGTCAGGAATCACTGGTTAAAGTAAGTCCGGTACGTCCCTTAACACCCTGTATATTATCCATGAAGGAAGTGACGTGTTACACATATTATTCATTTATGAAATGACGTGTTACACATATTATCCATTTATAAAATGACGTGTAACACATATTATCCATTAATGAAATGACGTGTTACACATATTATCCATTAATGAAATGACATTTTAGGGGGCGTTCAAGTATTACTTAACGCACTTAGGGGGAGGGGGGTCTTATGAAACGTTACTGTACGTTACGAGGAGGGGGAGGTTCGAACAACAAGTTACGTAACATGTTTTTCTTTATTTAGATTAAAAAAAACTGGGTAATTAAAATCTTCCAAGTTAGCAACCTTTTTTTTTCTCGAAATCTCTTGTTTTATTTATTACCGCGAACGCGATTAAAACAAGAAAAGGGTATTTAAGCGACTTTCCAGTACTTTGTGCAACTTAATTGTGACTTTCAGGTAAAAATTATCACTTGGGCTTTACGCAACGTTTAGGGGGGGGGAGGGTTCGGAAAAACGTTACGGCGCGTTACATGGGGGGGAGAAGGGGGTCAAAAATCTTCAAAAATTGCGATACGTAATACTTGAACGCCCCCTTACACATATTATCCATTCATGAAATGACGTGTTACACATATTATCCATTAATGAAATGACGTGTTGCACATATTATCCATTTATGAAATGACGTGTTACGTATATTATCCATTTATGAAATGACGAGTTACACATATTATCCATTTATGAAATGACGTGTTTCACATATTATCTATTTATGAAATGACGTGTTACACATGTTTTGAATGAAAAAGCATTATATTCGTGCTATAAAAATGATTTTGTTAAAACCAACATACTGTCTACCAAAGAACTAGGATGACGCTACATTATTTATCGTACTCATATGTGATCCTGTCATAGGTCTCCAAGTTTTACCTGGAAAAGGGTAGAATGTTTAAACGTTATAAGTTATGCAAACATTCCTACCGTTATTTCTCTTTGAGAGATTAGCCAACTAACCGCAAGAAGCGTGCCACTCATGGCAAAATAATGTTACTTGGAATAGTAGTCAATTTGGGAGGCGGGATGGGTACCGCCGCCCTGGGAACTATTTATTGGATGTCCCTTGCCCCTGCCGTAGGTTACCCCAAGAATTCATTTGGTGATTTAGCAGGAGTGCCCGGATTTTCTTTTTTTTAACGTGTAGCTACACCTCACGAAAGTCCCACCAGCTCCCGTCTGGAGCCAGTGAGATCAGCATCCCCAATTGGAATGTGCTGTGAGGTTTGAAGTAAGGCTATTGTAAGTGGGAAGGAGATGAGGAAGAGGAAGGTGGTGGAGTATCTAGCTATTCAGATCTAATCACCAAACACAGCTAAAGCCATCTCAAGCAACGTTTCAATTCTGAATGGTGGTATTACACCAGGGCGATCATCACGTCTCTCCATAGACGTAGACAGGATCCTGTCTAGGTCTTGGCGGCGAATGCGTTTGCTATCTACAGCGGGCGGGCGGGCGGGGTCGGGAGAGATTGGTTGAGTGAGACCTAACCTAGACCTCTTCAGCTCACATGACTCACGTAACCCATCGCCTTGCAGTGGGAGAGATGGATTCATATATCCGTCAACACATTGACCACAAGATTCCTACCCACCCCTCATACCTTTTTTCCTTTCCAGGAATCTTGGTTTCCCTAAAAAAAAACCTCTACACAGCATTCCTATAGATGGCATAAATTGTTAATGATTTAATATTATTTTTACCCCATCCCTCACGCAATGACCTGAATGGATGTTACTGTACACTTTTTAACGATTCATAATAATTTAAGATTTAATTTCTCTTTTTTTCAAATATCTTTATATTTAAAGTAAAATTAAATAAAATTTGTTCTGAATCACCTCCAAGTTTATCTTTTAATAATGAATAAAGGCAGTAATAATTTCGCGGAAAAGAGCCTGCAAAGCCTGAGATAAAAAGAAGATAAATCTGTAAGTTCTGCACTAATTGATATGCAAACTAAGTCGTGGATCTTTTCAGCCAGACCGCTGAACTGCAAAGCTTTTAATTGGAGTGAAAATATTTTGGAGCCTATAACTGCAGTGAATGCAGCCTAAAAATTAAAAAATAAACTATTTTATGATGGACGCCCTGCAGAGAAGCTGAACCATGGGACACAGGGAAAAATTCGAGCCCAAGGCGCGGCCTACATTACAATTATTGTCAAAAATACATAAAAGTCGGAGTGAGGGAAAGACCAGCCTGCAAAGAGAGAGCTTTTCAAAGAGAAAGAGCCATCATTGGGCGCCTTCACTTTGTCGATTCCAGGAATCGTGCTAGAAGACTATGGCAGCGGTAAACTTTTACCGTTGTCCTTCTATAAATGAGTCATTGAATTTCTACATCCGCTATATCAGCTTTCACTGATTCGGAGGAAACCGCAAAAAACTGTCACATCTATATCGTAAATAAAAAATTCCACCTTATACCTTCGAAAAGTTTTCATTTTTCAATGTATGTCTAGAATTATTTAAGTAATTTGGATAAATAAAACGGATATAGCGGATTTCGATACTCAATTAGTATAAAAAAAAATAAAAAAAATATTTTGGAAGACCTTCCGTAAACCGAAATTATTCCTCAATTTTGTATTCAAGTTATGTATAAATAATACTTGTAATGTTTTTTCATGAGTTTGCTTATGTTAAAATGCATATGTGATTACTGCAGACACATTAGTCTAGGGATATTTATATTTGTATTCTAATGTATTATTATTACCCACAAAAATGCTGTATAAATATCCTGTTTGTGTCTCAAATAAATAAATAAATAAATAAATAAATTCGTGATTTATGTGGAATTTAGAGGGGCGTGTTTCTACACCCACTATCTTGGCAAAATAAATGCTCGTGATTGGTTGAAGTCCGATATAACGAGTTTTGATAGTAACTTCTTGAATGATACAGCGGGTTTTGTTTCTCACTCGCAGTTTAAACATGGTTTTTGGTCGTGATAAAGGAGATTTTGAAACTCAATTTTAGATTAGTCTTGTTCCTCGCAAAAATGTGAACAAGATGTCATATTCAGATCATTTTGTCATAAATCGGATATAGCGGGTATTGAAATTATAGGACTCAAACACGAGGCCTTTTTTTCAAATCAATTTACCAGCAACTCCTGCCTAGACAACAACTCTCTCTGCCTGTCCGCCCTAACTCGCTTTGACCCTACAACTATTCGCCTCGTTTCTCTACTGATCATCGCCTCACCCTGGACCACAGATTACCCTACCACTCTCTGGACCAGTCCCGGCTACGTCAAATGGATAGATACATTATAGTATCTCGGGACAGCTCTGTAGCGGAAAAAAATTACGTTCTCCCTTCACACGTGAAGAAAGCAGCGATATCTTGCGCCTCCATGGATTGGACCCCCATCATATTATCTTACAGTACTTGTGTATCTCACCCTGTCTGGAAATTTTATAAATCTCAATAATAAATTTTAATTCTAGGAAATGAAATCTCGAGACTTGCTCGATTCATATTTTTTTGATTTACTATGTAGGTACAGAGGAAAAAGAATATTATTAATTGATTAACAGGATTGAATCTTGAAGAAGGTGTAGTTGAAGGAGGCCACAAGCTAATAGGCCCTACTCACTATCCCATTTGCAAAACAGCTTGCAGGACAGCTTGGTGAATCGCCAAATGAATTATTATTATTATTCCGACCGTCCAACAAACGGAGTAATAAGAATTTGGCTTGCGGTTTTGCCTAATCACGATCCAATTTGCAGAACTGCAAACCGGATGCTGGCTGAGGCCTTTACTGTAACAACTACCTTCAGCGCACGGAGTTTAATATTTTTAAGGGCTTCTTGATTTTTATGGGAATATTTCGATGGGTAAGAAACACAAAAACGTATCTACAAAAAAGCAAACGTTCACGAGAGCATAAAACAATTTTATTTTTGATTTTGCTTCGTAAATATGGATAAATTATTCATAAAAAAAAACACTTATAAAATGTATTCAAGTATGACAATTGCATTATAATATGCGAGCCTGAGGTATATAAATAACCCCAGACCCTCTGGACCTAATACTTAAGAAATATCATTATGAAAACTCTACTTGCGCGAACAAAATATCACAAGGAATGGCACAAAGAAAAAACTCCGGGGAAAATAACAGATCCACCAACCTTGTTTTGTAGTTCTTGTAGCTTGGAGGCCTCCGTTATATCATCCAATCAATAGTTAAGTTCAATCAGTGCAATCCTTTTGTGACTTGAAAACTTGCACAAGAGATGAGATTTGTCAATTAATACACAACTCATAAGTTTTTCACAATGACAAGAAAATTTTCCATAAAAACAGACGATGTCAGTTATTTTTTGTTTGAATTCTATTTTCAAACCATCAGGTGTCTCTGTTAAATCCAAAGAGTACCTACCTAACTACCATCCTTATGATATAAATTGATTTATTTAAATATTACAACAAACAAAATAACATATTGTAATGCCTACCAACAATAAAGTATAACTATCATTTTCCGAAAACGTATCTCGCGTATATTTCGTCCTTGCGTTTATAGCCTCCATTAGCGGGGAGAAAACTGTATACCGACCTAGTCGCTAATTGAAAATGATCAATTGGATAATTAGCATTAATTATTACAAGTGCAACCCTTTCATTACAAAGCTGGCTAATTGGTACCCCAGGGATACATATCCTGAAATTAACAGTGCCCCACAAATGTAGGAGTTCAATACTGTATTCAATTATTAACCATCTAAAGCCAATAAGTGCATTGTCATTGCCATACAGTTTAATTGAAGAATAATGTTATTTTAGTGTTTGCTGCTAGGCCCTGCGGGCGGCTTTTGCTTGGGCTTCGCCCAGTTTGAGTGTTGGTGACCATTTTATAAATTCGATAGAAACTGGTTCCAAAAATAGCCGGTTCCTCGAATCCTCTGGGATCACCGGGACAAACCGCGACAGACAACGACGTCGTATGTAATATATGAATGTATTATTATTCACAACTGCCAGTTTCAGTAATAATCATATTATCGTCAATCTCTCCATATCCGGAGAGATACACGAAATTACAAATCCAATAGTAGGTACTTACGCCTGCCAGGCGATGCTCCTCGCACTAGCTATTAACATAAATGGCGCCAACTTTTGGCATTACTTTAATTCGGTTCTATTACAAAACTAGATTTCTACAAACATCTCGTACGAAAACGGTTTTGAGTAAGGTGCGGCGTCAAAGTTATAATGTTAGCTAGATTCTTCAATTTCAACCGTACAGTCGCTAGGCTATTAATACTTTTTGATACATAGTATTTCAACGTTCTACTAATATACGATATTCTGAAAAAAAATCTTAGTAAAGATTTTCAAACTGAACATTTAAAATCCTTGACTCAGATACACGTACCGAAATGGGGCTTGTTTGATAGATTCCCCTTTCTTAACAAGCTGATTGCAATCTTTAGAGCACAGGCGTCAGGTAGACATGATGTCCTTATTCTACCGTATAACAACGGAATATGCTCTAAGGAACTGGCGTCATTGATCCCCTCGGCACCGGTGCATAGTCGGGAAACACGCCAAACGCGTGCCCAACATACGGTTGACATTTGTCTCATGAAAATGGGTCACTTCACGGTCACTTGGAAATTTGAAAATGGCATTGAAAGCCGAAACAGCTGTCACAATAATAAAAATCTACCCACAGAACTTAATATTATACATAACATTATTAAATTTGATTTGAATTAGAGTTTTAAAAAATTAAATAGAGTTCTATGGATTAAATGCAAAAGCAATTAGTACATGTGATTTTTTTTTTATTTAACTGCGCAACAACACATATTATTAGAATTAAATTTACTTGCGCATGCCGTGATTTTAATCCGGGACCTCCAGATTGTCGAGAGCCTTGCCTCTCGTCTATCTGCAGTGGGTGGTATTATATTTTCTAAATAGGATCAGTTACAATCCTTAATTTTTCCCTTAGATTATCACGAATTGCCCTATCTCCGGAACCACCTTGAAATGCAATAAATTTTTTTTTTGATAGGACCGGTAATTAGATTTTACCCGAACAAACACGTTGCAGTGTCCATCATCAGGGCAGATCCGGCAGATCCGGTAGATGTGTAATTTTTAGTCGTGAAGTGTGTGCTTATTTACTTCGAAGCGATACCGTGTCGCCAGCACCACTAACTTTCACCAGTACAAAATACTCGTGACAAGCAGTGGCGTCATCGCCGCGGAACGGAATAGAAAGTTCATTAAAACGTGGTATTTATGCTAGCCAGGGGCAAGTCCGTTTGCGAGATGCCGACGGAAGTGGCTCCATCTGCCCTGATGATGGACACTGCAACGATGTCCGAAACGTTGGCTAAAGAAGGAGGTAGCGCAACACGGCACAACACCCCAAAAACAAATAACGAAAATCCTACAAGATTATTTATTTATTTATTTACGCCCTTTTACGGGGCCTTTACAAACCCTTCAGACAGTGATGTTCTTTAGAAACGTCACCGAGAAACATCGTTTATTTTGTCTTGCTTACGCCAACTTATTGTTCGAAATTGAATATTGAAATGTTTTTTACGGTTATCACAAAAAAATTCAGTGACTTCTTGTCACTACATGAAAAATAACGAGATAGTCTCGATTGCATTGTTAACAAATATGTTCCAATTTCGAAAATGACAATTAATATGATAAGGGAACGTACCCATACTACGTGACACGTTTAGGTGGGGGGGGGGCTTCAAAATGTCACGCTCCATACAAATGAGCGGCGGATTGATTAGGATTTTGGTCACCGGGGGGGGGGGGGTTAAAAATTGCAAAAAGTTGGTCACGTAGTATGGGTACGTTCCCTAAGGTCATCTCCTACTTTATTTATGAAAGTAACTTTTTTTTTTTTTTTGTAATATTTTTCATGACTTATACTGACAGCACGGGCAGTAACCATAACAATAGGTGTTTATACATGTAAATAAGTATGTTAGTCGTAAATAATTTTAAGACAGTTGCAAGCCATAATACGAATAGAGCAGTAACAATACTGCTATATTCGTTTAATGACTTCGTATTATGGCAGTAACCATTACAACATATGATTATAAATGTAAATAAGAAAGTTAGTCGTAAATAACTAATTGTAAGACAAGTAAGTTACAAGTCGAGAGACGATTAGAGCAGTAACAATACTGCTCTGTTCGTATTATGACTTCCAAATGCAAACTTGGTTATAAAAATAGGTATAGTTCTAAGTCACTAGTGATATAAGTCTTAGTTGTAAGTCATTAGTTATCAATCTTAGTTGTAAGCCACTGTAGTACATATGCAGGTATAGATTAAATGTATAAATGAATGTTTAAAGCGCCCTTGAGGTGATTTTCTCACGAAAATGGCGCTATAGAAGTCATCCAATTATTATTAATTAAATAATAATAAGAATTGTCTTTACCGAAGTCAAATAACTTATTTGAAACCTGCTTTAAACAAGCAATGCGTCTGAGTGAGTAGATACTGTGATACATTTCATTTTCTTTTTTTTATGTGAGTACCGTACATATATTAAAAACATTTAATTGAAATTGAAAATTTGGAAAATCTAAACATTGAACCACTGCTACTCTTCATAGAAAAATCGCAACTGAGGTTGCTTGGGCATGCACTACGAATATCTGATGACCGAATTCCTAGGAAAATACTGAGTGCGATTCCAGAGGGTAGACGTCCATTGAAGTACCCACCACTGTCCCACCCCGGTATAGGCAACTTATGGTCGCCCCTTCGGGGTTCTCACAAGAATCTAATTTTTTTGAATAAACGGCTCTACATTTAATGTAACGAATCTAGACCTTCAATGTCCCCTCATACTGTGTTAGGTGGCGGTATGCGGTCGCGCCTACAGGACTGTACTGTAATGGTCAAAAACTAATACTACTGGTGTTAGTAGACATAAATGTATAAAAAGAGAAAACAAAATATTTAATACATTATAAACAGAGGGAGACCACACACTCCGTGACTGCAGGCATCTGCGTGTAAAGACAAAAAAAAAAGAAAAAGAATCATAAGTTGAAAACAAAACATAAAACGGAAAATGACAACCGTCATGACCATCGTGAGCCCGGCGGTCCCCCAGAGAATGTATGAGGTTTTTAGTCCAACGTCACTGCACCCAGTGGAGTCGTCCTTTAGCCAGCCAGCCGGTGGTGCCTAGAAGAAGTAAATGGACTACAAAATGAAGACCCTAGGGAGAAAAGCGTCGGGTGGCCGGAGGGGGGACGGACAGACCTCCGGATGCCGCTCAATCTTTCCTCCAACCTTATCATGACCGGGGGGGTGGCACGGGCACAGAAGGAGATAACAATGATTGAATCGAAAAGGTAAACCTAAGGTAAGTTAACAGGGACAAGGCCCAAAGTCCAACCCCTTCGATGGGGAAGAGGAAATTACAGAACAAACAAAGGAGTTCTGTCTAACCTCCAGATAAACAATATAACATTTATAACATTAGAACAATATAACATCTTAAAAATAAAAAAATAAAAATTAATAATAGTCACGAAAATAATATAGGAATTATCCATCCCAAGCTGTAAATTCGACTGCTGCTGTGTACTAAAAAATAAAATAAACAAACAGAATTTGCACATACATGATGCTATGAAAGGAAAGAAAAACAATAGAACACAAAGGAAAGTGTATATAAAATAAACGTATAGAAATCAATAGAAGCAAATTTATAGTTGGCTAATTTGCAATGCTGCGCGGTGAACTTCCAGACTGCAACTGTATGTTTCAAACAAAATTGCACGTTCATATAGCCTAACAGAGAAAAGAAAAAAAAAAACAAAAGAACACATAAAAAAAGAGTATTAAAAGATTATGTACATCCAGGCGAAAGTATAAAAGAGAGATCAAATCGTTGTCCGTGGTATTACAGGAACATGTACACCTGATAACCTATATTCTGCTAATCATCGACTCTAAGAGCAGGCCATCTTTCAACCCAGATCCTTGCAAACTTACGCAAGCACTCGAAATTCACCTTATTCGATACTAGATCAGTATTCCAAACTGGTCTAATAGGGACGTCCAGACCATTAAGCATTTCCTCTCTAGCATCCATCATAATCTCGCAATGCCACAGAATGTGCTCGGCCGACTGGTTTGTGCTACCGCACGCACAGTTGGGATGAGGGGATAGGGAGAGAGTATGAAGTCTCCCCCTAAATTCCCCATGACCAGACAAAAGTTGGGTCACGTGATGGTCCAGTTGTAAAAAGGCCCCTTCCATCCTGATTTTAACTGATGGGAAGAAGGAGAAAGTCCATCTCCCCATATTCGACCTATCCCAACGAAGCTGCCACTCATGAAGCGACAGTTCACGCATTTCACGAAGCAGACCAGGGAGAGTCCCCGGACCACCAGGAGTCAGGACAACACCATGAAGTATGACGTGAAGGGTAGACGTGCAGTGGGCCGCCGCAGACAGTTCCAGAAAACTCCAGAAACTGTATGAGGGAAGGATGGGTCTACCATGGACGGAGGCCGAACAAGCAGCACAAGACAGGGACGTATGGAGGAGCCTTATCGATGCAATGAGTCCCTGACCCGAATAGGACAAGGGGAAGAAGATGATGATGATGATGAGTACTGTACAAGAGTTTCAATTACTTCCAACCATCTGGAGCCAGTGAGACTACCGCATCCCCAAGTGGGTTTATTGTGAGGCTGGAGTTAGTGGAAAGGGGAAGGAGACGGGGAAAAAGTAAGGTGGGAAAGTACTTGACTATACAAATCAGTTAACTGAACTCGGCAAAAGCTATTTCAAGTAAGATTTCAATACGAAATGGTGGTCTTACACCAGGACGATACTAAGGACGGGTTGTTTAAAATAAATTGATAAATTCATCAAATATTTGAAGTTAATTTTCACATACTTTGGAGGTTTTATTCAAGTTCTGTTATTATATTATTATAGACCAATTGCTACATGAAACTGTAATAATCGTAGAAATTGAATAGAATTTACAAGAACGCTAAAATTAACTTATAATATTTTAAGAATTCTTCATTTTTTTTTAAACAATCCATCCTAATGGCCATTTTACACGACATCTTTTTTCAGCCCGATTTCAACTTGAGACCAAAGTCAACATTTTTCGCTTCATGCGATCGCTATTTTCATCTCTATTTTCATATCTACGATTTCAATTGTCAGCACTGCAAACATGATAAAGCGAAAAATTTTGACTTTGGACTCTAAGTGGAATCGGGCTGAAAAAAGATATGGTATTAAACGGCCATAAGAGATTTCTAGTTGATGTTTTTACCCCTCGATCACGGAGGCCGTCTCTGGCTGCGATACCTTTACCAGAAAGACGTAACCAAATATTATTTCAAATATTGCTTCCCACGTTATTGAAATTGGTATGTTACAAATAACAATTGAAACTAACACCCATCAATAAGATATATGTACAATGCGTCATCTCGTTTTCCATAGCGGGTGATCAATCATTAAAATTGTTACAATATTACAAAATGATGAGATTGATGTTACTAAAGTAATTTTCCATATTTTCTCGTGAAGATTACTGTAAGAGGGCACTGAACGGAAAATTTGTAGCAGTGTGATATTTATCGATTTGATGAAAAACGGCTGCGCCAAATTTTTTCTTTTAATGTGAATACCCCACAATAGTCCCAGCTGCTTTCGTCTGGAGCCAGTGAGGCAATGGCATCTCCAATTGGGTTACGTTATGAGGGGGAGGGGAAGGAGATGGGGAAGAGGAAGGTGGGGAAGTACCTGGCTATTCAAATCTGGTGACCAAACACGGCTCAAGCCATTTTTTTTTTTTTACAGTGAATAACCGCACAAGAATCTCAACTGCTCGCGTCTGGAGCCAGTGAGACTATGGCATCCCCAATTGGAGTATGTTGTGAGGCTGAAGGTAGTGGGGAGGGGAAGGAGGTGGGGAAGAGGAAGGTTGGGAAGTACCTGGCTATTCAGATCTGGTCACCAAACACGGCTAAAGCCATTTTCAAGAAACGTTTCAATTCTGAAAGGTGGTCTTACACCAGGGCGATACTGATAGTATCTTCCACTCTGGAACATGCCGCAAATACACTATGTTATATTATTTTAGATGAATTAATTGTGAAATAACACAAATTAATCAAATAAAATTTATTTGCGCATGCCGGGTTTGATCCCGCAACCTCCGGACTGTGAGTCAAGAGTCTTAGCCACTGGCCTACGGAGGTCGTCAACATTTCAAGAAACATTTCAATTCTTAGTGGTGGTCCTTACATCAGGGCGATACTTATAGTATCTTCCACTCTGGAACGGGGCGCAAATACGCTATATATTATGTTTAAGAAATAAATGTGAAATAAAAAAAAATTAATCAACCAGATTTTATTTACGCACGCCGGGATTCGATCCCGTGACCTTAAGTCAAGAGACCCCTCAACCATGGAGGTCGACATAAATAAGACCTTTTGACTAGGTCTCTCTGACAGGCCGATGAAAGTAATTTTCTCGGCTGATTGTTCGACGAATGGTTCAAACCCCTTTGTTTGATTAGTTAGTGTTATTTCATATATTTATTTATTTATTTTCATTTATTAATTTATATTTTCATTAATTAATCTAAAATAATATTATAATATAATTGCGGTACGTTCGGAAGTGGTAGATACTTTCAGTATTGCCCTCCTGAAAGACCACCAGGCACAAGCGAAATGTTGATTGAAATAGCTTTAGCTGTCTTTGGTGACCAGATCTGAATAGGCACTTCCCCAACTTCACCTTCCTCGTATAATGTATTTCAATTGTAGTTGTAAAATCTCAAAATTGTGCTATAAAAATCATGTAAGTGAATAAAATTGAAAGTGATAATCGTGTAAATATAAAACAGTTTTGGAATTACACTAATTCTCAAAAAATAATAACTTGGGTTTTACAACTTCTACGAGTTTCAATGGAAAAATTAAATTTTTGTGTATGAAGAGGATATACCTAGCAATGAAATTCTCCTCGAATCTTAGTCTGGGTATATCTGAAATACGCATAGAAACTAATGATATCAAAATGCATGTTAATTTGTTAGATGCTAGAAAAAATGCTGAACCTGATGATATTTCACCGGTTTTAATTAAAGAATGTTTAAACGGCCTAATTGCTCCTCTTTTTCAAAATCTTAACCAGTCACTAGGGACAGGCTATTTCCCTGATATCTGGAAACACAGTTTTCTTACTTCTATTTTTTAAAAGGGGACAAAACTGACGTAACAAATTATATGCCAATATGTATCCAATCATCGTTACCCAAACTTTTTTTAAAAAATTGTACTCCTTAAAATATCTACAGACATAAAAAATTATAACTCCCTACCAACATGGCTTTTGTTCAAATAAATCTACATTAAGGGCGTTTAACCAGCCAGCGGACGAAAATCCACATTTCGTCGAAAGTTGTTCTTACGATCGTGCAGGGCGGTTACAATGAGAAAGATTAATTATTCTCCGTACCAGCTTTTTTAAATTTTAACTCAATATCTAACTTATTTCAATTCAAATTAGCTTTAATTTATACCTTCATCCAAAAATGCTGAAAGGCGTGATGATAAAACTATTAAAATAATGTACTTTTTGTAGTTATTTTTTTATTATAAGTATTTGTGATTTTTTAATAATGTCTAAATTTAATAAGAATGTTAAAAAAATCTGAAATATATTAGTTTGTAAGTGCGCAAATAAATACACAAATGGACCAATTTTCTTCAAGAAACACGTGTACGTACATATTTTTAATGATTTTATTGAAACTAAAATTAAAATTCTAAAACATGCGTTTGCTAGATATTGTATTGATTTATTTTACTGCATGATTATATTATTTGAAATGAGTATGGTATAATACAAAATCTTTTTTGAAAATTTAACAAATCTGCCAACGATCTATAGAATAACCTTATTCTACTAAAAATTTAAAAATTTTCTCAAAATTTATTACATGCGAATGCTAGATAAGAGAACAATCTTTTGAAATCCATTTATAATTTTGTTGTGGAAAAAAGTCAATACGTCTAAAATCTGATTTGAAAATGACATATTTCTGGTTTTCTCTGGTAATGCCCTCTTTACTAATTATTTTACAAACACTTCATTTGGACACTTGAAGTATATGGTAGATTATTATATTTATTTGATAGTTATTTGTTCAAAAGAAATCTTAGTGTAAAAATAAATGGTTTAAAGCCTTACAAATTTATAGCGACAAGTGGGGTGCCGCAAGGCGCTCATTTAGGGCCCATTTTGTTTATTGTATTTATAAATGATATTGTTGATATATTTATTAACATAAATGTTTTACTTTTTGCTGATGATATGAAACTTTATAAAGTGATTAATAATATTGCATTATAATTACATAATAATTTCTTGAATTAGAATGTAATTATCTTTTTGAATGGTGCTCTATCAATAAACTATCATTAAACATAAATAAATGTCAGTTGTGTTCATTTATTTTTACAGAATAAATAATCCAATATTATTTCAATACGCATTAAATTATACAAATTTAAATGGCGTTAGTGAAATTATTGACCTAGGTATAATGTTTGATAGCGAACTAACCTTTGTTTTCTATATTAATAATATTATTAATAAGGCCCTTAAAATTTTTGGGTTTATTTTGAGAGCTACAAAAGGCTTCGATAATTTAGGTACATTTATCATAATATATAAAACCCTTGTCACATGCCAACTAGAGTATGATTCTACGTTATGGTCTCCATTTTACAATATTCATTCCGGGTTTATAAACTATAACTATCCGGTTTTATAAACTATAAATTGCATATTCCTGTACAAAATATTAATTATAACTACCTACTGGATAAAATGTTCCTATTAAAACATTCAGAAAGAAGAATTTACACAGACTTAATATTATTACATAAAATACTGCATTTCAAAATTGACTGTCCTGAATTACTTCAATTAATCAACATCCATATTCCCAAAAGATCTTGCTGACTTTTACTACCCTTCTACTTTAACAACACCAGGACCCTCTCTTACCAAAATTCCCCAATTCCGAGACTTCATAATCTCGGAAATAAATATTCTGATCTAGGAGATATATTTCGCCTCGTTTTATGCCAACTCAGAATGAAACTAACTCAGAAACACCTCAGAAAGGTCATTAAAAGCTATGAAAAAATAATTTAAAATAGCCGGTAACCCTAACCTAACGTAACCCACAAAAGCGCCCTTGAGGTGGTTTTCTCAAGAAAATGGCGCTATAAAAATCATCCAATAATAATAATTATTAAGCAATTATTTAATATTTTTTTATCATCGCTCTTTATGACCTTTCTGAGGTACTTCTGAGTTGGTTTCATTATGAGTTGTCCGGTCAACATTCCGCCTTAAGAATAACCAGCATCATCATCATCACTATTGCCTTTACAACCCCTGGTGGGTCTTCGCCTCCTCAAGAGTCTTCCTCCACTCATCTCGGTTTTATGCCAGCTCTCTCCAGTTTAGAAGCTCCAAGATAGATATGTCTTACGTTGTAGCTCCATCTTAATCTTGGTCTTCCCGGGCTCCTTCGCCCTATTGGTCTTGAGTTCAGCAGGGACTTTGGTACTTGATGCTCGGTCATTCTCTCCACATGACCCAGCCACCGAAGTCTTCCCAGTTTTATAATTTTTGCGACGTTTAAACAAAGTATAGAGCTCATTGTTATAACGTCTGCGCCAAAATCAATTTTCTAGAACCGGTCCGAAGACGCGCCTCAAAATTTTCCCTACAAAAACGTCCAATGCTCGCTCATTCCTCTTTGTTAGAATAACCACTAAAGACATTGTATATTTTAATTATTTTATACATCAAGACACAAATAGTCGTGGATAATTTCTGCAATTTTTGTTTCTATTGAATATCTTTTTTGGGAGACTTCTTATAATTTTTACCAATGTGCTTTATATTATATTACATACATGCTTTTGTCGTTACATTTTTTTTTCATTATATTATATTTTCTTTATTGTTTTAGTTTTAAAGTATTTAAAATAATTGTGATACTTAACTTGAATAAGCCCATTAGGGCGTGTAATAAATAAATAAATAAATAATTCCTCTCTCCACTATCTGCAGCCTCACATTGTACCCCAATTGGAGATTCATTTTAATTCAATTCAATTTATTCATTTTAAAAACATTCGACCAATATTCAACTCGTTTTTAAAGATAGATAAAGAAATTAAAAAAAAAACAATTGAGATGCCGTAGTCTCACTGGCTCCAGGAGGTTTGGACTATTTGGCACTCTTGTTGCGGGGTACTCACATAAAACATGTTTAAAAAAAATCATCCCATAAAAAATTCGGTATTTGAAGTAAGAAAAAATAGAACCTGCTTCGGGCACACGAAGCACACTTCTAACGCTTTATCTCTTCAGTGTAAGAAGGATTAGTGGGGGGGAGGGGAAGAAGAGATGTGGTGGAGGAAAATTGAATTAGGGAGATAGAAAGAGAGATTAATGATTTTTAAACAGGAAGAAAATTTGTTTTTTTAGGCAGGTGAAAATTTACCTTTTCCAAAGTATCAAAATTTTCAGGTTGAACATCAGTTTTTACTTACATCTAGAACTCTGGTATGGAGAGTTGCGTGTTCAAGAATTTGATTTTTTGACCCAATGCCAGTTTCCATCATAAGCTTTGAATGATTAGGTAAGTCATAATATTGTTCGATAAGTAATAAAAAAATAATTTTTACCCTGGCGAAGGTGGTGGTAACTACTGGTTTTCATTTTAAAAATAAAATCTGTGGTCTGAAGCATTGAAACCTCTGGAACGGTGAATTTGCTAAGCTTTTTCTACCTTTTTATGTACCTACTCATCTTTGGTGTTCCAATATGTATTGGAAAACCATCGAGGTCATGAAATTCATGAACTGCAAACTTAAAATACGGAAATACCCTAAATTTATTCACCCAAATAAAAATAATTAAAAAAATATATATATTTATTAACGAAAACTTTTTAAAACATATTTAAGTAGGTACACATGGCGTTACTAGGGCCTTACACATGGTTTTCTATTTCAGATTTAGACAGTGGTTTTTTTTAATTTTGAACGTCAAGGGGTGCAAAATTACATCAAAAAGTAGCAATATTCTGCTAAATGAAGCTAGTTTCTATGTAAAAGGGGGATGGTTTTTGAAATATGTTGTAAACAGACACCTTCCTCTTGCTTTGAAGGTTAAGTGTGCCGAATTTCCAATCTCGGAATAAAATATAAATTTGAATAAAAATAAAATCCAAACCGCCCGCCGCAGAGGTATGGCTATACAGAATAGATACAAAATATGTACATAGATACAAGATAGATTATAGAAGATAGCTAGATAGATACAAGATATGTAGATAAAAGATAGATTATTGAATATAGATACAAGATAGATAGAAGAAAGATTGATAAGTAGATTGAAAGATTAGATAGATAGAATTGATAGAATTTAGAAAGTAGCAGATAGATAGGTAGAAGATAGATAGAAGATAGATAGGTGGAAAATCGACACGTAGGTAGAAAATAGACAGAGAATATAGGTAGGTAGGCAGAAGATGGTTAGATAGAAGATAGATACATAGGTAGAGAATAGATAGGTAGATAGAATGTAGATATATATAAGATAGGTAGATGGATAGGTGATGTAGATTATGAAAATTATACATGGAAACATTATATACCTATTACTTTCTGAGGTAGTTACACAGAAACTAGCTTCATTTCACATTACTTCCTCAATTTGCAGAGTTTTATTTTCGCATTTTGAAATATAAAATCTCATCTTCTGAATGGTGACATTTGTGAGTTGTCCGTGATCCCCGCTAGGGGTGCCTGTGCACCATCACGTGACTTCCGGTATCCGGTGCGGGACCGCCTTTTGTATCGTGTGACAGGAAATAGAAAATTCCGGTTGCAATGTGCCCTGCAACGTTTTCATGGCGAATGCAAAAATGTCTCACCAATAATTTCAAAAACCAACGTGACGGTTAGTTCTTAATATTTAAAAAATATTATATTATCCATTTCACCATGCATTTGCGTTCCTTTTATCAGTTTTTTTTCATATACATGTATTCCCTTCTCACCATCGTCCTCCTTTTGTCATATTATTAAGTATATATATATTTGTGAGTCTAGTTTTTGGACTGTTAATTCGCGGTGGAATTTCATTGTATTAGAATTGAAATCAAAACACTTTTGCACTTTCTTCCACTTATTTATTTTCACCAGGACCGGTTTCATCCTACTACGGACATTTTCAGACTGGTAGTTGAAATTCTTATGCTACGCTATTTATACAAACTTAGGTAGGGGTACACAACATTGTCTCTATATAATGAATGTTTCTATTTTGTTAATTTAAGGTATTATAAGTTATTTTGTTAATTTAAGGAGGTAATTATAAAGTTTATTATTAAAATTATCAATGATGTTAAAGATAATATTAAGGGTAGAAACCTGGGGATCAATGTGCTCAGGAGTGATGAACGTATAAATCCATCCCTCCCACTGCGGTACAAGGCGATGGGTCGAGAGTGTCCGGCTCGAAAGGTCAATAGGTGAACTAGACAAACCTCACCCCGTGAATCCGGGTACCCCTGCTAAGTCGCCAAAAGCGTTCATCGTTTAATTTTGTTAATGCACTGTATGTAGCCAAGCACTCTTACAGATCTCTACATTTATAACACGGTCAAACACGATTTTACGCATTTACGCCTCGGGAATCTCATTTCTACTGCATTCGATGTACTTTCACAATAAATGCAGATAAAATAAAGATATGTACTTCTTCAGGCGATAGTATCTATTTACTGCACACACAATACATGCGCGAATCCCACAAACACTGCAGGGGAACATTTTTCTTACCAAGCTATCCTTCCGATTGAAATTTAGCGAAGAAAATATTATGTGTACATTCCGAACCAACTCTGCTAAAGCTAAGATACAAAAAGCAATACATATCTCAGTCAAGGAAAGAATAAAGTAATACAAAATACATATTAATAATAATAAATGATAATAATGATAGTAATACTTTTATTTTTCCAGGCTATATGCAAGGATTGTGTAATGTAATGTTGAAATATATATATATTAAAATTGCAAAGGAGCTTCGCAAAAGGAATTTAAAAAATAAAGATAAAAATACAACATTACTTATTAGCTGATTTTGATAACATATTTGATGGCCGAATAAATTTTATATACTTGCCACAGAAATGCAACAAAGTATACAATGCACTTCCACCGGTCATTAGACGGAACACAACTTAATTTAATTACAAGTCAGAAATCAAGTCTTGGCTGATGATCCAAGACTTGATTTCTGATTTGTAATTAAATTAAGTTGTGTTCCGTCTAATGACCGGTGGAAGTGCATTGTATACTTTGTTGCATTTCTGTGGCAAGTATATAAAATTTATTCGGCCAAAAGTTGTTTTAGCGAAAGGGATTAAGTAAGGCTTCGTTTACGCACATAAAAAACGCGAAACGAACCACGCATTATGGGAAAGGAACGAAGTAACTGCATGTGACGTTTCGCGCCGTTTGCTGTTGCTTCATTCCTTTCCCATAATTTGTGACTCTTCGCGTTTCGTTACACGCGAGTATATGCAATCTAAGAGATGACCTTAGGTTTGAGTATCTCGAGCAGTTCATAGAAGAAAGTTCAATTTGAGAAGATATGCTTGTATATTTTGGGATAAAGTTGCCTAATGACAAAACAGAGATTCTTCTAAAGATTGGAAGTGATGTGTAGAAGGTATTTCAAGTTAATGAAAGAGAGGAGATTCTGGGAAGGAAAAGACATGAGGTTGGTAGGAATCTGAGGGTGTCCAGGAGTGTACACACGTACGAATCCCTAACCAGCCTCTCCCAATCCGGCTCACCAGGCAGTTGGTGGACAGATGCCTCCACTACCAAGACCTGGATAAACCTCACCACATAAACCCAGGCACTTCTGATAAGTTACAAAGCATGGCGAACTACAATAAATCTATCTTCTTTTTGTACTCTATTAATAAATTTAATTTGTACCTACGCCATTATTCGTATAAAATACTAGTTTTACGTGAGATTAGTTGTTACTAATGTGAGTGCCGTTAAGTAATATAAAATTTAATAAATAAATAGTACACAGCTATAAAAAAAAATAATATAAGAATTTGCATCAAAATAACAAACAAAAATGTGTCAAGCCGGAAATAACTTTACTAAACTGACTACTAAATTGCTTTTTCCTCCAAACTCAATTTACGCGCAGATCCCATTTTCCTTTTGAGTCACGAAATAAGGTTCTGAAGAAGAGTAAGTAGCATTATTTCCCCACTTCACCATAGTACTTACTTGTTAAGGAATAATATTATAATCAGGAACGTACCCGTACCAGTGAACTTAATAATAATATACCTAATAGTTTTTTTCTCGCCTCGTTCGATATACGATCCACTCTTTTGACGGGATGATTTAGGGAAAAGTCGCTATTTCGCAAAATGGCGCCACCCTGCTTCCGGCGGCACTAATGTGCACAAACACGATTCGTTAAACTGTTATATTATAATGGTATGTTCGTTAGGAGAGGGTCCGGAAGTTCGGAGTGTTGGGGAAATTTAAAAGGGTTGGAACTTGGGTTCAAGTTGTTTGCCGAGAATTTTTAAAAGGTGAAGCTTCTGCCCGACGCCCTTTCCCCCCCCCCCCCCCCCCCCCACAATAAGAACCAGAGTTTGTAGATACCTTATCAGTATCGCCTTGGCAGCAATCAAAAAGGCTTTGGCTGTTGTTAAAGTTTGGTGTTTTGTGGCAGAAGAACTTCAATAAAAACAATATTCCTTCAATGGCGAATTCCAACTTATTTATTCACTTATAAGCACATGTTACAATAATAACTTTTTCCCGAACCGACAAAGCACTAGTTAATTCTAGCTTCACTCATTTACTAGTTAATTCTAGTTGTTTCCAAGAGATAAGAGAGCTTTTACCTAAAGAACTCATTATTTATAAGCCAAAAAACCACACACAACAAAAATAAACGATGGCGAATGACACACCACTATAATAGCGTGATATACAGAAATCTGCTTTATCGACTATCATTTCAATCAGTGTAGCCATCCGTTGCAAGTAGGGAATCTGCAATAATAAACAAGCTTCGAAATGTTACGCTAGAGGTCAGTAACCTTCGCTTTTTAAACAGATGTGTTTGGTGACCAGATCTGAAAGATCAGTTACTTCCTAATCTTTCCATCTTCTTCCCTCCCCACTCCTTTCAACTTCCCAAAATACTCAAATTTGGGATTCCACAGTCCCAGAGGCTCCGGACTGTTAGGACATTTGTGCGATATTTAAGTACATTTTATTTCATCAACTTGTACTAGTGTAATATATTGTAGCAAAACTTAAACCAATTACGGATTTCCTCCTAGTGGCTTTACCTCTATTATGACAGTACATGAAAAATGAAAATAATTTCATTCATAAGAAAATTATATAAAACACAAATCGCTCATGACGAAGTGAGAAAAACATTTAATTTTTAGAGCTGATTCTTTCTGGTGGTTATTGAAGATGTCATTCACGACCGGTCAGTGGTTGCATGGGCATCGCGTTTGGGTCCCACCCAGGCGTTCCGTGTTCGATTCCTCGGCTGGCGTCCTCCATCACGACTCAAGCAACGTTTTCAGCTTACTGTGGTGGTAGTAGGAGATTTTCAAAATATTGTCGGGTTATTCGTAGCCCGGGAATGTTTGTTTTTCTTTTTTTTTTAAATATATTATGAAAATAAGATGGGATAAGTTCAATACAGAATTAAGTTTCAATGCGGGAGGCGGGTACTAGTACCGCCGCCCCAGGAACCATTTATTGAATTACCAACACCCCTTCCATAGGTCTCCCAAGTGGTTCGCTACGTTTGGTGACTTTGCAGGGGTTCCCGGGTTCTTGGAGTGTAATATGACTTCGTCTTGGCGGCGGATGCCTTTGCCCGTATACTGCGTGGCGGGCCCGATCGTGATTTTGGTTTGGAACTCTACTGCAGGTCTCTCTCTTATTCTGCAGTTTCTGGTATGGATTCGTACGTCCATCACTCCTGTCGACCACCAAATTCCTATCCACCCCTCATACCTTTTTTCCTTCCCAGAACTACCTCCCCTTCCTTTCCCTAAAAAGACTGTTCACAAAGCATCCCCAAAGACGACATGGGCCCTGGGCGGGAATTATTTTCATCAAGGCCTCCTGTATGGAGCTAATTTTTAAAAAAGTAGGTACCTGTATAAAACAACATCAAAAGATCACTCCTGACAATAATAAATTATTTTGATTTTCTATTTTACGTCAAATATATCAGTTTCAGTTTCAGTGCCGGCAACCCGAGCTTTATTTTATTTTAATTTATGTACATAAGATTTATTTTACCCACCTCACTAGACAAAGTCTGTTCCGAGGCGGGTAAATAACATATTATATTTAGTAAAAAAGAAATGTATCAAAGTAGACACGGGTATAAAAAGATAACAATGTTAAAAAAATAATATGAAAAGACAAAATAAAAGGATAGAAATGAAAAGATAAAAATATATGCATACACACACATACATACACATACATACACACATAATGTTGTTGTATTAACTCTTTATATTTAAATTTTGTTATTTGACATCTGTACCTTAAAGGATAAACCACTTAAATCAACCATAAAGAACGAATTTATTCTTCGCAACGCTAAGCAATAAAAAACACAAACAGATACCAACAAAAGCCGCCCGCGGGGCCAAACACAAAAAACACGCAATCGCGAACACAAAGCTGCTAGCTTGTACCACACCCTTTACCTTTAATAGTTGGTTTACCTTTTGGCCTCTTCCCAATCTGAAATATCTTTTTACCCAACCCTTTTATGGCGAAAATTTTTCATTTTATCACAGCGCCCCTCCGCCAATTCCGAAAAAAGCGTAAAAATCCCGAAAGTAGGATAAAAAATCTCGAAAAATACATAAAAATTCTAGAAAGGTGTTCATTTCACCCGGTGTCATAGACAGCCCGATTCAACTTCACGTAAAATCTCCAGAATCTCCAGAATCCAATTCATTTTTTGTCTTTTCGCCTTTAAGGACGTGATTCGTCACTCTGTCACGTAACTTCAAGTCTACGTGATGGTGGATGGTGATCGCTGGCAGAATCGAGGTGGCTCATCTCTGCAAAATGTTAAATCAATGTATTAAACGAACGATTATTCTAGCCTACGAATCTGACACCGCTGAGGGAAAGAAGGAGATTTGGTTCAAAAATGTCTGAAGTTTATTATGCTTTATTTAGGTACGTTTTTTTTTATTATTCATCTAAATGTATTGTTTATTTAGACTATTTAGAGAGATTGCTAATTGGCCACCAGTGTTTTGGAGGGCACTTTTTAAGGGTAATTTGTTTAAGGGAGTATTTCACCATCCTCCTCATATATTATCAATACGACAACGTACATTTTCGATTAATTAACCATGATTTATGTATTTAAAAACTCTTGAGTTTACCATTCGGTACTTCAGCCTATATATTGGCTATATAAATGATAAGTTAGCCGAGTTTTTTTACCTGTCGCGGCTATTTAATAATATTCGTTATCGTATGGATAAGCTATAAGGAGGATGGTGAAATACCATAGTATAGTGGAAGACTTTAAGATGAAAATATAAAATATTTTAAATGTTGAAAATCAAAAATATAAATGCGGAACAAATTCAGCACAATAACATTTTGACTTAATCAAGGATAAATTGATTTACGGAATTTCAACATCGTCTTAGTAGCGTTTCCACTGGAAAACGTACATTTTCGATTTACGATTAATGATTTATTTATTTATAAAGTCTGATTTTACTATTCGGCACACGAAGTAATGGTTTTATATGGGATAAGTTTTCTACCTACAGCATTGCAAGTATTTATTTGGTCATTATTTATTAATCAATGTTATCCTGTGGATAAGATTTCAAAGCGATGGTGAAATAACCCCTCAATACAACACTTTAAAATAATTATACAAATTAAGCAATTAAAAATCAAAAACATAATGTTTAGACTTTTTTCAAGAATAAATTGATTATTTTCAATAGAAGATAGATTGTGATATTTTCAATAGACTCAACCCTTGAATACGTTATTTGATGTAATGGATAAAAATGTACTTTTTTCCCCCTCGTGTGCTTTATTGTCAAACAGGATATTAGTAAGTCTGTGTATCATTGAGAGGTCATTATCTATGTATCATTGAGTGGAATGAGTCATCATTGGGAATAACTCACATAATGTTTAGAATGCACAACGACCTTCAGTCGAATTTAAACGATGCAGTCATTGGGAAAACTTTAAAAACATAATAACCATTAATAATCTCAATCATTTTACTCGGATATTAATAAGTGCGTAGTTAATTAAAGTAATAAAATTATTTCTATATATTTATTATCAAGAAATAATATAAAATCATCAAAAAACATGCTTTGTGTTTTGAAAACGTGTAAATATATACTATCACTCGAGATACATGGCGTGTGCTCGTCGATGTTTACCGGGGTAAGTAAATTACGAAACATTTCTAAAAGTGTCCTAACTAAATACGGCAACAAAATATTGAGTCTAAAAATAAGCGAACTTTACTGTGCCGTATTTATACTTCGCAAATTTGTTTATTACGCGGCGAGCATTTCGCGCTCCCATGCTCGCAATGGTATATTCACTCATATGCACTCATAAAAGGTATATTCATTCAAAAGCAGAGTTTACTTTTAAGAACAAAATGGTGATATTATAATGCGAGATCCCTACATACTGTGATATTGAGTTATTGACGAATCACATATCTCCAAAGTCACCTTCCCGCTCAGCGCCCCACTGTGGTTGTTGGCTACCCCTCAGCTTTATGTTCTGGTCTAGTAATATTCATATGTCTATGGTTTTCATAAATTAAATAATAATATTATTAAATATATAAAAGAAATTTAAAAAATAAAGTAAAATTTGTTTACTTTGTATCAACCTGTTCCTGAAACAACCTAATCCTAAGTTTTCACCGATTATCTTGTAAAATCATTTTTGTGAAAAATGTATACGTAGCATTTTTGCATCGCTACCGCCATCTGTGATAAATCTTCGAAATGATTTCCAAAGTTTAAGAATTTCTCCTTTTTTCGCCATCAGATCGGATACAAAAAATTTAATAACATTATAATTTTTATCCAATTCAAAGATCGAATATTTTGTTACAGTATTTAGTTTGACACTTTTACAAATAATATTATATACTGCTGATACCCGGCATAAGACAATATAAATTCCTGGTAAACGCGCAACTCCAGTGATTTCCCATTCTCAATTTGGTAGTCATTTACTCACCAACGTGTGTAAATATTTCACCGAAATCTTAACAGATGTCTCCGTTAGTTCAGTATTTTTTTATTTATTTATTAATCAGTTAGCTCACATCTTTGTGTGTGCTAATATTTTATAAAGATATAAACATTTACAAACATAATCATAGGCAAACATAATCATTCTTTAAATATTACACATAAATAAACACATTAATAATTGAGGTAGACATACTTTCGTAATTCTTTTTTAAACTTATTTATATTTTCTATCTCAGTGATTTCATTCGGGATGTTGTTATACAGTTGGACGGCCTGGTACATCAGAGATTTCTGGATGTTTGATTTTTGTCTTGTCGGCAGTCTAATTTGCCTTGAATTTCTTGTCCCGTGTCCGTGTGTTTATAATGTATTTTTCTTTTTAGTTCCTTAGACATCATCCCCATGTTCATTTTATGTAAAAAAAAAAATAAGTACATTCAAATAGACATGGGCAGATTCATTCCCAGGAGAGAATCGATTCAGTCTGATTCCCTCGGCTTTTTGAATTGATTCCTTTTATTCAATCCTTTAATTCAATTAATTCCAAAAAAAAAAAAAAAAAAAAAAAAAAAAAAAAAAAAAAAAAAAAAAAAAAAAAAAAACCTACGTTTATATGTATGTATACATAGATATATTATCTAATGCGCAGTTTTCACTTCAGAAAACTAAAGTAGACGTGAGTAGGAAGGCTACGGAAGCCCCGCATAAAGAGGAGACCGAAAGGCTACGAAGAACCGCAAAAAGAGGAGACCGATAATACTATCTCATTCTCTCGCAGACTACATCCTTTTGATGCATCTGTTTGCCTATTTTTAGTGTCGTTATTTTTCGTTTCATCGAGTTTCAAATCACAACGGTGCTAAGGAAGTTTTCACTTCGCAAAGCACTCTTCTTAGGGTGAATTATGTTGTTCTGAAAAATTGTAGGTACTAAAAACGACTCGCGACGGGGTTAACGAAATATTTCAATGCGTACTTAGATATTATTTTGCCTTTTTGGCAGCCTAGATATTATTTTGCCTTTTTGGCAAAATAATATCTAGGCTGGCAATTAAATCTTAAAATTGAACAGTTTTTGTGGTTAAATCCTAAAGTTTTACTATTTTTTATTTATGTATTAAACTTAAAATCGTTCCACTTCACGTGATCTAAACTTCCCATACCCTCAACCTCGCAAAATATCCCAATTGTGGTTGCCATAGTTTCATTAGCTCCAGACGGGAGCAGTTGGGACTTGTGCGGTATTCACAAAAAAAACATACTATTATACACCTGGATCACTCAAATATATATTTTTAAATGCACCTACCTCAATGGTGAAGTTAAAACCAAGCGCCGAATAAAAACTAATTAAAAGTCTGGGCGACACGCGTCATATAATTTATTACAAAAATAAAATCGATTATCATTTATCAGTATCACGGTTCGACAGCGACTGATGCATAAATATAATATACTAAATACTAACCCCGACTGATGTTTTGTTTGCGGCTAGGTAAACAGATACCATAAAAAAACAATAATATAAATAAACATCGTTTTGTTTCTACAAGCATTGCATAATTTACGCACGTGTGAGGGAGAAAAAATGTAGCATTAACTTTCGCTTTTTAGTCTTTTTATTAACATTCAGGGTCCGAAGTGGGAAGTTTCGCCGTAAGATGACGGCTTGGCCGCGCGGGGACCAACGACGAACCGATTTTCTGCGGGCATCAAGAAATGAATTAGGAACTTCTGACTAATAAAGTGTCTTTTGTCTTGCTGTGACTTGAATAACTTGCATTCCGCGGACCGGCTGGATAGACTCGACACGTGTGACCCGGGGGGACCCGTGGGACTACAACGTCACAAATGAATAAGAAATAAATGTTTTGATTCCTTGAATAAGTGAAACAGAGATTGGGGTTGCGGATTGAGCGTTACAGTCCGCGCAGACTTGTAGGAACGATTCCTCATTCCTCCGTGACTATGACAATAGCGGGACTGGCGGGACGACTGTGAAACAGACGCGGCACTCGGAGCTCAGAATTATTTGACTCGCTTGGCGGTTTTGTCACTTGGATTGGGACGGGGACTCTGGCCTACGGGGTTTTTTGTAGGTATAAGATTTACTGCGCGGGATACTACACAGTACACGTGATAGGTAATTTCGCGGCGCGCATCGCCTGTAGTAGGTGTACCTATCCGCGCAACAAATATCCAGAATAATATTTAATTTAATTCCTACGAAACACTACAATATTTAGTAGAGTACATTATTATTTTCTTACCTCAATATAACATGAAATATTTAACAGTAAAATAAATTAATCGAAATAAAAATAAATATGGTGCTGTTAAAAAATCGTAAGATGCAAGGTCAAGGGTAAGGAATATTGATTTAATTCCTTTTGAAAATGAGAATCAGATCGAGTGTGTTACAAAATTGAATTTATTCATTTAATTCATTCATTCAATTTTGCCCACGTCTACATTCAAATACACAGTTTGCTTCACCGTCAACATATTTAGCTCTTTTAGTATGTCTCGTATCCGTGTGTATATGTTGCACTTAAGTATTATTCGCATTGCTTTATTTTGCAGTATTTGCATTTTTTTCATTTTCATAAAATTTTCCGCGTTGTTAAAAAGTAAAATCTTTTTTAAAAGTAAGATTTTTTGAGGGCGTCGAAGTTATTTAAAATTTTCAGGTATTTTTTATGTATTGTTTATTATATATTTTATGTATTATATATTTTACCTATGACTATAAAACTAAATTTTAAAAAAGTATGTACCGTATTCAATTTTTATCGAATCACTAAAAAGTGGCCTATTCGACTATTGTCAATTTTTTAAATTTATTTCAAAAAATAATTACTTAACGTTAATTCAATACAGAAGGTTCTGAAGAAAATAATTTCCCACGCTGCCTATGTCATCTTTGTGGATGCTGTGTGGAAGATCTTTTTATGGAAAGAAAGGAGTAAATATTGTAGAAGGGAGGAAACACAGAGCCGGCAACTTGTTCCATTGTCGAGCTGTTGAACTCAAAAAGTTCTTATGTGACAAATGTCAATCGTCTATAAATTTTGGGAGTGCATTGAAACTTTTTAATGCCGAGGACAGTTAATATTTATTTAAAAAATAAAAATTCAAGATAATATTTAATAAAAATAATCATATTTTATTGCCACTGTCATAATGATAAAACTGGCCAACTTTATTTTTCTTTTTTTTACTTTCAGTACATTTTTATTGGTCGATGACTTTTACTTTACTTTTACTTGCATTTTTTTATAAATATATAATATTACTAGCTGATCCGGCGAACTTCGTACCGCCTCAGAATCAAAAACTGTTGTCAACTTATTAGCTGAATTGATCTAAATTGTTTCTCTCTGCGTATCCTTTCCCCTCTCGCGTTCCCTCTCCCTCTCCCCACTCCACTTCTCCCCCTCCCCCGTCCCGCTAACCCCCCTTCCTGAGTTCCTTTCCCCCCTCCCTCCTCCCCCCTCCCCCTTCCCTCGGTTCACAGTTCAATATTATACCCCTTACAATATTGCTGCAGTTCTTTCAAAATAGGAGAATTCTTCCATACAAAATGTATGGGGAAAATAATTTTCTTCGGAGTGGAACACCCTTTACTTTTAGGGGTATGAAAAATAGATGTTGGTCGAATCTCAGACCTACCAGATAAACACACAAAATTTCATCAAAATTGGTCCAGCCGTTTCGGAGGAGTATGGTAACAAACACCGTGACACGAGAATTTTATATATTAGATTTCTCGGCATTACGTCTGGTACACATATTTATTTTTCAATTTTTCTTTGTTTTTTTTTATTATTTTATTATCTCTTTTTTTATATTAGACAGTATATCCAGATTATATTTAGGCAGTTTATCTAATTCTTATCTTAATAATAATTATTGATTTTTTATTTATTGTTTGTGCATGATGTGAATGTTAGTTACTAGCTGGTACCCGGCATGCGTTGCTATGCCATTTAATAAAGAAATAGTTTCTCCCTGCGTGGCCTTTCCCAGTTTTTCCGTTCCGCTTCCGCCTTTTTTTACATGAATACCGCACTAGAGTCCCAACTGCTCCCGTCTGGAGCCAGTGGGACAATGGCATCCCGAATTGGGGTATGTTGTGAGGCTGAAGGTAGTGGGGAGGGGAAGGAGATAGGGAAGAGGAAAATAGGGAAGTACCTGGCTATTCAGATCTGGTCACCAAACACGGCTAAAGCCAATTCAAGCAACGTTTCAATTCTGAATGGTGGTCTTACACCAGGGCGACACTGAGAGTATCTTCCACTCTGGAACGTGCCGCAAATATAGGTACGATATATTATTTTAAATGAATAAATTGTGAAATAACACAAATTAATCAAATAAAATTTATTTGCCACGCCGGGATTCGATCCCGCGACCTTCGTAGTGCGAGTCAAGAGCCTTATTTGCTGGACTACGCCGGCCGTCACGCCTCCCTTTCCTCTCCCGCATCCCCTTCTCCTCTCGCGTTCCCACTCCGCCTCCTCCACCATCCCTCTCCCCACTCCACTCCCCCCTCCGCTCCCGTATTCCATACATTCTCTTCCAGTACATTCAGTTTTCAAACAGCTCGCGTGCCAACTTTGCAATTTTTTTTAACAAATTTATTGCCAGACCTCACCGGTAGTTTTATACAAACCTTGTCATGTTATGGTTAAGGTTTTCACGGGTGTAAGATGTAAAACAATTTTCTCGGTTAACCCGCGTAACGTCGGGAGTTAAAAAGTCCTGAAAGGGACTTTTGAACTCCTGACGTTTTGAACAGATCTCACTGTCCATCTTTAGAGACCTTATGTCTTGAGTTTTTATCTCAAACTTATAGCTTTCACATGTCTGTTTGGTCCAGAAGCTAAGACTTAGTGAGTGTAAACCAATTCTTATGGCTAGAACGGAGTACCCATTGGAGGACCCATCACTTACCCGCTCTGGTATAGGTAACAGATGCTTACCCCTCCAAGGCTCTACATTGGTAAAAACGGCTCTACATTTGATAACAAAACTAGACCTCCAATGTCCCTGCATACATTGTTAGTAAGCAGTATGCAAGTGCTTAGCGGGAAATACAGATACAATATGGGTTAGTATGACAAAATATAGACAAGACAATTGGACAGGTTGGTGAAAGTCCACGAGGTGGCAAGCGCTGGGTGATTGTATCCAGCATCTCCTACAAGCACCTGTTTGGAAGGAAGACACAGTAGATAAGTAATAAGGGCATGGCAAACGGTTGGGAGTCCTCTACAATCGATTGGCAGTCCCAGCAAGAATTCGCATTGCGCATGACGTTCGGTCTAGTCGTGAACCACACTCAGCTTCCGCTCCCCTTAGCCGGTTCCTCGGTGATGCCTCAAAGAAAAGTAAATGGGAGATTGGGGGGAAATACCCGACAACCCTTCAGGAATTCAGCGTCGAGTAGCCGGAGGCAAGGCGAAGGAGATCCGAAGTCGCCCCCCCCCCCCCAAACCTAAAGCCAACGGAGTACCCAGGTTGAAGGTGATTGATGGTGCTGGGGGTAGGGGGCGGGGCCGGCAGTCTCAGGCGGTTTACATGTAGAGACCTGATTGGTTAGGCTAATTGAGGGTACTTCTGATAATTTTGGAAATGAGATCTGTCCGAAACGTCAGGAGTTAAAAAGTCCTTTGCAGGACTATGTTACGCGGGTTAACCGAGAAAATTGTTTTACATATTCAGAATTGAAACGTTGCTTGAACGGTGTTTGGTGACCAGATCTGAATAGCCAGGTACTTCCCCAACCTTCCTCTTCCCTACCTTCTTCCCCTCCCCACTACCTTCAGCCTCACAACATACCCCAATTGGGGATGCCGTGGTCTCACTGGCTTCAGACGGGAGCAGTTGGAGCTCTTGTGCGGTATTTATATATAAAAAAGACATATATAGAATAGAATAGATAAATAGATAGATTTGGTTTTCTTTAATGCGTGTGATGTTATAATAAAAAAAATAAAGTTTTCAATAAATAAATCTTAAATCGCTAATGAAAAAAATATACGATATATATAAATTAAAAATGGGTTAACATTAAAAACGTATTTAGTGATTCATTAATCAAAATCAAATACATAAGCACATTTTGGCGACATATTTTTAATCAATCAGTTAATCTAAACAACTAAGTAAATTTTATATGAAGCAAATCTAAAACATTTATCGTGTATTTTTGTTAATAATATAATCGTTAGATAGAGATGGGTCTCGCGGTATTAGAATTTTTATTGGATTGGTGACTGTGTGCAGAAGAATCGTTTTTTTTAAATATCAGAAAAAATGCATTTAAAACACCTTACACATAACATAATGATTTTGCAGAACACTGATAAAATATTATATACGGCGCATCCCGAAACTCTTAGTACAAACCGGAGGCTGCGCATTTTAAGTCGATTTTGTAGTTTTTTAAGCTTTTGATTTAGAATAAGTCGAAACTGAAGTGGGAATTTTTTCGGTCAAATTTGAAAGAAAACGGTCGGTAGAGGGTTTATATCAGTTGTTTAATTATTGTCTTTTAAAATACGCCGAAGCGCAGACAAAGGTTATTTTTTCCTTTTAGTTCACGAAAGAAAATTAAAAAGTTTTTTTGAAATCCTAATGCTAACTAACCATCACGCCGATTCCCCGCAGGGGTAGGCGGACTGCCAAACAACTCGGTCTTTGCACACACTTCTTGCCTTCATTCGCATTCATACATCTTGCCATGTCTTCCTCGGGCGTTCACGACTTCTTCATACCTACTCGTGTATTCTAATTACATTATTGTCTTCGTTCATTTGCCGAACCATTTGAGCTTTCTTAAAACCTTACACATTATGCTTACGTCACCCTTTCATTCTTTGCGGATCTCCCCGTTTCCCATATGGTTTTGCCACGCGTATGCCTCAGGGATCTCATTTCTACAGCATTCAGTCTACGTTCGTCCTTCATCTGCAAGTTCCATGCCTGTCGTATACACAGTCAGGGTAAATACCAGCACTCCATTGTGAACAGAAAGCTTCTTTAGACAGTTTTTGTTAGCACTGACCGCGTTCAGTCCTCCATTAATGGAGTTACCTGCATTTACCGTTCTTTCAATATCTCTATCAGCTTTTCCATCTCTCGTAAACACACTTCCCTGATATAAAAACTCATCCACAATAAACAATCATAATGCTCAGATTGAAAAAGTTTTTCCCCGATTGAATTACGAGTTTCCGGGCGCTGTGTATAAATCACTAACGATTTTTCAATCATTATTATTAACGCGTTACACATAAGTTAGTATTTCTGAAGTTCTTGACAGACGATAAATGAGATAAAATAGCTACTAAACGACAAAGCAACTAACGTAAAAATAATTCTTAACCTAAATAGTACCTAACGTAGATGTGTTTTCATTAGCTAGGTATATTGCTGATATCGTGTTGGTAATTGCAGATAAGTAAACCCTGTTAAATAATTTGGGAACATTTTCTAGTATTTTTTTTGAAAGCGTCGGTTTTTATAAATGTCGAAAATTGATGGACATGCCAATGATGAAACCAGAGAAAGCCGTAGATTTGTTGTGTTAATTTGGATTATTTGTCGAACAGTCGGCTTAGCCCCGTTGAAAATACGGAAATGCAGAGAAAATGGCGGAACAGTTTGGATGGCATCTTATTCAAAGGGCTGGGCTGTCTACAGTTGGGGTTTTCTAGTTTTCACAGGTAACACGACTAAAATTGATACTATTTTTTCTTTATTTGTGGACACGTCTAATTTGTATTGATGCTTGCTATTTTTTTAATATTTTGTTTTACTGAGGGTGTTAGTGTTAGAGGCAGATCACCATTTAAATAACGTTTTTTTTCAGTATCCATGAACGTGTTTGGAACCGTCATATTGGCAATGGCGCGGACCAAAGATTTTCCAAAAGTCCTTTTATTCATGTTGATATTCAACGTGGTATTGATGGACATATCCGCATTTGTCGGCATTTGCAGATGTCAAACACACTCTAAGAGGCTCATCAAAGCGAGGAGACTTGTAGAAAAGGTAATTTATTTATTTATTTATACTGTGTTTTTACAGATTGTTCTCGTACACGTGAGAACAAAATAGTTATAAAAACTCAGTTAATTATACAAATTAGACAAATAGGTAAAAATTTATACAAAATCAATCATCCAAATTATACAATGGTTAAATTTTGAAACAGTTTAAATAAAAATTAGATAAAATAAAACAAAATACGGGTAGAAATAGAAAATTATAAAAATACAAAGTGTACTCAAATGACAATTAAAGAGAGGCAATACAAGAGACATAATTAAAGACACAAATGATTAATTATAAATTAGCATGTATTTTTCAGCAAAAATCCATAGAAATTAACGGCAAAAATATCTACTTCAGCACACTCTATCTTATTATATAGTCGACACATTTGGGTCAGAGGGCTAAAATAGGCGGTATTATTTTTAAATGTGTTCAGGAGAAACATATTATGGCGTCTTAAACAATGGGAATTAGGAACATTTATATCAATAATGCTAAGACACAGTGAAGTATCAAGATGGCCGTGAATTATTTTATGTAAACATATTAGATCAGTCAATTGTCTTCTGATTTTAAGTGTACTAATTTTGAAGTATTCAAGTCGCATGGTGTATGATCTAAGATGTTCTTGCAATCCACATTCAAAAGATAAGAGTCTTAGAATTTTTTTAACTGATACTACAATGTTTTCATATTTGCAGTGATGGGGGATTCCAAATAGTGCTTCCATATTCAACTTTACTTCTAATTAAGGCATTGTAAAGGGTTAGAATTGATAGATGATCTATGAAAGGTTTACATGTTCTATGAATAAATCCCATTATTTTAAATGATCAGTCTAAATCAAATACGAATTTTGAATCAAGAGTGATTCCTAGATCTTATATGGAAAACACTTTTTTAAGAATAGTATTACTAACATAGGAAAAATCCTTTATAATTCTATTACGAGTGAAGTTTAAAGTGTAACATTTTCAACATTTAAGTGAATATCATTGGCAGTACACCAGTTATTGAGTTGATGATCAGAAACATATTTAATTTTACGAAAATTTTAAGAAAGTAACATTTATGTGGGATGATTTGTATCAATTAATAAATACTAGTTGCGTTATGTTACATAAGTGTGATTTCATCCAGCGAAATAGGTCTCCAATTTGATTTGATTAATTATTTAACTAATCAATTCCTATTTGATCAAGCTTTTTAAGTAAGGTGGAGGGGTTAAATTTATCAAAAGCTTTTTGGAAATCGGTATAGATTGTATTGATATAATGTAGAGAGAATTAAGACCATGTGCAACAAACCCAGGTAAGGAAAACCATCCGATGGTGTAATCAATATTATCTGTATGTCTCAATCCAAAGAAAATAATTGTTTGATCCCACGCAGAAGATTAGCTTTGAACCAACATTGATTATTTTTATTGAACTTTTTCATTGTAGCCTTCTTAAAACTACATTCCTTGAACACAATATCTACCATTTCCCAGAAAATATTGCCAACTGCATGAAATCTAAGTATAGGCAAGTATTTAAATGGCTCGGCTCTGATATTGTTATAGCAATTAAAAATAATTTTAGATCGAATAGTTCTTGTTGGTATATGGAAGTTAATTTAGTGAATGTTTGTCTCATCGTCTCAGATGATTGTCATTGTTTTACAGAATAATGCGCAATCAGATATTGCCACGCTGGAATTTTTCCTTGTCCGGGTTTTTTGCACATAGTCTTAATTCTGTCTACATTATATCAATGCAGGTCATACAGTACCAGTTCATTCACGGGGCTTTTGTAGAACTTCAACGATCTCTGGAGGCCTGGAGTTGGTCTAAGTCGAGCTCCTTGTATGACTTCTTTCGATTTCCAAAACAAGGGGTTTGATCAAACAGTAATTTTGAAGGATATAGTTGGAATAAAAGTAAAGTGAAATAATTTTTATATGCTGGCTGAATGGCTTTTAGAAATGAAATGTTCGAGTTTTTTTATTGAATTCGTGACAATGGTTTCGAAATGATTTGGATCTTTCGCAAAGATAAAATGATACAAGACAAATTTCTTGCATAAAAATTAAGATAAAGTCTGACAACATTTTTCCGCAGGCTCAGTCGATAATCACTTGGAGTGAGGACACAAAGGATCGCAGTAGTAAATATTACAATAGAATTACCATATTTTTTCTGTTTATTTGGCTGTTGAATTTAGTAATGGGGTTTGTTTCCCAATTGATCGGGGGAAAACAAACAAGTAAGTAAAAAACAAGTGCAATTTAATATTTAATCAAGTATATTATAATGGAATTCCACCACGAATTGTCAGTCTCAAAAACAGAAATATCAAGTGGTTCGCTACGTTTGGTGACTTTGCAGGAGTGCCCGGGATAATTGGGTGAGGTTTGGATGCATTTGCCCACCTACAGGGTGAAGGGCCGATTCGGGAGAGACTGGTGGAGGGATACCTTTTGACCACTCCAGCCGAACTCTCTCGACCCATTGCCTTGCACCACAGTGGGAAGGATGGATTCATACAGCCGTCACTCCTGGGTACTTTGAACCCCAGATTCCTACACACCACTCATATCCTACTCCTTCCCAGAACTCCTTCTCTTTCCTTTACCTAAAAAGACCCTCCACACTGCATTCCTAAGGTGACATAGTAGTCACTGATTGAAAATTTTATGGAGCTAATGTAAAAAAATATATATATAATAAGACCGTGGCTTTAAATTAAACGGTCAAATTTATCTCAAATCTGTTAATAAATTGTGTTTTAAAAATATATTTATTCTAATTAAATTAAACAGTTTGGCGCGATATAATGCTTATATTTTTATAAATTATCTTATCATTTATCAGGAATATTTTTTTATAATTGTTTTTAAGGACGACCAATGCTTTACTCTACCTATTTTGTAAGCAGCCACACTGTTATATACTTCATGGTACTTAATTTTACAAATGTGGTAAATTGTATGATGCGTACAATCGTCCAAGTCAATGATACATTAAAACAGATTCAAAAGGACGTCAGTACCAAATCAGGTAAATCTTAAAATATAATCCATACTAATTTCCTTACTACTTAACTTCTTCTTGGCGACTTCAGTATGCCGGTTTTTTTGGTTGCGAGTCCTACAGTCATCCGATGATATTGATGTTCCAACGAATATCCATCGTAGACATTGGACTGGTAATCTAAAATTTGTCACTTATTTTACCGTTAATATTCTCCCTATTGCAGGTGGCTGTGGAGACCTCAGAACTAAACTGTCATCGGTGATTGAAGCCCGGTGCCTTGTAGGCAAGGCTGGGACCATTTTGAGCAAAAACCAGAGTCCTGTTCTTCTTGTAATGCTTCTCTCCATCATATCCAGATCAGTTGTCATTTGTAATAGCGTCATCTTTGAGTTAAGTATGCTTTTTTGGATATTTACTGCCCATAAATAATGCATAATCGTCGGATTAGTTGTATTCATAAGTTTGTTCCTTGAAAATCAATTTCCGCCTTCAGGAAACTTAAAAAATAATCCACAATTAATTGAAAGTCTCCTGATTCCCCCCTTCTCTTCATTTTGTCGACGAATGCAGTTTTTGCCTCCACCTCCACCAGTTTTTGATATCTTCAAATACTCCCTCAACCTGAAAGCTTATTATAAAGAGGTCATTTTGGCTTTCTTGCATCCTTAAACTATTTCCAATTCTCGTAACTTGTTCTCCTTCTAATAAGCCATCGTGATCTTGAATTTGATGGTTGTTTGTTCTTAGATCGTAGATGTATGTTACTTCCATGAATATTTACTGGAAGATGTTAATAAGAATATCACCAATATTTAATCTAAAAAAAAAATTATTGGTAATCTAAAGTTTAAGACAAGATTTTTATGCGTAGCACAAATGGTAACGATTATTATAAGTATTAATTATTATCCTGAAATACTCATCTACATTGAAAAAAATCTCCCGAGAAAAGATACATGCCGCCGACGGGACTTGAACCCGCATCCTTCTGATATCCGATCAACTGCTCTTTAACCACTGAGCTACATCGGCTTATCTCCTACCCGCCAAATAATTCAATACATACTAGTGTCCCATTCAACAATTACTGCTTATTACATTTTTCCATCTGCAAACAACCAACTTTATTTTCCACTTCCAAACAACCAACTTTTTTTTCCACCTTCAAATAATCAACTTTATTACGCCACCTAGTAGGAGATTTAGCACTTACAATGCCTTTCCCATATAAAATAAAGTTAGTTGTTTGCAGGTGGAAAAATGTAATAAGCAGTAATTGTTGAATGGAACACTAGTATATATTGAATTATTTGGCGGGTAGGAGATAAGCCGACGTAGCTCAGTGGTTAAAGAGCAGTTGACCGGATATCTTCTGATATCCGGTCAACTGAACTGACGGGACTTGAACTCTGGTCCTTATGGACGCGAGTTCAAGTGCCGTCGGCAGCATGTATCTTTTCTCGGGAGATTTTTTCAATGTAGATGAGTGTTTCAGGCTAATAATTATTACTTACAATAATTTTTAATCTTTGTGCTATGCATAAAAATCTTGTCATAAACGTTAATTTATTAATTTAAAAACATAATAATTAGTTTTTGACAAGTTAAAGTATTTCACCAAAAAAAATTAGACATAATTTGTCTCGAAGCCACCTAGTGGGAGATTTAGCACTTACAATGCCATTCCCTTATGAAATAAAGTTGGTTGTTTGCAGATGGAAAAATGTAATACGCAGTAATTGTTGAATAGAACCAAAGATATTGGAATATAAGTAGATGTGCTATCTGCTGTTTTTACTATGTGGGTCTGCGCTTCCGGGTGTCGCCGATATTGTTTACCAATTAACAAATAAACTAAAAGAACAAATAAATAACGAACAGACCAAACGAACGTTAAACTAAATGAACGAATTCTTTCCTTATTCAAAATATATTGTTAACCAATATTAATGCACATTTTCAAAAAATCAACGAAATTAACAAATTCTTTTTGTATGAAAACTACGCTAATTAGCGCGTAGTCCGGCGACAGTTGCGCGGACACCATAGCATATCTCTTCTGTATTAGAATATCTTTGAATAGAACACTAGTATACTTGTGTCGCTCTCCATACAGAGAAAAAAATGGCCATATATTAAATTTAAACGCCCGGGGTCTCAAAAGTTTCGTATGATCTGTAGCTGTTCGAAAACATAAAAATAAATTAAATTATTGTTCACTATTATTAGCCTACTAAAATGGCCGGAAGTTTTGAGAAAAAATAGATTTCGTGATTTGGAAAAAAAATAAAACAAAGGTTTCATATTTTATATATGTACCAAACTTATTTTTCATTCCATAACTGCAGTACAAAAAACCCAAAAAAAAATTTTTTTTAAACATATGTGATGTGTTGGTTAAAAATATAAAATGAGAAAATAACACTTTTTCTGGATGAAATCAGAATTCTTGTTGACTGACTTGTATTCATAAACTTGAACTTTTTTTCATTTTTGTCGGTTATTCGCATTTTTTAATGATAAACAAACGTTAAAAGGTCAAATTACTGAAAAAAAAATATATTAAAAATTTAAAAAAAATGGTTTTAGGTTTGTTTTCTGATTTTCAATGCATTTTAGCGAGCTGATAACCATTTTTTTTTAAATAAATTTAAATGCAGTTCTCATTTTCTTTGTAACACGCAACTTTTGAGACCCCGGGCGTTCTGAATTCAAAAGTTGAAATAATTGACACACCCTAGTATACAGGGTGTCCGGGTGTAAAGTGCATTAACTTCGGGAGTTGATTCTATATGATGGTAGGAGCAAAAAATGTTAACAACTTTTCGGAAATTTCAACATTATTTTTCCCAAACAAAAAGACGTTCCTACTAAAATTCGTTAGTGTGAGGTACGATCTTACTTGCTGAGCGCCCGCCGGGCACGATTGTGGCAACATTGCATAGTTGTGACTGGCCCGTATCCTCAGAGTAACAATATTGTTACTCTAAGTCCGTATCATAACAGCGAAAAATAATAAAGCTGGCGGCACACGCCGGTCTATTTTTATCTTTTTACCACAAAACAACCCCTAAAAGTTGGAATTTCGAAAAAAGTTGTTTATCTTTTTTTACTTATAATATCATGTAGAATCACCTCCCGAAGTTAACGCACTTTACCCCCGGACACCCTGTATATCGAATTATTTGGCGGGTTGAGATAAACCGACGTAGCTCAGTGGTTAAAGAGCAGTTGACCGGATATCAGAAGGACGCGGGTTCAAGTCCCGTCGGCGGCATGTATCTTTTCTTGGGAGATTTTTTCAATGTAGATGAGTGTTTCAGGCTGATAATTATTACTTATAATAATATTTAAGATGGCGTAAATATATTTTTTAATGTGTTTTAGGTTTTCCAGGGCGTGAATTCTTTGCATCGTTTCAGTTAACTTGCTGTATTGGTGAAATAGTCAAACTTGTATGCATCGTTGAATCTTGTCATGATTTTACAAAAATGGTAAGAAACTAATTTTTTTCTTCGGGCTTTTATGCAAATGCATGATTTAATGTTTGTCAAAACGTATTTTGAGTTTTTTTGTTATGTTTATTAAAGGCAGACGAAACAAAAGAAGACATCACAAAGCTGCTGATGATGGTGTGGGATGTTGGTTTGAGATCGGATTTGAAGCATTGTCTGAGACAAGTAAATGAGCATCCAATTGAATTCACAGCCATGCATGTTTGGATTATCGATAGATCGCTTATAGGAACTGTGAGTATTAAATTCCTGTTATTACTTCTTGTTGTTTTCTCGTGTGTGTGTACCTCCTTCGCAAGTAACAGTAGCATGTTTTGATGGTCTAAGCAGTTTTTCGAAGATACTGTTCATGTAAACGTGCTCATAACTGACAGTTGACTCAGTCCAAATTACAGTTTCCTTTACCGGATAGTTTGGTAGGCATGCACCACTGGTTTGGTGACTTTAGAGAGTTTTTCTCTACATTTTCTGAAGTTATTTTTTTTTTTTTTTTTTTTTTTTTTTTTTTTTTTTTTTTTTTTTTTTTTTTACAGTGAATACCGCACAAGAATCTCAACTGCTCCCGTCTGGAGCCAGTGAGACTATGGCATCCCCAATTGGGGTATGTTGTGAGGCTGAAGGTAGTGGGGAGGGGAAGGAGGTGGGGAAGGGGAAGGTTGGGAAGTACCTGGCTATTCAGATCTGGTCACTAAACACGGCTAAAGCCATTTTCAAGCAACGTTTCAATTCTGAATGGTGGTCTTACACCAGGGCGATACTAATAGTATCTTCCACTCTGGAACATGCCGCAAATATACTATATATTATTTTAAATGAATTAATTGTGAAATAACACAAATTAATCAAATAAAATTTATTTGCGCATGCCGGGTTCGAACCCGCGACCTCCGGAATGTGAGTCAAGAGTCTTAGCCACTGGATTTAACGAGAATAATAAAAATGTGTTAATTTTTATTTTTTTATTATATAATCAATAATATTATTATTAAATTAATAAAAACAGTTTATTTTTACAAGTTCTGCTGTGTAATTATTGTTACGCGTGACAGCTGTTTAAAAATAAAAATGTGTTTTGTAAAAATTAAAAATTAAAATTAAAATGGAGTTCTACAAATTAAACTTGATAACAATAAATAAAAATGTGTTACTTTTTTCAGGTGTTTGGACTCGTTCTTACAAATCTTATAGTACTGATACAGTTTTCTAACTAGATTAACAAAATTTTAAGGATAAGGTTAAATGATCATTATTTATAAAATAATAAAAGTTTGTGAACTTATTTTCTTCGTAAATTGTTTTAACATAGAAAATGTTGTATTTATTATAATAATCCTAATAATTTTATTGTAATATAAAGCATCATCATTAATTAAAGCTACCTTGAACTATAGGCCGATTTTTGACCGCTTCTTTGTAGACACAAAATCTATTAGAAATTCATAAACGTAATCTGCTTTTCATAGTTTGAAATCGCGTCATTAGTAACCAGTTGGCAATCAACTAGATTGTCAAATTGTTTATGCTTTGAAGATTATCAGATTTATTTTGATATTTACTTGTATTTAAATCATTTATCTTTGTTTATTACCAAAGATTATTAATTAACGTAATTTATGATTTAAAATACCTACAAATTTATAAATCAATCATTTTTAACGCGATAAATATGGGTTACTTTTACAATAACGATTCAGAATAAAAAACTATGTATTTCGACTGCCATAGACAAATAATTCATTGTACATACTGTTGCGTGTTTCAAAGAACGAAAAGGTGATCCAAACAATTCCAAATATAAACATCAGCATTTTCAGCAAAAACGTCCTTACGCACCAGTGGGAAATTGTCAAAGTCGAATTTTTATAATTTCTTTTCAAGTTTTGTTGCGTTCGAAGTAATGTCGCGTTGCGTTGTCGACGATTCCAGATATGAAATTAAAGAAAGCAATAAATTTATTGTGTTCGTTTGGATCATTTGTCGAGTTATTGGCTTGGTCCCGTTGAAAATAAGGACATACAGAGAAAATGGCAGAACAGTTTGGATGGCATCTTATTCCAAAGGCTGGGCTGTCTACAGTTGGGGTTTTCTAGTTTTCACAGGTAACACATTTATATTTTTTATTCTTTACTAAAATTGATTAGTCTTTTCTTTGTTTGTGGACACGTCGCTAATTTGTAATGTTGTTTGTTTTTTTTTTTTATATTAAGTTGGAGACGTTTTGAATATCGACGAGGATTTTTGTTTTCTAGTGTGTACGAGTTTGTGTGGATTTTTTACAATTACGGGCGCTGAAGAAAAACAACTCACTAAATTTCTTTACTTCACATTGATATTCAATGTAGCAGCTATGATATTCACTGCATTTGTTGGAGTTTCTAGAAGTGGAATACATACCAAGAATCTCGTCAAAGCGAGAAAACTCATGGAAAAGGTAATCAATATTAGATTTTACTTCCTTTATATTAATTTACTACATACTCCTGCCATTCTAACTCTATGGATATAATATTAATATTAAATTTATAAAACTAGTTTATTTATGGACACGTTCTGTTTTGAAATTATTATTACGCGTAACAGCTGTTTCACCTTCTGAAGTTGTGATTAAAAAATTGTGGTTATACCACTTACAGACGATGTATTTATATTATTTCTAGATAGGTATTTACGATGAAAAAAATTGTTCTTTTTATTTTTATTACCCTTTTCAATATTTCTATTTTTGAGACTGACAATTCATGGTGGAATTCCATTATAATAAAACGAATATAAAACTTTTTTTCACTTAATTTTATTTGACCGTAACCGGTTTCAGCTTGTTAAGACCATCTTCAGACTGGTACAAATTATTCATAACTCACGGTTTATGTGTATACATGCCCCCTCCCCCTTCAGACTGGCACAAATTATTCATAACTCACAGTTTTAATTATATGTATACATGCCCCCCATATTTGTGTATGTAAACCGTGAGTTATGAATAATTTGTACCAGTCTGAAGATGGCCTTGACAGGCTGAAACCGGTTACGGTCAAATAAAATCAAAGTGGAAAAAAGTTTTATATTCGTTTTATTATAATATACTTATGCCCTTACTTATTTCTGAGTAAAATTACTGAAATTATGATGGTTATTATTCTTTTAAAGTTTCCTCAATTACTGCATTATTTAAATTTAACTGAAGGTCTTCATTCTAATCATTACGTGAGTTATTCTCAAGTGATGACTCATTGGTTAATTTTCTATCATAATTAAGTATTTGAAATTGACTTAAAAACATATCTAAATGCGGCGAGCGAATTATATTTTCTAGTTTATTTATCAAAATTGCTTTCGGATTATAAGAATTTTTATTAATTTCCAACTGCTCTAAAAGATTTTTATAAATAATAAAGAGTGTTGACAAATTTGTAAAATGTTAATTTGATTTTTTTTTATTCACATTTTATTAAAACTTTTCTTTATTTTTTAACAGGCGCAGTTGTTGAGCAGTTGTACTAAGAGCACAAATAAAAGCAGCAAATTTTACAATAAAATTAGCCTTTTTTGTCTGTTTGTTTGGATTTGCATTTTAACAGTTGGTTTCATTTCACAATTTGTGGGACAGGCGGGCACACGTGAGTAGCGGTTCTTCCTCGGTTTTCTAATTTTTCTAGGATAAAAACAAATACCTAAAATAAAAACCTAAAAACCTTTGCAAATCAAGCGTGTTATGTTATTATTATTTGTAGACATCTAAATAAATTCATGAATCGTATTGTAATTAATATATGTTATTTCAAGGGAGGCCACTGCTTCACTCCTGGTATTTCGCAACTGCCAACACAATTAAGTACTTCATTGTTCTGAACTTTGCCAACGTGGTAAATTCCATGATGCATACAACCGTTCAAGTCAATGAAACATTAAATCAGATTCAAAAGGATTTGAATAATAAATTAGGTGAGTATTAAAAAAAAATATGGCTCCGTTGAAGCAGGAGTAATCTGTCGTACAAAAAGCTGGGCTTTCAGTACAGGACTAAATGCCGAATCTATAATAAACGTAGTTAAGTTTGAATTTATCCACATTCGCACAATTCAGTCCCCTTCACCGGATTCCTGTAGGCCACCATGGAAAACTGTTTTTAAACAGCATGGTCATTTACCATTAAAAACTGTTTTTATACAGCAAGGTTATTTACCATGGGAAACTGTTTTTAAACGACTTCAAAAAGGAGGAGGTTCTCAATTCGACGGTATTTTTTTTTATGTTTTTTACCTCAGAACTTTCGACTGGGTGAACCTATATTGGTGATTCTTTTTTTATTTGAAAGCTAATGCTTTCTGTGTAGTCCCATTTTAATTTGGTCCAGTTCTGACAATGGCATCCATGAGAAAACCGTATAAGTCTTAAATTTGCATTTAGTATGTGTGCGACAAATGGACAAATAACTCAATATCACGCCAACCGATTTCGATGATTCTTTTTTTATTGGAAAGGATGTACTTCAAGGGTAGTTTGATGAGAGTTTGGTTAGGTTCTGATTATGGGATCCATGACAAAGTAACGGAACTCTTCAATTATTAGGAGCAAATTAACGATACTCTGCCGAATCTTTTATAGGCTATCTGGATTGAGTCACCTACCGTAACGTCGTTATGGTCAAGTAATGTCTGTCTCATATGAGCAGCACGTTTAGTAGGTGTACCCATGTTCAGACAAACTAATTAGTGTACTTCAGATTCACTAAAAATCAAAAAATAAACAAAAAAATTAACAAAAAAAATGCACTATAAAGTAAAAAAATAATTTCGTATTCTTCTACAACTTAATAATCAACTTACTTTTTCTACTCATCAATATGTAGGTACGATTGTTATTTTTGAAGTCGGTATCAGCCAAGGTACCCGGCCCGGCGTTTTCACTTGACAGGTCCCCTCCTGCCGCGGCCCCGCTCTCGCCTCTAGCCTCTCACCTCGTCAAGTCGCGCGTGCGATACAAGCACATCTCACCTATAACCTATAGCTATGTATGTAGTTACAAACCAACCTTGACTGACACTGACTCCAAAAATAACAATCGCACCTACATATTGATGAGTTGAAAAAGTAAGTTAGTTATTATTATTATTCAGCATATAAAAAGTAAGTTAGTTATTATTATTATTCAGCATACCCCGCAGCATAAAGAGAAATTAGAACATAAATAAAGCACTAGATTCACGCGCAACGACGGGTTAATAGTTCCGAAATTCAACAATATGTACGGACAGAGAACGTTTGAATATATCATACCAAAGATATTTAATTTATTACCTGACACTATAAAGCAATGTAATTCTATGAACAAGGTTAAATATAATATGGTGAAAAATTGGCTATCGGAAAAAATATTTATATTGATTTGTACGAAAAAATGTTGAATCTGTAGATATAAGATGTAAATTTTAAAATTTAAAAATGTATATGAAACTATAATATAAGCACCTGTTGACAAGCTAATTCAATTGGCTTAGCAGGACTTGTTTGTTGATTATATGTATTATCTATTCTTTCAATAAAAAAAATAAACAAAAAAGTTGGAGTAGAATACGAAATTCTCTTTTTACTTTTTAGTGCATTTTTTACGTCGTTTTTTTGTTTTATTAAAATTTTTGTTTATCAAACGGCAAATTCGTTAACGATAGGAAACTATTTTCATTCAGTTAGTTTATTTATACGGTAAGGAAATTTAGCATGGGAATCTGTTTTTATGCAGTAAGGTTTTTTACCATGGGAAACTGTTTTATTTATTTATTTATTTATTGTTGTTATACGCCCGTGGGGGCTTTTACATAGATTAGAAAATAATATTTAAGATATCTAGGATAACACATACATAGAATTTATACCAAAAGTTATAAAAGTGAAAAAACTTTTAAGAATATACAAGTAGTTATTAAAGAAAAAAAAACCACTTGTATAATCTTGTGAAAACCCGTGAAATATTTTAAACAATGTAATATTTAACAATAACATAGAACAAAATATAATATAAACATTACAATAACAAATCAAATCGTTAAATATATTATACCCTTGTTACAATAATTTGTAGGATTCAACAAAGTGTTGGTTTAAATTGCATTTTAGAATGTAAAGGGAATCAGCAAATACATCTACAATACCACCAAACTTGTTGCCTAAATAATGCATCCTATTGGTAAGTGAGTGAGATTGATAGTTAGTTGTGTATGTGTTGCAAAAGAATGTTATATTTTGTCTAGTATTCCTTGTCGGTACAAGAAGTTTAATAGTAGAAACGATGGCAGGACTGTCAATTAGGTTGTTCATAATTCTGTACAATAAAATTAGGTCTGAAATGATTTTCAAACCATAAGGTCATGGTACCACAGGAAACTGTTTTCATGCAACTGTTTTCCAGTACAAATCACAAGTGCGCCCCACGGTTGAATTTGGCAGCCACCTCTGGTCTGGAGCTCCAAAATACCTGAAAAATACCCTCGACTCTTTGCAGAAATGGGCGGTCCGTTTGATAGATTCTCCCGTCTTGACAGACGGATTGCAATCTTTAGAGCATAAGCGTCGGGTGGGAATGCTATCCTTGTTCTACCGGTATTACAATGGAAGATGCTCCGAGGAACTAGCGCCATAACTTCGACACAGGTGCATAGTCGGGAAACACGCCAAATGTGTGCCCAACATTTGTACACGGTTGACATTTGTTACATGAGAACGGGCCGTTTCTTCGACTCGTTTTTGTGTTCAACAGCTCGGCTGTGGAATGATTTGCCGGCCTCTGTGTTTCCGCCTTCCTACAACATGGGTCTCTTCAAGACCAATGTTCATTCCCTCCTCTCCTAAAAAAGACCCTCCACACAGCATCCCAGATGACATAGGCCCTGAGGGTAATTATTTTCCTCGGGGCCTCCTGCGTGGAGTTAAGGTAAAAAAATTATATGTATGTATATACATTAAGATTATTTAACATGGGAAAAATTTTAATACACTAAGGAGATTTACCATAGGAAACCTTTTTTATACAGTATGCTCATTTATCACGGGAACTGTCCTTTTTACACGGTAAGGTCCTTTACCATGGGAAACTGTGCTCATATATAGGGTGGCGCAAAACTACAGTTTTATTTTGAATCATATTTTAATGTGTGATAAGATTCAAACCATATCGGTAGTTTTGCGCAACCCTTTAGTAAGGGTGCTGAACTAAGTGACTTCCAAGTGAGTAATCTCAGCATTTCGCTTTGACCTGCACCAGCTCTCGTCCACCATAAGAAGAGAGACCAATGTTAGAAATATTGCTCAGCACGGTTAACGTAAATGAAGATAACACACCCCATATCTAAAACCTTTTGGACTGAGTCGAAAGTCGTGGCCAAATCAGTGGCAGACATAAAAAAAGACCCAAATATTAAACTGCCAGGATTCTCTCTCCCTTTGAAGACCTTAACTTCACTAAATCGCATCTGGTATCATAGTCGCTGTGCGTATATGATTTACAAATTAGGCCTACAGGATTCTGAATTATTTAAATGTAGACATAATATTCAAACAATCGAATGTTACGTTCCTCAATTTCTCTGAGGCACATCTGTTCTGAACAAAGTTACTCCTGATGCCGTCGACAGGTTGAATAATTGGATAACCTCGACGTTCACCAACTCTCCTCTTACCAAGAAGAAGATACAAAATACAAATTTTAATATTTTTTTCTTATTGCAGGAGTCTATGAAGATCTAAAAACCAAACTATCAGCTGTAATTGAAGCCCGCAGTCTTGTATGCAAAGCTGGGATTATTTTGAGAAGAGACCAAAGTCCAGTTGTGCTTGTGACGCTTCTCTCCATCATATCCAGATCTGTCGTCGTCTGCAATAATGCCATTTTTGAGACTAGTATGCTTTCCCAAAAAAATTTAACTTGGCAGCAAAACCTGTATCTTAAAACCTACATTGTCATTTAATATTGCAAAGTCACTTTTTTCCAAGCCATATTGTTTTTTTTTTCTGTAATGTTTATTCGAAAAATTTTGTAAACCGCCGATTTTTGCGGTTTTACCTGCGAGCTTAACATTAAAAAACAATCACGTTTCGACCACTATAACACGTCATGTGCCTAGCAAGGTGGTCGAAAAATCTAAATTACGTAACCATAAATTAATAAATAAAAATATTAGGAATCAAGACATAGTTAATTAAGACTAAAACATATTTTACATAGGACCATGTTCATCGTCGATGACCGAAACAATTTGTTTAAAATTTGATATGATATTTCGGTTGTCTAGTCATGTTCACAGCCAATTTCGAAAATTCCACCGTAAAATCCAAAAACATATTCATTATTATATATTTTTATATTCTTTAAAAAAATATTAAGTCTAATGTTTTAAACGATTTTTTAAGGATTCCCAGGGCGAGAATTTTTTGCTTCATTTCTGATTGCTTGCTGTTTTGGCGAAGCAGTAAAACTCATCGTTATCGTTGAATCTTGTCATTACTTTGACAAAATTGTGAGTCCCTTTCTTTGTGTCCATAAATGCAATATTATCATTTACAAATATTAATGCGACAGAATGTTTGGTTCTCTAATGGTAAACTAATTTCAGGCAAACCAGACGAAAGATGACATTACAAGATTACTTATGACCATCAGGGAATTTGGTTTAAGATCAGATTTGAAGTATTGTCTAAGACAAATAAATGATCAACCGGTTTCATTTACAGCCATGGATGTTTGGATTATAGACAGAGAACTGATAGGAACTGTACGTATAAAAACAAATAACAAATTTGAACCTGCTTTCAACCGATATTGAACACTCTTTTTGGAAATATAGTGGAAATCGTGTCTCCTTGTAGAAAAACTGAAAAAAGGAAACATACAATTAGACACCTTTTCTTATTTCTTTCCAGTTAATAAATAATCAATATTTCTTTCTTTCAGGTATTTGGACTCGTTCTTACAAATCTTATAGTGATTGTACAATTTGCTAACTAGTTAAAAGGGATTTTTTGTGAAATCATTAATGTAAGGACAAAAGATTGTTTTCTTTGACGATGTGTGATTTAATTAGTTATAATTTGTTTTCTTATTTTCTGTGATAGTTCAAGCTACTAACACGAGAGCACATTATTACTAAAGCAACTATAACATAACCTACCGGCTGCGCCAGTTTGTTGTGAATGGATCTTGAAAATAAAAACTCATTTCTTACAAAAAGACACTTGTTTTAATTTGACTTACAACTCTATAATTAGGAACGCGTGAAATTAATGGTGAAATTCTGTCATACTTTTGAAACCTCTCTGTTGGTTCATTGATAGAAACCTTTCAGGAATGTCCTCATTAAAAGTCTTAATCAAGATTTACATGGCTCTCTGCCAATCTGTTAGAATACGGTATTATCGGAAGGGGTAGTGCAAATAAAAAAATACTAAATCCACTAATTAAAACTCAGAAAGCCATAGTGAAAATTATACTGAAAGTTCCTGTAAGAACTAGCACTGATGAAATCTTCAACAATCCATCATGTCAATTAAACAACTATATTCTAAAACTAAACTCATTTACATTCATAAATACAAAACCCAAGAAATAAAACTAACACATACATTAGAAACACTAGATCTCATGGTCAATAACATATCCAACAAGTAACTACTAACACATTTGGACAAAAAAGCTTCTTATATTATGGCATTAGTCTACAATAAAATACCACTCTCACTCAAAAAACTCAACATTATAACATTTAAATCTCAAATAAAAGGATGGATAGGTACTAAATATAGGGAGATCAGAAATAGTAAATATACTGATATCAAATACGGACTAAAACCCAATCTAGTGAACTGAATTATAAAAAAAAACACTATCTTATTTACTTTATAATTATTTTTAAAAAATACTACATGATATAATGTTTATAAAAAAATCATTTTAATGTCTTATAATTAAATTATAATATGTAATTGAAATCCTCAGCACGGTAGATCCCAGTGAGGATATCATTATCTCTACATGTTACTAAGAAAGGAAGACAACAAATCATTATTATTGTTATATCTATTCTGCCAGCTCACCTCGCTTCTGAACTGGAGGGGCGAACCTACATATAGATACTCTTGGAGAAATATATAAACTTTATGGGCTACTAAAAATATTAAGGCCATCTATGCTACCTAGTTCGAACAATCCCAGTTTATTTTCTATATCTGAAATATAAATATAATACATGTTTAAATAAATAAGTTTTGGCAATGAACTGAAAAGTAATGTTTGGTCCAAAAACATTGATCACGTCTTTCTGGGTGCGATTTGTAAAATAGTTCAAAACACACATTTACACTAACTACACTCTAATTTCTAACATTTTCTGTTGAAGAATGTTAAATTATTAGTTATCCGGGGGTTCTTTCGCTAATTGACTTTTTAAATTGTTCTTTTATTATTTTTCAAATGTTTCATTGCTGTTTATGTTTTGTGATGTGCTTATTATTTCTTTTATTCCTAATAAAATATTTATGCAATATTATGCACACATCTCTTATTTGAATCCTTTCTTCAGATGAGGTAGAAAAAACAAAATATTTTAAATAAATGAATTTCACAATGCAGAAAACTACAAAATATGTATTTTATTTAAAATTTGTACAAATATTAGTATGACGGACATATGGGTCTCCATGTTGGATTCGGGCTTTCTTAAAGAACTTTGTAATGGTATGTATGTTGAATAAATAAATCGTCGGAGTGGGGGTAGGCGAGCAGGCAAAGAGAACAGCCGGCCGACATCGCGGCAGTGGCAACGGTAGACGCTGCCTTTGGCACTGCCCCTATAAATAGGACGAAAAACTCGAATTAAGTTAGTTCACCAGGAATGCTCTTCTCATCAACAACTCTCTCTGCTTGCGCTCCCAACCTCGCTCTGATCCTGCATCCATTAGTTTCGTTTTTACTGACCATCTCTTCACACTGGACCACGGATAACCTACACTCTCTGGACCAGACTCGACTACATAAGGAGCCACTGAATCTGCTCAGAACAACTCTAGAGCGGCAACCGAGATGATGTTCTCCCGATAATTGGCACCTTCGTGGATTGGAACCACCAGCCTATCATACAGTTTTGTATGTCTCAACCTGTCTGGCACAATTAGCGAAAAAATTCTAACCACGAGTCCTTCAATAATAATAGTTCATGTTGTTTGTACGTATATTGGCGATCTGCAGGCGTGCATTTGCAAGTGAACTACGTCAAATTGCCGATATTGTCGATAAAATATAAAAGATTTATCGATTTTCTTATGTTTGGGGCCCTGGTGAGACCAACACCGATAATTTGAAATAAAATTTTTAAATTAGCATTATTGCGAGGAAATGAGACACATAATATTTTCTAAGAATCCCATTTATTTCCCGTACCAATTTCCTTTCACCTCAATCGTTATTTCTTCTCAATCTACCAAGTTCTAATAGCTCCGGAGAGTATGATTGGTTTGATTTTTTCCTTTTTTCCACCATCCATCAACTCATCATCTCTCATGTTTAACACATTGTGATCAAGGGCGGATCCAGGGGGGGGGTCATGACCCCCCCCCTTGGGTGGGTCTAGGACCTAGGTGGACCACTAATACCCTACATTTTACTTGTATCTATTATTATCAAAATTATATTATAAATTCTTGTGACTTGAGCACGACTATGTGACCCCCCCGCTGGTGCCAAAGCTGGATCCGCCCTTGATTGTGATTCAACTTTATTAGGGTGTCCATCCAAGCTGAAATGGCGTCAGTCCCACATTCATCTACACAGTAGGTAGGTACTAATTCTAGTCCGAAAACTGAACAAGCATTATTAGATTAGTAAGCACGAGTCCAAATACCTGAAAAATAAGGAAACTTGTACTCTAGATACTCGCAATAAAAATTATTAAAATACAGCTTTTTTTCAATCGAACTTTGTGTAATGTGATGAATAAGATCTTGTTTTTTATCATTTTGCTCATCAGCCAAGTGACGCTACCTTTTGTGGCTTGGAACAGCGTGCAAAGAATTTCTTAGTTATCTTCATCACACATAATTATTAAAATAGTGACACTTACAGTTCCTATCAGCGATCTATCGATAGTCCAAACATCCATGGCTGTAAATTCAGTCGGGCGTTCAATTATTTGTCTCAGACAATTTTTCAAATCTGATCTTAAACCAATATCCCAAACCGAAATCAGCAGCTTTGTAATGTCTTCTTTGGTCTGGTTTGCCTAAAAAAAAGAAAACAAGAACGAAGAGTACATACGTACACAATTATAATAGCCATTTCCATATTTATAAAAACTTGAGGAAAACGTGAAAGGTCTTACGGCTTTGGACATGTAATGGCAAGATTCAACTATCCAGATAAGTTTGACAATTTCAGCAAAACAACTAAGCACTTGAAATGCAGCATAAAATTCTCGACCTGGGAAGCCTGAAATAAAGCGTTAAAATTTATCTATCTCTTCTCTCTATATTTATAAATAGGCTATACTCCACTGATGAGAGAATGAAAAAAAAAAACAGTTCCAAGTGAACAAAAGATTCAAGCGCGGATGTAAGAGTCCAAAATGGAAAAAATGTGTACACACTGCAGAAATTGGAGCGTATGGCAGACTAAGAGTGAAACATGACTTTCAATTTGATAGTCCTAATTTTCCAAACCTTTAAACGGACATGATTTTCTTTTTCGAGTCTTGAGTTTCACATCGATATCGGTAGAGTTTACATACATTTTTGTTCACTTTGGAGTTCAATACAAGATTTTGATTTATTTTTTAAATCATCTGAATGAAATAAACCAATGACTCTTTTCTGGAAATTGTTTTTGAGATTTTTCTTCAAACTTCCTGGCTTATTTCAATGGAATGTGGTATACCTTATAATGAAGTTTTGAATTATGGATGAAAAATATTTAATAAGAGCATACCAGACTCAAAGATGGCACTATTTGAGATGATGACAGCTCTGAATGTGATGGAAAGAAGCATAACAAGTGTTGCGGGACTCTGGTCTTTACTCAGAATTAATCCAGCCTCGCCTATGAGAAAGCGGGCTTCTATTACAGTTGACAATTTAGTTCTCAGATCTCCATAACCTCCTATAAAATACGTACATTTAAAGTAAACTGAAAGAACAAACTACAAGTATCTACAATAATTATTACGATTTAAAATTTTCCGGAAAGGTCTCTTCCATCATCATTAGGCTTCGCTGTAAGAGAATTAGATTTAGTATCTCTGTAATTAGGTACCTGATTTAGTATTTACATCCTTTTGAATCTGTTTCAATGTATCGTTTACTTGGACGATTGTATGCATCATCGAGTTGACTACATTTGTAAAATTAAGAACCATAAAGTATATAATGACGTTGGTGCTTGCATAATACAAAGAGAAAAGCACAGGCTTCCCTTGAAAAAAAGAAAAAGAAGAATTGTTTTTTTTTTTATCAAAACAACGAGCATTAATTTGTTGTTTACCAAAATAGACGATTTTAGAATCAATTTTTAGATCTGATGTTTTAATGTTCGGTATTTTTCTTTCGTCTTTAACACCAGTGCTGGATAAAAATCCTCACAAAATACCGTTGAAATTTGATAAATGAAACACTTTTCAATTCTACTTACTTGTTTCTTTTCCTCCCCTTAACTGAGTAATTATACTAGTGGTCAAGTTTACAATCCAAACAAATAGATAAAAAGTGCTCATCTTTTTGTAATATTTACTGGAAATCCTTATGTTTTTACTCCAACTAATTATCGACTGTGCCTGTAGGATGCATAAAACTACTATTAAATTGAGCAGAAAATCTGTTTTGTAACACATAAAAAGTTCTCCAACAATGAACTCTGGCCTAATGACTATACAAAACCAAAAAGATACTTTGCATTTACAAGTTTATTGCTTACCTTTTCTATAAGTTTTCTTGCTTTGACGAGGTTTTTAGCATGTGTTCCACATCTGCCGACACCAACCAATGTAGTTAAATTCATCAAACTCACATTAAGTGTGACGATGGAAGCGAGAACTGTTGTTATGTCTTTCCTTGTCCATATCATTTTGTGAATTCCAAGAAAGCTCATAGAAACTATAAAGGAAACAAACACACAACCAAAAAAACAAGTTTTCCCTTTGCAGCACCCACTAAAAGAAACATATGTAACCACCAAGCCATCTAAGCAGAAAGAATGGGACAACATACAACTGCCTAAGCTCATCCTCCTCCATATTAAAAATTAATTAACAAAAACCAAAAAACAAAAAATTAATTACGAGATAAAAAATTATAATTAAAAAGAAATTAGATTGACTGTACGCACTCAATCGTAAATCAAATAATACAATGGATTGGTAAACATAAAGGAAAACGTAAAGGTAACAATAAATTCTTATCTGAGTGTAGACAGCAACACAGGAAGTAACTACAACACACGTCTATGCTACTATGCTGCTTCACGGTGCGATCCAAACTCCTTTGTTACATCAGCGTCAGCAGTTTATTTTCCAGGCTTAGTCTAGGCCAACTAAGTCGACATCTTCCACAGAAATTCCCCATTGTTTCGAGCACACGTTCAAGCCTTAGCATTTGAGACTAGCATAAATATAAAGAATAGCAATGGCTTGGTGCTAAGTACCTCTCGGATCTACGCTCACTTACTATCGCGTATGACTGATAATTAAGTACCTACTTAAAATGAACATTTCGGCAGCTTGGATCCTAGAACGCAGCACTATCGTTTATCATACACACAGATCTGATGACTGTTTATAAGTAATATCAAATGTAACATACATATTTGGAAATCATTAGGGTTTTACCGTTAACTCCCATCATTATTTTTACCTGTGAAAGCCAGAACACCCCAACTGTAGATTGTCCAGCCTCTAGAATAAGAAGCTATCCAAACCGTTTGGCCATTTTCCCTGCTTATCCTTATTGTCAGTGGAATCAAACCCATTGCCCGGCAAAGAATCCAAATGAACACAATAAACCCACTGCATTCCCTGATTTCATTATTGGAGCCTCTGACAATTGGGGACATTCTTGAAATTCTTGAAATGAAAAGTAAAAATTGTACCAAAACGGACAGATTTATGAACTATATTAATTTAACATAAATAAGTATTACGTTATTGGGTTTTTACAGAACCAAGAATGATATTATTTCAAACAATAACAGTGCTTTTAGAGATTTTTATATTCAGTATGATTAGTATTCTATGTACAACATTTTCAGTTTTTTTTACTGTTTTTTTTTTAAATAATACATTAAAATATCAAGCATGATCACTAAAATGATAAAATTATTATCATATCATCTCTTTTGAATAAGTTCCAAATTTCGGTAAATCATTTAAATCAGTACTAATCTATTATTTTTTATGACATAAAAAAATGGTAACAATGAAAAAATCAAGCTGTAATTAATTACAGATAAGAGATCTCTCACTAAATTGCCTGAAATTTAATGTTTCAAACTAATGATTGTTAGTGGGTTAGTTTTGATTATTTTAATTGATAACATCTATTATGTTTTATTGCCATTCATAAATGTAGGTGGTAGGTAATAATAGTAATTATATAATTTATAAGAAGTATTAATTATTTACAAGCCGATACCCGGTATACGTTGCAATGCTATTCAAAGAAATAAATTGAATCTCCCATGTCCTTTCCTTTCACCTTCCGAGTCCCTAACCCCTCCCGCGTTTCCCGTTCACCTTCCCCGCCTTTCCCCTCCCTCGTCACACCTGCCGCGAACCCCACCTACCCCGTTCTCCTCCCCTCCTGCCTTTCCTCTCTGCCGCTAAAATATATGAAATATGCACATTTTCAATTATACAAATTTCATAACACCAGAGTCGCCTAAAATGGATTTTACACAAAGGTGATAATTGAAATCATACGTATACAGTGTACACAGGAGAATATCTGTTTTATCTAATCAAAATTATGGGGGTACATCAAATATTCTACTATGTAATTAATTACTGTATAAAAATTATTTGTAATTTATGTACCTTCTATTACTAATAAAAAAAAAATAAATAAATAAATAAAATAAATAAATAAAAAAAATACACAATTAAACAATTTAAAAAAAAACTCGTTTAACAATAATATTTTTACACAAAACATAATATAATCTATAAAGTAAGAATCGTGACTCCCTTATCAGACACAGGAGTTTCTTTTTTGATAAGGTGTACATATATTATACCTGAAACTATCGCAGACCCGCGATAACTCGCGGGATGGTCGAACAGGCGCTATGACTTACTAAGTATCTTGCCGAAATGTGTTCCATTATTATCACGCGAGTGTGTGCACTGGGACCGAATTCGGTAGTTTCCGGTCGTTCGGCGTTAGAGCATTGGGAGCATTGGAAGCCAGATTGAATTAATTGGGGGTAATAAAGTGTAACCATGTTTTCCTCTGTATCTCATCTAAATTTGACAGGAGGAGTTCTCAAAAAATCAGTTCCAATTTTGAAAACGGGAATTAAAATAATTTTCTGATAAAAATATTATATTATAGGTAGATATTTATTGAATTTTCCGACCAAACACTTCCAATTTGGAAAATGAAACTGAAATTACAGTCAACCAGAACCTGATTCGGAGTTACAGACAGAACCACAATCGAAATTGGTATTTTGTTTAATAGTTATCTTTTAGGTACCAATTCCAAATAAATGTTCACAATAAAAAACAATAAGCATTCTTAAGATTTTTTATTTTATAAAAATATAGATAAACGCGAAAAAGACATTGAACATTGAATATTAATTTTATTTATCTGTCATCCTCTGCTCTCTGAAATTGCCTTGACCAGGACATACAGGCTGTGACCAAGACAGGGACCAGCCCAGGAACTCAATAGTGGAACTGTACTCGTCGCAAATTCCATGGATTATTAGTTTGGTGGAGTTGTAGGTGTCGCCCTTTAAGATATATCCCAAGTTTTAATAGGTGGTTGTTTAGCAAATTGTAAAGCAGACATCGATCTTTGAGAATGATTCAATTACACACATTATCCAGTAAGAGGGGATAGGGAGAAATAAAGTACTGATTTTATTATTCTCAATCTAATCAGAAAACTGCATAAGGACAATAAGATTGGAAAGGACAAGTCCAAATACCTGAAATAAAGAAGAAATCTATTAGATTTGACTTAAGATTTTCACAACCAAAAGAATTATCGTCATTTATTAGCATGTTTAGATGTTTGAGTGGGAGGTAAGCAAAGGGGTGGGGGTAATTGCGGGATTTCCTGAAAGAACAGAGCGGTTAATCCAAAAATTTGTATGTCTGTCAACATTCTGTATCATAGTTTAGTTATAATATTCTCCTGACGAACGAATGGTGCTTCCGAAACCGGTAGAGTGTTTATAAAATAAAAGTGGTTTACAACAAATTTATATGTGTCTAAATTATTAATTATGGCGAGCCACAAAGTTAATGCTTTTTACAAATATGAAAAAATAGGAAATAATCTGGTTCACAGATGGGTCTAAAATGGAGAAAGGAATGGGGGCTGGGGTATGTCTACAGGGATCCAAGAGGGAACTAAGTATACCTCTAGGAATACACTGCACTGTGTTTCAAGCTGAGATGAAAGCCATCTTGGCCTGCGCGCAGGAGAATATACATATCGGGTACAGGAATAAGAACATAACTATTTGGTCTGATAGCCAGGCAGCCCATATGGCACTGAAAAGTAACCGATGCGACTTCAGACTGGTGATGGAATGCAAAACTCGCTACCATCAATAAAATAACCCTGATATGGGTACCAGGACATGAGGGTATTGAGGGCAACGAGCGGGCTGACGAACTAGCAAGAAAAGGGGCGAAAGCACCACTTGCGGGATCCGAGCCGGCCGTAGGAGTAGCAGCTTGCCACACCAAAGTACATATCGAGAGGTGGGTCAAATCCCAGCACTGGAAGGAATGGGAGAGGGCACCCGGAATGAGACAATCCAAAGTACTCATTGATGGACCCGACCCCAGACGGACCAGGAAACTACTCGATATGGACAGAAACTCGCTGAGGGAACTGGTAGGTCTACTAACGGGACACTGCCATCTCAGGAGACACATGCAGCTATTGGGAGTGGAAAGCATCAGTAGATGTAGAAAATGTGAAGAGGATGAAGAGACTCCAATTCACTTATGGTGCCAATGTCCTGCCCTGATGGGAACTAGGCTCAGATACCTGGGGAGACATGTTGTAGAACCAGAAGACCTAGCCACACATCCAATGACAACTCTGGTGAACTTTATTAAAGGGACTGGGTTATTGTTAAAGGATTGACAATGGGCCCATGGCATAAGTACTCACGGGAACTAACGGTAAACCGTTTCCGCTTTTAATAAAAAAAAATTAAAAAAAAAGAATTTCTCCAAGTTGGAGTCCTCAGTTTGCCGAGTATCTTAAGATACATTGTAGACAAATAGTTGAAAGCCTATTGTGGATGCCGAGCCCTTCCAGAATGGACACATTTGCCTGTATTATTGCTTCCTAATAAAAATACCAATGAACATGTACCTCTAGTTCTAAGTAGTGCTTGTTCATTGTTCTACGCAAATCTTATTATCAGTAGGTATTTAAAACTTACAGTTCCTATCAATGATCTGTCGATAGTCCAAACGTGCATGGCTGTGAATTCAATACCTTGTTCGTTTATTTGCCTCAGGCAATATTTCAAATCCGATCTCAAATCAAAATTATAAACTAACATCAGTAGCTTTGTCATGACTTCTTTCGTCTCGTTTGCCTGAAATAAAATTAAAGGGACAATAAAAAACTATCAATTCAGTTTTTTTTAACTCAGACTGGCGCCCAACAAGGGGCGTTCTTGAAAAAAGAAAAACAATATTTGTTTTAAATTCAGACGGTTTTTTGGGACTTTGGGACTGCCGTGTGACATTGGCGGGAGATTTAAACTGAGGATTACACACTAATATAAGTAAGAAACCTCAATTTGGCTGCAAAATGGTAATGTTTATCTAACTTCATAAGTTTTATATATAGCTAAGTAGGCAAGGGCGGATTTAGACCCAGACGGTATTTTCGTGTACTGTGGAGATTCCATCACAGTACATACTTAGAAGCAAAAACTGTCGTTATTTTAAACATTTCATTTTTCTATTGTTTTGACATTATCATAAACCTTCCTAAACATACTTGAACTTGTAGAAATAAACTTGAAGTATGTACTTCAAGTTTATTTCTAACAGTAATTGTTGATTTTTTTGCCCGTCTGCCCCTTGTGCCCCCCCCCCTCAGAAAAAAATTCTGGATCCGCCCTTATAAGTAGGTACATACTATAAGTTTTATTGAAAGATAAAACTCTGTAATTTAAAATGCATCAATCGTTGTTTTTCTTTTCCTGTAGAAGGTATCCTGGTAACAACAAAAATGGTTGAAACGCGTTGTGGTGCAAATTGTACAAAAAAGTTTGAGGTTCATGTGATTACTAGTTGATTTATTAAGTTATCGTCAATATTACAGTGAATATGAAACTGGACAGACATCCTTACTACACTAGGCTCTAAGAAGTTTTGCCGCTCACGCTGGCGGCTCACGCTCACGCTCAACTTGCCGATGGCTTTGGCAATCACCGTAACCGTTCTTACCTAAGACACGAATGACGATAGAAAGTACTCTTCTGATGTCACACTCAACTGCCATCTGTTGGGTTGTAGCAAAACTTTGTATTACTAACTACGCTACCGTCATCTATTGAAGGAAGCTGAAACGAATAGTCAATGCACTATACAATATATCTAAATAAAAAAGGCTTGAATAAAATATGAAAGTCTTACAATTTTGACATAATAGTGACAAGATTCAACAATCCAGATAAGTTTGACTATTTCGCCAAAACAGCTGAGCACCTGGAAAGAAACGAAGAATTCTCGCCCCGGAAATTCTGAAATTAAATTTCACTTGTTCTATTTGTTAATGTTTTATTTGTGCGACAAGCCTCCACTCCCTCTGTTTTAAATAATGCATAAATGTAGAATTATATAAGATACTAATGCGCGGGTCACATTATGCTGGTTGTCAGCCGCGAGTTGAAGAAGCCGCTTCTGCCAGCCGTCGATCAGCTTGGTGTGACAACAAAATTCGGCGCTGGCGTCGCCAGCCGGCGAGTATTTGTCAGCGGCTGACGAAGTTCGACATGTTTAACTTTTGGTAGCAGGCAGCGGCGAATAATCAATCACGTGACCACTGGCACCAGCCGGCAGCGCAGTCTGACCACTATTGCGTCTATCAGTTAAATCTATCTATCAATTAAAGGTTCATCTAATTCTAACAATTCTTGAAATTGAGGGGCCGTCATTCTTAAAACATTTCTGTATGTTTCTGGATCCTCTTCTTTCAGTTCTTGGAGAAGTCTTGACGATGCCCCTAATTCTTCCCTTCTTTGTATCCATGGGCTGACCCACCATCGTCTCTGTTTGCGGTGAAGCTGGTTAAGCATTTCTAAACTAAGTTCCCTGACACCCTCTCTCAACAACTGCTTAATTAGCTTTTTACGTGAAACGACAGTCGACATATAGTGAATGACTAACTGGAGAGTGCGAGACGCGAGTAGCAGCAACAGTAGTGTGACCAGATTGCCCGCCGCTGCTAGCTGGTACTACTACCAGCCGCTGGTAAGCAGCAGCTGGCAACCAGCATAATGTGACCCGCGCTTTAGGGTTAAAATTTTGGTTTCGGTAAAAGCGGGGTCCATTGGGTCTCACAGTCAGATTCACATCAATTACGAAATCTGAGCGAAGAAGCGAATAAAATGTCAGTTTGCATACTAAGATATTATAAGAATTTGGTTTACACACTGGGCGGCCACTCGCGGAATTGTGTTTTGAATTCATATTTATGTGAACCTGATAACTTAAAAAAGGTGCAGAATGCAATTTGAAGGATATGGCACTAATTTTGAATGACCAAAAGCATACTAGACTCATATACGGCACTATTGCAGATGAAAACTCCTCGGAATATGATGGAGACGATCATCACAAGGACAACTGGGCTTTGGTCTTTAGCCAGAAAATACCCAGCTCTGCCTACGAGGCAACGGGCTTCAATTGCCGCCGATAGTTTTGTTCTAAGATCTCCATAACCCCCTGCAATTAGAAGATGTAGGTACTTAATCATGTCGATGGAACAAGAACAAAATTTAATTAAATGAAAATAATATTAGGGAAACTCAATCGAAAATGTGGAGACAAAAATCCCAGGACCCTTTGCTTGCAACCTTTGCTTACATAAGTAAGTTGTGGGTTCGAGTCCCAGAGGTGCTAATATATTTTTGTCTCCACATTTTCGATTGAGTTTCGCTAATATTGTCTTCATTTAATTAAATATTATAATTTGATATTTTACTCATAAAGTTAAAAATTTATAATAAAAAGAACACAATGATTAATAAAGTAAATGAAAGTTTTGAAAAACGAGATGGTGCAAATAATATTGTTGAATTTTCCAGGAATGTAATCTTCGAGCACTGTTCTCTATTTCCTACGCAATACTGAGGCTGATGGGGAGACCGTTGAACCCCATCAGCCTCAGTATTGCTCCCCCTTTATTAATGCCTCTGGCAGGGCTGGGCAGTATTTGAAATACTTGTAATTGAAATACGTATTTGAAATACAAATACGTATTTTGTATTTGTATTTCAATTACTTCCTAAAAATGTATTTTGTAATTGGTATTTCAATTACCTGCTGTTGAAGTATTTTGTAATTTGTATTTCAAATACTTATGGTTTCAAAATACATTTTCAAATACATTTAGCGATCTTAATAATGATAATGAAAAATAAACACACATAGATAATACATAGACTAAAAACGCTAGAATCCTGTACTGTTGTCCTTTGCTATAGCACTCTTACTAATGATTATTTGTAGTTCTCTTTATCATTGCTTTATTTTTATTTTATTTATTTGGGAGACCAACAGTTTACATTACTAACAGAGCATTTAGTAATTGAGTCACAATAATTGAACCATTTACAGGTTTCCACATAGGTATTGTATATAAGTGTAGTGATTCCAGAGATATTTACTAATGAAAAATTACATGTAGGAGGGGGAAGGATGGGGGGGGGGGGATCGGTTAAGTTGAGGTACAATAATAAAAATATGCGCGACAAAAAATTAAAAGAGAAAAAAAAGAAAAAAAGGAAGTTCTTAGAGTGTTGGTTGTATTAGAGGGTATCTATATAGTTATATTGTTATTGTAGAGTATCGAGAGAGCGTCTATGTGATTTTAAGGAGTGTGGTGCAGAGTTAAAAATTTCAAATTGTGTACCTATAGTGTGTGTTGAAAGTGTTGGATGCACAATAGATGAAAGAGTTCTGCTTAGAATTTGTTTTGCACCGTAATGTACTGTACATTTGTGTTGCATTATAATGTACTGTACATTTTTTTACGTCATGCTAGTTATTATTATTGTCCTGTGCTATAATAGCACTGTTATTGTACATTTTGTAAAATATTATATTATACTTGTCATTGCTTTGTATAGTACATTTTTGTATCATAGTATTAGATCAAGCACTATAGGAATAATTTGACTGATTACTAGATTATTTTTAAGTTAATTACTGTAGAGCGCACTTGAAATGAAAGAACACAAAACTGCGCTATACAAATGTCATCCATTCATATATAAAAATGAATCCTTGTTTCCCTTGATCACGCCATAACTTTAGAATGACTTTACCCATTTCATTTATTTTTTTTTAAAGTTTTCTAATACTTTATAGAAGGTTCTTACGGAAAGAAAAATTAAGAAAATTACGCAGACAATTGGATAATTTCAGAAAACTTAACGACTATTTTAACTTCGCACGTTTGACAGTTCGCGCGTTTGATGAAATTAAGAACAAAAGTAACAAAAGAATTGTCAATGGATTTTTTAAATTATAGATATTTTAAATAGGTACCTGTGTGAGGTACAAGATTTGATTAATTGTTCTTGTAATATAGAAAAATGAATATTTGTAATATGTGAAAAATGAAAATTTGAATAAAAAATTATAATACCTGGCACGCGAGTTGTTTGAAAACAGAATGTACTGGGACTAAATATATGGACCGCGGGAGGGGGGTTGGCGGGATGGGGGAGCGGGAGAGGGGAGTGGGTAGGCAGGGAAGGTGGAAGGGAAATGCAAGAGGGGAAGGGGATGCGGTAGGGGAACGGGGACGCACGGGAAAGGACATGCAGGGAGAAAAAATTTATTTCTTTGAATATTGCATTAAAACGCATGCCGGGAACCAGCTAGTGTTATTATAATACAACAATAACATTCAATGACAGCTGTCGTGTTTTTATTTCTCTCTAGAAATATCGCAAAATAAAACAAATTTCTAACTAAAATCTAAATATTTATATTTCAAATAACTTTTTAATAGTGAGTGTTGTTATAACTTGTTATATTAGTCAATATTCCGTGTCAATATGACTACTCGGGCAACTGCAAAGACTGCACTAAATAATACGGATACACAACTCCTTCAACTCCTTGACAAAAAGTTTGAAGAATTTAAGGTGCAATTTCTGGAAATCGTCAGAAACGAGTACAAAGAAGAAATCGAAGAATTAAAAAATAGAATATTAACTCTGGAAAAAAAAATTGACACAAAAAAAAACAACAATCTTGAAAAAACCCTGGAACAAAATGCTGTAATTCAAAGTGAATTCAACCAATTACAAAAACAATTGGATGCTAACGAACAACACGCGCGTATTAATAACATAGAGATCATTGGGATACCAGAAAAAAAACAAGAGAACCTGACAGAGATTATCAAAAATATCTATTCAGAATTAAAAATAGTAAGCCCTGACGAAATTGAATACGCCACCCGGGTCACCACTAAGGAGAAGATTGAAGGAAGACCGCGAAATATTATTGTGAAACTAAAGTGCAGAAAACAAAAAGATGACATCATGGCTGCAATCCGGACGAGAAGAGGCCTAACAGCTGAGGATATTAACTTAAATGGGAAACATCGGATCTACATTAATGAACATTTAACTCATAAAAACAAAGTACTCTACAAAAAGGTCAGAGAGTTTACCAAAATTAATAAATTTAAATTTTGCTGGATTAAAAATTGTAAAATTTATGTGAGACTAAATGAAAACTCAGATCACTATTGTATTAACTCTTATAACGATCTAGAAAAACTAAAAAAATACAATATTTCCATCAATAACGCTTAGAACATAACAGTAACTTTCAAATTAACTATATTGTATCTTAAAATGGATTCTTTAGAATTGTACTATCAAAACACAAGAGGTCTCAGAACTAAAACGAATTATTTTCTTCAAAATGTACTATTAAACAACTATGACATTATATGTCTCAGTGAAACATGGCTTAACAATTCAATCTTTAATGAGGAACTATTCGATCCAAGATATCAGGTTTACAGACGAGATAGAGATTACCATAACCTTAATCAGAATCGCGGTGGTGGAGTTTTAATTGCAGTAAAAAATAATTTTTATTTCTGATCAAAAAATAGAATGGAGCTCTGAGGCGGAAGACATATGGGTAACGCTTTCACTTCCTGGTAAAAAAATTCACATATGCACCTCATATATTGCACCTGATAGTAAGCACCTCATAAATATTACATCTCACATAAACAAAACTTCACAAATTATGACAGATAACAATAATGATAGTTTCATTTTGGTTGGGGATTACAATTTACCTCACTTACATTGGCTACCAATTAATGAAAACTGTGATTATATGTGTAGTGAACCGATCAATTCATTAAACCCAGCCCATTTGAACTTTACAGAATTTTTGTCATTTAATAATCTGAAACAATATAACTCTCAGAGTAATAGTATAAATAATCGCATTCTTGACTTAGCTGTGAGCAACATACTACTGAAAATTACGTCTAATAATATCTCATTAGTACCAGAGGATGTTTATCATAAAACACTGCTAATTTCAATTCCTATTAAAAAAATAAATAAAAACCTGAAAACTAACGCAAATCAAATATTTCTATACAGAAAAGCAGATTATTCAATAATAAACACAAAACTAAATGAAATTGATTGGGATCATAAACTTAACCATTTGAATACTCAACCCGCAACTGACATCTTCTACGATATATTGAACAATATTAAAATAAATTATGTACCAACTAAACCGGCTAAAAACTGTAATTATCCACCATGGTATACGTCATCTCTCATAAAAATAATTAAAGAAAAAAATAAATATCATAAAAATTTTAAAAAATTTCAAAATCCACGTGACTACCAAACGTTTTCACTCTTAAGATCTAGACAAAAACGAATTGCACAACAACTCTACATTAATTATATACATACTGCTGAAAGTAACATGAATGGCAATCCTAAACTCTTCTGGAATCATTTCAATAACATGAAAAAAACACAATCGTCTCTTCCTAGGACAATGCACCTAGATGACAAAAAAGCAGATAATGGCCAAGACATATGCAATATTTTCATGGAATATTTCCAATCAGTTTACATAAATGATAATAACCTACCAACATTAGATATACCAGAAAATACAAATAATATAAATATCACCACGGTCAAATTCTCACGAGAAATAATCTTAAAAGAAATAAAAGCTTTTGACATAAACACAAGCGCGGGGTGTGATGACATTCCCTCATACTTTATAGTTAATTGCGCGGAAACACTTGCAAAACCTCTCTGCATTATATATAATAAATCAATGAACGAAGGCACGGTACCTGAAATTTGGAAAAGAGCCTATGTAACACCAATCCACAAAAATGGTGAAAAAAATAATGTTAAAAACTATCGGCCGATTTCAAAACTAACAATATTCAGTAAGTTAATGGAAAAAATTGTTTACAAATATATAAGTCCACAACTGAATCACATCATTACAACAAAGCAACATGGTTTTACAAAAGGCAGAAATGTGGAAAGTAACCTCGTTCTTCTTACTGAATTCATCGTCGATCACATGGACAACCGCACTCAAGTAGATATCATATATACAGACTTTGCCAAAGCATTTGATAAAATTAATCAAAAACTATTACTCAGAAAACTTTGGTCATTAGGTATACGTGGTAATTTATTTCGTTGGGTTACATCTTATATACTTAAGAGATCACAGGCAGTAGCAATAAAGGGTTTCGAATCAGATTTCAGTGAAATTTCCTCTGGGATCCAACAGGGTTCTCATCTCGGACCATTGTTTTTCATTTTATATATCAATGATTTGGTCAATGTTGTTAAATACTCTGAAATAGAATTATTTGCTGATGATGCCAAGCTATACAAACCAATAAAAAGTCTAAACGATTGTGTCAATTTACAACATGATTTAAACAATATATTTACCTATTGCCAACATAATCAACTATTTCTAAATGTCTCAAAATGTCATCATATTACGTTTTCAAGAAATAAAAATAAAACATTATTTAATTATTCTATAAATAACAACAACATTGCAACAGTCTCAGATATTCGTGATCTTGGAATAACCCTTGATAGTAAACTACAATATAACCTTCATATACAACAAATCATAAATAAAGCTTCTAAAATGTTAGGTTTCATCATAAGAAACACAAAACTTTTTAATAGCATCAATATCATTAAGCAACTCTACTTTGCCTATGTACGGAGTCATTTGGAGTTTGCATCAGTTGTTTGGTCTCCATTTTACAAAATCCACATAAACAAAATCGAGGCTATTCAAAACAAATTCCTAAAATATCTTTGTTACAAGTCGTTTGTAAGACTTAATAATTATGTAGAGGCAGCTTCACACTTTAAAATTGATTCATTGAGTGTACGAAGGCATCATATGGATGCACTATTCCTGTATAAAGTAGTCAACAATAATATTCAATGCCCAGAGTTGCTAAATAAAATTCAATTCAATGTACCTGCACGTTCAACACGCTCTTCTGTCCTGTTCAGGGTGGATCAATGCAAGACAAACTGTAAGCAGAATTCTTGCCTGAACCGACTATGCAGTAGTTATAATAGCGTATTTTCCAATGTGGACATTTTCAATTGCAAACTTACTGAATATAAAAGGTCCATAAAAGAGTGTTTCTCTAATGGTTCTTGAATAATGTTATGTTTTTATTGTTTGTATTTCTGTTATGATTTGATTTATATGTACAACCTCTCTCCATGGCTACCAATGTTTTGATAGATTTTTTTTTGTTTTGTAATTTTTCATTTTATATTAAAAAAAAATGTTTTGAGTATGCATATATATATTTTTTGTTTTATATAATTTTAGATTCATATTCCTTTTTATAAAACTAATTTACTTTTTCTTATTATGCTGTCTCAGTAGAAGTAAAGTCACAAGGAGGAAATCCGTAATTGGTTTTATTTTGGCTATTTAATTCTATGTACAAACTGAAATAAATATAAACTGTCGATTTCCCGAAAATTAATAAATAAATAAATAAATAATAATAATTATTATAATCTAACACCTAAGTCCTATACCACAAAACTTTACAAGTGGGGCGGAGACGAGATGTGTCTCCTGAGCAATATGATTAGTCAATTTTAGCACGTCTCTGTTTCATTCTGCTCAGCTTTGCTTCTATGGAAATGCACCCTTAGATATGGGCACTTACGATAATTTATTGCAATCAAAGGTTCTACAAAAACCAAATGTATTTTGTATTTTGTAATTTGTATTTTGTATTTTGTATTTGAAATTAAAAAATGGTTAAAATACTGTATTTTGTATTTTGTATTTCAAATACATGACTTGAAAGTATTTTGTATTTCGTATTTTAAATACATGCGAGAAAGTATTTTGTAATTTGTATTTCAATTACAGCAAAGCATGTATTTTGCCCAGCCCTGGCCTCTGGGTGTTATTACATACATAAATCAAAAAATAATATTTAGATATAAGTAAATGTAAGGCAAAAGGCATGCTTTTCTTGAATTACCAGATCTAGTATTAACATCTTTGTAAATTTGTTGCAACGTGTCGTTGACTGTGATAATTGTATGCATCATAGAATTGATCAAATTTGTGAAATTAAGAACCACAAAGTATGTAATGGCATTGGTGCCACCATAGTACCAAGTGAAGAGCAGTGGCCTCCCTTGAAAAAAAAAAGTAGTTAAGTCAGTTATCTTTGGACTTAATAAACTTACATACATCATTATCTCAATCTGAGTACATATATAGATCTCCCATAATGTTTAAAATCAGCTCTGCATTCATCAGCGTAGAACAAATAACATGCTTTGAGATTGTTGCACCCGTCACCCACAACATTAAATTGGCAACAAATCAGTTTTCTTTCCAATCAGTATAGATCACTCACTTCTTGTAATTTTCTGTTCAGTGCTAAAAAGTCAAAAGCGGCCATTGATTTTGACCGCAAGAAAAAGCAAGTCATTTGCTACTCACTTATATTTTCTTCTCCTATTGTTTGGGCCACCATTGCACCTATTATATTTGCAATCCAAACAAGTAGAAAAAATATGCTCATTCTTTTGTAATAAGTAGTACAAATCCTTCTGTTTTTACTCCAAATTATTATTGACTGAGCCTGTAGAAAATGCAAACAAAGTTTTACAAAAACTCCTCTCTGTCAATAAATAATTATAGATACTACAGTTTCCAAAAATGGAAGACTTAGTTCAAATATCTCACCTTTTCTATAAGTATTCTGGCTTTAATGAAAGTCTTGGCATGCATGCCACATCCGCCCACACTAATAGTTGCAGTTAAAATCATTAGTACCACATTAAATATCGCCATGGAGCAGAGGGTTTTGGTTAAGTCTTTCCTAATCCATGTCATGTGAACTGCTCCGTACAAACTCAAACATACTAGAAAACCAAGAAAACATTCCCTTTTCTATCTAGAAAACTTAGAAAACATAAAAAATTAAATCGTGGTTACAAACAAAGTGATTGTTTTATTTCAATTAATATGTCAAACAACAAAGTGACTGGTTTCTACCAAAATATTAAAAAAAAGAAAAAAAATACATAAGAAAAAAAGTAATAAACCTACTTTTGATGATAGAAAACAAGACAAAATTGCTTAGAAAATGGGTCGGGAAAATGTAAATACTAGAAAACCAAGAAAACAAACGCTTTTCTATCTCGAAAACTTATAAAACATACTTTTTGTTACCAAAAAACTAAAAACACATATTCTGCAATACTAGAAAAATAAGTAAACATATTATTTTATTCTAGAATACAAGGGAAAATTGCTCGGAAAATAGTTTAAGAAATCGTTTAAAAGCTATGTATTAAAAATATGCATTAAGATAATGTTGGTAGTTCTTAGTCGAAGCGTGATACAGTTAAATATGACCGAATTGGATATAGACACCTTAGCTCAGTTGGTAGAGCTGCACCCCGACAAGGCGATGGTTCTGGGTTCAAGTCCTAGATGTGAACCTAACTTTATCTGATTTTTCTGTGTTCAGATTTTCAATTGAGTTTCGGTAATATTGTCTTCATTTAAAGTATTATTAATATTCTAGGTTGTGATATTTTACCTGTGAAAACTAGGACACACCAACTGTAGACTAGCCAGACTCTGGAATAAGATGCCATCCAAACTGTTCTGCCTTTTTCTCTACATTTTCTTATCTTCAACGGGATCAAGCCCATTGCACGGCAAATTATCCAAGTGAATACAATAAACCTGCTGCCTTCTCTGATTTCTTGTTTGAGACCACGGGCAAAAGAATCAATCATTCTTATAAATTGTAAACAAGTAATATACTTGAATATAGCGGTTAGTGGCCGAGTTGACGGATGCGTTGAATTATACCCGGATGTCGTGGGTTCACTTCCTTTGCTAAACAAGTAACATTTTCGCCTAGTACGAAGTACTAGCAGTTTTTCTAATATTGTCGAGTTATTTGTAATCTGAAAACTTTAATTTTTGTTTTATTAAAAATATTTATAATATGCACAGTGATGGAAAACCCATAGTATAAGTGTTAAAAAGGTGAATCTACATCACAATTGGAGTCCATTTTATATGATTTTTTAATCGAGTCCGCAGTGGATTGCGTATGTCAAATTTTAAAGAAAAACATTAGTCGCTTTCACATTACCTCCACACACACAAAGCCCTGAGGGTTTTTCTTTTCCTCAGGGCTTTTGCATCTTTGAGGGTGCTGGGTGGAAGGTCTTTTTAAGAGAGGAAGTTCTGGAAAGGAAAAGGGTAAAGGGTAGGAATTGGGGGGTCAGTGTGCCCAGGAGTGATGGACATAGAATCCATCCCTCCTACTGCGGAGCAAGGCGATATTCCGAGAGAGTCTGGTTGGAGAGGTAAAGGGATTCCGTTAACCACTCTCTCCCGATCCGGCTTGCCATGAAGGAGATGGGCAGTTGCATCCACCGCCAAGACCCAGACACCTGCTAAATCACCAAACGTAGAGAACCACTTGGAGTGACCTGTGGCAGAGGTGTTGGTTATCCGGTACCCATGCCCTCCTCCCAAATTGATTGTTCAGATTGAAAAAAAAAGTTTTTCAGGGTTTCCTTTGGGGCCGTTCAAGTATTACGTAATGCACTTGGGGGGGGGGATCTTGTGAAACATTACTGTGCGTTACGAGAGGGGGGGTTCGAACAACGCGTTACGTAACATGTTTTTCTTTATTTAGATTAAAAAAATAGGGAATTAAAATCTTCCAAGTTGGCAATTCTTTTCGTTCTCGAAATTTCATGTTTTATTTATCACCGCAAATGCGATTAAAACAAGAAAAAAGGTATTTAAGCGACTTTCCTGTACTTTGCGCAACTTAATTGTGACTTTCAGGTAAAAATTGTCACTTGGGCGTTACGTAACGCTTAGGGGGGTGGAGGGGGGAGAGGACGGAAAAACGTTACGGCGCGTTACATGGGAGGGAGGGGGGGTCAAAAATCTTCAAAAATTGAGTTACATAATACTTGAACGCCCCCTTTAGTAGATTCACCAGTTTCTCGCTTGTACAATGAGTTTCAGGACACCGTGTGTATGTATTGTAAACTTAAAAAGGATATTTATGTAAAAACTAGATAATGTCTTCGTCGGACATTATCAATATAACTTCAAAGATGTTCAAAACTGGATAAATCAATATTAGTGAATGTGTATTGTGAGACTCAAAACATCCTTCCTCTGTACTTACCTCTTTGCAATTACATCAGAAAGTGTCACTTAATTGTTGATTTTTAATTATATACACATTATTACGCTACGTAGATATTTTCTGTGACTTGTATGTAATGTGTGCATAATATATTATATTTCCACAACAGTCAAAGAAAAAACTACACTAAAATTATTCATACCAAATCCATTTATTTTAATCAAGTTCAATAACGACAAATACTTACCTTACCAATAGTTATTTGTATTCCATAATTTGTCAATTTAATAAAAAAATATACTTAACCACTCCGGTCTATCGTCTTTGTGCAAGTTTTTGTGTAATTTCCGCATCAAAGCTCAATAAATTAAATGAAAGTAGCCGGGTACTAAAAACTGTTTTTGAAAGGTTATAAAATAAGCTTTCAAATTGTATTATTACATAAATATTAACATTTGTAAATATTAAAATTTACAATGCAAATATAAAAAAAAATGTAAAAATTACTCACGTGATGTTTTTATGTGAAAACGGTACTAAAATCACAGATTATGTTAAAAAAAAAAACACTTATTTTATCGTACAATATAGTAAACAATTTTATTAAGTACCTCACTTTTTTACCATTTTATACAAAAATATTTAATAAAAAATTAATACTGTGTGTTTGCGATTTGGCGGGTGAAAACTGTTTCTAGAAAATAAGTTTTTTTGCCTATATCCTATATCTACGGACAACGTAGAATAGAGATGATTCTCCTTTTTGTTTTAGGGTTGTAACTAGAACAAAAATGGAGTTATTATGTGGGAACACAAGCGTTAGCTGGAAACAAGCTTATTGGACTTGACTGCTATTGTTACATTGTGGTGTAAACAAGCTTAGGGGTCGGAGTGGTTAACTACTCATTATTGTGATAGGCCAAATTGATGGTAATGATAAACCTTCTAGTTCAACTAATACAAACTGATTAAGATCTGTCACAAAATGTTTACATTTTGACATATAACGTATAATCAGATCGGTATTGCTAATTATCAATTTTACTTATTGATTAAACGGAATACTATTAACTTTAAAATAACTATTTTAGTTTCTCAAAATTAACCAATTTATTTAATTAATTTGTTAATTAATTTGTTCCCTAATGAATTCCTAATGTTCCCTAATCTCCAACTTATAACCCTCTTAGCCACTGAGCTCTTTAATGTTGGGGACACTTCAAAAAACTCATGCTAAAGCCTAAATGTTCATATAACATACAAAAGAACAGGTGACTTAGGGGGGGTAGCCAGGATCATGGGGTGAGATTTTTCCAGATTTTGGTGGCGGATGCGTTTGTCCACTAACTGCGTGGAAAGCCGGATCGGTAGAGACCACCGGTTGAGGGAGACCTTTTGATCTCTCTGGCAGGACTCTCTCAGAACATCTCCTTACTGCAGTGGGAGGGATAGATTCATATGTCTGTCATTTTTGGACATACTAACCCCAGACCCCATACCCACCCCTCACACCTTTTTCAATGTCGCCTTACTGCAGTGGGAGGGATAGAATCATATGTCTGTCATTTTTGGACATACTGACCCCAGACCCCATACCCACCCCTCACACCTTTTTCAAAGAAAATTCAATGTCCAGTGTTTTAAATGTAATGTCTTCCTCTTGTAAAGTCGTATCTTCTCCAAGCATAAACTTTCTATTAAAATTATGTTTATCAAAAGTGACCTGCCAGGTAGGTACGTTTTCCATATCTTCTGTTAAAACTTCAATGAATCATTCAATTAGTGACATCTTTTGTCTGTTTATCGTACTTAATTATTTTGATTATCTGTCAGAAATCCCAGTTTCCAACTCTGCCATCAGAGGCCTCCAATAACAAAGAAAATTTAATGTCCAGTGTTTTAAATGTAATGTCTTCCACTTGCAAAGTCGTATCTTTTCCAAGCATAAACTTTCTATTAAAAGTATGTTTATCAGAAGTGACCTGCCAGGTAGGTACGTTTTCCGTATCTTCTGTAAAACTACAATGAATCATTCAATTAGTGACATCTATTGTCTGTTTATCAAACTTAATTAGTTTGGTTATCTATCAGAAATCCCAGTTTCCAACTCTGCCATCAGAGGCCTCTAATAACAATATTTTTCCTTCAATACCGACAGATAATTGTTTACTATGGTGGGGTTTCCTGCTGTTGATAATAAAAGGGCTGGTTATTGTTATAATCTCTCTCTCTCTGCATTATAATTTTCAAGCATGGGGTGTGGAAGTTCCCCAGGCTCTCTGAGCTCAATTCTCAAAAATATATTATTGATTATGGAATTAACCTGCTCGAACAAAATCATAAGAATGGCAATCCGACATATCTAAGGGAAAATCAGTTTCATTAACCTTAATTATCGATTTCTGCAACATCGGAGGCCTCCGAAATACAATCCATCCGCATAAATCAATTTCCGTAATTTTTGTAATTTTTCAACACACAAGTCTGTTGTCAAGCTTACACAACAGGAGTCAAATTCACATTGATTCGTAAAAATTTCAAACCACAGGATCAAGACAGTTATGTTTACAGGTCACAATCAATGACGTTACATACTATATTAGACGAGGGGTAGAAATCTCAAAGTGGGAAGACAAGAACAAGACAATTGTAACGATCTCGATATCTAGTACTTTAGTACTAAACTGCTACGCGTCGAGTAAGGTTGCGTGTTACCAGCACTTACCTGTAAGTAAATTGCATTTTAAAAAGTGTCAAAATGCCCTCCTGTGTGATGAGAAAATGTTTCAATTACACGGCAAATAATAGTAAAGGCGAATGAATAACATTTCATTTGTAAGTACACGCAAATTACTTAATATTATCGATTATTATAAATATCACAATTAATTTACATGTTTCCCGCTCGCGGTTTTAAACGTCATTAGAGAAAATTCAAGTCTTACTAAAGTAGAGGGTCTGGACCCGCAACAGCCAAATTTCTGTTGCTAAGTAAACTTCACTGTTTTAAAGCAGACTAATCAGCCTAAACACTCTGTTTATTTGTTTCCTTGCGGTAAAACAACACATAAATCAGTAGTTCTAACAAGTATTGATGACAATCGCCACCATTTGAAAACTGTCGTTGCTTTATTGTATTTATTGTATAGCTCGACATATCAAACTCCGACAGGCAGCCGGACCTTTTATTCTAGTGGGCCTCAAGAAAAGAAGACAGCGAACGTTCCATCAAAAAGTGACAAGCAATACGCCGCCGCCCGCTCATATATCCATCTCATTCATACACACACATTATTTGATTGTCTATCTTTATCACACGGGAATAAACTTTTTAATTAAGAAATTATACTGAAAATCGCTGAATGCAAAAGAGTGTTCCTTACTTTCCACATTATATTGTGAGTATATGAGACTATGGCGAGTCTATTTATTTATGTAACGTCATTGGTCACAATAAGATATTTAAAATAAATATCCTCTAACTGTAATTTTCTCTCCAATCCGACAAGCGGGAGACATCTCTGATTCATTGTAGTTAATGATATGTCTGATAATTTAGCAGTTATTCGAACCATACTGTAGTGTCGCTGAAAATCCAAAGAGGGTGCGCCAAACACCATTCTTGCGATATTTAATTATTTTTTTCGAATAAGCAAACATATTACAATGCAAAACCACTCTCTATTATTTTTTCTACTGTAAAAGGGTCTTGTTAAAAGAACTAGGGTTGGAGACCGGACGGTACTTTAAAATGAAATATGTTACAAGTATTGTATTGATTCAATTGTCAATTTTCTAAACAGTTGTTGTAAAAATAAATGACTCGACATAAAAAACAAAGTGTTTGAACTCCAAAGAAGGACCCGTCATAAAATACCTGAACCTATTCGTAAATAAAAAAATTACATACATTACAAACAGAGCCTAGGAAGTTATAATAAATTGTATAGCGCCCTTGGGGTGATTTTTCACAAAAGCAGTGCTCTAGATATTATCCAATTATTGTTATTATTATTATAATATAATAACTATATTCCAATCAATTAAAACAGTCTTGTCATTTTCTGCCCCTTCTACCAGCCAAAGCTTCATTTCTCCACAGTTCTTTTTCTTCATATAACAAAGGTCTAAGGCACTTCTTCCACAGGGATACTCAAGCACCTAATACCATAAATAACATATTTATTTTTCTTACAAACTAAATAATACATTTATTAAAAACACAAGGCAGGTATAAAGCACTGGAATGTCATAATGCCTTCATTTTCTATGAAAAGGTTCACTATTTTCTTGTGGGACATTGAACAGAGGACTTTGGAATGGGTGATTTGGTCCGCACTTAGAAACATGGCAAATTTCTTTACGTCTATTCTACAAACTATGAACGATTCATCTCTCTGGTCATCGTCTTCTTCTTCTTTATCGGCATCTGAAAACACAAAAAAATATATTAAAATTACATCGCGGTCCATTTTATAGATTTTTCTAACTTAACAAACGGATTTCCGTCTTTAGAGCACAAATGTCAGGTGGAAATGCAGTCCTTGTGTAGCGGTAGGAACCGCCAAGGCACTATAATGCTCTATGGATTCGACCGGTGTGGTTGGCAGCATTGCACGCCGTTTGTATTCCCGAGGTTGGTGCCCATGCTTCGCAAAAGTTCGAGAGCGCTGCGTGCACATAGGTACTTCAGTTTGGTTCCAGGCGACTGAGAGACGGGCGACAACATGTGACTCCTAACAGAAACACGACGGGCGGAAGACCTCACGGATATCTCACGGATATCTCACGGATATTTCACGGGAAATTTCACAGAAGATCTCATCATGTAGCATTCACGCATCGTTATTATATTTTATTGGTTTTCTCTTTCATAATTAACAGACTATTTGTCGTTTAGTAGTTCTAGGGCATTTTATAAACGACTGGCGCCTTCCATCTTTTTCTTTTAACTTAGAAGCGAAATATGATTCAATATGACTGGTATCATAGAGCAGTCACTGCACCCTGAGATTTATTGTTTAATTAATTAGAGTCTTTTGATGTTCAAACCCTGTTATAATGATTAAATTTATATTACCTTTAATAGCCTTTAATTTCATTTTATTGCTTACCAAATTCACATGTTTTACCTACCCTGAGCTTAGCATTCCTTTAGAGCGGGAGCACACAGAGAGCGGTCAGGAGTTCCGAGTTCCGAGTTCCGCGTTCGGCGTTCATTAGAATGTACTGATATTATAACAACAACGCACACAGCGGGCAGTCAGACCGCGGCGGTCAAAACGGAACGTCGCGTTCTAAGAGTTCTTTTCCCGCCGAGACAGAGAACGCCAGAACGCCACGATTTCTGAGGTTGCAAACCCGGCAGTTGACTGGAAACCTTACAGAATATTACGAAAACATATCGTATTCGTTACATAATTCGATTAACAAATAAATTCGATGAACAACTATTAATCGACATCCGAAAATAAATATAGAATCGTTGTTCATCTTTAAGTAAATCCTGAAAAGTACTACTAAATTTGCCTTGTTCTTTTCGCGCTGTGTTGATTGGGTGCACCAAATACCTCCTTTTCTTTTTAGAAGCTGCTAAGCTCCACTGGAACAATAATTTTTCATCGGATGATGAACTTTCTAGTGACATGTTGCATGTGCAAAGACCCAAACGAAACTAGAACGCGAGAATTTGAACGCCGCTTGTGTGCGTTGGAACTCTTGAGCGGTCAACGGTCACTAGAACGCAGAACTCTGACCGCTCTCTGTGTGCTCAAGCTCTTATTACAAGTTGCAACATTTAATAACCTCAATATTACACTGACAGTTCACATATGTTTAGTGCAACGTTCATTAATATGTTTTCTTTAGAAACCCCATTTTATTACGTTACATTTTGGCGACCCAACGTGGTTTTGTACTATTTTATCATATTTTGTTTCGTTTAAAATATATAATCTTGTGGGTATACATTTTTTTTTGCGTGTGGAATTCTGTGAGGTCATCGGCGTTTCTGGATGGACTCACATGTAAGTCATTTTGAACATTTTTATAATATCTTATTATTGCATATTCTCTTTTGTCAGCCTGGATCAAACTCATTCTTTTATTCAACTCCCTTTGAGACTATTATTGTAGCCGTGAATAATTAATTAATGCTCAAACATTGTTCGCTTCTCGCAGATTAATTATGATAAACTTTGTAACCATTAATGACTTTTTGAATCTTTATTGTTCGTTGAATTAGAACGATCTATTTTATCATATTCCTTGTTTTTTTTCAATACATGAAATACAAAATCGTCTAATTATTTTTTCTGATTTCTTTTCAGAAGATGTAGGTACATTTAGCCTCAGTTTGTCACAATGTAGCATTCATGGCTTCCCGATATCACATGGCGTTAATCTGGGATTATAGGTTATTATGCCGAGTACAATTTAAATTGGACCACAATAATAATCAAATTATGTAAGTTAATAATTATTTAAAAATTCTTTCTTGTGATTTAATTCGGTTTCAGATTGAAATTTTGTTTCAGATCGTTAAGCTTCATTTTCGAATTATTGATGTTCTTTAAAAATTATTAGGAAATTCCTTACAACTAAATTTTATTTTTCATTTATGAATAGGGACCTTGGTGATTCTGCGCCCCATACACTTTTACTGGATATTATCTGAGCTTCTTCATTATTTCATAAAGATTATCGTATTTTTGAACATTAACATCCTGGTGATTTAGTGTATTGACAAAAAAAAAAAAATTTTCATGCGACCCAAGTGAATTTTTGTCACGAACAAGGCTATCTTTGTCAGCCGTTTGTTTGTTTTTCTTCCTTTAACCATGTTTCAAATATTTCATTTCTTTAAATAACTTTTCATAAATATGTTTTCAGTATGGCCAGTATTCTCGAATGATAAGCGGTAGAAATCATTTTAGACGTCAGATTTCTTCACGCTGATCTGCGGTTTTTGCTGGGACCGGTTCTTCGCAACAAGCGGGTTTAATTTTTTTCATTTATTTTATTACTAGTGGATATAATTGTATTGACAGATTTTGACTTTTGGGAAGTTTTTAAATCATTAATTATTTTATTATCTTCTTTTGGTAATTTTTTTTTAAATTATTAGATCCGTTTTTTTGCAGTTGATGGTTTTTTCAAATTTGATGAGCTGACATGAAGATCGATGTTTTAGCTCATTCCTTTTGACAAGTCTATCGTTTAGTTAATGGGGATTTAAAATCTTTTTTTGGTTTAATTATTGATTTATATCTAATTTTATTGGGGGTTGATAAACTTTACTCATGTTCTGATTTCAGAGTAATCTGTACAGTATTCTGTTGCATCATTACATATTAAACTTTATCAGGGTAGATTCGTTCATTTTGTTAGCATCGGATGACATTTTTGATGTGTGTCACGATTGAAAATTGCTGGTTTTAATCGTGATTTACAAATCACAGATGGTTTCTTTGATCTTTCAATTATTTAGTTTTATTGTTCTGTTGGATTTAAATTATTGGGTCATTTACTTAAATTTTTTTTTTTAACTTTAGATCTTTTGACATTTAATTTTGTTCTCAGGTTTTCTACTAAAAATGGGCATACGTATTGATTTCATCGGGATTTTTCATATGTACGTATCGGGAGTTTAATTTACGGTTCATTCTGGCATTGTTATTATATCCTTTTAGGGTTTTACATGTTATAACATAATGTTAGTGCGTGCTGTGGGGTTTTTCTTTTTACTGATTAGTAGAATTTTTTTTGTATTTCTGGGAAAATATTCTCATAGTGACATCTGTGGTCAGTTAGTAGTACTTTCTAGCATTGAGTGGTGAGGCCTCGCTTATTAAAAGCATAGTAATATTCAGGTTACATAGTTTGACAATAGATGTCAGTAGTGGCATTACTTAATAAATATAATAATACATGATAATACCTAGGTCGATTTTGTATTGGTTTATAAATAATAATTGAACAATTTTTGTCATGATTCACTGCGATTTTTAAATTGATTCTTGCGTGATATCAGATAAAATTATTACTTGAGCTCAGGTGAGCGCACAGTAAATTACACTTTCATAAATTACCATGTCTCTTTTGAGGGATTATTTTATTTATTTATTAATTGTTATTAAATATTTTATATTTGATAAATACAGCGTTGGTTTGTTCCGTCACAAATAAATGCTCATATTTTTCAATTGTGTTCGTGTACGTTTTGTCTGTCTGTAATTTGTCTTGTGTTCGTAATACGTATTCAAGTTATTTTCACTGGGTGGTGAAGTAAGTACCTGCATAAAACAGGTCATTCTTGCGGTGGTACCATATAGCTGGTGTCGCAGATACATATTCTGAACAGCTTATTATTACCTGATCATTATCGCGGTAAATGCGAATGTTTAGTACTTGTTAATACGTATTGGGCGTGGCGACGCTGTTTTGTTTGATCTATCATGATTAATAATTGGGAGTTGGTTTCATTTCATCTCTTCGGAGGATTTTTAAATGATGTGTAAACAGACTCTTGGTTATTGTTGATTTTGATAAGATTTTCATATTTTATCTGGTTCTGGTTAGTTCTGGATAATTGAAACAATTACTTTCATTTCCCATCTCCTCGGAGGCTATAGCGGATTTACATTTTGGCATAGGGCCATAGGTTGTGTTTTAACACAAGTGGTACATCGTAATTGGTGTATTAATATTACATTAAATGGTGATAAATTTCACTACAATTCTATCTCTTTGATGATTTACACGAGATTATGTGTACGTATTAAGTATTTATGTCTTGTCGTTGTTTAGGTTTAACAGATATATTTTTATGCGTGTTAATTTATTGTTCAGGAAAATATTTCGGAAGATAGTATAATTTTTTTTACAAATTTGTCTGTCACATTATAAACGGGGTCATTTTACAATGATATTTTTTCATTATTTTTTTATAAGAATTTAAAATTGTAATAAAAGATATTTCTTTTGTTTTAAAATAACAAATAATTTTCATTAATTTTCTACTTTGAGTGTTACGTGTTCACTCTGTTTCTGATCTCTTTTTCAGATTGATTTTTTATGAGTTCATATTTGAATATTAATGTTGATCTTTTACTGCACTTCGACTATGATTATTTTCAGTTTTTTACATTTGGAAATAGAGAGTTAAATTTTTTTTTTAAGTCTGAAGTTAGACATTGTTAAGTATTCAATAAATTTGGAATTATTTTCTGGGCGAATTCAGCGACATCTATGTTCTCAAATTATTATCAACACTATCTTCTTTGGAAATGATTTAATATTTATTGATATAAATTTTACTTGCTGTTTTTGTGAAGTCTAATTGAATATAATCATAATGGCATTTTTCATTTTTGAATTTGATCGATTAATATTTATAGTTTGAATATTGCGTTGTGCTTCTGTGGTGATTAACAATATAATATACATAAAATTAAATGATGCATTCCTTATGTTTTTTTTCAAAGGTTATTTACAATATGGTCAGGGTGACTTTTTGCCTTTTAGGATCTCAGTCGATGAAGTTTTTTGTACTTTGGCACTGTTTTTAATGTTATATTTTTAAAAGTTTCTTCTTTATTTAGATTTTGTTTTGAGAAAACCAATTTTAGGCAGGTTCAGTTTTAGGGAACGTCAAGAAACTGGATTATTTGGGTCTCACAATCTGGGCTACATTCTTCAACTATTCGAACTCCATCACATCGGAAGTTCATCATCTTACTCGGATGGCGCACTTCATTGCAGTACTCTGATCTCCACTCTATATGGAACTTCTTGCACTTTCTGTCACTCAGGGATCTTCTTCAGTTTCACAAGAGGCAGTCTTGATCATCATACATCTTCATTCTTATTGGGCGGCAGAGCCAGCAGCGCGGGAAAATTTTCCACCTTCACAGAACCTCACTTAATGTCTTTCTTCTGCTCCAGTTTGGATTATTCGTCAAAACGCAAATCAAGATCCAATAAGTGCGGCTAAGTACGCAGATAGCGAATTGATCTGATTTCGGCGTTTTTTTACATCTCTACAGTGGGCCATCTTGGGTCATCAGTTATTGAATGCATCATAATAGAAGAGATGCTGCATAGTTTGAGGCGACTTTCTTTTCATCGCTTTATATTGATGTCATGCCTACAGTATTGCAGTACGGTGGTCACCGCTTCCTCCATGAAGTACATTATATGGATTGGGAGTACTTCTATCTCCAGGATCCTTCCGGCTGACAATCCTTCTAATTTGGCGTCTTCCAAGACTAACATTTACGACCAAGGCTCACATAGTATGCAGTTCTCTTCAGGAAGTGACACATGGACCTCATGATTTCCAGGAGGAAATATTTTCTTTTTGGTGGAGGGGTAATGTAGCGGTAGGAACCGCCAAGGCACTATAATGCTCTATGGATTCGACCGGTGTGGTTGGCAGCATTGCACGCCGTTTGTATTCCCGAGGTTGGTGCCCATGCTTCGCAAAAGTTCGAGAGTGCTGCGTGCACATAGGTACTTCAGTTTGGTTCCAGGCGACTGAGAGACGGGCGACAACATGTGACTCCTGACAGAAACACGACGGGCGGAAGACCTCATGGATATCTCACGGATATCTCACGGATATTTCACGGGAAATTTCACAGAAGATCTCATCATGTAGCCGGCGGCCTCCATTTGACGGCCTCCGTAGTCCAGTGGCTAAGACTCTTGACTCACATTCCGGAGGTCGCGGGTTCGAACCCGGCATGCGCAAATAAATTTTATTTGATTAATTTGTGTTATTTCACAATTAATTCATTTAAAATAATATATAGTATATTTGCGGCATGTTCCAGAGTGGAAGATACTATCAGTATCGCCCTGGTGTAAGACCACCATTCAGAATTGAAACGTTGCTTGAAAATGGCTTTAGCCGTGTTTAGTGACCAGATCTGAATAGCCAGGTACTTCCCAACCTTCCTCTTCCCCACCTCCTTCCCCTCCCCGCTACCTTCAGCCTCACAACATACCCCAATTGGGGATGCCATAGTCTCACTGGCTCCAGACGGGAGCAGTTGAGATTCTTGTGCGGTATTCACTGTAAAAAAAAAAAAAAAAAAAATGTAGCATTCACGTATCGTTATTATATTTTATTGGTTTTCTCTTTCATAATTAACAGACTATTTGTCGTTTAGTAGTTCTAGGGCATTTTATAAAGGACTGGCGCCTTCCATCTTTTTCTTTTAACTTAGAAGCGAAATATGATTTAATATGACTGGTATCATAGAGCAGTCACTGCACCCTGAGATTTATTGTTTAATTAATTAGAGTCTTTTGATGTTCAAACGCTGTTATAATGATTAAATTTATATTACCTTTAATAGCCTTTAATTTCATTTTATTGCTTACCAAATTCACATGTTTTACCTACCCTGAGCTTAGCATTCCTTTATTACAAGTAGCAACATTTAATAACCTCAATATTACACTGACAGTTCACATATGTTTAGTGCAACGTTCATTAATATGTTTTCTTTAAAAACCCCATTTTATTACGTTACATTTGTTCTACAGGTATTTCAATGGAATTCGCTCTGAGGAACTAGCAATGTTGATCCCTTCCGCACCGGTGCGTAGTCAGGAAACATGCCAAATGCACGCCCAACATTTGTATGCAAATGAGAATAGGTCTTTTATACAACTCGTTCTTGAGATCAACAACTTGGCTGTGTAAAGCTTTGTTGGACTCTGTGTTTTCTCCCTCTTTTCAAGACCCATTTCTTCGCAAAAAAAACACTCAACACAGCATCCCCAAAGATGACATAGGTAGGACCTGAAGGAAATCATTTTCCCCAGGGCCCACACAGGAGTGTGGAGTTGAATGTAAAAAAAACACATATAAAAATAATATACTAAACATAATACACTAAACATAATTTTATAACATAGAGATCTGCTTTCTGAAGATCTCGAGCGAAGAGCTTTTGCGTCATGAAATTTGTACAATTGGAATTTCAATTTGTAATATCATTTCAAACACGAGCTACGGAGCTTTGAAAATGTATTTATAAAAAATACATAGGTATTGAAAAATGTTTTACCTTGTTATGCGTCTAAAGGTAAGATTATTTAATTTTTTAAATATTACTTACCATTAAAAATTTCCACAGTCATATTTTGGAATCTTGAAGACACAGTGGCCATATCAGTCTTTATTTGTAGAATAAATTGTCCCGAAGCATTGGCCTTCACAATAAGTTCAGGAGACATGGTTTTCATTCTATCCACAGTAGAACGTAATTGCTTTAGTGCCGGCATTACTATTGAAATCTTAAAAAAAATATATGATTAATAATCATTATCATTATCCACAGGAGCATTTTTGGCCAAATCTTGGCCAATTTGCAAACACCCTTGAGCGTTTGCTGGCCAAAATGTGGCCAATTTGAAGAGATATTTTAAAACATTTATTTGAATTATTTCAACCTGCGCGTTGTATACTTCGATTAATCAGAAAGATAAGTTAGTATTTTCACTTTTAACCTTAGATAACTAATCGCTCGTCGAGGCGACGACGCGCTACTCGGCGAAATTCGAAATCATCTACTTCCCCCCGCTCCCCGACCTTGACTCTTTCATTACCCTCCTAATTTGAGTAAACAGTGCAGCACGTGACGCGATTGCGACCACACGCATACTAGGATGCGCCCTACGACCATCTCGTCGTCCGCCGGACGAAAGTTTAGTTATAACAACAATTTATTGTTAGGTATGTACATTCATATATTCTTATATTTATTGATATTCTTGGCGAATCTTCTACAACAAAAGCTCCGGTTCCATCTACGTCAAACGTGGGTAAAATTTGCTACCAGAGTCCATCCAAGGCCCGGAGGATGAACAAATGTAGAAAGTTAAAACCGTTGCACCAGATGTAGAAAGGCTATTTGTGGTCCACATAATATTGACATGTGTGGTCACTGGGTAGACTGATGTTTTGATATTAATTTGTACTTAATTTGTTCATTATAAACCTTACTTTTGTGCCACGTAACAAGTTCTTATCTAAATTAAATATTTTTGATTTATTTCTGGTGTTATTGCGTAGTCCACTCGACAAAGGTGTAGTTACAATGAAACAATGAAAACAGTTTAGTTATCTAGGGTTAATACGAGATGTCTCACAACTCTTTGTTGTTATTGACATTTCGCAAACCGAAATTATTGAAATATTTTTCTTGATAATTCATCATGTGTTACGTACCTATATAGAAAATGCACATTTGAATATAAATTTATAACTACTGTGATTATTAGCTAGGCATATAAACATCAAATAGATACTATGAATGCCAATTTTAAAGTATATAAATTCGTAGGTAGGTTGGAAATTTTCAAAAAGAACCCTCAGAAATCATGCAGGATGGCACTGGACGCGTTATCATTAATGCAAACATCTAAGTGGTTATAATACATGGCTAAATCTTATGGTGCCAACATGAAAGGTGCTTAAGAAAGCTAGAAAATAAATTAGAATAACAGATACAATAAAAAAATTAATAGCTGTTAGCCACTCGGGTGATGGAAATTTCCAGGTATTTGATTTTCGATTCGGCCATTCGATTTAATTAATATCATGCTTCCAAATATTAATACAGAAACATATGAATTGCTTACTGTGGTTTAAAGTGAATAAATCCACCCAGATTTCACCGTTAATCCTGTATTTTTAAGCTTTACAAAATAAAATTGAAAATCATTAAATTTAAAATTCATTTTAAAAATTACATACCATAATTTGGGTACTGATCGCTCAAGTGGCGCTATGATTAATGTGGCGAATACTTACATGATAACTCTGAATATTAGGTTCATTGTAACTTCTCCAGGATTTTCTTGGTATTACATTCACGGGAACATCGTGGGTTACTTGTCTCGAATGCATCAAGTTTAATGAAGGCTATAATAAAACAACATTTCATTAATTGTTACTAAAACTAAATGCAGTTGCACGCGAGCTAGCAGAACTACTAACATCTTATTGCTACCTAAGAAGGCTAAAAATCGGATGACAAAGAACCGGACGCCGGAGGCCTTGTTTACACATCCGTTTCAAAACGGAATGACAAAAAAATCAGATGATCACGCTGCGTGCATGCTTCCTTACGACTGGGAAATTAAAATATGAACGGGATCTAACTGTTGGGAGTGGAGAACACCAACAGCTTTAAGAAATGTGAAGAGGTTGAAGCAACTTCAATTAACCTACAGTGTCAATGGTCAATTTGGACAAGGTTCTAACCATGCGCATTAACTAAGAAAGTAGTGTAAAAAGAATATATGACCCAAATGTGAATGGTCGAAGATCGGGGACGCCCGAAGAAGACATGGCATGATCAAGTGAATCAGATACTTAAGTCGGGCCACCCCTGCGGAGAAACGGCGTGATCGTTAGTTAGTTAGGGAACGTACCCATACTGCGAGGGGGATCTTCAAAATACCACGCTTGGTCACAATAGGGGGGGGGGCTTAGGTTGTTATAACATATTCAATCTAGAAATCAAAATTTTGACATAAGTTTTATCTTGATAATATTTTTTCCACTTATAATTATAGGTATGCATGTATTCTTGCCGTCACGCAACGAGCGCCGTATTAATAAAGACAAATATAAGCCAAATTAAAAAATTTTATCTTTTTGTTTGCAAGAAATGATTCAAAACCATATTTATGAATTACTACATGAAAACTCTAGGGGGAGGGGGGAGATCTTGGAATATACTACACGTGGTCCCCGAGGGGGGAGGGGGAGTTAAAAATTGCAAAAAGTGGGTCTCATAGTATGAGTACGTTCCCTTAGTTCTAACCATCATTTTTTTTTGTAATGAGATTTGAATACAAAATCATTTATTTTACTCATCAAAAGCTAAAGTCATCACCCCATCGGAAAATGCCATAATTTTTGCAAATGGCGGCAAATGTGAGTTCCACTTTCACATTTGTTAAGTAAACAGATAAAAAATCACTTCAACAAAACATGAATTGCAGTATTCCTCAAGAATGTGGAAATTTTTTGAAAAAATGCATTTCCGGGACGCCTAATCTCTCGTTTTGGTGATTTGCACTGGCCGGCAAGATCGCCCTATTTAACCGTTTCAGAATTATTTTTGTGGGCTTTCTTGAAGTCATGAGTCTGTCAATAAGCCTCAGACTCTTGAAGCCCTCAAAGAGAAATTATTTAAACAGTCAAATTTAGCTTTATTATCACGAAAAGTGTATATTTATATCGGGGGAGATGAAAAAGTATGTAAAAAAATATGCATTTTTTTTAAATTAATTCACTTACGCGTACGCCATTTTTGTATTTATCATTTTTTATGTTACATTTCATAGACAATCAATCAATGCTGCCAATCATAGAAAAAATATTATTGCCATATAAAAACATCATTTATTCATGTTATGAAGTGAATGCATTATTGACGAGTTTGTACCTGTATTTATAACAGAAGAAAATGGAAAGTAAGGTATTAGAATAATTTCACATGGCCGTTAGACAAACCCTGCTTGTCAAACAAACCATTCAAAACCTGGTATGTATATCTGAATGATGATGACACGCATCTTTCGCAGCAAACTCAACCCATTAATACTAGGAATAATTCGAAGTAGGTAGTTTTTGTTTTTATTTTATAAGATTGGTACATCTGACAAATGTCTTACTTGATTGTCTGTTAGTTAAAAAAGGAATATTCCGTATTATCCGTGTATGTCTTGTATATACATCTTCGACAACACAAATTTTCCGTATTATCCGTGAGGTGTGCTTACACATTTTTACCGATCGTTTTTACGAAGTGCAGTTTAGTTAGCCACTTTAATTATCACAGTTGGATGGAGGTCTAACTTCATCTCACCGAACCACAAGGAGTAGAAAAGCCTTATCAATAATAAAAATAATATCCTACAGGTTTGAATGAAATACGAGGGGGGACCCAAAAAAGGGGTAATTTCGTCATAACTTCTTTATTTCTCAATATTCTTACACCAAATTTTGATCACCTTGAAAGTAATCTTCATTGACCACAACGCATTTCTCCAAACGCTTCTTTCATTGTTCAAAACAGTTTTTAAATTCACTTATCGGGATGTCCTTTAGGCCTTCCGGCGATTTTTGTTTTACCTCCTCCACAGTGACTAAACGCTTTCCTTTCATGTCCCTTTCCAGTGTGGGGAACAAAGAGAAGTCACAGGGGGCTAGATCACCTTGGAAAAAAATTCAAGGTCCTCTTCGAGCTGATTTTGAAGCTCTTAACATGCCTGAAGTCGACGCTCCCTTTGCTCGTCTGTGAGAAGGCGGGGGACAAATTTGACTGCAACCCTTCGCATGTGCGATTCTTCGGTTAAAATCCTCTGAATTGAACTCCATGACATTCCAGACATCTCAGAGTTGATCAATGGTTCGGCAATGGTCTCCACGAACGAGGGCATTGATTTTGTTGACGTTTCCGTCAGTTTTTGACGTTGAGGGGCATCCTGAACGGCGTTGGTCTTCAATTAACATTCCTCCATTTTTTTAAATGTGGAAACCACTCGTGGACTCTGGTTTTATCTAGGGCAACATCCCCATAAGCAGTCAGCATTACAATAGTTTGCAGATTTCCCCATCAGGAAACAAAATTTCACAGCCGCGCTTTGCTCTCGATAATCTGCCATCACTTTTTCGCCGAAATGAAAAAAGTTGTTTTACTAAAAAAAATCTCACAGGTGAACCGATGCACTCACAGCGACACAAATTAGTTAGTCCTCACTTCGCATACTGACTCAGGAGGACTAACCCTAACAGATACCTAGTCGAACAATGGGTCCCCCCACTCTTCCTCTCCACCACATCACAACTACCGTTACTTTTGGGTCCCCCCTCGTATGTAGATAATAAATAAAATTTACCAATTCAATCTCAAGTGTCAGGCACGGAGACTGTTTATTAGTTAGTTTTATCTTCACACATTTGGCTGACTGCTTCAGGGATGCCAATGATCTCGCAAAATTGCCTGAAAATTAATAAATAGGAACATTATTATACGTATATTGTATGGTAACATTTGTAAATGGTGCCAACGATTTGTCTCTCTTTCTGTATCAACTTTTTTTTTAAACTTTCGGCTACTTATCTCGAATGCATCAAGTAATAAAAGGCTATAATCAAAGAACATTTCAACAGTATAAGCTTTCCCTGACGAAGGAACGTTTGTTCCGAAACCGGTCGGATTTGCGCATCAAATAAGTGGTTTATACAAAGTTAAATTATTTCATTTTTCTAAAGAACATTTCATTAATTATTACTAAAACTAAATTTCTATATTTCCTCAGAGCCTATATAATCTTTGGGGATGCAGTGTGGAGGGTCTTTTTGTGGAGGAAGGCATGAACCTGGGTCATGAAGAAACTCATGTTGTAGGAGAAATAAAATACAGAGGCCGGAAAATTGTTCCACAGCCGAACTCAAGAACAAGTCGTAGAAACGACCCATTCTCATGTGACAAATGTCAACTGTACACAAATGTTGGGCATGCATTTAGTGTATTTCTCGACTATGCACCTGTGCCGAAGGAATCAATGATGCTAGTTGCTCGGAGCATCTTCCATTGATACACCGGTAGAACAAGGACAGCATTCCCACCCGGCGCCTGAGCTCTAAAAATTGCAACCCATTTGTTAAGATGGGAGAATCTGTCAAACAGAACTGTGGGTATTCGATCTTTACTATCCTATTTCTTTCTACACAGCAAATAGAAAAATGTATACAAGTATAATATAGTATTTATATTTTATAATAGGTGTGTCATTGTTTTTAAAAAGTGGTGGCGATTTGGGGAGGGCGGGGGGAGTAATTTCATTAGAATTTTTTAAATATTCTAATACAATATACATAATTTTTTAATGTAATATATTTTTAACCAGATATTTTTTTTTTAAATACAGATCGATGTGCCCCTACAACCCTGAGTTTAGGGCACCCCCTCATTTAGAAATCAATCTAAGAAAAATGTCGCCTTGGCTCCTTGGCAAGTTGGTGCACAGCAGTTTGGGGGCCCTTTTTGAATGCCAAAACTTACAGGAAAACAATAATTTAAACAAAAAATGTTTCTATTGGCTCCTAGGCTCGCACCTTACAGAAAAGACTGAACTGGTCAGAAGTCAGAATACTGTTTAATTACCAGGTTCAGTGGTAAATAAGCAAGAAAGAATAAGATGCTAATTTATTGTTTTACCTGTGCCAAAGCCTAGATATATCTCTCTGTGTAAATCATCAACACCCTCCATGTGATACTCCGAGAAGAAGGAAGACTGGTCGAGGTGGCACCACACGTTGGGCGGAGTCTGCCCGCTGGTATTCTCATCGGAAACTATAAAGTACACCTTGTCTTGAGATAGCCTCAACACGCACTCCTTGGCAATCTTGGATAAAGTTGTCACTACATCTGTAATCAGAATCCAAGAATAAAAATACACCATTAGCAATGATAATTATGCAAGATGAGATTGAAATTGATCAAACTTATCAAAATATGTTGATATTTTAGATAATTTAAGTTAATTATGCTGTAATATTAGTTTCACTCACTTAAAAATTCTCTCATGGGAACTGAGTCCACCATAACAGCTCGAAACTTCATAATTGCGAGAGTAAATATTAATAATTAAACATTAAAAATATTATTTAAAGCACATCAATACTTTAACGCGTCTCCTTATCGCGTTGTTTCACCATTATTTACACGAATTTCAATAAAAAAATAAGAGCTACTGAAATACAGAAACTCTGAAGTTTTGACAGACATTTGTGTAAGATTTAAGAGTAAATTACAAAGATTTTGAGCTATAAACACTATTTAATAAACAATAACACTTAAACGCTTTCTTTTATTGCATTATAACACCAATATATACATGAATTTCAATAACAAGACAAACTAATGAAACACAATACTAGAAGAAACTTTCTGACGTTTGACATTTTCTACAAGATTGTCAAGATTTCGCGCTCAAATCACCGCATCGCGAGAAAGAAACTCAACTAAAAATTTTATGATTTTAAAATTAAGCGATATGACGGTTTGAACTACAACTATCAAAAATAATTGAACAATCACCATTTATTATGTACGAATTTATTTTTTAGTTTTATTTTATTTCGCTAGAGAGCACTGCTAAAATTATAAAACTTAAAATGTATGGAGTTTTCGTTAGATTTCCTGTGACCATATGGTATAAAATGGTTCGTAGTTTTTTGTACAGATGTCACTAATTGCAAGGTTATTTCCCCAATTCTATCACTAGACGGAACCACTTGCTATCAGTAGAACCAAAATAAACGTTTTCTATTTTGCGACTCCTAGCCCTTTATCTATCCCGCTCTAACGCGCGCGCTTCCTATTAAAAAAAGAGTGAAATAGCAAACACTGCGCACAGTATGTGCGTTTCGGTGTAAATCGAACTAAAAATGACAACATTTTTTCGATGATAATAATATATCTGAAATATGGACTTTGCTGCCGTGAAATGCACTAATATTATAATTGTGAATGTTTATTTGCTTGTGATTGGTTTATTTAAGTGAAATTGAGTGAATCTATACTGCTAAATTAGGATGGCGCGGCGAGATGTTACCGAGTGAGTAATCAATATCTTAAACCGTCAAATGGATTTTGAACAAAAATCGTTGGATTCAGATACGAATTTTGTCCGTTATTTAATCAAAACATTATCGGTCATATTTACACTAGGTCAATAGAACAATTACGAAAAATATCTTAAATTAATACTAGATGTTATGTATCTGAGGGAATATATCCTTAGAACGTTTGATGTGATCATTTGACATGGCCTCTCCCATTCGTGGGTTTTCCACCGTTGCACATTTCCTAGATAATAAAAATACATTCATGCGCTCACCGTTAATGCATTAAAATCGTACAAAATATGTGCTGCGTTATGTTATAATCATTAAATTCAATCGCTCAAGTATCTTTTTATGACAATATACTGCATTTTATTTAATTTTGAATGTCGTTCATACAATACTTTCCCTAAGTGGCCTACCTAGGTCATTCCACGTTATCTAAGATTTATCACGTGTTATCATTTTCAGCTTAGAAATTTGATGGAATTGTTAGGAACTGACATTTTCGATACTTTTTACAGGTTATGTTTTCAAAGTTAAATTTATTACATAATCCACGAAACGTTATACAAACAAGTGCAGAGTAGTAGTAGGTATGCATTTATATTGATTATATTATTTTCCGTGCAAAATTTTGGAACCTACGTAGGTGTGGCAACCGAACCGTTATTTTAAAATGTGGTTTTATTTGCATACTGGATTTTATTTTGTATTGAAGTCTGTAAGCGTCTGCCAAGATTTTGGCAATTGTAAATATTATGCTGGTTGAGTTTAGGTTGAGGATTTTATTTTTAGAATTAAATAAAATATCCCCCAAGCATTTTATTTTAAGCGCCGCGTTCAGCCATCTATGAAACAAATGTATAAGTTTTAAGGCATGACCAAACCGGCGCGTTCAGTTTGCGTCCGCGGTGGCGTGCACGGTGGCGTCCTATGTGCGTGCAGAAACCGTTCACACCAAACTAGCGATGCGTGCACTATGACAACACTCTTTTGCCACTAACTGAACGGCCAAATGCCTTTACGGCATTGCAAAATATAAATCATAGAAGTAGTAATTATGCTTTCAATATTCGTGAACAGTATGTAAGATATTTCAACCTATAAGCCTTTGTATATAAACTCATATAAGTATTGAATATTGTGTTACTTTATGTAGGAAACGAATAAATATAGTTTTATCATTAAAGTTTATTTTAATCGCGTACCTAACCTATCAAATAAACATAGGAACTAATTCCGAGTCTCCATCCTATTTCGTCCCAAACCAGGTCCTTTTTTCTATTATTCTTGTAATCAAAATGAGACGTATCATACAGCAATGGGTATTTGTGAACCTCATTTAAAATTTGTTCCGTTTCCCCCATACTTTATATTTAACAACACAGTTTTTACACATAGATAATAGCTGCGTGCAGCGTCCGAACGCAACATGCGCGATCTGATCGCCACCGCCGCGTGCAGACGCTGCACAGAACGCCGCGATCTGGCCGCGGCCGCCGCGGTTTGAACACGTCGCTACAAGTTCGTACACAACAACTGATCGCCACCGCGCACGCCACCGCGGACGCAAACTGAACGCGCCGGTTTGGTCATGCCTTTATAACATGCGGGGGGGCTTTTAAAAATGGATTTTTAGGTAGGTAGGTACAAGGTATCACAATCACAGTTGTTGATACGATTGTTGACACATATGCATTGCTTACATACAACATGTTTCTAACCAAAGGAGATTGCAACTGCATTTAATGCATTTTTTCTCTCAGTTGGGGAAAGTTTAGCATCTACTACCATAATACGGGCATTTGTTTAGTCGAAAAACCATGCAAAACAAACCTGTAACAAACAAAATGAATAAAGAAATGCTGATGTTTCTAAATTCACAAGCTGGTTAAGAATAAACAAACTAACTCTAACGTAAAAAAAACTCATTACATACTTTTTGGCAACAAGAAAAATATCAGCCTCAATATCAAAGTTGGTATTAATTGCCTCGAAAAGAAAATGAGCACAAAATATTAGGGCCTGATCGTAGATTCCTAACTTTCGTGGGATCTCCACATAAATCATGTAAAGGAGAAAATTACACCCATAACTGGTGTACTATATGGACACCAAGGATTACTATACTACCCATTCCTTTATTAACATCAGTGTACTACGCCATGGTGCATTCACACCTTTCTTATCTCTGCTGTATCTGGGGATTTGCCTCAAAGAAATTGATAGCTGATCTGCAGGTGGTTCAAAACCGAGCTCGCTGAAATGTTTTTGGACTTCCATGCGGGACACCCATGTCAGAGACATCTATTTAGTTTCCGGTATTCTTCCAATCACAGTCCTTCCTAAACATGAAATCACAAGCACCATCCTACAAATTACCCAACAATCAACTCACACTAACGTAAAGCCATTTTACAATCAAGACATTCTCACTCACAATACTTGAAATAGCAATAAAATCCGCAAACCTCAAACACACACTACAAAATATGGGATAAAATCTCTGAACTATGTTGCCTATACACTATATAATTCGCTACCAGATATGTACAAGGGAATCCAGCAAAAAAAAAATTCAGAGTAATGCTTTAACGCGAAGAGAAATAGGTATAATATTAGTACAAAACACCAAAACAGTCTGGCAGACAGTGTTGCCAACCCGAATTTTGAAAAAGACGTAGGTCAGACTAGAAAATTACGTAGAAACTGTATAATTTGGATTATGAAAAGTTCGTAGATCTACGTACTTTTTTTTGAGTGACATGAAGGAGTTAGGGTAGGTGGATGAAACAGAATAAAACGAGTATTTGTTATAGAATTTATTTAAAGAGGTACCCCTGGTATTGTAAACTTTCACTTTTAGCCGTTTACCATGCTTGTTTTCCACATTTGTTGGAGGGTTTTTAGAAAATACCTGAGGTAAAAATTGCTAGGCGCAAATGACGCCGTTCTATTTATATAAGAACATTAACCTTAAATTCAGTAAATTTAAATGATTTACCCCTTCAAGGCACATATGAATCTAGTAAATAAAAAAATTGCCACATTGGTGGTAAAAAAAAAAGAATAAAAAAAAATTTAAAAATACTCATTTTTCAGGCAAATTAATTTTTTACGTATATTGGAACATTAACTTTAAATTCTGTAATTTAAATGATTCACCTCTTCAAGGCACATAAGAATCTAGTAAATAAAAAATAAAAATTGCCACATTTGTGTAAAAAAAAAGAAATAAAAAACTCAATTTTCAGAATCTTCAGGCAAATTAAATTTGTACATACGAGTGTATTGATTAAAATATTTAATATATGTTCCTGCGAAGGCTCGCTGCTTGTTTTCAATCCACTTTTCGTAAAAAGTAAGCCTGTTAGCGTGTCAGTAGGGAGTGTGTTTTGGATGTTATTTTTTATCAAATTTATCGCGGAAAACAGACGCTTGACATTTGCACTGCTATGTGGCAATGTTTAAGTTTTGTGCAAACTGAGCCAATAAGGGAAACATTTGATACGAATCGCCTTTTTGTATTTTTGAAACATGACGCCAAAACCCATTGATTTGTTGATCCTGTTGAAATGGAAGAATTGTATTTCCGTCTGCGCGACTTCTTATGTGGCGCGGTCCCTAGTATGAAACAGAACGTTTGTTGGAGTCCGCGTCTGGTAATTTTACGGAAAATATGCTGCTTCAGCATAATAAGTTGTAATTTTGAAAATTTGTACAATTTAAAAGAAAATACGTAGATTCTGGGCCTAAGTTCGTAGATATGCAGGAAAGACCTAAAATACGTAGATCTACGCAAAAAGACGTAGAGTTGGCAACGCTGCTGGCAGACAAAACGGTCTCTATCATTAATTTTGAGATTATTTTGTTTTCAAAAAGTTTCGTTAAAATCCGAAAGATGCCACTAGAAAAATAAATATTATGTGTATTTATTTCAACATGTCGCATCTGGTCGTTGGTCGGAATTCGGCCGGCTAGGGGTGCCATGCACGCACGTGTCCACTAGGAAATGTTTTCAGAAAAAAACTACCTGAAGCTCAATGCCTGAAGTCATTATAATAGTTGTATATTTTGGTATGTTGTGTGTTTGGTATTTGGGGTATGTTGTGAGACTAAAAGTAGCGGGGAAGGGAAGGAGACGGGAAAAGGAAGGTGGGGAAGTACCTAGTTATTTAGTTCTGGTAACCGAACACGGCTAAAGCTATTTCAAGTAACATTTCAATAATTGTGTTTGGTGGTTTTACACCAGGACGATAATGTTCGTTCAAGGATGAAACTAAGTATGTAATTTTCTTGTCATGTTAAATTGACTTGTTTCTTTTCTCTTCCATTTAGTTGTAATCATCCATATCTGTATAACCTTGTTACTTTTTTCTTTAATTGTTTTCTTTTGTTGTCTCAACCTGTCTTTTATTTTTTCGTCTATGTTGTTTGTGAAACTTATATTTTTAATATCTAAATTCATACGTGAAATTTTAACTATTTCCTCCCACCCATGAAATGTATGTTCCTCCTGTCCTAAAATGAGTTCTGTAACTCATCGGGATTGCTTTAGCAAGAAATAAAAATAATAAAAAAAACTTATTATTCGACTTTAGAAGACACGTTATAGTGAAATTGAAAGGTTAATTTTAAAAAGAACGCACTGTAAAACTTTAATATGATATTAAAAATCAAACAACAGCTTTTTTACAAAAGCTCCTCACAGGAGGCCCCGAGGGAAAAAATCCCTCAAATGTGTCATCTTTGGGGATGCTGTGTGGAGGGTCTTTTTAAGGAAAGGAAGGAGATGACGTTCTGGGAAGGAAAAAAGTATGACGAGTGGGTAGAAATCGGGGGGGTTAATGTGTCCAGGATTGAGAAACGTTTGAATGCACCCTTCCCAAGGTGCAAGTTGATGGGTCGAGGAGTCCGACTGGAGAGGTCTAGATTATGTCCGCCCAAGCAGTCTCTCCCGATCCGGCCCGTCACGCAGTAGGTGAGGAAACGTGTTCGCCCCTAAGACCTAGACAAACCTCACTTTAAGAACCCGGGCGGCGGTACCCATACCCGCCTCCCAAATTAAAAAAAAGTTGAATTACACAACATAAGAGCAGACATTTAAAAAAAATACAAACATTAAAAATAAAACAATGTTAGTAATGGTAACCCACTTGAAGGTTCGCCTGTATGTGGGTAATATAACAAAAAAATAAAAAAATATTTTTTAATAAAACAATATACTAAAATACAACACCCAGCAAGTATAAAATGAAACATGAAGGTTTAAAAGTAGCATGCCGTATTTTTTTTACTCTTCACTTGACGAATTAAAACCAATTTCTACCAAGTAACAAACTCTCATTTACTAAGAACTTTACTGCCAATCAAAACTGTGTATTTTGAAGGAAAATTCAAGTTTTTCCCAAATCGTTTTGAGTGCTCTAAAATTTAAAGATTACCATTTATATATTTTATCATTTTAAATGCTTTTTTATTCATATTTTGCACAGTTCAAATTTTAGAATCTTATGTATATTTGGCTGATTTATATAACGCCGTTTTCGTGAAAAATCACCTCAAGGGCGCCAAAAGGAACCGATTCAAAAAATTCCCATTCCTTGAAGAAATAATATCGGGCGATCTGATGGCAGAAAAGTCACCAGCACAAAAAAAAGCGTGACAGGAATATCGTTGTACATGAAGTTGGGTTCAATCAATCCAAATAAATGGAATATTTGTGAACGTGTCTGAAAACTAAAAACTGTTTTCGAAAGGTGATACAATACACTTTCAAATATTATTATCTACGATAATATTATAAAGAGGAAAGATTTGGTTGTTTGTTTGTTTGTTTGCATTGAATAGGCTCCGAAACTACTGTACCGATTTGAAAAAAAATTTCACTGTTGGGAAGCTACACTATCCCGGGTGGCGTATTTACAAAACCTATACCGATTCAGTCGCGGTAACGACAATTTACATTTTAAATATACCTCTATATTGATTATTTTTTATCACATTGCCAAAACAAAAATTGTTCTAAAATCTAGATAAAATAATCTTTCTGATGTGTATATTAGAAATTAATATTTTTATTTCTAAATATTTAAATTTTAATATTATTCCCATATATTGTAAATACACCTCTATATTGATTATTTTTTATCACTTTGCAAAAACAAAAATTGTTTTAAAATGTAGATAAAATAGTCTTTCCAATGTGTATATTAGAAATTAATAATTTTATTTCTAAATATTTAAATTTTGATATTGAAAATTTAATGACAGGAACAGAGACACAACGATTTCTATAAGACCTAAGCTGGGACAAATATGGTTTCCTGTGATTAAACGAGTTAAAATAGATTTTTTTCTTTTTAATTTTTCCTTTTGCCTTTCAAAACGCTATTTTTTGTAGACATTTATCTTTTTGATTTTATTATTTGAAGTTTGGAAATTTTTCATGTTGGCAAATTTTTGTTCCTGGAAAATTTTATTTCGAAGGATGGTTATCGAAAGGATAGTAAAATACCACCTTTATCTACTAATTAACTCTTATTTAGCGGATTTCTTTTCCTCAAACGATGACCTTTACAAACAATTAAAATAAATACATAAACGCGGTGCTGCTAGTATCACCCGGCGCGTCTGAACACATTATTATAACAACTAGTTACTAATTCCAGCTTTGCGGGAGATCGCCTCTTCAATTAATTGGTCATATTATATCCTCCTACCAATAAAATGATGCACCTTTCAACCTGTGATTAAAAATTGGTCAAAATACGAAACCCGTTCTCTAAAACACGCCATTTTTGCCTTATTAGTGTAATTTTTTATACCACTCTGAGTTATTTTGTAAAAAATTTAATTCACAGTTATTTTTATTCGCTTTTACAGTCATCTCGCTGTTAAATGGCTGACTTTTAACCGTCTTCGGATGAATTCCCATGACCCGATACGATTCATCTGAATGCATATTATAAGCATGATTCGTTCATGGCTCGATTCGAATATTATTGAAGTGAAAATTTGTTTAGCACTGTTGTGATTTGAAACTTGGTGAAACGAAAAATATCGGCACTGAAAAGAGGCAAATACATACATCTGTAGGATTTAGCCCGCGAGAGAATGAGAAAGTATAATCGGTCTCCTCTTTGTGCGGTGCTTCGTGATCTCCCCACTCTTGTCTACTTTAGTTATAAACTACTGAAGGTTTCACTACTACTACGTGTGAATTGCACACTCTGATTTTTTTGAAGTGAAGACTTCTTTAGCATGCACCGTTCAACTCAACACAAAAACTCAACACATAAATACGCTACAAGGCTCACAGAAAACCTATTAATGCCAAAAGCAAACAAAACAATATTCCAAAAAGGACCATACTACATGGCCATTAAAGTATATAACAACCTTCCACATAACATTAAACAAATACAAGATACACACAAATTCAAATCGTCACTAAACACTTTCCTTGTTAATAAATGTCACTACACGTTGAGTGAATACCTCACGTAAATGAAACGCCTATTTTTATTGGTATATATATTTGTATTTTTTTCATTGGTATATTGTTATTTTATCTGTATAAACATTGTAATTATAATAAAACAAATAATATTATATAAACATTGTAATTAAATAAATGTGGTTAGCTGGAAGAAATGGGGTCTACCCATAAGCTACACCTTTTGTAATTTTTATTTTACAATAAATATTTTTTGATTTGATTTGATTTGATTTGATCTGAAACTCGATGAAACGAAAAAGCGACACTAAAAATATTCAAACATTACATCTATAGCATTTGGCCTGCGAGAGAATGAGATTGTATAATCGGTCTCCTATTTATGCGGTACTTTTTAGCCTCCCCATTCTTGTCTACTTTAGTTTTCTGAAGATTTCTCTTCTGCCGCGTGTGAACTGCAATTTTTTTTTCTCCAACTTCGCATTCGAAGGGTCACAATCTAAATTCTTCAAAGGTCGCGCGTTGCAAGCTTCACGGTGAATCGATCCATTGCAATTCCTTTTACCGTATCAACATACAATTTGGGAGGCAGGTATGAGTACCGCCGCCCCGGGAACCATTTACTGAAAAACCAACATTTCTGCCGTAGGTCTCCCCAAGTGATTCGCTACGTTTCGATACTTAGCAGGGGTGCCCGGTTCATGGGGTGAGGTTTGTCCGGGTCTTGGCGGCGGATTCGTCGTGTAGCAGGCCGGATCAGGAGAGTTTTTTTTAAACAAGTTCCACCTTGAGGAAAATAATTCCCTCCAGGGACTGTGTCATCTTTAAGGATGCTGTATTTTTATGTCGTAAGGAGGGTATTTTTAGGAAAAGAAATTCCGAGATGGAAAAAGGTGCGAGGGATGGGTAGGAATCTGGGGGTCAGTGTGTCCAGGAGTGACGGACGTGTGAATCCATCCCTCCCACTGCGGTGCAAGGCGATGTTCCGAGAGAGTCCTGCTGGAGAGTTTTAAAGGTATCCCTTCACCAGCCTCTCCCGATCCGGCCTGCCACGCAGTCGGTGTGCAGTCGCATACGCCGCACAATCCGGACAAACCTCACCTCTTGAACCCGGACACCCCTGCTAAGTCACCAAACAAAGCGAACCACTTGGGACGACGATGACCTATGGCAAAGGTGTTATCCAATAAATGGTTCCTGGGACGGCGGTATCCGCCTCCCTAATTAGTAGTTTAAGTGACTGTGTGGAGTTAGTGTAAACTAATTGGGATTCAGGAATCTGACTGAATTTTATGATAAACTATGAATATTTATTACCGTTTACAGAGAGCTGACTGTATTTTTCTCAAAATGCGCCAATTTATAAACTTCGTTTTAATTTCATATTGTCTGCTTACTCCTACAAATTACGACACGCGTTGGTTTTTGATAAGCATGTAATAAAATGGTAATGTTTGACCCCCTGGCCTTACTTAGTTACCATTATTTCGAAGGGTTCGAAGTTTGTATAATTTAGTTAGTACCTCACTAGAGCTCACTGCGTACATCTGCCCTGATGATAGACTGTGAAATGTGAAAATGGACTGTGTTCCGAAATGTATGCAAATTACGTTCTTACAAGTATGCTTACTAATACATATATTTTTTTAAATTTAGTTTTTGTTTTGTTTTGTTTCTATTGCAGAGTTTAATACAAGCTTTTTATTATAATTTGATCCGGGATTATTTAGAAGGCGATACAGATCTTTATTATATAGTATATTATGTATGTCTAAATTCTTAAGAATTAACTTAGTATTGCGCCACACGGCCACACCGTCTGTTTCGTGTTCGTTTTATACCGTGTCGTTTTAGTACAATGCCGTTTATATTTACGTATACATAATATTGGAATAAATTGTTACGCTTTGTAATAATTTTTATTTATTTTCAGCATTAATTATTTATACTAAATACCTACATTTTATATTATAATATATATCCACACTTCAATTGAATCATAGTAATATAATAATTTTCCGATACACGAACATTTTACTCGAAGCTGGTTTTACTTATGGATATTTTCGCTAGATGGCGTTAGTAGTTTTATTTTATTCAATAAATAATTTTAGCCATGACCTTTTATTAGTGCCAAAATTTTAACAGTAAATTCATGAAATTTCGTAGTTAATTTTCAAGTTTTGTAAAAGTTCTATTATTATATCATTCCTTCACAGACCTGAATTTGAATAGAATTTCACAGAACTTGAAAATTAACTTTCAACCAAAATTTCATTTTACATACATTTAATATTATTTTGCAATTTGGGAAGCGCCGTCCCGATAATCATTTATTGGATAACCAACACCTCTGCCGTAGGTGACCGCAAATGGTTCGCTACGTTTGGTGACTTAGCAGGGGTGCACGGGTTCATGTGGTAAGATTTGTCTACATCTTTTCGACGGATGAGTTTGCCCACCTACTGGGTGGCAAGCCGGATCAGGAGAGACTGGTTGAGGGAGACCTTTTGACCTAGTAGTAGAGTAATAATTGACTCCAAATTGATTTTCGCTCAAAATACAAAACAAATTATTAAAAAAAATTCGCCGTTGGGAAGAATAAGAAGATTCCTTGACACGATCTCCAGTAAAAATGTGTACAACGCAATCATTGTACCACACTTAAATTACTGTAGCAGCATTCTATTCTTAGCCAACGACGGATTAATGAAATAAATGACAATTCTACAAAACAGAGCTATGAGAACTATATTGAAGAAAAATAGGTACACTTCAGTCAAGAAAATATTGAAGGAGTTAAATATCTTGTCATTTAAACAAATTATTTACTTCAATACTATATTGTTAATCTACAAAATAATCAATGGCCATACTACGTCTATTGAATTCCTAAGAAAAATTGATAAACTACAAAGCAAACATACACATGACACGAGGAAAAGAAATGAACTGAGACAACCCTTCAGGAAAAAAACACAGAGTCAAAAGCTATTGATGTGCGGAGCATTGAAGATATTTGGAGAATTACCAGAAGAAATTTGGAAGAGAGCATAAAGGCATTTATAATTAAATTGCGAAGATATGTGATTGATTTGGTATTGATAGTGTTATTTTACGTGTATGTATATATAAGAGACGTAGATAACTATGGACCTATTTAAAATACCGCAATAAATAAATGTATCGGGATCAGAATTTTAAAAGATTATTTTTATTTTTAACTTCTGCAATATAACAATCCACCGAACGCCTATATCTTTTCTCTTGTTCTTTCAATTATTTATTATTTTTTTATTCCTTCTTTCATATTTTTTTCCATTTTCTCATTTTTTTTTCTTTTATTTTATTTATCTATTCAGATTTAAATTTTTATTTATTTTTATCTTCATGATTGAAATAACATATGAGATTAGATTCCTGCAACCTCGGAACAGGCTCAGCCGGAGGCGTCTACTAATATCCACAGGAATTCCAAAAACTGAAAAAATCGAACTAATATCTATGGGAACCAAAGTGTTGACGAATATCTACAGTTCAAACTGTTGACTAATATCTATAAGAACCAAAGTGTTGACGAATATCTACAGCACTGGCAGAGGTTGGATTTGCAATTATGGATAGCATATTGGAATAACGTAATATTGCGTATGCAGTTTAAAAAACTTAATTTATGTAAGTATGTATGTAAAACTCCCTTATATCGGACTATTGGACACATTTAGCTGATTAGTCCAACCTACGCTCTGTAGATATTAGTTCAACCTACGCTCTGTAGATATTAGTCAACACTCTGAAGTTCGTAGATATTAGATCAACATAGGAGCTGTAGATATTCGTCCGACATACAGGCTGTAGATATTAGTATCTGGAATCGCTCAGCCTGGTGAGGTGGCGTATAACAAAAAAATGTGTATTGTGTATATTGTAAATTATCTTGGTTAATAAATTTAAAAAAATTAAATAATAATAACCACTACACATCGGTCCCTAAAACTCAAACTTCTTTCGCTCAACGACAATTCTGGTATATCGCTCCTAAAATGTATATTGCTTTGAGTGTCGATATAAAGTCACATAATTCTAAATCTCTCTTTAAATCCCGTATCAATCATTGGATATTTGAAAAGGGAAGAGATTTCTTCAAACAACACATGAGAGCTTAATGTTACAATAAAAAACAAATAATATTAATATTAATTAAAAAAATATTACAAATTTAATTAATCAAGTACTTTAACTTAATATTGCATTTTAAAAAAATCAAACAAAAAATTACTTTCTCTAACACTCTTTCCAATTTCTTTCATAGAACGAATATCAAAAATGACTACAAACATGTACTCTCGTGCAGAAGATTACTTACCAAATTTTATTTCTATTTTTATTTCAAGAAGAATAATGCTCACCAATGTTTATTTCATCTTCTTTAAATTTTCTTTATTTCTTAGATAACTTGCAATTCTTATATTTTTATCTGTTTTTAGTTTTATTTATCCCTAAATATGTTATTTTTTTCTTTTCTCTTCTTATATTTTATTATCTGTTTATATAAAATTATATATATATTTTTTTTAATTTATTTATCTATAAAAAGAATCTTTGTATTACATTATTCGATGCCTGTCTCACTAGGGTATACCTGTGTTGAGACAGGCGTAGAGGTACATGAATGAGTATCATACAAAAGAATATTTAATTACAACATAAGAACATTTAAGGTAAGATACATACTGATTTATACAATTCAAACAGAAAGATGATTAAGATTGAGGGTTAATATCATAAAGAGAGCATTATATAGGTGAAGGAAGAGATGAATAAAGTAGTAAATCCTTTCGAATCTATATAGGTAGTTATATTATACATATAGGATTTTACTATTTTAAGTTCTTTAATAAGGGTAAGGACATACGTGAGATGGTAATTCTGTCTATTTGTACTCTATTTTACAGATGTTAGCAGTAGTGTGACGTCCAATACTTATAATATTACATGTATGACTACCACAACACGGGCAATAGCCTAGTATGGTAGTCAAAAATGGCCAAAAATGTAACATTTAATCATTTATGAAATAAAAAAATAATAAAAAAATGTTGAATATATGACACAGATACGCACAAGGAAATGATATTGTTTAATAATAAAAAAGTTCCATGTCTCGAGATCATTGACATTTACCACCCCACTATACCTTTTCCCACACTCATGTATATTATTTTACCCCCTAGCCAAGAATTTAAAATGTTAAATTCAGTATTCCCTTCCCATTTCCCATGGCACCTTCATTAAGCGAATGCAAAAACAATGAATTTTCGCATTATTAATTGAGGTAGGTACTCGTATTTTGAACACCTGTCTCCGTGCATTGAGTGTTGACCTCCTACTGTAGGAAGTTTATGGGACGAACGTTTAGCATAATATCGTGTCGTGTTAGTACTCGTAGGTACCTATTTGGTGACCGGGCAACTCAACAATTTACTCCTTTCAAAATCATTGAAAGTGATGAAATTAGCTGTACACAGGAGGCACTGAGGAAAATAATTCCCTTCGGGGCCTGTTTCAATTCAATTTCAGTGCCGGCAACCCGAACGTTTATTTTGATGTGTAGATAGTTTTCTTTTACCCACCTCACTAGACAGTCTGTTCTGAGGCGGTAAATAACGTATTATATTTATTAAAAATATGTGAATCAACAAAGATATGTATGTATATAAAAGGATAAAAATATATGCATATATGGACACATACATGCACATACGTATTGTTGTTATTTTAAGTATTTACATGTTGTTTTTATTAAAATTTCCATAAAAAGGTTGCATACGTAATATAAGATTACACATGAAGATAAGAAAATGTAAATACAGTAGGTACATGATTATATAATTAATGTTGCTAGCAAGCAGTACCCTGCATATTTTATTATATTTTAATATTATATAATTTAGTATGAAAAGAGAATGTCTATAAAATGTACTCCTGTTAGTTCTTTAGTATATTTCGAATGTCTGTTCTTTCCTTTTCAGTCAACCATATTAAAAAACTTTTGAACAGCCAGTTCAGATTATTTGGGGTGACGTAAGTTTTTGTTTGTGTTAGGAAGATATTGAAAATATGAGGAGCTAGGTACGATTCATGTTTTTTTGCAAACGTTGATTTGATATTAGGGTGGGGAGGAATCTGGAGTTCAATGTGTCCAGGAGTGACAGACGTATGAATCCATCCCTCCCACTGCAGTGCAAGCCAATGATATTGAGAAGTCAAGGGGTCTCCCTCAACCATTCTCTCCCAATCCGGCCTACAATGCAGCTGGTGGGGAAACGCATCCGCAGCTAAGACCCGGTCAAACCTCACCCCCATGAACCCTGGCACTCCTGTCAAGTCACGAAACGTAGCAAACCACTTGGGGTGACCTATGGCAGAGGTGTTGGTTATCCGGCGGCAGTACTCATACCCGCCTCCCAAATTAGGTTAGGTTAGGTCTGCAATATTTAAAAAATATATATTGTATCATTTTTAACGTCTTTTTAAAGGGGTATTGAAATTCCACGTTGTTGTGTTGAGCCATGGAACCACCGCAACCTTCCTCCCCCCATCTAGATTGCCTGAAAGATATTATTCATTCTACAGAAATATTATTTTATTGTATATAATTGAAATGTTACCTTATGCTTATTTAGTTTATAATACGAATTTGTATATTTTTTTTATTTTTTTTTAAATGTAAAATAAATTTTTAAAGTATTTGTATTTTATATTTTATATAGTAAACAAATACTTAAAAATAAATATCATCGGAGTAGTAGATGATCTCATAATCGCCTCGGTAAAAAAACATAGTTATGAATTAAAACGTTGCTTTAAATTTCTTCAGTCCTGTCTCGGTGACCAGATCTCAATAGCCAGATACTCTCCAACCTTCCTGCTACCCATCTTCTTCCGTGATTCACTCCATTTCGCCTCTTAAAGTACCCCCAATTATTGGGAATGCCTTAATCCCACCGATTCCCGACAGTAGCTGTTAGGATTCTTGTGTGGTAACACGTAATGTAAAAAAGTTTATTTTTATTTTACAGAATTTCTGGAGTGGTTGTACGCTCTCAGTATCGCCTGGTGAAGATTCAGATTTGGAACGTTGCTCGAAAGGGCTTTAGCTACATTAAGGCGCAAACTACACGAGCGGTTCTCCCGCCGCGGGAAACCGCAGCAGACACAATTTGTTGTATGGCGCAAACTACACGAGCGGTTCTCCCGCCGCGGGAGCTCGCGGTTCACAGGCGGGAGAAATTCGCCCGCCACATGCAGCGGGTCTCCCGCCGCGGGAAACCGCCAAGTCAAACTACACGGGCGGTTTCCCGCGATTGCATCATTTCGTGCGAGAGAATGTTGTTGATCGGTAGTGCGCATAAAGGATCGGGCGGTTTCCCGCGGCGGTAGAACCGCTCGTGTAGCTTGGCAGAAAACCGCCACCCGTGTAGTTTGATATGTGCTGCCAGCTTTCTCGAGCGGTTTCCCGCGGCGGGAGAACCGCTCGTGTAGTTTAGGCCTTAGTGACTATATCTGAGTAGCTTGATAATTTCCAACCTTAAGTTTCTCATTCCCCTCGAAGCTTTTTTTTTGCAAAGTTTTATGAATTGGATATGTCATAGTCCCACTTTTTTCCTGGCAGTAAGAACATTGTGCTGTATTCATATTTAACTTTCCATTGCGGTGGTAGAAAACTCTTCGATTGCTGTGAGGGTACTTTTACGCAGGGTACGTATTTAGATTTGGGACCATTCATTTATTACGTAAGACGATTTAGGGGGGGGGGGGGGGGGGTCGACCATGTCTTATTTTTTCTTACGGGTGGAAGGGAGTCTCGATAGTTCTTACGTAAGATCACAAAAATGCTCAAAGTTAAAATTAATAGTACCTTTGTATAAACATTTCTAAAAATTGTTACTTTGAAAAATAAACATTCAAACAAAACAAACGTGTATTCATTTTTTCATTTAGATTCTTACGTAATAAATATTAAACAGGGGGGGTCGGCCTATTCTCATTTTTCTTATAATAGGGGGGGGGGGGTCGAAAACTATCAGAATTCGTCTTACGTAATAAATGAATGGCCCCTTTAGGTAATTTTTAATGAATTAAAATTTGGAATTGGAAATTATCCCATGTCCCGACAACTGATCGAGATGAAACTCGGCAGACAGATTCGTTGTCGATGACAATGCATTGAAGGTATTGAATGAAGGTAATACAAAAGTTGAAGGAATCGCTGGTTAAAATTATTCGGATACGTGCTGTTGCACCCTCTTTATTTGAATTATTATTTTCCCATAAATAAGAATGTATTAGGAACACCTGAATTATAGTAATTTCGTGTTTAGTATATTTACGAAGATATTTAAGTAATTATTATGTACGTGTTAAATCAGTTGACAGCACCGGCAAGTAAGGGTTAAAAAAAGTTTTCTATCTTACGGTTTTTTTTTTTTTAAATTGCAGACGATAAAAACAAATCTAATGAGAATCTACGATTTAACCTACTTATAGACTTTTTCCTGTTTCATTCTGATGTATTTTTCTGCTTCCAGGGAAGAGGGGCCCAAGTCATACCTGCAGCACAAGAGGGAAATGATAAAAGCGGAGCAAGTCATGAGGAGAGCCAATTTCCGCAGCTTGCTGGAAGCTAAAGCAAGGTTAGTTTTTCTCGTCTTTATTTGTATCTATATTTGTATCATTTTATTTCAGCACTACTTAGTTTTCTCTTCAGTCTTCAAAAAAGTATATTTCAGAGCCCATATTGAAAACCGGAATAAACCGGAACGCCGCACAGTGATTCGTTTCATACATGCTAGACGCTAAAAACTCTTACACATGATTAAATTATTTTTAACCCTCTATTGAGGTTGCACTATTTTAAAAAAAGAAAATTATCGTGCGATTTTGATATACTCTCTGCGATAAACTCTCGAGAAGTTAGAAATTTAATTTTTTTAGGCAAAAAAAAAAACACAAAACTTATTTATTATTTAAAAAAACAACTAAAATTATTTACACTAAAGTATTAGCAAAAAACTTTAAAACATACCTTCCAAAGTAGCCACCATTTTACAGAACCGAAAAAAAACACTTTTCAAATTTAGTACACAATTTTAAATGTCGAGCTGCGACGAGCGAATAAATGCAAATGATAATTTCAAAACACATTATTCGTCTTTATAATATTTGGCTGATTTATAAAGCGCCGTTTTCATGAAAAATCATCTCAAGGGCATCTTTAGACCTCTGGTATGACTCAATGCGTGCACTAATCATCAGAATTAAGCATGCATTTATTATCCAGTCTATCTGGTAATGTCGCCATGACGTCATTGTTTTGGAATTCAAAAGTGACTTATTAGCGTCTAGCTTGTATGAAACGACACTGTGCGGCGCTCCGGTTGTTGAAGAAGTTACCCTGATAATGTCAGTTGTTTTTTTTTTAGGGTGGTTATTGGTTATATCAAAATTGGAGTAATACTTGTCAAACGATTGCGAATTGCGATTGCGTTTCGACATATGCTCTTGGTTTCGTAACCTGATGAAATAGTAAAAAATGCAATAAATTAATTATTTCGTGTATGGAGAATATTATCAGGTGAATTCATCAATAGACTACCCAGTGGTAGTCACAGACATAGTTGTGAGAAACAACTCCGGAGGCTGTGCAAAGTGAGGCTGGGCTGCTATGGATGGGGGCCGCTGAAATTACGCAGGATAAGGACGCCTGGAGACGCCTAGTGGATGCGTTGTTATCTATCCGAATAGGACGAGGGGAAGACGATATGCATACGTAAATACGCCGCTGCACTTTTGTGAAAAATTGATTTTAGCATTATCTTGTTAAAAGATCACCATTGAAAATTTGATCAATTTATTTTAAACCAAGATCTCTCACTTCCCTCACCAATATCCCTCCTCAAAATTTCCTCATAGCATTTTCGTACAATTCGGTCGTAGCTCGGCGACAGTCGACACGCTTCCACTATCTCAGAAACTACATAGGCGTTATTTCAGCAGTGCTTAGAAAAAGCTTTTAATAAAATCAATATATTTGCTGTGTAAATGTCAATGTCATATAAATTATTAATTCCTTTATTTTTATTCTCCCTTTTATAAAATTACACTCTTACCTAAGGGAACGTACCCATACTACGTGACCAACTTTTTGCAATTTTTAACCCCCCCCCCCCCGGTGACCAAAAACCTAAGCAACCGGCCGCTCATTTGTATGGAGCGTGACATTTTGAAGACCCCCCCCCCCCTAAACGTGTCACGTAGTATGGGTACGTTCCCTAAGATTCAATCTACAAAAATCACAAAAACCTTGCAAAAAGGTTCTATCACTTCTTGCCAACAACTTTATGACTTTTAACTCCACAGGCTAACTTGTTCACTTTTGGAAACAACTCATAAAGGTTTTTTTTATAAATCGCTGTCTTCCTTACTATCGTGGTGAGAAATATAATCTAAACGTTATTAGAAAAAGAAAGCAGCACGCTTCTAATTCAAATCTGAAAGTTAACCACACAGTAATTATAATAACCAGCGGTTAAAAACCCGCTCCGCAGGTTTTTGCTGCTAGGCCCTGTGGGCGGCTTTTGGTTGTGTTTCGCCCAGTTGGTGCTGGTGACCATTTTGTAAATCCAATGGTTCCAAAATTAGCCCGTTCCTCCTATCTATTGTCAACGTGTCAACCAGTGATGGCTAACCGCGAAAAGTAACCGGGATGGACGATGACAATGTAATATGTATACAGTCGCTACAACCGTAATTTCAACCACGCAGACGCAAGGCTATTAATAACGTTCAATTTGATTAGATAATGTTCACCGTTATGAAACCAAAATTACTGACCACAATAAAAAAATAATTATGCAACTTTGAGAATTTTTTGTTCATTATTTTCACATATAACGACAAAATGGTGAATGACGACAACGTTTATAATACATTTGTCTAAAAAAATGTGTGTTTTTTTTATATTTTGCGTTATCAGTAAATTTAGTTGGAAGGAACGTAAGGTGAGCCATTTTTTAAACTTTTTTTGTTGGCATTTAAAATTTATTTGGAATTTATTGCAAAGCGGAAATATTTTGATCTTCTTACAAAATATGCCCGAGGCCTGAGTGGTAAACATAAGCTTTTTTACAAAAGTTCTATCATACTTCTTCCTTTTTTACGATAATTCGATCTGAGTCCACCATGAAATCATCCCCTTTTTACAAAAAAAAACATTCTGATTTAACCCTAAGCTTATCTTAGTTTAAGGGTTATTTTAGCATTCAGCTTTTTACAGTTTGAAAGGGTTTAGTGAACCTTTGTATACGAATTTCATACTATTTTAACCCTTATCCTATCTTCTTTTAAGGGTAACTTTTAAATGTAGATTTTTAAACCATTTGAATGGTTTTAGTGAAACCTTTCAACCGTAGCAATCCATCCCTTCTGTTGTTAGTGTTCACTTGGATTAAATTTATAGGATGGTTTATATTTCCGTCCGAATGAAATAAATTCGTAAAATTTAATCTTTGATAAATTGCGTCTTTGAATTTTTATGGATTAAATTTTATGGGGGTGTTTTGAAACCTTTTCACAAATGAAATCCTGGGATTTAAAGGCTACCTAAAAATATCCTGGTAAATGTTGAGATAGTTTTAGTACTTTGCACCATAAAATCAAAATATCCTTCAATTTTAGCTCGCAACTTTTTTCAACTTTTTTCGACAACACGTTGGTGACCGCAGCCTTCCAGCACCAAGCTCCACTCCTGAGTGAGCGATGGGCCCGAGCGCACTCACGATCACGCCCTGCATAATAATTGATTATTTATTTTTGTTATTATTAATTTTTATTAGTATTATTTTTTTTATTTTATTTATGTTCTTATTTCTTTACTGTGTAAATACATAAATATGTATAACTATATGGGAAGTGTGGGATTGCACTATCCTCCCCACATCCTGGAATAAAGATTATTATTATTATTATTTTTCCATCACGAGTTATGGAGGTTGGAAGTGTCATTTAACTATCGTGAAATAAGACAAGACGCAATAAGATTGTCATGTTAGTTGGTGTGGCGTCCAAAACGTCTGGTTCCCACTCCAGGCCTCGCAAATTCGGTCCTCTGCTAGCTAAATTCTTCATCATGGCACAAGCATATTAATGGTAGTAGGAGAAATTCAAATAATTTCTGCTAAAATTGGTACAATATAAAATATACCTGCTTTTCGTTCATGTTTTATGTTACGTAGTTATATTATTTTGCGATCCGGTTTTTGAACAATTGAATATGCATCACTGGTTGTCGATGCCGAATTGTTTGAAATCCTCTGATGTTTATGTAGAAATGAGATCCCCGAGACGTATGGGTGGTAGGACCTGCGCGTATTTGACGGTCCATCCTCGCTGCCTACCCCGTACGGCGTGATGTTTATAGTCAAACAGAAACTAAATGAAAGGTCAAAGTCCAAAGTCAGTAATAAAATTAACAGGTAAAGCAACACGAGAAGGTTCACGACTTTAAATTAATTTTAGTAAACAATTTTTTTTTATTATGTTCGGGACTGAATTTAAGTCTGAATAAGGATTGAATAAAAATAAATAAATTTATAGTTAGTTATTCTGTTTAAATTGACCGACTTTTTTCTGGGCTTTTAAATATGTGGAACAGTTCCGGTCGGTGCTCTGTGGTATGTTGGTTGGTTGGGCGTTTCATTAATGTGACTAAAATGACTCCACAGTTGTCACCAGGGATAATTAAATACACATTTTTTACTAAAAAGTAACAATAAAAATATATTAATATTCTTCGAAAATTGTTCATTGTTCTTAATTTTCTTATAAATAAATAGAAGGGTAAATGCGGGTAATGAATGTCGTTGGCGCTAACAAAAAACTGCCCTAAGAAGCGAAGCTAGCACTCCACATGGAGTGCTGGTACCTACCCTGATGTATAATTTAGCCTCACAACAATTTATTCTTTGGGAGTCAGTTGAATGCCTCCGTTTTGTAAATCCAGTTCGATATTATGTGTAGTTAAACACTCACATTCGTTAAAAATTAAGATTCATTAATCTGAATTCGACTGATGGTTCGAATTTCGATTCAAGGATTCGTTCAAACGCGAGAATCAGTCACTACTTGTGCAAGCAAATATGCATTCAATTACTACCCACGTTCGTGGATAACAAAGACGTCCGATCGTTTGTTCATCTCAGCCTCTGAGGTAAACATTTGCAACTTGTTGCATAAAAGGTGCGTCTGTAAAAATTGCATGTAAATGAGGTGTTGGAAAGATGTATTGTTTAGCAAGTCTGCAAATCGGATCAGTGAGCTTCCTTAATGAATGAATGTGTACCAAGTACCAACTTCCCTTGAAAGGTCGTTTCTCGGCCTGTTGGCTAAGATCATAGTTATTATCACATTATTACGCAACTTTGAAAGAAGTTTGTCAGTAATTTATATTTTCAATTGCTGTCCGGAGTGAAAATTACTTCCAGTATCTCCCTGGTGAAAGATCACATTTCTCACTGGAAACGTTTGCATAATGGCATTTAGATATCTTTGCTTTCATTAGATTTCAATTGCCAAGTTCTCCCGACCATCCCTCCTTTTTTTTCTTTTCAACTCTTGGCATTTCCCAAAATTGGGATTGTCATATAGTCCAGTAACTTAAGCTAAAAAAGGGGATAACCTCGAAATGAAACGGAATAAGCTGAAAATTTGTATAAACCTTTATTTTTTTTTCATTACGAGTGGTGTCGCGAAACTGCGACTCCACTGTTAATTGGCGGTAAATGCTGCAGAGCAAAGCCTATGCAGCCCTCGAAGGACCAGTCCCGAAACTACGTGAAAACGCTAAGTTATACGGGACGATTAAATAGCATACACTCGCAAAACCTGATCTATAGTCAGTCAGTCGATAGTTTAAATCTGGGCTTTTGGAAAATTAGATAAGCCCAGACTGGAATAAGGAAAATAGGACTCACCATTGCAGATGGGGCCTCGCTGATCTCCAGTTTTGGTGTACACTTCTCACTGTTTAAAATTCGCAATATTCTTATAACAAGAGGTTACGATGCATGCGCCCTGTCTGAGATGTTATTTTGTACTGAGCAGGAAAGCACACTGTCACCTCTCCAAAGTTGAGTTCTTGCAACAATTTTCATGGTGACATTTTGGAAGGAAAGATTAGGTAGGTGGGATAAATTCAGGATTTTGACATACTGATCTATTTTTTCTGTATAAAATTGTTAATAACATGTTTGACTCCCCTGAACTCCTTAGGCTGATTAATTTTCATGTGCCTAGTAGAACGGTTCGTCTGATTGTACCTTACCATTGTAACAATTCAGGTACCAATTCAGAAATAAACTCAGTAATGAACCGACTGCACAGTACAGGGAATAAATATTACATGAATACCAACGGTACTGAAAGTCTATCAACCTATAAAAACATTGTCATTAAATCTGTATGTCTATCAAGATAAATTTGAAATGTTTATAAATTTTCAATATGTGTCGAATGTATATGAATGTGTATCCTTTATTTTATTCTGTTGCTTTTAAGCTGCAAGAAAATCACTTCTTTAAATGTATATGAATGTGTATCCTATAATTTACTCTTTTGTTTTAAGTTAAAAAATCTATACTTGATACTTATTTAATTGTTATCTCTTAATTCTTTGATTATGACAAATGTATTTTTAATTTTATCATATGTAAAAGCCCTAATTGGGCGTGTACAAATAAATAAATAAATATCTACCCACCAAGTCTGCGAATGTAGTACCCAATCAATCCCATATAAAAACGCGCGAACAACGAGGTTATCCCCTTTTCACGGATATAATAGACAGGCTTTCGGAAATTGGGACACTATTTTGACTATCGAAAATTTTATTTGACTATTTCGACGTTTAAGAAAAATGAATCAATCATGCTAGCTTGTACGTCATGATCTTATACAAACGTCCACTATTACAGTTTTATAATATCTGTACAAAAAATCTACACCGATACTTCACGATTGAACTCAACCTTTTACTTTTTACCCAGGGGACTTTCTCGTAGTGTTTTTGAAAATAGCACTACGAAATAACGCAAAATTAAGTGTCTTAGTTTTGAAAATTTGATCGCTAAGAAATATTTTAGTTGTTTAAATGAAATTCTCCAAGTAGAACACATACAAAACAAATATAAACTTCTTTAAAATAAAAAGGGATTTTTTTAAAGTCTTTTTAAAAGCCAGAAAAACTAAAGTGTCAGGCCTATAAAAACTGCTGTAAAGTTCAAAATCTCCTACTTGCGAACTCATTTTCAGCTATGGTTTTATTGTATAATGTGGCGAATAAAGTTCTTTAAAAAATGATCCTAAAACATAAATGTGTTTTGTTTACATTAGCTCCACACAGGAGTGTCCTCATGAAAACAATTTTCCTTGGGGCCTATGTCATCTTTGAAGACGTGGTGTGGAAGAATTTTTAGGGAAAAAAATGAAAAAGGTTTCAAGGGTGGGTAAGAATCTAAGGGTCAATGTGTCCAGGAGTGGACGGTGGTATGAATCCATTCCTCCCACTGCGGTACAACGCGATAAAAGGAGAGAGTCCATCTGGAGAGGTCAAAAGATCTCCCCCAACCAGCCTCACCCGACCCGGCCCGCCACGCAGTACTGAGGCAGACTCATCCGCCGCCAAGACCTAGACAAACTTCACCCCTCTAATCCGGGCCCCCCAGCTAAGTTACCAAAGGTAGCGAACCACTTGGAACCACCTATGGCAGGGGTGTTGGTTATCCATTTGATCGTTCCCGGGGCGCGGTACCAATACCGCTTCCCAAATTAGTGTTTGTCAGAATTTTCCGAATATTCGTAAAATAAAGCACTTTTTTGACGATGTTTTTTTCTTCCATACATCAAAGCAGGCGGCTGGTGTTAAGCGGAAATTTAAACCTTAACGCCATCTACAAAGGGAGCGTTATTGTTAGCGGCCCGATTCCGAAAATTACACTTCGCGGTGCATCGCCTTAAAAGGGAACAATTTAAAGTTCATGAATTTGGTAGATTCATCTATACATATAATAATGATTCGTTCTTTTTTGTTCGTGACCATTATTTTGCGTTCAATATATATACACTTATAAACCATCTGCATTGTACCAGCTATCAGCATAATAATAAATTAATATTCTGTAAAATGTGTATAAAAGGACACATTTCATATTCATCGGTAGATATTTTTGCTTTCTTTTTGATGTTTCCCTTTTGATATTGTTTCGGCAATCGTATGAATGTCCTTACCAATTAATGTTCTGAATGTGGATTGGTTTACATCTGCGTAATGAACATGTGTGTTGTTTTTAAGCATGTGTCGGTGGTTAAGTTGGGGCATTGTAAACATGGGCGTATCGTGATATATATAAATTATTAAGTAACTTCAATTATTGTGTTGGTTAATTTTTTTTTCAATAAATCCCCTATTTTTGTTTTCTTCCACGGGATGTTAATACAATTTAATAATAAGAACCTTCAATTTTTATAACACAAAAAAGAGATAAGTAAGTTACAAGAATCAAGTCACACGTAGCACAATTTATTCTGTATTCTAATGGCAGCATAGTGTTTCAGTACTGCCGCGCATGTACCGTAATATCACACGCTTTTCGGCCGGCCGCAAGTACTAACAACTCGATTTCGGAGGCGGATATGGGTACCACCGCCCCGGAACCATTTATTGGATAACCAACACATAGGTCTTTCAAGTGGTTCGCTACGTTTGGTGACTTAGCAGGGGTTCCCGGGTTCACGGGGTGATGTCTGTCCAGGTCTTGGCGGCGGATGCGTCTGCCCACCTGCTGCGAGGTAGGCAGGGTCGAGAGAGAGGTTGAGGGAGGTCGTTTATCCTCTCCAGCCAGAACCTCTCGACCCACCGCCTTGCACCGCAGTTATAGGAATGGATTCATACAAACGTTACTCCTGGATACACTGCCTACCGCACCCCTGTAAGTCTGAAACACCCGCCAATTTTCTCTTGGTCTTCTACCGCCCTCCCCAAGGGGGCGTTGTCGCCCAAGTTGAGAACCTTTGATCTGTAGGATTTAGCCTTTGAGAGGTTGAGATGGTCTAATCGGTCTCCTCTTTCTACTTTAGTTTTATGAAGGTTTCAATTATACCGCGCGTGCACAGCACGCTTTTTTTATAATAATAATAATAATAAATAAATAATAAAGGTCTTTATTCCAGAATGTGGGGAGGTGAGTGCAATCCCACACATCCTATATAGTGTGTAAGTACATTCATAAAACACATAGATATTTATAAAATACTAGCAGACCCGGCCACACGTTGCTGTGGCTAACGAAACACAACGCCATGTTTCAACCTACTTACACAAAACCGTGAAAAATTAAATATGATATTATTTTCATAATATTATTAAGCTGACCCGGCCACGCATTGCTGTGGCTAATAAAACACACAAGTCATCTACTGGATGGTTATCCAACCTTTATAACCACCGCCGTATTTGAGTTTATCGCGAAGAGACAGACATATGCCGCGGAGGACTTTTATTTATAATGGTGTGAAAGATTATAATAACATGCATGAAATGCTTGAGGTAACTAACGTATTTAAATTAATAAGGATTAATACTGTATCCGTCTAAATAACTTTTCAATTACCACAATGTACTTCACCATTTTTTTAGAAGATATAATGGGTATAGTATGCTATCCGTAAAAGATAGATGTATGCCATCGCGGACTTTTTTGTAGATCTATAAAAGAGGAATATCCCACCATTAATTGTTTTATCATATCCCAAATGGATTAGGCAGCGTTTTCGATGAAAGCTACCAAGCGGCTCGATTTTTTCCGACACTTCTAACAATTATCGTGATGTTGCAACCAATTTACACAAATCCTTGACAAATTACATACCTAAACCTTCCTCACGAAACACTCTATCTATTGGTGAAAACCGCATGAAAATCCGTTCAGTAGTTTTAGAGTTTATCGCGAACATACAGACAGACAGAAAGACGGCGCGGGGACTTTACTTTATAATATGTAGAGATGGTAATAAGAAGAAAATAAAATAAAAATATAAGTAAAAAAATAAATAAAAAATCAGTCTGGGGTTATGGGAGCCAGTGTCTTCCTCCAATGTTCTTCTAAGCTCGATCCTGAAGTCAAACGTGATTCTATTATGAGAATGTTTCTGGAGTGGTTTATCCTTCCCCTCAGTCCTGCAATCCTCGTTCTTAATAGAGCTTTAAATCCTGGAACTCGCCCTTCTGTAAACATTGAGAAGGCACTGCAGTGCCTGGGGAGTCCAAACATCAGACGGTAAGCATTGTTAAATTGCACCCGAAGCCTTTCCATGGTTCTTTTTTTTAAGGTTGCCCAAAGCTCGTATGTGTACAGGGTGGTGCAGAAGGCTAGGAATAGCGTCCTTTTTACCCGTGGACTGCATAGCCGAAATCTAAACATTAGCTTATAAAAAAAAAACAAAAACAAAAAATCTTATCTGAACAAAGCTTTGTAGGAAGTGTATCCAGGAATGACGTTTGTATGAATCCATTCCTATAAATTATAAACATTAGCTTTATCACGTTCAATTCTACTTAAGACACCTAACAAAATCAAGTGGCGTCAAGTCCCAATCCGTTTTAGGTGTCACTTAAATTAAATTGTTATACAAATCCGAGTGTTGACTAGAGTCACTTGGTCCCACGCAAATCACAAAGCTATGTGTAGGCCTTACTAAAACACTTTTCCACAAATAACATAACAATGTATGCCCATTGCTCACTCGGGTAAACACTGTGCGGACTGCGGGCATATTCAACGATTTAATAGTATTTACGTTACGATTAGTATTGTGTCCCACTTGCGCGGCCCACGTACCGCCACTGCTCTTTGATGGCTTTGCCCGCCACGCCATAACAATGTGGCATCAGTGGCGCGTCACTTTTGGTTGCTTATTTGATTGTGTTTTTAATGTGTGTTGGATTGGTCAAATCTAGGACAATGAAGTTATGTAATTAGTAATTAATTGTGGGTACTTAATTCATATGGGCCGAAGTACGGACTGTATTATATTATTTCTACTAAAACTTAGTTATTATGTTATGTCTTTAAAGCAGGTTATCTGTTGAGCGGTAAGTTTTTGCGGCATGAAATTTGTACAGTTTTGTCGCTGAATTTCTAGGTCAAAGTAATTATTTTCAGTTTGCATTTCATTTCCATCGTGAGCTAAGGAGCTTTAAAATATCTTTTAATTTTGTTTGTTTATTTGTTTAATAAGAAATGGTCGTGCGATGCAGGGTAGTAATAACGCATATTTTGTGCATTTTCCAGTGTATTTTGACGGTTTTCTTGTTCGAAGGGTAAGGCTCTCGACTACCAATCTGAAGGTCGCAGGTTCAATCCCGGCGAGGGCAAGTAAATTTTATTTGATTGTTTTGGGTTATTTTAAATTTAATAATTTAAAATAATATTTACAGTACGTGCCAGAGTGGAAGAACTCTCAAAATCGCCCTGGTGTGTGGCCACTATTCAGAATTCAGAAGTTGCTGGAAATGGCTTTAGCCGTGTTTGGTGACCAGATGTGAATAAATGAATAAACCTTCCTCTCTCGCATCTCCTTCGCGTTCCCATTACCTTCAGCCTCACAACTTACCCCAATTGGGGATGCCATAGTCTCACTGGCTCCAGACAGTTGGGAGCAGTTGCCTGTCGTATTACCAGCCGAATTACCAGCCGAACAATTCTCCCTTACAGTGTTAATACTTTCTCAGGAAAAGTGTGTTGTTATAAATTTATTATTAAAATAACTGCTAAAGAATTAGTAAGAGTTTTTAACAGAGAAGATTAGGTACAAATGTAAATGTAAACGTTGCACTATTTTCATATAAAGATGAACTGTATGGACACCCTGTTTAAGAGGACATTACCAGAGAAAACCGGAAATAAGTCATTTTCAAAAAAGTTTTTAGACGTATTGACTCTTTTCCACAAAAAAATATAAATGGATTTCGAAAGATTGTTCTTTTATCTAGCATAGTTATGTAATAAATTTTTAGAATTTTTTTTAATTTTTAGTATAATAAGGTTATTCCATAGGTCGTTGGCAGATTTGTTAAATTTTCAAAAAAGTTTTTGTATTATACCACAACCATTTCAAATAATGTAATCATGCAGTAAAATAAATCAATGCTTTATCTAGCAAAGTTATGTATTAGAATTTTAATTTTAGTTTCAATAAAATCATTTAAAAATATGTACGTACATGTGTTTCTTGACGAAAATTGGTCCATTTGTGTATTTATTTGCGCACTTACAAACTAATATATTTCAGATTTTTTTAACATTCTTATTAAATTTAGACATTATTGAAAAATGATAAATACTTATAATAAAAAAATAACTACAAAAAGTACACTATTTTAATAGTTTTATCATCACGCCTTTCAGCATTTTTGGATGAAGGTATAAATTAAAGCTAATTTGGATTGAAATAAATTCGATATTGAGTTATAATTTTAAAAAGCTGGTACGGAGAATAATCAATCTTTCTCATTGTAACCGCCCTGCACGATCGGAAGAACAACTTTCGACGAAATGTGGATTTTCGTCCGCTGGCTGGTTAAACGCTCTTAAGTCTAACTTGAAAGCAATACAGCTAGGAATAGGGTAGGCTGGTCACAGATTCTATGAATCTATAATTCCATTAGTTCACCGGATACGGCTCATCCTTCAAAGCCAGGGATTCTGATTTATTTTGAATAAAAAATGGCGTAAGTATTTCCGCTCCATTCAGGGCGCCATTACCACTGGTTCCAGAGTCCAGACCCTTGCTCTCGAGTCCCGAGTCCTGAGTCCTTACCTGGGACAAGTCTAAACATGAGTCTTGAGTTCGCTTTCAACTCTGTAACTCTGTACCTTAACCCCTCAGGCCTTGGTTTTTTCGTAAGGTCAAAATATTTCCGCTATCCAATAAAATCCAAATATCTGGAATATTTCTGAAAGCTTCCGAAAACTAAAAACTGTTTTTGAAAGGAGATGAAATACACTTTTATAATTCGGAACAAACACAATTTATGGAATATAAAAATTTTGAATGCAAACTTAAAAATGATTCACCACACGTTTTTTCTAACTACAATTATACTGTTAACACACACGCAAATTTTACTAGGCAAATTGTCTTATATATAAAAATCAATATTTTTTTGTTTGCATGTTCGTATTTTATGCACTGCCATACCGTTCATCTGATTACAATGAAACTTTAGTGAATTGTGTGTGTGTACGCCTGCGAAGGTTGTAGGCTATATATAATAGCTTGTGTCGCTCTCCATAGAGAGAAAAAAATGGCCTTATATTTAAACGCCCGGGGTCTCAAAAGTTTCGTATGATCTGTAGCTATTCGAAAACATAAAAATAAATGAAATTATTGTTCACTATTAGCCCGCTAAAATGGCCGGAAGTTTTGAAAAAAAAAATAGATTTCGTGATTTGGAAAAAAAATAATACAAAGGGTTCATATTTTATATTTTGTACCAAACTTATTTTTATTACATAACTGCAGTACAAAGAACCCAAAATATATATTTTTTAAACATATGTGATCTGTTGGTTAAAAATATAAAAGGGGAAAATAACACTTTTTCTAGATAAAATCAGAATTCTTGTTGACTTAGTTGTATTCATAAACTTGAACTTTTTTTAAATTTTTTCAGTTATAGGCATTTTATAATAATAAACAAACGTTAAAAGGATAAATTACTGAAAAAAAAAATTATTAAAAATTAAAAAAAAAAAATGGTTTTAGGTTTGTTGATGTTGTTTTCAATGCATTTTAGCGGGCTAATGACCATTTAAAAAAAAATTAAATGCAGTTCTCATTTTCTTTTTGACGCAACTTTTGAGACCCCGGGCGTTTCTGAATTCAAAAGTTGAAATAATTGATACACCCTAATATATAATTGGTAAGCTCTGGCCTTATGAAATTTGTATAAATGAAAATGTGTGTATTTCATATATTTTAGCGGCCGGGAAGAAAGACAACAGTGGGTGGGGAAAGGGGAAGGTGGAGGGCGAAAGGGGTCTCGGGAGTGAACGGGAACGCACGGGAATGGACAGCAGGGAGAATCAATTTATTTCTTTGAATGGCAGTGCAACGCATGCCGGGTACCAGCTAGTATAATTATAATGAACGTCATCGTGAACTCACTTTTTCGTGTTTTCATGTAAAAATAATTAATAAAAAAAAATTCTAAGTTTCATAATTTTTTTAAAAGTGCGGTCGGAATTGTTGGTGAACATTGTAATTTTTTGTGGTTAACTTTTAAATTTTACTACAAAGCGTGATATTTTCCCTTTCTAACACCGTTTAGATACTATTTCTAACCACGATAATAAGGGAGACATCGAACCGAAAAGTGAACGAATTAAACTGAGGGGTTAAAGAGCTTCGTTTTTGTTGTTCGTGGTGTAATATGTAGTGGTTAGCGTGTACTGATGTTTTGTTTAATAAGAAGTGTGTACTTTTAATTACTTGTAATAATTATTCACAGCTGCCGTTTACACTTTAGTACCCATTAATGGTTATATATGGTGTCCTAAAGGCCAACTCATGGTTGACCAGAATATCATAAAAAGACTTTAGTAAAATGTCTTGTTAGTTTTGGAGATATTGGCACTTTTATAAATTTTGTGAAAATCATAAAAAGGCAGTAAAATGTCAGTTTTTTCAGTGCCCCAGTAACAAAATTCCGTATTGGGTTTTGCCCCAAATAACCCCGCTGTCCCAATAAACCGGTGTACCAATTAAGCGGAATCGGCTTTTTTTACATTATCTCCACAAATGAAGCCTTGAGGAAAAACTCTCCCAGGGCCTATTGCATCTTTGGGGATGCTGTGTGGAGAGTCTTTTAAGGAAAGAAAGGTGATGAAATTCTGGGAAAGGTGATGAAATTCTGGGAAAGGAAAGGTTGGTGGGGTGAGTAGGAAACTGGGCTTCAGTGCCTCCAGGAGTGAGGTAGGTACGTATGAATCCATCCTTCTGCTGTGCAAGGCGATTTTCCGAGAGTCCTGCTGAGAGGTCTAAACTTTTCCCTTAACGATTTTATCCCGATCCCGCCTGCCACATTTCTGGTGGGCAGATGCATCCACCACCAAGACCCGAACAAACAACATCCTAAGAACCCGGGCACCAAACTTAGCGAGTCACTTGGGATAACCTTTGGCAGAGGTGTTGGTTACCCAATAAAAAAGTACCCATAACCGCCTCCCACATTGAGAAACTCCTCGTATACTTGTCTACCCATGAAAATTTATAATATTTTGAGAGGGTACGATTTTAGATTTTCACGGCCAAAAGTATTTTCGTTAATTGTTTTTGGGTTGTTATGCCATTACACAGCGCCCTTGAGGTGATTTTGCACAAAAACGACGCTTTACAAATTATCCAATTATTAGCCCTTGAGGTGATTTTGCACAAAAACGGCGCTATACAAATTATCGAATTATTATTATAACTCCTTCTTTGGCATGACTAAAGAATGATGTAGCGCAATACGACATATCACCCCAAAAACAGCTAACGAAAATATTTTTAGAGGATTTTTTTTTTAAATTTAGTTTTCTGGGTTTCCGAGTCAATCTTGAGTTTGTCAAAACTAAACATTCCTGAGTGAGAGTGAAATGAACTAAAGCGTTAACTTCAAGTATTTGGAGCATCCATTATTACAACACCTGCGTGTAATTGAAAGGGGAACGCATCAAATTTGGAACAAACCCTCATTGATTTACTTTGAATGGATTTTGTGTTAGCCATAGAATGTTAGTAGCATATTGTATGTAGGTATGTCCTGTTCTAACATCAACCAAATTAGTGAATGTTTGTATGCACCAGTAAAAATCCTTTAATGATAATGAGTCCATTATCAATAAACAAAAAGTATTATCTTATAGTCTCCTATTTTAGATATGTTCCCTTTCAATATCCGTTCTGTTTCCTCACCCCACTCTTCTTTAATCCCTAGCCACGCCCCCACCCCTACTACAACATTCAATAATACATTAATACATTGTACTCACCCACTGTTTTGTAATTGTCAAGTCATTATATGTTTGCTCTCGGTTTGCTCAGTTTAAGGAACGGTCGTTCTGAAACCGGTCGGCGTTAATAAAATATATAAGTGGTTCTAACAAAACGTATTGTTTCATTTATTCATATTATATCGACTGTGAAACACATAAGAGAACTGAGATTTATAAATTCTGGTTTAAAAATATTGTTGTTATTTTAAACAAGCTTGTCGACGTTACCTGCTAATTATCTGTCATGTCGACACTGGAAGGGAAAAATGGCTAAAGCGCCATATAGCTGTGACAAAAGATGAACCTACCTAATAAGCTACTATGTTTGTTGGACTTTTGTTCGTTATATCAAGTTTTCTAGAGTTTCCCCACATCGTCTAGGAAACTAGAGAACTTGATTAGATGAACATAAACACAACAAACAACAGTTTATTTTGTAGGTCCATCTTCTGTGACAGCTGTGTGACGCTTTCCAGTCGATTGACAGTTCCTTGGCCACGAGTCGTGTTTGACGACAACTTTTTAAAGCTGTCCAGCTAAAACTCCTAATTATTGACCCTTAGCTGGATTCCCACCGTATCTATTCTAAGGTATTTTTTTCTAAAATAAACGAGGATCAACTCTTCCACCGCATGGAAAGTATGTTCTCACATAAATTGAAATATATCATAAAGTATGAGGCGGGATCCCAGCTTAAGCCACTACTGGATAATTGTTTCACATGTATTTATCAATATCTTTGAAATTTGATGAATTGTTCAAATTCTGTGAAAGAACTAGCCCTAAGTAGTAATGTTCGAACTTTAAATATTTTACCATTCCAATACTCGTAAGGGCCGGTTTTATAAACGAAGTATCAAATTTCAGTTACGTAACGAACCGTTTTTCGTTAACGGACCGCTATCCGTTCGCTATCTTATTTTACTTATTATAAACAAATGTGCATTACTAGCGGTCATCGGTTACTTTTAGTCCGAAAATTTTATTACTTGGTTCAGTCTCCGTACAAAAATGCACTACTTGCATTGTTATACGGATGCGTCGACTTGGAGAGTCTTGTAAAATCGCCAGCTGCTTGCAGCATTGAACCCAGAGCTTAAAAACATAGTGTTAATGGTTATTTATTTGCTGTTATTAAGTTTAATTTGTAGACTCCCATTTTAATTTTTATTTCTTTTATTAATGAATAATTATTAATTTCTAATATTATTATTCAATTTGTGAATAATATTATTATTCAATTTAAAAATAAAGTTTATTTATAAACAAGTTCTTCTACGTAATTATTGATTATTATTACGCGTGATAGCTGTTTCGACTTCTGAAGGTATTGTCAAACTAGGCGAAACAGCTGTCACGCGCAATAATAATTACATAGCCGAACTTGTTTATAAAACTGTTTTTATAAATAGAATAATAATATTATTGAATATATAAAATAAATGAAGCTGGGCTGGCGTCACTGGCTGATTTCGATAATAAATAAATAACCGAGCGCCGAGAACAACTTCCTACTTACTGTCAAAAAACGTCAGCAAACGGATCGTTATCCATTTAACTGACCAAAATCGGTCCGTAAAGCATTTACCGCTACATAACCGACCGGTAGCTTTGCGAATGTTTATAAAACGGCTAAATCAAGTGGTAGACCAAATATTAATTAAAAATAGTATTAAGCGTGACGAACGGATGGTTATAAAACCGTCCCTTAAAGCCTTAAAGGATCCCATTTCTACTGTATACATTATCATCCAACTATTCCAGATCCCACTACCAAAAACGAACTACTCACAACATACATTTCTCAGAAGGACGTGCACAAAATAAAATAATATATTTTTAGATGCTGATATTTTCCATTTGTCAATTATCTAAATGTATACTAGGAAAAATAAAATATATTGTTAATTACGAATCCTCTACCCCTTCTGTGTCTTATTTTCTCATTACGTTGTTTTTCTTTTTTTTAATCTTGTTTATCTTTGAACACTATCTCAAGATGTAAAATGTATAATTTTTTTTTAGGTACTTAGTTTAATTTCACATTTTCTATCTTATATACTTTAATCTGTGTTTTATTATTTTTTAAATTTTCTTTTTCTACCAACTTCACTTTAATTCTCTTAGTTTTTCGCTCCGCTAAACTCTGCTGATTCATTCAACCATGTAATTATTTGAATAACATGTGTATATGTTCCCAATAAACTAAAAATAAAATAAATACTGTCTGCTTTCGTCCCTCCTCTGCCTGGTCAACGACGCGCTGCTATGCATTAGGATCAGTATCCGAACTCCAGTGTAGACTGCTCCTTTAAACTCGATTGGATTTAATCGGTTTCATAAAAATAACGAATCGGTCTAATCATCTCGCATATCACTTAGATACTACCTACTGATCCAAAAAAAAGATACATTCTTCACAATTAAATGTGTCTTTTTTGTTTGTTTTTGAGAATTGCTAAAAATCTTTTTTATAATAAATTAACAACTTTTTGATTATCCAACCAATTTGAACGTGATTGACATTCATAGACTTGTTTCTGTCGCAAGAAACTCATCGTCAAAAAGATTATCAAAATAATAACGATGATTATTTTCAGTCCTCAATATGCCTTGATTAATCAGTAAAACTAATGACTTCCTCGACAGCCGATGCTGGAGACGAGGACGGTGTATTGTGGTATCTCAAAGAGAAACTAAACAGAACCATTATATATTATTATGGAAGATGAAAAAACTGGGAATTGGTTGGACAGACCTGTAAAACTAGTTTCCTGAGTTTATGCGTGCGAATTCCTCGCAATGCCTTCCATCTGTCCTCTGTCCTGTCCTGTCAGAGTCTAGTTCATCTGAATCATCTCGGACACGCACCCAGCATCCGTAGACAAAATAAATAACACTAGCATTGATTTAGTATAGGCTGAACAGCCTTTGTTTGCAAATGCCTTTTCATCACATGAACGTAAGCTATTTTTAACAATTAGATCGAATTAAGTAATATTGTAATGATATAAAGTGGTCAGTGGTTGAGTGGGCATAGCGCTTGGGTCCCACCAGAGCATCGCTTGTTCGATTCCTCGGCTGGCTAAGTCCTCCATCACAACACAAGCAACATTTTCGGCTTTCTGTGGTGGTAGTAGGAGATTTTCAAACATTTCTGGGTTTTTCGTAATCCGGGAATGTTTGTCTTTCTTTATAAAAAAAAAAATTATATTTTGAATTACCTTCTTTGGGGTTGTTACCTGCTGTAAAGACCACAACCGTCTTTTGATATAAGGAAATCTATCAGAGGGATCTGTTATTTCTACTCCACACAGTAAGCCCTGTGAAAAATAAGTTATCTGAGAAGCTGTGTGAAGTGTCTTTTTGAGGAGAGGAAGGAATGAACATTAGGCTTGAAGAGACCCACGTTGGAGGAAGCACAGAGGCCGATAAATCGTTCCACAGCCAAGCTATTGAGCTCAAGAACGAGTCGCTCACGAGTTAGCTCAGAGATGGCTGCCAAATTCAAGCGTGGTTTTTTTTTACAGGTTTATCAGTTGTGTACTATAAAAGTCAAGTACCAACATTTAAAGATTTATATATCAAAAATTCATTAATTCAAATTATAAAAGAAAAAGATAAATATCCATTTTTAAATGAAAACAGAACTCGACTTAAACATGTTTTTCTATGCCCAAAACTAAATACGTCTTTTGCACAGCATCATTACACTTACCAGGGAAGAACTTTTTTCAATCGTCTACCAGAAGAAATCAGAAGCATTAATGATAAAACCCGAATACTGCTCTCTGTCAAGAGACATTTAAAAAATATTCTTAAGAAAAAAACTACTGTCAATTAATCTTACAAATATCCTAAGGTTTTCATAACATTCTTTCTTTTTTTTTAAATACACACCATTATCAAAATAAATACTGCAGCTCACATATATTTATGTACAATGAATTATTTAAGTACAAACTTATGTATAACTAATAACTAATAGCATTTATGTACACTCCCCTTCCATACACAAGCAAATGCTTTTAATGGAAGGGTAGTAAAAAACCTGAGATGTAAAATTATCTTGTAAATACCATGTAAACCTTATTATTAAAAAAAAAAAAAAAAAAGTTCTCCAGGTTCTGAACAGTCCAGAGTTTTTTTCAGGTTTTTGGGCTCCAGAGCAAAGGTGGTTGACAAATTCAACAGTGGAGCGCGATTGCCATTTTTTGTAGAGATCAACAGATAAAGCGGTATTTATATTTTTAACCCCAAGAGTCCGCCCGCTACAATGGCAGTCCAGTTGACTACCTTTATTTAAATAAATGAAGACAATATAAGCGAAACTCAATCGAAAATCTGGTGTCCCAGAGGTGTCAATATGTTACGACCTCCGTAGTCCAGTGGCTAAGACTCTTGACTCACATTCCGGAGGTCGCGGGTTCGAACCCGGCATGCGCAAATAAATTTTATTTGATTAATTTGTGTTATTTCACAATTAATTCATTTAAAATAATATATAGTATATTTGCGGCATGTTCCAGAGTGGAAGATACTATTAGTATCGCCCTGGTGTAAGACCACCATTCAGAATTGAAACGTTGCTTGAAAATGGCTTTAGCCGTGTTTAGTGACCAGATCTGAATAGCCAGGTACTTCCCAACCTTCCTCTTCCCCACCTCCTTCCCCTCCCCACTACCTTCAGCCTCACAACATACCCCAATTGGGGATGCCATAGTCTCACTGGCTCCAGACGGGAGCAGTTGAGATTCTTGTGCGGTATTCACTGTAAAAAAAAAAAAAAAAAAAATATTTAAATATTACAGTTTGAGGTTTTACTCATAAAGTTAAAATATTTTTTTTTTTTTTTAAATGACTACCTTTAAGTATATTGCAATGTGTAGAGCTAAGTTTTGAACAAAAATCCAAAGAAAAAAAGTTGATACTGTAGAAGCCTGTGTATTATTTCGACTTTCATTTTTTTATATTATATTTGGGTTTGAGAATTTACAAAATATTACACGTCTTTTATTGGTTAAAGTTGGCTGAGAGAATATATGGATCGGTAGGCGTAACGTCCGACGATTTTATATCGATATATCGAGCACGGTTTTACTGTTGACAGCCGAACCGATATTGACAGGGAAATAATAAGAAATCGGTATACGCTGCCAACATTGGTTATGTTTTCTACGAATTTACTTTCCGAAACGTCAAACGCCAAACAATTAAGTAAAAATATTAATAAATTGGCAACGTTGAATATGCTTTAGTATCTCAATATGTAAATATGCTTTTTGAATTTTAATTATTTCAAATCTGTAAATATGCTTTTTGACAGTAAACAGTAGTTAATTAGTTAACAAGGTCTTTAGTTGTATTTCAACTACATTCGTTTTTCGAAGAAGGAATAAATTGATCGCCTTTTAGATGCTTTGTGTGGACGTCTATGGGTCGCGTATACGACTTTATTAAATTCTAAGAGCTTCGTTAGTTCAATTCGTTCATTAAATAAGTAGAGGGTTTTTCCTAAGGAACGAAATTATTAAAAAAAATTGCGTGTATTGACAGTTAACCGAAACTTATCTGTTACTATGGAGCTTGCGCTAAATTTTATTAATCGTCGGTCACAACATCCGTTAACAATCGTTGAACGTGCTCGCAAATATGGTAACTGACCATAGATGACGTATTTCGTCAATATCGTGTTGTGATGTAGGGTTTTATCGATCAACAATGCTGGACCTTCTGAGCTGATCATGTTACAGCTGAGTGATGTTACACCAAACATTTCAATCGAAGGCTTAATGGGAAGATTGCTTTCGTTGAATGATAATAGATTCACATTTTTTTATTGTTATTTGAATCCAGAATGTTTGTGAAAACACCTTATCCCTGTAATAACTTACAAATCACAACCCCTGCTTCTAGGTAGGTGATTTACTAAAACTTCTTAACGCCCGCTCGACTTGAGGGGTAAGCTGGTGAATGCGTTACAAAAAGTGGTGATTGTTACAAAAAGTGGTGATTGTTACGAAAAGTGTGATATTAGGAAAAGTGTGATGCGAACGGTGATCGATGGCGAGGTGAACGGTCGGGCCTTTACGCACGCTTGTTATTTGTGTTATTGTTAAGGAACTATTTGTACAAAAATAAATAAATTATATACAGCGGTTACCCGGCATGCAAGGCGCGTTGCAAGGCCACTGTAACCTCGCGGTCAACGGTTATGGTTCCATCCCAAGTCCCGGGAAACTACATTATAATGCAAGCGCCTTATGTACAGCGGGTACCCGGCATGCGTTGCAAGGCCACTGTAACCTCGGGGTCAACCAAACTGTAATGGTTCCATCCCAAGTCCCGGGAAACTACACTATAATGCAAGCGCCTGCACTATATAACATTATATACAGCGGGTACCCGGCATAAGTTAGTGAAGTTTTACTTCAGTCGTGTGGTCTAAAGCACACTTTTTTTTTTCTTGTTTTTAGAGCTTATGAGAAGCCTTGTTTGATGCATTTCTCGAATTCGGCTTATATTTCTCGAATTCAAATTATAACACTCCATAAGCATTGGTTTATGACATATTGCAGGGCCTTTGTTTGCGGGGGCCATACATAGCGCATAGCATTGAAGGAAGTCCCCCTCTTCTTATTGCTCTGAGCTGTTTGTATGGCAAAGCTATTTTTAATGACCAATGCCCCCCAGTTGCATTACAAAACAATAATACACGATTTAATAATACACAATACACACGTGCATAAATGTATATGAATTATAATAACAGTGTGCAATACAGTAGAAAAACGAGAAACGTTCCTAAATTTGGTTACTGTGAATAAGTTTAAAAAATAATTATTCGTAGGAGTAGATTTATCTTAAATACTTTTAAGTATAAAACATATTTTTTTGTCTAAGAACGAACCTTATGGTATTTTTCATTTGGAAACTATCAGGATCCGTATGAAAAATCTTTCATGCAATTTGGGAGGCGGGTACGGGAACCGTTGCCCCGGGAACCATTTATTGGATAACCAACAACTCTGCCATAGGTCACCCAAAGTGGTTCGCTACGTTTGGTGACTTAGCAGTGGTGCCCGAGTTCATAGGGTGAGGTTTGTATCTTGGCGGCAGATGCGTCTGCCCACCAGATGCGTGGCGAGCCGGATCGAGAGAGACTGGTTGAGTGAGTCCCTTTGACTTCTCCAGCCGAACTCTCGGAATATCACCTTGCATGCATTGAGATGGATTTATACGTTCGTCCCTCCTGGACACACTGATTCCTACCCACCCCCCCCATACACTTTTCCTTCCCAAAACTTCCTCTCCTTCCTTTCGTTTAAAAATGACATAGGCCCTGAAGAGAATTTTTTTCCTCAGGGCCTCCTGAACATCTTGAACATAGCCATAGATCATAAGCAAGCGTCCATTTTTACCTTTGCCGTTGCCGTCAATAAATCATAAAAATATTCTCTTCAAAATTCATAGTACCGAATTGTAATTCATGTTCGTAATCAGTAATAAGCACATGTGTGTTTTTATTAATCACAAGACAAAATTAGCGACTCTCAATCGAAAATTTGGAACAGAAAACGTTACGGTCGCATCTAGGACCTTTTCTGTGCCGAAAAATCACCTAAAACTACATACTTAAAAAGTTATATAACAAAACTATGTAAAAAATCTCTACCTATTATAAATTAAAATTCTCCGCCGCGTCTGTCTCTGTTCGCGATAAACTCAAAACTACTGATTTTCATGTGGTTTTCACCAATTGAATACATGGAGTGATTCACGAGGAAGGTTTAGGTATATAATTTGTCAAGGTTTTGTGTAAATTGGTTGAAATATAATGTATAAAGGAGAATGTCTGTATATGATGGACGAGCGGCAAGCCGGCGGTGTGGATTTGATTTGTATGCAAATTAACAGATAGCGATGTGAATTAATTTATCGTGGTTATAAAGGTTTGATAACGGTCCAGTAGATGGCGTTGTGTCTCGTTAGCCACAGCAACGCGTTTGCGGGTCAGCTAGTACCTAAATAAGAGTCCATATTAGTTATTATTTAAAATATTTAGGTATGTTGTTTGCGCTTTAATTTCTTCATTTTCCTCACCATAAAGAGCCTTGACTCTTTATGGTGAGGAAAATCCACTATTTTTCTTTATAATTCACTAACATGTGAAAATAATTCTTATATTTATTGTAAACTAGCTGGTCCCGACATGCTTTGCTATGCTATTTAATAAAGAAATTGCTTCTCCCTGCGTGTCCTTTCCCATTCGTCCCGTTCCTTCCCTTCTGCCGCCCCATCTTCTCCTCCGTCCTCTTCCCCTCTCGCGTTCCCACTCCGTCACCCCCACCTTCCCTCTCCCCACTCCACTCCCCCCCATTCCCCCGCCCCGCGAACCCCGCTCCCGAGTTCCCCTCCCAGGTCCCCCTCCCCCCTCATAGGTTCCTTTCCCTGGTTCCCCTCCCCCATCTCTCCCTCCCTCCCGCTTTCCATAGCAATAGCCGCTTCCTCGCGTGCCACCAATAGTAATTTTTTATACAAATTTCATTATGCCAGAGCTCACCGGAAGTTTTATAAAAACCTTGTCCTGACAATAACGAACACACACAAAAAAGAATTATCCAATTTGGTGCAGTCGTTCGAAAGTTATGCGCTTAGCAACACATTCAGCGATTCATTTTTATAATATACTAGCTGGGTTACCCGGCTTCGCTCAGGACAACATTCGAGAGTGTTCTGAAATGTTTCACATTGATGTTCCCAATTCCCTATTCCCGAACTTTCCACAATTTTCCAGAATGTTCCGGGATGTTCTGGAACGTTGTGGAATGCTCTCAGATACTCTGACTGGGTGTCCGGCTTCGCTCAGGGAGTTGATGTGAGATTGAATTGACGTTCGAATCCACGACGGATTTTGTTTTATATACCCCATATGGATAGCCCCATAAAAAAACTTCCAGAATAATATTCCAGATCATTACACAACATTCAGGAGTGTTCAGGAATGTTCCACAATGATCTGGGATATTCAATATATTCCTAAATATATTCCAGAATGTTCCGGAGTGTGTTGGAATGCTCAAGAATACTCTGGAATGTTTTGAACTGTTAGAAATTTTAAGGGGGCGAGACTTCCAGCCCTTATATCTTTAAATGCATGCCCTTCAGGTAAAACCGATAACTTTCTTCATGGATGTGGGATAGAGGGCTATCACACAATATAACTCCCGTTATCATACCGGGACTCGTCTTTGAGTTTTATCGGCATGCACATCGTACACTTTTTTAATTAATTATACAAACGATTAAGATTATACAAACTTCTAGAACTTTCCAGAACCTTCTAGACTCGACGAAACTCTCCGCCACTCATTTCTGAAAATTCTAGAACTTTCTCCTTCCATAATATCCTAGAGCATTAGGGAGGCTTCCAAAACTATCTAGAACCTTCTAGACTCACCAACACACTCCGTCGCTCCTTTCAGAACTTTTTAGAGCTTTATCGAGCCTTCTCCTTTCAGAACCTTCTGGACTCACCGACATACTCCGCCACTCCTCTAGTTCTAGAGAACTTTCTACAGCTTTATCGAACCTTGTAAAACTTTTCGGAACCTTCTAGACACACCGACATACACCGCCACTCTTTCCAAAATTTTCTATAGCTTTATCGATCCTTTTAGATCTTTTCGGAACCTTCTATATTCACCGGCATACTCCGCCACTCCTTTCAGAACTTTGTACAGCCCTATCGAACCCTCTAGGACTTCCTACAGCTTTATGGAACCTTCTAGAATTTTTCGGGATCTTTTAGAAACACCGTTCTGGGAGGAGTGAAGGAGTGTCCACTCCTATCAGAACTTTCTACAGCTTTACGGAACCTTCTAGAACTTCTACAGTTTTATCGAACCTTCTAGAACATTTCGGAAACTTCCAAACCCACCGACATATTATTTCACCATTCCTTTCAGAACTTTGTACAACTTTATAGAATCTTCTAGAACTTTCCGGAACCTTCTAGACTCACCAACTTACTTCGCCACTCCTTCCAGAACTTTGTACATCCTTATGGAACTTTCTAGAACTTTCTACAGCTTTATCAAACCTTCTAGAACTTTCCGGAACCTTCTAGACTCACCGACATACTCCGCCACACCTTCCAAAGCTTTCTACAGCTTTATGGAACTTTCTAGAATTTTTCGGACCCTTCTAGACACACCGACACACTCCTCCACTCTTATCAGAACTTTTTACAGCTTTACGGAACCTTCTAGAACTTCTACAGTTTTATCGAACCTTCTAGAACATTCCGGAAACTTCCAAACCCACCGACATATTCCACCATTCCTTTCAGAACTTTGTACATTTTTATCGAACCTTCTAGAACTATTCGAAACCTTCTAGACTCACCGACATACTCCGCCACACCTTCCATAACTTTCTACAGCTTTATCGACCCTTCTAGACTCACCGACATACTCCGCTACTCCTTCCAGAACTTTGTACATTTTTTGAACCTTCTAGAATTTTTCGGGATCTTCTAGACCCACCGACACACTCCTCTACTCTTATCAGAACTTTCTACAGCTTTACGGAACCTTCTAGAACTTCTACAGTTTTATCGAACCTTCTAGAACATTCCGGAAACTTCCAAACCCACCGACATATTCCACCATTCCTTTCAGAACTTTGTACATTTTTATCGAACCTTCTAGAACTATCCGAAACCTTCTAGACTCACCGACATACTCCGCCACACCTTCCATAACTTTCTACAGCTTTATCGACCCTTCTAGACTCACCGACATACTCCGCTACTCCTTCCAGAACTTTGTACATTTTTGAACCGTCTAGATTTTTTCAGGACCTTCTTGACACACCGACACACTCCTCCACTCCTATCAGAACTTTTTACAGCTTAACGGAACCGTCTAGAACTTTCTACAGTTTTATCGAACCTTCTAGAACTTTCCGGAAACTTCTAAACCCACCGACATATTCCACCATTCCTTCCAGAAACTTTTTTCAGCTTTATTGAAACTTCTAGAACTTCTAGAAGCTCCGGAACCTTCTACAAACACCGACACATTCCTCAACTCCTTTTAGAACTTTTTGCAGCCTTATGGAACCTTCTAGAATTTTTTACAGCTTTAGAAAACCTTCTTGAACTTTCCAGAACCTTCTAGACTCACCGACATACTCCGCCACACCTTCCAGAACTGTCTACAGCTTTATCGAACCTTCTAGACTCACCGGCATACTCCGCCACTTTGTACAGCCCTATCGAACCTTCTAGAACTACTTACAGCTTTATGGAACCTGTTAGAATTTTCCGGGACCTTCTAGACACACCGACACACTCCTCCACTCCTTTTAGAACTTTCTAAAGCCTTATGGAACCTTCTAGAACTTTTCGGAACCATCTAGACTCACCGACATACTCCGCCACTACTTCTTGAACTTTGTACAGCCCTATAGAACCTTTTAGAACTTCCACAGCTTTACGGAACCTTCTCAACCTCCCACACCGACACACTCCTCCTTTCCTTTCAGAACTTTGTATAGCTCTATCGAACCTTCTAGAACTTTCGGAATCTTCTAGACATCTAGACTCACCGTCATTTATTTCTGAAAGCTTCTAGAACTTTCTCCATCCACGGTTTTCTAAGCATTTGCGAACCATCAGATCCTTCTAGACTCACCGACTTACTCCGCCACTCCGTCCAGAACTTTGCACTGCTTTATTGAACCTTCTAGAACTTCTTACAGCTTTGTGGAATCTTCTAGAATTTTCCGGAAACTTCTAGACACACAGACACACTCCTCCACTCCTTTCAGAACTTTCTTCAGCTTTATCGAACCTTCTTGAACTTTCCGGAACCTTCTAGACTCGCTGACATACTCCTCCATTTCTTCCAGAACATTCCAGAGTCTTATCGAATTTTCTAGAAGTTTCCGGAATCTTCCAGACTCTTCTTGAAGTTTCTAGAGTCTTCTTAGAACTTCCAGCCCTTATATCTTCAAAAGTAAACCCTTTAGGTAAAAACGAATACCCTTATTCCCTAGGGGGGATAGAGATCTACCATACCATATAACTCTCTTGATCGTACCGGCACTCGTTTCTGAGTTTTTGCGTTCCGCACGTTTTTTTGGACTTTCTTTTATAATATATATTGATTATAGATAATTCAGATTTTTTTTAAATGTTCACTTAAGATAGATAATGTAAAAAATTTTTCGGCAAAGGTGGGTGTATGAACTTTTAATTTTATTTCCTGTAATTGATTTTTACTGTATGTCCGTGAATATCAATAAATAGGCTGAATTTTTAATAATTCTAAAATCCGATTCTAACACTGAGCACGGTAGGCTTGAATCATTAAGATATAAAACACACCTTTAAGATGAATATATACGTGAAATCCTATTTAGATACTATTTTGATTAATCTTTACGACGAATTGGCTTACAGTATGAACATCAAAAAATATGCTACGGATAAATTGAAGCTTTAACTACTTTATCTATGTATTGGAAATACAATAAAATTATTATTAACGTAACAAAAAATATAAGCGTAAACCACTAAAAAAAATGTTTTCTCATGACTTAACTATGAAGTAATGTAAGTAACAATTTTTTTTAAATACCCCTTTACGGCTAAGACTATTTTTGACTTTATCTATGTTCTAACTTTTTTTCGTTCTTATAAAATTATGCACAAAATAAATAAAAACCACTTTTTCGCTTACTAGCCTCGTGCAAAAAGACGCTCTAATATTTTGCAGGCATGAGATTCGACATATTTCTAGCGTTTATATTCCTCTTAAATCATAAATCACGTTACAATTTCCATAAGTTTAGGTTTCAGGCGTGTTTGGGGCCTCGCTTCAGCCGCGGGGACATAAATTTAAAAATTTGAACACATGGCCGCTCACCGATATGTGTCACACATATGGCGCTCTGAAATCGAATATCAAAGGAAGTAAAAAAAAAACTAACGGTGCTCAAACACCCCTTGTTTCGGTTTGAAGACCTGAAAGTTTTTCTGAAAAAGCAGATGAAACGGTGTTTGAAAGAAAAAAAATAATAATAAAATGATTTTAACCCGTTTAATCACAGGAGACCCAAGTTGTCCCAAAACATCATATGCCGTTATAATAACAGGAGACCCAGATTGTCCCAGAGCGACCGTGCATTATTAAAAGTTAGATATCTCTCTTTCTGTAATGCGAATATTTGTGATTTCTTTTATGTTAGATACGGAAAGAAATAATGCTTCTCATTGTTTTAGAATTATATGAACTAGGTTGTTCAGATATTTTACAAACCTGATCAAAAGCGACGGTTAAATTTTGCGCCTATTTGTGACGTATCCCACATTTAATTTTAAAATAAAATTGTATGAAAGTGATAAAAAGTGAGGTGACAGTTTTTTTTTACAAATTTTGTTAAGAAAAGGAATCTGAATTTAAAATTTGAAGTTTATTCTATTTTAATTACTTTAATTCAAATATTCGCAGGTATGCATTTTTTAGCCAATTTACATTTCCAATATTAAAATTTTAATATTTAGAAACAAAAATTATGATTTCTAATAAACATATCGGAAAGATTATTTTATCTAAATTTTAGAACAATTTTTATTTTTGCAAAAGCGTTAAAACAAACCAATAAAAAGGAACATTTAAAATGCATGGGAAGAACCAGGAATTTTGCGCGCAAACCTTGACAGGCAAAAGTTGACAGAAAATTATTTTCTTATTATTCGAAGGGTTAAATATAGAAAGCAAAGTAAATTACAAAGCATTTTTCCATAGCCATTCCTTCAGGGCCTATTTCCTCTGTGGGGAAGCTGTGTGGAGGGCCTTTTGAAAGAAAGAAGATGAAATTCTTAGAAGGAAAGGGGTATGAGGGGTGGGTAGGAATCTGGGGATCAATGTGTTCAGGAGTGTCGGATATATAAATCTATCCCTCCCACTGCGGTGCAAGACGATGGGTTGAGAAATAAAGATCCTAAATGATCTCCCTCAGTCAGACTCCCGATCCGGTCCGCCGGGCCTCCGCCGCCAAAATCCAGACAAACCTCACCCCATGAACCCGGAAACCCCTGCTAAGTCATCAGATGTAGCGAACCACTAAGGGTGACCTATAGCAGAGGTGTGGGTTATCCAATAAATGGTACCTACCTAATAAATTACGAATGGATTTAAATAGATTCTTTTCATTTTTCATATGAAGCCGATACTTTGTCATGTGACACTGTATTCCAAAAAATAAGTCAGGTAATATCATATTCTCCTGAAAACAAGCTTATGGGTCCGAGTGGTTAAACAAAATTGTTGTATTATTTTATTTTCTGTTCTTTTTTATATTTTTCTCAGTACATCCATGTTCTAATTTTTGTAAAATGTTGTCCAAAGTTTTTTTCTTATGAAGCAATTTGGTTTAATTTAGAGCAGTCTTTATGAAGTCAGATGCGTGGAAACATTGCAACCTGTGGCCTAATGCGCCCGTACGTGGAATGCTGCACATACATGATGCCCCGATACGCATACGTTTTATATTATACACAGCCGTGAGAATCGTACTCTGCCAGTGGCTCTGCGAATTATTCACGAACCCCGGACAAGTCAATCAGCTGGACTTTTGAATTGAAATTGCATGGTAACTCAACATTATCTAGATACATAACACTTTAACAGTAGAATCCCATTTCAATATTATTATGGTAACCTAATATAACTCGTCGATGTATACATATGTAGAATACTTTTACGGTAAAACCCTAATGCAATTGTATTAAGGTGACCCATCGAAAATGGTGTCGCGAAACTGCGACTCCACTGTAAATTGGCGTTAAGTGTTGAAGAACAAAGCCTATGCAACCCTCGAAGGACCAGTCCCGAAACTACGTGATCGCTAAGTTATACGGGACGATTAAATAGCATACACTCGCAAAACCTGATGAATAGTCAGTGGAGGTATCCACCACTTACCCGCCCTGGTATAAGTAACAGATGGTTACTCCTTCAAGGCTCTCGCAAGGACTCTAATTTTTTTGAAAGAACGAATCTACATTTAAGTTTGAACGAATCTAGACCTCCAGTGTCCCTGCATACAGTGTTAGGAAGCAGTATGCAAGTGCTTACATAATATACAAAATGCGAAAAATATAAAGCAAGTCAGGGATAAACAAATTAAAAAAAGATAAGAGAAAAACATAAAAGGCGGCTGCTCGCAGGGTAATGGCATCTTGCGTATGTTGCAAGCATCTGCAAGAAAAGATAATGAAAACAAGTATTGTGATATGAAGAACGCTTGTGTCGGGTGGGATACCTCTCTCGTCATCTGGCAGTACAAGCCAGAATGTGTATGAATAGTCAGTCGATAGTTCAGATCTGTGCTTTTGGAAAATTAGATAAGCCCAGATTGGAAAAAGGAAAATAGGACTCACCGTTGTAGATGGGGCCTCGCTGAACTCCAGTTTGTGGTGTACACTTCACAACAAACACGCAATTTCCTTAACCTAAAACTTTTAAAAACAGTATATTACTCATTGTGCCAATCTCACATCGAATACGGAATTCTAGCCTGGGGTAATGCATATTCCAATGCCCTTGATCCCATCATGAAAGCACAAAAACTAATCATAAAAATAATTCTTAAAATGCCGCTTACTACCAGCACTGATACTATCTTCAATTCCTTCAACGTTATGGACATAAAACAGCTCTACTCAAGATCCATATTACTTAATTTACACAAAAACAACAAAACACCATACAAAGCTACACAAACAATACACAATACCCGAGCCAAAAACAACGAACTTCTCCAAACTCCTTTTTTCAAAACCACCTTCGGGCAAAGACACTCTAAATACATAGCTTGTAAACTATACAATACACTACCAACTACGATCAGACAAAGTGACTCCTTTACAAAATTCAAACAAGATATTAAAAAATGGATTATAAGTATTGGACGCCACACTATCACAAATATCTGTAAAATAAATCACACATAGACAGAAATAACTATTCACATACAACCTAACCCTTATAAAATGAATGAAAATAATGGAATCCTGTCAAATTTAACCTATAAATAGATTAGGCAGAATTTATTTCATTACTTCATCTCCAACATTTTTAAAATAACTCTCTTTAAAATATTTACCACCCGTCCAATCACCCTTCTGTTTTAATTCTATTCATAATATGTATTTTACCTGAAATATCCTTGTAACTACTATATTCATTTATATACCTGTACGCCTGTCTCGACACAGGTATACCCTAGTGAGACAGGCATACAAATAAAACCATTGTAAATATATTTTATTATAGATAAATAAATAAATAAATAAATGTTTAAATTAAAAAATGGTAATATTCTTATAGCAAGAGGTTATGAAACATGCTGAGATGTTATTTTGCACTGAACATCAAAGCACACTGTCACCTCTCCAAAGTTGAGTACTTTTTTCTTGCAACAATTTTTCATGGTGACATTTAGGATAGAAAGATTAGGTAGGTGGAATAAATTCAGGATTTTGATATAATTATGTTAACCACCAAGTCTGCGAATGCAATACCCAATCAATCCCATATAATCCAAAAACCTAGATATAACTTCAACATTTTTACGGTTGAATCCCATTTTAATGTTATTATGGTAACCTAGTGTCTCAACGAGTTATGTATCACTTTTACAGTAAAACCCTAATGCAGCTATCTTGTCGTGGGTGGTTTGGTATATTAATGATCTTATCGAAATCTAGATATACCTGTAAGACGTTCACGGTAAAACCCCATCGCAATATTATGATGTAACCAAATGTACCTCATCGAGATATATAACACTCTCTGTAAAACTAAGTTGACTTACAATTTGTGAGGCGGGAATGGGTACCGCCACCCCGGGAACCTTAATTGGATAACCAACCCTTCTAGCATAGGTCACCCCAAGTGGTTCGCTACGTTGGGTGATTTAACATGTCCGCGGGTTCATGGGGTGAGGTTTGTCTCGGTCTTGGAGGCGAATGACCAGGACACCCTGAACCTCAGATTCCTACCCTTACCTTCCCAGAACTCTCCCCTCCTTCCTTTCCCTAAAAAACCCTCCACACAGCATCCCCAAAGATGACATAGGCCCTGAAGGAAATTATTTTACTCAGGGCCTCCTGTGTGGAGCTCAACTAATAAAAAAAACCCTAGTGCAATAAAACCCAATGGTAATCTAACGTAATCGAGATAATACGAGAATATAACATTATCACAGTATAATCCCAATGCAATATTATGGTTACGTAACGTAATAGAGATATTTAAAATAACTGTATCAGTTATTTTAAATACTTCTAAACAAAAACAATAAAGAAAATAAAATACATTTATAAAAATGATAAGAAGTTTCACATATGTAAATATTCAATTTAAACAAAAATTGAAGTAATTAAACTCATCTATTTGTATTATTGTAGAAAGCAATCACTTTGTGGTTTGACGTACATATTTAATAAAATAAAATACTTTTTGTTTAAAACCACGAGATTTATTAATTTATGAACCGACCGGTTTCGCTTTAGTCAAGCATCTTTGGGGTACAAATAATTACTGTATTAATTTCTATTATACAAATTTGGGGTACAAATTAATACTGTATTAATTTGTATTATGCAGTATTAATTTGTATGCTGAAAATGCTTGAGTAAATCGAAACCGGTCGGTTCATAAATTAATAAATCTCGTGGTTTTAAACAAAAAAGTGCTTTATTTCATTAAATTACGTCTATTTGTGTCTAGATATATAAAAGAATTGGAGAAAACAATGTTTATACTGGTTATTGGTGACATATATCTCCCATTTCAGAATATTTATTTCTAAGGCTGAAATCTCGGAATCGGAGAATTTTGGTAAGACCTATCTTACCTATAAGACTGGGGAAAACAATTTCCCTCAGGGCCTATGTCATCTGAGATGCTGTGTGGAGGGTCTTGTTGATGAGAGGAAGGAATTGGATAACCGACACCTCTGCCATAGGTCACCCCAAAGGTTCGCTACGTTTGGTGATTTAGCAGGGATGCCCGGGTTCATGGGGTGAGGTTTGTCTAGGTCTTGGAGGTGGATGACCAGGACATACTGAACCCCAGATTCCTACCCACCCCTTAAACCCTTTTCCTTCCCAGAACTCTCCTCTTCTTCCTTTCCTTTAAAAAACCCTCCACACAGCATCCCCATAGATGTCATAGGCCCTGAGGGAAATTATTTTCCTCAGGGGCCTCCTGTGTGGAGCTCTTGTAAAAAAAAAAGGAATGAACATTGGTCTTGAAGACACCCATGTTGTAGGAAGGAGGAAACACAGAGGCCGGCAAATCGTTCCACAGCCGAGCTGTTGAAGACAAGAACGAGTCGAAGATGCGACCCGTTCTCATGTGACAAATGTCAACCTTGTACATATGTTGGGCACGCGTTTGACGTGTTTCCCGACTATGCACCGGTGCCGAGGGGATCAATGACGCCAGTTCCTCGGAGCATCTTCCATTGTAATACCGTTAGAACAAGGATAGCATTCCCACCTGACGCCTGTGCTCTAAAGATTGCAATCCGTCTGTTAAGATGGGAGAATCTATCAAACGTACCTGGTGTTGTTAAAGTAAAAGGGTAGTAAATGTCGGCAACATCTTTGGGAATGTGATTAATTTAAGCAATTCAGGACAGTTAATTTTGGAATGCAGTATTTTATGAAATAGTATTAAATCTGTGGTTTTTAACACTTCCACGTTAAAAACAGTATTCTTATATTCAAACTACGTATTGTCACTTTTCACGCTCTTCAAACATCGTAGCTAGCGAGAGGAAAAAAATTACTAATTATTATTGTTTGTTGAAAACTACGCACCCTACATCCTGAAAATCACGGACATGGGGGGGCACTAAGATTTGCCGTGTGGAATCTAATTCTTTTTTTCTTTTTTTTGAATTAGGCAATTCACCCTAATGAGAGTGCTTTGTGCTCTAATTCATTTTATATTGAATCTATTCCATTTTATATTTATTTGCAATAGGATGACTGCTTCCGCTATTTTTTATTTATTTTTTTAATTCTTACCTACTTTTCTTAAAAATACCCTTTTAACCTTAAGTTGACGTAAATATCAGGGTCCTCCGTGGAGCCAATAAATATATACTTATGACAATGGAAGGAAAACATGTGACAATTAAGAAAATTCAATAAAACATGTTCCGTTATCTGTGTCCTTTTCATCTTCAAATCCCGCCTGCCCAGTCTGCCCGGCTCCTTTATACGCCCCTCCACATTGGAGTCTGCGAGAACCTGTTCCTCTCAAAGAAGTACTCTTACCCCACAGATCACCGCCTGGCCGCCTGATGCCTGGTGTATGGTGCCTGATGGACATGTCTACGCCTTGATTAGTGGGGTAGGATCTACATAAAACATAAATATAAGCAGATACCTCATAAATAAAATGATAGGTAACAGGTAGACGACAGTGCAGGACTCTAAATGACCGCAAAACTTTCAGCTGCAGTGCGCTCTAACCTCAACATGGCATTGAGAACAAAATGTGGATATTATATGTGGATTTGAAAGTAACCCGAATCGATAATCGAACTCCACATATCCAAGACGGGCGTTCCACAAGGCTCTGTATTGGGACCTTTACTGTCATTATTTTTTATAAAACTTATCTATTTATTTAAAATTCTGTTACATAAAAGTGTTTTGCAGATGTCAGCTGTATTGTACATAGGAGCTCCCTTGTTAGATAATTCTCGGACAAAACGGTGTTGTGTTATTGGAGAAATGAACACATTTTTTTTAATTTCTTGGACATTAACTATGTTACAATTTCTAGACCTTTTTGTTTTGAAGAGTTTTAATTTTCAATGTACATTTGTTACTTTAATTTTTTTTTGCGATCGGTTTCGACACATCCGTGTCACTCACGAGCAAAATTAAAACTTACTTAAAAATTCTATACAAATACAAAAATTACTTAGGTGGGGGTAGTGGGAGGGTTTTTTGGGGGAGGGGGAGAATGGTGGGCGGAGTCAACATTATATGGAAACATCGTAAGTAAAGGTGATTTACATGTTATTATTTTATTAACTAAATTAATTTTTGATTTATTTTTTTTTGTTAATTTCTAAACCTAAATAATTTTTAACACGGATGTGTCGAAACCGATCGCAAAAAAAAATTAAAGTAACAAATGTACATTGAAAATTAAAACTCTTTAAAATAAAAATGAAAAGAACACATATTATTGATTGCAAAAAATGTATGAAAGTATCGTTGAACCAAAATAATGTAAACATTGTTAACACGATAAATAAAATAAAGTGTGGTGAAAATTATGATTATTATTACTTTCACGGAAAATTAGTTTTTTAATGCCCCACTCCTGTAGGTAGGTACGCTGCTGGATGTGTTCTCTCATTGTTAATTGCTTATCTTATAAACCATCACTTATCATGACTTGAAAAATTCCTTCAAACAGCATTCTTCCTACATAAATTATGAGGTTCATTCACATGCGATTGAAAGAATCCAAAATAAATTTTTAAGATATGTGAATTTTAAAATGGGCATTCTTAGTGAATGCCTAAATTACGATAACGTACTTTCTTCATTAAATTTAATAAAATTATCTGATCGTAGAATCATTTCCGATTTAACCTGTTTGTATAAAATCGTTAATTCAATGTTTGATACCCCTGATTTATTATATGAAATCTCTTTTCATACTCCAGGCAGGTCAGTCACAAGACAGTACCTACCATATTATTGCAGCAATTCTAAGTCAACAAATCAATATTATACTCCTATGCGACGGATTCAACAGCTTGGAAACAAATACTCTGAAGTTGTTGATATCTTTAGTACATCAATTTTATTATATAAGCGCACCTTATTGAAGTTTTTTTCATCACATAAGGGAATAATACTTTGATAAAGCTATTAAAATTGTCTAATTCATTGGCAGTATTTTGTCGGCTGAAAGAAAAAAAAAAACTATTTCAGATTTATTATATTTTGTACCTACATACTGTGTGGTTTAAGAGGGCATTACCAGAGAAAGCCGGAAATACGTCATTTTCAAAAAAGTTTTTAGACGTATTGACTCTTTTCCACAAAAAATTATAAATGGATTTCGAAAGATTGTTCTTTTATCTAGCATAGTTATGTAATAAATTTTTAGAATTTTTTTTAATTTTTAGTATAATAAGGTTATTCCATAGTTCGTTGGCAGATTTGTTAAATTTTCAAAAAAGTTTTTGAATTATACCACACCCATTTCAAAAAATGTAATCATGCAGTAAAATAAATCAATACATTATCTAGCAAAGTTATGTATTAGAATTTTAATTTTAGTTTCAATAAAATCATTAAAAAATATGTACGTACATGTGTTTCTTTACGAAAATTGGTCCATTTGTGTATTTATTTGCGCACTTACAAACTAATATATTTCAGATTTTTTTAACATTCTTATTAAATTTAGACATTACTGAAAAATGATAAATACTTATAATCAAAAAATAACTACAACAAGTACACTATTTTAATAGTTTTATCATCACGCCTTTCAGCATTTTTGGATGAAGGTATAAATTAAAGCTAATTTGGATTGAAATAAATTCGATATTGAGTTATAATTTAAAAAAGCTGGTACGGAGAATAAATAAATAAATAAATCTGTGATGTTTTATTGTTATTTAAAATTATCAACGGATATTTGGATAGCCCTGAACTTGTGAACATGATAAATTATCAAGTACCTAACAATTACAACACCAGACTCCATGCTCCATTTAACGTAGTTGCTTCTCGCACTAATTTTATGTTTAACTCTTGTCTTCAGAGATTGCATCGTGTGGGTAATGAAACTTGCTCTGTCGATATATTTTTTTATAAAAACATCGATTCCTTCAAAAAGCATATATGTATGCAGATGCAAAAATCCTTAAATGATACAGATTGTTAACAGTAACAAATTTAATACCCATTGCTCTGTAACTACTTTCATTGTACCTACTTACTTCTTTATACATATATGTAATTGCTGTGAACCTTTTATTTTCTTTTTTCCTGATAATAACAAACTAACGTAGAAATCCTTAAATGTATCACATAGTTAACAGTAACAAACTTAATACTCACTGCTCTGTAACTACATTCATTATAACTACATTCATTGTACCTACTTACTTATTTATATATGTAATTACTGTTTACCTTTATTTTATTTTTTATTTTTTATAATAATAACAAATATACGTTCATTTATGATAGCAAAAAAAAAAAAAAAAATTAAAAAAAATAAATAAACAACAACAAAAAATTAATTACAAGAAAATTTTATATTAATCGTTAAAAATGTTTTACACCACTGCAATACCGGTATGCTTCGAGTATATTTGGAATCACATTTTGTGTGATATTGTGACAATAATTATTGTATCTAATGTAGCATGAGCTCAAATACGTGGGTGGTTTGTATATTTATGCCAAATACGAATCCGCTGGTTGAACTCCTTTTGTAAACAATTACTCGAATACCTACTGATACCTACTTATGTTAGGCCTACTTATATCTTTCTAGCTCTGTTTATCATTTTATGTACTATATACTTATGATACTGCATACTTGTTATAATGCTCCTGTACAATTTATTTTATATGTAAAAGCCATCAAGGCGTAAACAAACAAATAAATAAATAAATAAATAATCAATCTTTCTCATTGTAACCGCCCTGCACGATCGGAAGAACAACTTTCGACGAAATGTGGATTTTCGTCCGCTGGCTGGTTAAACGCTCTTAAATTCAATACCTAATATTTTTACTTTGTATTTATTTTTGTGCAAGTGTTTTAAACAGTAGTTTCCTGCACTATTTACCAGTATAATTTTGTTAATATTGTTATATATATATGTACGTAAAAGCCTAAATAGGCGTAAATAAATAAATAAATAAAATATACTTAAATCCAGCCCTACTCCGATTAACTTACCTAAAATTACTATGCAGATAACCAGCATCCACTAAATTAAAAGAGTTACGAAGAGAGCTGCGGCCATTACGTCATTACCCGGCCGATGATGCGCGCCGACTGCCGACTACCCATCAGTGCCCAGTACCCTGGCTACAAACAGTGCAGACCGTGAAATGCAACGAGAGATGATGATGATGGATTGCATTTTAATCCAGAATGCAGATAGCGGGGGGAAGATGAAAGGGAAATTACAGATGACGCGCGGTTACCTGTTAATAGTGCAGATAAGAATGGAGATTTAGTGCAATGTTATGCATGAAGATTCTCACGGTTTAAATTCTTGACTTGCCTTCATATACGAGCTCTTGTAGCTAGACTGCCGTGTTGGAAAATACGTCAAACTGAGATAATGTAGTTAAAGTTTTGAATCTTCACTGTTTTATGATTGTGGATTTTCACGGCCAAAAGTATTATTGCGACTTATTTTTGGGGGTGTTAAGCCGTGTTGCACTACCTTCTTCTTTAGCCCACGTTTCGGACAGCTTTACAGTCACCATAGTGCAGATGTTGTAATCAAAGATTATGTAATCAAAGTTTTCTCTTGAGACAAATGGTGTTTATAAACTCAGCTGTTCCAGATGTGACGCAACTTACTCGTATGTAGGCCAGACAGAATGGACCAAAAGGATATCAGAACACTTTTGAGCATTTTAACTAGGCCATCCTGAAAAATCGGCAATTGCCGATCATTTAATGGAAACAGACCGTTACTCTCGAATTGTTCCTGAAGTTCTGGGAAGACCTAAAATGCATAGAGCACGCTTAATTACGGAGGCAAATGAAATTCATTAATATTAATGGGGAAGGCGGGGCTAAGCTCAATAGTTCTAGGTATCCGGTAATTGACTGCTGCTCCAAGAAAACCATTTTTAATTATTTATTTATTTTGAATTTCACGACTAGCTGAGCTTTTACAAATATTTTTTTTCTCAAGTAACATCTAAAAGAAAATAACAAAATCAAAAACAAGGTCACTTTACATTATTTTCGAATGTCCACATTCATCGTACCTACATGTTTTTATTTCTGGGATTTCACTATAATACTTGTGATCTTTTTACTTTCGTTGGTAATTTTACGCCTTACAAGGTTGGTATTAGAACTCCATCGTAGACAGCTATTTTTCTTTTAATGCTTCCTTTGACGTCTTAATACTGGCGACTGCATTCAGTTATCCTTTAATTAAGTTTCTCGATTTCATAATTGTTTCAATGTCCTTTTCAAGACTCATCCACTTGCTCCAAGGATTCGCCGTTGTCTTACTGTACAATGCAATTGTCATAATGATATAACTCTGGTCTTCCTTACATTCATCATTAAATCATTATAAACATCTTCATACTTCGTTCATCCAAGTTACGAGGGTCTGCATATCAGATCTTCCAAAGTCAAAGAAATAAACACTTCATCATCAGCGTACAACAGAAAGCATCCTCTCAACCCAAAAAAGAAACGTAGGTGCATAATATCATTGGAACATTACTTCACATGTATCGGATTGGCACAAATAATTACAAATTGCTTTTCAAATTGCATCTTTATCAGCGACCTTGCGAGTTCTGAGTAAACGGTAATTGATCTATCTCCCCATACTGGCCGGTGGCCAATACAACCGATGCATTTATTACGCATTGAAAAGCTCGTGTGCAATTTCCTATATCTGTCTAGGCGGTGCATGCTATTCTCACTGATTCATGGTAGACTAGATTGGCTTTTGTATATCGATGCGTCGGAGAAGTCATTCTATGTTATAAATGTATTAAAAATTTTGTTAAAATAAGTCTTTATTATTCACCTTTATTAATTCTATTACAATTGGTGTGCTACACCTAACGTAATCATTTATTATTTCCCCCAAACCAAATAACCTTACCACATAAAAAATACGGTTTAATGGTAACATACCTTAACGTATAAAAAAGTTTTTTTATGGTAAATGACCTTACCGTATACAAAGACGGTTTCGTGGTAACATACCTTACCGTATAAAAACTGTTTTTATGATAAATAACCTTACCGTACAAAACGACGGTTTCATATTAACATACCTTACCGTACAAAAACAGTTTTATGGTAAATAACCTTACCGTGTAAAAAGGGGATTTCATGGCAACATTCCTTACCGTAAAAGAACGTTTTTATGGTAAACTAGCTTTTTCCTGCGGCTTCGCTCGCATGGTGTAAGAAGGGGTTCCCACTCCGCTTCCTCCACCTCCCCCCTCCCCTCTTTTTTTAAATCTTTTCATTACATACTAAATAAAATCTTTGTAAATCACCGTTCGGGGATTTCGAGAAATAGCGAAAGGACGTTGTTCACAGTCTAAGAAGAATCTTCGGAGGCATGTAAGAAGTTAACGGAGGCATTTAAGGCCTGTTAAACGAAGTAGTGTTGAGTAACTCATACAAGAGGCACCTCAAATGTCCCATACAAACACGTAAAATGTCCCCCCACCTCACCATATGTATTTGTACCAACTCTTTTTCTTTGTATTACTACAAATATGAAGGGGGGACAAATATGAAGGAGGGACTAAATATGAGGTGTGAGGTGGTTTGTTTTGTTGGACTACATTAATGTCATGTACGGGACAAATATGAGGTGAGGTGTGAGGTGGTTGGTGTATTGGACTACATGTCATGTCACGTTGTCACGTATGGGACAAATACGAGGTGAGGTGTGAGGTGGTTGATGTATTAAACTACATGTCATGTCACGCATAGTTTGGGACAAATGTATGAGGTGGTGAGGCGTGAAGTGTTTGTATATTCTATGACATTTTTGTATTAGAACCGTGAGGTGGTTATGGGGTAAGCCAATTCATATATTGTGAATATCGCAGAAGCGTCCCAACTGCTCCGAAATTTTTATTTTTTTATTTTTTTATTCTAAATTATTGTTAAGTGAATATCGCACAAGAGTACCAACTGCTCAAAAAAAAAATATTATTTTATTTTTTTATTGTAAATTGTTGTTATGTGAATACACATTACAATAATTTATGAGCACAAGAGTTCCAACTGCTCCAATTTTTTTTTTTTTTTAAATATTTTTTTATTGTAAATTATTGTTATGTGAATACACATAACAATAATTTATGAGCACAACAGTCCCAACTGCTTAAATTTTTATTTTTTTTATTCTAAATATTTTTTATTGTAAATTTATGTATTGATAAGTGAATACCGAACAACAGTACCAACTGCTCCAAAAAAAATTATATTTTTTATTTATTTAATTATTGTTATATGTTATGTAAATACCGCACAAGAGTCCCAACAGCTCCCAAGGGAGGGAGGATGAGGCAGTGTTGATATGAGGTGGAGGGGGTTGCTGAGGAGGGGGAGGGATAAGAGGGGGGGTGCAGGGGGGGGGGGGACAGAGGGGGGTGCAGGGTAGGGATCAGAGGTGGTGAAGGGGGGGAGGGGGTAGGCCTTTTTTATTTTATATCCATTTTTCGTATTACAAAAATAACAGACACGGGAGGCGGGTATGGGTACCGCCACCCCGGTATTTATTAGAAAACCAACACCTCTGAACCAAGAAAATCAAGCCGAAGGAAAAACAACAGCCCCCCCCCCCCCCCCCCCCCCGTTAGCGAAAATATTTTGTAACACCTCACCTCAACACCTCATTTCAATATTTGAGTACCTCATACAAACTCATCCTGATATCGTGTCCTACCCAACACTAAAACGAAGTACAACCTCAAAGATCCGCCAATTACAAGATTTATAAATCTGACACTTCTTTGCTCAGCAGAACATGACAGAATATAAAGTAGCAAGATTGGAAAAAAGCAGAACAAAGAAGCTAAGCTTGCAGGTTGCAGGTTGTAGGAGTGTTGGAAGACTTAAACATAGATGACTGAATGGTGTGGAGGTTAACACCGCTTCTTTGAGCTTATAGAATTTGTGAGGAACAGCAGAAGATCGACAAGAGTGTGGGAGTTTCCTAGAGCTGAATATGACTCTCCAAAGTTTGTGGTATTTACCAAAGAAGTTATGGTGTTACACCAAAGAAGCTCGCAGCTCCCTGGAGGGATAAAAAAACATCGACATGCTCATCTAGTGCGTTCTAATTCATCGCTATTCATTTTACTTCTTTTCCATTGCAATTTTTCCAATTTGTATGGCAATCTTCTGCATTATAAGCTACCAATGCAACTCTCGGTTTCGTGCAATCCTTTTTTTTAATATTGCTCCTCGCATGATTGCACCTCGGGACAGGCGGACGGTAGTTGTTGACGGCCGATCGGCAGTCCGGTGGTCAGCATCCCCAACTTATAATATTGACCGCATCCGCCGGGCCGGGTCTTGAGCACGCAACCACTGCGACCACTGGAGAGTTAAACTGATGGAAGTGCTTCTTGGAGGTGTCAGTGTGTCCTGTGATAACTTGGGTACAATACCTAACTTGGCGATAGTTTGTTTATTGTCTAAAACCGACTTACCTCCATCCAGAGGAGCAGTTGTAATTATCATTATTAGATTGCTCTAATGCTAACAATCTTCTTCAAGAATGATGGCGACACTTCCACCGGAGTACGGCGTGGTTCCCACACAAAGAAGTCCCCAAAAAGATCCGCTGGCTGCGGATTGTGTTTTTAATTGCGTAACGCCTTTTTACACGAGTGGATTGATTAGATCTTCACAGATGATTTCTTTAAATGGCGACCGGCACCGGTTCACGAGGTAATTAACGGCCCGAGTTTAATCTCGCGCTTTACGCGGATTTATTATTTAAACTTTAAAATCGCGAACTAAACATGTTACGTCTCCCGTATGTGTCCGATCACAACTCCCGATGGATTAATACATTTTTAATTAAAATTTGGTGACTGTCGTTGTTTCATAACGCCGATGGATTTCTTTCGTTTTGTGCTCCGATTGTCATACGAGATCGGCAGGAACCCAGACTTGGGAATTCCGCACAATAAGGGTGCCTGACTACACGGTCAACAAGTGACAAGCGCTTTATCGTCAACAAGTCAGTCCGTTGCTAACCCCCGACCGTATAGTGACATTTCGCATTGAGCCGAAGTGTTATTCATCATATCGTCACATAAAGTATAAATCCTACCGTATTCTTTCGTATATTTTGTGTGAACTCGTGACTCAAACTTTACCGAAGTTCTAACAATCAAATAGAACAATATCGAGCGCTATGGACATCTATGACTGTCACCAAGCCAGAAGACAACTACCGTGAGTACCACTTAATTGTGATATACCTTTCTTGTTTGGTGGTTGGGCATAACTCAGCGAAATCCATAAGCGTCTTAGCAAGGGTATCCGCAAGGTTACCCTCATCCCCATGCCCCGTGCATGAACATTATTGGTGCCGATAACCAGCAAACCTTTAGATAAATAAATTCTTTCATTGACAAAACGAAAGAATGCTATGAAATGTTACGTGAATTGAAATGTCATTTTGAAGAACGAATTTCAAACAATAAATCGTAGAATTCGGTTACAGTTCTTAATTATTTACGACTTACCGGGTATTTAAATTATATCGAATTCTATTTTTTAATTCATAACGTTTTCCTGTTTATTTCGTTAGTACATTTGTTTATTTAATAAAAATGGCTAGTACTTTACAAGGCTTGCGTAGAAGACGGAACGTTGCCATCAGCAGAATAAACAAGGTGTATGAGGTCGGTCAAAGCGTTTTCCAAGATGCAACCAATTACCCATTATTTTTAGCGTATTATACGAGGTTGCAAAAAATTGTTAATGATTTTGAAACCGTTCACGCTGATATCTTAGCTTTAGATGAGGCAAACAAGGACATTGAAAATCAAGTTAGCGTAGCTTTTGATAATGTTTATTTCAAAATCGTCGTAATTCACAAGGAATTAACGAATCAATCTTTCGAATCGGAGCCCGCGAACATTATCTTACCAAACCAAAACTTTTCAACATTTCATGATCAAGCTGTCATAAAACAAACGTCATCATTTACTTGTGTCATGAATAAGGCAAAACCTGAAATCAAAGGGTCCTTGACTGCGTTCACTTCAAAGTGCGCGTTTTGCAAGGGTATTCACCATATCGCTAAGTGCAAATCATTTGCACTCAAATCGGTTCAGGAACGTGCTCAATTCGCCAAGGCACACCGTTGGTGTCTGAATTGTCTCACGCCTTCTCATTCTCTCACGAATTGCAAATCTGTGTTTGATTGTCAGAAATGTCATCGTAAGCACCACACTCTTCTTCATAGGGAAGACAACATTTCTGCTGAAGAGGAGTACCAACGACCCACCACGTTTGCCATTCAAGGAGCTTCTATTTCAGATCCTCCAGTTCTTTTCCTCGCTAACTTCGGTGACAGATCCATCGTACGTTTGCCTACTGCTCATATTTAGCAATCGTGATCCCTCCGGCGGTTTTCAAACGTTTCATGGATTGACCAATTCAGACAGTCAAGCACACTTCGTATCCAATCGCACTGCCGAGCGTCCAGTCAGCTCTCAGAAAATCCGTGGCTTAGGCCAACCGCGTCAGGCGTCACTAATTTCGATGTCGATGTTAAGGGACAAACTACCTTCAACACGAAGTTACTTCCATCGCCAACGATTCAATTCGACCAGTTATCTTGTCATCTGTTCCAAGACATACTTCATGCCGACTCTGACTGTCACAAACTTACAACTGACACAGGAGCGACTGACCTACTTCGAGATGTTGAGATCTTGCCCTCTCTACCGAGACCCCAATTAACGGGTGATCTTCACCAGCCTTCAGCTATCAATTCACCATTCGGTTGGCTTCCTCTGGATTCGGTTGGTTTTACTACCGATCGTCAAACAAACTCCTTCATCGAAACCAACCAGTATCGTCTTACAGAAGAAGTCAAGAGACTGAGGGAGTTGGACATATTTCCTCAGTCTTCACAGCCCACCAAACAACGTCGTGAACAAGTGTATCGCATTTATCGCTCACGTGACTTTTCTAGTCAATTTATCGAAACCAACCAGTACCGTCTTTCTGAAAAGGTCAAGAAACTGAAGGAGTTGGACACATTCCCTCAGTCTTCACATCTCACTCCTGAAGAACAACGTGATGAGCAGGTCCATCACACTAATCACTCACGTGACCCTTCGGGACAATTCATCTTAGCCTTACCTTTTGGTGAAAAGGATAAGCATATCGCTTCCCCAGGTTCGTGCGAAGTTTCTTCGCGCATCATCCTTTTACTCGAACGTAAACAGACATTAAAGCTCAGTTTACGTGAACCGTACTTCGCTTTCATGACTGACTACTTGCACAGTGGTCACATGACACGTGTTCCTGGAAAAGATTTACTCAAGGAAATGCATCACATACTTCGTCATTGCATTCTTCGTCCGGGCACCGTTACCACTACTTTGCGAATTGTCTTCGATGCCTCGGTGACGGAGGTGAATGAATCATCGTCAAATGATGCCTTCCTTATCGTTCCCAAGCTTCAAACAAACATTGCTGAACTTCTGCAAAACTTTCGTTCGCCATCTGTGGTGTTCATTGCTGAAGTACGGCAAATGTATCGCCAAATATGCCCACAAGAGCCAAATCACGCGTTCCAAAGAATATTTTGGCGTCATCAATTATCGGAATCTACCCCGGATTACCCATTACACCCTGTGACTTCTGATATCTCTGCCTTTATTCTGTCCTACCGTATTGTCAGATCGTTGACAGAAAATAATGGTTACGAATTATCACTCACACGATACGCGATCACTTCGGATTCAAATATCGATTCAATCGTCGTCGGCTGTTCCAGTGTGGAACAATCTCAACAAACGCAATCCGAAGTTATCGAACATACCAAACGAGGTCAACTTGAACTGCAGAAGTCGGATTGTAGCAAACCAAAACTTCGCGCCTACCGAAACTTACCGCCGGGCTACTATCTCACTGATGTAATCTTCAAGAATGTTGATCATTTTCTTACTCTCAGGGTATTGGGATAGAAGTGGAGGCCACCGGATGCTTCACCCGATGATACTCGTCACGGGAATCGTTACACCGACCAATTATCGCTCTTGACAGTTATCGCATCTAATCATCGGCGTCAAGCATCATCGGTTGATAATCCATCGGATATCGCTTCACGTGGCCATTCTCAGGCCGTTCTTATCCGTAACGTATTATGGTGGGCGGAGCCCTCCGGGTTTGTCCAGCCAAACGACTCTTGGCCCATCTCAGATGGCCATTTTAACAAAACTGAACTCCACTCTGAAGAACGAGTTCAATCGTCATTAGTCCAACATGATATATTCTGCTAAACTTTTATTAAACAAATTATATCGTATTCGGAAACTCCAACGTCTTACTGCTTACTGTTATCTATTCGTACACAACTTTCATAACAAAGCCTCTCGTCGTTCGGATTTTCTACTTAATCATTTCGAAATTCGTATTCTATCTTTAACCAAACATTGGACATCACTCTCTACGGAGCAAGTGATTAGAATCATTATTAAAAATCTTGTGCTATCGTTACGCTTCGTACTTTGAATGGATCTTCTCTTACAAGACCATTCACCTAATCGTGTCCATTGCCTAGGCAATGTGACTAATCATCATCGTTTCGCGGTTCGTTTTATTCTTTTTACGTCTATGTTAATCGTATCATTTAGTTTATTTTCGTCTAGTTTATCTACATCTAGTTATCGTTTAAAACTAGTTCTTCTGCTTCGTCTTCTTTTCATCGACGTTACATTTCATGGCATTCTGCGTTTCGCTTAACGTTCAACTTTTCTTTAAAATACAATTTGCTGTATTTTGGTGGGCGGAATGTTTCATAACGCCGATGGATTTCTTTCGTTTTGTGCTCCGATTGTCATACGAGATCGGCAGGAACCCAGACTTGGGAATTCCGCACAATAAGGGTGCCTGACTACACGGTCAACAAGTGACAAGCGCTTTATCGTCAACAAGTCAGTCCGTTGCTAACCCCCGACCGTATAGTGACATTTCGCACTGAGCCGAAGTGTTATTCATCATATCGTCACATAAAGTATAAATCCTACCGTATTCTTTAGTATATTTTGTGTGAACTCGTGACTCAAACTTTACCGAAGTTCTAACAATCAAATAGAACAATATCGAGCAGCGCTATGGACATCTATGACTGTCACCAAGCCAGAAGACAACTACCGTGAGTACCACTTAATTGTGATATACCTTTCTTGTTTGGTGGTTGGGCATAACTCAGCGAAATCCATAAGCGTCTTAGCAAGGGTATCCGCAAGGTTACCCTCATCAAAAGCGGGGCCGCTCAACCCGCTTCAAAAATCAGAGTGGAAACGGAAAACGCCTCTCCCGCTCGCAAAAACCCCGATTTTAGTGTGGCCATCAATATTCCAAAAGGAAGCAACCCAAATAATAAAAAAGTACTTGACCAAAAGATTAAATAGATTACTTCATGACAACTTGTGTTTTTTCTCTAAACATTAGTACCCAGTTTACCCTACCTCGGGTGAAATTCTTTCTTCTAGGGATAATCAATTTCGTTGGCCTAACTCTTATTTTATATGAGTCAAAATGTCTTTTTTTTTATTTTAGTTAGAGAAACAAACAGTTGTTCATATTTTATTAAAATAATTATTTAAATCATAGATGAAATAGCATAAAGTGGAGTTGGTAGAATAAGAAAATCTTTAAAAAAAATAAATAAAAACACAGTAATGTATATTTACATCACAGGATAATGTTCAAAGATAAACAAGATAAAATAAAGAAAGACAACCTAATGAAAACGAGAATATAACACACAAAGGATTCGTTGGTAACAATTTGTTTTAATTTTTTCTATTGTGCATTTATTAAATTGACCTGAGGACAAATGGAAAATATCAGAAACGTCAGAAAAGGTATTCTTGTGTTTTGTGCACGTCCTTCCGAGTAATTAATGTGATTAGTTAAGTGCGGGATTTCGAATAGTTGTTGCTTTCATATCAGTGCAGGTTTCACATTTTTATGTTAGAGTCCGCACAAGATTCCCAATGGGATGATTTTACTTCTCATTTTATACTCGAAAAAAATTACGACATAATATTTTTATTTATTTTATAAGCAGGGCTAGCTATTTCAAGCACGTTTCCATTCTGAATGGAGGTCTTTTACCATGGCGATTGTGAGAGTAGGTATCGTCTACCGCTCTAGGAATTATCTGTACAGTGATTACGACGCATGCACAACTACACGCAACTTGCATAATATGATAGGGCTTGAAGGACCATCAAAATATCGCGTTTCGCGGTTCTTTTCATGCCCTTTTTTAATATTTTTAGTGTGATATATTTACATCACTCGATATTGTTTATATAGCGGAATTTGGTAATATAGCACCCCTTGTTCACTTTTTTCGCAAATGGAGGATCTAATAAAACTATTAAAAATATGTGAACACCTCAGCTTTCCTAACGAGGTGTTCACAAGACATTTTTTTTACATTAACTCCACACAGGAGGCCTTAAGGAAAATAATTTCCCTCAGGGCCTATGTCATCTGGGATGCTGTGTGGTGGGTCTTTTTGAGGAGAGGAAGGAATGAACATTGGTCTTGAAGATACCCATGTTGTAGGAAGGAGGAAACACAGAGGCCGGCAAATCATTCCACAGCCGAGCTGTTGAACATAAGAACGAGTCGAAGAAACGACCCGTTCTCATGTGACAAATGTCAACCGTGTACAATTGTTGGGCACGCGTTTGGCGTGTTTCCCGACTATGCACCGGTGCCGAAGGGATCAATGATGATAGTTCCTCGGAGCATCTTCCATTGTAATACCGGTAGAACAAGGATAGCATTCCCACCCGACGCCTGTGCTCTAAAGATTGCAATCCGTCTGTTAAGATGGGAGAATCTATCAAACGGACCGCCCGTTTCTGCACAGAGTCGAGGGTATTTAAAGACATAACTAAGTTTTAACCGTATACATACTGTTGTTAATTATATTACATTCTACTTGGGTACCTACCACGTTTTATATTATTTTTTGGATTACTTGAACTTATCATATGTAATACTTAGAATAGGTACTTGTAAACTGTGTGTGCAAGCATATATATATATATAAATGAAATTCGAGTTTTAACGATTCGTCATTTTTATAAGAATACTTTTTATACATATGTCTTGTGATATAAGTTAAAATGGACGGCGTCATATGAAGGAATTGCAGGGATTGTGTGAAATTCGTTCTGAACTATCGATTGATTTTTGTTGAATTTTCATGAAAGTAACTTCTTCTTAAGTCGGTTCCTCATTGCTGAGGATCGTGATCCGTAAACCAATGTCCATATTGGATAAGGCTTCTCCATTCCTCGCGGTTCTGCGTTGCGTGGACAGTTGCGGACTCCGACATACCTTATACCGACATACCCTACTCCGACATGCCAGTGATACTTGGTCACTCCAACGCATTGGTGACCTTCCTCTGCTACTTCTGCCATCAATTTGCCAGTGATTATCTTTGAGTACTCAGTTTGGCGAGCGTTGGGTCAAAAGTATCTTAAAATATGTTGTGGGCAGATAGTGGTTAGCCTATTATTGTGGATGCCTATTGCCTAGCTCTTCCAGAATGAACACATTTGCGCGTCCTATCGCGCGGAATCCTGGGCATTATTTTCTAGCACCACATTTCGAGAGGTGTCTATCCACGTTCTTTCGCTGGCTCTAAGGCCTCATTCTCACGGGAGCTTTTTTAACGTCCGTTAAAAAAGCGTTCAAATAGAACAAATGCATTTCCAAGTATATGTTCATACGTCAGCGCTTTTAAAACACGGCGCTTTTTAATCGAGCAGTGTTGCATTTTGAGCGCTGGGCGTTGGGCGTTAAAGAGAATAGATCGTATGAAACTTCGTATTATTATTCATACGAGCGGTAAAACAGCGCCGGTGCGTCTATCTTTATTCATTAATCCTGTACATACATCTAAAGTAATTGGGATTCTAGATAATTGTCTATATCGCCCCGCCAACTCAACTGCACCAAGGGCGGATTTAGGGGGGGGGGGGTGCACGGGGGCACGTGCCCTCCCCAGAAAGTATTTTTTTGTACTGTGGAGATTCCATCACAGTACAGAAAACTGTCTCTATCAAACATTTTTTTGCCCGTCCGCCCCTTGTGCCCCCCCAGAAAAAAATCCTGGATCCGCCCTTGGCACCAAGTTCTAGGCCACACTCCGCACAAAGCTTTTTTTACCACTTTCAACCCAAATATTTTCCCATATCCAACCAACACTGACCAATAACTGTTTAGAGCCCATTTGACCAATATAAGTTCACCAGAAGAATTCTACTTATCTCCAGATGATTGTTAAATTTACTACCTAAGTTTTTAATAAATTAAAATTATTTTGTAATTTGTAATTATTGTTTTATTTAACTCAGTGTAACAGCTAGGCGTTGTACAGGTGGTATCGCCAAACGCATGTTTGTATCTTGAAGTATAATTCGAGGCCCCACTATTGTCAAAAGTTCGTCGAATGTTGTAATAGACATTAGACATTCAAAAATAATTTAAAAAAATATATCGGGGTATTGCCTCAATTCTTCGTACAGTGTCACAAACTGCCCTTTTGAGTATCTCAGTTCATTCAGAGGATGAAACAGAATGCCTTTTGTTTTTTTTTCGTATTCTAGCAACACTAATCGCTATTGCTATTAATTTTGCGGAAACCATTTCCACGTCTTACTGAAGCGAGAAACGAAACAAGAGTGATTTTTAAGCGTTCGTAAGAACAATCATTTCGAGAAGGTTATAAAAGCGCCAACGCCGAGTTTTAACGCGGCGTTTTTTAAAGTCTCGTGCGAATTACGCATTAGTGTCCCATGTTTCCATACCGTTTAGAAATTTGCCAAAAATCAATCATGAAAGTCTCAAGTTATGCCTTAATTGGTGTTATCAGCAAAGATTTCATTTTGGTTGCTTTTAAAATTAAAAAGTAATTTAGCTTTTTTTAAGTATGCGGTGGACTGTAAATTTAGGGTTCTACCACAGAAGGGAGATCTGACTGAAATGAGTTTAAGATGAATTTCAGAAATTAAAACCTCCTTGTGGTAAATCTGGTGGTTTCTATGAGAAAGTTTCGCACACCCACTCACCCAATTTATTTTAAAGGTAATTTGATATTACACATTGTTGTAGCAAGGATTTTGTGACATTTTGAACCAGTTTGTTTGTTTTCGTGATTATTTTTTTAAGCTTCTTGGTAGTGTCCATCATCAGGGCAGATGTGTAGATTATAGCGAGGTGAGTGTTTATGAGTGGCGAGGTGAGTGCTCGGCCATCTCCAAAAGGATCCCAGAACATTTTTGGAGGGTGTGTTGTTTAGTTGAATGGGGTTGGGACGTGATGTGATAAGTTCTTGGAGAGTTGGGAAATGGATCCATGATAAAATCCAACCAACGCAATGTTATGATTTTGCTTAGTGGTCTCCCATCAGGACGATACTGAGAGTATATATTACTCTAGTTGCCTTCCTGCAGCGGGTATGATAATTCTATGCTTCAGGTTCAGAATAATTGTGAAAAAGAATTTGGGGACAAATTTTTGCCCAATCAATTAACTTTGGCCTAAAGCTTGAAGTCTCAAAATGAATTTTCTCTGAATCTGTTTTCGACTGTCTTTTTATTTTGTTGATTTTGACTTAAATCGTTATTTAATTTTCCTACCTGCTTTTTATCTTCTTGCTATCGTAAATCTTCATTATAATAAATAAGCAAGAATATGCCAAAGTGGCTGCAAATTGCACAAAGAGTTGACGAACGGTGGACGTCAATGTGGAATGAAATGGCTCTCTGAATGCAAATGGATCTTTCATTTTCCCATTGTAAGAAACTGGATGCAGTCTGAATGCCATCAACAAGACAATGATCACGGTGATTCAATGCAATGCACATTGGACTTGAGATGTGCATTTATTCAATGATTAAGATGTATGATGAAGTGTTCTTCTTCTTCTTCGTATGGTGGAGGTCATAGAGCTGTGGTGTATAGAATTAAATATGCTAACAGATGTCATTAGTATAGTAGTTGTGGCTTAGTAGAGTGGCAATTGTCGCTGTTCGTGTCTAACACCCGAACAGTTATGGAAATAGCCGAACAAAGTCGATCGACAGCTAGGCCCCTTCAGTATTGATTTCTCTTGCCTCAGAATTACACAGAGCGTCTATTGAAGTTATTCAAACAGTTGACGGCTTCGGGAGTCCATGCATTCAGTTCAGAGCACAGATGTGCCATATGGAATCTGATGGAGGCGAGGTTTTTTAACATTTAATAAATGTTTGTCTTTCTTTAAGACCCGGTAGTAAGCGTTCGATAAGGAGAAAAAGGGAGATATGTAAATACGAATGTCAAAGGGAGCGCGCTAATATAAAAAAAAAAACAATTACAAATAAGCGAAAACAGTGAAAATATTTAATAAAGCACGACTCGTTTAAAATAGGGCAAAAATCCCTTGAGAAATGCTTAAGTTGCATTTAAAGTTGATTTTTTTATAGCTTTAACGTTGTGATGCGCCTCGGGTGGAAGTGCCTACCTTCTGCACCAGATCTAGCTCAGGTTTTTGTCCGGCAGAGCTGGCGAGATCTCTCTACACCAGGGTGGTAGGTTCCTAGGGAGCAAGTGAGAATACCTAAAATAAAGCCAACACTGCGCGTACCTCGCCAGGGGAATAAAATACTGTCTGTGGTAAACATTACTTGTATTGTTGGTGATTTGTAAATACAACCATGGGTACATCCACAATCAATAATTATGCACAGGTACGCTAATTGTCTCTCTACACATGGGGAAGCCTACCAAATCTCTCTCAAACGTGCCGACTCTGGGGGTCGATCATAGATACGCGAGAATGAGGGGAACACACGGCAAAAAGAGGATTACTTGGTCATTACTCACACGTACCGGGGCCATCGTCGAGAGGTCCCAGGAATGTGCTAGCCAGGCCGCAGGGCGGGCTATGCCTAGCAGGTAAGCCATGGTGGGCTTGGAGTCGCCACAGGCAGGGTCCCTATGCTGCAGGAGCCTCGGGCATGCTTCTCGAAACAACCCAAAACATCGCGCTTTGTACAGCTGGGAGTTGGTAGAGTAGAGCTGGCAGTTCACTACCTAACAACGTGTTAAATACTTTGCATGTTTTTTTCTATCGAGGAAATTTCATATACGAGTAATTACCGTATCAGCTCCACAATTGTACAGATATTATCTTAAAAAATAACATGTAATTTTTTTTGGAACTTAAAAACTGGAAGTGTTCCAGAAAAATATGTTAAAAAACAAAAATAACGAAATTTAACCAAAAATTAAAGTATTATTCCGTTGTTAATCTGTTTCTTTTTCAATCAACTGTCGAAAAAGAGCCAACATGAAGTTAAATAAGTCAATAAAGAAAAAAAAAAAAAAGTCAATAAAGAAAGGTGGCTGATTAATAAAGTAAACCGAATGGTTCCGATCTATGTCCAATAATTAACTTTGATGGTGATTTTCTTTAATTGGTAGTAATAACATTGTTTTATAACGTTCCAGCATAATCTTGAATTACCGTAAATGGATATCTGCTCGACATTTTTTTAACATCCGCCGAGTTGTGAACTTTCGCCACAAATATATTGTATACATCCCTATATGCACCAGATTGTGTTCACGGGTATACCCGGTATACTCAATCCCGTGGAAATATCATGTTTTCCTAAAGCGGTGACCGCCGCAGCCCAAAAGGGGAAACATTGCTCGACGAAGAAACAAATAGAGATAATGTTGAATTGCCAAAAACTCCCTTAGAAACATAAATAATCGATTTATTTGATGGGGTATTTTAAAATTTAAATCACAATTTAATAAAATCCACATTCCAATGTACACTGCTAGATATTTGTCACACTTTTTAACTTTGTGTGGTATGAAAGATTATACATGTAGTTTCAGCATCCTTCAATAGATATCGTTAGTATGTATAGTTATAGGTAGTTTTTAGGTATCTCAAGAGGTGTCAGTTTAGTAGTAAATACCTTAAGGACTTCCCCGAAATTGTGGTTTAAATTATTGTTTCTTATATCCGTTGTTCGTACATTACAATTTGGGAGGCGGGAATGGGTACCGCTGCCCAGGGAATCATTTATTGGATAACCAACACCTCTGCCATAGGTCACCCCAAGTGGTTCGCTGCGTTTAGTGATTTAGCAGGGGTGCCCGGGTTCATGGAGTCATGTCTTGACGGCGGATGCGTCCGCCCACCTCCCGCGTGGCGGGCCGAATCGACAGAGACTGGTTGAGTGAGGCCTTTTGACCTTTCAGTTGGAATCCATCCCACCGCAGTTGGAGGGTTGGATTTATACGTCCGTCACTCCTGTACACACTGACACCCAGATTTCTACACATTCTTCATACATTTTTCCTTCCCAGAACTCCCTATCCTTCCCTTCTTTGAAAAGACCCTCCACACAGCATCCCCTAAGATGACATAGGAAATTATTTTCCTCAAGGCCTCCTGTGTGGAGCTAATAATGTAAAAAAATACAAATCTAAAGAAACAAACACATTTTTACAATTATATTTTTTATGACGTAATTACCAATTGTATTTTAATTTCATTCAATTGAAATATTAAAAATGGCTTAAATTTATCTAAAGCATATTTTTCTTCTTTTAGTGTAAACCGATTCGTAGTAGAGATTAATGGAAAATAGTGTTTTAACACTGATCTTCGCGTTAATCAAAATTCTGCTAAGGTAACTAAGGGGTTTGGAAAGTGGAAGGAGTGGTTTTTCGAAACCTTAGACAGTGACCTTCCCCTTGCTTTACAGGTCAAGAATGCAAAATTCACGCATAAACTACTCAATGGATTTTAATGAAACTTTACAATAATATAGCTCATACATCAGAATAATATAAAGGCCATAATTTATAAAGCTAGCTAGGAAGGGGACGCGGGAGGGGAACGGGGAGGCACGGAAAAGCTGATTCAGGGAGAAACAATGTATTTCTTTGAATATAGCTTTGCAACGCATGCCGGGAACCAGCAAGTTATGTATACAGAGAGATAAAAGATATCCTCTGGGAAGAAATATCGTATTGAGCAGTTATTATTATTATTTAATTAGTTACCTTTATTTAATTCTTATGGTTTTCGTCTCTGCTCTGAACTTTAAACAGCTTTTTCTCCTCTGCAGTTATTGCCTCGCCAAAATGAGTATAAAAATAACCGGACAAGTCAAACCGCACGCCACAGCCAAAAGTGAAGTGCGGCCGGGCCTTATTGGAGGAGGGTAAAATTGCAGGTTGAGGAATGAGATGAATCCATCCAACTACCACCGGTACCACAGTACCCACTAACAATCATCTCAGATTTCTGTGGTTCATCACGATTTTGGCAGCAATTGAAGTCAATTGCCAATCTTAACATTGCGGAGAGAAGGGAACTCAAACCAAAGAATAATGGTGGCTTTTTAAAAAGAGTTCCAACTGCCCGAAGCCAGTGGGTCTTTGGCATAACCAATTGGGATAATTTGTGGGGCTGAAGGTAATGGGGAGGGGGTGGAGATGGGACTAGTTCTTACACACTACAGGCAAATCATTTTAATGTATTTTTGCGCACGCGAGAATATAGATTGTATAGAAAGTACATACAGGCAAATCATTTTAAAGGAGACACGTTTAAATGTATTTGTGAACTCCGTTAGTGTCGATAGGTACAGGTAAATCATTTTAAATGTATTTGAGCACACCGATAATATCGAAAGTTGGTTCGGCCAAATCGCTTCCAGGAGTACACTTTTGAATGTATCTGTGCAGGCTCCACGACAACTCAACAAAGTGGCATTTCAACATCCCTTTGAAACTTTATTAAAAGTTATGAAAACAAAAGAAGAATAACCCATAACCTAATCTTACGTAACCAATTTTTTAATCACGTTTACTGACTTGCCAAAGGAGATGTTAAAGTTGTTTATTTCTGAGTTGTCTGGTCACCATCTGTGCACATTGCCTTACTAAGGAAAGTTTTAAAAAGTTTTTTCCGATTTAGTTTGAAGTTTGTTTTCATTTTACCGCGTAACGGTCATTGCGGTAGCTTTTTACACTTACTTAGCCTGACACTTACCTTTTTGTCTTTTGGAAGCAATTGTCTGTAAATTGGTATGTTTAACATTCTGGAAGATAGGCATCACAATCAAAAGGAAATAAAACCAATAGACACTAGACAGGTACCTTGTTTATGGAGGATATTCATTTTTCAGAAGTGTAATGTTTGGTAATCCATTTCTCCTTTAAGTCTTTACCAAGCAATCCATGACGTAAAATACTTGATAAATATGAAAAATATGTTTTATCAAAACGTTACACAGTAAGGCACTTCAGTGAAATATATTATTGCTTTAAAAATACATATTTATACTAGCTGACCCGGAAAAACTTTGTTCTGCCATATAAATTATTTCTAGTGAGTATTTTGCTCAAGCATATAGATAAACTAAAATAAATCGTGCAAAATTTTGCACGCACTGCGTTGTGTACAAAACAAATTCCGAATGAAATGTCAAAATGACGCGACGCTTCTCGTGAATGACTTGCGCATGTGTGGATGAAACTTCGATGAGGCGAACGTAGCGCCATTACCATTCAACAACATAAATAATTTCGTTCTGTTTGAAATACGAACGATGCCGACGACGGTTAAATTTGTTCATACAAAAATCGCGTTTAAAAATGGGAGGGTTGCAATTAAAAAATTGGAGGGTGGGGGTAGGAGGGTAAGAATTTGGGATTATAGGTATTTTTTTGATGCCAAATAATGAAAAAAATTGTCAAAAAAATATAATAAAATTCTGGATAGGGACACCCTAATCACCTAACGGTATGAAACCTATTTTTTGACCTATTCTCATACCTACCAAATATACATTTTAAAAAAATCATAAAAATCTGTAGAGCCGTTTCGGAGGAGTGCTACCACAAACACCATGACACGAGATATTTTATATGTGTAGAAACAGATCAGCAAAAGGTGATTCTGAATCAAATTTTATATTTTGTATTCATAAATTAGTGAATCTACCTAATAAACTCGCTGTTTTTTAATGTATGCCAAAATGTATCATTGGTTTTAAAACCAGATAAGGTAGATTAGTAGTGAAGTAGAACATCGATATTTAATTCGATATTAACCGGGAAGTAAAGCTCATTATTGGTTTTAAATAAAAGAAAACCATTGGTAAAATCGCCCTTTGATCCCAGAATTGCCATCTCACAGTGCGTTTGCCGCAAGTTCCTAAAAATAATCGCTTCGAAGTGGTATTCGAATTGCAGTTGTACGAAGATGTTTGAAGTTTGGGATGCATTATGGGTGGCGAAAAACTACATACGGATTCTTGGAAAAGGGTGCAGCGCTCGTGATGCTGCCAGCATCGTGGCCCTTATCGTTATATGCCCATCTTCTCTCTTCTGGAATTCGTCTGTGGAGAAAACTCTCTCTGCTTGATTGTTTGTGGTATGGTGATATTGTAACAAGACTGTTGTTACACGTGTCATTTATGATAGGCTATTATTGTGAGAGGTTACATTGGAGCTGGGATCTTTATAAGATTCTGTTTATTACTACAACATGCAACACACACTACAATTTGGGAGGTGGGTATGGGTAACGCAGCCCTGGGAACATTTTTTGGATAACAATAGGTGACATAGGTCATCCCAAGTTGTTCGCTACGTTTGGTAATTTAACAGGTGTAGTTCACGGGGTGAGGTTTATCTAGATCTTGGCAGTGAATGAGTCTGCGACCTTTTGAACTCTCCGGCCGGTCTATTCCTTTTTTAGATCTTCGTTTTCTTAAAAATCCACTTCACACAGCATGATTTTGAAAAACTCTGTAAAAAGCCCAAGCATCGCCGGGAACACAGATAGTGTTATATAAAATCAGAGCAAAATCAAGTCCGTGCCTAACTAAAAAAATATTTTTCTTTTCTTTTTATTTTTTTTTATTTAATTTTAATTCTATTTATTGGCTTGTAAACAGTCTTTATAAATTCATATTATAACAGTACGAAGAATATTTATGTCATTGACCATTAAAATAACGGCATTGAAATTTAAGACTGTAATATAAAATAGAAAAATACACAACAATATACCTAACATAAATAATTTATATTTACTTCGTATTTAAATTAATTTATCGTCAAGTTAGATTTTGTGTTTTATTTATTATTCACCAGCTGGAACCCGCATGCGTTGCAATGTCATTCAAAGAAATAAATTGTTTCTCCCTGCATGTCCTTTCCCCCCCTCCTGCATCCCCTTTCCCTCCCGCGTTCCCCTTCCACTTTCCCTGCCTTTACCCTCCCTCCCCAACCCCTCCCGCGAACCCCATCTCCTTCATTACGCTCCCTTTCCTGCCTTCCCTCCCTGTCGCTAAAATATATGAAATACACACTTTTTAAAACCAGTCGCGCACCACCTGTAATATTTTTTATACAAATTTCATAACGCCAGAGCTTACCATTACATATAGCCTGTAACCTTCGCGGGCATGCCCACAACAAATCACCAAACTTTCATCGCCATCGGATGAACGGTATGACAGCGCATAAAATACGAACAAACAAATATTGATCGATCATACAAAATTAGGTATGGATACAGCATACATTTTATGTACAAAAACCCTACCCTACCCCCCCCCCGATTTTTTTTTGTGTGCGCCCCTGGCTAAACCAGTAGGCTCGGAATAATTCAATATTCAATATGTTTATACAAAACCCTATACAAACTACTTTTGATTCGAATTGGCTGTGGGTAGGTATTTCATTAATTTCGTAGAATCATTCAAGTTAGGTACTTTTATCCATTTCAGTTTAGAGTACTTTTATATTGTATCAGAATTTTATTGAAAATTTGTATTTTCTTGTTTGCCTGCTCTGATATTCATTATTAGGTAGTTCTGCGATAATCTGCGTGATGCCACATCAGCGGTCTATGGAATTGTTCACAGTATCAGAATTGAAGACACCCGTATTGTACCCGGATCGTCCTCACAACCTCATTTCCTTTAATCCATTAGTGTTTCTCCTCTCTGCTGGATCTCTCAAAAATGCATCCAAAAAACTGATTCACATTCTTTAGGCTGGTTTCCCGGGTCCTTCCCAAGGACGCATTTCAACTGAACTTCAGCAGAAAAATTCATATTTTATTTTATTTTGTTTAACAGAAACAAACAGTACATTATTTACGGTGGTGAAAACAATTTACAATTATTAAGTATATTTCATGGTGGGGTACCTATGATGTGTTTCTTTGTAGTGTCTTATTTAGTGTACATGTAATTACCGGGTGATGTGCAATGTGCATAGTGGGAAGGTGTGTTTGAGTTAGTATGTATGTATGTGCTTTGAACAAATTATATTATTGACGTGATGCTCTTTTTAAATTTAGGCAGTGAATCGGGGAAAATGTCGATGTTAGAATTTAGATCAATATCATTGAACATGAAGAGCACGATTGATTGGTGAATTACTTGCTGCATTTGTCTTGTAATTAAACGTGTGTGTATATTAAAATTAACAAGGGAAAGAAGTTCAGTACAGCCAATGTTATTATTGAAAATTTTTTGTAAATGTCAAATGAGCTATTGCTCGCCTTTGTTGCGGTGTTTCAAATGTACATTTCAGGTTATTGTTGAATTTGAAGGTAAGATATTTTATATGTTTGTTTTGAATATGTTCTATGCTATCTACGCATACTTTGTACTGCGGGTTCCAAATTGGCGAGGCATATTCTAGTGTTCTTCTGACTAATGCAAAATATAACATTACTACTGTACGCGGGTTACTGAACACTTTACTTGTACAAAGAACCAAACCAAGCGTTTTATATGACCTGTGAACGATTGAGTCGTTGTGCTTATTAAATATAAGTTTGCTATCAAGGTAAACACCAAGATCTTTACATTCCGTTTTAGAGATGACAGTTGAATGTTGAGCGTCTAAGAGTACTTAATTACGTGTTTATTTCTGGAGAATGTCATAGTGTGACATTTGGAAACATTGATATCTAAACAGTTAACTTTGCAATTATTTGCAAAGCCTATCCATGTCACTTTGTATGCCTAGTAAATAGGTACTTACCTTTCACAATGCCCTTTTCACCTCTCTCCTGTACTTCATTTTGAAGATTACTTTGACTACCCCCGGACTCCCGCTTCTTCCCCTCTGGATACCCCTACCCTAACAGTTCACGGCAAGATCCTTTGGATGAACAGGCCCAGTGCACCGGACGTAGCGGCTACCTACGGACTGACCAGCGCCCTATCTTACAGTCTGTGTGAGAGACGAGACGTCGCTTAGAAGAATCACCTAACATTAATTGTTGTATATCATCCATATAATCATTAGCGATTTGTTACCCTTTACACACTAGGGTTTGCTAGGCATACACGCAACGCTGTGGTTAAATTTAGCCTCACAAAAACGGCAAGAACTGAAATGTTCCATCTTGAGCTATTGTTTGGTCCAGAAGACGAAATTGCCATACTTGTAGGTAGACTATACGGTGCTAGGTTTACCAACATGACCAACAGAACATTGAAGAAAAAGAACAAACAAACAAACCAAACTTAACATTACCCAATCTATTATTTTTTCTTGCTCTGATTTGTCATTATTCTGTTTTATATCAATCCCGTAACCTCCTCCCTAGAAATGAAATAAATAATTAGTAACACATCTACGTAATGCGTAACATTATTTGAGTTTAATGAACTTTTACTCGAACTGATAAGTTTACAAATCACTACATACAAGCGTTAAAGTAAGTACCAAAATATTGTTTTAATTAATAATTCTCTTTTCGAAATATGTATTTATAATATACTTCCCAAAAACCAAGCACGTGGTTTCACTGAACTAGTTTCAGTAGACATATTATAGCAGGCCGTTCATATACCCATGGCTATTTCAATCGTAAACATTCTTTGAATCCATATCCTTTTCATAAGCGGTGTTACATTTGATACGTTTTAAGATTTTCACGGCCAAAAGCATTTTCGTTATTTGTTTTTGGGGTGTTATGCCGTGTTGCGCTACCTCCTTCTTCAGCCAACGTTTCGGACATCGTTACAGTGTCCATCATCAGAGCAGATCCGGCAGATCCGGAAGATTAGTTGTTACATTTGTTGGTCGATTAAAATAAATATATATAGTGTCTTGTATTTTTATAATGTCATTGGATATGTGTCGTAATTTTTCCAGTTTACTAACAGTCAGAAGATAAATTTCTTGTTTTGAAAGGCTAAGGTCATGCGGCAAATATTTTTTGTTATAAATAATTTCGCTTGACAAATCCTACAATTATAATATCCCGTAATTTTTCACGGGTGTTCGCTAGTACTTTATACCAATAATGGTTCATGGCCCGTCTTCCCCTTTGGAATGAACATTGTACTACGTATTACGATATTCAAATGCAGCCATTTGAAGGTAGTCATATGATTATTTTTTTATTCAAATGTTCATCGTAGTGCTGCGACCTCTCCTGAATCATTTAGTACCGTCCACATCGCGAAAGGCCAAACCAGTTTTCCAGATATCGCCTCCTTTGTCGGCTCACCAAAGGTGCTCATTGTCCAATTGTGCCCAAAGGCACGGGCCGCCGGTCTTTCTGGCTAAGGATTCACCACTGAGCCCTCTGGTTCCTGGTCCCGGCGTTGCCTTGCTAGCGCGGAGGAATTTGGAATTGGTTCCACGCACGCATTTGCCATTTCTCAATCGATCGGTTTTGTCGTTCTCAAACGAGTTTGATACATGGGGTTTGACGTTAAATTCCCGTTCAAAACCGGGTTCTTTCAGCTGATGAATACGAATTCGTCCTTACAACCACGAAGAAATGTCACTTCAGTGAGAACTCGGAATCAACTAAGACAATCAGTTTCCATGTTTAACTTCCATTATTCTTTAACTTTCGAGGATGGTAGACGCACTAAATAAATAAATCACCAACAAGCCCGTCGAGTATTTTGGTTGCAGACAATCCAGAATCCTGCAACAACTTATTTTTTGCTGAGCTGAGTTTCTTCCTAATATTCCCACCCGGATTTGAATCCGTTAACATTCACGTCCACAACCATTGTCCAATTCTGTTGTCAACCGAATTTATGTGTTTTGCTATTGTCATTTTTTCTCGTATAGCGTACCTTTTGAACAACCTGTTTAGATATGACATTAATAAGTCCTGCTTAAAAATCAATTCATTTCAGCTTTTAAAAAGGAGTTGTCCTTAAGAAATTTTCTAAAAACATATCTCTAACTACGTTGTACACTGGCTTCGATGTCTAAAATAATAATTGTTTCAATCTAGGTATGTACATATTTGTTACATATATTTTTAAATTGAAATCGTGCTTCTACTTTTGTACCATCAACCCACTCTAGACACCTCTCTTCTTATCTTTGCTTTTTAAATTATCTCTTCTCGTGTAAATTATTTATACACGTGTATCATTATTTTGTTTACCAGCAGTAGTTCATCGACCTTTTAAAGTAAATCCTGGCTCCATTTTACTTCCTTACATACCATTTGCCTAGGCATAGATCCTAAGCAAACGAATCTAGGCATTCCCTTACATTATCTTACCTGCTGCGTTAGAGCACACAATCTAAACTTCTAAGCAAATATTAATACAGTAAACAAAACTTGCTGGAAGAGACTCACGCAGGAGTGAGAATTCTTCAGGTTTTGTTTTCGTGTTACTCTTTTTACGGAGAAAGCGGTCCTTCGTTTCCTCTCTGCGAATATTTCAATGGATTAGCATAAGAAATGTAGCCTGCGGAATTCTTCTGTGGAACTTAAGTGGTGTATTTGGGTTGATTTAAATAACAGCTACCATTGTCTTGTCCTTTTGATTCTGCGTTGCATAGGTTCAACCGCAGCAGTAAATTGGTTTTTTGTGTTGTGATGACCTTCTAATAATATTTTTAAGGCCTCAAATTTGGAAAGGTTGGAATTCCCCCCAACAGAGATTCAATATTATCTTTCTGTTCGCTTCGTATTGATCTAACTGGCATTCCATGATCAATCTGATCCTCGTTCGGTAATCAATTTTGCAATCGTGTGTACATCCTCAACAACATATTTATTCCTCTCACCATAATAAATATCTTACGCGAAGATAAAATTAAATTTAAGATAACAACTTTGTTAGAGACATGTATGTTTATTATATATTTAAGTTCAAACTACTTGTACAGGAAACGGGCGTCTAAATCGTGATACATTGTAAACTGAGTTTTATTACCCAAGGAGTTGTTTGCCTAAAAATATATTTATTTTTCCGCGTCCCTCGTCTCTTTGCCGGCGTTTGCATGTTTTCTGGTGCTTAATCCTTTGAACTTTGTCTGACCTGTTTATTTACTCAATAACTACAGATTTTTTTAATGTTACCATTACATCAAGGTTTCAATATTTATTATCTATTAGTGTGATAAGTATATTACGATTTCTGATATAAGTAAGATTACACAACATTGGTAACACTTTTGGTAATGTAACTGGTATTTGTGCCTCTATTGATGTATAAAGCTGTATTTATTAAACACTTTAGCAGGGCATATTTTGATTTTGTTTTACTTCTTCATTGATTTCATTTTCTTTGTACTAATGTAATATTTTTTATTCTTTTGTTTTGTTTACTTATGTAATCAATCTTATAATTATTATTTTCTATCTTCTTTCTATATTTTATGTTATTTATTGTGACTGTCAATAACTATCATGTTTGTAAATTGAACTAGTGCAGTTAATCTTTTTTTGTGTATTAAAATTAATGTTTCTTTATTTGTTTCGTATGCGTTCCGATACTATTCATTCGATTGCGATGAAACTTTGGTGATTTGTTGTGCGCACGACCGCGTAGGTATCTGTATATAATAGTGAGCTCTGGCGTTATGCTCTAACGGGGATGCACGGGAATGGACACAAGGGAGGGAGGGGCAGGGGGAGGGGCAGAGGGAGGGATTGCAAAGAAGAAATAGTAGCGGTAGGAGATAGCAGGGAGTAAATTTTAACAATCCGTGCTTCTAACAAAGCACTTCAATAAACAGAATAAAAACAAAAACTTTCTTTCTTTGAGTGGCATTGCAGTGCCGCATGTCGGATGCCGGGTAATCGCTAGTTTTAAACAAATAAATAATTTTTATTTGTTAACAAATTCACAAATTGATAAATTTAATATTCGCCACAATATTTGCCAGTTTTTATTCCAACAACCTTCGTATATTAATCATGTGAGGCTCGAAAAGTTGGAGGGGGTTCGGAACCAAATCACGAAATATAACAGGGGGGGGGGGGTATAATGAGATATCACGTTTATTTATTTTTCGTTGAACGCACGATTTCTAAACCAAATGCCAGTCAAAAAAAACTTGCAACCTTAATGTCTCCCTGGAATTTTTTATCACGATGCTTAATTTTATAAAATTTAATCAGATTATACCTGTATTTAAAGATAATATTCTGAAAATTTCTATATACTTTGTACTAAGAAAATACACGTGATTCTGGGATTAATGGATGACCCCTTATTTTAAATCAATACATTAAAAAATATATCCGAACCCTTATTTATGACGAAAACTTCTCTATTTTTACGGTCTTACAAATTAATGTATTTAAGGTTTTTTTAATTCTTATTTTGCTTAGACATTATTGAAAAATAATACTTATGATCAAAAAATAAATAATAAAAAAGTACATAGTTTTAATAGTTTTATCTTCACGCCTTTCAGCATTTTTGGATTTAGGTATAAATTAAAGCAAATTTGGAATGAAATTAAACCGATATTGAGTTATAATTTTAAACAGCTGGTACGGAGAATAATTTATTAATCTTTCTCATTGGAACCGCCCTACACGATTGTAAGAACATCTTTCGACGAAATGTGGATTTTCAGCCGCTGACCGGTTAAAGGCCCTTAAGAGGGCATTACCAGAGATAACCGGATATACGTCATTTTCAAAAAAGTTTTTAGACGTATTGACTCTTTTCCACAAAAAATTATAAATGGATTATCTAGCATTCGTATGTAATAAATTTTGAGAAAATTTTTTAATTTTTAGTATAATAAGGTTATTCCATAGCTCGTTGGCAGATTTGTTCAATTTTCAAAAAAGTTTTTGTATTATACCACACCCATTTCAAATAATAAAATCATGCAGTAAAATAAATCAATACATTATCTAGCAAACGTATGTTTTAGAATTTTAATTTTAGTTTCAATAAAATCATTAAAAAATATGTACATACATGTGTTTCTTGGCGAAAATTGGTCCGTTTGTGTATTTATTTGCGCACTTACAAACTAATATATTTCAGATTTTTTTTAACATTCTTATTAAATTTAGACATTATTGAAAAATGATAAATACTTATAATCATAAAGTAACTACAAAAAGTACATTATTTTAATAGTTTTATCATCACGCCTTTCAGCATTTTTGAATTTAGGTATAAATTAAAGCAAATTTGGAATGAAATAAAACCGATATTGAGATATAATTTTAAACAGCTGGTACGGAGAATAATCAATCTTTCTCATTGGAACCGCCCTACACGATTGTAAGAACATCTTTCGACGAAATGTGGATTTTCAGCCGCTGACCGGTTAAAGGCCCTTAAATGCTGATTGCAGGTTTGTGAGACATTAATTAATTTTATAATTAGTGACCTGTGGGTTATCTGACATTTAATCTGTTTATTATTTGACATTTGGCCATATTGGTTATTTCACTAAGTGTAAAATGCCCTTGAGGGCTTATGTTGTTGTTTTTACAACAAAAAAACTCTTACGATAATATTAGTAAAATTAAATAATTTATTATTTTAGTGTTTCGGTATTTAATCTTTCAAGTGTCAAGATACTTTGATTTATGTCCGTCACTAATTCTTGTTACCCGATCAATTATAGTTCCGCTTTATTATTCATAATTACTTCTCAATTAAATAACTTCAGAAATAATCGCAAATTCATTTTGTGGAATTGTTTTAATTTATTGAAGATAATTCACGTTGCTGAGGTCATCATTTAATCAAAATAATCGATATAATATGATATAATTGTTTCGAAAAAAATGATTTCTTAGATTTGATTTTAGATTTTCACGGCCAAAAGTATTTTCGTTATTTATTTTTGGGTGTTATGCATTTGCCCTGATGATGGACACTTTAAAGCTGTCCGAAATGTTGGCAAAATAAGGAGTTAGCGCAACACGGCATAACACCCCAAAAATAAATAACGAAAAAACTCGTCGAAATAAACTTATATGGAAAATTAATAAATGTAATGATTGAAAAATAGTAGAAAAAAACATGTTTCAATGGGTGTTATTAATTATTTATTATTATTAAAAACTAACTGGTACCCGGCATGCGTTGCTATGCCATTTAATAAAGAAATTGTTTCTCCCTGCGTGTCCTTTCCCATTCGTCCCTTTCCCCTTCCGCCTCCCCTCCCTATCCCGCGTCCCCTTTCCTTCTCGCTTTCCCACTCCACCTCCTCCACCTTCCCTCTCCCCATTCCACTCCCCCCCTTCCCCCCGAGTTCTCCTCCCCTCTACCTGAGGTCCCCTTCCTCCTTCCGCATTCCATACATTAATTCCCGGTCCATTCAGTTTTCAAACAGCTCGCGTGCCACCAATTGCAATTTTTTTATACAAATTTCATAATGCCAGAGCTCATCAGTAGTTTTATACAAACCTTGTCCTGACAATAACGAACACAGTAAAAAAAGAATTATCCAATTTTGTGCAGTCGTTTGGAAGTTATGCGCGTACATACATTTCGGCGATTCATTTTTATTTATACATATAGAGGATAGAGGATAGAGGAAGAGGATACTTATATAAAATATTAAATTCAAATAACATAAACTTTTATAAGTAAACACAATAGAGTCGAGGAAAAATTAAGTTGTCAGAAAAACAAAAATAAATTATTACGAATATGTGAGTTTTAATGTGAAAATAAATTAAAGAGATACCTATTTAAAAAAAAATTGTAATTGAAAAACACTTTTTCTAATTTCAAAAGTGTCTCTTTTGGTTGCCTGATGCTGCGTATACAGACACGAGTAGAACCACGAATTATGAGTAAGGAACGAAGCAGCAGCAAACAGCGTTTCTCGTCGTTTGCGGTTGCTTTGTTTAACTAACTAACTAACCATCACGCCGTTTCCCCGCAGGGGTAGGCAGAGAGGACGGACCGCCAAACATCCCGGTCTTGGCACACATTCCTTGCCTCGTTTACATTCATACATGGTCTCATACATTCTCTTCTATTATTCTGACTCTTGACATGGCCCGACTCAAGTATCTGATTCACTTGGTCGTGCCATGTCTTTCTTGGGCGTCCTCGACTTCTTCTACCATTCACATTTGCGTCATATATTCTCCTTACACTCCTTTCCTCGTTCATTCGCTCTACATGCCCAAACCATCGGAGCGTTCCTTTCTTGATCTTACTCATCACGCTTACATCAGCCTTGCATTCTTTGCGGATTTCCACATTTCTCACACGATCATACATGGTTTTGCCACACATACGCCTCAGGGATCTCATTTCTACAGCGTTCAGTCTACTTTCATCCTTCCTCTGCCAGTTCCACGCCTCACTGCCATACATCAGGGTAGGTACCAGTACTCCATTATGGACGGCTAGTTTCGCGTCTTTGGACAGTTTTTTGTTGGTGCCAACGGCGTTCAGCCCTCCATTAATAGAGTTACCTGCATTCACCCTTCTTTCAATATCTCTATCAGCCTTCCCATCTCGTTGCTTTGTTCCTTTCCCATAATTCGTGGCTCGGCTCCCGCTTATGTTCACAAATATATATGCAGTGTTAGGTGCTCCTTAACCTAGTATTCGAAACATGGCGATTATTTTGATTAAAAAGAAATAAATAAGTTACTCTAAATAATGCAACACGGCTTTTTCACTTTTTAGAGGATAAACACGAAATTGCTGCCGTCATTTTATTATACTTGGCATTCTCTTATCTGTGTTTTTTTTTCTGAATGAATTTGTAACCATTAAAATATATTTTTAAATACCCGGAATAGCGATTTGCTGTACAGTGCACATAATGTGCTTGGTTCCTGTATGGTTTAGTATAATTCATGCTTGTTCCACCAGATTATTTATCTCTGCGAAGGTCGGAGGCCAAAATGTTGACATTGAATATTAACTAGTTGAGTGTCTACCTTGATTTTTTTTCCTCGTACACATACTAAAGAATTTTTCAGCATTTTGGTGTGTAATTTTCAGACTTCTTCTTTAACAGATTTTTTCTTTTTTATAGTATTTGCTAGTAGTATTTTCTTATCTTAATCTTACAATATCTTTCTGTTAATTTCGAAAGATCGGCAATATGAAAATAGACTCAAGGAACTAAGTTTCTTCTTCTTCTTCCTTGCACTGTCCCAACTCATTGTCTAGGTAAGCTGTTGGGGTCGGCTCTTCTCGTTCTCAGGCTATCTTCTTCGGTTCTGGGTATCGCTGTCATCCAGGCCGTTTCTCTGTAATATTTTGGAGCGTTGAGGACGTTGAGTCATCCAGGAGTTCTTTGGTCTTGCTCTGGATGACTATCGATGAAACTCCAAAGACATTGCTTCGCTAAGTGGTTTGGTGAGAAAATTGTCTCAAATAACTAAGTTTACCAAAGTTAAAAGAAAGAAGAGAAAGTAGTGCCTTAATACTACAAAATTTTATCTGAACATTATAGTAGGCCTGGCATCCAAGAAATCTTTTCCAAAAACAAAAGATAAATCTCCGTGGGCACTTAAAAAAATTAACAAAACCCCTTTTGCATCCTATCCTAGGAAACAATTTCTCGCAAATAGAGTACCTACCGGATGCATGGAAAAACTTTCACAGCATGTCATCGATGCTACTAAAATAAACCAATGAAAAGCTCTATTGCATTCTTATTTGGAGAGAAAAAATGACATTTGAAAAAAATGACATTTGAAACAACTCCATTTACAATTAATATTGTGAAATCAGATATGATCACATCAACATTTCAAAAAGTTTATGTGAAAATTATAAACACTATACGTCTGTGAATCATAATTATTCTTTTAAAAATATTTGACTTCTCTAATCTCTTAAGCTTTAAATCCTCGCTTCCTCTTATATTATAATAGTTGAGCCAAGATCTCACGACTGTGGGCCACACCTTCAAGAATAGGCCCATTAAAAAAATATTTCCAAAACAAAATATTATAGTCGTAGATCTGTAAAATCGAGAAGTCAGCCCATACAGACGGGGACTTGAAGTCGTGGTCCATTAAGTTAAAGGGGGGGGGGGTATGAAAACTGTCAGATGCAGATAAGGGACTCTCTCGTTCGCCGTGTGATCGTAGCTGTGCAATCTTATTATTGTAGGAAAATGATTAATTTTGCTTAATTAGCAATAATTTTAATTACACTATGTAAACACACATTCCTCGCCAAAATGAATTCGTCTGCTTCGCCAAACTTTTTGGCGATGTATCTGCAGTAGCCCAACACACAAAGGCATTTTGATTTTTGATTTTTCTTCTGTAGCAGCCAGCCTCTGCTACCACATGCTCTGGATTGTTTCCGAAATATATGGATCTTTCCAGAAGCGAAGCCCATGTCAAAGTGTTCGAATACCGAACTAACGAGAATGTTCCGGCCGCCTCTTGTTAAATACACCTAACGCCGGCATTACGATGGCTGGATGTGTAGGTACCTATCGCATCGATAATGAGCTGCAGACCTACCTACCTCTCACGCGTTCCAAAAAAGGTACGAACCATTGCGCGCCTGAAATGCACAGTTCGGGCGCTTTCGAGAAAGTCGCCGAGTGAAGAATTACTACCAAACAAAGCAATACTCCGACTCGCCGGATTATATAAAGGCGCTCAGCAACGCACACAGTGCAGTGTTTCCAGTGTTAACAGAGCGTTCAGTATTCTCGCCCCACGTAATCGCAGTTAACCTTGACCCAGTAAAAATTCACGTTCGTTTTTTACCTAGTACCGGTAGTGTATTTAATCTGTTCAGAATTGCTGTCCAGTTCAGAATTGATTTGTAAAATTGTAATCTTGTTATAACTTAATAAAGACTTCCAACACGCAACCTGAATCTCGAGTTCTACACTCCTTAAGTCGGTCCCTCATCGCTGAAAATCGTGACCCCTAATTGAATATCCATGGTGGACAAGGTCCTTCACTCTTCACGGTTCTGCGCTGCTTGGAGACCTGTTGATACCGACGTAACGGACGCCAGTGATACGCCAGGTCACTACAGAAATGCTATAGACTCCTTGGCGGTGTCTGTTATTAACGCTTGTTTTAAGCAATATTTTTTTACTATTTAAATGTTTGGTACTGACAATTCCTGGTGCAATTTCATTATAATTATATATTAAACTTTTTCCTCTTTTTTAACCATTTTCGGCCTATCATGGCCATCTTATTCAAAACTCAAAAATTACTACAAAAATTCAATATCATTAAGCAGCTCTCAAAATATCCTCACCATGGTGAAGGCTGCCTCAGTCCATCCTCCAGCATTGACGCACACTATAGAAAAGTAATAGCACATAATGTAGTCACAGTACCCTATCACTACTTTTTACTATTTTATTATCTTTTTTACGTAAAATTATACTCACCTGCTTTTTTTTTTCAAATATTCTATGTATGTTTAGGAATGTACATCTTTATGGAATGTGTGGGACTGCACTAACCTCCCCACATACCGGAATAAACATTTATTATTATTATTATTATGATTTTGACTATTTTTAGGTGTTTTAGTTGACACAACATTGGTTCTAATATTTACTTTATATAAAATATTTGTATTTTTTAAACCCTTTTATATATGGTGATTCTCTGACGCGTCCTCGTGTCTCGCTCCAAACGCCACGTGTTTGTTGTAGCTTTTTAACAATCGATTGATTGATAAACTCTTATCTTTCCCCAATATTTGTTGTTGAAGATCCTCGCGATAACGCCACCTGTGAGACATCCAATATTTCACACCACATTTTAAGACTATTAAGTCAGGTACACCTCATAAGTTACACGTATGACTACTAATGTTACATTGTCTTGAAAACAAGCTAATGGGTCGGAGTGGTTAAATAGAAACATTTGAAATTTTGACATTTGAACTATCCCCGTTAAACGCTCATTTCTGCTTTTGCTCAAATTGTGATCAGTTAAAAGGCATAAAAAGATCTTTTTAGCTGATCACAAATTGATAAAATGTCGAAACAGGTCAAGAAAATTAACAAAATCTGAATTCCGCTGATCGTCATGTTTGGTGGCCATATAAATAATTTGATATTTTCACGGCCAAAAGTATTTTCGTATTTTATTTTTGGGTGTTATGCCGTGTTGCGCTGTTTTCATCAGTGCGTACGTCATCTTTGGGAATGCTGTGTGGAGGGTACTTTTCAGGACAGTAAATTCTGGGAATGAAAAGGGGGTGAGGGGTGGGTCGGAATCTGGGGATCCGTGGGTCCAGGAGTGACGGATCTATGAATCCATCCCTCTCACTGCCGTGCAAATCTGTAGGTCGCGAGAGTCCTGCTGGAGATGCCAAATGGTCTTCCTCAACTAGTCTCTCCCGATCCGGTCCGCCACGCAGTAGGTTGGCAGACGCATCCGCCGCTAACTTGATATGCCTCAGCCCATGAACCCGGGAACCCTTGATAATTCACCAAACATAGCGAACTACTTGGGGTGACCTACAGCAGAGGTATCGGTTCCTAGTTATTTAGCCTAAAGGTAACCTTGTAACCTTGACCTTGTTTTTTTTTTAATTTAGCTATGTTCTTTCCGTTAAAAACAGGTGCCTCACACAATTGATTTTCTAAGTAAAAAGGTTTTACTGAAAATATTAATAAATCTCTTGGAACGTACAAATAAAAATAGGAGACCGGTAAATAAAATCATATAAATAAATCGTCTTAATGTGGCATAACCCCAGCATTGTAATAGCCTTGAACATCTTAACAAAAATACCTTAAATTACACAATAACACTAAACTTCGAACCTTAAGTAGTCCTAGAATCGGTTAAGAAATTCGTATATTTTGTTTATTTTTAAATCTTCGTCGAATAAGTTTAATATTATGGATTATTCCCTTGGAGCTTAGATCATTCACATTTATAGTATCACACTTTGTCCTTGAGTAAAACACTTAAATTTACAAATCTTGGTTTTCAAACCATTATTGTTATTCCTAGCTTGAATATTTAAATAAATTAAACTCACCTCTGCCATGGCTTATTTGAACGCGATACAATGTACACAGTGTTTCGGGAGTGCAAAAAAAAAAAAAAAAAAAGCAAATCATTTCATTCATCGCTCAGAGCTGCTCTGAACTCTGCGCAGGTTGTACCTCGTTATCTCTACAAATTGGCATAGCCGAACAACATGTCCGATCGTCTCCTTGATGTAGGCGGTATCGGGCCGTGGACCAAATGGTACTGGGCCGCGCAAAGGGCTTGCTTAAAAATCAAAATATCTTTGAAAAAAAATGTTTAACCTGTTATTATCATTGTTCTTATGTAAATTTAAAATTCGATTGAAGGTTATTAATGAATGTAAAAAATACTTCAATTTTCTGTTACTACCTGACCAAACAACGCAGATATTTTCAACTCTCTAATCCAAATAAAAACATTAGATAATAAGAAAAGTCCACAGTCGAAAAGTTTGTTATAAATAGAATCCATACATATTTCAGCAAACAAAGGAGAAGCGGGATTACCCATAAAATCTTGTTAAGTCTGAAACTTCTGGAATAATTCTTCATTATTAATCTTCGACCAACACTACAACTTTATACCCTAATTGTGATTTTTATTATTATATGTTGTACAAATATTTTGTTTTTAAAAAAAAACTGCATTCATTGCGTCCCGTCCCCCCCTCCCCCCACAGTGAGTCGCGGTAAAATTATCAAAATTTTACCGGTCCGCGGCGACCGGTTGGGGACCACTTTCTTTTTTTTTTACATGAATACCGCACAAGAGTCCCAACTGCTCCCGTCTGGAGCCAGTGACACTATGGCATTCCCAAATGGGGTATGTTGTGAGGCTGAAGGTAGTGGGGAGGGAAGGAGGCAGGGAAGAGGAAGGTGGGGAAGTACCTGGCTATTCAGATCTGGTCACCAAACACGGCTAAAGCCATTTAAGGCAACGTTTCAATTCTGAATGGTGGTCTTACACCAGGGCGATACTGAGAGTATCTTCCACTCTGGAACGTGCCGCTAATATACTATATATTATTTTAAATGGATAAATTGTGAAATACACAAATTAATCAAATAAAATTTATTTGCCACGCCGGGATTCGATCCCGCGACCTTCGGAATGCGAGTCAAGCATCTATCCGCTGTACTACGCCGGCCGTCAAAACTGGTCGCTGCTCTAAACGGACGATTAAATCTATGGTAAAAAAATGAATTGTTTAGAAAAATTGCAAGAAGGAAAATGAAAGAAAAAGATAGGGATGGGGAAAGGAGATGCTTTTGTTTTGTTCTGTGGGTACTCTTGCATCATGTGTTCGCATATCTTCTGTTCTATATTTGTGAAGTTTATTGTTTAAAATGTCGATGTTAAATTTAATAAAATATATGTTTCTGTTATTGATCTTGACGGTGTGATGGAGGAGTCAAGGCTATTATTCGGAATTTTTTGAAAATTTAACCTTATTTTTCAGAATTTTAAGCGACGAGGTTTGATAGAAAATTTAATGCTATTATTGAGAATTTTTAGCAATAACATTTGACTGAAAATTTAACGTTATTAGTCAGAATTTTGAGCGATAAAATTTGATTGAAAATTTAACGGTATTATTGAGAATTTTAAGCAGTTAGATTTGATTGAAAATTTTACGCCTTGTTTGAAGCGGGTTGAGTTGTTGAACTTTACGAATTCGATGTTTTGTCTTATAATTATATTTTGTTTTATACCTACTTTAAATTCTTTGAACATGGTATACTAAATTAGGTAGCAATTACTCAAGACGACTACAAGGATGAAGAATGAAGGTGTTCTTGCTAAAGGACTAGTCGGACTTTTCGTTCGTCTATAAAGCGGCCCGTTTGTTCTCAGTGTTCTGACGGTACGGCTATGGTTGAGGTCGCGCCCATAATTTTCGTTAGGAATTTTAAACATGTGTTCTGAGTTCTTTACGGACCTGTGAACTGACTGAAAAAATGCTCCACGAACTAATATATCTGTGCCGTGAATACTTTTTATTATCGAGTTTTGTAATAATAATGCTTGGCTAATTTTTTAACGCCAATTTTGTGATTTATAACCTCAAGGGTAATAAGATTTGAAAATAACTTAAAACGATTGCTAAAATTACAATAAAAATAATTTAAAAACCTCTACTTGATATTTGAAGTTGAAGTTGCTTACAAATTTAGCGGGCTGTGCAAAAGTTAACTTTTTCTTTTCTTTCTTGAGAAGGAAAAATAAATTCTTCCTCCTTGCACTGTCCCAACACATTGCCTAGGTACGCTGTGCTGTTGGGGTCGGCTCTTCTCGTTCTCGGGCTATAACTTCTTCGGTTCTGGGTATCGCTTTCATCCAGGCCGTTTCTCTGTAATATTTTGGAGCATTGAGTCATCCAGGAGTTCTTTGGTCTTCCTCTGAATGACTGTCGATGAAGCTCCAAAGAAATTGCCTGCTTAACTATGTGGTCCGGTGGTCTCCGTCTACATGCCCAATTCTTGAGAAACAACAAACATTTTCCGATTACCAATAACGTGACATTTTTTTATGGATAATTTAGTATAGTGGTAGATAAAGAATTTCTAGAGCGTTTTTGTGAAAAATTACCTCAAGGTTTTTGTACACTTTTGAATTAGGATCCATCTAAATATGTACATAAAACATATTTACCTGGCAGGTCACTTAAAATAAACACAATATATTATACTTGAAGGTATGACTTTTCGCCTTGAAAGTTTACAAATTTTACTTCGACTTAAACGCGAAATTATCAATACTTATTTAATATGTTTACTTTTTAAAATGTCGCGGACAGTGAAAGACGCGTAATAAACATTGGTGCATAAAATAATTTTAATTGTCTATTAGTGACTTTAGGTAAGCACGCTCGTCACCGAACGTAGTATAGTCTGTTGTAAGTTTTGGTTCCTTTTACCTTCCGATAGCTGAAGACGCCGCTGTACTAAGGGTTGACTATCCTGGATGGATTTATTTTGGGTTTGCTATTTTAATTGTATTGAACTCTTGAATCGTGTATTTATTTGCATTATTTTTAAACAACATTGTTGAAATCTGAATTTAGTCACTCATACATAGAAATACAACGACTAGATTAGAATTTATTCAATTTCATTTAGAAGGCTCACCTTTATTGAAGGAATTCTATTATTTACTCCACAATTAACACATCTTCAATGAATATTTTCTTTACTTGCGTCACGAGAGTGTGAAAACTATATTCAATGCATAATTATTTTTTGCTAATTATTTGCACCTCTCTTGTGAAAGTAGTGATCTCACCTCAAGGTCCTGTACATATTAAATCATCTTTAAATTATCAGTTAATATTTTTCAAGCCTTTGAAAATTTTATTTACTTGGATGCAGGTTCTACCAAACATGTAAGGGACTACTGGGTTGAAAATACTTAGAATGAACCAAACTGCTCAATTAAATCAAACCAAACCAAACCACACGTAAAAAAGCTTAATTATAACCTGCATCTGCAATTTTAAGTACATACTTTTACTTCTATCATTACAATATCCGGTTACCTTGTAGTTGTCTTAAAACTATAGATTTTCAGATTGTCCTGTTTTATGGATAGGTCGGTACGGGTACAGACTTTGCTGACAGTTTCACCTCTTTCTCACTTTCAATAAATGCTGGCGTTCCACAGGGATCGCTTCTGACCCCGACTTTGTTTTTGTTGCTCAATGACTTTTGTCGGGTGCACCATTTTATTGTTACGCGTAGCATCTATGACAGTATAGCAAGTTTGACAAGCCCCTAAAGGCATACACAAACATGAAAGGCATTGAATAAGGAAATTGACGGTTATCTCGGGATAAAAATAAACTCGAATAAGAACTTGTCGGTTCTACGAGTCGTTATGTTTTCAATAAGCATGGCTTGTGGAGTTTTTGTTCAGCCTCTGTCTGCGTGTCTGCCTCACTTTTTTCATAAAAAAAACTCCTCAAAGCATCCCTAAAGATAACATAGAATTGAACAATTTAAAATTATCTTTACGATTTAATACTTTTTAGAAATTTTCTGAGTGTGGTTACGTCTTCAAAAATATACAACACGACCTACAAAATATATTCATGCACAAATCTTATTCAAGGTCTGCGGTTTGTAGATTGAATATTAAACTGACTTGCGAAATTTACTCATTCCTACGCACTTCATCAGCTTACTCAATAATATTATTTCCTCGCCCCAAAGTTGAAATTCCAAAACATTATTCGACTTTTCCACTGTTTGAGTTTTTTAATCATTCAAATAATAATTATTTTTATCTTTTATTTTGCAAAGCCTTTAACTATTATCACATATTATTTATAACTTCAAAGCTCATTTTGAAAATGATGTTGACCTTGACCTCGAAAAACTGTTCCATGAAACCAGGCTTCGTTTTATTACAAGCAGATTTCCTATTTTAATTAAGATATCAACGTAAATATAACGATTACTATTTTACCACAATTAATATTAGTTAACTACCCGGTATCTATCTGATTATTAATAATGTTATTATTATTTGTTTCAGGTATATTCTCTATTCATTCTGAAGATCATCTGAAGCACGCTAAAGGTAGGGGACGTTCTTCCTTTGATTCTAAGATTTATTTTGTCTTATCTTGGCAACTATTAACTTTATCTTTTTCTCTTGCTGATTGAACTAATTGAAAGCTTCAATTGGATCAATCTCTTTTAATTCCATGCTCCATTCGTCATCAAACAATTTGTATTTTTCCCTCCAGTCTATTCCGTGTTGTCCGATTGTCTCCATCATTGTGTCAATGGTCAATAAGACTCAACTATCCCTTCCCGAGAAGCCATGTAAATAAGGTAAGATAGAGCCTCGAGCAGAACCGTTGAGTTCTTCATTTGATTCCAAAAAATCCTTGTCCTTTGACAACAATTTCGTAAAATTCCTATTTCTTTTTCTGTTCGTGTTAATAATTGCTTCAATCTCTTGTAATTTTTCGTCAAGCAATTTGAATTATTCTTCTGTATACAGTCTGTATTCTAATCTGATTGTGTAATTTTTCCCTGACCTTTTCATGTTCTATCACACTTTGGTGTAGAATTCTGTTAAGTTCTTCTTTTGATTCCAAGATTTATTTTTCTTTGGCGACACTTTCATAAAGTGGAACCTTTTAGTGTTCCATTTTCTTGTTCGCTTTCTGCCTTTAATGACTATAATCTCTTTTAATAATTCTCTTCTTCATTCTTCATCACGCAATTTGAATAGTGTATCCTGTATTGTGTGATTGTCCTCATCAAGGTGTCAATACGACTCAGTGTTCCCGTCAAAGTGAACCGTGTGGTAGAACCTCGAGAGCAGCAATTACTTTAAGTGGGTCTGCTCGATTTGCAAGTCTTTCAGCTGTCTTCTGTCTAGGCCGCAGCATTATTGGAAAAGAATCGAACAAAAACCTGAATAGTCTACTTATGGGTGTTATGGTAAAAAAACTTTTGTACCACTCGGGTTTAAATTATTCCATGTGAAATTTTCCTGTTTTTACAAGGCAAATTTGAATGACGATTGTTTCAGTTCTACTTCTGTTCTTTGAGGACCTATATTCATTTTTACTCGGTCTTTCGGCTTTCGGTGGATTTATGTGCATTCGAATTGAAAAATGTGTTCATGGAGGTCTGCAAAATAGTGATAAATTTAATTTGGGAGGATGATATGGATAACGCCTCCCCGGGAATCATTCATATGGATTACCCATACCTTATAATTTTTGCCTACCCAGATCTACATATCATTCCACTCCGTCCTTTCCTTTAAAATAAATCCTCCACACATTTTTATTTCCTACTTTACCTACTTTTTTAGACACATCTTTACTTCAATTTGCGTCAGTCGGTTATTATTTTCATTTATTCCTATGAGGCGTACTAGAAATGTATTTTTTTAAATATTATTAATTTGCTTTGACAATTTCTTCTGAACTTTCGAGAACACGCCGTTAGCATGGTTCTCTGGTAACATTGTTAATTTAATGTCATTCCACTTCCTTGTACCATTAGATTAGCACCTGCACAGCTCCTGTGGCGCATCAATTAATAAAACATAAAAAGAACATGCAAAAGTACTTGCCGAACAAAAAATGTACTTACTAGAACAAATTAAAAGTACATTGCTAGAATTTCTCACCCTTTTTAAATATCCTAATGTTTAAACAAAAGGAACAAAGAAAGAAGTTTGTAAGAAAGGGGTAATTGAACCAGACGTTCTTTCCTTTTGTTTGTGGCAGACCTGATCGACCCCCTTTTAAGGGTCAAATTTATAAGGGTTGTGCAGCATGCAATTACCTTTGGTAGTGTCTAGCTTTTCTGGATAGTTTTATTGTTAAATAATATTTGGTTTTCTTTTAAACGCTTGGACTTTGCTGTGGGCTTGGGCTCGGTTTTTTTTTAAGTAAACTCTGCGTCATCGTTTACGTACTTTTCTGCCAAACTAATTGTTGTTGTTGGGGCTTTGAAGATTTATTTTATGTAGTTGACTTCTGTTGTCTTACTGAGTCGTTAGCAGAGATTAAAAAAAATCTGGGATTCAACCTACTCCACTTCATATATTTTTTTTACATTAGCTTTAAATAGAAGGCCCTGTAGAAAACAATTTCTTTGTCTTTTATGGTCTTTTAGGGAAATGGAAAGAGAGAAAGTTCTTGGAAGAAAAAAGGTTTGGGGTGAGTAGGAATCTAGGGATCAATGTGTCCAAGAGTGACAGGTGTATGACCATCGCTCCCACTGCGGTACAAACCGATTGGTCGAGAGAGTCGGCTGGAGAGTTAAAAGGTCTCTTCAACCAGTCCCTCCCGATCTGCCCCACCACGTAATAGATGGGCAAACGCATGTTCCGCCAAGACCTAGACGAACCTCACCCTATGACTGAGGAATCGTTGCTCAGGTTATCCAATAAATGGTTCCCTGTGCGGCGGTACCCATAACGGCCTCCCAAATTGATAATTATGATTAAAAAAAAAAAATTTAGGTCAAATCTGTCGTTATAACTTGCACGTGAAAACCATTTCCGAAGATTTCATACAATTCGTTATTCTGTAGAACTTTAGTCAAACATGAGTATGAATGTGAATGTGGCAAGGAATGTGAGCCAAAACCGAGTTTGCCGATTTTGGTTAGTTAAATTAGTTTGTCAATAATTTCGCATGGTACCTTTCCAAAATTACGTACCTGTTTTTAAAGCCTTATTTTTTCCTAGTGTTGAAATAGCATTTTTCTTTCAGTTGCAAATTTCACTTCCCTTTTTACTGTTTGATCTTTAAAAAATTTACGACAACACAAAATGTCGTTGCGAGTGTTGACCTAGAAATTCCAACGAAAAATCTGCATGATTCGTAATGCCGTAGATAAAATCGATTAAGAGTTTTTCAACTTCATGATTACACAAATTTTCTTCTGTACTTGTTGTTCGTTAATAAAACCTAGTGAAAACCTTTGACTTTTTTTCACCTTGCTTATTTTCAAAACCGTAATCTCTAATCCCAAAGTCGAACCTGTCACCAGCTGCAACGAAGCTCACCAGTCTCACTAGTCGCAACAAAGTATCGGTCACTTCAAACTCCTCTCCATAAAACCCACAATCACGTTTGTATAATGTCAACACACCAACCATTAAAGTATGTTTTCTTAGAATGTCGACCTCCCTGACTTGTGACATTAACGCTGAATCCGCATCTGCCTTTAAAAACTTCCTCTTGGTATGATTTAATCACGACATAATCAAATATTAATTGCTGTCAGTGTCTAGTCCATCAAATAAATATCATTTGATACTTTGCATCGTTAATTTTAATATACATGAACCTAAAACTCCTAAAAAATGTTAAATTAATATCTCTTCCTTTAACCTTTTTTATTCGATTTTCATTGCGTTTTCGAAAGCTCCGTTGTTTATTTTACGAACTTCCTACCTTAATAATAATTATTATTATTGTCTATATTTTGGAAAGCCTCTTCTGGCCAGTTTTCGACCTCTTCAATGACCAAGCAATGGAATAGTAGAGGAGAAACACCTGCTTGCACTTTTGTTAATTTCAAAGGGTCATTGAATTACACAACTCTCACTATTATATACATAGGTAACATGTTTCTACTGAACCCTACTACAGGGATAGCAAACCTATTACTGCAAATAGTGCAAATTTAAAAAACGCAAATACCTTTAAAATCTTCAAGTGTGTCAACAACACCATTTCTTAAAAATACAATGGGACGAAAGACCCTCACTTTTCAACACGTTTGACCAAAATTATTTTACACTAAAAGTAAATAAAATAATAACAATCCATCATCTTTTTTTTCGTTATTTGTTTTTGGGGTGTTATGCCTTGTTGCGATACCTCCTTATTTAGCCAACGTTTCGGACAGCGTTGCAGTGTCCATCATCTGCCGAATCTGCCACTGCATGGACACTGCAACGCTGTCCGAAACGTTGGCTAAAGAAGGAGGTAGCGCAACACCTCATAACACCCCAAAAACAAATAACGAAAATACTTTTGGCCGTGAAAATCTAAAAATGTAACAATACATCATCTTGTTTGCTTGCACTTGCAAGCATGTTAAGGCTGTGTAATAGAGATGGAGAGTAATTTACAGCCCGCAGTAGTAGACAACTAACCCATGAAGAGGACATGTTTTATTGTTTTTCATGAAATGTATTTTACTAATTTCTAACTTCGCCCGTGCGTCACTAAAATACTTGTGAATAAGCTAGTATGTTCGCCATCTCTCTTATAATTTAGAATGACTGAATAATGTTATATTCTTTGTCGACGATAAGTAATCTGTACTGGAACTACATTTTTTCTAACAGCTTTTAAAGATCGTCCCCTCTTTCTAAATAAGTTCCCGGATTGCACTATTATGCTCCAAAGTAAACAGTCTCTTGCGTATAATCTTCCCTATTTTAATTTCCTTGATTACTTTGTGATTTTATTTCTGTTTCATTATCTCTGAAAAAAAACTTCTTCTATCCACCGCCAAACTTCTTAAATTATTTGCATTTTGTTTTCTGTTAAAAATGTGATTAATATGCGACGTACTTTGCTGTGCATACTAACAAGCGACTCAAATTCTTAGGGCGGGTCATGAAATGAATTAGAATAAATAGACGTCTATCAATGGGAAGATAATATTTGAATTTTAATGAAGCAAGCAGTGTGTGCTTGGAGAAAGGTGCCGTTCCATCAATAGTTTTTTTTTTAGTTCTTCAAGCTGTCGAACATTGGTACAATGTTTGAGGGCGAACATGCCAATATGTACATGTACACAAGATAACTTTATAATCTTTTGCAGATTTTTCAACCGTTACCATAATATATTCGTACTTTTAAATGACAAAATTTAATGCATGGTATAAAAACCACTGTTTGGTACGTGGTTTACATAAACCACTAATAAGAAAATAGCTTTGTTGGATGTCACAGTAGTAGTATTTAATGAGTGTGGAGCATCTGCTCTCTAAAGGTCATTTGAATATTTCCCACATTTAATATTACCTATTGCTTTATAAAAAAGTAATATGATATCCTTGTCATTATCTTTCCATGCTTTTTCTATCCATCGTACGACCTCTGCGAATTATTGTAAGTGTACGGAAGATCATCAAATGGTAGCAAAACACCTGCTTCTCTCTTCTTCGAAGTCATTAGATGATTCGCATGTTTATAGTGATTGATTTTTTTACGTATTATTTTAATTGATTTTAGTTCTTACACGCATCCTAGTAATTGCTTGGTTTCTCTTATAAGCTAGTTCAAATTCAATGTCCTAGACGTGTAATGGCAGTACTAAAGGCATTGCACGTTAAAACTTATGTCTTCATTCTTCTTCGGGTAGTTAATATTATTGCTTCTCAATATCTAAATTCGGCCATTTTACGGACCTCTGTATAATCAGTATACAGATGATGGTCAAATGATAGCAAAAAACATCTGTTGGTCTCTTCCTCAAAGTTATTAGTTGATTTCCACATTGATAATGATTGCTTTTAAGATATTTTAATTGACTTTCGTGCGTATTTCCTAGCCACTAGTTTTTCTTCCAAGCATCTTTTGATCTCCGCAAAGTGTCCTAGGCTTTTAGTAGATGGACTAATGACTGTGAAACACCTGCTCAGATCCTCAATGGGCTGTAATGTTGTCCTCACATTCTTCACATGATCATTATTATTGCTTTATGAAAAATTATGAAATACAATGCATTTCTAGATTTCTTTTGGTCATCGCACGACCCTTGCAAACCATTGCAGCACATCATCAAATGACAGATAAATCCCCTGCTGATATATTCCTGGAGCGATTAGTTTAATGTATTAAAGCAAATATAAAACTTATTTCAGCTTAATTTATTTGTGACCGTAACCGGTTTCAGCCTGTAAGGCCATCTTCAGTTTGGTATTTTTTTAAATTTTATTTACAAAAAGATGTATAAATTACAATAAATTTTATACGAAAACTAATAACATAATATAACAATAACATTATTATAACATAATATATTTATATTCGATTTACCCCCATAAATAAGCAGGGCTTGTGTGTATGGGGGAGGGGTGTTATTATATTGGTTTAATTTTTTTTATTTTGTTTAAACTTTCGGTATTATTTTTAAGCTGAGTTTTAAATTTTTTTATATTACTATTTATGTTTCTATTTTTTTTAAGTAGTTTTTTTAATTAAAAAAATTAACTCCGAGATATTTATGATTTAACTGTCCTATTGTTTTTATTGTTTTTTTACATTTTGGAATTGGAATATATAATATATCTACGGTTTATATACATAACATATGAGTGGGTCTACAAGGATTGGGTTCAATTATATGGGTTTTCCCATATTTGTTGCTATGTCGTCTTTGACTGTGAGATGTCCACATTCGAAATGATTATGGATAGTATTTTTTTAATCTAGTTTTTACCAAGCGTCTTTTGACCTCCACAAAGTGTCCTAGGCGTGTAGTAGATGGACTAATGACTGTGAACCACCTGCTCAGATCCCCGAAGGGTTATAATGTTATTCCCACATTCTTCCTTGGGTCATTCTGCTCATTAATGACTGGACACGGCGCCGGCCGGAAATGTCTCACACACAACAGAACAACAGACGAACAGACATGTCCAGGCGGCGTTTCGTGAATTAGAAATACATATTGTTATGTTGGTCCTGATTATCCGCACTTCGGTTATTCGGCATTCCGGATAACCAACCTTTGATTAGTTAACTCTCCGTATTATCCAGCTTCAACTAATTTCTATTTCGGATTATCTGACGAACCCTGATTATGTATGTTGGTAATATTTGTCTTATTGAATTTATGATTGCTGCCTGAACATCAGTACTCTGTACCATCTATACAAAAAGTATAGGTTGGTATTCTTGTGAAAAACTTGATATGAGGTGATGTCATGTTTTTTCATAACTTATCGCAATTTATATTTGCTCTCTTGTAAATACTAAACCGAAACTAACGCATCAGCTTGTGCCATAACGCAATTGCTTTGTGCAATATTTAAAAAATTTAAATAATTTCATTAACAAAAATAAAATATTATTAATAATTTTAACGTTTTTTTTATATTAACTCCACACAGGAGCTCTGACGAAAAAAATCCTCGGGATGTATGGAGGATCTTTTTGTGGAAAGGAAGGAGTGGAAGTTATGGGAAGGAAAAAGGTAAGAGGTTGGTAAGGAAGGAGTGGAAGTTATGGGAAAGAAAAAGGTAAGAGGTTGGTAAGAGGAGGAATCTGGGGTAACTGTGTCCGGGAGTGAGGGACGTAGGGAATTATCCTGCAATGGTGCAAAGCGATGGGTCAAAATTCCAAATAAAAACCACTTTTGTGCTTAAGAGCGTTTAACCAGCCAGCGGACGAAAATCCACATTTCGTCGAAAGTTGTTCTTACGATCATGCAGGGCGGTTACAATGAGAAAGATTAATTATTCTCCGTGCCAGCTTTTTTAAATTATAACTCAATATTGAATTTATTTCAATTCAAATTAGCTTTAATTTATACCTTCATCCAAAAATGCTGAAAGGCGTGATGATAAAACTATTAAAATAATGTACTTTTTGTAGTTATGTTTTGATTATAAGTATTTATCATTTTTCAATAATGTCTAAATTTAATAAGAATGTTTAAAAAATCTGAAATATATTAGTTTGTAAGTGCGCAAATAAATACACAAACGGACCAATTTTCGCCAAGAAACACATGTACGTACATATTTTTTAATGATTTTATGGAAACTAAAATTAAAATTCTAAAACATACGTTTGCTAGATAATGTATTGATTTATTTTACTGCATGATTTTATTATTTGAAATGGTTGTGGTGTAATACAAAAACTTTTTTGAAAATTTAACAAATCTGCCAACGACCTATGAAATAACCTTATTATACTAAAAATTAAAAAAAATTTCTCAAAATTTATTACATACGAATGCTAGATAAAAGAACAATCTTTCGAAATCCATTTATAATTTTTTGTGGAAAAGAGTCAATACGTCTAAAAACTTTTTTGAAAATGACGTATTTCCGGTTTTCTCTGGTAATGCCCTCTTAAACCGACCATTTATAATTAGGCTCCTTGCCAAGCGATTTTTATGCCTAATACTATTCGTGATGATAAGGCACATAAGAATATACACATTTTAGCTTGTTGTTTACTCTTAAAACAGGACTTCGCTTCGCTCAGCAGTTAGAATGAATGCACGTTTAGAATGCATAGTTTATCACTATAAAATAATTGTTAGTGTTGTTGAAACGTGAGAAACTCTTGGGAGGTCCTGTGTAATCTGTCTTCTCTGTGATGAGATCAATTACAATGTTTACGGTTATCTGAATGCATCCATTCATCTCCTTAGCTAATTACAGATAGCAGGTGATTTTTTCACAACTGTTCCGAATGTTTTGTGAAACCATTTCTTGAAACTTTAAGAAACGAATAGTGTTTTAAACATCGGATGCTTTTTAGACACGTGAATTTCGCAGCACGAGGAAGCTTTGTAATACTTTCCCCAAAGTTTTTTTTTATTTTTTTATTAATTAAGGTACCTACATAGTAAGATTGTATATTCACTTTCCTACTGTGGATTCCTGTTCAGAGGCGGACTGTATGTAGATTGTTGTGTTCGTGTTAGTTCATAATTTTTCGATTTCCTCATATTCGTGTTTGTAGACGTCATCTACATGTTAGTAGAGTGTAGATTGTTGTGTTGGTGTTAAATCATATTTTTTTATGATTTCCCCGCCTTCATGGTTTAGATCTCACCTTTATATTTGTTAATTTCCTCGTCTCAATGTTTTTTTTAACTGTAGGTTGTTGTGTTGGTGTTAGTTCTTTTTTTCAATCTTATTTTTAATTTTCCCCATTTCGTGTTTGTTAATTTTCAGTAGACATCAGGGGGCATACATTAATTACGTGAGCAATTTTTCTTCCAGTCTAGACCCCCCCCCTCCCCCTTGGTGAGATAAATTTGGGCCACTTCGTATATTATTTTCAAGTAACGTGAGATTTTGCTGGACCCCCCCTCCCCCTTTTGAGCTCACGTTATTAATGTATGCCCCCTCATCTTCATTTTTACGGATTGTAAATTGTGTTGATGTTACATCATATTTTTTTTATGATTTCCCCATTTTCATATTAGTAGACCTCATCTTCGTGTCGTATAGACTTTTGTAGACTGTATTATTATTACACTGTGTACTTTTTAAATTTTACCGATGATCATGTTAGTGAACCTCATCTCAATGTGTGTTGATTTTCTCGTGCTCATGTTTGTCGCCTTCATCTTTATTGTTTATAGACTGTAAGTTGTTGTCTTGGTGTTACTTTATACTTTTTTTATTTCTTTATTAGGCCTGTGAGTTGCACAGCAGGAGAAAGCTTTGCATGACTTTCCCCAAAGTGACTTACACTAATCCATCGGTTGCTCTTATTGGCTTCACACTACAAGTTAATATTAATTTAAATTATATTCTTATTATATTGAGTATGACCCGGTGTTTTGTTTGCTAGTCCACTGATCATTGCATAATATGCCGTGGTGTAGGCACTCCCAGGTCAGCCAGTAATTATTCGCTTTTAGGGGTCTGATTTCCCTATTCTATTGCATTTTTTTAAATTTTATTATGTGGTATAATTTTTGGAACATATTTATGATTTTTTTTTTTTTTACATGAGCTCCACACAGGAGGCCCTGAGGAAAATAATTTCCCTCAGGGCCTATGTCATCTTTGAGGATGCTGTGTGGAGGGTTTTTTTAAGGAAAGGAAGGAGAGGAGAGTTCTGGGAAGGAAAAGGGTTTAAGGGGTGGGTAGGAATCTGGGGTTCAGTATGTCCTGGTCATCCGCCTCCAAGACCTAGACAAACCTCACCCCATGTACCCGGGCACCCCTGCTAAATCACCAAACGTAGCGAACCACTTGGGGTGACCTATGGCAGAGGTGTTGGTTATCCAATAAAGGTTCCCGGGGCGGCGGTACCCATTCCCGCCTCCCAAATTGAAATTTTTTGCCCAATTGATTAATTTATTGCACAAATCATGAATGAATTTTAACATAGTTATCATTTTATTGCAGACGACATTTCCTGTTTGGTAGATACTGTTTGTACTCCCAAGTTTATTTCAGTGCCAAAGCGTCATAAAATAATTCAACATTTCGACGTTGGCTGATAACCATATTTAGCGCGGGTCAATAGAATTCAGATTTTTGTTGCTTTATTTCTTTGTAAATATAAAAGTATATTTCCCCTTTCCCATCTCCATGCCTCCCTACTTTCTTCATCATACTCAATCAGTGTTGCTATACAGCCATTGCATTTAGACGGTAGACAGCAGTTGGGACTCTAGTGCGATGCTAGTTTACTAGACCAAGTTGCGTAATTTTTTTTTCACTGTGCTTTCTTTCAAAAATTTGGTAGAGCACTAAAAATTTGTCCCCAGGTCGTCAGCATAATAATTAATACCAGCAGTAAAAAACCTGCTCGGGACAAAGTAATCAATTTGGGAGGCGGGAATGGGTACCGCCGCCCCGGGAACCTTTATTGGATAACTTACACCTCTGCCATAGGTCACCCCAAGTGGTTCGCTACGTTTGGTGATTTAGCAGGGGTGCCCGGGTTCATGGGGTGAGGTTTGTCTAGGTCTTGGAGGCGGATGACTAAGACACACTGAACCCCACCCCTACCCACCCCTTAAACCCTTTTCCTTCCCAGAACTCTCCTCTCCTTCCTTTCCTTAAAAAAACCCTCCACACAGCATCCCCAAAGATGACATAGGCCCTGAGGGAAATTGTTTTCCTCAGGGCCTCCTGTGTGGAGCTCATGTAAAAAAAAAAAACCGCGACAGGCAATGACGTCATTTATAATATATAAAAGCGTGGTGGAAATCAAACGTGGTATTATTATTCACAACCACCAGTTACAATAATAATCATAGCATCCATCTCTTCGTACCCGGAAAGATTCACGAAAGTTCTAATCCAATAGTACTTACGCCTACCAGCCGACATTCCTCATGCTAGCTGTTAACGTTAGTGGCGCCATCTTTTGGCATTGCTTTAATTCGATTCTATTGCAAAAGTAGATTTGTAACAAAAGTCACGTACGAAAACGGTTTTGCGTAAGGTGCGGCGTCATAGTTGTTCTCGTGGTCGGATTCTTAAATTGCAACCGTACAGACGTTAGCGTAATAATAACATCAGTTGACACATTTGAAAATAAAATTTCGTTTTAGGTGACCACCTTATTGGTGGACGACAATTCCGGCGATATTCCCCAAATCGGGCATGTTCCCCCAAAACAAATTCCCAGGAATGTACCCAACACCACCCTGACACTGATGGAATCAGTTGTCTGAACCCTGAACTCTTAAATCCAATGACCTTCAAAACTAATATTTTATCTGTTTGACTAACTCTTTTCATAATATTATATCCTCGTGAGAGAAAACACTCTTAAACCAACTTTAGAAGTTGCCCATGATAAATATATTATTTTCTATAATAATCGTAGCTTAAAATTATCTTATTAATTCTCTTCAAATTTATTTTACAATTTAATATTTAGCCAGTCGTTTGCACAATTTTGCAAAAAATGATCTTGAAATATGGCTATCGAAAGCTTATCCAACCACTTTGGAAGATTAAATTTGCATAATATTACGTCATTCAAAAAACATGAATGAATGAAAAGTGAATGGACTTGCAGAGTTCCTGTAATACCAACATAACGTATGCGTATGTAAATATTACACCAGCAGTGGAAAGACCACCATGAACTATTATGTATGTATTTAATTTCTGCATTCTTCTAATTTTTTCAAACGTATTTGCTAATAATAATTTAAGCCCAGCTTTGCACAATTTACAACAAGAGAAGGCAAAAATAAACAGAAAAAGAAAAATTAATAAGCAACTAGTAGAGTCGAGATGAAGCACGAAGAATAAAGATGAGCCCAGAAGAAGCAAGCAGAACCGAGATCGAGAGAGAAAATACAAGAAGAGACCAGAAGAACCAGGAACAGCCAAGAAGAAGCAAGAAAAATAGGAGACACAAAGAAAGGGAGAGAAAAAAGGAAACAAAATAAAGCTCAATCATTTCCTTTGTTCCTGCCCATCCTAAATTCCAATATTGGCTTATTAGATTTGCCATGTATACAGGTCGATTAAACTGCAACCTCCTTCCCATCCTCTGAGCACGTGTTCCAAGTCCTAACAAATCAGTGCCCCCTGGTTTTACCGGGACAGGAGTTCTTCTGGCTGGGGAGGTACATTCGTGTCCTATCGTAGCTTTGCACAATTTACGACACTACTTTCGAAGTATTTTTTAAGCATACGTTGAAACTGACATTTTTCATCTCTTTTATGTTCACTAAATATTTGTAAACTGCATAGCTTGTGATTGAAATTCAAAATGTACATAGACAGAGCAGCTTCTAGAGAAATTCTTCTAATTTCATGATGCCAGAGTCACCGATCGAAGGTTTTTGATGCCTTATGTTTTATTAAGGCACACAATTATATTCTACAATATTATTTCCAAAATAAAATGGTTCCAACTAAAAAATTTATCAGAAAAAATGGTTTATAATAAATACCGTCAATAGAATGATTAAGAATAGTCATTTTAAATAATTATTAGCCTTGATGTAAATTCGAATTGGAGCAGAGCCAACACTTTTTATGAGAAAAAGTCCATATTTTTCGTAAATTAATAATACCTACTTCTTCATACTCCTTTCTGACACCTTTAAGATTGAGATTGTATAACACAATTGTTGGTAAAAGGTTATTTATTTAAGAAAGTAAGTTCACAGATCACATAATATGGTAAAAATAGTCACAATGTATCAATTCACTAATTAACTGAGCAAGGGATCGGAGGGAACCTTGCCGTTAGGCTTTGGGAACAACAAAAGCTGACTGTGGTTCTGCTTAGAGGGTCGTACCATAGGACGAAGCGCAACTAAGGCAGCAGTCGGGGGTCTGGTTGGTGCTTTACTTATGGTAGTAGAATACTCCTTAGAGGGTCGTGCCAGAGGATGAAGCGCAACTAAGAGAGCGTACTAGCCAAGAGCGAGCTGCAGACGAACTGACCAATTTAGGGCGCGCGGCCTGTTATATAGCCCATTCCTTGTTGCGGGGTGTGGTTTATGTAGCGGCTCGAGGGTGGGAGATGCGCAGAAGGCGTCGGCGCATCCTGGTTTGCTTGGGGGTGGGTGAGCAGGATGGCGCTGTACGGGGGAAAGAGATGGTGTAGTGGCAAGCGTAAAAACGGCGCTACAATTGTCATTAGTTTTTAAACCATTCATATCAGAGGAGGTTCTTCTATTTATCAAGCTCACTGCGTGTCCTTTTTTAAAATTAAATAATCACAGATCCGTCGTTTCGATAAGGGAACGTACCCATACTATGTGACACGTTTAGGGGGGGGGGGTCTTCAAAATGTCACGCTTGGTACAAATGAGCGGCGGCGGGCTTAGGTTTTTGGTCACCGGGGGGGGGGGTTAAAAATTGCAAAAAAAATTGGTTACGTAGTATGGGTACGTTCCCTAAGGCATTTGAAGTGCGCCTACCGCAAGAGAGTTCATTGCACTATTAACTTATTCAATGGTGTCAATCGAAAGGAAGGTGGTTTCTAACGACATTACTCTTACTTACTGCTTGGCTTATTGAAATGGAATTTATATTTATGCAGTAACTGGACATTGAAGGATGAAAGAAAAGGAATTAACGATTCCAGTCGTAGTCCTGTACCTGTACATGGGTATCGTAACCAGAATTGAGGCGAACATTGTACCTGTTCACATATCATACTGCCCATTATAAAATTTTGCTTTTGCTGTCTTAAACACCTTCATTAAAGAACATATTGTATGTTATTATTAATGTACGTACCGGGATTAAATAATAGCATTTTCAGTAACATGTTTTCTCAATTTTCTACGTATTTTTACGTTACGGAATTGGGTTCCGTGCGGAAAGCTAATGAATTGGCCTCCAGGGCACAGCTCGCCGTACCGCCCCCGCTCCCCCCCTCTCCGCACGCGGAGGTCCGCAGCCAAGCGCCGAGCGGCTCCCAGCGGCCATTCCTTCGCCGGCCTTCGGCAGAATAACTGTGTTCCCCGTGATTCGCGCTTTGTGTATTGTGCTTAAAGAGGTTTACGCCTACCCAGAATCCTGTCTGCCGACCGCCTATCTCCTGCTTGTGAGTACCAATGAACCTTGCTACCCCTCTGTGTGCTAAGAACTGACATTTAAATTCACTAAACACGTGTAGAGAGAGTTGAGAGAAGCTCCCCCCGTTATGATAGAATTAATTAGAGATAGCCAAATACTCATGTGTGTAGTGCCGATGCTGGCCTTTTGTAGAACCCTGTTCACCTTTAATTGAATAAAACCCTTTTTCGTGCATAACAACTGTGTTCTGATTGAGGAAGGAGACCTGGAGATTTTGAGGAAAGGAAGGGGAGTAAGAATTAACAAGCGAACCACAGACACTCGCCCTGGGTTTAAGAGGGACCTTGCTCGCGCCGGCTGTGCAGAGCTAGCCGCCGGCTTGTTTATTGCATGTCCTTTCCAGGTTTAGGGTTTAGCGTTGGCCGCAAGTAGCGCCAATGCTAGCAGTATCTAAATTTATCTGTACAATGTGCACAAACATTGAATCTCAGAAAAGAGTCCCGGTACGAATAAGGGAGTTTATGAACCCCCCATCCATGAAGAAGGTTCCCTGAAGGGCGTGCTTTTGAAGATATAAGGGCTGGAAATGTCGCCGTTATAAATTTCTATAACAATCCAGAACATTCGAGAGTGTTCGAGAGCATTCCACTACATTCCAGATCATCCCGGAACATATTGGAATGTTTGGGAACATACCATAATATTCCAGATCATTGTGGAACATTCCAGAACACTCTCGAATGTTCTGGAACATTGTGGACCATTCGAAGCCCCTTTATGGGTGGGACTACATGTGGTAGGGGTATATAAATCAAGATCCGTCGTGGGTTCGAACGTCAGTTCAATCTCATACCAACTCCTAGAGCGAAGCCGTGAACCCCAGCTAGTAACAATAACAATAAACTAAACCAAAATACAGTGTTGGATCTTACATTTACATTTAGATCTTACATTTAGAAAGAGACGAATACAGAATAAAGTAAGAACAGTGAGATAGCATTAAATTAAATTATAATAAACATAATAATTATTGGATAATTTGTGAAGCACCGTTTTTGTGAAAAATCACCTCAAGGGCGCTGAACAATGTGTTGTAAGTTCTTATGCCCTAGTTCTTATTTCTATCTAATTTTATTATATGTACTAGCTGGTACCCGGCATGCGTTGCAATGCCATTTAATAAAGAAATTGTTTCTCCCTGCGTGTCCTTTCCCATTCGTTGCGTTCCCACTCCGCCTCCTCCACCTCTCCACTCCCCCCCTTCCCCCGCCCCGCGAACGCCCCTCCCGAGTTCCCCTCCCCCTCCCTGGTTCCCCTCCCCGCCCCTCCCGCGAACCCCCTCCCCTAGTTCCCCCCTCGCATTCCATACATTCAGTTCCGGTACATTCAGTTTTCAAACAGCTCGCGTGCTACCTATTGCAATTTTTTTATACGAATTTCATAATGCCAGAGCTCACCAGTAGTTTTATACAAACTTTGTCCTGACAATAACGAACACAAAAAAAAATTATCCAATTTGGTGCAGTCGTTCGGAAGTTATGCGCGTACATACATTTCAGCGATTCATTTTTATTTATATATTTTTTTTTACAAAAGGATACATAAATTATAATATATTTTTTACAATAATTAATTACATAATACAGGTATATGATGTACCCCCATAAATAGATAGAAGATAGAAGATAGATAGATAGATTAGATACAGAAAACATACTTGCCTAGCAGATCACCACTGATAAACACCCTTTATATGTATAGAAATGGGGAGAGAGTGACAGATTTGTACAAAATGGGTTTCCATATTATAATATCTAAAGAGACAAAGCGTCACCTGAACAGGTGATTACGGGATTGTGGTATTTTTATGGGTTTATTTTATGTATGTGAAATGTACCTAATATTGGGACATTGGACATATTTAATTGATTATTTATTAAACAATTTTTTGTTTTATTACATCTAACTTGACTGCTTTCTACCAAAATATCCAAGAATTATTTTGGGTTCAGTAATTTATCATAATTATTGTTTTGTGATTAGTTCTCACATTGCTTTTGTAACGTATGGGCTCTTCGGGACACATACTCTCGTTTACGAGATGTGCCGAAGGTAGGTGTGTAGAGTCATTGTAATCCTAGAGCTCCGCAGGCCTAGCTTTAAGTTATAAAATCGATATGTTTGTGATCTAAATCTAAAGATATTGTAGTACTGGACAATTCTGGTCCCGGTACTGGTAAATAATTAATGTCTGGAGAGATCTCTTATAGAGATATTACAGTTAGTTAATTTCCTTTTTATCTTAGTCTTCTAGCACTGCAATGTGACATCACCTGCCGTATTGCTCTTATCTTATTATTATTCTGATTAGAATAGAACCGCGTGAATGAATCGATTGCTGGATTGTGTTTCATCCTCATGCAGCGTGTTGTGAATTATATTGTTGACTACAGCAATTATATCATAATATGTATTTTATAAGGCAGGGAGGTCCATTGCAAACTGATACACATTTCCTTGAGCGATAACCCTGGATCACGTTGCAGATATTATGTCTGTCATCTGTATTTCTATATGCATTCATTAAAAATGATTTATTTGTATAATTGGGTTGCTACGAAGCTGGACCTGTTGATAAAAAAAAATTAAAGCGAATAAAAAATGAATTCATTGCTATAATTTTTTTTGTCAAATTTGAAGAATGTCGCGTTAGTGGCAAAATAGCCGTGGGTAAAATAGCCACTTCCAAACACATCTATGTTCCGAAATTATAACGATGAAATGAAAAATAGATCTTCTTTCGTAATATTTTAAAAAATAAACCACGTGACGTGAATATTTTAAATACAAAATTGGACGACTTTTTGTACAGAATCCCAACTGCTCCTAACGTCTAGAGCCGGTTCCATGACAACTCAGAATCAATTCAACTCAACACCTCTTTGAAAAGTCATTAAAAGATATGAAAAAATAGCCCATAATCTAACCTAACGTAACCTATCTAACCAATTTAAAAAAAAAAATCATCACATTTAAGAGCGTTTAACCAGCCAGCGGACGAAAATCCACATTTCGTCGAAAGTTGTTCTTACGATCGTGCAGGGCGGTTACAATGAGAAAGATTAATTATTCTCCGTACGAGCTTTTTAAAATTATAACTCAATATCGAATTTATTTCAATCCAAATTAGCTTTAATTTATACCTTCATCCAAAAATGCTGAAAGACGTGGTGATAAACTATTAAAATAATGTAGTTTTTGTAATTATTTTTTGATTATAAGTATTTATCATTTTTCAATAATGTCTAAATTTAATAAGAATGTTAAAAAAATCTGAAATATATTAGTTTGTAAGTGCGCAAATAAATACACAAATGGACCAATTTTCGTCAAGAAACACATGTACGTACATATTTTTTTTATGATTTTATTGAAACAAAAATTAAAATTCTAAAACATGCGTTTGCTAGATAATGTATTGATTTATTTTACTGCATGATTATATTATTTGAAATGGGGGTGGTATAATACAAAATCTTTTTTGAAAATTTAACAAATCTGCCAACGACCTATGGAATAACCTTATTATACTAAAAAATTTAAAAAATTCTCAAAATTTATTACATGCGAATGCTAGATAAAAGAACAATCTTTCGAAATCCATTTATATTTTTTTGTGGAAAAGAGTCAATACGTCTAAAATCTGATTTGAAAATGACATATTTCTGGTTTTCTCTGGTAATGCCCTCTTAATGGCTTTTCAAAGGAGGTGTTGAGTTGAGTTCATTTGAGTTGTTCGGTCTCACATGACTCACATCGTTCACCCAAACTACTACAAATCGCATCTGCGAACAACGGCGCCCAACCTTTGTGTCTACTTTTTTTACGTAGGAGTCCCTGGGGAAAAAATTTCCTCAGATCCAATCAATTTTAGAAGGGAGGAAAAACAGAGACCGGCATATCGGGCTGTTGAACTCAACAATGAGTTGTAGAAGTGACCCTTTATCTTGTGACATATGCACCTACAAAGCAAATGCATAACTTTCCCGAAGTCCGTGCAATTTAGTCGCACCTGGAAGACAATTGGCACGCAAATGCGTCTCCCATCTATTACCTATAATGTACTTGCTTTGATCAACATCCTCTTATATTAAAACAGCCTCGACGGTATCCTCCTGTAATAGGCCACCACAACAAGAAGAAATTAACACAATGACCAGCCCGTACTATCTTTAACTCTCAAGTAAACCGCATCACGATTCCTTCACCGCTAATAGATCACTTACTCTAAATCACTACTATTTAATCACGACCAATTTAAAGTAATTGCGTACAGAGATCCAATTCTTCCACCTTTTTTCAACCTTTACGAATACTTTCTGATTTATAGCAAATCAACACTATGCGCCCAAAACATCTTTATATTTCTTTTTTACGTGGTTCGTAGGATATAATATATCACAATATATTTCCACGTTTCTTCATGTTTAACTTTTCTGGGAATTGTTTTTTTTTTTAATTAGGCAATTCACCCTAAAAAGAGTGCTTTGTAATGAGGATTTTTTGAATACCGTCAAGTCGCGATGTTTGGAACTCGTTTTCAAAATGCAATGCCTTTGGTATGGTGGTAAACTAATAGCTTTAAAAAATGTGTGAAACGCCTCTTACATTACTTCGATTATATGAAGCTATGGTTCCTAACCTTTTTTTTTGACCAGCGACCACTATTACATTTATTTGTTCTCACAAGTTACAATATGGTAATTGGACACAAGAAGACATCCAGTGAAAGCAAAATTAAAATTGATGATGAAATTATTGAAAATGTTACTGAAATGATATAACTTATTTCATTCCAAACTAACATTTAACAAGCATGCTGAATATACACAAAAGAAAATTGGAAAAAAAAATCTTTTTTGGGAAGAATTCGGCAAAAACTATCTAGTAAAACTGCAATCACTAGGTACTCGTATCTACAAATCGATTATTGCCCCACATTTTAACTATTGCTCAACTATCCTTTTCCTATGTAACGAACGAGAACAAAATAAGTTTCAAATTCTCCAAAACAGGGCAATGAGAATAATACTACAGCGAAATAGATTTTCAAAAGTAAACAAAATGTTAAAGGAACTGAATTGGCTAACCGTGAAACAGATACTGACCTTGAATACGATGATATTTATACATAAAATAATTAACAACATTCTACCAAAATATTTTTCAAATAAAATTATATTCAACAAGGACATTCACAGACATAACACAAGGACATGCAAAGAAATCAGGCTTCAAAAAAGGACAAGTTTACTGTACAAAGGGATGAAGTTATATAACAAGCTACCAGAAACTTTAAAGTCCACACCAATTGGAAAGTTCAAGACGCATTGCAGGAGCTACATAAAATTACATAAAACTTAGTTTGCAATATGAAATATTATAATAAATTAGAAATTTGTATACTTAAATGTAGATACAAATTACTAAAATAAAATTAATAAATAAAAAAATAAATAATGATACGCTGCTAATCACGTAATTAAACGCGTCCTTGCAATTACTGCCATTTTGCAATTCAATGTGCTCTTCTTGGACTTCTTCAGATACCTTTCCATCATTAATACCAAAAGGGTTACAAATCAGCTTTTGGATACCTTTCGATTTGGTTTTTGTAGTAGGTAAATAAATAAATGTTTCGTGGATCACATTTTAGATCTCGCGGACCACCTGTGGTCCACGGACCACCGGTTGGGAACCACTGATATAAAGGAAAGATTTTACATATTACGGGTCCCGAGTCCCGATACAGTTTCCCTGTATCGGTATGAAAAAAGCGTCGTGTGAAACGCCCATTAGCCATTTTTTCTTTGCTAAAAAATCCTTATAGACACTACTTGGCAAGTTGGTATTACTTTTGACGGTCGTGGTTTTCGCAACACCATAAAACACAACACTAAAAAATATCGACCCAACAACACTACAACACGCATAAAATCTCCATGTACTTCACGCTTTATTTGCCCATTAAAATTATATAATAAAATTGATTATGTATTGTATCGTATTACATTTTTTGGAGTCCGACCGAAACCGATTTTTATAGTTAAGGGTTTGGAAAATTTGAAAATTTGGTTTGATACAACATACATTTCAAATTATATAATCATGCAGTAAAGTAAATCGGTAAATTATTTGGGAAAGCTACTTTTCAGAATTTTAATTTTAGTTCAAATAAAATCACAAAAAAAAGATCCGCGCCCTTGTTTTCTAACGAAAATACTTCAATTTGTCTACTTATTAATTAATATATTTACATATGTATATTTACAAACTAATATATTTAAAAAAAAAATACTATCTTATTTCTCTTACACATTATTGAAAAATTTTAAATACTTGTGATCAATAAATAATTACAAGTACATAATTTTAATAGTTTTGTTATTTGAACATTTTTTAATGTAGGTATTTATCAAAGCAAATTTTGAACGAAATAAAATCGATATTGAGTTAGTATGTTAAAATGCTGGTATGGAGAATAATTAATCTTTCTCATCGATACCGCCCTGTACAGTTAACGCCCTGTAAGGGTACGATCGCAAGATCATCGTTCGACGAAATTTAAATTCTCGGTCGCTGGTTAATTTTTCTTAACTTTCAAGTTCTGTCACTATTTCAGTTTTGTGAATCGTTAAATAAACTGAACTTGAAAAGAACCTTTACGAAACTAGAAAATTAACTTTAAAATCTGAATTGTTAAAATTATGTGAAACAACTCATCCTAAGGGATATTTGATGTCTTTTGATATTTTGGCCTCAAATCCAAAATTAAATTTTTTTTGAAACGGGCCGCGCAGCCGTACCTCAACCTCTCGGAGCCATAACCTTTTTTACGCATTAATTTACCATACATATGTATGATGTGGCAGGCACACCTCACTAATTAAAAAACTTCTGGCGGTAGAAAACAAGGAACCCATTCGACAAATGGAATTCGTTTTAAATCAATATGTGATTATTTCAATTTCATGCAGCAACTGGCCTATAATGATATAATTACAGAACTTGAATGAAACCTCTACGGAACGTGGAAGTTAGCTTCAAGTATTTGATGAACTCATCAATTTTTTTGAAACAACCTGTCCTAAATGTTATATCGACATATCCAGCATCTGTGAAGCTGCCTGATCAAAAAGGTTCTTTCATATTTATTTCAAAATTATTTAATACACGTTAATATTGTATAAGAAAGATTGATTTTAACATGTAATCGGTTTTTTTTTTCATTTTTTCATTGTGCTATTTTTTACTAATATTTTTATAAACCGTAAGTTATTTATGTTTTATACAAATTATAGTTGTGACCCTTGCTAAGAATTTGGTGTACAATATAAGTATAAGTGCGTTATACTTTTATCGCGCAACATTACAAATTTATAAAGATAATATTCAATATAAAGTTGCACCTTTCAAAAATAACAGAAATCTTAGATAAACATCAATACTTTCTATTCCAAAATGTAAAAAAACAATAGGACGGTTAAATCATAAATATCTCGGAGTTCAATTTTTTAATTCACTACCTGAAAAAATCAGAAACATGAACAGAAACATAAAAAAATTTAAAACTCTGCTAAAAAATTACACTGAAAATTTGAACTGAATAAAAAATAATAAATTGAACCAATATTATAACACCCCCCATACACACAAACCCTGCTTATTTATGGGGGTACATCATATACATGTATTATGTAATTAATTATTGTAAAAAATATATTATAATTTATGTATCCTTTTGTAAATAAAAAAAAAAAATATATATATTCATATAAAAATATTACACAGCAAAGCCTTTCCAGGCTTTCAAGTAAGACAGGCGCGGCGTAAAAGCCTACCCTTCCCGCCTTGTTAAGAGGGCATTACCAGAGAAAACCAGAAATATGTCATTTTCAAATCAGATTTTAGACGTATTGAATCTTTTCCACAAAAAATTATAAATGGATTTCGAAAGATTGTTCTTTTACCTACCATTCGCATGTTATAAATTTTGAGAAATTTGTATATTTTTTAGTATAATAAGGTTATTCCATAGGTCGTTGGCAGATTTGTTAAATTTTCAAAAAAGATTTTGTATTATACCACACCCATTTCAAATAATATAATCATGCAGTAAAATAAATCAATACATTATCTAGCAAACGCATGTTTTAAAATTTTAATTTTAATTTCAATAAAATCATTAAAAAATATGTACGTACATGTGTTTCTTGACGAAAATTGGTCCATTTGTGTATTTATTTGCGCACTTACAAACTAATATATTTCAGATTTTTTTAACATTCTTATTAAATTTAGACATTATTGAAAAATGATAAATACTTATAATCAAAAAATAACTACAAAAGCACATTATTTTAATAGTTTTATCATCACGCCTTTCAGCATTTTTGGATGAAAGTATAAATTAAAGCTAATTTGAATTGAAATAAATTCGATATTGAGTTATAATTTAAAAAAGCTGGTACGGAGAATAATTAATCTTTCTCATTGTAACCGCTGCTCTGCACGATCGTAAGAACAACTTTCGACGAAATGTGGATTTTCGTCCGCTGGCTGGTTAAACGCTCTTAATATAAATAGAAATTTTCGTTTTGATTTTAGTTTCAGCCCGATTTGTAAAAAACCAGTTTCGGTCGGTCTCTAAACGTAGACTCATGTGGCCAATAAAATCGAAGCTGGTCATGTTTCGATTGTTATTATTATTCCCGACAAATAATATCTTCTGACGTCACGCACTTTATAAAATTAATAACTTGCAAAATTAACATGTATGTGCACACTTAGTATGTACAATGTAGAGTGTATAAGTGTTCACGTCGAATCCCAAGGACGTGGTAAGATATTATATTGGAACCTGCGTTACTTCGGTATGTATTGTTTAATTTTTATTCCAGTCATCTTCGCTTCCATAAATAATATTGCATACCGAAGTGATACGCAAAACAGACATTATTATGTATCTACGTACTTGCATAATTTTCGAAATTCTTAATCGTTTATAATTATTTATTGGAATGGTTTAATGACTATCGTCACATTTGGGTGGTCAAATCGGTGTGTGATCAGAGCCATTTTTGCGTTTTTAAATATTTTTCGGCCCGTCAGCGTTTGATCAAATTTTAAGTTGCGTTCTTTGATTTGCCGTCTAGCAAACACATTGATCATCAGTATTTGGCTACATATTTAGTAATCGAAAAAATATATATATTGATGCGTCTGCCCACTTACTGCGTGGCGGGTCGGATCGGGAGACACTGGATAAGGGAGATCATTTGACCTCTCCGGCGGGACTTTCTTTACCCATCTCCTTGCACCGCAGCGGGAAAGCTGGATTTATAAGTCCGTTGCTCGGCGAGCGGAAGCTCCATCGCGAAAGGCTGCCACGCCGAGACAAAGAGTAAAGCGTGGGGGACATTTGGTGGGGGGAATCAGGCTGCAGCACGGACATATGAATATATCTGGACCTACCCTAAGTGATAAAAACGTAATATTTCCCCCTCCGCATGGAACCGTCTTTAGCTCCGCCTTGGCGCCAGCTCGCTCCATGGGGAGGGGAGAGATACACGCTTGAATCTAAAATATGTGACGTCATCATTCTTGTAGTGACCAACGCGAAACTAACGTCCATTCATTTTATGAAATAACACGCCAAATAACGGCAGCTTGCGCTATACATTATAGGTACATATTATATAGACATAGCGAATGTGGGCGGTTCTCCAGTGTCCTCGTCGCTGGTTACAGAGGTAAGTAAATTATGAAACATTTGTAAAAGTGTCTTAACTAAACACAGCAACAAAATATTGCTATGTGAATTGGGGCGAATGTTTTTGGGGCAAGCATTTGGCCTTAGCAAATATGTTATTAACGTGGCAAGCAATTCGCGCTCCCATGTAAAAAGGTCTATTCATTCAAAGCAGATTTTGCTTTTAAGAACTAAATGGTGATATTATAATGCGAGATGCCTATATACTGTCAGATTGATTTTTCAACGAATCACAGTATCTTTCCTCTCTTCGCCCCTCATAGTTTGGTTTTACCCCTCATCTGTATCTTCTGGTCTATTCATTCTGATGTCTATGGGCTGCAGTGTTGCCGGATCGTTCGTAAAATCGTTCTTCGCGACCGCAGCACTTTGGAGACCTTATTTTACGGGCAACCCTCGTACGTGTATTTATTAAAATATTTTATTTATCTATTTGACGCTTTAATTGTATCCAGGTTTTACATTACGTACACACGATAAGAATAAAAAAGACTTTAAAACCGACCATTCTGTTTCTAATTTATACTTCCTTACTAAGATGTACAGGGTGGCCCTTAACTGTATACCTAGTTTTAATTAACAATAAATAAATAATGGTAGAACTTAGACATGTTTTATGAATATTTTCAAAAACTACAATAAATGGAAATTTTAATGACATTAAGTTTTAAAAATTATATTGTCCAAGTGAGCTCCATCAGCCTGTTGACATTGTCTAAGGCGGATTCGAAATTTCTCAAAAAACACGTTGACAACGCCCGTGGGATGGCGTTAATTTCCCGTACAATGTTTTGTTTTAACTGATTTATTGTTATCGGATTGTCTTCATAGACTCTTGATTTTAAGTATCCTCACAAAAAATAATCACACGGGCTGAGATCTGGGCTCCGTGGAGGCCACTCAATGTCTCCTCCTCGTGAAATGAGTTTTTCGGGGAACATCTTCTTCAAACGGTCCATGGACAGTTTAGCAGTGTGTCAGGAGGCGCCGTCCTGCTGAAACCAGCTCCTGAAATTGTGGCCTTAAAAATCTTGAAGAGCTGGGACCAAGAACTCCTGAAGCAACTGACAATAATTCTTAGATTTCACTGTCATAGCAACTCTCCTTTCGTTTTCAAGGAAATATTGGCCAAAGATACCCCTCTGATATTGCAGCCCACACAACAACCTTCGGGCTATGCAAGGGACGTTGATGCTTCTGTCAGGGGGTCTTCTTCTTCTTCTATTCTCAGACCAATACCGGCAATTTTGTTTATTAACATGGCCATTGAACTTTTAACATTTATGGAACTTGGCCTCATCGCTGAACATTATGTTGAAAAAATTGTCAAAACGTTCCAGCATCACATTGGCAAAATTAAGTCGAATATCGGTATCATTCAGCCTTAACTCTTGCGTCAGCTGAATTTTATAAGCTTTTAGATGTAAATCGTGGCGTAAAATTCTTTGTAAAGTGGTCCTCTTGATGGATAAGGCTTGGCTTCTCTTGCGAGTAGTTTGTTGTGGATTTTCCCTCACTGATTCACTAACACGCTAAATAACTTCTGATATCCTCGCTGACTTCGGGCGACCTTCATTAATTGTTTTTACTGTTGAGCCGGTTGTCTCAAATATTTTGATCCATTTCCGAATAGATTTTGCTCTTGGTGCTTGATTAATGTCTCGTAAACCGAAATCAGCACGGTACATTCGTCTCGAAATCGTCACGAAATAATTGTTTATGTAATATGCACGAACACAAAATGCGCGCCGCTCTCCCGTGAACGGCTCCAAGGCGACTAAAATTTCCACGAAATAACGCGTCTAACGATACCCCCCGAACCGCGCTCGCCCCACGCATTGTTAAAAAAATAACGAAACAAACCGCGAACACAGTTATGGTCCACCCTGTATATGTATAGGCTAAGGTAACTCACCACTTATCATAGCAAAGCCATCAAGCCATTTTTCAACGCTGATCTTGAACCGATGCGAAACCGAAAGTACAACTTGTTATTTGGCATCTCATAGAACCTGCTCGTGGTTTTTATTCAACTCTTAGTCCAAGTACCAATAAACTTGTATCAAAACTCTAAACCACATACCTTCACAGTAGTAACAAACTATCAAACACTCCCACGCGTGTGGCAAAGGTCTATTATGGGTTATATCATTTTATAGCACTGTGATATTTAGTCTGCTGTGGTTTTCGTTTCGTTGCTAGTCCAGGAGGTCATTTTTTCCATCTATAATATTTGCGAGCACGGTCTACGATAGTTAACAAACACATATTCTGACCGATGATTGATAAATTTTAGCGCGGCCTCCATAGCAGATAAGTATCGGATAATTATAAATTTGAATAATGTCGTTCGTTGTGCAAAATTATAGGATTATTTCTTGAACGTACTGAACTAACGAAGCTCTAAGAAATGAAATGAGTCCTTTACGCGATCCATAGACTTAAATAATGCATCTAATACGCAATCAATTTTTTCCATTCGATCTTAGAGAAATGAAAATGGTTTAAATATGAATAAACACCTCACTATCTAATTGTCTCCTGTTTAGTGTTAAAAAGTAAATGCCGACTGCCAAACGCCAGAAAAAACCTTCAGCATCTTGCCAGCGTACATCGATTTCTTATTTATTCCTTGTCAATTTCGGTTCGGCTGTCACTGGTGTTACCGTGCTAGGGACATCGATATAAAATCATCAGAAGTTACGCTTATCGTTTCGATATTGTAAAGTTATCGGTTTTACTGTGCTAGAGCTCCAGTTCTATGTGTTTGCTGTTTTTATTGCCGGTTTTAATTGAAGATAACGAGATGAAAAGACGCCGAGAGATGTGAGAGATTTTTACTGCACATCTTTGTTGATAATTATTACTGCAGCGAGTTTGTAAAAAGTGATTTAAAGAGGTTCGTAGAAACGATTGAAGGTTTTTGAATCGAGGAGAGAGAACCTTATTTGTATCTATCTTTAACATCAGCATTCATTTAGATAACCATGTTCCTTACAGCATGAAGGCCTCCGTGGTCGAGGGATAAGGCTCTCGACTAGCAATCCGAAGGACCAGCGTGCGCAAGTAAATTTTATTAATTTGTATTACCTATTTAATAATATCACAATTTAATCATTTAAAATAATACAATGTATATTTACGTCACGTTCCAGAGTGGAAGATACTCTCAGTATCGCCTTGATGTAAAACCACCATTTAGAATTGAAAAGTTGCTTAAAATTATCAACAGTATTACTGATATACCTGCATTGGTACAACTCATCCAGTTTAACATCCCTCTTCCTGTAGACTTCGAAATAATGAATTGCTGTTCCTCAATCAACATTCTACTAATTATGAATACCATTCTCCCTTATCCAGAATGTCGAGATTTGTCAACGCAAGTTAAAGCATTGATTTTTTTGGTGTAAAAATAAATGACTTTCGGCAGTCGATACGCAATATTTAAATGCTTCTTCATGCTTTGACTTGTAGTGTCTCTATATGTACTTTTTACATTTTATATTGTCATTGCTATTAATTTATATGTGCTCTCCCTTCTCTGTCATCTCTGTTTTTTTTATTCGTGTTATTATTAAACGTCCACTACACTACTCGCTTCGACGCTTCGACGAAGTCCTCGACGAAGTTAGCCGAAGTTCGAAGAGCGTGTCTACACTACTCGTTTCGACGCTTCAACGCCCACTACACTACTCGCTTCGACGTTTCGACGAAGTTAGCCGAAGTTACACTACTCGCTTCGACGCTTCGACGAAGTCCTCGACGAAGTTAGCCGAAGTTCGAAGCGCGTGTCTACACTACTCGTTTCGACGCTTCAACGCCCACTACACTACTCGCTTCGACATTTCGCCGAAGTTAGCCGAAGTTCGAAGCGCGTGTCTACACTACTCGCTTTGAACTTCGGAGCACTTCGAGTCCTTTGACTCGGGCCAAATACCGACAATTATCGGAAGTCAAGCGAAGCGAAGCGAAGTTGAACGAAGCGAAGTGAAGTTCGTGTCTACACTATCTTATTCGATCAACTTCGCGAGTAGTGTAGTGGAGCTATTATGTTTTTAATGGACTGTTGTCCGTAAATTAATATCGACCTCCGTAGTCCAGTGGGTAAGACAATCAATCCGGAGGTCGCGGGTTCAAACCCGGCATGCGCAAATAAATTTTATTTGATCAATTTGTGTTATTTCACAATTAATTCATTTAAAAATAATATATAGTATTTTTGCGGCATGTTCCAGAATGGAAGATACTATCAGTATCGCCCTGGTGTAAGACCACCATTCAGAATTGAAACGTTGCTTAAAAATGGCTTTAGCCGTGTTTGGTGACCAGATCTGAATAGCCAGGTACTTCCCAACCTTCCTCTTCCCCACCTCCTTCCCCTCTCCACTACCTTCAGCCTCACAACATACCCCAATTGGGGATGCAATAGTCTCACTGGCTCCAGACGGGAGCAGTTGAGATTCTTGTGCGGCATTCACTGTAAAAAAAAATTAAAAAATTATAAAAAATAAACATTGGTCTTGAGGAGACCCATGTTGTAAGAAGGAGGAAACACAAAGGCCGGCAAATCGTTCCACAGCCGACCTGTTGAATACAAGAACGAGTCGAAGAAGCGACCCGTTCACATGTGACCAATGTCAACTGTGTACAACTGTGGGCACGCATTTGGCCTGTTTTCCGACTATGCACCGGTGCCGAAGGGATCAATGACGCTAGTTCCTCGGAGCATCTTCCATTGAAATGCCGGTAGAACAAGAATAGCATACCCACCCGACGCCTGTGCTCTAAAGATTGCAATCTGTCTGTTAAATTACGAGAATCTATCAGATGGACCGCCCGTTTCTGCACAGAGTCGAGGGTTTTTTTAGGTATTTTGGGGCCCCAGACCAGAGGTGGCTGCCAAATTCATCCGTGGGGCGCACTTGATTCACATTAGCGTCATTTTCTCCTTGCACTTCTTTCTTCGTTCATTCGCTCTACATGCCCAAACCATCGGAGGGTACCTTTCTTAATAAAAACAAAGTTGTTTAGTTTCAAAGGGAATGTCACCCTATTTTACGGTACCTTGATTCTGAAACTTTACATGTGCATATTCTATAAAATTCAGTCGCAAATAATGCTGGTTATTGTTAGGGAGCTGCATTAAAAGCTGGCGAGAGTGCTTTAATCTGTCGCCCCCACTCGAAGCTCGAAGCTCGGAGTAAAGTTGGTCTATATTATATGTGTAATCATGTTGAGTGTGTTGTGTGTGGTACGCCCATTATAGTAAACATATTACTAATTCTCACGCAGAGTGAGGTCTTAGCAATGATGCCTTATTCCAAAAATGAAAAATACTGTTTCCAGTGAAAATCCCTATTTTTTTTATTTAAGGTGCCGTAACCTCGCTCCAAATGAAGAAGATGGAGAGATATGTAATTACGAATGTTAGATAAAATTTATGCGACAATTGTGAAAATCTTTCTAATATTATAAAGAGGAAAGATTTGATTGTTTGTTTGCTTTGAATAGGCTCCGAAACTACTGAACCAATTTGAAAAATTCTTTCACCAATAGAAAGCTACATTATCAGCCAGTAACATAGGCTTTATATAATGGTAAGCTCTGGCGTTATGAAATTTGAATAAATGAAAATGTGTGTATTTCATATATTTTAGCGGCAGGGAGGAAAGGCAGGGGGAAGGTGGGGTTTGTGGAGAGGGAAAACACGAGGGAGGGGGAAGGTGGGGAAGGTGGAAGGGAACGGGGATGCACGGGAAAGGACATGCAGGGAGAATCAATTTATTTCTTTGAACGGCATAGCAACGCTTGCCGGGTACCGGCTAGTGTTTAATAAAACACGACTCGTTGAAAATAGAGCAAAAATCTCGCGGAGGTTAACTAAAAACAGCTTTTAAAGAAACACTCTGAATTTTTTCAACTTTTAAAATAACTAAAACTGTTTATAATAATTTTTGGAGCACACTTAGCGATTTTTTTCTATCGAGGAACTTTTACAAAGATATTCAAATACAAAAGAGATATGCTATGGTGTCCGCGCATTTGTCGGCGGACTACGCCCTAATTAGAGTAGTTTTCATACAAAAAAAATTGTTCATTTCGTTGATTTTTGAAAGATGTGCATTAATATTAGTTAACAATATAGTTTGAATACGGAAAGAACTCGTTCATTTAGTTTAACGTTCCTTTGGATTATTCGTTAATTATTTGTTCTTTTAGTTTATTTGTTGATTGGTAAACAATATCGGCGACACCCGGAAGCGCAGTCCCACATAGTAAAAACAGCAGATCTACTTATATTTGAATATCTTTGGAATTTTATATAATTTGCGTTTCGGCGCGGGGAATGTCTAGACATTATCTTCAAGAATAACCTATATTTTTGAAGAGCTTTATGTAAGAAATCGGTAGAAATTCGGGTAGCGGCGGCGGCTTAAATAACACCATGTTTTGAAGGTTATAAAAACATGTTTTACCTAGGCTTTTTATTGAGAATTCAAATAAGGAAACAATGATACCATGATCTACAGTTTTTCTTTGTGAAAAAAAATAAAAAAACTGGTTTTGTAAAAAAATATAAACACAACAAATAATTTTACAAAAAAATAAATTATTTTCAGTTTTCTTAAGATCTCCGTTTTTTCTGTCCATTTTACATTAGCTACGTACCTGTTCATAGATCATTCAATCTTTCTGCCTGTATATACCTATTGCTCCTGAATAGAATCTCTTCCCAGATCGATATATTTAGCGTCAGTGAAGAGAGATTCAAAAAGAAAATTCTTTAAATTCTTGAAAAAGAGAAATCAAAGACGAAATCTTCACCATTGCCGGATTATTTTTTCTTGAAATTGTTTATACATATAAAGAAAAAAATGTTTCTGCTAACATCGTAATTTGGTTTATATTTGATTAAGGAAAAAATAATTTTTAATACATAACAAAACTTATCGGATTCAATCTAGTTCCTTATCTTGTCCGTCCGACATTGTGAAGTTAGATTAGATTAGGTTATGTTAGTTAAACATATTAATATTCATGTTTAAAGCTTTTATTATCTTCGTCGTCAAACTGGCGGTCATACATGTAATTTCTTTTAGAAATTTTTCGTTGCCTTCAATTTTTATTTCGTATCGTCGTCGAACTCATCATCACCGAACAGAAATCCCAGAACCCATACCGTGGTACTGCGATCTATACCGATTGGAATGAAAACTGGTGTCGCAAATTTAAGGGATTTATTTAAACTATGTAAACAATAACATTCGACTTTTAAGCCCCAGATAGGCTTAGGCCGATGGAAGTGATTATCTGCTCCTGAAAGAATTTCGTTATTTGAAAAAGTTTGATCAATTTTACCAGAAGTAAGGGTATTTTTTTTTTACATTAGCTCCATACAGAAGGCCCCGAGGAAAATAATTCCCCCCAGGGCCTGTCATCTTTGGGGATGATGGGTGGAGTGTCTTCTTACGGAAAGGAAGGAGAGGAAGTCGTGGGAAGGAAAAAGGTTTGAGGGGTGGGTAGGAATCTGGGGGTCAGTGTGTCCAGGAGTGACGGACGTATGAATCAATCCCCCCATTGCGGGTAAATCGATGTTCCGAGAGTCCGAGAGGTATTTTTTTACATGAGCTCTACATGAGGCCCTGAGGAAAATAATTTCCCTCACGGCCTATGTCATCTTTAGGGATGCTGTGTCAGCTACAGATCTTCCTCAACCAGTCTCTCCCGAATCTCCCGATCCGGCGCAGATGATGGGCAGACGCTTGGGGTGACCTGTAGCAGAGGTGTTGGTAATCCATTAAATAGTTCCCGGGGCGGCGGTACCCATTGTAATCACACGGATTAACCACAACACCTAATGTACCAATTTAGACCCTGGGTCTGTCTATGAGTGTTTGCAAATCCTGTTCAAAGAACTCGGATTTGTTTTGAATTTAAGTGTCAAGAATTCAGGCAAGCGGTAAAGTACGTACGTATAATATAATATTTTATTTACCATTTTCAACATTGATTTGAATTGTCACAGTGACAAGAATTCATTTGATAACTTCCATAATCGTTGATCAAGAAATGTATTAGGTAAGGGTAACAATTATTATAAAGCAATAATTATAATTATTGCCTTATAATAATTGTTACCCTTGATAATTATCAGCCTGAAACACTCATCTACACTGAAAAAATCTTCCGAGAAAAGATACTCGTACATGCCGCCGACGGAACTCTAACCCGTGAAAAGTATTAAGTATTGTAAAATGTTTAAAGTGTTGCTGTTATAAATATTTTTAGCTCCATATTCTTCTTGATCATTCTGCAACAATAAGGAACTCCAGTGAAAAATATTATGGCTTTAAAAAAATATGTTCATATAGACCAATAAACGCTGATTCTGAATATATAACTTTTATTTCATAATATTAAACGCAGAGTTTTTAAAAAATTATTAAAAAGTGCATTTTTCAACCTCTCCTGAAAACACAGCGTTAAGTTGGCATTACTGAAATGGTGAATGGTGACGTCACGCGTCACACTCACCCACTGTCACCTGGTGATCGCGTTTATTGTATTGTATTGACATTTGAAATGACAAGTGCACATACGCAATTCAACATTTCGAGTTTTTGGTTTATTTTCATACTGTTAATAGAGATTTAGATAAATAATAGTTATTGTGTTTATTGAAACATAATTTAGGCCCTCAACAATTTACGAAAGGGGCTATATTTGCGGAAAATCTGCAACAAATTTTGCCTATTGTCATATTTGACATTTGGTTGACGATACATCGATCGTATTTTCAAATTCTTTTTAGTATCAAGGGCTTTTTATACACACAATCGTCATGATCAGTATTAGGTATAAATACCAGTTTCTGTATGTGTTATACATAAAACAATGTACCTACAAAGTAACGCCTAACACAAAACTCGATGTCACATGTATTAACAATGAAAGAGAGAGATTTATTGTTTTTATATTGCACTTTGATTAAATACAATAACAGTAGCGGTGAAATGTGGACATTTTACCAATGTTTTCCAATATTAAAAGCAGTTAATCTTGAATAAAAAACGATTTCTCACATCTAATTGTCATAGTAGCCTCATGATTCATGATTCCGCCATATTGTTTATCATTTAAAACAGGGATGTTCTGCCCAAAAAAATTATTTCCCTAGATTTCGAAGTGAAATTTCCCTAGAATTTCACATTTACGCAATTACCTACGTAGCCACCTGATTGTGTAACACTAATCCTGTTATATGTTAATTAATATGATTAATTAATTGGAAAGATATCGGAACTTGGTAAATATACTAATAATACTGTGCTTTTCCAAATAAAACACTTTTTACTACGTGAAGTAATAATTTAAAAGTACGAATGCACTCACCACTGAATTAGAAACTGAATTCCAAATAAAAAAAAAAAACACTTTGCAAATAAAAATTAACCACAATCACCGAAAAAACAGAACTTAAAACATAAATTAAATTTTTTTTCAGAGGTCCCATTTATCTTTTTAGATACATATAATATCATTTTGAGTTGTCAGTGTTAAAAATAACATTGCATGTAAGTACATGAACAATAATTAAGATTCATAGGAATTCCAAAAAATATATATGTATACGTATGTAATATATATATAAAAATACCAGTAATATTGTCATATGTAATAAACATTTTGCCAGAGTTCGAAATTTCCCTAGATTTTGTCCTGATTTCCCTTATCCCTAAAAAATATTTTTCTCCCCTAGATATAGGGAAATTTCCCTCGACATAACATCACTGATTCAATATGACAACTTGAAGGTTAATAAACTATCGGTGGGTGAAGACCATATCATCATATTAACAATCCACCATAGATATGGTGCTTTTCTGATGGTCTAGAAAAATTAAAACTTTGACAATTATTTTAACTATTAAAACTAACTATAAAAATAAAAATAAAAATGCAGTTATTTAAGTTTGAAGGTCTTTATTCATTAAAAAAAATAAAAAAAAATGTACTGGAGTTCTCTATTATCCTTATTCTGATGAATGGTTTAGAAATGCTTTCAGCTTCTCAAATCCTACAATTGTGATAGCTCGTGATTTTTCACGGATCTGCTCTACGTTGAGCACATAACTTTTCAGTGCTCAACGTAATATGATGCATGTTGTGTTATTATAATTGGTACAAAAATTAGGCCCACTCGTGAAACTCCATCTCTGTGACGCATTGCTTCAGAATCTCCTCCCATAACTGCATTTGAACGTAATTGATGTTTCAATTCTGTTTTAAGTGCCACCTTTCCTTCCTCTGACATTGCCCTATTAAGCCTCTTCCCGGGTTTACTCTCGACTCCTTGACTGTGGCAATGAAAGGATGAAAGCGAAAGGGGTGATGGACGTGGCGATTGCCACTATTGGTAGCTTCCTCGGCGCCTTAATCAGATTATTCGTAAACAGTGCAACAGACCCCCAGACGAGCTGCTTGTCGCTTGATTGGATCATTTCCGTCCGCATAACCAGCAAAGTTAGACTGTCACTCTTGTGTCTTGTGACTGGTACTGTACACAATCAGAGGCGGATCATTGGACAAAATTATAAAGAGGTATTCAATATAGTTCAATGGAGTTCACGATACGATATGATTATACCAACCCGTCCCGGTGTGACCGGTACACCAGGAGGCACTGATTTGCTTGGCCTTAGAACTCATGCTCTGAGGACGTGAAGGAGGTTGGCAACCTAATAAACCAATATTGGAATTTAAGATGGGCAAGAATAAAGGATTTCATTTGTCGTTGTTTGTTTTTTCTTACTTTTTCTTCTCTCTTTTAGGCTTTTCATAGTTTTTCTTGACGCTTTATGGTTCTTCTTGCATCTTCTCTCCCCTTTTTTGACTCTTCTTGCATCTTTTTCCTCTTTTAGTATCATTGGCTGCTGATAACGAATACATCAAAGTGCAGTACTGTATAATATTCGGTTCTGCATGTAGACTCTATCTCTGCGTTACATTCATTGTTACGGTAAATTTTTCAACCGAATTAATTGCAACATTTTTTATCTTCTGTAAAATTTTGTCATATTCTTATAAGCTATTGCCATCTTAGAACCAATGCATTCATCTTCTTCTGTTGGGGAGTGGCTATCATCGATGTGACCTTCTCCTAGATGACTACTATTACTAATAACTCATAACTTGATATAATAACAACAATGATATTGTGTCTCTGTAGCACAGTTAGTGACAATTATCAAGTGCGCGCTAACGTACCCGAATTCGTGGTCAAGATATGAGGCGTCTACTATCACGCCTGTTGTATTGTTTAAAAATTTCAGATACAAGAAGTGTAATATACATTTTAAATAAAATAGGACCCAGTGCTGATCCTTTAGGAACTCACAGGTTTTATTAATTAGTTCCGATCACTGAAATTCAAAAAATCACGACCGATCAATTTTTTTCTACAGTTCTGATACTGAGCTTTCAACTTTAGTTTCCTGTTTTTATTCTTGGATAGGTGTATTATTTGAATATGTCTTAAATAAATGTTTTTAATACATTTATTTTTTCCTGACTATTGTTTCAAATGATCATTTAGTGTGTAAGAATTGTTAGTTATTATTCTGATATAAGTGTAATGCCGAATTTAACTAAATACCTGTTTCTTCAGCTTATCAGTTTTAAACTTTTATCAGCTCTAAATCATGACATCTATAAAAAATGTTTTGTATCTTTATCTGAAATACGTCCCTGCATTGCCGCCTCCTAATTGGTCTGAGGAATAATAATAACTATGTCAACTTTTTATTGATAAATTGTCCCCGGGCACTCCGGGCAGCAGAGACCGAAGGAGGGAACAGTGGAACGATTGTGCTAGAGGTCGCAGCTAGCGAATTTGTTCCCATACGCCGAAATGACGCAATTTCTAAACTCGGCACCAAAAACCAACACTAAAAAGCGCACAGGCAGCTTTATGGGATTATGTTTATGACTGAAAATAAGATTATATTATTTTGCAAGGTGATATCTTGTGTTACTATCTTGTAGGCGTGGTAGGAAGAAGTTAAAATTCAAAACTGATTGTGTTTTCCACAGAGTTTCCGTCAAAGCTTTTTAAAGAATTTAGATACGTAATAATAATAAGCATAATTTATGGAGCGCCGTTTTTGTGAGAAATCACCTGAAGGGCACTGAATAATTTATTATGAATTCTTAGCCTCTATCTAATTGTATTATTTACAAATTAATAAGTACCGAAAACATTCTGATAAAACACATTTTAATTAAAAAGTTTATGCTTGGAAAAGATACGACTTACACCTAGCTACAAAATTACTCAATTAATCCCATAATATTTATATACAAGCCTTAGTAGGGTAAAAAGTCTACTATTTACAATTTTGGAAATGCTAAACAACACTTATTCCAAAGGTCCCCCAAATGGTTCGCTACATTTGGTGATTTAACAGGGGTGCCCAGGTTCATAGGGTTGGGTTTTTCCAAGTCAATCATTTCAGGAAATGGAACGTACCCATACTACGTGACCAACTTTTTGCAATTTTTAACCCCCCCCCCCCCCCCGTGACCAAAAACCTAAGCCTGCCGTCGCTCATTTGTACCAAGCGTGATATTTTGAAGACCCCCCCCCTAAACGTGTCACGTAGTATGGGTACGTTCCCTAACTTTTTAATTTTGAATAGTTGTCTTACTTCGGGGCGATGCTGAGAGTATCTTTCACTCTGGAACGCGCCGCAAATATGCCTTGTTATGTTAAATTAATAAATTGTGAAAACACAAATCAGTCAAATAAAATTTATCTGCGCACCCCGGGATTTGAACCCGCGACCTTCAGACTAGTCGAGTGCCTTGCTCCTCGACCACGGAGGCCGTCGAAGATGATAAGGCCCCTTTGGGAAATTAATTTTCCTTGGGGCCTTCTGTGATTGTGTGGAGTTAATAAAAAAAGCATATTTTAAGATTCCTGATAGAACGACATCTCAAAAATACGAATATATTATAAAAATATATTACACTTCTATACTATAGATCGACAGTCCAGCCTACTATGGTACACCTGTAGTCATAAATTATACAGATTGTTGGCGGACCTCGCGAAGAGTTGTGGAATGTAGCGTGCTCTATGGAAGAGGCTAAGTCGAAAACAATGCTTTTCAAAGATGTAATCGACATCCACTCGAGAAGTTATTCAATTTTTTTTGCTATGATTTTGAGATGAATGAGACACGATAATGGTCCTGTATCTACGGTATGAATTATGAAAATGAAATTTCTAAAGACAAGGTAGTAATAATTTGTGGGTTTAGAATCGCGGAGGACTCTTTGGAATAAATGTAAGATAGGCCCCTCTGATTCTAAGCACATGGATTCTTTTGTATTTTTATTCAGACACATTGACCGCGTGTGAATTTAAAAAAAATAATCGCTGTACAAGATTTCGTAGGGACCTTTAGCTTTACCATTATTTCTTGCCGATCACCGTTTGCCTTAAATTGTTTTTATTTTTTTATTTGATAATTGTTCTTAATTTTAATCGCAGGTGTTATTAAATATATGCGTCCGTTATTATCAAACTATTTAGAATCTATTATAATAATAGATTCTACTAAGAATATAATATTTTAATCAAATCACATTGATTTAGCAATTGTTTGTCGTCTTTGATCAGAATTCTGATACGGCACGCATCAATTTCGAATGTGGGTAAAGGTACCGCCTCTCCGGAAACCATGTAATAGATAACCAACACCTCCGCCGTAGGTCACTCCAAATGGTTTGCTAAGTTGGTGGTTTAGCGGTGGTATAAGAGGGTTCATCGGGTGAGGTGCTCTCTCTCAACCCACCATCTTCCGCCGCAGCGGGGGGTATGGATTCGTAAGTCCGTCACTCCTGAACACACTAACCCCTAGATTTTTCCCTTTTACCTTCCTAGAACTCCTCTCCTTCCTTTCTTTAAAATAACCCTCAATCTCCTGGGTATAATGTTAAAAAAACATATATATATACCTTCTTGCTCGGAGGAATGAGAGGGCCTTGAGAATGTTAAGGCATACATGTGGATGAAATAAGATGTCTGAAATGCCCCAGGAAGACATGATACACCAAATTAATCAAAATTTGAGTAGGGTCACATCAATAGTTGTTGTTGTAACAGAAGAACAGACAATGTTTAAGATAGAGCTAACTTCTCTATACCCTCTGTGAAGGTTTTGCATGGTAGTTAAATTACTTAAATATTTAGAAGCTGGACTTTTTCCAAAATGTTTGCATTTGTTCCTCTACCTTGTATGTCTATTTGGAATGAAGTGATCAAAGAAAACATAATAAAGTCCAAATATAAGTGTATTGAAACAGGCTCCTCTTGAGTTTTGAATAAATCTCAATGTCAACACATTCCATGTTCTTTAAGCTCTTCACTGTTGATACAGGTAGTAATAACGAGCTATATCATAAAAACATCCAGGTTTTACTTTCTGTTAAGTATCCGTCCTCAAAACATGCTTTTGACGAGGTATCTTACGTATTAATATTCACAAAGGCACTCAAGCAAAATCGATAGTTGGTCCAAATTCAACTTTGAATAAATAATACAACTCAGCTGTCTTCAAATACTTCAAAGACTGAAACCGGATTTCTCGCCTGAGGCAGCAATGAAACGCCTATCAATTTTATTAATTTTTGGTTCGAATTTTGTTGTAGGCTGTAATCAGTTGGTTATTTTGGTTTAGCACTAACGATTTACATCCGATAGTCCCGACAAATTCCTTGCATTAATTAGAACATGATTTTGTAGTACCGGCTGTAGTATAGAATTATATTGGAATTTTGCATACGCGACTGGGCCTATAATGTAATAGAATCTGGTGTCAAATAATGACAATGAAGTTCGTTCGTACAAAACAAACATTTTAACATTTCTTTTGATTTTGAATTAGGGTAAGGTAGTATGATCAATTTATATTCGTTTTGTTTTTTAATAAATTTTTTCCTTTGAACGTAGTGAAAAACGCAAACTGATTTACGTTTTGCTCTTACGGTCTGTGAATTATCAAGTGTCATTACGAATATGTGTTTATTTTTTATGTTACTTTATTCTGAAAAACAAACAGCTCTTTACACACTTATGGAATAAACCATAAACCATTTGACATAAACCAATGAAGTTTTCCCATAAAATTATTTGTTGAATCAAACAATTTTACATTGTTTATTTGTGTGGTCCGAACCAGAACTGTTTCTGCTGTTAAATAAAGTTTTTATATTTTTGAATGTAGCTATAACTTTGTGGTTATCCATTATAGAAAAATGAAACAATTCAACTTTGTATAAACCACTTATATAATGCGTAAATCCGACCGGTTTCGGAACAAACGTTCCTTCTTCAGGGAAAGCTTATACTAATTTGACAGTTTCGAACAATGTTTTATTATGATAGGGGTGGAGCCGTTGCTAGTTAATCATGTAGATTGGGTGGGTAGGTATTAATGTAGAGTGGGTGGGTAGGGGAACAAATCCATGATTGAATGATTTGGATGAATTGATGATTTTGATCAAAGGGTGGGTAGGGGAACAAATCCATGATTTATCAAAATCATCAAATCATTCAAATCATTCATTCAAATTACTGTGATGGTAGTAGGAAATTTTCAAATATTGTTAAGTTATTCGTAACCCGGGAATGTCTGCCTTTCTTTAAAATATATATAAATATGTATCTGTTAATAACGATAAATATATATAGGTCGTGTTCCGACCACACTTCGGACTGTGGGGAAGATTTAACCCGAACATAAAGTCTGAAGACTGTTAAATTTATCAAATATAAAAACTTTATAGAAAAATGAAACAATTCAACTTTGTATAAGCACTTATATAATGCGTAAATCCGACCGGTTTCGGAACAAACGTTCCTTCTTCAGGGAAAGCTTATACTAATTTGACAGTTTCGAACAATGTTTTATTATGGTAGGGGTGGAGCCGTTGCTAGTTATTAATGTAGATTTGGGTGGGTAGGTATTAATGTAGAGTGGGTGGGTAGGGGAACAAATCCATGATTGAATGATTTGGATGAATTGATGATTTTGAATGATTTGGATGAATTGATGATTTTGATCAATCATGGATTTGTTCCCCTACCCACCCACTCTACATTAATACCTACCCACCCACTCTACACTAATACCTACCCACCCAATCTACATTATTAACTAGCAACGGCTCCACCCCTACCATAATAAAACATTGTTCGAAACTGTCAAATTAGTATAAGCTTTCCCTGAAGAAGGAACGTTTGTTCCGAAACCGGTCAGATTTACGCATTATATAAGTGGTTTTACAAAGTTGAATTGTTTAATTTTTCTATAAAGTTTTTATATTTGATAAATTTAACAGTCTTCAGACTTTTATGTTTAAATCTTCCCCACAGTCCGAAGTGTGGTGTGGTGTGGTGTGATATATATTTATCGTTATTAACAGATGCATATTTATTTATATTTTAAAGAAAGGCAGACATTCCCGGGTTACGAATAACTTAACAATATTTGAAAATTTCCTACTACCATCACAGTAAGTGACTTAGCCAATTGAAGAATTGAATTCACGAAGCCTGGGCGGGAACCAGATGCGATGCTAACTCAGCCATTGACCAGTGTTATTAATTTAATTGAATATAGGTAAATTATTATGGTTTAAAACAAATTTATGTTGTATAGTATTATGATGGAAAACTATAAAGTAATAAATGTAGTATCTTGCTGGCAGTGGCAAAACGAAAAATTCCTGAGTCGCTCATTATTAAAGGCAAAACAATTTAATTATCGTTTTTAATCGGTAGAATTTGTTTTATGGGCCCACAGACTTAGGGAACGTACCCATACTACGTGACCCGTTTAGGGTGGGGGGGGGGGGGATCTTCAAAATACCACGCTTGGTCACAATGGGGGGCGGGGGGGTTAGGTTTTTATCACGTAGTCAAACTTTTAATATTTTTTAAAACTTTTTAATATTTTTTCCACTTGTAATTACAGGTATGCATGCACTCTTGCCGTCACGCAGCAAGCGCGCCGTATTAATAAAGACAAATATAAGCCAAATATTTTTTTTTAATTTTTGTTACAAAGAAATGATTCAAAACCATATTTATGATTTACTACGTGAAAACTGTAGGGGGAGGGGGGGGGGGGTCTTGGAATATACTACACGTGGTCACCGGGGGGGAGGGAGGGGGGTTAAAAATTGCAAAAAGTGGGTCACGTAGTATGGGTACGTTCCTTTAGCTATAAAAGATCATTTTGCTCGGCCTGTCTCAGCATATCGCTCGCCATACATTCCCATTGGGAATGTATAATCCTCTCTCTCCCGGGTTTCGCTCTCCCCCCCTCCCGCGAACCCCCTATCCGAGTTCTCCTCCCCCCTCCCGCATTCCGTACGTTCAGTCCCGCTACATTCAGTTTTCAAACAGCTCGCGTGCCACCTATAGCAATTTTTATACAAATTTTGTAATGCCAGAGCTCACCAGTAGTTTTATACAAACCTTGCCCTGACAATAACGAACACAAAAAAAGAATTATCCAATTTGGTGCAGTTGTTCGGAAGTTATGCGCGTACATACATTTCGGCGATTCATTTTTATTTATATATGTAGATAGATAGATAGATTATAAATGTATCTCGTTAAATACAAAAGTTTCTGGTAATTTGGACTTCTTTGGTGCAATATTTATACTCTTTGATATTATATCGATTGCATAAATTTGATCCAATTCCTTCTTTGCTTTTTCACTTTCTTACAATTTTTACTTTCTTTCTTCTCCTGTTTCGCATGGCTTCTATTTCTAATTGTATTTCGCAGGTAAGGAGTTCCTTTGTTGTTAGGTATACGCTAATACCAGTCATAGGGGTGTAAATAAATCTAAAAAAAGGGGAAGTTAGTTCCTATCATGTTCCAATTTTTTTATATTTGCAGTATTGAAAAATATCAAAAACTTTATTCTAATTTCGTTTCAGACATAAATGTTTCGCCATTTGCGCAGACTTCAATTCGAGTTACAGACTTCGAGTGATTTAAAATAACAATTATGTCATCTAGTCAACAAATGAGAGCAAAGTTGAATTTTTTGCGCTGGTCATCGTTAAAAATACATTTCTTTGACTTTAAACTAAGCGTATGCTTGAAGCCCTCACACTTGATTATTATGTATAACTAGCTGGTCCCCGGCATGCGTTGCTATGCCATTTAGTAGAGAAATTGATTCTCCCTGCGCGTGCTTTCCCATTCGTACCGTTCCCCTTCCGCCTCCCCTTTCTCTCCCGCGTCCCCTTCCCCTCTCGCGTTCCCACTTGGATTCCTCCACCTTCTCTCTCCCCATCTTTCCTCGTCCCGCGAACCCCCCTCCCCATTTCCCCTCCCCCTTCCGGCTTCCCTTTCCCCCCCTCCCTCCCGCGAACCGCCTACCCGAGTTCCCCTTCCCCTCTCGCATTCCATTCTGTCACGGTACATTCAGTTTTCAAACTGCTCGCATGCCATCTACTGCAATTTTTTTAAACAAATTTCACAATGCCAGAGCTCACCAGTAGTTGTATACAAACCTTGTCCTGACAATAACGAACACACAAAAAAAAAGAATTATCCAATTTGGTGCAGTCGTTCGGAAGTTATGCGCGTACATACATTTCGTCGATTCATTTTTATTTATATAGATAGAAGATATAGATAGATAGATAAAACAGAAGCCAAGCTAGCAGTCCACAATGGAGTCCTGGTACCTACCCTGATGTATGGCAGTGAGGCATGGAACTGGCAGAGGAAGGATGAAAGTAAACTGAATGCTGTTGAAATGAGATTCCTGAGACGTATGTGTGGTAAAACCATGTATGATCGTGTTAGAAATGTGGATATCCGCAAAGAATGTAAGGCTGATGCAAGCATAATGAGTAAGATTAAGAAAGAGACCCTCGGATGGTTTGGGCACATAGAGCGAATGTACGAAGAAAGTATTGTAAAAAGAATATATGACGCATATGTGAATGGTAGAAGAAGTCGGTGACGCCCGAGGAAGACATGGCTCGATCAAGTGAATCAGATACTTGAGACGGGCCATGTTTGAATAATAGAAGAGTATGTATGAGACGATGTATGAATGTGAGTGAGGCAAAGAGTGTGTGTCAAGACCGAGTTGTTTGGCGGTCCGTCCTCTCTGCCTACCCCTGCGGGAAACGGCGAGATGGTTAGTTTGTTAGTTATTTTTACATAATATTATAACTTGCTCTCTCATATCTTCAAAAATATGCGAATGCGTAGTAAAAGAGTTAATTAATATGAAACACAAAAAAAAATCCGTAAAAAACAATGCTTTTTACTGTAATAGGTAACTACATTTTTTTTAGTTTTCAAGCTAGTTGCGCCATCTCTCGGGCCGGCTAGTAGCCAATTTCAAAGGATTGAACCATCCTCTCCAAGAAATGGCTCGTGAGTAACTAACTGTAAATTAGGGAAATATAATTGGATGTTCTTTAAATTGTGAAATGTTATTTAAATTTCTTTTGTATTTATGTGTCGATTTCTAAATTAGAACTGATTGTGTCAAAAATTTTCACTGGCGATAAAGCACTTACTTACCTATAATTTGATATAATAATAAATTTTCTTTTAAAAATTGGAAAGTTGTGTCAAAGAGTTCCATCAGAAAAAAATATTAACGAAAAATAGGTAAATATGCAGTTAGTCCACCTCACGGATAATACGCAACGTTCGGGTTGTCGAAGTTTGATGCACGGATAATACAGAATGTTCCTTTTTTAACTAATAGACAATCAAATATGACATTTGTCGGAAGTACCAATCTTATAAAATAAATTCTCTAAAATAAACTCACATTTCATCATACTTCAACATCCCAGGTTTTGAATGGTTTGTTGGCAAAGCAGGGTTTATCTAGCGGGTTTGTGTAATTATTATAATACATTTCTTTCCATGTCCTACTGTTATAAATACAGGTACAAACTTGTCAATGATGCATTCACTTTGTTTTACCCAAAAATATTTTTTCTATGATTGGCAGCATTGATGAAATGTTAAAATAAAAACGATGAATAAACATGGCGTTACCGCGCGAGTGGATTAATTTTAACAAAATTAAAATGTTAAATGCATATTTTTTGCATGTTTTTTGGTCTCCCCCGACATAAATACTCACTTTTCGTAATAATATAGCTAAATCTAACTGTTTGGATAAAAAGTATTCCGTATTAAGGAGTAAGCGGTTTAATGCATAAATAATGAAAAATGTTATTAAAGAGTGGCTTCTGAAAAAGTAAAATTGTTTCATTTTGCAGCAATATTTTTTTCATGTTCTGGTGTGTTATTCCCGTGATTCCTATGATTTTACCTTATCTTTAGGTGCTTTAGCTTTAGTCATAATAAAGTCAGAGTACTAGAATCAGTTATTGAATTAGAAATTTTTTCAATAATTATTTATTGGCAGTCTCTCATTCATTTGCAATCGTTGAACTCTAGCTTCGGTCTCATCCTCTGATGCATTCGCGAGTCCTCAGCCCTTTGCCCGCACCCTCCTCGCTCGCACAAAGCGCGCTGGAGGTGTCTTTGAACCCTCGCGGGCCATCTGCCTCTCTGCCTGCCACCGGGGGGAAGGGATGTACGGTGGGCACCTACCACTACCGCTAGCTACTGCCGGGTCCTGTGTGACCCTACACCCTGCACCCTGCACCCTAGTCCCTATTCCATGTGCTCTCAACAAGGTGCCTGAGTTAGCTGTTAGCTTTTTTAAAAATTAAATTAATATTTTACATCCAGATAGGCAATGATTGAAGTGTGTGTCGATCTATAAAACATTTCAATGGTACACTTACATAATTGAAATTAGTGTAATTTTTTATAAGGAAAAATATATCATTGAAGAAGAAGATAACCATAATAATCTAAACGAAAATATGAAAGAAAACAAGACACAAAAAACAGAAAAAAGACAATTGTCAAGACAAGGCGCCTGGGTTCGATTTCCAGTTGCGACCATTGTATTTTTTCTGTTTTCTGTGTCTCGTTCTCTTTCATATTTTCGTTTAGATTATTATTGTTGTCTTCTTCTTCAATTTTTTTAATTTGCCTTTGTTAGAAGTCAACTTGAACACAACTCTCTTGTCTGGAACCCACATTACAATATTCAAGTGAAATAATAGAAGTTACATTTTCTAAGGGTATTCCAGCAATTTTGTTGAAATTTAACAATCTTTTAACTTATTGAATACGAAATAGTAAAAAAGAAGAATTTTCACTGACTGGGTATTTCTATGTAAAATTTTAAATGGTGTAGTTAATAGTCTAACTACCATATGTATTCCTCTTTGCCCAGATTACTAATGGAGGGAAATAATATACCAAGTCAGTGGACATCTTCAATTTATTACTAAACAAATACAAAATGTATACATATACTGAGGCAGTTCAGTTACGTATAATAAATACTGTATAATTTTTACTTGTGTAAAGCCTCTGAAAAGGGCGTTAATAAATAAATAAATCAAATGCAATAAAGGGAGATATGGCGTGGAAGCTTTCTGACTGTCGCCGACCTAAAACCAAACTGCACGGACCACCAAAGCGGCGCGGCGTAGCCAATGCAAATTATGCATAAAAACAGAGGAAATGGGCCATGAATAAATGAACCTGCCATGATATATCATTAGTATTTAACCGCTGGCACAAATGTGTCGCCAACATTTTTCATCCATACTGCTGCAAGTCTACTCACAGCACCCCGCCTTTCTTTCTCCCTACACACAGAATGCATTTATTTTCATTGTGTTAAATACAGACTCGAGTGTAGGCGAGGTTATTTATAAATAATGCGCGTATTGGCGATATGGATATTTATTATAAGTAATGGCTATAAATACGTCCTAACTAACGTGTTGGCGGTTGGAAAAAAGAGAGTGAGGAGAGGCCTGCATCTCCTTTTATATGCGGGATCACCTGTCTCGCTCTTGTATGGCCGGAAACAGGTGTGCCACCCTAAAACCTCTCTCACACATTGACTCCACCATTTTGATATTCCGAGCGGTTTGGCCGTTTCCGCGCCATATTATCTCTCATTATTTATTTTTTCTGTACCTATCTATGATTCTATATTATGGGATGTCAGCTTTATTTATATGATTATGTCATCGTATGCGAGTAATATTATATAATCATTTGTTCTATATGTATATTGATTTGTTCTTTTTTTGTTTCAGGTAAGTTCTCTACTTATTCATCAAACACGACTCCAGGGACCCTTTTTGACTTCAGTCAAATTTAAAGTTAGTGAGTTTCTGTTATATTTCCGTATTGTTCTTCAATTTGTCACGAAAAAAATCAACACATATTTTCTAAAGCATTGAGTTGAACAGTGCCAGTTGTTTTACAGAACTTTAACGGTACATCCAATTTCGAAGTAAATATTCAAGTTCTGTTATTATTCTATTATGGGCCAATGGGGACAGGACTTGAATATTTATATAAGTTGACTTACAACAGAACTTTCTCTCATGAATGTTAACTTTGAATTTTGATGATTTGTTTTAAGTTCTGTGAAACAACTGCTGAAAGTTAGATTTTAAAGCTAAAATAGTTTAGATTGAACATAATATATAGCTCCTTTTTTACACAACTCTTTTTGTCAGATGATATATTTTTTTTTTAAATTACCATCGCGCGTCACAACTGATCACGTTGCTACGTGACGCGACGGGATTGCATGACACGCGCTGTTTCGTGTGATACTGTGTTGCTGGAATGAGACGGAGAGCTTATCACATTATCCGCTACTACCTATACTGTACCTATACCCTACTACTCAGTTGTGACGTGCGATGGATAAATATATTTTTTTGGTTTTTAATTGAAAAAAAAGATCATCGTACTATATAACGACATCTACATTTTTTACTCCAAATATGCTCAGGAATCTTGAAAAATAACGACTAGACATATTAAAAATAAGTTTTGAAATTTAATAGATTGGAAATTTATGTTCATATATTCTGGTTTATAAATGGGTAATTTCTATTACTTAGGAAATTCTAAAAAAATATATAGTACATTGATTAAAAATTAAATAGTCATAAATGCATTTCAGATTCTTATGTCATATGTTGGTGTATAAAAGTGTTAATTCTAATTATGCAATTGCAAATGTTCCCCAAAATAACCTGGAAAACTATTAATGTAATTAAATTTAAGGCCTTTGCAATTTCATTAAAAAAAATTGTTAATTTTTTTTTACCTAAAATATTTAATTCAAAATTGGATGGTTCCGTACTCCTGCAACTGGCAGAGCGAGGTACAGGAGGTAGGTACCATCGATACATCGGTTTGACACTAGCGAAACATACTTAACGTCAATGTACTTAAGTGTTAAAGACAATAATATGGTTAATGTTGCAATTTTGCAAACCTATGACCACTTACTTTTAAATTTTCGTTGGTTGTATTTTTATACTAAATTCTTGTTGGTTATATTTTTATTTCATTTATATACTTCTACTTCCATTCCTTTGTAATATTATGAACTAAATATACAATTTGGCTGTCCTGAAACGGGTATCCTTCCCAGTTGGACAGGCAAAGTTTCATTGTGTAATGTTTTGTAATATATATGCATGTATAAATAAATAAATAAAAAAATAAAAAATCGCTGGTTAAAATCATTCCGGTATGTGCTGTTACTACTTATTTTACGCCCCGACTCTTAAACGATTGATAACCTCTGTCCTACGCCCTCCGATAGTCGGCATTCGAGGGGATGCGTTTATTTATTACATTACTTGCTGCATATCGGCGGCTCGGATCGCTTTATATTAGTTTATTATTATGTTATAAGGTGGGTACTAGGTACCTATACTAGGTTTAGTGAGGGTACAAGTTAGGCCGTGCGTATGTACTGTGGGTAGGTACTTTAGTTATGCATTGTGAACTACAACCCTAGCAGCGGGCTTGGTATCATACTAAGCTGGCTGTATACTGTTTGTTTGCTGATGAAGTATTGTTGGCTGTTTTGGTTGTTTTTGCCACGAATACAATATTATCATATAAAATATTTACCCAAATTTTGTTAACTTATGATGTTTCGAGGAGAATGACGTCTTGCCTCTGTTTTTTTAATGATAAATTGGTATGTATTTCAACATTTGTGATTGAAATGGCGTGACGACGTATGTTGGCCTAATAACGCCATATAGAAAAAGTTTGACACCAGAGTTCATACAATTGGTAAATTTTTGAAGGTGCTAAGTTCTGAGGATGTTGTGGTTTTCGTAGAAGGCGGAGGGGCTATTTGGTGATATTTTTGGAGTAGTTTGTAACAAACAATTTAAACGTCGCGTCGTTGCCAAAACAAGGATTAATTTTATAAATCCCCAAGTCTCTCTCTATTCTCTTCGTTTTGTCAACCCTAGCTGGCACACACACCTTGGTTTGTTCACATTCATTCATATATACCATTTTATTATTCTGACTCTTGACATGGCCCGACTCAAATATTTGGTTCACTTGAACATGCCTGCATTCCTCGAGCGTCCCCGACTTCTTTTACCATTCACATTCGCGTCCTATGTTCTCGTTACATTCCTTTATTCGTTCATTCGTTCCTCGTGATTATCTAAGGGCCCCTTTAAATATCTACGCCTATATTAATTTCATCACTTCTTCAAAGAGTTGTTAAATAAAAATATTGAAAAATAGCCGATAACCTAACCCAACGTAACCTATTTAACTAAATTTTTTCATCACTTTTAATGACTTTTCAAAGGAGGTGTTGAAGTTGCGTGATTCTGAGTTGTCCGGTCACCCTTGCCTTCATTTCTCCACGTTACTCGCACGATCATCCACTCGTACACCTCATGGATCTCATTTCTATAGCATTCAGTTTACTTTCATCCATCCTCTGCCAGTTCCATGGCTCATGGCCATACTCGTATATCAGGATAGGTACCCGCACTCCATTCTGCGGCTTCGCAGCCTATATTACTTCGTGCATTGCTAGTTTCGTCCGGAAATCATTTCGATTTATTGATATATACGTACTACGTTATGGTAAACAATTTTAACATTACGATATACAGAATAACGTCGCATACTTACAGAACGTTGGTACACGCAATTGAATGAACCTACGAGACATCACGCTGTAGCCACAAAACGCATTCTTAAATGGTTATCTAAACCACTTTTAATTAAATATTTCTGTGGTGCAGACGGCTTTCATTAAGCAATGTATTCAATGGACGACTTCATTCGTAAGAAATCAGTTACCCACAGTAACTATCATTTATTTAACTTAGTTTTGCAACTCGAAATAACCAATATCAGTAGAATAGATTAATATTATGCATTCAAAATTTACAAAATATTCGCTCCAATTAGCGTCACAGCTTTGAAAAATGAAACGCATGTCAAGAAAAACTGTCCATAATTAAATGGAGCAAATTAACCATTTTCTGTTGTAGTTCATTCACTTTATGTATGTTTTTTGTTAACCGTTTTCAGACCTATATTATTAGGCCAGTGCAATTAGCGCAAAAAAGGGGGTCGGGATCGGAATTATTCCGGTAGTCCCAATTTTTTTAAATGTTTTATACACTCATCTCCTGATGAAAAATCTGAGTTTTCGACCTTGGGTCACTTGAGTTTTCGCCGCCATTTTGAAAAAACCAGCCGAAATCGAGCCAAAATCTAGTTTTTCTGAAATATCTCATTCCCAATGAAAATTTTGGCTAAAAATTGTAGGTAATTTTATGTTCTACTAAACTTGTAAAGCTACTTGGGCCAACATTTTTATTGGAAACGAGATATTTGAGAAAAACTAGATTTTGGCGCGATTTCGGCTGGTTTTTTCAAAATGGCGTCGAAAGCTCAAGTGACCCAAGGTCGAAAACTCAGATTTTACATCACTAGGTGAATATATAAAACATATAAAAAAATTGGGACTACCGGAATAATTCCGATCGCGGATCGCTAATTGCACTGGCCTATATAACTGGCAACGGTAGTACCTATTTCTACCTTGAAATTATTTTTATGCTTGAAATTTTGAGACAACATTTTACATTTCATAATGCAATCCAATAAAAATGTTGGCCTCACTCAAACTTCAAAACTTGCATTGGAAATAAATCGATTGAGTTTTAAACCAAAAATCACATTTCAGCGGAGGTATATAAATGAGCTAAAATCTAATGAAAAAATCCCACAAAAGTCTTCTTTTTTTTACTGTGTTTTTTAATTCATCTATTTTCGAAGTCTTTTAAAAAAAATGTTGTGATTTACTTTTGAACCTTCTTTCTTAGTGTTTGGTATCAACCGCGCTACTGACCTTTCGATTTTTAAAATCGATATTTATTTCGTACTAGCTGGTCCCGTCATGCGTTGCTATGCCTATTAATAAAGAAATTGTTTCTCCCTGAGTGTCCTTTCCCATTCGTCCCGTTCCCCTTCCGCCTCCCCTTCTTCTCCTGCGTTCTCTTCCCCTCTCGCGTTCCCACTCCGTCACCTCACCTTCCCTCTCCCACTCCACTCCCCCCTCCCCTATCCCCCCCTTCCCCACCCCTCCCCAATCTCTCCCACCCTCCCGCTTTCCATACAATTCAGTTTTCAAACCTCGCGTGCCACCAATAGCAATTTTTTATACAAATTTCATAATGCCTGAGCTCACCGGAAGTTTTATAAAAACCTTGTCCTGACAATAACGAACACACAAAAAAAAGAATTATCCAATTTGGTGCAGTCGTTCGAAAGTTATGCGCTTAGCAAAACATTCAGCGATTCAATATAAGATATAAAGTGCTTTAATTTATTTTAATTTCCGAAAAACGCGTATAAGTCTGTGTGTTTGTTAATAATTGCCACCAAAAGCTATTGGAATGCGTTGTCAACGACAACTATCAAATGTCTATGCCAAGTTTCAGCTCGATCGGATGTCCTTGGCCTTAACTACTTTACCGCTTTCTCTACAACATTTGACAGCAACTGTTTGATTGCATTGCATTGCAGCGAAGTGTCAAAATCCTTTGATGTAGATGTGAATTAATATGCACACTTTTTTTTCTTTATCACTTATTTGCAGTAATTAAAACGCTACGTCTTCAATTTTTTAATTTACCATTCGCCCTACAATTAATCACGCCCATCAACTTATATTTTACGAGCAGATCTCAAAAAACTTAACAGATAGGCACAGTATTTTAAAATATTTAGTTCGTATAGCATACGTACAACAATCGCTTCCTACCAGAAATGCTTGGAGGTTAGGACTTGAAAGGGGCGAGTACTCATACGATACAAAATTATCAACAGTTTTTAGTCAACTGCTTTGTTACAACTGATCCAGTTCAACATCCCTTCCCGTAGACTCCAAAATAATTCATTGTTGTTCCTCAATCAACATTTTACTAATTATTAATATCATTCTCCTTTATCCAGAATGTCGAGACTTCTTGTCAATGCAAATCAAAGCATTGAAGTTTTTGGTGTAAGCCTAAAATGAATTTCGGCAGTCGATACGCAATAAAGTTTTAAAGCCTAGTAAATCCACGTTCAAGCTTTGATTTGTAGTTATCTTCTACTCATATATGTATTTTTATATTATATATTGTCAATGCCCTTCAATTATTATAATTTTTACTCCTTTCACTGTCATCTCTGTTTCTTATTCGTAACATTGTTATAAAAATTGTTAATGGACTATTTGTCCGTAAATAAAATGAATGAAACGAAAAATATTTTCAACCTTTTTAATTTTCTTAACCCCGCCGATTTGTTTGCCCCTTGCGTGGATTTGTGTTTCTAAGGCAGTAAATCTTAGGCCGGCCCGGGGCGTAGAATCGATACTGCAATATTTCACACATCTGCATCTGCATCTGCAGTTATCGCGTCGAATGTGTGCACTGAGGGCACTTTGGCGCATCTTAGGGCCATTGTGCCACTTCTTGTAGTGACTCGGTGACTCGAACCCCCTTTGCTTGCATTTCATGCTGTTTTTTTTTTTTGTGAGGAGTGCCTGGAAATTGGTGCGTCAAAATCTGGAATAAGAAGAGTTTTTTTGTGAAATGACTTTCGCACACGAATGGTAAAATCGCGAACGGTGAGCTTTGGCCTCATGAAGTTTGCATAGATTTCTCTACGATGAGCTCTTTGGTTAATCTCAACTATTTTCAGCCTCCTTTGTTCATTTACGTCGAGAGCAATGGATGCTTTTAAATATTCGCTTGTTTAAAAAATGGAAAGGCAATACGTGACGAAATTTAGTACTACCGCAAACCTTTGAAAAATGATGGGTTATTTTAATAATAGGATTGATAATTGTATGTTTCTAAAAAGCGCGTACCCTTCAAAAATCATGAAATCTAACTACTTATAATAATTTTCAAAATTAACCCTTAGAAATTTAAACAAAAAAATACGCATTTCAAATAATAAGTTGTTTGTAAAAAGATTGTAATAATTGTATTTGTTTATTATGGGTAGTTATTTTATCATTTGTATGAATTCTTCACAAATCAGTTCCAATTTTGAAAATGCCAATTAAATTCAAAACAAATCCGAGTTCATTGAACCAGAGTTACAATCACTCATATATAAAAACCGACAACCGAAGTTAGATGGTTTTTTTTTTTTTTTAATTTTTCGATTTTGTCGACAGCTTCAATTTCCAAAAAAGTGTTCAGTTTCCAAGAGTGTTCGAAATGTAATTAAAAAATATTTTTTGGTTCGTCAAAAACCAATCACCCTGTAAGGTTTGGGTTTCCTCCCGGGCACGCGACCCTGCCATCTGCCCTTATAAGGTCTCAGGTAACGGGAAGAAGGTTCACTGTTCACTAAATACATATTACTTCCGAGTTCCCCAAGCCAAACAAGCGGGCAAACACATACGTAGCACATTGCACATTGCAGAGGACTCGAATTGAGTACATTAGGTACCCCGAGTCTCAGAGGTAGAAGGTCTACAGTCTACCCACCGAGGCGATGTCCTTGCGTGATCTGGTAGATGTTGTACGTTTTGCTAGACATCTGTCCCTTGCGTTTCTTTGAAGACGTGGTCAATGGCTTCGTATATTTAGATATTGCGAATATAACGTTTGTTATCCATTGTGTCCTATAGTCCAGCACTCTGTCTGACTTACACTCGCCTGACTCGTAGATCTCCATCCCCTTGGTTTTCATAAATACAGTTTTGTATTGGATATTGAAACCTTGATTTGGCAATATTTGCATCAGGAAACTCGCCCGTTATTGTTATTCTACTTTTGTGGCAGGCTGAACTCTGTCTTACGGTTACCGACTTTACGATGTTCCATCTTAAATTACCATTATTGAAGATTTGATCATCGTCAAGAGGAAGTGGTTAACAATTGTAATGTTTTATTTTTTTAACGTAAATTATTTCTCTACACAATTCTAACTTTTATCTGTTGGCATTTTACCACATTTGATCAATTTTGTCTTATATTTACGAATGTAAAATTAGCACAGTTGTTTCATGAAGCTGTTTTCGGGTTGTAGACATTACGTTATCCTATATATTATTCTTCTTCTATCGTTATCGTTTCTTTGAAGATTTGATCAATATTAATCAAAATAATGTTAGTTTCGAGTATGAAACCAAAAATTTATCTAAAGGTTGTTGAGATTCTACCACATTCCGTCTTTACGTTTCTTTTAATATTTGGTCATTTTTGCCTTTGCATTGTAAAAACATATTTGTGCAAACTGATTTTTGGTCGTTGTTGGCATTACGATATCCTGCCATTCCTCTACTTCTGTCATTTGCGTTTCTTTGAAGAATTGATCAATGTCCGCTTATGTTACAGCGTATGTAACATTAGTTGTTATATTTTACTGTTCTTGTTGGATGGTATATAAATCAATTAAACTCTTCCTTCTATAGAACTACCTTCTGAACAATCCTGAATAACCAGTTCTCGCCAATTAACTCTAATAATTAATAAAGTCGCATACGGTGCTTTCGGAGAATCAGACCCTACAGCTTGGTAAAGACTATCACATAAACTACTGAGTAAATAACTGAATACTGGACAGAATTTAAAACACGACTTATCTCTTCAGAAAGCGACAATTAATTTAATTTTGTAAAGCGCCCACAGGGTGATGATTAACAAGTAGATATAGGCTGTGTTAGTTACGTTACAATGCATTAAGTAATTCGCAATTACTTTGTGCAAATTATTATAATAAAATTAATAAATAAAATAAATTACACGAAAATGAAAACTGTTCTAAGTTTTCTCCTCAACTAACTGATTTGTTGGTAAATATGGTTGAAGTTCTTCCGATATAAGCCCTTTCTTCTGTAGCCTCTGTGATAATGTTATCGAAATTGTAAAACGTTATCTAGTGTTAACTTGTTTTAGTTATTCTTATGTCATCAATGATTATTTTTCTGATGGGTTTATCAGGGTGGTACACCACGCTATCAACAACCTTCTATAATCAGCGTCACTACTTCTTCAAAACCCTCAGAAAAACATTTTTTAAATTAGTTGTTCAACAGGATTTAGTCCAATTGGTTTCATATTCTTCAGGTTTCTTGACCTTAAAAAAGTTGTCCTTCTTCTTGAAATTAAGCTGCCAGTTTATAGCATGTTTTTTTTCTGCATCCACATAAAGTATAATTGAATTATTCGGTATAAAAAACATGTCTTGAGAATGCAGACAACTAGATGAAAAACATGTGTGTCGTCAACAATAGGTACGAATTCAAGCTAGCAATTTATGGGTTAGCTTTTTTTAATGCGGTTAATTATTTTAATATCACGCAAAATATAATATGCTCCAAGCGAGGTAAAGAATAATATACCCAGAGGTATAAATATAAAGGCGAGACTAATAGGACTTTAGAAGATGGACGGGAGATGAAACAGTAATCAGTTATTGGTGGAAACATTAATCCTACCATTTTTATAATATTTTTTTATGTAAAACTAACACTGTTTCTGAATAATTCACATACTGGTTTTACTGCACAAAAATACATATGCATTTCATTACTCGCTCAACAATAATGATTAAATAAACAAAATTTAAAAACGCTAACTTTATTCTAGATTGTCGTGCCATCTTTTGATCATTGTCATTTCTAATTACCACGCCGCTTCCGAAGGGGTAAGCAGAAAGGATGGACCGCCAAACAGCTCGGTCTTGGCACAAACCATTGCTTCATTCATATTTGTATTCCATGACAACTCGGAATCATACAACTTCAACATCCCTTTGAAAAGTCATTAAATGTCAAAAAAAAAAAATTAAAATAGCCCACAACCTCCTATTCAACCATTTTTTTTTTAAATCACTTTCGATGGCTTTTCATAGGAGGTGTTGAAGTTGCAAGATTCTGAGTTGTCCGGTCACCCTCCTATATACCATTGTTTGATTCTGTTTGATTTATTGTCTTCCCAATCCTACTGATCAAGTGTTGAGCCGAAATTTTGGCTCATTTTGACTCCTCAAATGCGCGAATACGCTTTTGCCACGCAACTAGGGTTACCATGTCTCAGGATTTGTCCTGAGATTTCAGGATTTTTCTACTTTTCTCAGGATTGCGGCCGGATTTTGCAAATCTCATGATATCTCAGGATTTTCAATAAAACACAGCTTACGTTTTAAAGATCTCTTTAATTAAAAGTAAAACAAACTAAAAATAATCATCCTTTGGTAATAATCCAAGTAGGTACATAATCAGTTTTATCGTACTTAATATGTCAAGATACCTTTTAAGTATGGTTTTTTCTTTAATTATTGATTTATAAAATGCCTCGCATGTTAAACTCTTCAAATTACTCGTATATTGAACTAAAAGTATAGCTCGAACTGAAGACACCTTTGGTCGGTTTGTTTCTTTCGACCATTGAGCCCCCATGATAGAAAAAACTCTTTCTACGTTTGCATTCTGGACTGTAATTGCAAATATATATTGACAAATACGCAGTATCTCTGGTAGTGAAATACCTATTGTCTTGAAAATGTTTGCCCACAACGCATGAAGCATTGAAGCATTACCTACGTCAAAAAATGCTTCTTCCTGCTTTGTTAAAAAACCATTCAGAGATGCAATTTCATCGAATATTTTCATATCATCGATGTGTACTCCTTTTCCATTCAGATAATGAATTGATAAAGCAATCTGATCAAAGTCGATCAATTCGCCCTTTTTCAGCTACAACCAATTAAAGACTTTGAAATCATCTAAAGGCGTCATCCACTTGATCAGATATTTTACGCAAGTCTTATACATATTTTGTATAAGACTTGCATAGAATATACAGGTCTTGCTTGAAAACTTAACTTTAAAACTTGAAAAAATAACTTAAAACGATAATAATACGTTTGAGAGACAATTCTCAAACTGTATAAAATCTCCGGAATTTTCCATGGAAATCAGGCCTTTTCTCCGGACTTTTGATTTTTTCATCTGGTAACCCTACACGCAACTCTCCAACTCGACCAACAACTGAATTGAGCGTTACTAAACAAATCACTTAGATTTATCCACCGAAAAGTTGGTAATAAAGGCCGTAAGCTTGACATGGTTCGACTCCTTATTCCTGAGTATTTGATGACTTCCTCGTGCCATGACTTCCTCGAGGATTCCGAACTTCTTCTATCATTAAAATTCGCGTCATATCCTTATACTCCCTTCTTTGTTCATCCGATCAACATGCCTAAAACCATATAGATATACATATATATCACTGCCTAAAACACATTTTCGTCATCGTCTTGTTATTTGGGAGCTGCGGCTTATCGTCCGCTTTCGCCATCTGTTCTGTCTCCCTCCCTCGGACTAAATCTCAAAAGGTGTTCATTGATGCAACAAGGTCCCAGTTACCGAAATCAACCAGCTGTTCAATAATCGAACATCACCCCAAAGGATCTTGAGGATTTTGACCCCTTACGGTCTCCTATCTTATTATTTCATAAATATGTCCAAATTGGCTTCGCCAAGGAAATACCAAGTATAATAATGGTAGAAAAAACCTCCCCTCTATTGAAAATTATGTGTTTCAACTTAAAAGGTGTTGTGCAATGGTAAGGAGAGGAATAAACAATTCATTATAAGTTGTATAGGTACTACAACACATCTGCGTGTTACATATTTCGAGATAGATAGATAGAAGACTTGTTTAATAAATAAAAACCTTAATATCTTTTATTAAAATGGATTTTTATCACGAAGATGAAGAGTTCCAAAATTATGAATGATGTTATTTAATTTTTGCTTTAAGCCTATTTTAAAACAATTTACAGTTTGGGAGGCGGAAATGGGTACCGCCGCCCCTAGAACCATTTATTGGATAACCAACCCCTGCCATAGGTCACCCCAAGTGGTTGGCCATGCTTGGTGACTTAGCAGGGGTGCCTGGGTTCATGGGGTGAGGTTTGTCTGGGACTTGACGGCGGTTACGTCTGCCCATTTACTGGATCGGGAGAGACTGGTAGAGGGAAATCTTTTGACCCTCCAGCCGCTCTCTTGAATCATCGCGTTGCACCGCAGAGGGACGAATGGATTCATACTTTCGTCATTCCTTGTCACACTGACCCCAGATTTCTACCTACCCCTCATACCTTTTTCCTTCCCAGAACCTCCTCTCCTTTCTTAGCCTAAAAAATTCTCCTCACAGAATCCTCAAAGATGAAATAGGTCCCAAGGGATATTGTTTTCCCCTGGGTCTCCTGTGTGAAGCTATTGCAAAAAAAAACAATGATAAAGTTTCCTTACTCTGCTTTTTGATACATAGGCCAAAATTTTAGAAGTGACATTGAGGTGAAGATTTGCTAAAATATGCTTTGGATAAATTTAAGCTTCTCGTACTAACTAATGTAAACTAATTTTTTTTTTCACTAGGAATGTATGAAAGCACGTAAGAAACAACTTTTTAATATACCGTTTTATGTCTAAAATTATTTGAGTCAATTTTCAATGATCAATTTTTTTTTTGTAAATTATTCACATTATAATTAAAAACCACTTTTACGCTTGAAATCGTTTGCAAAGTGATTTTTATTCCAATTACCTATTTTCGTGGCGATATAAGGCATACTAAGAATACGTAAATTTTTGACTTGCGGGTTTAGGAAACTTTATTGGGTTTATGTGCCTACCTTGTCGTTCAATTTTTATATCCGCTATATATCAACTTTCACTGAGAAAACCGCAAAAAAACTGTCTCATCTCTAGCGTAAATAAAAAATCGCATTTTGAGTGATATACATTCGAAAAGTGTTCATTTTTCAATATACGAGTATGTCTAGAAATATTTAAGTAATTTGGATAGATAAAATGGATATAGCGGATTTTGGTACTCACTTCGTGATTTGTATGGAATATAGAGGCTTTTGAAACTCAACTGACCTGAGGGGCGTGTTTCTACACCCGCCATCTTGGCAAAATAACTACTCGTGATTGGTTGAATTCCGATATAGCGGGTTTTGATAGTAACTTCTTGATTGATATAGCGGGTTTTGTTTCTCACTCGCAGTTTTAACATGGTTTTTGGTCGTGATAAGGGAGGTTTTTCAAACTCAATTTTAGGTTAGTCTTGTTCCTCGCAAAAATGTGAACAAGATGTCATACTCAGATCATTTCGTCAAAAATCGGATATAGCGGGTTTTGAAATTATAGGACTCTATGAATAGTCGATTTACGACTAGTTCCCATGAGCACTTAGGCCATACGCTGTTTGTGCTACGAAAATGGTCGATTTACTTCGCTATCAAATCCAATCGAAGGACATTTCCGTACACGATTTCAGCTTTTCAGCAATTTATAAAGCAATTTTAAAGTATGTTTTGATAAAGCTATTTAAATTGACTAACACATTAACAGTATTTTGTCGGCTGAAAAAAAAAAAAAGTATTTTGGATTTTTTATATTTTGTACCTACATACTGTGTGGATCAAATTCAATAATATTTTTACTTTATATTTATTTTTGTGCAAGTGTTTTAAACAGTCGTTTCCTGCACTATTTACTAGTATAGATAGTTTCGTTAATATTGTTATTGTAAAAGTAAAAATTTTGTATGTAAAAGCCCAAATAGGCGTAAATAAATAAATTTTCGGTTTAGGGAGGTTATTTGTGGTTTTTTTAATAGTTGTTTTAATCTATTTTCATATCCATTGTAATTTTTTTTTAATCCCGATTTCGGTCCAATCCAATTAATGGACATTTTATTATTCTGTGACATTTATAATTTGATTTTTTCAAATATTCATCATATTCGTTTCATTTTTAAGTTTTATCTGCAGTTTTTTAGTGTTTCATGTTATCCTTTACATTTTTGGAAATGCGAATTACGTTAGGAGCGTTTAACCAGCCAGCGGCTGAAAATCCACATTTCGTCGAAAGTTGTTCTTACGATCGTGCAGGGCGGTTACAATGAGAAAGATTAATTATTCTCTGTACCAGCTTTTTAAAATTATAACTCAATATCGATTTTATTTCATTCCAAATTTTAATTTATACCTACATCCAAAAATGCTGACGGGCGTGATGATAAAACTATTAAAATAATTTCCTTTTTGTAATTATTTTTTTTATTATAAGTACCTATTTATCATTTTTCAATAATGTCTAAGTTAAATAAGAATGAAAAAAACTGAAATATATTAGTTTGTAAGTGCGCAAATAAATACACAAACCGACCAATTTTCGTCAAGAAACACATGTACGTGTATATTTTTTAATGATTTTATTTAAACTAAAAATAAAATTCTAAAATATGCGATACCCAGATAATGTATTGATTTATTTTATTTATTGCATGATTATATGATTTGAAATGGGTGTGATATAATACAAAATATTTTTTGAAAATTTAACAAATCTGCCAACGACCTATAGTGTAACCTTATTAAACTAAAAATAAACATTTTTTCTCAAAATTTAAAAAATGCGAATGCTAGATAAAAGAACAATCTTTCGAAATCCATTTATAATTTTTTGTGGAAAAGAGTCAATATGTCAAAAATCTGATTTAAAAATGACATAATTCTGGTTTTCTCTGGTAATATCCTCTTTAGCACATTTTTGGATAAGCAATTATTTACGTTTACAGCTTTTAGGCTGGACGCTTTGGGAGTGTTGCCCATTCGCACATCCATATCTTGGCACTTTTATTACAGCCGAAGCCAGGTGCTACTTTTTACGTGCTCCTGACGTGCAATTAATGTTATCAGGGGAATTCCTCCGGGGGATGAATGTAATGGCTGATTTTCGGAAGTAGATTCACACTTTATAATTAAGTTTATGTGCTTATTGAAATTCTTGGTCTTTATTTATTAAAAGGTTGGCTTACGAAAATTGCTGACCTTATTACATATTTCTTGAAAAAAGCTTCGGTTTTACTTTTTAATTGCGTATGCATTGCCATACACAGTATACAGGTGTAATGTGATAATTATCGTGGGTTTTCTTGAGCTTTATAAAAATATATTGTGACGAACCAAAGACGTTACGTACCTTAGACGCGGGGTAGAAATCTCAAAATGGGAAGCCAACAACAAGACAATTGTAGAGTACTCGATTTCTAGTACTTTAGTACTAAACTGCCACGCGTCGAGTAAGGTCGTGTCCTACTAGTAAGTAAATTGCATTAAAAAGCGCCAAAATTCCCTCCTGTGTGATGAGAAAATGTTTCCATTACTCGGTAAACAGTCGTAAAAGCGAAGGAATAACATTTCATTCGTAAATACATGCAAATTACTTATTATTATCGATTATAAAAATAATACAATTGCTTTCCGCCCAAAGATTTTATGCGTCATTACGTCATTAGAGAACTCAAGGCCTACTAAAGTACAGGTCTGGATGCGCAACAGTCAAATTACAAAGTCGATGCCATGCTGTCGCTAAATAAAATTTACTTTCTATAATAATAATCTAATGATTCTTTATTTACTTGCCTGCGGTAAAACAACATACAAATCAGCAGAAACAACAAATACAATAACAATCAACGCCATTTGCAAACTATCGTTGTTCATTATAGCTATTTGACACCTCAAAATTCGACTGGTGCCCAGGCCTCCTACTTTAGTCGGCCTTGAGACAGAATTCGACGGATCTTTTGAATTTTGAATACGAAAATGCCGCCTGCGTTCTATCTTTTGTTTCGTTCATATGCACATATTCTTTTAAGCGTCTATCTTTATCATACACAAATAAATTTTGAATTAAGAAATTATTGAAAATCGCTGAAAACAAAAGAGTTTTGATTAATTGCCACATTATATCTTGAGTTTGTGAGACTATGGCAAGTCTATTTATTTTATATATAACGTCATTGGTGACGAACACTTTGATTTAATAAAGAGAAAGCAAAAGCTAACAGACTTCAAAATAAAAATCAGATTTTTTTTTTATTTTGTGTATACAACTATAATATTAATTATTGTGAACAGTTGACATTTGTCACACGTGAACGGGGCATTTCTACGTATCAATCTTGAGTTCAACAGCTCGGCTGTGGAAAGATTTGCCGGCCTCTATGTTTCGTTCTTCCTACAACATGGGTCTTTTCAAGAGCCAGGTTCACTTGTTCTTTTCCTCAAAAAGACCCCCCACACATCGTCCCCAAAGATGACATGGGTCATGGGGAAATAACGCTCTTCAGGGTTTTCTGTGTGGAGTTAATTTTAAAAACAATCTGTTTTGTCTGAAGCAAAGGAAAGCAAAAACTCCCGAATGGCGTACTTCGACGTTTTAAAAATTGTGCACCGTTTTCTGTGTAGTGTTTCTACGTTAACTGTTTTGAACTCGCGTAGTTGTTTCCATCATGTGCTACTGAGCTTTAAAGAAGGATAGTTATCATATTTTTAATTCCTTGTTTCTCTCCAAATCGTGGATAAGCTGTGTAAAGCCGTTCTTTCAAAAATACTTTTTTTTTATGTGATCACCGCATGAGAGTCGCAACTGCTCCCAGTCACCTGGGGCCAGTGAGACTATGACAACCCCAATTAGGCTATGTTGTGAGGCTGAAGGTAGTGAGGAAGGGAACGAAGTATGGAAGATGAAAGTGGGGAAGTAACCGGCTATTCGTATCTGGTCACCGATACCTGGTGGGATGGTCCAACGCTCTTTAGGGAACCCGCTTGCATAGCGAGGGTGTAAACTGTGCAACCTAAAGTTTAAGTTTAGACTTATAGCCCATTCACACCATTCATTTATCGTTCATTTCGTGATTTCATTCCGCCTCTTTCCCTCGAAATGAACCGTGTGAACACGAAAGTGAATAGAGACAGTTCCGAATGAAGCATTCCAACAATGTTGGAATGCTTCCTTCGGCACTGTTCACTCGCAACCGGAATTTAACATCACGTGACGCGAATGATGTGTGTGAACACTCAAGTGAACAGTCTTTCACTCGCAAATCAGTCGGTCGAAATGTTCTGGCGTGAGGACGAGTAGCCGGAGCGGCTTAAACGTCAAAATGCTCCGTTTAGTCCGCTTTTCGAAATAACTCCTACACGTCTCATAGAAATCGTTGTTTCTCCCTTACTATCATAGTGAAAAGTATGATCTAAACGGTATTGGAAAGAGAAAATAATGCTCTATATATTCAATACGTCGATTAACCACAAACGAATACGAATGTACACTTCTATGGAACCAAAGTTTCTGATCGAATTTGACAAAAAAATTATGAAACATTGTGAATTTTTTATGAATTATTTTTATATGAAACGACAAAAAAGTGAGGTGACAGAAACGTTTATAATTTATTTGTCTAACAAAATAAGTTTGTGTTTTTATATTTTTTTCGTTACCAGTAATTTTAGTTAGAATAAAAGCAAGAAGAGCCTATTTTTAAACTTTTAAAAGTTTACATTATAAATTATTCTATTTAAAAAAATACGTTGTTATTTCTAGTAATACATTTTTAAAGCATATTTCATCACCTTTCCAAAACAGTTTTTAGTTTTTGGATACGTTAATAAATATTCCATTTATATGGATTTTATTGCAAGCCGAGGCCTATTTTGGAATAAAAATATTTTCATGGTGCAAAAATACTGGTAGATATCAGTTTTCAGGTTATTATTTAACCATATGTTCATTTTATGGTGCTGAAATTTATTTACTGTTCACAAGAATCGCCAATTTCTCGTAATTTAGTTCGACGTTATCGGAAATGTCAATTGAAATCGTAAATATTCCCGAACTTAGCCGTCAGCGCCGGACGAATTCCAATGCGGCCGCGACTACTCTCGACGACTTCGTAGCGAGAATGTCGAGTGAACTCTTCCTTCGAAGGAACCGTCTGAACACTTGGTGAAACGAGAATGGAACATTTCATCGAGTAAACCTTCATCCGAGTGAATCGTGTGAGTTCAACTTTACGGAATTCAATACTTCGTTTGTGTGAAAGCACTATGAAACCTCTAAAGCCATTTCAAGCACCGTTTCAATTCTGAATGGTGATCTTATGTCAGGGCAAAACTAAGAGTATCTTCCGCGTCCTCCGGATCGCTACGTCTAGTGAGAATACTTCGAACACCGAATTCAAAATGGCGGCAGTTGATCAGCTGATCGCCCGATCCTATAGTAACTTTTAGGAGTGATGACGTCACACGATTCACTATACATATGGTGTTTTTCGGGGGATCTTTAAAAATTAAAACTTTGACAATTATTTTAACTATTAAAATTAAACCTGAAAATAAATAAAAATATGCAGTTATTTAAGTTAGAAGGTCATTATTATTCATTAAAAAAAAAAAAATAGACTGGAGTTCTCTATTCTGCTGCCTTAGATCTGCCTTTTCTTTGATCCTTACAAACTAGAATCTAAAATTTATCATTGCTGTTATGTTTTTGCATTTAACTATCAGCTAATCTATAATACATAAGAGTATTATATTTAAAGTAGACTTGTTGTATATCATTTACACTTTCCGCTTTCCACCGTAATTGTAATTGTCTCGCATCCGTAATTAGTCAGTTAGGTATAGTAATAACGGGGTAGGCAAAGCGGGCGTACATACTCTGGGCACGCGTTCGCAGCCAGCACCTGGATCCGAAAGGTGAATCCACTGTCCGATATAAGGGCAAGATCTAAGGTATGATAAATTGACTTCCTTCGATTCAGGGGTCGGCAAATCTTCACAATTTTTTTTCATCATTAATACATACCTACAAAAATACCGATGTGAACCTATTTTTTCTTCCTCGGTTTATTCTGCAGATAATTTAATCTGTGCAAATCGCAAGTACGCCCCACTGTTGAATTTAGCAGCCACCTCTTGTCTGGAGCCCCAAAATGCTTTAAAAGATCCTTAACTGTGCAGAAACGGGCTATCCGTTTGGTAGATTCTCCCATCTTAATAAACGATCTGCAATCTGTAGAGCACAAGTATTTGTTGTGAATTCCGTTCTTGTTCTACCGGTATTTCAATGAAAGAGGCTTCGAAGAGCTAGCATTATTGATCTCTTCGACACCCTTGCAAACACTCGTCGCATGAGAACGAGTCGCTCCTTCGACGCAAGACTAGTGTTCACTCCTTACTGTCCTCGATAGACTCTCCACACAGCATCCCCAATGATGACATAAACACTGAGGCATATTATTTTCTTAATGGCCTCCTTAGTGTAGTTAATGTTAAAAAAAAGTGGGCAGTTCCCATTCGGTAAAAACAAACTTTCAGAAAACTGAAATAGACGAGAGTGGGGAGGCTACGAAGCACCGCACAAAGAGCAGACCACAAAGGAGAGAAATCACAACGGTGCTATAGAATTTTTCACTTCCAAATTAAATATTACAGTCTTAGGCAATACTTTAATGTAGATTTATTTAGAGTAATAAACAATCTAAAGCATGGCAGAAAGCAACTGCTCACAGTTTATATTAAATTACCCATGTGATGCTTAGTGACAAGCCGTTGTGTGCCGAGATTACTCTTTTTACTTAACTTTTCATAAAAAAATTGTCTCCTTCTCGCAAAGAAAGCTCTCTTCAGTAGGTAAGTAACTTTTAACATTAAATTGTGGTTTTATGTGTCGACCCCTGTCTCATTGTGTTTCTTGTTGGCTTCTTCCGCCGTCATGCCAGACGGTATGCTTCTCCGCAGATAAGGAAATTTTACCCTCGTGCCAAGAAAGACGGGGACAGCTGTTGCGCCACTGGCGGGTGTCTTGTAAGGGGGACGGAATAATAATAATAGTGAATGCAAGCAATTGGTACCTACCTACCTTGTCCCTTGTATCTTTTGTGTTTTGTAAATACGTTGGTACCTTAGTCACTTCCCCGGTGCATTGACTCTACGTCCACAGCTATTTATATGGCCGCATTTCACCTTGTTGTTCAGGAGGCTATTGAGGAACGAAAATTATCGAATCGGCTCTCAGTTTGAATGACAAAAAGGGAACGTTTTCTCTATTAATGCGAAAATTAATGCTAAATCGCTATTTTAGATTTTACCTACTACAAATCAGTTTACATTATAAATACAAAAAATTTGCTTTCCATATATTGTAGCTTTTTCTACCGTTTCCATTGAATAGATTTAAAATTGTTAATTACTTTATAAGAAAATATAAGCATCAACCATTTAAAAAATATTTTTTCATTAGAAATATATGAACGCTTGTAAGAAATAACTTTTATAACACAATTGTTGGTAAAGGTTATTTATTTAAAGTAAGTAAGTTCACAGATCACATAATATGGTAAAAATAGTCACAATGTATCAATTCACTAATTAACTGAGCAAGGGATCGGAGGGAACCTTGCCGTTAGGCTTTGGGAACAACAAAACTGACAGTGGTTCTGCTTAGAGGGTCGTACCATAGGACGAAGCGCAACTAAGGCAGCAGTCGGGGGTCTGGTTGGTGCTTTACTTATGGTAGTAGAATACTCCTTAGAGGGTCGTGCCAGAGGACGAAGCGCAACTAAGAGAGCGTACTAGCCAAGAGCGAGCTGCAGACGAACTGACTAATTTAGGGCGCGCAGCCTGTTATATAGCCCATTCCTTGTTGCGGGGTGTGGTTTATGTAGCGGCTCGAGGGTGGGAGATGCGCAGAAGGCGTCGGCGCATCCTGGTTTGCTTAGGGGTGGGTGAGCAGGATGGCGCTGTACGGGGGAAAGAGATGGTGTAGTGGCAAGCGTAAAAACGGCGCGCTACACTTTTTTTAAAATATTTTTTGGATTTGTCTTCGCCCCGAATAGCCGAATTGCTATTAAAACCATCGGAAAAATTCGCAAAAAATAATATTGAATAGCGAGTGAATTCCAAAAATTCAAAAACTTCAAAAGTCAATGTGCTGATTGTTTTGCTTTTGTTTTTTTCTTACATATAATGCTGCCGCTCTTCTTTACACACTGAGTCTCAATAGTCAAAAATGAGACAAACGGTGAACGTTTGTCTGCACCCCTCCAAAGGAAAAATACCATAATTATAAAAAATCTCCCTCACACATGTAAAGAAAATGAAACGCAAATTCCGTAAGTAAATGGAAACGTAAGAAAGCTAGAAATAAATAAGTAAAATGGTGCGGTGTGTACAAAGAAAATATATATACCTATTTATGAAATTCATGAGCCATTTATTTACGTTTCAATTGCTAGATAAAAGTAGCTGTACCTCCTATCGGTATTTATTTCGTGCATCAAAAAATTGTGTGTTTATTTACTTTGCTATAAATTTAATTCACTCTGCAACAGCTGTTGAAGATTTTTTTTTTTAATTTTTTTTTTTTCATTGCATAAAATTTTATGGTTACATTAATTAGTGGATTTTTCGACCACCATGCTAGGCTGATGCCCGCGTTATGGTGATCGATTATACATATAGTGCAATAACAATCACACAGATAAATATCAAGTATCTTATTATGTATAAAATTATTATTAATTATTTAAATAATTATTAAAATTATCTGAACGTAGAATAGTTAATGATCTAACATGTTTATATAAAATCATAAATTCAATAATTGACAGCCATGAACTATTTTACTTGATTTCTTTTCATTTACCTCGCAAACCAACATCGAGGCAATATCTACCGTTCTATTGTGATAACTCCAACACAGAATCACAGTTGTGCACCCCCGCTCGCCGCATACAAAATTTGGGTAATGATAAATGACTATAAAGATGTTGTTGACATATTCAATACACCATTCACCAAATATAAACAAGTCATTACCCAATTTATATTGAAAAGAAGAACATCAAATTTAATTTAATTAACCGAACAAACTACGTAGCTCAGCATTGACTTATATGAGACCTTACCAATGTATTGTAATTTTCCTACTATTACATTTTTCCATCTTGCATTGCGGAGTATTTAGTTTCGATGTTATTTCGTTTTTTACTTTGTTTTTGCTTTAGATATTGTTTTTGATTTTGTCTTCTATTTTGTTTTCGATTTTGTTTTTGATTTTGCTTTGATTCTGTAATGCTTAACTTAGATGTTCTTTGTAATAAATATAAAAAAAATAATGTGTAAAAGCCCAGCCCGGCGGGAAATTCATAATAAATAAATAAATATTTTACTATAGATTCTCTACTAGGTACTTAAGTACTTCAGATATCTTTACTATCAGACTTTCAATGTATTATTTTATTAAAAATGTTTTTTTTTAAACCAAAACTATTATTAAATATTTAACTGACAGCCCTGAAACAGTTAGCTAATTAGCAATACCTGCTTAATAATTTCAAACACAGATAACTTTGAAGGTAACAATAAACTCAATGCAAATTTACTCTATTTAGTGCTTATAAATACTGTTGACAAGTCCCTTTGTTTAGGTACATCTCTTTTATTCTAAATAATCCTATCTAAATTTTATGTTCTCGGTTATTATAACATTGATATTATTTTTTTTAGTATAGTAACAGTAGTTTAGTAACACATAATAGTATCCTTCCTAAATACTTGCTACTTTGTTAAATGTTCATTTCTACTTTGTTATTATTGATAATCTCCTGTGTACCACTGTACACTTATAATACCATGTACTCACTTCAATGTAAAAGCCATGCTATGGCGTTTAAATAAATAAATAAATATATAATATATATTTATATTTTTTTATCTATTTACCCTAGTAGTTTTGTCCAAGGATATATTTAGATGATAAGAGCATCGATAAGAGCACAATCATTTTTGTGGAACATATCTTACAAAAACTACGACGTCGATTCTATTCGTCTTTTTTAAGTACGACGTCAAAAGAGTCGTTTCAGATTTGAGCCATGAACCGATGTTAGTTTGAATCCGGATGTAAAACTCGTGTCGCCAACATTGGTCACTCGTACTAATGCTAATCGCATCTACGCACTGCAAATCTCTGCTTACCTTTCATTCGCTCCGTCCCTTTAGTCTGTAGTCCGTGCATTTTGGTCGTAGCTTGGCTACAGCAGTCGGCAAGCTTCCATACCGTATTCGACCATATATCAAAGAAACTTAGCTGCATTTCTCAAGTTTTGAGAAATCGGTGTCCCAAGGTTGTTAACGAATTTTCAAATATTTGTTAAAAATCAAACAAATGCGATATGCAGATGTTTTTTTCGGAAAGGAAAGTAAAATACGTTAGAAAAATGAAACAATACAACTTTGTATAATCCATTTATATAATGCGTAAATCCTACCGGTTTCGGAACAAACGTTCCTTCTTCAGGGAAAGCTTATATGAATTTGACAGTTTCGAACAATGTTTTATTATGGTAGGGGTGTAGCCGTTGCTAGTTATTAATGCAGATTGGGTGGGTAGGTATTAATATATTATCTTATAGCCCAATCATGGATTTGTTCCCCTACCCACCCACTCTACATTAATACCTACCCACCCAATCTACATTAATAACTAGCAACGGCTCCACCCCTACCATAATAAAACATTTTTCGAAACTGTCAAATTAGTATAAGCTTTCCCTGAAGAAGGAACGTTTGTTCCGAAACCGGTAGGATTTACGCATTATATAAGTGGTTTATACAAAGTTGTATTGTTTCATTTTTCTATAATGGATAACCACAAAGTGATAGCTATTCAAAAATATAAAATATGTTAATTTTTTTATAATTGAAAGATACATAATATCTAACAATATCGGTGAAATTCGATAAATACCAGACGTGGTCTTTTTACCCAACAATTTTCGTGAATCTAAATATTCGCACGTGATTCTTCTGAAGTACACGAGCGATATCTCCCTTTCATATAATATCTATGGGCCATACGAATACCAAATTTAAAACATTCTCGAATCTCATGGTACAAATATTAAAAAGGCAAAAAAAGACTATGTGTACCTAGGTACATATCTAGTCTGGAACCCGTCTAAGTAGAAATTTGAGCTCTAAATATGTATTATTTAGTGTGAGAAACTTAATTTTTCTCTGTTGAACCTATTGACCTACAATTCTGCAAAAAATGCGGAATTTCCATTAAGCGGAATTTCCATTTTATTTGCGGCATGTTCCAGAGTGGAAGATACTATTAGTATCGCCCTGGTGTAAGACCACCATTCAGAATTGAAACGTTGCTTGAAAATGGCTTTAGCCGTGTTTAGTGACCAGATCTGAATAGCCAGGTACTTCCCAACCTTCCTCTTCCCCACCTCCTTCCCCTCCCCGCTACCTTCAGCCTCACAACATACCCCAATTTGGGGATGCCATAGTCTCACTGGCTCCAGACGGGAGCAGTTGAGATTCTTGTGCGGTATTCACTGTAAAAAAAAAAAAAAAAAAAAGCGATATCGCTGCATTAAATTCATATTAAAAATGCATGCAACCACATATTCACATTAAAAGCAATGATGACTTGTAAATTCTCACCATGATTCTCTAAGCAAATTGTTTATTCATTTTAGATATTTTTCTATTTTATTTGAGCTTCGTTTTAACAGAGCCTTATTTGCTATGAGGTTTACTTTCGCTTTTGTGGATAGAAGAATAATAGCTGTCCTTTTTTAAAGTACTAATTGCCAATTTTTGGTAGAAAATTAATTCAGGGTTGTGTGGGTCAATTTTTTAGCTTAACAATTCAGGGGCCAATGCGTTCATGTACCTTGTCACAGACAAACGCCCATATAAACATGCCTGCTTGATCGCATGCAAAATAAGTTTGATTTGAGCTACAACAGCTCTTACTGCAAACACAAATGTCCTTCCTCGTCTCACATTTTTTGCGAAGGAAAAAACTCATATAGCCATACTGCTGTCAACTCTGATTTAACCTCTCCCTCTCTTTCACAAAGGAATATTCTAAAAGAAAGAAAATGTACAACGGAGCTCTAAGCAATAAGATTATACAAATGTCCTTTCTCCTCTCATCTCATATCTGCAAATAAAAACACTTGTCATACATCTACACCACTGATAGCTTTAACCTCTCTCTTTCTCTCATAAATGGAGATTCTAGCAGAAAGAGACGTTACAGCAGAACTCAAGAGTGGCAGGACCTACACCGCGAAACTCAGACAAAGGTCCTTCCTCGCCTCGTCATACAGAGCCAGTTCGCTGATAGCTCCGATTTAACTTCTCCCTCTTTCCCAATAATGATAGATGTGACAGAAAGTGACTTTATAGCGGAGCTCTGAGCGGCAGGACCATACGACGCAAGACTTATTAGTTTCCCGGGCACACCCGAAGGTGAACGACACCGTCTGGGAATCTGCCGAATTCCTTTAGGTCCTGACCGGTTCCTGCCGAAAGCCTTGCGGGATTCTTCCTGGTCCTGAAACGGGGCTTCTGGTTTTCACGGGGAACTCTTCCACTCGGATTTAATTGTTGTCCTTCCGAGTTTTGGACCTCCCCACACACCCTTTCTTCTTTCAGCAAACCCTTTCCGCGCTGCGATGATGAAAAAATGTGACGTTTGGTTGTTTTTTTATTATTTTGTTTCTTGCTGCAGAACAGTCCCGTTGAGTTGCAAACCTTATTTTGGGACGGGAGGAATTTACAATAAAAAAGAGATAGGTGATTCAATTTTATATGGATATTGTAAGATAAATCAAGATTATGAATTTCACATATAATGCAGTACAAAAATTAGTGTCCGACCGAAACAGGACTTTCAACCGAAACCGAATCTTCGGTGTCTGTCTCAGTTTCGGCCGAAACCAAAAGTATTTTAGACATGTTAAAAATCGATTGTTTACTGTTATTTGGCTTATTTTTTTACACTTATTCAAACAGTTATCACATTTTAATTTTAATAAATAAAATACAATAATTGAAGTATGTTTCAATTTTTATTGCGTTTACAATGATAAAATTCTTTTTATATGTGTTAAATGGAATAAAAAACAATAATTGAGGTATGTAAAAAAGTATTTATTTTTTTGATATTACCGCTATAAAACAAATCAAAATTAACAAACATGTTAATTACTTCTTAGAACAAACATTAGTCGACAATCAACACTTAAAGGACCTCATTAATTGAAGATTTTGCTGATGATGGCGGGTGACATACGAGCCATGACCTCCCCCGAAGTCAGCCGAACGAGAAGTTCTAAGAAGTAGTTTTGTTTTTTTTAGTTTTTTTTTTTTAAATAAATTTTGTTTGTTTTATAGAAGTAATATTTTTTCACATACTTCAATTTTGGTTTTTTTATTTATTTAATTTTACACGTGTTAACTGTCTGAAAAGTGTAAAAAATTAGCCAAATAACAGTAAATAATCGATTTTTAACATGTTTAAAAAAGTTTCGGTATCGGTTTCGGTTTCGGCAGATTTTCTGCCGAAACCGAAACTGATGCCGAAACTAGATTTTTTGCCGAAACTTGCCGAAACCGAAACCGAAACTAAACCTTCGGTCGGTCACTAACAAAAATAATAATAAACTTTTTTTGTATCATGTTTTGCACTTAGACAATCGACTTACGTGAATGTATTTCTGATCGGACAAACGTACTGTCAAATTTATTTTAATCTCTATAAATAATTTATCAAAAGTTTTTGAAGTACCTTCACAAGATTTGGCTTAACCTCACTATCGATTGCGTAAAATGAAGAAGAACACTAGAAATGCAGAACACTAAAAATTTAGTAAAAAAGATATTAATGTAAACTAATGTCGCCATTGACCTTTTGCCCATTTAGCATAAGCTCTGTCTCTCTTTCACTTGCCGTATATCGCCATCCCATTTGAATTTCGTAATGATAGTGAAATAAGGTTCTGCGGGTGAAATTGAAGCAAAAATGGTCATCCTTGGTTTTAGTTTTGAATTCAATTTAATGAATCTTTAATTCATTTTAAAGAACTTAATCATTTATTTCCTTACCTATTTTTGGTGATTAATGGTTCGTATCGTAGCTCTACTAACAATTTACCAGTTTTTAATTATTACCTAATTGTATTCACACACAATCGTTGTTATTGGGTGGTGTTTCGATCTCGACAGAAATATTATGCCAGAGTGATTTTCATATTGTTTCTCTTGATAGTGCAGTTTTTTATGTTTATAAAATTTTCCCACTTAGGGCTGATATTTATGAAACTTATGAAACCATTTAAATGTATTTGTTATGTACAGCGGTCCATAGGGAAATGGTTTTTAAAAGTGTATTTTTTTGGTAGTTACAACTGCTATCTTTACAGTTTTATACAAGATAATAATGTCCAGACCCAGACTCCTTTATCGGCATCCTGTCTAAAGGACTTTTACGTAAGTCTTGGTCTTTTGACGTTTTCCTTTCATGGAATGTCACCCCTTTTGCGAATTAGTTTGTTCACTCGTCTGACTCGTTTTTGCATAATAGCTATTTCGGCTGCCATTATCAGAGGAAAGTATTGTTATTATTAATACGGAGACTGTCTGCACAACTACCGTAAGCGCTCGAGTAAAAGCCCACTGTGTTTTCACTTTATTGTTTTGACAAAGATCAGTCCCATTAATGAAGTTCACCTGGTTTGTCATTGGGAATTTGGCGATGTCTTGGGATCTAACTCCTCAGGTATGTTGAGCCTTGTATTCCTCAACTACCATGTTTCAACTTTTACCTTTAACAATGGACCAGTCGCTTAAGAAGTTCACCAGTGCTTCTTCTTCTTCCTTTGCGCTGTCCCAACTCATTGCCTAGGTAGGCTGTTGGGGTTTTCTCTTCTCGTTCTCAGGATGTAATTTCTTCTGTTCTGGGTATCGCCTTCATCCAGGCCGTTTCTCTGAAGTACACCAGTGCTGACATTATATTTATTTAAACGCTATAAAATGGCTTTGTGATACATGAGAGTATGTTGATAGGATGGTTTATTTTTTGTTGGTATTTATTTCTTTATTGTTCATTCATCTTATCCCGTATAATCACGGGAGATCCAGATTGTCCCGAAACATCATATAATAGCCGTTATAATAACAGGAGACCCAAATTGTCCCAGAGCGACCTTGCATAAAAGTTACGAGTAGATATCTCTCTTCCCGTCATGAGAATATTTTAAGTTAGAAAGTGAAAGAAATAATGCTTCTTATTGCCAAAATGAGCTATATTGGTCAGATATTTTACAAAGCCGGTGACGATTTTATTTTGCACCAATTTGTGACGTAACATACATTTAATTTTATAATAAAATTGTATGAATGTGGTAAAAAGTGGAGAGACAGTTTTATTTCTAATTTCCTTAAGAAGAAGAATCTGTATTGAAAATTTTAAGTTTATTCTATTTTAAGTACCTACTGTAATTCGAATATTCGCAAGTATGTGTTTTTAAGCCAATTTACATTTCCAATATTAAAATGTAGTATTTAGAAACAAAAATATTGATTTGATATTGAACACACCGGAAAGATTATTTTCTCTCTATTTTAGAACAATTTTTGTTTTTGCAGATGGGTTAATAATTAACCAATAAATAGGAACATTTGAAATGCCGAGGAAAACCCGGAAATTGGAATTGGCAAGCGAAAGCCTGTCTCGCTAGGAAATACTTTGTTGAGAGCAGGCGCTTACAACATAATATAACAATTAAAATATAAAGTCAATCAAGTTTAAAACACAATCGCAGTTTACAACACAATCGCAGTTTACAACACAATCGCAGTTTACAACACAATCGCAGTTTACAACACAATACTACAATCAAAATAAAAGTCGATCAACATCGTACTATTGGTAATACATACTTATAAACTGGTTTGATAAAATCTTTGATACCTGATTTGTTTTGATTGGTGTTCCAAGACTTAGTGTCCACTTTATATTTAGCGTAATTTGTGTTCTGTCCAATGGTCAGTGGAAATGCATTATATAACTTTATTTCAAATAATAATAATAATAATAATTGGATAATTTGTAGAGCGCGGTTTTTGTGAAAAATCACCTCAAGGGCGTATCAAAGTATCTGAAATATCTTTGGACGAACGTTTTTTTTAGCGAAATGGATAAGTAAGAGATTATGCCCTTTGGATCTAGTATCATGAGCAGTTTGGACATTGTCATTGGCGATGTCTCCTGGTTCCACGACGTAGCTTCCAAGATATCTGATTCTTCTTCCCATCAAGTCATGACATTAAAACCATCTGTGTAGATCACTTTTTCATCTTCTACAATTTGGGAGGCGGCTAAGGGTACCGCTGCCTCGGGAATCATTTGGTGGATAACTCACATCTCTGCTATAAGTCACCCAAGGTGGTTCGCTACGATTGGTGACTTAGCAGGGGTGCGCGGGTTCATGGGCTGTGGTTTATCCAGGTCTTGGTGCGACGCAGCTGCTCACCAGCTGCGCGGCAGGCAGGGAGAGAGTGGTTGAGGGAGACCTTTTTACCTCTCCAACAGGGATCTCTCGGAACTCGCACCGCAGTGGGAGGGATGGATTCATAAGGATGGCTCCGTCACTCCTGACCCACAGACTCCTACCAACCCCTCCTACTTTTTTACCTTTCCAGAACTTCATCTCCTTCTTTCCTTCCTTTCTTTTCCTCAATAAAACCCTCCACACAGAATCCGCGAAGATGACGTATGCCCGGAGGGGAATTATTTTCCTCACGGCCTCCTGTGTGGAGCTAAAGCAAAAGAAAAATCTATATCCTAAAGCCGGGTGTCTCTGGTGTTTTCCCCTCCCAACATCTGCATATATTCCTAAATTGGCAGTATCCTTTTAATGGACCTAATACTTCTCTCAGAAAATTTCTTATCCATATTGATTAGTTTCTTATCTCCTTGGGACTCAGAGGATGTATTACTAGAATTTACTATTTTCAATATTCTACTAAAAAGTCATGACGCATTGTTGACTAGTCGTTTTCTGTAAATGTTTAATTTACCTATGTCTTTGGATGATGTGTATTTGCTTTCTGGTTATGAGATATTGTTGCTAGGATCTGTAGTAAAAAATTCAGTCTTTGCACTGCTGTTCATAGAAGTTTGGAAATGCGTAAATTCAACCTTTGGGTTTTTGGATTAATGCGGGTCTGGAATGAGCACTATATGTAAGAAGAATGGTTTACCGATGAGCAAATTCGATATGATCGCATTCCAATGAAAGTATCCAACATCTCTGTGTAATGAAGTTGTAAACGGTGAATCCTTAGAGCTGACGATGAATGGTTGTGTTTATTTGGAATGTATGTTCGCGATTTATAACGGTTAATACAGGAAATTCAATTAATGAAGGAGTGGAAGTAGTCCCTAAAAAAATAATAATCCCGCTTGGTAAGCGATGGTAAAGCGAGTAGTTAGTAAAAATCGTAAAAGCGATGATAAAAATGGTCGATAGTGTTTTTTTTTATTTATTTTGTGAACAATTTTTAATAAGCTATAATTTTTTAAAAGCTGTTTTTTTACGACGCGTTCATAATTTTAAAATTTAATGTATATTATTTAGTTGCTTACATTTTTATTTTTTGTAATGTGGGTAATCGATAATTTTATTTTAATTTCTATTCAAAAAGGGATGTGGGTCCGGGAACCATTTATTTTACAGCCGACACCCCTGCCGTAAGTTATCCCAAGAGTTTCGCTATGTTCGGTGATTAATCAGGATTGCCCGGGTTCATGGGGTGAGGTTCGTGCGGGTCTTGGCGGCGGATGCGTCTGGCCACCAGCTGCATGGCAGGCCGGATCGGGAGAGACTGGTGGAGGGAGACCTTTTAAGTTCTCCAGCCGGACTCTCTCGATCCATTGCCTTACATCGCAATGAAAGGGATGGATACGTCCGTCACTCCTGGACATATTGACCCCCCGATTCCTACACATTCCTCACTCCTTTTTCCTTATCAGAACTTCCTCTCCTTTATTTCCCTAAAAATACCTTCCACACAGCATCCCCAAAGACGTAGGCCCTGAGGCTCCCGCCCCGTTTTCCTCTGTGTGGAGCAAATGTAAGAAAAAAAATTAAAATCTTCCATATATTCGTAGCGTATTTTTTGGTATTCGTAATTAAAGATTCGTGGAAAATAGTGGTTGCAATGATAGCTTCGTCGCAGAAATAAGCAATAATTATTTATGAACGTATTTTTATTTCATCCCTTACTTTATCCCTTACTTATCCCTTACATACTTATCCCTTACTACTTATACCTTACTTACTTCCTTACTTATTTACTAATCCTTACTTATCCCTTACTTTTTAACGTATTTTTAATTTATCCCTTAATCACCTGTTCAAATGATGAATTGTTCCTAAATATGGTAATTCATTAAATATCACCCACTGTTCCTTCGTATTATGTTTTGTCTCTTTCTTTATCTATATACACTCACATTATGTCTATTTTTCATCAGTTTAATTTATACCCTGAAGATGCTTGAGTGAAGCGAAACCGGTCGGTATTATAAAAAATAAATAAATCGTGGTTACGAACTGAGTTATTGTTTTATTTCATTCAATATGTCAAACCATAAAGTGACTGCTTTTCATCAAAATATATTTTTACTTCGTTTTAACATCTCATTGTTTAAAGAATTATGTTCAGTTTAATTAAATTTGTTTGAAATATCCAGTAAAATATCCCATTGTAAAGATCCACACAATAATGTTTAACAATATTTGAAATAAATATAAAGTACATCATATTCTAACAGTTACAATACAAATACTGCATTTCCCGTCAACGTTCGCATGTTTGTACATTACACATACGACAATGATGTAACAAGACACAAGGACCATATGGTCCGGGCTGTCTAAAACCCCATCAACAGTCATCAAGTCTGAGGCAGTCCATGGGAATAGATTGAGGGAAGTAGTGAGGTCCCTAATACCCCTATGAACACCACCTGACGTAAAGGAGTTTGAACCCCAACTCTATTATTTTCTTGTTCACTTATTGTACCGCGAGTGAAACAAAAGAATGACTCATTTTGTTCGCTTCTGAATTAGAAATTTTATTAATTTATTAACACTTGACGTGCTATTTATAATGTTTAATCGATTTTTAAGTGCACATCACATGGGAACATGGATATATTTTTTGGGAACTTAACGAGATACCCGCAAAGATGATCAAGAAATGCCGACTTTGTTGATTTCCTGTTTTCTTTCTTCACTTGTCTAATTCCGCTTGTTCATCACATTCATTACTAAACTCGCGAGCTCACGATGGTTCTTATCTTAAGTTTCTATATGGTCGAACAAAGGCTCCGTAACCAACACTCACAATACGTGTTGACAGGACGATATTATTTTCAACTGCATACTATGACACCTGATTGTATTTAGTCTGCACAAGGTTGGTAGGTAAAAAAAGGTATTTTGTGGGTAGGAATTATATTTTTAGATAAACGTTTAGGCGTAATTCGCACGAGACTTTAAAAAACGCTGCGTTAAAACTCGGCGTTGGCGCTTTTATAACGTTTGCGATATGATCGTTCATACGAACGCTTAAAAATCACTCTTGTTTCGTTTCTCGCTTCAGTAAGACGTGGAAATGGTTTCTGCAAAATTAATAGCAATAGCGATTTGTGTTGCTGGAAGACGAAAAAGAAAACAAAATGCATTCTGGGTTCATCCTCTGAATGCACTGAGATACTTAAAAGAAAGGGCAGTTTGTGACACTGTACGAATTAAGGCAATACCCCGAATTTTTTTTTAGTTATTTTTGATTGTCTATTTCAACATTTGACGAACTGTTGACGATAGTGGGGCCTCGAATAACACTTCAAGATACCATGCGTTTGGCGACACCACCTGTACAACGACTAGTTTTATTTACCTGTTTAAAAACAATAATTACAAAATAATTTATATTTATTAAAAATTTTGGTATTAAATTTAACAATCATCTGGAGATAAGTATAATTCTTCTGGTGAACTTATATAAGTCAATGGGCTCTGAACAGTTATTGAACTTGATTCGTCAGTGTTGGATGGACATGGGCAAATATTTGGGTTGAAAGTGGTAAAAAAGCTTTGTGCGGAGTGTGGCCTAGAACTTGGTGCAGTTGAATTAGCGGGGCGATATCGACGATTCTCTAGAATCCTAATTACTTTAGATGGAAGTACAGGATTAACAGATAAAGATTGATGCACCGGCGTTGTTTTACCTCTCGTGTGAATAATAATACGAAGTTTCATATGATCTATTCCCTTTAACGCCCAACGCCCAGCGTTCAAAATGCAACACTGCTCGATAAAAAAGCGTCGCGTTTTAAAAACGCTGACGTATGAATGTATACTTGGAAATGCATTTGTTCTATTTGAACGCTTTTTTAACGGACGTTAAAAAAGCTCCCGTGAGAATGAGGCCTTAATGATGAATGCTAGATACCAACATGTATGTTTTTTTTTAATTAATTAATCCTTGACTCTGTGCAAGAACGGACGCTCTGTTTGATAGATTTTCCCGTCGATTGCAATCTTTTGAGCACAGTGCTGCGGAATGATTTTCCGATCTCTGTCTTTCCTCGATCCAAAAAATGCGTCTCTTCAAGAGCCAGGTTTCCTTCCTTCCTTTCCTCAAAAGACCCTCTACCCGAAGATGACAGGTCCTGAGGGGGCAGGGTTTCTTCTTCAACGCCTCCTGTGGGGAGTTGATATATAGTACAAGTTTTATTATGTCTTCTCAGGTCGGTACTAGTTCCTAAGCAGGCAGATTGCCTTTTCAAAGGAACCAAATGCTCCAGTCATGCGCGGTGTATTATTCTGTAATTATGTAGGTCTCTTATTATGTTTTTCAATCTATCCTCAACAATTATTACAGTTCGGTGAAATAATTGGTCCATATTGGAATAATAATCAAGTTCTTTGAAAGATGTTGATCAAATTCTGTGAAACAACTTGCTCTCACTATCTTCCAAACTACTTCCCATGCAATATACGTACAATGGTGTATGCAATTATTATAATAGCACATAGTACAAGGTTCCTTATTAAAATTACCATTCCAGTCGTCCCCTACAGATTAAGATAGTAAAATTGGGGCACCGCATTGTGCCTTATGGTCCCTTGTCCAATTCTTTGGGAATGTCTGACACATTACAAAAATTATCATTGTTAGTTCTGCATATTATTTACGGTGTGAAATTTTGTTTTAGTTCCACGGTAATTTGTGTGGGTACCGAATTATTTTAATAATGCTTCCTGTCTTCCTGTCATGTTTAGTGTCGTATCCGATTATATCCGGAACTATTTTCGAAAAGTACTTACCAAATATTTTTGTTTTCAATTCGTCAATATTGACTATGGAACATGTTATTTTTCATATCGGTCTTCTTAACTTTTTGAAAATTATGCGAACTCTTTAAAATCCCCCATTCTCTTTAAAAATCTCCTTTAATCCAAACTCTTAACTTAATTTGCTATTACTTCATATTGTGTAATAAATAGTGTAAAACACTTATTTTTAATGCTCTTTTGGCTTACGTTATAACATTATTAATACTGTGACATTTTCGCAATTTAAAAAGTATCTATATATCTGGAGCCCTAAAATAACTGAAAAAAACTCTCGACTCTCAGAAACGGGTGGTCCGTTTGATAGATTTCCCTACCCCAACAAGCGGATTGTAATCTGTAGAACACAAGCGTAGGTAGGTTGTTTTTTTGTTTAGATAGGCAATTCACCCTAAAAAGACTACGGTATTATATGGAAGACACTCCGAAGAACTAGCGTCATTGATCCCTTCGGCACATTTCTCCTTACGGCCTCATGTGTGGAGTTCATGGAAAAAAATGAACATATATAATATAGCTAGAGTTTTGTATTGGTGAATAATAAAGTATGTAATGACAATGACCTGCGTAAAGTGCCCTGCTGTAGATTTTTTGCAATAAATGTTTTTTTAATTTAATGTTTAGGTCCCAATGCCAGTTTTAGACCTCAGACTACGTGGCAAGACATTTAAAGAATGTGAGCCCAGCTGAGTTAATTATTCTTATTTGATTACATACCGGGTTTCCTAAATTGAATACAGATTCTGACAGCTTTCGGTTCAGAACTTGTGTGTTCAAAAGCTCAATCGTACCATTTTATTCGACTTTCTTCTTCTTTAGCCTTGCTCTATCCATTTATGGGTACGCCTCTCCTTCCTGTCTTTCCAATTTCTACTGATTTTGGCCAGGGCCTGTCGTTTAAGTCCTCGGCCTGTTTTTAAATCGTTGCCCCAACTCTCGTTCGGTCTTCCTGGTGGCCTTTTTCTTTCAGGTCTCAAATTTTGCAGAGTTGTGTTGGTAGGTATTGTAATTTTAATTTCAGTACCTACCTACTGTTCTTATTTTGTCAATATCTAAGACGTGGTAATGATCTTCAAACTCTATAGGTAATATATATTTATTATAAATTCAACATCCTAAAATAATAGTTGAATTTGGCTGCCACTAAAATCTGGAGGGCCAAAATCCCTGAAAAACCTTCGACTCTGTGCAGAAACGGGCGGTCCGTTTGATATATTCTCCTATCTTAACAAACGGATTGCAATCTTTAGAGCACAGTCGTCGGGTGGGAATGCTGTCCTTGTTTTACCGGTATTTCAGTGTAAGATGCTCCGAGAAACTGACGTCATTGATTCCTTCGGCACTGGTGCACGATCGGGAAAACGCCAAACGCGCGTCCATCATTTATATGCAGTTAACATTTGTCACATGAGAACGGGTCGTTTCTACGACTTTCCGCCGGCGTCTGTGTTTCCTCCCTTCTACAATACTTACAATAATCACTTCTTCCTTTCCTAATAAAGACCCTCCACACAGCATTCCTAAAGATGACGTAGGCCCTGATGGAAATTATTTTCCTCAGGGCCTATTGTGAGAATTTATGTAAAAAAATATATTCTTTAATATTTCTAGTACTTCTATTTTTCTATCAATAAAATAAGAGCACGTTGGACGCATTTAATTTTACTAATAGTATTTGAAAAAGGGACGCTCAGATGTTGTGGATATGTATAGCGAATGAACGAAGAAAAATACGCAAATGTGAAAGTTAGAAAAAGCCGGGGTCGTCCGAGTAAGACATGGCACGATCAACTCGAGTTGCGCCATTTCAAAAGTCAGAATAATAGAAGAGTATGTATTTTATTTTATTTTATTTTAAATACATAAACGGCTATACTGCCTTTTATAAATAAACATATAATAGAGTACAAAAGTAAGAAAAGTAATATCATTACATAATAGTAGTTTTAAACTTAAAAAATAACATACAATTATTTTGTGTATCACAACAAAAAATAACAAGAAATAAAAGTGAGAAATATCATCATTTCATTTCAACATGTCCATATTGCGTGTATAAAGTTACATTATGGAAAAAATAAAAAAAATAAAAACTTAAAAACTGAAACCTAAAAATAACATACAATTATTTTGTGTATCACAACAAAAAATAACAAAAAAGAACAATGAGAAATATCATCATTTCATTTTAACATGTCCATATTGCGTATATAAAGTTACATTATGGAAAAATAATTTTTGAGTGCATATTTATATTGCGCTAATTTTAAGAAATAAATGTCGCCGATGTTAGCATATTCATTTCCCAAAATATGTAGTCGACTGATTGGTGAGTAATAGTGTGATAATGTATATTATCATAATATTTATTAGACAATGGATGAATGCGACTGAGGCAATGATTTTATGCTAAGACCCATTTATTTGGCAGTTCTCTCTGCCTACCCCTGTTGAAACGGCGTGATGGTTGGTTAGTTACTATCTTGTTTTAAACTATGCAAGTAATTTTTACCATGGGTGACAACATGCAGACATGTGGCATTCCGTAAGCTGTGGATATAGCACAAATATAAAACGATATCTGTGTATTTTTATAATCCACTCCAAAATGGTAATCGAAACAAGTTAATTTGTTAAATGATCGTGTCCTAGTTTTATTTCATTACTAATCATTTAAATTTATGAACGGAAACCCGATGGTTAATACTTTGACCACCAGGTTTATTTCAAATTAATTCGAATCTGGGATATTTCTCTCATAATCATAAAGATTTTAAAAAGTGTAATTTTTGATTTCTAATGATTGAATTATTCCAATCTTCTCCTTGGATATTTTCTAGTAGTTTGCAATCCTTTTTTCCGCCACAAAAACTGCAAATATAGTTCCCTCTTTTTATTATTATTTTTATTTCGTTTGTTGTTGTCTTGACATTCATTTTTAGTGTTTTAGTTTAGGTTAAGTTAAGTTAGATTAGGTCAGCTTTTAGTTTAATCTTTTTGTTTAATCTTTACATTATTTTGTTCTTATAATCTGTATGTAAGCCCAGCTGTAATAATAATAATTAATAATAATAATTGGCTAATTTATATAGCGCCGTTTTCGTGAAAAATCACCTCAAGGGCGCTGTACAAATAAATATATAAAAGAATTAATATTACTGGCTTATAACTAAGATTTACAATTACAACTAGTGACTTACATCTAAGACTTATGGCTACTTATATTACTGGCTTACAACTAAGATTTATAATTATAACTAGTGACTTAGCTCTAAGACTTATAGCTAGTGACTTATGACTAAGACATATAGATTCTAACCTAAAACTGGTGACTTATTTACACACATATTTACAATTAAGATTGTAAATATGTGTGTAAATAAGTCACCAGCTGTACGCTATGAATGATCTTTTTTAATAAAACCATTATTCAAATGTTGCACTTTGGTATAAGTTAAAAATATACCCTTGAGGGTTATAATTAAATTTAAATTAGTAAAAATTCTAACTATTTAGCAAAAAAACAAATCAATCATAATTTTCTTACGTTTTTTTCCTAGCAGCGTTATCTCGCACGATAAATGAATAATGTGTGGAAAGAACAATGAGGTTGTGAAAGGGTTAACAAACTTTTTTTTAAATACACAATTCATCCTAAAAAGAGTGCTTTGTGAGTTAACAACTTCATAAACCATTGAATTCGATAATAAAATAAACCTTAGAACTCTGAAAATATTTGAAATCAAGTTATAAAAAAAAATCTGAACTATCAAGAAAAATTAATGAATACACCAAAAATTTTCAAATAATTTTTGAAGTGAAATAAAATGCTGTATATTATGTGGAAATTCGGTTGTCAAAGGGTTAAAATTTCATAATCCATTGAACTTGATGCAGTGACTACCTATAATATAAATCAATTAGTTTTTTTAAGTCTAATAATATAGGTCACTTTTTGCTTACCATCGCTTGCGCCACATTGCCAGAGTTAATGGCCCAATTAATTCCAAAGTAATTAAATAATGCGGACGTGCACGGACCCACCAACTGCTAAAAAAATAATAATTTTATATGAACCATCGACTAATCATCACACGAATCACCCACCTTAATAAAATCCCTACGATGATGAAAGAATTTATATAAAATGTTTATTTTGTAGATACCTGAAAAAATCGCATCTGCGATAACACGAATTTTTACGCTACAAACGCGAATTTGGGAAGGTACATAAAAAAAATACGTTTGCGATAACGCGTGTTTTTAGGCGACTAACGCGAATTTTGCCATTTGAATTTTAACACTACAATAAAATGACATTCCGTTGTTTATATTCATAATTTAAACGTGCAAACACCATTGTATATCTACATAATAATGACGGCCTCCGTGGTCGAGGGGTAAGGCTCTCGACTAGCAATCCCGACGTTAACAATCATTTATGTGTGAAGATAAAACACATTTAAACGTGGAAACACCATTGTATATCTACACAATAATGACGGCCTCCGTGGTCGAGGGGTAAGGCTCTCGACTAGCAATCCCGACGTTAACAATCATTTATGTGTGTAGATAAAACACATTTTTAATTTTATGATGTATGTTTAAAGAATATATAGATATTTCATTTATTTTTTTTTATTTTTAAAGCAAGACAAACATTCTCTGGTTACGAATGATCTGATATTATGTGAAAATCTGCTACTACCACCACAGTTTTAGGAAAATGTTGCTTGTGTCGTGATGGAGAACCCAAAAGCGATGCCCACTCAGCTGACTGAGCCACTGACCGGTCTTTGAATAAGTTGTTTTGCATTTCACAATTTATTCGTTAAAAATAAAACGTAGTATATTTGCGGCACGTTCCAGAGTGGACGATACTTTCAGTATAGCCCTGGTGTAAGATCACCATTCAGAATTGAAACGTTGCTTCAAAGGCTTTAGCCGTGGTTTGTGAGCAGATGTGAATAGCCAGTTACTTCCCCACCTTCCTCTACCGCATATTCTTTCCTCCCCACTACCTTCAAACTCAAAAATTATCCCAAATGAGATGCCATAGACTCACTGGCTCCAGATGATTGGGAGAAGTTGGGACTTTTGTGCGGTATTCACTTAAAATAAGGAAATTTACTTGTAGAACGGCCAAAGTTTTAAAGGTCATTTTATGACAGGGAAGTTATGTGACGAACGACACTTGCTATTTTAGCGTCTATTTTAGGCAAGCTGTCGGATTACGCCATTTAAAAAAAACACTGTCAGTCATTACAGCTGGACAATCTATCTATCTATCTATATATCTATCTTCTTCTATCTATCTTCTATCTTCTTCTTCTATCTTCTATATAAATAAAAATGAATCGCCGAAATGTATGTACGCGCATAACTTTCGATCGACTGCACCAAATTGGATAATTCTTTTTTTTGTGTGTTCGTTATTGTCAGGACAAGGTTTGTATAAAACTTTTGGTGAGCTCTGGCAATATGAAATTTTTATAAAAAAAATTGCTATTGGTGGCACGCGAGCTGTTTGAAAACGGAATGTATGGAAAGCGGGAGGGAGGGAGAGATGAAGTAGGGAAACCAGGGAGGGGGAGGGGAACCTGAGAGGTGGTAGAGGGACCTGGGAGGGGGAGGGGACTCGGGAGGGGGGTTCGCGGGACGGGGGAAAGGTGGGGGAGTGGAATGGGGAGAGGGAAGGTGGAGGTGACGGAGTAAGAACGCGAGAGGGGAAGGGGACGCAGGAGAAGAAGGGGAACGGGACGAATGGGAAAGGACACGCAGGGAGGAACAATTTCTTTATTAAATGGCATAGCAACGCATGCCGGGTACCAGCTAGTATTATATAAAACTGTAGAAAACAACACAAGCATGTTAAATATGAACCGTCAAGAACATGTCCAGAATGTTTAGACTTTTGATAGTAACGCGGTGATAAACCTCTGAACGTCGACACTTGTGACGTCATAATTCGTACACCAATCACGGGCCGTTTACATTTCGTTCCATTTACGCGTATTTTGAAATCAATAATGAAAGTATTAAAATTAAACATTTTAAATGCGATAATCATAATCAGAAAAATAATCTTTAAATCTTCCACACGTTTTTAGCGGTATGCCTGGTTTGAGAAAATACCCTATTGGGGCGGTGGATAAAGATTTGGAAGGGAGTAGGGGGGGGGGGGGGGGTTTGGGAAGAATCTGGCTATTTAACTCTGGTCACCAAATTCTGGCTAGAGCCGTACATTTCGATTCTGAGTGATGGTATTTCATTACTACTTACAAAATATTTACCACTTTCAGAATTCATAACCCTTCCTGTGATACGTAGATCTGAGGGAGCGGTCCGTATCGGTAGAGACGGGAGATAAATGAAAGGCGTGCAGTCGATGTGTGAGTCAGTCTTTATTGTAGCTACGTAGCGGAGGTCGATGCGGAGCGGGAGCGGAGTGGAGTGATGCTGCTGCGTGGTGAGTGAAGATGAAGGTCAGGACATTACGGCGGTGAAGATCACTGGTCTTCAGGGAGCCGGCGTGTTGCCCTACACCATGGCGGTGTAGACGTGACCTTGGTCCAGGCGGTCGATCGACGTCGTGTTGACGGGATATGGCGGCTGTGTGTCCAGTGGGTCGGAGCACACACGTGACGCAGGAAGGAACCTTGAGAGGCGATGAGGTTGCTGCTCGTTGCAGGATGAGGATGCTGGCGCGTTGCCAGTTGTTGTTGCTGCTCGTTGCAGGATGTTGGATGATGGCGCGTTGCCGGTGGTGGTTGTGGTAGCTGCTCGTTGCAGGGTGCTGGTTGACATCTCATGTCGAGATGGTAGTCGGAGAGGTTCCTCGAAGGTGCTGGAATGTTCCTGTGTCACGCTGGATAAATTGATGTTCACTATTGACAGCGCGAGGCCCGTGCCCCGCGCGGGCAGGTACTTAGTCGCGACACTGCTCGTTCTGTGTTCCTTTATCGATGAATGAATACTGAGGTACTGACTGACTCCGAGCCGGCGAGCGCGGCTTATATACCCGTGGCAAGTAATTAATTCTCGCGGTAGGTAATGCGGCGAATTCACGTAAAGGTGAGAAATCGCTCGAACTTTCTGCGGGCACTTGAACGGTACAGCCAGACGTTCTAGGTCTTTCGCCTAGGTGGCGGTGTTTATTTACGATGCGCCAGTTACTACCACGCTAAGGTAGGTATGCCTTATCTTCCAGCCAATTCTGTGGAGGTCAGTGGCGCTGCGGTAAATTTCACAGAGCGGGTTAAGTAGCCGCTACAGATCTTTTATCTTAATTGTCATCGATTTAACCATACCTACCTAAATTTTTTGATGTGTTCTTGGTAAGTTGCATTACGTATGGGTATTTTTATATTGAATATTGTTCTTTATCCTCTCCCCTTCTATCATAATTAAATTCCTCCCCTCTTCAGTTTAAATAACAATATAATGGTTAGGCTATCGCATAATCTGCAACACGAACGCACCAAAGCAACCAAAATGCTGAAACTAGTTCACGCTTGTACTTTACAAGGTGCAACCAAAAGCTCGCGAGTTTATGACGCAATCCCGCGTGCGATTGGTAGCTTTTAATAATGCACCCAAATGTTTTTTTTAATTTTAACATATCTTTGCAGAATGATGTCTCTGAATAGTACAGTAATTATTATTTGACCTAAAAGAGTAGTACCTTGCATCAAATGTGGTAGTTATGGTTTTTGTTTTTTTATATGTTGTAAGTGAAGGTCTAGTGATTCATCCAAGTTTTTGATTGGATCTTTGTCAAAAGTCCAAAACTTTTGAAATTTTCTAAATTTGTTCAGTCAATTTTAGCTACCTCGTCCATCAGAATATCTCCTACTCAGAAGCAAAACTTTGAAGCCACGTTTATTATCGAAGTCATATAGAGGATAAAGTGCACCGGATCTTCTCTGCCTTACGATGATCACTAATTCTTCTTCTCAAGTCGGTTGCTCGTTGCTGAGTATCTACTCTACTCCCATTTCCACGGTCGACAAGACAAAGAAAACGGATAGACGCCCTCGAAATTTGGGGTTGGAGAAAAATGCCCAGGATTCCATGGACAGCCAGACGCACAAATGTCTCCATCCTGGAATAGGCTTTCAACTATCTGCCTAGAACATTGTTCCTTGCTCGCCAAACTGAGGACTCCAACTTGGAGAAATTCGTAGTCATTGTCAAAGTGTTTGGAGGGTTAAAGGTCGAGTGAGTGCCCAAGTATCAATGGCATCCGATACGTCGGTGTCCGCAGCTCTTGGAAATTGGAGTTTTGGTCACGATCCTCAGCAATGAGGAACCGACTTATTTATTTAAACGCCCTTAGGGCTTTTATATATAATGCAGTACATGTTTTTGACAAAGTACAGGAAATAACATAAAATATAAGACACAAAATAAAGGTTAACATAAAATATAAGAGTTGACACAATGTAGGTAACATAGAAAGTAAGTTAAGTAAAAATAGACATAAAATTAGTTCATAAGTACGTAGAAATAGTTGGCGCATACATCGTTTGAAGTTTGCAAAATTTAAATTATTGTCAAATACATCTATCTATATTTGTTACTAAGACTGTGTAAGAGCTGTATTGGAAAATGCAAACTATAGTTTGAATGAGATGTAAATGAAATGTAAATATTTGTCTAGTCGTTCATGTAGGTATGTACATGAAGATTTATTAATTGCAGGAGTTCACAACAATCGAATTTATAGTTTAATAATTTTCATAAAAGGGAAAGATCGTTTATTTTTCGTCTATTTTCTAATTTAAAACATTCATTAAGAACGGGTAATTTATATGCTCTAAAGAGATATTACGTTTAAAATTTACGAAACGTGCAGATTTTCTTTGAATTCTTTCAATATTATGAATATTCAATTTTTTTAGGCGGGCGACCAGACTATGTTCCATTAGGCTTCTAACAAGGGATATGTATATGATTCGTAACCATTCAAAGTTTTTAATTGTTCTTAATACAAATCCTAATGTTTTCGTACCCTTATTTATTACTACCCTTATTTACTTGAGAAGAAGAAGAAAGTCAATGATTATAAATGCTTACATAACAAAAAACTATGTTTTCTGTCACTATCAACTCTTTAAACATAATATATTTTCATCAAAATGAAAAAAAAATTATAGACGATGACCTCAAAAAAAATCAATTAATTAAAATAAAATTGATAATTGATTCTCACTCCCCATATAAATCTGATAAAAAAAAATCATCTTCATTGTAGTGTCTAGGAATTCGCGCATCGTTTCATCCCCCTGTGCAACTTTACCATACCTACCCACCGTGCCCTTATTCGGGGTAGTGTGGGGTAATTTCCCCCTGTCAGGACCCGTCGCGGTCTCCCGGTTCCCACCCCACCGTGGGAAACCCTCTACCCTCTTACCCATCGCGATGTTCTGTCCCTCTTTCCTCTTGCCGCTTGCCGCTTGCCGCATGCACCACCTTCCCCCGTCATGATTGCTATTGTTATAGTTCATAAACTACCCAGTGGTAGTGGGGTGTGCAGAATTTTAAGGTTTTGGAATTGCAGATTTATGTTTTTGCATGGTTTTGAAAAAAAAATTGAAATTCACTGCATAATATCAATGAAGACAATCACTTTGTGTATTCCAGTTATTTAATCAATTTTTTATAAACAATTTTGCTTAAGTAAGTGATATATGAAAAGTGATTTGTTTTTATTTAATTAAAATGACGCCACTAATTGATGTTTGTATTATTGAAGAACACATTTTTATTTTCTTTGTGTACACAACAGACGGAGAGAGATTTAATTCGAAATAATAAATACAAACAAATAACAATAAAGAATAACTGCCAATCGTCAAATAACGATGAATATTAATGTGAAAGAATTAAACAACAATTATGTAAAACAACGACGGTGGAGAAGTATCTGGCTATTTTGATCTGGTCACTAAGTACGGTTAAAGCCATTTCAAGCATGGTGGTCTTACACCAGGGCGATACTGAAAATTTCTTCCACTCTGGAACATGTCATACATATAATATATATTATTTTTAATGAATTAATTGTCAATTGACAGAAATTAATCAAATAAAATGTATTGGCGCTCGCCGGGATTCGATCCCGCGACCTTCGGATTGCGAATCGAGAGCCTTACTCCTCGTCTACGGAGGCCGTCGATTAATGTATTATTAAAATCTTTTCGTATTGGCGCTCGCCGGGATTCGATCCCGCAACGGATTGCGAATCAAGAGCCTTACTCCTCGACTACGGAGGCCGTCGATTAATGTATTATTAAAATCTTTTCACTTTTGTCAAGTTTTACTTGGCGATTTCTCTCTGGAATTTTCCTCTCTGACGCGGTTGCTTTTCTACAATTAACATTAAAAATGGAATGGACCAATAAATATCTAAACCTGATTATTTTATACAACAAATCATCATTACTTTCTGGTCACCCTAGCTTGCACTTTCCCTCGTAGGGTGGCTCCACCAACAATCTCACACACACATATACCTGTCATTGTACCTATACGTCATGAAGGAGCACGCAGACCATTGCGCATTACGCAAAACTAGGTAAGTTGTGATCATGGTGGGCAGTAATCAACAACCATTGGCTTGTGAGCATTTCTTTCCGGTAACAAAGGCGTCCTCGCCCGTGTCAAGGAATATTGTTTTTTTTTTAGTAGGATAGTAATTAATAATCTAAGGCTTAGGCTACACGTTCAATATTTATCACGATCTGTATGGGTGGATTGTGCTACCGTAGATGTTCAATATTTATTGTGGTCCGCCAATATTGATCAAATATCGTGATATTTATTGGACGTGGAGGCTAGCGTATTGACGGATCACAATATGAATCACAGATGTCTAAATTCCTGAATCCGTATCGTGAACCCACGGATCGTGATAAATATTGATTTATTTTATTTTTTGGGTATTACGTTACCAACGTATTATGTATGTTACCTCCTTCTTTAGCCAACGTTTCGAAAAACGTTACAATGTTCATAATCAGGGGCCTGTCCGAAACGTTGACAAAAGGAGGAAGAGTAACACGACCTAGTACCCCAAAAACAAACACAGAGTAGATGTAAAGTTGCGTTTATAAGATATTATAAAATAAAATACATATAAAAAAAGTTGTAATAGGTGGCACGCGAGTTGTTTGAAAACTGAATGTACTGGGACTGAATAAATGGAACGCGGTAGGGGGGTTGGCGGACGGGGGAGCGGGAGAGGGAAGTTGGAAGGCGGGGAAGGTGGAGGGGGAAGGGGACAAGTGAGGGGTAGGGGCGGCGGAAGGGGAACGGGACGAATAGGAAAGGACACGCAGGGAGTAACAGTTTTTTATTATTATTATTTTTTTATTTTATTTTATTTTATTATTTTTTTTTTATTTTTTTATTAAGTGGCATTGCAACGCATGCCGGGAAATCACTAGTTATAAAATAAAAAAGTAAAGTGCAAGAAAAAAAAATAAGAATCCAATAAAAATAAATTTAAATTGCAGGCATAAAAATAATACAATATAAATTCATAAAAAATAATTTACATGTGAATAGTTGAAAAATAAGATGAATCATATAAAATATAAGAGAATGTAATATTGTCAGTTATTCACTCAGAAAAAAGAGTATTAAAACTGTGATTATATTTTTAATAATATTTACTTTAGATACATGCACATATGCCAGATATATGTAGTTATTAGTTAGGCTTTGTTGCTGTTAGTCTGATTGTGTTTCATTGATGTATAATTAGCTTAAATCTGTTTGAATCTTAATATTTTCTCTCTTTTAAAAAGCTTAGAAATTTAAAATTTGTAATGTTTTAAAATGAATAAATTGAATTATGAGATGGTGCATGATGATCTTATTAGTAGATATTACATCCAGTTTTTCAAAGCTCAAAAGTTTCAGCACCCCTGATATAAAGAAGCCCTGCCTTGGTAAGCCCACCTTGGTTGCACACGCACTGCACATGGGCATTATGTACAATTTGGGCAATACACACTAAAGGTTACTTGTGCATGTTATATTAGCGCATGGGAGAGGTGCTTGCACTATTGCCCGAGACCCACAAATGAATACAATAGGAATTTGTTTTCATTATGCTGAAGGAATCTCACGAGTTTGGGTCAAAAAAAGTATGGGAATTTTCTAGGATTCGATCGATTCGATACAAATTCGATTGATTGGATTACATATTATTTTGATTGACATGTTTTTTTGTTGCTTTTTATATTTTTGTCGTAATACCTAGTAGGGACATGATGTGTCGACTGTTTGGTTTCAACTAGATTTTCATAATAGATGAATCTGCCATGGGTCACCCAAGTGGTTCGCTACGTTTAGTGTCTTAGCAGGGATGTCCGGGTTCATATAGTGAAGTTTTTCCGGGTCTGCTCACCTACTGCGCGGCAGGCCGGACCGGAAGAGAATGTTTGAGTAAGTTCTTTGACCTCTCCAGCAGGACTCTCTCGGAGCAACTGCAGAAACGCAGTGGAGAGGCACACACCTGAGCACACTGACCCCCATGGTCCTACCAACCCCTCTCACCTTTTTCCTTCCCAAATCATCCTTTTCTTCCTTTCAAAAAAGAACCGAGTGGAATTATTTTCCTCAGGGCCTCCTGTGTGGAGCTAATGTAAACAATATTCAATTATGAGATTTCAGCACCTTTAAAAAAAATCTTTTCGAAAAATTGAAAAACAAGGAACAAGCGATATGATTTCATCACACTTTTGCCCCGATGATGATAACTGTACCACTATCCGATACGTTGGCTAAAGAATGAGCACAAAACGACATAATAACCAAAAAAATACTAGAAATTTCTTCTTCTTTTTTCAAAGTATCGTAGTCCCAGAGAAAGATCATATTTCATACCTATGTGGCGTCATCGATCTAGTATCTTCTGTGGTATTTTCGTTTCCATAAAAAACAAGTGAGAAAGAAGATTTTTCGTCGTTTCTGGGACTAACTTTAGTTGATGTTTTCAATTAAATCTTCAAGTTATCGTTGGATTGAAACGACATTACGAGCTGAGAGTATTTTTATTTGCAGAAATTCTCATCAGAATTTTCTATAAAGTCATTTCGTTGGGAAATTCTAATTACTACAACTAGGTAACTCCAAAATCAGCTTTGTTGGCAAATTGAGTTATAAGATAGTAATTAATCTGATAAATTGGTTTTTTTTTTTTTACATTAACTCCACACAGGTGGCCCTGAGGAAAACAATTTCCCTATGTCATCTGAGATGCTGTGTGGAGGGTCTTTTTAAGGAGAGGAAGGTTGTTTTATAAGATTTTCCATTTTTTAAGATAAATAAATAAAATTAATAATATAAATAAATAAAAATTAAATTAATAAATATTTATACTTATAAGTATGGCGTACCTCAAACACACTGAATTCTGAGTTGTAGTATTTACCCCACGATATCATGTCGAAGGAGTTTTGCTGACAAAATTCAAGTGAAATAATGAATTTCAAAAGTTGTTTATTAGTCTAATAGTTTGTGATATGTTGTCTGGTTTCACATTACCGTCGCCATCTTTGAGAATTATTGTATTTATTGGCAAATTAAGATCGCCGAGACGCAAATCAATTAGGCGGAGGTACATAACCGCTGTGTCAAATTCATAATATTCTATGAGACGTGTTTGACAGTGTGTTGAGTTACGTATGCTTTACAAGTACCTACATTTATTTTATCACAGATAAGCAGCATTCAAGCCAATCGCTTTTGATGCAGTGTTGACAATCTATTATAATATATGAAATCTTCAACAAACAACATGCCAATTACAACTCGATTCTAAAGCAGTAGATACTCCTTCATGTACTTCGTACTAATTCATGAGTTTAAAACACAAGTAATAACAAGCACGCAACATTTGGGCAAAAAGCTACATTGGTACCTACTAAACTTTACGACAAAATCCCACTCATTCAAAAGTCAAAATAAAAACAAAAATAAAACTGGATACAAAACAAAGGGAGATCAGTTATAGAAAAATAATATGACCAAATACAGAAACCATTCAACTGCGCTTAAAAACACTACCCAATACATTTTTTATTTTTTCAGTTACTTCATGTAACTAACTATCTAACTAGCCGTCACACCGTTTCCCCGGAGGGGTAGGCAGAGAGGACGGACTGCCAAACGACTTGGTCTTACATTGTTTCCTTCGTCTACTTCTACTACATTAGCATCATATATTCTCCTTCACTCCTTTCTTTATTCATTCACTCTACAAGCCCAAACCATCTATTTAAGCCCAAACCATCCTGTCGTAATCTTACTCATTACATTACTTACTCATACTTACATGATTTTACAGGGATCTCATTTCTAGAGAATTCAGTATACTTTCAAGCTTCCTCTGCCAGTTCCGTGCCTCCCTGCCATCGATCAGGATAGGTACCAGCACTCCATTGTGGACTGCTAGCTTCGCTTCTTTGGACAGTTTTTTTTTAATAGAGTTCAGTCTTCCATTAATGGGGTTTCCTACATTTACCCTTCTTTCAATATCTCTATCAGCCTTTCTATCTCTCGTAAACATACTACCCAAATACAAAAATTCATCCACCTGCTCCAATTATTCATCATGCACAACTACATTTGCACACTTTTTTTATATGAATACCTCACAAGAGCTCCCGTCTGGAGCCAGTGAGACTATAAACAAAAATTGGAAAATAATTAATCACTTTTTATTATTATTCTGTGTTTCCCTATTCCTACGACATGCTTCTCTTAATATCCCCGGTTCACTCCTTCCTTTCCTTAAAAAGAAATCTTTCGAAAAAAAATCGAATGTGGTTCACATGTGGTAGAAGCGAAACTTTACCAAAAACAATCTCAACCAATAGGAGCCTTTAAAAGTGTGGTTGTAATCAAGCGGCCAATGATGCGTCATTTCCGTTTCATCCTAATTCCAAATCAAAACAATGCTAAAGAAGTTTCACTTCAAAAAACACAAAATCGTTTGAAGTTTGAACAACACAAAATCCTATATATAAAAATTTCGTGTCACGATGTTTGTGGTCGCACTCCTCCGAAACGGCTTAACCGATTTTTATGATTTTTTTAATGTGTATTTGGTAGGTATGAGAATAGGTTTTAAAGTATATTTCATACCGCTAAGTGATTATGGTGTCCCTATTCCCTATCCAGAAGAAAAATTCTATTTTTTTGATAATTTTTTTTTGTATTTTTTTTTTATTTGGCATCAAAAAATATCTATAACCTCAAATATTAACTCTCCTACCTCTACCCATTTTCATTCACTCTACCTATCTCATTTTTTAATCGCGATTTTAGTATTTTTGGGAACAAATTGAAAAAATTTAACCGTCTTTCGTATTTTAAACAGAACGAAATTATTTATGTTGTTGAATGACAGATGGCGCTACGTCTGCCTCATCGAACTTTCATCCACCAAGGCATCGAGAGGCGTCGCGTCATTTTGATATTTCATTCGGCATCATGTTCTCGCGTGGGCAAACCAACGAGCTTATTTGTGTTGGCTCAAGACGGGCTGACAAAAAATGTCGTACACTCAATTGCTCTTCGAAATTCATATTGATTTTCTTTATTTCATTTTCCTACTTTAATTTGTGTTTTTTGTTTTTATCGGCGGTCATCGTCTACAGCGCTTCATTCCTCTTTCTGTCATACATCCCATCCCCGCACACGTTTGTCGGGTCAGCTTGTGTTATATAATTATTAAACTCGACAGTCAATCCATAAAAAAAATCAATCAGGTTTAACCAATCAACCGAAGAGCATTTAGCGCAATTTCTACGCCGAGACAGCAGACAGCACCGCATCGATCAAATGTTCGCCGCTCATCACTCCGTTCCTCATGCAGCCATTTGGCCTGGGATAGAGTTGCACATTATGCCGGAACTCGAGGAATGCCGTCCCATGTCCTGTATGCAGTATTCAGTGTGTGCAGTGTGCAGTGTGCAGTGTGCACCGTGTAGTGTAAAGTAAAGCCCCATACGTAATAATCGCTACACCTAGATGCAGGGGTAGGGAATTGTGATAATGGAACAAGAATCGATATGCCTACTCGACCTGAATCGATATCACGGTTTCTAATTTAAAAAAAAAATTATTGTACAATGGAATATTATTCCCCAGTGTAGCACAATTTAGTCGCCATATCGGCAATTAGGCAGGTGACTCTTCAATAATTGTTTTAAGTTATTTATAGAGTGGTTGCTTACATCCAAATGGTTTGCAAGTTCATTTAACAGCACCACTCCCCTTGTCATGCTATGCTTTGCCAGGACATCGGTTCTGCCGTTGGTACTATGAACAGGTCATCATATTGACTCCGGCTGTAGTGGTCTGGTACATATATGTACATCATAGCATTAAAAAAAATGTGCTATCAACGAAATTGTTCCAAATTTTGAAAGACATAATAGCTAGACTTGCTTTCCGCCTGGTTCCCAGACTCAGAGAATCATTTTCCTCAAGTATGTCAATATGGTACCTTGGATGGTTTCCATGCTTTGGCTTATAGACGTAGCTGAGGAATTTCTTCTGGATTTGCTCCAACGTATCAAAATACTTCCTCTGATATGGTGCCCAAACATCGCTCGCGTACTCCGGTTTGCTTCTCAGTATGCCATCGAACAATGCTAGCGTAGCTTCTTGCTTATTAAACTGGTGCATGTCCTTTTTCGTTATTTGTTTTTGGGGGTGTTATGCCGTGTTGCGCTACCTCCTTCTTTAGCCAACGTTTCGGACATCGTTGCAGTGTCCATCATCAGGGCAGATCCGGCAGATCCGGTCCGCACACATCTACCGGATCTGCCGGATCTGCCCTGATGATGGACACTGCAACGATATGTCCGAAACGTTGGCTAAAGAAGGAGGTAGCGCAACACGGCATAACACTCCAAAAACAAATAACGAAAATGCTTTTGGCCGTGAAAATCTTAAAACTTATCTCGTGCATGTTCTGATCGTGAACCCAATAAGTTTGTGGCCAGACTGAGTGAGCTGCGATATTTGGTCAGAGAATGTCAGTTCGGAATCAAAGACGACAGCGAGATCCTTCGCGGATTTTACAAGTTTCGCCCATTATCTTATAATTGTAAACTGTAGTATTTTGAGAACGACTGAAGGGAGGTTTTTTGTACCAGAATTTTCAAGTCATCTGCAAATAATTCTAAACACTGGAGTTTATCGAAGATTCGAATCCTCTCAAAGATTCATTAGTATAGTCCCCTTATAAATAATAATACTAATTGGATAATTTGTGTAGCGCCGTTTTTGTGAAAAATCACCTCAAGGGCGATTTACAATTTATTTTGAATCCTAGGCTCTATCTAATTTTATTATTTTCAAATAGATACAGAAACATACTTACCTGCAGGACACTTCCGATATCATATCATTCATTAGTATTTTGCATTACTAGACTTGAATTGAGTGAGGAATGTGCCGTGTTCCATGAATTTTCTCCTTCTTCGTCTATTGGGTTATCTTAAATTATGTATCGCACCCATATCATATGTCCGTGATCGCACCCAATTTTAACAAATTATTTCACTTGTCTCCTTGGTACTTATCGAATTTCTGTCGAACTTCTACATTGGTCACCATTTATGTCAGTGGTATTTTGATGAAGCCCCTATAGGACCCATATTTCAATTCCTCTTTTGTGTTTTCACTTTTCAGTCTGATTTGCAAGTTGCATCTTCAGGCCACTTTCTCTTTTATTTTCCTCTTATTTTTTATACTTCCCATCTGGATCGTAGTTATTTAGCTCCCGTTCCATAGTTGACGAGCCCCTGCTAATGAGAGTTTGTACCAAGACTGATGAGTTTTAAAAAAACCTACTTCGAATCTCGGAGCTTCTTTCAGCGAATCCTTTCCTTTTATCCCGTAAATCCTTTTTAGTCGAGGCACTCCGGCCGGCGTCAACTTTTCACGTCAGCCGCGTCAAAAGACCAAAGGATGTCTCCACGGGATGAAAGGACTCCGTACAGTCTGTGCAGGTGGAGTTTTAAATATCATTATTGAGAATATGGTAACCAATAGAAATTTCAAAGGACTCTTCGGAATATGAAATTCTGTCATCCTTTCAATGTAAAAAAAAACATTTTTCTGACTTGATGTGTTATGAGTATGGAAGATAACGACCTCTTTTTAGTTGTTGATATATATTATGGACTACGACGTGAATGTGTCAACAACTATATTGCAGAATTCTATTTATCTAAGAAAAGGCGGGCGGTTCGTTTGACTGACAATCCGTTGTCAACAGATCTATTGTCATCTTTACTCGCGGACACAACGTCGACATGCTGAGTCTGTTCTACACGTATTTCAATGGAACCTGCTCGAAAGAGAACGGGTCGTTTCTAGTAACCTACAACATCTCTTCAAGACCCAGGTTCACTCCTTCCTTTCCACAAAAAGACCCTCCTCACGACGTCTTCATAACACAGGCCTTGAGGGAAATTATTTTCCTCGGCGCCTCCTGTGTGGAGTTCAGAGTTAAGAAGCAAGTGTTAATTTTTACGTACTGAACAAGGTGATTTTTTTTTGTTTCAAACATCCCGGTCAATTATGCCCGCAAAGCTAGACAAGATGTAATTAATAACAACGAAACTATCAATTATTTGAAATCCTTACAACTAATTGAGTGTGAAACAAGCTGTATTTGAAACAATGATCTCGTTTCAACAGAGATGTAAAGCGGTGTCTAAACTTACCACTATTTATAATATTATCTGAGTTGCTAATTGATGGCAGAATTGAGATCTGAAAGGAATGCCAACTTAATGGCTTCACGTTCAATGTCTTTGTGAATCATGTGCACGTGTATTCAGGGCCACCACTAAAGCCAACTTTACTCCGCTAATAAAATCAAATATGATACCATTGATACCATTTATGTTTTCATGAGTAAAAGAGTTTTTGCAAACTTTAGAGATCTGGCGAAAGTATTTAAAAATCTTATTAATAATTTCTGATATTTGGATCATTTGTACTACATGTCACAAGTTTGGGAGACGGGTGTGGGTACCGCCGCCGATCCTGGAACCATTTATTGGATTACCAACACCCCTCCACCAAGTGGTTCGCTACATTTGGTGCCCGGGTTCATGTGGTCGGGTTTGTCTAGGTCTTGGCGGTAAATGCGTTTGCCCACCTAATGCGTGGCGGGGATCGGGAGAGATTTGTTGAGGGTGACCTAACCTAGATCTCCACAGCCGGACTCTCGAGCCAACGCTTTGCACCGCAAATATGGATTCATACTACCATAAAATTAATTCTTAGACTACCTCTAATTACAGACTCGAACTTAATCTTCAATTTATTCTAATATAAGTGTAGGTATGTTCACAGTATAATAAATTGACGTAAAATTAATGCCTCAATACAGGCTAGCCTAGTGAGGCAGGTTACGAGAAACCTAAATTTATAATTATAAATCTATATTCTTTAAGTACCTACTGTATATATGTATTTTGTTTTCTATGCAACTTTTAAACTGTACTTATGATGTACTTTTTGTTTTTGTAGATATAAATCTTAAAATTTTTTGTTCAATAAAGATATGTTATTATTATTCGTCCCTAACTCCTAGACACATTGACATTCATATTTCTACCCATCCTAATTTCTTCCCTGAAGTTCATCTCCTTCCGTTCCCTAAAAAGATCCTCCACACATCATCCCCAAAGATGAAATGGTAATATAAAACATAATCCTGAGGGAATCATCTGTGTGGAGCTCATGTAAAAAGAAAATCGTAATTACAAGATATTTCCCAAACCTTTTTCTCTGAAGCCGTAGTCCTCTGGCTCCGGGCAGAAGGAAATCTTTTTCGGTATTTACATATTTTTTATTACTACACATGCGTTTCAGGAACCTAATTTATGTTTCTCAAAATATTGTACTAACGCGTATGTCACAAAGACGGTCGAATCAAAGTGTCAGAGTGGCAAATTCAAAAGACCGCCTCTTGTTTCTGCCGCCCGTGTTCATAGCACACATTGCACTACAATAAGATATGCCCCTGTGTTTGTACTTATTCTTAATGACTAATGACACAATGGGAAGAATGAATGCTGTAAATACACTGAGGAGAAGGTTGAAAGTTCGTATGGAAATTATTAGTTTATGTATGTGTATTTCAGAACTTTTCGTGAGCAACAGATTTTCTGCTTTATAACCATTGAGGCATATTTCCACTAAAATGGTGCTGTATAAGTAATTGAACTTTGTCAATTATATCGGATGCCTAAATAAGAACTCAAATATTGACTGCGACATATTGACGGAATCAATTCTTCACACACATAAAAATTTCTTGACCGCATGAATTTTTAATATGCAACAAAATAAACACGTAGGATCTTCGACGTATATACTTGGTCGATGGGTAGAATAGCTATAATGCATACAAAAATAACGCCTCCTTTACTAGAACATAATCACATTTTTATTTTTTCAGTGTATTGATGTGTTATTTTTCTTTGTTTCAGGTATATATTCTCTATTAATACAGAAACGCTCATCAAACACGTCCCCAGAGGTTTATTTGATTTACTTAAAATAGGTAAGTCCCTACGTTTGTTTTCTTTCCTTGAGTGGAAAACCACCCACGTAAAGCTGAAAGCCTCTAGGGACTGAGGTGCTGCAGGCTTTGTTTTGTATGACGTACTGATCAAATATTAAAGACCATTTGTGTAGCTGGTAAAAGGCTGACGAGGAAGCACGTCCACTGTCACGTGAAACATAAAGAAAGCAACTCAATACACTCATATATATGTAAATGTATATGTTGGATTATTTTACGCACAATCAATCCATATTTAAGCATTATCTATCTAAAATATTTAAACAGCGTGCTAGTCATTTGAGAATACGTCAAGCTCGTATTAAGAATAAACTGCAGTGAAACATTTTACATACTTGCCCTCATAATAATAATAATAATCTTACAAATTTATGGCTATAACGGTGTATTTATTTGTATGGGACGGTCGGTCTAAGAGCGATGTCGACAGCCGTATACACCAGGCTAGGCTTGCTTTCAATAAAAGGTCGAAAATAATTGAATCAAATAATATAGACCTAAAGCTGAGAATACTCCTCATCAAGACCTATGTATGGAGTATCTTGATGTACGGCTGCGAAACATGGTGCCTATCCAAAAGAGATAAACGGAGACTAGAGGCTTTTGAGATGTGGTCCTATAGAAAACTATTAGGAATTTCCTGGAGAGACCACATTACAAATGAGGAGGTTCTCCAAAGAATCGAAGGAGGAAGGCACCTGCTCAGGACCTTGTCCGAAAGGCGTGCAAGATGGATCGGCCATGTAATACGAAAAGAAGGCCTCTTGCATTCCATAATGGAGGGTATGACCGAGGGGACAAACTCTAGGGGACGCCCACGCCGAGAGTACCTGGAGGACCTGCTGGTGGACGTGCGCTGCTTATCATATGCAGACCTCAAAAGAGCCGCACAAGACAGGGAAGAATGGAAGAGGAAACTAAAGAAAATTGCTGCAAACCAATCCCAGGATTGAAACCAGAGAGAGAGAACGGTGTATTTCAGGGATCGCAGTTAGGCCCAATGCTTTTTTTTTATTTTTTTTTATTAATGGTGTTATTACTGTATTTGATGATAATATTAAAGTACGCCGATGATCTAAAACTCTTTAAACTTATAAAAACAATAAATGACTATTAACATTTAAATAAATTACTAGATGGTTGTACACCTAACAATTTATAGAACATCGGTAAATGCCACATCTAAAAAAAAATTCAGATGAAATCAACCTTTCATCTACCAATGTAAAATTAATAATGTTTCCCTGATTTCTGTCAATTAAATTAATGAACTTCACTTGTTTTCCGCACACGAATTTTCACACCGAATTCGATGAAAAAATTCAGCATAAATTTCTAAAATACTTTAACTATTAACTCGGTCCACCTTTAGATACCAAACAATAACAACCGCTTGATGAAAGAATAATTATAATTACTAGCAGTAAAAAACTTGCTGCTAGGCCCTGCGGGCGGTTTTTAGTTCGGCGTCGCCCGGATTGAGTTTTTGTGACCATTTTATAAATCCGATAGGAACTGGTTCCTAAAATTGCCAGTTCCTCGGATCCACTGTGATCGAATGACTGCTAGTCACCGTCGGTGACTCACGTGATAAAATAACAGTGACAAAGTAACTGCTAACCGTGACAAAACCGAGACACGCAATGACGTTATATGTATGTAATTTACAACAACTTCTTCAAGTATTGCCGTCAATCTTTCCAAATCCGGAAGGATACTTAAGAGGAAATACTAGCTGCGTTTTTCCATACAAACGTATTCCCCGTTTATCTCTCTGGATTTTGACCCTAGAGCAAATTTTTGCGCGTGTCGGTACGTTTTGCTTTTTTTGATAATTTACTTCTTATAGAAGTTAGGACCTTCCAAAAATTAATAAAATTGCCTAATTTAAACGCCGTCAAAAAACGTTCAGTATACAAACTAAACAATGTATTTTGAAAAAAAGCAAAACGTACCGACATAGAATATTTTCTTTTAATACAGTTAGTGAAAAAAAAATTTAAAATCGGTCCAGTTTTGGAGAAGAAAAATGGGGAATACAAAACATCGATTTCGAAGATTTTATTTAGGTATTTTCGGCCCGACGTGCAGGTGTCCCTTTCGCTCAGTTCTCCTGGGGGGGCCGGGGAACGAGGGTGTTGACAAATACATATAAAGCGAAGTAGTGATGTAACGAATTTTATCGGTAGACTAGTGTTGTCCTTGCCCGAGTAATCGATATTTTTTATTCGTTTTTTTTCTGTTCAGTGACTCATCGCGGTATACCAATACTGACCGAGCTTTCATACTAAAATTGTGCAAAATTAAAATTGTTTATGTCAAGTACTATAATAAATTTTTAATTTGGGAGGCGTTATAGGTACCATCGCCCCGGGAACCATTTATTGGATACCAACACCCCCGCCACTTGGTCACCCCAAGTGGTCCGCTATGTTTGGTGACTGAGCATGGGTTCCCGGGTTCACGGGTAAGGTCTGCATGGGTTTTGGTGGCGGATGATTTTGTCCACTTACTGCGTGGCGGGCCGGATTGGGAGAAACTGGAAGTGGGAGATCTTTTGATCTCTACAGCCGGACTCTCTCCACCATCATTTCATACTTTTACCTACCCAGAAATTCCTCTCCTTCCTTTCATTAAAAATATCCTCTACACAGCTTCTCCAATGACTTTGCTATACTATAAGGGTATTTAACTTAAAAATAATTTTTATATTTCATTTTATATGTATAATTGCATTTTGTGATATTTTTAAGTAATTAATCACCTCTCCCTTTAATATTTTGTCTATAATTCTCATATGCCTATACTTGTTTGTCTTTTAATATTAATCTTATCCTGACGAAGAGAATACTCTGTTTTCGAAATATGTTGATAATATTGATTACATAAAGCTGTTTTTACAAAGTTATTTGTTCTCATTTAACTAAAAATGACGCCACAAAGATTGGACCCATTTGCAGCATTTCAAGCTGGGTCGCCATAACCAATTCGTTTGTGCAATTTCAATCAATGCATTTCTGTGTTTCTCGAGAACCCTTCTATGGGCTTACACGTCATTAGTACTTTTACGCCAGTTTTTTAAACATTTGTGGTCAAAAACATCCAAGTAGTGTAGTTTTGTAGCTCTAGCACATATGAAGCTGTATGACTTTTTATTATGGTATAATTATTATTATGCATATATCCAATTGTATATCCGCATATACATTATTTGGCTTAATATAGTAACTATGTTATTTTCCACATCAAGTATATAATAAATAGATGCAAGAATGTTTTTTTTGATAAATTAATAACGTATAAAAAAATATATATATATATATATTTATTCTCAAAACTCTTGAGAAAATATCGTCGTTGCATTCACAAAATATCCCATGTGAGGTTTTCGACCAAATTTTTTTTTGTTTACACCATTTGATTCACCACGGTTTCCTAAATAATCTGACAAATATATCCCATTTTTCAAAAATTCATCTTTTTAATCATTTTAGAGGCAACTCTGACCATTACTTGTAATTAATGGTAATTATTTAAAAAAATATACTACATATACTACAGAAATATAAAATTATAAAATTAAATCCCTATATACTACAGAAATATAAAAAAAATATAAAACTATAAAATTAAAATGAGAAAAAAAGTCTTTTTGTGTGCAAGAATTCGTATTATTTTTTTAACTCAAATTTGTCGCACATAAATTAAAATTACCCAAAGAAATGTTTTTTTAATAATATACACACAGCATCCCCAAAGATGACCTAGGCCCTCAGAGAAATTATTTTCCTCAGGGCCTCCTGTGTGGAGCTCATATAAAAAAATAATAATAATCTCAACAATCTAAAAAGAGTATACTATGCACTAATCCAGTCATTAATTCAATATGGAATTATTGCATGGGGGGGGGGTCATACAACAATATTCTAACCCCGATCAAAGTAATCCAGAAACTAATCATTAAAGTAATCCTAAAGAAACCCTCCACTTATCCAACAGAAACGCTTTTCGCAGATTTCACGGTGCCTCGAGTAGAGAATATCTTCAAGAAAAATGCAATTACCCAAATTTACAAAGATAATATCATCAAAAAATTTTAAACTAAAATCAAAAAGATATGAAGATAACATCAAAATACCAAAATTTAATACCAAACTAATGCAAAACAATTACATCTATTTAGGAATAAAGTTTTTCAACAACCTTCCCATTGAAATAAAAAAAACCAAAGACATCAATAAACTGAAACTCAAACTTCATCAGGAATAATTAACTAAATAATTACCTGTTTTTCTCATTCTTTCTATTTATTATTAATCTATATTCACCTCTATTTTATTTAGATTTTTCGAATTTCTCCCAAGTGCACAATATTTTAGTATGTAACCGTATCCTATGTATGTACACCATATGTAATTTATATAACTCCACTGTACAATTATACATCTATATTAAATATTAAAATATATATATTTTCTTCAATATTAACTCAGTAGGTAAAGCAAAAATATTTTTTTAATATTTCTATTTAACTGTCAAAAAATTACCAAAAAATTAAGTTGCATCCAAAATCATACGAAATTCATTTTTTTAAGACCAATATTTCGTAATTTGAAACAAAAATAAATAAAATAAAACATATTTATCAGCACAAGATATTTTCTCTACCTTTTGCTAAAAAAATACATTTTCAATTTATTTGGGTGTTTTGGTCACAAATCCAAATTTAACCCCCCCCCCCCCCCCTCGGCCATTTGTTAGCTTTGGGAACAACTCATATCGATCTTGTGTCTCCCTTACTATTATGTTGAGAAATAAGTTTTAAACGGTGTTCGAAAGAGAAAGAGAAAATATCAAACTTTATATTCAAATTCAAAAGTTAACCACAAAATAATGGAATTGTACACCTTTATAAAACCAAAGTTTATGAAACTTATGGAATTTTGTATCTATTAATTATTTTTACATGAAACAATAAAAAAGTGAGGTGACGGAAATGTTAACAATACATTTGTGTAATAAATATGTACGTGTTTTTATTTTTTTCGTTATCAGTAATTTTAGTTAGAAAAAACGTAAGATGAGTCATTTTAAAAAAAATTATTTGTGCGTTCAAAATTTTTATATTCGAAAAGCAAAGGTTTATTTCGGATTTCAAAATTTAAAAGCGTATTTCATCGCCTTTCAAAAACAATATTTAGTTTTCGGATACTATCAGAAATATTCCATTTATTTGGATTTTATTGCAAAGCGGAAATATTTCGACCTTATGAAAAAATATGCCCGAGGCCTGAGGGATATGGGTCCTATGAGAAAGGTCAAGTTGCCTTTCCTACGTTTGCTACACAAAATATCATATGTGCATAAAAAGTGCGCACAAAAATCCTGAATGCAAAATTTAAGAAAAAATTGTCGGTTTTAATAAAAAAATGTATATTAAGCCCACTTGTTTTCACCCAAACATGGTATCAAAAATAACTCTACAATTAATGAAAATAAATAAAAATATGGGTCCCCAATTTTTTTTTTCGTTTTTTTTTTATTATGTATCCTAATATTCTAAAATACCCACAGGATATTTTGTGCGCGCAACAACGATAAGTAGCTATAATAGCATATTCATAGGACGCTTACAATAGGACGCCCCTGCGAGCGGTCTTGTCTCTACACATTTGCAGATTGGAACATGCGTGGTCGGCAGAAATAATAATTCGACACGGGTGAAGCGCGTAGCCCACACACACAAGGCCTGCATTCACTCACACATCTATAGCGCGATTCTGACTACTGTCAGAGAGTGAAATAAAAGAGATTTTTTAAAATACCTATTCATAAATGTTCGCAGCGACCGGCAGCGCTCTTAAGGTAAATAAATCGGTAGCACTTATGCCTAGGGGGGAAACATCCATATGCGAGCTGCTGACGGAAGTAGTGACATCTTTTGTCGAATTTTGAATTTAAAACCGAATTATAACAGTAGCTTTGTGTGAAATTCCACGTACACGGATGTTATTTGAGGCGCGGTCGTTAAGCGTGGCGTCCGACATGCACTCTTGGCTGGGTTCTGAAATTCAAACACGCAGACGCTAACGTAATAATACTGTTCGATTAGAAGATCACTTAGAAGACTTGAGTTTTATTTTTAAAATTGTTGGTGGTATAATAGACCGTTCTGATTTACCCTACCTAATTACCTTCTACATACTAACTATAAATACTCCATTAATTTATTTTTTTAATCCAGTATTTCTAGTTGTAACAACAATATCAGGTCTGTGTCATTCAGGTTTGCAGTTGGCAATTTATAATTTATGTCACGATATAAATTTTGATTAAATAATGGGTGCTCAAAGTGAATTGTTTTCATTAAATTAAAATGACGCCACAAAGCGAATTTGTGTTTATTGAAGAGTTAAATATTGTTTGGATAAGATCGGCGGCCATCTTGACTACGAGGGCATTTCCTTTGGTTTTAGAGACATTGAAAAAGCACGTCTATAAAATTCAGAAGAAGATAATGAACAAAAGACAAAAGTGTGCAGTACAAGCACAGACGTGCCTTGTTCAAACAGGACCACAAAGGACGAACGAAGGTACACACTGTGAAGGAGTTGAAGTATAGTTATCAGGGTGACAGAAAGCAGGAGATATAATAGTATTGTGATGTGTTGTGTCGCGAGAGGACATCGACTTTGGTTGAATGTCCTTTACAGCAATTACATAACGATTGGATGAGAACGGAAGAACGCTGACAGTCCTCGGCAGATCCGGTTAATGAATTGATTTAAAAAGAGGTTCAAACAGCCCTTGAAGTAATGCGGCTTTGAGTGCATTTTTTCCACAGTTTATACTCGGTACTGAGGCTTTTTTCCACAGTTTAGATATGCTTTGTAACTCTGTAGCTTCGCGTCCCGAGAAATGAAGTTAGTTTAATGCTGATTATATATTATTATTTTTGTCATGGTTTTTTTCCTGGCCTTCATAAAGTTGTATTTTACTTCTGCATTGTTTGACTTAATTAAGAACCAATTTGTTTCTGGTTGATGGTCGTGATATTTATTTGTTCACGTTGACAACGTCGAAACATTGGCCTTATTCTTCATTGTATTATTACGCCTCTTCTTTCCCGTTCAATTTTTCATAACTGTATCGTTTAAATGACAAGATTTTCTGAGAACAGCCTGAATGAAATGTCTTTTTTATTTTAATTTCATGCATAATTAGAATGCCCGTTTTGTGCAATAGCCTCAAAATCGTAGTGGTTCGTTGCATTTCTTTCCAGAGAGCAGAATGAATGCATTTGAATACTTAATGTGTATATCCTTCTCCCGTACAATGACTTGTCAGTGATTTAAATTAACTCGAATTACCATCACAACGGGTCCTGGCCGTGGATGCATTATTAACTGCACTAAATTCTATCGGTGCATCGGGCCTGTTTCTGTTTTCGTACTCTCAATTCCACACCGACAGAATGCTCTCATTTTTTAAGTGAGCACGAGTTCTTGCCATCCGTAGCCAGTCTCATCCCTAAATGGGGTATGTTGTAAGGCTTAAGACAGTGGGAAGTGGAAGGAGATGGGTAAGGAAATGAGGTGAATTACCTGGCTGTTCAGATCTGTTAGCTAAAGCCATTTCAAGTCAATTCATAATGCTGGAATTTCACCAGGGCGATACCGAGAGTATCTTTCATGCCGCAAAAAATGTACTACATATTAGACATGGGCAGACTCATTCCCAGGGGTGAATCGATTCATTGTGATTCCCTCGGCCTTTTGAATTGATTCATTTTATTCATTCCTTTAATTCCAAAAAAAAAAAAAAAAAAAAAAAAAAAAAAAAAAAAAAAAAAAAAAAAAAAAAAACCCTCGCTTACTTAAAAACCTCGGCTACGAAGCGAAAGAGGAGGCCGAAAAGGCTACGATGAACCGCAAAAAGAGGAGACCGATAATACTATCTCATTCTCTCGCAGACTACTTCTACATACTTCTTAGTTCTCCTTTAGGTGCATGTGTTTGCTCTTTTTAGTGTCGTTATTTTTCGTTTCATCGAGTTTCAAATCACAACGGTGATAAATAAGTTTTCACTACGCAAAGCCCTCTTCTTAGTGTAAATTATGTTGTTTTGAAAAATCGTAGGTACTAAAAACGACGCGCGACGAGGTTAATGAAATATTTCAATGTGTACTTAGATATTATTTTGCCCAAAAGACAAATTTTTAACAAGAAAAATGTGTTTATATTAGGCAAGCAATTAAATCTTAAAATTAAACAGTTTTCGTGGTTAACCCTTAAAGTTTTACTAATTTTTATTTATTTATTAAACTTAAAATTGTTTCATTTCACGTGATCTAAACTTCCCACTACCTTCAGCCTCGCAAAAAATCCCAATTGGGGATGCCATAGTTTCATTAGCTCCAGACGGGACTTGTGCGGATTTCACATAAAAAACATACTATTATCGCGCTTTCATAGGTAGGTATATCCGGACCGGTCACCTGGAATAAGCTCCAGTCAAATATATATTTTTTAAATGCACCTACCTCAATGGTGAAGTTAAAAAGACGCGCCGAATAAAAACTAATTAAAAGCCCTGGCGACACGCGTCGTATAATTTGTTACAAAAATAAAGGAACAAATCGCTCGATTATCATTTATCAGTATCACGGTTTGATAGCGACTGATTTTTTGTTTACGGCTAGAGTAGACAGAGACAGATACCACAAAAAAACAATAATATAGATAAACATCATTTTGTTTCTACAAGTATTGCATCACAATTTACGCACGTGTGAGGGAGAAAAGACATAGAATAAACTTTCGCTTTTAGTCCTTTTATTAACGTTCCGCGGTCCGAAGTGGGAAGTTTCACCCTAAGATGACGGCTTGGCCGAGCGGGGACTAACGACGAACCGATTCTCTGCGGGCATCAAGAAATGAATTGGGAACTTCTGACTAATAAGTGTCTTTTGTCTTGCTGTGACTTGAATAACTTGCATTCCGCGGACCGGTCGGATCGACTCGACACGTGGTACCCAGGGACCCGTGGGACTACGACGTCATAAATGAATAAGAAATAAATGTTTTGATTCCTTGAATAAGTGAAACAGAGATTGGGGTTGCGGATTGAGTTCGCACAGACCGAACAGGTTACAGGACTATGACCACGGAGGAACGATTCCTCCGTGACTATGACTGGCGGGACTGGCGGGACACAACTGTGAAACATACGCGACACACGGAGCTCAGAATTATTTGGATCTTGGCTGACTCGCTTGGCGGTTTTGTCACTTGGATTGGGGACGGGGACTACAGGGTTTTTTGTAGAGGTATAAGATTTACTGCGCGGGATACTACACAGTACCCGTGAAAGGCAATTTCGCGGCGCGCTTCGCCTGTGGTAGGTGTACCTATCCGCGCAACAAATATCCAGAATAATATTTTATTTAATTCTTACGAAACACTACAATATTTATAGAGTACATTATTATTTTCTTACCTCAATATAACATGAAATATTTAACTGTAAAATAAATTAATCAAAATAAAAATAAATATGGTGCTGTTAAAAAATCGTAAGATGCAAGGCCAAGGGTAAGGAATAAAGATTTAATTCCTTTTGAAAATGAGAATCAGATCGAGTGTGTTACAAGATTGAATTTATTCATTTAATTCAGTCATTCAATTTTGCCCACGTCTACTACATATAAATGAATTATTTGTGAAACTACACAAATTAATTCAATAAAATTTACTTGAACCCTCAAACTCCCGATTCGTAATCGGAAGTCAACCCCCGGGACTATTGAGGCCGTCGTCCCATTCATCATCATCATCATTATTGGCTCTACAACCCCTGGTGGGTCTTGGCCTCCTCAAGAGTCTTCCTCCACTCATTACCGTCCCAATATTGACATTTGTCTGCTTTCGATGTTTTCAATGCTTTGGGACTAATAATTATAAATGATCACTTCAAGGGCACTAATTAAATAACCAATACCTTTAAGTTACTTAGATTTATATTTGTGTGATAAACTGAGGAAAATTAAAACAAATACTACTAAATAAATTTATCGAAATAATAAATTATATATTTTTGAATGTAGCTATTACTTTGTGGTTATCCATTATAGAATAATGAAATAATTTTACTTTGTATAAACCACTTATTTGATGTGCAAATCCGACCGGTTTCGGAACAAACGTTCCTTCGTCAGGGAAAGCTTATACTAATTTGACAGTTTCGAACAATGTTTTATTATGGTAGGGGTGGAGCTGTTGCTAGATAATAATGTAGATTGGGTAGGTAGGTATTAGTGTAGAGTGGGTGGGTAGGGGAACAAATCCATGATTGGGCTATATGACAATATTTTTTGTTTGTTGATAATAGATTCATTATTTTTAAGGGATTTTTTAATTTCCAAGGCTTCTAAGTTATCTAAACGTTTTCCTTTATGATTAATATGAAGAATATTTATCCCTGTATTTTTTTCAAAACTATGGTTATAAATAAATTATATTATTACAGTGGGGGATGTTTCAGAATCCTTTTTCCTCCCATGACAGAGAGTTTTTTTAAATTTAGTATGTAAACTATTAGAAACTTTCACCCTTTGCTGAATTCTGTGAGAATTTAAAAAAACACTTTTTATTAAACTCGTATGGTTTTTCTTATGTATTCTGACTCTAGACAAAATATTACAGTGTACAAACGATGAATTTCCCAGGTTTCTGAACTCCAAATGTAGATACTTGGGCAATTCCTGTCGTGCATTATTGGGTATTCAGGCTTCGATTTGTAACTTCCCTATCTGGATCTCGGATAGATCAATTTTAATGATCCACGCATGTCTGATCTGCTGCTATTCCTACCACTGCTATTGTCCCTCGTTACGTCAACATCTCGAGATGGGAGTCGTTGATCCCATTGACTGGTTTATCTCTCGGCAACCCGCTTTTCCTTATTTCCTGCGCGATTCCTGTTCCGCTGGTGTTTTGTCCCGGAGTCCTTGGTAAACACACTCGTCAGGATGGAGCACTCGACTCTTGTCTTTTGTCACACGCTCGACTGGTGACGGTTGTACGAATCTCTTTCCAGGATGCAGCCTAATTATGAAATCAAATGAGAAGAATAATTATACAATTATTAACCTACGATTTCTGTTACCTAGAATATGGTGAAATTCTTTATCTATCCCAAATTGACGCATCCAACATTTTGTGATGGCTTTATAATCAAATTTCATCTAACGCTGAACACGCTGGTATTCTTTCAGTGCTTTTTAATTGCCCGAAAGCAATGATTGTTTTTTAATTGTGATACCACTGTAAGAGCTAAGCATCCACAATAGGCTTTCAACTATCTGCCTAAGACACGTTGATCACGTTGCTCGTCAAACTGAGGACTCCAACTTTGAGAAACTCATAGTTACTTGCAAAGTGGAAGGCAGAAGAAGCAGAGGACGGTCACCGATCCTCTGGAGTGACCAAGTATCACTGGCGTCTAGTATGCCGGTGTCCTGCAGCTCTGTCAGTGGAGGAGCCTTGTCCACCATGGAAATTGGAGTAGGATTCACGATCCTCAGCAATGAGAAAACGACTTGAGAAGAATACCACTGTAGAGCTGTCGTATTCGTAGTTTGCTGCGTTCTTGTTTGTTGACGTTTTTGACCATGAGCTCTGGTGTTTCTAATACGGTGTTTGTTGATATTTGTTGCATTTAGTTTTAGAATATGTTAAGATAGTTGAACATTTCGTCAGCGCTAATTCTTACGGGGACTTAAGAGTATAATTTTCATGGTGGTTATTTGGGTAAGAAAGCTACGAATTTTGAAGTTAACGTTATTTTGAAATTGGTGAATTTGGTTTTATTAGCATTATGTCGAGACATTATTCTGTTTTGTGTAGTTTTTATTTAGATTTTTAAAATGTTTATGACGTATTACGTTGTTCCTTCATCACCCGCTCCTGCTGCGACTGTTTCTATATTTGGAATGGCATCTCCCGGGCATTGGCGCTATGCAGGTTACGCACTCCCAACAGACTCACTCACTTTGTCTCGACCCTGAATTATGGCTAATCGATCACGTTTCCTTGATATCCAGAATATCCTGAATAGTCCGCGAATGATTTTTATTCAGCTGTGTAATAGAATTTGCATTTAAATGAATCTTTAGCAAGTACTTCTGCCTTGCTCATTAGGGATCCAATGGCATTTTCATAAAAAAATAGTTTTTTTTAACTTCTAAGCTAAAACCAAGCCATTTGACTTTAAATAATATAAGACTACATAACGGTCTCCGTGGTTCAGATATTACGATTCTTGTATACAAATTCAGAGATCGCGAGTTCAAATCCCGGCGTGCGAAAGTAAAGATTCTTCCAATATTGCCTTGGTGAAATATCGCCATTGAGAATCGAACCATTTCTTGAAATGGCTTTAGCCATGTTTGGTGACCAGTCCTGAACAGCCAGACACTTCCCCATCTTCTTTCTCACCATCTACTTTCTATCCCTTTACCTCACCTTCTTCCTCACCACTCCCTTTCTCTATGTTATATTATGTGATTTTTTTTGTATTTTTACGCTGGTGTATATGGGTATTAGATTTATTACTTGGAATGACTTAAGCCGTGTTTGGTGACTAGATCTGAATAGCCAGGTACACATCTCCTTTCTCTCCCCACTATCTTCAGGCTCACAACATACCCCAATTGGGGATGCTATAGTCCCAGTGGCTCCAGACGGTTGGGGGCAGTTGGGATTCTTTTGCGGTACCCGCATAAAAATAAATATTCACCGTTTTGTGTTTTGACTCGGTAGTTACTGAAACGAATCAGAATTACGTGGTTAAATGTTTAAACGTGATTACTGTGCGCAGTACGATTTACAACAATCCTAAATAGTAAAATTTTATGAATTCGAAAGTCTGAGTTACTTAATTCAGCTTTTGTTTAGTTGATAATAAGTAAGGGTCGACCGAGACAGGTTTTTCGTTCTCGGCCGAGACCGAGAATAGATAAATTGAGAAAAAAAATTAAAATGCGCTACTAAGTAAACACATTAAATCGAAATAACACACCCTAACAAACCTTATCCGTGAATCAATTGCCACGTTCATCAAAACACATCGATTAGTTGATTTGTATGTTCATTGCTGTTTTTGGCAGTTTATTATGAACTAAGTTCTAAGAAAAACAGCAACGAACATACAAACCAGTGAATCGATGTGTTCTGATGAATGTGGCCACTGAATCTAAAAAATCTTCGTACACTTACCAGCTTTCCAACATATACGTACAAAATAATACGTAATGATCTTGATATTCACTTAACTAGTTTATGTAGTTATTCTGGCTAGTAATTATAATTAATCACAACAACACATAAAAGAACTTATTTTTTTTCTACTACGAACAAAATTCAAACAAATTTCCTTTAACTACAATTGTTTGTTTACAAAAGTAGTGAAATGAACGAATGGCGCGGCGCGGCGGCGGCAGCACCGGTAAGTAAAACCCGCCTGCTGCCAGCCGACCAATCACAATCGACAGCTCTATCACGCACTGACACCAAGTGACGGATGTGGACATGCGCGGTAGATTTGAATCCCATTATCCCATACCGTACCTACTTACAACGGTCTCGGTCTCTCGGTTATGGCCCAGAATCTCGGCGATTTTTCGCCGAGAACCGAGACAGAGTTCTCGGTAGAATTTGTAGCCGAGAATGCCGAGACCTAGACCGAGATCTCGGTCCACCCTTAATAACAAGAGAGCAGGAGTCCTAAAGAGGTACAGGCATTTCCCAGACCATTTCCTAGAGCCTGCCACAACTCTTCAAGGGTTATACCGCCGTTGATGTATAGATATAAGTGACATAACAAAGGATTTCTATACTGAAAAAAAACATAGTCTTTTACAGGTATGCAAATTTCTGACTACACGAATGCTTCTTGATAATTTTTTGTTGCTTTAAAAATTGACATATTCAAAATCTCAATAGATATTTTGACACCCAATTTATCTCAGCCAAGAAAAAAGCTGCGTCAAAAATACCATCAATCAAAAATCTGTCAAACAACTAATAATCAATTCAAAATTTTCTTAAAATCTGCAAGTGTACTCCGTGCAACGCCACTGCGTATTTCCTAGTACTCTGCGTTCGCATCCCCTGTTGATTTTATCGCTCGTGTACAAAGGGCCACCAGTGGCGTTCCGTGGCGGCGGCTCGTGGGGACAATGCGATATTATTGCAGTATGAATATTGAACATTCTCGTGCTCTTTTGTGCTCTCGGTGCGGGCAAATTGTCTTGCCACACCGCAAACGGCGCGCATTGTCGTACTCTCGTATTGTTTCGCGCGCAACATTTTTATTGACATCTTTGAATAGGATATTTAAATTACGGTCAACATCGCCCTTAAGTTACGTAGTTTTGATGACCCGAGGGCATTGCTTGTCGAGACCTGTTGTTTTTATTAGTAGCTTGCAATCAGTGTCCGTCAGATATTGCAGTATCTTCATCAAAAATGTCATTTTGTCTCTCATTTGTGTCACCTTTGTTTGATTCATCTTCTATCTCGTATAATTTGTGTTCATTGACTTTGAATCGATAGAGGCTTCTTTCCAAGGGAGTACATCCCAGTTTGCAGTCCAAATGGTCCAAATTTCAGATTCGCACACAGGCGTCGCGGTTTCGCCATCATAATTATAATTTATTTATTCCGGAATGCAGGGAGGTTGGTGCGATCCCACATATCCCATTATTATATCCGCCTCGGAACAGGAATCCCTAGTGAGGAGGACTGTGAATAAATTACTTTACTTTGTATTTTGACGGCCGGCGTAGTCCAGCGGTAAGGCTCTTGACTCGCACACCGAAGGTCGCAGGATCGAATCCCGGCGTGGCAAACAAATTTTATTTGATTAATTTGTGTTATTTCACAATTTATTCATTTAAAATAATATTTATTTATTTATTTATTGTTTCTTTACACTGTAGGTAAAAATGTTTACAATACAATTTGTTACCTCACTAGGACAAGCCTGTGTTGAGGTTAACAATAATTATACAAGTTAACAAAATAACACAAAATTATACAGATTTTGAAAGAACAATATTGTTGTATTTCTTACAGATTATAGTAGGTATATTTGCGGCATTTGGTGTAAGACCACCATTCAGAATTGAAACGTTGCTTGAAATGGCATTAGCCGTGTTTGGTGACTAGATCTGAATAGCCAGGTACTTCCCCACATTCCTCTTCCCTATCTCCTTCCCCTCCCCACTACCTTCAGCCTCACAACATACCCCAATTGGGGATGCCATGGTCTCACTGGCTTCAGACGGGACCAGTTGAGACTCTTGTGCGGTATTCATATAAAAAAAATAATAAAAAAATATATAATCGTTAATAAAAAATACACGTAATAATATGTGCGTATAATTGGTGTCATTAGTTATATTATTTTTTATATGGTTTAGGAGTTTGTTTTGAGTAAAGGTACATTATTTTACCAACAATTAAACAACAGTAGAAGACGAGTGTCCCCTGGGAACCGATCCGTCTATGTGCTCTGTGCTTGTCTAAATTTATCTAAACGCACGTATAATGCAAACCGGTCAGTGGTTGAGTGGGCATAGCGCTTGCGTCCCACCCGGACGTCGTGTGTTCGATTCCTCGGCTGGCTAAGTCCTCCATCACAACACAAGCAACATTTTCGGCTTTCTGTGGTGGTAGTAGGAGATTTTCAAACATTGTTGGGTTATTCGTAACCCGGGAATGTTTGAATTCTTTTAAAAAAAAAAAAGTAAAAAAAACCACGGAGTCATTAATCCCCTTTTTATGCATCATGTACGCACATGGGCTTATTGCAATCAGAAACTTAAAATGTGTTTAATGTAGTTACCGATGTACACTAAAATCACTATAAGTAGTTCTATGTATATAGCTTCGCCCAAGTTTCAATTTTTTTTTTACATTTTTGAAAAATTTAAAATTACTTCAAAGCTCTATAGCTCGGGATTTAAATGACGTGGCGATCTTAAAATAGTTGCGTTGCCTTATTTTTTTAAACTGTAATTGCTGTGTAAATTTCATAACGCCGCAGCACTCCTTTCGGGAGGTTTTGCTGCCTTCTTACATTATCAAATTTCTGCTTTATTTTATTTATTTTTTATTTTATTTGATGCAATATATTTACATTATAAAAAAAACAATTCAATGATGTTGTCCTCACTGGGTGGTTTACCCGTGCTGAGGCCTCCATTTCATATACAAAATTATACACATAAATTATACACAAAATTATACAATACATATAAATAATATTGGTGAAAAAACGGAATAAAGTAAATAAAAAAACATATGATTAAGATAAATTAAACTTAAAAAGTAGAGATTTAAAATTAATGTAAATTTGAAAATAAATAATATTATATGTATAAGGTTAAAAACGATATTTTTAATAAGTATTGTGTGTTTGTGTTTTAAGTTGGTTTTGTGTGTTACTTAAATTTTTTTTTATATTTTATGCTATGATATTTTGGTAGTATTGTCTATTTTGGTCTTTAATCCATTTTGTAATTTTGTGTCGGAATTTATTTTTGTTTTCCTCAATTTTATTTTCAAGTGTTAGACTGTTGAATGCTTTTATAGCGTGATATTGGTAGTGTCTTTGTCCAAAGCTTATTTGATTTATTTGTTTGATTTATTTGATTATTTATTTATTTGATTCTCCTCGATGATTTGTAAAAAAATAAATATGTACTCACAATTCGGTTATTATAGAATGAACAATTAGTAAATAACGCCTTTTAAATTCTGAAGTTTGGGTTGTTACATTCAAAAAGATTGGGAACAATCATCGATATGATAATACTTGGTCGATGGGAACAATGGATCAAATTTTAATATTCTCTTTAAAACGTACTTAAAACTCTGCAAATATTTATAGTTCTGAAGTTTATTGCGTGCAGGTCGTAGCTTCCATCGGGGTTGCGGTCAGAATGTTGTAAGACTTGCTTTTTTTATATTCAAACTAGATCTCTTAGTTCTGCTTCTAAGGTCCTATTTAAATGGACTCGTGGAAACTGGTCTTTGCTAGCTATGTCATCTGATAGCTATTTCCTCTGCTAGCTAAGTCCTCTGCTAGCCACAATATCTGCTAGCTAAATACTCTGCTAGCTACTTCCTGTCCTTGCTAATACTCCTGCTAGCTAAGTCCTCTGCTAAGTTATCTGCTAGCTACGTCCTCTGCTAGTTAAGTCCTCTGCTAGTTAAGTCCTCTGCTAGCCAAGTCATTTGCTAGATAATTCCTCTGCTAGCTACTTCCTCTGCTAGCTACTTCCTCTGCTAGATAAATCTACTGCCAGCAAAGACATCCATTATTGGACAAGCTAAAATGGCAGATTTTTTTAATGGGAGTAAGGAGAATTTTAATATTGTCGATTTGGTCATCTTATCTTTTTCCCTTCTGCCCTCTGCTAGTTAAGTCCTCTGCTAACTAAGTCATTTGCTAGATAATTCCTCTGCTAGCTAAGTCTACTGCCAGCAAAGTCCTCCATTATTGGACAAGCTAAAATAGCAGATTTTTTTAATGGGAGTAAGGAGAATTCTAATATTGTCGGTTTGGTCATCTTATCATTTTCCCTTTAGCCCTATACAGGTTGGGACCCATCGCTTACACAGGGCACCTCCAGGCGTCCCTGTATTGTGCTCCTTCAGCGGCCTCTGTCCATTGCAGGTCCATCCTCTCTTTACACATGCTTTTGAAATTACCGCCGGTTTTTTCATCCAAGCCACCTATCTGCGACGCTTCTAGTTCTGGGAATTATAAAAAAAAATTATATTTTAATAAAAAAACTACGTGTTTTTGTTTCCTAGTATGGCGTTCTTGACGACACACCGGCCAACGCCTGCGGTGACAGCAGTCTTACCGGCCAGTAGCGTCTTCTACTTTTTCGACGTTGTAGTCAGTTGGAACCGTTTATGAATATTCGGTTTTAGATCGTTTTTACACTCAATAATTGTAAACGAATAAATATTACAATTTCACATATTTAGTGCGATGATCAGAATTAGCAAAATGCACTTTAATTCTGCATGTAATTTTAATGGTACCTATTCGCGGTTTGTGAATATAAATTATTGAACAAAAATGTATACTTCGGGGTTTTTGTTGAAAAAAAATCACCTCAAGACAGTTAAAGTTGGTCTTTCTATAAATAAAATAAGGTTGCTACAGTACATGCCAAACTTTAATGCCGCCCTGAACTTGATACGATCCATTCTCGTGCAGGTATATGACTTTAGGGGGCGTTCAAGTATTACGTAACGCAATTTTTGAAGATTTTTGACCCCCCCTTCCCCCATGTAACGCGCCGTAACGTTTTTCCGTAGCCCCCCCCCCCCCAAACGTTACGTAACGCCCAAGTGACAATTTTTACCTGAAAGTCACAATTAAGTGCTGGAAAGTCGCTTAAATACCTTTTTTCATGTTTTAATCGCGTTTGCGGTAATAAATAAAACAAGAGATTTCGCGTTGTTTGAACCCCCCCTCCCCCCCCCCCCAAGTGCGTTACGTAATACTTGAACGGCCCCTTACGGACGTATATGACTTTACATGTAATGACCGAAACCGAAAGAGAAAAATACGTGCGACAGAGAACGGCGTGGGCGAGGAGGCATGCCGCTTTCCGGAGAAACTTAAACTCGCCTATTCCGACGATTTCATTATCAAATTCAGGTCGGTATTAAAATTTGGCATGTACTATGCTTATTTTTGCCGCACATGCACCACGGATCAAAGCTCATTAGTTGTACCGAGAGATATTTTTGTTTGCCCGCATAAATTGTACTCGAAGCTATCTCTTTGCTTCTGACAACCACACGCAATAATGCGGGCACCTCCGAGTGTTTATTTTTGCATAAACATAAACAAATAATAACAAAGCCTCGTGTTGTAACAAAGTGTGAAGACGATAGTGGTAGGAGGTTGTTATATGGGTGTTCATATCGCAAAACGCTTCTTCTTTTTGTTTGTTTTGGTTTTCGTTAAGATCTTTCACCCCCATCGGGCTTTGCCACATCCACATGAATGTTTCTTAGATAATATGAACATTGTAACGTAGGTAGGAATTTATTTATGTTATATTTAATTTATTTGTGTATATTATAATTTCTATACGAAATACGTATGCTCATTAAAATTAAGTGATTCACAGAAATCACACCCTAGTTTAGTATTTTCGTTCATGGAAGTCGTCGCAGTAAAACAGGCAGAGCAAAAACCATCGGTACAATAAATTTGTTACTTATCACTTATCATAATAAATATGTATAGAAAAAATGTAGTTCTGCTGTATAATATTATAATCCTTGTTCCAGGATTACCGATTCCCTAAAAGATCTAAAATATAACATGTGTTAACTTTGATACAAATAATTCATTCACATTTCACCCCGCGAAGCAATAATTTTGTTCATAATATCAAATTTCTTTATTGGAAATTATAAAAAAAACCTTCTGGGTGAACTGCGTTGAAGCCATTGATTAAAAAGCTCCAGACAGCAACAAAAAAGGTTAATATTTCGAGAAGAGGCTTTTTTGTTATCGATTCAATTTTTTTTTGGGTTCATTGTGTTTTAGGATGTTTGGCTCGTGGAGTTCCCGGCTTACCACATGTTGTATTGTTTTCAGTAATATGTGTATTATTTAAACTCACTTTGATACACAAATTGAACAAACGGGCACTTCCTCTTTTGTGATATTTGTTTCTCTCTTTGGTAAATATTATACGTTGAAGGCGTTCAATTTTAAGCAATCATATTTATCGTATTTGTGCCGCGTCTCTCAAGATTGACAACTTGTTTTGGAGTGGAAGATAGTATCATCTCTATTCCTAGCCCTAGTGCAAGACCGTAATTATTAAAACTCCAAGTTGTTGGAAGTGGCTTCAGTTACATCTAATGTGATGTAGTGACCACGTAGTCGGGTACAGGTAAATCTTTTTAAATAGGACACCTTGAAACGTATTTGCGCACATCGATGGTATCGAAAGTTTTTCAAACTAGTTTGGAATTGAACTGAATTTCGTTTGGACTATTTTGGCGTTTTGGTTATTTTTTGCACTAAGTAAGTACAATTTATGGAAATTTATTATTGCAAATGTTTTTTATACTTGTTTGGGTTATTCAATTGATATTTATATCCATTTTAAATGCGTTCGTATTGTAATCTTTCTTACTAAAGTTTTCTGTTTTTCATTAATGCAAGCATTCCCCGAGGATCTATATTAAGACCTACCCTGTTTTCTTTGTGCCAAATCTTAAGAGTTATTAAAACATTGTTAAAAAGAATATGAAACACAAGACGTGATTATTATTGAAGTTCAGTAGTATATTAATATGTTTTTTTAATACAGGCGTACCACAGTGACATGTACTGATATGTTTTATTTATACAAAATTACAGAATGTAAGATTTTGTTATCTAGAGGCCCTATGAGTCAGCCCAGCGAGTGGTGAATTTCACATTGAATGAAACTCACCAAACATCTGCCTATCCCGTGAATAGGAATTGATTATCGATTATTCCTTTGTTGCCTGATACACCGAACGATAAAATTCTGAATATGAATTGATATTCTGACACCCCCGTTTAGTATTAACATTGCGGGTTGTTGATTTTATCAACCCTTACAATTTGACCCAATATAAATATTATATACCCAGGCTTCCAGAAATAATACGATTCTAATAAAATAGAACCTACCTACGTTTAATTAATAATGTAGGGTAACCAGTATAGACCTGATACATCATCATCATCACTATTGGCTCTACAACCCCTGGTGGGTCTTGGCCTCCTCAAGAATCTTCCTCCACTCATCTCGGTTTTGTGCCAGCTCTCTCCAGTTTGGAAGCTCCAAGATAGATATGTCTTTGAGGACGTTGTCGCTCCATCTTAGTCTTGGCCTTGAAGATATAAGACTTGATACAACTGTACAATATACAGGATGTTGGGGGACTTACTTGACTTACTTTAACCAGTGATTCATCCTCTTCCCTCTTCTCTCCGCTAAATATTCATCCACAAGTCATCACCTGACTACCCAATCCCTCACCCGATTCTATCTGTCCAATGCCTACTGATTTTTTAAAATATATTTAGTTGAAAAAAAAACTTTATAAAGTCACCGGAGACCAAAATTTCATTTACCATTTTTCGCCAAATAATACTAATCACTGGTTTTATCAGTTGTCACGTCCCTTTACACCATCTTTATAATATTTTCGGTGTAATTAAAATCTGTACCTGCTACGATTTTTTGTTGAAGTTTCATTAGTTAATCAACTTTGGACCTTTACCTACTTACCAAATAATCTAAAAAGTAAAAAAAATGAAATTTTATTTAAATAAAGTTCCACTCAACTTTGTACTTTAGAGACCATTTTTGTTATTGATGTGGGAAAATAATGGATATAAATAAATACAATTTTATAATTATGTAATAACAACAAATAACGGTAGGTAACAAAAAATGCTACATTTCCATTTAACTATGAAGCAAAAATCTGTGTGCTTGGAAGAGATGTACTTCGAAATATCCATTTAGCTCTCAAAAAATAAGATATGACCTGTTCTGCTTATTCCATATTTCCTTTTCTAATCTCTTTGCAAGACTAGTAAAGCTAGTTATTTATAAGAACTTCTCGGTGTCATTCACGTGAATTAAATAATGCCTATTCCTTATCTCGAAATTTGCTTGTCGCATTTGTTAAAAAAAACTTGATTGTTGGAAATATTTACGTCCTTGGTAACACTGTCACTGTTATTATCTTGAGTACCTAGAACATGGTAACAATAATCATTATTATCTGTGCCGCGTTGAACCTCGCAACTTGCACCTTTCCGTTTCATGCACCCGCCCGCGCACGCGTGCAGCACGCAAAAAACACACAATGCACGCTAAGAGAATCTATTTTGTGCGTATACACATTTCTATGGAACAGAATTTTATAGACTTTAAACTTTATATTGACTAAATATCGCTCGAGCGGTTTTGGCGCGTGGGTTATTTTCTTGTACCTACTTACTTTGACATGTTTTATAAAGGTTTATTGCTGTATTTTTATTATTTATTTAGGGTTTTGATACAGTGAAATTTGCATGTATTGTTGAAGTTTTGGAGAGTTTTCTGTTTTTAATTAATGCAGGCGTTCCCCAAGGATCTGTACTGATACCTACTATGTTTTCTTTTTACCAAACCTTGGGGTTATTGAAACATTGTTAACAAGAATACGAAACACAAGACGTTATTATAGTTGAAGTTGAGTAGCGTATTAATATTTTTAATTAATGCGGGCTTATTACAATGATATTTATTGGGACTCACCTTATTTTTTTCATATCGAGTGACAGAATCCGAGATTTTGTTTTCGACAGCCCCCAACCAGTGTAGATGAACTGAATCTGAATTGCTCTGAACGTTTTGTTTGAACCTTTCTAGGTGTTCGAGCGTGAAGTCAGGCCATTCTAGTCAACAACAGCATGTCTACAAATCAAACGTGTCTGATCTCTGCTAAAAGAAATGAATAACTGTTTATTACACCTTACATTACAGGTACTTCCTCTCACCGTCTCCTTCCCCTCCCTTCTACCTCCTCACAACGTACCCTAACTGGGGATGCCATAGTCTCACTGGCTCCAGATGGGAGCAGTTGGGGCTTTTGTGCGGTATTCATATATAAAAAATAAATAAATTAAAAACATGAAGAATCGCTCTCAACGTTGATTCCATTGAGTTGCTTGGAGTTATACCAGCTCAAGTGGCGAGGCTTTATTGAAGGCCGAATAAATCTGTCTTGGCTGAATTTAAACGGGATTTAAAAACAAAATTATTTAAAATATACCATTCATGAATCCATCATCTTTTCAATATACGTAATAATAATAAGCCATGTTCTCGAGTTTCCCGTAATTGTTTGGTTTCGGTTTCCTTATAATTGTATTTTTATGTTTGGTATCCGAATTTATGTCAGAATATTTCTCATTTCTGAACACAAACTGCCTTTCTGTTAGTATATTATATTTTAGTTTAAAGTTCTTGTTTTGTCCTGTGTTACATAGCACCGTTATTGTCTATTATTATTATTGTCCTGTGTGTGCTATAACAGCACTGTCTTTGTTAATTTTGTTCTCTTGTCATTGTTTTGTAAATACTGTATATTCTTTTATTTTTCTCTATATTATAGGAGCACTGTACGATTATTTTTAAGCGCACTTGGAGTGAAATGTCACAAAATTGCGCTATATAAATATAACGTTATTTATTATTATTCCTGAAATGGGGCGTTTTCTGTTTAAGGGCCCGCTACCCGAATTACTACCGATTTCTTACATATCTCCCTTAAACATGTTAAGTTTTAAAGCTCTTAAAAAAATACACGTTATTCTTGAAGATAATATCTAGACATTGCCCGTGCCGAAACGCCAATTATATAAAATTCCCTCGATAGAAAAAAAATCGCAAAGTATGCTCTAAAAATTATTATAAACAAGTTTGTTTCAGTTATTTTACAAGTCATATGTATGAAAAAAATCACAGTGTTTCTTTAAATGCTGTTTAAGACAATGCCCGCGAAATTTTTGCTCTATTTTAAACGAGTCGTGTTTTATTAAACATTTTCTCAATTTTCGCATCGATTTTGTTGCTGTAAATGTTAGCGCTCTCCTCTAACATTCGTAATTTCGTATCTCTCCATCTTCTTACGCCTTACGTCTGTTGAAAAGTGAATATTTGCGTGTGTCAATTATTTCAACTTTTGAATTCAGAAACGCCCGGGGTCTCAAAAGTTGCGTCTTGCAAAGAAAATGAGAACTGCATTTAAATAAAAAAAATTTTAAATGGTTATTAGCCAACTAAAATGCTTTGAAAATCAGAAAACAAACCTAAATTCTTTTTTTTTTAAATTTTCAATAAAAAAAAATTTCAGTAATCTAACCTTTTAACGTTTGTTTATTATTAAAAAATGCTTATAGCTGACAAAAATGAAAAAAAAGTTCAACTTTATGAATACAAGTAAGTCAACAAGAATTCTGATTTTATCCAGAAAAAGTGTTATTTTCCCCTTTTATTTTTTTACCCAAAACATCACATATGTTTAAAAAAAAATTATTTTTGGTTCTTTGTACTGCAGTTATGTAATGAAAAATAAGTTTGGTACAAAATATAAAACATGAACCCTTTGTTTTATTTTTTTCCAAATCACGAAATATATTTTTTTTCGAAACTTCCGGCCATTTTAGTGGGCTAATAGTGAACAATAATTTAATTTTTTTTACGTTTTCGAATAGCTACAGATCATACGAAACTTTTGAGACCCCGGGCGTTTAAATATAAGGCCATTTGTTTTCTCCCTATGGAGAGCGACACATGCTAGTGAGTATATTTCATATAGTTTAGCATCCACCGTGACCCGGGGAAAGGCGTGGACGTTGGAGGGGGAACGCGGGGGGGGGAAGGGGACGAGGTAGAGAAATGAGGGCCAATGGGAAAGGACACGCAGGAAGAAACAATTTATTTATTTAAGTGGCTTTGCAACGCATGCCGGGAACTCGCTAGTATGAAATAAATTATGTAAGAATTTTAACAGAAATATTTTTTTCCAATTTCCCGGAATAAGATATTGCGAAAACGCAAACTTGTTATGAATTTTTATGAAGTTTCATGAGAACCTGGTGATCTTTCAAATAAGAGCCACTTTTGCACTCATATTTATATTAAAAAACATCCCCTGAGTATATCATTATTGCTTTTAATTCACCGTTTCCCCTCACTAACAATGGCAAAAAACCCTTAACACACCCACTCTTATTCACGCAATTTTAAACCCTATTGCCTTCTGCACAAATGGTCAAATTACGAGGACTGCATTTTCATTTTATTTTGCAGTGTCAGAAATGTCATACTTTTAGTTTGTTCAAAGCATGTTATGAACGTGAACACACGCGATTATGTCGCTTACTAACTCTTTTCAGTAAATACTAAAATGAAGAATAAAAAATTTCAAGTATGAGGTTTGTGCATTAATTTATTAATAAGGTCACGCTGATAGAAAAAATAGATTTTAATCTTAACTCTTACAATACAAAGACAATGTTTTCTCTCACTATTTGTATCAATTTTAAATTGTTTCCCGTAATTCATAATTTATTATTTAATACCTGCATAAAATAATTTAACACGATTCTTAACTTTAAACCGTCTTAAAGTGAGCTTAAAAAATATTTTTCGTATAATTTTTTTACTCTTCTTGTTTTCTTATTTGTAGATATCAATAAATATCTTTATCGTATCTTAATTCTAAGTAACCTAACCAGTCATTGTGTCCGGGTGTGAGTTATGAGTCCCTCCCATTGCAGTGCAAGGCGATATTCCGGAAGAGTCCTGCTGGAGAGGTCAATAGAGCTCCTGGTGGTGGACAGACGCATCCGCCACCAAGATCCGAACAAACCTCACTCCAACACCCCGGGCACCCTTACTAAGTCACCAAACGTTGCGAACCACTTGAGATGACTAATGGCAGAGGTATTCGTTATCCAATAAATGATTCCCGGGGCGGCGGTACGGCAAGGCTCGATCAAATGATCCAAATGCTTCAGTCGAGCCTTGTCAGAAACCGGAATAACAGAAAAGTATGAAACGATGTATGAATATGAATGAAACAAGGAGTGTGTGCCAAGACCGAGTTGTTTGGCGGTCCATTCTCTCTGCCTAAACGGAGTGATGTTTAGGTTAGGTTAAGTCACTAGCATTATTATATGCGTACTGTGTTATATTCCTGCCACTGAGAATGTTATTTGTTTTTTCCTGTTAAACACTTTCATACTGCTTACTAACAACGTATGCTAGGACACTGGAGGTCTAGATTCGTTCAAAATAAATAAATGTATCTTCGTTTAACAAAAAAATTAGAATCTTGCGAGAGCCTTGAAGGAGTAACCATCTGTTACTTATACCAGGGCGGGTAAGAGGTGGATAACCTCCACTGCCACTGAGAATACTTAACACCATCTCTCTTTTCTTCTAACAAATGCATCATTTACGAGAAATTAAAAAATTAAAATAAATTAATGGAGAGGGTACTAGAACAGTGCTATCAGCGGCATTTCTTTGTCAATTTATTCTTGATTATTTATAGCTCATTTGGCTCGATTCGTTTTTTTAGTATAATAAATTAAATAATGAGTGCCTGGGTACGTAGTTTGTTTCAAAATTGGCCATTGCGATCTCGTGCCCAAGATAGATTATCGCGTGCCAGGTGTTTTTTTTTTATAACGTAGGCAAGGGCATGGGCCGATCGGGGGGCGACCCTATGCAGCTGTTGGTGCTGCAGATGTGCCGTAATGTGTAGTGGAACATAATAATGCCGCGATCAAAGTTACCCGGCCTGGCGGTGTAAAATGATCGAGCTACGAATATGACAAAGTTTCTAGGCTGGCGCTATTCACCCCCCTCGTTTTCGTAGACACGAGTAGTCGCCCGCGGTACTTGCGCAAATACATGGATTATTTTTATAGCGCCATTTTGAGTGAGATCTTAAATATAAATTTGGTACGAGTATATTCAATCTCGAATACAGGTTTTATGTGCAAATCGGGTCCTCGAGACATAATTTTATGTGTAATTGGCTAAGCGTAGCGAAATTTTGCTTAAACTCAACCGTTTTGGCATTTCATGTGGCCTGTAAATTTGTTTTTCGGTTCAGTTTTCGAAAATCTGCTGATTTCACTTTATTATTCAAACAAGCTTTACTTTCATTAGGTGACTATGGTTTAGTGAAAATTTTATTTGTTCCTTCTTATTCTCACTTTTTCATTACCTATATGGTACCTGTCTGCCTGTTTGAACTATATAATTGTCACTGAGATGTGACGTTTCTTTTGACTAAAAATTTTATTTTATAAAATTGTGCAATTCCTTACTTTGAATAAAAAATGTTGCCTAAAATATATGGCTTACAATTAACTACGTAGGTATTTAAGTATATTACGTACTAGAACCAACTGCTTAACTAAAATCTTAAATTTAATGACTTCAGAGGTAAATTTGGAATTGTTTTATTAAATAAGAGAAAATTAGAAACACACCTTTTTGGTCGCGAGGTCTACTTTTAACCTACTACTAGTATATTACCTAACGTACCAAAGGTGTAAGGGCTCGCAACCCGAATTTCTACCGATTTCTTACATATTTCCCTTAAACACGTTAAGTTTTAAAGCTCTTAAAAAAATATATGTTATTCTTGAAGATAATATATAGACATTGCCCGCGCCGAAACGCAAATTATATAAAATTCCCTCGATAGAAAAATCGCAAATTATGCTCCAAAAATTATTATTAACACGTTTGTTTCAGTTATTTTACAAGTTATATGTGTTCACAGTTTTTCTTTAAATGCTGTTTAAGACAATGCCCGCGAGATTTTTGCTCTATTTTATACGAGTCGTGTTTTATTAAACATTTTCGCAACGATTTTGTCGCTGTAAAAGATAGCGCTTTCCTCTAACATTCGTAATTTCGTATCTCTCCATCTTCTTCTTTTCGGGCCCGTTTGCGGAGCCTTAACAACCTAGTGCCAGTCAGACTATGTCATGTCTTATTTGGGAAATGTTGCAAGGCTGAAATAAGTGAGGAGTGGAAGAAGATGGGTAGAGAAAGGTTGGGTTTTAGTTGAGTTGTGTTGTTAAGATCAATTATGATATGTTGTTGTTAAGATCAATCGATCATGTTGATCTCTAAAGACACTATGTATATATATTTTTAAATTCTATTTTAACCACCACTGTTTAATATCCACATAATATAATACCCACGCACAGGCTTCGCCTTTGTGGGATCTTTTTTGTTACTCTCTTATATTTTATGTTATTATGTTTGTACTTATTCCCATGTATCAAAAAATTTTGCTAATAAAAAAAAAAATAAAAAAAATATTGGAAGATGGTATGGATCTCGCTGACTTGGAAATCATTTATTGGATAATGAAAACCCCTGCCATAGTTCACCCCCAGTGGTTCGCTACTTTGCCAAAACATTTTATCTCTCCAGCCAGACTCTCTCTACCCATCGCCTTGTACCGTAGTGGGTGGGATGGATCCGTCTCTCCTGAAGACATTGACCCCCAGATTCCTTCCCACCCCTCATACTTTATTTCTTCTCAGAACTTTTTCTCCTTCCTTTCCCTAGAAAGACCCTCCACACTGCATCCTCAGAAGATGATATAGGCCCTGGGGGGGATTATTTTCCTCAGGGCCTCCTGGAACTAATGAAAAAAGAAAGGTCACTAAATACGACTGAAGTCAAGAATAGTGCTGTTTGCTTTGGATCATGTCGATCCTTTCTTTGGTCTGTTGTATTTGACTCAAAAGTTAATACCTGCCAATTAATTTGCTTATATTGGACTGTAAAAATTCCGCAGCATCTTAGCAGACGATCAGACATTTTTATTTGCAGGTGAGGTTTTGGATTTCAATTTTTACTGGTCCGTGATCTCCTTCAACTTTCGAAATTAGAACCTGGTGGTTTCTTAACTGCCGCCTCACACACGTATTGTCTCAAATTTAGTTGTTTCAAATGGCGTCTGTTAAAGATCCTGTTAACTTACTAACTGCTCGATCCAGTCCGTTAATTATATCAGCTAGCAGCTAAGAAGTTTATTATTAACTAGCGGACCCGGCCACACGTTGCTGTGGCTAACGAAACACAACGCCATTACCCGACCTTTATAAAATCCACACCACCCGCTTGCCAGCTGCCCGCTGCCCGAATTGAATATTTGAATTTCTCGGCTTTTCTCTACTATAATAAGCATGTATTATAGATATAAACCTTTCTCTTGAATCAACTATATTATTATTATTATTTTTTATTTATATAATAATATAGTTAGCGATCGCCACTAATTATACAATGCTTGCAATGCAACACTGGATATTTGAAAAGGGAAAATCAAACACCTACTTACTCTAGGACATCTATTTTCCAATTTCTTCCGTAGAACGAATTTCAAAAGTGACTATAGTACGGCCCGTCAGCCGTTTTAAATCGCACAAAAATATGTTTTCTTTGAATTTCCCGGCTTTTTTCTAATATAATTTACATATATTATACGTATAAACTCTTCAATCACTCTATCTATTGGTGAAAACCGTATGAAAATCCGTTGCGTAGTTTAAAAGATTAACGCGCACATACATTTTGAGCGACTTCATTTTATACTATGTAATGATGATAATGATAATGATGATTGGACGACATACTAATGGAGAGCCGTGGACACCAATTCATCGGTGATCTTTCTCTATGCTTTTGAGATGAGAGTACCGTACCGTAGAGTACCGCACGAGAGTCCCAACTACTCCCAATTGTCTGGAGCCAGTGAGACTATGGCATCCGCAATTGGAGTATGTTGCGAGCCTGAAGGTAAAAGGGAAATGAGGAATTGGAAAGAGGAAGGTAGAGAAGTTCCTGGCTATTTAGATCTGATCATCAAATGCGGCTAAAGCTAATTCAAGCAAATTTTCAATTCTGAATGATGGTCTTACACCTGTGGTTGTGTTTTTATATTTAGGTTTATCACTTGTTGAATCTACACCTGTATTATATATTTTTTTAATTGCTGCTTTGTTCTGTTTTTTTCTTTTCTTAAATATTCTAGTTTACATTCAGTTACTCTTATGTTTCTAAATACCTATCTGTGAACATTTTTTTTTTTTCATAAGTTTTTATTCCAGTAAAAAAGAAAATAACATTTTCACTTACTTAACTAGAATATTGAATTATGTACTTTTTACATTGTATTACATAGTTTTTACATTACATGGTTTTTACATTTCATAAGCTTAGATTACATTAGATTGCAATACTAACATTTACATGATATTATATTACCATACGATATTATTCACTATCACTACTTTGTTTTTTGTGAATAAACATGAACAATTTTTTTTTGAATTTGCACACACTTTTTTCGTTTTTGATATCATCTGGAAGGCAATTATATAAATTGCCCCCCTCGTAACTAATTGATTGCTTACCGTAGTTAGTATGAATGGTGTTTAAACGTATGTTATCGTGTTGTCGTGTAAAATGTTTGTGTACTTGGGACGTTTTAATGAATTCTGTGTTTGTATGTATGAGTTTATTATTTATTTTGTATATAAGGACACATATATTTTACTCGTATGGTTTTCTTAATGTTAGCATTAACATTAATAAATTGGTCTGTTTATTGTCATCCTCTTATGTATATTATGTTACTAAGTTCTTCATCCTCTTATGTATATTATGTTACTGTTTATGTTCCTTAAATAAATAAATGACTCACCACACAGCATCCCTAAAGATGTCAACAGGCCCTAAGAAATTTTTTTCGCATGGCCTTGTTGAGTGGAACTTAACTAACGTTAATAAATCAGATCTATATACGAGTATTTTGAACATATCTTATTTTAGTTACGTTTTAAGATTTTCACGGCCAAAAGCATTTTCGTTATTTGTTTTTGGGGTGTTATGCCGTGTTGCGCTACCTCCTTCTTTTGCCAATGTTTCGTTGCGGTGTGCATCATCAGAGCAGATCCGGCAAATCCGATAGATCTGCCTTGATGATGGACACTGCAACGATGTCCGAAACGTTGGCTAAATAAGGAGGTAGCGCAACACGGCGTAACACCCCAATAACAAATAACGAAAAATATCTTATTTTGCTGTTTTTTTATATTATCTTGTTTTGAGGTTTTGACGAGTCATTACGTTTTTTTAATTCGCTATACATAAACTGGATTTATCTAGAATCTAGATCAGTCTTTCTCAAACTGGTTGATAACGCCCTTTTGTGGGCGCTGGAGGCTTCAGGGGGACAGTAGAAGGCTCCAAGAAAATTAGGGGGCGCAATCGGCTGCAAGTTACTGAAAGCGGTGACTTACGGCTGTTTTTAACAAACTTCATAAGAATTCAATCAAATAAATGCATCAGACCCATCCTTCACGCTAGATATGTTTTAAATTCAAATGCTCCTTTCAAAGTTTATAAAAACATTTGTAAATTTGATTAATGTGAGTTTTTTTCTTCTCATGAAACATTCTTTGATCTCAGAAATAGTATATGGATCACCCCAAAGATATTGACATACATTAGACATGCTATGATGGCCGCTCGACTGTCGGCGGAGTACTACCAATTGGGAGTAGTTTGAATACGGAAAGAATTCATTCATTTAGTTGATTTTTTGAAGGCGTGCATTAGTATTGGTTAACAATATCGGCGACGCTTGGAAACACAGTACCACCCAGTAAAAACTGCGGATAGCAAATCTCTTATATTTCAATATCTTAGGCCACACCCTATCCATCCTATCCATGAAATAATTCTGGTTTCAAAATTACATTATTATTAATTTTTAAAAGAAAGGCAAAAATTCCAGGGTTTCCAATAATCTGACAATGTTTAAAAATCCCTACTACCACCACAGTAAGCAGAAAATGTTGCTTGTGTCGTGATGGAGGACTAAGCCAGTCAAGGAATTAAAACGGCCACGCCTGGGTGGGACCCAAACGCGATGCCGGCTCAGCCATTGACCGGACTATGTTTAATAATAATAATAACAATTTGGGAGGCGGGTATGGGTACCGCCGCCCCGGGAACCATATATTAGATTACCAACATCTCTGCCATGGGTCACCCCAAGTGGTTCGCTACGTTTGGTGACTTAGCAGGGGTGCCCGGGTTCATCGGTTGAGGTTTGTCCGAATTTTGGCGGCGGATGCGTCTGCCCACCAACTGCGTGGCAGGCCGGATCGGGAGAGACTGGTTGAGGAAGACCTCTCAAGCAGGACATCAGCTTACGAGCAGTGAGGGGGATGTATTCATACGTCGGTCACCCCTGGACACACTGACCCCCAGATTCCTACCCATCCCTTATAACTTTTTCCTTCCCACGACATCCACTCCTTCCTTTCTCTAAAAAGACCCTCCACACAACATCCCCGAAGATGACATAGACCCTGAGTAGAATTGTTTTCCTCAGAACCTCCTGTGTGAAGTTAATGTAAAAAAAAGTAATATTTATGTAGGTAGGGCAGTTTGGTGTTATTTCACTTATTTACAATAACTGTTTTTAAGGTTAAACGTCACGTACGTTATAATCTACGCATTCATAGATGGCGCCAATCAAATTATTTTAGGTTTTTAATACTTTTTGCATGTTACACTTTAAAATATTAAGGTAAATTAATTGTTTGCGCTCGTACATATTTAATATGAATATAAATAAATAGATTTGTCCGTAAACAAACCCAAATCTTCCAAGAAAGGCTGAAAAATTCAATTTTGTATCGGTGACTCAATCCAATATTATATTTTTCAGTCTTTCTTGATAGATTTGGGTTTGTTTACGCACAAAACTATTTATTTATATTCATATTAAATATGTACTGACGCAAACAATTAATTTACCATAATATTTTAAAGTGTAATGTGCAAAAAGTATTAAAAACGGGCGATTCCGCTATAGACGATTCTCGACAGTAATTTATAAATCGCAATATTTGTTACTTTTTTTATATCAGTGCAAAGAAGAAGGTCTATATTTAATAATAATAAAAAAAAATTGAATTTTACTTCATATTGAAATTTTTGGCGGGCTTGGAAACATTATCATTCGAAGAATCGGTATATAAACTGCAAAAACGGAGGTCGCGGGTTCGAACCCGGCATGCGCAAATAAATTTTATTTGATTAATTTGTGTTATTTCACAATTAATTCATTTAAAATAATATATAGTATATTTGCGGCATGTTCCAGAGTGGAAGATACTATCAGTATCGCCCTGGTGTAAGACCACCATTCAGAATTGAAACGTTGCTTGAAAATGGCTTTAGCCGTGTTTAGTGACCAGATCTGAATAGCCAGGTACTTCCCAACCTTCTTCTTCCCCACCTCCTTCCCCTCCCCGCTACCTTCAGCCTCACAACATACCCCAATTGGGGATGCATAGTCTCACTGGCTCCAGACGGGAGCAGTTGAGATTCTTGTGCGGTATTCACTGTAAAAAAAAAAAAAAAAATCACACCGTGCAACACTGGCGCGAAACAGCTGTTACCGATAGTTTGAACTTATATTTTACTGCTAAATGTGTAGTGAAAATATTAGTTTATTCTTATGTGCCGAAAGATGTAAGTACTTGTTGTTATTTTTTAAGCATCATTGACTACAAGAAGTCACTCTTAGCTTGTTGCACCCGCGATACAAAAGATATAAAAGTTTGTGTTTTTCCCAGAAATAAAACGTTTTGAAACTTTGTAAAAGTAAGAAGAAATCACAGGCAAACTTGAATAAAATGTTTTTAAGAGTGTAACGTTAGCTGAATTGAAATAAACGTTGACTCAAATTGGTTGCACCCGCGATTGTGTTTTAGAATCGCGGGTGCAACTCTTTGACAACTACCCTTATTGTGTGATTTATCATATATTTTATTGTTTTTTATATCTTCAATAATATGTATATGCTGTGTATTACTAGTGATTTATATTTAATAGGTTTGTTTATATTATATTTAGCTTTTTTATAGAAATTCTATGATTTGGCACGCAGTCTCTCTTAAAAACATCTTCTTTATATTAAAAAAAGCAGTTAAAAAAAGATGGTCACGTTGGATGATAAATAGGAAGGATTGAAAAATAAATCAGGCATTCAATATAAAAATATTTCTTTTAATCTGAAAACGGCGATAGCATTTCCGTGGCGCGAACCTCACTGTCTCGTCTCCAATGCATATTGGTTTTGAAATCTCCGAAAACCACCACTGAAACAGAAAGTGGTTGGGATGATAACAATCTGAAACCTCTTACAAATTACAAAATATAAAAAGAAATTCTACAAAATAATAAAAAAAACAAATTTTTGTTTATGAAAAGGATTGATGGATGTAATATGTTAATAGAATTTTCGGCGAATTTAGACGTAACCGAAAATAAATAATTAACATAAATGACAAAGAAGTGTACTGATTAGTAATACGCATTGTTGGATTTCTTATTTCGTTCCTCTATCAGTGTTTATTGATGTTTATATACACTTAAACTAGACGAGTTGCACCCGCGATAAATTGATGTTGCACCCGCGATTGTTTGAAAAGCTGATAATTCATTGCTTGTTTTTGTTTTATATATATTTGTTTATTTTTTTAGTTGATTAATTGAACGTCTTACGAAATATCAAGGAATAACATAATAAATGTATCACAATTAACAGACTCTTGTGTTTTTGTCTTGTGATCTGGAAAGGGTGGGCCAAATTGGTTGCACCCGCGATCGCACTTTGAACCTCCTTCCTGACTATTTAAATATTTCAATAAAATTCTTATAAACTAATAAAAAGTAAACAAGTTAAAAAGTAGCTCTTCCAATAATAATTTCATTAAAAATGTTTTTCGTTTAATTATTAAGAAGCTTTATATGCGTCTAAATGTCGCACCCGCGATAATGGAATCACCCAAACCTAAAATAATTTTATTGGCGCCATCTGTGAATGTGTAGATTATAACTTACGTGACGTTTAACCTTAAGATACGCAACAGATTGTAATGTAATGGGAGGCAGTAGATTTTTTTTTGGCGGTGGTCAAAATAAGTTTGAGAACCTGCTAGGTATAGGTATTCGAGTAGACATGAACTTTTTATTGTAAATCTACGTCTTAAAAGATAATTTTTTTAACATTGATAAAAAAGCTCGCACTGTGAATACAAATAAAAGTTATTAACTCTTCTTATCTTTAGTCGATATCCTGAATTTTACATTCATGCATGGTCCTTTAATATATTTACCTTACTGTCATAATATAATAAAAGCACCACCCTTTTTTTTAATTCTCAGTAGTTACGTATTAATATAATTTTCTCAGGCTCTTGGTTACAATAATACGCATTTTTTTACTATTATTTACTTACTTTTAGGTGTCAATCGTTATCACTTTCGAAAAAATTTACTAAATTTATGTAACCTAATCTTATTTAGTTTTTTTTTTAAATCTACCTATTAAATATTACCAAATCGATTGTATTTTTATTTTTTATCAGGTGGAATACATAGAAAAATTATATTTATTTATTTAACCTTTAAATGTTATTTACTTTCCATGAAAAGAAGGACTTGGGTTACATATGTAGTTATAAGAATATCATATTTTGTAATCACTCTTTTTGATATTTCACATTTACTGGTGCGGTATCACCAAAAATCACGGGATAATTGTAGGTATTTGCCTCACGGTCATTGCGTTTCAAATGGCTGACGACCTGGTGTAAGACCACCATTCGGAATTGAAGCGCTGCTTGAAATGGCTTTAGCCGTGTTATGCCGTGCCAGGGACTCATCTCACATTTCCCCATCTCCTTCACCTTCCAAATACTCTAGCTTCACTACATACCTCAATTGAGGATGGCATAATAATTTTTTTATTTTTTTTTTTTATTCGTTTATTCCAGATCTCGGGGAGGGTGGTGCAGTCCCACGAGTTCCATATTATACATATATAATACATTAAATTAAAATATTTCAAGATGAAAGTTTTTTTTTTTACATAATAAAAGGAAATAAATAAAAGAAAATAATAATAATACAAAAATAAAAATAAAATTTGAAAAAAGTTAACTTTTTGTTATCTAGGTCATCAGGAAGTGGCTCCATCGCTTATAAATGGGACCCTGCCAGAAGTGGAATGCTGCCATCACAAGAGTGTTTTCGCTCGAGGCCAATCGCGTTCTGTAGCTGGTGATCCGTTTTTTTATTAGTGTTCGGAATCCAATGAAAATTATAAAATAAATTATAAATAATAATAATAATTAGTATTATTATCGGATGATTTTTACGGCGCCATTTTCGTGAGAAAATCACCTCAACGGCGCTTCTCAAATTCATTTATACATTTAATCTATATACCTATATTAAAAGTGGCTTATAACTAAGATTGATAACTAATGGAATGAATTACAACTAAGACTTGTATAACTAGTGACTTAAAACTATACTCATTTTTAAAACCGAGTGCAATACTGCTTTACCGCCCAGCCCCTGATAACCCCGATCCTACCTGTCCATTGTCCAATACCTTCAAAATACATCGAAAGTGTAACCGGAAACTAAAATTTCATATGCACTTTTTTACTCCAAATAATGTGTAAATAAATCCCTAGTTCAACCTCCCGTATCTTCTATCTTCTTCTTCTATAATAATATAAATAAATAAAAATGAATAATGAAATAATTTTACTTTGTATAAACCACTTATTTGATGTGCAAATCCGACCGGTTTCGGAACAAACGTTCCTTCGTCAGGGAAAGCTTATACTAATTTGACAGTTTCGAACAATGTTTTATTATGGTAGGGGTGGAGCTGTTTCTAGATAATAATGTAGATTGGGTAGGTAGGTATTAGTGTAGAGTGTGTATTAGAAAAATAATGAATCTATTATCAACAAACAAAAAATATTGTCATATAGCCCAATCATGGATTTGTTCCCCTACCCACCCACTCTACACTAATACCTACCTACCCAATCTACATTATTATCTAGAAACAGCTCCACCCCTACCATAATAAAACATTGTTCGAAACTGTCAAATTAGTATAAGCTTTCCCTGACGAAGGAACGTTTGTTCCGAAACCGGTCGGATTTGCACATCAAATAAGTGGTTTATACAAAGTAAAATTATTTCATTATTCTATAATGGATAACCACAAAGTAATAGCTACATTCAAAAATATAAAAAAATAAATAAAAATGAGTTGCCGAAATGTATGTACGCGCATAACTTCCAAACGACTGCACCAAATTGGATAATTCTTTTTTTGTTGTGTTCGTTATTGTCAGGACAAGGTTTGTATAAAAGTACTGGTGAACTCTGGTTTTATGAAATTTGTATAAAAAAAGTGAACATGCGAGCACTTTGAAAACTGAATGTACAGGGACTGAATGTAGGGAAAGGAGGGTAATTCGGGTAGGGGGTTTACGGGAGGGAGGAACTCGGTAGGGGGGAGTGGAGTGGGGAGAGTGAAAGTGGAGGAGGCAGAGTGGGAACGCGAGAGGGGAAGGGGACGCGGGAGAGGGAGCGGAGGCAGAAGGGGAACGGGATGAATGGGAAAGGACACGCAGGGAGAATTTTTTTCTTTATTAAATGCCAAAGCAATGCATGCTGGGAACCAGCTAGTTTGAAATAAATCAAAAAATATTGCGAAATCTCGGCATGCCCAAAATCGAAATATGTACAGAATTAAAATATTTTACAATCGATTAAGTACTTCTTTCGCCAATTTTAGTTGGTCGTGTCATTGAAAGTCTTTGTTTTTGCATATTTTTATTATAATTCGAGGAGCTTAATCGTAATAACGACATCGATAGTTCGTAAACGGCTAAGTCCAATTACGATCTTTTTTAAATTCACTAATTTGATAGTTTAGTTATTATAAACTACGGTTTAACTCGTTTGTTCACACGGATTTTAAATTTTACCACCCACCATTTTGATTTAACTACATTTTTAGTATCATATCAGCTTCATATGTTCGGTTGTAAAGTGTTTTCTAGTAAATAACCTAAGGATTAAAAGTCAAATTCTTTTACGACCTGCTTAGATTGAATAGAATGTTGTTTTTACGTCTCTACATTTCTTTAACATACGAGTATAACTACGAATTATTGAAGTTTTCTTTTTTTGAAAATATTTAAAAAGCTCTCCCAGTTATTAAATGTCCACATAAATTGCCTTTACATTCGTGTTGAATAAATCAGGGATGCTTTCTTATAATTGACTGAGCGTAGCGAAGTCCTGTTTTAGCTCGACCGTTTTGCATTTAGTCTGTCTATAAATTAGTTTGTACCTTCCGTTCCGTTTCAGGATGGTGTCCGTTTTGATGGTTCAGTAAAGATTATTTTTTCAAGTGTGAAATCCTTAACGAGTTTCTTAAGATGAAGTCATAGTAAATAATGCAAAATCATATGTTTTTGTTTTGAAAATTTGATCGCTTAGAAGTATTGTAGATGCTTCAATTAAATACTGCGTGTAGAACATACCTTGGCCCTTAAAAATATCGGTCATTTTTTTTATAAGTTTTTTAATAAGCCTATAAAAAAATAAAGTATGAGGTCTAAAAAACACACTTTCAAGTCCAAACTCTCCTATTTATAAACCCCTTTTCGGATATGGTTTTGTTGTGTAATGTGGCAAATTCAGTTTATTTTATAATAATCGCAAAAAAAGTTGATATTTACATCCAATCTTCCCAAAATAAAATAAAATATGCATTTTTCGCGTTGATATTTTACAATACGGCCGCTAGTCGACGAATTCGGTTATTCAAAGTGACCCCTATGGCGTCCACCGAAGAACTACTGTCCACGGCACAGTAGTGAACTAGTGGATCGCCTTAATCCTTAAACTTAATGAGTTTATTTAAGTCCAGTTTTTTCGCAGAAATTGAAATGTTACATTGTCATCAAATGGCCGTTCAACGCCATTTTCTTTTTTGACATTTAAAAGGTCGCTGTTAAACATTGATTCTAGGTGATTTTAAGCTTTCTATAATTTTGTGCTAAGATGACATGCTCAACAACATGATAGTTATCCCCTTCCACTGATCACAATTTGTTCAAATGATGAAACGGACTTTATTGACATTTAACGGGGATCTTTTATCTCTAAAAACAAAACGGCGCTGAATGGCCATTTGATGACAATGTTACGTGATATTCTGCTAAACAACTGTGCTTTAAACTTTCACGCCAAAGTTTTTTTTTTATATCATGGTAAAAAGAATTTTCATTGAGTTTATTTTTCTTTGGACAAATTGCATAATATTTTTTTGGTATTTAAGTTCTTACTTCCAAATCTTATGATTTCGGAGGACATTTTGGTTTTGATTTAAGAGAAAATCATTTGAAACATACTTCTCTGGACGCAAGGTCTATTGATCACAGAACTACTAGTAATGACCAATTTAAATCTATTGAAGTTGATGAATTGGACATAACACGAACAACTAAAGATTATACTAAAACGATAAACCCACAGAAATGTGTTGTTTTAGCACCTATATTCCCAAAATAAGCAAAATTTGGTCTTTCTTTGACTGAAATTAACCAGAAACATTTTCTAAAATAAAAATTCTTTCTTGTATGCGTTTAATTAACTTCACTGGCGTAGGAGTCGAAAGGTTTAATCTAAATTTTCAGTTTTCTGTAAAATCAATTTCACATAAACTACGAACACTAATAATTTTTCTTCGATTTGCTTATTTATTTTACCATTTTATTTTGTGTCATCGATTATCTTCCTATCTTTCCCGTTTCTTATCTCTTACTTCTTTATCTCAAAAGAACAGAACAGGTAGTTAAACAATCCTCCTTTTCCAAAATCCATGGTTGATGCTTTATCCTTTTATGGTACACCAACCAACCTAGAAGATACCACACACGTGCGGCGATAGTACTCGTATATCATGTCTACTCTTTACCTACTCAAGAATTGAAGTTATTGTTAGGAACTGGAACACTTTCGCTGGAGCGTATCGGATCACTGAAATCCGACGCGGCCGGATGCGCGATGCTTCGATCGCCAACATTTCCGATAACCTTTCATCCTTCCTTCTTATCTCCAAGAACAAGGGTCTTAACAATCTAAGGTTATTCATTTTATCTTTTATCAGTTATTGGTGATGGCTTTTGGTGCTTCTTGGGGTGCATTTCTACTATCTCTGCCGTATAATAATAAAATAATATTAGAAATGGGATGTGGGCGTGTTTCGTGATCCAAAAATAAGAGCGTTCTTTCATATTTCAAATTAATCGGTTCATCATCATTGTGACATTTTCATTTTGATAAAATGTAATGGCCATATACGATATCAGGTAGAGGGACAGAGGACTTGCTAAATGGGCTGTTACCAAAAGTTACTTAAGATAAAATGGCGTTATTGGTTTCAGTTTAAACTACACAGGCATTTCTAGTATTCAGTGAATTCTATCATAAATAGCTCATTTTGTGACACGTTTTTCGAAATCTTCATTTAGGCATATGCTGGTAGATAGATCCCCTGTAAGCTCTAACTTTTCTGAAACGGCGCATGTTTAATTACAGAAATGAGGATGATTACGACAGAGCTCCCAGCGGCAGGAGAATACGTATTTTCTCGAATTTATTTTTAAAATATTAGTCACAGGAAGAACAATACTTCTGGTCGGTATTTCTTTTTTCTTAGAGGGCATAAATTAATTACGTGAGCTCAAAGGGGGGGGTCTCACGTTACTTGAAAAAAATATACAAAGTGGCCCAAATTTATTAATAGGGGGGGTCTAGATTGGAAGAAAAAACACTCACGTAATTAATGTATGCCCCCTTATAGTTATTTACGAACAAAGTTCTTATCAATGTAGGGTTATCTTATTTATCTCTTTTTGGTAGCAGCTTTTGCTCTTTGTGTGTGTATCCAATATCTCTACCATGAATAATAGTTCACTGTGCCATGATACAATACGCTTTTTTCAGACGTCATATTTCATTAGTATTTCTTTCCTCTTGTTGATATTTAAGGTTCCTGCCGATGTGACGTTATTCATTTTTATTTTTCCTTCAGATAGCTTTTAGCTCTATCTCTACTCTCTACTATCTGTATTTCTTTAATTTGTAACTTCTAAACAAGTCTTGCCAGTCTATGGTAATCTATTTTTACCTCTCTCGGTGGTATTTTCCTTATGGTCCTTTCCTCGATCTCTACCATTAAGTGCTTATTGTGTGATACCGTTTTCGAAATGAATTATAGTCTCTATCGGTATCTTTGATTTGTGACTTCTTGCCGATGTAGGGTGATCCATTTTTACTTCGCCCGGTGGTAGCTTTTAGGCTAGCGTTTCCTAGGTCTCTACCGTAAAGAGCCCATTGTGTGAAATTTCTCGAAATGATTTATACTGGTCTCTATCGACATTTCTTTAAATTATGACTTTTGATAAAGGCTTGCTGATGTAGGGTGATCCATTTTTCCATCTCCTTGTGATGTCTTTTAGGCTTGCGTTTTTTCGATCTCTACCATAAATTGTTTATTATATGATTAGTGAAATAATAGCCAGTCACCTCATTTTTTTAGGTTGAAGTCTTTCCATTGAGAGATTCGTAAATAATTGGATATGCTAAGTATAATATAATAAGTTATGTTATGACTTATGAACTTATGACTGTCACTGGATCTCAAATAAACAGTATCGCCGAAAGTGTAGAGCAGAGATTATGATTTTACGTGATTAGGGAACGTATCCATACTACGTGACCAACTTTTTGCCATTTTCATTTTTCATTTTGCCCCCCCGGTGACCAACCCCCCCCCCCCCCCCCCCCTAAACGTGTCACGTAGTATGAGTACGTTCCCATATAAAAAACTATGTTTTAAAAAAAAAAATCTAAATGTTTATAATTTCTACAATAATTGCAAATTACATATCTATACTCTGTCGAAGAATATTTTGGTTTCGAAACATATCGATTATTTTGATTAAATGGTACAAAGTGACTTATTTTAATTAAAATTTATGAATTAGAATATTAGAAAAAAAGAAAGATTATGTTGTGACCGAAACAGTTAGCTTGTATCTCTATTGCAACCTAGTAAATTTTGATATGAAGAGGTATGCCGGGTCTCCAGCGACAAAATGTTTTCAAAATTTTGAACCAATATTTGAGCAAACATGTTTTCCATCGGCCCCAGAACCTCCCCCATATGTTTCATGTTAGCTCAAATATTTGCTCAATGTTTTGAAAACATTTTAATGACTTAATTTTAATTTAAGGGATTTTAATAAAATTGTGCTTTTTATATATTTTAAATACTTTTTATATATTTTGAGAAAGGTTTTCTATCACTCAGATTTTTATCCATTTAAAATTGGAGAAAAACTTTTTTCTTCCTTTTTTTATACCTGCATCCTTTCCCGACTGACCCTTGACCATTCAAGCGCATCTGATTGGACTTATTCCCTTTTTTTCATATATTCTTTCAAAAAACCTGTGCATCCATTTTCCAGAAAGAAGGCCGAGCGTAGCCCTTTAACCCGCAACACTTTTGTTCGTGTGTTTTTATTGCTTCGTGTATTATTGGACACGTAATGAGTTAGTGTTTCACCTGTTTACCAGATGCTCTATTCGTCGTGGACCTTGGACCAATACCACCTTCTTGAGATTCTAGATAATAGCTATCCAGTCATTCTTTTCAAAATTATTTGTGTCCACCGAAGAAGTGGACGGATGTAGCAAGTTGTGGGCTTGTCCTTTTACCCGAAGTAAGGTCATTTTTTCCTTACTTTTGAATAAGAACAAATGAGATTACCTCGTAATTAATAATTTATAATATATATTTCTACATACATATATTTAAAAAAATATCGCGTAATTCGGTCCTACTTAAAAGATGGAATAGTTTTCATCTCGATTATTGACCTCAATATTTATTATTGCGAATTAAATGTTTGTTATAGGACAATGCTTTGAAATTATTTGTAAGTTCAATAAGTTTCTAACAGATGGCGGTGTGAGTTAATTTATCGACACAGCACTTGGTTATCCAGGTTGAGTAATAATCCAGTAGATGGCGTTATGTTTCGATAGCCACAGCAACGCATGGTTGGGTTAGCTAGTACATATATATGTATATATTTTTAATTTATTTAATTAATATATATATATTATTTTTCCCCCACAGGTAGCTCTGAGGGAAGGAAAAATCCCTTAGGGCCTAATGTCATTTTTGGGGATGCTATGTGGAAAGTCTTTTTAGGGAAAGGAAGGACGGAAAGTTCTGGGAAAGAAAAGATGTGAGGGGTGGATAGGAAGCGGAATTGTGTTCAAAAGTGACGGACGTATGAATTCAGCCCTCCCACTGCGGAGCAAGGCGATGGATCGAGAGAGACCGGTTGGAGAGATCTAGTTTAGGTCTCCCTCAACCGATCTCTCTCGAACCTGCCCGCCACTCAGTAGGTGGTCAAACGCATTGGCTGCCAAGACTTAGACAAAACCTCACCCCATATATATATTTTTTACATGAGCTCCACACAGGAGGCCCTGAGGAAAATAATTTCCCTCAGGGCCTGTGTCATCTTCGGGGATGCTGTGTGGAGGGTTTTTTTTAAGGAAAGGAAGGAGAGGAGATTTCTGGGAAGGAAAAGGGTTTAAGGGGTGGGTATGAATCTGGGGTTCAGTGTGTCTTGGTCATCCGCTTCCAAGACCTAGACAAACCTCACCCCATGACCCCGGGCACCCCTGTTAAATCACCAAACGTAGCGAACCACTTGGGGTGACCTATGGCAGAGGTGTTGGTTATCCAATAAAGGTTCCCGGGGCGGCGGTACCCATTCCCGCCTCCCAAATTGAAAACTGAGATTTTTATTCATTTAAAATTGGAGAAACACTTTTTTCTTCCTTTTTTTATACCTGCATCCTTTCCCAACTGACCCTTGACCATTCAAGCGCATCTGATTGGACTTACTACCTTTTTTTCAGATATTCATAATACATTCTTGTAACATTATCTTATAGAGATTTTTTTCTGAATATAAGTAGATATCCCGGGGATATTATATATTATATATATATAGCCAAAGATGTCTTCATCATACAAAAGAGATGCATAAGAAAAATTACAAACTCTGGTCGTTTAGATTCATGTAAACCTATGTTTAAAAATCTGAAAATTCTGACAGTCACAGACATATATATAATGGAGTTATGCATGTTAGTGCGATCATCTACAGACAAGTTCCCACTAAAAAACTCAACACCTAAATACGCTACAAGGCTCACAGAAAACCTATAAATACCAAAATCAAACAAAAAAATATTCCAAAAAGAACCATACTACATGGCCATTAAAGTATATAACAACCTTCCACATAACATTAAACAAATACAAGATACACACAAATTCAAATCGTCACTAAACACTTTCCTTGTTAATAAATGTCACTACACGTTGAGTGAATACCTCACGTAAATGAAACGCCTATTTTTATTGGTATATATATTTGTATTTTTTTTTCATTGGTATATTGTTATTTTATCTGTATAAACATTGTAATTATAATAAAACAAATAATATTATATAAACATTGTAATTATAATAAAACAAATAATATTATATAAACATTGTAATTATAATAAAACAAATAATATTATATAAACATTGTAATTAAATAAATGTGGTTAGCTGGAAGAAATGGGGTCTACCCATAAGCTACACCTTTTGTAATTTTTATTTTACAATAAATATTTTTTGATTTGATTTGATTTGATACGACGTAGAATTGAGATACATATTTTTTAATGAATTTGTTAACACATTTTTTGGTAAGACGGTCCAATTAATTTTGCAAAAATCAAGTAAGTTATTACGAAAATAGTGTCAGCCGGCGTACGGCGGAAGGTTGTAATTTTAACCCTGACATTCCAAAAATTAATAATTGGATCAACAATAAGGTTACTTCTGTTAAAATTGATCAAATATTTTCAAACATTGAATGTTTTAGGTGTCGAAAGGTTTTATGTAAATTTGTGAAATTAGTTCTCCTTCCAAATCCGTAATTATTCACACTTCCATGGAAAATATGTCCAGTGTTTGTGATCTTGAATACAGATTATTGAGGCCTATCAAACTTAATTAACTTAGAAGAAATCTGCTGATGTCTTGAAAAAATTATAATTTTATATCTAAATAATCTTTTAAGTATGTTGCAATATCTGGGTGACCTTAAAAATGTAATCATTATTCTTATAATGGGAATTGAGATTTAAATTTTCTATTATTATTTTATTAGGCTAATAGCTCACGAAATTTAATAATGTCGGTCGTTTAATTTCCGCGTTAGACAACAAAATTCGACACATGAATTATAATAGGTTTTGTGAATATCTTTTTGGGTGTCCCTGGTGAATGGCAGTCACAAATTGTGTTGGTAGATGAATAAACCAATCGAATAAATCAGAAATTAGAAGCCTGAGGCGGATGTATGCACCATATCATATGTGACAGGATTGGTAATACGATAATAATAAAGGAGGGACGATGTAAGTCTAATCTTCTCTCTTCTCTTCTCTCTATAAATAAAAATGAATCCCCGAAATGTATGTACGCGCATAACTTCCGAACGACTGCACCAAATTGGATAATTCTTTTATTTTTGTGTTCGTTATTGTCAGGACAAGGTTTGTATAAAACTACTGGTGAGCTCTGTCATCATGAAATTTGTATAAAAAATTTGCAATAGGTGGCACGCGAACTGTTTAAAAACTGAATGTACAGAATGCGGGAGCGGGGAGGGGGAAGGGGGAACTCGGGAGGGAGGTTCACGGGAAAGGGGGAGTGGAGTGGGGAGAGGGAAGGTTGAAGAGGCGGAGTGGGAACGCGAGAGGGGAAGGGACGCGGGAGAGGAAGGGGAGGCGGAAGGGGAACGGGACAAATGGGAAAGGACACGCAGGTAGAAACAATTTCTTTATTAAATAGCATAGCAACGCATGTCGGGAACCAGCTAGTAAATAATATCGGTCGTTTCTTGAGTTCAACAGCTCGACTGTGGAACGATTTGATGAAATAAAGATGAATAATATATATTTTTTAAAACTGTTAACTGAAAATAATTTTTATATATAATTTATTTTTTGGAAACGGTAAGTATGTTATAAAATTAACGTTAAATGGAATTTAGGTTCCTGGCCCCCTAGCATGGTCGATCGATATAGGTTTTATCGAAAATGTCGGTAACTTGCGATCGCTCCTGAGCACGACTGCAGGTTGCTAACCAATAAACAACAGTTTACGTCAAATATATTTGAAACCCCTAGTCATTGTGAACTATTGTTGGTTCGTTAGCGGTCTGCAGTCGTGCTCAGGAGCGATGGCAAGTTACCGACATTTTCGATAAAACCTATGTCGATCGACCATGCTAGGACCCCAGAAATGCATTCTTAAAATCTACATTCCTAAATAATTTTTTTAATAAACTACTTGATTATTTCTCGTTGGTATATGAAGGCAGAGTATGTCTATAGTACCATTAACATTTTTTAAAACAAAAGTACTTAAAGTCAAAAATAAGTCTTTAAGTATAATAAGTTATAAATAAGTATTATAAGTTTTATTTTTTTTCGACAAGAGATTGTAATTTTTGATTTCAATAGGTAGACCGAGTTTATAGTTAATAATATATTTTGTGATTAGAAATTTGTGCTGAATATTGTATTTTTATTTTAGCATATAAAATATAATGTACATTTAGATGATGTAATAATTTGCGTACATGTTCATGTTCAAATATCTTAATACAATATGTTCAGGATCTCAACTTCCGCTCTCCTGACAAAGCAATCCGGCGTGGTAACACCAGATTCCAAGGGAAGTGTGGCTGGAGTAACTCTTCAATAATAACTCCAGCTCTTGAATAATTGGTCTTTATTGAAACAATAAAAGACCCGTAGGGTAGCTCATGTACGGTGAGCCCAATGATGCTATCTCTCTCCGCGGTTTTATAACCCACATGAAGTGAAAACCTGGCAGCAGACGTTTTGCCCAAAAACGACCCGCCCAAGACGGATGGTAACAAGAGAAGAAGGAATTAAAAAATCCGTGGCAATACGAAATCGCCCTGGCAATTGCCAACACAAAAAATGTTGCCACAACCATTAGGGTGACAATCACAAATATTAATATTTCAGTACCTGAAATCTTAACATATTCCCGCCCAAAACGAGTATTAAGGAATAGTCGTTTTTCATAAAATAATATATTAGAAGAGATTGCACCATTGGTACTCAGAATTTACCCAACGAGTTCACATACAAAAATAAACAATATTCAATATATGGATATCAAAATAATAACAAAAAACTTATAACTAAGTATATAACCCTATGTCAGACTTGACATTAAAAAATGAAAGTTTAATAACGTAGAACCTTCTGGTGCGCTGCACCCACTTATGTGAAAATGGTTTAACACTTGGCACTGATGAGCCTGACGGCACTTTGATTTACACATCACATCACTTTTAGCGTTGTAATTGGTTCTTAATCCAGGTTGGAGGAAGCATCCTCCATGGGAAGTAGACAGAGCTGTGTCACGGCTCTTTTGGTGACACCTCTGGCCGTCCTCAAGGAGACGACGCGGACGCGTCCGTCTTGGCCAGGGTGGATCTCCGTCACTCGCGCCATCCTCCAGTACTGCGGAGGTAGCTGGTTGTCTTTGATGATGACCATGTCACCAGGCTGTAAACTGCGTTGACGTCCTTCTTGCCATTTGACTCGGTTCTGCAATTCTGCTAGGTATTCCCGGCTCCATCTGTGCCAAAAAGATTGAACAACGGTAGACATCTTTTGGTAAATATTAAGCCTGTTTGTAGGCAGATGATGGATATCAAGCTCAGGCAATGCTAACAGGTTGTCGCCAATAAGGAAGTGTGACGGAGTGAGGGCGTTTAAGTCATTTGGATCTGATGTTAATGGAGTCAGAGGACGGGAATTTAAACAAGCCTCAATCTGTATTAGTATGGTATTCATTCCTTCGTATGTCAAAACAGTTGACCGCATTGCTTTTTTTAAATGCAACTTGGTCATTTTAACTGCACTTTCCCAAAGTCCCCCGTGATGCGGTGAGCGGGGAGGCAAGAAACTCCAGCTAATATTCTGCTGGGCCAAAAAATTATGGATTTCTTTATCAGATGCCTTCAAAAAATCAAATAGTTCAGTAAGTTCCCTATAACTACCTGTAAAGTTAGTTCCATTATCAGTAAAGAGTCGTGAGGGTTTACCCCTCCTAGCTATAAATCTTTTCAATGCATTCATAAATGCCATTGAAGTTAAATTAGTCACTAATTCTAGGTGAATTGCCTTCGTTGAAAAACAAATAAATAAACATATGTAAGATTTTACACTCTTAGCATTTCTGGTTAAACCAGACTTAATTAAAATTGAACCTGCAAAATCTATGCTGGTTACATAAAGTGGTCTTTGGATTCGGAATCGGTCAGCAGGAAGGTCACCCATGAGCTGGCGACATTCGCGCGGACGGACTCGGAAACATACAATACATTTATGCAGTGCTCGCTTCACTGCGTTTTTACCATATATTGGCCAAAAACGTAAACGCAGTAATGCGAGCAGAGCATTACATCCTAAATGTAAATTCTCATAATGCAGATGGGTTATTATTAAGTCAGTCAACTTATGATTTTGTGGTAACAAAATTGGATGTTTTTGAGAGGCTGAGGTAATATCGGATTGTGATAGTCGACCTCCAACACACAACAACCCATCCTGCATAAAAGGATTTAGTGCCTTTACTTTGCTCTGCCTAGATACAAATCTTCCATTACTTACAGACGCTATTTCATCATGAAATGCGAATCGCTGAGCGTTCAAAATCAATACATGCATGGCATGTTCCAGTTCGATTACAAAAAGCTCGTCGACCCGCATCGGTCTTCGTTTAGAACAGTTATGTATGAAACGTAACATATAAGCAACTACGCGCCTCAGTCGTCTTAATGAAGAATAATTATTAAATATTTCCCTATTTCTAAAAGATTTTTTATTAAAGCAGAAAATTTTCCTCGGTACCCGAATATGATTTGCTTTACGGAGACTCAGCGTGTAAATCTGCCAGACCAATAAAAGGTCATTGGGTAGCTTGTCATCCCAGGATGTTTTTAGCTTCCACAATCTTTGCATAATTATCTTACCGACAATGATTACTGGGCCTACCAGTCCTAAAGGGTCAAACACTTTTGAAATTAATGATAAAACTTGACGTTTTGTTACTTCTAACTTTGAGTCTATGCTTTCTACCTGATAGGTAAACTCATCAAGTTTGGTGTCCCATATTAATCCGAGAATCTTAGCTTCATTGGATTCATTTGGCAATAATTCTAAATTATCTTTAGAATCATTAATCGAGGGTGCATTAGACCTCCATTTTCTAATCTCCATGCCTGCTGTAGCAAGCGCATTAATGATTTGTGATTTAAGCAAGTGACAAGTATCAATGGAGTCACTACCAGAAAGAAAATCATCTACATAAAAATTTTCCTTAAGGGATTTACTAGCTAATGGATGAGTAAATGAAACGTCATTACCTAGCTGATGCAGACAACGTATTGCTAAATAAGGCGAAGGAGCCAAACCATATGTCACCGTGTTTAGCGTATAGTGTTTCGAACAATCCTCCGCACCCCTTCTCCATAATATACGTTGGTAATTTCTGTGTTCCGGGTTGATATTAATTTGGCGGTACATTTTTGCAATATCTGCGGTGACTGCATATTGATGTTTTCTGAAAAATACCAAGTGGCAAAATATATCATTTTGAATGGTGGGCCCAATCATTAGAGCGCGATTCAAAGAAATCCCTCGAGCGGGTTTAGCCGACCCGTCAAAAACAACACGAATTTTAGTAGTTGTGCTTGATTCTTTAAATACAGCGTGATGTGGTAAATAATAAGTAGTTTCATCACGTATTGGAGGTTCACATTCAGTCATGTGACCTAACGCAAGATACTCATCAATAAATTCCGAGTATTGTTCCTTTAAACTAGGTTGTCTTAAGAATTTCCTTTCCATTGACACCAATCTACTTTTAGCAATACTAAATGAATCTCCTAATTGAGATAGGTTAGATTTAAATGGTAAGTTCACTACAAATCTACCATTTGCATCGCGTTTATGTGTGCCTTTGAAAATCTTTTCACATTCACTATCTTCCAGAGAGTGATGCTTACTATTTTCAATTTCTTCAACCTTCCAAAACCTTTCTATTTGATTCTGCAAAGAATTTAATGAAATATGACAAACTTTAACTGGCCTCGTATTTTGACGCCTCTGTACAGCTCCTGATATTATCCAGCCTAGCTCCGTTCGATGCAATGTAGGTTTATCCTTTCCTAACTGTATCTGATCCGTACGAACCACCTGCCAGAATATCTCTGCTCCGATCAGCATATCAATAGCAGCTGGCTGGTAAAACTGCGGATCAGCTAACTGGATGCCGTCTGGAATGTTCAACATTTTTGGATTAATCAAGGTCTGTGGAAGATTGCAAGAAATCTCATCTAATACCAAACAAGATATTTCATCCCGGTATTGAGAACATAATGATTTAAATTTAATGTCAACTGTTTCCTTTACATGAATTAAATTATTATGCAAACCTGAAACAGGTATATTCAACTTTGTACAATGCAAATTTAATCTTTTACAAGTATCCTTTGTAATAAAATTAGACATTGAACCCGAATCCAAAAGTGCGCGTATTTTGTGTGTTCCACCATACGCGTCTTCTATTTTTACTATTATGGTAGATAGTAAAATTTCCCGCCCGTTCATGTCACTATGACATGCTAAATTTACTGGTGCCTCCGACTGACCCTTGCCAGTTGAAGTACCCGCTTGTACATTATCAGTATTGATATGTAACAGAGTGTGATGTTTTCGATCACAAACACTGCATTTTTCCTTCCACCTGCACAACTTTGAAAGGTGCCCCGGTTTTAGGCAGTTATAACATAAATTGTTCTCTGAAACGAGCTTTCTTCGTGCCGCTGGTTCTTTGTTAACAAATATTTTGCAAGAATAAATGAAATGACTGTCATTACACAGCATACAATTAACGTTGCTCGACGCTAACGTAACCTTGTTTGTAGACTTCTTTTCCTTAAAATTAAAAAACTTTGCTTTTGTTGCAACTGGTTCCGATTTCTGTTGCATTCCACCAATATCACCTTGGATAGTTTCCAGGATCTGAGACCTTTGTGAAATAAAATTGCTAAACTGCACGAACGTAGGATAAACTTCGTCGCATTCTAATGATTCCCAAAGGCTACGTGTGTGATTATCTAACTTTGAGGTTAGAATATGAATAATTAAAGTATCCCAATGTTCGGTTGGTAGCTTAAGGTTGTGTAAAGCTCTCAAATGAATGTTTGCTTGATCAATTAAATTCCGTAATTCATGATGATTCTGTCGTTTTAACGGTGTAAAACTAAATAAGAAATTCAAATGTCTATTTGCTATAAGTCGGACATTTTCGTATCTCGAAATAAGCATTGTCCAAGCTGCACTATAATTATCCCCGGTTATTTCTAGAGAACTAATCAAATCAAGTGCCTCTCCGGACACATAACTAATAAGGTAATGAAATTTCTGAACATTATTTAATTTACTGTTATCATGAATTAAGGCAATGAACGAATTTTTAAAAGTCAACCATTTATGGTTGTCACCTGAAAACACTGGTATAGAGATTGGTGGTAAATTTACTGATATATTTGGGACATTTTCAATCTTCTTAAATTTTGATAACATTTCCTGTCCTAATGCAATTACATTAAAATATGTACCTTCAAAATTATCCCTCGCGTCATTATCTTCTGATTTGTTCAATAAATCAATCTCCAGCTGAATTTTGGAGAATTCTATCAGAGAAGGTTTAATGGCTTCCAACCTCGATGACAACACGCCAGGTGTAATATCATTTTCGTTGCTTAAATAGGTTTCGAATCTCGTTAATGAACCTTTCAAAACCCCGCGCCGTTTAATCAACTTGTCGAGTTCCATTTTTTACAAACGAAATAACACTAACTTGATTTCAAAACTGAATACACAATACACAACGCGACAGTTTGACGTAAACAACAATGAATAATACCATAAATAATATACTTTGGATCATAGAGAAACCACTCACAATACTATAGCATACAAAGACGAAACTTGCAACCGCGTGGCTAGAAATGTAGGTAGGCAAAAGCAAAGTTATTCGGCAGACTGAATACAACAATAAAAATTATTATCACCAACAAATTTATGCTATGTAATATTGAAAGCATCTGATTATGAACACCCGAATGTAATTCGATATAATCAATACGAAATAATGTGGCATCTACACAGATTTTTAGCTTTTTAAATGGAATTTGAAAGGACAATGAAAGGAAGGCTACAACCTGATTTGCTGTGCATGCGAGCGTCGTGATGAGGCTCGCTTGATCAATCCAATGATGGTGATGAGGACGCCGACTGGACCAATCCCGATGATGATGAGGCCGCCGACTGGACCACTCCCGATGATGATGAGGCCTGACTGGGCCACTCCAAATAATGATCTTCAGTCTCAAATGGATCAATCCAAATAATGATCACCCAGCTTGAATGAGTCAATCCAATAATGATCACCGGCTCGAATGATCAATCCAATAATGATCATCCGGCTCGAAGGACCAATGTTCAGGATCTCAACTTCCGCTCTCCTGACAAAGCAATCCGGCGTGGTAACACCAGATTCCAAGGGAAGTGTGGCTGGAGTAACTCTTCAATAATAACTCCAGCTCTTGAATAATTGGTCTTTATTGAAACAATAAAAGACCCGTAGGGTAGCTCATGTACGGTGAGCCCAATGATGCTATCTCTCTCCGCGGTTTTATAACCCACATGAAGTGAAAACCTGGCAGCAGACGTTTTGCCCAAAAACGACCCGCCCAAGACGGATGGTAACAAGAGAAGAAGGAATTAAAAAATCCGTGGCAATACGAAATCGCCCTGGCAATTGCCAACACAAAAAATGTTGCCACAACCATTAGGGTGACAATCACAAATATTAATATTTCAGTACCTGAAATCTTAACACAATATATAAATAAATACCTTCAATGGAAGCATTAACTTGTATCTGGAAGAGTAGTGTACATTTTTAATGCTATATTATATTATAAGTACTTATATTACAATGTGAAGGTAAAAATACAATAAGTTGTAAGTTCGGTGTTATGTATTTTTGAGGTATTATACCGTGTTGCGCTACCTCCTTTTGTAATCACTGTAATACCGTGAAAATTTAATCATATCTGAATTTTAAAATTATTTATTTTATGGGTTTCAGTGGATACACAGTCACCATCTACCAACTGTATACCAATATAACCCCTTTATTTCAATAACTAGGTCAAGCGGGACAAAGGTTCTACACCATGTTAGACCTATTTGTCTATTTCCAGTTTATCTCGGAGTTATTATAAGTTGTCTCGAGCACGCAGCAGCCGTGAGATTTCACATATCGTCTATTCATCCCCTAACCTGTTTCCTCAGTTAGGGATAAACTCTTTTTCACACACGTTGCACATTATCAGGTCCAATGCTCTGTTGCTTGTTATGCTTTAGGGATGTTTTTGGTCTTGTTTCTTTAGACTTGTCGCAGAGTTTACTTTGTTTGGACATAGTTAGCAGTGATGCTTGACGATGCATTCATCAATTTCGAGTTTGCGGATCTTAGAATGCTTTGATGATCGTAGTGGCATTGTCAGAGGGGTATAAACGCTTTTCTAGCACCCCTACTTGTGAAAGCAGCCATAATTCTTGTCTAATTTATAAAGTACCCTTTTGTCATCAATAAGATTATGATTTAGATTATCAAACAGTATTAATAGACTAGCATCAGCGTGGTTGAATCTCAGACCCCAGCCACGAGTGTATGTCGGACGCCACCGACCGCGCCTCAAATAACATCTGTTTACGTGGAATTTCACACAAAGCTACTTTTATAATTCGGTTTCAAATTTAAAAATTCCACACAAGATGTCACTACTTCCGTCAGCAGCTCGCATATGGATGTTTCCCCACTAGGTATAAGTGCTACCGATTTATATACTTTAAGACTTAAGAATCCTTCCGGATTTAGAAAGATTCTCGGCAATACTTGACGAAGTTGTTATAAAATACATATAACGTCGTTGCGTGTCACGGTTATTTTGTCTCTGTTTCTTTGTCACTGTTACTTTGTTTCGGTGAGTCGCCGACGGTGACCAGCTGTCCCTGGATCACAGTGGATCAGAGGAACTGGGTATTTTAGGAACTAGTTCCTATTTCCTATCGGGTTTATAAAATGGTCACAAGACACAAACACTCAAACCGGGGGAAGCCGAACTAAAAGCCGCCCGCAGGGCCTAGCAGCAAAAACATGCATTGTTAGCTTCTTAGAAATTATGTAGATACCCCACTCATTTGTATAATTAAATAGGACATAATAGATTTTACTAAATAAATGTGCAACGCAGTTCCGTCGCAGGACGTTCTACGGTCCTACTGTCGTCCTACTTACGTAATACTATCCTAAGGGGGCCCCGGAACTCAGTTCTAGAAACATTCTTGTGTTTCTTTATATATTTTCATTTCAAAAAGTGTCCCCAAACTCAGTGCAGGGCCGACATAACTGCGAGATGCCAAGGAGCCGAGGAGATGTTATGGAAAAAAAAAATGAAATTCTCTATCCCTCGCTCCTTCCCGGATTCGAAAATGAGGGGGCACCCTCATGGCTTAAGACGTCACTGGCCAAACATTTCCGGGGTACGAATAACCTAAAAATAATTTGAAAATATCCTACCACCACCACAGCAATCGGAAAATGTTGTTTGTGTCGTAAGACGCCTGGGTGGAACCAGACGCGATGCCAACTTGGCCACTGACCGGATTTTAGTGCAATTTCTCTTTATGTCATCCTGATTTTGTGTGTCTATACATGAAAATATGCTTTTTGCCGTGTTCACCACAAAAAGATTTCTAACTAACTAACCATCATGTCGTTTCTCCGCAGGGGTAGGCAGAGAGGACGGACCGCCAAACAACTCAGTCTTGGCACACACTCCTTGCCTCACTCACATTGTCTCGTACAAACTCTTCTATTATTCTGACTTTTGACATGGCCCGTCTCAAGTATCTGATTCACTTGATCGTGCCATGTCTTCCTCGGACTTCCCCGACTTCTTCTACCATTCACAATTGCGTCATATATTCTTTTTACACTACTTTCTTCGTTCATTCGCTCTACGTGCCCAAACCATCTGAGGTTCCCTTTCTTAATCCTACTCTTTATGATGAATATCTCTAAAGATTTCCTACATGCAAAATATTATAATAATTTTAAAAAGTTCATCATGAGAATGCCCACGTATAAACTTCCTCGCCTAAACTCTCGGCGCCTGACATTTGACTCCCTTGTGAATATGGCTATAGTTTCATAATGGAATCATTGATCAATAAATCATGCTGTAACTAAATTAGTTATCCAATCCCGGCCTTTCTCTATCTTCTTCTTTCTTAGCTTAGCTCCTAATTATTTTACGGAAAGATGTGTTGCCGTAGAAATATAATTTAAAAAAAACATAAAGCAATGTAAATAGGCATTTGTTCTGTCAATGACGTGCATTGATCTATGACTAATAGTAAGTAGAATGTGTGTAGTTTTTAAAGTTCGGGTAAGAATATTGCACTGAACATTTATTTATTTAATTACGGCACAAGTTAAGTGAACACAAAAACACAGAATAAAAAAAAATATAAATCCTGTGAAGGTCCAGATTATGATTCAAATTAACTAAAATTTGCAATGAGGCCACAGTAAACAAAGTTTATATTAATGACAACTGTTTTTTAAAAAAAATACGTGAACCACAAAATACAAACTTTATAAGTGAGCGAAAAATAGCAAACTTCACAAATATTGTGGCTCCCGACATAAACCCTTAAAAATATTAATTCAAATCTGACGAATGCTTCGATCTAATATTGATTGTATTGTACATATTGTCGCTTACAACGTATTGCAACTGAGCGATTTTAAACCAAGTGGGATGACGTAGGTAAGTATACATTAATCGCAAAAAAAAATAGATTAAATTTTTTCAAACATTTCTAGGTTATGACAATGTGGTGGCTACGGTTGCACATGCTTTATTGTAAGTTTTTAAAAAATCTCTGTTACTTAAGGACATTGGTTTCGTAAGCTGCTTATACATATAATATGTGATGTTAGAGATTTTATCAACGAATTGGTATTGACATTATTGCTGCAGTGAAAGATATTTGTAGTTCGGGTGACACATTAGGAACATGATATGAAATTGGTTGCAATGGTGAAGGGTCGTCAATAAGGAAATAAATGATTTTAAATAGTGAAAAAAACCTCAGATACCAATCTTCTGTCGGAGAGCTTTACTTTGAAAAATTTATTTTATACTATCATTTTCTCTGGTTGCGGGGCCAACTAAATATGTTAGCGTTCAAATTTCTTGCCTTTTTGTTTATAATAAGTTTTTTTTTATCTACTCGAGCTGACCCGGCGAACTTCGTACCGCCTCAGAAGAATAACTGTTGTGTTAACTTTTGAGCTGAATTAAATTCAGTTTTTTTATTAATAATGAAGCAATTATCGATGTGCAACCGTCCTTATTTTGTTTTTGTCCGTAAACAAAATAAGGACAGTTGGTCGTTGGCGTTGTGTACGGATTTATATTTTTTCTGATTTTCTTACTTTTCCACTTATTTACGGGAATTGCGTTTCATTCTCTGTGTGTGTGTGACGGGGATTTGTTATAATTATTTTATTTTTCCTTTGGAGGGGTGCAGACATACGTTCACTGTTTTTCTCAATTTGACTGTTGACATATGTGTGTAAGAAAGAGGGGCAGCATTATATGTTTAGGAACAAAAGCAAAACAATCAGCGTATTGACATTTGACGTTTTTGAATTTTAGGAATTCACTCAATATTCAATATTATAATTATCACAATATTGCTGCAGCTCTTTCAAAAGATGAGAATTCGTTCCATACAAAATGTATGAGGAAAAGAATTTTCTTCATAATTTTTTTTTCGTGACTTTTTCCGATGCTTTAATGGCTGTTCTGCTATTCGGAGCGGAGACAAATCCAACAAAATAAAGTACTTAAAAATCGGTCCAGCCGTTCTTGAGTTATAAATGGTATAATATACCCGTCGTTTTCCCAGGGCTGGCACAACTTTCAGCATTTATGGTCTGCACGCCACTGGTGTCTATTTACACGGGAACAATAAACCGACTAAGAATACTATGCTGCGTAGTAAAATATTTATGTAACTCCTGAACCGTGTCTTTGAACTTCTGTCCTCGATATGGGTACCTAAAATTTTTCAAAACACCATCACATTACAGACCCCTTTTTGTCATTACTCGAACCGCGAAGCTTCGAACCCTAAACGCCGTCTTCCTGCTGCACATCCTCCACCACGCCATAAATAATAACACAACCTAATTTCTCCTTTACGCACAAACAACCTTCGTACCACCGACTTAAAAAATACACCCTATCACCATTAAAAAACCATCAAAACCTGCATACAAAAATTCGTTCCTTTTGTTACAAGCCTCCAAAATCTACACACCTTAACAAAATTACATCACCTTTTGCAAAGTTGTAAAAAGGTTGCATTGTAAAACAGTTCTTTTAATGCATACTAATCTAATAAACTACCCCCTTTTTACATACTTTCTGAAATTAAAATTTCAAATTTAAAGCTAAACTTTGCTTTGCTTTGCTTTCAATTTTCTTCAAACACATTTCTTGAAAAGGTCTCTTTATTATAAAGGAAGCATTAACAGTTGTTCGTTTTTACTTCAACCCTTTTGTCGTAGGGGTTAACATATAAATTTCACCATTTGATATTGAAAGCAATTTTTGTTCCTACGGGTTGTAATTTATTATTTTAAGTTAAAAAATTTTTATAAAACCGTTCGTATTTTTTAAAGGGTTCGTATTGTTTTTCTTTAGTAACGTTTTGTCCCTTTTATCATAAGGGTTAAATTTCTTCATCATTGTATCGTGTCGCGAGAGAAATTTGAGACCTTCGATAAACTTTTTTAGTGTTTGTGTTTTGTATAAAGACCTCCCCTACAGCTTTTATTGTTACAAGTAGAGTTAGTCCGAAGGGTTGCGACAGGAATTCCGCTTGAAGGAACACCCCAAGTCTCCGTTTCCTACCCCCGAGCGACTAGGCATGGACACTTTGGATAGCCGGGTTGTCCTCCTTCCTGCCATTGTTGAGTTTCGTTAATTGACGACGTTTTCTTATTCTAATTCTTGGATTATAGAACTCCTACTATTAAAGAGAACAAACATGTTATAAATTATACCTATTTTTCTCTGAATGTTTGAAAAGTAGTTATTTTAATGCAATTTAAGTTGCAATTAGGTATGTCTATGTGCGGATGCATGGAACGTACCCGAGATTCATGCACCATATGGATTTACTTAAGGCAACAAATAGATTTAGCTTGGAAACTAGACGTTATGTAAATCTTGCAATTCTTAGTTTTAACATAATCCATAACTGTATTGACAGCCCATTCCTCTTGGAATGTTATGGCTTATACGTTGCCTGAAAATTTCAACCGTAGTCGTCGACACGACTTGTTCAAAATACCATACGGCAGAACAGATGTTCTAGCACAGCACAGCATGACAAGAGGAATGGTGCTGTTGAACGAATTACCGGAAACCCTAGATATATAAAACTCTTCTTTAAATAGCCTTAAGATTTTTTGTATAATAATTATCTTCCTAGATGTTAAGACTGTCAAAATGAGAAAATTGTACAGTAATTGGATAATAATCTGTTGTACAATTAAAAAAAAAAAGTCTGTGTTACATAGTGGCTCTAAGACCAAAGGTAGGCTTGTGGGTAGTTTTTAGGAATGAATAATTATTGTGCATTAAATATTTAAGGGTATATTTAAAAGAATTCATACTCTGCTCTTTCATAGATGCCATTAATTTGATTATTGTATAAATAACACTGTTTGCTAGTTATGTTTTAAAATATCAAGATGAATTATTTGTTTGCGCCTGTACATGTGCAAAATGAATACGAATGGTTGTTTTTTTACTCTTTCTCTTTTTAAAAACAAATCTTAAACTGAGCATTCTGTGAATATTTTAAAGTGGATCATTAACATCCACACTCTTTACAATGTTAACTAGAGATGTAACTATCCGGTATCCGACCTATCCGGCCTAAATTTACTAACCGGCCGGATACCGGATAGTGAAAAACTACGACAATTTCCTATAATAAAATGCAATACATTAATCTTTGTGAGTTAGATATCAATAAAATGGCTTATAATTATAACGGCTTTTATTTTAAGTCGACAAAGTTACAAAAAAGCCATAAGGCCTTCCAAAAAACTAAAATTTTTGTCTGAGATATTCACTTTAATGATAAATACATAAATAGTAAATATCTAAACTGAAAACTTTTAGTAAAAACTTACAAAAATCTCGCAGAGTAGCGAAAACTTAAATTAACATGATTAACTAATCACAATCACCATTATAGTAAACTAAAACATCGTAAAAAACAATCATCATCGTAAGAGACAATGGGCCAAATATCCGGCCGCCGGATATTCGGCCATCCGGCCTCGCAGCTCGCCGGATATCCGGTATCCGGCCAAACAACTATCCGTTTCATCTCTAATGTAAACCTTACAACCTTTTCGTGTTCATAATCAATCGCAATAAATAATAAAAAAAATGATTAAATAGTAGTATGCGAATATCAATAAATATTAAAAAAAAATCAAATTAAAAAAACATGCACAAAAATACAGAAAGTACGAAAGGTACATCCTACTTCTTCCACTTAACCCAATAACAAATACACACATTTTTGAAATAAAAAATTTTTAAAATGGCTTGCAACCTATTTAACCGTTTTTTTCATCACTTTTAATGACTTTTCAAAGAAAGTGTTGAAGTTTGAGCCTGAGTTGTCCGGTTACTGCTTTTGTTCTTACAAAACTAAAATATTTCAATGTGACATACGTAAATATTATTTTATTTGCAGATATGTATTTATGAGATAACTGACAATCAAATAGCCTGATAAGGGAACGTACCCATACTACGTGACCTGTTTGGGGTGGGGGTCTTCGAAATACCACGCTTGGTACAAATGAGCGGCGGGTTGCTTAGGATTTTGGTCACCGGGGGGGGGGGGGGGGTTAAAAATTGCAAAAATTTGGTCACGTAGTATGGGTACGTTCCCTAACTACGTAAACTTGAGAATATTTAAGTTTTTAACATGGGGATACTGCTTTGCATACCAAGCGATACGTCCTAAAATTCGAAATTGTGCACTATTGTAAGAATGTTCTAAAAAAATCTTGGGGTGGTATTTTACAAAAATTCTCTATAAAAACTACCCACGTGCTGTAATAAAAAAATACATATATGAATTAAATCGGTTTACGTGGTTCTTTCGTCATTTTTTGTTCTATCGTTTGACATGAATCGTCTTCCCCTGGCATACTAATTTGTCGCTAGATGGGGATGCAGATAAGGGCTAAGGAAGGAAGTGAGAATAGGGAAATCAAAGTGTGTGACGCTACGACTTTGATTGTGCAGGGGGAACGGCATTTCATGAGATAAATCTTATAGTTACTTATAAGTTTTTTTGGTTAATTTCTATAATAAGGAATTCTAGTGAAAAATATTATGTCTTTAAAAAATATATTCATATAGAATATAGATCAATAAACGCTGATTCCGAATGTATAAGTTTTATTTAATAATATTAAACGCAGAGTTTTTAAAAAATTATTCAAAAATTCAATTTTTAATCGGGTCGTAAAAATACGCCGTCAAGTTGGCATTATTGAAATTTTAGTGGTAACGTCACTGTTTGATGTGTCGTGACGTCACCGTAAAGTCATTGTATGGGAATGTACGATATGACACAAGCCATCGTATTAATTTATTCGTTTATTTACATACAGTTTATAGAGATTTAGTTGTTGTGTTTATTGAAACATTATTTAGGCCTAAATAATGTTTCTAAAATAAATCTCTTATTAGTTTATCTCTATTATTGAAAATATTCAAAAACTACTGCACAAAAAAATAGTAATGCTATTTCTAAGGAGAATACTTCGAACACGGAATTCAAAATGGCGGCATTTGAACAGCTGATTTCCCGATCCTATAGAATTTTTCAGGAGTGATGACGTCACACGATTCACCATACATACGGTGGTTTTCGGGAGGTCTTGAAAAATTAAAACTTTGACAATTATTTTAACTATCAAAACTAATTCTAAAAATAAAAATGCAGTTATTTAAGTTAGAAGGTCATTAATCATTAAAAAAATTGCTACATTTGGTTAATACGCACAAATTATTTTATAAAAAACCTCGTAACAGTACGATAACATTAGTGAGAAACACTATTTCAGTTAACGGAAATAGAAAAATAATTCATTATAATAACTATTTCATTCAAAATACGGATAATTTGACGTCTTTTGTTTAAGCCATATTTTGAAATAATAATATGAAAATTTATTTTTTAGGCTAGTTGCTAGTTCTTTTAGAACCCAAGAAACTATGTTAGTTTATTTAATTTATTTGAATGCAGGCTTATTTCACTTTTTTGGGATAAACATTGCTTGCATCTTCTAAAAAATAAAAGTTAATATTCCTTCGGATATCAAAATTAAATTCTCGAATTGTATCTTGCACGGTTGTTATCCCAAACACAAAAAAACATAAATGCTCAAAGTTTTAACTATTATCGATAAACTTTTTGCACTAATAATAAGTATTTCCTTCCTACATTCTGCCCCACATTGGTGGGGTTCAAAATTCTGCTGCAGTGTTTCTTATGGGCGAAGGCAATGTGAGGCTCTTGCCCCATCCTGGCTGGCCAATGCACGACGTCTGGGATTGTTGACCAAGTCGCGTTTTCAAATTTACAGCACTTCATATGATGGTTTTCTTTCTTCCTTTCATATTATTTGTATCCATAGAGCCTAAAGAATATGTTGTAGAAGCCTACTTTTTCCAGCACCTACTCCAGATTTTTATTTTTTGCCCGACCCTAAAACAAAACGTGGCTACGCCCATGGTGTTACTTATTATTCCTTATAATATTTGGTGTATATAGCCTTTGATGTATTCTTCATCTAACCCAAATGCCAACGCCTATTCGTTCTTGGGGGGCATACATTAATTACGTGAGCATAAAAGGGGGGAGGGGGGGGGGGGGGGGGGCATAAAAATCTCACGTTGCTTGAAAAGAATATATGAAATGGCCCAAATTTATCTCACCAAGGGGGGGGAGGGGTCGAGATTGGAAGAATAACTGCTCAAGTAATTAATGTATGCCCCCTTTTATCTTAAATTTGTCTTCAAAATCAACCCCTTCAATACTTATTTTCAACTTCCAATATAAAGTTTTCACATAAACCTCCGATCACTATGTAACTGTTTACAGAGCGGAAGTCCATTCACACTTTTTCGTAAAATGAAAAGATTTTAAGCAGGTTTTTTGATTTTTATATCTCAAAGATTCGGTTATAAGAAAATTATATTATGTTATTCAGTAGGTAGTATAGGATAATTTTTGTTTTACAGGTATATTTTTTTTTGTCTTCTCTCATTATTGTTTTATTCAGAAGGCTTTAATTTTAGTATAACACGCAACTCGCGACTTTTGAAAGGATATTATTATTTCATACAGGAAGGTTACTTCAAATATATTTTTAAAAAATCTAAAAAAAATTATTTTCAAAAAATTTCGAATGTCAAAAAAAGTTTTAAAAATTGAAATACCAAAAAAATCCAATATCAAAATTTTTCAAATTTCAAAAGGCTCAGATTCCAAGATCTTAAATATAATTTTTTTTATTTTTTATTAAATTCAAATTTTTAAAATGTTAAAAAATTCTAGTGAAGATAGGCTTCGTACGAACTAGTCCGTGTGAATAAATCCGACATTTACGTGAATCGGTTCTGAAAGCACCACGAAAAGACGAACGATTTGCTACACCGCAACATGCGTTTTGTTCCTTTTGTGCAAAGATCACATTTAAAAAATAATATGTGTGCATTCTGTAATCTGGTTTTCCTTCAACGGAAGCAATCTTCCGAACAAGCCCTCCATTGATATGCTTGGTGTAAGTCTGTGACCAGCTCAGATATGGGGGCTCCATCGAAGCCAGAGTTAAGTTAGCCTCCCAAAAACTGGGCGTACTGTACAGGGCCCGCAGATACTTTAATAGTAAACAACTGCTAACTCTGTACAAATCACAAGTGGGCCCCACGGTTGAATTTGGCAGCCACCTCTGGTCTGGAGCTCTAAAATACCTGTAAAATACCCTCGACCCTGTGCAGAAACGGGCAGTCCGTCTGATAGATTCCCCCATCTTAACAGTCGGATTGTAATCTTTAGAGCACAGGCGTCGGGTGGGAACGCTATCCTTGTTCTACCGGTATTTCAATGGAAGATTTTCCGAGGAACTAGCGTCATTGATCCCTTCGGCATCGGTGCATAGTCTGGAAACACGCCAAACGCGTGCCCAACATATGTTCATGTATTTGTTACATGAGAACGGGTCGCTTCTTCGACTCGTTCTTGTGTTCAACAGCTCGGCTGTGTAACGATTTGCCGGCCTTTGTGTTTCCTCCTGTGACGTAAGCCCTGAGGGAAATTATTTTCCTCAGGGCCTCCTGTGTGGAGTTAATGTAAAAGACAAATTTAAAAATCCAAAACAAACCGTAACACAGTCGAATCCTCAATCAAAACAATTCTTAATATATTTTCAGCGAATTCACTTCCGATCTCATCTGATATTCACCTGTTGGACTACGTACACTTATTTAAAAAGTAAAAGTCGTAATTACGAGTTTACGTGTCACTTCCGTTTAGTGTGCTTTATGACTACACTGTGATTAGGAAATCACGTAACCTGTAATAACTAATAATATACGCTTCTTTTTTTTAAATGATAAGTACCTAACTACTTACCAATTGTTAAAAATAAAACACTAGTTATTTGTACCGGGTGTCTTGTGTTTTGCGTCCGGCTTTTATCCATGTTTATGACTACACGGCGATTAGGATATCACGTATCGTACATTCTGCGATGTTCGTCGTAAACATTGTAATTTTTTTGTTATGAATTAGGATGTACAACATTGTTAGCTATTGAATATTCATCACTAATTCTTACAATTCTAAGATCGTACATATATAGAAGTCAAGTATCAAAAACAATATTGTCGATCGCTTTGGTTCCCTAGAAAAGGGACAAACCGACATTTGGTGAAATTGATCAAATATTTTCAAACATTTATCAAAATATCAAATAATTTTTGTTTGATCAGCCGAGCGATTCTCTATCTTTTGTGAGAGCGAGATAGATCTCGGGCGAGATCTCCTGTCAGATTTGTGTTTATTTCTCTCTTGTCAGATTTGTGTGATTTTCTATGGCTGTTTAATGAATAAATAATCATGCATACTTGCAGGAGTTCATGTTAAAAACGACATAAACTAAATTACGTGACAGCTTACAGCTGAAATTTTGTACATTTTGGTAAAACACATAACTCGCGATTTCTGTAAGGATATTATTATTAGGTACATACTGGAAGGTTACTTCAAATATATTTAAAAAAATCTAAAATTTCTATTTACAAAAAATTTCAATTTAAAAACAAAAATTTAAAATTGAAATACCAAAAAAATTCCAACATCAAAATTTTTCAAATTTCAAAAGGCTCAAATTCCAAAATCAAAAAAAAAAATATTAATGAAGATAGGCTTCGTACGAACTAGTCCGTGTGAATCGTTTCTGAAAGCACCACGAAAAGACAAACGATTTGCTACACCGCAACATGCCTGGAATTGGGTGTGTCATCTAAGTTCCCTTTGTGCAAAGATCACATTTAAAAAATAAAAAAATTCTGACATCGGCCCATAGAAAAAGCAAACAACAGCTATAGAAAATCACCCAAATCTGACAGGAGATCTCGCCCGAGATCTATCTCAATCTCACAAAAGATAGAGAATCGCTCGGCAGATTATCAATTTCATTAACCTGTCTGGGGACTGTGACTTGATAGGTTTTGTGTAAACTGGCGAAGTTAGTTTTCTCTCAATTCGGTTAAAATCATTTGTAGGAATTTTTGTTTCGTGACAATTTTCCGCTCATTTTCATTAGTTCACCACAAAATGTTGTTTGAATTTATTGACAGTAGCCACAGTTAGTAACCGTAGATATTGTGTCAGAACAGAATATTTCCCAACCATCCTCTTCTCATCCACCCCTTTTTTTTACGTTAGCTCCTAACAGGAGGCCCTGAGGATAATAATTCCCCTCAGGGCCTATGTCATCTTTGGGGATGCTGAGTGGAGGGTATTTTTAGGAAAGGAAGGAGAGGAATTTCTGGGAAGAAAAAGGGTATTTTTTAGGAATGGGTAGGAATCTGGAGGTCAGTGTGTCCAGGAGTGACGGACGTATGAATCCATCCCTTCCACCGCGGTGCAAGGCGATGGGTCGAGGGATTCTGGCTGGAGAGGTCAAAAGACCTCCTCAACATCAGTCTCTCTCGATTAGGCCAGCCACGAAGCAGGCGGGCAGACAAATCGGCCGCCAACCTTGACAAACCTCACCCCGTGAGCTCGAGCACCCCCACTAAGTCACCAAACGTAGCGAACCACTTCGGTCGACCTACGGCAGAGGTGTTGATATGTTAATTGGCAAAGTCAGTTTTCTTTCAATTCGGTTTAAACCACGTCTAGGGATTTGTTAAAGTATGTAGTTTCAATGACTCTCAACAGATGTCGTTAAATAAGGTATTTTAAGGTGTCTCAACAGAGGCCAGTAGTAGCACTACATGAGAGAGAACCGTCGATCGTTCGGGTCTAAAACCCGATCATATCCGATAGACAGACGAGCAGCTTTCTGAGCAGCGGTCCGTGCCACAGATCAACACATATAGTTTCACGGTCCATCTCCCTTGTTTCTACTATCTACGACTCTTTCATTGTAAAGTTAGTGTCGTTTTGAATAATTTGCTTATTATATTATTAAAAGGTAGGTACTATTCGCGTAGAATAGTAAATAAGGTAATAAAGTTTAGGATATTTGTGATAAGTTAGTATTCGTATCACGCTCTCCTTGGGGCTATGAGTGGTGAGTCGGTGAGTTGTCCTTCTCTCAAATATTTCGTCCTTCTCGGAACGCCGATGGATTAACCTCTAGATCAGTCATTAGTAACCAGTGACCCGCGAGCCACGTGCCGCCCTCGAGCTTTTTCGTACTTCCCATTTGGTTAAATAAAATAACAAGAAGTTTGCGGTAAATAATATTCAACGGTATAGCTGTGGTTTTACATAAGGATTTAGCCGAAAAATGTCAGTATTTCTTAAAAGTTTTGAATCGGCCGCTCAAAATAATAATTCGAACATGTTCTTGCACCTAGTTGCACGCAGTTGACAATACTTTCTCGGAAGTATTAGATGTATGTCAACTGCACGGAATATGGTTTTAAGAAGGCACGACCAAGTGAATCAGATACTTGAGTCGGGCCATGTGAAGAGTCGGAATAATAGAAGAGCATGTATGAGACGATGTATGAATGCGAACGAGGCAAGGAGTGTACCAAGATCGAGTTGTTTGGCGGTCCGTCCTCTCTGCCTACCCCTGCGGAGAAACGGCGTGATGGTTAGTTAGTTGGTTAGTTAGTTAGTTAGATCTATGTTTGATGCATCTTAAAGGTTTCCGTTTTACCAAAAGTTTTTTTTTTTACTAAATCCTGTTTAACTTTTGGAATCACAAAAGTCAACAGTAGTTGCCCAAAATTGCAAGTAGGTATTTCCTTATTTGTTCATTAATATTTTAGCATGATAAAAATCGATAGTGTTCTTGGTTTGCCCTTGCAGATAATTTTTTTTTGCGTTTTGTAATTGTCTTATTAAAAATACCGTTTTATGAAATACAAATAGGTTTGCGACACCACCGACTACAAATTTAGCAATTTCCAGCCGCGGCCCGCCAATTAGCTAAAAAAGGATAAACTGGCCCTAGGCCTAAAACGGTTGATTATCACTGATCTAGGCGGGGAAGGTTGTACGAAACTATGGGATGTGAAAAATGTTATATCTATAATATCCAATGTTTTTTCAAAATAAAATTGTTTCTCAGTTTCAGACAAATTTCGGAAACATTAGATTCTTCTCCACTTAGAATCGAAACTTTGATTGAAAAGGTTTTAACCGTGTTTAGTGACCATATCTTACTATTTAGGTACTTACCAAACCTTCATCTTACGTATCTCCTTTTCTTCCCCACTCCGTTAAACCTCACAACATTCCTTGTTTGAGGACGCCTTTTTGGGTTTCATGTTCGAGTTTCACTGGCTCTGATCAGTTTGGGAGTCCAAACTTTGGACTAAAGAATGCTTGTATTTTTACTCTGATAAAATCGTACAATGATGTTGTAGCCGAGTGGGCTGAAGCTTCAGGTTCGCGGATTAATTTCTTTTTCATTGCATAACACTTTGACTGCTCACGACGCTTGTCTTTTTTGTGGATTTATGAATAGATGAAGAGTTGGAATGCGAAGGTGAGGCAAATATCTATTATATTTATTTAATACCAAAAATAGTTATTAAAATACACAACCATTAATCAAAGACGAAATTAGAATACTGACAGTCGTTAGTTGCACGGTTGCCTCAAGTATCTTGAGCTTTTAGCAGTATCAACTCATGAAAAAAAATATACATATGTATATATTTCTAATCGTATCCGAAAACTAAATACTGTTTTTGAAACGTGATAAAATACGCTTTCAAATTTTTAAAATCGAAATTAACATACACATATATAAGAAATACAAAATAATACAAGAACAACATGTCAAAGAGACCAAATGGGAAAATAATTCGCCGACTTCAGATATTTTCATATCAGAGGGTTCGGCTCGGTGGAACTCCTAATTGAATCCATAAATACTACTGATCCCTCAATATAAATATTTAAAAAATCTTTTGTAATACATGTATTTAAAATGACTGATTTTTGCATTTTTATATATAAATTCTTTGACAAATCTAATATGCCTAATTTTTTAATGAGAGAGCTAGGTATAAAGCCAGTAGCCGAAATAACAAATGGTAATATTTTTATAGTCTGAGAATGCCAAATTCTTTTAATCTCATTTCCTAAATCTGTATATTTTCTTATTTTTTTTTAGAAACAGATTTTTGAATATTACAGGAATTGATAATAAACGTTATTATTACCTCACTTTTTATTTTTCCTTGTAAATATGTATAATTAATAATAAATTCCCAAAGTTTCATAAATTTATTTTAAAATGCTAATCGAAACTTTGGTTTCATAAAGGTGTCATTTTACTTATTTTGTGGTTAGTTTTTGTATTTGAATATAAATCGTGGTCTTTTCTCATTCTATCTTCTCGTTTATATCACATTTCCCACTGTGGTAGTAAGGGAGATACAACGATTTCTATGACACCTATATGATTTTTTCCGAAAACCAAACAAATAGACCTTAAGGGTTAAATATGTCAAACCACAAAGTGATCTTTCTACAATAATATAATAATTATATTAAATAAATATAAGAAAATCTTGGCATCATCGTACTTACTCGCAATAGTCAAGAATATTGCCGGTTCTTGAATTCAATCAACAAATTTGTTGTAGATGTCAAATATATCTAAAACACACCAGCAAATAAACGACCCGGTTGCGAGAACCATTTCGAACCAATTTGCCTAATGGAAAATAGCTAGATCATATATATTGTATACCATTAACCCTCCTCACAAGGCTACCTAACCGGGTGAGGTGAGGTGTCACATAAAAAAGTTGGCAATGCTTTATCAAAAATGATCGATGTGTTCAACTGCACAAAATAAAATTACCACTAGGCCATAATAAAATACCTCCTAAAAATACTAATATCAGCTTACATTATTCTTCTGTATTGGTTTATTTTATAATTTCTATAGCTTCATTACTGCTCCACTAACTTATTATTTTATTTATTTATTTATCTATAAAAGGTATGTTTACATTACATTATTCGATGCCTGTCTCACTAGGGTATACCTGTGTTGAGACAGGCGTAGAGGTACATAAATGAGTATCATACATAAGAATATTTAATTATAACATAAGAATATTTAAGGTAAGATACATACTGATTTATACAATTCAAACAGAAAGATGATTTAAATTGAGGGTTAATACCATAAAGGGAGCATTATATAGGTGAAGGAAGAGATGAATAAAGTAGTAAATCCTGTCGAATCTATATAGGGAGTTATATTATACATATAGGATTTTAGTATTTTAATTTCTTTAATAAGGGTAAGGACATACGTGAGATGGTAATTCTGTCTATTTGTAATCTATTTTACAGATGTTAGCAGTAGTGTGACGTCCAATACTTATAATCCATTTCTTTATATCTTGTTTGAATTTGGTCATTGATTCTGTATGATTGTATGATCTGTATTCTGATTATGTATGTAACATGTTTGTAAAAGTTCGTATGGGCTTATAATAAAAATAATCCAACATCGAAAACATCACGCACGTTGTTAAAACTTGTGTAACGCTTTGGCGGAATTTTCGAAATGGTTGATTGCACCTGCAAACATTAAAAAACCTTGTTGACACGATCCAGACATTTTGCATTAAATTATTATGTGCTGTTGTGATTCGTGTTCTTATTTCATTCAGAATTTAATTTCATTCTCTCTACCTAGTTGTGAATAAAACTTTATAAAATTCTATTTCAAACTTTTATTATCGGCGTAAAATCAAGCCCGCTACCCCCGGATCGTAGTCAAGCCCTCCAACTTGACTATGAAAATTTAATTTGATTCTCTCCACCTAGTTATGAATAAAACTTTATAAAATTCTATTTCAAACGTTTATTGTCGACATAAAATTGAACCCGCTACCCTGGGATCGTATTCAAGCGCTTCAACCTGACCACGTGTGAATGGCCGTAAAATTTTGAACATAAAAAATTACAATTATTTATTATTATTATTAAACCTTAGACGGTCCTAAGAAATTCCCAGATGTGAAAGGTTAATCATTTTCAAGGAAATTGACATCAAATAAAATTTATATAAAGTGTCAACTTGGCATCAGTAATCTTTTTCAAATTTGCTTGAGGAAAAATATCCGATTACACCACGTGGAGATCACCATAAACTTTTGATTTATAACTGTATTTATCGTGATTTTTTTATTATGCTGTGTTCCGTTTCCCCTGCTTTAGCCAACAAGGACACTAGAATTTATAATTGTAATAATACCCAATCGGTCAAAAATATGATCATAAATAAAAACTAATTATAATTATTTGTTGTAAGTCACTAGCTTAAGTCACTAGTTATAGTTATCTCAATAATAGGTAAGTGCTAGGTATAATAATTGTTAGTTGCTAGCTACACGTCTTAGTTTGAAGTTATAAGTGTCAGTGGTAGTTAGTTGCTAGCTATAAGCCTTGTTTTGAAGTTGTAGGTCTCAGTGATAGTTAGTTGCTGGCTGTAAGTCTTAGTCCCCTCCCCCCCCTCCCCCCCCCCCTCCCCACCCTTTGGTGAGATAAGTTTGGGCCACTTCGTATACCTATTCTTTTCAAGTAAGGGGTCGTCCATTAATCACGTGAGGCTCGAAAGGGGGGGGGGGGGTTTCGGAAAAAATCACGAAATATCACGAGGGGGGGTGGGGTATAGTAAGATATCACGTGTATTTATTTTGGAATAAAATAAATACACGTGATTTTGGGGGGGGGGGGGTAGTCTAAAACCTCGCCACATATCTCCAGGGGGGGGGGGGGGGGGTTAAAAAGGTGCTAAAAAACATCACGTAATTTATAGACGACCCATAACATGAGATTTTGCTGGACCCCCCCCTCCCCCTTTTGAGCTTACGTAATTAATGTATGCCCCCTTAGTTGCTGGCTTTAAGTCTGAATTTGAAGTTATAAGTCTCAGCGATGGTTGCTAGCTATAAGTTTTAGTTGTAAGTTGTAAGTCATCGTTATTAATCTTAGTTACCTATAAACCACTAGTAATAAATCGTAGCTGTAAGTTGTTAGTTATTTAAGCCTAAATGAAGGGTTATGGAATAAATAAATTAAGTTGTAAAGCGCCCAAGGTGATTTTCCATCCAAAAATAGCGCTATGGTTCCTATTTACCTAATAAACCAATAATTATTTTTGATATAGGTATTTTTAACAAATAAAGTACATTTCCCTGTCAGGTCTGGGTGTTGTAATGTTGACTGTTTTGATTTTCAGAGCTGAAAGGAACATAAAACTTACTAAGGTTAAAAAACGCTAAAATTTTAATTTTAATGATGAATAAAATAAATAACAAATTAAAAAATACACACAAACCAATATATATTTAAAAAACAAACATAACTTCCTAATTTATTCTTTCAGAGCATTGTTTTTATCTCCCTTATTTTAAAATTAATTGTTTCGCGCAGCCCAAACTTACATTCCTCATTCCTCAGCCAAATGCACACACGCAAAAAGTTCAAATCATAACCAACAATAAAATTACGTACTAACATTAAAAGACACGTACACCATTACGACTGTTCTTAAATTTACCTGCCAGTTTAAACGGTAAGTCTCCCCCTCTACCCTTAACTTATTTTTTTTACTAGTTCTTGATCGGGTATAGTCCCTCGTTCGGGACGGGACAGGGGGGCTTTCAGATTGCAGAGTCCTTTGCAGTGTTGCCAACTTAGGGGTTTTACCCCCAGATCTAGGGGGAAAATAAGTGGGATGGGATTTTTTTAGGGGTTTAATATGTTTAGGGGTATTTTTGGGGGTTTTGTGATTTTGGTTTTGATTTTCAAAATATTTCACAAGATCTTGAAGAAATGGATTTGATGGATGTCAGGGAAAGATGCAAGAGTTTCTTATGTTGTCTGGCCGAGCAAATTCAAAAAAGGCTTCCGGATAATTTATCAATGTTAAAAATGGTTGCTGATTTGCACCCAAAGGTTGCTACGTCTTAAGTTAAACCCGATATAAAACTAATATTGAACCAAATTCATCGTACTCATATCTTTGGCAACAAAAATGAAATTGAGTCTGAGTGGCACCAATTGAGTAACAAAACATGGAAAAATACGTCAACTTCAGCTGATTTTTATTACGAAGTTTACAATGATTGTGACGCAGCTGGATGTAAACGTTTTGGAAACATCTCAAAATTTGGATTAGCATTTTCCACGGTTCCAATTTCAAACGCAAGTGTCGAACGTGCATTCTCCATTTACAATGTAGTTAAAAATAAGCTACGGAATAGACTCTCCATTGAAATGCTTCAAAGCATGATGATGGTTCGGTTCACATTAAATCGAAATGGTGGATCTTGCACTACATTTAATCCATCACCTGAAATGTTAAGCCTATTCAATGTTAACATGTACGATTTTAAAAAATCTGATTCTTGTCAAGAAAATGATGCAATATTTGATGTTTTAAATTATTTGTAAATAAAGATTATTGAAAAACATTACAGCATATCATTTATTCATTATTTTGACAAAAAACATTTTTTAGGGGTATTTTCAAGTAATTTGCCGGTTTCTAGGGGTTTTTGAGTTTAGTTTAGGGGTAAATATTTTTGAGAGTTGGCAACACTGGTCCTTTGCGCGGTTCAGTCTGCTTTCGTTCTTTGTCGCGTGAGCTTGTGTCGAAAACGCGCGTCTACTCAGCGTGCAAGTGGACGAGTAGTTTAACCCAGTGAAACCGCGGGCTCGCAGCCCAGACCGGCTAAACAAAAAAAAAAAACGACCAGTTCAAGTTAGTGTTTGTGAAAACGAAATGTGCTTAAACCCTGCGTAGTAAGTTTGGAATCTTTGACCAATAGATATTATTTAGGTGTCCTTCTTTGGAAATTTTGTTATTTTTTTAAAAAGTCGTGTTTGGATTTTTTAAATTTTGGTTTTGTATGAGGAATCAGACGCATGTCTCCGCGCCTGTGCGCGTCATCACGTCTTGTCTCCAATGGGGTAGGAAGTGAGGAGAGAACGCCATAGCTTTCACAAATGCTACGACAAGAGATAAACATCAGGTTATTTTTGATTTTATATTACTGCTAATTTATGTAAAATTAAATTGTTTTATTATTTAATGTTATTTAACCTATTTTATTATGTTGTGTTGTGCAGATAACGCGTTACGCTTTAGCTATAATTAGATCATACAATTAAATTTCAGTTTCATTTTATCTTATCTTCATTTATATTATTTTGTCATATTTTATTAACACTAATGAATATAGTACCTAGTGCCTTTATATTATTATTTACAGTTTTTTAGCGTTGGTTTTTAGTTCGTGGTTTACATTATATTATCTTCTTAGCATTTATTAAAAGTTCTTTATTTTATAAAACATTGCCACTTCCCTACATAATTCTCCATGTGTTCATCCCGTAAACAGTCAGCATCATTAACATTTGAACAACAACTCAAAAAATTTTTTTTTTCGATGAACACAATCCCATTTTCTTTACCTATTAATTATATATTAATTAGGTACCTAAATATTAATAAAAGGATGTAGGTATGTACCGGACAAACTGCCTACAGTCATTGAGTCTTTGGCATCCCAAATCGTTGTAGGTACCTACCTAGGCATGTTAATATTTGGGGTTCATAGTCCCCCCCCCCCTCCCATCGGCTTCAGTATTCGTGAAAAATACAATAATATTATATGAACCTTCTGTTTTATGAATCTGGTGGTAAATAATAAGTTTGGTAGGTACCTATCTAGAGGTCCCAAAAATACTTTCTTATATTTTTTTTCCAACCTCCCCCCCCAAACCAAACCCCCTCCATGTGAAATATATAGCTACTCCCTTGGTTGTGAGGCTGTGGGTAGCCGGGAGGGATAAGGGATAAGGATTCGGATCTGCTCACCAAACACGGATACAGCCGTTTCAAGCAACATTTCGATCCTGAATCTTTCACCAGGGCGATACTCAAAGTATCTACCACCCTGGAAAGCGCCGAAAACATTCTCTTAATTATATTTAACGAATTATCATTTTGAAATAACACGAAAATTATAACCAGGAAACATAAATAATCTTTCCCGTACATTATTTTCTAAGTATTACCTACCAATCTCACGTGCGCCCCACGGTTGAATTTGGCAGACTCTTTGGTCTGGAGCCCCAAAATACATGAAAAATCTCTCGACTCAAACGGGGCGGGGGGGTTCTTTTGATAGATTCTCCCGTCTCACCAAACAGATTGCGACGTTTAGTGGTTCCCAACCTTTTTTTGACCAGGGACCACTATGACATTTATTTGTTCTCACAGTGACCACAAGGTACAATAATGATAAATTATTATTCGCGTAATTAAACAGGTCCTTGCAATTACTATCATTTTGCAATTCAATGCGCTCTTGGACTTCTTCAGCTACCTCTCCATCATTAATACCAAAAGGGTTACGAATCAGCTTTTGGAAACCTTTAGATTCGGTTTTTGTAAATGAATAAATGTTTCGTGGACCACATTTTAGATTTCGCGGACCACCAGTGGTCCACGAAACATCAGTGGTCCACGAACCACCGATTGGGAACCACTGCTTTAGAGCATTCAGCACAGGCGACATTTGGGAATGTTGTCCTTGTTCTACCGGTATTTCAATTGAAAACGCTCCGAGAAATTAGCGTAATTAGTTCCTTCAGCACCGATGCACAGTCTGGAAACATCGAACGCGCGCTCAACATTTGTACACGCTTGATGTGAGAACGGGTCGCTTCTTTGACTCGTTCTTGAGTTCAACAGCTCGGCTGTGGAACGATCCTACAACATGGGTGTCTTTAAGATCCAGGATCACTTCTTCCTTTCCACAAAAAAGACCCTGCACACCGCATCCCCAAATATGTCAATGATGATAATGTAAAAAAATCTATTCCTTTTTTATTACTAAGTTCTAGCCCGGTTTAACCCTGGAGTGGTCGCGTGGATTACATACGTAATTAATTATGTAATCCACTCATGCAAAAAACGGGTGGCGCGAATAATTTTATCTTCCGTGTACTTTAAGTTGGATAATTCACAGACGCGTTCAGCTCAGCGCTGGTGTCGGTGTCGGGCGCGCATTGGTTGTTTTACAGGAGCTCCACAAAGTCCATGGTCTACCTTCACCTGTAATCCGCGCGACCAAATTACGTAACACGTTTTGCATACACAAAAAGTGTACCTATGCAAAATGCAAAAAAATCATTTTTCCTGATCATTCTATACTTTTATGTTTATCCTGCACAGGAATCAGCAATTAAAGTACATAGTATATCTTATTTATTTTTTTTTTGTGTATTAATACAACTGAAAGATGTAATTTTATGTTTAAAAAAAGAGGTTATGTTTTGGTTAATTGTGAAAAAAATGGAAGTTATGTTTAATTTACGTTGCTTATTACTACTAATAAACAATGCTTCTTAGATTATAAGATTAAAACATGAATTCACAATAATTCTCACTTTTTTTTTTAGTTTAAAAATGTACCTATGTAATCCACGCGACCACTGGCGTTATTTTTAATTGAGCACACTGTAGGGTCAATGAAAATTTGATAATCCGAAATGTCCTGATTTCAAATGAGGAAACATAAATCTTCACCATAGGTTATTTTATGCAGAGGTCCGAGGTAAAGAAAAATGTCTAAAACCCAAAAAGACCCTCGGGTAAACACTGTACCCGAACAATCCCGCTAATTACATGCCTGAATATTGAGGTCCCAAGGCGGGTTTTGAGTGTTTTTTTTTCTTAATTGCCTTTCCCTTTGGTTAACCCAAGAAATATTGGTAATGTTTGGTTAATTGTTTCCAAAAATCACCTTTAAACGTTTAGAAATTTATTGGAGGTTTGTGATTTAAGATTTTCATGGTGTAAAGCATTTTTGTGATTAAATTTTGTATTGACAAAACAATTTTGTATTATTACAATATTTATAATAAAGATGTTTGAGGATTTTTTGTGAAAAATCACCTCATGGTCGCTTTACAAATTTAGAATTTATTTCTGCATTCTTACTTCTAATTTTGTTTACGTAAATACCCCACAAGAGTCCCACTGCTCCCGTCTGGAGCCACTGAGACTATGGCATTCCCAATTGGGGTATGTTGTGCGGCCTAAAGTAAGGGGGAGAGGAAGGATATGATGACGAACAGGAAGGTGGGGCCGTACCTGGTTATTCCGATCTTGTCACCAAACGCGGCTAAAGCTATTTCAAGCAACGTTTCGATTCTAAATGATGGTCTTACACCAGGGCGATACTGAGAGTATCTTCTACTTTGATTATTATATCAACTACAGTCTATTATAACAACTTATGACCAAAAAATTGCATCCCCCGGTTGTTCATCGATCACTAATACAAAACTATACGTAAAATGCATTTGATCTTTAAAATGTAGAAAATATACAGGACAATACTTACGTGGAGGTCACTTGAGATTAACACTGTTTTTTGTTTATTAGATAAATTTAGATACATTTTTTTTGCTATTAGTTTTTGGGATATTATGCCGTGTTGCGCTACCTCTTTCTTTAGCCAACGTTTCGGACAGCGTTACAGTGTCCATCATCAGGGCAGATGTGAGATGTGAGATGATGGACACTGTAACGCTGTCCGAGACGTTGGCTAAAGAAGGAGGTACCTAGCGCAACACGGCACAATATCCCAAGATCTAATAACAAAAATTCTTTTGGCCGTGAAAATCTAAAATCGTATCCAAATTAAGATACAGTTTACGGGCAGAGGACATAGGTACCTAATTGGGAAATTGGAAATGGTTTTATTTAATCCTGCTACTCTAATAATATGTAACATGTTCTGTAATGAACGTGTTTGCGAGAGCAAAAGCAAAATTTTATGATGGACGGTACCTACAATAATACGAGGATTTGATTAAAATATTTAGCTTCCTAAATGTGATTCGTCCCTCGGTAAGAGACAGATAGGTGTAGGGTGTAGGGCTTTGAATAATGTTAAAATTAATATTTTACCTATTATTATTGATAATAAAACAAATTGTTTAAGTGTGCACCATCTTCAGATTGGTTTATTAACTTTTTTTTATCTAATCACTTTTTGTAAGCGGGCAATCACTGTACATTTAGCTATCTACATGTATTTATTCATTTAAATAAATTTCATTTAGTAATGGTGTAATGTATGGAAGCATTTGATGGGTTAATATATTAATTAAATATTATGCAACTATTTGTTTTTTTGTAAAATGATCGGCAGGATGTACCTACCTAGGATCAAACCTTCACAAGTAACACGATTTGCAGCCAATCGGCTTCGTTGATAGGTAGGTACCTACCCTCGTTTTAATAAATTTGTCAATAATTTTCAAAGGTGGAGGAATTCGAACTCATCTTTATCACCTGTCCTCTGCGTGGGGAGCTTTTGGTTTCCTTGGTCAAACCTAACCTAACTTTCGTTTTCGCGCCCTTTTGTGTAAGGCACCGTTGTCTGTTTCTCGTAGCGCCTCTACTTTTGTCACTGGCTTCTTTTCGTCGATAGTTTGGCTTGTAAACTTCAAAACCACTAATCTCGCATGTTGTTTTGAAACACTTCCTGCTCTTGAGTGTGTTTAGTGTGGTGTGTGGTCCATTTCAAGACCAAAGATTGTCGTATAACATACTTATATAATTCTTAACCTAGCTTACACTAAGCTTGTGTGACCGCACATTGTAAATATTATGTAATTATGTAGGTATTTCTTTGTGTATTTTTGTGCAAGCAAACTACGAATATGTTCTTTATCTTCTCTGTGCTATTTCCGTTACATGGTTAGTTTTCGATATAATACATATTATTTTCCCTATTTTATTGTTAATTACCTACATACAAAACCAGGGGCGTGCTCTCCATATAGGCACATAAGCACTGCCTACCCTACCGTATTTGTAAAACATAAGCTTGTAAATAATATTATAATTTATTAAATTATTGCTAAAAATAAATACACACTTTCAAAAATAAGCGCGAAAAAGCTGAGCAACCGAAACTACACGAGCGCCTCATCAAAAGGTATATACTACAAACGTGACATAAACTGTAACTAGAAACTACACATCGCCTACACGTAACTAGAGACTGCCTCATTAACCACTGGAACGATTTCGGTCGAAAAATCGACCACTTTTATTTTTCTGTGGTCGAAAAATGGACCGATTTTTCTACCATTCGTAAAATATTTATTGTAATTATTTAAAACCTTCCCATGGCCAGCAATTTGTTTTATCGAATAGCTGATAACATATTCTTTATGTCTATGACCTTATCGGTTGTCTTTGAAGTGTTATTTAAACTACTACACGTAACTAGAGACTGCCTCACTAAAATGCGGCTTAAGCAGGAATTATTTCTGCTAGGAGACTTCATACAAAATATAATATCAATGTTTACTATATGCACATAGCATTGAGTAGGACTGTCGTTTTGAATTTGCTTCTATGAGTTTTTTGTTAGTATTAGGCAGTGCTTTCTGGAACAAAATTAGCAAATAATCAGTGACGACAGTAACATCTGTTGTTATCTATTTCTATCAACTAGTTGTCTTATCGGCAGCAAGCACACTTAGCGAAAACTTTTACGAAGGGAGTTATTTATAGTAAGTTTATATTTTTATTTATTTGAATCAATTCGGCGGTTTTCCTACTGCCTACCCTGATCAAAAACTCTGCACGCCACTGAACAAAACTAAAGTATTGTACGATAACTTTACTTAGTATGGGTTACCTACCTACACAACTTTAAATTACTTCTAACAACGTTGTCTGCATTAGTATTACAGTTATTAATTGATTTGCTAAACTACTATCAATTTATGAAGTAGAAAAATGTATTTTAAATCAGTTAGTTGTATTAAATTATGTAAATACATACATGTCAATTTGATAAACCCAACATTCGAGGTTAATGAATGATAAGAAATTCAAGTTTCACGATTTAGAGAAGTCCACAATGAATGATTCAATGTTGCATTTACGACTTTTTTTTTACATTAGCTCCACACAGGAGGCCCTAAAAATAATTTCACTCAAGGCCTATTTCATCTTTGGGGATGCTATGCGGAGGGTCTTTTTAAGGGAAGGAAGGAGAGGAAATTCTGGGAAGGAAAAAGGTATGAGAGGTGGGTAGGAATTTGGGGGTCAGTGTGTCCAGAAGTGACGGACTAATGAATTCATCCTTTCCACTGCGATGCAAGGCAACGTTCCGAGAGAGTCCTGCTGGAGAGGTCAAAAGATCTCCCGAACTGGCAAGACCCAACGCCAAGATCCGGACAAACCTGATCCCATGAACCCGGGCACCACTGCTAAGACACCAAACGTAGCGAACCACTTCGGGTGACTTATGACAGAGGTGTTGGTTATTCAATAAATCGTTCCCGGGACGACGGTACCCACACCCGCCTCCCAAATTGACTACCTAATTAATATAACTAATTATATTATTAATTTTGTACCCGGAAGATGCTTGAGCAAAGCGAAACCGGTCGGCAAATAAATCACATAATTAAAATTCGTGATTTTACGCAAAATAAGTGTTTTATTTTTATTTAATTAACTAGCAGACCCGGCCACACGTTGCTGTGGCTAACGAAACACAACGCCATTACCCAATCTTTATAAAATCCACACCACCCGCTTGCCAGCTGCCCGCTGCCTGAATTGAATATTTGAATTTATCGGCTTTTCTCTACTATAATAAGCATGTATTATACATATAAACTAATTAACTCGCCACTAATTATACAATGCTTGCAATGCAACACTGGATATTTGAAAAGGGAAAATCAAATACCTACTTAGGTACTCTAATGGTGGGTTTCTTCATTTACCGAGAATGCTAAATGCAATGCTAATTGTAAAAGTAAACGGTCAAATGCACAGAAATTTTTTAAATTTCGATCGTTTACTTTTACAATTAGCATTGCATTTAGCATTCTCGGTAAATGAAGAAACCCACCCTAAGGGTGGGTTTCTTCATTTACCGAGAATGCTAAATGCAAAGCTAATTGTAAAAATAAACGATCGAAATTTAATATTTAAACGAAATTTCTATGCATTTGACCGTTTACTTTTACAATTAGCGTTGCATTTAGCATTCTCGGTAAATGAAGAAACCCACCATAAGACATCTATTTTCCAATTTCTTCCGTAGAACGAATTTCAAAAGTGACTATAGTACGGCCCGCCAGCCGTTTTAAATCGCACAAAAATATGTTTTCTTTGAATTTCTCGGCTTTTCTCTAATATAATTTACATTTATTATACATATAAACATTCCTCTTCAATCACTCCATCTATTGGTGAAAACCGTATGAAAATCCGTTGCGTAGTTTAAAAGATTAACGCGCACATACATTTTGAGCGACTTCATTTTATACTATGTAATGATGATGATGATAATGATGATAGAGACTTTTGCGTATTGACATTATTTTTCTCTCAACCACTGGCACCTCCAAGCTTTTATAACATGACATTGCGCCTCAACTCCCGTAAAGTCCATGAAACCATTCATACGGTCTTTTTCTAAAATACATTATATTATAACAATTTGGTACTGTGTTGGCTCCGTAACATAACCTTTGGGAAAGGTTCCGCGCCAATTCTTTTCAGCTTTTTTGTGAGAAAGATTTTGGTATTACAGTTTGGAAGGTCCGACCGGGCACATTCCAGATTACTTCTCAGAACCGGCCGGGTACAAAGGGCCTGGTCGCCTGGTGGAAGGGCCCTGCGACCACAGGGTACACAGGTAGGTAGTTGGGGCTTGTGAACGAGAAATTTTGGCGGGAATCAGCTGTTTTCGAGATGGCGGCAATGAGATTTCGCGCGATTTTTTCGGATAAACGTCAAAACACGCGGGGATGTTTTTGGGAAATATCAAATTAATAATAAGATTGTAGGTAGGTACTTTCTGTAAGCATATGCTTGTAAAAAAAAATGTTATTGTAGAAAGCAATCACATTGTGGTTTGACATATTTAATAAAATAAAATACTTTTTTGTTTTAAACCACGAGATTTATTAATTTTTTAACCGACCGGTTTCGCTTAACTTAAGCCTCTTCAGGGTACAAATTAATACTAAACAAGAAGTACATAATGTGTGCTTATATATAACAAAATATAGAGGGAGACAACATGATACAAATATTACAAACAAATAAACGGTCATAAAATACATTAACATAAGTACTCAAGTAATGGGAAAAAACAGATAGATAATAATTATGTAGACTAATGGGTTATAATAATAAATTTGGAGAAACAAAGCATCAACTGGCATGGTGGTAAGGAGCACTGGGAATTTTTATTTTTAAGGGTTTATTGGAAACAGACCTAATATAGGACTACTTGATATGTCTAATTGATTATTAAGTATATGACTTTTAGTTTTTACAGCTTTTTTTATTTCTAACGCCTCTAGATTGTTTAGTCTGTTACCATGCCCGTTTTTGTGTAAGATGTTAGCACCGGTGCTATGACAGAACGGTGCTTGTGTTCCATCTTCATTATATTGTTTATCTGTAGATGTAGGTACATGTACGACTGCACCTTAGCAATTAGTTGATAGCCATTCTTCTATGTTAATTGTTTACCTTTACTTTTGAATATGTTATAAATATTTTAAAATGGGTTTTATAGTAATAATTTTTTTTTTTTTTTTTTACAGTGAATACCGCACAAGAATCTCAACTGCTCCCGTCTGGAGCCAGTGAGACTATGGCATCCCCAATTGGGGTATGTTGTGAGGCTGAAGGTAGCGGGGAGGGGAAGGAGGTGGGGAAGAGGAAGGTTGGGAAGTACCTGGCTATTCAGATCTGGTCACTAAACACGGCTAAAGCCATTTTCAAGCAACGTTTCAATTCTGAATGGTGGTCTTACGCCAGGGCGATACTGATAGTATCTTCCACTCTGGAATAATAATAATAATAATTAGGTAATTTTTAAAGCGCCGTTTTTTGAAAAAAAATCACCTCAAGGGAGCTTTATACTGTTATAAAATTAATTTAAAATTAATTAATTTGCTCAGGATCTAAAGCTTGGAATGCACTGCCATGTGATTTAAGAATGATCATACATAGTTTCGGCGGAATTTAGAGCTAAACTTATAACTCACCTTTTCAGACTGCCGTATTCAGTAAGTAAAAAAACCTTTCACCTTCGCCGTCACTGCCCGCGATATTTTAAATAACCAATTATGTAAAAATCTTCGACCAAGTACCTACATTAAATTAAAATTAAGTATTCTTATTTGTAAACTTTGGAAAGGTCATTTCATCGAAATTCTCTAGTCCTAAATTCTCTTTCAAAATAAGTACGTAACTCAACTTTTGTATTAATCTTCTTATAAAAAATGTAATATCAACAGTAATGGGGGTAGCAAATGTAAAATCAAGCAATGTCCATTGTTTTAAATTTTATGTCCTCCGCGTGCAAAGTCGTACACCTATCTTCACCAAGCATAAACTTTCTAATAAGTAAATAAGTTAGATAGAGCCTAAGAATTTACAATAAATTGTACAGCGCCCTTAAGGTTATTTTTCACAAAAACGACGCTATACAAATTATCCAACTATATTATTATAATGACATCTTTTTTTACTTCCACTTCCAAAAATTACCCTTTATCGATGGTTTTCTAACCCTTATTTGGTTAGCGCCATCTTATAATGTGTTAAGTGTACTTAGCTACGTACCTACACAGCGTGTAAACCTAAGTGTTAAAATATACCTGCAAGAATTACAAAATATATGTACTGTTAAAAGAACTTTAACACGAAGTTTTTGACAAAATGGAAGGAAAACCAACATTGTTTAACTGCTGATCAAGGGGCTTATATTTATTGTCGGTTTCGACAGAATTGAAATGTGTCTTAGATAGAAAAGATCCTGTGAAGAAAAAATCTGTCTTTAGAGCAAACTTTCTTCTGCTTCTTTCGATCTCATGCTATCTCTGAGGCCCTGGTATTGTACTTTCGAGTATATTATTTTTGTTTAAAACCCCACAGCCTACCTTTAAAATTGGTCTCGCCGACACAAGGCGGAGAGGCGCCTATCGCATTATATTATTTATTATTATTCTGGCCGCCAAAAATCCTTCGAGGCTATCTTAGAGGATTCATTCGCAAATGGAATTTCTTAACGCGATGCGGGTTTGGTTGTATTAATTCCGTATGGGAGGAGGTTTCCCTTGGGGCATGTATTCCCAACTTTGGGGTTACTGTGGTGATGAATTACACATATTGCAGAATTATATTTACTCAACTCTTTTAATTTCTGAACGACTATAAAATCTGACAGGGGGGTTGGTTATCCCAGCGTTTTTACATCGGTGGCTAATAAAAACTCTACAGAATGAAACTATCTTTGGACTGTCAGTATTCCCTGGTGAAAGACCACCATTTAGAATCGAAACGTTGTTTCACATTTCAAAAGCAGTGTTTAGTGACCAGATCTGAAATGCCAGGTACCCCAACCTTCCTCTTCCCCAGCTTCTTCCCTTCCCAACTCCCTTTCGCCTCACATAGCTCATCATTTGGGATGCTTCTGTCCAACTCGCTCCGAACCCGGACAGCCGCTGGCAGTTTGTAACTTTAGAGCGGTATTATTCACAAAAGCCAACAATCGCTGTTTTGTCTTTGATAAATAATGGTCGTCTATTAAAACTTATTTATGTTTGAATGAAAGCAAAGATAGAATTCGATGTTTTTGCCAAAATAATTCTGTGAAAATACTCATGTAAACATAAAGATCGTTAAATGCGTTTTTTGTCATATTCCAGAATTTGCATTTGTTTTTTATGGTTACGGATTATAGAATATTGAAAAATTATATTCTTTTAACATGCTAATGTATTAATTTCGTTACATAAATACCTACCACTTTCAAACCTGTGTAGTAAAAGTTTTTAATTAATATTTAGATCGGTACCTAGTTTTTACCATGTTCATTTCCACATTCAACGAAACAAAGTCTTATTTCGTGCTTAAATATTTTTGGAAAATATACAATTTTTTACCACATTCTACATAAATTTTTACCAACATTGAAATAAATGGCGTTCAACATAATATCTGGTATTAAATTCGTTAGTTCCTTTCCGTGGCCATTTTTTCAACAAATTTCTTCAACAAATTTCTTAGAGGGCTTTTACATTATTTACGTAGGAAGAGTTTATAAATTTTAAGCATTTTTATTATTTTTTTGGTACGTAATTGAACTGCCCAATCTGTTGCATTTTTAAAGTGATAAATTGAAGATGTCCACTGAAGAATCCAACAACTCCAGGTAGCTAATCCCAGAATATCTGCACTGAAAAAAAATCCTACCTTTAGTAATCTGATATTTGTGGAAATCTGAGGAAACTTGAAAATAAAACGTAAAAGTAACTAAATCGGTAGAATATTTTTTTGACTTTAGTTTCACTCAGGGCCTATGTCATCTTTGTGGATGCTTTGTGGAGGATATTTTTAGGAAAGGAAGGATAAGAAGTTCTGGGAAGGAAGGAGGGGTGGTTACGAATCTGGGGGTCAGTGTGTACAGGAATGCCGGACGTTTGAACCCATTCCTCCCACTGCGGTGCAAGGCGATGTTCCGTGAGAGTCCTGCTGGAGAGGTCGAAAGCTCCTCCGCAATCAGTCGCTCCCAATCCAGCCTGCCACGCAGTTGGTGGTTTCATCCGTCGCCAAGATTCGGGCGAACCTCACCTCATGAAACTGGACACCCCTGCCAACTCACCAAACGTACCGAAACACTTGGGATGACCTAAGGCAGAGGTATTGGTAATCCAATAAATGTTTCCCGGAGCGGCGTTACCTATATCCGCCTCCCTCATTGAAAACATTAAAAAAAGATAAAAACATGTACCTACAACGAAAATGCCCGCGGTGCTTTCAGCTAAAATCGCCCAGCATGAAAGGCCGCGTTCTCCCACGCTTTTAAAATCTCCGCGCCGATCATTTTGCTCCATTGTGAACGAAGCTTAAAACACAGGTAGGTGTGTCAAGTTCTCGAATATTATCTCTACACATTACTGTAGCCCGCGTGGCGTGCAAATTCGTATAATTTTAATAAGTTCCTCTTCAAGACATGCATTGTGCTTTTTAAATTATGCCCAATTTTACTGATTGGTGCGAATAACAGAATATTGCAGATCAATGGAATGAAGATATTGAAAAGTTTCAGAGGATGTGCGAAATCAATTTTTGAAAGAGCTGCAAATTGGTATTCATTATAATATATTACATTTATTTTCCAAGTAATTTATATTTTCATTTTGTGGTGGTTCGGCTAATTCATGGTAAGGTATGTATTTAAAACTGTGAGATTTTTAACGTCTTTCAGATAATTTGACAGCTTCTTGATAAATGTAGCTTTGTTTCCCTTTGCTTTGTGGTTATAGTTATTTACTCGTACACGCTTTTCACAACTTTATAATTAGGCAGCTCTATTTTTCCCCTTTTCGGCATTTAAGCGTTAAATTTTTATTCCAAAACTAACTTGAAATAAGCAGAGAAATCAATAACGAAGACACTGATATATGTATAATATATGTAACTTAATGTACATTTTTTTTAATTGTTTATATTGTAACATTGTTACAGTAATAAGGGAACGTACCCATACTACGTGACCAATTTTTTGCAATTTTTGACCCCCCCCCCCCCCCCCGGTGACCAAAATCCTAAGCAAAACGCCGCTCATTTGTATGAAGCGTGACATTTTGAAGACCCCCCCCCCCCGAAGAGGTCACGTAGTTTGGGTACGTTCCCTAAACATAATAACTATGGCATAAGCAAAATAGTGAAAAACATATTTTCAAAGATTTCTACGTTAAGTGTCGTTCAGACATCGAATATAACCGCGAGCAGGTAGGTATCTGTTGAACCGCGAGCGCTTATGTTTTGTGCCGTTCACACGACGCAGATCAGATATTTCTTCCTATGGTAGGAGAGGGGGTCAGATGAATTAGCGAGCGGCCACGGAGTGCACATTTTTTGTACTGAATCTGTCAACTTGACATCTGTCATCCACCGGTCTAGACAGCTCCGTAATTAAAATGACCCCCTCTCCTGTTTTCGTCGGAGTGGGGGGGCGCTTAACTGTTGGCATATCGCCTCAAGAGCGGTTATGGCGTAAGATGTGCATTGCCTATGGTTGATATGGTTCCATGTCAACTCAGAATGAAACCAACTCAGAACCACGTCAGAAAGGTCATTAAAAGCTATGAAAAAATAATTTAAAAATAGCCGGTAACCCTAAACCTAACTTAGCCTATTTAACCAATTTTTTATATGTTTTTATCATCACTCTTAATGACCTTTCTGAGGTGCTTCTGAGTTGGTTTCATTCTGAGTTGTCTGGTCACCGGTTGATATGCGCATAAAGCGCTTAGGTGTGAACGGTCTGAAGGGATTGTATGGAGAGCGATATTTGGCGTGCTATGATCTTTTATATTTATACGCTCAATCTGAACAGGCCATCAATTAAAAGAGCTAGCTCTTGAGCTTGGTGTAGGAATTATTTCATAATTATATTATAGAGTGTACAATAAATATAATCTTAAGTACTAGGTTGTTGTGAGGTTGAACTTTTAATATGGCATAAAATAAAGTTATAGCATAAAACAAACACTTGCGACATTTTTAAGGTATTCGGATATCGGAGCAAATTACCACGCACTTACCTAAGAACCATTGATCATATTCTCCAGTTTCTTGTAAACAGATGTGTAACATTTTGTGAATAACAGTGAAAGCATAATGTTATGTATTTGTTACTGACGAACAGAACGGGTCGCGGGAACTTTTGAAAAAATCTCAATAAATGTTTTGAAATAACTCGTCAAATTGGCCATGTTTTGGCCAGCCAACCTCTCGAAGGTGTTTGCAAATTGACCAAAATGAGGCCGTGAACCCGTGATTATGTGATTATCGCAAAATACTATTTGTTTTTATAATACACTTATAATAATAGCAGAAAGAAAATTATAAATTACATTTACAATTGCAGTAAATTAACTATTTTTTTATTAATTTCTAAAAAATGTTTTACACCACTGCCATCGTTATGTTTCTAGTACTTGAGCTGCACTGGAATCAAGTTTTGAGTAGTATTGGGACAATATTTGGTGAATCGTATACTGTAAGCCTGAGCCCAAATACGAATCTGCTTGTTGAACTCCTTTGTACAACTTACCTATTGAATACTTATACCTACTTGTGTTGCGCCTGCTTATGTCTTTCATGCTCAGTTTATTATTTACGTACTATTTACTTGTTATAATGCTCCTGTATAATTTACCAATGTTACATGCATAAGCCATCAAGGTGTAAATAAATAACAGTCGTAACAGCTCACTGTCCAGAGCCAATGGGACTATATGACTCACTATGAAATCTCAAATTGATTTGTTGGAATGCTGATGGCAGTGGGGAAGTGAATGAGATGAGAGAGAATTTTAAGAAATTCCTAGCAATTCATACTTAGCCAATTAAAGCTACGTTTCTATTTTGAATGGTGTTCTTTTACCGGGGTGATACGGAGTGTGCGAAAGTGTTAATAGATCCTAAATTTTTATAACATTTTATTATAATATGTAAATATTATTACTGAATAAAATTATTAATAAATATTATTCTTTGCAAATTTTGCCACTCCCAAAATGAAAACATTGTAAAGCAACAAAATTTTGTAATGATCATATTTGGATAACAATTAATTACGTAATTTAACCTCCATGACCACAGCCTTATCCAGTATCATAACAAAATGGGTTTATTTATTTAGTAACTAGCTGGTACCCGGCATGCGTTGCAATGCCATTCAGAGAAATATATTGATTATCCCTGCATGTCCTTTCCCGTACGTCCCCGTTCACCTCTCGGTCGCCTTCCCCTACCGCGTTCCCCTTCCACCTTCCCCGCCTTCCCCCTCCCGTGTCATCCCTCCGCGAAACTCACCTACCCCGTTTCCCTCCCTTTCCTGCCCTTCCACCGAATATATGAAAAATATATAAAATACACAAATTTTTATTTCTTCAAATTTTACCAGAAAACCCTGTATAATTTTAAAAGCTTACCATTATATAGCCTTTAACCTTCGCGGGCGTGCGCACAACATATCACCTAAGTTTCATCGCAATCGGATGAACGGTACCTATGGCAGCGCGTAAAATACGAACAAACATAAGTGCATAAATGTTTAAATGATCATTATCATATCTCTTCAAATTTCTACTGATTGTGTTATGAACTTGCTGGTTCCCGGCATGCTTTGCTATGCCATTTAATAAAAAAATTGTTTCTCCCTGCGTGTCCTTTTTCAATGGTCCCGTTCCCCTTCCGTCTCCCCTTCCTCTCCCGCGTCCCCTTGCCCTCCACCTTCCCTCTCCCCACTCCACTTACCCCTCCTTCCCCCGTCGCGGACCCCCCTCCCTCTCCCGGGTACCCCCTCCCGCGAACCCCCTGCCTGAGTTCCCTTCCCCCCTCCCGCATTACATACATTCAGACCCGGTACATTCAATTTTCAAATATCTCGCGTGCCACCTACTGCAATTTTTTTATACAAATTTCATAATGCCAGAGCTCACCAGTAGTAGAAACATTGTCCTGACAAAAACGAACACAAACAAAAAGAATTATCCAATTTGGTGCAGTCGTTCGGAAGTTATGCGTGTACATACCTACATTTAGGCGATTCATTTTCATTTAAATATACGTATACCTCCTTAGATTAGATATTTTAAGTCATACTATTTAACAGCCCATTGACCATTTGGTTAATAGCACAACAATATTAAAAAAAATATTTGTGGGGAGATTTTATTATGTAATTTCGTTCCCAGATTAATATATTTATGTACATATTTTGATACTTTGCCGTATTGCTCCTTGGGACCATGAGATCCTTTCTGATGTGACCACTTGTGGTATTTTTATGATCAATTTTTTTGAGATTTTAATACGTCGAAATAACCTTTTCGACCTCATTATATTGTCTAAGTACATAAATGTTTTCCCGCGTCTATCTCCCTGTAATTGTATTTAGTATTTACGTGGTGTCTGTGTTAGAACATTATCACTTACCGGACCGTAACTTTTAGCTGTGATTCACTGATTAAACACCGGAGGCGTGTTTACAAGTTTACGGACAAAACGATTCAATTATACAGGCAATTTGATTATAATTCATGCACCTAATTGAATGCGTTTTGTTTCCGTCCTGTTTCATAAGCAGTATGATGTATCAACTATGTAATTCCCCTTTGAATTTATTCATGTAGCCGTCATTGTTTTACAAGTGGTTCGGTTTTTGATTTTTCCAAATTTTTATTTCATTTGATTCTGCACGATCAGATTGCAGGGTGTAACAGATTGCAGGGTGTAACAGATTGCAGGGTGTAACAGCACTTACCTAGGGAGGCAACGATATATCGGTAAACCGATAAATATCGATATGTCGACCCCTATAATATCGATATATCACTGTCGAAAAACTCAATATATCGTATCGAAATATCCGCCCAAATTAAAATATCAATACATCTTCAGAGGGTGGAGATAAAGGTGAATTTGATTTTTGAAAGCACCATAAATCTTTGGCGCACACACAAATAAAAAGGAAAAAAAACTGACGGTGACGACGGGCTTACGTTATATCTTTCTGCTCCTGTAAATATTCTAAAAGTAAACTTTTTTGAAACATGGCAAGAGAAGCAACGTGTATATTATAGTATATACAAGATTTTAGATACAACGATTTTTTTTTAGATACAACGATTTCACACTATGGGAAATCAGTAGTTAGGTGATATTGACATATTTGACATAAACTTGGCGAAATTTGTTGATCTTTTAAAAAACTTATTATTCCAAAACTATTCCTAAACCTATCTGTTTTTCTGAAAACCTATGAAATCGCTGTATTTTTGTATTTTTATGACTTGTGTGCTTTTTTATCAAATTTTATTTTTATTATTCTGTATATGTTAAATAATCTGTCATGAATCATTTGTACTACCAAAATGTAAAAGCCCATTGGGCGTTAAATAAATAAATAAATAAATAAAATATACTATATATACTATATACCAATCTTTTTAATGTGGCAATGTGTCATCTACCAGTTGTGGCAACAAGTGTTCCTTCTGAATGTATTTTCAAAGACAGGAGCCTCTAACTCAAAGTAGAAACTGGCTACAAGAAAGCAGACTTTCTAAGTTACTATTTTAAAGTTCGATAGCTGGTACGAAATACTGAAATTATTTTTTTTAAATAAATTAAAAAAAAAACACACATTCTATATACCTATCCAAATTTTATGATTATTCTCATAGTTGAGTATAAAAAATTATGTACATACATAATCGATATACGTTTGATATAAGCTTTTAAAAAAAGATGAAATATCGATACATCGGCCTACTAGACCGATATATCAATATCGACTTAATTCGATATATATCGATATTTTTAAAAACCTTGCATCCCTACGACCTACCCGAAGGATTTTTTCCAGCAATTCCTGAGAATTTCGAGTAAAAATGTAGATGTCATTTTGCTATTTAATTTTTTAAAACCTCTTTTAATAAATGAATACTCGCTATCGATTTCCAAAGTGGAAGACACTTTAGTCGAAAGATCAGTGATCACAATCGTGACCGTGCTTGAAATGACTATAATATTGTTTATTTAAATTAAATGAAAAACACTCGCTTTGTATACAAAACTTAAATAAAAATGCAGTCAATATTCACAGGCTTCGAAACCAATTGTTTCTTGTCAGGGTATAATGAAAAAAATAAAATAAGTGGTTTATGTAGGCGGCGCAAAACTACCGATATGGTTTGAATCTTATTACACATTACAATAAGAATCAAACGATATCGGTAGTTTTGCGCCATCCTATACAAAGTGATTTTGTTTTATATGAAAATAACATCTTTCTCTCCGTGGTCGATGGGTCTCGACTAATCCCGGCGTGCGCAGGTAACTTTTATTTGATTGAATTGTGTTATTTCACAATTTAATTATTTAAAACAGAGGTTCTCAATCTTATTTTGCCTACCGCCTACTTTAAGAATATTGTTTGGTCTCCTTTTTTAGATCTCCTTTTGTCTCCTTTTTATCTCCTCCCAACTTGTTAGGGGGGGGGGGGGGGGGCTGCTTAACTATCACAGAGTCTATAATTTGATTAAAAATATATTAAATTATTTGTTATACAAGTTACAAAAGCAATTCTTTTGTATTTTAAGGATCGGGTTGATACCTTCTTCCTTCTTGTATTCTTGTGATATAGTGTCATTATACCCATTAGGTACAATAGTACGTGCTAAGCGTTTTTTTTGTCTTTTCTAGACCATTGTGCCATCTCAATGTCCCCTAATTTTATCTGGGTTTCTACCGCCCCCCCTGAAAGTCCCAAAAATGCCCACAGGGGGGCGTTATCACCCACGTTGAGAACCTGTGATTAAAAATAATATGAGGTATGTTATTGTTTATGTTTGCATTAGGGAACGTACCCATACTACGTGACCAACTTTTTGCAATTTTTAACCCCCCCCCCCCCCGGTGACCAAAATCCTAAGCAATCCGCCGCTCATTTGTATGGAGCGTGACATTTTGAAGACCCCCCCCCCCCCTAAACGTGTCACGTAGTATGGGTACGTTCCCTTACGTTCCAGAGTGGAAGATTCTCTCAGTATCGCCCTGGTGTAAGACCACCATTCAGAATTGAAACGTTGCTTGAAGCGTCTTTGGTGACCAGATCTGAATAGCCAGGAACTTCCCCTACTTCATTTTCCCCATCTCATACCCTTTCCCACTATCTCCAACCTCTCAACATACCCCAATCGGGGATGCCATAGTCTCACTGGCGGTTTAGTTAGAGCAGTAAGACTCTTGTATGGAATTCTTAAAGCAAATTCTTAAAATTCTCCAGACTTTCAAAATAAATATTAACTCAACTTTGGCATTAATCTCCTTTTAAATATAAAATCCATGCAATGTCCAGTATTTTTAATATAATGTCCTCCACGTGCAAAGTCGTATCTTCCCCGAGCATAAACTTTCTAATAAAGTGTGTTTTATCGGAAGTGTCCTGCAGGTAAGTATGTTTCTGTATCTGTTTGAAAATAATAAAATTAGATAGAGCCTAGGATTCAGAATAAATTGTAAAGCGCCCTTGATGTGATTTTTCACAAAAACGGCGCTATACAAATTATCCAATTATTATTATTCGCATAAAAAATATCATAGTCGCAATTGTCAAAGTCCAAATTTTACTGCAATTTACAAAATGTGAAATAAATTTATATGAATTCGACGATTTAATGTTATAAAATCAATACCATTTGAATGAGTCACTTCGATTTATACAACTACCCGTTCTTAATCAATTTATTAACCATAATCCTGGTTTCTTTTTTATGTATTATCATTTTATCCTGTCCTTAAAAAATTATACCATTTCTTCTTCTGATTATTTATAAAACGTTGGAACTATTATTTGAATATGTAGTAGTTTTAAATCGTATGAGATTTTATTCCCACATACAAATTGCTAATTATGGTAATTTTATCACGTCAAGGATCTTGCGTCAAATTAATCCAATATTATATTTTTTATGTATTTGTTAATTTGGATGAGTGTGTTTGCGATTGGCCAAAGTTAAATACAACACACCAAATGCCAAAAAAACGTTCGTTATGTTATTTCTTCATATTTTGGTGAAATTGTTATGTAATTTTTTTTAAGAAGGTTAGGTTAAGAGCCATTAATCAGCGGCCGAGAATTTAAATTTCATCGAATTATGATCTTGCGATCGTACCCTTGCAACTGTACAGGGCGGTTCCGATGAGAAAGATTAATTATTCTCCATACCAGCATTTTAATATAATAACTCAATATCTATTTTATTTCTATTTTATTTTTGACGGCCGGCGTACTCCAGCGGTAAGGCTCTTGACTACGCGGGATCGAATCCCGGCGTGGCAAATAAATTTTATTTGATTAATTTGTGTTATTTCACAATTTATTCATTTTATTTTATTTATTTTTTATTTATTAGAGATAATATATTACAAAATTATTACATAAAATTTATAATACATTACTCCCAATGAGTTTAATAAAACTCATTTCGGGAAGGACAACATTATACATCTAAAGGAAAATTATTTTTACATAAGAACACGGAAATCAATGAACAATACATAGATTTTTAAATGGACTAGACACACTTGATACAGGTAATTGAAGAATATATAAGAGTTACAAAGGAAGACAGATAAATTCGTCACTGGTTAATAAAGTTGCTGAGAAAATATCCTTTTAGAGCCTTTGCCAATATTTTTTTGTTTGATTCTGGTAGTTTTAGGACATTAGGTAATGCGTTGTATTGCGTATGTGCGATGTATTGTAAGGAGTTATAATTCCAAATTTAGTTGTGTGTGTAGATGACGATAGGTGTATTTGATTTTGTGATCGTGTTTTGTGCTGGTGTATATCGGAATTAAAGGCTGGTTTAGTGTTGGTGTGTGACGAGTGTTGAATTATTTGTAGGATGGCAGTGGTGATGCTATATTTTGGCAGAATGGTAAAGGGAAGAATTTGTGTCAGTGAGTATATGTCTTTGACATGCGTATCCCATGGTAGATGGTATATATTTCTTATGGCTCTATTTTGGATTACTTGTATTTCAGATATTTGTTTCTTAGTAATGGTGCCCCAGATACTAACCAGATAACTTAGGTGAGAGTGGATCAGAGCATAATATGTGGCACGCAGTAAAGCTGTGGGGAGCATATCTTGAAGTCGATAGAGTACACCAGTTATCGGGGAAATTTTGGATTTAACATATTCAACATGGGAGTTCCACGATAGGTTAGAATCTATGAATAACCCTAAATATTTCGTTACTTGTACATTTTGGAGCTTTTCATTTCCAAGAGTAATATTCATTGTCATGTAATCTTTTTTCCCGAAAGTGAGGTAGTGAGTTTTTTTGACATTGAGGCTTAATTTATTTATCCGCAACCATTTAGCTAGCTTTGCGAGATCTTTATTCATTAGAGGTTCAAGTTCCCTCAGATTTTTTTATAATAATATATAGTATATTTGCGGCACGTTCCAGAGTGGAAGATACCCTCAGTATCGCCCTGGTGTAAGACCACCATTCAGAATTGAAACGTTGCTTGAAATTGCTTTAGCCGTGCTTGGTGGCCAGATCTGAACAGCCAGGTACTTCCCCACCTTCCTCTTCCATATCCCCTTCCCGTCCCCACTACCTTCAGCCTCACAACATACCCCAATTAGGGATGCCATAGTGCCACTGGCTCCAGGCGGGAGTAGTTGGAACTCTTGTGCGGTATTCAAGTAAAAAAAAAAATTTCATTCAAAATTTGCTTTGATAAATACCTACCTATATTCAAAAAAGCTCAAACTCGTGATGATAAAACTATTAAAAAGGGGGAGGGGGTCCAGCAAAATCTCACGTTACTTGAAAAGAATATACGAAGTGGCCCAAAGGGGGGGGGGGGGGTCTAGATTGGAAGAAAAACTGCTCACGTAATTAATGTACGCCCCTTTATGACAATGTGTCTTAATTTTTTTATATTTTAATTGATTTTACATTTAAATATACAACTCATGATGGAAATGACGTAGTCAGCTAAAAATAGTGGCGTTGGCATGTACATTCCATGGAATCTATAAAGGTGACATCGGTATCTTGTCATTGTTCCCTAGCACGACTGCAGATGGCTAAAGCACAAAACAACAGGTCACGTCGAATAAATTAAGAACACAGTCGTTGTGAATTATTTTGTTCCTTGGCGATCTGCAGTCGTGCTCTGGAACGATAATAAGTTACCAACATTATTGATAAAACCTTTTTGGATCGACTGGGCTAGATATCAAGGTAGAAAATGCTGTGCAAATTTCGTGACGCTCATGAATTTTCAAACACCTGTCAAGCGTGATGCTGCCACAGTGAGTTCCGTTGTAATATTTCTCTCTGTTACATGCATTGTTTAGAAAGAGATAGAGATATATATTCGGTTTTCCTATTATGACCTTTATTTTCAAGATACCAACAGATATTCTAGCACAGAAAAGCATGCCAAGAGGAATTATACTATTGAATGAAATTTCTGAAATAATGGATATTTTTAATCACGTTTTAAATAATTTTGAAACTTTTTCGTAAAAGTATCTTCCCACGAGTAAGAAATTTTATTAATTGAGATACGTAATCTTGTCCAATATCTAGATAAATTAATTTATCGTACAATAAAAAAAGTGGTTGTGAATTGAAACATTATATTCCGTAGTAACCCGATAGCATATACCTAGAGGCGTATAAAACCATAAATAAATGCCTCGGGATCGTTGCCTTTTAAAAAACGATCGTAAATTTAGCTTTCGAATGAAAAAATTACGACGTTAGTCAACAATTTAAGCAAAAGAAAAAAAATAATTTTGACACCTACATTATCGCTTCTCTGAATCGTTCCCTCAATCAGTTCCAATTTTGGTCATTGATCCGAAGTTACACATAGTCAGTCACCCCCCATAAAATATCATTATAGTACTATGTAGTATTTAATGATTTGAGTTTAATCCGATTGTAACCTGAAAATGCAATTACTCATGATTATATTACATGTATATGTATATAAAAACTAATAAAAAAAAAAAAAATAAAAAAAGTACTTACTATTGCATTGTGGTATTGCAAAGCTGGAACAATAGCAGGCATATTTGAGATCTGCCCCACTGCCATTCGAATTACGCGTGACGTCACGAGACACAATTGCAAACATTTTACCGAGAATTCACTTTGAACGCTCATAACTTCGTCATTTTTGGCGATATCGAAAAACCCGTTTTACTGTCAGCATTAACTCTTTCAGGACAATATATTTCCATCAAAATTAGGATACCACTTTTTTTACAGAAAGATAAACGTAAATTCCCAAAAAAAATAAAACCCGGCATTTTTTTAATCCCTACTCGTCGTTATTATTTATTGCGGTATTTTAAATAGGTACATAGTTATCTACGTCCTAATACAATCTTTATATATACATACACTTAAAATAACACATCTACACCAAATAAATCACATATCTTCGCAATTTAATTTTAAATGCCTTTATGCTCTCTTCCAATTTTATTTATTCCAAATATCTTCAGTGCTCCGTACATCATTGACTTTTGACTCTGTGTTTTTTCCTGAAGGGGAGTCTTAGTTCATTTCTTTTCCTCGTCTCATGTGTATGTTTGCTTTGTACTTTATCAATTTTTCTTAGGAATTCAATAGACGTATGGCCATTGATTATTTTGTAGATTAACAATATAGTATTGAAGTAAATAATTTGTTTAAATGACAAGATATTTAACTCCTTCAACATTTTAAGTATACCTTCAAGTATACCTATTTTTCTTCAATATAGTTCTTCTCATAGCTCTGTTTTGTAGAATTGTCATTTGTTTCATTTGTTATGTATGCGGAAAATGTAGCTTGGGCAATGATAGAGGTCGTAATTAGCAGAGGATTGAAGCAACAACTCCTGGATGGGAACCCGACGCATTTGTCAATTCGGATAATAACCGGTGTCATATAATTTGACTATGAATGCATGAATGTTGAATTAATAATTCGTATATTTATGCCTTATCCTTTGATAAACTATTAAAACCCACGCAAATACTTACCAAAGCTTATCAACCATTTGGTTTTTCCTCTCTAGTAGATAGTAGATTGCTTTTAGTATAATGTTCATTAGGAAACTTGGTCGCCGAGAAATTTGAATAATAGGAATTTTACCAAACTGTTACTGTCAATGTCGCTGTTACACCCGCTCCCCCAATACTGAGCGAAGGGGACAACTGCACTTCAGGCTGATAGTACCTAAATAAAATCGTTAAAACCAAGTTTTTTTACTTCCCATTTTTCTCCTACAAAACTGGACCGATTTTTAGATTTTACAGATAATATTCTTTTCCTGAACGAATTGCTTTAAAAAAAATCATTGTCTAGTTTGTATACCTACTGAACGTCTGTTGATGGCGTTCAAACCAAGCAATTTTATCGAATTTTGAGGGTCCTAAACTCCTATTAGAAGTATCTTTTCAAAAACGCGAAACGTAGGTACAGACACGCCAGTGTTCGATATCTGTATTATATTTAAAAAAATATTTGCAGTATTGTCAAAATAGCCAATAAAAATGTGCGATAAAAAATCAAGCTGGTAGTTATTAGTGGAAGTATGATACAGTTAAATATGACCATGTGCAGGGATGGCGAACCAATGGCACGCGACACAATATTTTGGGCACGTCACTGATCAAAAAATTTATTATGCACTATGAAAAAAAGTGTGAAGTGTACAATAGGTGAACGAGCGAACCCGAGTGATCCCTTCGCCACAGAATGTTCGGTTGACAGGTAATATAAGTGAAAACGCTAATAACAAAATTTTGGAAACATGGAATGCGTTACCAGACACATTTAATTGTTTGAAGAAGCTGGCTCATGCTATTTTAACACTGTTTTCATCAACCTATGCCTGCGAGTCATTATTTTCTGAGATAAATAACATTAAAGAGTTAGTTATTTACCGTTTGACAGATGACTTCAGTTCTGCTTGCATTCTGCTAAAAGTTACATCTTACAAACCTAACATATGTTATTTGTCATCTAACCTACAACAACAGAAGTCACACCAATTTTACTTTAATTTAAATTACGCGTGTAATGTTAAATGTTCCTATTTAGTAGTAGTAGATAGAGTTTTTAATTGATAGTAAGTATTTATTATTATTTTTTTTCCCAATATTCACAAAGTCAAAATGATTTGATGGCACGTCTATGACCTCATTAAACATTTCTTTAGAAAAATGGCACGTTGATACGTAAAGGTTCGCCATCCCTGCCATAGGGGATTTGGTCGAATTAGCTCAATAGTTAGAGCAGAGCCCGGCAGCGTATTTACAATCCCTACCGCGTTTCAGTCGCTTTAAATTTTCAATATCAAAATTTAAATATTTAGAATTAAAGTTATTAATTTCTAATATACACATTGGAAAGATTATTTTATCCAGATTTTAGAACAATTTTTAAACGACTTCGAAAAGGCGGAGGTTCTCAATTCGACTGTATTTTTTTTTTTTTTTTTTTTTATGTTTGTCACCTCAGAACTTTCGACTGGGTGAACCGATATTGATGATTCTTTTTTTATTTGAAAGCTGGTGCTTCCCGTGTGGTCCCATTTTAATTTGGTCCAGTTCTGACAATGGCATCCATGAGAAAATCATATAAGTCTTAAATTTGCATCAAGTATGTGCGCGACAAATGGACGAATAACTCAATATCACGCCAACCGATTTCGATGATTCTTTTTTTATTGGAAAGGCTGTACTTCAAGGGTAGTTTGATGAGAGTTTGGTTAGGTGCTGATTATGGGATCCATGACAAAGTAACGGAACTCTCCAATTCTGAAGAACAAATTTACGATACTCGGCCGAATCTTAATCTAATTAGTTAGTGTACTTCAGATTCACTAAAAATCAAAAAATAAACAAAAATTTTAACAAAACAAAAAAACGACTTCAAAAAATGCACTAAAAAGTAAAAAAATAATTTCGTATTCTTCTACAACTTTATAATCAACTTACCTTTTCTACTCATCAATATATAGGTACGATTGTTATTTTTGGAGTCGGTGTCAACCAAGGTACCAGCGGCCCGGCGTGTTCACTTGACAGCTCCTCTCCCGCCGACACCGACTCCAAAAATAACAATCGTACCTACATATTGATGAGTAGAAAAGGTAAGTTGATTATATAGTTGTAGAAGAATACGAAATTATTTTTTTTCTTTTTAGTGCATTTTTTTAAGTCGTTTTTTTGTTTTGTTAAAATTTTTGTTTATTGTTTTTGCAAAGTGATAAAAAATTATCAATATAGATGTGTATTTACAATATATTAAAATTTCAATATTTAGAAATAAAATTATTAATTTATAATATACGCATCAGAAAGATTATTATATCTAGATTTTAGAACAATTTTTGTTTTTGCAATGTGATAAAAAATAACCAATATAGAGGTATATTTTTTATAATGTAAATTGTCGTTACCGCGACTGATCGGTATAGGTTTTGTAAATACGCAGCCCGGCAAGGCTTAGGTCCTGGGATCAATTCCTAGGTGCTACCGTAACGTTTTCTGATCTCGTTTGATGGTCGCTAATATTGATTAATTTGTGTAGCGCCGCTTTTCTGAAAAATCACATCTAATTATGTAAAATTAGTTTCAGAAAACATTCTTACCGCACATTATTACTTCTGCATGCAGAGGGCACACTATTAAAAAAATGCACGTTGTCCTATTTGCTACTTACTAATGTTTTATCCACTGTTACTATTGATTTGCGTTTATTATAAGATTAGTGGCAAAAGTAGATAATATATATACATATATTACTAATTATAACTTACCAAATACCATATTTATATTATTTATTAACTAAAGGGGACAAAAAACGTAATTTTAAAGATATTGACCATCTTTTGTACTTTTCTGTAATATGCTGACCTTAAGAATTATTCCATATTGAACATAGGTATATCAAGTTTCTTTCGGCATCCACTAAGGCCCAGCCTACCCGTGAAGATTCAAGGCTGTTAATTTGAGGAGATCACGACCGTGAAATGTTTAAAAAAATTCCACGGCAGGTTCATTAGCCACGATCGATCGTTTTGTAACAATAAAAATAATAATGGCTATTCAAACACATCGTATTTGCATTCTTCTCTTATCTTAAACTTCTTAATTTAATCCCCTATGTTGGGCCTCCGCGGTGGGTGCCGCCGCACGAAAACCAATGCCTTTTATTTTTTTATCACTAGGTATTATATTTTTTTAAATACCTACTATAAATTTTATATAACAACAATTATTAATCGATGCGTTTAACAATAATTATTCTACAATAATTATTTATTATTTACAATATTTATTATTGATACGGAATTTTCTTAAAATATTACAGTGCATTCAATGGTAATCGAAATCAACCGAATCTCGTATCGAAGAATTTCACTGTAGAGTTTGTTTAAAAATGCTTTAGTTTAAATTAGTAAACGAAACATTTTAATATATGTAACAATATATGTATAATTTTTATTATATTAAGGTTTCTCAGTACAATTTTGTTTATTTATAATTTTGTTTATTTTCATTGCACATAATTATTATTGTGTAGATTTTTTCAATAAATCTATGTCAGCAAAAAGTAAGAAAAAATCATCATAAAATATAATCATTATCATAATTCGTCATAATTTGTAAATAAGATAGAACCAAGAGGTGAACCCTGTGGGACTCCACTTGTTGCATTATGTTTTTTTGACAGGGAGGATTTTATTTTAACAATTTTTGTTGTCTCCCAGCAAGATAGCTCTTAAACCAGTCTAATATGTTGCCACGTATACCAAGCATATTCAAATATAAATTTATATTACAAATATTTGTTTAATATATTTATATTCAAGCTTTTAAACAAGCTTCCTTAATGCCTAGACCGTTTTCTTCATAGGTTTCGATTTCACTTAAGCTGCGATCAGCCCTGATCTATTTCATAGAATCTACGCAATAGATCAGTGAGAATAGGTCTTTCTATGGAAAATATACCCGAAGTTGAATGGACTTCTATAAATTGATCATAAATTCGTATAGAATAAATCCGGTCTGAACGCAGCGTAAAAAAATGTCTTAAGAACATCTCTGGGATTGCTGAGTGTGGTTCAATTCAAGTTATGAGCGCTTCACTCATAAGTTTATTTAATGTAAAAATCTTGATTTAATAATTTTGCTTTATGGATATGGTTGTATGTCATGTGGCCGTCCCTATTACCGGCCGCCTTTGTGCACCGCACACATTATACTCGTGAATGCGGCCGCGGCGCCCTTCCCCAGCCTCTCCATTCACTTTATTGGTTTGAATGATAATATTATTATAAGTATGACATTGTGAACTTGTGTGCGGTCTTCCGCAACACCTCGATATTAAATTCCATCTACTGATCTTGTGTATTACACGCATAAGTTGTTGTTGAATTGGCGTCAGTATCTAATGTCTTGAGATAAATTGAATACACGATAAGTTAGTCATTCATAACATCATAACAGCGTTAGACATTATCCAGATGAAACGGAAACACGTGGCTTGAAGAAACATATGTCATATTTTAGTTGCTAGTTTTTAAATGTTGTGTTCTCATGCTTTCCTATTACTAAAACAGATGATCTTAAATTTTAAAATGAAAGATAACGGGTCGCCGAGGGCCTGGTAGGAGACAAATGTCTTGGCTGCGAAATGTACGAGAGTGGACCGGTATTAGAAGTGTGGAGGAGATATTCCGGGCAGCGCAAGATAGAGAGACATTTACGTGATTTTAGTGATCGCCAACGTCGGGGGACCTGATAGAGCACACGAAGAAGAAGTCATTACAAACCGGTTTCGCCCAAATTTGTACCTAATTTCTTATTGAATAATACGAAAAAATCGAAAAAATTTACTTGTCTTATTTTTTTACAAGAAAATGGATGTTTGAAAGCTTTGGAGCAAGGTAATTAATTTCGTTGACCCAGAATTTTATAGAGGGAAATTTCACGACGCCGAAGCTTACCCTTAGTGTGAGTCAACAAAACCAACTATTTTCTTCTTTATACTAATAATTTATTATAGTATAGCCGCTGTCTCCTCTCACTCTTTCCCATAAACAATGCAAGTTACAGAAAGAGAGGTTAAGATGGAGCTATAGGCGGTGTTCACGTAAGGTAATAAAAAATATAACATGACGATCAAAGGAGTCACGAGCGTAGAGACCTCCCAATTCCTTGGAGACTAAACCTGCTTTCATGCTGCTTTGGTTTTTTACCAAAATGGAACCATGGAATGCCTATATATATTTGTATACATAGTTTGCCTCTCTGACTCTTTCTCTCGGAATCTGGGTACAAGCATAAGACTATTGGTACCACGTAAAGCTTGAAATTTTTGAAGTACGAGTATGCTGGAGACGGAAAGATTTGACTCTCAATTAGATTCCTTTAGATAGGACAAGAACATTGGAAGAATAGCGAATCCATGAAACTTTTATAACCCGTCATTGAAGTCTGGAACTAGACTGAATATTGTAGAAATTAGATCTCTGAGGCGAATGTCTAGTAAAACCACAAATGACCGTAAATGCAAGGCTGATGTAAGAGTAATGAATGTGATTAACAAAGGAACGCTTATACGGTTTGGACAAACCTAGAGCAGACAAACGAAGAATGGAGTCTAAGGAAAATATATTTATGATGCAAAATAGAATGGCAGAAGTCGCGGACGCCCCAGAAAGACATGGTAATTTCAAGTGAATCAAAGACTTCAGTTTGTTCGTGTCAAGAGTTAGAATAATATAGGATGGCGCAAAACTACCGTTTTATTTTGAATCTTATTGTAATGTGTAATAAGATTCAAACCATATTGGTAGTTTTGCGCCACTCTTTAGAAGAGTTTGATGAATCAAGGAATCTTGTGCCATGACAGAGTTATATGGCGGTCTCTCCGCCTACCTCTGTGGAGAAACGGTATGATGGTTAAGTTAGTTATGTCCAGTTCCCTGAATGCCCTTGAAAACCTTTTGTTTTTTACTGAACTGAGCCATCCCAACACCAATACACTTGTTGGTGTCTGTGATCAAAGAAACCGGTCATGGAATGTGTATTAATATCCGATCTCTCCATTCTTATACAGATGTTTACTTATTGCAGCTGTTCTTATCTTGACGTTTAGGTAGTTACTGTAGTTGTTGATTTCATTATCTTGTGTCCCTTATGTTCGTGTTTACCGACTTGTTTCGATCTTTCTTATTTCAGTCGTTCTTGTATTTGTTTTGCAGTCGGTCTCAAAAGGGTGTTTTTAATATAGTTGTCGATTTTATTGTCATGTTTACTAGATAGTTGTTGTTCTTGTGTTCATATCAACTATTTTGTTTCAATAATTTTATTCTGATGTTTACTTGCTAAAATATTTCCCACAATTGCACTTTTTAATATCATTTTGTAATTACTACAGTCCTTTAATAATAATATTTTGCTTTTTGACTACTTTCTTTTGACGATATTTACTTTTGCAGCCATTCTTAAAAGATGTTACACTTTTTCTTACAACGATATTATGTGCTTAATGCCGTTGTTAATACAAATGTTTAATTGTTGATTTTTAGTTTTCATTTACTCTTTGAAGTCGTTCTTGGAGAGATGTTTACGTGCTGCATTCATTCTCATAATGATGTTGCACCGTTTATATTCATCGGTTAACAATGTATTTCATGATTAAAGTGTATTTGTTGCAGTCCTTCTTCTAAAAACGTGTACGACTGCGACTGTCGTTCTTATAATGAGGTTGCCGTGTTGCAGTCGATCTTATGCCCACGTTTACTTGTTACAATCGTACTATTGCTCATTTTAACTAACTGCCGTCGTTCTTTTAACGGTGTCTATTGTTGCAGTCGTCCTTATGTTGATTTTGTTTTGTTGTAGTCGTTCCGGCTATGACAGCGAGAGCAGCGAGGATCTATCTGACGACTCTGCGGCCACAGATGAGGCAATCTCCGCCAAGGGAGGGGCCAGCGCCAAGTTCATCAACAAGGGAAGATGGAGCAAAGAAGAGGTAAGAACACCACACCAACCAACAATCATGCCAGCAAATATACACCAAACTTACTAGTTAAACAAATACTCTAGTTTAAACCCTTCCTGCTTTCAACAATTATGAAAACCATTGAAGAACTTGCAGAATTTTGAAGAATTATCAAAATCTCGTCCAGTCCAAAGTGTCTCGCAATAATCCTCATATACTCACGTGAGAAATGATGTTCACTTAGTTTTTTGAGGTGTTTGATAAGTAGCATTGCGTTTAATTCTACTTGTATCTAACAACAGTGCAGATGAAAGCACTGACTATCCTGGAGGTGTCTGTGACAGCTTAAAATTGAGATTCTGGAGGCCGTTAGAACTAGATTTAGTTCAATATTTGGATTTTTTTCTTATTTGTCACCGAATAAATTAATTCGATTTATTTTGCAGATTTATTAAAATTTAGTAAGTACCATGTTGAATCTGCCAAGAACTATTTTAGTGGTCCGATATTTTGTATAATATATACTAGAAAATATTTAAAAGCTCACATTAGTTTCGCCGAAAGTGCCATAAAGATCACTATCTTAAATGTTTCCCAGGCTAACGGTGACAGTTCGCAAATTAGTGCTTACACAAAGTAAAAACATTTCTTCCCGTTTCCATTGCATGACATTCATCCTCCGTTTCTCATCCCCAACAATGGAATTCTCCTCTATTACCTATGAATGGAATAAATGATCATTCATAGCTTTCACAATTTTAGAGTTGTTAATCATAAACCAAAAAAGGGTTTGACGTGTCGGTGCTTTGGGACATATCTTTGTCAAGAGGGTATTTTCAGGAAAGAATAATGCTGGTAAAGTGTGGATTTTTTAAAGTTTCTTTTTCTTCTAGTTTCACTTCTCAATGTTGTACATCAGGGTTGGTTTGGTCTGTACATCATTGTGTGTTGCTGTTGTCGCTTCTTTTGACAACTTTTTCCTGGCGACTAGCTCTTCCTGTCCTCTGTGCAATCATCCTTCTTTCAAAGTCATCATCAGGTTTTCCGTCTCTCGCGATGTAATGAGTAATTATGAAATTCGTTCCACATCAGTCCTAATAACAAGATGTGTTATTCTGGTTAGTTTCCTTTCACCTTCTTTTATACAACCCGATGATTATTTTTGCAGCTCCACTTTAAAATATATAATATCTGGTAGTTAGATTAAATTGATTACATCCTTGTAAGTGTTGTACAATGTAGTACATCTCATCAGATGTAGTTAACTTCTAATAATTACATATCGGCCTCGCTTAGTAACATTATTTAAAGAAGCGGTCGTTTTGTAAATTATAAACAAAGTTGGGTACCCTAATTATCCAGTAGGCGTTTGCTAAGTAGTTTTTTTTTTATTTAGTTGATTTTGTGCCATGGTTGAGTTTCCTAACGAGACTCTGTAATAAAGTATGTTTCTACGGGTGATTGTTCGCCGCCGGTGAATTAGAAAACTTTTCATAATATTTATTATAATGGTTTTGTTAACTGGTTTCGTCCGTGATTTTAATTTTTTTATATTAATTACATGTTCCCTCATCTTCTATAAGTAATCAGAGTTAAAAACTCAAATTTTACTTAAAAATTATTTCCACTTTCGTCTTTTTTAAAATATGGAGTAAACAATATTATGCCGATTTGTATTTGGTTTTTTGTTCGATAGCTCATGATGAAATTAAGTTCCGAGCTCCGTAATATTGCGTTGACGTAATAATTTCGGGCGTTTTGCATCTTTAATTTTTTGTGTGAATTCCGCACAAGCATCTCAACTACTCCCGTCTGGAGCTTGTGAGACTATGGCATCCCCAATTGGGCATATTGTGAGGCACAAGGTAGTTCGAGGGGAAGGAAATGGGTAATGAGAGGAAGGTAAGGAAGTACCTGGCCATTCAGATCTGGTCACCACAACACAGCTAAAGCCACTTCAGGCAACGTTTCAGTTCTGAATGACACTAGGGCGATACTGAGAGTATTTTTCACTCTGGAACAAGTCGCAAATATCCTACATATTTTAAATTAATGTGAAATTTATTTATTTATTTATTTATTAACGCCGATTATAGCGGCTTTTACAAAAGAATTACAATTATTTTACATATGAATACAGAATATGCATAGATAAAAAAATATATATATATAAATATAAAATTCATAAAAGAGAACAATAGAAATTGTAGTATCAACATAAAAAAGTACAATGAGTAGGTTATTATAAATACAATACAACATATTATAAATCCCGGAAATAACATAAATTTATCAAAATTTGAATTTTCAACCCGCTGTATTCGGATTGCTGGTCGCGAGCCTTACCCCTCGACCACAAAAGCCGTAAATATTTTTGTATTAGAAAAACACGCGAGAAAAAGGATTTTGCCACACCTTTCTATCTGATCTCGGCTTGTAAGGGAACGTACCATACTACGTGACCAACTTTTTGCAATTTTTAATCCCCCCCACCCTCCGGTGACCAAAAACCTAAGCAATCCGGCGCTCATGTGCACCAAGCGTGGTATTTTGAAGACCCCCCCCCCGAACAGGTCACGTAGTATGGGTACGTTCCCTAACCACTGAGCTATCGCGACAATCTTCAATCATTTACTTACTTATAAATAGATTTCACATAATTGAGCATGAATTCCCTTAGCAAACACAAGAGCCTGTCTCTTTATGGTGAGGAGAGGCTATTTTATATTCCTTTATAACATACTGCATTATTTCGCCAATATCTACATCTATATCTATATAATCTATCTATCTTCTTCTTCTATCTATATATAAATAAAAATGAATCGCTGAAATGTATGTACGCGCATAACTTCCGAACCACTACACCAAATTGGATAATTCTTTTATTTCTGTGTTCGTTATTGTCAGGACGAGGTTTGTACAAAACTACTGGTGTGCTCTGGAATTATGAAATTTGTAAAAAAAAAATTGCAATACGTGGCACGCGAGCTGTTTGAAAAATGAATGTACAGGGACTGAATGTGTGGAATGCGGGAGGGGGGAGGGGAACTCGGGAAGGATGTTCGCGGGACGGTGGAGGGGGGAGCGGAGTGGGGAGATGGAAAGTGGAGGAGACGTAGTGGGAATGCGAGAGGGGAAGGGGACGCGGGAGAGGAAGGGGAGGCGGAAAGGGAACGGGACGAATGGGAAAGGACACGCAGGGAGTAACAATTTCTTTATAAAATGGCATAGCAACGCATGCCGGGAACCAGCTAGTTTTATTTAAATTATAGCCAATTGCAGAATTATAAGCTATCGCCATCGCAACTCAGAATTACCAAGTAGACGCCGATTCATTAAAAAAAATTCCTTTCAAAGTTCTCCGCTAAACTAGACCAACCATTTTTGTATTTTTTTTTTAACTTCTAAACCTAACACTTTATAATATTGTTTATCACTTGCTCGCCGTGATTTATGAATGGTCAATCGGATAGGCTGGTTTCCATGGTCACTAGTCACCACGGCCGGCCATGGTATGATGTATATATTGTGTTCGGTATCGTTTTGTCGAATTCGCCAAGTCCCAAAACACACAAACCCAACAAACCGGTTGTATTCAGCAAGTATGTATTATTTACCTATACACTGTGTATACGCGAACTAATTCCGGTGAAACCACATGTTGGATATTCTTGTTGTTAATGTTCAAAGCCGGAGGTTCTTCCCTGATATTCATTAATATGTATATATATATTTTTGAAGTAAAACTTCTTTACGCACGCTTGACTTGGGGAGTAAGCTGGTGAATGTGTGACGAGAGCGTTACGAAAAGTGTGATCGGGCGAGGCGAACGATCGATCATTTGCGCACGTTTGACTTGGGGAGTAAGCTGGTGAATGCGTGACGAGAGCGTTACGAAAAGTGTGATCGGGCGAGGCGAACGATCGATCCTTTGCGCACGCTTGACTTGGGGAGTAAGCTGGTGAATGCGTGAGAGAGCGTTACGAAAAGTGTGATCGGGCGAGGCGAACGGTCGGGCAAGTTGAGATGGAGATATAAGTTAGTGAAGTTTTACTTCAGTCGTGTGGTCTAAAGCACACTCGTTTTTTAATATAACTTTACTACCACCCGTCTTTTCCTGAGTTACGACACATTTTTTTTCTAAATTAACCTCTTTAAAATTAGCTTTCAAGGCGCCATAGCTCACGATGGATATGGCGTTACGATCATAGTTGCGTCGACATTGGACTTAGTTGCATCGACTTAGGTCGGGTTGTTTCGAAAAATTTGAACAATTCATCAAATATTTCATCACATAGCACTCTTTTTAGGGTAATTCACCCTTAAACAAAAAAAATTTCATGTTAATTTTCACGCTCTGTGTAAGTTCTATTCAATTCTGCTAATATATCGTTGTATCAGTTGCTTCATAAAACTGAAATAATCACAGAACGTGAATAGAACTTTCACGGAACGTGAAAATTAACTTCGAATATTCGATGAATTGTTCAAATTTTAATTTCAATTTGAGAGGTAGGTACGGGTACCGTCGCCCCGGGAACCATTTATTGGTTGCCTCCATAGGTTCCCCCTAGTGGTTCGCTGTGTTTGGTGACTTTGCAAGGGTGCCCATGTTCATGGGGGTGAGGTTTGTCTACATCTTTACACCAAGTGCGAGGCAGACCGGATCGGAAGAGACTGGTTGATAGAGACCTAACCTAGACCTCTCCAGCCGGACTCTCGACTTGCACCGCAGTAGGAGGGATGTATTCACACGTCCGTCACTCCTGGACACATCGACCCCAGGTTTCTACCCACCCCCATCCTTCCCAAATCTTTCCTTCCCAAACTTTATCTCCTTCCGTTTTCTTAATAGACCCTCCACACAGCATCCCTAAAGATAGGCCTTGAGGCATTTTTTTTCCTTAGGGCCCTTTGTGAGGAGCTAATGTAAAAAAAAAACATAATAATTTATAGATTAAAATTTCGCCTAATCTTATTAAATTTAAGTGATTATTGTAAATTTCTTCACCTCTGGTCAATGTGAAACCTTTAAGGTTGCAATACGGGCTAAGCTGTGCAAATTTATTAATGCCATATCTCACCGTTTGAGAATTTTCAGTGTCACACACAATACCAATTTTTAAACATCAAATTCAATTTTTTTATTAATTATTTCTTGATTATTATTAGGGATCCTTATATCCCGTCAATTATTCCTGCAGCTTTAAGGTACATTAAAGGTATCTAAATTACGTATAAAATAAAGCTTAATTACGTAAGCCATTAGGACACCGAATCCCTCCTAGCTTTTAAAGATCGTTAAATTCCTGGAGGCTGATGCGAGAACCTGATTTGAAAACAACTCTGTCATTAGGTCTCCTGAAAGGGGATTAAGAAATTCTTGGATTCCGAGACGTTCTGAGGGCTTTGAATCTTATGCTAAACGAAACTATTAATGCTTTAAAAATTAAATAATGTTATATTTTTCTATATTGCATGAAAACCCTGACACTAAACCAAGAATTGCTAGAAGGACTAAGAGCGCTTCCTAAAAAGAATACACCTTCTACCTTCTACGATTGGTATCCAAATTGATAGACTAGCGATTAGCTCATCAGAAATTTGGCTTATTTTTCAGATGTTCAAAAAATTTCCGCTTTACAATAAAATTCGAAATAAACATAATGCTTTTTGAAATATAAAAATTTTGCATGCCAACTTTAAAAAAGTTTTAAAATGGCTCACCTTACGTTTTTTCTAACTAACTAAAAACAGGTACATATTTTATTAGTCGCAATGCCATTTGATAAAGAAATTGCTTTTCCCTGCGTTTCCTTTTTCATTAGTCCCGTTCCCCTTCCGCCTTTCCTTCTCCTCCCGTTCTCCCTTCCCCTCACGCATTCCATACATTCAGTCCCGGTACATTCAGTTTTCATATAGTTCGCGTGCCACCTATTGCAATTTTTTAATACAAATTTCATAATGCCAGAGCAATGGAAACCTTCGCGGGCGTGCGCACAACAACTCACCAAAGATTCATTGCAATCGGATTAACAGTATAGGAACAAATTTCGTACCGCCAGAGCTCACCACTATGCATAGAAACTATCGCGGGCGTGCACACGACAATAACCAAAGTTTCGTCGGAATCGGATGAAAGGTTTAGGGACCGCATAAGGGCAAAATAAAGAAACATTAATTAAATTTTTACATATAAATTGTGAAATTACACAGTTAAATAAAATTTACGCCCGCCGGATCGCTAGTCGAAAGCCTTACCTCTCGAACACGAAGCCGTGGTCTTACATCTTACATTCTGTCACTAAAGAAATGAAGCTTTTATTTCATCCAAATACTGAGGTTTTTGCACCTTTTCAGTGAAGAAAATGAAGCTCCTAGACTTTTCAATACGAATTCCAAAGTTGTTGATTCGTCATCGCGTTTATTTTTAGCTTTTGAAAGGTAACGAGCATCAGGTAACAACAGCCACAGCTACAGCCCCTCTGCAATGATAAGTAAGGCTTGTCTCGTTCCCGCGGAAAGTGATAAACCACATTAAGTCGGGCTGACCGTGACAAACTGGTTTCCTTCACGTGGTCCACGATTCGAACCAATCTGTACTCTGAGCTATAGGCTTTGTATTATTATTCGATTAAAAGCTTCGACTCCGAACAGCTGATATGGTTGAGTCAATAACTGGCCAAGTACGGACGTGCTGAAATACTGTGATCCTGAAAAGATATCAGGTAAAAGTTATAGACATACCATTGATGGATCTAGAGAATTTCGACGTTACCTAACGTAATTTTACATAAACGAGGCATGTTACCAGAAAAAAATTGATGCAAAGGAGTTCTCAGTACGTGCGTACAGAAATACTGTAGTCCTGTATAGACATTAGTCTAAGATTTTCTCTTGCTCTCGCAATCGCTCTTGAGGCGATTTTTCGCAAAAACAGCGCTATATAAGTTGTCCAAATTTATTATTATTATTATTATTATTTATAGACATAACATTGATGGATCTAGAGAAATTCAACCTAACCTAACGTAATTTGACCTGTCCTTATAAAAGAGGCATGTTACCAGAAAAAATACGATTGAAAGGAGTTCTCAGTGGCAGGATCATAAATTACTACTTTTATAGCGGTGACGTAAACCGTTTAGAATTTTTAAAATCTATAGACAAAATTGTCAATTTGTGTCTCGAATAAATTTTGAAGGATTTTTGTTCGATTTAAAGTTTTGACCCTAAACAACTGAGATATTTGTGTCGATAACTGGCCCAGCAAAAGCTTATACAAATCGTTTTTCCTAATTGACTTTGAAATCGGTGGTGTCGCTTGTTTGGTAGATCTTTTGCACACAAATCTATGGATTTAAAAAAATGATATGTGCATTCATTAATTCCTCCTTTGACCGCCTGATAAGTGTGTTAAGATGTACCACAATGCGTACGTGCTAAAATACTGTCATCATGAAAAGACAACGAAGAACTTTAAAGTTATATGCCTGTTAAAGCGGTGACGTAAACAATTTAGATTTTGACAATTCCACCGACAAAAGTATGGCCATTTCTTAGAAGTAGGTCTTTTGGTCGGCGCTTTGGTAAGGATCATATTCAGGTTGGTTTCACTTATCTCTAACTTCTTAATATCTCTTTCTGAGCACCCTTTTGGCATGAATAAAGCCATTCTGAGAAGGGAATACATTTTTAAGAATGATAGCTTAGGTTCTCCGTTATTTATGGTTAAATTATATGGCACTATAAACTGTAGTTTCACTTTGAAAAAGCGTGCAGAACACAATTTTAAAAACTCGCAAAAAAGACAGGATTGTGCAATCCCAAATTTCAAACACTGAAAGAGCAATTTCATGGATACTCAGGAGAAGAAATATAGTTTTGCATCAGCCGCCAAAAATTCCTCAGTTCATAAAATTGACTGCTTTTAATGGCATATCAAGACCAAATTTCATTAGCTTATCAAAACTGACTTTAATCAACCGATTTGCTGTGCTCTCAGCATTCCACAAAAATCTTTTTACTCGTAATAGATGGTAGACCTTTTGTTTTGACTATTTTTTTCTTGCTCCAGGTGACCATATACTATTTATTTTATTTTTTTGGACAGGCTGAACATTAATGAAATTATTTAATATCTTTTATCGCCTTCCCAAATCTCCTTTGCCTATTTACAAGAGTAGATTTGTGTATGCCTCTCCTCCCAGCATCAACACCAACAAAGGATTTGACTAGTCACGATCATATATTTTTATCCCACCGCCATCCCCTCGAATCTAACCCTTTCTCGGGGCGAGGGAAGAATAATAATATCTAATGTAATAAATTATTACGTTACCTGCGTTTGGTTTTAGTTCTCAGGTAGGGGTAAACCCTGGGATTGGATGCAACGAATGCATTCACCCCAAATCTAATTTGGAATAGGGCTGGAACCTGTTCCTGAAATGCTAGGAGCACAGTCATTATAATGCCTTTGGATTGTAATCTTCTTCTTTAGGTGCCTTTCCTGTGTATTCGTTTTAGGATCGTAGGCTCTAACTCTACCTCTACGTACAAAAAATTGGGATTTGAATATGGTCGGCTCGCCGCTTTGTTTTGGTATTTTTTTCGTCGATATATTTCTTAGGTACCTAGCCACTACGACTGGTTTTGATTTTAAATAGGTTGTTGTTCATTATCCATTTTGAAGCCTCGGTATTTTCGAATAGTAATGGGGGGCCAGGGTTATATCTAATGGTAGATCGGATACAGGCAGCATTACGTGAGATATTACCTCAAGGGCGCCTATGAGTTAGAAATATCGTTTTAATTAAAAGAAAATTAAATTTGGTTAGATAGGCACTAGAGTTAGGTTTGCAATTCTCTTCTCTTGAAGAGATTTTGAGTATCGCTCTGAGTGTTGAGTCTTATCAGTTTTACTTCATGAAGTATCTAATCTATTCCAAATTTTACAACCTGATGCTCCGAAAGCGCGATTTAAACTTAACCTTCCGATAGCTTATGATTGATGAAGCTGTTGATCTAAAAGTTCAGGAACTGGATGCTTTCATGACAATCAACCGGTGAAGATTTCTAAGATGCTATAAAATATATAGTGAATATGTATTTATATACTCGGGTAAATAATAAATGCATTGGTAATTCATTTATTGGGAGTTCTACAAACTTGAATACTTTCTTTCGTTTCTTTTCTCTCCCTAAAAGAATAACCGGTCTGTTTGAAGTTTTAACTCAGCATACAGGTTCAAGTTTTGGCAAGTACTTCCAATTCTACAATAGTACTTATTCTACATGCAGTGAACATGATCTTACCATTTATCAACGCGACATAAGCTACAGTATCCCGTTTATCACATCCTATTTGGTTGCTTTATCTTCCCGACACAACGTTTTATATTCATTCAACCTTGTCAAGGGCATCGTTGCATATTTGTTTTTTTCCGCTCCCACTAAATCACTTGATGAAATTACTTTTTTAAGTGTATTTTTTCTTATTTTATGAAACAACTCTTCTATAATATACTCACTTATTAAATATTATTTAAACCAGGATAGCCTTTTTGGATTGCTCAATTTTGGTACTCCCCTTCCCACGTAATCGGGAAATCAGGCATGCCAGGTATTGGTCTTGAATCTTGAAGAGACCTATGTTGAGGATGGAAACGGACGAAGAGAACGATCTACTTCTTCTATGCTTTTGGAGGTTTTTCATATACAGTTATAGGGGCTCAAGATCATAGGGTTTAGCTAAAACCGCGGGTGGTTTTGGCCTAGCACGGCCATATCGACAATTAGGCAGAATCAAATTTATAGGAAGTGGACGGGCTGGATAAACTAAGCAGCTTTTAGCCTCTTCGATGTGTCAAATGTCATTTCAGATTTGCGGGCGTATAGCGAGAGTCGACTAATCACCGATAATGTTAATAAAATCTTTGTGATGTCAATGTTGACCAGGACAACATGTACTGTACATGTAGAAAAAGCTGCAGTTCTAACAGGTCTATTACTTGTTAGGTTTCTAATGATTGGTTTGTTTGCTGTTGTTTAGGACAACCAGCTCAAGGCGCTGGTGGATGAGCACAGGGAGCAATGGGACACCATAGCGTCTCACTTCACCGACAGATCGGACGTGCAGTGTCAACAAAGATGGACCAAGGTCGTCAATCCCGACCTAGTCAAAGGTCCTTGGACGAAAGAGGTCAGTACAAAACAAACTTCTAAAGACAAGTAAATTGATTCATTGTATTTTGCATTGAATACCAAATTATATTTGTGAACAAAACCAATCTAAGTAAATAACCATAAAGCACGTAACTCTATAGCAGCATGAACTACTTTCATAAATGCTGTGGTATTTCGACCCTTGACTATTTTGGTACGACCCAACCCTAGCGTTTAATCCTTTTAGTATTTTTGGGTGGTCCGGATAATTCGTTCATCCGTTTGCGTATAATATATCGCTTGGCAGGTATTTCATCTGCGTTCCCGGCCCAGTTCCGAGCCTCCTATCACACATCAGAGTTGGAGTTGGTACCAGTACTCCAGTTAATAATAATAATAATAATAAATAATAAATTTGAACAACTTATATAGCGCTGTTTTTGCGAAAAATCGCCTCAAGAGCGCTGTACAAATTAGCATGGATTTTACATTAGAATTTACTTAACTTAGGAGGCTAGATAAAAATATCTTTTTATATGTACGTATTTTAATTTACTTAACTATGTAGGAGGCTAGATAACAACTCATCTTGCAGCTATCAAGCGCATGGATTATTGGAATTCTAGCCCCTTGATAAATTAAATAAAATATCTTTTTATTGTACGTATTTCAATTTACTTAACTATGTAGGGGGCTAGATAACCACTCGTCTTGCAGCTATCAAGCGCATGGATTGTTGGAATTCTAGCCCCTCAATAAGTTAAATAAAATATCTTTTTATATGTACGTATTTTAATTTACTTAACTATGTAGGAGGCTAGATAACAACTCATCTTGCAGCTATCAAGCGCATGGATTATTGGAATTCTTGCCCCTAAATAGCGTTATTGAATACAAGCATACATGCCCCTAAATAGCGTTATTGAATACAAGCCTATATGTACAACTCCATTTGATAACATTTTACTGGCGATTACTGCTTTAAGTACATTTTTGAATTCTCTACATTTACCATTCTGTCAGTGGGTCTTATCATCCGCTTGTTTCAATGATTCACTGTTTGGAACTCTTTAATAGTAGGCAACCACACCCAACTTTACAAAAAATCTTTTTTTGAAGGTCTCACGGATTAGTTGAATATGGTCTGAAGGTTTTCTAGCTTATTATAATTATATTTCAATATCCAGCGAGACCTAGCAGAGCAATCAGAAGTCAATCTGCAGATGGAAGTGTTTCAAGTGCTTGGAATATTGAAGTTGCAGGTTCCCGCGAGCTTTTACCATATATTTACAACGTGTAATCCGACCCCGCCATTTAATTTAGCAAAGCAGGTTACCGCCGGCATGAATGTGCATTTCATTTCTCGACGTGGTCCTGCCACTTAAACCAGACTATCGTGACCAAAACACTTATTGGAGAATAAAAAGTCGAGTCTGAAAAGAATCTGATAAAACTCAGCTTTTTTGCCGCACATCTCAAGTGGATAAGACAACTTTTATAGATTTAATGCCATGCGTTGGTTCACCATCTTCAAAATCGTGGTTTTTGGTTTAAAATTTTGATTATTTAGTATTATTTTAGAGTTGCTTAATTAAGTACTACGAGCAGAACCCATCTTGGCCAACAATTTTGAAGTGAAAACTTCTATAGACCGTTGTGATTTGAAACTCGATGAAACGACAAAAGCGACACTAAAAAAAGACAAACACGTACATATACAGGATTTAGCCTACGAGAGAATGAGTTAGTATAATCGGTCTCCTCTTTGTGTGGTGCTTCGTAGCCTACCCACTCTTGTCTACTTTAGTTTTCTGAAGGTTTCGCATCTACCGCGTGTGAATTGCACACTCTATTTTTTTAATAAGCCTAGAAAAAAAAATTGTGTCAGAGGTGTAAAAAATATTTTAATTTTAGAATTTGTTTGGTGTGTGGTTTTATACGTATCTACGATTGTACATCATTTCAAAATGTGTTTGCTTAGATTTCCAAGGTATTTTAGGAATTGTTTCGCCTTTACCTTCGGTTCGGTTCGCGAATGCACTCAATATAAAATATGTCGTGGGGAGACAATACTGTCTCGAATTTAGAATTCTTTGTCGCGGCGATTCTGTATTTGTATGCAAATCCACCATTGAGCCTTCCATTATAATAAACAGCTCCGGAGACGTCCTACAAATTTCAATTCAGGATCTGCGGCCAATGGCAAATAAATAATTGTTTTAATGATGTTTGACCACGCTGATACCCGGAGAACATAAGACACAGGAACGTGGCTTGCTTTGTGATTTAGTTCCTCGCTGACTCTCCCATTCATGACTGATGTAACAACGTCTGTCTGATTTCCTGGACGGTTTGGAATCTCATTCAACAATTTGATAAATCTCTGCAAGATGTCCGGCATTCTTTATGCTGAATGCAAATTCCTGACGCCCACATCACTCCTGCCAGTTTGCACTCACTTATAACATGACACTATTTAATTTAGTCCTTTTTTGTTGACGAAACGACTAAGAGCCCGTTCACACTTCCGTCGTAAAAACGGAGAGGGGTTCCGTCGTCACGACGGAAGCCCTAGCCGCTGTAGTGGCTCTATGGAGCTGTTCACACTTGTCGGATCCGGCGCGAAGACGGATCCGTTTTTTTTCGCCGGAGAGTTCGCCTACGCAGAGCGTCCGTCGTGAAGCCGGAAGGGAACGCGCTGGCTCATACATTTCAATGGAGCTGTTCACACTACACGGCGGGACGACGGATCCGTTTTGAACCCGCCACACCCCGCTTCACACTTCACCACCGCCCGCTCCCAGACGCAAGGCGGCAGGCAATTTGTGTTTTTATGGGGCGCGCGTTTGGCGTTTTGTAATATTATTATATAATATATATGTTCGTTCCAGAATGCGATTTTTTCTATTTAATCTCAAGAAAATATTTAGTCATATCATTCATGTTTTTTAGTGATTTTAGTTATAATAATTGCTGAATGATTTTCGCGTACTTTCTCCTTTTCAAGTATGCAAACACAATATTCTCCCACGGTTTGAACAAATAAGGTCCGACCCCTGAAGTAATTTTATGGCTGGAATTATATCAATACATTCCCTTACCGAATTCGAAGAAAAAGTTTATTATTTAAATTGTTTTATTTTTAAGTAGGTATTTGTACATTTCAAATAGCACCTATTATGGCATTATAGCAACTATTTATGGCAGCCTCAAGGGAAAGTTTTTGCTGTCGGCCTTTTACGGCCCAAACTAAGAGGAACTTTTATAATAGTAAAATTTGCAATATTTGTCTGTCAGCTGTTTTAAATGTAGTTTTATTGGTGGCCCTTTTGGCCGACTTTTCTTTTTAATAAGTACCACATGACAACAAGAGCTTCATCGTCGTCCATTGCGCAGTGCGCACGACCGTCTACTGAAGAATGATAAAATGTTTTGGTCGTTGTTTTCGTAGAGTAGGGTCCGTTTTCAAGACGGATCCGTCTTGAAAACGGAAGTGTGAACAGGGGCCTAGGGCTTCCGTCGTGACGACGGAACCCCTCTCCGTTTTTACGACGGAAGTGTGAACGGGCTCTAACGCCCACTCTCTCGATATGTAGATATGGCTGTCAAACTAGCACTGATAGCTCGGGTCCAATTCCTTTTCAGCTTACTGTACATCGTTGGCGATACAAACAGTCTGTGAAGCTATCCAATAAACCTCGCTTCGTTCAATTCAAGATTTCATTGACCATAAAATAGTTGAGTGAAGAGCGAAATTATATAGCTTTATTCCACTGAAAGTGAAATGATGACATACCACTTTATATCACTTCCCTGTCTAATGTGCGGACGAGTGAATTACAAAGATGGCGACATTTTGCATTAGATATTCGACAAAATCATGCAAATTTCTTGTCACTATGGATGGTCATTGACTCAAGTTGTATGCATATCCGTATCTTAGCCTTTTTTCTTTTTCGTAATGGTGCCAGTTTTTTTATTTATTTATCCTGATTACGTAATAAAATAACGTACGACGTAAGCTTTTAATCCGGACTTAAAATTGTGTTAAGAGGTAATATAATCAATAAATATTTGATACGACGAGTGTGTGACATGGCATACTCCCTCTGGCTACCCTAGCTAAGAAATAGAGTGTTGATTATTTTATTAATTTTTCTTGTCTAATTTCACGACGTACTTAAAATTCCATACGAAAAAGTGGTATGTCGGCTTTTTCGTCTGTGAATTCAATAAAATCTAATATTAATGATGTTTTAAAATTTCAAAGAAATCCACTCGCTTACTTGTCCTTTTTGTTTTATAATAAACATGCATCTCTATCATCGATCATAAATCTAACATTAAATTCAACGATCAGATACAATGGCCACCGTTCAACAACAGCTGGCATTCAGCAAGGATCTCGCTTTAGCACCCATTAATGTATAGTTTTTTTCATCCTATTCGTCTCGTAAATTTATTCAATTATCGTCGTTCGTCTCAAAACAAATATAATTAATTTCACCAATCTTCGATTGTGTTGTAATTCTGGCCTTGTTTGCAACAATTTTAATTTGATTACTTTTTACTTGTACAGACGTTCATTTCACACCGTTGCATTAGTCGCGGCTAAAGATCTACCTAATCATATAGTGTGTTTGTTTAATCCCACATCCGTTTTCGATTTCAATTGGCTTTGTGCGAAATTCCTCAGCTTGTACTCTAAAAAATGCACAGTATAATCTAATTCGGTTCAATAAATACATCCGCAGTCTGGTATTTACCACTTCTTTAATTACAAAAGCAATTCCATCCTCACAAAAAACTTGAATTATAGGCGGCATTTTTTTGTCTTAAGGTGTTTCGAAAATGCGTGGTTGTTTTTCTTTCGTCATTATAATAATGACCTTCATACCGCCGATCCTTGGTGAACATTGTTTTTTTTTAATCATGATTTTTCGACCCTTAACCTCGGCAATTTACGATTTTGCTTCCACATTATCTCAGCGATGTGCTAAAGTATTGAAATTGGTCCTAATTGCTCCCACAATCATCTTAACAGTCGAACATATTTTTCCTTATTCATCGTCCTAATTCCGTGAGAATTTGTAGTTCTTCACTCCTAAAGTTTAATAATTCTCAAATAATATTTGAGCGTGGCCTTCGGCGTTTTATTCATTTATTGATCCATCGACATCCATTATTTGGAGTTTCATTACATCTAGCACCTTTTCTTTTTATTGCACATTTAGGAGTGTGATTTTTAAGAAACCCATAATATTTTGTTTAAGCTGTTTAGGAATGTTGCTATTAAATATTTTAAATACCGGCATTCTACAAGGATTCCGTCATGGTCCAGATTAAAAAAAAAACATACCTTAATCTTTCGTTTATCACAAAAAAGTAAAATACCGTCGCTTTATCAAAGTAACCCAACAATCCAATTCCAAAGTTGAAATAGGCACGATTCGAGGAAATGTTGAAAACCTCCACGTGTTATCCTTTGTCCCTGTTAGAAATAATTCATTACATAAAATACAGAATTCCTTTCACATGCCACGTCCTTTCGGTCTTTGTCGGTTCCCTTCTTTTTTTCAAATAACAAATACAATACATTTAAAACTATATGTCTTACTTCCCTTCGATCTTCATTACTTTTGATTTCTTTTTTTAATTTTTTTATTGTAATATAAAAAATATGAGTTACATATATATACAGAAATATTTTACAAAATATTAAATTAAAGGTCGTTTTTGGTTTTATCAGAAAAGAGGGGCTCTTGTCCCTGATAAGGGAGCCACGATTCTTACTTAAGTTGTAAGTTATAATCTGTTTTGTATAAAATATTAACTTTTTACTGTAAGTTTTTTTTGAAAAATTGTTTGATTTTATTTATTTGTCTGATTGGTTGATGATACAGCATAATTCAGAAGGGAGGTTAATGTAGTTTTTTATGGCTTGGAAAGTATAATGATTTTGCATTTGAGTTGTTTTAAAATTTAATAAATTGGTTTCCATTTCTCAATACTTTTAAAATTCTTGATATTCTTGGTTATTTTTTCTTTACGCATTTTTATAATGGAAGCTTGCTTGAATATGTCATCGACATTTGGTACTGGAAACAATTTAAAAAGTGATTCTGTTGAGAAGGTGGATTTTTTTTTATATTACTTTAATGATGATTATTTGCGAAACTTTGACTGCGTTTAGATTGTTTTTGTAAGATCCTCCCCAACCTATAATTCCGTTGACAAGTAAAGAATGAACAAGGGCATAATACACATTTTCATTATTTTTACATTTAAAATATTTCTTAACCTAACAAATATATATATGTATATACATTGCCTCATTCTCTTCACTAGCTCAGAAATGTGACTATTCCATTTCAGGTTTTGATCAATGATCACACCGAGATGTTTAATTTCGGAAGAAGGGTTAATTACGGTACAAATAGGATTATGTTGTTTACAGAGTACATGATCACATTTTTCGTTATGGATTACAATATTAACTTTATGATCAGGTATTTTCTGCAAGGAAAATAAGACATTGTTGTTTTTTAGCATTAAGTGTGAGTAAGTTATCATCAAACCATAATTTTAAGATATTAATATCTTCATTTGCCATTTTGTTAACTAGTTCCCATGTTTGACCTTTTATTAACAATACAGTGTCATCAGCATAAGAGATTAATTCACCTTTAATTTCGCGTTGGAAAATGTCATTCACGTGTATTAGGTATAATAATGGTCCGAGGAGATATTTCTTTTGTAACTTGTCCGTACTTCATATTATTGACTTTTTTCATTACTTCAAAGTGCGATATTTTATAATCTGCGTTATTGCAGTACTTTGCCTTTGACTCTAACGTTTTTCAATGTTTTTTCCCTTCGTTTTCTAAATGTTTTTAGTCTTTCATATTATTAACCTGTGCTTTAACATTTTACTGCATTCTTTGCTGATGAAACATTCCACATAGTTCTTACAAAGGACTTCCCAGAAGCACTTTGCATAATTTTTCCGGTGCTTTTTTACGGTCCACTCTTGAACTTTGTGATGTTTTTCTTTGCATAGGTTTTTAAACCGAATCACCACTTGATATATACCCGTGAAGCAGGAATAAGCATCTCGAGTATTCATATTAATTTTAAGTATACGTTTAAAAAATGTGAGTTATTAACTCTCTGTTTCATTTGACAGATATTTTTAAAATTTGCTATGGCCAGACGCGTTTTTACGCCATTGCAAAAACATACGTAATTTATAGCAATAATTTAGTTTTGATGATGTCTTTTTCATATATTTTTTAAATTCACAGTTTTGTGATATTTATTCTCTTTATATTAACTTCTCTATATTGATACTATATACAACAACGTTGAATTTTGTCTTATCAACAATATTTTTTACATGAGCCCTACACAGGAGGCCCTGAGAAAAAAAATCCCTCGTGGCCTACGTCATCTTTGGGGATGCTGTGTGGAGGGTCTTTTTACGAAAAGGAATGATATGAAATTCTGGGAAGGAAAAGGGTTCGAGGGGTGGGTAGTAATCTGGGTTTCAGGTGTCCAGATCATCCGCCGCCAAGACCTAGACAAACATCACCCCATGAACCCGGGCATCCCTGCCAAGTCACCAAACATAGCAAACTACTTGGAGGTACTATGATAGAGGTGTTGGTTATATAATAAATGGTTCCCGGGGCGGCGGTACCTATTCCCGTCCTACAATTCTACGTCCTACCAAGCTTCACCCACTTTGTAATAAAAGCAGATTTTAGCTATAGTGCATTTAAAATCTCCATAACTCACGCTGCAGATGACGTAGCGAGCTGAAATTAATTGCATTTGACTAAAAATTAAATTCAGAATAATCTGTGCAAATTTCACTACGCAAGAGCTCACCGTTGTAGAGTTTTTTAACCATACAAACAAAACAGATTCGTTGGTACTTCGTGCGTCAATAGAACAATATCCTTTTTATATAGAACGCCGTCAGCAACAGGATATTTTAGTTTCGAATTTTTTCTTCAGCCCAACCGAACTTATTTGAAATGAGAGAATACCAACATCTATCAGCTGGACCGGTCTGGGCAGGCAGTGACGTAAGGCCAGCCTCTAAAGTCCTCCCGCCGCACACAGGTCGTGTACATATTATTATTAGTTTTTTTTTTCTCTTTCGTTCGGCTGTTGAGAAGAAGAGGATAAAAGGCATTCAATGAAGACGTGCCGATAATAAATTAACACCGGACATTCCTTGCATTTTTTTTCGTAGTTCTGAACACACATCACTTCGGTAGGTACCGGGTAGTTAGGTTGGTATGATGTTTTCATTCAATGTTTTTAGGGTGATGTGTTGATTCGCGGATCTCAAACGAGCATAGAGTAAGAGCAAGGGTTTTATTTCTTGATCTTTAGTGTAAACGGTAATTCGTTTTCATCATTTACATCAATAGAACACCAATAAACAAAAACTATAACAACAAGAAGTAGAATTCTTGCAAATGATGAGTTTGTTTATTTGGGAAGTATGTTTACGAGAGATGGGAAGGCTGATAGAGATATTGAAAGAAGGATGAATGCAGGTAACTCTATTAATGGAGGGCTGAACGCCGTTGGCACCAACAAAAAACTGTCCAAAGACGCGAAACTAGCCGTCCATAATGGAGTACTGGTACCTACCCTGATGTATGGTAGTGAGGCATGGAACTGGCAGAGGAAGGATGAAAGTAGACTGAACGCTGTAGAAATGAGATCCCTGAGGCGTATGTATGGTAAAACCATGTATGATCGTGTGAGAAATGTGGAAATCCGCAAAGAATGCAAGGCTGATGTAAGCGTAATGAGTAAGATCAAGAAAGGAACGCTCCGATGGTTTGGGCATGTAGAGCGAATGAACGAGGAAAGGAGTGTAAGGAGAATATATGACGCAAATGTGAATGGTAGAGGAAGTCGAGGACGTCCAAGAAAGACATGGCACGACCAAGTGAATCAGATACTTGAGTCGGGCCATGTCAAGAGTCAGAATAATAGAAGAGAATGTATGAGACGTTGTATGAATGTAAACGAGGCAAGGAATGTGTGCCAAGACCGGGATGTTTGGCGGTCCGTCCTCTCTGCCTACCCCTGCGGGGAAACGGCGTGATGGTTAGTTAGTTAGTTAGTCTCCAGGGATGTTTAGATCAGGCGAGCGAATGCGCATTGCTCATTCTTCGACTATCGGTGGTAGTGTTCACTACACCATATCTGGCAGTGAGAGCGATATTGTGATTTAAAGTGCTGCATTTATCATTTGTAGACATTTTTCATTATTCAAATCCATAATTAGTAAGTTACAACAACTCGAGAACACTTTGAAGAGACCGCCTCTAGGGGCGATCGCATCCGAACACGAAGGAATGCTCTAGGCAAGTTCTTGTTCGGGAGCACTTACGGCGTTTACAACAATCGAGCATTCTACTAAATTTCGTCGATCCAATCGGAGCACCGAAAGAATGCTCGTATAACTGTTCATACCAAAATTTGCAAGAGCAGACTAGAATGAGCATTTGCTCGTTTGGTCTAAATCTCCTTTAGAACATGAAAATCACGTGCGAATCAATAAGCATACATTCACAACTAGCAAATAGGCTAATAATGCAACTGTGACGCTGCGCTGTATGACCGTTTTCATACGTGGAGTTTGTACACAAATGTACTTTTCTAATAGAACCGAATTAAAGCAATGCCAAAGGATGGCGCCACTTACGCTAACAGATCGTGTGAATAGCATCCCCTGGTAGGCGTAAGTACTACGGATTACTGTCGCGGTTACTTTGTCCTGGTGACTAGCTGTCACTGGATCACAGTGGTTCCGAGGAACCGGCTATTTTTGGAACCAGTTCCTATCGGATTTATAAAAGGGTCACCAACACTCAAATTGGGCGAAGCCGAGCCAAAAGGCCTGCTAGTATGCTATTATAGAAATTGTTATTATTATTAATTTGTGACAATAGAACGGGTTGCTTCTGTGAACTACGACTCGTTCTTGGGTTCAACAGGTCGTTGATTCTACAATACGGGTCTCTTCAAGACCCATATTCACTCCCAGCTTTCCTTCAAAAAGACCCAAAGATGACGTAGGTCCTGAGGGAAACAATATTCCTCTTATTATTTCTTGGCTTCCTGTGTGGAGTTTTTATGAATTAAAAAAAAAATCATATCAAACCTTCCGGAAGTGCGCTTGTCCTTCATAATATTTATTACGAATAATGTCATTGGTACTATCGACCTGATATTTTGGATGTTATCTTTTACACCAAGCTGTAGTAGCACAGCTGTCTAAGGGTAAATACGTAGTTACATATATTATTATAATGTAAACATTACAAAATTCATACGTATTTCGATTGCTGAATATTATTGTTACTGACTTTTTGATCAAATTCAATGAATTAAATAGGTAAATAACGTAGAAGTCCTACGAATTTAGCCCCACTTAATTTTCGTTGAAAATGTATCGATTTCAAAATAATGTTCCTTTATCTTAATTTGTTTTATTTGACCCATAGTTGTAATTCTAACTTTTTACTTAGCAGGCCATGTACTACACAGGAGGCCCTAAGGAAATAATTTTCCTCAGGGCCTGTGTCATCTTAATGATACTGTGTGGAGGCTCTTTTTAAGGAAAAGGAAAAGGGTAGGAATATGGGGGTCAGTGGGTCCAAGAGTGACGGCATCCCTCTAAATGCGGTGTAAGGCGAGAAACTCCGGCTGGACTAAACATACCCCCATGAACCCGGGCACCCTGCTAAGTCACCAAAAGTAGCGAACCACTTGGTTGTGACCTTCGAGAGGTGTTGGTTATTCATTAAATAGTTTCCGGATGGGTGGTACCGACACCCGCTCCCCAAAATATTTTTCTTTTATGGGGCCATTCATTTATCACGTAAGACGAATTTTGCTAGTTTTCGACCCCCTCCCCCCTTATTATAAGAAAAAATAAGAATAGGCCGACCCCCTCCCCCCTGTTTAATATTTATTACGTAAGAATCTATAGGAAAAAATGAATACACGTTTGGTTTGTTTTAATGTTTATTTTTCAAAGAAACAATTTTTTAGTTTATTTTTACTTAGAGAGGTACTTATAATTTTAACTTTGCGCATTTTTGTGATCTTACGTAAGAACTATTGAGACTTCCTCCCACCCCCTTGTAAGAAAACCTTGTAAGAAAAAATAAGACATGCTCGACCCCCCTCCACCCCCTAAATCGTCTTGCGTAATAAAATAATGGCCCCAATTGAATCTTTCGTGTTTTTACAAAATTTGTTTATATTGTTTTTAAAACACTCGAAAAGTTATTGTGCAATATTTTTCTTTATCGAATTATTTTTGGAAGCCCTTAAATTATTTAAGAGATTTTTCGAGGCCAGCCTGATTTTGCTGAAAAATTTTTTTTTTTTACTACAAACAGGCGAAATATATCGCTATTTTATATGATACACTTTTTTATCAATATCAAAAAATAATAACGTCATTTATACACAAACAACACATGTTTCATGTAACTAAAAAAAAACGCACCAGATGTCGATAATTTCTCGCAGCTATTCTATAAGTTTCAAGTGCGATAGTGAAAAATAAAAACATTTAAAATGTGTCTTTCAAAATGGCGTCTTGGTGACATGTCACAGCAGTACAAAAATCGTATTCATTTACGAATTTACCAACGATTTGTTTACTTGGTGACATCATTCAATTACACGTAATAATACAAATACTTTTATGCAATATTATAATAATTATTGATTAAGTAATTTTATTAGTGTTAACCCTGATTTGCAATTCCATCTGACACCGCCGGCCTTGAAAAGTAACGGCCAAAGATTTTGCCGCCTTTTTCAGCAGTTCATTATAATTTTTTCGTTGTTCAATTCGAATTTTAAGTTTGAAATTTGAATTTTTCTCCCATTTTGACACTCGAAACGAATGCTTATTCTCAAGGTGCGATTTCTCAAGAACAATATTATTCAAGAATCTCCATCAATCTTTTAGAGTTTTTTTTGTAAGATTATATTATTGCCTGGCGAGCGGTCTAAAGTCAGTATAAAAACATTCGATGCATAGAGATGTTTTAGTAACGATATTATAATATTACGTACCTACTCATGATTTGATGTCTTGTTGCTTCAAATTTTAATGAATTTCAATTGATGTTGCTTCAATGTGCTAGGTAGGTACATATGTTGGGTAGGTACCTACTAGAAATAATAATTTTGTTGTGTCAATATTACGACTGCTAAAATAATTTGCAATGGATAGGGTTGCCAGGACTTGGAAATGTAATGAAATGCACAGAGAAAGAACTTAAAGTGAGGTTATGTAACTTGAACATGTGAAAATGCAAAATTGTACAAAACAGCTGACAGAATTACTCATGACAATAAGATTAGAACCATTATTCATATCCTGTTTGTTAAGATAACAGAGAATCAAACCAATATGACCAAATAACTGTTTACTGTTTAGATTTTATTTTGTAGTACGTATTATCAATGACGTTACATACTATAGACGAGGGGTAGAAATCTCAAAGTGGGAAGACAATGGCAAGACAATTGTACCGGTCTCGATATCTAGTACTTTAGTACTTAACTGCTACGCGTCGAGTAAGGTTGCGTCTTACCAGTAAGTAAATTGCATTTTAAAAAGTGTCAAAATGCCCTCCTGTGTGATGAGAAAATGTTTTAATTACACTGCAAATAATAGTAAAGGCGAATGAATAACATTTCATTTGGAAGTACACGCAAAATACTTAATATTATCGATTATTATAAATATTACAATTAATTTTCATGTTTCCCGCTCGCGGTTTTACACGTCATTACGAGACAGAGAACGTTGCATTAAAAAGTAACAAGCATAACAAAGACAACCTGCTAACAGTAGGTCGGTTCACACAGCGTCCCGCACTCGTTTTCTTGTTTTGGGAAAGATGGGGTAAAACGTACAAAGGGTAAATCGTTAATTAACTTAATTATGTTTGAATTGTCATAACGCTCGAACCGAGCTTCCTTGCTGACAATGACAAGACACTATAATTTATTACACGTAAACACGCTAGTTGTAGTTAAGCTCTGTTGATAAATATAATTTTTTGTCATTTCATATGAAAATAATTAATACCTAATAAAATCCCAAAAATTAAAAAAAAAATCAAATTGCTATTCAAAACTTTACGTTTTACTTTTTTGATGGTCATTTTTAGATTTGAATATAAAGCGTGGTATTTTGTCTTTCTAACACCGTTTAGAACATATTTCTCACTCTGTTAGTAAGGGAGTTACAGTGATTTATATGAGACCTGTGTGAGCTGGGACAAAAATGGTCTCGTGCTCTTCAACGGGTTAAGCCTGTACAGATCTTTTTGTAATTTAAAGCAGTCAATAAGGCGTTAATAGGAAGAAATATTTTGATGTCATCAGCGAAGAGTAGAACATTTGCATAATGGAAGCATTTTATAATGTCGTTGATGAAAATTGTAAATAGATTTGTATACTCATTTGAACCTATGACCTGTACTGTATAATAAAATATGTTTTTAACAATACTACTATAATAGTACCAATATTGTATTACTAATTATAACTCATATAAATATAATAAAAAAAATATTTGCCCGTGTGTCTTGTTTTACCCGCCTTTACCCTCCCCTGTGCGTAGTGTAACCGAGTGAGAGTATCTTGTTATCTCAGTCACACCCGTGATGTGAAAGCAGTATTCAGCGAAGAAATTAATACGCCGCCCGCTAATGTATCCGTGCCATTCATACATACACATTATTTGATTGTCTATCTTTATCACACAGGAATAAACTTTTGAATTAAAGAAATTATTGAAAATCGCTGAAAACAAAAGAGTGTTCCTTACTTTCCACATTATATTGTGAGTATGTGAGACTATAACGAGTCTATTTATTTTATATAACGTCATTGCGTATTATTATATCAATTATACAATTATGGAAGGTATGGGTACCGCCGCCCCGGAAACCACTTATTGGATAACCAACACCTGCCATAGATAGGTCACCCCAAATGGTTCACTATTTTTGCTGATTTAGCATGGGTGGTCAGGTTTATGGGGTGTGGTTTGTCTGGTTCTTGGCGGTGGGTGCATCTGCCCACCAGCTGTCTGACAAACCAGATCGGGAGAGTCTGGTTTAGGGAGACCTTTTGACCTCTCCAGCAGGACTCTCACAATATCGCCTTGCACTGCAGTGAGAGGGATGGATTCATTCGTCCATCACTCCTGGACACACTGACCTCTAGATTCCCACCCACCCCTCATAACCTTTTCCTTCTCAGAACATGCTCTCCTTCCTTTCCTCAAAAGACCCTCCCTCAGTTCCTCCACACATCATCCCCAAAGATGACATAGGCCCCGACGGGAATTATTTAAAAATAATATTTGAAATACTGTAAAAAAAATTGTATAATTAACAAATTTTCAATGATTTTATTTTTTTTATCTTCTGCTTTTCTACGTTATTACTTTTCTATTTTTCTACATTATTAGTGTCCTACAGTTACATATTCCTGCAGTCAGTATATTAAAGTTTTTCAAAAACCGTAATTCCGGTGACTTCTTGGTCTTAGGAACCCTCAATAATGTTTTTCTAATACATACTTTATACTTGTGTCATGTAATACATGATTTTTTATGGATGTGCAATTTTTTTTGATTGGCCTAGTAAATCCGCTCAATAAAACTAACCAGTTTATTTAATCTTTTCAGGAGGACGAAAAAGTGGTGGAGCTTGTCAACAAATACGGCCCCAAGAAATGGACGCTGATAGCGCGACACCTGCGCGGGCGGATAGGCAAGCAGTGCCGGGAGAGGTGGCACAACCATCTCAACCCCGGCATCAAGAAGTCCGCCTGGACCGACCAGGAGGACCGCCTCATCTACCAGGCGCACCGCCAGCTCGGCAACCAGTGGGCCAAGATCGCTAAGATGCTGCCTGGAAGGTACATAATAATTATTAACAACAGTATCACAGGCTGCGCCAGTTTGTCAATGGTTTCTACATAAATAATAAGTCGGATTCTATTGAAAAAATACTGTAGAAATTTTAAGACTTATAAATTATAAACTTAATAATTCTATTGAAAATATAAACTACTAGCTGGTACCCCCCCCGGCAATTGATTCTCCCTGAATTTTCAATTTGGGAGACGGAAATGGGTACCGCCGCTCCGGGATCCATTTATTGGATAACTGACACCTCTGCCATCGGCGAGTGGTTCGCTGCGGGGCATAGCACGGGTACCCGGGTTCTTGGGGTGAGGTTTGTCTAGGTCTTGGCGGCGGATGACCTGGACCCACTGAACCCCGGATTCCTACCCAACCCTCTTACCTTTTTCCTTCCCAGAACATCCTGTTCATCCTTTAAAAGACCCTCCACACAACATCCCCAAAGATGACATAGGCACTGAAAGAAATTATTTTCCTGTGTGGAGTTAGGGGCTATCCATAAATTACGTCACACAAATTTCATGATTTTTGACCCCCCCCTGTCCCTGTCACACATCGTCGCCATTGTGAGACCCCCGTTGATGTCACATATTTTGCAATTTTGACCCCCCCCCTCTCTCTTAAGGTGTGACGTAATTTATGGATGGCCCCTTAATGTAAAAAAAAAATACTTTCCCGTGCACCCCGTTCACCTCCCGAGTCCCTTTTCCCTCTCGCATTCCCCTTCCACCTTCCCCCTTCCTCATCATCCCTCCCGTGAACCCCACCTCCATTTTTACCCTCCCCATCCTGCCTTTCTTCCTCCCTGCCACTAAAATATATGAAATACACACATTTTAATTTATACAAATTTCGTAACGCCAGAGCTTACCATAATATATATCACCAAAGTTTGATTGCATTCGGATGAACGGTATGACAAAGTAAAAATATGAATTGTTTTCAATTGTTTTAGTAAAAATGATAATTATTTCTTCTTATTACAGTAATAGTATCAATACGTTCATCTTATTACACTAATTATATCAATTCTTTCATCTTATTTCAGTGATAATATCAATTCTTTCATCTTATTACAGTGATAATATCAATTCTTTCATCTTATTACAGTGATAATATCAATTCTTTCATCTTATTACAGTAATAATGTCAATTCTTTCATCTTATTACAGTAATAATGTCCAGTAATTCTTCCCCTTATTACAGTAATAATTTCAATTCTTTGCCCTTATTGCAGTGATAGTTTCAATACTTTCCCTTATGACAGTAATAATATCAACTCTTTAACAAAGTAAAATTATTTTTTTTTTGCTTGTTACAGGACGGACAATGCAATCAAGAACCACTGGAACTCCACAATGCGCCGCAAATATGAAAACGAAGAATCCACATACTCAGTGGGACGGCGGAAAAACTCACGCGCTGCCAAACCGGCCTCGTACGCAAAGGCCAACACGTCCGCCAACAATGTGAATAGCAACACCAACAATAGTACAAACGAGACGTTGTTTGCGACCCAGCAACTGCTCGAGTCCAGCGGCTATCTGATCGATTCGCCGTACAGCAATTGCTCCAATGACGCGGTCCAAGTTGCCGTCGCCAACGGCAACTCGGTGGAGCAATTGACTGAGTTGGACGGGTTCAAGTTGCTCGGGAATGTGGACACGGATTACCCGCAGTTTCAGAATAACATTGGAATGGGTGCTAGCGCTAATCAATCTGTGAAAATCGCTTACAGTGATGTTAGTTTGTTGTGTTTTTGTTTTTTTAATTATTTATTAACAGTATGGATAAAATGTATGCTTTTCCCAATTTGTCTCTCTGGAAAATTAAAGATGTCATAAAAATTCGAGAATTAATTTTATGAATCAGTGGTAACCAGCTGGTTTTTCCTTTAAACTCTTTCTTTTTACTTACCATTTGATAAATATTGAAACCTTTTTTAAATTCGGTAGTTCATGGTGCAAATAACCTTAGTTGCGTTGACCTTCAAATTTTAAAAATGTATGCAAATTTCATGATGTCAGAACTCGTTCGGAGAATTTTTGCTGTTTCAGACCAATAGACTTTTCTACTATGTGCATAAAATTCTTATGATCTATGACTTCAATTTTAAATACACATAAACTATTTTATGTTTCTTGTATCCTACAACCAGGGTCTCTTCAAGACATGGATCGATTATTCTCTCTCCCTCTCAAAGTGATTGAATTCTCCCGTATTATGATCTCTTAAAATAATTTACTTTTGAGCTTACGTTTTATCCACACTATTTACTTATTTTTTGTGTTTTTGACCTTTATAATATCCACAAAATTACCTAATTTCGCACTACAAACTTTCTGAATGTTCTTTCCATATCTTAAACCCTTTATAAATCAAAAGTGCGGTTGAATTTGGCAGCCACCCCTGGTCTGGAGCCCCTTGACTTACATGCAGAAAAGGGAGTCTGTTTGATTGATTTTCCTATTTCAACAAACAAATTGCGATCTTCAGAGCTTAGGTGTCAGGCGGGAATGCTTTTGCCTTGTTCTATCAGTATTTCAATGGAAGATGTTCCGAGGACCTAGCGACATTGATCCCTTCATCACCAATGCCTAGTCGAAAAACTCGCCAAATATTTGGAAATAGTTGACATTTGTCACATAAGAATGTGGAAACTCACCAAATATTTGGAAATAGTTGACATTTGTCACATAAGAATGTGTTGCTTTTACGACTCGTACTTCATCAAGCTCGGCTGTGGAATGATTTGCCAGCCTCTGGGTTTCCTTCCGTCTTTAACTTGTGTCTCTTCAAGACCCAGGTTCACTTCTTCAGCACCCCCAAAGATGACATTAGCCCTGGTGGAAATTATTATTCTCAGAGCCTTTTGTGTGGGGTTAATGTAAAAAAAAATTCATTATGGAAAGTAAATCTCCCGATATGTGTATATTATGAAGGTTAAGCTCTTTGTTTATATGTTTGTGGGAAAAGTTATTCTATTTAAATGCTGATTCCTTTTTTTCTTTATTCGCACATAACATAACTAAATATTATGTGTAAGGATGAAACTATGAAACAGGATTTTTATAGTAAGACTGCCCCCTTAAAACTGTGAAATAATTAGAGCAAATTGCTCTTGAATATTTGCAAAAGAAGTATTCGTGCTCTAATTTTTCATTGTTTAAAATTTTGTTTTTTTTGTGTTATAAAATTTGTTTCATGTTTTTAATTTTTAATTATTGTTTTGTTTAATTGTTTTCATTTTGTTTTTCGTCACTAAAGTGAATTCACAGCACTCATTAAAAAAAAAACATTGTTTGATTAACACTTTCAAATATTAAAGTTTATTGGATTCATTATACATTTTTGGGTTCATACATTAATCGTTTGATGTTTGTCTAAATGTTTTGAAAGTTTGTGGCATTATTGTTTGCTGTTTGCACTTCACCTCATTTGTTGTGGTTGTCTCTTGCACAATTTCTAACCTTTCTTGTTTTTTAACATAAATATGTAATGTCAATAACAACAGTTTTCTTACATTTTAATCATAATGATTTGTATGTTCATAAACATATCAAGCTGGAAAGGAGAAATGGCTAAAAGCGTAATACAGCTGTGACATTACAAATGAACCTACACAATAATCAAATCAAATTTTATAGTTTCCCAGAACATGTGGAAAACTCTATAAAACGATTTGTTGAACACAAGTACAAACAAACAATATAGCTTATCGAGTAGGTTCATCTTTAACCCTTCAAAATTCGGGCATATTTGTCAGTATCTAGAGTAGACCAAGTATATCTAGACGGCGTGCAGGTCTTAAAAATGACACCGGAACCAAAAATATTGGTTTACGAAAACATTTATCAAAAAGAAAGTCTATTATCTTATAATCAAAAGATCTCAAGAAGCATTGGTTTGTACCTTTAGTTGGTCGGCGTGGAGCTAATTTGTTTTCCAGCAAGTTCGCGGTAACGGAATTACTAGTTTTGTGAAGATCATTTTTAACAAGTCAAAGGCCGGAACATTTCGCGGAATTTCGCGGAACTTCGCGAAAAAACACTAAAAAACCACCACTTTGAATTTTGAATTGAATGTTTTGTTGATAAATTTTGAGCTATTGTATATTTTATTGACTGAAACACGTTCACAACACAATAAACTATCCACTAAAATCACATTACTTGCATTTATTACGTAAATTAATAGGTTTTACGACGTTTTAATCGCGATACAAATACATCGCGATAATGATAACGACCGTTAATTTCGCGGTAAAATCTGACAGCGCATTGTCATGGAAGAAATCGTTTTAAAAATAATCCAGTGTGGCAATTCGAGTGAAATCTTTAGCACTACCCAGAGTACTGATGGCGCAAGCGATTTTGACACTGTTCTTCATACAAATGTCGTACATATAAGGGTCAAAATCGCAGACCAAAAGTTTTTCAAGGACAATATTATTCAAATATTTTAATTATTTTCCGCGCCTTCGCATTAGGACCCGCGCGCCGGCGCGGCAACGGCATGTGACCGGTTAAAACACAAATTTCAGGCAGTTAGAAATATTTTTGTATGGGCTATCGCGGACTTTATTATTAACAATTTAATCAGTTATATGAATATCTAAAAAAATATGTACATAACATATATCATATCGGCAGCGTATCGAGAAAAGTAACATTTGATAAACAATGTTTAATTTCTTCCTAGTAAAACAACTACGTCACGCAAGAGATGCAACGGAATCCGATGGGTAGTTGTATTATGAAATTTCTCATAGGTGATTTCACTTTGGGATTGGGTATGGGATGGCTAATCTATAGTTAATATACCGATGGAAAAAGGTGATGAAATACGCTTTCAAATTTGATTATTAGAAGTAACCATGTAATTTTTTAAATGTAAAAATTTTAAAACTTTAAAAAGTGTTTAAAATGGCTCACTTTACGTTTATTATAACTAAAACTACTGATAATGAAAAAAAATTTAAAAACCCACATATTTTATTAGACAATTGAGTTATAAACTTTTTTGTTGTTTCGTGTAAAAATATTATTAAAAATTAAGTTTCATAATTTTTTTTCAAATTGCGGTCGGGTAAACTTTGATTTCATGAAGGTTTTTAATTTAATTATTAATGATGATTTAGGTTACTTTAATTATTTTGTGGTTTACTTTTAGATTTGAATATAAAGCGTGTTGTTTTCTCTTTACAATACCGTTACAGTGAGACAGAACGATTTCTTCGAGACCTATGTGAGCTGGGACAAATGTGGTCTCCTGAGATTTAACGGGTTAATGTCACAACTTTATGGCGTTTTAGACATTTTTCCTTTCCGGTGTCAATATTTATTCCTTTATAAGTAGTGATAAAGAAACAGTTTACATTTTAGGGTCGATTTAATTAGTAGATAGCTATTAAGTCGAACTTTCTTTTGAAAAAAACAATAAAAAATAAACACAAGATTAAATCAAGTTATGGGCGCTTTACATAACTTATTTGAATTAGAGTTTGTAGCTTTTTCTAAATTAGTTTGTTTTTTATTTGTCATAAAGACCTCAATGCTAGTCACCCCAAACAATATGGCGTATCTTTCTAAGAAAAAAGACCGGCATGGTCTAGCGGTAAGGCTCTTGACTCGCAATCCGAAGGTCGCGGGATCGAATCCCGGCGTGGCAAATAAATTTTATTTGATTAATTTGTGTTATTTCATAATTAATTAGTTTAAAAATAATATATAGTATGTTTTCGGCACATTCCACAGTGAAAGATATTCTCAGAATCACCCTGGTGCTAGACCACCATTCAGAATTGAAAAGTTTCTTGAAATGGCTTTTAGCCGTGTTTGGTGACCAGATCTGAATAATCAGTATCTGAACTTCCCCACGATCCTCTTCCCCATCTCCTTCCCTTCCCCACTACCTTCCGCCTCACAATATACCCCAATCGGGGATACCATAGTCGCACTGGCTCCAGACGGGAGCAGTTGGGACTCTTGTGCGGTATTCATATAAAAAAAATATTTTTTTCAACATTATGGAGTGTTAGGCGCTCTAAAAATCTTGTCAAAAGATTTTAAATAAAAAATCATTGCATTTTAAAATAAATTTGTTCTTTCTCCAGGACTGGCCGATAGAATTCTACAGTAACGACCGTTCCAACAGTTGCCACAGCAATGCCTCAACTGAATCCGCCAACCGCTTGTCTTCGTCGATTAGCATCATCAACAGATCGTTGTCAAGCAACCATTCGTTGTCAAACCACGGCAACGGCGGTCACAACAACAGTCACCAGTTGTCTGTGTCTAGCAGCAGTCAACAGCACCAACTGCAACAGCCGATGACGAATCAGCAGCAGACCACGAAGCAGTTCCTCCACTTCCGCGAGTTGTTGAGGAAGCAGATTGACTCGGTTGAACAGGAGAAGGCCAAGGAGAAGGTTGTTGTGCTGGAGACTGCTGGAAATTCTTCATTTAGGTCAGTTGAATATGCTTTGTTAAATATACAGATTTACTTTTACATTACCCATGGTTTGAATTTATTTTTTATCTCTCCGTAGTCGAGGGGTAAGGGTTTAGACTCGCAATCCAGAGGTTGCTAATTCAAACACTGGCGTGCGCAATAAATTTTATTAGATTAATTTGTGTTATTTCACAATTTATTAATTTAAAATGATATGTAGTATTTTTGTGGCACGTTCCAGAGTGGAAGATCCTCTCAGTATCACCCTGGTGTAAAACCACCATTCAGAATCGAAATGTTGCTTGAAATGGCTTTAGCCATGTTTGGTGACCAGATCTGAATAGCCAGATACTTCCCACCTTCCTCTTCCTCATCTCTTTCCCCTCCCCAGTACCTTAGCCTCACAAAAAACCCCAATGGGGGTTGTCATTCAATTCAATTTATTCATTTTTAAAATATTACAAAATTAAAATTTCATAGCGTTTTAAAAGAGATAAAGTATTAAGATGCAAACAGATTTAAGCAATTTATACTTCAATGAACGACAATCATACTAACCGCAACAAAGCTTGTCATCTGAATTGATGTTAAACATAGCCATAGTTTCACTGGCTCTAGACGGGAGCAGCTGGGACTCTTGTGAGGTGTTCACATTAAAAAAAGTGTTTGAGAATTAATTTTAGTCAGCTCACCTGCTTTTGATTATGTAGTTTGTTTAGTAAATCTAATAATAATTGAACAGTATGTAATTCAGGTGAAACAAAGGTTTTAATAAATCTGTATTGTTTTGTTTACAGCAGGTATTCAAACCTCATGAACATTCTGGAAGATGAAGATGACACCGACACCCCAGTAAAGTCTGATGCGCTGGTGCCTCACCCTAAGATCAAGCAAGAAGCTGAGGAAAATAGACTTCCAGTCATATCCCCAAGTAAATATTTCACCATTGCAATATTTATAAAAAAAAAATTCTTGTATTGGCCAACAATTTATTTAACTTTCTATAATTTATTGCCTCTGGCAATTACTGTGCTCCTGGTAATTTTCTATGGGGTACAGCAAGTCCTTGAAGTGATTTTTCACTAAAAACGCACTATGCAAAATTTATTATAATGGAAAAGAAATTAAAGCCAAACTTAATTTTATTGCAATACAAATTTACAGAAAAAATAATTCATTCACAATATTTAGAGACGTACTGTACATACGAATAAAAAAAGGATAAATAATGTAAAACAATATCCTTATGTGAATGAAGCATTATCTATGTATGTATGTAATAATAACGTATGTTAATTTAATTTCTCATACGGGAAACAAGCCAAAATTTGTAAATATATATGTAGTTGACATTTGTCACATGAGAATACGAGCCGTTCTTGAGTTTAACAGCTCGATTTGCAAGCTGCACTCCTATAACATGTTCATGTTCATGCCTTCATCTTCACGTTCATGCCTTCATCTTCTTAAAAAGACACACAAACATCCCCAAAAATGATATGGGGTCCTAAGGGAAATTATTTTTCTCAGTGGAGTTAATTTATGAAAAATAAATGAAAAATCATGAGAAGCGACAAACATAAGATTAGATACATAATTGATCAACCAAGGGAAGTTTGTTGAAATTCATTGTAGAAGACTACATAATTGGTAGTTTGCAGGGTGCAGATTGCTCTGATGATAGCCAATCTTCAATAAACGACGAAACCAGAAGAATAAATCTGTTGTGTTCTTCTAACCTCACTTTCTCTCTCAATTTCTTATTTGTAACTATATATCTTTCCCCTACATTTAGTAATGAATTGTCTTGTTCACAGTAAAATACGAGGAGAGAGAGGTGCTGCCTTCAATAGCCGTGTCTCCGGCCAAGAGTGGCTCCATGAGGAACAACTCTCCGCCCCCCATTCTCAGGAGAGCCAAGAATAAGAAGATTGGAGCAGGTTACGCCAGCTCTGTCAGCCACGCTTTGGTAACTTTACTGTCTTATCAATATTTGCATTTTAATAATATTGATTTGGGAATCATTTGCTCCCAGATCTGTAATTCTGTATTTAAATGTCATTTTTGGTTTTAAAAAATGGTATCCAATGCCTTGTAAGTTTTAAAAAGAGCGTTTTTATTAAATGGAGGATAATTTATTCAATTCAATCGTTCTTGGAAAATATGCCCCGAGGATGAAAGGAGGCTAGGTTTTAATCAGTTGGAATACAGGCAATCTTGAACCATATAGGAACATAGGACAGAGAGAGACAAACAGGAATGGATAAAGCTTTGTTTTTCTACTCATGTCTTCTTTCCTTTTGTGTCTTCTTGCCTCTTTTTGGCTCTTGTTATCTTTTCTTGGCTGATGTTAAGTCTTCTTGCCAGTTCTAAGTGGGCTCTTCAAGCCTCTTGTCTATTCTTAGCTTTTTTTTGTCTCGTTTTAGCTTTTGTTTTGTTTTCTTGTGGTTTCTTTTTGCTTCTTCTTGATTTTCTTCTTGGCTCTTCTAGCCGCTGCTTGCTTCTTATTTACAAAATGTCTTACATTGTAATGTTGTTGTATAGATGCTGAGTGATGACACCCCCAACAAGCTGTTCCTGAGCACCACCCCCATCAAACAGCTCCCCTTCAGCCCCTCCCAGTTCTTCAACAGCCCCGGCTGCCTGCTGCACGCCTTCCAGTCCCCCGTGCAGGCCACCCCCGAGAGGCGCGGCTCTCCCAGGATCATCAGGGTAAGGGACTGACTAACTAACCATCGCACCACTTTCCTTCAGCCCCTCCCAATTCTTTAAGCCCACGCTTACTGAACGCCTTCCATTCCCCCGTGCCGTTATTTGGTTGTATTACTAATAGCCATGCAATTTATATCACCAGGATAGATGTCTTACATCACATTGTTAATTTATATTGGAAAATAAGATTGGAAATAATTAAGATTTGGAGATCATGGATGGACAAAACAAAGTTACTCACATTCAGCTCCAGCCAGTTTTCAATTAAACATACTTTAACAAACACGTCACAACTTTTTCATTTTGGGAAGTGGGTGTGGGTACCGTCGCCTTGGAAACCATTTATTGAATAATACCTCTGCTATAGGTCAACCTAAGTGGTTCGTTATGTTTGGTGACTTAGTTGCTTTTGCAGGGAGGTGTTTTGACCTCTCCAGTCAGAATCCATCGACTTGCACTGCAGTTGAAGGGATGGATTCATACGTCAATCACTCCTGGACACACTAACCTCCGGATTCCTACCCACTTCATACTTATTTACTTCCCAGAACTTCTCCTTCCTTTCATAAAAAAACTCCATACATCAATCCCTACGAGAGAAATTATTTTACTCAGGGCCTGTGTGGAGCTAATTTAAAAATAAATACTCCGGTCGGCATAAAGTATATAAAATTAAAGTGGCGTTTACAAAGTTATTGTTTTATTTTAAATTAATAAATACTCCGATTTAAACTAAAAGTAGTTAAACCAAACTGAAGCTACTCAAATAAGAGAAATGATCCCACCCGGTTGTCACTCTTTTGAAGTCTCGTCTTGCATTGACTTTGTGAAATTATAGTTTTATGCCAAAGGTTTTGGTTAGTTTTTGATTAGGTGATTAGGAAAGGGAGGGATAATCCTTAACAATGTGTATTTGTTTTCTAAGTGGCTCATTTTTAAGTGGATTGTCATTAACAATATAATGTGTATTTAATTTGAAATTTTGTTTTAATTTAGGAGAGTGGCATCAGTCCCCTGCATACCCCCACCCCGGCCATGTGCGCTCCCAGTGGCTCGCAGTCCAACTCCCACATCACCCCGGTGGGAACCAGAAGGACCCTTCTACCCTACCGTTCTCCAAGGTTAGTGCGAAGTTTTCACAATAATTCATTACAAAGAAAAAAAAATGTAAATCATGCTCACAGTAAGTTGTGATAATAACAGTTAATGTAAGCTGCCAAATATACTCACTCTGATGATATTCATACTAGTGGTGCGTTTTGCTACAAGTTCATCTTCAGTTGTCAGTTTGACATTCATCCATTTGCTCAAACTTGATTGCCAAAATGGTCTAATTCCATATTAACTTGTTTCCTTTCAATGAATTCTTTTGTCAAAATTTTTATTAGTATGTCAGGTGACAGCCTCCCTAGTCAAGGAATGAGGCTCTTGACTTGCAATTTGAAGGTTGCGGGTCCGAAACCCGAAGTTTGCAAATAAATTTTATTTGATTAATTTATGTTATTTCACAAATAATTCATTTAAAATAATGTATAGTATGTTTGTGGCACGTTTCAGAGTGGAAAATACTCTCAATATCACAGTATTTGTTCATAATGGTTAATCAATTTATTTCCAGAACACCTACACCTTTTAAGAACGCCCTCCTAGAGCTGGAGAAGAAGTCTGGTCAGATCAAGTACGAGCCTTCCTCACCGGGAAACCTGGTCGAGGATATCACCGAGATGATCAAGCGAGAGGAGTCCTCCAACGGATCCCAGCTGAACGGATCCCAGCTGAATGGATCTCAGCTGAACGGGTCCCAGCTGAATGGGTCCCATATGAGTGACTCTCAATACTGTACAGAGGGAGAGACCAGCAGTATTGCTGGCAATGAGAGTAGCTTCCAGAACGGTAGCAGCACTAGTCAGGTAGGATTATCAATCAATTTGTCCAAAGATAAAGAACTCAATCATTTTGTCCAACGATAAAGGATTCAATCATTTTGTCCAAAAATTAAGGATTCAATCATTTTGACCAAAGATATAGGATTCAATCATTTTGTTCAAAGATAAAGGATTCAATCATTTTGTCCGAAGATAAAGGATTCAATCATTTTGTTCAAAGATAAAGGATTCAATCATTTTGTCCAAAAATAGAGGATTCAATCATTTTGTCCAAAGATAAAGGATTCAATCATTTTGTTCAAAAATTAAGGATTCAATCATTTTGTCCGAAGGTAAAGGATTCAATCATTTTGTCCGAAAATAAAGGATTCAATCATTTTGTCCAAAGATAAAGGATTCAATAATTTGTCCAAAGATAAAGGATTCAATCATTTTGTACCAACAATTTCATAACAATTAATTAAATAATATAATAGATATGATTTATGGCCTTCATGGGCAAAAGTATTATGGTGATTTATTTTAGGAGTATTATGTCGTGTTGCGCTACCTCCTCTGCGCTGCCTGCTTTTCAGATAGCATTACAGTGTCCATCAACATTATACATCTGCACTAACGATGGACACTGTAATGCTGTCCGAAATGTTGGCTAAAGAAGGAGGTAGCGCAACATGGCACAATACCCCAAAAGTAAATCACTGTAATAATGATACTAATTCATTTAATTAAATTTTATGCAATTTAGTCATTTTGGCAAAAAAAAAAACACCTTGTTCAATGTTCATTGGTGGTTTTTACAAACCAATCTTTTTTCCGAAGAGACTAAATTTAAAAATTTTATTCAAATGTACACAATTCAATAAAATTGTCCAAAAATACATTCTTCAAAAATTCTCATCAAAAATGTAAAAATTAACAATCTTGTCGAAAGGCACACCATTCAATCATTCTGTCCAAAGATTTTAAAATCTTATCCTAACTTATTTATCCCTTCCAGATGCACTACGACTCCGGTATCTCGGCCTCTCTGAAGCGCAAGCCCTCTGAGGCCCAACAGACCGGCAAGGAGAACGAGGTGCCGAGCGGGGGTCACAAGAGGGCGCGCAAGGCCTTGCTGCCCGCCTGGACCACCAGCACCCCGCAGTCCCACCAGGGGGCACCTCCGCCCAACCCCGAGGGACACAAGGTGCCCGACATGTTCATCATCGAGACACCGGTGAGTCTAATTACATTTCAGTCATGCACACATCAATGAGACTTAACCTAATCTACAAATTCATGCATTCTTCCGTATGACCTAATCTAACCCTACCTAGGCATAAAGTTACCTATTGTCCAGATCACAGATTTTCCTAAGGATTTAATTACAATCTTTGTGACGAGTTTCTGATTTTTTAAATACCATTTTAACCCTTATGTATAAATAAACTGTATGAAGGGCAAGGTCAGAATCGTTTGTGTCAACAGCTTTCTTGAGTAACAGTTGATTTGATCTAGCTTCTCGGAATGATTTTAAAATAATTTTCTATGGCTTTGCGGGTCACTTTTTAGCAGCTGTCAGCTCTTTTGAAAACGTAAAATAACAATGTTTTACGTTTTCAAAAGAGTATCAATGCCTTTATTTATTTGAAAACTCTATTTTTTTTCATGTAGGATGTGTATTCAGGTTTGTGTAGAAGTAAAATGAGTTTATATTCGTACGAATATATTTTTTCGATATTTGTTTGCCAAATGGGAGAATTTATTTTTACTTTTGAGATAACAAGGCCAATAATCAAAATCTTGTAAACCCCCTTTTAGTAATCAGTTTTATCAGATAGTAGTGTGCCATTATTAATGAATCTTTTAATTTTCAGAGCAAATCCCTAGCCGACACCTCGGGCATGTTCTCCCCGCCGTCCATCATCAAGGACACCCTCATGGGAGACGAATCCTCCAGCCTTCGCAGCATCCTCAGTCTGGACTCCACCCCCGGAGTCAACTCCTCCATCGAGGACCAAACAGCCATCATCCTCGCTTCCTCCAACACCAATAAGGTACAACACAAGGAACTATCCTGTCTCCCTTCACATCCCGACCCCACCCCTCATAGACCTATCTATCCCAACCTTCTTGACAAGACAAGTAATATATTCTATACTAACAACAATTTTTCATTAGAAGATAACGTAAAACACGAAACGTACCATTTAGACAACAACGACTCTGGGATCAGTAGCTTCTTCGTCATCAACGAAGATGTCAACAATACAAACCAATACATTTCCGAACAAAACGATTCTTCTACCGAGGCCAAACGTGATATCAAAAGCGAAATGTTTGTCGATCAAACGTATTACCAAGAAAATTCCCCGCCTGCTCAAAGTTTTTCACGTCTGAACGCCGAACGATTTAAAGCCATTTCCACGGGAGCTTACGACGATTTCAAAGATGTCAAACGGGAAAAGCAATGCTTAAAAAACATCACTAATCTAAAATTTGGTAACAGTAATGTTTTAGCACCGAGACAAACATTAGCGAGTGCGTTCGCAAACCACATTTACAAAGTGACAAATCAAAAGCCTAGTACGTCCGCTATTGATAATATCCTATCGCAGAAGATGATGCAGAGCAAGATTGCATCAAATTCGGCTCAAGATACGGAGAATTTAAATAGAAATTGGATAGAGAGTAATATAAGACAGACGAACAATAAACGTTCGCAAGAAAATAACGAAAATCAGAATGGTAACGGATTCTGGGGTCATTACAATTCGCTTTAAATGTCTTTTTAATTCTTTGAGTTGATATAAACTGATTTTATATGATAATTGACTTTGCACGTAATGATAGACTTTCATTTACGCGGTCTTATTTTCCTAACTGAAATTTTTGCGGTTATTTTATAAAAAATAGCGCATTGTTTTAGTGATTTGTGTAGTCTTTTAGGTTGTGAAATCAATTAAAAGTATTGATGTTTTACCAGAATTTTTGGCCATAAAAATGTTGCCATTGTAAACACACTGTGAGATAAGGATTTATGTATTTTTATCTTTCACTATGCTTTTTGTATTCATAGTATGTACCTAAGTTTTCTCTAATTAATGAGCGAGAAAATAACCTCTAAGATGATAGTACAAAAACGTAAGCCATCTTAATGTTCAAATTTTGCATAGAATATATCGTGGATGGTAAATTCCCAAAAAATTTGAACAATATTGACGCTTGTTGCACATTATGTAAAATCTGCAAAACACAATTATTAGTTCAACTAAATTGTAATTTTAACTGTACATATATTATTATATTTACAAATTGAATTTGATTTATTTAAAATTATTTACAATAATTTTAATTTTCATTGGGAAAGTACATATTTAGGCGTATAATTGCATTTGATATTTTATTGCTTTTCTGAAATAGAAACCCGCGCATTTTTGTATTTTACTTTTAATGTAATTTTCAATCCGATATACGTATAAAGTTTTAAATATTTTACGTTTTGATGTAACACTTTTTGTAATTGATTGAATACGCGTTGAAGAATATATTTTTTTTATGATTAATTTTATCATTGTTTTAAATTATTAATACTGCATTTTTTTATACCTAAGTTCTTTGATAATTTAAAGTATTTTATTAAGCTGTTGTTTTAGATTTTTGTTTCGTTAATTATTATGAATATGATTATGTCAAAACGCGTTTGCCGCCGGTTTTGTGATTTTACGCTAATTATATAATATAGTTTTACTACGTCTTGTACCTACACACACAATGCAGTGAATTTTAGTCATAAAAATGCACCAAATGCAGTTCTTGCACTTAAAGTAACTCTTACCTATCGTAATACGAATTCTCTTGTAATATATTTAATGGTTTAACCTTTTAATGTACGCGTTCCAAATATGGATCGTGACATCAAGGTCAAATAAGTCACATGTCGGTGGAAGGGTTAACAATGGAATAATTTAACCTTTCCGTTTTTAATGACCGTCATTAATGATTTAAGTATTTGTACCATCTTAATATATTCTAATATAATAAAATAATGTAGTTTTTCTTATTTAATAATCAAATGGTAAACTGTAAACCAAAGATGTGAAACAAAATAGATTTAGAAATTATTAATATAAACAAGATTATCTTTAATTTATCACTAAGAGCCTCATCAAATCTTGCATCCCAAAACGCTATTAAAAACTCTAACAATATATATATTTATTTTAATCGTAACAAAATAAAACGTACTTAATAACATGTAAAGTCGTAATGGATAAATTTTTCTCTTTGGTAATTTATTTTTATAAAAGTAGATTTAAATTAACTAAAAAGCTTTTATAAGTCAGAAAAAATTGAATTTTATTACTGACAACCAAAAACTAATTAAAACATATTCCTTATTAATTATAATAACTAACTTTTGATATTTTATTGGCCTGAGTAGTAACAAAACTAATAAAAATATTATATTGCTTGATATTTCGTTGTCTTTCGTATTTTGTCTTTATTTTTAAACATTTATAAATGTGCCAGCACAGTGGAATTCTTGTATTATTTTTGTGAGAAAATCTCTCACATTTAATCTAATTACATTTACATTTGTATTAGTAAAAAAATATATCGTTATAATTTTTTTTTATCTGGAAGAGAGATCCTTAGCAAACACTTAACACCAAATAACATCCAATTCAAAGTATTATTATAATTTTAACATTTATTTATTTTTATTCTATTTTACTTTATTATATTTGAATTTTCAGTTTGCAACCACTAAAAAACTCGATAAAAAAAAAAAAAAAAAATACTACATAATTAACCTTTTGCACGCTGTCGTAACAATATTGATACATGACCGTATCAATCCTTTATACTTTGGTGGCCGATAATGTTCCGCGTGGGGGTATTGAAACACTTGAGCTAGTTAACACTGCTAAAAGGTCAAAGGACATATTTATGATCTTATTTAATGGACATTTTCAGCTATTTTGTGCGGTTATGACAATACTATATATGTAGCAAACTTTGCTGTTAATTATTATTACATAATATATGAATTGTAATCCTTTCCTTCAAAATTCCACAATATTGACAGATAGATTCCGGTGTTGGCCTTAAATGAGTGTTTTTCTGTTTCTGTGTTAAAAGGAACTTGTGTATTGAGATATAATATGATTTTATTATTTATTTGAGATTTTTATAATTTAATTTATTTTTAATCTAGTGTTTCTCTATTATTTACATATTACTTTGAAAAGTTTTGTTTTCCCTTCAATCCCCTTAATTTTTGATTTGTATAGTGTTCAAATTTACCTCATTTGCGATGGAAATGCTCTATTCTAAATTAAATGTGCTTTTTAAAGTGCTCTTCAAAATTAAAGCTACATTTTTAAGTGATCCCTCCTTGAGTAAAGACCTTTTAAAGTGTTGTCTTCTGTCAATATTGTATTTTCCGCAAATATCCAAATGTCCAAAATGTTCCACTTATTTATGTTATAAAATAAATTTATTTTTTCTAAAACTTGTCTTGTTGCTTTTGTTTTTATGTTTTTGTTCTCATCTTCCTTTTCGTTTTGGTATCATTAACACTGGAAAGAGTATTATTATTTTTGACTTATATCAAATTAATCCTATTATATTTGATTTTTAGTTTAATGTCACCCAATATATTCCAATAATTATTACTAATTTTCCAAAGTAAATTATACCAAACATTCCCAACACATTTTTGTACATAAATGATTTATCTTATGTTACAAGAAAACAGTAATTGATATATACTTCAATTATGTAAATATTACTTCTAACTACCGCTTTTACACACTTACTTGCACAGTAATTAATCTACTTTCTATCTACTTATATGTACATAATGTTATAGACAAAGAGACTAATAGGGTATGTTGCATATATGATACATGCTGATATTCACAATGCCCCTAGAATTTCCCCGGCAAACTGATAAATTATCTAGACAGATAGCATTGAAGCGTAGAATGCCTAAATATCCCATACTAATTTTCACTCTGCTCAACAACTTGAGCCATTATGAATAATGCCTGCCCTATTAATCATTAAAATTTGCTCCATAACATGTACATATATTTACAAACACATATTTGATACATCTTTCTGTAAAATTCATTCTGGGAATGCACCCGGTCACAAATTTGTTAGAAACCTTTCAAATATGGTAAAAAATATCAATGGTTCAAAAGTAAGCGCAAATTTAAACTCATCAAAATAATTCTTACAACGTGTTGAGTTATTGTGAAATTGTGTTTGTGTCTACTGAAAAAACTATTAACAATTCATTTTGCTTGCAATCATTTTGTTAAATATTATAATTTTATTGTGACATTAAATAATTAATACATCACCAAAAATGGTTACGTTGCTCGTAGTGATTTGGAACTACTAATTGCTTTCATCCTTCACTTCGAGCCGGGCTCTAGTGTATGTACATTACATTGAATAAGTTAGAAGTGGCTAAGAGATCTGTTTAAAAAAATCACTATTTCTTCCGCCTTGTAGACATGCTGAGTGAGGCTCAAACTAAACAACACGCCAATCTTGTCGAGTGAAACCATATATTTCTATCTTTTCTGATTGCCCTTAATACATGCCTAACTTTGCCTCAAAATTTTTCTTTAAAAAAATTGTATTTGTTATGTGACATTAACTTTATCTCCCTTTTCAAATTGATTCATGCAAAAGTGTAGCTTCTCCGTGTCATATTGTATTGTTTTGTTGTTTGTGAGTGGGCTCTAACTCTGTATTGGGGTTGGAGTTATATGTGTTGTGTGCCGCTTAACATTGCAACATTTGGTGTTGTTGTTCTCTAGTGGCGTCGCAAAGCCCTCAACGCTTCCAGTCCCTTCCAGAAATCCTCAGCCGTTCGCTCCATCAAGTTCGACGGCCATAAAGTGAAGAAACCTGCGGTAAGTTCAAAGTTCAACAAGAAAAGAACCAAACTAAAAGTGACATCTTAGGATAACTTTTACATCACCAGCTTAATCTTAGATTAGAAGTTAAATGAGACTTAATGCATTTCCTATTAGTGCCAATACAAAATTTTCGCCGCTCGCCAGCTGATTCTATTTTCATTAAAACTTACTTGCTTTTTTGCAAAATTATGTTTTTGTAATTTGTACCGCTTTACCAGATATACATTTATGAAAATAGTATATAATCTACCATATGTATTTTCCTCAGAATAGCTAGTTATATTCAGAGAAATGATTTTTTTAATAGCATCACTAAGGATATGCTGGCGTTCAAGGGGTTAAGTAATGATTAACCTGTCGATTATTGGATGGTGTTTCGAAAAGCCACCCGCAAATTTCATAGATTATTTAAAAATAATTCAGAACAGCTACAATAATTAAATAGTACCTAGGTTCTAGATTGATATTAGCGCAAGTGATTCTGACCTCGTCCTTCATACATAAGGGTTCAAATGGCATTTAAAAAAAAAAAACAAAAAGCAAAAAAGCATTTTTTTTAACAGGTGAGAGGTTAAAGCATTTGACTTTGCATTGGGAGGTTGCGGATTCGATTCTGCCACTAGCACTATAATATGCACCTAATATGAATTTTAAAATTTTGTATTTGGGTGTTGCCAGTCTGGATGTTTTGTCGATTGTTAACCTTTTCTCACCGCGTTCCTGATGTTTATAGGTTGTATGCAGCCCTTTTTATGACATTCATAAATTTTCTACTTTAGTGCTGAGGGCACAGATTATCTGCGCACATATAAGTGCCCGTAGCGGCTAAGTTTAATGAATCTTACAAAATTGTTATACAGCGATAGTTGAAAATAAAGTATAATTTTACATCTTTCTTGTCCAGTACGACAGGAATCGAGGATGCAATTAATTCTTAGGATAGACTGCAAGGGCGGATCCAGCTTTGGCGCCAGGGGGGGGTCACATAGTCGTGGTCAAGTCACTAGAAGTTATAATTTGATTTTTATAATAATAGATACAAGTAAAAAGTAGGTCCACCTAGGTCCTGGACCCAGCCCAGGGGGGGGTCATGACCCCATGATCCCCCCCCTGGATCCGCCCTTGATAGACTGTATTAGCCAGAAACTAATGCCATTTTGTTTATAAAATCACTTCATTCATTTATAGTTCATATAGAATGCATTTGTGAAATTAATATCACAAAGCTATAATTTATTTATTGTCAAACATTTGCATCCATCATCAGAAAAAAATTAATAAAAAAAAATAAAAAAACTATTAATTCTCTCTTGTTATATTATCTTTTTAAAATCATGATTATAATATGTAACAAAAGGAGCTCAAAAAACGGTATTCACTGAAATACAATATTACAAAACATCACTTACAGTTTCTTCAGTAGAGTAGCGTGCCTTGGAGGGGCCCTGTATCAAAATTAGTTGGGGGGCCCTAATGAAGGATAAAGCTTTCTCACAAAAGAAACAAAAGGCCTCTGTAGCCCGGGGGCCCCGTATCATTGATACGGCTGATACTTTTCTATACGTTTCTTATAGTTTGGTATACAATGAACTATTTTTTCAAACACCATTTGATTGAAAAATAGCCCAAAAACAGTCTACGAATTCTAAAACAGTGTTTTTTTGTGTTTTTAATCACATTATCCAATGCTTTTTGTTTGTAATAATAGTATGTTTATGTGCTTTTGTAATACATTCTTCTCTCAAACCTTCTAGATTCTTTTCTCTAAAATTTTGCACACATTTCAAAGCAGAGCACAGTATTTTGTATTCTCTTAAAAATTGTTTGTGTACATAAATTCATGTAATTTACCAACCTTTTGCTATTTGATTTCACAATGTAAATGTAACCTGTCATTATTTTGTTGATTGTTTTATTTATGATTTATAATGTTTATTTATTTATTATTATTGATTACAGATTGACGACAAATGGCAAGTAGTAGCTTGTGGAAGGACAAAGGACCAACTAGACTTAACGCACCAGGCGTACCTTTACCTCAGAAAAACCGCCCTCAAACCTCGTTCCTTGAACTTTTTGTAAATCCTCCTTGAAATGAACCCCCGTCCCTCAAAACAAACACTCATTCATCGAGCTTTTAGTAAAACCTCTTTTTCAAAATTCCTTTAACCTTATCTATGCAGCTGTTGCATATGTGATCCATTGGCTGCTATCCAATGTTGCAAATGTGATCCATGAAGTTTCACCGAAATACATTCATTGTATTAAAAGTGTTACATGGTGGGATAGGTTGAATGAAAGCTAGATAAAAGGCTAGCATTGAAAGGTTAAAGCAGTGTAAATAAATCGTTATTGAAGAACGAATCTATTTGGCCTAAAAACAATAAATACGAATAAAACAATGATTCAATCAAAAGTTATTATTAGTCAAGTGTTTTGTCACAGTCAGGATATCCAGAAAAATGGACTTTCTACAAATGTGGGATTCAACTTCAGGCATTTAATCAAAACTAGTGGTAGAATATTTTTACCCTAAGCAGTTGGTATTTTCCTCAGTTAAAAAGTTACAACAATAATTTTCCTGGATGACGAATTAAATTTTAAGAATTATTGCCATTTTGTGTTTAATTTAAGATTATTTTTATGTTCAGATATTTAAAACCATTTTATGTTGCTCTTTCAAAACTTATTTTTAAGTTAAAACTATGTAATTTGAAATTTTAAAAATATTAGGGTCGTTGGCGATAGAAAAATTCACAGATACCGTAATCTGATAGTATTGTAAAATTCAAATATAGTTATTATCTGCCCACTAACATGGTTCTATTGGGAAGAATTCTTTCCCTCCCCACTTCCTTCAGCCTCACAACACAACCCAAATTGGATATGCCATAATCCCAATGGCTGCAGACAGTTGAGACCAATATTCGCATAAAACAAAAAAAAATTGATTCATTTTAATATCGGCCCTAATTTACTAAACTGACCTAACTTAATAAATTCCGACCACTGGTTTCCAAACTGTACAAGGAATTACAAATAAAATGGTTAGTTTTATAGATTAAATGTTTTATGTAAAATATTTATACTCTGTACCTTTCTAGATGTTAGTTTTGAAGGAGATATTATTAAAATAGACAAAATGACTTTTTCGTGTTTTTTGTTGTTGTATGTGTGATATTAATTTTCTTACATGAAAAGAATACATTTTTGCAATTTTATTTTGAGACTTTCAACCATTTATTAGTATAATATTTGTACGCAATTTATAAGTAGAATTTCCCCGTGTTTAGATTCTATCTACAGTAGTTAAATCAAGTAGAGAGTTTATTATATCAATATATTCATAGGGATTTATTGTATTTTTCAATTCATCAAAAAATTTCAGATATTTTAACCTTCTGACTGTATATGGGTCGTGTGTGACCAATTGGATACAATTGAACCATTGGCATTGGAAGGGTTAATTTTTAAACAAATAGTGTATCAAATTTGAAAAATGTTTTTAATTGCCTAATAATTATTCTTATTGAGCACAAAAATTGTGTAATAATTGCGTGTTGTGTAATTCAATTTAAAATATAAGAGAATGATTTTTAATGTAAGTAATTTAGCTATTTTATTTTTAATTCGACCACAACTCAATAAATAACACGCATTGTCCGCGTTGGTATTTTTTAGTTAAAATTTTTGTGTTAGCATAAGTTTTAGAGTAATGTCTTTTTTATTTAAATTAATTTATGTTGAATGTTACAATATTATATAATTTATTTCACCCCTTTTCAATAATTTTACAAAAATGCAAAAAAACATTGAAATGTTTTTACATGTTTATTTTTAAATATTTTTTTTATCACAACTATTTTCTGAATTTTAAAAGAGCATTAGTATAGAGAGGAGCGGCCCTATTATTTTATAAGTATTTTGTAAAATAAGAACAGCCATATTAATTATAAACAGCCAAATGAAGATAACATACTCTACGTTAATTTATAATATTTTCTAAACAGAATTATTATGTAAAATGTTTATTCATATAATATGAAATAAATAATAAATATGACGCTTATTCCACCAAAGTGTGTTGAAATGATATCTTATAAGAAGATAGTAAACTTTATTTCCCATACATTGCCTTTTTAATTTTTTTTCCATTAACCTTTCAGGCATTACCAATAATAATTGAAAAATATAAAATTACACAATTCCGTGCTATGTTATTCCCATTGTGCTTGACTCATATAACACCATATTATTTTTTTCTTTTTCTCTCTTATTGAAGATGTCTGTCTAGGGTAATCTTTACCCTGAAGGCTGCAATCCATAACAACCTATCTTATAAGGAGATAATAATCCTTAAATTCCTTTTATTTTATTGTGTCCAAATTATGGTTTTGTTCATAAATTTACTGCCATTCTTAAAATAATGTAAACAGCCTCACTAACACAATCTTGTGTTACTTACGCTTGCCACATTATTAAAAAAAACTCCGATTGAATTAATCTAACAATCTAACACTACATAACTTTTTTTTTTAAATTACACAATTACATGTGCAAACCGCTTTTTATTATTTTTGATTTTGTTTTAATTAAAAAATTACAGAAATTAAAAAATTTCAGATCCCAGTTTATTAGCTATTTTTGATTTTTTTTCAAAATTTTGTAATATTTATGTTAAAATTATAAAACTTTCTTTTATAATATTATTTTTTTGATAAAATATGTAAGATGTGTCTTCACTAAATATCAAACAATGTTTAAAGTACAAATGAATCAAAATGTTTTTGGATGATTACACGGCGAGTATGTAAATAGGAATGGTGTAGTATTTCTACAATAATTTTATCAGATCAATGTTCACACAATTTATAATTTTATTAGATAATCTAAAATACTAATATTTATATATTATTTGTTTTTAATTTCACATAAATATAACTAATGTTATTTTCTAACCCCCCTTTTGAAAACCTTGCGACTAATAAAAAATTGTAATTAATAATAAAATCTCAATATTAGATTTGTATTAGATTTTGTATGTCTTGTGTCTTTGTGGAGTTTGCAATAGATTATAGTTGGAAAATAAAAAATATTTATAAAAAATAATTTAAGTATTTTTACTTCTAGTTTTTACTGTATGATGAAAAAAAATAATTGATTTTGTTAAATATAAAATTCATTATATTTATTATACTCTTATATTGTTTAACCTGTTGAGGTCCCGGCTTTTTCCAGAAAAACACGGAAATTTCACGATCTTCAATTGAATGTTTTGTGGATTAAATTTAACCTATCGTATATTTTATTGACTGAAACACATTCCTAGAACAATAAACTATTTACCAAAATAACATTACTTGCGTAAATTACGTAAATTGATAGGTTTTATGATGTTTTATTCGAGGTACACGCATGTCACGCATCGGCAATGTGACGCGGCCGCCAAAATGACAGTTGGAGATGCCCACAGACAAACATTATTTTTAAATATTGTGTGGCTACAGGGTGAATGAAGTCTTTACCCATACCATAGGGAATGTTGGCGCCAGCGATTCTGACACTTTATTTACAGATTTTGTACATAGAAGGGTCCAAAATAGTAGAATCAACATATTTTTTTTCGCGCATGCGCAGAATCTTTTTACATCCCGGACTACGGAAAATTTAATATAAATTATTCGAAGTGACTTGTCTCATTGCGGTTTTCTCTATGGTAAAGTACGATAATAGAGCAAGCGTTTCTGACATTGTTCTTCATACACTTTCTGTATACATAAGGGTCAAAATTGCATTTCAAAGTGCCGCGCCACCTCGCGGCCACCGGTGGCCGAACGGCCCACAAGAGGTTAAGGTTTAATATATATATTTTAAGGTATAGAACTTAAAAATGAAATAAAGCTCATAAAAATCGTAGCAATGGCCGTGGTATTGACTTTATTGGACTGATAAATTTATGCCGTTAAGGTTTTAATATGACTTGGAGCGTATGGGTGCTGCGATCGGCTTAAATAAAGGGTAATCTGGAAGTCCAATTTTCGACGATTATTTGAAGCAGCTGGGACCGTAAATCGGCAAAAAACATGGCGAATGTTGGATTTCATCGTCATCCGTCGTCTCTGGTTTATTGGCATAGACTAGCGGTTTCACTCATCCCCACAAAATAATCCAAAATTGTTAAATCACGGAGGCCAATTCACGGGTCTATTACATGAAATTATGCGCGCAATATTTTTTTCTTCTTTAAAACAGACATTTACATTAACTCCACACAGGAGGCACCGAGGGAAATAATTTCCTTCAGGGCCTATGTAATCTTTGAATATGTAAAGTGGAGGGGCTTTTTCAAGGAGAGGAAGGAGTGAACATGGGTCTTGAAGAGATCCTTGTTGTAGGAGGAAGGAAACCCGGAGGCCGACAAATCATACCACAGCCGAGCTGTTGTACTTAAGATCAAGTCATAAAAGCTGAGCTTTGAGTGTGCGTTTGGCATGTTTCCCAACTATGCACCGGTGCTGAAGGGATCAGTGACGCTATTTCCTCAGAGCATCTTCCTTTGTAATACCTGTGGAACAGAGACAGCGTACATACCTGTGGTGTATCATAAAAGCTTGTAGAGACAGATGGCGGTGATATCAGCTATCGGTATAATCAGCTAGATGGCAGGCAGCATAGTGCTTAAGCTCTCCGGCAGGGGATCGGGGAAGCTGAGAGGGTGTGTTTGAATTATCACTCGCCAGAACCATTTTAGCTAGCTCCTAGTTAGGTTGACTACCGCAGTCCCATTTGTATAGGCGAAGTAAAAAATAAACGCAGATAACGAACCAGATTCTATTTATTCCTAAGTTATCTCCATCCAAGTGTGTTGGAGAATCTGCTAGTGTGTCCTCAATTAACAGAACATTACAATACCTGACGCCTGTGTTCTAAAGATTGCAATCTGCTTGTTAAGAAAGGGAAATTTAACAAAAGGACAGCCTGGACCAGAAGTGACTGCCAAATTTAATCATGGGTGCACTTGCGATTTGTACAGGGTTAACAGTTGTGTACTACATATTAGTATCTGTGGGCCCTGTACAGTACGCCTAGCTTCTGAGAGGCTAACTTAACTCTGGCTTTCATGAAGCCCCCATGCCTTAGCTGGTCATTTAGTTACTGAGTTATACTAGACATATCAATGGAAAGCATGCTCATTGAATGTTTCGTTCAGTAAGCACAGTAAATTGAAACTAAAGCTCTTCCACATTAATGCCATCCAATTGGGGAAGTTAGTATTCATGGATCTATAGCACACTCCAATGACTGAAATGTTCTGGCATCATTTTTGAAGAAATGTGGATGATGACCAATGATTCATCCAGCCCTTAAAGCAATCAGAGACTTTTTTTAAACAGTGTCTCTATAATGGCTTGTGGATTTTCTTCAGAACCAGAGAAGACTTGTAAGCCAACATTTGCTGCATTATTACCGAAATATGGCCCCAGCTGCTCGAAAATTTGACTTCCAGATTGCGCTTTGCCAGCCGTGTCGCCCATATGCTCAAGTCATACAAGCCAATACCATGGCCAGTATAGTGATTTTTATTTATTTTAAAATTCTATATCTATAAAAACCCATTATTTAGAATTATCCTGGCAAAAGACCATCATCCAGAATCGAAAAGTTGCTTGATATGGCATTAGCCATGTTTAGTAATTAGATCTAAATAGCCAGGTGCTAACCAACCTCATCTCCTTCCCATCTCCTCTCCCTTCCGCCACACAGCTTCCCCCAATTGAGGATGTCATTGTCCCAAATGTTCAGGATTCCATGGACAGCCAGAAGCACAAATGCGTCAATCCTGGAAGAGCTAGACACCCACAATAGGCTTTCAACTATTTGCCTACAACGTATCTTAAAATACTTTGGACACGTTGCTCGCCAAACTGAGGACTCCAACTTGGAGAAACTCGTAGTCACTGGTAAAGTGGAAGGCAGAAGACTCAGAGGAAGGCCACCAATGCAGCATCATGATTAATGACCAAAGATATTCAAATACAGAAGAGATATGCTATGGTGTCCGCGCAACTGTCGCCGGACTACGCGCTAATTAGCGTAGTTTTCATACAAAAAGAATTTGTTCATTTAGTTGATTTTTTGAAAATGTGCATTAATATTGGTTAACAATATATTTTGAATAAGGAAAGAATTCGTTCATTTAGTTTAACGTTCGTTTGGTTTATTCGTTAATTATTTGTTCTTTTAGTTTATTTGTTAATTGGTAAACAATATCGGCGACACCCGGAAGCGCAGACCCACATAGTAAAAACAGCAGATAGCACATCTACTTATATTTCAATATCTTTGTTAATGACCAATATTACAGTATCCAGTACTTCCCCAGCTCTCCACGCAATGCAGGACCGCGAGGAGTTGAAGAGCCTTGTCCACCACGGAAATTGGAGTAGGTGTTATGATCCTCGGTAATGAGGAACCAACTTGAGAAGAAATCCCACTGTCTTCAGGCAGTTGCAACTCTTGTGCAGAATTCAAACAAAGATAGTTAAGGGTAGACACAATACATATTTCGGTTCACTCAATGCTTTTGGAAAATGATTATTAACTAGCTAATAAAAGACAGGCTGTTTACCGAAATATATTTTATTACGCCACAGATATATTTTATTACGCCCAATAATCCCAAAACATTCTTACAAAAAAGCAGTTAAATGTAACCTTACTTTAGAACCGTAATATAAATTATAATTTTTCTTGCCTTTTTGCTTCTATTTTCTTTTTCATTCTCAGTATTTTGTTTTTATAAGTTTTACACCTCAATCTGTACGTAGTGGCAAGCAGTCTATATTTCTTCAACAAATCTTTATAGTCTTCTAAAGTTGTTGGTTTTGTCCGTTTAAAAGATTTCACTGTGTCCACTGGTTTCACGGGATTGACTTCAGGCTGTGAAAGGTCTGGACTTATACAAGGCAATTCTAAACTTGTTGCCTGTGTTTGTTTAAATGATTTGACTTCATCCACAGGTTTCATTAGATTTAAATCTGTTTGTGAAAGATCTGGACTTTCAGAAGGAAATCTTGTTGGTCTTAGTTGTTTAGAAGGTTTCACTGGCTTTATGTCTGATTGTAAAAGATCTGAACTTGCAGAAGCACATTCTTCAATCATCATTTGAACTTCATTTTCCATATTCTTCATATTATTTTCTTGTTGATTAAAGCTCATTACTTCTATTTCTATCATTTGAACTTCTTTTTTCACGTTCGTTATATTATTTTCTTGTTGATTAACACTCTTTACTTCTATTTCTATCATTTCTGTCTTTGGTTGGATCTCTGGCTTCTTTGTTTCGAGTTTCTTTCTTTTAGGGAGCACGGGACTTTGACATGGAGAAGATTCTGGACTTGGTGAAGGACTAGGGCTGGAGAAGTAGATTGGACAATGCAGGTTGATCTTCATCTTGGCATTGGCATTACTAACTCCTGGCTCATCTTCTTCCCCGTGGATTTTGACCGATGGTACAGCCCCGGGACAAACTCTGGAAAAATTAGAAAAATACAAAAAATTAAATATCAATTCTTAGCAACAGTTGATATGGGAGTACAATACTGAACGGACAAATCCCCAGAAGTTTGATTTATTGTCGGTGCAAGTTCTATACCACGCATAAGTCAACATTTTAGGTTGTATTTATTGGCGCTTTAAAATTTTGAAATTGACCGAGAGGCTACTTGTACTCAGCCAAAATTCAATGCCGCAAATCTACTAGAAAATTTAATGTCATCAGTTTAAATGAGACCTTTGCACTGCTAGGTCCCAGACAGACCAATTAAATTAATTATCTGCTCAAGAAAGAATTTCAACATTTGACAATTTTCACTAGAAGTAAGGAAAAATAGAGATTATTTGGGCACACAGACAGGCCCAAAACAAAATTCTATTGTTTTGTTTCTCGGTGACTAACCATCTTTACCTGAAAGACTATCAGAGGTCATGCTTACAAATTACTCCCACAGTACATTTTATAGAAGAATGTCCCAGTGTGGCTTGGTTTTTCATACAAACCTACAGTTTTATTCCGAGATTGGTGAAATTTTGCACACTTGACCTTCAAAATAGAAGGAACGTCACTGTCTACGTGAGATTTCGAAAAACAACACCGATCCCCTTTACCCACCCCTTAAAGCAGAATTTGTATTTTGTTCTGAAATTTTGCACACTTGACGTTTATATATTTTTACAGTAAGCCACTACTTTTTTAAATGCATTCATTCTTCAGAATCTCTTAATACGTTTATAGTTCTCTATAGATTCTCTTTCTCAAATGCGGCAATCTAATTCTATTTAATACTACTTCTTTGTGTACTTATATTTTTATTAAAAACAAATTCATCCTTAAAGTATTTTGGCATTTGGTTGTTCATGATTTTATGTATAAAAATTAACACATTATATTATGGCAGTCTCTTTTTTATTGGAATCCAATTTAGCTGTGGAACGATTTGCCGGCCTCTGTGTTTCCTCCCTCCTACAACATGGGTCTCCTTCCTTTCCTCAAAAAGACCCTCCACACAGCATCTTCAAAGATGACATAGGCCCTGAGGGAAGTTATTTTCCTCAGGGCCTCCTGTGGAGTTAATGTAAAAAAAAAGCTCTTCTCTTATGTGATTAATTTTTGCTTTTTCACCTTTCCTTGGTATAACATCTCGTAGCTCTGTTTTGAATAATTTCTAGATTTTAGTAATCCAAATGTGGATCAATAATAGTTTTGAAAAAATGAGCTCTGTAGTAGGTCTAGTTTTTGCACTGATAATTCGTGGTGGAATTCCATTGTATTAGAACCACGAATTATCAGTGCAAAAACTAGACTCATTAAAAGCAGCGAACACAGCAACACTGAAGAGACTATTCAAGAAACTCAATCTGAAGCGACGGATGGCAACACAACACCTTTGGTTCAATCGTGAATGTAAAAAACGAGGACTTTTACCTACCTTTTAATTAACAAAATAGAAACATTCATTATATAGAGACAATGTTGTGTACTCCTGCCTTAGTGTGTATAAATACCGTAGCATAAGAATTTCAACTACCAGTCTGAAAATGTCCGTAATAGGATGAAACCGGTCCTGGTAAAATATAAATTAGTGGAAGAAAGTACAAAAGTGTTTTAATTTCAAATTCTAGAGCTCTGTAGTGTTTATATTTAGTTTATGTTTTAGTCTTCTAAGAAAGTGTACTTTTTTTGTACCTTATTTAGCAAAACATATTATTCGAAATTTGCTTTGAAAGTTAGTTTTGAATCCAATATTACATCTACGTAGGTGCTTGATTTAATTGCATTTACTTCTTGCGGACATCTAACATTCTACATCATCAGGACATTGAAGCAGTTTAATAAGCAAGAAGCTATGCCAGCATATACAATGGCGTACTGAGAAGCAAGCTGGAGTACTCGAGCAATGTTTGGCTACCATACCACCAGAAGTACATTGAAATGTTGGAGCAAATCCAGAATAAATTCCTCGGGCAAGTCTACATGCGGACACATGGAACCTATCCTAGGTTCATGCACCATATTGACTTAATTGAGGAAACTGATTCTGAGAGTCTGGAAACTAGGTGGAAAGCAAGTCTAGCTATTATGTCTTTCAAAATTTGGAACATTTTTATCGATAGCTTATTCCTCTTGGGATGCTATAATTTATATATGTACCAGACCACTACAGCCGGAGTCGTTACCATGACCTATTCAGAATACTGAACACCAGAACCGAAATCCTGGCAAAGCACAGCATGACGAGTGGAGTGCTGCTGCTAAATGAACTTGCAAATCATTTGGATGTGGGTGACTGTTTCTAAATATATTAAAACTATTTTAGAAGAGTCATTTGCCTAAACGCAAATATGGGGACTAAATTTTATAACATTCTGTTGCACAATAAAAAAATAACTTTATCAATTTATCATCATTAATTGTCAAATTTGAAGAAATTTTATTTTGTTTTATTTATTTTCAGCCATTTTGCTATATTTTGTAGGTCCTCATTTATTTTATTTATTGCATCTGTATACTCTTTATTCGAAATATAGATTAACTAATCGTCTGCGAAAAGTCTAATTTTGCAATGGTTTCCTAAATTGGTTTTAATTATGTTATCATTTATATAAATTACGAATAAAATTGGGCCTCATAACGACCCTTGTGGAACACCTAGGTTGTTTTGAGCTGAATGGCAGCAGAGCGGAAGTCAGTTTGAAATGTCAAAAGTTATATTTAGTGATTAGACCTGCTTAGCAAGGTAGGTATTTCCCAACCTTCCTCTACATCATCAAGAATCCCACAAATATTTTTATCACTAGCGAAAGTCCCAACTGCTCAGTCAGAGAAACTATGGAATCCCCAATTTGAGTGATGTTGTCGGTTAAAGAAAGTGGAAAGGGAAGGAAGATGGGAAAGTTCCTAACTGATTCAGGACTGATCTTTAAAGATAGGTAGAGCTATTCGTATTAGTAATGAAAAGAGAGAAATATTATTAACCTTTTTATTCATAAAAAATACAAAATTCTCAACAACAAAACTTAAAACTTAGCTCACAAATAATACCATCTTGTTCAGAAAGGACAAATTCGCCGCGAATCGTTTCGTGTATACTTTGCTTTTTAAATTTGCATGATGCTTCTGGAAGAAATGTATTGGTGCCTAGTACCTCGCCAACGCACCTATGTATTCGCCTGAAAAGATTTGCGACGAATGCGCCTCTTCTGAACAAGGTCTTAGGTTTGGTTGTTTCAAGCTCTTGTCACATTTGATGAACATCAACAAAGCTTTTGACCCAACCCGACCTAGTGCAATTGTTGGTAATATCATTCTTATTCTCAGGCTCTACTTCCATTCCAGTTCTTTCAAAGACCTGAAAATCTATCAATCAATTTCTAAAAATTTATAGTTTTAGAAATGATCAATATTTTCTGGATTCAACATCTTTCAATCGATTTTTGTCTTCATGACTTGAGCCATTTTGAAATTTTACCGCAAATTGATATCAATTATGATGCGTCAATAAACAATTGAAATATTTCCATTCCCATGATTCTGCACAGAATCCGTTTATAACAATGGTTATTTATTGTTTCTTAATAACACACCTTTTAATTGATTTTTGCCTCCATGACTTGAGCCATTTTGAAATTTTTTGAGCATTTTGAAATTTTCCACGCTTGCGTATCAATTATGATGTATGAAGAGTTGAAATATGTAATATTCCCACCTTCTTTTATTTCAAAATACATGCAGAATCCTTTCATAATGATGGTATTCATATATTGTTTCTCAATAATACACCTTTTCTATTGGTTTTTGCCTCCATGAATTCGATTAGGTAAACCGGACATTTTGTCAAATTTCCATCTGTCATTATCGTCAAATCCACAACAATTATTATTTAAAATGTCCACTGGATCTCCGTCTATCAAACAACGAACATTATATTGATACGTCATGTTGATTTGTGGCAGATTTGAGAAAGTCAAATGTGGCAATGATGTCTGGAATCCCACCGAACAACAGAGATCCCGAATTAGAAATTTTGAATTACTTCCTACAACCAAGAGAAGATAATTTGTTAGAGAATTGTGTTTTAATGGCTGCATTTTCAAATCTCGGCATGAACAGGATTTGGCTTTGATTTTTTGGCAAAAAACCAATTGTAGGCGAGGTCATGTCAAAGCATTGTAATCAGCCTTTAACTTTGTGTATTGTTTTTCCAACTTTCTGCTTTTCTTCTTGTATTTGCTGACAAGTCTGTGAACGTGAATTATTTTTGTGGCAACATCTTCCATACTTGGTGTTCGCTTGGTTTCCTTGACTTTGGATTTTCGCTTTTTGGGTTTGAAGGGTTCCTCTTTTGGGGCGGAAATTTCAGTTGGAATCGCTCCGGGGTAAATTCTGCAATAGAAAACTTGCTTACAATCAAACAAAGTTAATAAATAACTTGAGTATTGGCCTGGTATTGCGTAAAGAAAAGCATTCAGAATTGAAACACCCATTTTCTTCAAAAACTCCAAATATTGGGTGCACCACAGTTGCGGACCATTGAAAATATTGTGTGGATGTCGATATTTAAAAAAAGAGACAAGTTGATAATGTAAACTACCATTTTATAACATAAAAAAAATACGTACCAATAAATTATAAGATTTTTTACACATGTTCTGATCGTTCACAATCCAAATAAAATATGTAAAAAATATTTAATATCAGTAAAAGGGCTCTTCTAGTATATTTTAAATCTCAATGTAGAAAATAATTCATAAAACGATTTCGTACAAGAGTTCAAATGATGTAGAGTTCAAAGACATTTTTTTAACAATATGAAACAAACAACATGGCGCCGTACCTCATTTCATGACAGCAAAAAGGATATTTCAAAGCTTCTTAGCTCATGATGGAAATAATATTGCAAGCAAAATATAACTGAGTTGACCTAGAAATTCAAGTAAAAAAAAATTCAAAATTTATGATATAAAAATTTAAACATCCTACTATGTTCAATTTGGGAGGTGTTGGGAACCATTTATTGGATAACCAACACCCATGCCATAGGTCACCCCAAGTGGTTCGTTACGTTTGGTGACTTGGCAGTGGTGCTCAGGTTTATGGGGTGAATTTTGTTCAGATCTTGGTGCGAATGCATCTATCCAACTAACTGCACCGCAGTGGGAGGGATAAATTTGTGCGTCCGTTGCTCCTGCACACACTCACCACCAGATCCCTCATAACTTTTTCCTTCACAAAACTTTCTCTCCTTCCTTTCCTTAAAAAGGCCTTCCACACACCATCCCCAAAGATGACGCAGGAAAAATTATTTTTCTAATTTCTTCTTCCTGTGAGATAATGTAAAAAAACTTGCCTTGAGAATCTTAAATCAGCTTTAGCTATGTTTAGTAACCCAATCTGGAGGGCCAGGAATATCCCAACCTTCAGGTTACTTTCTAGAAAGATGACACAGGCTCTTAGGGAAATTGTTTTCCTCAGGGCCTTCCGTAGGAGGATTTAATTCAACTTATTATATATCCAACCTTCCCACAGTCTTCAACATCCTCAAATAGTTACCTAATGTTGCCAAGAGACTTCAGGCGGTTGGGTTAGGCTAGGTTAGGTTAGGTCAACAATGTAATACATATACACACCCTTGCGTAGGTTTGTTGTTATTTCTGAAGTCCTTAGTAGTGAAATGGTGAGAGCAGAGACTGTGGTTCTTGGAGATGTATTCTGGTCCCTTCGCTACAAACATTTCACGCAGGTCATCCCGCTTGCACTTTTCCACCCATTTCAGACATCTGGAAGTAAATAATTAACAAATAAAATAACCATCCCACCATTTATCTTTTGGGGTAGGCAGAGAGGATGAAACACCACACAATTGTGGTCAAGCGATTAAAGTCAGGTCTCCTGCGACCAAAAGTTTTCATCGACATCAAACAAAAACATAACATTGCGGCAGGGCCACCACATTTGATGTTTTCCTTAAGTCTTGTTTTCAACATTAAAACTGAGTTTTTGCGAATCAAAGAGACAATAATATTATTATATTGTCAAAAACATCCTATTCTGTCGAAAGGTGTTCATCATTTATTGATCAAAACTCAAAAAGTTATTTTTGACATTGACTTTAAACAGGAGACCCTGAGGAAAATAATTTCCCTCGGGGCCTATGTCACCTTTTGGGATTCTGTGTAGAGGGTTTTTTGTGGAAAGGAAGACATGAACCTGGGTTTTGAAGAGATCCATTTTGTAATAGGGAGGAAACACAAAGGCCGGCAAATTCATTCAAGAATGAGTCATAGAAACAACCCGTTCATGTGACAAATGTTAACTGTGTACAAATGTTGGGCGCACGTTTGGCATGTTTCCCAACTCAGCACCGGTGTCGAAGGAATCAATGACGCTAGTTTCAATAGAATAGAAATACAGGTAGAACAATGAAAGCATTCACACCCAATGCCTGCCCAGAGTCGAGAGTTTCAGACCAGAGATGGATGCCAAATTGAACCATGTGATACACATAATATGAATCTCAGTATTGTAGAAATAAGCAAATCTTGTAAGATTCTTTCCGAATTAATCCAGCGATTCTTAATGGTGGCGGAGGTCTGGGGGGGCGTTTTTAAATTTTTAGCATTTAGGGGGCACTGCAGAAGTTCGAGTGGGTATTGCGTTAATATAGAAAAAAAGCTCATTCACGAGCTGTTAACATGATATACTGACACATTCTTTAGGTGCAGCTATTGGACAAGTTCTGTTAAATAATAATAATAATAACACAGTATTTACATAGCGCAGTTTTGTGATATTTTACTTCAAGTGCGCTTAATTATAATAAACTTAAAATTAATCCTGTAGTGTTCCTTACGAGTCCTTACAAAAATTTATTAAATAATGTGAAACTAAGAAACTAACTATATCAGGGATGGGCAAAGTACGGCCCGCGGGCCAGCTCCGGCCCGCAAAGGTATTTAATCCGGCCCGCCGACGATCTTTCAAAATTATAAGTAAACCTATTGTATACTATTAATTTCGAAGGATATAAATTATGGCGGGCTATTATAGCCAGCTGTGTAAAGTAAATTAATTGAATTTGAAAAAGAAGCCATTTCTAGACTAGCCACGAAGTAAGTAGTTCATGTGTTGCGTTGCGATGCTAATTTGAAACTAGGTTTCAAGATTTTAAGTATATTCAGTCATCGCTTGATGTTTTTTCAATGTCGTTTAATGTGGACCCGGAGAATGTCCCTGCAGAATTGCAGTTAGAAATTGTTGAAATGCAGTGCAGCTTCCATGTAAAACAATTGTTCTTAAATTCCGAAAAATTTGATTTTTATAGAACACTGCCGAAAACTGAATGTCCAAAGATAATTGATCACGCCCAGAAAAAATTAGCGATGTTTGGGTCGTCGTATGTCTGCGAACAGACTTTTTCGACCATGAAATTGCGGAAAAACTCAGTCAATCGATTAACTGATGAGCACCTTTTCTCGCTGCTAAAGGTTACTTCGTCGCAGCTCAAACCTGCATTTGAAGACATTATGACCAATCAAAAACAATTTCATATATCTCCACACCAACCATAACAGGGCCTTCAAATAAAAGTTAAATAATTGTAATCTGTAACTTATACTAGCGTTTGAAAGTTTTATATAAAATGCATTTTGGCTATACTCTTGGCCCTCCTCTGAAATTTTTTTAAACTTTCTAGCCCCCCATGAAAAAAGTTTTCCCACCACTGAACTATACAGTACCTAGATATATATACAAAACAATTCCAAAAGAACAATATTAACAACAATAGTACTATTTTGACACAGGACAACAGATAATGATAAACCATAATGGTGCCATTAAACAAGAATCATTAAAACTAAAATATAATATAGAACAGGAGGCAGTGTAAGTTTAGAAATAATACAAATTCAGAGTGCACATAAAACTATAGTAAGGAGGTAATCAAACAATTATCAGGAAACCAAACAATTACCGGAAACTTGAGGAACATGGCTTATTATAGTACATTGAAAAGGAGTTAAAATTCATGAAAGGTATGATTTTTTAAATAAGTTTGTTTTTAAAGCCCTTTTGAATTCAGCCAAGTTCTGGATATTAGTAAAAACTGAGGGAAGTTTGTTAAAAATGAGTGGGCCAGTTACACGAAAAGATCGATCATAGTAAACAGCTCGATTTGACCTAGAAAGTTCGATTAAACGATTAGTAACATCTAGATCTGCTGACTTTAGAGTAAGCTGTCTATCGCTTAAGTTTTGTCGGACACATAGTTCCGATATATAGGCTGGCGCCATTCCTTGCAATGCTTTGAAGGTCAGGTTTGTTTGGCTACGCAGGGTTTATGTAGCGGGCTTGTGTATGTTATCTTTACTTTAAAAAACAGCCTACGTTTTTGAATAGTTTGTTTGGCTACGCAGGGTTTGTGTAGCGGGCTTGTGTAGGTATATTATCTTTATTTTAAAAAACATCCCAGGATTTGAATGGTTTGTCTCCATTCCAGTACCTACGCGCCTTATTATTTATTCCACGAAGTCGGCTACAATCGTATCTAGCTCTTGTTTGTAGGTCTGGGATACCAACATAACAGTGACAAAATGGCGGGTGAAGTGTCGTAGTATCGGTTCATGAAGTGAAATTTTATTTATACTTTAAACAGCTGTATCTCCCTCAATTTTGCCGAGCGCGCCTTAATTTTTTTTTATTCGGCTTCTCCACACTTTTCTCATCTAGAAAGTGCCTTTTTATAAAATTTCCAAACTGTGCCCGGATCTGCATTTCACCCATCTTAATGCATGGTAAAATGATATAATTACATAAATTTCCAAAGTGAAGTTTCAAGTCAATCACTCAAGAGTATTGATTATATTCAAATGCGTATTCTATGATGCAGTCTGTTACGACAATAAACAGTAACCAAGTGATAAAACTATCTAGAAATTATAAAATGTATGCTTACATCTCCTTGTTCTTCGGAAATCTGTAGAAGGAAGGTCCATTCTTCATTTTTCTGTGATTAGGGCAGCCGAACATCATGCAGACACCTCCGTGTGGTTGCATATTGATTTTATATGCAGAACCGGCGCACTACAGAATGCAAGCAAGACCCCTATCTACAGAGCTATTATATCCACACCTCTGTCTGCGTTATGGCTGTTATATACAATATAATATATATACGTATATTCAAGAAAACACTACGAAAGTACAATAAGGATGCAAATTGCGTGAAAAAACACAGGAACGAACGCGAACCAAATCTAGAACCGATTGCCGCAAAAATCACAAAAGCTTCGGTATATTTTTTTGACAGTTTGCTTTCAGTTTTGACGTTTGGAACGCACAAATGCAGCCGATTGCCGACTCGCGCATTTTACACTGCGATAGAAATATGAACTAAAATGATAGAACGCTATCTTCATTGTTCGATAGATGGCATTACTTCCTGTTTATAAGTAGGAATCTGATGTAGTCTCGTTCGCCAGCAGTCGTGGCCGAGTGGTTAAGGCGTCTGACTCGAAATCAGATTCCCTCTGGGAGCGTAGGTTCGAATCCTACCGGCTGCGAATCTTTTTGCCTTTTTTTAATTAACTTTTTAAAATGCTAGAGCGGACCCGTAAAGATTTTTAAGCACGCCAAAGTTCACACCCTTCTTTTCGGATAGAAAATTAACAATTGAAAAAAAATAGTATCGTGGTACAGCCAGACATTATTTTTAACTGCGACTCAACTGTAATAGTAAGTAGTAACTAACTGAAAGGCACCCTGATGGTTTGGTAATGGTAGAAGTAGTCGGGGACGCCCTAGGAAGACATGGCACGATCAAGTGAATCCGATACTTGAGTCGGGCCATGTCAAGATAATAGAAGAATATGTATTGTGAGACGATGTATGAATGTGAGGGAGGCAATGAATGTGTGCCAAGACTGAGTTGTTTGGCAGTCAGTCCTCTCTGCCTAGCCCCGCGGAGAAACGCGTGGTGGTTAGTTAGTTGTGTTGAAAACGTTCATTATAATAAGAATGATGTATGTTCGAATTTTAGAACGCCGATTTTTAATTTATTTTACCATTGTCTTTTTTCTTCCCTTCGGACATTATATTTTTTCTTTACACTTGCCTCATAACCCCATTTCTCAAAATCATAAAAGCAACCCTTTGAGTATGACTCAAACATTAAATGTCAAATGTCAAAACACCCCCTATCAACTATTCACCCTAATTATCTAGAAAGAAAATAATTCATACCACGAAAAACACACAATAAAATTGTATATATAAACCTTGGCCTTTCGGAAAGCGTTTCCCTCTAGCGGCAAACTATTAAACTAACAACTTTTTCTGACTAAATCGTTACGGCCAAAGCTTTTCCCAGAAAAACTCGCCCAAAGTTTTATTGGTATAGTTTTACTGAGTAGTTTTCCGCATAGCGTGAATTCCCGATATCGCCAGTCTAGATGATTTTAAATTGATTAATTATTTATTAATCGAATTGCCGATAAAAGGTAGGCGGTTTGTTGGCGGGCTTATTTACAAGGAAAAATGGATCGGCCCATAAAGTAATAATGTACGTAGGTAAAAGGGTAACTACTGTAACTCTGTAACACAGTTAAAATGATTCAGTGTTTTTTATGTTTGTATTTTGTATTATGCTGCATTTATGAGGTAAATGTGTTGCTCTTTGTGTAGTGGGTTTTACTGAGATATAGAGATTGAGGAATAATAGTAAATGGACAATGCATTATTTTGAATGCCAGGAGATAATGATGGTGAAGAGACATTGGAAAATCTTGCACGCTATTATATATGCAATTTGGGAGGCGGGTATGGGTACTGCTGCCCCGGGAAACATTTATTGGACCAACACCCCTACCATAGGTCGCTTCAAGTGGATCGCTACGTTTGGTGTCTTAGCAGGGGTGTCCGCATTTATAGAGGGAGGTTTGTCTAGGTCTTGGCGGCGGATGCGTTTGGCCTACGGGTCAGATCGGAAGAGACTGGTTGAGGGAGACTATTTGACTCTCTCGATCCATCGCCTTGCAGAGCAGTGCGAGGGATGGATTCATACGTCCGTTACTCTTAGACACATTGAGCACAGATTCCTATCCATAATACCTTTTTTCTTCCCAGGACTTCCTCCCCTCCCTTTCTATAAAAATACCCTCCACACAGCATCCCCCAAAGATGGCATAGGTCCCGAGGGAATTTTTTCCTCAGGATCTCCTTCGTGGAGAAAATGTAAAATAACTTTAGCCGTATTTCGGGACCAGAACTAAATAAAACCTTCTACCGTAGGAGATTCTCTCAACATCGCCCTGGTGGGAGAACATAATCCAGAATCGAAAGGTGCGTTGATTGAAATGGCTTTATGTTTATTTAGAGACTAGATCTAAAACTAAAGACCAAAAACTTCCATACAAGCCATTAAATTATTATATGTGTCTCTAGTTAGAAGCCTAATGGAATATAACTCGATAGTTTGGTCTCCATCTTACAAAATTCACATTAATAACATTGAGCGAATACAAAAAAAATTTCTGCGTTTTATAAATTTTAAATTAAATATCCCACTAGAAGACAGACGTAAAATAAACGACTTAACATTTTTATTCAAAATACTTAACTCTAAATTTGACTGTTGCGAACTCCTGCAACTCATAAACTTACGAATACTGACAGCAACTACACGACAAAATACATTATTCTACTGCAGCATTCATAAGCGGAACTACATTGCCCACTCTACGATACAACGATTTCACACTATGGGAAATCAGTACTTAGGTGAAATTGACATATTTAACATAAACTTGACGAATTTTGTTGATCTTGTAAAAAACTTATTCCAAAACTATTCCTAAACATATATTTTTTTCTGTAAACCTACAAAATCGCTGTTTTTTTGTATTTTTATGACTTGTGTGCTTTTTTTAATTAATTTTATTTTTATTATTTCTGTATCTGTTTAAAAATCATCTGTCATGAATTAATTGTACTACCAAACATGTAAAAGCCCTTTGGGCGTTAAATAAATAGCCAGATACTTCCCAACCGTCTTCTCCTTCCCATTCCGAGCCTACCTCATTAAATTTCACTGAAAATACCTGCTCCTTTTCTGCCTTTTTACTTTCCAATTCCCCTCCATTTCACAATGTTCTCCAATCGAGGGTCACATAGCCCGACTGGTTTGCGGAAAGAAAGGTCCTAATTATAAATAAAATACACAATGTGTAGCTTTTACAAAAAAAAACTATAGCATTTATTATAATTATCTTATCTTCTGATGTGAAATATGTGGCTCCACAAGGTTAGGCAGATAATCCCAAGATTAAACCAGAACATTTTAATATTATCAGATAATGTCATCATTTATAATCTACAACAGTTATGTAATGTTCATGTATAATAGGATTATGTACAAATTAAAGCACAGATTAAACTGTTTACAGATCGACATTCTTAGCTCTGCAGTCGATTTTATGTAGATGGATAAAAAAATTGTTCTCATTTTGACAATGGATTGAAAAAGTCCGTTTGTTCGTTAGTTCCCATTTTGATTGTGGATTAAAAAGCCCGTTTCTTCGTTAGTTCCCATTTTGAGTGTGGATTAAAAAGTCCGTTTGTTCGTTAGTTCCCATTTTGATTGTGGATTAAAAAGTCCGTTTGTTCGTTAGTTCCCATTTTGATTGTGGATTGAAAAGTCCGTTTGTTCGTTAGTTGTCATTTTGATTGTGGATTTAAAAAGTCCGTTTATTCGTTAGTTTTCATTTTGATTGTAGATTTAAAAAAATACGTTTATTGGTTGGTTCTCATTTTGATTGTGGATTTAAAAAGTACGTTTATTGGTTGGTTCTCATTTTGATTGTGGATTTAAAAAGTACGTTAATTGGTTGGTTCTCATTTTGACTATGGATTGACAAAGTCCTTTTTTTCGTTAGTTCGCGTTGTTTTGTCACTGCTCTGTTTTATGTTCTTACCCTTTGTGACTAGTACGAGTGCAGTTCCGTTTGAAATGTTCCGGGCTTCAGCCTGTTGGGTAAAGATTGCAGCGATGATAGCCAACCCCCGATATGAAAGGGCCTTAGTAGAAGAAGTCGTGCATTTCCATGGAAAAAGAAAAAACCGATTAAGTAAACAGTTATACTGAAGTGGACATTAATATTTTTCCACGAAGGCTGCAAAGACGAGCGGAAACTAAATGAGATTAAAGAAATTAAGTGTTTTTCTAATAATGGCGCCTAATGGAAATAATTTGGTAATTTATTTTTAATATGGAATTTATGTCGGCAGAAATTGCTGCCATATTGTTAATTTTCTACTATGATATTTGTCTTTAATTAAATGTTTTTTTTTAATTTTTTCTCTTTCAGTTATTTTGCAATGCTCATTATCATTTATCATTATTATCTGGTCCCCTGCGTTTCCCGGACTTTACGCAGAGTTTTTAGAAATTGGATGAAGTCAGTAATTTTCCATTTATTTTGAACAAGCCTAGCAAATTTTTAACAAAATATTTCAATATTCTGCTATAAATTTCATCAATCTCCGAATAAAACTGTAGATTTGTATAAAAATCGAATCCTTGCCTACCGCCACAGAAACTCTCATTTTTTTTTTATTTCTGCTACCATTTGTCAGGTGTTTTAGTCATTCTGTATACCTGTGCGGTAAGTAGCTTGCTAGGATCATTATCAAGGTCAACTGTGCAAAATTTCATCAATCTCCGAATAAAACTGTAGATTTGTATAAAAATCAAATCTTTGCCTCCCGCCACAGAAACTCTCCTTTATTTTTATTTCTACTACTATTATTTGTCAGGTGTTTTAGTCGCCGTATATACCTGTGCGGTAAGCAGCTTGCTAGTATCATTATCAAGGTCAAGTGGGCAAAATTTCATCAATCTCCGAATAAAACTAGATTTGTATAAAAATCAAATCCTTGCCTCTCGCCACAGAAACTCACCATTCTTTTTATTTCTACTACTATTTTTCAGATGTTTTAGTCATTGTATATACCTGTGCGGTAAGCAGCTTGCTAGGATTATTATCAAGGTCAAGGGTGCAAAATTTCATCAATCTCCAAACAACACTGTAGATTTGTATAAAAATCAAATCCTTGCCTTCCGCCACAGAAACTCTCCTTTATTTTTCTTTCCATTAGGTACTATTTGTCAGATGTTTTAGTCATTGTATATACCTGTGCGGTGAGCAGCTTGCTAGGATCATTATCAAGGTCAACTGTGCAAAATTTCGTCAATCTCCGAATAAAACTGTAGATTTGTATAAAAATCAAATGTGAACTTACTGAAGACTTGGCTTACGGAAAGAATAAATTTGTATTAGTTTACAATAACATATTATTTATTCTAAAGACTTTAAAATTGTTTCATGTTTTCATTATTTTTCTTTTATCTAAGTATATTTCTGTAAAAAATTTAATTTAATTTTATATTCTTTAACTGTAAAAATGTAACTATTAAATCACTATAATAAGATCTTTAATGTAAAGAACCCGTTAGACAAACTGCTAAAAAGTAGTTTATCGGGACTTTTTGTCTTATATTTGTAAAATGTATAAAATAAATAAATAAAAATAAAATAAAAATAAATCCTTGCCTCCCGCCACAGATACTCTCCTTTTTTTTATTATTTCTGCTACTATTTGTCAGATGTTTAGTCATTGTATATATCTGTGCGGTAAACAGCTTGCTAGGATCATTATCGAGGTCAAGTGTGCAAAATTTCATCAATCTCCGAATAAAACTGTATATTTGTTTGGAACAAACCTTTACCGGGATCTCATCTCTATATAAATATTACAAATATTAATATATTGACAATTTTGAATTGAAGTACTAACTTCAATATTAAACATTGGCGCACGCATGTTGGTACTTTTTGTGATTAAATGGGAGTTAATTAGTTAATGCGATCTTCAGTCATATTTGATCAACATTCGTTTCTCCAAGCTGGAAAGGAATCAATTGAACGGTGAATTAATTAAGTCCATGGATTGCTTCCAATTCTAAGAGCTTCGTTAGTTGACATCCATTCATTAATAAGCCAGTTATTTTGAATAACGAACGACATTATTAAAAAAGTTGTGCATAGCATATTGACTTTTGACAGTTTATATGATACTCGCGAGACCGTGCTAAAAACGGCGGCTTTTGTCAACCGACTACCGTTGGTCGGTGTCATAATGTTGACCGTGCTCGCAAATATTGCTAACTGACCATAGATGACGTATTTTTAGTGAATATCGTATTGATATTGGGTTTTTATTGATCGTCCGTGCTAGAGAATCTCCAGAAACATATTGTGTTATCTACAATGTTTAACCATACTCCCATGATTAGACAGTTATTCCAATCCCTAAGTTGTCATTGAGTGCTTTGTGATAAAAAAAAACTTATTTAATATTATGTAAAAATATTTTTGTACTGAAGCTCTCTTCAGTAACATAATCGTTGCTTTGCTAATTTAGAATATAAAAGCATTTAAAATTATGCTATGCAGACCGTCAAATGGTTTTAATTGATCGAGTCATTTAATTGAATAATTTGAATTGTCTCGAATACAACTTTTCACGTTTTCTTGTTAATTTACTTACACAAGATCAGAAAATAAAGAAACTTTTTTATAGTTGGTACTAGTTTATCTGAGTTAGGGAGTACCAAAGGGAGTACGATCACTTAACTTTTGTACGATCACAATAACTTATCCAAAGGATAAAGTATATTAATAAAAATAAACAAATAATTAAATTCGAATACCGAACAGTTAACTCGGACTGTTTAATTAAATCATTAATCGTAAATCGAAAATACACGTTATCCTGTGGACAAGTTTAAGCTATTAAGAGGATGGTGATATACCTCCTTAGTCGTATCGTTATTATACATAAAATTTAGCACCAATGGCTTCACAATTTCATAGAAAATTAATGAACGACGCTGATAAAATTCTCAGAAACTGGAATTCACAGATTAAGCTTTCCTTTGTTAGTGACATTTAACGAATTTGTCCAAGGTGTGTCAGACGATTTGGTTTTCCAAGAGAAGTAGAGGTCGTTCATAAAGAGATGGGTTGACGACCTGTGGAGAAATTTCGGCCTCGGATGGGTGAGATCTGCCAATAATCGATGAAACAGAAGGAATAAAGATTTGAAGGTCGTCTTTCTGTTGCCGGGAGATCTTTCAACAGTGTACGGGACATTTTATCCAAGGTTTGGTTTGAAAAAGAAGCAGAGGTCGTCCATAAAGAGTTGGAGTGACGACCCGGAGACGATTATTGCCTTCAGATGGGTGGAAGCTGGTACTAATCGATTAGACTGGACGTGATTCTAAGAAGGCCAATCTTGAAGGCCGGACGTCAGAAGGTTTTTGAAGAAGAAAGCGGTTTGACCCGACACGTACCAAGTACCACTGCGTGCACACCTATAGAAAGTACACTATATCGTCTTATACTCGTAGTGATTGCACAATCATAATTGACGGTCACCGTGTCACGTGGTGTTGTGCCACACGTGCGTGACATAAGTTCCTTGTCTCCAAATCTGGAGGTCTAGGGCTCAAAACCCAACACTGGCAATAATACTTAATTTACACTGGTTTTTTGGTGTAGATTTTCCTTATACCGGAGGAAAATAATAAATATTTTCAAAAATCGAATTTTCATCAGAAATTTACAGTCTTTTTAAAGAGTGTATTTGAGGATTGTTTTAAAGAGTATTTTTAGAAGATTGTTTTTGAGTGTTTTAGAGTGTTTTGGAGAGGGTTTATAAAGAGTATTTTAGACTGTGTTTGAAGAGTGTTTTTAGAGTATTTTTAAGGAGTGTTTTTGACGATTGTTTTTGAGGAGTGTTTTGAAGAGTGTTTTTAAGAGTGCTTTAGAGTATTTTTGAAAAATGTTTTTAAAGAGTTTTTTTGGCGCTTGTTTTTGAAGATTGTTTTCGATGATTGTTTTAGGAGTATTTTAAAGAGTGTTTTAAAGGGTGTTTTTAAATAGTGTTTTTGAAGACAGTTTTTAAAAGAGTGTTTTTGAAGAAAGTTTTTAAAGAGTGTTTTTGAAGAATATTTTTAAAGAGTGAAAGGCTTGGATGGCTGATTTTGGAAGGCTTTATGGTGGTCGTTAGAATATTACATATCATAATAATTTACATTAAGTTTTAAATTTACATTAATCATTATTTCTAAAGCATATAAGATCCGAAATACGTACTTACCTCAAAGAGAAAAAGATGTTTCTGGAGAAATAAATCGAAACAATAAAATTTGTACTATTAAAACCACCTCTATCAGTATCAGCCTAGCGATTCCGTATTTTTTGTGAGATCGTTATTGGATAACGAACGTTATCTTCTATCAGATTTGTGTGATTTTTACGTCACATATTTTAGTATAGATCGATTTAAACATGAATTCCTGCAAGTACGCATGATTATTTACTCATTTAATGTACGCTGTACATAGAAAACGCAAATAACAGCCATAACAATCACACAAATCTGACATGAGATTACGTCCGTTATCCAATAACGATCTCACAAAAAATACGGAATCGCTAGGCTGTAGCTAAATTTAAAGCAAAATACTTGTGCGTTATTAATAGGTATTATAACTAGTACAATAATTGTATGATAAGATATATCTACAGATAGTTAAAAAAGGCTTGGAAGAAATAATTCTTATGTCCATTCTGCATAATCGAAATTCAAATGTGGGACAATCTCACAACATGACATTGTAACTTATTTACATAATCTTTCCAACGGTACATGTCATATTCGATACAGGTCACGTACGGACATGTCTAATATGTTTAATATGCCATGAAGGAAAAGAGGCATGACTGTCACGTGGTGGTCGTCACGTCGTGATAGCGAAAGTACAACTATTTTTACTTTCTAATTTGGTAGAGTGCCATTGGCGAGTATGTATTTTAGTATTTCAAGGTAATGCGAGTATTTTACTCGTAACTCGTATCGCACATGTTTTAGATTTCTGGTATCAGAATATTTCTGGAAATGTGTTTATTTTTACACACATTTTTACACGCAACTGCCGGCTCTCCTAGTAGGAAGAATTAAGAATACACCAATATTAAATAGTATTTCCACTCAAGGGCGGATCCAGGATTTTTTTCTGGGGGGGCACAATGGGCGGACGGACAAAAAATCAACAATTACTGTTAGGATTTTTTTCTGGGGGGGAGGGGGGCACAAGGGGCGGACGGGCAAATAAATCAACAATTACTGTTAGAAATAAACTTGAAGTATGAGACTTCAAGTTTATTTCTATAAGTTCAAGTATGTATAGGAAGGTTTATGAAAGTGTCAAAACAATAGAAAAATTAAATGATTAATAAAGACAGTTTTCTGTACTGTGATGGAATCTCCACAGTACACAAAAATACCGTGTGCCCCGTGCCCCCCCCCCTCTAAATCCACCCCTTGTTTCAACTATAGATAATGTATTTCAGTTTATTAGGGAAACCAACAGTTATACATATTTTATTAAAATAATTAAATTACATGTTTTTTTTATACACTAAGGAAAACGGATGCTGTGTGGGGTCTTTTTAGGAAAGGAAGGTGAGGAAGTTCTGGAAAGGAAAAGGTTATTAGAGGTGGCTAGGAATCTGGGGGTCAGTATGTATCTACATCTGGAGAAATCAAAGGGACTACCTCAACCATTCTCTCTCGATCTGACGTGCCATGCAGCTAGTGGGCAGGCGCATCCGCCGCCAAGACCAGGACAAACCTCACCCCACGAACCCGGGCACCCCTGCTAAGTCACCTACCTACATGGTTCCATGACTTAGTGAAGTTTCCGCATAAAATTAATATTTTATACAATAAAAGCAAATGATTAAATAAAAACAAAGTGGAATTGAAGGATAAATAAAAACCTTTAAAAAATCACAGATTAAATGCATATAGACAGAAAAGGATATATGTACCAGTAATACCTATGTACAAATAATATACAAAATAATTAAGCGCACCAGAAGTAATCCTTTGGGGGATCAAGTGTCTGAGGGATCAACTGGCAGAGATCGCAATTGTCCCGAGGGGTCAACAGTCCAGGGATCAACTGTCGGGGGCTAACTGGAAGGGAATCAACTGTCATGGAATCTTTGACACCTACATATGCTGACTGAGGCGGAAAGAGACTGGTTGAGGGAGGCTTTTTGACCTTTCCAGCTGGACTCTCTCGATCCATCTCTCTCGATGGATTTACATGTCACTCCTGGATACACTGACCCCCAAATTCCTACACACTCCTAATACCTTGTTCCTCCCCAGAACTTGCTCTCCTTCTCTTCCTTAAAAATACCCTCCACACAGCACTCTCTAAGATGACGTAGGTCCTGAGGGAAATTGTTTTAATAAGGCTTAGGTTGCGTGTAATTTCATTTTTGTGATTTTTTTGTCGTTATCAGTTTTACATTACTTTAAGCTTTTTAAGAATTGTGTAATTTTCGATTGCTTATTATATTATGATCTATTTTGTTCTCATAATCCATGTATAATCTGAAGAGGATGTGAAACCAAATAACATAATAAGTATACAAGAAATACGTAAATAATATATACGAAATGTGTTTCTTATTATTTGCTATGCCCCTGTTAATTCTGAAAGTGACGAAGTGAAAGATGATTTTTGGACTGGTGTGAATGATGTTATGAGACTAAAAGAGTTGAATGAAAGGACTATTATGGCGGGCGATTTGAATGGGTGGGTCGGTATTAGACGTGACGGATTTGATTCGGCCTTAGGTATGTTCGGGGATAAAAGAACGAATGATAATGGGAACAGAATACTTGAGGTATGTTTAGAGTGGAACCTTTTTGTGTCGAATACTTTCTTTGATCATAAAGGTATCCATCAGTATACGTGGGAAAGAGGAATTGAAAGATCAATAATCGATTTTGTAGTAATTGACTCTAGGTTGAGAGCCGTTACCGAGGACACAAGAGTTTTCAGAGGGGCTGAGGTTGAAACTGACCACTTTCTGGTGGTGTCAAAAGTAAACCTCTTTCGCGGCTGGCGCTCTAAGGTGAAAACGGTATCAGCTCCAACTAGAATCAAAATAGAAAAACTACAAAACGAGTATGTCAGAAGTGAGTATGAGAAGTGTGCAGAAATGAGATTGAATGAGAAGGAAATGAACGGTCTAAGCATAGAGGAAACATGGAACCACATTAAGGTGAGTCTATGCGAATCTGCTAGAGACGTGTGTGGAATAAGTAAGCAAGGTAGGAAAAAAGGTGATGCATGGTGGGATGATGAGATCAAAGCACTGGTCTCAGAGAAGAAGAAAGCATGGTTACATCTGATAGCGACTGGCAGTGTTTCAAGCGAAGAGAGAGATCGAGCGAAAGAAGTGTATAAGGTATGCAAGAAAAGAGTAAGTGTTGGGGTGAAAGAACGGAAAAAACGCCTGGAAGAAGAAGAGGGAATCAAAATGATAAACCATTTCCAAGAAAACATAAAACTGTTTTGGAAGGAGGTCAAAAGATCCCGGAGTGGACCAGAGAACGGAAGCATGAAAGTGATAAAATCGAAAGATGGACAAATGTTGACGAATGAGAATGAAATTAAAGAGAGATGGATGAAATATTTCGAGGAGGTCTTCGAAAGTAACCCGAGTGACTGTGATCCAAGCGGTGAATCGGTTATGTACGATGATGGAGTGAATGTTACCAAAATCAGCATGGATGAAATAAAAAAATCTATTAAATGTATGAAAAATGGTAAGGCTGTGGGTTTCGACAATATTGCTGCCGAATACTTTAAAGGAGATAGCCGTATTATTCTCACATGGTTGTGCAGACTTTTTAACCAATGTTTAGAGGAGGGTTACACGCCATTAGATTGGAGAAGGGCTGTAATCATGCCATTGTACAAAGGTAAAGGGTCACGTATGGAATGTGGGAATCATAGGGCTATTAGCCTTCTTAGTACAGTGGGCAAGTTGTATGGTAGAATATTGATTGAAAGGGTAAGAATGGAAACAAAAGATAAAATATGGGATGTGCAAGGTGCTTTTATGAGTGGAAGGGGATGCATGGACCAGATTTTCTCATTGCGTATGCTCACTGAAAAGTTTCTTGCAAAAAAACAGAAACTCTTCTGTGCCTTTGTAGATCTACAAAAAGCATACGACCGAGTTGACAGGAAAAAGCTATGGAAGGTATTGTCCAAGTATGGAGTGAATAAGTATCTCATACAGGCAATTGCGTCTCTGTATGAGGGAAGCGTTGCATGTGTTAGGGTGAACGGCGATTTTACGGGGTGGTTTGACATCACAAAAGGTGTTAAACAAGGCTGCGTAATGTCGCCGTGGTTATTCAATCTATATATGGATAATTGTATGCAAGAATTGAAAGAGATGGGATTGGGTGCGAAATTGAGTAATCTAGAAGTATGTTGCCTGTTGTATGCTGATGATGCGGTGCTGATATCTAACAGTATGGAAGATCTACAGTCTCTCGTGTCAAGAATGAACGAAGTATGCATGAAGAATGAGTTAATGATGAATGTAAGTAAGTCTAAAGTCATGGTGTTTGAAAGAGAGAGTACGAAAACAGTATGCAATATAGTTGTGAATGATGAATACTTGGAGCAGGTGGATGAGTTTGTTTATTTGGGAAGTATGTTTACGAGAGATGGGAAGGCTGATAGAGATATTGAAAGAAGGGTGAATGCAGGTAACTCTATTAATGGAGGACTGAACGCCGTTGGCAGCAACAAAAAACTGTCCAAAGACGCGAAACTGGCCGTCCATAATGGAGTACTGGTACCTACCCTGATGTATGGCAGTGAGGCATGGAACTGGCAGAGGAAGGATGAAAGTAGACTGAACGCTGTAGAAATGAGATCCCTGAGGCGTATGTGTGGTAAAACCATGTATGATCGTGTGAAAAATGTGGAAATCCGCAAAGAATGCAAGGCTGATGTAAGCGTGATGAGTAAGATCAAGAAAGGAACGCTCCGATGGTTTGGGCATGTAGAGCGAATGAACGAGGAAAGGAGTGTAAGGAGAATATATGAAGCAAATGTGAATGGTAGAAGAAGTCGAGGACGCCCAAGAAAGACATGGCACGACCAAGTGAATCAGATACTTGAGTCGGGCCATGTCAAGAGTCAGAATAATAGAAGAGAATGTATGAGACGTTGTATGAATGTAAACGAGGCAAGGAATGTGTGCCAAGACCGGGATGTTTGGCGGTCCGTCCTCTCTGCCTACCCCTGCGGGGAAACGGCGTGATGGTTAGTTAGTTAGTTAGTTAAGTTTGTATGGATGTATGTTTGTTACTCTTTCACGCAAAAACTACTGAATGGATTTTAATCAAACTTTACAATAATACAGCTCATACATCAGAATAGCCTATAGGCTATAGCTTAGAGCTCTGGCATTATGAAATTTATATGCAAAAATTGCAACAGGTGGCACGCGAGCTGTTTGAAAAATGAATGTAACGGATATGGAGGGAGGGGTGAGGGGGGGATAGTATGTGGGGGAAGGGTGGAGGGGGGGAGGGGGGAGGGGGGAGGCCGATGGATAGAGGGGGAGGGTGAGGAGTGAGGGGGGATTTGTGGGGGGACGGGGTGTGGGGTGGAGAGGGGTGAGAGAGGGTGGAGATAGGAGGAGGGGGGGGGGGGATTGGAGTGGGGATAGGAAAGGTGGAGGAGACGCAATGGGTGACCCCATGGATACTATGCGAGCGAAGCCGGGGGTAAAAGCTAGTATATAATAAAATACACGAAAAAAGCTACACTTTCAGCAGCTTTTCACGCTAACTTTCGAAGGGCGATTTTGGGACTAGATTACATTCTTTATATTTAGATATTATCAACAGTGGGATCTCTGAAACGCAATCACCAGGGTTTTACTTTAATTTGCCTGATTAAAAGAAATAGATAGGTGTAATTATTTTACTGCGTACTAAAATAAAAATATATAAATAAGTATGAACAACCTCCTTTTCCCATCTACTTCACCTCCTGCGCTACCATTAGCCTCAAAACTACGCAGTTGCCAGCAGTGGCGGACTAAGCCCGTCAGAGGCCCGGGGCGGCAAAGCTGGATGAGGCCCCCCCCATAGTAAAAGTTGATTTAATTTAACAAGATTTTTATTCAGATCACACGGGCCTCTGGTCCTGGGGGCCTCCAAGCACCTCCGTGTTTCCTTTATCAAAACCTAAACAAGGCTTTGAGGCACCAGGGCTCTGTTAAATTTGTTTCCTTTTATTTTTTAATTTCCCTTTTTAAAAGATGCATTTGTTAATAATGCTATCATAAAATGCTTTAAGAAAATTCTAAAAATTCACGGAGATACACCGTTTTATATTAAACCGTTTTAAACATTGTGTATGTTGAATTATCCTTCAGCAAAAATTTTAACGCGTTTTTCTCAAAACTACATTTTTAACGTATTAGAAAAACTGATAACATATTAGAAAAACTATACATCCGATTTGCATGCACCAAGTCCTAAACTAATCCAGTCACTATGGCACCACATAAGGATTTTTTAAAGGTCCCCTTAAATAGGTACTATCCACATTATAAAGGCGCCACGACACAAAAAAAATTGTCGCTTTTTTAATTCATTTTCTAAAAGATGCATTTGTTATTAATCTTTTACCATATACTGAAGGAAATTCGTAAAATTGACGGAGATACAGCATCTTATATGAAACCGTTTTAAGCAGTTTGTGTGTTCGGGTGGGGGCCCCTAGGTTAAAGGGGCCACAACATGTTTAAGCCTGCCCTTGCAGGGCCGTATTGTCCATAAGGCAGTATAGGGCACTGCCTTTGAAAATCCAGTAACTATAGCCAGGGTCGTATTATCCATAAGAAGTGTAGGCAACTGCCTTGGGGCCCCGCATCGGGTAGGGGGCCCTAGAGCAAAGGGGCCCCGAGACGTGCATTGCCTAGGGGCCTCAACATGTTTAATCCGGCCCTGACTATGACACCACGTAGGGATTGTTTTATAAAGGGCCCTCTTCCAATTTATTTTTATTTTTATGAACGATGAAAATTTACTATAAAAAATTGAAAATAAAATTCGCCGGGCGCCTTTTTTATCTTTTTTTTAGATATCGAATTTTTTTTTTTTTTACATGAGCTCCACACAGAAATTCCCTTACATTGATTACAAATCGGATGTATAGTTTGTTTAATATGTTATCAACCAGGTTGAAAAATTTCGATAAAAAGGCATTCAAAGTTTTGTTGAAGGATAATTCAAAACTGTTTCAAACGGTTTCACATAAAATGTTGTATCTCCATCAATTTTCCGAATTTCTTTAAAGAATTTGGTGAGAGCATTCTTAACAAGTGCATCTTTCAAAAAATGAAAAAAAAAATTTACAGTGTCCTGGTGCCTTAAAGGCATGTTTAGGATTTGAACAAGGGAACATGGAGGAGTTTGGGCCCCCCCCCGGAAGCGGGGGCCCGAGGCGGGCCGCCCCCCCCGCCCCCACCCTGTCCGCCACTGTGCCCTAGTACGGTGAAATCGACAACTTTACGATATCGGATCGATAAGCGTAACTTTCGATAAATTTATATCGATATTTATATAATATTTATTTATATAATTACTGTTGACAGCCGAGCCGATATTGACAGAGAGTATATAGGAAATCGATATGCGCTGGTAACAATGAAGGTATTTCCTTGGAATTGACATTACATAGACGCCAAGCAAGTAAAAATATTAATAAATTGGCAAATTTGAAATCAAATACTAACATAAGGGGTCGTCCATTAATCACGTGATGTTTTTAAGCAACTTTTTAACCCCCCCCCCCCCGTGGTGATATGTGGTGAGGTTTTAGACTACCCCACCCCCCCCAAAATCACGTGCATTTTTTAAGTACAAAGTATTTTGAAATTTTCAGAATATTACCTATCACGAAAAATAAATACACGTGATATCTCATTATACCCCCCCCCCTGGTGATATTTCGTGATTTTTTCCGACCCCCCCCCCCCTCTTTCGAGCCTCACGTGATTAATGGACTATTAATCCTATTAAAGTCCAGACTGCTGTCCAGAAACACGAAGATATTAGTGTACAAAACGCTTATCAGACCAGTAGTTACGTACGCAGCTGAGACTTGGGTACTAACTAAGAGGAATGAGCGAGCATTGGACGTTTTTGAAAGAAAAATTTTGCGGCGCATCTTCGGACCGGTTCTAGAAAATGGATTTTGGCGCAGAGGTTATAACAATGAGCTCTATATTTTGTTTAAGGAGCTAAACGTCGCAAAATTTATAAAATTGGGAAGACTTCGGTGGCTGGGTCATGTGGAGATAATGACTGAGCATCAAGCACCAAAGTCCCTGCTGAACTCAAGACCAATAGGGCGAAGGAGCCTGGGAAGACCAAGACTAAGATGGAGCGACAACGTCCTCAAAGACATATCTATCTTGGAGCTTCTAAACTGGAGAGAGCTGGCACAAAACCGAGATGAGTGGAGGAAGACTCTTGAGGAGGCCAAGACCCACCAGGGGTTGTAGAGCCAATAGTGATGATGATGTTAACAATCGTAGACCGTACTCGCAAATATTGATAACAATGATAACTGACCATAGGTGATGGACTTTGGTAAATATCGTATTGATATAGGATTTTATCGATCGACCATGCTAGACTTTCTGGAAATTTTTCGTTATTTTTCAACGAGTCTCGCCTCATTTTTGGCTAATTCGCGGTATTTTTTGGCATAATTCGCATTCGTATTGTCGAGGCGATTTTCTAGTATTGGCTATTGGCTTTTGAAAAACGAAAAATGCTTTCTCAAAATCGAAAGGTTCTTTTAGAATTCGGAAAATGATTCAATTTTGAGGCGAAATCGCAATAATATCTACTAAATATACCGAGAAACTGACATTGGCCTTTTTTGTTGTAATCGAAAGAAATTTTGCAGTGTTAAAACAAAGTTAGTATGGGCAGAGCTTAATGCTGAATCACTATTTTAGATTAATCTTTATATACTACGAATCAGTTTACATTAAAATTACAAAAAATATGCTTTGGATAAATTGGAACTTTTCCTATCGTTTTCATTGAACGAAATTAAAACTATTTTTTAAATTACATCATTAAAAATATAATCGTAAACTACTAAGAAATTTATTTTTTTATTGGAAATGTATGAACGCTTATAAGAAACAGCTTTTTTAAAATACAATTTTATGGCTACAATTATCTGTGACAGTTTCCATTGATCAATTTTTTCTGTCATGTAAAATTATTCACAAAATAAATAAAAACCCATTTTTGCGCTTTATATCGTGTCCCCTAGACTCCGTTTGCTGAGCGATTTTTATGACTGTTCCTAAATTTGTGGCGATATAAGGCACACTAAGAAAACATGCATTTTTAGCTTGTAGATTCCTCTCATTTGAATGTATGTATGCACTAATTGCACTCCGGTAGTAGTTCAAATTGGTTCGAAACGGCACCAACATATATTACGGTGACCCGACAATTCGTCCTGCGACAATTCATCCGGCGACAGTTCATCCTGCGACAGTTCATCCGGCCGACAGTTCATCCTGCCGACAGTTCATCCTGCCGACAGTTCATCCCGCCGACAATTCATCCTGCCTGATCATTTAGAAGATTTTTATTAAGTAAGTATGCAAAGAGGATATACGGCCGTACAACCAAAATCGATATACATCTGAAGGCATCTTGAGTGGAAATCCGCTGTAAAAATATTTTTACTAAATTGGTTAGGTTAGGTTAGGTTAGGTTGTACGGCCGTATATCCTCTTTGCATACTTACTTGAAGAAAAAATCTTCTAAATGATCAGGCAGGATGAATTGTCGCCGGATGAATTGTCGGCGGGATGAACTGTCGGCAGGATGAACTGTCGGCAGGATGAACTGTCGGCCGGATGAACTGTCGCAGGATGAACTGTCGCCGGATGATTGTCGCAGGATGAACTGTCATGGAACCATATATTACATATATCGATGGTTTGAAATACTTTTGAACACTCAGTCCCCTTGTACCCCGCAAAAATACTATTGAACGCCACTTTACGAGAACGAATTAGACTTACAGACCGTACAAACCAATGGCAACATATTATTATGGTATACGATTTTTTATATTTCATTTCATTTTACCACATATATTGCAAATATTAAAAAAATACTTATTACCTACTTTACACAATAGAGTCAATATTATCTTCCAAGTAATGCTATTAAATTTCGTGACGAGCCAATATTTTTCGTAAAGTATTTTACCGGATCGATAAAAAGGCAATTAGACCAGTGACCTCAGAAGGTCATGAACTCCATTGCAACTTCGCAGAACTAAACACATAATATTTTGATTGGGTCATAAATTTTGGTTACGACACTCAAAAGGGGTTAACTTTTTCCACATTTTGAAGATAAGACTTATCTTTGATTTAAATGTCGAAAACAGGCCAACGGTGGCATTGCGTTGACAAATGGGTATTATCGAAAAAAAATTTATGGTTACTGCTTGGAATACTTCCAGTTTTTTTTTAGATTCTGATTGTCGCACAAATTTTCCATTCCAGACATGGAGTCCTTTTTTCTTTTTTTTTTACATTAACCCCCACACAGGTAGCATGGAGGAAAATAATTTCCCTCAGGGGATAATTATCTTTGAAGATGCCGTGTGGAAGGTCTTTTTAAGGAAATGAAGGAGAGGAAGTTCTGGGAAGGAAGAGGTTTTGAGAGATGGGTATGAATTTAGGGGTCAGTGTGTAGAAATCTAGGGGTCGGTGTGTCCAGGAGTGACGAACGTATGAATACATCCGTCCTGCTGTAGTGCAAGACAATGGGTTGAGAGAGATCAGCTGGAGAGGGGTCAAAGGGTCTCCCCAAATCGGCCACGTGTGGCTCCCCACCCAGCTGATGGGTAGGCGCGCCTGCCGCCAAGACTTGGACACACCTCACCCGATGAACCTTCTACGGCAGAGGTGTTACTCGCATCTCAAATTGAATTATTGCTGTCCTGTGGAGAGGACGCGTTGAATGAAGCATTTCACGGGTAAGTTGTCCTCTGTACAGAGAGGACAGTTGCTACTGGAGTACTTATGTAAACTAAAGATAAAAATAAAATTCAAATATGTAAAATTGTTTAATTAGTTTGGGTTAGATTATGTTGAGTTAGGTTTATTGTTTGGTTGTTAATTTTCTCCGCTTTTATTCAATGTTCCGATTTGTCAATAATTTGTTATATCATTGTTTACTTTTTTTACTGTTCTGATTCTCACCATTCTGTTCTTCCATTGTTATATTTTATCAATGTTTGGTTTTGTTATTGTTTTGTTTAGCCATGGTTCTGTTTCATTATTGTTTTGTTATTGATTTTTGTATCACATATTTCTTTATGGCATTGTTTGTTTTGCCATATTTTGTAATATCATTGTTTTTTTTTTGTCCCGTTTTTTTTCTCACTGCTATATTTTGACACTGTTCTGTTTTGTTATTGTTATGTTTTGTTTTGTCACTGCTCTGTTTTCTCCCTCTTATGTTTTTCCAGTGTTCTGTTTTGTTTTTAGTTTGTTTTGCCATTATTATGTATTGGCATTGTTCGGTTTAGTCACTGTCCAGTTTTTCACTTTTCTGTTTTGTTAATGCTTTATTTTGTCATGAAACCGCTTCGAATCCATGGGGTACGAAGAACAAGGTTGTTGAGTATTCTTGTATTTGTCACTATTATTAGAAAATCTTATCTTTCAGATAATTTTAAACTCACCTTATCGAAATATGACGGAAAAGTTTTAATAAGTAAGCTACCATACCTACCTGATACAGTTTGTGTATGTAATCAATCTTTTTTTACAATTTCTGTGGAAAAATACCCATTATTATTCCGAAGCCTTCTTCCGCCGTATATTGGGTATCATCAGGGTAACACAAACACAGGGCCTTCGGGCTACTGCCCGGAACAACTCAACGGAACTTCCCTGGTACCAGTTAGTAGGTCAAGTAGTTTGGATGCCACGAGGTGCGGCGTCTTCCTCTACTAATTGGGCAACTACAACTAACTTGTATTTGTCGATTTGGTGTGCTATTATTAGAATAATGGGGTATTTTCACAATACTTAAATGTGTGGAAGATTTAAAAAAAATTCTGATTCTGATCATTGTACTGAAAATGTATAATTTGAATATTTTTATTCATAGTTATTGAATTGAAAACCGCACATTCTGAAACAGTTACAATATCATTATGACGTAGCAACTAACTGTCAAATTACTTTTATGAGGCGGGTGTGAGTGCCGCCGCCCCGGGAACCATTTATTTGATAACCAACACCTCTGCCATAGGTCACTACAAGTGGTTCGCAACGTTTGGTGTCTTTGCAGGAGTGCACATGCCCAGGATGCGTCTGCCAACCTGGCTGCACGGCAGGCCGAATCGGGAGAGAATGGTTGAGAGAATCGTTTGACTTCTCCAGTTGTACTTTCTTGGAACATCGCCTTGCACCGCAGTGGGTGGAATGGATTCAAACGTCTGTTACTCCTCGACAACTGACCCCCAGATTCCTACCAACCTGTCAAACCTTTTCCTTCTCAGAATTTCGTCTCCTTCCTTACCTAAAAAGACGCTCCACACAGCATCCCCAAAGATGACATAGGCCATGAGGGGAATTATTTTCCTCAGGGCCTCCTGTATGGAGATAATTAAAAAAATCGGAATATGCAATTTTGTGGTACCTACCAGCCAGAAGAAAATTTGAAAAGAGAATTGTCATTAAGATGGTGACATTTCTTTGGACAAACTGTATAATGATTTCTTATAAGAAATTTTAAAAATTCCTACTATTCCTAAACATATCTCTATTTTTGTAAAACTATCAAATTGGTGTATCTTTTTACGACTTGTGTGCATTTTTTTATCTAATTAATTTATTTTTTTTATTTCTTTACTTATCTGTTTAAATAAATATCATCTGTCACGAATTGATTGTACAACCAAACATGTAAAAGCCCTCTGGGCGCTAAATAAATAAATTAAACAAAAATTTATTAAAATTAACCTTTGCCGTACCCACTTACAAATCTTATTATTATTATTTTTTCTTTCGTTGCTTTGATTGTTGCATAATTTGTAAATTTTTCGACCACCATGCATTCCACCATGCTAGGACCATGCCATTGATGGTGATCAAGATATTATTTTGATCACCATAACAATCAACAATTTCTTACAATCAAACTGATTGATCAGTTTTGTAAGATTTTTGTAACAGAAATATTGTAAAAGCAAAATTCTTGTCTGTACAGACTATGCAATAGTTACAATAGCATATTATCCAAGGTGGACATTTTCAATTCCGAACCTACCAAATATAAGGGGTACATAAAAGAGTATTTCTCTGATGTTTTATGAATATGTTATGTGTCTATGTTTCTATCGTTAATCTTTAATTCTGTTATGATTTGATTTATATGTACAACCTGGCTTCTTATGGTTACCAATGTATTGATATTTTATGTTTTATGTAAATTTTAGTTTTATATACTTAATCTTTTGTTTTATAAAATTTTTGATCTCATACTGCTTTATTATAAATTTATTATTTAATTTTTTTTATTATGCTGTTAATCAGAGGTAAAGTCACATGGAGAAAATCCATAATTGGTTTTATTTTGGCTATACAAACATGTACAAACTGGAAAAATGTAAACTGTCAATTTCCCGAAAATCAATTAATAAAAGTAAAAAAACTGAATAAACATACTTAAAAAAAAAAAGAAAAAATTATTATTATATATTATACACTTATTATTTCAGGTGAAATTTTTTAAAAATATACCTTTTTTGACGGGGGGTCTACTGTTCACAGTACTAAAATTAGCAACAGATTAAGTTTGTTTACATTGTCTTTTTTTACATTTTCCATGGAAAAAAACAGATTCCAGATAACACAACAGAATAATTAGACGTTTTATCTTGGTTGTGTAAAATTGCGATGTAGCTTGTTTTTCCCGGGAGTTTTCCACATAGCATAACATAACATTGAACTGAACATTAAAACTTAATTCAGATTGTTCATGTAGGTAATTTAATCTTTTTTACGCTTCCATGGAATAAAAAATATGCGAGGTCTAGCATGAACATAGATAAAACCCTTTATCAATATGTATTGACCAAATTCGACAACTATGCTCGGTTATCAATATTTTCGAGCACGGTCAACGATTGATAACAGATATTACGACCAACGACTGATAAATTTTAGCTTGGTCTCCATGGTAGATAACTTTTGGTCAAGTGTCAATATACACACATTTTTTTATAATGTCGTTCGTTACGCAAAATTACTAACTTATTTAATGGACGGATTGAACTAACGAAGCTTTTAGAATTGAAAAAAGTCGTCTACGCGATCCGTTTAATAAAGCATCGAAGACGCGGTCAATTTTTCCGTTCTATCTCTGAAAAGCAAAAGTGATTGAAATATGACTAAAGACATCATTAACTAATTAACTCACGTTTAGTGTCAAAAAGCTAATGCATGTTTAGGTTAATATTTTGTTACGATGCACGAATAAACCCCTGCAAATTACTCACCTACGCCCCTGCAAATTACTCGGCTGTTACGATGCACGAATAGACCCCTGCAAATTACTCACCTACGCCCCTGCAAATTACTCGGCTTCCTCTCCGCTAGCTTGCCGCGCGCCAACGGCGGTTGTAGTCAGCGGCCGCCCCGCATTCTGTTCCCGAGCTCGCCTCAAGCGCACGTGTACCGTGAACCGTTCTGCACTGTTCCAGAACATTCCACGAAGCCGCCATGGCGATTGTTATTTCGCCTAGTGATGGGCGGGAATGCCAAGCCCGGTTAAATTCCCTTTCACCACACCGATCTCCAAGCCGCCGGTTGCAGTGAGTACCATGAGATATTAATCCCACTTTATTGCGTGTGTTCCTTGTAAATTCAACGCGACGATAAATGACCGCCCCCCAGAGAGATTTTAGGGCCAAATGCACCCGAATTAGATAGGATTGTTGATGCTACCCTGTTCTAACCTTGCCTGCATTATGTACCATTGTTGTTTATGAAAGAATTCTACCCAATACAACTGTTATTTACCGTAGTCACTTGTTTCACTGTCTCCCCCTGCCCGTAGGATTTGAGCTTATTTCAGGGATGCGCCACAAACGCCTCAGAGATCCTACCACCCTGATGATGGTCTCCTCCGCTCTGCTGACCTTTCTGAGCTAGTCTGTCGGCAGAAGGTAGGCACCTCAGGTAGGTGTACTTAGCAATTTCTATTCAACATTGCCAATTTATTCATATTTTTCGTAATAGGCCACTTGCATCAATTTTTTTTAAATTTTTTTCCGGTTTAGGCAAATATTCTAAGACATTCTGTATTTTTATTTTAATTTTAATCGTATGTTTGAAACCCTGGGGATTTTTTGAATATTTCAATCCGATAAATCAGACCATTTTTTATAAACCGGAAAGACGGGACATAATTTTATAGGTGTGAAAAAACGATAATTACATAGCCGAAAATCATTTAAAAAAAAAGAACGTTTTCCACACGAATGGCACAGGAGAATAGCGAGGCATACCAAAAATATTACATCTCATAAATATTTTTTTCCTTGATCCATCTTATTGATCATAAATCATTATAATGTACAGCGTCTATATTACTAAATTCATTGTAATATACTTGAACTTGTAAATTGTAATAATAATAAGAATATTATAAAATTTTATTTTGTTAAAATCAGCACCATAATCATTATATCTCTAAAACATGTACCGACATCCTCTTAACGTTCTGAAGAGAACCCCGTATCCATTAATTGTACGGGGTTCTCTTCAGAACATCTGTCAAAAAATCAAACCAAATGATAAGTTCGCAGAGAACAAACAATAAATCTAGTGAACGAATTCAAAAATTCGCCTGAAATCAAAGTGATGCCATATAAAAAAATAAATCAGTGTGGAATTTTATAAAATTAATAGGAACATTTTCGGCGACGGGACATTTTCATGTAGTGACGTCACGAGCCCAAATAATGGATTTATTTATTTAAAAATAAAAAAAAACTGTACATTTCTAAAAATTTTTACTAACATTTTCGTAATCTTAGTAAAAAACTCTATCCACACGATTTTTTCCAAGTCGGTATGAAGTCCATGCAAGTGGCCTATTGTTTGGCGTTTGACGTTCCGGAATGTGAATTCACGGAAAACAAACACCTCCAGTATTGCTAGCGTAAATCGATTATCGATTTCTTATTTATTCCCAGTCAATGTCGGTTCGGCTGTCAACAGAGAAACCGTGCTCGGAACATCGATATAAAATGTTACTCCTATCTATCCGATATTGTAAAGATAACGATTTCTCTGTGTTTGACCAGATATCACAACAATTATAAAATTCATATTTAGATTATTCTTGGATTTAACTATTTGTTTCTACTGACATATTGAACGATTTAAACGCCGTGATTGTGAATAAGTACGCATATAATCGCTCATAAATAATGAATATTACTTACACGGTATGAGAATTCCCCCGGAGGTCAGCGGCCTCCATAACAGAACAATAATAAAGCATTTAATATTCTGTCTTTGGAAGGTGCATTCGGCCTTTGCCTTAGAATTTCTGACAGAGGCGTGCGGTATGCACTAAAATATTTTATTTTTCTTTTTCAAGTTAAACTGACATTCGAATGGCTTAGAACTCACTCAAGAGGATTTATTAAATTGGGAATGAGGATATCCAAGAATTATATTGTGTCCTAAAAACATTTAGGACAATAAATTTGCCGAACTTATAATATTTTTACCGTATTCCTAATTCGTACAATTTATTAATAAATCGAACAAAAACTGCTATACTATATGGGCTAGAAACCCGAAACTCGATCGGGACATTTCGCGAACGAGATTGCGGCTATGTGACGTCATCTGACGAATTTAAAAATTCTTTGAAACATTTTTATGTTATTAACGTTTTATTACGGTTTGTGGTGATTTATTTTTGGGGTATTATTCTGAATTGTGTTACCTCCTTGATAGCCAACGCTTCGGACAGCATTATACTATCTTATATCAGGGCAAATGTAATTATTCACGTTGCACTTGATGAACGCTGTAATGCTGTCCGAAGCGTTGGCTAAAGAAAGAGGTAGCGCAACACGGTATAACACCCCTAAAATAAATCTCTGTAAGGCTTTTGGCCGTGAAATCTCAAATCATATTATTAAAACGTGCTCTAAAAAATAGGTTTCAAGTTATTTGGTCGAAGTGGAAAAAATGGAAGACATTGGAATTAATTTGAAATGCGTACAACGTGACTTATTTTTGGGGTATTACGCCGTGTAACGGACGTGTTGCACACCCTCTTTTCTAATTTTTATTCTTACAATTTCTTTATGTCTTTATGTACAATGCCCCGGTGCAACCAAATAAAGCTTGCGTGCCAGGTTGCCACCGGGAGACATTTTCTAACAAATTGTCATTATTTTTCCGCCTCCTTTTTATTTATTGTTTGCGGCCCCATGAAGGGCCGTTATCATGGCCCGGAGCAACCAGTTTGCGGCCCCATGAAGGGCCGTCATCCTGGCCCGGAGCAACCAGTTTGCGGCCCCATGAAGGGCCGTCATCCTGGCCCGGAGCAAAAGTTTGCGGCCCCGGTCAGGGCCTGTATTGCGGCTTCGCTGCCAAAGAAGAGCAAGTCTGCTATGGCTGCCTTGCCTCCCTTTTATTTTTGCGGCCCTAAAAAGGGCCATTTTTTCGGCTCCACCGCCAGGAGTAACAAGGGTTTGCCCAGACCGGCTTCGCTGCCAAGGAAGAGCAAGTCTGCTCTGGCAACCTTGCCTCCTTTTTCACTAGGAAGAGAGTCTGCTTGCCACCAACAGGCAAGCAGGTTGCTCCTCCTCCTCCGCCAAGAAGACGGACGGCCTTTTCGCCTCCTCCTCCTCCGCCAAGAAGACGGACGGCCTTTTCGCCTCCTCCTCCTCCGCCAAGAAGACGGACGGCCTTTTCGCCTCCTCCTCCTCTGCCAAGAAGACGGACGGCCTTTTCGCCTCCTCATCCTCCGCCAAGAAGACGGACGGCCTTTTCGCCTCCTCCTCCTCCGCCAGGAAGACGGACGGCCTTGCCTAATTTTTTATTATTACTTAGCCCGCGAAGCCTACAAGGCCCACAAAGGCAAACATAAAGCCCACAAGGGCAAATCTAAAGCCCTACAAGGCACCCAGAAGAAGCCAACCGGAGTCACTCCTTGGCCGGCTTCGCTGCTAGGGAGAACAAGAGCCCGCATTCTTCAATATTGCGGCCCCAACAAGGGCCATTATTTAGCCACCAAGGAGGCCAGAATCCCCTCCACATTTTTTATAAAACAATGTCCGATCGCCGTCGGGTTCAATTAACCCAATAAATATGTCGATTTTTTCAAAAATAAAGTTATAAGTTATTCTTCAACATTCAAACAAGTCTTTTATTTACTCTACAAGTGGTCCTTTCCACCTACCTCTGGAAGTCTGCGACCTGCTGCCAGCTGCTGCCTCCTGCCGAAGTTCTGCCTGAACGGGAACCCGGTGCCTACCGCTGCAGTCGGCCCTGACTCGGGGCACTGCCAAGGCACCGCTCAGGCAGAAACTAGGCGCATCCAGGACCTATACCACTGGATGTAGGGAGGCCAGCCAACAAATATCACCATCATCAGCGTGAGCTAGTGGAAGGCGTGCACAAGGCCGGTGCCCCTTATTTTACAGTCTTGTAAAGACTTGATACGTCTGTTACAAGTGGTCCTTCGAGCCGGATCTGCTGCACGCCTGACACGCCACGCCTGACGCCACGTCACGCCTGAGATCCCTTGCCTGACGCCACGCTGGACGCTACGCCTGACGCTACGCCAGACGCCACGCCTGACGCCACGCCTGATGCTACGTCACGCCTGACGCTACGCCTGACGCTACGCCAGACGCTACGCCTGACGCCACGCCCGATGCCATGCCTCATGCCAGGACTGACGCCACGCCTCATGCCAGGACTGACGCCACGCCCCATGTCAGGGCTGATGCCACGCCTGATGCCATGGCCCATGTCAGGGCCGATGCCACGCCTGATGCCACATCACGCCTGATGCCACGCCTGATGCCACATCACGCCTGATGCCATGCATACACAAGCTCTTAACACGCCTTGCTCTACAACTGAGATGGCGCGCTCCACAGAAAAGAGCCACCACGAGCAAGCACTGCCCTCCACATCTATTGAGGACATGGTGCGACGACTACGACGAGAGCTGCGCCGTCAGCAGCAACTTATTGACATGCTGACGGAAACCCTGCAACCACAACAGCATGGAGCAAAAGGGCCGGCACAAAAAAGTGCGACGGGGCCCGCTCTACCTCATCCTACAGGACTGACGCAGCGTGGAGCAAAAGGGCCGGCACAAAAAAGTGCGACGGGGCCCGCTCTACCTCATCCTGCAGGACTGACACCGCGTGGAGCAAAAGGGCCGGCACAAAAAAGTGCGACAGGGCCCGCTCTACCGCATGCTGCTACAGGGTTGCCACAACACGACGCTTCAGGGTTGGCACGCGATAGCCAAGCCCCGCAGCCAAGCAGCCATGACTCAACATGGATGCAGCCTCGTCATGCTTCAGGGTTGGCACGTGATAGCCAAGCCCCGCAGCCAAGCAGCCATGGACAACCACCATGGATGCAGCCTCGTCATGCTTCAGGGTTGGCACGCGATAGCCAAGCCCCGCAGCCAAGCAGCCATGACTCAACATGGATGCAGCCTCATCATGCTTCAGGGCCGGCACGAGATAGCCGAGCCCCGCAGCCAAGCAACCAAGGCAGTCCAAGATGGATGCCACCTGGACCTTCCGGCCCGGTACCGCCCGTACCTCTGCTCGACCAGAGGCAACGTGAAGCCGTACGTGAGATGCCCGTTGGACCTGTGCCTCTGGTGGACCAGAGGTACGCCTCACTGGCGCAGCTAGGGCCTGAAGACCCTGCGCCGCCGCCCCCTCACTACTATGGGGAACAAACATGGCTGGCACGAGATAGCCGAGCCCCGCAGCCAAGCAGCCAAGGCAGTCCAATATGGATACAACCTGGACCTTCCGGCCCCGTACCGCCCGCACCTCTGGTGGACCAGAGGCCGCGTACCGCCGTACGAGAGATGCCTGTCGGACCTGTGCCTCTGGTGGACCAGAGGTACGCCTCGCTGGCGCAGCTAGGGCCTGAAGACCCTCCGCCGCCGCCCCCTCACTACAAAGGGGATCCAACATGGATACAACCTGGTCCTGCCGGCCCCGTACCGCCCGCACCTCTGGTGGACCAGAGGCCGCGTACCGCCGTACGAGAGATGCCTGTCGGACCTGTGCCTCTGGTGAACCAGAGGTACGCCTCGCCGGCGCAGCTAGGACCTGAAGGCCCTCCGCCGCCCCTCAACTATGGCAGCAGTCCCCGACGGATGCCACCTGGTCCTGCCGGCCCCGTACCGCCCGCACCTCTGGTGGACCAGAGGCCGCGTACCGCCGTACGAGAGATGCCTGTCGGACCTGTGCCTCTGGTGAACCAGAGGTACGCCTCGCCGGCGCAGCTAGGACCTGAAGGCCCTCCGCCGCCGCCCCTCAACTATGGCAGCAGTCCCCGACGGATGCCGCCTGGACCTTCCGGCCCCGTACCGCCCGCACCTCTGGTGGACCAGAGGCCGCGTACCGCCGTACGTGAGATGCCCGTTGGACCGGTGCCTCTGGTAGACCAGAGGTACGCCTCGCTGACGCAGCCAGGGCCTGGAGCCCCCCTGCCGCAGCCCCTCAACTACTATGGCAGCAGTCCCCGATGGATGCCGCCTGGACCTTCCGGCCCCGTACCGCCCGCACCTCTGGTGGACCAGAGGCCGCGTACCGCCGTACGAGAGATGCCTGTCGGACCTGTGCCTCTGGTGGACCAGAGGTACGCCTCACCGGCGCAGCCAGGGCCTGAGAGCCCTCCGCCGCCGCCCCCTCATCACAATGAGGGTCAAGGATGGATGCAGCATGGACCTTCCGGCCCCGTACCGCCCGCACCTCTGGTGGACCAGAGGCCGCGTACCGCCGTACGAGAGACGCCCGTTGGACCTGTACCTCTGGTGGACCAGAGGTACGCCTTGCCGGCGCAGCCAGGGCCTGGAGGCCCCCTGCCGCCGCCCCCTTACTACAACGTTGAGGGACCATCATCACACGCCCAGTGGACACCACCTGGGCCATCACAGCCAGTACCGCTGCACAAACAGCAGTACCGACTACCAGCAGCAGCAGCAGCAGCTCCTGCCCAACCTGGTCCTGCCGGCCCCGTACCGCCCGTACCTCCGCTCGAACAGAGGTACCGAGAAGCCGTACGTGAAGAGCCTGCCGAACCTGTACCTCTGGTGGACCAGAGGTATGCACCACCAGCAGCAGCAGAGCCTGCCCAAGCTGGTGCAGTCCTTGAGCCAACCGAACGCTCAGTTCCGGACCAAGGAGAACCTTGGCGACTCCAGGAAATTTGGATGCAGCCTGGACCATCCGGCCCCGTGCCGCCCGTACCTCTGCTCGACAAGAGGCAACGTGAAGCCGCACCGGAGAAGCCCGTTGGACCATATGCATCACTGGCGCAGCTAGGGCCTGAAGACCCTCCGCCGCCGCCCCCTTCCTACAACCCAGGAAGAGCCAGTTTTGCGGCCCCATTAAGGGCCAGTTTTGCGGCCCCAAGAAGGGCCAGTTTTGCGGCCCCGAGAAGGGCCAGTTTCGTGACACCGGACCCTGCCGGATCCGCACCGCTGCCGGAGCAGTTGTATTCATTGCCGTCTGGACCTTCTGGCCCCGGACCGCCCCTACCCCTGCTTTATCAAAGGCAGCCAGCCGACCAGCAGAGAGCATCTGCCGGATCCGCACCGCTGCTAGAGCAGTGGGATTTGTTGCCACCTGGACCTTCTGGCCCCGGGCCGCCCTCACCCGGGCTCCACCGGACAGCCAGCTCTGCACAGTCAGCCGATCAGCAGAGAGCATCTGCTGGATCCGTACCTCTGCGCGAACAGAGATACCAAGCACTGGCCCAGATGGATGACCAACCACATTCCGCTGTCATAACAGTGGTTTTCCTCATCGGTGCAGCGAAGACGAGCCCGCCCTGCCCCAGCAGTATCACTACCACATTCGTGATACCTGTTATCGGCGCAGCGAAGACGAGCCCGCCCTGCCCCAGCAATGCCACCATCAAAGAAGTGGCGCTCTTCACACGGGGGGAGCCAATCAACCCCAGCAAAAAGAAAAATTTGCTGGCTGTCATGGACCCCGTGATGCTCCACATCAGCCGACCACACGGCCGAGTCCTGGACGGACCCCCCGTTGCAGATGGCCGAGAGAGGACAGCCCGAATCCAGACGAGCCCCGCAGTCTACACCCGACCTGCCGTGACGCCCGCTGGGATCCTGTTGTTCCCGCCTATGCAGCTTCGCCTACTCATCGTTCGACACGTCCTGATGACTAGTGCAGACAAGCAGCACGGGGGGAGTGTAACGGACGTGTTGCACACCCTCTTTTCTAATTTTTATTCTTACAATTTCTTTATGTCTTTATGTACAATGCCCCGGTGCAACCAAATAAAGCTTGCGTGCCAGGTTGCCACCGGGAGACATTTTCTAACAAATTGTCATTATTTTTCCGCCTCCTTTTTATTTATTGTTTGCGGCCCCATGAAGGGCCGTTATCATGGCCCGGAGCAACCAGTTTGCGGCCCCATGAAGGGCCGTCATCCTGGCCCGGAGCAACCAGTTTGCGGCCCCATGAAGGGCCGTCATCCTGGCCCGGAGCAAAAGTTTGCGGCCCCGGTCAGGGCCTGTATTGCGGCTTCGCTGCCAAAGAAGAGCAAGTCTGCTATGGCTGCCTTGCCTCCCTTTTATTTTTGCGGCCCTAAAAAGGGCCATTTTTTCGGCTCCACCGCCAGGAGTAACAAGGGTTTGCCCAGACCGGCTTCGCTGCCAAGGAAGAGCAAGTCTGCTCTGGCAACCTTGCCTCCTTTTTCACTAGGAAGAGAGTCTGCTTGCCACCAACAGGCAAGCAGGTTGCTCCTCCTCCTCCGCCAAGAAGACGGACGGCCTTTTCGCCTCCTCCTCCTCCGCCAAGAAGACGGACGGCCTTTTCGCCTCCTCCTCCTCCGCCAAGAAGACGGACGGCCTTTTCGCCTCCTCCTCCTCTGCCAAGAAGACGGACGGCCTTTTCGCCTCCTCATCCTCCGCCAAGAAGACGGACGGCCTTTTCGCCTCCTCCTCCTCCGCCAGGAAGACGGACGGCCTTGCCTAATTTTTTATTATTACTTAGCCCGCGAAGCCTACAAGGCCCACAAAGGCAAACATAAAGCCCACAAGGGCAAATCTAAAGCCCGCCATCACGCAGTAACGCGTTATCTCCTCGCAAAAAATGTGGAATTCCACACTTTTAGACTTCCTGAGGAAAAGCCCTTAAGGGTGGTCCTGAGAGGAATCCCTGAAGATATCTCCCCAGAGGAGATAAGGGATGAACTTATACGTAAATATCCCGTTATTACTGTCCACCGTATGAAAAACGGGAGGACCAAACAGCCGATCCCATTAGTTCTCGTCACGCTAACAAAAAATGAGGCAGGAAAGGATATTTTCAATAGCCTTTCATCAATCTTCCGCCTGAGGATCCAAGTGGAATCTCTGCGGAACAAATCCCGTGTAGGCCAATGTTTCCGTTGCCAGGCGCACGGACACTCGGCAACGTGCTGCCATGGCAGCGAACGTTGCGTGAAGTGCGCGGGTCTTCACCGATCCTCCGAGTGCAAAAAGCCTAAAGATACGCCGCCCAAGTGTGCCCTCTGTGATGGACCGCACACAGCTAACTATGGAGGGTGCCCTGCCAGGCCCCAAAGAAACCTTAATTTCAACAGGAATAGAAATTCCAACTATTATAAAAATTATAATAATAATAAAATCAATAACAATAATAATAGAAATCACCAGCATAGCCAACCGCAAAGACAAGCCGAACATAGACCCCAAATCAATAACCAGGCCACACCTGCAGCCTCTTGGGCGGAATACCCCCCCCTCCCCCCTCTCCCCACTCCCCCTACCCCCGCCAAGACAGCTCCACCTCCCCCCCCTCACCGTAAGTGGCCTGAGCCACATTTTTACAAGCCCCGTTCCTCCCAGAGGGAGAAACGAGCTCCCACGAACCCAGGGCCCAGTCAGCAACATAGGTTGGAGCGAGAGCCCCAACCCGCCCAAGCGTCTCAACGCGCCTCCGATCCAAACCTTCCCCCGCCCACTTTAGACCCAGTTCACAAGCAAGCGCTTAAGGAGCAAATGGCGACGATCGAGTTGCAAGTCCATAACGCCTTCAAAGAGATGGCAAGAATTCAATCAATTTTTAACTATTACAATGTCTAGACAAAATGTTAAATTAATCAGTTTGCAGACGGCCTATTGGAACGCCAACGGCTCTGTCCTAACGCACAAGGAAGAAATAATTCAATTCTTACAAGATTACAGCATCGAAGTATTCCTCATTAATGAGACCTGGCTCAAGCCGTCTAGGAACTTCAGAATTCCAAATTATATAACCTATCGTGACGACAGACTAGCCAACAAGGGAGGCGGAACCGCCATCTTGGTTAAGAACAACATTGACCACCGTCTAGCCCATTCATTCTCTAGTGTTAATATTGAATCCACATCGGTAATAATAAATACCTCTTCTGGACCACTTAAATTCATTTCAATCTACGTAGCCCCTAACCGTCAAATAATTCCATCCGAATTAGACAGCCTCCTGTCCGAAAATGTCCCCACTATAATAGCTGGGGATATGAACGCAAAACACGGATCGTGGCACTCCATACAGAGTAACACAAAAGGAAACGTACTCGCAAAGTACGCGAGTACCAATCCTATCGTAGTCGATGCCCCAGATAGACCCACGATTCATCATCACAACGGTAATCCGGATGTGATTGATATCGTTTTACTTAAAAATACTAGTCACTTACACTCCCTCCGAGTACTAAACGAACTTACCTCAGACCACGATCCAGTCCTTCTAACTTTAACAGGAGGCTCCAACCCTCTGGTCCCCGATAATCCTCCACGCACTAAAATCAAATGGAAAAAATTAACAGAGCTGCTAATTAAAAACATAGTCATACCTACGTCAATTCCCGACGAAGCCTCCCTAAATGCCGCTACCTCCAACTTTATCCAGACAATAAAATCATGCATCACCGAGGCGTCCGATGAGATTCCCAACGTCACAACACGTCACGGAATACCCGAAGAGATCAAAGATCTTATTAGGGAAAAAAATCTTGTTAGAAAGGAGTGGCAAAGATCTTGCAACCCGATAGTGAAACAACACCTCAACCGATTAAATAGAGAAGTGCGTGATGCCCTCAGCGAATTTCGCAACGAGCGTTGGCACGAATTCATTTCAAATTTAGAAGACGATAGAGCAGCTTACTGGAAGCTCTCTAAAGCACTCAGACGCCCGAAAACTAAAATCTCCCCGATTCAAGGCCTCAACGGAAAAGTTTACTCCGCTGCAGACAAGGCAGAAGCCTTTGCAGATAGCCTCGAAAGTCAATTCTCTCCAAACACCGATCACGACGATCCTGCGTTCGTAGCAAAAGTGGATTCAAAAGTAGAATCAATCTTAAATCTAGACCCTGAAGACCCTCCAATCAGGTGCACAACTCCTAAAGAAATTTTGAATATAATTAGAAAATTAAAGAAGAAGAAGGCCGCCGGGCCCGATGGCATTTCAAATAAGATCTTAAAACATCTCTCAACTAAAGGCATCTGCGCCATCACAGCCATCTGCAACGCGTCACTTCGGCTGCGTTGCTTTCCTAAGGATTTTAAAGAAGCTGACGTAATTTTAATTCCCAAACCAGGCAAGGATCCATTATTAACGGAGAATCATCGGCCAATTAGCCTCCTTCCATGCCTAGGTAAAATCCTGGAAAAAGTAATACTAGCACGACTGAATGCATTCACAAATAAAAGTAAATTCTTGCCAGACTTCCAACACGGTTTCAGAGCAGGTCATTCCACCTCTCACCAACTCCTACGTGTGGTGGAACACATCACGGAGGCATTCAATATTAAGAAAAAAACGGTAATTCTGTCACTCGACGTAAGTAAGGCTTTCGACAAAGTCTGGCATAACGGCCTTCTATATAAAATGTACTCTCTAGGTTATCCATTAAGACTCATTCAACTAATAGCCAGCTATCTAAGAGATAGATCCTTTAAAGTAAAAATAGAAAATGTATTCTCCACATCCCGCCCCATATCAGCTGGGGTCCCACAAGGCAGTCAACTCTCACCATCCTTATATAACATCTATTGTAGCGATATCCCAAAACCCGTGGATCATAATGTTAAAATCACTCAATTTGCGGATGACACTAACATCATGTCCAGTTCAACTGACGAGGCCACTGCTACACGCCGCGTACAGATACAAACCACTCTAACTGAAAAGTGGTGTAAAAAGTGGAGAATATCTATTAACCCGACTAAAAGCGCCGCGACCGTTTTCTCAAAGAAACGGCCAAAACGGCCCCCATTCATTAGACTGTTTGGGGAAAATGTTCCATGGGAAAAGTCAATTAAATACCTAGGTGTAACGCTAGACTCCAAGCTCACCTGGAAGAAACACATAACTGAAAAAATTAAAGCAGCTAATAAATGTCTATCTTCACTGTATCCAATGATGGGAAAAAAAAGTCGTTTATCAACGGGCAACAAATTACTTTTATATAAAACAACCATAAGGCCTGGCTTCACCTATGCTTGCCCCGTTTGGGGGCACGCGGCCCCCAGTCTCTTAGAGAAGATTCAAATATTTCAAAACAAAGCCATTAGACTTGCCTTAAATGCGCCAAAATGGAGCAGAATTTCTTCTCTCCATAACGACTCCAACATTCCGTTGATAAAAGACTTCATTTTCTCACAAGCAACTAAATTTTACGCCGGCCTACCCGGCCACGCAAACCCTACGATTAATACGCTCGCTAAATATAGCGAAAATGAAAATTTCAAATACAAAAAACCCAAGATAGTCCTCCGGAAGGAATAAAAAACCTGCATACAGTCGCAGTATAGTTTTAATCTCACTTTCAAACCAACCATAATAATAAATTAACAGTAAAGTATCTATAGATAATCCTTTATAATTATGTTAGAGTCAGTAAACGCATGTTTAGGAACTCTGTAAAATAAATCAATCAAAAGTCAATCTAAAGCCCTACAAGGCACCCAGAAGAAGCCAACCGGAGTCACTCCTTGGCCGGCTTCGCTGCTAGGGAGAACAAGAGCCCGCATTCTTCAATATTGCGGCCCCAACAAGGGCCATTATTTAGCCACCAAGGAGGCCAGAATCCCCTCCACATTTTTTATAAAACAATGTCCGATCGCCGTCGGGTTCAATTAACCCAATAAATATGTCTATTTTTTCAAAAATAAAGTTATAAGTTATTCAAAAAAAAAATTTCACTCCAAGACTCGCTTTATCGACAGTTCCAGTCTGACCGCCGTCCGCGACGGTCGCACCTCCCTGGCTTGGCTAACATGCCATACTCCACCGCGGATGCAGTCGCTTGTACCGCTCCAGTCGTGAAAACCACACCCCAGTGAATTAAAAGTGCCTTTCTACCGTGCTTGTTCGCGCCACATCATACCAACCCAGTGCTTGAACATCAGTGCTCTTAAACATTCGTGCCCTCAGTTATCAGTGCTTTAAACATTCGTGCCCTCAGTTATCCTCGTGTTTCCCCCATTCTATACCATCATGTCCTCCCCCCTTCTCCAAACCTCCGATGAATATCAACGCCTTACCCTCGAGATCCAGTCCTTCTTCGAAAACCACCCCGACCCCAACAACTTGTCCCCTGAAGAGATTGATCATGTCTGCTCCCTGGCCTACCGCAGAGTTCATGGTTCCCCTCCCAACTCCCCCAGCAACTCACCCCAACCCGATTCAAGTATCATCACCCCAACCAGCAACCCCCTTATCACCCCTAGCCGCCCCCCAAACCGACCGCCCTCTCCCTGCCGCCCAATCCGACCTGGCCCTCACCGACCCCAATACTGACCACCCTCCCAACACCGCCCACCACATCTTCGCCCCCCAAATCGTCAGAGCCCCCATCGTCCCCCATTCCGACAGCGCCCCCATCGCCATCCAAACCGAACGCGCCCCCATCGCTCCTCAAACCGTCCGCCCCCCCATACCTTCCCAAACGATATACCCCCTTACCTCTCACCCGCCAACCACCCCCCAAACCAACCGCTTAATCCAAAGCTCTTCTCTATTACCCAAACTACTCTCCCCACTATCTCTTCCCACCACCCTCGCCAAGGACTACGCAATCCCCACGCCACAACGTGCCTCCCCCCGATCTGCCACTACCCCACTAAATTCCCCCATCTCCCAAAGTCCCCTTATCCTTCCCCCCGTCCCTCAAATAGTGGTATCCACCCAGTTCTTCCCTCGCCCTGCAGTGAAAAAGAAATCAAACACCAACCACCTCCTCCGAAATAATCGCCCCCCATATTGCAGCCATATCCTTTGCAACTAAAAATTAACAAAAACAAAAACAAATCTCACTTTCTACAACCATAAATAACTCAGTTGAAGGAGAAAGGGGCCTAAATTGGCCCGGTGCTCCATAAGCCCGTCATTCAAAAATCAAAAATCAAATTATAAGTTATTCTTCAACATTCAAACAAGTCTTTTATTTACTCTACAAGTGGTCCTTTCCACCTACCTCTGGAAGTCTGCGACCTGCTGCCAGCTGCTGCCTCCTGCCGAAGTTCTGCCTGAACGGGAACCCGGTGCCTACCGCTGCAGTCGGCCCTGACTCGGGGCACTGCCAAGGCACCGCTCAGGCAGAAACTAGGCGCATCCAGGACCTATACCACTGGATGTAGGGAGGCCAGCCAACAAATATCACCATCATCAGCGTGAGCTAGTGGAAGGCGTGCACAAGGCCGGTGCCCCTTATTTTACAGTCTTGTAAAGACTTGATACGTCTGTTACACGCCGTGTTATGTTTCCTCCTTATTTAGCCAACGTTTCGGACAAAGATACGGCGTCCACTGATGGATCAAAAAAATCAGACCAAGTTGGAGCAGCTTTCCTCTCAATGCCAAACAAGTTTTCCCATCAAATAAAATTGAATAAAAATTGCACTATTATGAATGCAGAATTGATAGCAATCAAAGAAGCGGTGGAATATGCAATTAAAAATAAGTGTAAACAAATTGTAATAATAAGTGATTCTAAAAGTGCACTTCAACATATTAAAAGTATTCCGAAAGGAGTTCCCTGTAGGAAAATAGCCTACAATATTGCTGAACAAATAAGGTGGCTACAGCAGAAAGATGTGTCCATATGTTTACAATGGATTCCATCTCATGTAGGAATACATGGGAATGAAGAGGCGGATTTGTTGGCAAACGAAGCATGTGTGAATGGAATCATCTACGACTGGACGCCAGACGCTGAAGATTACTGCCAAAAAATAAATTCCATATGTAATAATATGTGGAATAATCATTTTGAAACGTTGTCTACAAATAAAGGAATATGGTACAGAAAGCTCCAAAACGAACCGTTTAAAAGACCATGGTTCACTGAGGTTAATCTGAAAAGATCGGAAATGAGAATCATTTTTAGATTAAGATCCGGACATGCACTAATGGGAAGAATATTGTGCTTGATAGGCCTCTCTGATTCTTTAATGTGCTCGATATGTGGACAAATTGAAGATGTCGAGCACACATTATCGTAGTGCATTAAATATGAACGACAGAGAGTTACAATACTAATGACCTCGAACTCATCGGAAGTTCAGAATTTAATAGCCTTAACTGAGTTTCATGCCATATCTTGAATTATGAAATTTATTAGATCATGTAAACTGGAAAATATTTGAAAGTGATTTTTTACACAAAATGAATATAAAAGGACTCTAAATACCTTTTAAAGATCATTAGAGATTATAATGATAATATTATAATATAAAAATAGATTAGGCAAAAAATGACAACATTGTGTGAGTCAGAAGCCTCGATAATATACATGACATAAAAAAAATTAAAAAATACGGCGTCCATCATCAGGGCAGAAGGGCAGATGGCGTGAAAATCTCAAATCTTATCTGAGTACCTACACATAACATTTTTTTTGGACGACGTAGTATTTATGAATTGTTGGATATTGTTAGTTTTCATAAGGGGGTATACATTAATTATGAAAGCAGTTTTTCTTCCAATCCAGATCCCTCCCCCCCCTTGGTGAGATAAATTTGCGCTACTTCGTGTATTCTTTTCAAGTAACGTGAGATTTTGCTGGACCCCCCCCCCCCCTTTTGAGCTTACGTAATTAATGTATACCCTCTAAGTAGTTGAGTCTGTAGTAACTAGGTACTTGGATACGCTGTGAATTTTTGAATGCTGTAGCATTTTGAAGTTGAAAAAATGCAGTTTCATGGTTGCTTTGCAATAATTTAGTAATATTTTGAAGTTGAAAAATGCAGTTTCATTGTTGCTTTGCAATAATTTACTTGAATGAAAAATGAATTTCATCACAGACCGGTTATATAATCAATAACGTATAAAACAAAACACTACAAATATCTCTTCATTACTTTACTAATTACTAGTTTCCGACCGAAACGGGACGTTCTACCGAAACCGAAACCGAAAACCGAATCTTCGGTAGTTTCGGCCGAAACCGAAACTTTTTTAGACATGTTAAAAATCTATTGTTTACTGATATTTGGCTTATCTTTTACACTTGTTCATGTGTTAACACGTGTGAAATGAAATAAAAAACAATAATTGAAGTATGAATTTTTTTTTGAAATAACTAAATATTATTAAACATGTTAACTACTTCTTGGAACAAAAAATTGCAATAATCAACACTTATGTTCATAATAAAGGAAGGACCTCATTAATTGAGTATTTTTTAATTTAAAGTGCGTTTATAATCACAACGTTCTTAATTTACTATTTATTGAGATCTTTTGCAGAGTTTCGGTGGCCGAAGGTTCGGCAGAAAATCTGCCGAAACCGAAACTAGATTTTTTTGCCGAAACTTGTCGAAACCGAAACCGAACCTTCGGTTGGTCACTACTAATTACTAATTGATAACAACACACCGACCGGTTTCATAACAGGTTAGCTATAGTCAGGGCCAGGGTCAGTTTATATTATGTTCCCTGACGGAGGTTTTGTTGTAACCGACACCGGTTTGCGGGTTTTATTTTTAAGAAAATGACGCATCGAAAATTTGAGTCGTAAATTAAAAATAGTAATCATTTCTTCGAAAAAAATGTCTGAAAAAACGCCACTGATAGCAATGTCGTATATGCTTAGAATTTACGCAAGAGGGAAATACCACGGTTAATTCTTTACTCAGGAAAACCTTGTGAAACAGATCCAATTGCTTGTACTCTGGAACTGAGCACAGCGATACAATATTTATAATAATTACTGTCAATTCAATAACAAAAACATACGAGTTCTTAGTTGCTAACTAATATTTAATTCTAAGATTATTTATTGGTACTCATTTACTGAATTTCATAAACCTCATTGTATCTAATGATATTTAATTATTGATGAAGATAGTATCGAAAACTCTCAATGAAATATGAAAGAGATAAAGACATAGAAAATAAAAAAGGTCGCAACTGGACCTTGCTAATCAAAAGGGGGCCCTGAGGAAAAAAGTCCCCTTAGAGCCTATATCATCTTTGTGGAGGGTCTTTTTTAGGAGAGGAAGTTCTGAGATGGAAAAAGGTATGAGGGGTTGGTAGGAATCTGAGGGTCAGTTTCTACAAGAGTGACGGACATATGAATCTTTCCCTCTCAATGCGGTAAGATGATGTTCCAAGGGAGTCCTGCTGGAGAGATCAAAAGGTCTCCCTCATGCAATCTCTCCCGCACGTATTAGACGCGGTAGACACATCCGCCGCCGAGATCTGGACAAACCTCACCCTGTGAACCAGGGCACCTATGCTAAGTCACCAAACGTAGCGAACCACTTGGTGTGACCTATGGCAGGGGTGTTGGTTATTAAATAAATGGTTCCCCGGGGCGTACCCCAGGTTCAGGAATGTGGCCCAATTGAAGATTTTTTGCGGCTCAAAATGAAGTTTTCAGCTTCCTATTTTTTGGATTTTGGTATTCATACGAAAACAGAAAAATCTTTTTTGGAAATCTATCACATTTATATTACATTTTGTGAAATAAGAACTTCCTTGTTATTAGACCTAGGACTCTCGATGGGGGTTTTGATTTATTGCTTGAAAAGTACCAGGGGAATGACCGCACTAGGAATTAAATCAATCTATTCCAACCAGTATATTTTTTCCGCACATTTCTCGGAAGATGGAGTGACCTGATTATAATAAGTGGAGGGTGAGTGCAAAGGTCACACACAGGCGCATATATAGAATCCCTGTAACCCATCGGTGATCTTCCTTTGCTTTGCCTCTCTTCAGCTTTGACTTCACGACCTCACCAGTGGCCGGGAGATCTTATTTCGGTTGAAGAACAAAAATCTAAGCTCTGGCCTATATTGGCCTTTCTGGGGAAAGGTCTTGTGTAAATTCAAATTGGCGAATAAAGATTTCATTCAAATAGTTATTGTAACGGACGTGTTGCACACCCTCTTTTCTAATTTTTATTCTTACAATTTCTTTATGTCTTTATGTACAATGCCCCGGTGCAACCAAATAAAGCTTGCGTGCCAGGTTGCCACCGGGAGACATTTTCTAACAAATTGTCATTATTTTTCCGCCTCCTTTTTATTTATTGTTTGCGGCCCCATGAAGGGCCGTTATCATGGCCCGGAGCAACCAGTTTGCGGCCCCATGAAGGGCCGTCATCCTAGCCCGGAGCAACCAGTTTGCGGCCCCATGAAGGGCCGTCATCCTGGCCCGGAGCAACCAGTTTGCGGCCCCATGAAGGGCCGTCATCCTGGCCCGGAGCAACCAGTTTGCGGCCCCATGAAGGGCCGTTATCCTGGCCCGGAGCAACCAGTTTGCGGCCCCATGAAGGGCCGTTATCCTGGCCCGGAGCAAAAGTTTGCGGCCCCGGTCAGGGCCTGTATTGCGGCTTCGCTGCCAAAGAAGAGCAAGTCTGCTATGGCTGCTTTGCCTCCCTTTTATTTTTGCGGCCCTAAAAAGGGCCATTTTTTCGGCTCCACCGCCAGGAGCAACAAGGGTTTGCCCAGACCGGCTTCGCTGCCAAGGAAGAGCAAATCTGCTCTGGCAACCTTGCCTCCTTTTTCACTAGGAAGAGAGTCTGCTTGCCACCAACAGGCAAGCAGGCTGCTCCTCCTCCTCCGCAAAGAAGACGGACGGCCTTTTCGCCTCCTCCTCCTCCGCCAGGAAGACGGACGGCCTTGCCTAATTTTTTATTATTACTTAGCCCGCGAAGCCTACAAGGCCCACAAAGGCAAACATAAAGCCCACAAGGGCAAATCTAAAGCCCTACAAGGCATCCGCATCCAGAAGAAGCCAACCGGAGTCACTCCTTGGCCGGCTTCGCTGCTAGGGAGAACAAGAGTCACTCCTTGGCCGGCTTCGCTGCTAGGGAGAACAAGAGCCTGCCCCAGGCCAGCTACGCTGCTAGGGACAACAAGAGCCCGCATTCTTCAATATTGCGGCCCCAACAAGGGCCATTATTTAGCCAAAAAGGAGGCCAGAATAGCCACCACATTTTTTATAAAACAATGTCCGATCGCCGTCGGGTTCAATTAACCCAATAAATATGTCGATTTTTTCAAAAATAAAGTTATAAGTTATTCTTCAACATTCAAACAAGTATTTTATTTATTCTACAAGTGGTCCAGACACCTACCTCTGGAAGTCTGCGACCTGCTGCCAGCTGCTGCCTCCTGCCGAAGTTCTGCCTGAACGGGAACCCGGTGCCTACCGCTGCAGTCGGCCCTGACTCGGGGCACTGCCAAGGCACCGCTCAGGCAGAAACTAGGCGCATCCAGGACCTATACCACTGGATGTAGGGAGGCCAGCCAACAAATATCACCATCATCAGCGTGAGCTAGTGGAAGGCGTGCACAAGACCGGTGCCCCTTATTTACAGTCTTGTAAAGACTTGATACGTCTGTTACAGTTATAGATCATACTTGTTGGTGCTGTTCAGTGCTGCAAATAACATTATACGTTGTTGATAAAGCTAACACTCCACTATGGAGTTCTGGTACTTACCCTGATGTACGATAGTGGTGCATGTAACTGGCAGAGGAAGGATGAAAGTAGACTGAATGTTGTAGAAATATGATATGAAGCGTGTATGATCATTTGAGAAATTGCGATATTCGCAAATTGATATAAGTGTAATGAGTAAGATTAATAGATGGTTTTGACATCTAATAGAGTGAACGATTGAAGTACGAGTATAAGGAGAATATATTATGCGAATATGAATGATAGAAGTTGGGTACACCCGAGGAATACATGGCACGATCAAGTGAATCAAATACTTTAAGTCGGGCCATGTCAATAGTCAGAATAACGGATGGGTGTGTATGAGTAGGGATTGCAATCCCGCAGCTAATTCAATCCCGCGGGATTGATATGCGGGATTGCTCAATCGCGCGCGGATCCCGCGGGATCCCGCATCTTTGAAATAATGTTATAAGTTTTAAAATCAAATTGAAACTACAGATTTTATAAGTTATAAGATAAAATTGAAACTACAGATTTTTGGGTAAAAATCAACTTTTATTTAACATTTCTTACATTAAGAAACAGAAATTAATTATTTTGTATTAATTAAGTTTTCTATTATCTAAGTAATTAGTAATCTGTTTTCTTAGATTCATCTTTAAATAATTGGCATAATTTAATAGTTTTGTTTAATTTTACACTTAACAGTTTTATATTTTTAATTCAGTCTTATTCACATAATGACTAATAATCAAATCACAACTTTCTCTTAGATGCTACTATTATTACTATAATCTGTACTACTATCCTTTTCCAACATAAACTTCACATTCCAAATGCAACCTCAATTAAAGTAAAGCCAGGGCCTCCACACAAAAAAAAATTAAATATACCGATAACTCATACCTCATACGTGCGCTTCGCAGTACTATTTATGAACAACTGGCAGGCGCCCGGCGCCGACAGGATACAGGATACTAGGATAGCCCGCCTGCCGCCAACCGCTAGTGGCGCTAGTCCCCGGCCAATCCTCTAGTGGCCGGCGACTAGCGCCACTAGCGGTTGGCGGCAGGCGGGCTATTTTGTGCTAAACGGTAACATTGCGCTCGTGCTACTCTCGATTTACGCGAAAGTTTTAGCGCCAAATTTTTAACTTGCGGGATCCGCGGATCCGCGCTTTGAAGGTGCGGGATTAATAAAAGCTGCGGGATCCCGCTTTGCGGGATTGCAATCCCTATGTATGAGACGATGTATGAATGCGAATGAAGCATGGAGTGTACACCAATATATATTTATTTTATATATACATATTTTTATAATTTGAGAGGTGGGTAATGGCTACCGCCGCCCCGGATAATTCCGCCCACCTACAGTGTGGCGGGCCTTTAACCTCTCCAGCAGGACTCTTTTGATCCATCGGAGGAATTCAAACTTCTGTCACTCCTGGACACACTTAACCCCAGATTTATACCTCAAATCCTTTTCCTACCCAGATATTCCTTTCTAAAAAAAACTCTCCACACAGCATTCCCAAAGATGGCATAGGCCCTGAGAGAAATCATTTTCCACAGCCCCCCCCCCCCCCCCCCCATGTGTCAAGCTATTTAGGAACTGACTTTACTGCGGGAAGTTTCCGAATTCTCGTGAAGATGTTTTTTTGCAAACTTGGTTTAAATAAATTTGAATACTAACTACATGGCAATGATAAACAAAAATTTCCAAAGCCGAACGGACTGGGTTGGAATTCCGTGTAGAACTAATGTCGTTTTTTCCCCCCAATGCTATTTATTCAACAGAATTATGCAGATGATTTCGAAGTTATCAGTTTGTTACTTTTGGTTTATATTAAGAATTGGGGAATTATTTAAGTGTTTTGTAAAAGGTGTGAGTACCTATTTACATTTGACAAAACAAAAAGACATAAAAATTTATGTTTAAAGATAAACACCAATAATTAATAATAAATAGAGAATATAGAAAGCCATACACCGCTATATTAGCACATACAACTTGTTTATTCACATTCTATTATTTTCTTGAAATTACCTGACGCAAGTATTCATTTGATTAAAAAAAACTGTTTCTTAAGTTATTGTGTGCAGAATTACGACATATTACCACATTTATTTTAGCTGATTTATTAATGCCAAAATGCGGTAATTTTAGAAAAACACATTTTAAAAATACTTTTTTCAAAGTTAATTTTACTCATATGAGCAGGTTGTACGCAAAATGGTAGCCTTCATGAAGAAAATATCCACAATTCAGTTCGTTGGCTTATCAATTTTCCCAATCTCCTCTTTTTTTAACGTTAGCTCCACGTAGAAGTCGTTGAGGTAAATAATTTACCTCAGGGCCTTTCAGTGACACTGAGTGGAGGTTCTTTTTAAGTAAGTAAAGGAAGGAGAGGAAGTTCTGGGATACAAAACCCTATGAGGGGTGGATAGAAATCTGAGAATCAGTGTGTGCAAGGCGTGGAGTCGTGTGAGTTCGTCTGGAGAAGTCAAAGAGCGTCCCTCTATCGGTCTATCCTCTTCCATCCCGCCACGCAGCTGGTTGACTGAAGGGTGGATAGAAATTTGTGGATCAGTGTGTACAAGTGGTGGATCGTGAGAGTACGGCTGGAGAGATCAAAGGGTCTCCACCAATAGACCTCCCAGATCCGGCCTGCCGGACAGTTGGGGGACATAAGCGTTCGCCACAAAGACATGGACTAATCCCACTACACCCCATAAACGGGGCACCCCAGCTAAGGCACGGCGATACCCCAATTGAATTATGAATCAACATCAATAAAAAAAATAATTATTTTGTTACTAACGTAGTCTTTGGGAGACAATAGAAAGAAATTTATTAATCAGGTAATATTATTTAAAAAAATTTCTTTACGGCCTTATCTCTGAGTCACATTTCTTAATAAAATGAATCACCAACAGTACATAGTGTCTGATTCATAACATAACAATTGGATGCGTGGCAGCGCAATGAATTGTCTGTTTGATCAGGCCCATTTACACCTGCCCATTTCCCATTACCTGTACACTTCGTATTGTGAATACGGCGTACGTATGGCGTGATGTGGCGTCCAAATTCCTAAGCATTTAGGCAGGCTTTATAAACGTATAGTGTATTTAGGTGATTTGCATTTCCGATCGTCTGTCAGTGGCTTTGTGACAAATGCGTTGCCCTGGGCAAATTTCAAATGATACATCAATATCTGTTTCTGTATATTAAATTAATAAAACCTTTACTGACTTGCATTTAAGGCAAACCACGTCGACGTGCAACATTTGGAATCGATAAGGTTGAGTTTTCATTTGTGTAAAAAAAAGATGTTTATATTTTTATTTTGTGACGTCAACACAGGAGGGAGGTTACTGTCTACATGAGATTTCGAAAATGCACCCCATCCCCTTTTTTAATAGTCGGAAAAATACTGTATTTACCTGATTTCGAAAAACTCTGGGTAAACCATCCGAAAACAGGTTCGTAAATAGGGGATTTTGCACTTCTAACAATTTTATGTACCTGGTACTTCGAATTTTTATTTTTAAAAGGCAAACTTTTAGAATATAGTGTCATAGGGATTGTTTTCTTCCGCATTTTCTGGCAGTTTTCGATTACATAATTGTTTATATTTTGTTATGTGGTATTTGTGTTTAATCTTTACTTTCTCACCAATTAAATTGTTTATTATTTTTATGTAAGTTTGGTAGGTACCCTTACTGTTAATGTATGATTTTATGTAATTATAAAAAAATAATAACAATTGATAAAAAGTCATTTCAAGTAAAACGCGACCTTCGCAAATATTCGTATAATTGAAATTAGTAATATATCTTCTATCTACGAGGCTTATCCAGAAAGTAAGTGTACTGATTTTTATTTTTTTTTTTGAAAAAGTGTAATAGAAAAAAAATACAGGATATTGTTGATACACTTGTTGACTATTTTTCCAAATAATTGCTAACCCGTTCAATGCATGTGGTGAGCCATGGCACAAGTTTATTTTGCCCTTCTCGAAGAATTCTCCCGCTAGCTCCTTCCCCCTCTTCAGGGCCACTTTCTGCACCTGCTCGTCGGTTGAAAATTTATTTTCATCCATACATGCCTTTAGGAAGGTGAAAAGATGATAATCTGAAGACGCCAAGTCAGGGGATTACGGGGAGTGGTTCAAAACATCCCAATCAAATGAGTCGATGATCTTATTGGTGGCTAAGGCTTTGTGAGGTCGCACGTTTTCGCGAAAAAGGCAAACTTCTCTGGTCAGCATTCCCCTCCTTTTGTTTTGAATGTTCCTTTTGAGTTTTTTTAGGGTACACAATATTGTTGTGCATTGATGATCTCAATCTGAGGCCGAAATTTGAACAAAATGATGCCTTTTCGGTCCTAAAACACTGAGGCCATGATTTTTTTTCCCAAAATTGTGGTTTTCAATTTTTTCACAGATGGGGAATTGGTGTGACGCCACTTTGACGACTGTTTTTTTTCCAGGAATGTAATGAGTCACCCACTTTCATCTCCAGTAACAATAGAGCTCAGAAATCCTCACCTTTTTTCTTGTAGGTGTTATTTCTTCCGTGAGTAAAAAGCAGATCACAGCACTTAGCGGGATTTTTTGCCGACAACTTTCACGCAACTGGACACTAAAACGTGAGTTTAAGTACAACAAAGTTTCTGCGATGCTCTTTCTGGTCAGGAGACCCCCTTGTACCACTAAGTGTTGCCAACCCTCAAAAAACTAAAAACCTCCGCCCGTTGTGGTCACAGTACACTTAATTTCTGGATATGCCTCGTATTTATATAATGTTTGTGGCGGCCAGGCGGCGTGGCGGCGGGTGGCTTTTTAAAAATAAAAATCTACAGTTTTATTCCGAGATTGAAGAAATTCTTATACATTTGACTTTCACAACAAGAGGAAGTCTAACTAGGACTTTAGCTGGTATCTTATAAATTATTGAAATTAAAAACACCAACCTTTTAATATTTTTTTTAAGACCTTATCAAGCGTTAAAATGTTTTATTACTGCCAGTTTTAATTCAGGTCTGAAAGGGTTAAGTTTTTTTTATATTTTTTTACATTAGCTCCACACAGGAGGCCCTGAGTAAATAATTCCACAAAGGGCCTATGTCATCTTTGGGGATGCTGTGTGGAGGGTCCTATTAGGAAAGGAAGGAGAGGAAGTTCTGGGAAGGAAAAGGGTATTAAGGGTGGGAAGGAAACTGGGTCAGTTTGTCCAGGAGCGATGGACATATATTTTTTTTTCAGGTTCTCCATAAAACAACCAAATTATTACGGAGAAGATTACAAAATATAAGAGAGAGAAAAAAAAGGCCAAGTGGGCAGTTTCACTATGTTGAGACGTATGTCAAAAGATAGTTACTGAACTCTCTATAGGTAACATTGAAGATGTCAATTCTCAATGCAGAATCGTTAAGCAGTTGAATTGCTCTATTTACTGGGGCATTCTGAAATGAATATATGAATCCATCCCTCCCACTACGGTGCAAGGCGGTGTTCCAAGAGAGTACGGCTGGAGAAGTCAAAAGGACTCCCTCAACCCGATAACCCGGACACCCCTGCTAAGTCATCAAACGTAGCGAACCACTTGGGGTAACCTATGGCAGAGGTGTTGGAAATCCAATAAATGGTTCCCGGGGCGGTTCGGCGGTACCCATACCCGCCTCCCAAATTGAAAACAGTTCAAAAACTTTCAGAAATTTTACACCTGACGTGTACTTGTACATCAACAAAATATAATTTCGCTACCTCTTTCAAAGTCATAAAAATTTACGAAAAAAATAGATTACGTTAAGTTAGGGGTCGTCCATTATTCACGTGAGGCCCGAAAGGGGGGGGGGGGTCGGAAAAAAATCACAAAATATCACCACGGAGGGGGAGGGGTATAATGAGATATCACGTGTATTTATTTTTCGTGATAATATTCTGAAAATTTCAAAATAATTTGTACTAAAAAAATTCACGTGATTTTTAAGGGGGGGGGGGGGTTAGTCTAAAACCTCACCGCATATCACCACGGGGGGGGGGGGGTTAAAAAGTTGCTAAAAAACATCACGTGATTAATGGACGACACCTTAGGTTACGGGCTATTTTTCATTTTTTTTAATGACTTTAAATGATTTTTCAAAGGGGTGTTAAAATGCCACTTTGTTGAGTTGTCGTGGAACCACATAATATAACAGTTCACACTTAAAGCAAAAGGCGTTCTGACGTGAAGAGTGACCCGTCTGCCCATCCAGTATATACGCCACTGTCAACACTTGTCATTACATTCAAGCGTGTATTTACATGTGTCGTATGTCCATGTGTGATGTGTGTGCCACTTTACCGTATTATATTAATCTTTATCTAAGTATACGAATATATTAGAATCCGTCTGTGTTGCTGTATTCGCCGGTCGCGTGGCTCGAACATTTAATTATTGGGAAACAGAATGACGCAAGTTGTACCCGAAATGATGTTGTCGACGTTTCACGCACTTCACAAATCAGAAGCGGATCTTCCTTCCCAAGGCGACTGATAATTATTCCTCTGATTGGATCCTATTTGCGATGGTTGTGTTGACATTATTTAGAGTCAGTACGCACCTGTGACGTATGTACAACGCATGTTACAAAATCCATGATCTTGGGTCAATACAAATTATTTGATACGTAGAAAATTGGTATTTTTGTGAATTAATTAAGTACTTTTTTGTATCCTCTTTCGTAAACAATTCGAAATTTCTATCATTTATGCCAGTTATCTACCAAAAACAAACAAAAAATGGGAAACTTTTTCAATTTGAAAGAGATTTTGATAATTATTAAAACTTTCATTTCTCTTGCCATTTTTTTATAGACGTTGCAAAATGATGTAAATTTTAGAGAAGCAATTGATGTTTTTTTTACAAACACAGTAGACCCTGATGAAAAAACCCTCAGGGCCTATGTCATCTTTGGGGATGCTGTAGAGAGGGTTTTTTTAAAGGAAAGGAAGAAGAGTATGTTCTGGGAAGAAATGAGGTTTGTGTAAGAATCAGTGGGTCTAGGATAGGAGTGACGGACATATATACCATCACGGTAATTGTTCGGAACAAACGTCAACGGTTAATACGCACTTTTTTTTGATAAAACTTTTAGATTCTTCTTAATTACCCCATAAAAGACAACTTTTTGCATTGGGGGAGGTTGAAAATGTTACATTTTTAATTTTATTTACGTAAATTGAAAATTTGCTTTCACACTGTCAAATCACTCTGTTTGCAGTTCGGAACAAACGTCAACGGTTAATACGCACTTTTTTTTGATAAAACTTTTAAAATTAAGATAATATACACAAGCCCGCTACACAAACCCTGCGTAGCCAAACAAACCATTAAAAAACGTAGGCTGTTTTTTAAAGTAAAGATAACATACACAATCCCGTTACACAACCGTTGACGTTTGTTCCGAATATTTACCTCCATCACTCCCACTGCGGTGCAAGGCGATGGGTCGATAGAATCCCTATCTTTGACAGTTAGGGTGGGGATGAGGGGGGTTGAGTGATTACTCGGCTGAGTGACAAGGGATTGTATACGGTAGAAATTTTTATTGTTTGGTTTTGAAGGGAAAAAAATGGTAAAAAAGAGCATCAAAAAATCAGTTAGGGTCGGGACGAGGGATTGGGCGGTTACTCGGCTGAGTGACCAGTGATAAAACATGGATGATATTTTTTCCGTTTGGTTTTGAAGGAAAAAAAATTGATAAAAGAGCATCTTAAAAAGTCACCGGAGACCTAAATTTCGTTTACATTTTTTACTACAAATGATGTCAGGAATCACTGGTTAAAGTATATCAAGTACGTTCCTTTACCCTGTAAAGTCACGTGGCTTTAACCCTTTTGCATTTGTAGGAAAATATTATGCTACTTACATACTTTTGTTATTCGGCGGTACATCTTCTATGCATATCCCTTCGGGGAGACTTAGTTATATTTTGTGTAAGTAGGTTGTGCATATTATATCTAAGTACGCCCGGGGGCCAACTGTTGGGGGATTAAACCGTCATGGAATCTTACTACCTATTTGAAAAAAAAACAGATTATTATTAAGTAGTTATTTTCCACCATAAAAAGTTTTTATCTGCATAACTTTATCATTATAAATCAAACTTACGTCGCACCAGGTTTATAATTAAAAACGCCATTCGAATTAACTCCGAAAATACATCCTTTCATGAAATTGAAAATATTTACATCACGTCAACAAAACTCATCCACGTGATAATTTTTTTCAAGAACGCCTTCGCATCTTCCATTCACTGTGTTCTAATTCTGACAATCCCCCAGGTACGGTAAAAAAACAACAATGTAATTTATTATTGTTTTTATGGGCAAACTATTGCGCAACACTTTGTAAAAATAGCAGCCAATCAGAACACAGGTTTTTTCTCTGCCCACCTCCAATCACGTGTTGTTCGTAGAGCTATAAACGAATGCAAATGTTTGGTCATCGTACAAAACAATGTCAAAATATTTTTGGTTTTTTGTTTATCTAATCGTAATCTACGTAGTTTAGTTTTTGAATTGCCGTAATTAGTTCCGTTATCTGGATTAGTTGGATATAATAAATAAGAAAGATAGGCCATGATAGGTCAATAAGATAAGATAGGTTATGTATGGAGTGCGTGTCGCCAAACATCGTTGGAGATTCGGTACGCATTCATTCAACAAACAGGGATATGAGGTCTAGCCCACTGAAATCGATAACTTTACAATATCCGATCGGTAGGCACAACTACTGATGATTTAAAATTGATATCCCCAGCACGGTTTCTTCGTTGACAGCTGAACCGATGTTGACAGGGAGTAAAATCGATTCGATCAAATTTTTGTTGCATTGACATTCTGAAACGTCAAATGCCAAATAATTTCGTAAAAATATTAATGATTTGGCAATGTTGAACTGAAATATTAAACTTAAATGTGCATTGGCAGTCCGCATTTACTTTTTGACTTTAAAAATAGAACTAATTAATTATTGAGGTCTTTATTCACAACTTGTGACCGGTCAGTGGCTGAGTTGGCATCGCGTTTGGGTCCCACCCGTGTTCGATTCCTCGGCTGGCTAAATCCTCCATCACGACATAATTATTATTTGTTATGTGAACAACTTTCGGTTCTCCAAGCCCGAAACAATGTAGCGTCATTGGCCTCATCGCGTGTTCTTTCAGTGCTAAGCGCTTCGTTAGATCAACAGCATTCATTAACAAGACAGTAATTTTGCATTACTAACGACATTATTCAGTTTTTTTTTTATTAGCTTCACACAGGAGGCCCTGAGGAAAAAATCCTCTCAGGGCCTATGTCGTCTTTGGGGATGCTGTGTGGAGGGTATTTTAGGGAAAGGAAGGAGAGAAAGTTCTGGGAAGAAAAAAAGAATTAGGTGTAAGTAGGTATGTCCAGGAGGGACGGTTAACCGAAACTTGTCTGATACTGATGAGGCTTCTCTACAATTTATCAATCGTCGGTTGGAATACGTTTTATCAATTGCTGACCGTGCTCGCAACTAACGCCAACTGACCATAAGTAACTAATTTAGTCAATATCGTACTGGTTATAGGATTTTATCGATTGTCAGTGGTAGATCTTATGGTATAGAAACTGCCGACCACGTCGAGCTACGACCAAGCTGCACGGACTATCAAAGCGACTGTGCAAACAAACCAAAATGAATGTTTCTTGATGCGCCTTAACCTCCTAGATCACATGTGATCTAGAAGGTTTTGATCTTATAGGCGTTCATACATGTCTAATGAAAAAAAAAACTTTTTTTTAGACTCAGGGTTATTTTTTTAATGAAGTAAATTAACAATTTTATTTTAATTTTTCTCAATGGAAACGGTAGAAAAGCTTCCTTTTTTTTAAGAGCGGGACGGTTTACATATATATAGTTCCCGTGAGCACTTAGGCCGTAGGACCATTGTGCTTCTCCCATTTTACCTCATTCCTTTGACAGTAACCCAGTCTCTTTTATAAAGTTCACCAGGATTGTCATTGGAAATGAAGCTGCATCTTCTGGTTCGACAATGTGTCTTCCCAGGTCTCATTTCCCCTCTTCATCTCTCCTTGGTTCCCTGAAGGCCCCATGAGGGAAGAGGGCTTCATCTCTCCTCTCCACTCCTTATTTCCCCGAAAGCCTCACCACCACGGAGAGTCTAAAGGCCCCACAAGGGAAGAGCCCACCCCACCTTGGTTCCCCCGGGGGCCCCAGGAGGGAAGAGGACTTCATCTTTCCTCCTCAGTCCTCCGTGGTTCCCCAAAGGCCCCGCAGGGGAAGAGTTCACAGAGATTTTTAAGCCTCATTTCTCCTCTTCACTCCTACATGGTTCCCTGAAGGCCCCACATGGGAAGAGGACATCATCTCTCCACTTCACTCCTCCTTGGTTCCTCGAAGACCCCGCTCTAGAAGAGTGCCCTTCCCCTTGGTTCCCTGAAGGCCCCACAAGGGAAAAGTTTGTGGCCTCAGCTCTCCTCTCCACGGCTTCTCTTCTTGGTTCCTCCTACAGGCCCCAGGAAGGAAGTCTACAGAGGTGGCCTCAGCATTACTAGGTTCCCAAAAGGCCCCTGGTTTTCGAATGGTCCAATTCTTTTTGTCCCACGAGTTACCAGGGAAATATAGGGTCTTTTCCAGCAGAGCCCCGAATGCTGGAGTAAGAGGTCTAAATACTCCGAGATGCGACCTTGTTTCTCGGAGGCACCGTTCGTGACACTATTCCCCAGGACATTCAGCCTGAGCAAGGAAGCTCACACCTTGGCTTGGGATGGTTATTGCTGGTTTGTGTTTCCATCCCAGAGCGATAGGTTCGCCACACTCCCTACGCTGTAGGCAAAGCTTCAACATATTTAAAGCATTTTTTAAAAGAAAGACAAACCTGCCCGGGGTACCAATAACCTAACAACGTCAGAAAATCTCCTATCACATCCACACAAGTGGAAAATGTTGCTTATGTCGTGATGGAGGACTTAGCCAGCCAAAGAATCGACACGCGACGTCCGGGTAGGACCTAAACGCGATGTCCACTCAGCCACTGACCGGTCAATATAATTTTTTTGTATTTATAATGTAAACCGATTTGTAGTAAGTGATTTAACATTAATTTCGGCTTAAGTTACGCTTAGGTTAAGTGTGGTGTTTAGGTAAAGAACCCAGATACTACCACACTACCACCCCTTTATACCTTTTTCCTTCCCAGAACAGAAAAAAAACATCCACACAGAGTTCCCAAAGATGACAATGGAATTTCCCGATGGAAATTATTTTCCTCAGGGCATTTATGCGTGGGTTTTCAAACGGAGCTAGGTACTTTACCGCTTGTCTGGATTTGAAATGTCAATATTTTTATAATGGCAATCTCGTACGTGCAAGAAAATTAATAATAATTTTGCGGAACCTACGTACAAAAAGAGTTGCGTAAAGTTCAATTGATTTATTTTAAGCCTGCGCCTATATTATCTTTAATTGCTCCCAATAAAAACCAGACGTATAAATTCTAATTAAACATAGTGTGTAAGTATGTAGAATGTAGAGTCCGGGTGAAGCCATGAATGACGTCTGTGACGTGTTATGTATGTCGCCTATGACGAAATAAGTCAATTAATATAAATCAATAAAGTTTTTACTAAGGCAAAGAAGGACTTAATACAATGTTATATGGACTAGTACTGACGCAGAGCGCGCATTTGAGCGCATTTGGATTAGCACATTATGAAGCTCGTTTGGTAAAACCTGCATTCTGAATTATATTATGGCTAAAGGTAAGTACCTATATTAATCGTTAGAATTCATTTGAATAATTCGTGAGAACTGTGCGAACTTCGGTGTTGGATGTATTTTAAAATTATTATTACGATAGTGCAATTCAGTATAAAATTTAGATTAAAATATATCGATAAAAATAAAATATATGTTATTTTTTAAGACAACGAACAAGTTTTTAATAATTTTTCTATTATCTATAAAATATATTTGTGAAAAATCCACAATGTTTCTTAAATGATACTTACGATGCTCCCGCGAGATTTTTGCTCTATTGTAAACGACTCGTGTTTTATTAAACATTTTGATTTATTTATTTATTTATTTATTATTAATTTCAATAACAAGGTTTGTACATATATGTATAATGTATAGTATAAGTATAGATTCTTTTTTTTCACAGACCTCCTCACTAGGATTTCTTGTTCTGAGGTGACCTGTAGTTTTAAAAAAAAATTGTATTTGGTTATGGATTGTCTTTATATCGTCTTCATGATGTTTGTAATTTTATTATCACTTTGATCTCTCAGCCATATTTTTACTTTTGTTTTAAATATATTCATTTCCTTTATATTTTTGATTTGATCTGGTAGAGCATTGTATAATTTCATAGCATGGAATTTATTATTTCTCTGTCCAAAAGATGTGTTCAAACTGGGAGTAACTAGGATGTTATTGCTTACTGCCCTGGTTGAGTATTTATGTTGGGCAGTGGAGTATACATATATGTTTTTTTCAGTTTAAATAAAATATTTTTTGAATAAAGTTCCTGTACATTGAAGGCTTGAAAGTTATTAAATATTTCTTCCGTCGGAGTTCTAAGCTGAACTTTCAGTATTGTCTTTAGTACTCCTTTTTGGGCTATATTGAGTCGCTCTGTGGGAGTGCTCAAGGCAGACCCCCATCCAGGTATTAAACATTTCGCTCCCATTGTCGCTGTAAATTGTTACATAACGACGGGCTCGAACCGCCTTGTTACGAACAGGTACAAATTAATAATAAATAATGCCACAATGTTCAAGAGAAAAAATGGTTGCATTTAAATACTTACAAAAACCAAATTATAATACTTACTTTATATCCCAAGCTAGCTCTTCAGGGGAAATTGTGTTCTCAGTTCGTTCAGATTTTAATTCAAAACGACTGTCGCTTTATTGTTGGAATAATTATATATATAGGGTTTTAATAAACGAAAAGATCTCTTGTCGCTTTTAAATAATTGGTGAATTTATTAATGACTCGACGCTTCTAGGAAAAGCTTTTAATCTCTTTGTGAACTCAAGGTTAATGATTCTAACATATAATAAAAGGGTTGAATGATAACACATAATTATATAAGTTTTACGTACGTTACACTGTCACGGGCAGCATCTGGGCAGAGGACCTGATCCGGGAACACCACTGAGTTGATTTAAATATAAAATTTAACTATCTTTTACATTACGTGTTCCAAAAACGTTGGAACCACAAGGCGGTCGCCAATATGCGAAGAACCGTCTCATAGCGCAGTTAAAACCAGAAGAAGGCGCCAGGGCTCTCAGCCCCGTCGAAAGGGCTGCTCGGCCCCCTCCCGAAATCCGGGCCAATCAAAACGTCTCGCAAATGTTGCCAACTTTTGACAACTAATAGTAAATATTTAGTACCTGATGACGGAAATAATCATATAAGGGTGGGAAGTTATAATTCAGGAAAGTACTTCATGACAAAATGTTAGCGCTCTCCTCTAAAAATCGTAATTTCGTATCTCTCCATACTCTTCTTTTCGAGCCCGGTTGCGGAGCCTTAAGAGACATTCTTGACTTACGTTAACCTAGTGGCGTAGCTAGCATGGGTGGCACCTGGGGCGGATGTCACCCCTGGGGCGTGGTGTCACCCCCCCCCCCTCTATTAAAGTTGACGTGACACAAAAAAATATAAATAACAGACCGTGTTCATGTGTGCAATACTTTGGTGACAATATCCTTCGTATTTTTTTTCTCACGGTCGACTGTCACCCCCTATCGGGTGGCACCCGGGGCTGACAGTCCCCCCCCCCCGCCCGCCCTCGCTACGCTACTGCTTTAACCAGTGATTCCTGACATTATTTAAAGTAAAAAATGTAAATGAAATTTTGGTCTTCGGTGACATTTTTGATGATTTTTGTTTTTCAACTAAAAACTTAAAAAATTAGGTACAGTTAGGCCCGGCATGAGGGGTTGGGCGGTTACTCGGCTGAGTACATGAGACGACATGTGGAAGTTTTTTTTGTTTGATATTGAAGAAAAAATTTTACAAGAAATAAAAGACATCGAAAAAGTCACCGGAGACCAAAATTTCGTTCACGCTCCTTACTCCAAATAATGTCAGGAATCACTGGTTAAAGTAAGTCAAGTAGTCAAGTACGTCCCAAGGTCTGTGACCTGTGGCGGGCGAGCGAGCGTCACCGGGTGGGAGGCGTGGATTACTTTTTTTTATTCAAATCTACAGTTTTATTCCGAGAGTGATGAAATTTTTCACACTAGACCTTCAAAACAAGAGGAAACTGTTACTAGAAACTGATTTCGAAAAACTTAGCTAAAAGCCCGGACATCGCCCGGGACTTCAGGTGACATAATAAACATTGACATCAAAATCGATAATCCGCGTTATTCTCACTTGCAACCCTGCCGCCGCCACCCGCATACGTCGTACCATTATTATAACTAAACATTAAAAAAAATCACGGGAAATTATACTTAATTGTTGGATTTGTGTGGCTGGAAGTTTATGTAGAGAACTCAAGAGAAAGAGAAAAAATATTCACGAAATTGTTATAATTTATATGTAGTTACTTTACACGCAAGAACGCAAGACCGATAGGGCGAAGGAGCCTGGGAAGACCAAGATTAGGATGGAACGACAACATCCTCAAAGATATATCTACCTTGAAGCTTCTAAACTGGAGAGAGCTGGCACAAAACCGAGAAGAGCGGAGGAAGGCTCTTGAGGAGGCCAAGACCAAGACCTACCAGGGGTTGTAGAGACAAGAGTGTTGATGACTTTATAACTTACCTGAGTTCTTAAAACTTTATTTACATATTTCATTACAGGTTATAGGTACCTTATACTTTATCGCTTTTCTAAATTGTTGACATAATCAGTTACAATTTCGAAAATGACACTTAAAGTCAAAACAAATCTTCATTAAGAGAGAGTTCATTAACCGGAGTTACAATCACAGACAGACCCACAGCCGAAATTAAAATGTTTGATGATGATTAAATTATTCCTATTATTCAGAACCCCGCGCGAACTTTGACGTGTTTTGTAAATTATCAGAACGCAATGAAATAAATATTGTTATTTGATGTTGATAAACAACTTGTAGGAGATTTTGTTTATGGGGTTTTTCTGTGATGTCTGTATCCTGGTATTATTATTATTGATCATGCGTACGGTGTTTTGGAGGGGGGGGGGGGGATGACTTTACTATAGTAAGTAATTGCAATGAAGTATTCTGTGTTATGTGTTCTTGGGTGGTTTTTTATTAATTCAAAATCAAAGATCAATAGAACTGTTACTCACGCACCGGTGTTCCAGTAGCGATTGTCTCCAGAAATCGCCTCCAGTCTAGTTTCCTTTACCTACACCATCAGTGTTTGCCACCATTATCACCAAATGACCCAACCACCTAATTCTAGACTTCCCAACACTCCTTCGTCTTGCATTATTAATTTTAGAAGCTCTCCTCTTCGGTGGTCGGCATTCTTCAAGGACACGTAGAACTGTACTTCACGGCTACCCGTTCCACTTTTATGAACCTTCTTATTCTCTCTAGTTGTTATAATACCCGTAGCATGGTAGTTGTACGTTGTAAGTGGTTCAGAAGAGACAATTTTCCTGTATGGCTTCAGAGAATCGTTAGCAATAATTTATTTATTTTCACCTTCTTTCGTTAGAGACACTGATGCCATTCTCATTTCTTCAAGTAAATGTAGAAAGTAGACGCGGTCTTTTACAGGACACATCCAATTTTTATCCGAAAATGAGCTTTATTAAAGACAAAAACTCTTTGGTCTACATTTAAATTCAATGTTCCACTACCTTTGAAAATCAGTTCAGTCACATATCTTCAATGATCAAAGTAATCTTGATCAACTACTTGGAGAAAATTGAATACTAAAGTTCTGCTGCTCAGTTCTGTTATTGATCACATCATCGAACTCGTAAAACAATACTTCACAAATACTATCTTGGTTTATATACTTTATGTAGATAGCTTTACCTGTATGCAGTGTGTTAAGGGAAGTACTTGACTTACTTTAACTAGTGATTCCTGACATTATTTCGAGTAAAAATTAAAAATGAAATTTTGAGGAATCAATGGTTAAAGTCAAGAACGTCCCTTAACCTTCTATAGTTTAGTAATTTTTGCGTTTTGTTTTGGATAAAACCTTCCAAAAATGTTTTTTCGATTCTTGGCGGTTTCTTATTTTTTTCTCGTTCACCACAAAGGACACAGTTACATGATGCATTTCTCGTGCCACATATTTTACGTCTACTTATAACATGTGTATAGGTATTCAACTTGTGTGCAAAAATGTGGAAATTATTGTGACAGACTAGCTTGGTATTGCTTTTAATCATTAGTTTTCTTGAAACCCAGTAAGGCCTTTCTTTATCAGAATGTAAATTTTTGTTCTTTTCTCCTAAGAAAGTTGTATGTGAATGGTGTTTTTTTATTGTTGTAGTTGCACAGTAAGCTATTGGAGCTTTTGTAAGTATCTGTGATGAATTCGAATAGCTGAAAAATATGGAAGATGATGCCCATGACTTCCTTTTTAAGTGGGTGTTTTTATAGTCCATTACTCATGATGGTAATTACATAACAAGCCGATAATAGATGGCTTGATCTATAAATTCCAGACATATAGAGCTGTGTTATGAGGAAGTTCGGTGAATCATAATAATTTGGAAAAGGGAAAAAAATTTAAAAGAAAAGTTTTTTTTATAAAATCATTTTATTTTTATCAGAACCAGTTTTACAAGTCACTTGAATTTTAGAATTGTTTAGCAAAATAGTTTTAATACAAAACCAGAAACTATTTTCAAAATTTATTATTATTTTGTATGAAATCTACATATTATATAATAATAATTCATTAACTATATTGCTTTTGTATCTTATCAACATTAAATCCTACCAATATTTTAAATACAACACATTATTTAAATTGTTAAAATTTATGCTACAAATTGTTATTTTCAAAGGCAAAAATATTGCTTAATGACATTTAATTAGGTACACGCATATTTGTACATATTTATTTATCAAATTTTAATTATCAGGAATTTTATCAAAATCTTATTAGTCTGAATTACCTACAGGTCAATAAGTATTTCTTTGGAAATTTCTTTGATCTGATAAAAAAGATTGTGAAATTAACATTTAAAAAATTATAAATTCCTTTCATTTTATCAAATTTATTGAAATATCCAATTAATACAATCTAAAATGCATTGCAGAAAGAATTATAAGCAACAATTCAATTTTTACTAAAAGCTGCATCATCCCAAAAGATGGTAGGCAGATAAAACAAGGCTTTACACACCATTCATAAATTATTCGTCTATAATTTTTACTAAAATTTGTTATTCACATTATTTGCAATTTTCTATAAGTAAAACATTTCTTTGATGTGTAAAAGAATCTATCAATTGGAATGCTGCATTATAAGAACTAATTATGACAACACCTAAACACTTCTCAAAAGGTTATTAAAAAGCATTTTAATCACAGCAAACCATGAATCGATGACATTTCATCATTCAATGATTTTTACAATCAAACCTTCAATTAAAGGAAGACACCTTTCATTTATCCAATTTATCTGTTTAAAATCTTACAACAGATTCTGATCCTCCAAATATACAAGATCCCAAGTCTTTTACATAACAAAGACTCTTTCTTCTTTCCTTAGAATCATCTACCACTCAATTAATACAATTTTCTCTTTAGTCAATATTTTTATTGATTGGAGTAAACGAAACTTCACACTTACAATGGTATTCATGCGTGAAACGCAGCCATCTATCTATCTCTAACAACATTACCATCAAGAAGTTTGCGTTGCAACTTCAAAATCTACTGATAAACTGTTACATTTATCATTCCTCGAAATAACAACATTATATCTCCTATCAGAATATCATCATTTATGATATGTTCGATAATTATAAGTGAATAAACTTCACCCTTACAATCTTATTCATGCGTGAAACGCAGCCATCTATCTCTTACAACATTACCATAAGAAGTTTGCGTGGCAACTTCAAAATCTACCGATAAAACGTTACATTTATCATTCCTCAAAATAATGATATTTTTATCTCCTATCACAATATCATCAATTATGATATGTTCAATATTTATTATTGAATTATAATCTTTGATTTCAATGGCTCCTTCTGTGACAACCGAAAGGTTGTTCTAATCAACATTTATTTTCATAAATCCGTTTGATTTGTTTTTTTTTACGTCAATCAATTGATTTTCTTCACTGGTCGGGAAGTCTAATGATGGGGGTTGGTTGGACATCCCACATCATCTCGCAGTGCTCTGCAAGGAGTTTCTCCGGAGGGGAAAGATGGTCCAGATTGGATCGAGGACACCCGTCGGAGAAGGGGTCGGTAAAAGGTTCGTGGATGAGGATGCAAGAACAGTCCCGGGAACTGGATCCTTGCACAAGGTCGTGTAGTTTTTCTGCGCAATCAACCTGGGAACAAAGAATAAAACTTATTAGATTTCATTACATTTAACAGTTATTAAACAAGATATAAAGAACTTTTAAATAAGACTGCCATAAGAATCTTACGGTAGTTCAGTTTAATACAGAATGCTTCGAGCACAGAAAACACATGAAAATTATGTTTTTGAGTAACTGCCTACTTTGAAGATAAAATAATGGGTTCAAACACACACGAATTGTATCTAATACAAAATGCTGCGTATTATGTCTTATCTTTCTTTCTGTTAGGTCTTATCAGGGTGTTTGCCAGAAGTAGTGTTTGTTTAGGAGAAGGTCACTAAACGGAGTGAGGACTGTTCTCAGAAACGTTACATGAAAATACAGGTAGCCATATTTTATCTTTAAGTTTAATTGCCTTGCTAGTACTGCAGTAGTTCAAGGTATTTGCATTGTATTCAGTAATATCTTGCGGATGATGTGATAAGACGACTATTTTTATATAACTTACCTACTTGAATTTGAGTTGATAATTCTATTAAAATAATGAAATGTTTGCATGAAAGCAAATTGTTTTCATTATTTCAATGTTTTGAGTTTTTTTAACCCATTTAAAAAATAACTAACTACACACTCATTTATAAAGGGTGGAGGAGAATGAAAAATTGGACTTATTAAAATTTTATATGAATTTTTTTAATTACCTTTACAATATAGATGTCGTTTTCATAGCAGAAAGCCTCTAGCAGAACTTCTTGCATGTGGTGGGCAGAATCCCCAGGTCTAGAGGGGGCTAACAGACAGAAAAGAGCCCCATTTCCCGTTGACAGCCTCTTCACACAAGCCGGGAGCCCCACAGTTATGCGCTGACTCGCCTGCGCAGTGCGAAGGATGTTCTTGATAGTAGAGCCCACACTGCTGTGAAAAATAAATGAATAATTATTAGTAAAATATTATTAATATAAAAAATTTTATAGATATAAAAAAAATCTCCCCGGCGGGGAATCGAACCCCGGTCTCCCGCGTGACAGGCGGGGATACTTACCACTATACTACCGAGGATAGTGGCAGAGGCGCCAATATTTCGCTTTATAAAATTGTTGCGCAATCATTTTCAAGTTCAACGATTTGTTTGTTGAAATAATCATTACACAGTGTTGTGAAATTATGTTATCAAGACTCGACAATTTTGTACTACTTTTAACTTTTTAGAATTAATTAATTTATACGTAGGAAGCTATAAATTCTCATTGAAAAGGCGGAAATATTGGGAACAGTACAAGAATAATTAATTGAAGGTAAAACATTGCGCAATATTATCATGTTTTGCTATTATTCAAGGCAACCTGCAATGTTGTTATTGCAATATTATAAGAGAAAGTGTGTGGTTAATAATTTAAAGCAGATTATGTTTGATCTAATTGGTTATTGAATATAATAATTACCATTTAGCAGAGCTGAACTTCTCTCTTCCATTGACAATAGCGGCAGCTTGATCTTCGAGGCACATTTTGGCTTCGTCTTCGGAGCAACTTTCACCACTTGAACTGCTGCGACTCAGTACACTTCGAAAAGCACTGTATTTCTGCCTGTATGCTTCACGAGAATAACTTAGTTTCTCCAGCTTTTTACTTGTGGTCACAGGCAAATAAAAATCACAACAAATTCTCACAAAAACAACTTATAAATGCGTTGCAAATCGAATTCACCAACAAACAAACACTTATATAGTTATTGTTCCACTGTTTGTTATTGTTTTTATAACTTTGTTATAGTAGTACCAACAATTTCTGATAACACCAAAAGATCACTTCGAAATATCACCAAACCGTATAAAACTCTCAACGAGACTAGAGAACGGCTGAACAATTTGTACGATAATGAAAATTAAAGCTTCCAACAGCGCTTTTATAGACTCAAGACTTGAGCCCGGCGCATGCGCAGAACGGGTTAATAAAACTGGTGAGGATTTCCCAGAATGCGCCGCCTATGAAAATTTGTCGTAAGCGCCATTCTGTGAATCATTCCATGTGAGTTGTAAAGGTATGTGTGTTATCGTGAAAAGGAGGCAAAACCACGCACACAACGTTAAACAATTGTAATGGTGTGTGCAATCGTGGAAAGGAGGCAAAAGCACGCATACATACATACATTATAATCGAATTTTGATGGTGTGACTGCGAGTGTACCGTGGAAAGCGCGCATACAACGATAGTTTTATTTCACAATCTTACTAAATAGCGTTCAGTTTTGCATATAATTTATACTATACATTGTCTATGGAATTTATCGGACGCGCTCATTTCGGAGCTGGTTGGAATTTCCCGCGTTTACTCGGAAGTTTGCTAAGCTGATTAGGGTTTTTACTGATCTCGCTGTTTGTAGTTTGCACAGGTTTTTACTCGTCAATGGTTCAGGTTTTAACATGATTTGTTGTTGTTTTTGCTGGGATTTTCATTTAGGGATGTTGTTGTATTTTGTTACTGCTTCGCACTGTTAGGTAAAATTATCAACAATATTGCCAATAAAAATAAGGTAAATAACACACGGATGTAGCCACGCTTCTTCGATTAAATAATACCGAAATACACAATATTTACATAGTATGTTATTAATAATTAAAAACAATGACAAACATAATATTATTGACAACAAATCTTTATTTTCTGACTAACATGGGATTCATTTGATGCAAATATGTATTTATAATACCTATATAAAAATTAGGTTAGAGCAGTATTCGCACATAAGGGGGCGTTCAAGTATTACGTAACGCAATTTTTGAAGATTTTTGAACCCCCCACCCACCCCTGTAACGCGCCGTAACGTTTTTCTGTACCCCTCCCCCCCTTAAACGTTACGTAACGCTCAAGTGACAATTTTTACCTGAAAGTCACAATTAAGTTGCGCTAAGTACTAGAAAGTGGCTTAAATACCTTTTTTCTTGTTTTAATCGCGTTTGCGGTAATACATAAAAAAAGAGATTTCGAAAACGAAAAGGGTTGCCAACTTGGAAGATTTTAATTCCCTATTTTTTTTAACTAAATAAAGAAAAACATGTTACGTAACATAACGCCGACCGTATTTCTTTAGAATTGGTATTCTATCAACAATCAGAATTTGGTGATACGATAGTTTATGTTAACGTAGGAGGGGTCGATCATTATAAGTAGGTAGGTACTTTTTATCGCTTGTCAGATCGAATTTTGAAAATGATACTTAGATTTAAAGCAGATTCGAGTTCATTGAACCAGAGTTAATCACACACCATAACCGGAATTAGTATGTATGAATTAAATTTCAATTTATTTTTTATTGATTAACATGATTGCAAATCGCCAACGAATTAGTAACAGTTCATAACGACTAAGTGTTCTTAATATTTTCGACGTCAAAAACTGTTGTTGATGTTACGTTAGCGATCTGCAGTTATATAGCAGATATCCTACCAATCCATCGATCGACCAAGCTAGGACCCCAGAGTGACGGAATCCATCCCTCAAACTGCGATGCAAGACGATGGGTCGAGACAGTACGGCTGGATAGGTATAGTTAGGTCTCTCTCAACCATTCTCTCCCAATCCGGCCCGCCACACAATAGGTGGGCAAGACCTGTACAAACCTCACCGCTTGAACCACTCGGGGTGACCTATGGCAAGGGTACAACCAACAAATGGAGCGATATCAAGTTCCCGCCTACCAAATTGAGAATTAATGATTGATAACATGAAAGCTAAAGAGATTGACAAAAATATTATTCTGTTATTCTCAACATATTATTATCTTTATTAATCAACTTATACATAATGCACGTAATGTTTTCAATATTGTACAGTCTACTTAGACACCATAATATTTATGATACCAACATCAATGTGTCTACGTGCGTTTAAAAAATCTTTTTAAATGATTCTGTTGTTTCTCATGGTGCAAAGTGTCTCCCGTTCATTACATAATAATTGGCTACTTATTTCAAATGTTCACTCATTGTTATTGTCATCAAATTGAAGTTGAACGTTTTGCAGGTTTAAAAATAATTAAATCGTTTTGCACTGGTCGGTGGTCAGAAGGAAGGAAGTTACTTTAATATAATACTTGAGAATAACAAAAAACTTAAAAATATATCAGACGATTATGCAAATAATTTGGTGATGTAGTCAGTGGCGTGGTGACAGACTTGCGAGCTCCCGGGCGGTGTTTGTTATTAAACCTTCAGGCCTCGGGACTATTTTATTTATTTATTACACGCCCTGATGGGCTTTTACATTATAATTTATAAGTTGAGTAACAAACAATGAAGAAAATATAATACAATGAGGAAAGAAAATACACAAAACAGTGTAACAACAAAACAAGTAATAAAATAAAAATACGAGTACATATTATGTAAAAATGATAAGAAGTCTCATATTCAATATAAACAAAAATTGAAGAAATTATGTAAATCTATTTGTGCCTAGAAGAATTAAAGTGATAGAATATACAACGTTTATACTGATTAGTTTTAAGATGGTATATTAGAATATTTATAAGATACCTAGATTAGAATATTTATTTCCGAGACTGTGAAGTCTCGGAAACGGAGAATTTTGATAAGCTAGTGTCCTGGTGTTATTGAAGTAGAAGGGTAATAAATGTCGACATGATTTTTGGGGAACATGGATATTGATAAATTGAAGTAATTCAGAACAGTCAATTTTGTAATGCAGTATTTTATGTAATAGTATTAAATCTGTGCTTATTCTTCTATCTGAAAGTTTCAATAGAGACGTTTTATCCAGGAGATAATTGTTCTCAATGGAATATGCAATTTATAGTTTATAAACCTTAGAAACTTCCGTTGAATCTTTGTCGGATGGTCAAAATATTTCCGCTTTGCAAATAAAATGCAAATAAATTAAATATTTCCTAAAAAAAGGTGATGAAACAAGCTTTCAAATTTTGTAATAAATTCGAAATAATGTAATAAGTTTTGAAGTATTAATTTTTTTAATGCAAACATAAAAAGTTTTAATAATGACTCACCTGACGTTTTTTCTATAATGAAAAAAATAATAATATACAAATGTATTACTACTTTATCTTCAACTATTTTTTTTGGCGTTTCACGTAAAAATAATTAATCAAAAATACTCAATTTATTTCAAACTAGCTGGTTCCCGGTATGCGTTGCCATGCCACTTAATTAATAAATTATATCTCCCTGCGTGTCCTTTCCCATTCGTCCCGTTCACCTTCCCCCTCCCCACTCTACTCCCCCCTTCCACCGTCCCGCGAACCCCCGTCCCTCCCGCATTTCATACTTTCAGTTCCGGTATATTCAGTTTTCAAACAGCTCGCGTGCCACCTATTGCAATTTTTTTATACAAATTTGATAATGCCAGAGCTCACCAGTAGTTTTATACGAACCTTGTCCTGACAATAACGAACACACAAAAAAAAGAATTATCCAATTTGGTGCAGCCGTTCGGAAGTTAGGCGCTTACATACATTTCGGCGATTCATTTTTATTTATATAGAAGAAGAAGATAGAAGATTGCCATCGGAATATTTGGTTTCATAAAGGCTTACATTTTAATTATTTTGTGGCTAGCTTTTAATATTTTAATCTGATGTTCCATGAATATGTTATGTGTCTATGTTTCTATCGTTTATCTTTAATTCTGTTATGATTTGATTTATATGTACAATCTGGCTTCTTATGGTTACCAATGTATTGATATTTTATGTTTTATGTAAATTTTAGTTTTATATACTAAATCTTTTGTTTTATAAAATTTTTGATCTCATACTGCTTTATTATAAATTTATTATTTAATTTTTTTTATTATGCTGTTAATCAGAGGAAAAGTCACATGGAGGAAATCCATAATTGGTTTTATTTTGGCTATACAAACATGTACAAACTGTAAAAATGTAAACTGTCGATTTCCCGAAAATAAATAAATAAATATAAATTTTAATACAAAAGGGTGGCGTTTTCTATTTCTAACACCTTTCAGATCATATTTCTAGCCATGACAGTAAGAGAGAAACAACGATTTCTGTGAGACCTACATGTTGTTCCGAAAAGCCTCTAAGATTCCTCCCTCCTACAACTGGGATATTTTGTAGACCTGTGTGTTTACTCCGTACATTCACACCGCATTCCTACGCAAGGCGCTGAATTCTCAGGGTCCTCTGTGTGACGTTATTATAAACTACGAGTATTTTATTTATTTATGTTGGGTGGGAGATAGAACAGAGGGAGACAGATCGCAGATAATCATGATAACCTTCAAACCATTCCACCATTAGTTTTCAAACTATTCCACATAAAGTCAATCATTCGACAAAGGATGGCGCCACTTACGTTAGCAGATCGCAAGAGGACGTGCCCCCCTAGGTATAACAGATTTGTAGAATTTGAGCATCTCTCTGGATATGGAAAAATTGGCAATAATACTAAGAGTTGTGAATAATAGTATCACGCGACTATATATTACATATGATGTCAATGCCTGTCGCGGTTACTTTGTCCCGAAGTCTATCTGTCAGTGGATTACAGTGGATCCGAGGAAACGGCTATTTTTGGAACCAGTTCCTATCGGATTTATAAAATGGTCACCAGTAGGTACTCAAACGGAACCGAAAGCCGCCTGCAGGCCTAGTGTAAACCGGCGACTGCCCAGTATGGATCGAAGATGGTCGCTGCCACTGGATGGCATTGACAATTATTTTAAATGTCAATCTTTTTTATTAGCTGTTTTTTCAATTTATGTATTAGTTTGAAGTTTGAACTACATACGGGGTATTTGAATCTTTGCACCGTATATTCTCAGTAGTTGGTATTTCCAGACAGGATAGAGTTACTAATTACAGAAAACCAACTTTTTATATTTTTGTATTTTAATGTCTTTGTTTATTTTGTCTGCCTCCGTGCCAGAGCGGTAAGCCCGTTGACTCTGGAATAGAGGTCGCGGGTTCAAACACCTGGCGAGGGCAAAGACAAGATTATAATTCATTGAGGTTTTATATGCGTTTATTCTCGTAATTAAATTGCACACACTGAAGATACTCTCAGTGTATCCTTAATGAGAGATTACTAGATTCAGAACATCGCTTAAAATGGCTTTAGCTACTTTTGTAATAGGATCTGTGCCTCTGAATCTTCTCTCCTCTGCCTTTTCTCCCTGTTTCCGCCTCACAATTATCTTTAATTTGGGGATGTCATAGTTCCACTGGATCCAAGTAGTTCAGATTGTTTTGCTATAACCCAAAAAAACTCGATCTAAAATACTGTTTTCATTTCCGAACCATCTCTTGGGCTAGCTAGTAGCCAATTTTAGAAAAATGATTGTGTGTGCGCTTGTTTTTCAGTGAGTGTATATGATAGGGAGTCTATCTGCCGAGTTTCAGTTCGATCGGACATCGGAGAGTGGGTTGACTTCCAAGATTTGCATTCATTTAAGAAAGCAAAATTGAAATTCAAATAGATTTATTTAAAAATGTATGGAATGTTATCAGCCGTATTTAGTAACTATACCTAAATAGTCGGGTGAATAACTTCCTCTTTATTATCTCCTTTCTCTCATCACTCCCTTCAGTAACACAATATCCCCAAATTGGGGGTGTGCTATATACACTGGTTCTGGGCAATTGTGACACAACACATAAATATGCATTGTGCGATTTTAAATTAAAAAAAGTCCAAGATATTGTGTATGGGGCTTATTTAGAAGGCGGCAGTACCTATTTATTCTGGATAACGACCTTGAGGATGCAATAGTATTTTTTAAAATCTCAATCACTGCCTTAGCGACAGCAAAGTGCCATCTATGGGTATGGGCTTAGACTAATATCTAGGATAAATGTGTACCATCTATGGGTAACCTCTTACTAATATCTAGAATATAAGGTTTTGAAAATCGTGAAAAACTTATCGCCTTCAGTTATTAACCATTATTAATCTAGCCATAATTACATACAGGGCGTTCAATCCCATCCGCCTACCTCCACGGAGAGACGATTATAAATTGTTTAGAGAAAAATGGGAGTTATCGTATCGTGTTTACTGACAAAATAAGCCTAAACTGATAAACGGTTAAATTCCCAGAAAGTGAATTAAAACTTGAAACGCCCATTAGTTTAGTAAGTACTATAATATTTATATATATTGCTGTGAAGAAGTTTAAACAAAAACATATTTTTCGTTGTAATCTACGTAATAAAATCACATTAATAGCTTTTCGTAACCGATTCCGCTGTAAAGGATAATGAAAACGAATTAATTCAATTAGGTATAATATCGTCGCAAGAAAGCAATACTGCTGTAACCGCCACCAATATTATTACTAGCAATTTGGAGAATTCAATTTATAGGCAGATATTTTCCTATGAGAAAAAAATGTTATTGACCTTTGGTAAATCGGGCCATTGTTCTTATCAACTAGGCTATCGAGGTAACCTGTACATCCGCCGAGAGTAACTATTATATAATTTTGATTATTTAAGGGGTTATATACAGTTAATTTCATTTTCGTAATGTACCTATGTACACACGAAGATATTAGTGTACAAAACACTTATCAGACCAGTACTTACGTACGCAGCTGAGACTTGGGTCCTAACTAAGAGGAATGAGCGAGCACTTGACGTTTTTGAAAGAAAAATTTTGAGGCGCATCTTCGGACCGGTTCTAGAAAATGGATTTTGGCGCAGACGTTATAACAATGAGCTCTATACTTTGTTTAAGGAGCTAAACGTCGCAAAATTTATAAAATTGAGAAGACTTCGGTGGCTGGGTCATGTGGAGAGAATGACCGAGCATCAAGCACCAAAGTCCCTGCTGAACTCAAGACCAATAGTGCGAAGGAGCCTGGGAAGGCCAAGACTAAGATGGAGCGACAACGTCCTCAAAGACATATCTATCTTGGAGCTTCCAAACTGGAGAGAGCTGGCACAAAACCGAGATGAGTGGAGGAAGACTCTTGAGGAGGCCAAGACCCACCAGAGGTTGTAGAGCCAATAGTGATGATGATGATGATGACCTATGAACACACACAGAAAATTTTCGAAGTTACACGCATATTTTGTAAAGACGTGTCAAAGCATTTGAAAGCAGGAGGCAAACTTTAAACGCGTTTTTCTCAAAACTGTGTTTTTAAAGTCGATGACCAAGATGTCTCGGAAATGCCTGAACCGATCTGTCTTAAATTTTAACACAAGTTTCTTAAGTATATTTTTTAGTTATTAATCGAAGATAGATTCTCACCGATAAATATCTTTTTTTTTTTTTAAATTTAAGGCCAAAATTTTGGTAAAAAATCGATTTTTTTTGAGAAGCTGCCACTTTGTCAAAAATTGTCAAAGTCTTTCGATTAATTAGAAGCTCATATATTACTTTAACGAAATCTGTTTGTTTTTTTTTCAGTTTAAATGATCCAGTCCAGAGATATAGTGGTCACCGCAAGATGCCTTTTTTGAGAGGAGCTTCTGTAGATCAGCTCTAGCAGCTTTCAAAATTCTTATTTTTACGAATACAAAAATGTTAAAATACAGTTAAAAGATACCGTAATATGTGTACAAAATTTTACATTAATTAATATAAATTAATATTAATATTCTCGGGCCTCTAACTGTATTCGGAGGTTAAATTCTTTGTAAATTTTACAATTATCATAGGTATATTTTCACAACTCCTACAATAAAATACTAGCCACTGAAAAATCACAGCACTCTCAAAAACTTCCCGATTGGTGATTTGATATTTGCACAGTGTTCTGAGTTTGGAATTTTAAAATCAACGCAAATATTTTCAGCTTTCGCCGGCATTTCATTAGGAACCATTGCATTAGCATTTTCTCTATAAAATACACAGATAGAATCAACCACTAAAACTGTCAAAACTCTGGATCGGGGATCTCTGGCATCTCGAAATTTGCGTAGATATCTCCGCTTGCAATTTCTATGCCAACGTCACTATTTTCATCTTCCCTACATTTTCTTTTTGAAATTTTTTGATTTCTCTTTGAAATACACATAACTGTCAGAAAATTCAACCAGTCGCTGAATAATTTCTTTCAAACTTATAAATCATTAATTATTATTTTTAATTGATAAACTAATTATTAGCCTGAAACACTCATCTGCATTGAAAAAATCTCCCGAGAAAAAATACATGCCGCCGACGCGACTCGAACCCGCGTCCTTCTGATTTCTGATCAACAGCTCTTATCCACTGAGCTACGTCGGCTTATCTCCTGCCCGCCAAATAATTCAATATATACCAGTGTTTCATTCAACAATTACTGCTTATTACATTTTTCCACCTGCAAACAACCAACTTTTTTTATATGAAAAAGCATTATAAGTACTAAATCTCCCACTAGGTGGCGTCGAGACAAATTGACTGGAAATCAGAAGGGCGCGGGTTCGAGTCCCGTCGGCGGCATGTATCCTTTCTCGGGAGATTTTTCAATGTAGATGACTGTTACAGGCTAATAATTATTACTTATAATAATTATAAATTATTATTTGATTGTTGGAAAAAGACCTTGAAAACCATGCGAAGTTGGGTTCTAGCAATACGAAATACGAATATATTAAAAATATATATTTATACCTACGCACCCACGACGAGAAAAATCTCTAAAAATAAAAGTTACCAACATCGACCTATAAATTAAATTAATATATCGATGGGTTGGCCGAGGTTTAGCTATGACGTATTTTCCGTTACCCTACGTCATCGACCGATCATCACAAATAGCGTGGAATGCCAGAAACATTTATTAAATTACGTATCGTGGATCCCCTTACATACTATTACGTATTAAAACAACATACCCACATTATGTCAGAGTGTGTTTACGCGTATCCTGTCAACAGTGTAATTAGAATTTATGATTATTAGATTCAATATTGGTAAATTTACCAGGTTTTGTGCGTCTGTTTTAATCATGTAATGTAAATCAAACGCCAAACTTTACCTAATACCGACCTGACATTGATACAAAAATTGTCCCATTAGGCGAGTTTAAGGTCAGAAAAGCGGCAAGCCTCCCCGCCCACGCCTTTCTCTATAGCACGTATATTTTACGCATCTTTCTCTCTCTGACTGGCCTTTTGACTGTACCTGAATTTTGAAATAATCATAAAAAACTTCTCTTGGAAGAAATCGATTGAACGGCACACCGGATTAGCGACCAAATTCTTGTGCGCTTAGGTGAATACCGCACTGCTCCCAACTGTTCCCAACAGCTCCCAAATGTCCGGAGTCAGTGAGACTATACATCCCAGTTGGGGTGTGGAGGAGTAGGATATATGGATGTGGAAGGTGGGGATGTGCATGACTAGGCAGATCTTGTCACCAAAAGCTGCTAAAGCTATTTCAAATGATCGACCACCATTCAGAGCTGAAATGAAGCTAAAAATGACTTTAGCCGTGTTTAGAGATCAGATTTGAGTATTTAAGTATCTCCCAACCTTTCTTTAACCTTTCCACTTCCCCTCCCCACTCCCTTCAGCCTCAATACATACCTCTATTGAGATTTTCATAATCCCACTGTTTCCGAGAAGCAACGCGGTATTACTAATATACATATACACAGGTGGAAACTAGTGAATCTACTTCACATAGAAAATTATAAAAAAAATACATGAGTATTTAAATTAAATTTATTTCATTCTTTCCTTTTTTGGCAACTACAGGGTTAAAACAACTTTTGGAACCGGGTCTGCACTTCGACCATGTCAAAAGAGGCTCAGACTCATTTAAAAAGGTATTAAACAGCTGATATTAACTTCCTAGCAACCGATTTTTTTTTAATTTTACCTAAAAATCCAGAGACGGACTGGATTTCCATCAAAAGCTCAAGTAAAAAAGTAATCCTATAAAATCTACTCCAAATGTGATGAAGATTCACTAGATTCCCCATTGCACTTCTATTTTCCGGACTCCTTTTATAATGACATATATTACATCTAGAAATATTATGATACTGCTATCTCCCTATTATCAAGAATTTCAATGATCATGAACAGGACTAACTTGCAGAGTGTTAGCAAGTTTATTATTTGTTAAGCACGGATCGGAACCGCTACAATGCAAATCTCCAAAGTCAAAATACATAACACATAACAGTATTGGCCGTGAAAATATTAAATTATTTATCTAACCTTGAAATAAAATACACATATTAGTCCTATTACGTGACTGTTACGTTGTGAAAAAAACCGATTCAAATGGGTAATGTGACATTGACTTTGTAAACGAAACTAAATATATCGGCCCTGGACGAAGTTTTCCGTAATTATTTTATCGTAAGACGATTCGGATCGCGCAAATAAATTATTTGATATGTATGTAAAACCACACCACGAGAAAAAAATAATATCGATATATTTTGCAGATAATTGTAATTAGTACCTAATAAAACATTTAATTAAATGAAGATTTGGGAGGCGGGAATGGGTACCGCCGCCCCGGGAACCTTTATTGGATAACCAACACCTCTGCCATAGGTCACCCCAAGTGGTTCGCTACGTTTGGTGATTTAGCAGGGGTGCCCGGGTTCATGGGGTGAGGTTTGTCTAGGTCTTGGAGGCGGATGACCAAGACACACTGAACCCCAGATTCCTACCCACCCCTTAAACCCTTTTCCTTCCCAGAACTCTCCTCTCCTTCCTTTCCTTAAAAAAACCCTCCACACAGCATCCCCAAAGATGACATAGGCCCTGAGGGAAATTGTTTTCCTCAGGGCCTCCTGTGTGGAGCTCACGTAAAAAAAAAAAAAAAGACAATATTAGCGAAACTTCATCGAAAATCAGGAAAAGATATTGTCACCTCTGGGACCCGAACCCGAATTGCCATGTAAGCAGAAGGTCCTGGGTTCCAGTTCCACAGGTATAATTCATTTAATTATTTGCTAATATTAATTATTAACAATGTATTTTTCTGATTTTACCGTCTCCAGATTTTCGATTGAGTTTCGCTAATATTGTCTTCTTTTAATTAAATACAGTAGCGCCTCGCTAATCCGGACCCCCATTACTTCGGTGCACGCTGTAATCCGGACAGACGAGAGCAACATTCCACGTAGTCAATAAAAGACAAATTTCGTATTATAGAAATATTATTGCGTATTATAGAAATATTACAAATTACTTAAAATTATTAGCAGAAAAATTTCAGATTTGTCAAGCTGAATTATTTTATTTTTATTTCACGTTGAATGCGCAAATATCTTACAAGTTTGAATTTTTTTATAAGTACGTTTGTACGTACAGACATATTCTTGTCTAAATTGACTTTAAATTTTTACTTTATTAAATGAAACTGTAATGTCCGTCTGAGCCAGTTGTGGAGGCCTTGCCAATTCAGATGCGGACATACAGATGTAAGACGAAGTATTGTGTGGGTAGTACACCAATGAAGAGAGTAACAGTGTTCAGTACTGGTATTTATTAGGGAGCTGCCTAAAGCAAAAGAGGACGAATCTAGAACGCATCGCCTTATATAGATTCTCGCAAGCATGCTATTTCGCTTGCACTCATACATATTCACACAGACATTACACCCCCACACTTAAACAATAATTACATGGATCATGTACTTTTTACTAACACTTATACAAATCAAATAACTACATACTTCATTTTATATACATTTTTTTCTTCATGTAATTGTATAAACTTTTTTTTTCACTTTGGATAACGTGGGCGTGGTTGAGGTCTGGAACGCAGTCTCCCTTCCCATGGTGGCTGCGATCTGCAAAGAACAGGGGAATTAGTTATGGTCCTGTCCACATCTGAGAGTGGACCAAAGTCCAACAAATTATCAGAATAGTCACTCTCCCCCCACCTAACCTTTCTATCAGAAAGCTGATCGTGGTGCCTTTTCCAAACCTGGCCTGTTGATGTATCTTAACCATATAGGTTCTACTCCCTAACCGTTTGATAATTGTACCCAAAATCCAATTATTCTTTTCATTTCTAAAACTTTTGTTTGCTTTTAAATTATCGACATTCTTACAACATATTTCGTCAATATATTTCCGCTTCTTAATAAAATGCAAATAAATGAAATCTAAAAACTGTTTTAGAAAGGTGATGAAATACGCTTTCAAATTCGAAATAAACGTATAATTTTTTAAAATATAAAATTTTTGCGTGCAAACTTAAAAAAGTTTTAAAAATGGTTCACCTTTCGTTTTTTTTTAAACTAAAATTACTTATTAAAAAAAAACATACTTTTTTATTAGACAAATGTATTATAAACTTTATTGTTAGATACTTCATTTGTTTGTGAATCCATGTAAAAATAATTTATTAAAAAATTCCAAAAGTTTCATTTTTTTTCTGATTGCTATTCAAAACTTTGTATTCATAAAGGTATATATTTTACTTTTTGTTGGTTAATTTTTAGATTGGAATATAAAGCGTGGTGTTTTGCCTTTCTAACATCGTTTAGAACATATTTCTCACAATGATGGTAAGGGATGTTACGATATACGAAACGCCTCCTCTCAAATTGGAGCGCACGCCACTGTACAGACAAACAGTTTCGCTCCCTCGCCGCAAGTGCGCCGCGCGCTGACGGCGGCGGAACGCCAGCCTCGGTCGGCCGACTAGGAGCCCGCCATTCTCCTCCCCAGCCCGCTCTGGGCGCGCGTGTATCATGAACCACGCCGCACTGTTCCGGAACATTCCACAACGCCGCTATGGCGGTTGTTATTTTGCCTAGTGACTGGCGGGAATGCCAAGAACGGCTACCTTCCCCTCCACATGACCGAATCTCCAAGAGACCAGCCTGCTGCTGTGAGTACTATGAGCTATTTAACCCCTCTTTATTGCGTGTGTTCCTTGTAAATTCAACGCGAAGATAAATGACCGCCCCCAGAGAAATTTTAGGGCCAAATTCACCCGATTTAGATAGAATTACTGTTGCTACCCTGTACTACTCTGCTTGCATTATTGTATCATTGTGTTTACGAAAGAATTCTACCCAATACCACTGTTATTTACCGTAGCCACTTGTTTCACTGTCTCCCCCAGCCCGTAGGATTTGAGCTTATTTCAGGGATGCCACACAAACGCCTCAGAGATCCTACCACCCTGATGATAGTCTCCTCCGCTATGCTGACCATTCTGAGCTAGTCTGTCGGCAGAAGGTAGGCACCTCAGGTAGGTGTACTTAGCAGGGAGTTACAGCGATTTATATGAGAACTATGTGAGCTGGGACTTGGCTGGGACCTTTGAGCTGGGAGAATGAACCTTTTATTTTAAATTTATATTATGCAAACCAGTTTAATTTTACAAACAATTTTTTCGGAAACCAGTTCGATTCACTGAAGGCCTGAAGCCTACCAATGACAATGAGATTTTTACTTTAACTCCCTCAGAAAAAAAAATTCCCTCAGGAGGAAGAGGAAGTTATGAAAGTAAACATGTATAAGGGGGAGTAGAAATCTGGGGGTCAGTATGCGCAAAAGCGACGTGTGAATTCATCCCCCCACAGAGTCCAGAGAGTCCGGCTGCAGAGGTCAAACCGCTTCTCCGGATCCGGCCGCCACGTTCGTGGACAGACGTATCCGCCGCCACTTGATTTGAATTTGCGGATGTGATGGTTATCCAATGAAATTGAATAACGATATTTAAAAATTACTTATTTAAAATTTAATACTGGTAAATCACATTGATGTTATGAATTTAATAATAATTAATATCCATAGACATCAGAATTCAATAGACCAGAACATACAGATGAGGGGTACGAAAAGAGGAAAAATGACTGTGATTCGTTAAAAAATCAATCTGACATTATATAGGCATCTCGCATTATAATATCACCATTTAGTTCTTAAAAGCAAAATCTGCTTTGAATGAATAGACCTTTTTACATGGGAGCGCGAATTGCTTGCCACGTTAATAACATATTTGCTAAGGCCAAATGCTCGCCCCGAAAAGATTCGCCCCAATTCACATAGTAATATTTTGTTGCCGTGTTTAGTTAAGACACTTTTACAAATGTTTCATAATTAACTTACCCCTGTAACTGGCGACGAGCACACTGGAGAACCGCCCACATTCGCTATGTCCATATTATATGTGGGTAAAATGTATAGCACAAGCTACCGTTTTTGGCGTGTTATTTCGAAAAATGTATGGATGTTACTTCCGCGCTGTTCAGGACAAGAATGATGACGTCACATATTTTAGATTCAAGCGAGGTCCAGAAATATTCATATGTTCGTGTTAATATCCCATTAATTATTTAATTAATATTTTAAAGGCGAAAGTTTGTATGAATGAATGTTTGTTACTCTTTCACGCAAAAAATACGGAATGGGCTTTAAAAATTCTTTCACTAACAGAAAGCTTCATTATTTGCGAGTAAAATAGGCTGTATATATTGGTAAGCTCTGGCGTTATGAATAAGCTCTGGCGATATGAAAATATTTATTGTACGATTATTGTCCATACGAAGAGCAAAGCGTTGCTTGGTGACTATACGTTATTTGACGTGCGCTCTCGTTTTGTTATTTGTCTACGTTACTATGGAGATCCCTTTGATAGATAAAATAATACTAATCTATACTATACTGATATTATAAATGCGAAACTGCGTGTGGTTGATTGTTACGCTTTAATGGATGGCACGCGAGCTGTTTGAAAAATGAATGTTACGGGTATGGAGGGGGGGGGGGGGGGATGAGCGGGTAGGAGGGGGGTGGAATGGAGGGAGGATAGGGAAGGTGGAGGAGGCCGAGTGCGAACCCCCTTAATGCTATGAGTAATATTATAATGATGTGCTATTTTTGTGAGCAGCTGCATTAGAAATCTAACGCAATAATTGCATGTGATCTAAGACGAGTTGACCTGAATTCTTTAAATGAATTGAGCAGTACTATTGTGTAAAGACATGATGAAACAAAACAATATTATTAGATCAGGCACGGGATAGACTAAAAGTCCAACGCTTATCAATCGTTATGAACACGGTTGACAATACTGCATTCCGGAGTCGCGGGTCAAAATCCTTTGTGGATCAAAATTGTTTGTGTTTATAAAGGTATATTTTCAACACATTCCATAGTGGTAGAAATGCTGTTCCACAGTGATAGAAAGGTACATTTACAGCGTGTTCCATAGTGATAGAAAGGTATATTTGCAGCATGTTCCATAGTGTTAGAAATGTATATTCGCAGCATGTTCCATAGTGTTAGAAAGGTATGTTTGCTGCATGTTCCGTAGTTGTAGAAAAATATATTTGCAGAATGTTTCATTGTGGTAGAAAGGTATATTTACAGCATGTTACATGGTGGTAGAACTCGTATATTTGCAGCATGTTACATGGTGGTAGAAAGGTATATTTGCAGCATGTTACATGGTGGTAGGAAGGTATATTTGAAGCATGTTCCATAAAGGTAGAAAGATATATTAACAGCATTTATATTTAGCACTTTCCGTAGTGGCAAAAAGGTGTATTGGCAGCATGTTCGACAGATGTAGAAATGCAAATTTGCAGCATTTTCAATAATGGTAGAAAGGTATAAATAAAGGTATTCTCTTAAGTATCATCCCGATGAAAGACCACCATTCAGAATCCAAACGATACTTAAATGGCTTCAGCCATTTTCGTTACTTGTTTTTGGGGTGTTATGCCGTGTTGCGCTACCTCCTTCTTTAGCCAACGTTTCGGACATCGTTGCAGTGTCCATCATCAGGGCAGATCCGGCAGATCCGGTAGATGCCCTGATGATGGACACTGCAACGATGTCCGAAACGTTGGCTAAAGAAGGAGGTAGCGCAACACGGCATAACACCCCAAAAACAAATAACGAAAATGCTTTTGGCCGTGAAAATCTTAAAACTTATCCGGCTTCAGCCGTGTTTATTAATCAGATCTGAATTTTTTTATTTTTTTTATGAATACCGCGCAAGAGTCCAAACTGCTCCCATCTGAAGCCAGTGAGACTATGTCATCCCCAATTGGGGCATGTTGTGAGGCTGAAGGTAGTGGGGAGGTGTGGTGTCTTGTAGTGCGGGTAGTAATAACATCCGTTAATGTTACAATGTTTATTGATTGACAGGTAAATATGGAGAGAGCGCTCAACAGCGGGTACATCCCTTTTATACATCCCATACTCGCTGTCTCGCTCTCATGCCGTCACACTCATACACATACGTCACAGGAGGGGAAGGATGTAGGGAAGAGGAAGGTGGGGAAGTACCTGGCTATTCAGATCTGGTCACCAAACACGGCTAATGCCATTTCAAGCAACGTTTCAATTCTGAATGGTGGTCTTACACCAGGGCGATACTGACAGTATCTTCCACTCTGGAACGTGTCGCAAATATACTATATATTATTTTAAATGAATAAATTGTGAAATAACACAAATTAATCAAATAAAATTTATATGCAACGCCGGGATTCGATCCCGCGACCTTCGGTGTGCGAGTCAAGAACCTTACCGCTGCACTACGCCGGCCGTCTGGATTATGGATCCTGAAATAGCTGGATCCTTCACAAACCTTCCTCCTCCCCATCTCCTTACCCTCCCATTCCATTCACACTTAAATCATATCCTAATTGGGGATGTCGTAATCCCACTAGGTATGCTCCCGAATGTATTGCTTGATCGTATTTAAAATTTAATTAAGTATAATTAGTAATCATTTATGTTTTTCACCACATGAGAGAAGTGATACATAAAAATTAATCGAGTAATCCAATTATTTTATGTAATATTTGTTATTGTGTCTCTTTGTAAGGCAATAAACTTTTTACAATTACTTACACACCGACTCAAGAATCCATCAAAATTTCATCAAAGTTACAAAGTTTTTTAATTATAAAATTAGTTGCAGTAGAAAAAAAACATAAAAGTTTTAACATGTAATAAGAATTGAAGAAAGTTGATTCATAAAGGAAGTCGTTGAAAAATTACAATCTCACTAATTAACAATCTGAATCGGCTTGTTTTCTTAATTATTTACTTAGAATTATTGATGAAAATATTATGTCTGGAAATCAAACAACACTTTGTCAATATTTCTTCGGATAATTATAATCCGAAATGCCTATATAATTGATAACAAAAATTGATTTATTATGAATAACGAAAAAGAGTCATCTTTTCTAAAAATATGGTTCATCCACTTACTATTTACAATACAGAAAATTTAATTCATTCATTGATTACAAAAGTTGATACGAAGTTAGATACAGGTGGTAATCAAAAATAACACCGTTATCAAATGAGTCAACAGGTGCCATTTCACAGCTTATTTAATCGCAATTATTATTCTGATAAAATTCCAAGAATACTTGAAATCTTTTCATTTTATATAATGCCCAAGGTGTATCTGTAATAAGTGCGTTTACTGTTTGTGCAGCATTCAGGCTGTATTTAGAAAAGATTTAAAAATGAATGTTTCACCGAAATTGTAATTGAGTGTATTTTGCATGAAAGCGTGTAGATTTTTGTTTGAGCTTAAGAGCGTTTAACCAGCCAGCGGACGAAAATCCACATTTCGTCGAAAGTTGTTCTTCCGATCGTGCAGGGCGGTTACAATGAGAAAGATTAATTATTCTCCGTACCAGCTTTTTTAAATTATAACTCAATATCGAATTTATTTCAATCCAAATTAGCTTTAATTTATACCTTCATCCAAAAATGCTGAAAGGCGTGATGATAAAACTATTAAAATAATGTACTTTTTGTAATTATTTTTTGATTATAAGTATTTATCATTTTTCAATAATGTCTAAATTTAATAAGAATGTTAAAAAAATCTGAAATATCTTAGTTTGTAAGTGCGCAAATAAATACACAAATGGACCAATTTTCTTCAAGAAACACATGTACGTACATATTTTTTAATGATTTTATTGAAACTAAAATTAAAATTCTAAATCATAACTCTGCTAGTATAATGTATTGATTTATTTTACTGCATGATTACATTATTTGAAATGAGTGTGGTATAATACAAAAACTTTTTTGAAAATTTAACAAATCTGCCAACGACCTATGGAATAACCTTATTATACTAAAAATTTAAAAAAAAATCTAAAAATTTATTACATAACTTCACTAGATAACAGAACAATCTTTCGAAATGCATTTATAATTTTTTTGTGGAAAAGAGTCAATACGTCTAAAAACTTTTTTGAAAATGACGTATTTCCGGCTTTCTCTGGTAATGCCCTCTTAAGCATTTTGATCGTTTACAATGTTTGCTTGCAGCTTGAGTCAAGCATCTATCTGCTTTCTCCAACCTTGATAAGATTTTATACTTTTTTCAGATAAATTACATACAAATAGACAAAAAATAGATTAAGTGGTAAATTAATTTAATTAAATGAAGACAATATTAGCGAAACTCAATCGAAAATCTGGAGACAGAAAAATCAGAAAAAAGATATTTATATCTCTGGGACTCGAACCCAGGACCTTCTGCTTACATGGCAACAGCTCTATCGATATATCAGATAGACAATATCTTTTTCTGATTTTTCTGTCTCCAGATTTTCGATTGAGTTTCGCTAATATTGCCTTAATTTAATTAAATATATACCAATTTGAGTTCATTAGGTACCCATAAAATAATTAGTCACTAGGTACAGAAGGTCCTGCGAAACACGGCCTTGTCATCTTTGAGGATGCTGTGTGGGGGGTCTTTTTAGGGAAGGAAGGAGAGGAAGTTATGAGAAGGAAAATTTATGAGGGGTTTGTAGGAATCTGTGGATCAGTGTGTCCAGGACGAATGAATCTATCCCTCCCACTCTGGTGCAAGGCGTGAGTCCTGCTGGAGGTCAAAAGGTCTCCCACAAACCAGATTCTCCCGAAATGCCTTCCGACCCAGCTGGTGGGCAGATGAATCAGTCGCTAAGATCCTGTCAAACCAGACTCCATGAATCCGGGCACTCCTGTTAAGTCACCAATTAATGCCATAGTCATAGGGAGCAGTTGACTCTGTTGCGCGGTATCTATTTAAAGAAAAACACCAAAAACGAACTTTTCAAACTTGTAAAATAAAACGATAATTACCTTTCAAATTCATGTAACATGTAAGAAGTACGTGAATAATATACTCGTGTACTGAAGTACTCGTAAATGATATAGGTAGGTACGCTTTGCGAAACCTTTCAAAACAAGGTGACACATGTTTTTCAAGAGAAAAGGAAATAATTAAATTATACACACTAATAATATTTTCCTGTGAAAGATAATATTTTTCGAGAAACACACTCATAAAAACAAAACTAATTTTCAAGAAAATTAATCGACAAATCTTTTGACATTTTTAGCTGAAAACCGAATTCAAATCTCCATAATTCTTGATCGAAGTGACTTAGCGAGCTGAAAATAGATGCGATGACCTAGAAAGCCGACATAATAAGCCCTTTTTTCGTTATGTGTTTTTGGGGTGTTATGCCGTGTGGCACTACCTCCTACTTTAGCCAACGTTTAGGACATCGTTGCAGTGTCCATCATCAGGGCAGATCCGGTAGATGTGTAATTTTTAGTGATACCGTGTCGCCAGCTCCACTAACTTTCACCGGTACAAGATAACTGAGGGTTTTTTTTAAGGAAAGGAAGAAGGGAAGAGTTCTGGGAAGGAATTAAGGGGTGGGTAGGAATCTGGGGTTCAGTGTGTCCTGGTCATCCGCCTCCAAGACCTAGACAAACCTCACCCCATGAACCCGGGCACCCCTGCTAAATCACCAAACGTAGCGAACCACTTGGGGTTACCTACGGCAGAGGTGTTGGTTATCCAATAAAGGTTCCCGGGGCGGCGGTACCCATTCCCGCCTCCCAAATTGAAAAATTGATAAAGAGATATTTTAAAATCAACAATTATATGCTCACTAATTGTAAATGACTGATTAAGGTTTAGTGATAGGTTAAGTGTAAGCAGTTTATAATTTATAACATGTTTTTAAATCATGCCAAGCAATTCAATTCCAGTATATTATTTAATCTCACTTGCACAAATGTCAAACAATATCGCCTTGAAAATAAAATTTCTATAAGAATTATGAAGTTATCACAAAGTTTAATGGAATTTTATAAATTTCACACAAGTTGAATTAAACTTTCAATAATCCATATTCGTATTAGGTGTTTCTCTTTAATCAATATTACGCGAAGATTAATGCTAAATTACAATTTTCGAATAATCTTTACTACGAATCGGTTTTCATTACAAATACTAAAAAATACGCATTGGATAAAGTAAACCCTTTCCTACCGTATCCGTAGAATTAAAATATATTTTTGAATGTAGCTATCACTTTGTGGTTATCCATCATAGAAAAATTAAACAATACAACTTTGCATAAACCACTTATATGATGCGTAAATCATACTGAAGAAGGAACGTTTGTTCCGAAACCGGTAGTATTTACGCATTATATAAGTGGTTTATACAAAGTTGTATTGCTTAATTTTTCTAGAATTAAAATAAATTGAATAATCAGTATCACTTTATAAAAAAATATCAGCGTAAACTGCTAAAAAAAACTAGTGTGCGTTAGACCACACGATTGACGTAAAACTTATTTAGCTCCATCTATATGATAGGAAGAGAGAAAGAAAATGTGCGCGCGCACTGCTCTCTCTTACTCCAATAGTGTGATACAGACAATAGGCCTGCACTGTGTCTTAGATATATGAAACGTAACTGGCTATGAGAGAAAGAAAATGTGTGCTCGCACCTCTCTCTCTTGCACCTACAGTGGCCTACAGTAATATATATATATACGAAACGTAACTCTCTCTTTCTATCTTAACGAACTTATATCTCCCTCTCAACTACCGTTCACTTCGCTTTTCGTAACGCTCTCGTCACGCCTTCACCAGCTTAGGGGCCGTTCAAGTATTAAGTAACGCACTTGGGGGAGGGGGGGGGGGTCTTGTGAAACGTTACTGTGCGTTACGAGGGGGGGGGGGGGGGGAGGGGGGTTCGAACAATGCGTTACGTAACAGGTTTTTCTTGATTTAGATTAAAATAACTAGGGAATTAAAATCTTCCAAGTTGGCAATCCTTTTCGTTCTCGAAATCTCTTGTTTTATTTATTCCCGCAAACGCGATTAAACCAAGAAAAAAGGTATTTACGCGACTTTCCAGTACTTTGCGCAACTTAATTGTGACTTTCAGGTAAAAATTGTCACTTGAGAGTTACGTAACGTTTAAAGGGGGGGGGGGGGGGGTTGAACGGAAAAACGTTACGGCATGTTACGTGGGTGGGAGGGGGGGTCAAAATCTTCAAAAATTGCGTTATACGTAATACTTGAACGCCCCCTTACTCCCTAAGCCAAGCGTGCGTAAAGAAAAAAAAGCTTTTTTACTTGAAATGTATGACCGCGTATTAGAAACAAATTTCTAAAAATACCGTTTTGTGGCTAAAATTGTTTGTGACAGTTCCCATTAATTAACTTTTTTTCTTTCTTATAAAATTATTCACAAAATAACTAAAAAATCACTTTTGCGCTAACATAGACCGATCCTAGATTCCGTTTGCCAAGCCATTGTTATGAGTTATGACAGTTATTATATTCGTGGCGATTTAAGGCACACTATGAATACATTAGGCTTATGGCTTCCTCTTGAATGCAAGATCCACCGGTGTGTTTCGGCGGCGGACAAGCTCGGCGAGCCGATTCGCCGAGCAAATCCGTGTGTGAATTCTGCGCTTTAATTTACAAAAGTACAATATAATTACCTCAAAAATCTATTGGGTGATATATATTGTTTGTATTGTAATTAGTAACAGCTGTTTGTTTCTTATAAATAAATAATTGAATTAGCAATATGAAACCACTTAAACACGCTGACCGCGACACGTGGATTCTGTTAAAAACAATCACCCGTTAATTTTAGAAGGTCAGTGTCGTATCATTAAAAACTTCCGTAGCACGGGTAAAGGCTTTCCACCTTGCAAGAAAATGATGCGCCTATTTACGCCATGCACGTACAAAGTACCTATACAATTTAAAAATGCATTTGTTCCCACTGCCCGGAGCCTGTTGGTCTATGATTACGATTAGGAAATGTTGTTAGGTGGAATGAAATCGGTAGGAAAGAATAGATAAAGGAAGATCGGGGCCTTCATTTATTTCAAACAACATTTCAGACAACTGAAAGTCATATCATACCACGCTCCAATTCCTACTAATTGGTAGCCGTACCATATGTGTTACGGGACGAAACTACAAATTTCATCAACTTTTTATTAAATTTTATTTGCATTTCGTAGAGTTCGGAATTCGTGACCATTGGGCCTATAGCAAAAGCTCTTACCGATACCTCACGGAGTAAATTAGATAAATATATTTATTAGGTACAAAATAATTTTTCTGAAATTTGTTTTTTCTTAAAATTAAAATGACCATGACTTTCCATATGATACGCTGAAGGTAAACAGCATTCGATAATCCTTTATGATTACACAGCTCTTCCATAATATGAAATGCTTTTAGGTCGATCGTCGATGACGTGCATACGACATCTGCCTAAGACTACTCAATTCCTCGACTGGCTGAGTCCTCCGCCACGAAATAAACAACATTTTCCACTTACTGTGGTGATAACAGAATATTTTCAAATATTGTCAAGTTATTCGAATTCCGGGAACGTACCTATATCCTTCTTTTAATTATTTATGTCAAAAGTAGGTACAGCACCATAACGTATGGTACGCTTGTGAAAAATATTATGATGTAATATAAAAAAATAGGGTACAACAAAACTCTCAGCTTTGTTTTTTTTTTGCATATTTTTTTCTCTCTCAGTTTTGTAGCATATTTTTAGTTTTGCTGTACCCCCAGCGCGCGGCGGCTGCCTAGATTGCCGGGGCGGTCGAAACGTTACTGATTAAAAATCTTTTTGGTGGAATTGCGCTTTTCTCTAATCTGCATTATAAATGATATAATATTTTTAGTAAACAGTATAGGATTAATTTTTGAAATTAGTCGCACTATGTTTTGTTTATCGTGTCGACTACACGGCAAATACACGTGTTTTAATGTTATCTATGCTCGCGTTTATAGTACCTTATCTTATCAAAATAAAATTTGTACACGGTTGACATTGTTGCAAGAGAACGGGTCGTTTTATGCTCGTTCTTGTGATCAACTCTTCGGCGATGGAATTTTTTTGAATTCCGTTTTTTTTTATTCTTCCTCTTACAACAAGGGAATCTGAAAATGGTTTAAAAGACTCTCCACACAACGTTCTCAAATTTGACAGATTTTTCCTTCAATATTTACGACCTAGATAATTTCGGGGGCCATCGAGTCGATGCCCTCTACCAGTAATCCGAAGGTAGCGATTATTTCACAATTAATTAATTAAAAATTATATGTAGGTAGTATATCTGCGCCACGTTTCGGAGCCCTGGTATGTGACCACCATTCAGAATTGAAACGTCGCTGATAGAATAGCCATATACTTCCCACCTTCTTCTCCCTCATCTCCTTCCTTCAGCCTCACGACATACCCCAATTGGGAATACGATAGTCTCACTGGCTCCAGACGGGAGCCGTTGGGACTCTTGTGCTAAAAACTATGCGTATAAACTAGACTTATTCTAGAGCATCCTTAAAGAATTTTATAAACTTTCAATCTTAATATATAAAAATTTGAGCGAGCACTGGACGTTTTTGAAAGAAAAATTTTGAGACGCATCTTCGGACCGGTTCTAGAAAATGGATTTTGGCGCAGACGTTATAACAATGAGCTCTTTACTTTGTTTAAGGAGCTAAACGTCGCGAAATTTACAAAACTGGAAGACTTCGGTGGCTGGGTCATGTGGAGAGAATGACCGAGCATCAAGCACCAAAGTCCCTGCTGAACTCAAGACCAATAGGGCGAAGGAGCCTGGGAAGACCAAGACTAAGAAGGAGCGACAACGTCCATCTTGGACATATCTATCTTGGAGCTTATAAACTGGAGAGAGCTGGCACAAAACCGAGATGAGTGGTGGAAGATTCTTGAGGAGGCCAAGAACCCACCAGGGGTTGTAGAGCCAATAGTGATGATGATAATGATATAAAAACTTATGTTTCTTCGTTTGTCGCTTACGGATTTCTAAACTTCTCATCCGATTGCACCGATTCCATTTATAATGGGGGCATACATTAATTACTTGAGCAGTTTTTCTTCCAATCCCCCCTGAGATAAATTTGTGCCTGTAAATTCTTTTCAGGTAACGTGAGTTTTTGCCGAACCACTCCCCCTTTTGAGCTCACGTAATTAATTTATGCCCCCAAGGTGCCTGACATGTCTCAACGGCCAGAGATACAGACATCTAGCGAACGGGGGTTCGAATCCTACGAAATCCAAAAAAAAAACATTTTTATTTTTTGAAATCAATATCCAATCTTCGAACCACTTAAAAAAAACAAATAAAAGAAAACAAAGCGACGTCTTTCACTTCTACCGCGTGTGAATAACACACTCTGATTTGTTTGTTGATAATAATCTAAATTGTTATTGACTCTCCTTAATTTTCACACCATAATCTCGTAAACAACAAATAATAGAGATAGTAATAAATATTAATTGGTATGTTGTTGTGTAATTTTTTAGGGGATTTCCTGCTAATTGCCAGTAATTGCCAGTGGCCAGTTTGTTGATTATCAAATTCCGTAAGAAGATTTGAATAATCATATGGTGTTGTTATGTACATTTCAAGACGGAATTCTTGTAAATGAGATAAAAAGATTAAAGAACGCTTGTCTTTAAATATTTAATAATATTGGAATGGGTGGCATTAATGAGAAACATTGGATGGCATTATTGAGAAGACGATCGGAAATGGTTCCTGTGGGGAATTTAATAAAATCTCAAAGCGTTTTTATTTATTTAAAAATACGAACATTCCTGTGCATGAATAACATTTCATTTTCATTTCACCTACATTTTAAATTCACCTACCCTATTTAAAAAAAAAAATTAGCTCCACACCGGAGAAAAATAATGCATCTCACGGCCTTTGTCATCTTTGAGGATGCTTTGTGGAGGGTATTTTTAGGAAAGAAAGGAGGGAAGTTCTAGGAAGGGAATATCTATGAGGGGTGGGTGAATCTGGGGATCAGTGACTCACCTCCGGAAGGCGAAATTGCTGTCATGCGTAATAATAATTTTACAGCAATACTCGGTTATAAATACCTACATTGTTTTTGTAAATATAATAATAGTATTATTGAATATATGGAAGGAAAAAAAATTAAACGGTGTTGACAGTTGGAGACAAATTAAACGTTATAACAACAAAAAAATGTTTTTTGTATTTATTAACTAAATCCTACTAATATTATTAAGGCGAAAGTTTGTATAGATGTATGGATGTATAAATGTTTGTTACTCTTTCACGCAAAAACTACTGAATGGATTTTAATGAAACTTTACAATAATATAGCTCGTATATCAGAAAAACATATAGGCTATAGCTTAGAGGTCTGGCATTATGAAAATTGTATAAAAAAATTGCAACAGGTGGCACGCGAGCTCTTTGAAAAATGAATGTAACGGGTATGGAAGAGGGATGAGAGGGGGGATAGGGAAAGGTGGGCAGAGGGGGAGGGGGTAGGGGAGGGTGGGAGGGGGTGGAGGTGTAGGGGAAAGGGGTGGGGGGGGCGGGGGAGGGTTGGAGGGGGGGGGGGGGGGGGTTGGAGAGGGTCAGGGAAGGTGGAGGAGGCGCTGTGGGAACCCCCCTAATACCATGCGAGCGAAGCCGGGGCAAAAGCTAATATTATGTATTTATTTATTGGTAGCGACTTAGCATGACCTTCTGGTTTAGAATAACACGCACACTTACAGGCATACACAATAACCACTTTTTTGTTTTATAATTATTTACGTCACAAAATACGCGCTTATGAAATAAATACCAAACTCAAAGATCTTTAACAGTCGTAAAAACGATTTTTGTGGTTTAAATTAACCTTTGATTTGGTTAATAAAAACTTTCCGACTTACGTTCATGGTTACGAAATAAATTTCAGGGCGTGGCTTCACGCATTTCTACCGATTAATTTCATATTTTCCTTAAACATTTTAAGTATTAAAGCTCTTAAAAAAATATACGTTATTCTTGAAGATAATATCTGCACATTTCCTACGACGAAACGGTAATTACATGAAAAACCCTCGATAGAAAAAAATCGCAAAGTATGCTCCGAAAATTATTATAAACACGTTGTTATTATATACAATTATTACAAACATTTATAAAATTATACGTATGCAAATTATATTTTACAGTGTTTTTATAAATGCCATTTTATACATTCCCCACAAGATTCTTGCTCTATTTTAAACGAGTCGTGTTTTATTAAATTTTCGCTTAAATATTTTCGTTTTCAATATTAGCGCGCTCCCTCTAACACTCGTATTTACACATCCCTCCTTCTTCTTCTTTTTGAGCGGATATACCGGGCATTCTAAGATTTTTTTATTTTTTTATTTTTTTTTTATTTATAGAAACATAATATAACAAGGTTACAATTTAACAACATAATAAAAACATCAATATTTCAATCGCTCTCCTAATAAAGCAGCTGCTTGTGTTTAGGAGAGGACAACTAAAACAAAATTACATTTGTTTAAATTAAAACAAAAAATATTAGTAATTTAAGTACGGAACGTATCCATACTACGTGACACGTTTAGGGGGGGGGGGGGGTCTTCAAAATGTCACGCTTGGTACAAATGAGTGGCGGCCGGCTTAGGTTTTTGGCACGGTTAATCCTCCGACAGATATTATTCTTTTGCTAATATTTAATTTTCGTAAATTATTTTTACTAAAGAAATCTTTATGTATTTGTAGTAGCGCAATTTTGTCATAAAAAGTGGGGGAACCGGGAAATCTTGAAAAACATTTGTGGTTGGGTAGTAATAGGGCTTTTTTTAAATGATTTTTATTAATATTTTTTGAATTGTTTCCAATGGGAGTAGGGTTGATTTATATGCACGTATCACCGGTTAACTTCAAATGTGCTGTGTATGGCATAAGCAATCTTCCGAACAGGCCCTCCATTGATATGCTTGGTGTAACCCTAAGTGACCAGCTCAGGTATGGGGGCTCCATTGAAGCCAGAGTAAAGCTAGCCTCCCAAAAACTGGGCGTACTGTACAGGGCCCGCAGATACTTTAATAGTACACAACTGCTAACCTTGTACAAATCACAAGTACGCCCCACGGTTGAATTTGGCAGCCATCTCTGGTCTGGAGCTCCAAAATACCTGAAAAATACCCTCGACTCTGTGCAGAAACGGGCGGTCCGTTTGATAGATTCTCCCATCTTAACAGACGGATTGCAATCTTTAGAGCACAGGCGTCGGGTGGGAATGCTATCCTTGTTCTACCGGTATTACAATGGAAGATGCTCCGAGGAACTAGCATCATTGATCCCTTCGGCACCGGTGCATAGTCGGGAAACACGCCAAACGCGTGCCCAACATTTGTACACGGTTGACATTTGTCACATGAGAACGGGTCGTTTCTTCGACTCGTTCTTGTGTTCAACAGCTCGGCTGTGGAATGATTTGCCGGCCTCTGTGTTTCCTCCTTCCTACAACATGGGTCTCTTCAAGACCAATGTTCATTCCTTCCTCTCCTCAAAAAGATCCTCCACACAGCATCCCAGATGACATAGGCCCTGAGGGAAATTATTTTCCTCAGGGCCTCCTGTGTGGAGTTAATGTAAAAAAAAAAAAAAAAGTATGGTAAAAATGGTAAATTATAATGTCTATATAATATGTAAGAATGACGCCAAAACCAAAAAAAGTTATCAGTCAGATCTCTATCAGAAGTTGTCAAAATATCGGTAGAAGAATTTATTTTTTATTTTTTTATTTATATTTATATACGCCCTAGTGGGTTTTTACACGAATAGAAGGAGAGTAATACTCACAATATTAATTGTGTTTTACAAAATCAATAAACAGAATAAATATTCTTATACATACATCATTTAAAAAACAGAAAATCTCCTAATGAAACTCGGATACATGACACAAGAGCTTCAAAAAAGGATATACGAGATGTTCCAAAATTCAAGACAAGTTTTGGCCAAAGAAACCACGTATATCTGGCAACCAAACTTAACAACATTCTTCCTCCAAGTTTGAAAAAGATAGAAAAGATAAATAAGTTTAAGGAAAAAATCAAAACATGGGTGAAAGAAATTAATGCAGACATACTAGAGAATGTATTAAAAACATCATAGAAACTAAATAACGGAAAATCGAATCAATCTACCAGTCCGCCTCAACACAGGACCACCTAGTGAGGAGGACTAAGAACAAATAGATGAAATATTTATATATATTTAATCATATCTTGTAATTCTCATCAAACCTGTAATTAAATAGTCACAAATAAAAAATAAAAAAAAGAATGCAATCAACTCGCAAGGTATATAACATCGTAACAGAGATTAAAAGAAAGTAAATGGTATAAGTTGTACTTATAAAAAAACTAAAACCATTTAGTTTAAAATATATGTGCAATGTGCACATAATCAATAATAAGTCCTGAAATAAAATAAAGTGCAATGTATAAGAGCTAATTAGTAGGTATAAACAAACAATTTTATGTTTATATTATTGAAAATAGAACAGAAAATATAAAATAATATAAACATGCAATGGTAAGGTTTTGGATGAGAGAAGGTTTTATGAAAAGTACAAAAATAATAAAAGCTAATTATTAGCAGATAAAATCGAAATTTGATAATTTGCCCCTTGACAATTACAAAACTGTCAGCACCAAATATATCGATAAATTCTCAATGTTAATTCGCAAGGCTGTGAATTCTTGGATATGTGAGTAATTATTGTTGAGGTTATTGTTACATTTGAAAATATCTTTATTTCGAGTTTGTCTAGCCGGTATATTAATGCAAATTAGTTCCAACAAATTAGGACTGTTGACGAAAGAATTGATAATTTTGTATAAAAATAACAAATCAATTAACACTTTTCTATCTGATAATTTAAGAAGTCTGGTTTCATAATCTATATCTATATATGTATAAAAATAAATTGCTGTTCGTTTGTTTCGCTAAAACTCGAGAACGGCTGGGCCGATTTAGCTGATTTTGGTTTTGAAATGTTTGTCGTAGTTCAGGGAAATGCGGAAAAGTTGCGAGGAAGATACTAAAAACAACAATTTCATTTTCCCATATAAACTGTTCTATCTACTTTCCTGTGAATTGCTATTCATTCATTCGATTGCGATGAAACTTTGATGAGTTGTTGTGAGCACGCCCGCAAAGGTTTCTGTATATACTGGTGAGCTCTGGCATTATGAAATTTGTATATAAAATTGCAATTGGTTCCACGCGAACTGTTTGAAAACTGAATGTAGCGGGACTGAGTGTATGGAATGCGGGAGGGGGTTGTGGATTGGAGAGGGGTGACGGATGAGGGAGGGGAGGGGAGGGGAACAAGGGAGGGGAACTCGGGAAAGGGGGCCCGCGGGAGGGGCGGGGAGGGAAACTCAGGAGGGGGGAGAGGAACACGGGAGGGGGGTTTAAGGGATAGGGGAAGCGGGCGAGGGGAGTGAGGAGAGGGAAGACGGAAAAGGCGGAGTGGGAACACGAGAGGGAAAGGGGATGCGGGAAAGGAAGGGGAGGTGGAAGGGAAACGGGACGAATGGGAAAGGACACGTCTGGCATCATGAAATTTGTATAAAAAAATTGCAATAAGTGGCACGCGAGCTGTTTGAAAGCTGAATGTATCGGGAATGAATGTATGGAATGCAGGAGGGGGGAGGGGAACCCGGGAGTGCGGTGGGGAACTCGGGAGGGAGGAGGGGAGCTCGGGAGGGGGATCCGCGGGAGGGAGGAGGTGATTATGGGAGGGGGGAGGGGAAATTGGGAGGTGGGTTCGCGGGACGGGGAAGGGGGGGAGTAGAGTGAGGAGAGGGAAGGTGGAGGAGGGGTGGGAACTCGAGAGGGGCAGGGGACGCGGGAGAGGAAGGAGAGGAGGAAGGTGAACGGGATGAATGGGAAAGGACGCGCAGGGAGAAACAATTTCGTTATTAAATGGCATAGCAACGCATGCCGGGTACCAGCTAGTTTATTATAACTTTTATAAATTCGATTGGAATTGGATTTCATTTTAAAATTGATGTTCCGAAGGAATTTGTTTTGTACCTTTTCCAATGATTCGGAATGAACTTTGTAGTATGGTGACCAGTGACCATATGATGGAATTGTATGTTATGAAGCAGGGTCGAAATTGAAAAATGAACGCTGCTTTATAACGTTGATCCGTAGTGGCACAAACTAATCGAGTACCAGTTAAATAATTTATTATGGTTTATCAACGGGATGACTAGCAAACGAGATGTTACAGGGGGGGGGGGGGGCTTTGTTCAACTGCAATGTTTGTTCAATTTATGAATAAGCTAAATAATATCAGGCCCAAATGAGTATAAGAAGTAAACGAATCAACCTTGAACGCTAAGTACCTTCCCAATAGATAACTCATAAACCATTCCAAAATACTCCCTCTTATTCCCAACAATTCAGTTTTCGTAATAAGATTCTGTGGTTTACTTTATCAAATGCTTTACTGAAGTCAATATATATAGAATCAGTTTCGTGTGATGCAATCAGGCCATTAAAATATTATCCGTGTACATTATTAAATAGGAAAGGGTTGGTATTCCTTTAATAAATCCATGTTGAAGCGGTGAGATGGTTCAGGTCATCAGATTGTCTAGTATTAGGCTTTCAAAAAGTTTGGGTAATGTTGACATGGCGCATATTGGCCTATAGTTTGTTACGTCGCTCTTAATTCTTTTTTTGAAAATTTGCATCAAAATACTAAACTTCCAAAGGTCCGGGAACACACCTGATGAGAGTAACTTTGTAAATAACTTACGTATGGGATACGACAATGTATGCACACAATTAACTAAGAACCCCGGTGGAACTTTGTCAGATCCTGCGGATTTGCGTCTTCAGCTTGGATATAATATCGTCTATGTTTACAGTACAGTCCGATATATCGAGAGTCTCAACCAAATCAGAGCATGACATATTGCTGTCCATATTTGCATTAACGTATACACCGCTTAAAATTTCGGCAAACAGATTAACAGTTTCCTGAAGATTTTGGAATCGAATGACATAATACTAGGTATACAAGTTCCATTTTCTTGTTCGGATTTAACATATTTCCAAAAGAAATTTGAGTCTTCGACACTGCATATGTAGTTTTTGTAACATTCTGCAGAGAACTTATTGCAGTCTCCCCTCAATTTTTGAAACACAGTATAATCAAACACAATAGAATCCTTGAATTCGAACTTAATTGGTCTAATTTTGTTGAATTTTTATGCTCCCAGTCTATACATGTTTACCATATTTGGTATAATCTCACTACTAACATCGCCTATCGCTGAGGTGGCTTTGTCGTTGTCCATTGTTATAGCCGTTGTTTTAGATTCTGATAAGCTTTCAGGAACGTCGAATAGAATAATATTCTTCGATCTAGTTTTTCTGTCCTCAGCCTCCGCGAGCAAATCATTAATCGAAGAGGCATTATTAGCTGGAGGTTGAGGTTTGTCAATTATTCGTTCGTAATATTCTATTTTTCCAACAAGAATCCCCACCTTCGCTCCTACGTCTGTCATGTTTCCAAAGACGGTGAATAGAAGAGATAACATTTTTGTTTTGAGTGCAGGATCAGTTATGGCTTTGTGAAGGGCACTTATTGATTTAGTAGCATTATTTAAGGATAACACAGCACGGTCGCCGTTATTCATTGCAGAAAAATAAAAGTGTTTTGTTTAATTGTAGACAAGAAACAGCTTGTGTCAACCCTGTCACAAAAAGCGCGAATTACTGACACTACCACATGCGAATACGCAGCACATTTAATACACGCACATTGGTGTTGTAACTAATGTCACTTCTCATAATGTTAATTTTGGAAGTTTTAAAGTTATTATAATGCTTGCACAGTTCGGTGTAGTATCAACAATTTCGATTGGCAATAATTACTAAGGTGCACCGAGAAATTAGTTTTTGTTGTGATTTATTGCGGATTATCGAGTTTATTATAAGGAGTTAAAACAATCGACCAGTACACGTATTTTTATTAATTGATTGACGTCCTTTTTCGGGACTTTTACATATGAATGGTAAGAAATATACAGTATTTATTGTACATAACTGAACTGCCTTGGTAATAATATTTTATATTTGTTTAAAGATAAATTGAAGATGTCTACTGACTTGGTATAATTGTTTCCCTTGATTAGTATTCTGGGCAAAGAGGAATACATAATAATATGGTAGTCCCAGAATATCTGCACTGAATAAATTATGACTTCTAGTGTTACGTAGTGAACACGGAAGCTCATATAATACCGGACTATCAACTAAATCATTTAGAATTTCATATAGAAATACCAAGTCAGTGAAAATTCTTCTGTCTGACAATTTGTGCATGATATTCATATTATTTAACAGAGTGTTGTAGTTCAACATAATTGCTGGAATACCCATTTTAAAATTTAGAAAACGTAAGAATTTGTTTTGTACGTGAATATTAGAATGTGGGTTCCAGACGAGAGAATTGCATTCAAGTTGACTTCTTATATAGGCAAAATATAACAGTTTAATACACTTTATATTGTTAGAATTTCTAGTTAGCCTAGTTATAAATCCCAACATTTTTAAGCTCTATTAGAGATTTCTGTTATGTGGTTAACAAATGAAAGATATGATTGAAAAGTGATGCCTAAGTCTTTAATTTATGTTTATGTCTCCAGAGTATTATTATAAATGTTGTTATTAAAGATCACTGGATTTTTTTATTCGAGAAAATCTAACTTTTTGACATTTTGAAATATTTAAGTAAAGTCTATTTTCATTACACCAAATTAACAATTTATTGATATTAGATATTATCTAGAAGAATGTGGCAATGGTAAATATTTTGAATAATTTTGATTTTCAGGTCATCAGCAAAAAGTAAGATAGATGCATTATGGAATACTTTTGTAAGATAATTTATAAACAAGATAAATAAGATTAGGCCAAGGTGTGATCCCTGTGGTACTCCACTTGATGCATAATTTTATTCCGACAGGGAGGATTTCATTCTAACAATTTGCTAACCAGGCTAATATATTGCCACGTATACCAAGCTTTCTTTATTTCTAAATGAGAATTTTATGGGAAACTGTGTCAAAGGCTTTACTAAAATCAATATACACACAGTATACTTGTTTTTTTTTTCTTTAAAAACATTAGTTATAAAATTGTCATAAATAATTCTCCCTGACATAAATACAAACTGGTAATGTGATATTACAGGTTTTATTTGGGTAAAATTTTGTCAAAGAGTTTCGGTGTGGTGAATTGAATGCATATTGGGGGGGGGGGGGGGGGTGGTGGTTAAAAATTGCAAAAAGTTGGTCACGTAGTATGGGTACGTTCCCTAGCTCAAAAAGTTTGGTTAATGGAAGAGCAATTACTTTGATACATTCTTTAATAAATATTGTAGGGATATTAACTGGTTCCGCAGATTTGTGGATATCTAAGGATTTAACTTTAGTAATTACATCAGAGAGACTTAGGTACACCGTGAAATATCAAGTTAAATCATTTTGCAAACGAGTTAAAAATATCATCATTATTATTGCTATGGCTGCCATTTAGCTGCATAATGCTCGGGAAACCAGAATCATCTCCTTTAAGAGATTTCGAGTATTTCCAAAAATAACTAACATTATTTATTATGGAGTTTTGAATTTTATTTATATAGTTACGGTAGCAGGTCATAGACATTTTTTCACAAGAAGTTCTTAAATCTTTAAATTCAATGTAATCGGAATTTTTTTCATATGATTTATATTTTTTATATTCAAGTTATTTGCTGGTAAGTAGATTTATAAGTTCTTTGGAGTACCATTTTGGATTGGTGTTTGACTTACATTCCATGGTTGGAATATACATGCTAATAGCCTTTTCTAAAACAGAATAGAATTTATTGGAAGCTGTGTTGACATCATCATACTGCACAGATGACCAATCAAAAGAGAGAAGATAATCACAAATTTTCTCGTAATCAGTTTTTAAAAAATATTCGTAACTGAAAGACTGTTTACAAGTATTAACATCTACATTAGAAATAATAACTTCCAGTGAAGGATAAGCATCAATGGGCACCAGCGGTTCACGGTACTAGTGACTTTAACTTAGAAAAACATAAGTTTAGAGTGCGATTATTTTCATTCGGTATATTTGCCTGGTTCATACCTATAACGCCATGCAATGGCGGGGGGGGGGGGGGAGGGGGGCAGCCCGCCCCGGGCGGCACTTTTAAGGGGGGCGGCAAATTTTCAAAATAAATAATATTATCTTAGAAAAATTTAAACCATTTCAAATCATTATTTGAAAATGTTCTACGATACTTTCGTTTACGAATCCAACCCTTTTTTATTATTTATTAATAATATCAATAATTATTTTTTTTTTTGCTGCAAAATTCACAATTCGTAGGAAAACCGTACGCATATTATGAGAGTAATACTAATCAAAGCTGACGCAAACAGATTCACTCTTAATTAAAACCAGAATTGTGTTCGGAATGTATTAACGAATGAATTTCAGTTGTGTATTCATCTGTTGATACATTTCGAAAGAGACCATTATTTTATTCGAAGTGCGGTAATAAAATTCTAGTTGCAGACTATGTATGTGCTGCCAGAATCAAAGAGAAACCATTTTCATATTCCGAGTATAGTTTTAATCCGCCAAATACAGATTTAATTTAACCCGTCTAATCACAGGAGACGCAAATTGTCCCACACATTTAATTTTAAAATAAAATTGTGAAATTACGTCCCACACATTTAATTTTAAAATAAATTTGTAATTGCGATAAAAAGTTAAGATACAGTTTTATTTCATTTTTTTTAAAGAAAAGGAATCTGTATTTCATATTTTAACTGACTTTAATTCGAATATTCGCAGGCGTGTATTTTTGAGCCAATTCACATTTCCAATATCAAAATTTTAATATTTAGAAACAATAATGTTCTAATAAGCACGTCGGAAACATTACTTTATCTGGATTTTAGAACAATTTGTTTTTTGCAAAAGGATAAAAAAAATAAATAAAAAGGAACATTTAAAATGCATGGGAAGAACCGGAAATTTTCTGCGAAAACATTGACAGGCAAAATTTTAAAAATATTTTTTCTTATTATTCTAAGGGTTAAATCAGTTTTAAATCAGTTTTCAATCAGTTTTCCTTTGAATTGTGTCAGCAGATGAATCTCAGTTATAAAATTTAGTTATAAATAATAAATGAATGAAGTTCAGTTATAAAATTCTAGTTGCAGACTCTGTATGTGCTGCCAGAATCAAAGAAAAACCATTTTCATGTTCTGGGTATATTTTTAATTCACCGTACACAAAATGGTTTTGTGTTCAGAATACAACGATAAATTAAAAAAAAGAGTTGCATTTTCATCGTGCATCGAGTGATTACATTTGAGTTAAATAATACTGTAAAATTCTGAGAGATTGATTGTTGCGTGTGTAACTATTATTTGGGGACTCTAAAACAGTATCAATCAATCAACTTTGGAGTAGAATTTATAAAAATGATTTTCTTTGAAAGAATACTCTTCAAATGTGATTATTAAAAAAATCCGAGTCGTATATAAATAGGTAGTAAAAAAAATGGATTTCCATATACACCACCCCCCCCCCCCCTGCCGCTTTAGGTACCCAAATAAGGGGGCGGCGAAATTTTCCTCCGCCCCGATGTATACCCCGCGGGGTGTATTTTTAATTCACCACATACAGATTTAATTAAAACCAGTTTTGTGTTCAGAATGCAAGTGCCGGTGGAATAAAAAAAACCCTTTTCATGTTCGGAGTGTAGTTTTGGTACACTGCATATTTAGTTTAATTTAAACCAGTTTCTGTTATCTATATAACAATAAGTTGCCAATTCATCGTGTACCGAGTGAAGCTTTGCATTTGAGTTGCATTCCATACGTATGCGTGATGAAAATGCGAAATTCTATCACAAGCATACCATTGTATATACCTACCCCCCCCCCCCACACCCGCCGGTCAGTGCTTAATCTGCGGAAGAAGTACCTGTAGAAGTTATCGAGGGGGGGGGGGGGGGGGGGGCAAAATTTTCCACCGCCCCGGGTGGCCAAAACCCACGCTACGCCACTGACGCCATGTCTAGAATAATGCGTTCAGACTTACTAACACTGATATATTATTGTCACTGATCACCCACGGTTATAAGTTTACTGCTCTAAGTTTCTCTCAAATTGGCCTAATATCTCACTAATTTCAAGAGCACGTAATATGTAAATCATAATTCTATTGTATTCATTATTATCACATTTTTTTTCGAATTCAATTCTTTGTGTGGAAAAAAAAATTCACTAAGAGAGTATTATTTTGGCTAAATATAAACAGGAAATCTCATGTTTTTTCTAATGACAGACCGAAGGTTCGTTTTCGGTTTCGGTTTCGGCAAGTTTCGGGAAAAAATGTAGTTTCGGCATCAGTTTCGGTTTCGGCAGAAAATCTGCCGAACCTTCGACTGCACCGATACTCCGGGTCCGGCGAGATTGAGTTGTGAGTTTATGTTATTTTTCGCACATAGTGATAAGTGTTTATTTTTGTTATTACTTCTGGCTTACATATTTTATTGACATTTATTAAGCATTGCAATTAGCATGCTTTGTTATTTTTTATAAATTTTGTTTGTGTTATGGCAGTAATATAAAAATAAAACATTTTTTACATACCTACTTCAATTTTTTGTTTTACATTTAATTCGGGTTAACTGTTTGTATAAGTGTAAAAAATAAGGCAAATTTCAGTAAACAATAGATTTTTAACATGTCTAAAAAAGTTTCAGTTTCGGTTTCGGTTTCGCCCGAACTGAGATAGATACCGAAGATTCGTTTTCGGTTTCGGTAGAAAGTCCCCTTTCGGTCGGACACTAGTTTTTTCTACCTAATCTACATAGACGTACCTCAATTGGTTAGTCTGACCGTTGAGAAACGAGTAAGTAATAAAAACTGGTTTCATTAGGTAAGTCACGTTTTTTATTAGTGATGGCCAACAATGATTATTGGAACAATTATTATTAATGTATGACTGCGTTTGTATGCAAAGGCTTTTACTTTTCTGATACAGCTTTTAACATTGTTGCATCCAAAACTGCTTACGATTACGGCTTCAGATGCACTTGTAATGGACTGTACATAAATACTAAAAGCGGAATGGTGTTTGCTAGAAAGTTAGATAGTTTGTAGAAAAAAAGTTATGCAAGGAAATGTGATAAAAGATCACTTACCACTCTATCTCTGCGAAGGATCAGATAACAAAATTACAACCAAGTTATGTTCCATATATAGTTCCACTGCGATAACATAATGTTAATTATCGCCACAACCAAACAAATGGGTACAAAACGATATTATGTTTTTCTGATATGGTCAAATTTCTTCTTTTATTAATTAAAAAGAACTCCCACATTTAGTAGCGTAGCGAGGGGGGGCGTCCGGACAGGGGGGTGACACTCGACCGTGGAAAAAAATTCACCAAGGATATTGTCACCAAAGTATTGTATACATGAACACGGTCTGTTATTTTCGTTCCTCGTGGAATGCCCCGAATTTTGTGTGTAGGTCTTTTTATAGGCGAACATAGTCTATATTTGTGGATAAATCTGAACCCCCCCCCCAACCCCCCAGGATGGACCAATTTTATGAAGGAAGTCGAAATTAGCGTTTTGTTAACTTAAATAGGGGGGGGGGTGACACCATTCCGAGGGGTGACATCCGCCCCGGGTACCACCCATGCTAGCTACGCCACTGCCCACATTATCTTGTTTTCACCTTCCTGAAATCACACGATTGGGTGCAGAAGAGGTTCTGAAGTGGACCGTGCTGGTGGGAAACTTGTGCCATGGCTCACCACATGAACGGGATGGCGATTGTGTTGAAAAATAGTCTTCAAGTGTATCAACAACATCCTTTAATTTTTTTTTCAAACACACTTTTTCTAAAAATATATAAAAATCTAGTACACTTACTTTCTGAACATGCCTCTTACTTTTGTTATTCGGCCGTACGTCCTCTCCGCACACCTCTTCGGGGACACTTAGTTATATTTCGTGTATGTAGGTATACCGTATCTTCCCTAAACCGACTGCATATTTCATATAAGCATGCCGGGGAGGCCAATTTGGGGTATCAACTATCACGGAACCCATTATTATATAAGGCGACAAGCCAACCACAGTTGTATTGCATTAATTGTCCATCAGATTTTTTTGCTCTTACTGCGGGTTTGTTTTCAACGTTACATGGACTTTTTTAAAAAATGTATTCGTTACATTTATTGATCACATAATATGAGGATTTTTCGACCACCAGGCTAGGCACGTGCCCGTGTTGTGGTGGTCGATGTTGCGGTATACGTCCTCAAGCCAGTCAAAGGTGAACAACAGAACATAAAACTTAATCCCGCATTAACTCATACCACAACACTAATTGCACATAATCTTGCGGTAGTTGTTATATTATGTAAAATTCTCAGAATTACCATAGTCAGAAATAAAACATTTCATCACGAACATTTACAAATTCGTAGATTTTCAGCTTAAAATCTACCAACACATTTGAATATTATAACATAATTATATAATAATAATATTATAACATATTCTAAACCTTTGTACCAATTCTGTTTGTCTAAAGCAGTAAAATTTCTCTAAAATTGAGTTCTGGAGTTAGAGAATTGGATTAGCTAAAGGTCAACGCAATTTTTTTCAGGTAGCAACACCTGTTCATCACCACTATAAAACAAAAAAATTGGGTTTAAGAACTGAAAACCTGAAACTCCCTGATAAAATAACTTAATTTTGACTTTAGTTTATATATATGTATATATATATATATATATATATATATATATATACATCCCGCTATCATTGCTGCGTCCTTTCATCAGATCGACATTACTGCGTCTATCTGAAGGACTTAATTTTACATAGTTTTAACTAAAGTATATATTAGCTTTTAAGTGTTTGATTGTAGCTAGGTATTTATATTTTTGAAAATAATGATTTTAAAAATATACAAAACGAAAAAAACGCCCTTCAAAGTTCCACCAATCCGACCTCCTTTCATATTCAATGCAGTGAAGCATCCTGCGTATATTTTCTTCAATTTGGTCCACAATGTAGCGTCCAATTATATATTCATTTTCATGTTGACGACAAACCAACGTCTTGCGACGTTGCCGCTTATTTGTTCAAGTTTTTGGTTGGACGACTGTAAAGTTATTAATAGAATATGAAAGTGCCAATACGACTGGCCAATATGTTGCGGACTCTAATCAACCCGGCGGCGATGCGCACGTAATATTTATTAAATTGGTATGGGATTTTTTTGAGACTTATCATTCTGAATTAAAACGTTGCTTGAAGTGCGATTGGTTATTTTTAGTGACTAGATCTGTATTGCTGGGACCTTTATATGCGTCCTCTTCTCCACATTTTGATTCCGCATCACGACAGTGATTACCATATAAGGACTTTATTACTACAACACGATAATCAGTAGGTATATTTTGCGACCTATTATTTAAAAAGAAACCGTAGTCTTCGAAAGATTCAATTTAGGAGGCGGGTATGGTACCGCTGCCCTGGGAACCCATTTGGATAATCTTGCCATTAAGACTTCTGCCATAGGTCACCCCAAGTGGTTCGCTACGTTTGGTAACTTAGCAGGGGTGCCCTATAATATTCTATGCTCATGTGGTGGGGTTTATCTGGTTCTTGGCGGTGGGTGCGTCTACCCACCAGCTGCATAACAGGCCGGATCGGGAGAGAATGGTTGAGGGATTGGTTGGTTGATTCTCCAGCCGTACTCTCTCGGAACATCACCTTGCACCGCAGTGGGAGGGATGGATTCATACGTCCCTCACTTCTGGACACACTCCCCCAGATTCCTACCCACCCCTGGTATCCCTTTCTTTCCCAGAACTTCCTCTCTTTCTTCACCTAAAAAGTCTCTCCAAACAGCATCGCCAAAGATAGCATAGGCCCTGAGGAAAATTATTTTAATAACGAATGAAGAATTAAATTATAATTATATTAATGCTTATCATATAAATGCTGTCACCCCAAGGGGTTCGCTACGTTTGTTGACTTAGCAGGGGTAACCGGGTTCATGGGGTGAGGTTTATCCAGGTTTTGGTGACCGATGCGTCTGCCCACCTGCTGCGTGGTGGGTATAATCGAGAGAGACTGGTTGAGGGTGGTCTTTTATTCTCTCCAGCCATAATCTCTCGACACATCGCCTTACAACGCAGTGGGAGGATTGGATTCATACGTCCATCACTCCTGGACACCTACCTCAGAGCTTCCTGTGGAAATTTCTCCTGCCCCCCCTGGCTAATGTAAAAATAATCTTTATTTAAAAACGAATGTTTATGTACCTAAAGCATTCATACGATTACGATGATAATTTGGAGATTTGTCGTGCGCATGCCCGCGATGGTTTCTGTGGTGAGCTCTACCGCTATGAAATTATTTCTTTTGGCATTCATCCGATAGCGATGAAACTTTGGTGAGTTGTTATGCGCACATCCGTGAATTTTTCTATATATAATAGTGAGCTCTGGCGTTATGAAATTTGTATAAAAAAATCACAATTAGTGGCGTGCGAGTTGTTTGATATGTATGTTTTCATTTAGTTTCGCTTCAAGGAGTGATGGAGGGAGGGGAAGGGGAAGGGGAAATTTGGGATTGGAAATATCAACGAGAGATGAGTTCGCGGAAGGGGAGAAAGCAGGGAAGATGGGAAGGTAGAAAGGAACGCAAGAGGGGTGAGGGTCGCGAGAGTGTAACGAGGGCGCATGGGAAAGGACACACATGAGAGGGTGAGGGATTGCAAAGGTGACATAGTAACGGTAGGGTATAGAAGGGAGTAAATTTGGAAATGGGAACCTTTCCGAAATTCCAAAAATGTTTAAAGATTTGAAGGCTAAAACAGTATTTAAAATATACAGTAAGTGTATTTTTATTGTACAACGAACGAAAGGAGATGCTGAGAATTGGTACAAGGAGAATCTAGAAAATTTAAAGCAATCGTGACCTACAATATGGAAGTGATTTCACTTTTTTTTACATGAGCACCGCGCAAGAGTCTCGAATTACTGCCGTCTGGTCCAGTGAGACTATGGCATCTCCAATTGGAGTATGCTGTGAGGCTGAAGGTAGTGAGGATGGGAAGGAGATGGTAAAGAGGAAGGTGGGAAAGTACCTGCCTATTCTGATCTGGTCACCAAACACGCTAAAGCCATTGCAAGCAACGTTATACCAAGGCGATACTGAGAGTATCTTCCGCTCTGGAACGTGCCGAAAATATACTTTACCTACTCGTATTATACGATATTGCCAATATCTGTTTCTGATTTTTCTGTTTCCAGATTTTCGAATGAGTTTCGCTAATATTTTCTTCATTTAAATATATATTTTATAAAAGTTTTATTTATTCATTGAATTATTTTTTACATGTTTGAGGATTTTTCGTTACATCTTTGAGGATTTTTCGAACAACATGGTATGTTGATTGAAAAAGATAGCAAGATTTTAATATGTTGATCGAAATATCAACATATTCATAATTAAATGTTATAATTTGAGGGCTCATAAAGTTAAAAATAAAAACATAGGTAAGGATTTTTTTTTAATTTTAAGAAAGACAAACATTCCCAGGTTACGAATAACCAGACAATATTTGAAAATATCTTACTTTTTTACATTAGCTCCATACAGAAGGCTCCGAGGAAAAAAGAATTCCATCAGAGATGTCGTATGGAGGGTCTTTTTAGGGAAAGGAAGGAGTGGAAGTTTTGGAAATGAAAAGGTTATTAGGGATGAGTAGGAATCGGGGTTTAGTGTGTCCAGGAATGACGGACGTATGAATCCATGCCTCCCACTGCGGTGTATCGTGATATTCCCAGAGAGTACGGCTGGAGAAGTTAAAGGAACTCCCTCAACCATTCTCTCGCGATCCGGCCTGCCATGCAGCTGGTGGGCAGGCGCATCCGCTACCAAGACTCGGATAAACCTCACCCCATGAACCCAGGCACCCCTACCAAGTCACCAAACGTAGCGAACCACTTAGGGTGACCTATGGCAGAGGTGTTGGTTATCCAATAAATGATTCCCTGGGCGGCGGTACCCATACCCGCCTCTAATAAATATTATTAGGCAAAGTATTGTCTCTTTGCAAATTATAGTGCAGTGCACTAGCATAATAAAATACGATATTAAGTGCGCAATATCAATATAAAGATAACCTTCTCTTTTTAATTTGGGTCCAAGCTCTTTCTCACATTACGATTTTTAAAGTAAAAACTTCTTTAGGACCGTTGTGATTTGAAAATCGATGAAACGAAAAATAGTAAGCAGAAATTGTTGCTTGTGTCGAGATGGAGGATTTAGCCACAGATGAACTGAACATACAACTCCTGAGTGGGATCCAAACTCGGCCATGGACCGGTCGAATGTACTGCTCTGCTGGTCATACATGTGAAGAAAACACCAAAACACCATATAATTTTTATCGGCGTCGACTAATCGTAACTTGAAACAAAAAAGTCCAAGCCACAATAAATAAAATGTTCGACTATTATGTGATAAGCGTCCTCGGGACAGCTGATGCATTCATAACTTAACCTACATCTCAAGTGTTCATACGTATCCATATAAAAACAAACTGCCTCGTAAATCGGTCTAAATTCTTTCCGAACCAGAATTGATGCACATTATGTGATAATTATTTATCTTAATCAAGTTATTTCATTTTTATTGTTTATTTTTCTACGAGTCATTGAACATTCAACAGTCAACCTATACATTCATGGAATTCTCGTGTCACAATAAGATTGGCATTATTTTGCTTTTGCTTAAAGATGAACAAAATTGAATTAGTTACATAAAATTAAATTAACATTGTATAAAATTTCAAAAAAATTTTTCAATGTAGGAACCCAAATGATTTTTTTTTATCATAAAAAAGGCATAAAAGCTTATAAAAATGTTAAAAGGGTATAAAACCTCTCAAAAACTGGGCGTTACTTTACAGGGCCCGCAGATACTTTAATAGTATACAACTGCTAAACCTGTACAAATCACATGTGTGCCCCACGGTTGAATTTGGCAGCCACCTCTGGTCTGAAGCTCCAAAATACCTGAAAAATACCCTCGACTCTGGGCAAAAACGGGCGGCCCGTTTGATAGATTCTCCCATCTTAACAGACGGGTTGCAATCTTTAGAGCACAGGCGTCGGGTGGGAATGCTATCCTTGTTCTACCGGTATTACAATGGAAGTGGCTTCGAAGGATTTGCATATTTGACCCTTTCGGCACCGGTGCATAGTCGGGAAACACGCCGAACGCGTGCCCTACATTTTTACACGGTTGACATTTGTCACACGAGAACGAGTCGCTTCTTCGACTCGGTCTTGTGTTCAACAGCGCGGCTATGGAATGATTTGCCGGCCTATGTGTTTCTCCTTCTTACAACATGAGTCTCTTCAAGACAAATATTCATTCCTTCCTCTTCTCGAAAAGACCCTCCACACAGCATCCCAGATGACAATTAGAGGGAAATTATTTTCCTGTGTGGAGTTAATGAAAAAAAATTAATAAAAGATGAGCAAAAATGCATGTTAATATTTTTTTTAAATAAAGTAAATAAGTAAAGTAAGTAGCGACACCGGCGTGGTCTGGGGGTAAGGCTCTTGACTCGCAATAAAGGTAGCGGGATCAATCCGGGCGTGGGAAAATACATTTTATTTTACGAATTTGTGTTATTTCACAATTAATTCCTTAACAATAATATATATCTAGTATATTTGCGGCACGTTCCAGAGTGGAAGATACTCTCAGTATCGCCCTTGTGTAAGACCACCATTCAAAATAAATTAATTGAAGTGGCTTTAGCCGTGTTTGGTGACTAGATCTGAAAAGCCAGGTAAAGCAAGCCCACCTTTCTATTCACCATCTCCTTCCCCTCCCCACTAGCTTTATCCTCACAACATACCCCAAATCGGGGATGCCATAGTCTCACTGGCTCCAGACGGGAGAAGCTGAGGCTCTTGTGAGGAATTTACATAAAAAAGCATTTATACGCAAATTGGTTATGCTAGTCTTTTTTTTTATCAGCCACGTGTTGAATTTTTTTAATATAATCACTAAGTAAAAAAAAATATCTTTAATCCACAGTAATTATGAGTATTTTCTAATGTCATTAAAATCAACATAGAATTACATAAATGCTTATCAAATCTATCATGTTTGACAGTAGGTATCTTTTCAAATTATATTTAACTAATGCATTCTCGTCACGGGAGAAACAATTTTAAGGTTATTTTATGGACGTTAAAACAAAAATATGCATTATATTCTTTTAGGACGAAAAAAGGAAAACACAAAAAAGGGAAAGCCTAAAACGGTAAAAGTAATAAATAGTGTTAAGCAATAACTAACTAACCATCAAGCCTCCTAACGTTTCCTCGCAGGAGTAGGCAGAGACCGCCAAACAACTAGGTATTGGCATATATTTCTTTTCCTCATTTACAATTCACATTCATAATCGCTCTTCTGTTTTTCTGACTTTTGGCTTGGCCTGACTCAAGAATTTGTTTAACATGATCATGCCGTGTCTTCCTCGGGCATATTTACTACTCCAGAACAAGCTGCAAATAAGTACCTACTACATATTATTTTTAATGAATTCATACATTATGAAATACCACAAAACACGCCCCCACCCTTAGTAATAATACATTGTATCAACCCACTGTTTTGTAATTGTCAAGTCATTATATGTTTGCCATGAGGAAGAAACGGTCGTTCCGAAACCGGTCGGCGTTAGTAAAAATAGTCATCTATATTTTTTTGTTGGTTAATATCGCCAAATTCTTGGTAGTTTTTTTTTTTTAATTTTCCTCCGGCTTTTTCATAAATGTGCAATTGTAGTCTCTGAAGATCTGGACATTTTCAGTTTCGTAATATGCATTTTACATTAGCGCTGACATTTTTGGGGATGCGTGTGGAGGGTCTTTTTAGGAAAGGAAGTTCTGGGCAAGAAAAGCGAATGAAGGTTGGGTAGGTTAATCTGGGGGTTAGTGTGTCCAGGAGTGACGGATGTATGAGTCCATCCCTCCCACTTCGGTGCAAGGCGATGTTCCGAGAAAAAACGGCTGAAGAAGTCAGAAGTCAGAGAGAATGGTTCCCTCAACCATTCTCTCCCGTTCCGGCCTGCCATGCACATGGTGGGCAGAAGCATTCAACGCCAAGACCCGGGCAAACCTTACCCCATAAACTCGGGCACCCCTGCTAAGTCACCAAATGTAGCGAATCACTTGGGGTGACCTACGGCAAAAGTATTGGTTATCCAATAAATGGTTTCCGGGGAGGCGGTACCCATGTCTGCCTTGAGAAATTGAAATTGAAAAGTCAGAAGAACTAAACGAAACCACAAGAAAAATTCCACTTCTAGTAAATTAGTTTAGGCAATTTCGTCTTTATTTTTAGATATAAGAATGGATGCTGTGATTGAATATTAGTTTAACAATGAATTTCAATTCACTTTGCGAGTAAGAAGTAAAATCATTACTTTAAAAAAAATGCAGCTTTGGCAAATTCAATATCAGCAAAAAAACTATTATTTAATGAGTAAATAACGACGATATTGTAGCAATATTGTCTTGGTGAAATTGAAATATAAATTACACACGTTTGACAAAGATCCATTCTTATTGGAATCATATTTGGCGCCAATTTTGAATAGGTAATGTAGCTGAATTTCAATGTAATCTTACGTAGCAATGTGCGATATTTAATTATGATTGCTTTGTTTTCGCAGAGAACAGAAGAAACGCTGTTAAAAAGCGATGTTGCCAAATGTAGGAGTTGCGATACGCGAGTCAATAAAAGCCAATAAAAACGTATACTTTGCTAAAAATATACGCTGGTCTACTGCAGCGCCGCGGCTCGCCGATCGGTGACAAAGCACTGAACTAAAATAGCATATTTCAGTTGATTTAGGTACCAATACCGCGTCTGGCTTAATTTCGTTTTTGGACCGTATGAGGGTACAGGAGTGGGGAAAACTTGAAATTACATGTGTTCAATCCTGCGTCCGTATACCGGACGCAGAATGACGGTCGGACGCAGGATTGAATGAAAGTGGACCATTAGAAGACGCAGCAATGATAGCGGGATGTATATATATATATACACATTTGTAAATTTTCTGATCTGGCCTGTTTTGTTACAATTGTAATATCAGGGAGCATAATTGTTCACAGATCAACAATTTCCTTTTTTGTCGTTTCTTAATTGAGAATTAATTACTTTTTAGTCTTTCAACTAGCTGAAAAAAATACTTCGTTTTGATCCCTCTTTATATTTTTACACGCGTTTAAGGGGTGAACTATCATTAATTTGACCAGTGATTTCTGACATTATTTGGAGTAAAAAATGTGAAAACAACTATAACATTAAAAAATCAGTAGGGATTGGACAGTTAGCGGCGTGGTGAGGAGTTTGGCTGTTACTCGGCTGCGTGACGAGTGACGACATGTGGAAGAATATTTTTTGTGTGATTTTGAAGTAAAATTAAAAAAAAGACACCATAAAGTCACCGAAGATAAAATTTTTATTTACACATTTTACTCCAAAAAATGTCAGGAATCACTGGTTAAATTAAGTAAAGTATGTCCTTTAACATCTTCTATTCGTTTTGGGTATAATAAATAATCGGGCTTGTCTGGTTAGAAATGTAATACTAGGGCAATGTAAATATTGGTCACATATGTAAAAAAACACCAGAGTTCAGTATTTTTTAAAAAGAAATTTAATTGATTTAACGCGTGCAAAGTCGGATCTACTAGTTTCACCAAGGTTTTACACATTTTATGTTGATTATACTCCACAAAAATGGTGGCATCAAAATTAAGTTTTATCGTTACTAAACATCTTGGTATCCCACACCTGCTTGTCTTAAAACACGTTGAGAGATACTTCTCTCTCCAACAACAGAGCCTTACCATGTAAATTAATTTGCAGAATAGTAGGCAGCGTGGTAGTCAAGATCAGTGTTTGTTTGACTTTGGAGGGATGCAGTGTTCCTATAATCTAGCCAGTGTCGAATTTCGATTTCATTTTAAAGTTATCTTTTCCAATTATAAGTAATTATTTTAGTGGTGAATAGTTTAATATGGTGAGTTATCCTTTGACCTTAGATAAGATTAAGTAACATTACGTTCATATTAAATTATAGGAAAAATTAAGAACTTATCCACTTAATCAAATTGGTGGTGACTTGTTTAATGTGGTGTGTTATTCTTTGACTTGAAATAACTTTGTTACTTTTATATTGAAACTGTAGGAATAATGAAGTACTTACCTACTAAATCAAATTGGTGGAGATTAGTTTAATGTTGCGTTATTCTTCGACGATTACTTGTATTTAGTTTTAGGTTTGTTTTTGGATATGTAAATATCAGTTTTTGGATAGGTAAATATCAAATCTCTGTGGTGATTAGTACTGTGGTGAGTTATAACTTTTTTGGACGTTAAAGCTATAGTAATCAATTTAAAGACGGTGATTTAATTGTGGTAAGATACATACTTGATTTATGATAACTTGGTTACGTTTAGATATTTTAAAGCTATTTTTATGGGTACAACAGAAATCAAAACATCGTGGTGATTAGTTCATTGTGGTAAGTTATTCTTTGATTGAATATAGAATTGAAAATTTAATTTTTTTTCTTATTAAAGATAAAGTAATGATTAAGTAGTAATCTAAGAGTCATATTGTGGTATTAATTTGGTGGTGAGTTATTCTTTGATTTCAGAAAACTTGTTTACTTATTGCAACATGTGCTTTTTCTCATGAACTGATCGAATTCTCATAAAATCTAAACATACATTGGGTACCGCCGCCCCGGGAACCTTTGCTGGATAACCAACACCTCTGCCATAGGTCGCCCCAAGTGGTTCGCTACGTTTGGTGATTTAGCAGGGGAGCCCGTGTTCATGGGGTGATGTTTGTCTGGATCTTGGAGGCGGATGACCAGGACACACAGAACCCCAGTTTCCTACCCACCCCTTAAATCATTTTCCTTCCCAGAACTCTCCTCTCCTTCCTTCCCTTAAAAAAACCCTCCACACAGCATCCCCAAAGATGAAGTAGGCCCTGAGGGGTACTATTTTCTTAAGGGTCTCCTGTGTGGGGCTCTTGTAAAAAAAAAGATATCAGAAAGTTCTCTAATTTGAAAGGTTGATGAACATATGTGACCTTCAAAACAAGAGGAAGGCCACTGTTTACATTTGATTGCGATCATTTTATAGGTATATTCCTCCATTAGATAATTTGTCGATACAGAAAGAAATCGCAAAACACATCTTTTTCGGAATAATTTACACGTTTCCATTATTATCTCTGACCTTATTAACACTGCTTTACATGGTCATCGGCTGTGGTTGCTAAATTGCTATTTAAATAGGTACATTATTACTAGTGTCTGACCGAAACAGGAATTTCTGCCGAAACCGAAACCGAAACCGAATCTTCGGTACCTGTCTCAGTTTCGGCCGAAATCGAAACCGAAACCGAAACTATTTTAGACGTGATAACAATCTATTGTTTACTGAAATTTCCTTATTTTTTACACGTGTACAGGCAGTTAACACGTATTAAATGAAATAAAAAAAAATAATTGAAGTATGTGATTTTTTATATATTACTGCTATAAAACAAACAACATTTTTAAAAATTAACAAAACATGTTAACTATTTCTTGAAACAAAATTTTTCAATAATCAACACTTACATTATAAAGGAAGGACCTCATTAATCGAGTATTTTAATTTTAATTGCGTTTACAATCAGAACATTCTTATTAAGTGTGTTAAATGAAATTAAAAAAAAAAACAATTATTGAAGTATGAGAAAAAATAATGATTATTCTGTTTGATATTACTGGTATAAATAAACAAAATTTATAAAAATTAACAATTGACAATTAACAGGTTAACTACTTCTTGGCACTAAAATGTGTCAATAATCAATACTAACATTACTACGAGCCACGAATCCACCCGAAGTCAGCCGAACGACGCGCGAGAATTCACGAACGCAGAGTTTCAGTGTGGCCAAAAGTTCGGCAACCGAAACTGATGCCGAAACTAGATTTATTTGCCGAAACTTGCTGAAACCGAAACCGAAACTGAACCTTCGGTCGGTCACTAATTATTACACTATCAAACTACTTGACTTATACTAGGCTTGTTGAAAAAGTATCGATATATCGATATTTTTAATTAAATATATCGATATTTTTAGCCGATATATTTTGATCCGATATATCGATACAAAATATTCAATATCAAAAATTGTATCAAAAACGATATTTTATTAAATTTATGTATTTAAAGTCACTAGAATCCAAAACCGTATAGGAACGAACGGAAAAAAGTAACTGTATTGGGTCATGACATCTGGCGGTTGAAATTTTAACTACATTATTACATTGCTTACAAATCTATTGTCTTTGCATTAGTATTTGTGATCACCAATACTATCTCATATGTGTAGGTACATACATACATTTTTTCTAAGCCACTCCTATGTGTTGGTTCCCAATTGTCTATGATTATTGACTATACCTTGTTCTTTTTGACAGATTAATACTCCAATAGAATGTTACTGAGACGCATACTAACTTTGTATGCGTCTCAGTTTACATATAAGTTAGAAGACAGCTTTTTAGTTTTTGATATTTTTGTAATTATTACGTAATAAAAATGAATAGTGATAAAATACATTCATTTTTATTGAGATTTTTGTACATTAAAAAAAAGCAAATTGTGTAAACAAATTACTATTGATAATATTGAGCTGAATACATTATAATTTAAAAAACGCAAAATCTCTTGAAAATTTGACCGATATATCGATATTTTTTCCTCGATATATCGACGTCGATATTGATATTATAATAAATATCGATACATCGATATATCGATATTTTTTTTCACTTTCGACATCCCTAACTTATACACAGCACTATCGAAATCCTTGAATTGTATTATTTTAGCGATTTTTAAATATAAGGCAGGAATTATAACTCAGGAAATTGATTGATTTATCATACCGTAACCCATTAGTTCTTAACCTGGGTTCGATGAGTCTCAGAGGTTCGGTGAAAGGCAAGACACACCCCGAAAAAAAAATTACGAAGAATATTTTGACTATCCCATCCTGCCCCACCCTATCCCATTGCGCCCCCCCCTGTTGTGGTGATCACGACCCCCATCCTATCCCGTTACGCCCCCCCTTGTGGTAATCCGCCGCCACTGACGTCATGCCCCGCTTTCCAATTAAGAAGGTTTCGGTGAATGCGCACGTGGATCTGGTGGGGGTTCAGTGCCTTCAAAAAGCTTAAGAACCACTTCCCAACCTATACCAAACTCTGCTTGATGCTCGATGTCAATTTTTTTGGCATTAAGAGGAAACCAGGCGGCGTTTTTTTCTATACAAACGTATTCCTCAATTTCCACCCTCGATTTAGATTCTCCGCAAATATTTTTTTAATATAATATGGATTTTGACCCTAGCGTTGATATTTTTATAAGTTACTTCATACAGGAGTTGGAGGACCCTCCGAAAACCGTTAAATTACCTGGTTTTAACACTATTAACAAACATTCATACACACTAGACAACGTTTTTTTTTTAAAAGAAGTGTTTTCTTCTAAGACAGTTAGTAAAATGATCTTAAAATCGGTTTAGTTATGTAGGAGAAAAATGTTGAATACAAAACCTCGATTTTGATGATTTTATTTAGATATTATCAACCTGAGATGCGGCGTCCCTTTCGCTCAATATTCGGGGGCGTAAGAACGACAGTAACAGCAATTTTGTAAAATAACTTTTGTTAAAATTTCTCGGCAATCGGGTTTTCTCTCAACGAACAAACTACTTGAGCAATATTATTGATACATCAATTGCTCGGCTTTTTTCATTAGAAATATATAAGCGCATACAAGAAACCAGTTTTTGAAAACTTAATTAAGAGTTACCTAAAATTTTTTTTTTCCTAAAAAATATTCACAAAATAAAATTAAACCACTTTTAAACTAAAATCGTCCGTTTTTGAACTCCGTCTCCGTTTGCTAATAGATCTTTCGGGATTGCTTTATTGTATAATTTGGCAATTTAACGAACTTTGGCAAATAATTAACTAAAATTTACATACTCACGCCAGAGCTTCAAAAAATAAAATAAAACATTTTCGGAGCCTTGAATTGTGGAAACTGGAAACATTAAGAAGTAACATTTGAAGTGGTTATTTATTATAATTATTATTGACTGAATCTATGACGGAATCTCATACCTACGCCAAAGAGAAATTTAAAATATTTTTATTTTAATTAACGGTTTTCTTTATATGTATCTAATCTAACAGTACTTTATTCATAAATGTGTGTTGTTGCGATCGACGAAAAAAAATCACCTCACTTCCTCATATCATGAAATAACAAAAGTCTAATTCATCAATCTAGTGGTATATTTACAACTCAAGGGCACTTTACAAAACCTTACAAAAAAACATAGCATAAAAATAAACTGGAATGTTGTTTTAGTTAACTAACCTAAGTTCTACAGACAGGCGAAAAACGACCTTACAGAATCAAAACTTACTTGAAGTGTCATTTGTCGTCTTTTGAGATCATATTTTAATAGGCAGGTAGATAACTTCTAACCTTTCTCTTTCCCATCTAGTTCCCTTCCCCCTATCATATCGGTCAGCCTTACAACTTACTACTAAACTACATTATTAAAAACAGAAAAAAATTACAATAAAAACAAAATGTTTCTAATAAACCAGTTAGACAAGCGTACAAAAAAAATCCGACGGTAAACAGGAGGTATGGATAAAGATACCATGCATACCAGTCGATGAAAGTATTCAACAGTCTTTTCAATTTTGTTACATAAAATAATAAAAAAAGATGACGCACAACACCATTATAAAACCCACTTTATTATACACAATCGTAACTCATAATATATACAGACTTGTTTCTCATTATAAAATGGGGCCTCGGCACGAGTAGGCCAACCAGCGAGGCCGACATTATCAAATTATTTATTTATTTATTAATATTAACTGTATAAATATACCATAAATACATATTACATGTCACAAAATCTTAGTTGTACTTAAGAAATAATAAAAAAGAGAATATAAGTTAATTGTTGTATTTGGTTAAGAAATGAAATAAAGAGGTAAAAGTTGCTCTGAGCTGTTGTAAAATGAAAGTTATTGTCCCAAAATAAAGAAAACAAACATATTGAGAAAGCCATAATCCTTGAGACTCTAGCAGTTGGGACTCTTGGACGATAAACATATCAATATAAAAAAGCCAGACTCCTGTAAGATTCAAAGCTACACAACTATGTTCTTTTCTAACGAGTCTTGGCACGACCTTGCTCAAGTGCTTGATTCCATTGATTTGGATATTTTCCTGGAGCGTACCTAAATTATTTTTAAATTTCCTTGCTATGTTAAGAGGGTATTGAAAACCAGAAATATATCATTTTTAAATTAGATTTTAGACGTATTGACTCTTTTTCACAAAAAATTATTGGATTTCGAAAGATTGTTCTTTTATCTAGCATTCGCATGTTTTAAATTTTGAGAAAACGTTCATTTTTCGTTTAATAAGATTATACCATAGGTCGTTGGCAGATTTGTTAAATTTTTCAAAAAGATTTTGTATTATACCACACCCATTTCAAATAATATAATCATGCAGTAAAATAAATCAATACATTATCAGGTATCGCATGTTTTACAATTTTAATTTTAGTTAAAATAAAATCATTAAAAATATATACGTACATGTGTTTCTTGACGAAAATTGGTCCATTTGTGTATTTATTTGCGCACTTACACAGTAATATATTTCAGATTTTTTTAACATTCTTATTTAACTTAGACATTATCGAAAAATGATAAATACTTATAATCAAAAAACAATTACAAAAGTACACTATTTTAATAGTTTTATCATCACGCCTTTCAGCATTTTTGGATGTAGGTATAAATTAAAGCGAATTTGGAATGAAATAAAATCGATATTGAGTTATAATTTTAAAAGGCTGGTACGAGGATAATTAATCTTTCTCATTGTAACCACCCTGCACGATCGTAATAATAACTGTCGACGAAATGTGAATTTTCGGCGGCTGGCTGGTTAAACGCTCTTAACTGCGCATCCTTTCTGCATCTCTTCATTTTCAAGGCGACACAGTGGGGACAGGCATTGAAAAACCCAATGAAAACATATTTTATATAGATAAATATAATAAAAAAGCAGGCTAAAATATTTTTTAAAACACGCCAAAGGGATCACTATTCTACAGCATTAAGTCTACTTTCATCCTTCCTCTGCCAGTTCCACGACGTACAAATACATCAGAATGGCATCAGAACTCCAACATGGACTGCTAATCCTTTTTATTAGGGACTCCTCCTTTCATATCTACAATCTGCCTTCTTAAATTGTCCTAATCAGAATTATTTGTCCACTGAATTAACATTAATGTTCTCCTTTCTCATGCATACTATTTCATTGTTTCAGTATTTGACATCCAACCAAAGACCTGATTCAACAAAATGCTGATTGAAGTAGGAGGTATTCTAGGAGTTGTTGCAGTGATGATGGCCTTTCTATCGACTCAGCCACATCCCTTAGGAATCTTTTTACGAGGTTTGAAATACCAAGCTCATTCAGAAATTGGTGGTTTCTTTTCTATGGTTCTTGGATGTGCCATGAAATATTACAATAAAGTGGAAGAATATCCTGACAGAAAAGGACAAACTGCTGTCGTTACAGGAGGAGGAAGGGGATTAGGAGTATTCGTTATTAAAGGATTGGCTAAATGCGGAATGCATGTAATAGTCGGAGTAAGAAGGCCAGAACTTTGCGAAGAACTAACAAAAGAAATCATAAAAGAAAATCACCCAGGAACTGTCGAGTTCTTAAGACTTGACACATCGTCGCTTGCTTCAGTCAAAGCTTTTGCTGATAAAGTCAAAGAAAAACATCGAGAGATCCATCTCTTGGTGAACAATGCAGGAGTCATTGATCACCCATTCAAAATCACTGAAGATGGCTTTGAAATCCACTTGGCCACGAATTATATTGGACACTTCTATTTGACGCATTTGCTGTTGAATAATTTGATAATGGCTGGTAAAGTTGCAGGTATTCCATCGAGAATTGTGAGTCTGAGCTCATGTGCTCACTCAACCACAAATATCCACTATGAAGATATTAATATGGAAGACGAATTTCATCTCTATGCAGCATACTCTCAGTCAAAACTTGCTGTGGTTAGTTAAATTTTGTTTTGATATTTCTGTCATTATATCTAAGCTAGGCTCATGGTACGGCTAATGGGTGACTATTAAATCATCAAACGATGTACTTGAATGGGAAAGACGTGAGATGGGCTGATGACGTAAGATGAATATTTGGGGAGGCATACTATGTCCAAAACTAGACGCCAGAAGGCTGATGAAGAAGAACGAACGAACTAATTGGTATTCTGTTTGTCGTTCTTACACTTAATTAAAAATATCAAATTTCTCCAAATGTGTATTTGGTATTTGTTCAATGACGACAATGTAACGACATTTTCTTTGCTTCTTTGAAAAATTGTATGATTTCTTTTACTTTTGATTTAATAAAATCTATAAACGTCTAATGATGCGTAAGTAAAATAAACACAAGTTTTACTCAGTGTATTATTAGTAATAATCTAAAAGCTCACTTGATTTACTAAAATGATTAAATGTTCATCAAAGGTTCCTAAATGTATGTAGTCGTAGAAGAAAACTAACGACACATTGCTTTCATTGCATTGCTACACACCTGTAGACTTTCATAAGCACCTCTTGAAAATACCTTAATGTCTAGTTTTCATTTCGATTGGTAACCTCCAGAAACATATTCTAATCTCTCATTTATTCTTCCAGTTGATGCTTTCAAGATACCTTGACCGCGAATGTGTGTCTCGCCACCTCCCCATCAGATCCTACGCAGTCCACCCTGGTATCGTGGACACCCAGATGACCAAGAAGTATAAATCCAACTTCGTTGTCGCACAAGTGATGAGAATGATGAAATCCCCTCTTGAAGGAGCCACTACAGTTCTGTACTGCTGCCTGTCTGATAAACTCGAAGGAACCGGGGGACAGTTCATCAGTGATTGCAAGCCAATCTTCTCTTCCAGCTTTTCAAAGAGTGTCAATGAACAAAACAGACTGTTTGAGTATACCAAGAATCTTTTGAACATCAAAAATTTTGGCGGTATTGAATAATATATAAATAAAACACAGTAACATAGTGACTTTTTCCACTGTATTCGAAGTGTGGTTTGGTATATTAAAGCGTGCCAATGTAAAATACGTATAATAAACCAAATAGTAAAAACGATCATTAACAATTTTAAATCTGCAGGCGGCTAAAGGAGGAACTAAGATTTCAAGATATTTAAATGTAATGGTTTTAACTATTTGAAGGTAATTTTAGCAATAGTATTTCAAACATCTCAAATTTTAATCAAAGTCGGCAAAGTATAACTTTCTTTTCTTGAACAGTTTTTAAGCTCTTAAAAAAAATAAATGTTATTTTTTAAGGTAATGTCTTCCGAGTCGAAACATTAATTATGTGAAATTCTCTCGACAGAAAACAATCGCGAAGTATGCTCCAAAAATTACTATAAACACGTTTTTTCTGTTATTTTTCCAGTTATACATATGTATGAAAAAACTCACAGCGTTTCATTAAACACTTGGTAAGACATTTGTCGTCAGATTTTTGCTCTTTAAATATGTCGAGTTTTGTTAAATATTTTTACAAATTTCGATAAATTATTATAATTTTTCTAACAAACTATTTACATAATATTTCCCTTTTAAAACATCTTCTTCTTCTTTTTGATCGTTTACTAGTGGCGTTGAAGTGATATGGCGCAAAAAAATTTACATGGAATTTTCCAAACATATTCACAAATCGCGTCGTTCGCTATTGTTGATTTTGTGGATAGAAAAAAAAAACAATGTATTTAGAAATACGCCTTTTGTCCATTAGTTCTTTTTTTGGCCGCTTACAAAGTTAACTGTGTCAAGATGCAAGGAAGTTGATTTGTTGTGATATTTAGTTTTCTTTTTGCGTTTTTTTATTCGTATACTGAATAGATTGAATTTATTTATTCTTACTTATTACTACTGCTTATGTTTTACGCCTGCTTATATTATTATTACTGCTTGTTCATTTATATTATTTTGTTGAAATTTGAATAGTTTTAGTTGTAGATGCTTGCAGTACTATGTGAATCTGATGATTTTTTTATTAGATGAAACTATGTAAATTCCAATAATTCTTTTTCTCTTTATTTTTTCCCACTATATGTACATATATACATTTCAAAAGTAATGTAACATGTTTTCTAAATACAGTAAGATATAAACTTAAGGTACAAGTAATATTGTAATAGTAAGCAATAAGAAAATATATAATACACAAAAGTAGGTAATAGGAACCCACTACGGCCCTGCCTGTGTGTGTGTAATATAAACAAAATGCTATATAACATCAATAAGTATCAGCATCATAATAGTAATTAGCATCATCATCTGTGAAAAAAAAACGTAGTAAATTATTCAGCCATAATTTGAATTTTTTATGTAAATTTTATTTTATCTGTCATTTGAATGTGTTTTTGGTAGAAGTTTAAATGTACGAGGACCAATAAAACTACCATGTGTTCGCATTAATTTGGTATTGGTTTGGGGGATGTAAAACATATTATTAGTCTATATTATAATAAAACGAATATAAAACTTTATTCCACTTAATTTTATTTGACCGTAACCGGTTTCAGCTCGTTAGAGTCATCTTCAGACTGGTACAAATAATTCTTAGTCTACGGTTTATAGGCATAACATATGGGGGAGGGGGAGAGGGGTGGTCTACTATATTATTAGTCCTTTTGCTAATACTGTTTTCATTTGAACGATTAAATTTTTGTTTTTAAATACATATTTCATAGTCTGCAATATAAATAATTTACGGATATTGAATATTTTAGTCTCTTTGAATAATAACTCGGTCGAGTATGTTTTATTTCTATTACCTATACATAAATTTAGTGATGCGCTTTTGAGTGGTTCGTAAAGGCTTAATAAATGCATCAAGTGCACCACCCCATCCTATAATGCCGTAGGTTTTTATTGAAGATTGAACCAGGGAAAAGGGTTATTTAATTTAATTTAATAAAAAAGCATCATTATCAATTTCACAAGATTGGGTACTTCCTTAAGTCCATAAAATATGTAATAAGATATCTTCATTTCCAATTTAGATGTGAATCAATAGATATACCTAAATATTTAATATTTTCAACTTTGACGAGTTCATTGCACAAGCTTCTTGATTGCAACTTGTATTGTGGATTCTAAATTTAAGGATATGGTAAGGTTTGTTTTTAACGTTTTTATAAAAATGTAAATAAAAGGTTTCGCTGTAGTTTAAAATGAGTTTGTCACATTTTAGCTAATTTATGTTGAAACCAGTGCAATACATTATTTTGCCTTAGAAAAAGTTTCAATCCAAGAATTTCTGTTTACTATTATTGCCGTGTCGTCGGCGTAAGAAATAATTTTTCCTGGGATTACAAAATTACGTAAATTATTTATATTCATCAAAAATAGAATCGGCCCAAGTACAGTTCCTTGCGGAACCTCATTTTTTGATCTGTGCTTATGAACTATCTAACTTGTAATACGTATTCCCAATTTTTGTTTTTTGTGTTCTGTCTTTAAGATAGTTTGTCAGTATTTTTAGAGTGTCTTTTTTGAAACCTAGTTGAGTTATTTCTTTAATGAGTAAGATATGATTTACAGTATCGAAAGCTTTTGTTAAATCTAAGAATAAAGCAAGACTTTTCTTATTTTTATCGATAGATGTGTATATTTTTTGTTAAGTCACATATTGCATCTTCAGTGCTTAATAGAATATTGTATTTTTCTAGTATTCAGTGATTCTATTTTTGTATATTTTTGTGAACATTTTTTGTTAAATCATATATTACATCTTCAGTGCTTAATAGAATATTATATTATTCTAGTGTTCTATGATTCTATTTTTGATGCATTTTTCTAATATTTTTGATAGGTTTGAAATAAGTGAGCTTGGTCTATAATTATCTAATTTATGTGTTTCACCAGATTTATGAATTGGTATTATGGTGGAGATATTAAACTGTTTTGGAAAATGACCCTCTTTAGCCACATATTAAAAAAAATATGTTCCAGAGGAGTTAAGATATATATTTTTTAATGTTTTTAATGTATTATAAGATAATCCATCAGTTCCCTTAGAATTAGATGGTTTTAGGCTATCAACATATTTTTCAATTTCATTTATAGGTGAGAAATTTTCTATAGGGTTGATTTATTCATTATCTGCAATTAATTGCGAAGATGTCTTTAGGAGAGTGTTATTATCATTTATACTAAATAATTTAAGTACCTCATCTACTATATTTGTAAAGAAGTTATTGAAGTTTTCGGCAATGGTAGATTTGTCAGTTATTAATTTGTTTAATTAAACGAAGACAATATAAGCGAAAGTCAGTCGAAAATCTGAGAACAGAAAAATCAGAAAAAGATATTGACACCGCTGGGACTTGAACCCAGGACCTCTTGCTTTCCGGGCAAACGCGCTAACCACTGCGCCACCGTGCCGATATCCATTTCGGTCATTTTTAACTGTATCATACTTCGACTAAGAACCGCCCACATTATCTTCATTCTCTTAACGCATATATTATTGGCAACTATCTTTATGTATGATTGCAAGATAAGCAAGAGGTCCTGGGTTCAAGTCCCAGCGGTGTCAATATCTTTTTCTGATTTTTCTGTTCTCAGATTTTCGACTGACTTTCGCTTATATTGTCTTCGTTTAATTAAATATTACAATTTGAGGTTTTACTCATAAAGTTAAAATAAAAATAAAAATATTAATTTGTTATTTATTTTAACCTCATTTACAACAGTTGAAGATATATTTTTTTGTTCATAATTTCATGTATACCTAATATTCCTTGTTTTTTTACTATCAATTTTAGCGTTTTCAATTTTTTCACAATTGTATTTCTTTTAACAATTTCGAATCAGCCTATTGAGCAAGTTTCTGTGCATTAAATACTTTGGTACAACAATTTTATTTTCACTTTTCAGAATATTATCTTGTAGAGTTTTATAGAAATTTTCTAATGCTGAATGTGGGTTAACTAAAGATAGAACATTTTCCCAACATTCTAAATGCCGTAAAGAATTTGATTCATGATAATAAAGTCTACCTTTTCAAGAGTTTAACAATTTTGTTTATAGTCAAATTTTTGAAATTATGCCAATATAGTGTTGAAAAATGAGCAGTGATGTTTGTTTCTAGAATTGAGGACAGATTTGTGTGTCTTGACAAATATGTGGTCTAAACATGTAGAGTTCTTTAAGGTTACTCTTGTTGGTGAGTTAATATATGACAGGTATCCAGAACTTGATAAACAATCTAGATATTCGTTTTGGCAATTAATATTTTTTGTATTCTCATTCATATTTACATTCATGTCCCCCTTTAAGGAGAAAGTAAAGTTATGTCTGTCAAGATTTCTAACAAATGTTTTTAGTTCATCTACAAATTGAAAATCATTTAAAGAAGGGGATCTATATACGGCTGCTACGAGACATTTAAAGTTAATTTTATTACATAAGCCGTCTTAAAATCAATAAATTCAGCCGCAACATTTTTTAAAGTATTATGACAAAAGACAGTCACTCCATCATGTCCAGTATGCTTACAGGCAGCAGAAATTGTGGTATGTTCAGTTAAATTATATGGAATTACAGCTTTCATTGGAGTTTCAGTTAGTACAATTACTCTAGGAGAAAAATCAAAATTACGAACGAGGGTACAGAGTTCATGGAAATGCTTCTTAAACTTCTAATATATAAGTTAAGTATTGAAAAATTTACATTTCTAAAAAAGGTATTAAGTTCGATGGGGTTTTTACATTTATAGTTTTCGTGAACAAAGGTTTCATCCGACATGTTGAAAGGTATTTGTTTATAGTTCTAGGTGGTTGTATTGTCCTTTATTCAGAGGGGATGTCTTCTGGCTCTCTAATTTGGATTATTGGAGATGTTTCGGTTTTCCTCATCATGATACTTCCATTTTTAGCTCGTATGAACTTGTATCCCGTTCTTCATGATTTCGCCAGGTAAAGCAAGTGTTTTTTTGGATTAATTGTTCGTTATTATTAGTACATTGAATTGTTGATATCTACATTATGTATACTTATGTTTTTATATGTATGTGTATGATTCTGTGCATTCTGCGAACACGTATGTGTACTCGTATATACGTGTGATTGTATGTATATATGTAAGTTTATATATATATAGTGTGCATATACATAAGTATCTACATGTTATTATATATAAATTCATGTATGTATGTGTGTATGTATATATGTATATATATGAATGTGTAAATGCATGCATCCGTAAATATATGTATTTGTAGCCGTCTCAGAACAGACATAGTCTAGTGAGATGGGTTACTTACATGTGTACAATAATTTAAAACAATAAGCGCCCGGGTTGACAGCATAAACTATTATTACTATTATTGACGTATCAAAATTGATCTCTGGAGAATTGAACTCTAGTCAGTGACTAAAGTTCAATACTTGGTCCATGCTGGTTGTGAAGTTCAACACATCAATCACACATTAAAAAGTATTGGCAACAAATCTCAACACCTCACTTGAATCAAAATAATTCTTTTGTGAATGCTGTAAGTATGTGTCAACAGTGGTAATAACAAGCATTAGATACTTTTGAAAAAAAATTGATATGATAATAACGTAAATAATAATTAGTAATTAAACAAGGCGTCGTGAGTTCATTTCTTGGACTGGCAAAGTCCTCCATTATATTGCAAGCAACATCTTCCACTGAAAACGATGGTAGATAGGTAGCAGGAGATTTCAAATATTTTCAGGTAATTTGTAACATTTGTCTTTTTTAAAAACAAATTCTGAACTAATAAAGTTTATTATAAAGGGTGGCGCAAAACTACCGATATGATTTGAATCTAATTACACATTACAATAAGATTAAAAATAAAAGGGTTATTTAGCACCACCCTATATTTCTATTTATAACAATAAAATTAGGGCATCGAGTGGTAGATACTTTCAGTATAGCCCCAGTGAAAGACCACCATTCAGAATGGAAAAGTTTTAAATGATTTTAGCCGCATTTGGTGACCTTCAGGTACTTCTAAACTCTTCTCTTCTGCTTATACAAGGTGGCGCAAAAGTCATCACTTTATCGGAAGATGCCATAATTTTTGCAAATGGCGGCAAATGTCAGTTCTGCTTTGACTTTTGTAAAGTAAACAGGTACAAAACACACGTCAACTAGACGTGAATCGCTATACTCCTCAAGAAAGCGGAATTTTTTTGAAAAAACGCATTTCCGGATGGACTAATCTCTCGTTTTGGTATTTGCACTGGCCCGCAAGATCGCCCGATTTAACCATTCCAGTTTTCTTTTTGTGGGGTTTCCGTCAAGAATGCGAGAACCTATCGCCGAAATTTCAGGAAAGAGTGATGGAAAATGCCATAAATCGGGCCCGTGGTCATATCATTTTCTCGACTTATGGAAAAAATTTAAGACATCAAATAAACACAATCCAATTACAGCCAAAGAACATCGGGTGACAACTTTTGCGCCACCATCTACATTTCGTCATCATTCCATTCAGATGTCACCAGCACATATATATTGTTACCGCGCGTGTAAAGTAGTGTAACGAGTGATACGACATCCAAATATTAAAAGGGCCTCCGACTACAAATTATGCCGCTACGTAAGTGGCCGAAGACCAACAGGTCTCCCGGCCAAGGGGAATCATTAAATATCGGGGAACAATTAAACACCGAACGAAAGAAGAAGAAAACTCCATTCAGCCTCACAACATGCTCCAATTGGTAAGACATAGTCCCACTGGCTCAAAGTTGGGAGCACTCTCTTAATAGCAAAATAATTTATTAAAATTTTCTTGGTCTCGTGGAAAACTGAGCTCCATCCGTTGCTAGAGCAGGTAATATACCAACTCACCGATATATATTTTTAAATCTGGTATTATATCACAGCATCCCCAAAGATTTCTTCCCTCAGGGCCTCTTGTGTGGAACTAATTAAAAATAATATTACTTTTAGTATTACCTCTTTACCTAGTATATTTTTTATCGCAACGATAAATCAATATCCTATTGAAAATCACTACTGAAAAATTCGTATCATTACTGAAAAAAATCTTTATCAAAAAAGACAGACATACTTCTTCAAAATCAATCAATCATTCAAAATATTATAAATAAAAGTCCCCCGACGCGTCTGTCTATCTATCTGTTCGCGATAAACTCAAATACTAACGAACGGATTTTCATGCGGTTTTCACCAATAGATAGAGTGATTCACGAGGAAGGTTTTTTAGGTATATAATTTGTCAAGGTTTTGTGAAAATTGGTGTGGAAATTGATCACTGTGTGGATTTGATTTGATTGCAAATTAACAGATGGCGTTGGTTATAAAGTTTGGCTAACCAACCGGTAGCCAAAGCAACGCGTGTCCGGGACAGCTAGTCTTCAAAAAGAAGCTTTTGGATAAACGAATTTTAAAACTTGTTTTCATATTGGCACCAACCTAAAAAAATCAAGTTATTTTTTTTTTAACCATAAATAACGAACCGAATTCCATCCAACCAGGTTTTTTAAATTAAGTATGCACACATTCGTTATCAACAATGGTTTCCTGTGAACAGGGCCGGATTAACCATGTCGGGGCCCCTAGGCAATCCACGTCTCGGGGCCCCCTTACCAATCTCTTACTAGGAGGGGGGGGGGGGGGGGGGGGGGGGGTTGAAGGTGCCACCAAATGCCTCCTTGTTCCCTTGATCAAATACTTTATAAGGCTTTAAGGGGGGGGGGGGGAGGTTTTAAAACTTTTTTTTTTTTTCTAAATGTACAGCATGTCGAGAGTATTGTGTCAAATTTCAAGTAAACCGGAGCAAAACTAACGAAGATACGGTGTTTCAAGCGACCGGCCATCATGCTCAATTCAAGTATATTTCGAGTATAATAGTTTTAAAATCGGGTTTCTCGCAAACATTTCTGAAGTTCGTGAACATCATAACTCAAAATCTTGACTTGACTTAACCGATGCTTTTGAAATATTGTATATTATTTCTACACATAAATCAACAGGTTGGAGTTTTTTTTACCATTTTATAATAACAAATTCACCTAAATTTTTTTGCGAAAATCGCGTCTTTTCAGTTTAAAATGCTGCCAAAAAAAATCGATAAAAACTCCCTCTGACTACCTAGGAAAACATATTATTACCTTTTAAACGCGTTTCGATTTTTTGTTTCAAATGATCCGGTGACGAGTTATGGAGTTCACCGCTAAACAATTTTTTTTCGGGGCGCCTCCGGAGATTCGCTCTCACGGACTTATTTATTGATATTTTTAATTGAAATTTTTTCAAAGATACTTCAGATGTTATACTACAAACTGTGTATGATATAAATTAAACCAACATTATTCATATCCCAAAAAAATCATGACAATATGCCTTTATTTCGCCTTTAAAACCCTTAGCTTATTATTTCGCCTTTAAAAAACTTGCTTCATTAGTGAGCAACTTCGTTGCTCACTAATTAAAGCAAGTCATTTTTTCTCGGGAGGCGGGGACCCTAGCCGATGCGGGGCCCCTTACCGATGCGGGGCCCCTAGGCAGTTGCCTACTCTGCCTTAGGGATAATCCGGTACTGCCTGTGAATAAGGATAAACTTGTTTTTATTTTTTGAATTTAAATACATCTTTTGTATTTCACTTTGTTTCATTATATACACGGGAGGCCCTGAGGAAAACCATTTCCCTCAGGGCTAATGTCATCTGAGATGCTGTGTGGAGGTTTTGAGGAGAGAAAGGAATGAACATTGGTCTTGAAGAAACTCATGTTGTAGGAAGGAGGAAACACCGAGGCCAAATCATTCCACAGCCGAGCTGTTGAACACAAGAACGAACAAGAACAACACGAAGAAGCGACCAGTTCTAATGTGACAAATGTCGACCGTGGACATGTGTTGGGCACGCGTTTGGCATGTTTCCCTACTACGCACCGGTACCGAAGAGATCAACGACGCTAGTTCTTCGGAGCATCTTCCATTGAAATACCGGTAAAACAAGGATACCATTCCTACCCGACGACTGTGTTCTAAAGATTGCAATCCGTCCGTTAAAATGGGAGAATCTATAAAACGGACCGCCCATTTCTGCACAGAGTCGAGGGTATTTTTCAGGTATTTTGGAGCTCCGGACCAGAGGTGGCTGCCAAATTTAACCGTGGAGCGCATTTGTGATTTGTACAGGGTTAGCAGTTGTGTACTATTAAAGTATTTGCGGGAAATGTACACTCAGTTTTCTCGATTCAATGTATTAATGACGCGCAATCTTGGAAGTAGAAATTAACTCACTCCACTGACATCCGATCGACCTGAAACTCGGCAGATAGACTAGATATCGAAGAAAATGTTTTCTATCAATTTTCGGTGGTTATCGTAGCGCGGTTGATTCCGATGAGGAAATATTGTTTTAAAAGGCATTTGAAAATAGTTGGTAGCGCGATTTACTCTGTTCGCTGGTTAGGAAGGTTACAACCTGAGTCAAACCATGCAAATTAAAAAAAAATAAAGTTTAAAAAGTCATTTGCAAGTATAGGTATGTATTATAAGTTCTGTAGTTATAGGGTGGTTTAATTGTGTATACAGATTCATTAATCTTATTACAATACGCACATTTCAACTTTCATAACTTAAAAATAAATTACGAGAAGTATGCAATTCACACGCGGTAGAAGTGAAACCTTCAGAAAACTAAAGTAGACAAGAGAGGAGACCGATTGTTCTATTTCATTCTCTCGCAAGGCTAAATCCTATAGATCAGTGGTTCTTAACCTTGTTGGAGGTACTGACCCCCACCAGTTTCGTATGCGCATTCACTTTTTAATTAATTGGAAATCGAACCGAGTCGGGGTTGTGTCTTGACCTCCGCCGAACCCGCGAGACTAACTCACCGAACCCCTGGGGTTCGATCGAACCCAGGTTAAGAATCACTGCTGTAGATTTATGCGTTTGTCTCTTTTTAGTGTCTTGTTTCATCGACTTTCAAATCACAACGGTGCTAAATAAATTTTCACTTCAATAAATGGTAAATATGAAATAACAATACATTTTACTGTTCTTTTCTAATATGTTAAGTTGCGTATTATATAAAAAGAAAAACGGCTACATCTTGAAACTTGGGAATTTATCATGAGGTGAAGGATAAAGATTGCCGATGAGAGCCAACCTCCGAAAGGAGAAAGATACCAGAAAAAGAAAGAAGATTGTCTTACCATAATTCTATGAACCTTTTGAGTCTCTTAGAAGCCATTTTATTAATTTTTACATACTAGTATGTTTTTTAGCATTGTTCTTGGATAATGTTCAACAAACATAAGGAAAATCTTTTTATGATTTATTTACCTAACAAATTTGTACAAGCACGCTGTGACGTACGATACGGTTATTTTAGTAGGTAACGGAAATTTACTTACATTTTTTTTTACGTTAGCTCCACACTGGAGGCCCCGAGGAAAATAATTCTCCTCAGGGCCTATGTCATCTTTGGGGATGCTGTGTGGAAGGTGTTATTAGGAAAGGAAGGAGAGGAAATTCTGGGAAGAAAAAGGATATTGGGGGTGGGAAGGAGTCTGGGGGTCAGTGTGTCCGGGATTGACGGACGTATGAATCCATCCATCCCATTGCGGTGTTCCGAGATAGTAAGGATGGAGAAGTCAAAGGGACTCCCTCAATCATTCCCTCCCTGGACAACCTGACCCCGTGAACCCGGGCACCCTTGCACCCTTAAGTCACCAAACATAGCGAACCACTTGTGGTGACCTTTGGCAGAGGTGTTGGTTATCCAATAAATTGTTCCCGGGGCGGCGGTACCCATAAGGGAACGTACCCATACTACGTGACCAACTTTTAGCATTTCTCCCTCCCCCCCGGTGACCAAAAACCGAAGCCCGCCGCCGTTCATTTGTGCCAAGCGTGACATTTTGAAGACCCCCCCCCCCCTAAACGTGTCACGTAGTATGGGTACGTTCCCTAACCGCCTCTTAAATTACATAAAATTCCTCGGCATCACATCAACAAATTTATTTTTAAATACTTTCAGCTATATTTGAAGACCATTCCTGAACCATTTCCCTCTTCTCACCACGTTCTTCAGCCGAAAAAATTTCCCACATTGGGTATTCCATAGTTTGCTGACCGAGGAGCTGAGACTGTCACTAGTGATAAAAAATAAATGCAGGAATCCTGATGAGGTAGAGAATGTTTGGAAAGTACCTACCTTGCTAAGCAGGTCTAATAACTAAATATAACTTTTGACATTTCAAACCATCTTCCGCTCTGCTACCATTTTGCATCCTAGGTGTTCCAAAAGGGTCGGTTATAGGCCTAATTGTATTCGTAACTAGCTTCTTTTTACATTAGCTCCACACAGGAGGCACCGAGGAAAACAATTTCCCTAGGGGCCTACGTCATCTTTGAGGATGCTGTGTGGGGAAGAAGATATGGGAAGGAAAAAGGTATGAGGGGTAGGTAGGAATCTGGGGGTCAGTGTGGCCAGGAGTGATGGACGTATGAATCTATTCCTCACACTGCGGTGCAAGGCGAAGGATCGGGAGAATCTGGCTGGAGAGGTCAAAAGGCCTCCCTCAATCAGTCTCCTCCGATCCAGCCCGCCACGCAGTGGTTGGGCAAACGTATCCGCCACCAAGATCTAGACAAACCTCATCCCATGAACCCGGGCACCCCTGCGAAGTCACCAAACGTAGTGAACCACTTGGGGTGACCTGTGGCAGGGGTGTTGGTTGTCCAAAAGCTGGCAATAAATAAATAATTTCGTTTTCGTTTCGTTCCCCTCCCGCATCCCCTTCCACCTTCTCCACCTTCCACCTCCCTCGTCACACCTTCCGCGAACACCACCTCCTCGTTACTCTCTCCTTCCTTCATTCCCTCTCTGCCGGCTAAAATATATGAAATACACACATTATGTACTTCCTAGACATTCAAATTCCATCTTTTTAATTTAAAAAAAAATTGTGCACGACAAACACCAATACCTTGCTTCCAATGTAGTTCCAAATCTTCTTCTAAATTTAAAACTAATGCACTCGAATTTTCACTATTTTTCTTGGCATTGTTCCAAATTTCAATACTTTTCCAGCAAGTTGATGGTTAGGGAGAGGTCCACACAGGAGGCCCTGCAGGAAATTATTGTCGTGTACAAAATCATATTTATATTGCGTGTGAACGGGTGCAAATAATTAATTAATCTTTATAAAATTTTAAAGCATAACTTGTAAAAAGTGTTTTTTTCCTAAAAAAATTTTACTCACGCCATCCATGAAAGAACAGATTATGAATTCTTAAGTATCGTTACAATGCATCCAGAGGTTACTACGAGTATATTCAGTGTAAAGCAGTGTACTTGCAAATTGTAGACGTCAGTAAAGTTGTTGTGTTTGTACTACTCGTATAATTAAAATTGTAATTATATACTAAACATCATAGCAATATATCGCCCCCCAAACTCCAGCAAACCCTTATTTCTCAGTGAAAAACCTGCCATTCTGACTACTGTAAGCTCCAAAGAAAATGTTTTCCTTATAGGAGATATTAACCTAGACTTATCAAATTCTCAAAACCCACTTATTATGTCATATGAAAATATAATGTCTGATAATTATTTAATCAAATGCATTGTGACGTAACTAGGGAAGCAGTTCTAGCAGGAAAAGTTACTCGTTCCTGTTTAGACCACATATTTGTCCGGGTAAACAGCGGATGTCAAAAAAGCGATAAGTATTTTTTTACTTACTTTCTTCATGTGTATATAATAATTTATTATTTATTATTATTATTGTACAACAGAATAATTCCAATTACAGTACAATTTAGTTACCCTATCAGAATTTAGGCAAGTGACTTCTCAATAATATTTTTAAGGCATATAAAAACAGTCACTTACATCCAAATGGTTTGCAATTTCATTTAACAGCACCACTCCCCTCGTAATGCTATGCTTTGCCAAGACGTCTGTTCTGCCGTTCGGTACTTTAAATAAGTCATGATGTCGACTTCGGCTGTAGTGGTCTGGTACATATAAATCATAGCATCCCAAGAGAGATGGGCTATCGATGAAATTGTTCCAAATTTTGAAAGACAAAAAAACAAGACTTGCTTTCCATCTAGTTTCTAGACTCACAGAATCAATTTCTTCAAGTAAGTCAATATGGTGCATGAACCTTGGATAGGTTCCAAGCTTCCGCATATAAACATACCTGAGGAATTTCATCTGGATTTGCTCTAACATATCAATGTACTTCTGGTGGTACGGTGCCCAAACATCGCTCGCGTACTCCAGCTTGCTTCTCAGTATGCCATCAAATAACGCTAGCATAGCTTCTTGGTTATTAAACTGCTTACAAGTCCTTATGATGAACCCAAGAAGTTTGTAACAAGACTGAGTGAGCTGCGATATATGGCAAGAGAATGTCAGTTCGGGATCAAAGACGACACCGAGATCCTTCACGGATTTTACACGTGATAACGTTTCGCATTTTATTTTATAATCGTAAACTATAATGTTTTTACAACGAGTGAAGGACATTGTGACACATTTCTTTGTATTAAAATCTAATTTGTTTGCCAACGACCATTCAGATAATGCATCTAGATCAGTTTGCATTTTAAAGCAATCTTGTTGGCAGCTTATTTCCATCATAATTTTAAGGTCATCAGAAAATAGTAGACATTTGCCGTTCTAACACAATAAGTATTAAAAACAACATAGGTCCGAGGTTAGACCCTTGAGGAATTCCAGATTGCGCTTGGAATTTTTTTGAATTATGTCCATTTATCGAAACAAATTGGCTTTTGGATTTTAAATACGATGAGAAAAAGTTCAGTGTTGGTAGATCGAAGCCTATTTGAAACATTTTCCTCAAAAGTTTATCATGGTTAACACGGTCAAATGCTTTGGCAAAGTCGGTGTAAACTACATCTGTTTGGTGCCTCGAGTCTAAACTGGCGGCTACCAACCGCGAAAAATTAAGAAGATTTGTGATTGTTGATTTCTTTGGAAGGAAACCGTGTTGATTTTCACCAATGAATGGTGCAATCTGGTGACTTAATTTATCACAAATCAATTTTTCAAAAAGTTTGGGCAGCGCTGATAATACGGCTACCGGTCTGTAGTTTTTGACGTCTGTCTTATCTCCAGCCTTGAAAATAGGACTGACCAGGGTCAGTTTCCATATTTGGGGGAACGTAGAAGTCAAAATACTAGAGTTAAATATACTCGTATAACAAAGGGCTTCACTTATTATTGGTGCTATGCTAATGATAATACTGGAAGGAATTCCATCCGGTCCTATAGCCTTGTCTGTCTTTAGCTTACGAATGTAGGCTTCTATCTCTTTCGGATTAGTTATAATATTAGTATTGCGTACCATTTTTTAACTGCAGTTAATATTAAATATGGTGCAAGGAAAAAAATTGCAGAATAAGGGAAAGAATTTCGATTTTATATCAAAACAAAATCGACAAAAATATTTAAAAATTTTAGTGGCATACCTTGCTTGAGGAAGAAGATTGCAATATGTTATACGGTATTGAAGAAAGTAAAATCGTTTTATAAACCCCAAAAAAGACCCCTCGCTATGAAATCTTGGATAACAACTAAAGTTGGAAGAATTCTCCTAGCAATCAACTATTTGAATTAGAATACAAAAGTTTCAGAAATAAGGTTACAAAATAAATTTTATTAAATGTAAGTCTACCTTCTTTAACAATAAATTCAAAAATTATTTCGGAGATACAAAAAAAACATGGGATGAAATAAATAAATTATTAGGACGAAAGTCTAAAAGTAGTTGTGACGAAATAATCTCAAAACATATGTTAAAAATAATGAAGAAACCGTAACAAATAACTTTGTTGATATTTTACGAACCGTGTTAGCTCTATGATTCATAAATGCGATTATTTAGCGTCGACCGTCTGACAGAAGTGCAACAAAATATGTATAAACCAAGATCTACCTGCGAAGAAATCAATATAATCGTTAGCAAAATAAACAATTCGAAGTCATCGGGGATTGACAACATTCGAATGTTGAAATTGACGTTAATAAACATATTAATATTTTAGGGCGTGTTGTAACTCATTTAACAATATAATTTTAGCAAAAGCAATGATGCCAGATGAACTTAAAGTAGCATCATTAGACTAATTTACAAAGGTGGCAAACACACAGATATTCAAAATTATATGACAATCTGCATATTGCCGGACCTAGAAAAAATATCTGAAAAATACATTTCCATAAAACTTAACAAATATTTAGAATCCTTATCCTTGCTAGATCCCAACCAGTATGGATTTCAAAAGAAAAAAATACGGAAATGTGGCTTCAGGAATTTTCAAAACACATAAATTATGAATTAAATTTAAAAAAACATGTTTTGGTTTTGTTCATAGATTCGATACTAAGGCATTCGATACAATTGATACAATTAAACTATTAGAAACAATGGAGGCAATAGGCGTTAGAGGAAAGCTACTAGTTTTGTTAAAAAAATTACTAACCGATCCACACATAACAATAAAAATTCGTAACAAATTTAGCAAAAGAAAATATATCTAAACAGGTGTTGCACAGGGGTCAATAATAGGAACCACCCTTTATATTATATACGTCCCAATTATGAATAAGCTGTTTTCATTCGTTAAACATTTTTTGTACGCAGAGGATACGGTGCTCGTATTATCGCACGAAGACTTGATTATTGCAATGAACCTTATGCAGCATGATTTTATTGCCCTCTTGAAATAGTCTCATGACGCAGGTCCCATAATACATTACCACATGCCAGGTGTAATGTAATTCTTTAATTATATAATAATAATAAGTTATTTATTTCAGCCGAACAGAGCGGTGGGTGCAATACTCTGTCTGCCATAAAAAAGTATACATTACATAAAATGGATTTACATACTATGTGAAAAAGAAAAAATAAAATAATATAAAAAGCTTTATAGTATAAGCTTTCCCTGACGAAGGAACGTTTGTTCCGAAACCGGTCGGATTTGCACATCAAATAAGTGGTTTATACAAAGTAAAATTATTTCATTATTATATAATATAAAAAGATTTAAAAAAGAAATATATAGATATATACACATATTTAGTACTCGTATATCTACTGCGGGGGCTTCAGATGAATTCTCCATGTTTGGTGAAGAGGCGCGCCCTGATACTGGGCCACGGCCTGGACGAGAGTGTTCTCCGATCTTTGGTAGCGCTGTCTCACCCCGGCTATTCTATGGCGCATCAAAGCGCCGAACCCATGAACCCTTCCTTCTGCGAACATCTGCGAGGCACTGCATCGCCAACATATATACACACACACATTTGACTGCTTATACAAAAATGTTGCACAGCCCTGTTCATGCGAAACCATTGACTTTGTCAAAAATTATGTATATTTGGGTGTTATTATTGAAGGCTACATGAAATGGGATGTACACATTACTAATGTTTGGCCAAAAACTTTAATATGCAAAAATATCGCGGGCCGGGTACATAACAGCAGTAAACCCCCTCTTCTATTTTATTTTATGAAATTTCTGTATTTGACGTGTTCTTCGTTATTTAAAAAAATTGTGACTGTATTTAAATTAGTCATTTTTCATAAAGTCGCCTTTAAGTCGCCAAAAGAACTATTGCCAAGGACCCTTTCTTCAGAGAATCCCTACCTGGAGTGTCATAAACCACACCCTTCCTTTTGTGTTCCTAGTAGTCTGGGTTTCCTGGAGTTTTCCCACTCTTTCGAATGTGAGAGGTCAGAGGGCTTTAGTTAACGTTTGCTTTTCAAACAGTGAACAAGTGAACATTCTGAACATTATTGAACAACGTTCTTCTAGTGGGTTTTTTCTTGTGAAGTTTGGGGGACTATGTCTTCTACAGCATTAACGAGCCATGCTCGTGCAGGTACGAGTTCAAGGTAGAAAGAAATGGTGTATTTAATTGGCCACATGTCTCATCAAATCACTGGCAGTAAATTGCCATCTAATTGTCAAGTTTTATGCAGCTTATTTTATAACATACGGCAAGTGAAATTGAACACCAGAGAAGCTGCAAGACTTACAATACAGGAAGTTGTAATTTTTTGGGAGAAAGCTAAGATACCAACCAGACACTTTAAAGATTATGTTGTAAAGCTTGTTAAACTGTACGAAGAGTGGAGAAAACTACAAAAAAACGCTAACAGATCTAAAAGCACAGCTCAAAATAAAAAAGTAGAAGCTTTCAAGTCAGCCCTTGATGACCTTTTTGATATTGCTCATCGGGGTGCATTAAAAATACTGTTGAAGAAGACAAGCAGTTTTAATTACTCCAGAGAAAAAAGGACGTCCTGGCTGCATGGGAGGCGTTGACATGAATTTCGTAAAAGCACAACAACGAAGAGAAAAGAGACGAGCAGCTGAGATGGCGAGATTGGAAACATCACAAAACAAAGTAGGTTAGTTGAGTTTTTCTCTCTTTTTTCACGTTTTCCCTATTCTTTTTCTTTTGAGATTATTTGACTTGATACCTATTCCGTGAGTGCTTTGCTGCTTGTTACCGCTTAGTGGGTTTTTTCCTTTTTTTTAGAAGATGTAAATTTAATTAAACAACTGGAATCTTCAACAAGCAACACATCAGAAGAAGAGGAACAAGAAGAGATGGAGGTGAATTTTCCCGACACAGAGGAAGGAGAACCAGAAATAAAGAAAAAGTAGTACGCTAGAGGAAGTGAAGATATTATTACCGAAAAATTGGCCTTATTGTTAGATAGATGTAGTATTTGAGATAGAGACGCAGTTCGAATAATATCAGCTACTGCAGAGGCGTTAGGCTTTCACTCACAGAATTTAATTGTAAGTAGAAGTGTAATACGACTTCGCACACAGCTATTCTGAAAACAAAGGACTGAGCTTATCAAACATAGATTCAAAAATTCCGATGTAGAAGGAGCTGTTGTGCACTGGGACGGAAAATTACTTCCAAATATTTTGAGTAAAGAAAATGTAGAAAGGGAAGCGGTTTTGATTAGTTGTGGGGACGAAGAACAGTTGATAGGAGTTCCTCAGCTTGAAAATGGTACGGGAATTACTCAGGCAACGGCTGTATTTTCAGCAGTTGGGGCAGTTGAGAAAATCCAAGCAATGTGTTTTGATACCACTGCGGTAAATACTGGTCACCTCAATGAAACCTGCGTTTTGTTGGAGCAATTATTAGAGAAAAATCTTCTTTATTTAGCACATCGCCACCACATTTTAGAAATTATTCTCAAATCAGTTTTTGATTTAAAAATGGGCACAACTACTGGACCCCACTCAAATATTTTTTAAAAGTTTCAGACTGGATCGTCGAAGCTAGACAAGACAAAATACAAAACTGCTATTGAAGATAAAAATATTAGACATAAAATAGGGAATTCAGATGAAATATCAATTTTTCTTTCAGAACAATTAAAAAACCAACAGCCAAGGGATGATTACAAAGAATTAATTCAACTTTCGTTTACTGCGTTAGGACGTACTCCCCCAAAAGACACTTTTTCAAAGTACCTGGTGCCGTTTATCACGCTAGATGGATGGCAAAGGCCATTTATTGTATCAAAATATATCTTTTCAGGGATCAATTTAATTTAATTCTCCTAAATCCATCATTTTCAATTTGGATTGTGCTGTATTTACTCTGAAAACAGTTTTAACTACACTCTTTTTTATGTACCAATTGAGAAAATAAATAAAGCAAAATCTGGACAGCATATGTAATTAAATCTTGCAATATTGTTAGGAATTTAAAAAAATATATATTTTTTATAGAAAGTTAAAACTTCAACCTTAATCAGGCACGGGTTAACCTTATCCAATTTAGCTGAAACTTCACCAATCTCATTTCTTAGTCAATTGGCAACTTTTAGGGGTGTCCACTCAAAAAATTCCAACATTGATTTTTTGTGACCACCCTGCATACGTTTTTAAGAAATACTGGTCTTTGAAAGAAGTCTTGAAATCCAAGGAGCTAAGTATGCAAATAAAAAAGGAAAGTCTTCAACACATGTATACTTCCAGTCATCCCCTACAGATGTGAAACTTGGGCACTCACCACACGCCACAAATAAAAGTTGGAACGCTGCCAGAGAGCCATGGAGAGAACTTTGACAGGAATAAGGAAACAGGACAGAATGAGATGTAGCATACTAAGGGAGACAACCAAAGTTGCCAATATAGTTACTCGAATAGACCAACAAAAGTGGAGATGGACAGGTCACATGATCCGCGATCTACAAGAGAGAAATGGTGCAAAATGTCACTGACTGGTATCCCAGAGATGGCAAGAGAAGTAGAGGACATCAACAAATAAGATCGGAAGACGACGTAAAACTCACGGCTGGACATCAATGGAGAAGAGTAGCGCGTGACAAGTCCCAGTGCAAAATGTTACAGGAGGTCTATGCCAAGAGGCAAACTGAGCTTCGGGATATATTATAACAAACAAGAACATGTTAAGGGCCCGCAACCCGGATTTGTATCGATTTATTACATATTTCCCTTAAACACGGTAAGTTTTAAAGCTCTTAAAAAATATATGTTATTCTTGAAGATAATATCTAGACTTTGCCCGCGCCGAAACGCAAATTATATAAAATTCTCTCGATAGAAAAAAATCGCCAAAAATTATTATTAACACTTTTGTTTCAGTTATTTTACAAGTTATATATATGAAAAAAATTACAGTGTTTCTTTAAATGCTGTTTAAGATAATGCCGGCGAAATTTCTGCTCTATTTTAAACGAGTCGTGTTTTATTAAACATTTTCGCGATTTTCGCATCGATTTTGGCGCCGTAAATATTAGCGCTCTCCTCTAACATTCGTAATTTCGTATCTTTCCATCTTCTTCTTTTCGGGCCCGGTTGCAGAGCCTTAAGTATTCATACCTTAAAGAAGTCCATAATAAAAAGGCTTATTATTATTATATGTTTTTAAATAATATACTAATCTGGCTAGTTTGGTATAAATGTAAAATCAGAGCAACATAATTAGTTATTGGTCATATGTGACAAAAAACAGAGTTAAGAATGTGTTTTCTTAAAGAGAAATAGTGATTTAACCCGTGAAAAGTCGTATTTACTAATTTCGAAATTAGGTGAGTTGTATCGTTACCAAAACACCTCGGTTTCCCACACCTGCCAGTCTTAGACAGAGTGATACTTCTCTCAACGACAATATAGTCTTAGTTACCTATTATTATGCAAATTAATTTACATAATAATAGGCAGCGCGTTGGTCAAGATTAGTGTTTGTTTGGCTTTGGAGGGATGCAGTGTTCCTCTATTAATCTAATTGGTGTAAAATTTGGATTTTATTTTAAAGTTATCTCTTCCAATAAATACGTTATAATTTTAATGGTGATTAGTTTAAAGTGGTGAGTTATTCTTTGACTTCAGATAACTTTTTTTTAAATATTAAAACAATAGAAAAAATTTATATAAATAGAAAGTATTTATCTACTTAATCAAATTGGTGGTTATTTAATGTGGTGTATTACTCATTGGCTTGAGATAACTTTTTTATTTTATAATTATATTGTTATTTTAGAATAATATAGTTCTTATTTACTTAATCAATTTTTTGGTGATTTGTTTAATGTGGGGTGTTATTTTTGGTTACTTTTTGGATATGAAAGCTGTAGTAATATGGAGATTAGTAATGTAGTTTGTTATTACTTTTATGGATGTTAAAGTTATAGTAATCAATTTGGTGATTTTTATTTTTTTATTTAAGTTTATTTAGGAAACATACAGTTGTAAACATACATTCATTTTACATTTAACAGTGAACATAGCATAAACCAGTGAAGTTCCATTTATGATTTTTTTTAAAAGAAATGGTTACAGATTAGAAAGCTAGTAGATATTGAAAGTTAGTAAAAAGTAATATTAGTAAAAAGTGAGTAAAAAGAAAAAGTAAACAATAAAGAAATAATAGTTTTGGTTTAAGTACATTGTAAGGTTAATTTAATTTTAAACGTTTAAAGGGTGCTGTGGAAAATATCGATATCTCTTAGGACGTTGTAAGATTTGCAGGTACATCCGAGCAAAGAATTTTGTGCATATTTCGATTTGAAATGTTGTATAAAAAATAGGGTATTCGATCTGGTATTGCGTTCGGGGCAACGAAATTCAATCCTTTCTAATAGATCTGGTGAGTCAATAAGGCAGTTCACAATCTTGTATGGAAATTGTACGTCAGAAAGTTTTCTCCGTTTGTAAAGAGCAATGGGTTAGTGATGGTAAGATACCTATATATTAGATTTATGATAGCTTGGTTACTTTTGGATATTTTAAAGATGTATTTATGAGTACAACAGAAATCAAAATATCGTGGTGATAAGTTCAATGTGGTAAGATATTCTTTGATTGAAGTTGAATTGTAGAATTGATAAGTGATTATTTTTCAAATAAAAAATATAGTAATCATTAAGTAGTAATCAGAAATTATGCTAAGTCATTACCTACTATGGTATTAATTTGGTGGAGTTATTCTTTGATTTTAGATAACTTGTTTACTTATTGCAGCATGAGCTGATAGAATTCTCATAAAATCTAGACACATTTTCTCGCCTCTTATACCCCATTTATATTTTGTTTACGTATGTAAGAGATTTATTATTCCTTTTTAATACTGTTTAATTTTTTTGTGAAACTTAATATATTTATTTAGAGTATTTTGTTGTTATTTTAAAAGTTAGATTGATATGCTAGCATTTCTATGTGCATCTGATGTTTTTCTAAAATACTTACAATTTTTTTTTGGTTGTCATGAAATTTTGTATTTACCGTGATCTTTCGATCTTTTTTATCCTTTTCATATTTTACAATGATTCTTTTAAAATTACGTATATATCTTCTAAAATTATGTATATGTCTCTAACCCAAAGATATTGAAATATAAGTAGATGTGCTATCTGCTGTTTTTACTATGTGGGTCTGCGCTTCCGGGTGTCGCCGATATTGTTTACCAATTAACAAATAAACTAAAAGAACAAATAATTAACGAATAAACCAAACGAACGTTAAAATAAATGAACGAATTCTTTCCTTATTCAAAATATATTGTTAACCAATATTAATGCACATTTTCAAAAAATCAACGAAATAAACAAATTCTTTTTGTATGAAAACTACGCTAATTAGCGCGTAGTCCGGCGACAGTTGCGCGGACACCGTAGCATATCTCTTCTGTATTTGAATATCTTTGCTCTAACCCATAAAGAGATATTTTACATACTCTTATCATTTTTCACTCTTGATTCATGTAATTTGTTCTTCATGTTAATTTTTTTGTAAATTTTATGTACTCCTTTTAATTTTTTTACAAAAATTAATTAACTGTATTCCCGTTTAAATTATTACTTGGCTGCTTATGTCAGATTTTGGTCAATTAGAGTAAGGCATCGAAAATTCTATAAATTTTGCCTTATTTTAAAGTGATATACTCCTACATCAGATAATTTGTCGATACAGGAAGAAATCGCAAATGATATATTTTTCGGAATAATTCACACATTTGCATTCAATTAGAGTAAGGCATAGAAAATTCTATAAATTTTGCCTTATTTTAAAGTGATATACTCCTACATCAGATAATTTGTCGATACAGGAAGAAATCGCAAATGATATATTTTTCGGAATAATTCACACATTTGCATTATTATCTCTAACATTATCAATACAGCTTGACATTAGTATATTTTATCAGCTTTATTTTATTTAATTAAATATATATTTTATGGCTAACATCATGTTACCAAATTGCTAATTAGGTATGTACCATTGGCGGTCGGTGACTTTTTGTATAAGGGATGCAGGAGTACATACCTAAGATCAAATATAAAAGTCTATGGACTAGCCCACGAACGAGATGCAATTATCGACAAAATTATGTCAAATTATGTCAAATTAGCTCTATTACAACTTTTATGCTTCAAATTAAATATTACAGTATATGCCTTTAAGCATTAAAGTCGTTTTTTGTGCGTCGGATGCTCCAAAGGAATCCGTATTCGGTCTTACTTCAACCATGGCCGGCTTGTCTAAATGCGCATGTGCGAATATCAAAAATATCACACTCAATCCTGCGTCGTAGACGCGGAATGAACGGAACATCCACTGTTTTGATGGTGTTGGTGAGTTTACGCGACGTTCGAGTATTGAGAATGTATACATATTACATATATTTCGACCTGCTCCGTGTGTCGTGTTGGTCTCTGGTTTTTCAGTATCTTGTGTGGTTTACAGCTAGAAAAATAAATCCATAAGAAAATTATTATTGTACTTATTTTAAATCTAGAAAAGAAGGGAAGCGCAGCATCCACAGTATGTATGTATGGACGGACCGCGTCTGGCAGGTACCAATACATCATCAAACTACTTTACTTAATCACAGCACGATTATATCGAATTGTATTATTTTAGCCACCAGGGCAGGAATTATAAATCAGGAAATTGCCTGCTTTATAAAATCCTAGCCTATACCAAACTCGACGCTCAATGTCAAATTTTTGATTATCAACAAACAAACTGCTAATATTATTTTTAACTGCTCGGCTTTTTTATTAGAAATATCGTTCAGTTGATTGTTCAGACATCTCTTTAAGTTTTGAGATAATGAGAAAAGCAGTATTCGAATGTTCACCATAAATCTTATCATTATTTAAACGTGTTTATGTTTTAGAATAACACCGGGAGGCAAAACCCAGGAGGAGGTATGACATTTTGAAATATCCTACTAGTGACCCAGAAAATATTAGAAATTATTATGTTAAATTCACCAAAGTTTTTGAGCAATGTAGTTGATTTGGTGATGTTTAAGAGTAATCTGATTATTGTACCAGATATAGGGTACACGTTTACATATAAATGCATACTCGACTTAAATTTCGATTTTTCGGATATGTCTGATTAATCAACGGTATATGAGCGCATCTAAGAAACGACTTTTAAAATATATATTTTATGATTAACATTATCTGTTTCAGTTTCCTTTGATTAACCACCCGAGCGACAGCGCAATTTAAAACTTTTTTCCCCGATTGTTCGAGATTTTTGTGGAGATCCTTTTTAAATATTTTTCGTCCACATAAAAAAATAATACCTCTGAATTTTAATATGGAGATTTATAAACTGATTATAGTTCTATATAGGGGCCATTCATTTATTACGTATGATAATTTTGCTAGTTTTCTACCCCCTCCCCCCCTATTATAAGAAAGAATAAGAATAGGCCGACCCCCTCCCCCCTGTTTAATATTTATTTCTAAGAATCTAAAGGAAAAATGAATACACGTTTGGTTTGTTTTAATGTTTATTTTTCAAAAACAATTTTTACAAATGTTCATTTGTAGTTACAAAGGTACTAATAATTTTAACTTTGCGCATTTTTGTGATCTTACGTAAGAACTATCGAGAATCCCTCCCATCCCCTTGTAAGAAAAAATAAGACATAGTCGACCCCCCTCCCCCCCTAAATCGTCTTACGTAATAAATGAATGGCCCATGAGTTCACCTATCTTTTGTCGATTATCACATATTCGAAGGATTTATAAAAAAAATATAATGAAATCGTTAACTTCCACTTAATTAATTACAAATAAGGAAATAAAATGCCAAAATTTGCAGCAAAGCAGTCCGAGGTATTTTAAATAGTGCCATATTGAGGCAAAAAGCGCTTCAGTGGTTAACTATTTTTATTATTAAAAAATTATTCACAAAATAAATTAAAATCACTTTTAGGCAAAAAACGACCGTTTTTGAACTCCGTTTGTTAAACGATCTTTCGGGATTGCTTTACTGTGCAAATTGTAAAATCAATGTTTTTTGACTCAAAATTTAAATATTTATGCCAGTGCATCAAAAAATAAAATAAAACAGGTTTTTCGAAAACGTTTTTATTTTGCATAAATCGAAGCAGCTGGAAACATTATTGTTGTTATTTATTATTATTGTTCCACAAATATATCACGGAATATTACACCTACGCCAATACAGAAATAAAAAATTAAAAAATGTATTACTTTTAACGTTTTTCCTTATATCCTTTATTCAGTGTTTGAACACCACACATACCAAGCAATAAAAGTTTTAAACACAATGAAAGATTGATACAAAAATTGAGGAAAACCAAAAATATTTATTTAAAAATTAAAAGATGGATAGAACAATATGGCATTTTTTTACATTAGCTTCACACAGGAGGTCCTAAGGAAAATAATTCCCCTCATCATATCATCCCATATCAATCCCATTTCATCTTTCGGGATGCTGTGGTGAGGGTCTTTTTAGGAAAGGAAGGAGAGGAAGGAAAAAGGCACGAGGGGTGGGTAAGAATTTGGGGGTCAGTGTGTCCAGGAGTGACGGAAGTATGAATCCATCCCTCTCACTGCAGTACAAGGCTATGATCCAAGAGAGTACGGCTGGAGAAGTCGAAGAGACTCCCGCAACCATTCTCTCACAATCCTGCTTGCTATGCAGCTGGTGGGCAGATGCATCCGCCGCCAAGACCTGGTCAAACATTACCCCATCTATCCGGGCACCCCTGCTAAGTCACTAAACGTAGCGAACCACTTGGGGTGACCAACGGCAGAGGTGTTGGTTATCCAATAAATGGTTTCGGGGCAGCGGTAACCACACCATTGGCAATATTACAAATGTTGTTACATAAAAGAATTAAAAATGTACACGATAAATATACAATACCCCTATAAAATACACATCATTATACCCAATCGTAATTCACCATATAAGGCCAAAATTTCCAAATTATGTTGAAAAATTAAAGCTATTGTACCAAAATAAACAAACAAACGAACAAACAAATTGAGGAAGCCATAATAAATCCCACTGACTCTACTACTACTTAGGACTCTAGCACGATAATCACAAAAATATTAAAAAAAGAGTCAGATTCCTTTAGAATTCAAAGCAACGCAACTGTGTCTTGATACACACTACATGCTCTTCTCATGTAATGATTATTGGCATGACCTTACTCAAGTTTTTTAATCACTAGATTTTGAAATTTTCCTGGGACATACCTAAATTATTTTTCAATTCACATACAGACTAAAATGTTTTTAAAAACACGCCAAAGGAATCAAATTTCCACAGCATTAAGTCTACTTTCATCCTTCCTCTGCCAGCTCCATGTCTTACTGCCAAATACGTCAGAATGGTATCAGAACTCCAACATGGACTGCTAACCCTTTTTATTGGGAACTCGTGTATGTCCTTATCAGAATTATTTTTCCACTGAATTAACATTAATGTTCTCCTTTCTCATGCATAATATTTCATTGTTTCAGTATTTGACATTCAACCAAAGACCTGATTCAACAAAATGCTGATTGAGTTAGGTTGTATTCTAGGGGTTGTTGCTGTGATGATGGCCTTTCTGTTGACTCAGTCACATCCCTCAGGAGCCTTCTTACGAGGATTGAAATACCAAACTCGCTCAGACATTGGAGGCTTAATTTCCTTAGTTCTTGGATTTTCCATGAAACAATACAATAAAGTGGAAGAATATCCTGACAGAAAAGGACAAACTGCTGTCGTTACAGGAGGAGGAAGGGGATTAGGAGTATTCGTTATTAAAGGGTTGGCTAAATGCGGAATGCATGTAATAGTCGGAGTAAGAAGGCCAGAACTTTGCGAAGAATTAGCAAAAGAAATCATAAAAGAAAATCAACCAGGAACTGTCGAGTTCTTAACACTTGACACATCGTCGCTTGCTTCAGTCAAAACTTTTGCTGATAAAATCAAAGAAAAACATCCAGAAATCCATCTCTTGGTGAATAATGCTGGAGTTATTGATCACCCATTCAAAATCACTGAAGATGGCTTTGAAGCCCACTTGGCTACCAATTACATTGGACACTTCTATTTGACGCATTTGCTGATGAATAATTTGAAAATGGCTGGTAAGGTTTCAGGTCTTCTATCGAGAATTGTGAATCTGAGCTCATGTGCTCACGCAATCACAAATATCGACTATGAAAATATTAATATGGAAGACGAATTTCATCTCCTTGCAGCATACTCTCAGTCAAAACTTGCTCAGGTTTGTTAAATTTTGTTTTGAAAGCTGATGGTATGGCTAACGAATGATTACTACATCATCGAAGGAATGAATGGGAAAGAGGTGAGATGGGCTGATGACGTAATATGGATATTTGGGGGAGGTATACTATGTCCAAAACTTGACGCCAGAAGGCTGGTGAAGAAGACGAACGAACGAACTTTTTTTAAGTTTTCTTTATTCGTTGAAATTTTTTTTTTTTACATAAATTGGGGATTTTTCGACCACATGCCCGTGCCAACTACTATTCTATTTGCCTTTTTTTTAAATCTGACGTAATGCTCTTGCTGCCCCTGTGGTGTTTAATTTTATATTTATATTTAATTAAAAACTTCAAATTTTAATTGGCATTTGGTCAATGACGACAATGTAACAACATTTTCTTTGTTTCTTTGTAAAATCGTATGCATTCCTTCAATTTTTATTTAATAACATCTAAAAACTTCCAACAATATGTAAGCAAAATAAATTCAAGTTTTTTGCGAATAATTTAGAAACCTCTTATACAAGACTTTCCTAATACCTTTTGAAAATATCTAAATGTCCAGTTTTTCATTCGATTGGAATCCTTCAGAAACATTTTCTAATTTCTAATTTATTCTTCCAGCTGATGTTTTCAAGATACCTTGACCGCGAATGTGTGTCTCGCCACCTCCCCGTCAGATCCTACGCAGTCCACCCTGGTATCGTGGACACCCAAATGACCAAGAAATTCAAATCCAACTATACCCTAGTCGGACTATTGATGAGAATGATGAAATCTCCTCTTGAAGGAGCCACTACAGTTCTGTACTGCTGCCTGTCTGATAAACTCGAGGGAACCGGAGGGCAATTCATCAGTGACTGCAAGCCATACTTCTCTACCAGCTTTTCAAAGAGTGTCAATGAACAGAACAGACTGTTTGAGTATACTAAGAATGTTTTGAACATCAAAAATTTTGGATCTGTTGAATAATAAATAAATAAAACACGTTAACTTTTTCCTCTATTTTCGAGGAGTGGTTTGGAATATTAAAGCTTGACAATGTAAAATATGCATAAGAACCCCAATAATAAAAAAGATCATTAATAGTTTTAAATTCGCAGGCGGCCAAAGGAGGAATTAAAATTTCAACATATTTAAATGAAATGGTTTTAATTTATTTTGAAGATAATTTAGCCATATCGTATTTTAATGGAAGTAGGCAGAGTGCAACCGAATTTCTATCGATTTATAGTATAAATTTCTTGAACACTTAAGTTTTTAGATTCTTAAAAAAATACATGTTATTGAAAACAATATTTAAATACATTTTCCGTGCCGAAACGGTAATTATGTGAAATTATATCTAAACACGTTTTTCTGTTATTTTGTAGCTGGTACCCGGCGTGCGTTGCTATGCCATTCAAAGAAATAAATTGATTCCCCCTGCATGTCCTTTCCCATGACTCCCCGTTCCCTTCCACCTTCCCCAACTTCCCCACCTTCCCCACCTTCCCCACCTTCCTTACCTTCCCCACCTTCCCCACCTTCCCCACCTTCCTTACCTTCCCCACCTTCCCCAGCTTCCCCACCTTCCCCACCTTCATCACCTTCCCCACCTTCCCCACCTTCCCCACCTTCCCCACCTTCCCCACCTTCCCCACCTTCCCCACCTTCCCCACCTTCCCCACCTTCCCCACCTACCCCACCTTCCCCACCTTCCCCACCTTCCCCACCTTCCCCTCCTTCCCCACCTTCCCCTTCCCTCGTGTCTTGCCTCTCCGCAAACCCCACCTTCCCCTGCCTTTTCTCCCTGCCGCTAAAATATATGAAATACACACATTTTCATTTACACAAATTTCATAACGCCAGTGCTTACCATTACATACAGCCAATGTTACTCCCTGATAGTGTAGCGTTCTATTGGTGAAAGAATTTTTCAAATCGGTTCAGTAGTTTCGGAGCCTATTCAATGGAAACAAACAATCAAATCTTTCCTCTTTATGGTATTAGTAGATATGTATGAAAAAATTAAAAGTGTTTCTTTAAATGCTATTTTTTTTTATGCCCTGAGGAAAATAATTTCCCTCAGGGCCTATGTCATCTAAGATGCTGCGTGGAGGGTCTTTGTGAGAAGAGGAATTAATGACCATTGGTCTTGAAGAGACCCATGTTGTAGGAAGTAGGAATCATGGAGGCCGGCAAATCATTCCACATCCGAATTGCTGAACACAAGAACGAGTCGAAGAAGCAACCCGTTCTCATGTGACAAATCGTGTACATATGTTGGGCACGCGTTTGGCGTGTTTCCCAACTACGCACCGGTGCCGAAGGGATTAATGACGCTATAGTTCCTCGGTGCATCTTCCATTGAAATACCGGTAGAACAAAGATAGCATTTTCACCCGACGTCTGTGCTCTAAAGATTGCAATCCGTTTGTTAAGATGGGAGAATCTATCAAACGGACCGCCAGTCTATGCACAGAGTTGAGGGTACTTTTCAGGTATTTCGGTGCTCCAGACCAGAGGTGGCTGCCAAATTCAACGTGGGGCGCACTTGTGATTTTTGCAGTGTTAGCAGTTATCTGCGGGACCTGTACAGTACGCCCGTTTTCGAGAGGCTAACTTTACTCTGGCTTCGATGGAGCCCCCATGTCTGAGCTGGTCACTTAGAGTTACACAAAGCATATCAAGACGTTTGCCGTCAAATTCTTGCTCTTTTTTAAATATGTCACGTTTTATGAAAAAAATTATAACTTTCGCCAAATTATTATCGTTTTTAAATAAAAGCATGCTCCCTCTAAAATTCGTATTTACACATCTCCCTTTCAAACCGTCTTCTTCTTCTTTTTGATCGTTTACTAGTGGCGTTTTTAAGCGCCTGTGAAGTGATGTTGCGCAAAAAAATTCCATGGAAATTTCCAAATATCCACAAAATTGCGTTATTCGCTAGTGTTAAATTTGTGGAAAGGAAAAATTCTACGTTTAAAAAAATTATATCTTTCGTCCAATAGTTCCTTCTTTGGCCGCCTACAAAGTTAACTCTGTTAATGTTAAGCTGTTAGGAAGGTTGATTTGTTGTGTTATTCAGTTTTCCGTTTGCGGATGCATCAAAATTAAACTGTAGACATTGGTCAGTAACCAAAGTTCAATGCTTGGTCCATGCTGAATGTGAAGTTCATCACATCAATCACCCATTATGAAAAATATTGGCAAATAACCAATCTCAACACCTCACTTGAAACAAAATATTTTTTTGTGAGTGCTGTAAGTATGTGTCAACAGTGGTGATAGCGAACATTAGATTTTTTGAAAACCTTTTTTTTTTTAAATTTAATAATATTGTAAATAATAATCTATAAAACCACCCAGGTATTTTGCGATTATTTGATTTATAAAAACTTTGTGTTATTCCGCTTCGGAATTAAAGCTCTATAAATGAAATATTTCTGAACGTAGCCGAATACTAAAAACTGTTTTTGAAATGTTATGAAGTAAGCTTTCTGATTGTTATATTACAAATAAATATTAACATTTGTAAATATTAAAATTTAGAATGCAAATATGAAAATATTGTAAAAATCACTCAAGTGACAGGTGTATGTTTTTGTTTTGCTTCCGTAAAATTAATAATTAAAGTGTTCAAAGTCTTTCAAAGTGACAGAAATCTTCGGAAAAGTGCACAAATTCAAGTTATTTCGATCTAGTGACAGTTGTTGCGAACTCCAGTGGTTATTTGTGTATAGAGCTGTCACGGTCATTTACTCGAAAATGAATTCAAATGATAATGCTCTCTCGTCAATAAATATGGCAAAAGAGCTATTGGAAGGCATCCATAATGCCATAGCGGATCCATCTCTAAAACTAACAAAAGATCAGATGGCAAGACTTCTGGGTAAATTATCCAAACTTTCTGGGGTTATGGTTGACGTTGGAACAAAAGTTGGAATCCTTGAAGGTAAATTAATGACTTACGAAAAGATAGCACAACAATCACCCCAGATAACTCCTCTTTGTGATATGTTAGCTGAAATGGAGGAACGTAAGGTCCGTTCCAAGAATGTGATACTACTAAATGTCCCGGAATGCAACTCAAATTCGACCGCAGAATGCATTACTGAAGATAAAAAACAAGTCATGTCTACATTAAGTTTGATGAATGCAGAGATTAACTTTGATGAAATGAAGATCTATAGAATTGGCAGAAAAATATTGGATAACGTGAGACCTATAAAAATTGAACTAAAAGACACCATGCAAGCTAAACAGTTTATATTTAATAAAACCAGATTACCAAATGGCATTCGACTTAAACCTGATAGGACGCTCCAGCAAAGACAGCAATTAACAGATTTGTGGAACAAAATGGAGGAGCGAAAGAAAAAGGGAGAAACAGATATACTAATCAAACATATTAATGGTATACCCAAAATCGTTAAGGCTCATTCAAAAAACTCCCCACAAAACTAACACTCTACTACCAAAATGTTAGAGGTTTACGCACCAAGCTCAACACCCTAAGATGTAATATTCCAACGTTAAACAACGATGTGTACTGCCTAACAGAAACCTGGCTTCATGAAAAAATATCTTCCCCTGAATTAGGCTTCACCAACTACGATATTTACCGGCTGGATCGTGAAAATATTATTGGCGGAGGGGTTTTAATATCGATCAGAAAGTTGTTTCATTCAAAACTATTAAAACTAAAAAATAAAAACATTGAACAAATAGCTATATTAGCGAAACTAAAAACGACAAAAATAATTATTGTGTGTGCATACATCCCCCCCCAAGCTAGTGTTGATGTGTATTGTAAACATTGTGATGAAATTGAATCATTGAAAATGAAATATCCTGATGCAAAATTGATAATTTTTGGGGATTTTAATCTTCCAAATGTAAACTGGGCACAACCCACTGAATCTTCAAATCCCATTTCTGCCAAAGCCCAATTAATCATTGATACCATTAACTTTATCAATCTTAAACAATTAAATCATGTTAAAAATATAAATGATAGAATTCTTGATCTTGTCATATCAAACATTAATAATAGTAATGTCAGCGAATCGCAAGAATCAATAGTATCCATTGACTCTCATCATCCCCCATTACAAGCGATCATTTATTTGGCCCCCATTGAACTTACCCCCCAATCTCCTATTCACGCACGAAACTACAAGAAAGCTGATTATAAACAAGTGCGATTATATCTGTCTTCACTCAATTGGTCCCCCATTTTTATGTCAACAAACGTAGAAGAAGCAACAAATGTGTTTAATTCAATCCTTTATAATACCATTGAAAATTGCATACCAACATCTATTGTAAAACGAAACGATTGTTACCCAAAATGGGTTAGTACTGAACTAAAAAAACTCATTCAATGTAAAAAAATTGCTCACATTAACTATAAATCCAATAACTCTATTGACTGCTATAAAATTTTTTCTGATTTACGAAATAAATGTAAAAGTCTATCTAAAAAATGCTATTCAGATTATATTACAGATGTAGAGCAGACTATCAAGTCAAATCCAAAACATTTTTGGAATTATGTGAAGTCTCTTAAAGACAATAACGGCTGTCCTAGATCAATGTATTCAGGGCGCAAACATGCTGACAATGATCAAGAAATAGTTGATCTCTTTGCTGATTATTTCTCAAGTGTTTATGAACACAATAATGATAATGTGTCTTTACCTGAATTTAAATACACCAATGTCACTGATATATCAACATGCCACATTTCCCTGGATGATGTTAATAAAAAGATCAGATCTCTAGATTGTAAGAAGGGGTCAGGTTCTGACAAAATTCCTCCGGTATTCATAAAGGAATGCGCTCAGTTTATAGCAGCTCCTCTTCAACACATATTTAATCTCTCACTCCGAACTGGAATATTTCCTGGTCCTTGGAAACTTAATCACTTGACACCTGTATTTAAATCAGGTGATAAAAATTGTGTTTTAAATTATAGACCAATTTGCATACTGTCTACCATCCCGAAAATGTTTGAAAGTATTGTCTTAGATAAGATTGCTGATAAGTTTAGGCATATTATTACTCCAGAACAGCATGGTTTTGTTACCGGACGGTCAACCACAACCAATCTTCTATTATATGAACACTATATCTGTGAAGCTTTCACGTCTCATGCACAAGTAGATTCAATATATACTGACTTTTCAAAAGCCTTTGATAAAGTAAATATTAATATCCTTCTCGCGAAACTGCAAGCCCTTGGTATACATGGATCATTCCTAAAATGGTTGAATAGTTACCTCTGTAACCGTGAACTCATGGTAAAATTAAATAATAAATTTTCGTATAAATTTAAAGTAACTTCGGGAGTTCCTCAAGGCTCTCATCTGGGCCCACTTCTCTTCATTTTATTTATAAATGATCTATCTTTATGTTTCGATAATGTCAAATTCATTCTATTCGCAGATGACCTAAAGCTTTTTAAGATTATAAAATGTTTAAATGATGCACTTATCCTTCAGCAAAATTTAGATAGACTTGCTAGCTGGTGTGAAATAAATAAATTATTCCTAAACGTAAAAAAATGTTTCCACATGTGTTTTTACCGTTCACGGATTCCAATATCTACATCGTATTTAATTAACAATAATGAAATTGCATTAGTACCATTTATCAAAGACCTTGGTGTTATCTTTGACCGGAAACTTGCATTTGATCGTCACTGTGAAACAATTTCCAATAAGGCCATGCAAATTCTAGGTTTTGTAATACGTAACACAAGGACTTTTCAAAACATTGAGTCAATTAAGCTACTTTACTGCTCTCTTGTAAGATCGCAGCTGGACTATGCATCTCCTGTATGGTCTCCGATTTATACCTATAACTTACACCGTTTGGAGAGAGTTCAAAGAAAATTTCTTCGATACGTTCAATTCAAATTGAGACAGCCTGTAATTGAAATCCGCTACAATGCATTAATGTCTGATCTAAACCTACCACTACTTTCTACCCGGCGTACTATTAATGACATTCTTATACTTTTTAAATTACTGAACAATCTCATAGACTGCCCTCAAATGTTAAGTGTTATAAATATTCGTGTCCCTGTTAAACCAACTCGACTCCACCACCTTTTCCACAGTGACAATCATAGCACTAACTATTCCTATCATTCACCGCTAGTGCGTTTTCACCGAACTGCCAATACGTATACAGACCTTTTCGATATTTTCAAAACCTCACCGTCTTGCATCAAAGCAAAAATAACTAGTTATTTATGTAACTGATATGTTTGAAAAATGATAAATATTTGTTGTACTAATATGCATCGTATGTATGTATGTACTGTATGTTTAGGCCAATCAATAAAGAGTTTGAGGTATGCAAAAATTCCCCCGTCGATGAAACTTTGCAGTCACGTGGAGTATCATTTAGGGATGACGAATGACAAAAGATCCAACAAAATATTTAACGGGAAGTTAGTTATTTTTAGCAAAAACTGAAAAAAAATTATAACTCTCGCGGGAAAAGTATTTCTTTCGAAAATTCTTCACATATTGTTAGTATTAATTAATATCCACCTGATTATTTATAAATCCAACAATATTTTTGTTGGGAAAGTATGTTTTTAAAAAGAGATTTGTTTTTTATTTCTATTGTTGCCGGGAAAATTCCCCCCCCCAATTTTTGATCACGAAGTGTCTTTATATTGGTGTTTGCTTTATTTAATCAAAAGATCCAACATTTTTTTCTTTTGGAACATGCTTTTTTGATATGAGTCAAAAATATCGCTCCGGAAAAATCCCCCGTCCAATTTTTTAAAGTCAAATTGTTAGGATAGCTATGTTAAAAAGATTTCTGCAAAGATCCAACAAAATTTTCAACGGCAACCTATTTTTTTTAATTGATTTCGATCGCACGCTGATTTCACGTGACTTTTGTATGAACAGGAGCCCGAGGGGTAAGGGTAGGGGTGGGGCTAGACGCACGGGGGCAAGCGAACCGATCGGCGCAGGATATAGCTGCCCGAGAAGAGAGCCGCGGCCGTGGCGGGGAGGGGTGGGAAGCCGACTTGATGTATTTTTGTGTTTTATGGGATGTCCGAAAACAATGAATATTATACCTCAATGAAAGAATGAATGTTTTAAACAAAAATTGCTTTGATTACTGTAAAAGTGTTTTAAAATAACCAAAGAATTTTATTAAATTTTACTAATGGTTTATATGCGAAGTGCAATATATTTTAACTCAATACATATTTTAAAATTATTGTGGCATTGTAAATGAGGTTATTTCGTCACTCAAATTCTCAATAAAAAAGCAACGCAAACAGGCAATCCCGAAAGCATTGTTAAAATCAATGAAATAGGCGTAAAAGCTTCTATATTCATTTTAATTTTAAAATACCTACTTGCGTAATACAATGTTATTTTAACCAATTAATTATTTGTGTGGCCGAAAATTAAATGGGTGTATTCTCGTTACTTGTTTTTGAGTTGTTATGCCGTGTTGCGCTACCTCCTTCTTTAGCCAACGTTTCGGACAGCTTTGCAGTGTCCATCGTCAGGGCAGATCCGGCAGATCCGGTAGAGGTGTTCACATGATGATGGACACTGCAACGCTGTCCGAAACGTTGGCTAAAGAAGGAGGTAGCGCAACACGGCATAACGCCCCAAAAACAAATAACGAAAATACTTTTGGCCGTGAAAATCTTAAAACGTATCTAAATGGGTGTAGTTACTGTAGTTGAATATTAATATTAATTATAAGACATTATAGGTACGAGTACCTACAAATAACAACAATTGGGATCAGATTTTATTTTTATCGTTTTATTGTATTATTTTATTGTATTACATAATTTAATACCCAAAAAATCAACAATATACATGATTATTCTCTCTAAAAACTAAAAAAGGAGGATTGGAACAATGTTTTAAACAGTGATGATACTGAAATATGTTCGACTTACTTTGAAAATATCCTGTCACAACACATTAAAAATTTGACAACCGAAATAACAATACACATAAAATCAAAATTAAGATGTTTAAAGTCTTGGATTACCAAAGGACTTATAATATCTATCAAACAAAAAAAAACTTTACAAAACAACTTTAAAAAATCCCCATGATGAAAAAGCATATATTTTATATAAAAAATATAAAAATAAATTAACATCTTATATTAAAAAAAAAGTTAAGAGTTTTTTAAAAATAAAATATTATCTTCAGAAAATAACCATAAACAAATGTGGAAAACTGTGAATTTGGCCATAGACAATACAAAAAAAACACAAAACATTAAGTACATCGAACATGATAAAAAAATTATAGATGCCAATATACAGCTAAACAATGTGCAAACACATTTAATTCCTTCTTTGCAAATGTTGAAAAAAATCTTGCGAAAAATATTCATAAGCCTTCTAAAGTCATGTCTGACCATATCCCCGACCAAAATTTATTTGATCGTCTGATTGTGAAATAGCCATCACCTACAAATTTCTTGTATTCCTCGGGTAATAACTGTGTTTCTAAATTTTGTATATCTTGTAAATATAGGGTGGCACATTTTGCATAGCAATAGTGGCCACTGGAGTGAAAGAATGGTAACATTTTCTTGGTTACATCAAGGTGCAGTTGCCATTTTCCCGACCGCTTCGCGTCTATGAATAGTTTTACAGGAGTGACCATTTTGAAATAGAGCACCCATAATTTTGCGGTTGGCCCGTTTATAGAAATTTCCTCCATAGCATTTCTAAATTTATCCAGAATAGGTGTAAGTCGGTCCAGTTCACTGGGGGATTCATTTTTGAACAAATCATTCAACAATATGTCGTCAATTGTAATAATATCTTCATCATCTAATTCCATTGCGTCAAGTAGTTTTTTTGAGAGAGTGAATTGAGTAAGCATGTGTGCTCTTATGGCACGTGCGTAAGAGTGCCCAGACAACATTTTATCCACAGATAAAGGTGCATATACTGTACACCACAATTCTTTAAGGCCGCTTCCATTCATTATATAACCGATGGCTCCCATGAAACTCATGAGGAGATGAAAACCCCCTAGTCGAATAATTACATGTTTTAGTCTTGGATCAGTACTCGAAGTCATAATGTCTTTGGCTTTCTGATAGAGAGGTTGATTAAATGTTACTATAGTAGTTTTCATGCCGATGGACTTGATATTCTCTACAGCCATAATTAATGATGTGTAAATAGTATCATACTGCGTTGGAGGAGCGTTGATAAATGGAAGTGGAACGATTTCAGACTTTTCATATTTCTTTTCAGCAGTGAATTTTTCCATGAAACCATTCCAGCCGGGTATATAACAAAAGCCTTGCTTTTTTTAATATATCCACAGAAAATTTGTCCACGACGGCAATATATCCTTGATATCGGAGTCTCCGGCAAAATTATGGATCAGAACTTGCTGCAAACCTTTTGATGTACATTGATATGTTTCTAATGGTACATGACCAAAATTACCAATGACAAAGGATGGTGGTATGCTTTTCAGACGTAATACACTCTCATAGTTTGTTTTCAAAGCAGGAGTATAACATTTTATGCCACCCATGGAGTGAAATGTATTTTTGCCATCGATCGTACTTATATTATGGTCGGCATTATCAAATACATATTGACAAAAATCAGGCTTTTCGATAGGCGAAATGTGAGCGATAGCCGATATTTGGAAGTTTGTTGCTTCGTGGTACGACAAACAAAATCCAAAAGATGCCAACAGATCGACAAGCGATTTGGAAGCAAATTTCTGATTTATTAGTGTAGCGATGCCTAGCAGTAAGGGCGATGTAAATGAACGGGGTCGAACAGCGGTGATTATCGAATGGGCGATTGCCTGGCATTTCTTGGAAGCACTATCTGTATCGCGTTTCTTCTTTAGAATGAGCTCTTCAAGAAAGGTTTTCAAAGAATGGGGTATATCTTCATTAACATTTTCAAGAAATTTTTCAGGTGGAGGAAAGACAGAAGTATCATAGACAGTCGATCTGATATCTTCTAAAATTATGGAAGCAGCAGTGCGTACAATCCTTAAGCGTTCTTCTTGTACATCATTCTCCTTTGACGTATACCATGTGTTATGCAGGATTCTATGTCCAGTATCACGGAAACAAATCAACGTTGCCTTACCATCAGTAGTTGTGATGAGAATGTCATCACCATATTTATCTCTCAACTTACTCTTTATGGTTCTATCATCGGGGCAGTCACGAGACTCAGCATTTTTTAAATCGCTAAGTAAGAACTGGCATTCTTCACGATTGTTTTCTAAAACTGCATAAATTTCTTTCATTGCTGAGTAAGTATTAGAAGATTCTGGTCGCCCTCGTTTTCGATCACCTTCTAGGGGTATTTCTACCTTCCGAAACGTATCATAGCAAGCTCGATGATATCTGGCAGCCACAGCAACTAAATCAACGTCATGAATCCGTCGCAATACCTATAAGAAAATAATAGAATTGTTAATGCAAAAGAATAGTTTAGTACGAGGGTAACTAGATCAATAAATCATAAAAGGCATATAAATCAATAAAGTCCGTGGCTTATTGAATGAATGTTTTTAGCAAAAAAAAAATTCAAATAATTGATTGACTTTGTTGTTGTTATTCATTATACATATATCATTACATTACATAGTATAAAATGAAGTCGCTCAAAATGTTTGTGAGCATAGATCTTTTAAACTACGCAACGGATTTTCATGCGGTTTTCACCAATAGATAGAGTGATTCAAGAGGAAGGTTTATATGTATAATACATGCTTATTATAGTAGAGAAAAGCCGAGAAATTCAAATATTCAATTTTAATTGTAAAAAATCTATATGTAACCAAATATAACCACCTGTTGACAAGCCAATTCAATTGGCTTAGCAGGACTTGTTTGTTGATTATAATATGTATTATCTATTCTTTCAATAAAAAAAATTAAAAATAAGCAGCGGGTGGTGTGGTTTTTATAAAGGTTGGGTAATGGCGTTGTGTTTCGTTAGCCACGGCAACGTGTGGCCGGGTCTGCTAGTAATAAATACAAATAACTTAGTATTAAACAACTTAATTATGTAATTATATTCACGAAACTAGTCGAAAATATAGATACATAATTAAGTATTTGTACCACGGTAAAAATTACTGTATTAAACTAAATACATACTAAAAATACCCGAGGGGTTAAGATAAGAAGAATAGAGAGATCGTAATAATTAACATTATAAAATTAAAATAATTAAAAGTACCTTGTTCGCCCATGTATCTTTTCGTAGCGATGCTAATTCTGCGATCGACACTTTTGTTTGCGGCAATTGTATTCTGCGAACATATGACCGCAGTGCCGCAATTTTTTTTATTTTCTGCACAGATAAATTCGTCTGATGCATCACTGTCACAGAAAATGCATTTCATTTCATATTGAAATTCTGCAACCGCGGCTTCTTCACTGGAAACAAGTGTTTTCCTCTTTATAAAAGCATTGATGACTCTAGCATTAATATACTGTTTTCTACACTTCTTGTGCACAGGTAATTCGTTCACCCCTTCTATCGCTGTTGCGATTTTGTCATCTCTTTTTAAACTACACTCATATATGGTTTTGAGCCCTCGTTCTTTAACAACAACTACATCATCATTCATTTTTTTTTGCAAAAAACACAATCACTTTCCAGAATACTTAAATCATCAGCCATAGCGCAAATCTAATAATTTAACTAAAAACACAACACTGACAAACGAAGCGTTGTCAATCAACCATGCAAACAATGCCCTTCTTAATTTTACACAGGCAGACTTCGCGGCCGTTAGTCGCGTAGCGCAGTCCCGAATGCGACTAGCCCCACCCCTACCCTTACCCCGCGGGCTCCTGTTCATACAAAAATCACGTGAAATCAGCGTGCGATCGAAATCAATTAAAAAAAATAGGTTGCCGTTGAAAATTTTGTTGGATCTTTGCAGAAATCTTTTTAACATAGCTATCCTAACAATTTGACTTTAAAAAATTGGACGGGGGATTTTTCCGGAGCGATATTTTTGACTCATATCAAAAAAGCATGTTCCAAAAGAAAAAAATGTTGGATCTTTTGATTAAATAAAGCAAACACCAATATAAAGACACTTCGTGATCAAAAATTGGGGGGGGGAATTTTCCCGGCAACAATAGAAATAAAAAACAAATCTCTTTTTAAAAACATACTTTCCCAACAAAAATATTGTTGGATTTATAAATAATCAGGTGGATATTAATTAATACTAACAATATGTGAAGAGTTTTCGAAAGAAATACTTTTCCCGCGAGAGTTATAATTTTTTTTCAGTTTTTGCTAAAAATAACTAACTTCCCGTTAAATATTTTGTTGGATCTTTTGTCATTCGTCATCCCTAAATGATACTCCACGTGACTGCAAAGTTTCATCGACGGGGGAATTAATGTTTGGGTTTGCCTCATTTTGAGCCTTTATTGACTGGCCTAGTTATTCTATATATATATGTATAATGTTTGTAAATGTTCAATACACCTGTATTATGTATGTAATAGCCCTATGTACGGGCGTTTAAATAATAAATAAATAAATAAATAAAAATAAATAAATAAATAAATAAATTGTTTAAATGTATACTTAACAATTTTGTCCCCTCACTTTTTACCATTTCATGCAAGAATATTTAATAAAAAACTAACAATGTCTAACGCCGCGTGAGCGATTTGGCGGATGAAAACTGTTTCTACAAAATAAGTATTTTTTATGTACTTTTATGGACAACTGTGAAAAGAGATGTGGAGCTTGATTCGATGTAGATCTTTTACTTTTTGTTTTAGGGTTGTCTCTAGAACAATCACAGAGTTACAACGATTTATGTGGGAACACACCCGTTAGTGTGAAAACACGCTTATTGTACTTGACTGCTATTTACGTTTTTAGATTTTTACGACCAAAAGTATTTTTTTTAGTTATTTTGGGGTGTTGTGCCGTGTTGCGCTACCTCCTTCTTTAGCCAACGTTTCGGACAGCGTTGCAGTGTCCATAATCAGGGCATCTACCGGACCTGCCGGATCTGCCCTGATGATGGCTAAAGTTGGCTAAAGAAGGAGGTAGCGTAACACGGCATAACACCCCAAAAACAACTGTCGAAAATTGACTGCTATTGTTATATTGTCATGTAAACACGGTTTACGGGTCGGAGTGGAGGCATTGTGAGTTCAATCTTTTGGCCAAGTCGTCCACCATTGAAAAAGCAACATCTCCGGCGGATATGTTGCTTGGGTGTTGTGACACCGAAGATTCTCCGCGTATAATGATGGTAGGTAGTAGGAGATTTCAAAAATTTCTAGGTAATTTGTAAAACTTTATCTTTTTTTAAAACAAATTGTGAACTGTATTACATTTCTCTAGTTGTCAGTTGTAAATTGTATTGTAAATGTAATGTAAATTTTATTACATTTCTATAGTTGTCAGTTTAATCAGGGCATAGAATGTTAGGTACTCTCAGTATCACCCCTGTGAAAGACCACCATTCAGAACCGAAAAGTTTGAAATGGTTTTAGCTGCTTTTGGCGACCTGATCTGGATAGTTACGTACTTCTAAACTTTTCTCTTCCGCGTATATTTCCCGTCCTCACTCCATTCAATCACACAACACGCCCCTATTGGTAAGACATAGTCCCACTGGCTTCGTAAAGATGGGAGCACTTTCTCACAGCAAACTAATTTATTAAGATTTTGTTGACCTCGTGAAAAAGTGAGCTCCATACGAATGCGGCGAGAACAGGTAAAACTTACCCAATACATTTTTTCCTCAAAAAGATAAAATAAAATATCCTATTGAAAGTCGTGTTATACGAATGAATAAATATACCATTACTCTAAAATGAATGAATTAACAATTTAAATACACTTCCGCAAAAAAAAAATCATTTAACAGTCATCCTCAAGACAAAACCTGAAAAAAGCCGACTGAAAACCGAATTTTAAAAACTTGTTTCCATAAAGGCACCAACCTAAAAAAATCGTGTTAGTTTTTTTTTTAACCATAATTAATTAGCCGAATTCCATCCACCCAAGGTTTTTAAAATTAAGTATGGACAGTGTCCATTGGACACATTCATTATCAACAAAGGTTTCCGTTGAATAATGATAAACCTGTTATTACACATTTAAAAAATTAAGTACTTACATCTGTTAGGTCCTTACATATGAAATTGGCGTTTTGCCGTACTGGCAACTTTGATCTCAAATATCTTCGCTTTGGTTAGGAATTCCAAATTCAAATTTATACAGCTATTTACTCATGTATTTGTGTTTCGAAAATTATAATTCATTTGTTTTTCCTTAATTTTTTTTTCTTTGCGTCACTTAGTTTACAAAATGGAAAACTTGAAATATCGCGTTACTTACGAGTACGAGTTCCACCGTGGCACCAGTGCTGCAGAAACGGCTCGAAGGATTAATGATGTGTATGGCGACGGTGCCGCAAAAGAAAACACAGTGCGTTTTTGGTTCCAACGTTTTCGTTCTGGAAATTTCGACCTGCAGAACAAGCCCCGTGAACGGCCGAAGAATAATTATAATTATAAATATTATTATTACGATGATTAACTCTTTAATTTCAAGACAGCCAAATTATAGCCAGCATATTTAGTTCATAATATTCAACAAAGGAATAGTTTCCTTCAAGATATCACAGGAATGAGATTCAATTCAATTTCAATTTCAGTGCCGGCAACCCGGGCGTTTATTTTATTAAAATTTTTTACATGGTTTTCTTTTACCCACTTCACTAGACAGTCTGTTCCAAGGCGGGTAAATAACATATTATATTTTTTAAAAAGATATGTATCAAGAAAGATATGTATATATTTAAAAAGGTAAAAATATGTGCATAAATATACACATATGTATTGTTGTTATATTAAGTATTTACATGTTGTTTTTATTATTTGATAAATTTCCATAAAAAGGTTGCATTCATAAAATATGATTACACTTGGAGATATGAAAATGTAAATACAGTAGGCACATGATTATATAATTACTGTTGCTAGCAAGCAGTACCCTGCATATTTTATTATATTTGAATATTATATAATTTAGTGAGTAATTATATGAAAAAAGAATGTCTGTCAAGACAACTTTTGAGAACGTTAATAATAATTACATTCAGAACGAACACATGGTTTCTTTATGTCCTTGAAAGAATCGCAGAGATATGATATTTTTCAAGGTCATTTTGGAGAACATTGTGGAGTGTCGATACTCCCACCATCATTGGGACGAGACACGTCCCAAGACTAATTGGGACGTCTTGGGACGTCTCTCGTCCCAATGATGGTGGGAGTATCGACACTCCACAACATTAATAATTGCATTCAGATCAAATTAATGGTTTCTTTCGAGAGATCGCAAGTATGAGATTCTTTCCAGCTCACGTTTGTTTTCTTGATTTAATGAATGTGTACTGATTGGGAATGTTGGAATTGGAAATTAACTCACTCAATTAACATCCAAACAAGCCGAAACTCGGCAGATCGACTTGCTGTCGATAACAATGCATTCTATCAACTTTTGCTGGCAATCACACACACACACGCGTTTCGCTGATATTCTAAGAAATTGAAGCACTTAATATACGAACTAAATGTCAACCTTTACCAACTCGCTTTTTGGTCCGGTTGGTGGTGCGGTTGATTCGGGTGGGAAGGTTCAAACCGCATAAACTAAAAAAAAAATGTTTTAAAAGATTCAAATTATTTAAATATATTATTTTAAAAGACATTTGAAATGATAGCGCGATTGACTCCGTTCGCTGGGTAGGAAGGTTCAAAACTCAGTCAAAATAAACAACATGAAAAAAAAGTTTTAAAAGACATTTGAAAATACACGTATAATAGTCGTACATAATAAAAGAAAGTTCTTTACGGGTAGATTTTTTAAATATACCTATATTAAGAATAATTTTCTCGGTTTACCCGCGTAACGTAGTCCTTAAAAGGACTTTTTAACTCCTGACGTTTCGGACAGATCTCACTGTCTATCTTCAGAGGCTTTATGTCTTGAGTTTTTTTCTCAAGAAAAAAATACACCCGTGAAAACTTTAACCATAACATATGTACATATGTATACATATACATATTGTGTACACAGATTTCTTAATCCTATTACAGTACACACGTTACAGCTTAGGGAACGTACCCATACTACGTGACCAACTTTTTGCAATTTTTAACCCCCCCCCCCCCCGGTGACCAAAATCCTAAGCAACCCGCCGCTCATTTGTATGGAGCGTGACATTTTGAAGACCCCCCCTCCCCCTAAACGTGTCACGTAGTATGGGTACGTTCCCTTAGGGGGCATACATTAATTACGTAAGCTCAAAGGGGGGGGGATTTAGCAAAATCTCACGTTACTTGAAAAGAATATACGAAGTGGCCATAATTTATCTCACCAAGGGGGGGGGGGGGGGGTTAGATTGGGAAAAAAACAGCTCACGTAATTAATGTATGTCCTCTTACATAATGTAAAATAAATTACAAATATAAAATAACAATATATTTTACAGTTCTTGCCTGATATGTTGTGTTGCGTATTATATAACAACAAAAACTGTTTGATTTTGAACCTTCTAAATAAGGTAAAGATTGAATAATGAGGTGAAGGATGAAAATTGCGGATGTTATCCAACCTGCGATTGGAGAAAGGTACCTGTCAGAAAAAGAAAGAAGAAATTCTTACCAGAATTCTATGATCCCTTTGAGGCGGAGGCGTCTACTAATATCTACAGGAATTCCAAAAACTGAAAAAATCGAACCAATATCTATGATAACCAAAGTGTTGACGAATAACAGCTCAAACTGCTGACTAATATCTATGATAACCAAAGTGTTGACGAATAACAGCTCAAACTGCTGACTAATATCTATGAGAACCAAAGTGTTGACGAATAACAGCTCAAACTGCTGACTAATATCTATGAGAACCAAAGTGTTGACGAATAACAGCTCAAACTGCTGACTAATATCTATGAGAACCAAAGTGTTGACGAATAACAGCTCAAACTGCTGACTAATATCTATGAGAACCAAAGTGTTGACGAATAACAGCTCAAACTGCTGACTAATATCTATGAGAACCAAAGTGTTGACGAATAACAGCTCAAACTGCTGACTAATATCTATGAGAACCAAAGTGTTGACGAATAACAGCTCAAACTGCTGACTAATATCTATGAGAAAGAAAGTGTTGACGAATATCTACAGCACTGGCAGAGGTTGGATTTGCAATTATGTACCTATAGCATATTGGAATAACGTAATATTGCATATGCAGTTTAAAAAACTTAATTTATGTAAGTATGAATGTAAAAATCCCTAAAATCGGACTATTGGACACATTTAGCTGATTAGTCCAACCTACGCTCTGAAGATATTAGTTCAACCTACGCTCTGTAGATATTAGTCAACACTGGGACCGTCATAGATATTCGTTCGACCTTAGCACTGTAGATATTAGTCAACACTCTGAAGTTCGTAGATATTAGTTCAACATATGAGCTGTAGATATTAGTATCTGGAGTCCTTTGAGGCTCTTAGCTGAGTGTTTACAGAACTGTTACGCCTTTTATTATTTCAGAAGCCATTTTATTAATTTTCACACATGTTTTTTTAGCGTTTATTGTTCTTGGATAAAGATCAACAAGCAAAAGATAAAACCTTTTAATGATTTAGTTACTTAACAAATTGGTACAAGCATCCTATGACGTATGATACAGTTATTTTAGTAGGTAACGGAAATTTACTTCCGAAAAATTATTCGGCTTTAACATCACATCTGTATAAAACTTTAGCTGTAATATTTAATTAAATGAAGACAATATTAGCGACACCCAATCGAAAATCTGGAGACAGAAAAATCAGAAAAAGATATTGGCACCTCTGGTCCCAAAGGTCCAAGTTTCCCTAAGCGATTCGGTCATATTTAAGTATATCACACTTAGACTAAGAACTACCAACTTTCTTAACGCATTTTTTTATTGGCTACCATCTTTACGTATGATTGCAATATTCTAATCCGAACTAAATGCTATTTAGATAGTGTCTTACAGTGGCGGCTTGAGCACTTCTTTAGTGGTGGGGATCGACATATGTTACGTACAGTACCGTAATCTCACCAACCGTAGAATGTAATATAAAATTTCGCAAAAAAAATTTTGACGGTCTAATCATGCTAGTCGGATATCTAAATACGAAATAATACAAAATGTCTATAGATATATACCAATTTACAATAAGTATAATAAAAATAAAGCTTTATCTTGCAAGATTATTGAACTTAATTTGAACGCTAGCGATTCCCGCCCGTAACTGCGCAAACAAATGGTTCAGAGGGGATCCAAAGAATTGTCCCCGCGGGTATTTGAATTCACTTACGAGTGCGCATGCGCCGTTGCATACGTTCGCGGAACAACGCAAGGAAAGTATGGGGATATTTCGGATTATCCCCCAAGTGCGCAGTACATTCTGCGCACTGAGAATCAGAGAAATAGACCCGCTGTTCTCATGCGCCGTACATTGTTCGCTGTACGCGCGTAGGGTCTTATTAAAATCATTCGGAATAATTTTTTTAATTTTATTTCCGCACATATTAAAGAATTCATTCATTTTGGTGAAGACAAAGCATCGACTTTTATTTCCTTTAGTAGGTTTTGAGTTTAATTGGTGGGGACTGTCCCCATTGTCCCCCTGTGAAGAACCGCCACTGGTGTCTTGGATGCGTTAAAAATTTATTTGCTTTTTTACATTAGCTCCACATAGATGACATAGGCCCTGAGGAAAATTAGCTCCACATAGGAGGACTTGACGAAAATAATTTTCCTCAGGGCCTATGTCATCTTTGGGGATGCTGTGTAGAAGGTCTTTTTAGGAAAGGAAGGAGAGGGAGTTCTGGGAACGAAAGGGGGTGGGTAGCAATCTAGGGGTCAGTGTGTCAAGGAGTGACAAACGTATGAATCCATCCCTCTCGTTGCGGTGCAAGGCGATGTTCCGAGAGAGTACGGCAAGAGAAGTCAAAGGGATTCCCTCAACCATTCTCTCCCAATCCGACCTGCCATGCAGTTAGTGGACTGACGCATCCGCCGTCAAGATCGGGACAAACCTCACCCCATAAACCCGGGCACCCCTGCTAAGTCACCAAACGCAAGAAAACACTTGGAATGTCCTATTGCGGAGGTGTTGGATCCCGGAGCGGCGGTACCCATACCCACCTCCCGAATTGAAATATAATTATGTAATTGCCTATAACACTAGAAGTGCCTTCCGTACAAATTTGAAAGGAAACAAATGTGCCACTGACTTACTACCTTTCGGTTCTTAATTTAGCACTCTGTCTGTCTCTCTTACACCAATCTGAATTTGTATATCGCCATCCCATTTTAATTTCGTAATCACGGTGAAACACAGTTTTGAATGGAAATATAGGCCTAAATTAGGCCTATAATTGGATAACGATACACGCCCACAAGACTATTCTTTGGAAGTGAAAACTTCTTTAGAACCATTGTGATTTGAAACTCGATGAAACGAAAAAGCGACTTTAAAAAGAGACAAACACAAATGAACGTATATAGTATTTAGCCTGCTAGAGAATGATATAGAATAATCGGTCTCCTCTTTGTGCGATGTTTTGTACCCTCCACACTCTTGCCTACTTTATTTGTCTGAAGGTTTCATTTCTACCGTGTGTGAACTGCACATACATTTTTCTACGTTTGTTTGTTTTTTCTTGACTTAGCTAGTGATATTCTTGTATACTTTTAATAATTAATCAAAACGGTGCAACGTTTGCGATGTTGATGCACAGTTGGTACTAAAAAAGTTATCGCATTCGCCGATAAGAACGATTTTTGTAAAATAAATACTTTTTCCTTAAACGGGTTTCAAATGGTTTATCAAAATTCCCCACATTTCCGAGGGACGGGGAATCCAGTTCTGTATACTCGGCGGCTACTGATGCCAACAGCCAACATTCTACTTTTTTTTATATCTTTGATGAAATGAAATTCATCGTTGTTGAGAGAAATCATAAGTTTTCGTCAAAAACTTAAGCCGCCGCTACCCGAATTTCTACCGATTTCTTACATATCTCCCTTAAACACTTTTATGTTTTAAAGCTCTTAAAAAAAATCACGTTATTTTTGAAGATAATATCTAGACATTCCCGGCGCCGAAACGCAAATTATATATAATTCCCTCGATAGAAAAAAAATCGCAAATTATGCTCCAAAAATTATTATAAACACGTTTGTTTCAATTATTTACAAGTTATATGTACGAACAAATTCAGTCTTTCTTTAAATGCTGTTTAGGACAACCCTCGTAAGATTTTGCTCTATTTTAAACGAGTCGCGTTTTTTTTCGTTATTTTCGTTACTGTTTTTGGGGTGTTTTGCCGTGTTGCGCTACCTCCTTCTTTAGCCAACAGCGTTTCGGACATGGCAGATCCGGTAAATTTCGTGAAACTCTTAAAACGTATCTGAGTCGTGTTTTGTTAAACATTTTCATAATTTTCGTGTCGATTTTATCATTTTAAATATTAGCGCGCTCCTATAATATTCGTAAATACATATCTCTCCATCTTCTTCTTTTTGAGCGCGGTTACGGCACGTGATTTGAAACTCGACGGAACGAAAAATAGCGACACTAAAAAGAGACAAATACATACATCTATAAGATTTAACTGGGAGAGAATGAGATTGTGCGGTGCTTTGTCTACTCACTCTTGTCTACTTTAGTTTTCTGATGGTTTCACTTCTACCGCGTGTGATTTGCACACTCTCATTTTTTAGTGAATACCGCACTAGAGTTCCAAATGTCCGATTACATTGATTAATTAATTAATAAAAGCATCTATAATATTTTATGCAGTCAAATTTTCAACCCAAAAACGCAACATGATTTTGCCTTCGCATTGCATCGCCACCTTCCTTTTAACCTACTTTATAACAAGGTCACCTTAACAAAATGCAAAGTGTTTCCCCTGATTGCGCAATGAATATCATGAGACCAAGTATGAGCAGTATCCACTGGAGAGAAAACCCGATAGAAGTATGCTCGGGCGTGTCCTTGTACTCGAACTGAGCTAAATTTTTCCTCACTTCAGGTGAAAATGACAAATTTTTTTCGTGACCAAATATCGCATTTTTTTCTTTTGAGCCGATAAACAATTTCATTAGCGTAACGTAACGACCAAACTGCAGGAACTATTGGTGCTGCCAATGATAGTTTTGCATCTGGTGTGTAGGTAACAGAAAAACGAGACACCGCTGTGTGTAGATGCGGTTTGGAGTAGTATGAGTGAACGATATTGAAAAGACCAATATTATTTTTTATTTATGCTCGGTTTTCACTGGCGTGAGGACATTCAATAAAAACTTGGTCAGTACCCAAATAGATTCATAAAATTACAAAAATCTACTAAGGCAAATGATACATTTTTTACATCTAAATTTAAAAAAAAACTTATCAAAATACAAAATTATGTAAAAGTTTTCTCAAGCGACAAATAATACAAAGAGAGGTAAGAGTCACAAAAAACGCTAGAGATACAAGAGACACAATAGACACAAGAGACACAAGAGACACAAGAGGGACAGGAGACACAGGAAAAACAGGAGACACAGGAGATACAAGAGGCACAGGAGACACAGGAGACATAGGAGACACCGGAGACAGAGGAGAAAGAAGAGACGCAAGATTCACAAGAGACACAAATACCCAAGAGACATAAAAGACACAAGAGATACGAGAGATTAGCATAACATATTTTTTAGCAACTGCGAAATATGTTTTTCCGCACAAATTGTGGATGAAAATATCTGCTTCAGCACACTCTATCTATTTATAATATATACAAGATACACGAGAGACAAGTAGAGACAAAGTTTACACAACATTTATTATATGTTCTTTGTTTCTATTATCATAATCCAATCACATGTTTAGTGATTATGATTACCATTCGGTTCAGTGGCAGCATTGCTTATAGCAGTACATACCACGCAATAACATTGCACAAGTATTTACTAAAATGGATTAGTTCTGTCAAGCTTGTATAGAAACTCGACCGTTGGGATAAACCCCGTGATTTCTCGCTGCATTAGTCACTTCATCTCGTGTTAGGGCTTGTCGGCCTCTTATCAGTAGGTACACTAGGTACCAATGGCCTGTGAAATATAATAAATAATACACTTTATACAGTATTTACTATATTCAGCTATTATTAGATTAGGCATTAGTGTGTTCAAGTGTGATAACGGTACTTGAGTTAACAGTCATACCATGTGTGATTCGGCATTTGGCGGCATTCCAAAATCGTCAAGCATATATTATTTTTTTTAATATCCATCCAGGGATCGGGGAACTTCATTGGTAGTGATAATGAATGAGCGTGGTACTATTACAATTATAAATAATGTATTAAAATTCGTAAATACAAATACATGTAAATGATAACCTTTCTATTATCAATCTGAACTCTTGATATTCCCCATTCCCCGACAAGAATTTCGTTTATTTTAACTGATTGTTCCACGTCTTCCTGGGATGTCCCGGATTTATTTTTACTTCCACTTGAGCACATTTCTCTCTGTGACTCAACTCTACATGTTCAAAATAGTTATGCAAATTTAATTCATAAGCCCCAAGAATCTCACTTCCACAGCATTCATCTTGTTTCTGCAGATTCTATGCATCACTGCAGTTCATCAGGGTTGGTTTTAGAACTTTGTTAAGGATGGTTAACCTCACTTCCTTTATTCATCTTTCTTTCAATATCCTTTCTAAGGAAGTACCTAGACAAATTCTTTCACTTCCTCCTAGGACTCCCCGTATACTCTTATATCGGCCGTTTAGTTCATTAGTCAGACTTCTCCAAATATCATAACTTTAAACTTACGTAACCTAACGAAACAAGCTCTCTATCATCAGCATTCGGGAGAGGCTTGTGGGTACTGCCGCCCCAATCATTTATTGGATAACCAACATTCCTTCAACCCGTGTTCAGGTGTCCTGGTTCATGGGGTGAGGTTTTTCTAGGTCTTTGTCCACCAACTGCATGGCGGGCCGGATCGGGAGAGACTGGTTGAGCTTTTGACCTTTCCAGCCGAACTCTTTTAACCCATGCCCTGTAGAGGAATGGATTCATACGTCCATCACTCCTGTACACACAGATTTCTGCCCATTCCTCATACATTTTTCCTTCCCAAAACTTCTTTTCCTTCCTGTTCCTAAAACTCCACACAGCATAATCTAAGATGACATAGGGAAAATATTTTCCTCAGGGCCTCCTGTGTAGAGCTAATGTAAAAAAATACAACCTGCAATTGTTCATATTGTTCATTTCTAAGTCTATGAACCGGTATATCAGCATTTTTGTAATGGAGCAACTTGGCGGACGTAAATCTCTCAATAGCAAACATAAAAAGCAACTGATATACCAGCCCTAATAGTCCAGTAAAGGAAGGAGTTGTAGAGTGCGTGAGCAGGAACCTAAGCGATTCCTTCAGGACTTGTTTAGGGTGCTTAGGGTGTGAACATACTAAAAGTCCTGACGTCTAGGTGGTGAGCTAGGGGGGGGAGGGGGGGGGGAAGGTCCCGATTTTCGGGTTTCCGTGTATATCTCAAAAACGGTGCGTTGCAGAGGAAAACTTTTTTAGAATAAGTAAAAGCTCATAAAATTATCTACAACTTTTATTCTATACGTAATTTTGGAAATCGAAGCCGTTTTTGAGTTATACGCTCCACAAATGTCAATATTTTCGAAAAAAATCATTTTACCTCAAATTTTTCATCAAACATTCCTTCGTATCGTCTAAAATATTCATCCAAGAAAGAAATGCGTTTGAAAAAAGTTGTAGATAATTTAATTACCTTTTAGAATATATATACATATCTAAATAAATCTCCAACCAGTAAATATTTACAGCAATTTTAAGTTTTTTCGTAAAATATCGTCATTTTCAGAAAAAGCTGTTTTTTCTTACCAAATTATTAAGACGGGTTTTTTCTTCATGGGAATTTCCTTATTAATTTTTGCACGCAAGAAAGCAGGTAAATTGTTCTCGAACAGATGATTAGTGGAATTCATTTTATAATCATTATTATTGTGATGGGTGATTAGGTTAGTCGTCGGAGATGCTACAATAACATGCTACGATGCTGTTCGAGTTGGTGAAAAGGCAATGAATGCGATAGTGGGCTTGAAATTCTCAGACATCAAGTTGTCCCGCAAAGATCGGGCATTCCCAATGTCTTCTGTCAGCTCGTCGATAAAAATTCACGATGAAAAGGTTGCAGTTGACCCAACATTGCTGTTTCAGCGGATGTGTATAAGTAAACGATCAGATAAGGATTTGATGAAATTTTTTGAGTATGAGTTGGCCCCATTTCCCTTGGCACTGTTCTCAATAACATCAAGTTACACTCTCAACTTTTTATGGATTCACGTTTTCATATCCTCTTTGGACGTGAGGGTCCTGACAAACGTTGTTTATCCATGGCATCGTCATTCTCAGTGGTGGATGGTTCTTGCTGAAAGGGCTCTACGTCGTCTTCATCGTCACCCTCGGCAACAGGCACGCTATTGAGGCATCTCCCTTGGCAGTGAAGGCACGCTGCAGAACAGGTCAGCATTGCTTTTAGGCATCCACATTTGCCAATTGCACAATCCTTGGTGCAGCGGCAAAATATCATTTTCAAAAGGACCATGTTTCCACCCCCATTCTTCAGGGGCAGCTCAATCCCGAGCCACTGCTGAACTTGGTGGTATGTCCGCCGGGAATGCTGTTTAGCTGCACTCTCTGTTGGAGGGAGGGAGCTGATGTCAGACTTCATATTTGCCACGGACCTTTGTGAACGACTGGAAGCGGTACTGGTTAAGGGAGGTCTGTCTTTTTGGCGCCGCATACCATTTCAGGAAGCATTTATTTACAGCCTCTTCAACCTCGTCGTGAGTAGAGGAGGGGTTGTAAAAGATCATTGCCGCTTGCTTGATCATTTCTGACTCCAAGTACAATTTTGAAAAGCCCACCTTGCTTCTCCTGAAAGTTGCAGACGTTGTATCGCATCCGGTAAATGAATGTAAAAATATGATGTATTCAAATCCACGATGCTGCATCTCTTGGGTGGACAGTGCCATTGTTTTGGTTTTCCCTCGTCAGGGTTTCAGCAGCAGAATATCTTAGGCGGTAGGAGTGGAAGCACTCAAAAGGACACTGAGGTGAACACCCTCACTAAAGATAGCCACAGAGTTGTGAAAGGATAGTTCCACAGCAGTCTTCACGATAAGGACGTCAGCATCATCGGTGGCCTGAAGAATCTGTATCCCATTCTCCCGAAACTTTGTCTGTAGTAATGAGATGAAGTTACTTTTGTTGGTAGGATTGGATAAAAAATCTTCCTGTTTAACGGGTATTGATTTGTTACATGTCAAATTGATGTTGGCTGACCTTCTCAGTCTGTATCGTCGCATCTGTTCTTGTAATTTCGTACTATTGACTGGATTTGCGTACCCATCAAATACCACAGTGCGAGTCATACCAGGATAGTGGTGGTTGACATAAGTGATATAACGATCACAAATTGCGGCAACGGAGGCATCTTTTTGTCAAATTACTCTGTATAGTAGAAATCCTCCGTCCACAACTATGTTCATCTGAGACAGTAGAACAGTTTTTTTGGTAGGCTCGAATAAGCTATACCGAACAGATTTAGTTGTCTTTCGCATCCCACTTTCATTGAACAGTGCCAAGGGAAATGGGGCCAACTCACACTCAAAGAATTTCATCAAATCCTTTCATCGTGAATTTTTATCGACGAGCTGACAGAAGACATTGGGAATGCCCGATCTTTGCGGGACAACTTGATGTATGAGAATGTCAAGCCCACTATAGCATTCATTGCCTTTTCACCAACTCGAACAGCATCGTAGCACGTTATTGTAGCATCTCCGACGACTAACCTAATCACCCATCACAATAATAATGATTATAAAATGAATTCCACTAATCATCTGTTCGAGAACAACTTACCTGCTTTCTTGCGTGCAACAATTAATAAGGAATTTCCCATGAAGAAAAAACCCATCTTAACATTTTGGTAAGAAAAAACAGCTTTTTTTGAAAATGACGACATTTTACAAAAAAACTTAAAATCGCTGTAAATATTTACTGGTTGGAGATTTATGTAGATATGTATACATATTCTAAAAGGTAATTAAATTATCTACAACTTTTTTTAAATGAATTTCTTTCTTGGATCAATATTTTAGACGATATGAAGGAATGTTTGACGAAAAATGTGAGGTAAAATGTTTTTTTTTGAAAATATTGACATTTGTGGAGCGTATAACTCCAAAACGGCTTCGATTTCCAAAATTACGCATAGAATAAAAGTTGTAGATAATTTTATGAGCTTTTACTTATTCTAAAAAAGTTTTCCTCTGCGACGCACCGTTTTTGAGATATAAACGGAAACCCGAAAATCGGGACCTTCCCCCCCCCCCTCCCCCCCCTAGCTCACCACCTAGACGTCAGGACTTTTAGTATGTTCACACCCTAAGCACCCTAAACAAGTCCTGAAAGAATCGCTTAGGTTCCTGCTCACGCACTCTACACCTCCTTTTGGACCATTCGTTTACTGGACTATAAGCATTGCCTACTCTTTCGTTGCTTGCATACAATTAATATCGATGCTCAGATTTAATAACAAAGGTATTTTGGCTTTGACAATTATGTGAATAGTAGAAGAAGTCGGGGACCCTCGAGGAAGACATGGCGCGACCAAGTGAATCAGATACTTGAGTCGGCCAGGTGAAGAATTGGAATCATAGAAGAGCGTGTATGAGACGATGTACGAATGTGAACGAGGCAAGGAGTGTTTGCCAAAGATTGAGTTGTTTGGCGGTCCGTCCTCTCTGCCTACCCCTGCGGAAAAAGGCGTGATGGTTAGTTAGTTAGACAATTACTAGAAGCAGGTACATTCGAACTGTAAAGTGTAAAATGTAATATACTAATGTTTAGGTACTGCAGAAATTAGTTAAATTCTTGTCTTAATGACAACCACTTTCCCCATTGAAACTCTCGCTGATTTTGGCAATGATTTCGCTTTATCACATGCCATGTCTCTCGTCTGCGAGGATTCTTGTACCCCCTTGAACCCACCAATTTACCCCATGGTCGAAAGTTGAATAGAAACCCGAAACAAAGGCCATTATGCTAAGTGTTAAGTTTCTTAGAAACTCTTAAATGAGCAAAACATATCGTTATTGCAATATCTGTAAACAAACAAAAACATGTTCAGGTAGAAAAGTGAAATTTTGGGTTGGTATTATTATGATTGTATTTTAGGATTTGTAAATTTAATAGTCATATTTACGAGTACATTAGTCCGGTAACATTACATTAATGTATTCTTATCTAAATAAATAGATCCTATCTCTCCACAGGGACATGAAGGGGAAAGGCAAACATCTGAGTAGACAAAGTCAAAGAGAAAGTTATATAATTGAAGTGAAATCTTGCTTTGGACAAAAATGTTTGTCGTGTTTGGCAGTAACATTAATTTGTTTTCGCGCATGGAATGTACCAATTTCTAATCTAATTGTAGCAAAAATGATTGATTAATAGCTTGTTTGAAAGAGTAAGATATTTCCCAATGTAAATATTATTGGTTGTTTGGGTAACGCTTTACTGTTCTAACAACGCTCTAAATTTCAACCAAAAATGAATCATGATCTTGAATCTAAAATCCAACGGAACAGTAAACCACTGTTAGAAGCTGTACGTCTTGAGTTGTTTGCCAGATGCAAAATGTGTACCAGATGACAGTACACCGAAAATCACGATCAAGATGAAAGAGACCCCCAGGCAGGCCGAGGAAGAGGTGAACTGAGTGCACGAAAGAAGATTGGAGTAAGAGGTGTGATCAAGATCTGGGGACTAGAGCCAGTGGAAAGCATTCATGGAACAGACCAAATCCCATCCTAGGATGTAGCACCTGATGTTGACGATGTTTCACCGCAAATACGTTCAGAAGTAGTAGGTGTAAAATTGCGCGAAATCTCTCTCTTCACATTTCCCTTTCTTCTTCCCACATCCAATCTTACACGATAACCAAAAATGACACGTAAAAGCCCCATCGGATCTAGGCATTTGGGAGACATAACTATGACGCAAAAAATTATAAATGACAATAACTAACAAGATTGCGTTTATAGTCAAGTAACCCCGAAACTTGAAACCAATTTCCCAACAGTTGGAACGTTGGAGATATCTCACTCGGATTGACCAACATCCAGGAAATACAAGCCTGTATCCCGAATATCCGACCTGACAAGGCTACTGGTCCGGACAGTATTCCTCCTTCAATAATTATAAAAATCTCTTCAAATATCTGTGTATCCCTTGCTTACATATTTAATCTCTGCATCATGTCATCCACGTTTTCGCAGTGTTGGAAACTAACGAGGGTCAGCCCTATTCACAAAGCCGATGAAAAGAATGATGTCAGAAATTATAGACCAGTTGCAGTAGTGTCAACGATTCCAAAAAAAATAAATGATTATCTGTGATAAAATCAGTCCGCAAATCGCGCCTCTCTTAAGAGAAAATCAACATGGCTTCTTACCGAGGAAATCAACGGTAACCAACTTACTCTCTTTCTCTCGACGGGTAGCAAAAGGCCTAGACTGTAGGCATCCGATGGACGTAATCTACGCTTCTTAGATTTCGCAAATGCATTTGACTGAGTAAATCACGATGTTCTATTAAGAAAGATGCACAAAATATGATATTTTTTGCGTCATATTTAAAACTTAATTTCAATATGAAAAATGCGTCGTTATGACTTATAATCGTTCACAGAATTCGTTATTCTACCAGTATAGAATAAATGGAGAAGTACTAACACGCGTAAATATTATCAAGGATCTTGGGGTGATCTTTGATCCCAGGCTGACATTTTCAAATCGTATAGTGCAGCTTACTTCGGCTTGCTCCAAAATTCTTGGTTTTGTAATTAGAACTTGCAAACAATTGACATATAAGCAATGACCGCCATGTTCAACGGAGTGGTCAGAAGCAAACTGGAGTACGCTAGTACTGTCTGGATACCTTATCAACTTAAATACATAAATATGATTGAACAAATTCAAATAAAAATCCTAAGGTAAGTTTACATGCGATCATACGGAATATATCCGAAATTCATGCATCACGTGGAACTGCTAAAGGAGACAAATTATCAAAGCCTGGAGACCAAGCGTAATGCCGGTCTCATGGCCCAACATGGTGTCTCATGGCCCCAGATGTCATGGCTCAACAGCATGACAAGAGGTATGACATTACTTAATGCCCTACCAGCAGATATAGATGTGTTTAATATCACTATACCATCTTTAAAAAAAAATTATGTACATGTATTGTTAGTTGTAAGAAAATTGAACCACAATCGGACTTACCTGTCTGTCGTACGAAATAAAAAAAAAATAAAAAAAATAAAATAAAAATAAATATTAGGAATCTGAAACGATAATGTAATGATTCATGTAACAATAAATTGCCATAAAAGGAAAAAAAATGTGTTAATCTAACTATAAAAAGAATTGCACGTGTCTGTTGACATTCCAATCAATTTTCGAATTCGCTGTAATCTGGTAATGTTCATTCATCCAGTGTAGTTTCGTGGGTATTTCAAATACATTTTTCGAGAATTTATTATCAGTACCGCCACTTATCATCAATGCTCATTAACACCGGAGATAAAAAATGAACAATTTGAACACGGGCTCGTGGCGCCCTGGCTATTAAAATGCATGGACAGCTAGACATGATACCAAAAAGATTAGAGAGATAAAAGCTAAAATTCTGAAAAATCTGCACATTTTTATCGGGTGATTGGATGATATGCATTCTAATTACCGTGAATCACGGACGCTTTATTATCTATCTATATTATCATTGTTGTACATAATTGGACGTATTTAAAGGATAATCAGAACAGAAAATGAGGTGGCACGATCTATTTTAGAATGAGGAAATGATATAATTTGAAACATACTGTGCAATTTAGATCAGGCTGAGAAGAGAATACGAGGTTTATTAACCAATTTTAACTGGGATTTGGGATAATAGGAGGTGTACTGACCAATTTATATGGAAATAGGAGAGAATACGTGAATACGTTTACAGAATAATTAAAATTGGAGTAGGCAACGACATGGGATGAACTAATAAAGGAACTAAAGGGAATAATATAATCTATTTAAAAAATGCCGCAATTAGAAAAAAAATAATGGAAAAAAAATGAAACAGAGCAAAAAAACCAGAGAACTGATTCATGTATGACGGGAGAGACAAGAATACTTTACAGATTGACCAATTTAGATAATGGCAAGCAAATAATACGCGAAAGATTAGAAAATTTAGAAATAAATAGGAGTATAACCTATAACCGTAAAATACGAGATGGACTCATAATACAAAGGAGAATAGGGTATCCAAGATGACACGGCCACATCAAGTAGAAGAGATAATAAGAGATGGTCTGTCTGATTTAAAGCAGAAAGCAGAGAATACGAAATACCAACTAAGGGTACCTAATAATACGACTGGCCAATTTAGAAATTCGAAATTTATTTATGTCATTAGAAGCCAACCAGGTAAAGTGTTCAATTTATAACAGGGAGAATAAAAAAGAAAGTGAATTCACTGAAAAATGCCGAGGACAAAATTAATTAATGTAAAAACAATGCGGATTTCATTACAGGGTTATTATAAGCACTCCGGGAAGAACGACGAAGAAGATTTTTTGCATATTGCCTGCTAGCATTTATACAGGTTTGAGTTTTTTTTTTACTACAAGTCAGCAAATAGAGTTTTTTTAACACAAGGTCATGTTTGGACAAGTGCACACAAGTGGTGTGTTTGATTCGTTAGTTACCTATGTAAACAAGAGATATCTTGTTGCTAACAAATGAAAATACAGTTATCACATAATTAGCGTGTTTATCTAATATATCATTTATTGTCTCTGAAGACAGAAATGAGGTTGAGATGTCTCAAACTTCACACAAGTCTGGCCTATGTTTGACTCATAAAAATAATAATAATTTTGTAACTGTTTTGAGTTTCTATGGAGATACTTTGTAATATTACATTTTGTTACGTGTGCCTAAGTCAATGTCACGGGAGTTGGTTTTGACGGATAGATTAATATCGGATAAGGTAGTCAAAACAAAAGGGCAAAATAAAAGTTATGAGATTTGGGTACAAGTTACAGGTAGATAAAGCATTGTGGAAATGACGCAACAATTGTTTTGTAATTATAATAAACAATGAAAAGGAAGAATAAACTTGGAGGTAGTATGTGCATCAAAATGACTGCATTCTAGTAAGTAGAAGGTTTTGAACAATCATGAGTTAAATATCATCAGACGAACTTGGAGTCATAATATTTCGTCATTAACATGGTTTATAAAACTAACAGGATGTATGTATGTTGGGCAAATGGAGTAAAACCGACCACTGAAGTGGCTTATATTTATTAAACTTGCAGGTTAAAGGAGTGTTTGGAGGCCTGGAGGAATGGTGTGAAAGTCAATTAATAGCACAGCCTTAGGAATAAGATGCTGGAAGGAAATAAGAGTAGACCGACATGATTATTCTGGAAAGCCAAGACTCTACAAGGGTTTCAGCGTCAATGTTGTATATGTGAAAAGAAGAAGCTAATCCCAAAAGGATGTCAGAAATGGTTTACTGGTCAATTTAGATCAGAGAAAGGATAGCATACTCTGTTTACTGGTGTATTTAGAATGGGGGATGGGAGAAAAAACTAGGATTGCTGACTAATTAAAATGGGATAAGGAAACAGTATGGGATGAACTAATCATATAACTAAATGGAATAATAAAATCTATTGAACGAACAAACATATCAACACTTTCGAGCGTACAAACTCGGCCATCTTACAAATCGGCATTTGTCGAACATTTAGATAATTGGCACCGGCCATTACTTTAGATTTGTTCCCGAAATCCTGGGAAGACCCAAAACGCATCGAGCATGCTTTATTAGGGTTGCAAATGAAATCCACCAAACCGTCATCAATGCTAAAAGAGACGATAGGGCTAAGTTCATGGTATCCGGTACTTGATGGCTACACCAAAACTAAATACTGAAAACCGTAATAATTTAATAAATTGTACTAAAAATTCCGGCCCAGAGAGGATTAGAGCTCGCAACACGGTCACAATCGCTTCCACTTACATAAACACACACTTCACCACAATCTACAATCTACGCATTTGACCTGATGATGGACACTGTAACGCTGTCCGAGACGTTGGCTGTAGATTGTAAAAGGAGGAAACGCAACACGGTGTAATAACCCAAAAAAAATCAGGATAATCTAAAATCATATAGAAAGAAGTTGATTTATAATGAACATATAATACCATCCCAGGACAAGAACACGACTTTCCTGCATGCTCAGCTGATGAAATCCCGTGTTACAAATTACAAACGAAAGCGTAGGAAGTATATTGTCCACAAAACATGATTGAAATTAGCACCTTCACATCTCTAATAATAACAGAACATGTTCCCGATTTATGATTACATCCTTTATCTCCGGCAGACAAAATTCATAATATTGATGTCAAGTGCCGACTCAAATTAAGCCATTAGCGGATGTGACACGTTTGGTACAGGTGGAAGTAGGCGGTCGATGATGTTGCATCAGATTTGTATAATAAATGCGCAGTTCCTTTTATTTGGCATGGTGTTGACATTTGTCTAGCCACAAGCCTGGAGATCTTTCGTAATGCAAATATTATGAAATACGAGTATGAGGCAATTTATTAGGGCAGAAGGAAAAGAGGAAATGGAAGATTACGTGGTACCTAGCTTCCTAACTTTGATTTCTGATCTGAAATCGGTGACCGGACTACTCAACAATGTACAACTTCATCAATCATTTGAAAAGTCATTAAAAGAGATGAAAAAATGGTTAATTAGGTTATGTTATCCGAAGCTATTTAAAAAAAAAATTCATCACTTTCAATGACTTTTCAAAGGGGTGTTGCAATGCCACTTTGTTGAATTGTTATGGAACCCTAAAATCGTAGCCTTAGCTTATTTATTTATTAACTAGCTGGTACCCGGCATGCGTTGCTATGCCATTTTATAAATAAATTATTTCTTTCTGCGTGTCCTTTCCCATTCGTCCCGTTCCTCTTCCCCCCCATTCCTCTCCCGCCTCCTCCACCTTCCCTCTCCCCACTCTACTCCCCCCCTTCCCCCGTCCCGCAAACCCCCTCCTCCCGAGTACCTCTCCCTCCTCCCAGATTCCCCTCCCCCCTTCCTGGTTCTCCTCCCTACGGCGTTCCATAAATTAAGTCCCGGTACATTTAGTTTTTTACATTTAGTACATTAACGCGTAATTTCATAATGCTAGAGCTCACCAGACAATAAAGAACACAACCAAAAAAGAATTATCCAATTTCGTACTTTCGTTCGGAAGTTACGCGCCTTCATACATTTCGGCGATTCATTTTTATACAAATTTCATGATGTCAGAGCTCACCAGTAGTTTTATACAAACCTTCTCCTGACAATAACGAACACAACAAAAAAAGAATTATCCTCTTTGGTGCAGTCGTTCGGAAGTTATGCGCGTACATACATTTCAGCGATTCATTTTTATTTATATTGAAGATAGATAGATAGATAGACAGATAGATTTATATAGATTTACGGACATCAGTCCATTAAAAACATAATAATAACACGAATAAAAAAAACAGAGATGACAGTGAAGAGAGAGCACATATAAATTAATAGCAATGACAATATAAAATGTAAAAAAGTACAAAATAAAAGAGACACTACAAGTCAAAGCATGAAGAAGCATTTAAATATTGCGTATCGACTGCCGAAAGTCATTTAGTTTTACACCAAAAAATCAATGCTTCGACATTATGGATAAGGGAGAATGGTATCCATAATTAGTAGAATGTTGATTGAGGAACAGCAATTCATTATTATTATATTATATTATACTGGGTTTTACAGAAGTTCTCACCTGCCTGCGTGAGAACAATACGGTTATATAGTATAAAAAATAAATCTCTGTTTACGTTGGCCCCTTTTATTGGATAACCAACATCTCCGCCGTAGGTCATCTCTGGTTCGGGGTCTTGGGAAGAGGTTTGACTGGCTTTTAGCGGTGGATGCATCTACCCACCAGCTGCGTGGCAGGCCAGATCGGAAAAGATTAGTTGAGGGAGACCTTTTGAACTCTCCAGCCGGACTCTCTCGATCCATCGCCTTGCACCGCAGTTGGAGGGATGGATACATAATACATGCGTCCGTCATTCCTAGACACATTGACCCCCAGATTCCTGCCCACCCCTCCCACCTTTTTCCTTTCCAAAACTTCCCCTTCTTTCCTTTCTTCTTCCACACAGCATCCCCAAAGATGACAAAGGCCCTGAGGAATAATTTTTCCTCAGCGCCTCCTGTATGGAACTAAAATGTAAAAAAATATGACTACATGTATATAACATGTAAATAACAACCCTCCACACAGCATCTCCTAAGATGACATAGGCCCTGAGGGAAATTATTTTCCTCAAAGCCTCCTGTGTGGAGCTAATGTAAAAAAAAACTAACTAACTATTTCTCCGCAGGGGTAGGTAGATGACAAACCGCCAAACAACTCGGTCTTGGCACACGCTCTTTGCCTCACTCATATTCGTACATCGTCTCATTCATAATCTTCTATTATTCTGGCTTTTGACATGGCCTGACTCAATTATCTGATTCACTTGATCGTGCCATGTCTTCCTCGGGCTTTCCCGACTTCTTCTTCCATTCACATTTACGTCAATATTCTTATCACACCCTTTTCTTCTTTCATTCGTTATACATGCCCAAACTATCTGAGGGTCCCTTTCTTAATCTTACTTATTATGCTTACAACAGCCTTACATTCTTTGCGGATATCCACTAGTCCATATTTATCGTATGTAGGTATTATTTATAGGAATGAGGATTGGTCGACCATTCATAATAAAAAAAAGCAAGTCCCTTTCAAAAGAATTCGGTTATTTAAGCTTTTTTCTTTGGCCCTTGGCCCAGTTGGGTCGTGAAAGCTGGTGCTTGGTGTTGCGTTGAAACCGGGTATTTCCAGTGAAGTGATGGAAGAACTGTATGTCTGCGTCACTCAGATCCCAGCATCCCGTTTCTCTGGTATTCCCCGACGGGTTACGCACACACTCTCCTATCCTGTTTCTACAAAACAAGTTAATGTAATATAATGTTACACTCTCGGCATTCCGGAACGATGAGCAACTTTCTGGTATTTGGTACAGATCGGTACAGAATGGTACCAAGTCCCTCGGATCAATTTCAAATGAAATTTGATACGGAAGTACTTATATAATACTAGGAAAGTCAAAATATTTCGGTAGAGCTGTTTCCATGTAAGAAAAGGGTTCTGGGTTCGAGTCCCAGCGGAGCCAATATCTTTTCTGATTTTTCTGTCTCCAGATTTCGATTGAGTTTCGCTAATATTGTCTTCATTTAATTAAATATTATAATTTGAGATTTTACTCATAAAGTTTAAAAAAAATTAATAAAAAATATTCATCCTAGACTTGCAGAAAAAGTCAATAGATGTCGCGTATTACAAATAAAAAGGATAAATATTTATCCAGACACTATCTAGATTGCATTTAGTTCGAGTTGAATCTTGTAATCATATATAAAGATAGCAGCCAATAATATGTGCGTTAAGTAAATGAAGATAGTGTTGGTAGTTCTTAGTCGAAGTATGATACAGTTAAAAGTGACCGAATTAATATGGGTTCCGTAGCTTAATCTGTAGAGCTGTTTCCATGTAAGAAAAGGGTTCTGGGTTCGAGTCCCAGCGGAGCCAATATCTTTTCTGATTTTTCTGTCTCCAGATTTCGATTGAGTTTCGCTAATATTGTCTTCATTTAATTAAACAAAATATTTTTGTTTATTGGTAGTCTAGAAATTAGATTTTTGATGTCTAGATTAATAAAATGCTTTTTATAAACATCGGTAAATCTCAAAGTTAACAAACGGGATTATTTATTTATTAGGTCGGCAAAGTAGGTACCTTCTTACTGCAGCTACCCACGTTCATCGGGTGACCGGCCAACTCAGAATAAAACCAACTCAGAACCACCTCAGAAAGGTCATTAAGAGTGAAGATAATAAAAATATTTTAAAAATTGGTTAAATAGGTTAAGTTAGGTTAGGGTTACCGGCTATTTTAAAATTATTTTTTCAAAGCTTTTAATGACCTTTCTGAGGTGGTTTTGAGTTGGTTTCATTCTGAGATGGCCGGTCACCCGATGAACATAACCCAAGAACCCAACGGATGAGGCAAAATATCATTTGTTATGAATAAAGTCTAACCGTAAAAGCACGTGAAGGTTAAATAAATAAAATCGTTTATTCATCAATAGATTTATTTCACAATGTGGATAAGTACATTTTTTTCTTTTATCAATATGAAAAGGTCACTTACTCAGCTATAATTCAGGATTCCTCCTGGAAAGCAGCTGGTTGTCAGCAGTGCCTCTAAAAATATCTATTATAGGTAAGATGTGAATTTAATAAACAGATATTATTGTAGAAAATTCATAAAATGTAACAAAAATGAATATATATCATAAAATGAAGTCGCTCAAAATATATGTGCGCATAGATCTTTTAAACTACGCGACGGATTTTCATGCGGTTTTCACCTATAGATAGAGTGATTCAAGAGGAAGGTGTATATTTATAATACATGCTCATTATAGTAGATAAAAGTCGAGAAATTCAAATATTCAATTCAGGCAACGGGCAGCTGGCAAGCGGGTGGCGTGGATTTTATAAAGGTTGGGTAATGGTGTTGTGTTTCGTTAGCCACAGCAACGCGTGGCCGGGTCTGCTAGTTTATTATAAGCAATAATTATCAGCCTGAAACACTCATCTACATTGAAAAATCTTCCGAGAAAAGATACTTGCCGCCAACAAGACTAGAACCCGTGTCCTTCTGATTGCCGGTCAGGTGCTCTGACCACTGAGCTATGGCGGCTTATCTAATACCCGCCAAATAATTCAATATATTCTAGTGTTTCATTCAACAATTACTGTTTATTATATTTTTTCCATCTGGAAACAACCAACTTTATTGCCAAAAAATGTATACATAATTTGTCTCGACGCCACCTAGCGAGAGATTTAAAACTAACAATGTCTCTCTCGCAAAAATAGCTTTATGAAACCGGTAGGATTTACGCATTATACAAGTGGTTTATACAAAGTTGTATTGTTTCATTTTTCTATAATGGAAAACCACAAAGTGATAGCTACATTCATAAATATAAATATACAATTTTTTTTTTTTTATTGCTGTAAAATGCAGGAAAACCATTAAGGTGCAAAGTGAGTAGGTAGGTATCAACAATATAATTTAAGCTGATGGACCTCTACGCAGACCCATTCCTATGTTAAAACCACTCTTGTGCAAAATAATAATGTAAATTTCTATTGCATTATATAAATCCGCAACAGGAATTTGCATTATTATTATTTTTTTAATTTGCATTATTAAAATTATTATTAAAAATATTAATAATGCAAATTCCTGTTGCGGATTCATCTGCTGACGAATTTCGAACTAATCCGTTTAATATTTCGAGTTGGGTTAAAATTTTTGTTTAAACAATAGGCTCAATTTGGGAGGCGGGAATGGGTACCACCGCCCCGTGAACCTTTATTGCATAACATGTCATTGGTACCAATTATTGTATTAATTCTATAACTTTGTAACTATTTTCCATTATGTAATAACGTACTGTTTGTTTCTGCAAAATAAAAATAAATAAATAAATAACCAACACCTCTGCCATAGGTCACCCCAAGTGGTTCGCTACGTTTTGTGATTTAGCAGGGTTGCCCGGGTTCATGGGGTGAGGTTTGTCTAGGTCTTGGAGGCGGATGACCAGGACTTACTGAACCCCAGATTCCTTCCCACCCCTTAAATCTTATTCCTTTCCGGAACTTTGCTCTCCTTCCTTTCCTTAAAAAAAACCCTCCATACAGCATCCCCAAAGATGACATAGGCTCTAAGGGAAATTATTTTCCTCAGGGCCTCCCGTGTGGATCTAATGTAAAAAAGGCAGAAAAATTCGTAATTCGTAATTCGTAATAAAAACATACCCATATTTAAAACTTTTTGCGACGCGACGCCCAGCAAATTCAGCAATCAGTGCCATCTGTCGGAACCTGTAATAATGTTATTTTTTTACATATTTTATTATTTTTTTATTTTTATTTATTTATTAACGACCTTTTTCGGGGCTTTTACATATGAATAGTAAGAAATACACAGTATTTATTGTACATAACTGAACTGCCTTCATAACAATATTTTATATTTGTTTAAAGATAAATTGAAGATGTCCACTGACTTGGTATAATTGTTTCCCTCCATTAGTATTCTGGGCAAAGAGGAATACATATGGTAGTTAGTTCCAGAATTACTGCACTGAAATAAATCCTGACTTCTAGTATTACGTATTGGAATCCGGAAGCTTATCAATTCCAGCAATATCGGACTGTCAACTAAATCATTTAGAATTTTATACAGAAATACCAAGTCAGTGAAAGTTCTTCTGTCTGACAATTTGAGCATATTCATATCATTCAAAATAGTATTGTAGTTCAACATAATTGCTGGAATACCCATTTTAAAATTAAGAAAACGTAAGAATTTATTTTGTATTCTTTCAACAGCTTGTACATGTATATTGTAATATGGGTTCCAGACGGGAGAATTGTATTCAAGTTGACTTCTAACATATGCAAAATATAAAAGTTTTATACACTTAATATTGTTAAAATTTCTAGTTAGCCTAGTTATAAATCCCAAAATTTTTAAGGCCTTATTAGAGATTTCTGTTATGTGGTTAACAAATGAAAGATTAGATTGAAAAGTGACGCCCAAGTCTTTAATTTGTGTTAATGTCTCCAGAGTATTGTTATCAATGCTGTAATTATATGTTGGCTTTCTTTAAAAATGTGTGTATTTAACGGAAAAAATGTTGAAATTTTATATAATATGTAAGGCTTATCATATTGACTTAAGAAATTTCAACCAAATCGGATACAGCAATCAACTTAGCCATATTTAGCTTAGCGTTGCATACTTATACAACTTAGCAAAAACTTGCAAGAAAGAGTATTTGTCTGTATTTTTTTTCTAGTATTGTTTTTCAATGAATTTGCAGCTTTCCCTTTTGCCTACCTTGATCCAAAAGTCTGTGCACGCCACTGGTAGCAGGTAACCGTGAAAAGTAAACCACTGTAACACAGGTAAGCATGACCTGTCAAGGCTGACGTAAAGTGTAATGGGTTAAACAGCCCGCATTCCGTAGGCGAACAATGACCTCTCGGTATTTCTCCAAGAAATTCAGATTATCTAGCAAGTACGAACATGAATTATGTATAAAGTTGGTAAGTAGGTTCTGAATTGTTGGAACTTGGCTGGTCTTTCTGAAATTCTGAATAATATTGAATAGTTAATGTTACCGAAAAAAACGTTGTGTTGTGTTTACTCTTTATTATTTTCTTATGTGAGTACCCGGCAAGAGTCCCTAATGTCTGAAGCCAGTGAGACTATGGCATCCCTAAATGGGTTTTTGGTGAAGGTGAAGGTGGGGAAGGAGATGAGGAAGAGAAATGTGGAGTAGTAGATACCTGTCTGTATAGATCTGGTCACAAAGCATGGCCAAAGTCATTTTGAGCAATGTTTTAGATTCTGAATGGTGGTCTAGTTTCTACCACTCTGAAACATACCGCAAATATAACTAACATTTATATGTACATAATATATTATTAATTAATTGAGTTCTTTAGGCTCGCGACTTCAGGATTCGTATCTAAGATTCTTAACAACTCAACAACAGAGACCGTCAGACTACTTTGAGTTTTTTTAATTTATTTATTTGAATTTTTATATGAATACCGCACAAGAGTCTCAACTGCTCCTGACTGGAGCAAGTGGGAGTACGGCATTCCCAATTGGGTTATGTGTAAGGCTGATGGTAGTGGGGAGGGGAAAGAGTTGGGGAAAAGGAAGGTAGGGAGTACCTGGGTTTTCAGATCTGGTCGCCGAAAACGGCTAAAGCCATTTAAAGCAACGTTTAATTCGGAATGGTGGTCTTTTGGTCCAGGGCGATATTGAGAGTATCTTCCATTACTATGACATCTTTGGGAAAAGGTACTGTTGAAGGAGTGAGCAAACGCAAGAGGCCAGCAAATCACGTTATACGGAAGAACGAGTCGTGGAAACAACCCATTCTCAAGTGACAAATCTAATATGAAACGTGTACAAGTTGGACGCGCATTTGACGTGTTTGTACACTGACGATAATTCATTGGAGCATCTTTCATTAAAATGCACGTACAACAAGTACAATTCCTTTACCCTACCCAATCAATTCTCCTTTACAATATAATATCGGTATTTTTATGAACTAACATAATGTAAATAGTGGTTATAAACAGTAAATGCAGCAGAATTTTCCGTACCCATATTGTCAACTTGCTTTTTTCCTTGTTTACGTTTCAATGACTGGCAATTTTACAAAATAATTAACAACCTGTTTCAATTTTTCAATTAAATAAAACTTGTGTACTGTTTATTTCCTCGCGCATGCTGTGCGGTCATTATACCTAATTATTACTGTTAGTAACTAACGCTGATATGTCATCATTCATCATCGTCATCAGTGACATTAGGTTAATTTTCAACATTCCAACATCGCCATCAAAATGTAATATACGAGTACATTTTTTTCCATAAAACTTCCTAAAATCAAATACAGAATCGGAACTTGACAACGTTTGGGAGGCGGGTATGGGTACCGCCGCACCGGGAACTTTTAATTGGTTAACTAAAGAATCTGCCAAGGTCACTCCTGGAGATTCGCTAGGTATTTTTTTCATACTTTCCACACTCGTGGCCACGAGGAAAATGAATTTTCTCTTGGCTTATGTCATCTTTGGGGCTGTTGTGCGGTGGGTCTTTATAAGGGAAAGAAGGAGATGAAGATCTGGGAAGGAAAAATATATGAGTGGTGTGTAAAATAGTGTGTCTAGGAGTGAAAAATAAATATTTTTCTTCCCGTTGTGATACAATGCGTTGGCGTCGAAGGAGTCCGTCTGAAGAGGGCAGAGTCTACATAATCCGGCCTCTCCCGATCTGACCTGCCACACAATTGGTGGGCAAAGGCATCCGGCACCATGATATAGACCAACCTCACCCCTTGAAACTTGAGTTTGGTGACTTAGCTGGGGTGCCCTGGTTCTCGGACTGAGATTTGTGCAGGTCTGCTTACCAATTGCGTGGCAGGCAGATCTGAAGAGACCGGTTGAGGGAGACCCTTTGCCTCTCCAGTCGGATACTCTTGATTCATTGCTTTACACTACAATGGGAGGGATGGTCTGGACACAGTGACCCCTAGATTTTTATTTATGTTTTTTATATGAATGCCTCACAACAGTCCCAGTTGCTCCCGTCTTGTGCCAGTGAGTCTATTGCATCCCCATTTGCGGTATGTTGTGAGGTTGAAGACAGTGGGGAAGGGAAGGAGATGTGGAAGAGGAAGGAAGGGAAGTACCTGGCTATTCAGACCTGGTCACCAAATATGGCTAAAACCATTTCAAGCGACGTTTCAATTCTGAATGGTGGTCTTACACCAGGGCGATACTAAGAGTATCTTCCACTCTGGAACGTGCCGCAAATATGCTATATATTATTTTTAATGAATTAATCGTGAAAAAACACTAAAATAATAAAATAAAATTTATTTGCCCGGATTCGATCCCGCGACCTTTGGATTGCGAGTCAAAAGCCTTACCGCTGGACCATGCCGGCGGTCCTTCCTAGTTATTGTAAAAAAGTGTTTATGAAAAGTGTTGAACACATCTTTTGACAACAGAAATTATTAATATCAGTTTATTTCTAATTTAAGATAACAATCTATGCACTAAGAAAATTTAATTATTCAGGCATTTCCCTATCTACCACCGTCCATCACAGATAACAGAGCAATAATTTTTAACAAGTAATTATAACATTTAATTAGATTAGCTTTGAAAATGCAAAATAATAACATTGCTATCAAGAGTCCATCAAGAGAAAGTATAATGATCGGTAATTGAAAAGATAAGACAAAAGACAGACAGATCATTAAAAGTGGCTTTAACATCGTGTGATTGTAAACAATGTATTTACAATAAAACCGCAGCAACATTGAAATTAATCACTAGAAAAAATAAACCGTAATACGGAGTGACTTTTGATTCGGGAGGGTGACTTTGATCATGACTTTGAGGGTGACTTTGATCATCGTGAAAACTCACTTTTTTCCGATACTCCTTTCCATAAATTCATCATTCTATTTAAACTCTGCAATTTTTAATAGTTTTTTTTTTCTCTCTTTTCTCTTGTTTATAGTTAACTCAATCTGTTTAATGTAATTTGTTAATTGTGATACCTCAATTTGTTTACTGTTGAGAGATGAATCACCTTAATGCAGTAAAGATCGAATATTAAATTTATTAATTTATTTAAAATATCTATTCCTTCCCGTAAATCCAGTTAAACTTCATTATACTTTTTGCACCCGTGTTCTCGAATTGTAATATTATGTAAAAACTTCCTACTTCTTCTGGCGCTAATCTTAATTGTAAATATGTGTGTTAATAAGTCACCAGTTTTAGGTTAGAATCTATATGTCTTAGTCATAAGTCACTAGCTATAAGTCTTAGATGTAAGTCACTAGTTATAAATGTAAATCTTAGTTGTAAGCCAGTAATATAAGTAGCTATAAGTCTTAGATGTAAGTCATTAGTTTTAATTGTAAATCTTAGTTATAAGCCATTAATTATTTTATATATTTATTTGTACAGCGCCCTTGAGGTGATTTTCCACGAAAACGGCGCTATATAAATTAGCCAATTATTATTTATTATCATTATCGCGGATATCTGAATATTTTTCGCTACCAATTACTCGCCTATTTGAATCCCATTATCGCACGACGTTACCGCTATAGATGGAACCTTATTATTCCAAAGCATCGAATTGTCTTTTATTTATATATTATTTTTTTTATTTCAATACCGCACAAGAGTCTCAACTGCTCCCAACCGTCTCGTGCCAGCGAGACTATGGCATCTCCAATTGGGGTATGTTGTGAGGCTGAATGTGGTGCCGAGGGGAAAGAGAAGGGGAAGACGATGACATAAGGTTACAAAACACAGATAAAGCCATTTCAAGCAACGTTTCAATTCTGAATAATGGTCACTCTGGAAAAAGCTGAATCTTTCAAGTCGGTGAATTCTCAAGCTGTTTTTTTTAGATAGACTATTAGATTATGATCGTTTTGAGTAAAAAAATTGTTAAGTATTATCAGTGTCCATATAATATTATATAAATTACGTAGTATAAAATGAAGTCGCTCAAAATGTATGTGCGCATAGATATTTTAAACTACGCAACGGATTTTCATGCGGTTTTCACCAATAGATAAAGTGATTCAAGAGGAAGGTTTATATGTATAATACACGCTTATTATGGTAGAGAAGCCGAGAAATTCAAATATTCAATTCAGGCAGCAGGCAGCGGGCAACTGGCAAGCGGGTGGTGTGGATTTTATAAAGGTTGGGTAATGGCGTTGTGTTTCGTTAGCCACAGCAACGTGTGCCCGGGTCTGCTAGTATTATATAAACAAAAACTTAAAAATTAGAACCCGCATTTTTTATATACATTTTTTGGGTGATTGGCGTATAGTTGGAACCTTTACAAAAATCGTAAAAATAAAAAAAATAAATGATTTTTACTCTCCAAACACATACCATAATTTTTTTGTTATATTATATTTCGATTGTTTGAATACGTGCAATAAATATTACATAAAATTTTCCAACACAAATGACTTTATTAAAAAAGTTATTTATTTTCAAAGTTAAAAATTGATTAAAGTCATCCCGTATAACGGTATTTTGGACTTATGGACGATCACCCGGATACAGGAAATTCTGTTATGATTGATTTTGTGATAATTTTGTTGATAACGTTATTGTTGTTAATATATCATTAGATATCAGAGATCGCGGGTTCAAGGCGGCAAACCTTGTACGGTAAACAATTTTTTTATAAATCTCTGATTTTCGTGGAAATTCTTTGTTATTTGCTCCCGACTTTATCTTTTGGAGAAATCAAAAAGTGTAAAAACCTTTGTACGACGAATGTCTCGTATTTTCCACCTTTCCTCCTATTAGTATGTTAGAATTCGATGAAATATTTTACAAAGTAGTATTTAACAAATGGTTCGTACTGGAAACTGGTCTTGTTAAAAAATAAAAATAAAAAAAATAATAAAAAAATAATAAAAATATTCATCATAAAAACTGGTCTTTACTGGTCCAGAAACTAGTATTACAAGCGGAAACTGATGAACTAACTAATTAACCATCACGCCGTTTCCCGCAGGGGTAGGCAGAGAGGACGGACCGCCAAACAACTCGATCTTGGCACACACTCCTTGCCTCGTTCACATTCATACATCGTCTCATACATGTTCTTCTATTATTCCGACACTTCACATGGCCCGACTCAAGTATCTGATTCACTTGGTCGTGCCATGTCTTCCTCGGGCGTCCCCGACTTCTTCTATCATTCACATTTGCGTCATATATTCTCCATACACTCCTTTCCTCGTTCATTCGCTCTGCATGCCCAAACCATCTGAGCTTCCCTTTATTAATCTTACTTACCTTGCATTCTTCGCGGATCTCAACATTTTTCACACGATCATACATGGTTTTACCACACATACGCCTCAGGGATCTCTTTTCTACAGCATTCAGTCTAATTTCATCCTTCCTCTGCCTGTTCCATGCCTCACTGCCATACATCAGGGTAGGTACCAGCACTCCATTCGCTTCTTTGGACAGTTTTTTGTTGGCGCCAACGGCGTTCAGTCCTCCATTAATGGAATTGTCTGCATTTACTCTTCTTCCTTCTATCGTAAACATACTTCCCAAGTATACAAACTCATCCACCTGCTCCAAGTATTCATCATTCACAACTATGTTGCACATCGTTTTCATAATCTCTCTTTCTGACGAATCTATGACACATTTTTAATTTGAAGTCGATTTTGGGGTAAAACCTTTTTTGATTTAAGCTTTCGTTTTCGAGTAAATCGAGTCAAAGGTTCAAATTTTAATGTCAAATTTTTAAAAACAATCAGTGCGCGCAATTCACACGCGGCAGAAGTGAAACCTTCAGAAAAGTAGACAAAAGTGGGGAGACTAGGAGCTTTCAATCGTTTATCAATGTAAAGGGTGATTTTATCCATATTTTTGTCGTCGAATTCCTTACCTTTTCCTCTCGTACATTTGATCATCTTATTAGTATTGGCGTTTTCTTCTTCGAAATGATAGATGTCGCTTTCTTTTGTGTTTCCTTATGTCTGTTCATTTTAGAGAGGTTTGAAGATTTGAAATTGATTTTACAAACATAAAAATATTTTTTTCATTTGGATTTCCTAGGATACGATCCTTGGTCCGCTAAATGTCTGACCGCTGGAGGTTTCTCAGGCGCTTTATACCATTAGATCAAAGGAGAATTGCGTGGGACTGCAGATTTATCGTATTATATTGGAACCGAGTATCCGTGAATTTTATAAATATTTTATTTATTACTGATTCTCTCGCACGCAAAATCCTACAGATGTAAGTGTATCTCTCTTTTTAGTGTCCCTCGTTTCCGTTTCATCGGAGTTTCAAATCCCAACAAGGCTAAAAAAGTTTTCACTTCAAAAACGGTTGCTAAAGCGTTAATATCGACTGTTTATAGGAAACCGGGCGACGTTTTGTCTTTACAAACGTATTACCCAATTTCCTCTTTGGATTTGGACACGAATGCAAATATTTATCAATATAAAATAAATACCGACCACTGGGGTGTCGGTACGTTTTGCTTTTTTTTATAAGTTAATGGGAGTTAGGACCTTCTAACGAGATGATCGGTGCGCTCCCACGCCATATCATATTTGTCGCTCTTATCTATGGTTTGCATCGTGTTCCTTTCACGAGTAATATTTTACCGGATAGCAAAAACATCACAATGAGGAAAAGTTCGTGTTTTAATTTCTGTTATTTCAGCGTTTACAATTTTAATGAGTACGTTTAAATTATAAACAAGTTTACATCCTTGAAAAATAACAACTTTCTGCTTAATTATATGTATCTATAATGTCATATTATGTATACATTTCTTAAATAGGTTTTAGGAATATCGTAGTATTGTCGATATCCTATATTTATTAGTACCTAGTATACGTAATTCAAAAAATAAATGAGAAGAAAAGAAAAATAAACAAATAATGATGAGAAGTTAAAATAAAGAAAACTGTGATTGTTACACTCGCGATACCATGCACCGATCAAATTGGAACTGATATGAATAGGTCACGGTGTAATTTTACGAGCATCATATACCTACACTTGTTGTCCCTCTTCCGCTAGTGACAATAAGGACTCCAGTTACTAATGTCTACAGCCTGTATGTCGGACGAATATCTACAGCTCATATGTTGGACAAATATCTATGAACTTCAGAATGAGGACTAATATCTACAGAGCTAAGGTCGGACGATTATCTATGACGGTCCCAGTGGTGACTAATATCCATGGAGCGTTGGTTGGACTAATATCTACAGAGGGCAGCTGAGCAAGAGATTGTACGGAAAATCTAACCTAACCTACGCAATATTACGTTATTCCAATATGCTATACACATGTAATTGCAAATCCATCCATTTGCCAGTGCTGTAGATATTCGTCCTCACTTTGGTTCTCATAGATTAGTCAGCAGTTTGAGCTGTTCTCATAGATATTAGGCCGATTGGTTCAGTTTTTGGAATTCCTGTAGATATTAGTAGACGCCTCCGACAATAATTAGGCGTAAACAAGACAAAGGAACTGTCCCTCCTAGTTACCTGTCATACCTACAATAATGAAAACCGAGATTATTACTGTCGCGGTATCATTCACCTATCGAACTGGGATCGATATAATTAAGACACGTTTAAACTTCCTGACAACATTATTTTACAAGCATCGTATACGCTTGTTGTACCTCTTCCGCTAGTGACAATAAGTAGGCGTAAACAAGATAAAAGGCTGTTCCTCGCTAGTGGAAGCGTACACCGATGATGTCCTTTCCAATATTGCAATTATAAAATTCTGTGATTTTTCACGGGTCTCGATCTATGGGGTAAAGCTCTTGACTCACAATCCGAAGGTCATGGGATCGAAACCCGGTGTGCGCAAAAAAAAATTATTTGATTAATTTGTGTTATTTCGCAATAAATTCATTTATAAACAATATGCGTATGTTTGCGGCACTTTACAGAGCGAAAGATACTCTCAGTATCGCCCCGGTGTAAGATCACCACTCAGAATTGAAATGTTGCTTGAAATGGCTTTAGCCTTGTTTGGTGACCAGATCTGAAGAATCAGATACTTCCCTACCTTCCCCTTCTTCATTTCGTTACCCTCCCCACTACCTTCAGCCTCTCAACATACCCCTTTAATGATGAAAACATAGATTATTACAGACATAGATTATTTATCGACCAGATTAGGACATGCTGTTAGAATCTTAACAACATTATTTTATGAGCATTGTATTCACTTGTTGTCCCTCTAGTGACAATAGTAGGCGTAAACAAGACAAAGGGCTGTTCTTCGCAAGGGGAAGCGTATACCGATGCACAAATACATTTAATGCTATAAGCTTTTCATATTGCTTCCAATTCTTATACCTTCCTATATATAATATAAAATTCGATATAAAATTATTTTAATTGTCCTTTTCAAAATTGAAATTATAATATTCTGTGATTTTTCACGGGTCTGCACTACTTAGATAAATAACATACTTCATTGTGAATGTAAAAATACACTCAATAGCTCAATTAAATGTGATAAGTACTGATAAGTGAACATAAGACTTGATTATTACGTTTGACCGACAAATACAGTATCACCTACGGTAAAATATGGGTTACTTTCTCCTGTCTTGGCTTTGACCTTAAAACCGATAACTTCAATGTCAAATACCGACTAAAAAACCATCCAGCAATTTTGCTTAATCCATTTTCTTCGTAGGTATCGTATCGACCGAAAAACGAAAGGCGGCGCGGGCGAGTCAACGTTGAAAGAGTAAACCCAATCGATACTGACTAATTTTTTGGGGTCACCATTTTATAATTTATTTAATCAGGGTTCCGATCGCTTTACACGTTTTACAGCGGTTTGTATAAAGTTTGTGCTTTGTACATGTAATAAGGGGAGTGCCATTCATAGTAATCGTTGATTTTTATGCTATTAAATATAGTCGTAGTTATAACTTTGTGGTTATCCATTGTAATTAAATTAAACAATTTTACTTTGTTTTAAACCACAATGTTTTTTTAATAACGCTGATTGGTTTCGCAACAACCCTCCCTTCCTCAGGTCAAAATATATAGGTACTAACATAATATAAATAATGTATTACAAAAAAAAAAAATGAAAAAATACAATTTTGTATAAACCACTTATATAATGTGCAAATCCGACCGGTTTCGGAACAAACGTTCCTTTTCATTTCAAAAAATAAATATCTATACAATTCTAATAATATTAATGATAAAGAATGACGTAAAATTTTGTATATTAATAATTTTTCAGTTCAATGTTGCAAAAATCTCCCTTCTAATATTAAACCAGCGTTTTATCCAAGAAATAATATCGATAATTTTTTGAGAAATACTAAAGATAAATACCACAAATTGACTAATTCCGGAATATGTAAACTAAAATGCAATGATTGTCCCTCATTTTATATTGGAAAAACAACTCGTAATTTTGAAATCAGAATCAAAGAACCTTTAAGGTGTCTTAATAATAATAATTTTTCTGAGTTCGCTAACCATATCATGGAAAATAACCATAGTTTTGAAAAAAATACAGTGATAAATATTCTTCATATTAATCATAAAGGAAAACGTTTAGATAACTTAGAAGCCTTGGAAATTAAAAAATCCCTTAAAAATAATGAATCTATTATCAACAAACAAAAAATATTGTCGTATAGCCCAATCATGGATTTGTTCCCCTACCCACCCACTCTACACTAATACCTACCCACTCAATCTAACTAGCAACGGCTCCACCCCTACCATAATAAAACATTGTTCGAAACTGTCAAATTAGTATAAGCTTTCCCTGACGAAGGAACGTTTGTTCCGAAACCGGTCGGATTTGCACATTATGTAAGTGGTTTATACAAAGTTGTATTGTTTCATTTTTCTATAATGGATAACCACAAAGTAATAGCTACATTCAAAAATATATAATATAATACAAAATTATCTTTGATGAACATATTTTAGGTGTCGAAAGTGGGATAGAGCGTGACTAGGGATTAGTGAAATTTATTTATTTTTACATTATTTTTAAATTGATTCTTGTATTCTTTTATCTCTAATCTGTAGTATTCTGATCTCTCTTTATCCATTCAAGCGATAGTTACCCAAATTTAGATAGGGTGTTTTTTTATGTAAGTACTTATTGTAAATTTAAAGATTTTTTGTAAAACCTAAGAATATGGGATAAAAGGTGAAATCTAGGTGGATTCGTTGACTTTAAACCTTAGTAAACAGTTCGTATTTTTCCGTATTCATATTTGGAGGTAGGTATGGTATTAAATAAATCGGATGACCGAATCTCCATCGCTGGGGTGGTTTTTGTTTATATTGTGTTAAAGTTTTTAATTGTCTATAAAATCATACGTAATTACGACACATATTTGAACTGAGATTTTTTAAATTGGTTTGTAATCTGTGAAAGCCAGGTAAAATAAATAAATGAACAAAAGCATTTAAAAATAAATTTAATATAAATATAATTTAGCAGATAAGTTTTTCATGATGTTACTTAAACAAGCAGAATCGGAAAATTTTGGGGACGTATATAATTTTATTGCAGTATAAACTAGGAAAAATAATAAGATAAGTTAAACTAATAAAAAGTTAATTTTAGAACAACATTTTATTTGAGACGAGATTTTATCAACATACTTTTGATAACGGTGTTCTAAATAAAGATTTTAAAAAATTTCTAGTATTTTTATACCAAAATGAGTATTTTTTATACAAAACATACGATTCAATGAACGAATTGTGTGAAGAATTCACCCAAGCGATATTTTAGTAAATACCTTTTAACGATATTTTAGAAGAAAATTATTTTAATTGTTTTTTCGAAATTGGAACTGATAATATATATCAAGAATTGTGATTTTTCAAGATTCTGCGTTAGTTTCTAATAATACAGAAAATGCTGGATTTTTAAAAACTGATTCTAAACGCTGTGAAAATTACAATGGTTTTATGAATGAAATACACAATAAGAATGTGCCTGCCATAGTCACCCCAAGTGGTTCGCTACGTTTGATGACTCAACAGAGGTGCACGAGATCATGGTGTGAGGTTTGTCTAGGTTTGTGGCGGGCCGGATCAGGATAGATTGGTTGAGGGAGACCTTTTGAACTCTCCAGCCGGAGTCTCTCGACCCTTCGCCTTACATTTGTTAGTGAAAGGGTTGGATTCAAACGTCCGTCACTCCTGGACACACTGACCCCGATTCTTACCCACCCCTCATATCTTTACCTTCCCAGAACTTCCTCTCCTTCCTTTCCCTTAAATGACCCTCCACAAATTATAAAAAGATTACGTACCTAACCTACGTCCAAAAGGAGATTTGTTTCTTCAGGCTCCCTTCCCTACGTGGAGTTAACGATAATTCGGTGTTTGATAGTATATTATTATATGTCGAACATCCAGACAACTCTGAAAATCGAAATTTGAATTGATTCATAGACGACCCCTTAAATGTAAAAGTGTATCTACCCTCCATCTGATACAATACTCAGATTACCAAACACCGCCAAATAATGTACAATGCACAAAAACTTGTAGCGAATTAAACTAAACATTAATGTTTTCTGGGTCACTAGAGGGATATTTTAAATTGTCTAAAACATACTAATGTACCGGAGCGTTATGCCTCCCGGTGTAATTTTAATAGAAAGTTTAATATGTAAAACACAGTCACGCGTAAAAAATATTTGATTTACGTGAGCATTCGAATATTGCTTTCCTCATTATCTCAAAACACAGTATTAAGGGATAACCATAGACACGGTATATTCATATGTTCATGGGGATATCTGACTAATCAACTGGACGATCGATATACAAAGAAATGGCTCCATACCAACTCAGAATGAAACCAACTCAAAAACACCTCATAAAGGTCATTAAAAGCTATGAATAAATAATTTTAAAATAGCCGGTAACTCTAACGTAACTTAGCCTATTATTATTTTTAATTGTAAAACTAACGTTTTTAAGACAAGATTTTTTATGCATAGCACAAAGGGTAACAATTATTATAAGCAATAAGGCAATCGAGAGGACACGGGTTCAAGTCCCGTTGGCGTCATGTATCTTTTCTCGGAAGATTTTTCAATGTGGATGAGTGTTTCAGGCTGATAATTATTGCTTATAATAATTGTAACTTAGCCTATTTAACCAATTTTTTAATATTTTTTTATTATCACGTTTAATGACAATGACCATTCTGAGGTGCTTCTGAGTTGGTTTCATTCTGAGTTGGCCGGTCACCCAAAGAAATGCACAAATTCTTCTGAAGGTGAGTTAAATTAATTATCAACCGGAACACTTCCTAGTTTTAAGCAGAATCTTTCGGCATACCTACTGATTCCTCAGAAGGAACCATCCGGAAGACATAGAATAATAATACATATATACATCAACGACGGAAGACAGAATTAACAAACCGGAGTAGCGTTCCGGTTACCTCCGGTAAAATCAAGCACTGCCCAGCATCCCAGCATGTTACATCTTCCGGTAGAGCTAAAAGCTGACATAATAAAAAATGTTGATTTGGGATTTTAAAATAAGCTTATGATCTCTGTCTTTTGGCACGTGCTACTGGACCGATTTCACAAATACATATAATAAGATTTGGAAAGGATTTGAATAAGAATTATGCAAGAATGACACAAGTGTGATCTACAACAATTGGTAAGAAAACTGATGTCGCCAATTTAGACCCCAGACAGGCCCCAATAAAATCAAGAAAATTTGGAAATTTAAATGATTTTTATTTTTGTACATAAACTACTCACAGGAGGAAAAAAATTATCCCAGGGCTTATGTCATCTTTCAAGATGCTGTGTGGAGGGTCTTTTTGAGGAGAGGAAGGAGTTAATATGAAGTGTCTTGAAGATACCCATATTGTGGGAGGGAGGAAAAATTTATTTTTCGATTCATCATTTCGGCTGTCAAACGATTTGCAGGCGTCTGTTTCCTCCTTCCTACAACACAGGTCTCTTCAAGACCCAGGTTCACTCCTTTGTTTCCCCGAAAAGATCCTCCACACAGCATCACAGCGATTTCACAGGCCCTGATCTAAATCATTTCCTTGGAGATTCCTGTACGAAGTTCACATAAAGAAATTAAAATAAAAAATGAAATTCGTACACGCGTAGTTTCACCACACATACGCCTCAGAGATTTCATTTCTACATCAATCCATCTATTGTTTTTACTGCCATAATACATAAGGATTGAGTTCTCTTCATTCGGATGAGTAAAACATGTTTACAAACAGATAATACATCAATAATTCTGATATAAATCTTTGAACTGTGTCCCAGCAATAAAGTCGATCAATCAAACGTTGAAATATTTTCAATATTGGTAAGTACATAACAAGTCATTCATCATTTAAATCTAATTCTAAGAAATATTGCTTCGATTGACAACCGATTATTTTTTATTATTTCTTGCGAATTTGAATTTTGTATCCATGTGTGATATTATGATATGTACCAGAACAATGTAATTAGTAATTACATAATTTTTTTTATCACTACCTGTGATTCTGTGATAATTAATTACCATGGCGTGTCATTGTCTGAATTATAGTAAATCTTAATCCACATTACCTTGACAACACAACCTAAATAGAGCAGTAACCAAAAAACCCGTACTCTACCACATTTCCAAAAATGAATGTATAATAATAATAATATCTTTATTGAAGAAATTTTTGCTAGATTATAACTAAAAAAGTACATATGCATTGTTAATGTTTACAGTAGTATATAAGTTACATAAGTACAAACGGTTTTAACAGTAATGAACGGTAATTAGATTAGAGGTAGCCTAAGGATTCATTTTATAATAGTTTTCTGTGCCTTTATGATTGGGTCTAGTGCAGATGCAATGCCATCTCCCCATACTATTATACCATACTCAATAATAGATTGACAGACTGCAAAATAAATCAGTATGTAATCCAAGTGTGCCTTATATCGCTACGAATATAGGTAAGTGTCTACAGCGCCAAAGTGTTATTTTTTATTATTTATTTTGAAAATAATTTTATAAGAAAGAAAAAATAAATCAATGGAAACCGTAACAGATCATTTTAGCCATAAAATCATGTTTTTTGAAAGTTATTTCTTATACTCGTTCGTAGATTTCCAATGAAAAAAACATTCTTAGTAATTTTCGCTTATATTTTTTATTAAGTAATTAATAATTTTTTTTTTTTAATGTTTTTTCTTGCTAGAGTAATCCCGATGAGTTACAGAACTCATTTTAGGACAGGAGAAACATACAATTCATGGGTGGGAGGAAATAGTTACAATTTTACATAGGAATTTAGATATTAAAAATATAAGTTTCACATACAATATACACGAAAAATAAAAGACAGGTTGAGTAGAACAAACAACAATAAAAAACAATTAAAGAAAAAAAGTTACACAAATATGGATGATTACGACTAAATTAATGGAAAAGAAAAGACGAGAAAAGGAAACAAGACAATTGAACAGGAGAAGAAAATTACATAGTTTCATCCTTAAAGTACCTACTTAAAAAATATTCTTTTAAAGCATTACTCTGATTTTTTTACTTTGCTGGATTCGCTTGTACATATCTGGAAGCGAATTATATAGTGTGTAGGCAACGTAGTTCAGAGATTTTATCCCATATTTTGTAGTGTGTGTTTGAGATATGCGGATTTTATTGCTATTTAGAGTATTGTGAGTGTGGACGTCTTGATTGTAAAGTGGCTTGATGTTAGTGTGAGTCGATTGTTGAGTAATTTGTAGGATGGTGCTTGTGATTGGAAGAATACCGGAAACTGAATAGATGTCTCTGACATGGGTGTCCCATGGTAGTTCAAAACATTTCTGAGAGCTCGGTTTAATTCTACTATAGCTTTAATTCTACTCAATGGAAACGTTAGGAGAAGCTTTTATTTATACAAAGCATATTTTTTTGGATTCATAATTTAAACCATAGTAAAGATTAATCTAAACCAGTGACCTTAATTTGAAGTGGAGATCTAATCGAATCATTTTTTATGTTATAATAACTTATTTTTGAAATATTAGCCGAGTCAGAGAATTCTACCTAATAATCGTATTAAAAACTTCCTGATTAAAAAACGGTTCCACGACAACACAGTGGCATATCAACAATCCCTTGAAAAGTGGCATTAAAAATAAGTTTTTTTTTAATGTAAGTTTTCTTTGGCACATTAGACACATTACCTACGTTAAAAAAATTAAAACGTACATTACAAAAAGTGACAAAAAAAGCTCATATCATAACCTAACTAACCTATCTTCGTTTTTCCATAATTTCTAAAGACTTTTTTTCAAAGGAGTGATGAAATTGCACTTTGTCGACTTGTCCGGTCACCAAAAAACTTACCTTTTTTCGATGATTAAAAAATAAATATTTCATGTAAGTCGCAAGAGCCAAATAAAACTTACGTACTGAAAGTGTAATGAATAAATAAATTACGAAAGATCATAATGAAAAGGTGCAAAAATTTGGAGATGCCGGGGATCGAACCCGGGGCCTTTCACATGCAAAGCGAACGCTCTACCACTGAGCTACATCCCCATCTATTGAACTCGTGTTATACTACTTCATAAGCATTGTGTGTGGATTTGTTCAGGAATTCGTATTTTTTTGTAATTTTTATATGAAGGTATATTGAGATTATTATCATATCGACCTACCTACTCCACCTGTCTACTCTCTTGGCTAAATATTAGCTACAATGCACAAGGCTAAGAAATCCATAATGCCAGAATATAGATTTTTAGCCCAGTTGATCGCCCTATAAGCACCTATATACACTAGGCAAGGGAAAAAGGGGACTGCAGAAGCTGCGTAAAGTGAAACGTTTTTGCTCAACACCATAAAAAGTAATATTTCTTTAGTCTAAGTACCTACCTAGGTATACAGGTATGCTATGGTCAAACAAAAAATGTTATATTTCATTATGATTTCGTAATAAATGACATTATAATTATTTTTCATTAACTATTAATATTTTTGTATCGGTTTACGCAATGGCATTTTTATTAATAATTACATGAAAAAAGTTGCCAAAATATGGAATAAAAATAAAAAAGCGTTCATATTAAAAACAACTAACGGAGTACCTACCTAGTTGACAAAAGATAGTAAAGGTGCAATTTCATTGGACAAAAAATATATAGTTAGGGGACACCCGGAGTACCTACCTAGTTGACAAAAGATAGTATAGGTGCAATTTCATTGGACAAAAAATATATAGTTAGGGGACACCCGGGTTTGAACCGGGGACCTCTCGATCTGCAGTCGAATGCTCTACCACTGAGCTATATCCCCGCATGTCACCAACGTGAAAATTATTGTACAAATTACTAGTTGAGAGTTCTAAGTCGTCTCGATGCGCATCACCGGAGGAAAGAAAGAGATAGGTATTGTTCTTTTCTCCGCTGGGATCAAAAAGTCATAAGGGGGCATACATTAATTACGTGAGATCAAAAGGGGAGGGGGGTCCGTAATTTTTTAGTAAGGGAACGTATCCATACTACGTGACACTTTTAGGGGGGGGGGGGTCTTCAAAATGTCACGCTCCATACAAATGAGCGGCGGGTTGCTTAGGATTTTGGTCACCGGGGGGGGGGGGGGGGGTTAAAAATTGCAAAAAGTTGGTCACGTAGTATGGGTACGTTCCCTAACCTACCTACCTAGGCACCTAGGTTGACTAGGTTCCTAGTCCTAAAATCGTGCAAGATTCGTTAGTGAACAAAAAACTGTTCTCCGTTTTCAAAGATGTGAAATGCGAAAGATGTGAACTGTGAACGGTAAAAACTAATAACTTAATAACGAATATTCTGTGAAAAAAATGCAAAAAATAATCGCCCCCGGGTGGACTCGAACCACCAACCTTTCGGTTAACAGCCGAACGCGCTAACCAATTGCGCCACGGAGGCAGTTGAGCGATGCGACAAAATAGCGAATCATTTGAAATCGTCCTTTGTATGAATACTAGTCTTTCAAGATAAGATTAGAGCACGTGTGTTCATTTATTATTATTGGCTTCATCGACCATATTTAGGGTTGCCAGCTCCCGTTTTATGTATTAGAGGATTTGATACGATTAAAAGGATATCAATATTTTTTTAATAAAAGTATGGTATGGTATCGTAGCCACATTTATTAAAAAAAATCAATGTTAATACGCAATGTAACGTAGTTTGTCGTTAATCGAAGCAAAGTAAGTAGTACGACCTTAATTAGTTTTTTTTTTTATATTTAAAAGTATACTTGATATTACTTTTGCCTGCTCTAAGAGCTTCTTCGTTTTCTATAATCATCATCATTACATCATTACATAGTATAAAATGAAGTCGCTTAAAATGTATGTGCGCATAGATCTTTAAAACTACGCAACGGATTTTCATGTGGTTTTCACCAATAGATGGAGTGATTCAAAAGGAAGGTTTATATGTATAATACATGCTCATTATAGTAGATAAAAGCCGAGAAATTCAAATATTAAATTCAGGCAGCGGGCAGCGGGCAGCTGGCAAGCAAGTGGTGTGGATTTTATAAAAGTTGGGTAATGGCGTTGTGTTTCGTTAGCCACAGCAACGTGTGGCCGGGTCTGCTAGTGAAATTATAAAATTGTTCGACTTTATTTGTAGTTCTGTTTTTACAGTGCCAATATCTAACTTATTTCGGTTTTTGGTCTACGTATTCGTACACAAGAAAAAATTCTTTCGGCTTGGGCGTTAGAAATTGGGATGGAAAATACGTATTGTGTTATTTTTAGCAGATTCTTGTATTCATCCGCAGATTTGAGAATCTGAATCCAATTTTCTATAATTTTCGTCAGGAGAGGCTTTAATATACAGAAACCAGGTTGATTCATTGTTTCCAAATTAAAGGACAAAGTATTGTCCTCTATTGAAGATTTCAAATTAGGGGACAAGATCAATTTTTGAGTCTGAAAAACAGGACATCCATAAAAATAAAGGACGTCTGGCAACCATATTACATATTATATTATAACTAGGTAACTAATTAAATGCCATTTCTCCACAATGATAGGCAGAGAGGACGGACCTCCAAACAACTATGTTTTGGCACTCATTTGTCGCTGTTATTCGTCTTCTGCATGCAATTTGAAACACATAAAGGTTCAAAACATGACTAATTTTTGTCGGATGTAGAGGCAATTAAGACAAAAATTAATAACTAACAATTAGTCTCAGACCAGTACCTACTTACGTACGCAGCTGAGACTTGGATACTAACTAAGAGGAATGAGCGAGCACTGGACGTTTTTGAAAGAAAAATTTTCGGACCGGTTTTAGAAAATGGATTTTGGCGCAGACGTTATAACAATGAACTCTATACTTTGTTTAAGGGGCTAAACGTCGCAAAATTTATAAAATTGGGAAGACTTCGGTGGCTGGGTCATGTGGAGACGAGGAGAGAATGACCGAGCATCAAGCACCAAAGTCCCTGCTGAACTCAAGACCAATAGGGCGAAGGAGCCTGGGAAGACCAAGACTAAGATGGAGCGACAACGTCCATCTTGGACATATCTATCTTGGAGCTTCCAAACTGGAGAGAGCTGGCACAAAACCGAGATGAGTGGAGGAAGACTCTTGAGGAGGCCAAGACCCACCAGGGGTTGTAGAGCCAATAGTGATGATGATGATGAGAGGCAATTAAGAGGTGTTTGTACTAGGATAGTTGTTATGGCCGGTATTTCAGCACCGGAATGCACCGGAATGAAAGGAATGTTATCAGTGGTGGGTAATCACAGAGCAACTGCACGAACATAAATATATCTCTCCAAGCCGAGATAAATAGCAAATAATAAATAAATAATTTAAATAAATAAATAGCAAGATAAAAAGCAAATGAGTAAGTACAAATACGAGAGCTGGTCGGAGGGCAAACCAATAAATAATGCTTTCGATTTTTGTTTTGCATAAAGTCAGTTTTCCAACAATATTTAAACGGATATTTTTTCAGTATTTTCTTAAATGGAAATCTTTTAGTTAGGTATCGATAGAAACGGAAGCCTTTAAAGCATATAAGCTTGCAGCCGAGTGATGCGTCGGATTCAATCCAGTAGCGGCGTTAGGGTAGGGCGCGGTTGGGCGACCGCCCAGGGCGCCGGACATTAAGGGGCGCCGCTTATTCCCTCGCTCTTTGAGCCAGGCCTACTTACTCGTAAATTCCCTAAATTTAGGAAAAAATTGTTATGGTGGCAACACTAGAACTGGAACGTAGTGTACAATCCCTTCGATCGGAGCACTGCATGCAGTTCATTTTACCGGGAATCCCTAACCATAGAGAAACACCTTATCTATCTCTTTTTAACATTTTATTTAAAAAGAGTTGGCGTTATTTTTGACGAAGTTATTAAAACAGTTATTCCAATTATTTTTAAATCAAACAGACGTAGTAATCAGACGTTCCAAGCTACGTTGCGATGCTCTTGTTCGTCACTCTTGGTTCCGACTAGGAAGTGCCATTAGTTTTATCTAAAAAGTTGAAATATAAATAAGTAGTGTAAAGTAGGTATTTATTATTTAATATTTTGACGGATCATTTTATTAGGTAAGTACAAATTTATTTTAACAATCTATACTAAACACCCTCTTCTACCATATTTTTCTCTCTGCTATCTATCGATCTCTATAACATTTGTTTGTATGTTTATACGTTTGGGGCGGGGTAATCTTTGGAACTAATTACATAAATATACTATATTGATGAAATTTTGATACGGAGATAATATAGATGCCGAGGAAATATATAGATTACCTACTTTTTAACGCGGGAAAATCTCATTCCCACGGGAACGAGTGGATGATCGTGATTTTTTCGTCCAAATCTAAGCCTTGTCGCGAAACACCAGCTTGTAAAAGTAAAACATTTCACAAATATTCTGCTGCCATGTCAATGTTACCTACATTTTTTGATCTTCCTTCCCGTGTTTAACGCTATCCCAAATATAATGCGTTTTTGGTCGTCCTTGCTAGATAGCGTTATAATGAAATTTTATTGTAAACAATTTATTTTTAGAAATGTTTCGACTTACAGAGATTTAATTTGTTGCAGATTTTATTGATTACTACTTAACTAATTAGTACAAAATGTCTGAACACGTTGATCTAATCAAAAGAAATCTGGGTCAAAATATAGAAAACGAAAAGAAGAAAAAGAAAAGGAATTTCAAAAAACAAAAAAGATTATGAGTGTAGATAAATATACCATAACAAAAAATCAAGACCTGAATGTGGCATCTACATCTGGATTATAAAATTAATTCGTCGGTAATGGAGCCTCTGTCTGGCAAGTCAGATCAGATAGCTGCTGAAGAGATTGTGGACAAAGTTTCCCGAAGTGAGGGAATAAGTTATGCTACAATTACAGATGCTGCTCAGGATGACTCCATTGGTGATGTACAACAAATACAAATGCTAGATGACGTTAGTACTATTGTCCCGAATATAGCGGATCCAGCCACTTGGCCACTCATTCGAAATAGCAAAATAATTGATCATATGTATAATAACTAGTGGCCCAGTGCAAACTCACATTGATAATTATCCGAAGAATGGTACAGGGCGACATTTCTCTCATTCTCATTCCATAAAAAAATGAGCAATCAACGAAACAGTTCATTTAAGATAAAAACCTATTCGCGATCGACAATATCTCAATCTTAATTGACATACTTGGCAACTTTGTCAATCGAAAATGAAATTGCTGAAAACATCGATTTTGATAAAACCTAATCAAATAATTTTATTAGGTTATCAATTTCGCCGATAGAAAGAATAGAAAAGTGAAATTTTATTACTTTTTTAAAAATAAATAGCTTGTTTTTTTAATAAACGGTTATTTCATTATACCCATTGCCTTTTTTCGTATGGAATTGAATTGCAGTTAGGGGGCGCCGTGGAAATCTCGCCCAGGGCGCTAGTAGTGCTAAAACCGGCTCTGATTCAATCCAAGGTGTAGTGTTCAATTTAAAACTAGGTAGGTAAGTCCTCTATTATTGCACTGGCTTCCTCCAAGTGTCCACCGAGCAATATTTTCCGCAAATAAAAAGGTGAAATATTTTTTTTCAAAATCCCCAAAGATTTTGGGGCCCCGTGGAAAATTGGATATAATAATGTCGTCCTGTGTCCTCAGTACCAACACCTAACCAACCTCTGCCGTAGATCACCCCAAGTGGTTCGTTACGTTTGGTGACTTAGTAGGGGTGGCCGGGTTCATGGGGTGAGGTTTTTCTAGAACTTGCATTAACCACTTACTGCGTGGCGGGCAGGATCGGGAGAAACCGGTTGAGGGAGATTTGGCCTCTCAAGCAGGACTCTCAACCCTTCGCCCTTGAGTTGATTTTTCACAAGAACGGCGCTATACAAATCACCCAAATATTATTATTATTATTGATATTAGGAATGGATTCACATGTCCGTCACTCTTTATCCACTGACTTCCAGATTCCTACCCACCCTTCATACCCTTTTCCTTCTCAGAACTTTCCTCTCCTTCCTTTCATTTAAAAGGCCCTCCTCACAGCATCCTCAAAGATGACATAGGCCCTGGGGAAAATTATTTTTCTCTGGATCCCCCGTGTCCCGTGTGAAAACATTGTGAAAAAAAATTACCAACAGACAGACGCAGCGGAGGACTTTAATTTATAATATGTAGAGAAACTTACTTACCTAAATGCAATTCATTTGTCTCCATTTTTGCCAATGCAGGCAAGATTAAGGTATTGAAGAAGAAGAAGACCAATTTGTATTTTATATTTTCATGTGAAAATAAAAATTTTGATTGATCATTGTTTATTCTATAATTATTATTATATACCAAAAAATTATTAAGTATGTACCCATAGTAATAAAATTACAAAATAAAGTTACCAGTACATTAGCAAATAAAAAAACGTCAAAAATATTTGTCAGAAGTGGGATTCGAACCCACGCCCTCAGAGAGGACCAGAAGAGCTCGAAATCCCCGTATACACGGGTAAGGTAAACCTTGAGTCTGGCGCCTTAGACCGCTCGGCCATCCTGACATGTGAAAATGTGGCGCTAATGTCGTTTTTACTGTAACGTTGTTAGAATGGAATAAAAATTGGGTTTTTCGTGAATAATTATTATTATTGAAACGTTGGCTAAAGAAGGAGATAGCGCAACATGGCACAATAACCCAAAAATTAATCGCGATAATGTTAAAATTTAGGCCGTGAAAATCTCAAATCAATTCGGTTTATTTTTGTGAGATTTCCCCGGGGTCTGCCGGTTTTGCTTTATATCATTATTTTTATCTATTTATTTTCCACTCCTGTTCAATTTGTATCTCTCAACAATTAATTTAATTTTATATAGGTAGGTAGGTATCTAAATAATTTTAGAATTTCATATTATTTCCAGATTTTTAGGGTGTAGAAGTAATAACTGATGTAGGTAGGTAGTACCAGTAGAAGTCCAGGGAACTTTTATATGATGTTGATCAAATTTTATGTTTATTCACCATTTATTTATTAATAATTTATTAGTGTTCCACTTCACGTGGCCTAATAAATAATTAGACCACGTGAAGTGGTCTCTTCTTAGAACTTAACGTTGTGAAAAAATAATAATAATAGTTTGTGAAAAATAAACTACACAACGTGGAGCTCCAAGAAGGTAGGTAGGTAGGTATCTAGTTAACATGTTTTGTTTATGTTTTATAAATTTTGTTTGTTTTATAGAAGTAATATAAAAAATATTTTTTTATTCATATTTTATATTATTTCTATAAAACAAACAAATTGTTTTATAGAAGTAAAAAAATAAATAAATATTTAAAAATAAGTAAATATTATTATTTTACATACTTCAATAATTGAAATTATTATTATTATTTTTTATATTTAATTTAACACCGTGTTTAATAGTGTAAAAAATAAGCCAAATAACAGTAAACAAGTAAAAAAGTTTCGATTTCGCCGAAACTAGATTTTTTGCCGAAACTTGCCGAAACCGAACCTTCGGTCGGTCACAAATTTTTTGTTTGACTCCGAATAAAATTGATAACTGCGCCATCTGGAAATATTTCCCGAAATGTCTAATTTATTTATTTACTTCTTTGCTGATTATATATTTGAAGGTTTCCTTTTTCAGGAGGTTTGAAACTCCGCTGTATGTCTAATTAATTCGTGTTTTTGTAACCAGGTGCCGCTAGTACCTAAATCCTATAAATTTAAAAAAAAAATTCCACATTTTTCTCACCAGATTATTTTTAATTTCGAATTATATTAACTCGTAATTATAATTTTTTAAGTGAGAAATTACCTAACCTTCAGGTAGCCAAAGGATTATTTACTTCTGTTTTATATTAGCATTCAAAAGAGAATTGCAAACAATCGTAATAATAATAAATAATAACATAATAATATTTTCCTGGCATAAATATTTCACGGTTCGTGAAGATTCACTAATTTGAATTTCATGAAATATTTATTATCAGACAGCGAATCTTTATTTCCATACGTAACAATAAAATTAATTGCGACTACGGACACTCTATTATAATATAAAAAAAACTATGAAAAATTTTCCAAACTACATAAAGACGAAATTTTAGAATTTTATTAGTGGAGTGAACGTATAGTACGCGCCAAATTTTAATGCCGATCTGAACTTGATACGATCCATTCTCGTGCAGGTTTAGGTTACTTTACTGACTTCGCATTGACCGTAAGTGAAAGAGAAAAATGCGACAGAGAGAGAGGCGTGGACGGGGAGGCATGCCGCATTCTGATCCTTAAACCAGTGGCGGCGTAAGGGGGGGGGGGCGGAGGGGGTGGTCCGCCCCGGGTGCCAAGCACCAAGGGGTGACAACGACAACAGCTCACTCTTGCAACCAAAGAATGCGCACAAAATCTCCAAAACCACTGAAGAATAAGTTTGAGAAACTTGTATCAATACTGAAGAGATGTGTGATCGCAGCACCAACAAAGAAAGCGTTGGAAAAAGAGAAGCAGCATCAACACTCATACCAATTTTATGTGACTTCAGTTTTCTATGCTATCTTTCCTTTTGTCATAGAAGAAGTTAAGCAGACAAAAAAATCTGGGCTATCATTGGAAAAGTGTGTAATAAAAATGAAAGCTCTTAAAAATTTTCTTCAAAATCATTGTGGAAAAGGCTATTTGGCATGTAGCAATAAAATGTGAGGACTTAGACATTCCGATTGAAGGAAAAGGAGGAAGGGGGAGATTTTGAAAACGTATGCCTGGAGAAATGACCCGAGCTTCTGGACCTATTATCTGAGGAGCTGCAGAGAGCAATGTTAGAATGTCACGATAGATTTTACGAAGAACTACGAGTAGATCATCGTTACAGGGCAATGGATTTTATTCTGGTTACATTTGGTGTTATTCAGCCTAAAACGTAACATCACCAGAAGAAGATCTTCGTGGAATGGTTCCAAATCTGTTAAAAATTTACGATGAATTTTCAGCAGAGGATATCGTGTTGGAGATTGGAGCCATTCGGAAGCCGCCAACATTTCTGCCCAAGAAGCAGTTCAATGGACTACATTGGAGCTTCTCAGATTCATTGTAAAATGGGGCAATTTTGAGTCTATTCCAAGTTTGGCGATATGTCTTAGATTTTTTGAATAATTTGTGTCTCGGTGGCTTCATGTGGCTTCAGTTAAAATTAATAAAATCTGACTTAGGGTCCACAATGAGCCAATTAAAATTATCAATTGAAAGAGACAGGGAAATCAATTTTGATAACGTGATCGAATATTTTAGTAAAATAAAGTCTCGTTAGCATGTTTAGTATTTGGTGTTTTATTTTAAGTAGGGGTGCTCAATACGAAACCACCCCGGGTGCCAATCTAGCCTACGCCGCCACTGCCTTAAACTCACCCATTGCGAAGATTTCTTAATCAACATCAGGTCGGTATTAAAGTTTAGCGTATACTATACCCATGAAAAATCACGATAATCTGATTTCTCAAAATTTAATTTGGTTCGCCACAGTGAAGTGATGTAAAAACCAAGTTCGACGTCGGCGCACCCTTGCGCCCCTCGCTACCCCGGCCCTTGTTTTCCGTTTTCAGAAAAATAAACGTCTTTTGAAAAAATAAACTCCAAATTTTTTGAAAGTAGAGTAAATTCGCTACAATTTGAGCAAAAGATGAGGTATATAATGATTTTTTCAACAGAGGTTTATTTTTTAAATATCATGTCGAAAACGAAAAATGGGCCTAAATTTACTGTTTTGCGGGGTAGCGTGGGGAGCGGGGTGCACCGAGGTCAAATACTTGGTTTTTACATCACTGTGGCAACTCAAATGAGATTTTGCAATTAATTTTGCTATATTGAATGGTAAGTTACATTACAAAAAAAAATAAAATCTTATCTACTAATAAAATCTGTCAATATATTTTATATACCTCAGGAACCTTTTGACATAAAAATTGCTTCTTATGCTCAAACTATTGAAAATTTAATGTACTTTATATGTGATTAGAAAGAATTTTCACGTATACTTAATAGTTTAGGAGATTTCAACAGAAATCTTAAGCTTTGATCTTTAAAAATAAAACGCTGTTTTTTTTAAAGTTTTATCTCGGGAATCGTCATACCTACATAGCTCATAAAAGGTTAAAATTGTAGAAAATTAACTCTACTTTAAAAAAAGATTTAAACTATTTTTTCGACTTATTTTAATTTTTAAAAATAAACAATAATAATAAACAAGTTCTTAAATATCCATATTTTTCGCAGGGTAACGTCGAAAACTTGGTTTTAACATCACTTTGACAACTCAAATGATGTTTCAAAAATTTAAAGCTTCACGGCCTTTTGCAAGCAATTTGCTAAATTGACGGGACCATATAGCTAAGCAGTTTAGGCACCTACTTAATAGAATTGTTCGTGTGGCACAGGTGTGGGTTTCACCTCGCAGCGATTTCGTCATCACTTGTGTTTATAATAATATTATCTCTATATCTCTTTTAACTTGTCTTCTATGGCCTATAGGCTATACCTATGGTATTCGCGTTCCTTTGGAATATTTCAAACGTCCAAACGGGATTCCAATGATCTTTGATCACCGAAGGATAAAGCGATAGAAGTGTAATGTAGGCAGTAGGCAAGTCTGTATGTCCGATTTAAGCTCAGTTTTACCTTACTTATGAATAAATTGGTAAATTATTTAAAAAATCGAAGATATTTTTTGAACATATGATAACTTTTATTGGCGAATCGAAAGATCAGATGTAAATTGGCGACATTAGGTTTCCTTACCTATTACCTATAGTTTTTTTGTATTTCTTGGGCATTAACAATGTAACTATTTCTAGACATCTTGTTTTGAAATTTTGAAGAGTTTTATTTCACATGTACATTAGTTACTTAATTTGTATTCTTTATTTGGTACATCCGTACATTTTTCGACACATCCGTGTCATTCACTAGCAATCTTAAAACTAACTTAAAAATTATAAAAAATAAAAATACATAAATTATAAATTGTAATTTTGTAATCATTTTTGTAGTGATATCATTTTTAAGTTAGATTGCTATTGTGACACGGATATGATGAAACCGGTAGCAGATAAGTAGGTACCTAACATTTAAGAAACAAATGTAGGACTTGAAATAAAACTCTTCAAAACAATATGGGTGCCTATAGAACCAGAATAGTACATATAGAAAGAGCTGATAGAGATATTGAAAGAAAGGTAAATGCAGGTAACTCCATTAATGGAGGATTGAATGCTGCTGGCGCGAATAAAAAACTGTCAAAAGAAGCTAAGCTAGCAGTCCACAATTGAGTCCTGGTACCTACCCCGATTTATGGAAGTGATACATACAACTGACAGAGGAATGATGAAAGTAGACCGAATGCGGTTGAGATGAGATCCCTGAGGCGGATGTGTGGTAAAGCCTTGTATGATCGTGTGAAATATGTGGGGATCCGCAAAGAATGCAAGGCTGATGTAAGCGTAATTAGTAAGATTAAGAAAGGGACCCTCAGATGGTTTGGGCATGTAGAGCGAATGAACAAAGACGTTAGTGTAAGAAGAATATAATTTGTGAATGGTCGAAGAAGTCGGGGACGCTCAAGGAAGACTTGAGTCGGGCCATGTCAAGAGTCAGAATAATAGAATGTGAAAGAGGCAAAGAGTGTGTGCCAAGACCGAGTTGTTTGGCGGTCCGTCCTCTCTGCCTACCCCTACGGGGAAACGGCGCACAGTGATTCGTTTCATACAAGCTAGACGCTTCACTTTTGAATTCCCAAACAATGACGTCATGGCGACATTACCAGATAGACAGGATAATAAATGCGTGCTTAATTGGGGTGATTAGTGCACGCATTGACTTATACTAGAGGAGATAAAGTCGATAATTTGTTTTGAAATTGTCATTTGCATTTATTCGCTCGTCGCAGCTCGGCGTTTAAAATTGTGTACTAAGTAAAATGGAGGCTACTTTGGAAGGTATGTTTTAAAGTTTTTTATTAATACTTTAGCATAAATAATTTTAGTTGTTTTTTAAATAATAAATAAGTTTTGTGTTTTTTTGCCTAAAAAATATTAAATTTCTAACTTCTCGAGAGTTTATCTTAGAGAGTATATCAAAATCACACGATAATTTTCTTTTTTTTTAAATAGTGCAACTAATATTCTATTAATATCAGTTTCGATATTAACCCGCACGAATCGACATTATTATTATTTTTTCATTTTACAGGAACCACATACGAGATTTCCAAGCTGGAATTGTTCGTGACATGGAAGAGTTTCCCGAAGAAAGAAAGGCTTGAGGGAATGTTTAACAAAATTTTAAGTACATTTGAACTTGATAAGTTCAGTGCAAGTGGTGAAAAACAGTTGAAAAACCAAATAAGACTTATATCTTTGAATATAAGCAGAAAATGGACCATAATTTTAGCAATTTGATACACGAAAAATACACTTTTTTTACTTTTTACATATAATTGTTTTATTATAAACCTCATATACTCTATTAACACATTATTTAAAAATTATAAAAAAAAATTAAAATTAAAAATAACGTTAGAAAAATTTTTTTATCATTTTTAACACAAATTTTCATAAAATTAGTGTTGACTACACCTCAAGAGAGGGTTAAAAATAATTTAATCATGTGTAAGACTTTTTAGCGTCTAGAATGTATGAAACGAATCACTGTGCGGCGTGATGGTTAGTTAGTTAGAAATGTGAAAAAAAACTCTCAGTATCGCCCTGGTAAGACCACCATTCCGAATCGAAATGTAGCGTTGCTTGAAGTTCAGGAACAAATATAAAACTGTTTTCCGATCACAATCCAAAGAAATTAAATTTTCACGTTACACAATAAAACCATATCTGAAAGGGGGATCATAGTAGGTGAATTTACACATCAATGCATTTGTTATAGGCCTGTATTTTATTTTTTTAAAGGTAGGTCTAGGCCTTCAGGCAGTTGGAACTCTTGTGCGACATTGGTTAGTAATCTAAAGGTTTTCCATAATTTGACGACATTGATTTAACTTCTAGATATTATGCGTTCGGTGTCTTTGATTGAGTGTGGCCTCATTCGCGAATAGTTTTCAACATAGTTGATAAAAATGCACAGTGCGTTATTACCGTATTTGTCAACCACACACGGTTGACATTTTATAAGGCATTTATCAAATCAAATGTAATGAATCGTTTCATAATCAATGATTATTAAGTTTGCAGGTGTTCGTGAGTGACCACAAAAAATAACACATATTATTATTAGCATTGTTGATTGCAGTGTTTTTTATTTTTTTTATTAGGTTGTTACCAGTGAAAAATCGCTGAATGTACCTACTACCTACATGTAAAATGCACAGAAATATTATAATAACTTCACTTGCCAAGTCGAAAACTGAGAAATTTTGTTTCAATTCAATTCAATTATAGAATTAAAATAATGGTTACTAAAATACATTAGAGGTAGTTCAATTATTGCTTCTCTGGATTTGAAAAGATTATCTTCCCATCGATTCACATGCTAGCTACAAACGTAAGTGCTGCTATCTATAATGTTAAAAAAGAACTGTTAAAGTTTATTATACAAGGTATCTATATAAAACTAGCTGGTTCCCGGCAAGCGTTGCTATGCCATTTAATAAAGACATTGTTTCTCCCTGCGTGTCCTTTCCCATTTGTCCCGTTCCCTTTCCGCCTCCCCTTCCTCTCCCGCGTCCCGTTCCCCTCACGTGTTTCCACTCCGCCTCCTCAACCTTCCCTCTCCCTACTCCACTCCCCCTTTCCCGTGAACCCCCCTCCCAAATTCCCCCTCCCCCCTCCCCGCTCCCGCATTCCATACATTCAGTTTTCAAACAGCTCGCGTGCCACCTATTGCATTTTTTTATACAAATTTCATAATGCCAGAGCTCACCAGTAGTTTTATACAAACCTTGTCCTGACATTAACGAACATAAAAATAAAAGAATTATACAATTTGGTGCAGTCGTTCGGAAGTTATGCGCGTACATACATTTCGGAGATTCATTTTTATATATAGAGATTGGTATCGGCGAGGTTAGAGGGGAGGTGGGAGCTAAACTCAAATATCTACAGTCAATACTAAAAATTTAGGCGGCATTGTAAAAACTGGTGAAGGGGATATTGGAGGAGCTGAACTCAAAATTGAAAAATTGTGACTTTTAAATGTTGAAATTTTAGAAACTCCACAGATTTGTTTCGGTGGAGAAATGATCAAAGTCAAAATGAATGTTCAAATGAACAATAATGGATTTATCCAAATTGACTTGGTCAAAATTGATAAAAGTCCAATTAGATAAAGTTGAAATAGACACACATCTGAATCGAAAAAGTACAAACAATGAGTAAATTAATGTCGAAATGGACAAAATTATATTCGAATTGGACAATTTTTTGTCCAAATGGCTAAAATATTTTGTTAAATGCAATCATTTGGCTAAAAACATTTGTTAAATGCCATCCAAAAAACATACCATCGTGCAATTGGCCAAATTCCAAATCGATAAACATCCAAGTAGACGTATTCGAAATAGATAAGTTACATTTACATTACAAAGTTACATTTCTGACGTAGACTTTCAGCGGGGTGATTAATAAAAAAATGAAATAAAACCATATTTTAAAAATAGTTTATGTACCATCGTCAATTTAGATTTTAATAAATGCTTCCTGAAGTATTTAAATTCAATTAGATATCTAAATATGTACTGCGATATATTTTGTTACAAAACAGACATGAAGAATGAAGATGTGTCTGTCAACAATATAAATAGCATGTTTGTACTATGATAAATTGAAAATCAACCAGTTTTCCGCATTCTTACCTCTAGAGTCAACAAATAAAAACGCGTCGCGGAAAATCACCTTATCGACTAATGCTGTTTTATTCACCAGATAGATTAAAAGCTATTTGATTATTGATTAGTATGTCACAAGAAGTAGTTGTTGAGTCCCAGTTACTTCTCATACATTAAACATCGTGTCACATTCTTGAGAGATGCAGGAAATTTTCAAATGTTATTTCGAAGTTGAATTTTGGATTCAACAATTTACCAATCGGAATGTTCAGCGCATATTTCGTTGACAATTTTCTATGAAGATTTTTTAAAGAAAAATATGCCACGGATAACTTTGCATGTGGTCAGATGAAGGATTAGAGATGCCATGTTTGTTGTTATTCGTCTGTCAACATATTTTTCATTTGGGTTACTTTAAATGTAATTGTTTTTAGGTGTTCAAGTTTTCATTTCACTTTTTTTAATGTTTCGGACACAAATTGTTATTTATCTTATATATAAAAATGAATCGCTGAATGTGTTGCTAAGCGCAAATATCGAGAGCAGTTGAACCGATTTCGCTAATTCTTTTTTTAGAATATTTCTTGAAGTACGAGGATGGTTCTTACGGAGAGAAAAATTAAGAAAATTGCGCATTTCAGAAAACCTAACGACTATCGCACGTTTGACAGTTCGCGTGTTTGAGAATGACATTTTGCAAAACAATTCTATTTTTGAAAATCTTTAAGTTGATAAATTTATTTAAAGTAGGTACTCCCCTAATAGTTTGAATCGAATACACAACATAGGTACCTATGTTAGGTACCAAATTTAATATACATGAAAAATGGAAATTTGAATAAAAATTGTAAAAGGTGGCACGCGGGCTGTTAAAAAACGGAATGTACTGGGATTGAATATATGGAAAGCGGGAGGGAGGGAGAGAGGTGGTGAGGGGACGGGAGGGGGGGGGGGGCTGAGGGGGGGGGGGGGGGGGGGGGGGGGGGGGGGTGGAGGAGGCGGTTTGGGAACCCCTCTTACACCATGCGAGCGAAGCCGCGGGAAAAAGGTAGTAATATAATAAAACTGTGAAATCAAAGTATACTAATTAAGTTCTATTAATTATCTAATTATTCAGCAAATGTCTTAATTTATTTATTTGTGTTTCAAATTATACATTATCGGTTTTTAAAGAAATTGTAATAGGTGGCAAAACTGAATATACTGGGGCTGAATATATGGAAGGCGGGAGAGGGTAGGGGGAAGGCGGGGAAGGTGGAGGTGGAACGCGTGAGGGGAAGGGGACAAGGGAGGGGAAAGGGTGGCGGAAGGGGAACGGGACGAATGGGAAAGGACACGCAGGGAGAAAAACGAAATCGCGAGTTGTTAATAAAATTTTGTACATATCTTCCCAGATCACACATCTAACACAAAAACACAAATCTAATAAAAATATTGTTTTACAAATGTCTTTCATCGCATCATGAAACTTTGGTGATGTGTTTTGCGCACACCTACGGAGGTTTATGTACATATATTACTAGCAGACCCGGAAAAACGTTGCTGTGGCTTACCCGCAATCTTTATAACCAACGCCATCTGTTATTTTACATACATATCAAATTCACACCGCCCGCTTGCCAGCTGCCTGCCACCCGCTGCTTGAATTGAATCTTTGAATTTCTCGGCTTTTCTCTACCATAATAACCATCTATTATACATATAAACCTTCCTCTTGAATCTATCTATTGGTGAAAACCTCGTGAAAATCCGTTGGGTAGTTTAAAAGATCTAAGCGCACATACAGAGGGAGCGACTTTAATTCATACTATGTAAAGACGGTGAGCCCTGGCGTTATGAAATTTGTAAAAAAATTCATATATTTGGTCCTTACATATGAAATTGACGTTTTGCCGTTCTGGCAACTTTGATCTCAAATATCTTCTCTTTGGTTAGGAATTCCAAATTCAAATTTATACAGCTATTTACTCATGTATTTGTGTTTCGAAAATTATAATTCATTTGTTTTTTCTTTGCGTTACTGGGAAGCAAATTGGGAAGGTGAAAAAGCTTGAAAGGTGGGTACCTCACGAATTGAGTGAAGCAAATCAACAAACGCGCATTAGAACGCTAGACCACACACTGCACAACAGACGGCTACCAAATTAGAGGAGCTTCAATTGGAATGTCTAAGACATCCACCGTACTCTCCGGACCTTGCCCCAACAGATTACCATTTTTTTTCGAAATTTGGATAACTTCTTGCAAGGGAAAAAATTCAACTCCGATGGAAAAAATTCAAACCGCCTTCAAAGATTTTATTGATTCCCGTTCGCATGGTTTTTTTTAGTAAAGGGATCATGAACTACCTATAAGATGGAAAAAGAGCATAGATAGCAATGGTACATATTTTGATTAAATAAATATATTATATTAAAAAAAATCGACTTTATGTTCCTCCCAAATCGCCAATTTCATATGTAAGGACCTAATATTTTAGCGGCAGGGACGGAAGGAGAATTCGGGAGGGGGGGTTCAGTGGAGGGGAAAACCATTGGCTTCGAAACATGTTCATAATATTGATTAAATAAGTAGTGCATACAAAATTATTTGTTTCTATTTAATAAAATGACGCCATTAAGTGAATTTTGATTTTAGAGCATGTTCGTAAAATCACTCGTTCCTTGGCAGAAATTTAATGGCTCATCTGCGGGCAAGTCTATAGACTGGAAATCACCCATTGTTCATGTAAAATTTATGACTTTTGTGGGAAACACATTATGATATCAGCATTCTTCTGTGGAGAGAATGGGATGTTGGTCAACAGTGATGAGAGATTAAAAATGAAAGTGTTCATGAGGGTATTTTAAAACACCTGACGTGTGACGTATAAACATTATGAATACAAAAAAATTATACAAAATGTATTTCAAATTATTTCGGGTGACTCATTGAAATAGTATTCTTTTCACACTGGAGGCCCAGAGGAAAAAATCTTTGAGGGTGCTGTGTGGAGGATCTTTTTAGAGAAAGGAAGGAGATGAAGTTGTGAGAAGGAAAAAGGAATGAAGGGGGGGGGGGGGTAAGAATCTGGGGGTCAATGTTTCTAGGAGTGGCGGACGTATGAATCCATCCTTTCCATTGCAGCGCAAGGCGGTCAGGAGAATCCGGCTGGAGGGGCCTCGGTTAGGTCTCCCTTAACCAATCTCTCCCGATCCGGCCCGCCAGGCAGTAGGTGGGCAACGCATTGGCCACCAATACCTATACAAACCTCATGCCATGAACCCGTGAAACACTTGAGGTGACCTATGGCAGGGGTGTTGGTTATCCAATAAATAGTTCCCGGGCGGCGGTACACATGCCCGCCTCCCAAATTGATAGTAATAGTAATAAATATCTACTATCTATAACTATCGACTAGTTATAGGTAGCAGGTTCAAATCCCAGTGCTGCGAGCGTAACTTAATTTTAATTAATTAATTTGTATTGTTTCCAAATTATTTTATTTAAAATAATTAAATGTAGTTTATTTGTTCACGTTCCAGAGTGGAAGATACTCTCAGAATCGCCCTGGTGAAAGACCACCATTCAGAATTGACTTTAGTCGTTTATGACCAGATCTCCTTTCTCTCTCTCCAACATGTCACCCTCACAACTCACAACATACTCTAATTGGGGATGCCTTAGTCTCGTTGATTCCAGACGGTCGGGAGCAGTTGAGACTCTTGCTTAACTCAAGCTTAAGATTCCGAGTGGTAAAAAAAAATTATTCCATTCAAATTGAAAGTAAAAAATATTTTAGTCTAACGAACTAACTTTAGGAACTAACTAACTTTTTTTTAAGCGAATACCTCACAAGAGTCCCAGCTGCTCCCGTCTGGAGCCTGTGAGACTATGCCATCTCCAATTGGGGTATGTTGTGAGGATGAAGGTAGTGGTAGGGGAAGGAGACGGGAAGAAGAGGAAGGTGGGGGAGTACCTGGCTACTCAGATCTGGTCACCAAACACGGGTAAAGCCATTTTAAGCAACGTTTTAATTCTGAATTTTAGGTGAAAATGCTGTATTTGTTCTTCCGAAACAACAACACTCTTAAATCACTCTATTTGCCTTCCCATCTACTCCCGCTCTTCAACCCTTTATTATTTTTATGAAAGTTTATGTATAAAAAAAATATTTCTGAATTTGAAATATGAAGCCGACAAAAATTGCGTAAAATCATGGACATATAAATATATCTGGACCTCCTAAGTGATAAAAGCGTATTATTTCCCCCTCCCCATAACGGTTCCATGGAGCCAGCTCGGATCGACGAGAGCCTCGCTTAAATCTAAAAAAATGTGACATCATCATTCTTCTCCTGACCAGCGCCAAGCACGCATCATACATTTTACGAATCAAAAATGAGAACCTGTGCTATACATTATACCCTAATGTATGTGAATATAGCGAATGTGGGCGTTTCTCCAGTGAGCTCGTCGCTGGTTACAGGGGTAAAAAAATTATGAAACATTTGTAAAAGTGTCTTAACTAAATACGACAACAACATATTCCTCTGTGAAAAAGGTAACGAACTTTCCTTTCCCGCCTTTGGACTAAGCAAATATGTTAATAACGTGGCGGGCAATTCGCGCTCCCATGTAAAAAGGTCTATTCATTCAAAAGGAGATTTTGCTTTTAAGAACTAAATGGTGATATTATATTGCGAGATGCCTATATACTGTCAGATTGATTTTTTAACGAATCACAGTCAACCTTCCCCTCTTCGCCCTTCCATAGTTTGGTTTTACCCCTCATCTGTATCTTCTTGTCTATATATTTGGATGTCTATGCGTAAAATAAATAGGCCCAATGACCGAGTTGGTTAAGCCGCTATCCCGGTAAGAAAAAAGATCCGGGGTTCGATTCCCAGTTGCGACCGTTACCTTTTTATTTTCCTCTATCTTTTTCTGTTTCAAGTTTAGATCAGTAGTATTATCTTCTTCTTCAATGACATTTTTAACTTTATATATCTGCATTTAAAACGCAGTCTTTACGTCTTTATTGCTCAAACAAATAAAAAACGTAAATATTATTGTAGAATCCAAACAAAGCGTAATTATTTGTTCTTGCCTTGTTTTTTCACAGCAAACAGATTATTGTTAATGAATTCAGTCAACAAACTCCTTTCAGACTGTTCCCCCGACTTCAAATCACCTTTGTTATTCAGTAAACGCTCTGTGGAGAGCACACACGATGATAGAATGCTAATGGGTGTAATAGACCAATTTATTAACAGAACATGTCCGCGCTCGACAATATTGGAGAATGCGATCCGATTGACCTCTACGAATGGGTAAATCACCTAGATTCCATCTAGAGGTGTCACCCAGTGGCGGCTCGAGCACTTCTTTAGTGGTGGGGATCGACATTTTTTTACGTACTGTACCGTAATCTCACCACCCGTAGAATACAAGGTGTCCGGAAACTCGTAGTACAAGCGGGAAACTGGAGAATCCACATCACATTTGGAGTCGATTTTGTGGTTTAACTTTTTTTGATTTGAGCTTTTGTTTTCGAGTAAATCGGGTCCGAAGTTGGAATTTTTTAGGTTAAATTTGAAAAAAAATTTCACTAGGGGGTTGATTTCAGCTGTGTAATGTCTTATAAAATGCAACGAAGGGTAAACCGGGCTCAAAATTATTTTTAACCCTTTAGTTGCCGAAAAAATGGAAAAATAGAAAAAAAATAATATTAAAATCGAAATGCTTAAATCGAAAAAAATAAGTTTTTTGGGTTCTCTACGTGATGTAGATTCACCAGTTTCCCGCTTGTACTACGAGTTTCCGGACACGTTGTATAATATAAAATTTCTCAAAAAAAAATTATGGTCTAATCATGCTAGTCAGATATCTAAACACAAAATAATGTAAAATGTCTGTAGATATATGCCAATTTACAATATAGTATAATAAAATAATTAAGCTTTATCTTGCAAGATTATTATCAAACTAATTTGAACGCGATAGATTCCCGCCCGTAACTTGGCAAGCAAATGGATCTGTGGGGATCCAAAGAATTGTCCCCGCGGGTATTTGAATTCACATACGACTGCGCATGCGCAGTTGCATACGACTGCGAAACAACGCAAGGAAAGTATGGGGATAGTTCAGATCGTCCCCCAAGTGCGCATTAGATTCTGCGCACTGAGAAATGGACCCGCTGTTTTGTGTGCCGTACATTGTTCGCTGTTCGCGCGTAGGGTTTTATTAAAGTCATCCGGAATAATTATTTATATTTTATTTCTGCAAATGTTAATTTAATTACTTTTATATTTAAAGAATTCATTCTTTTTGGTGTAGACAAAGCATCAACTGTTATTTCCTTTAGTAGGTTTTGAGTGTAACTGGCGGGGACCGTCCCCATTGTCCCCCTGTGAAGAACCGCCACTGGTGTCACCCATTGTTGAAATCAGTGTCAAAAGGATGCGTGTAGTGTCATTTAATTTATTTGTGATCTAAGATTCTGAACGTGGTTTAGATAAACCATAAATCGTCTTGGGGAGTATTTCACCATCCTCTTGATAGCTTATTACAAGATAACGAATATCAATAAACAAACAAATATTTTTTTTTTTTTTTTTTTTTAATTTATATATAATTTATTTTAATTTTTATTAGTAATAGAAGGTACATAAATTACAAATAATTTTTATACAGTAGTTAATTACATAGTAGAATATTTGATGTACCCCATAATTAAGCAAGGCTTGTGTGTATGGGGGGGGTGTTATTGTATTGCTTTTTTTATATCATTCAGTTTAAGTTTTCAGTATAATTTTTAAGGTGAGTTTTAAAATTTTTTATATTGGTATTCATGTTTCTAATTTTTTCTGGTAATGAATTAAAAAATTTTGCTCCGAGATATTTATGACTCAATTGTCCAATTTTTTTTTTACATTTTGGAGTGGGAAGTATTGATGTTTGTCTAAGACTTCTGTTATTTTTAAAGGGTGCAACTTGATTTTTAATATTATCTTTATAAATTTGTAATGTTGCATGATAAAAGTATAATGCACTTAATTTTCTGACCTTAAATACTCGGAACAGGTAAAAAACTCGGCTGACTTACCTATAATATAGCCTTTATTCACAGGTTCAAGTATCAAATAGTAAACTTAGACTTAAAAAAAATTTTGAGTGTGCAGTTCACACGCGGTAGAAGTGAAACATTCAGAAAACTAAACCTTGAGAGAATGAGAAGAATGCGAAGAATGAGAGTTTCAGGAGAAGGATAATTGTAGGGTTTATTTAATATAATATTGCTTACGACACACAGGCTACAAAGCACCGCACGAAGAGGACACCGATTAATCTCATTCTCTCGCAGGCTAAATCCTATAGATGTATGTGTTTGTCTCTTTTTAATGTCGCTCGTTTCCGTTTCATCGAGTTTCAAATCAAAACGTTGCTAAAGAAGTTTCACGTGTTTAATTAATCGAAAATGTACGTTATCTCATGGACAATCTGTGAGGAGGGTGGTGAAATACCCCCTTGGAAGAGTAATTCGTAGCCCTAGATTAAAAACTAGATTTTTTTCAAATTAAGATTTTTTTGAAGTGAAAACTTCTTTAGCACCGTTGAGAGATTTTAAACTCGATGAAACGAAAAACAGCGACACTAAAAAAATGAAAACATGTACATCTATAAGATCTAGCCTGCGAGAGAATGAGATAGTACAATCGGTCTCCTATTTGTGCTTCGTAGCTTCCCCACTCTTGTCTACTTACTTAACTGAAGGTTTCACTTCTACCGCGTGATTCGCATGTAAATTGCACACTCTGCTTTTGAAGTAAAAACTTCATTACCACCGCTGTGATTTGAAATTCGTTGAAACGGAAATGAGCGACACTAAAAGAGAGAAACACTTACATCTAAAGGATTTAGTCTGCGAGAGATTGAGATAGAATAATCGGTCTCCTGTTTGTGCGGTATCCGTCTGCTCTTTATGGGGTGCTTCGTAGCCTCCCCAATCTTGTTTACTTTCGTTGACTGAAGGTTTCACTTCTACCTTGTGTGAATTGCACACAAATTTTTAAAATTCTATTTTTATTCATTAGCTCCAGATGGGAGATGCTGCGGACAATAATTTCCAACAGGGCCTATGTCATCATCATTAGGGGAGTTTGCAGTGAGACTGGCATGAGTAATTGGGGAATGTTGTGAGATTGAATGGACTCCAGATACTAATATCTACAGCCTGTATGTCGGACGAATATCTACAGCTCATATGTTGGACTAATATCTACGAACTTTAGAGTGTAGACTAATATCTACAGAGCTAAGGTCGGACGAATATCTATGAGCGTAGGTTGGACTAATATCTACAGAGGGCAGCTGAGCAAGAGGTTGTACGGAAAAGCATAAATTACTTCAATTACGTAATTACTAATTACGTAAAAGCTTAAACGTTTAAAGCACGTACATGAAGTTTTTGCATAATATTACGTATTTTGCTGTTTACGAGGACAATAATATTTCGAAATACACGGCACCACCACCTAACCTAACCTAACTGACAGAAATGGTCATGGCAACAGACTAAATAATTTAGAAGCAATACAGAAAGCTGTTGAAACAAAAACCCAAATCCTTAAAAATCAGCTAAATGTATCCAATAGTCCGACATTAGGGATTTTTACATACATACATAAATTAAGTTTTTAAACTACATACCCAATATTACGTTATTCCAATATGCCATACATAATTGCAAATCTAACCTCTGCCAGTGCTGTAGACATTCGTCCACACTTTGGTTCTCATAGATATTAGTCAGCTGTTTGAGCTGTAGATATTCGTACGCACTTTGGTTCTCATAGATCTTCTTCAATGGCGCTACAGCCCATTTCGAGCCTTGGCCTCCTTCAAAATAAGCCTCCACCGCCCTCTGTCCTCGGCCGTCTTCTTCCAATCTGCAACCTGGAGTAATCCTCTTGCATCCTTCCTGACATCATCCTCCCATCTCAGTCTAGGTCTGCCCGCCTTTCGTTTACCTCCCGGGTGTCCTGTCAGAACCTTCTTCGGTACTCGTGTGCTTGGCATTCGGTGCACATGTCCGGCCCATCTTAATCTTTGGAGTCTTAAATGGGTGGAGAGTCTGGGAGCTTGGTAAATATCATTGAGCTCATTATTGTGGCGGATTCTCCATGCCTTTGGTTCTCATAGATATTAGTCCGATTTTTTCAGTTTTTGGAATTCCTGTAGATATTAGTAGACGCCTCCGATTGAATGTAGTGGAGAGGGGAAGTAGATGAAGTAGATAGAGAAAGGTGGGGAAGTATATGACTATTATTAATGCTAAGAAGTGTAATTTATACCAATTTTTTGTAAGATTGTACAATTTTTATCTATTAATGAAATTGATAACTTGTTCACGAAAAAATTGTGTTATTTGAAAATGTTTTCACACATTTCAAAAGAGTTTCTAAGGAAAATGCTTACTTTGGTGACACAGACACGCACAAAATTCACTTTTATTGGTTTTGTCTTCAGTGGCTTCATCGAATTTTTTTGCGAAGCTAGGAAGGTAATAAACTTTCTTAACATCTTTTTCTATTTGCGTAATTTCACGAACAAGTACTTTTAATTAATTGTTACAAAGTGGCCCACGCACGGTGGGAAAATATTGCGTTTCAATGACCACCATTCTTTTTTTATTATCTTTACATTTCACACGCTTAAATCATCAAGTACCTACTTAACAATGAAGTTATTTAGTTGATGGGGTTTTCCTTTTCATGATCGTCAATCATCAACTAAGTAAGTAGGTACTAGAATAATAAATTTCACTTTTAACAAAAAACAAACATTGGAATTTGAAACCAGTATTTTTTTAATATTTGCAGAATATGTTCGGAAATTTCTATCTGCAAACACCCTAAATTTACCATTAGTTAATGTAACATGAATTTAATATAATTTTCTGCAATTATTTTTTGCTCCCAACATGATTTGTATCATTAATTGTAAAGTTTGGAAATATCAGTTTATCTCTTTTTTTATTTTTTTAATTATCTGTATTAAGTACTAGCTTTTTAGCTTCATGGTATTAGAAGGAAATACCACGGATTCATTCATCCATGCATTCATTCATTGACTAATTCATTCAATCATTCATTCGTTCACTCATTCATTCATCCACTCATTAATTTATCATTCATTCATTCATAATTAATTCATTAGTTATTCATTTCCCGGCATGCGTTGCCTTCCCTCTCCCCACTCCCCTCGCCCGCTTCCGCCATCCCGCGAACCCCCCTCCCAGGTTCCCCCCCCCCACCCCTCTCCCGCGAACTCATCAAATCCCCAATTTTTCATCGCAATGGGATGAACGGATAGCAATGCATAATTTCATGATGCCAGAACTCAGTATTGTATATAGAAACCATCGCGGGCATGCACACATCGAATCCCCAAAGTTTCATCGTAATCGGATGAATGGTTTAGCAACGCATAGCGCACATACCCATGTAGATATATACAAACCCAGAATCAAACATATTTTAATTTTCATATATTCAGATATATAAGAGTACTTTGGGTTTTTCGATGCCCATCTCACTAGGATATACATGTGTCGAGACAGGTTTGTGTTGATATGGAAGAGACTAGACGCCATATTGTTTGTTCATTATATAGTAGTTAAAGGTAGTTACAGAATACAGATACGTGGGTTGTACGTGACGTCATTAACGATCGTCCTAAAATGCTAATACAAAAATCTTCCTTTCGAATCGAAAAAGTTATAGTTTAAGTTTAAGGCTAGAGGCCCAACCAGCGGCCGAGAATTCAAATTTCGTCGAAAGATGGTCTTGAGATCTTACCTCTGCAACTGTACAGGGCGCTTTCGATGAGAAAGGTTGATAGTTTTCCGTACCAGCATTTTTAACTAATAACTAAATGTCTATTTTATTTTATTCAAATTTTGCTTTAATATATATCTACATTCAAGACAGCAATAAAAATGCTCTAATGTGTGATGATAAAATTTAAAACTATGTACTTTTGTATTTACTTTTTTATTGGAAATTTAATTTAAAATTTTTCTATAATGTCTAAGCAAAATGAGTGTGTTAAAAAAAAGTTTTTAAGACCGTAAATAAATAGCCAAACTGAAATATTTTCGTCAAAATAAATGATTATTTGAATCAAAAATAAAATTCTGAAAACGAGCTTTTATGGATAAATAATTTATTGGTTTATTTTACTGTATTTATATATATATATTTTTACATGAGCTCGACACAGGAGGCCCTGAGGAAAATAATTTCCCTCAGGGCCTATGTCATCTTTGGGGATGCTGTGTGGAGAGTTTTTTAAGGAAAGGTAGGAAAGGAGAGTTCTGGGAAGGAAAAGGGTTTAAGGGGTGGGTAGGAATCTGGGGTTCAGTGTGTCCTAGTCATCCGCCTCCAAGACCTAGACAAACCTCACCCCATGAACCCGGGCGCGTATTTACAAAACCTATACCGATTCAGTCGCGGTAACGACAATTTACATTTTAAATATACCTCTATATTGGTTATTTTTTTTCACATTGCAAAAACAAAAATTGTTCTAAAATCTAGATAAAATTATCTTTCTGATGTGTATATTAGAAATTAATAATTTTATTTCTAAATATTAAAATTTTAATATTATTCCCATATATTATAAATACACCTCTATATTGATAATTTTTTATCACTTTGCAAAAACAAAAAATGTTTTAAAATCTAGATAAAATAATCTTTCCAATGTGTATATTAGAAATTAATAATTTTATTTCTAAATATTTAAATCTTGATATTGAAAATTTAAAGCGACTGAAACGCGGTAGGGATTGTAAATACGCAACCCGGGCACCCCTGCTAAATCACCAAACGTAGCAAACCACTTGGGGTGACCTGTGGCAGAGGTGTTGGTTATCCAATTAAGGTTCCCGGGGCGGCGGTACCCATTCCCGCCTCCCAAATTGAATGATTTGATTTGAAATGTGTGTTTTAAAAACAATATTTGTTTGAAAATTTAACAAATATGCCAACGGTATTTTACAACGGTAGCGGACAAAAGGTAACCTTATTATAACAAAAGTAAACATATTTTTTTCAATATTAAAAATATAATTAATAAATAAAATATAATTAGAAGATAAACATTCTTTCGAAACTATTTATATTTATTTAATAAATAGAATTGATACGTCTAGAATTTGAATAAAAAAAATGACATATTTCCGGTTGTGCGTGGCTATTACCTCGACGTGGCACATTCGTTACAATGAATAAAATAAGTAGAGCTAGTTATTAGTTATATAATATACTAGCAGACCCGGCCACACGTTGCTGTGGCTAATGAAACACAACGCCATTACCTAACCTTTATAAAATCCACACCACCCGTTTGCCAAGTGCCCGCTGCCCGCTGCCTGAATTGAATATTTGAATTTCTCGACTTTTCTCTACTATAAAAAGCATGTTTTTATGCATATAAACCTTCCTCTTGAATCACTTCATCTATTGGTGAAAACCGCATGAATGTCTGTTGCGTAGTTTAAAAGATCTATGCGCACATACATTTTGAGCGACTTCATCAAATAAAATAATTCAAATCAAATACCTACTTACTCTAGGACATCTATTTTTCAATTTCTTCCGTAGAACGAATTTCAAAAGTGACTATAGTACGGCCCGCCAGCCGTTTTAAATCACACAAAAATATGTTTTCTTTAAATTTCTCGGCTTTTCTCTAATATAATTTACATGTATTATACATATAAACATTCCTCTTCAAGAACTCTATCTATTGGTGAAAACCGTATGAAAATCCGTTGCGTAGCTTAAAAGATTAATGCGCACATACATTTTGAGCGACTTCATTTTATACTATGTAATGATGATGATGATAATGATGAAGTAATTATAAAATATTGTACTCCCCCTGGAATAACTAAGACTGTCTGAAAAAAGCGTTCATAATTGATACAGGTACACATTTAAAATTTCCATGAAAACAAAACAGTTTTGTAATTTGAAACAATTACTACGGTTGTTTGTAATCATAATTTGCCAAAACGGAAGCCGAAATTATAATTACCTCGTTCTTGGTATTATCCCCGTTTAGTCGAGATGAATGGCTGTATTAGTATGTTCTTTGCTGTTTTATGCAAATGCTGTGTATCAGGGTGTTACCAAGAACTTCCGCCATTTTAATCTTCTAAAATTAAATTGACATTGCTACATATTTTTGGTGTCCGAAGAGTTCATATTATTGCCAAGCTAAATGCGAATGCATGCACATATCTACTTGTGTGAATGGGTGGGTATCTCTGTGAAGAGGGTTTTATATGGTTATTATACATAATTTTAAGGGACGTATTTGACTTTATTTATCCAGTGAATCCTGACACTATTTGGAGTAAAAAATGTAAATGAATATTTTTGAATGTAGCTATCACTTTGTGGTTATCCATTATAGAAAAATGAAACAATACAACTTTATATAAACCACTTATATAATGCGTAAATCCTACCGGTTTCGGAACAAACGTTCCTTCTTCAGGGAAAGTTTATACTAATTTGACAGTTTTGAACAATGTTTTAACAAAACATACCCTAATAAAACATTGTTCAAAACTGTCAAATTAGTATAAGCTTTCCCTGAAGAAGGAACGTTTGTTCCGAAACCGGTAGGATTTATGCATTATATAAGTGGTTTATACAAAGTTGTATTGTTTCATTTTTCTAATGTATATGAAATTTTGGTCTTGGGTACATTATCGATATACATTTTTTTCAACAAAATATATAAAAATCGGTAGATATTGGACATTTAACGTCGGGGTGAGGGGTTAATTGGTTACTCGGCTATACGGCCAATGACAACACGTGGAAGAAATTGGTTTTTGTTGGATTTTGAAGGAAAAAATTTGAAAAAAAGACATCCAAAAAGTCACCAGAGACCAAAATTTCATTGACTTTTTTTGCTCCAAATAATGTCAGAAATCCCTTTGTTTCTCTAAGATAAATTTAAATTTAAATCTTTATTTCTCTAAATCCCTTTTTTTCTCTTTTTTTTTTCTTTGTTTCTTTCCCTTTTTTTCTTTGTTTTTCTTTTTTTTTTTTTCTTTTTTCCTTTTTTTCTTTTTTATCTAAGCAGAAATCACTGGTTAATAAAGTAAGCCAAGTAGGTCCCTAAACATCCTGAATATATATTGGTTCCATACCAACTCATTAAAAGTCATTAAAAGCTATTAAAAATAATAATTTTACAACCCAGCCCATAACCCTCAAACCTAACGTAATCTAATTAACCATTTTTTTTCATCACTTTTAATGGAACGGAGGTTCTGAGTTGTCCGATCGGTCTCCGGGTGTCGTCGCCCCGGGAAGCATTTATTAAATAACCAACACCCCTGCCATAGGTCACCCCAAGTATTTCGCTGCGTTTAGTGACAGCAGAGATGCTCGCGTTCATGGGGTGAGTCTAGATCTTAGCGGCGGAAGTTCTTTTCAGCCAGACTCTTTCGACACATCGTCACTCCTGGACACACTGAACCCCTGATTCCTACCCACCCCTTATTCCTCTTCCTTCCCAGAGATTCTTCTCCTTCCTTGCCCCCAATAAACCCTCCACACAACTGCGTTTTTAGATTTTCACGGCAAAAAGTATTTTCGTTATTTGTTTTTGGTCATAGACATATGAATATATATAGACCTGCCCTTAGTGATAAAAGCGTATTTTTTCTCCCTCTCCATACCGGTTCCATGGAGCCGGCTGGGCTTACGAGAGCCTCGCTTGAATCTAAAAAATGTGACGTCATCATTCTTGTCCTGACCGGCGTCGAGCTCACATCGTACATTTTACGAAATAACACGTCAAAAATGATAGCTTGTGCTATACAAATATGTCGATCATAACGAATGTGGGCGGTTCTCCAGTGAGCTCGTCACTGGTTACAGGGGTAAGTAAATTAAGAAACATTTGTAAAAGTGTACGGCAACAAATATTCGTCTGTGAAAAGTGGCGAACTTTACTTTTCCGCATTTGGACTTCGCAAATATGTTAATCACGTGGCGAGCAATTCGCGCTCCCGTGTAAAAAGGTCTATTCATTCAAACGCAGATTTTGCTTTTAAGAACTAAATGGTGTTATTATAATGCGAGATGCCAATATACTGTCAGATTGATTTTTCAATGAATTATAGTCATCTTTCCCCTCTTCGCCCCCCATAGTTTGGTTTTACCCCTCATCTGTATCTTCTCGTCTATTAAATTTGGATGTCTATGTTTTTGGTAGATGTGTGACACACATTTACCGGACCTGCCCTGATGATGGACACTGCAACGCTGTCCGAAATGTTGGCTAAAGAAGGAGGTAGCGCAACGCGGCATAACACCCCAAAAACAAATAACGAAAAAACCTCCACACAACATTCACAAAGATGGCCACGAGGGAAATCGTTTTCCTCAGAACCTCCAGTAGAGCCAAAGAAAAAAAAATGCTTAAGTTTCGCCGTATCACACCGCGCACCGCCCTGAAATGTATGGTGTACCTATACAGTACTTGTACTATGTAGTATATGTACTTGAGTGTGCTGGTTGTACAAAGTACTTGAGTATAATGTAGTCCACCACGATTGTTCATAGTTGGTTCTTGGTTGATTATAGGTTCATAGTTTCTGTTGTTTCCGCAATCCTTAGCCAACCCATGAATAGTAGAATAATTCCGTACTTAAGTATATTACCTGACAATGCAGGTAGGCCGAATGGACCGAGGTATTTGTATTAGGTATTTGAATGTCCTTGATTGAAATTCCTTTTGATTAAGGTCGGTTATATTGTTTTAAGTAGGTTGCCAATATGGTGATACAACTCAAACATCAGGTAAATAATTAATGTGGCGATGTAAAGAATTCAACGAATTGTTTAATGTTTGTAACTTGACGTATGTTTTTTTTTATTGTATGTTTGTATGGTCTTCGTGGTCGAGGAGTAAGGCTCTTGAATGATCGCTGGATCGAATCTTCCAGTCTAAAGATGGCCTTAATAGTCTGAAACCGGTAACTGTCTAAAATTTTAAATTCGATGAAATGAAAAATAGCGACACTAAAAAGAGACAAACACGTACGTCTATAGGATTTAGCCTGCGAGAGAATGAGATAGTATAATCGGTTTCCTCTTTGTGCGATGCTTCGTAGCCTACCGATTTCCTCTTTGTGCGTTGCTTCATAGCCTTCCTACTCTTGTCTACTTTAGTTTTCTGAAGGTTTTATTGTTTTTTATATGAGTACCGCACAAGAGTCCTAAGTGCCATCGTCTGGAACCAGTGAGACTATGAAATCCTTAATCAGGGCCTTTTTTAGGCTGAAGGTAAGTGGGGAAGGAAAGAAGATGGGGAAAAGTACGTAGCTGTACAGAACTGGTTATCAAACACGGCTAAAGCCATTTAAAGCAACGTTTCAATTATGAATGGTGGTCTCACACCGGGCCGAGTAAGAGTATATTATAAGTATTTTTTTAAGTAATTAATTTAAAAAAAGACACGAATTTTGTTTTTCTAGGTAAAAAAAAACATATTTAACTATATTACCCACGCACAGCCTGCACCTTAGTGGGTCCCGTTACTCTTATGATTTTCATAATATATTATGTACACATATATAAAATGTTAAATTGGGAAAAATAAAGGAATAAAAAAAATAAAAATAATAATAATGATAATAACCACGCAAACCGTTATTTTAGAACTTCTCAGGATTATGAAAAAGATGACAAAAGCATTGAACAAAATATTTTCTTAAACAATGTATCCACGTTATGTATATTTTTTACAACTTATGAGTTTGATAGAATAAATGGTTCTATCTAAGCACTTATTGGATAAAACAATAAAGAAGATAACTTCCAGGTAGATAGGTACATGAACCAATCTTCTAACAAAAATTTAAACCCACAGGAACGATCTCAATAATAATTATTATGCCAGATGCATCCCGTGTGTGACTGAGAAGCTGGTATAATATTTTTTATACAGGAAGGGTTGTTTGTGGTCTAGAATAAATAAAAGAAATTCACCACAACATTTTATAAATATGTAATAAAAAAAACGAAATGGGGGAGCGTTTTAAAGCATAATAAAGTAAAAAAGGAAAGGTTATCCGATTAAAATATCTCGGCAGTAAACAAAAGGTGGGTGGGTGATGTTATAACATTGGATTTCGTATTGTGATATCATATGGGTAATAAGAATAACGTTATATTAATACATGTTATTTATCACATGTTTTATATTGTCTGACGACTTCGCACTCTTCTTTTATAAACAACATCGACATAGGGATGTCGAAAATGAAAAAAATATCGATATATCGCTGTATCGATATTTATTAAAATATCAATATCGACGTCGATATAACGAGGAAAAAATATCGATGTATCGATATTTCGGTCAAATTTTCAAAGGATTTTGCGTTTTTAAAATAACAGTGTATTCAGCTCAATATTATCCATAGTAATTTTTATGCACAATGTGCATTATTTTAATGTGCAAAAATCTCAATAAAAATGAAGATATTTTTATCAGTATTAATTTTTATTAGGTAATAATTACAAAAATATCAAAAACTAAAAAGCTGTCTTCAAACTTACATGTAAACTGAGACGCATACAAAGTTTGTAAGCGTCTCAGTAACATTCTATTGGCGTATTAATCTGTCAAAAAGGACTTCGTGTTTGGAAAAAGGCATAGTCAATAACCATAGACAATTGGGAACCAACACATAGGAGTGGCTTAGAAAAAATATGATGCATTTCTATGTATGTACCTATACTACACATATGAGATAGTATTAGTGATCACAAATACTAATGCATAGACAATAGCTTTGTAAGCTATTAATAGTTAAAATTTCAACCGCCAGATGTCATGACCCAATATAGTTACTTTTTTTTCCGTTCGTTCCTATTTGGTTTTGGATTCTAGTGACTTTAGTTACATAAATAAATAAAAATATTGTTTTTGATACAATTTTCGATATTGGATATTTTGTAACGATATATCGGATCAAAATGTATAGGCTAAAAATATCGATGTATTGAATTAAAAATATCGATACTTTTTCAACAAGCCTACATCGACATAATGGTCAGTCACTTAAAATCAAGAAATCTGTACAAATATTTGTGGTGTGCTGTTGTATTCTCTGGTGAACAATACATCTCAGATGACCGGGAGTTTCAATGATACTCGGGTCGTCAATTTACGAGGCGTAGATATTTATTGTCTCTTATTTACAACGAATATGTAACTGGACCTAACGTCTGTTCCAATGGATGCTGCATATTTTTGTGCGGCAGGGGAACTGGTCATTGAAGGTGCCCAGCTGTCGATAGGATATCATCGGCTATCTCCGTAACCTTTCGGGTAGGTATTAGATTAGACGGGTAGGTATTAGTATTTATTAGACCTGAAAGTCTTTTGCGTTATATACATTCTCCTTACATTCTTTTCCTTGATCATTCGCTCTACATGCCTAAACCATATAAGCGTCCCTTTCTTAATCTTACTCATTACGCTTGTATCATCCTTGCATTTTTAGCGGATCTCCACATTTCCCATACGATCGTACATGGTTTTACTACACATACGCCTCAGGGATCTCATTTCTACAGCATTTAGTCTACTTTCTTCCTTCCTCTGCCAGTTCCATGCCTCACTGCCGTACATCAGGGTAGGTACCAGCACTCCGTTATGGATGGCTAACTTCGCTTCTTTGGGCAGTCTTTTGTTGGCGCCAACGGCGTTCAGTCCTCCATTAATAGAGTTGCCTGCATTTACCTATCTTACTTTATTACTCTATCAGCCTTCCCATCTCTCGTAAACATACTTCCCAAGTACACAAACTCATCCACCTGCTCCAAATGTAGGTATGCTGTTTTTAATCTACAGGTATTGAAACGGAAGATTCTCTGAGGAATTAACGTCATTGATCCCTTTGCCACCGGTTTACAGTCTGGAACCACACGCTCAACATATGTGTACACGGCTGACATCTGTCACACGAGAACGGATTCTTGAGTTAAACAGGTCGGCTATGGAACGATTTGCCGGCCTCAGTGTTTCCTCCCTCCTACTACAGGTTCACTCCTTTCTCTCCTCAAAAAGAGCCTCCACATAGCATCTTCAAAGATAACACAGGACCTGAGAAAAATTATTTTCCTCAGGACAGGAGTATGTGGAGTTAAAAAAAAATTTATTAAAAATAAAAAAACGGGCGAAACCGGGTACAAAACTATGAATTAATCTTCACACAAGTTATAATTCGAACTGTCTTTAACCTAAACGTAAAAAACCTACGTACAAAGATTACAATAACAACTAACAGGCAAAACGTGTTTTTTGGATTACACATACCCATTCTAGTCGACACTTCATACATTTACATTCACAATGTGGACTTCATCACCAGTCAGGTATGCGATAGAGTCTGGTCGGCTTATAGGAAAATATTGGCTTGACTCTTGACCGCCTATTGAATATGTAGTACTTTATCATTAAATGTGTAAGTCGAGTGTTGTTTTCTGTCCTTCAAGTAGTTGAAACAATGATGAAATTCCTCAGATGTGGGGCAAAATTTCCATAGTGTATTATCATTGAATCAAGATATCCACCTCACACTAAATACGAAGTACACAAAGCACTTTTTTAGGGTTAATTGACTAATTCAAAAAAAAAATAGGAAGTAATTAATACCAATAGTAATAAAATCAAAGTAAACAAATTATATAATGAATAACATATCACTTTGTTTAAACCACTATATTATAAACAAGATCTACATGTTTCGATAAGATAATAAGTGATATGTTATTCATTATATAATTAATGATGCCACAAAATAATTTTGCGAAGTTTGAAGAAGTAAACAAATTATATTTACGTAATTTTGCTATACCTACCGACATGGATCTTGGTGTTGGATGCGTCTGCCCAACAACTGCGTGGCAGGCCAGATCGGAAGAGTCTTGTTGAGTTAGACCTTTTCAGCAGGGCTCTCCTGGAACCTAGCACCGCAATGGGAGAGATAGATTCGTGTCCGTCACTCCTGGACACATTTTGACCCCCAGATTTTTATAAACCCCTTATGGGTACCATTTTCCTTCCCAGAACGTCCTCTCCTTCCCTCCATAAAAAGGCCTTCCACACAGCATCCCTGAAGATGACATAGACCCTGAGGGGAATCATTTTCCTCAGGGCCTCCTGTGTGGAGCTAATGTAAAAAATATCATTTTCGTGACAGCGTCAAAAGCACTATTTAGTATGGGATAACGTATATTTTCTATTTACGATTTATATAATTGATAGTGGCTAGGTATTGGATAAGTTACCTAAAACTTATGTATTACTATATATAATATCCAATGAATAAGCAATTAAGAGGATTGTGAAATAACCCCTTGTATCGGATAAGTTAGCCGAGTTTTCCACTTGTTGCGATTTATTTGTTTATTTTTAATATACTTTATCCATTGATAAGCTATCAAGAGGATGGTTAAATACCCCCTATATCGGATAAGTTAGCCGAGTTTTCCACCTATTGCGATTTATTTGTTTATTTTTTAATATAGGTACTTTATCCATTGATAAGCAAGCTATCAAGAGGATGGTTAAATACCCCCTAAATCGGATAAGTTAGCCGAGTTTTCCACCTATTGTGATTTATTTGTTTATTTTTTAATATACTTTATCCATTGATAAGCTATCAAGAGGATGGTTAAATACCCCCTAAATCGGATAAGTTAGCCGAGTTTTTAGTTGCGATTTATTTGTTTATTTTTTAATATACTTTATCCATTGATAAGCTATCAAGAGAATGGTTAAATACCCCCTAAATCGAATAAGTTAGCCGAGTTTTTAATTGCGATTTATTTGTTTATTTATTAATATTAATTTATCCATTGATAAGCTGTCAACAGGATGGTAAAATACCCCCTAAATCGTATAAGTTAACCTAGTTTTCTACCTATTGCGATTTATTGGTTAATTTATTAATAAACTTTATCCTATGGATAAGCTAATAAAAGGATGGTAAAATACCCCCTACATCGGATAAGAACATATTTATTCATTTATTATAGTGGATAGTTATATTGACAGATTATTGAGTTGGAACGTCATATTATAAAAGCAATAATAATTGCAAGATATAATTCGATGATTAGGAAGTTTTAAAAACGCTATGTTTTTCAATGATAAAAATATAAAATAGTATTTATACAGAGGTACATATATACTTTTTAATATTTTTTTCCCAAAATCTTGGGTATTTTCCCTTGAATTACATCACCTCGCTAGGCCGAAGAGCAAATCAGTGCCTAAAGATAAAAGGCAAAAAAAAAATAATGTTTACAGTTTTTCAACGTCCATTCTTGCTTAGCACATCAACTCAAAATGTTATTGGCGTGAATCACGTCTGGTCCCGGCTTCAATCGAAACCTTCTAATGCTATTAAAGCCTCCATAAAAAGGTTCTAGACGTTCTCCTTTCATAGTAAAATGTCTTGCAGGTGCGCTGGCTACCTTTGTATAAAATGCAGTTAATTTACCTGCGGTTTTAATATTTTACATCGATGTTGTGCGGAGTAGAAAATGCAGTGGCGTGTAAAAGCAAATGCAATGCGTGCATTATTCTAAGATAAGACTTATCTGTAGATTTATTCTAAGATTAGATTTGGACCAACAGAAGTTTATATTTTATAATACAGATGATATTGGATCCTCTAATGTTTGATATTATTGACATATTCATATAAATATTCAAACATTATTAGTTCTGTGGGGGTACTCAGTAACTTTAGGTTCTTGGTAACCAACTGGTTTATTAAGAGTTTACGTATTTACAATAATTATGCACCAAGTCACACGACCAATCTATACTAGTGGCTAATTGAATCTTGGCGGCAGGGATGTTCTGTACAAAAAAATTATTTCCCTAGATTTCGAGGTGAAATTTCCCTAGAATTTCCCTAGATTTCGGGGTACCTCATTGTGCAAATTAAAACTCGCTTCGGAGGCGGGAGGGGGGGGGGGGGGGGGGGGAGGGGTTCGGACTTTGAAATAAAGGACTTTTTTGTATTTATTGTGCATTAACTATATCAATTTCTAGACATTTTGTTTCAGTAACTTAATTTTTTTATTTTTTTTATCCTTCAATTTTTAAAATTATTTTTTTAAATTAAAAATTCAACCACTGGCCAGTTATATGTTTATTAATTGGAAAGATATTGGAACTTAGTAGATGTACTTATAATACTGTGCTTTTCCAAATAAAACACTTTTTGCTAAGTGAAATAATAATTTAATAGTACGTTTACAGTTACCACTGAATTAGAAACGGAATTCCAAATAAAAATCACTTTGCAAAATAAAAATCAACCGCAATTACCGAAAAAACGGAATTTGAAACACAAATTAAATATTTTTTCAGAGGTCTTCATTTATCTTTTTAGATACATAATATCATTTTGAGTTGTCAGTGTTAAAAATAACATTGCTTGTAAGTACATCAACACTATTTAAGATACATGGGAATTCAAAAAAAATCTATTATACCAGTAATATTGTCATATGTAATAAAAATTTTGCCAGAGTTCGAAATTTCCCTAGATTTTGTGCTGATTTCCCTTTTCCCTAAAAAATATTTTTCTCCCCTAGATCTAGGGAAATTTCCCTAGACATACCATCACTGCTTGGCGGAAGGCTGGCCAGAACCGGTCTCGATGGCCACTGCCTACTCGGGTACCCCTGTCGGCTATCTCTTTAAGCACTTTCCCTACTTGCATCTGTCGGCATCACTTAGAAACTTTTCTTATGCATTACATTAAATGTATATATTGAAACAATTTTTAACTTTTTTCCACTTAATAATATTTCTGACCGTAACCGGTTTCAGCCAATTAAGGCTATCTCCAGAATGGTACAATTATTCCTTAAACAGTGGTTTAAATACACAACATTTGGGAGAGGGGGATTAACATGGGTTGTTTGCAAAGATTTTATTCAAATTATATGAAATATTGTTGCCATGTGAATGAAATGGGGAACGCTAGGAACTTTATCTAGCAATCTACATATCTTAATACATAAAAAAAAATCTTTGTTTATCGCTTATGCGTTCCTAAATCATTCTTCCGATTTCTTTTATATATTATGGTGATCTCTTGCGTTACGAAATTTGCATTCAAAATATACAATATAATCGCGAGGGGCGTATTACATATAATTTAGAGGCGGGGAGGGAAGGAGGGATGGGGAGGGGAATCCGGGAGCGGGAAGGAAAAGAAGGAGGGTGGGGTTCGCGAGAAGGGTAATGGGGGAGGGGGTGAGATGAGGAAGGCGGAAGAGGATTGTGGGAGGGGTGGAAAGAGGCCGAGTAAGGAGACGTAGTAGCGGTAGGGGATAGCAGGGGGTAAATTTAGAAAATCGATGCTTCTCACAAGGAAATGTATTAGTGTGTGTTGTATGGATTGTTTCAATGATGCAGGAATGTGATTATAAGCAAAAGTTTGTGGCCTGTTCACGCTTCGGAAAACCAAAAATTTTCGAGCGTACCTAAAAGCACTTCAATAAACACACACATTGAATAGCAATGCAACGCAAGCCAGGTACACGCTAGAATTAAATAAAAATACGTAAAAAAATTCCCACGCCACTGGTAAGGCCTCACAAAAAGGTAGGAAAGCCAATCGCCCCACGACCCACGAATGGCATTCTTCAAGCCGCCTCCAGTTTCTCTGCGGCCAGCGCTCCGTTTGAACGCCGCGCGTTCACGAATAGACTCGAGTCTCTACGAATATCCATTCTATTGACATACGAACAATTATCCAAAGAGACTCTACTTTATCCCATTTGACAGCAGTCAAAGAATTACTTCTGCAACATACATTATAAAAACTTTTGGTGTTCATCCTTCATAGTTGAACTAAACTTTTCGCGTTATATGTGGTATTTGTGTGTTACTTCTAGTGTTGTTTAGATACATTTTACAACAGTGTACGTCTTGAATAAACGTCCTTCACAACAGCTAACAGCGAACTTCGTGAATCAAAAACGTTATAATTTGTAAAAGTAAAGTTGTTATTCGTGTAGAATTATATTTTTAATATTGTTTTCGGTCGTGGGTTTTGCCGAAATATAGTTGAAATACTTTAAAAACAGTTTTAGTGAGAAATTTAAGTGAGTTGTGTTTTAACATTATTTGGAGAAATAGTTGTGGGTATTTTGCAAGACGTTGTTCAAGGTATGTTCAATTTTAATTTTTAATACGATTGTTTTTGCATTTCAACTTCCGTTTTTGTATTGTAGTTTGTTATTGATTTTTTTTGTGAATACCATACGAGATTTCCAATTGCTCCCGTCTGGAGCCAGTGAGACGAAGGCTTCCCAAATTGGGGTATGTTAATTAGTCTGAAGGTAGTGAGGAGGAGAAGGAGATGTGAAAGAGGAAGGTGGGGAGGTACCTGTCAATTCAAATCTGATCACTTAACACGAATAAAGCTATTTCCATTGACGTTTCAATTCTAAATGATGAATGATGATCTTACACTGTCCCATACTAAGAGTATCTTCCACTCTGGAATAATTTAAGTTGAATGTATTTATCGGGGTTTGGTGACTAGTTCTGAATAGCCAGGTACTTTCTGCCTTACTCTTCTCCAACTTCCTTCCCTCTCCATTTACCTTCTGCCTTACAAAATACCCTAATTGCTGATGCCATTGTCTCACTGCCTCCAGGAGGTTTGAGCAGTGAGGTATTATCTCTAGATCGCAAGTCGAGAGCCTTACCCCTCCACCATGAAGGTCGTCAAATTGTTATTGCTTGATTTAAATATTTGCCTCAGGTATTTAGATGTGTTAAAATTGTCGTTTTATGGATTTTAAACGTTTTGCGAGAATTTTTGTGAGATATACTTTGTTGTTGTTTTTATATCAGTTGGTACATAATATTGTAATATTTATAGGGGGTTTCAAGGTAGATACTGGCACGATTACCATGATTAATAGAAACGATCTAAAAAATAAGGCAAATGAACAAAAAATAAAGGTTTTAGAAATATAATTCATATTTTATTTATAATTTTTACATTAACTCCAAACAGGAGGCCCTGAGATAAATAATTTCCCCCAGGGTCTTTCCAGCAATCTTTTGGGATGCTGTGTCGACGGCCTTGCTGAGGAAAGGAAGGAGTGTATCTGTATGTTGAAGGGGGGAAGAAACACAGAGGCCGGAAAATCATTCCACTCAAGAACGAGTCGTAGAAGGGATCCGTTCTCATATGACAACTGTCAACCGTTTGGGTGTTGGGCGCGCGTTTTGCCTGTTTCCCGACTAAGCGCGCCAAAGAAATAAATGAAGCACCTTCCGTTGAAATACCTGTAGGACAGCATTCCCAACCGACGCCTGTGCTCTAAAAGAGCTATCAAACGTACCGTCCGTTTCTACGTAGAGCCGAGAGTTTTTTCGGGTATTTTAGGGCTTCAGACTAGAGGTGGCTGCCAAATTTAACCGTGGGGCTTTCTTGCACAGGGTTAGCAGTTGAGTACGTAGAAACTAAATTGCATGATCATTATTAACGTTCATTGCATTCTGTAATAATATATATTCGAGAGGTTTGTGCAATATCTATACAGTATGTAACAGGTTTGTAAATAGAAAAAGGATATACGTAATAATAATAATACATGAAATTATAATAGTACTAGCAGACCCGGCCACACGTTGCTGTGGCTAACGAAACACAACGCCATTACCCGACCTTTATAAAATCCACACTACCGCTTGCCAGCTGCCCGCTGCCTGAATTGAATATTTGAATTTCTCGACTTTTCTCTATTAAAATAAGCATGTATTATACATATAAAGCTTCCTTTTGAATCACTCTATCTATTGGTGAAAACCGCATGAAAATCCGTTGCGTAGTTTAAAAGATCAATGCGCACACACATTTTGTGCGACTTCATTTTATACTATGTAATGAAGTCATAAATATTAATTTAATGCCTTTAATAATACCTACATAAATATTTATTTTTCTGTAATGCATCGTTTATAATGATAAATAAACTCAAGGGCGCTCATAATGCATGAATGAACAATATCACAATAATTTACATCGCCTTTAGGGTAGAATCCCAACATTGGTTTTTTAGTGAGGCTGAAGGGAGTGAGGAGGGAAAGGATATACATATAAGGATGGCTGATAACTTGTGGTCACCTAACACTGAATAGTTATCTTTCACCAGGGCAATACTGATAGTAAGTACGTGTTATTTTCTGTTCACATTTTTACCTACGTATTTAGTTGTCGTTTTCATAATGATATATTTTAATATACAATAACAGTGAAAGAAGCAATTTTTTAAAATAGAATTTATAAGCCCACGAGGATGTTTAATACTAAATTAATTATGTTTATAGATAAACTATCTGAAGTCCCCGGCAATGCACGGGATTCACACATAGTTTTAGGAATCTAATAACTGTAGATTTGCATACAAATCAAATCCACACCGCCCGCTTGCCAGTCCGCTCATCCACCACATACAGACATTCTCCTTCGTATATTATATATTTCAACCAATTTACGCAAAACCTTGACAAATTATATACCCAAACCTTCCTCACTCTATCTATTGGTGCCTACCGAACTTTACCGCATGAAAATCCGTTCAGTAGTTTTTGAGTTTATCGCGAACCGACAGACAGACAGGCAGACGCTGTGGAGGGCTTTAGTTTATAAAATGTAGAGATAAATATATTCTATCTTCTATCTTCTGTCTTCTGTCTTCTGTCTTCTGTCTTCTGTCTTCTGTCTTCTGTCTTCTGTCTTCTGTCTTCTGTCTTCTGTCTTCTGTCTTCTGTCTTCTGTCTTCTGTCTTCTGTCTTCTGTCTTCTGTCTATCTATATAGAACGATAATAAAAACGAATCGCCGAAATGTATGTAAGCGCATAATTTCCGAACGACTGCACCAAATTGGATAATTCTTTTTTTTTGTGTTCATTATTGTCAGGACAAGGTTAAAGGTATAAATAATTGTGGCACGCGAACTGTTTGAAAACTGAATGTGACTGGTTGTATGGAATGATGGAGTGGGGAACTCGGGTAGGGGGGGAGGGGAATCAGGGAGGGGGGAGGGGAACCTGGGAGGGGGGAGGGGAACTCAGGAGGGGGGTTCGCAGAACGGGGGAAGCGGGGGAGTGGAGTGGGGAGAGGGAAGGTGGAGGAGGCGGAGTGGGAACGCGGGAGGGGAAGGCGAGGGGAACGGAACGAATGGGAAAGGACACGGAGGGAGAAACAATTTCTTTATTAAATGGCATGCCGGGTACCAGCTAGTTAATTCTATAAAATATCTTTAGACAGTCGAGATTCCAACCCGCGACCTCTGGAGGAAGTCAAATTATCGTGAATGTAGATAATAGGCTTAAAAATCGCTTGGCAAACGAAGTCTAGAGGTCATAATTTCTTGCATTTTTTCTTGCATTTATATTTGTTTTTTATATTTGGCAATACTGATTAAGAAAACATATAAAGTTACATCGGTTACATAGTTACATAAGTTTTTAACCAAGAAACAAAAAATTGCCTTTCTTCATCATAAAGAGACAATGCTCTTGTGCTTGGTGAGGGAAATCTAGCTACTAGAACGATTTATAAATAGCAGACTTTAAGATATGAAAAGTAAACATATTTGGGACTCTTATAGCAGTTTAAGGTAATTTTTTTGTTTGTTCTTAAATTCCTGCGTATTTTCGATGGTTTTCAATTTTAATGAGAGGTTGTTATAATAGATTATGCCTAGATAAAGATAGAAATTTTGAATATGCTTAGTATTAAATTTTAGGATTTTAATAGTTTTTTGGTATCTTGCTGATGTATTAAACTGTAAGTTACGAGTATTTAACTGTATTTCTTTGTAAATTTAAAGTACTGAATATTTTTTACACATTTTGTCTATTGTAGGTACATTGAATATTGAAAAAAGAATTTCAGTAGAAAATTTAGACGGTATTTTCAAGATTACCTTAATCAACCTTTGAACTATTTTGAGTGGATTTAAAATATTATCATATGTTCCTCCCCAGCTAATAATACCATATTGTTATATAGATTGAATAATTGCGTAGTACACTCTTTTTAGGTTTTCTAAGCTAAGAATATTTCGAAGTCTAATAAACATATAAATACATTTCCTAATCTTTTTGACGAGTTTACAAATATGTGTTTTCCATTTAAAATGTTGATCTACACACACACCAAGATATTTGATTTTGGGAGTTGGACTAAGTATAGCACAATCTTGATTGCAGTTAATTTTGTTACATTTACTTTGGTGTATTATGATGTTTAAATCTGGTTCTAACTTGAATGTATTGATATATAATGGGATAAATTTAGTTTTTTCAGTGTTTAAAGAGAAGAGATTTTTATCGAACCAATTTTTCAATATGTTAATGTCGATATTCGCTAGGTTATTAACAGTATTTCAATCGGTACCTTTAATTATTATGACAGTATCGTCAGCATAAGATATTATTTTTCAGTTTAGTTTTTGTATGAATATGTCATTAACATAGATGAAAAACAGTAACGGTCCCAGGACGGTACCTTGAGGTATGCCGAAATGACTCATTTTTGGTGAACTAAGCCCACCGTTAATTTTTACAACTTGGGGACGTTTGAAAAGGTAGCTGAACCACTTATTCCTTTCTAGAGCTGAACCATTTAATCCAATGTTTCTTAATTATTTACTTATAAGTGTGTCATGTGATGATGTGATATACTGTCAAATGCTTTTTTTGAGATCTGTAAAAATTCCCAGGCATTTAAATCATTCATCTAATGAACCATGTAAATTGATTCATAGTAAAGTTCGATCTAAAATAGTGTTTTAGCATTAAGCTTGGCCTTAACTACCCGACTAGGGAGGTCATCAAACCTAACCAATTAAATTCGAAACTGCACAGGGTTAGATATAGAAAATACAACAAAACACATCTCTCTTGCAAACACGTGTTTTGTATCTTACCTATAAAAACAGTAACTAGTTTATAATTAGCTTTTATTTATTTTTGTCAGTCATCCACCTAAATCCGATCATTATTTATATTCGCTAAGTATAAAAAAGTCTTATAAACCGGTGGAAGTTTTAATTCGTCGGTGTATTTGACTCCGGGGTGACCTAGATTCCTCGATTTATTGTTTATTTATTCAATCTCTCGCCGTGTAGCATTATTTCATTCTATACTTTCTTTTAATTCGTGTAAACCACCTAAGTCAATGGTTACCATCACCAGCAGTATTTCCTCTCCGTTACCCATTTCAGTCGAACTTGTTTTGAAAAAGCTTTCTTTTCTTTACGTCTTCTAAATAGCGGAAGTAGTTAAATACCTACTTACTCAAATAGCATATTTTTTTCCCATTCAACCAAATCGTCATACCCTTACATAATGTTCGTATTGTTACGCTTGTCAGCTGGTTACAATTTTATCGTGATTTATTTTTGGGCTATTATTCGTCTCCGCATGCATTTGCCCCAATAATGTAACACGGCATGATAATCCAAGAATAAATCACGATAATACTTTTGGCCCTGATATCTCAAATCATATAAGATCACAATTTGTTCAAAACTTGAAATCCACAGAGAAATTGTTTTTGACTGTTACGGGGGTACTCCTACTAATTGCGGATTTGTTTTAATTTAATTATTTACCATACAATTTTAATTTGTTATTGAGTTTTCAGTGAGCAAGAGTGCTAAGATTGAAAAATACGACATTGCTGATCTTGTTGTAGCTGAAAATGAATTTTATTTTTTTTTTTAAATTTCAACCTTTTATATGAAGATCTTCATACAAAAAGTTGAAATTTGGAAAATAATCATTTTCAGCTACAACAACGTCAATGACGTCATATTTTTCGATCTTAGCGCTCTAGCTCACTGAAAACTCACGGACCGCCACTGCCATAAAATACCCACCTATAATATAGTATTTTAACGGAAAAATACTTTAATTGGAACCGGTGTGTGAAGAATGAAGAGTTTTGATTTTTCATGGGTTTGTGCAAGTTATTGCTATATACTAATATCCGTTTATGAAAATCCATCTCATAGAATATTTGCATGGCGTCCATGAAGAGATTTTTCACAAAAAGCGGTACACAATTTGTTCTACTATTGTCTAGTTCCGAAACAGCTTATGAACTGATACCCAGTTTTCCCAAATTACTTGCATTGCTATTCATCTCGTTTTGTCCTTTTCCTTCCATGAAGGGCCCTACTTAATATGAGGTGAAGAGGAAGATGATGACTACCTTCTTAGCACACATGAAAAATATTATTGCACAAAATTGAAATTACCTCCATTTTAAATCATACCAAAATTGTCGTGAAATCGATCACAGCTCTCTCTTGACTCTCGCTTAAAATTCGTAAAAAATACTAATTAATACATTAAGTGATGGTTAAGTGTAACCAACCCTTCTGCTATCATCTTGAAACACCAGCCACTACCAAGATTTGGACCAAAGCATCATATGATCACAGCAAACGTAAGGTCTCTTTCAAATTACCTCGTCCTGTAAGTGATTAGAAAAAAACGCCATCAATTGTTTTACATCATACAAGCTACAGATTTACAGTCCATCCCCTCCAGTGTCACGACATCATTCGTGACAACTTTTATATAGTGATTTCGATGTCTGATCCTACAAAGGATTGAGGAAGGAAGGATTTTATTAAAGGTTGATAGCTTTTGACCTATGAACTATGTTCGGGAAACCGGTGTCCTCCAAGCTAAAATCGATGATTTTTTAAAAGCGATGTTTACCGTTATACTAGTATACAAAGGAACTGTATGAAGGATAATCAAACAAACTTTTCATTTGATGTATGCAGCTTCTCTGACGGCTTTGAAATAAATTTTCTGTAATTTTTTCATGCATCATTTTTTCTCATGATCACGAAGTTCCCGCAATCAACAGGTTGAAGAGGCTAATTTTTTGTGGCAAAGTAAACAAAAATAATATTAAAAATAATAAAAGTCAATAAGGAGGATACACGAACGCGGAAGCCACGTTCCGAAAGACATTTCTGCGGGTGAAAGTACTTACCTTACACGATTCGTGCCATTGGAATTTCATAAATAGGCTTCGTTTTCTATTCGCATGAATATTTCACTACCTGCTTATATCTACATGCTCCATACATCAATGTACACTGTACACTTTACTGTACAATAGTAGTTAATTAATTTGTTTTACACGATTCAAACGCATATCTGTGCCGCGTTTAAGCTATAGAATAAAGAAGAACACAAGTACATTTGTAATTCTTCAATAGAATAAAGTACATAGACTAAAAATAGTGAGGAATTTCTAGCGAATAATGGTACTGCCACACATGATAACAAATAGTGGTATTGCCACATACGCTCATAAATTTGCATTCTCGTTAGCATGCTTTTCAAGTGCACACTTTTGCTCATAAAGGAGCACGCTTTTTTTGAGCATACTCATGAATACGCATACTCAAAGCCAACATTTCAATACATGTGCTCTTTATAAGCATACTCTCGGTCAAAATGAAAGCGGAGAGAACCATTTTGCGGGAAAAATGCGGGGATTCTGGATAGTTGAGATTATCCAACCATGTTGTAAAATAATTGTTAGCGGACCTAAATGGGGGTCCCTACATTCTGCCGACAGACTAGCTCAGGTTTTAGTCAGCAGAGCGGGAGAGGCCCTCACCACCAGGGTGGTAGGATCTGTGAGGCGTGTGTGGGTCTTTCCTGAAATAAAGCTCAAATTTCTACGGGCTGGGAGAAGGCAGTGAAACCAGTAATCAGGGTAAACAACGGTTATATTGGGTAAAACACCTGCGTAGACACAGTATCACAATAATGCATACATAGTAATTCAGGGTAGCAACAACAGTTATATCTAAAATGGAGGAATCTATCTCTATAATCTCTCTAGAAGGGCTATTTATCTCCGCGGTGAATTTACTGCGAACACACGCAAATAAGGGGAGTTAAATTGGTTCAGGTACTCACAGCTGGGGGCTGAACTCTTGTAGATTCAGTGACGGGAAAGAATATAGCCATTCTTGGAGTTCCCGCAAGTCACTATGCAAAACACGCTGCATCGTGGCTTGCAGAATGTTCCGGAACTGTGCGGAACGGTTTACGACAACACGGGCGCTCAAGCCAGGCGCTGGAGAAGAATGCGGTTGGCGGCTCGCTGTCGACGGTGGTTTGCTTGGGTTCCGCCGCCCGTAGCGCGCCGGTAAGCTAGCGGCGGGGGAGTGAAACTGTAGTTTGCGCAGTGGCGTATTTGTGTATCGTAACATAATATTTACAGTAATTGCGAGAAAATACTATAATTTAGTATTATTTCGCAGTAAATTGAAAAAAATAATAGGTATAGAGCCTGAACGACAGAGACAATCCGAAAATGACTAGATAATTTTAAAAACGTTGCTAATTTCAACATATTTTGGTTTTTGTGGGGAATTTAAATATCTATTGTGGGTATTTCAGAGACCCTATGTTCGAAAGATATTCGCAATTCCTACAATAAATCACAAAAAGCAAGGTTTTTTCGTCTCCTCAAAGGGCCATTTTTGATATTTTTGCAAAGAATGCGCACGCACAGCTTCCGCGAACTAAGATCGTATCGAAACAAGCATGCTCATATAAGCAAGCCTGTTCACACACGCTTAGAGCACTACCCCTTCGAACTACAGCGAACTACTTCGAACTACATCGAATCCAGCAGAATGTTCAATACTAGCGACGTCACTGACACATATGTCATTTAGTAGCTTTTGCTCATTAGTATCTAGCATTCTCTCGTGCTACCAGTGAGCATTACCTTCCGTACCATAAGACATTAAATAATAAAAGTGATGTGTTTCTTTTGGCTAACAAAAAGTCATCTATGTTGATAAAAAATATTCAGTGATGTAAAAATGTCAAAAAAAATTTATAAATATCTCTAATCATTGATTTTTTATAATTTATAGCCAAAATGCATTACCGATAACAATAGCGAACACGTTCTCAGCGCTATTATGCAACGATAACGCCTCCACAAAATTAAATTTCTATACGATAACTTGTCAAAAAGATCGTAAAATGCAAATAATGACGAATATTTTGCTGATATCACAATGGACGAAAGAAAAGTCGTATTGGAGTCGTATACCATTCAGAAGTCGTTAAATTCAAGGTTAATTCTCACAAAATAACCAAGGATTTGTCGGAAGAATGGAAATTCTCGACTTATTAATTTATAACGATTCATCATTGTATCCACTTATTATTTGGAGCTAGTATTTGGTCTATTATAAAATTTTTATCGTTTTTTTTTTCAATTGGAATGTTGTACTGATGGCAATTAATACTTAATTTTTATGTATAGGTATGTAGCAAAACTAGTTCACATCAATTTTGATATACTCACGAGTATGCGTTTTTGGATACCCCTAAGTGAATAAGAACCTGACGCGACGACGCCTGGGATCTAAAGATTGCGCAATCAGTTAGTTGAGGCTCCTTAGTAAAGGTTCAAAAAAAGAAGAACACTGTTTGAAAGTGATCATGAATGTTAGAGGGAGCGCGCTAAGTTCACACGCGTTAGAAGTGGAACCTCCAGAAAACTAAAGTAGAGTAGAGTGGGGAGGCTACGAAGGATACCGATAGGCTACGAAGCACCGCACAAAGAGGAGATCGATTATTCTATCTCATTCTTTCGCAGGCTAAATCTTATAGATATATGTGTTTATTTGTTGTTAGTGTCGCTTTTTCGTTTCATCGAGTTTCAAATCACAACGGTGCTAAAGAAGTTTCCCTTCAAAAATACAAGTGTGCAGTTCACACGCGGTAGTTCAGAAAACTAAAGTGGACAAGAGGGGGGAGGCTACGAAGCGCCGTACAAAGAGGAGACCGATTATTCTATCTCTTTCTCTCGCAGGCCACTTCATATATTTATAAATTATAATAAATTTATCATTATAAATTTGGGCCACTTCATATATTCTTTTCAAGTGACCTGAGATTTTGCCGGAATCCCCCCCCCCCCTTTTGAGCTCACGTAATTCATGTATGCCCCCATAGATGTATGTGTTTGACTCTTTCTAATGTCGCTTTTTCGTTTCATCAAGTTTTAAATCAAAACGGTGCTAAAGAAGTTTCCACTTCAAAATTTCACGTGGAAACATTGAATAAAACATAACTCGTTTAAAATAGAGCAAAAATCTCTCGCCTAATGTCTAAAGTAGCATTTAAAGATATTAATACACGTGAATTTTTTCATACCTATAACATGTTAAAAAAACAGAACAAATTTTTTAATTTATACCTAGGAAATTACCGTTTCGGCCCATCAAATGTACCTACAGAAATTTTACCTTAAAAAATAACATATAATTTTTTAAGAAATAACAGACAAAGTGTTTCAGGAAAAAATGGGAAGAGAATTGGAATGCCGGGCCTTAAGACACGATAATCTATCGAAGAGACCGCCTGTTTCTGAACAGAGTCGAGGGTTTTATCCCGGTATTTTGGGGCTCCGAACCAGAGATGGCTGCCAAATTCAACCGTGGGGCGCACTTGCGATTTGTACAGGATTAGCATTGGTGTACTATTAATTAATTTTGTCTTCATTAATAAAATAATTTGAAACAGTTTTTCTTGAGTTCTTCTAATGCCGTACCTAATTTTAAAGGATTCCTTATGTAAACAAAACTTTAACTAAAGACGCATACAATGAAAGAAGGTCACATTATTCCAACTGGTTAAAATAGGATTCTCAGCAAATAATAATTTGTCATTTCCGCATTGTATTTCTATCATTTCAATGGAATTATATTACATTGCGATTTTTGTGCGGACATTGTTTTGGGTTGTGAGATTATTCGATAATATCAATTAAGTACTAATGATAAACTTTTTTATATTTGCAATATCATGCGGATTTTATTATTCTAACGAGTGACCTTAGTAAGTATAAAGTAACTAATGTTACAAAGTTACCGGCATGCATTTCAATGCAACTCGAAGAAAGAAGTTGTTTTTCCGTGTGTGTCATTTCCCACGCGTCTCCACCCACCTCCCGCATTCCCCTCCCCCTTTTACCTTCCATACCTTCCCGCCTCCCTCGTCTCAACTCTCGCTAATCCTCCCCTCCTTTGTTCCCCCTCTCCCATTCCCTCCCTGCCACTAAAATATATGAATTACACACATTTTTCAAACGATTCCCGCGCCACCTGCTGCAACTTTTTTACATGAATTTCATAACGCTAGAGCTCACCAATATATAAATAGAAACCTTCGCGGGTGTGCGCACAACAACTCACCAAAGTTTCATTGCAATCGGATGTAAAGGAAATCAATGAAATTTGGTACCTAATGTAGGTACCCATTTAAAATACTTAAAATTCTTTATTAGATTAATTATTTACGTATAGAAACTATCGACACATCATATCAACAAAGTTTCATGGCAATCGGATGAATAGTTAAGGCTCCGCAACCGAGCCCGAAAAGAAGAAGATGGAGAGATGCGTAATTACGAATGTTAGAGGAGAACGCTAACATTTACAGTGACAAAATTGATGCGAAAATTGCGAAAATGTTTAATAAAACACGACTCGTTTAAAATAGAGAAAAAATCTCGCGGGCATTGTCTTAAATAGCATTTAAAGAAACACTGTGATTTTTTTCATACATATAACTTGTAAAATAACTAAAACAAACTAGTTTATAATAATTTTTGGAGCATACTTTGCGATTTTTTTATATCGAGGGATTTTATATAATTTGCGTTTCGGCGTGGGCAATGTCTAGATATTATCTTCAAGAATAACATGTATTTTTTTAAGAGTTTTAAAACTTAACGTGTTTAAGGGAGATATGTAAGAAATAGGTATTAATTCGGGTAGCGGGCCCTTAACAAACAAAGAAACATTCATTTTTACATATTAACGATCAATCAAATTTGGTATCTAACATAGGTACTAGGTACCTTTTTAAAATACGCATAATTCTTGATTAGATACAAAATATTCGATTTGCGTGAGTATCATAGGTGAGTACTTCAATTAAATTCAATAATTTAAAGAATTTATTCGAAAATTAACCTTTCCATTGAACAATCGATGGTTTGCAAAATGTCATCTTAGACAGTTTCCTAAGAGTTTTTTAGTGATTAAAAAACATTTCGGGTGTATTGTCAATGTTTATTGTTTATTTGTTTATTAAGACATTCACAGTACATTATAATACAAGTTATAAGGTAACTATGTTAAATTAAGTTATTACATAGTTATGTACCTATTACGAAAGTCCATAGAATGTCATTTCGTAGTTTCGTCTGACATATGAACGGATCTTAAGAATTAATTAATGAATAATAATAATAAATAGGAAGACAGGGGGGGAAGATAAAGAGATATTTTAAAATTAAGAATCTTATGCTCACTAATTGCAATTGACTGATTAAAGTATAATGTCATGTAATGGTTAAAATCCAGAAACCTTCGCGAGGGTGGAAAGAAGATATTTTGAGAGTTTCAAACATTTCCTATGCTTAATAAAGCAATACATAAAGGACAAACAAACATACAAGCAAACAAACATACATTCATTTTTGTTCATTATATGAAGATTGTGTTCAAAATGTTCAGAACAGTTTGTGCAATTGAATTAGTGAGTGCAAATCTCGCGAGATTGGGGCTCAAGCGAGATCCCGCGAGTTTATGAATAACAATACTGCGAGATCTCGGCAATTTCGAGATCTCGCGAGATTGGCAGTTTTGTGTTTTATTTGCAAATAATCACAATATTTGAATAAATTAGGAAAAAAATTATAAAAATGTTAAGAATCATAAGACAAACATTGTTTGACTTGTTTGTCTATAATTTTTGAATAAACTTCTAAGTAGTAAATTTTGACGAACGTATCTATCAAATAACAAATGAAAGAAACAACCAGTCTTCTCTTCTAATATCAAACAAAAATCTTTTAGTAATAAAACAGTTCTTTTACAACAAACAAAATAACGAGAAGTAAAAAAAAATGAAACTTTTTATCTAAGTTGAGATGACTATTAAACTGAGATATTATTATCAGTTAAATAAAACTATATCTACTCAGTAGATCCATTAGATATTACAGATTAATTAACAAAATATACCAATAAATGAAAGATTTGTTCAGTTCAAATCACAAGCCATTATTACGAATTATTTTGAAAATAGCTCCTTAAGAAGCGCAAAATGTCCAAAGAATCGTCTGCTAAACGGCTTTTTCCGCGCTTCGAATAAGACGTTTTTATGCTCGAGTGCAATCTCGTTAAACTCGCGAGATCTCGCCCTTTTTTCGTCCGAGATCAATCTCGCTAAAAAAGGCCGAGATCTCGCGAAAACGAGATCTCGCGAGAACGAGATTGCATTCCCTAAATTGAATATATTCGGTTAGAAATGTATTTTCCTAGCATTGCTGATTGCAATCGCCTGTTAATGAACTTCCATCACGATATTATGATTGATAATAAGTTGTCAACCGTTGCTTCACCTCGGGCTTATTGACTTTACCATAATAATAATTATTATTGTGTAACGCACAGTGGACAGAAACAACCTTGTCTTAAATAGAAATGGTTACGGTCAAGATAATATATACTGCGTTCAATGGACCATTATAATCAATGACACAGGGTTATTCTCACGACGTATCGGGGTCTGGAGCCAAGATTAAAGACTAATTCGATTAATGAATCATCGAGATCTCATGATCGACCTTTTGCAAAAAAGTTTCCCTGACACCTAAATTAATCTTCTTCGATGGCGCTACAGCCCATATCGAGCTTTGGCCTCCTGCAACAGTCGCCTCCAACTCCTCCTGTCCTCAGCGGCTGACTTCCAATTTGGTACCTGGAGAAGCTGTGCTGCATCGCCTCTTACTTCGTCTTCCCACCTCAGTCTGGGTTTTCCCACTTTTCTCTTTCCACCTGGGTGTCCAGTCAAAATTCTTTTTGGGACGCGTGTATCCGGCATTCTCTGTACATGCCCAGCCCATCTAAGCCTGAGGAGTCTCATATGTGTTGAGATGCTAGGTGCCTTATATATATCATACAATTCTGTATTGTGCCGGATGCGCCACTAAATTAATAGTTTACTATAAATATATACGCCCTTATTCGCAAGGGGGTGAAAGTTACGCGCCGTGCATTTTAGCGTTGGGTTGGTTTTTAGACTCATACATACTTTATCCATTCGGGTATTTTGCTGTTGTGTAAGTTTTTCGTCTTAAACAAACTGTCAGATTTATTAAAACTTTGTGTTATTTCCGCTTCGCAATTACATAAAGCTCTATAAATGAAATATTCTGAACGTAGCCGAATAGGTACTAATAAATGTTTTTGAAAGGTTATGAAATTTGGCGGGGGAAAACTTTTTCTACAAAATATTAGTATTTTTTATGTCTTTCTATGGACAACTTTGAATAGAGATGTGAAGCTTGATTTAATAATCCCACTATAGCACACTCCAAAAGCATCAAATATCTTGGAATTGAAATTGATGATAATCTCCGATGGAACTCACAAATTGACGTAATTACAAAAAAACTAACCAGGTACATATACTTCTTTAGAAACATTCGTAATATCCTCAACATAAACGATATTAAAAAAGTATACTGTGCTTTGTGTCAATCACAAATAGAGTACGGTATAACTGGATGGGGGTCTGCCTTGAGCACTCACACAGAGCGACTCAATATAGCCCAAAAAGGAGTACTAAAGACAATACTGAAAGTTCCGCTTAGAACTCCGACGGAAGAAATATTTAATAACTTTCAAGTCTTCAATGTACAGAAACTTTATTCAAAAAATATTTTATTTAAACTGAAAAAAAACATATATGAATACTCCACTACCCAACATAAATACTCAACCAGGGCAGTAAGCAATAACATCCTGGTTACTCCCAGTTTGAACACATCTTTTGGACAGAGAAATAATAAATTCCATGCTATGAAATTATACAATGCTCTACCAGATCAAATCAAAAGTATAAAGGAAATGAATATATTTAAAACAAAAGTAAAAACATGGCTGAGAGATCAAAGTGATAATAAAATTACAAACATCATGAAGACGATATAAAGACAATCCATAACCAAATACAAATATTTTAAAAAACTACAGGCCACCTCAGAACAGGAAATCCTAGTGAGGAGGTCTACGAAAAAAAAAAGAATCTATACTTATACTATATATATCATAGATGTACAAACCTTGCTATTAAAACTAATAATAAATAAATAAATATGGATCTTCTACTTTTTGTTTTAGTGTTTTCAATAGAATAATATCGTAATTCACCTAACTAATATAATCATAATTATCATCATGTTTCGAAATCAACGGTTTCTTCGTCTGGACAAAATGAAGAAAAAAACTGTTCATTTCGGAATATTTAGATAATTTTGATTAAACAAGTGATGCACACAAAGTGATTTTTTTTTGGTTTTATTAAAATGACACTACCAAGTGAATTTGCGATTATCGAAGAAGTGAAAACATCTATTTGATTTTCGACTTTGTTTTCGTGAATGAAAGAATGCAAACCTTGGAAGCGGAAATTAACCCACTTCCCGACATCCGATCCGGCTGAAAATCGGCAGGTCGACTCATTTTCGATGGTAATGCATTCTTTCAACTTTTGGTGGCATTCACGAACACAGAGGCAAGCATTTTTCTGAAATTGGATGACTTTATATATTCGTTGTACAGCAGTATACGAAATAATTCACGGTGTCATTCAATTAAGATTTGGTTTAGCAGTATTCACAAATTTTTCACTATATCTAAGTTAAAAAAAAAATAAAAAATCATCGCGTAAGTTTTAAGATTTTCACGGCCAAAAGCATTTTCGTTATTTGTTATTGGGGTGTTATGCCGTGTTGCGCAACCTCCTTCTTTAGCCTACGTTTCGGACATCGTTGCAGTGTCCATCATCAAGGCAGATCCGACAGATCCGGTAGATCAACACGGCATAACACCCCAAAAACAAATAACGAAAAAAAAATCATCGCGTTAAAACACTCCATGCGCGAATGAGGCCTGACTGAATGCCAAGAACTATGAACGAGGAATGATTGCCCGAATGCCCAGGAGGCTATCAAATTATGGTAACGGTGTTAATCATTAAAAACCGTTAAAATTAGTTACACGGCTGTCACGAACGCAAGTCAAGTGTTTGTATCAACTCTGCAATTAGGCGACTATTAATTTGTATGTAGGCAGGTACTTCTATAATGAACACGCCACTGAAGACAGTAAGCACGCTTCAATGCCACATCTCACTTTGTTTCTATTATATACGGAGTTAAGTGTAACTTGCTTTGCAAAGAAACCCGCAATATCTTTTTCTACTTATTTATTTATTTTTTTATTCTTCATTTTAAGCACCCGCTAAACTGCTAAAGTAGTTTTGTCAGGAGGTCAATTTAACAATATTAATATAACACCAAAACACACATAAAACAAGAGACCACAATACAGAAAATAGATATAGAAGAATGACTTTTAAATAACTATAATAAAAAGACATAAAATATAAATAAACATAAAGACAGACAGATATAACATTTGTTCGTAGTCATTTTTATGCATAACAATATCAATGTAAAAAGTCTTGATCTATCAATAATTTTTAATTTTTTAAAAAATTTGTGGTGCAATTGGATTCGATTTTCATGTTATTGTTTTACGTTATTTTTATGTTTTACGATTTTTATTAGCATCTTATTAAATACTAGTAGACCCGGCCACACGTTGCTGTGGCTAATGAAACACAAGGCCATTACCCAACCTTCATAAAATCCACACCACCCGCTTGCCAGCTGCCCGCTACCCGCTGCCTGAATTGAATATTTGAATTTCTCGGCGTTTTTCTACTATAATAAGCGTGTTTTTATACATTTAAATCTTCCTCTTGAATCACTCTATCTATTGGTGAAAACCGCATGAATATCCATTGCGTAGTTTAAAAGATCTATGCCCACATACATTTTGAGCGACTTCATTTTATACTTCGCACTGATAATTGATTTTTACAGCGTCGCGCTGTAAACCGTGTTTTATTTTACTGGCTGGAGAACACCGAACACCGATAGACGCCGATCTTATTTATTTGAAATCAACCTTGCCAAAGTAACTAAACAGATAAATTAACTTAAATAGATTCATAGATAAATTCCCTCAAATACTAACAATTTTTTACAACTTGAGCACTGATGATTGCTTTTTATAGCGTCGCGCTGTAAAGCACGTTTTATTTTACTGGCTGGAGAACACCGAACACTGATAGACGCGGGCGATCGCCACTAATTATACATTGCTAGCAATGCGACACTGGATATTTGAAAAGGGAAAATCAAATACCTACTTACTCTAGGACATCTATTTTCCAATTTCTTCCGTAGAACGAATTTCAAAAGTAACCATAGTACGGCCCGCCAGCCGTTTTAAATCGCACAAAAATATGTTTTCTTTGAATTTCTCGGCTTTTCTCTAATATAATTTACATGTATTATACATATAAACATTTTTCTTCAATCACTCTATCTATTGGTGAAAACCGTATGAAAATCCGTTGTGTAGTTAAAAAGATTAACGCGCACATACATTTTGAGCGACTTCATTTTATACTATGTAATAATAATGATGATGATGGTAGGCTTAAGATAAGTGAATGTCCGTTGCCCGTATTTATTTATAATTTTCGCGAATATGTGCAGGAATCCAAAATCATGTATCACTTTTTGAGCTCCGTGAGTATAATAATTGAGTTGAATCCATTATAAATCTTGCACCAGGTTTATTTTTCGCTGTCTTTAGGTTGTTCAAATGCAAAAAACCCTTCTTGTGTATTATTGGTAAACAATACGATCGGAAATCTTCACTACCGCTTCGGTTCGTCAGAGATTATGAGTCTCGTTTATTATAGTGTCGTATTAACAATTAATACCTAACCGCACTTAACGTCCGCTCTAAAGGATGCTCTGTATTAATCAAACAGATATGATCGGGTATTTTCTTAAACGTTCGGCGTATAGAAGTTCTTTCTCATGTAGTGATACTACTGACCTCCGTTGAACCACCTTGAAACTATATTAAACTACCTATGATTCATTCATTTATTCACTTATTCATTCACTCATTCATTCATCATTCGTTCATTCATTCATCATTCATTCATTAATCATTCATTCATTTCCCGGCATGCGTTGCCTTCCCTCTCCCCACTCCCCTCGCCCGCTTCCGTCGTCCCGCGAACCTTCCTCCCAGGTTCCCCTCCCCCCTCCCCTCTCTCGCGAATAGATTAAATCCCCAAAGTTTCATCGCAATCGGATGAACGGTTAGCAATGCATAATTTCATGATGCCAGAACTCACTATTGTATATAGAACCATCGCGGGCATGCACACATCAAATCCCCAAAGTTTCATCGCAATCGGATGAGTGGTTTAGCAACGCTTAGCTGACATACCCATATATACATATATATACAAACCCAGAAACAAATATATTTTGTTTTTTATATATATAAATACAGATTTTAACAGCCAAAACGGAATGATGAAAAATTTCAACGAAGATCGGAATTTTGAAATGCTTTAGGCGTTTTGTGAAACCGGCCTCAAAGAAATATTAATGTCTTACGAAGAAAGCGGACGAAGCGTTTTCATCGGTTTCTCCGCCGTTTAAACATTTAATATTACTTATTTCATTGTTAAAACACTAACATTATTGGCTTGTTCTGTGTTTAGAATAAACGTTGCTTTGTGTTTAGCCACATTAAATAAAACAAGCTATACGAGGGAAAGTTTGTTGAAATTCTTTAACAATTCAGTCAACTTAATTCTTATGAACAAGTAGCAGGTGCATCCCCACTTACGGAATATTTAGAGGTTGAAGTAATGGGCATTTTACACGATGATTTTTTTCGTCCAGTTTCAATATGGGTCGTCTTTTTGTATGGATTCGGATGAAAATGAAGACGTGTTCTTCTTTGGTACCGATTTTCGAACATTGTAAAATGGAAAATGATGGAAGATTATATCTGTCGTCTGCTATTGTTGCACGTTATTATATTATTTGGAAATGTTGCAATTTAATGCATTTTATAATTAAAATATAGGCAAAAAAGACCTTAACAAATTTTATTTTTTCCATTAGCTCCACACAGGAGGCCATGAGGAAAAAAATGTCCCTCAGGGCCTTTATCATTTTTAGGGAAAGAAACTAGAAAAAGTTCTGGGAAAGAGAAAAGTTATAATAATTTTTATTTTAGTAATTTGTACATTGAAGTTTACAAATTTCTAATTGATTAAAATATTTCATATTCACTATATTTTTTCAAGTTTTATGTAGCTCCTACAATACATCTTGAACTTTCCAATTGGTGTGGACTTTAAAGTTTCTGGTAGTGTGTTATACAACTTCATTCCCTTGTACAGTAGACTGTTCTGCGTATTCGCTTTGTCCTTTTTTTGTAGCCTAATTTCCTTGCACGTCCTTGTGTTATATCTGTGAATGTCTTTATTGTATACAATTTTATTTGAGAAGTATTTTGGTAACGTGTATGGTAAGTATGAGGGGTGGGTAAGTCTGAGGGTCAATGTGCCCAGGAGTGACGGATGTATGAATACATCCCTCCCACTGCGGTGCAAGACGATGTGTTAAAAGAGTCCGGCTGGAGAGACCCCGATCCGATGCACCACGCTGTGGGTGGGTAAACGCATCCGGCGCTAAGACCTAGACAAACCTCAATCCATGAACCCGGGAACCCCTGCTAACTCACCAAACGTAGCGAACCATGACCTATGGCAAGGGAGTTGGTTATCCAATAAATGATCCCGGGGCGGTGGTACCCACACCTGCCTCCCAAATAATTACTAATTAAATTTGTTACCAACATGTATTACTGTTAGGTGTTTTGATTTTCGCTTGCATTTTGATGTTTTGTTGAAGGCAACGGCAAAAGCATGATGATGAGATCCTATCATGTGATCTATGCTCAAGGTAATTTTTGACAATTTAGATGCCCCAGAACCTTTTATTTTATAACTAACACATCTGCCATAATTCACCCCAAGTGGTTCGTTGGTGATTTAGCAGGGGTGCTCTCGCCCTGGTTAAAGGGATAAGGTTTGCCCAGGTCATGACAGCGGGTGCGGATCTGAGTAGCCAGGTATTTCTCAACCAATCTTTTTCCCATCTATTTACCATCCTCCCTTTGGTCTCACAACATATCTTAAATGGGAATTCCAATTGAATCTCACTGGCTCTGAGCAGTTGGGACTTTTGTTCGGAACCTATTCACAATTTAAAAAAAATTGGAACATTCGCATTCAAGCTAATTTCACATCTCTTAAAGAGTTGCGTTCTTCTAGAAAATACAGAAAAAAAGTTTACAAATTTCTTCACATCAGATTTTTGAGTTCAAACATATGTTTTCTGCTTTAAAGTTAAGATTTACTGTTTTTTTATATTTCATTGTAAATACGTGGTCAGATTTACCAAAAAAATCTTCATATTCGAAATTAACTCTCGCAAAGATCAACATCATAAATTTTAAACAAGGCTTGCCTTTTTGACTAAAATTATGCAAATTTTAAGTTTTATTAATATTTGCCACCTACTGTAATAGCCTACAGCCTACTTGAGCAGTCTGACGGCTCTCTCTTTTGCCCAACCACTATACCCCAAAACCAGTTGCTTCGAGAAGAATCACATGTAACAAACTTCATTGAAGATTTTTTTTAGTCAGCAAAATGCTGAACGAAGATCCGCTTTTCGCACGAGCCAAAAATGTACCGAAGGTGAAATTGTTGTGATGAAATCTCTCTTCATGATTGTATGGCAGATGGGGCACTGTGTGGAATGGAGACTGAAAAGTCTCGTTGAAATTAAACCTTTGCATGTCAGAAATTTATGCGATTTTTTTTAACAAATGAAACAGTGGTTGAATTTAAATGTAGCAAAACCGGAACGACTTATTTCCAATTATTCTATAAGCGTAATGTTGTTGTCGATGAAATAGAATTGACTCTTGGAAGTTAAAAAATATATTTAAAAAATGTGTTCGGACTGTACCATAGAATTTGCATTTTACTTTATGGTGTACAAAATTGGTTGTAATGCATTTTTGAATATTATCTACACGAACTTAAGTCTGAACCCCATCACAGCAAACGACATCTGTAAATTCCGGATATTTTTGAGTTTTGCACTTGTTATGACCGGAGGCAGTAGGACAAGTCATCCAGAAACTAAATGGGGTTTGGAGAGGGAGGAAATATCAATGACAGAAAGTATCTGGCTATAACAAATTAATTTAAGCGTTGTTTCTATTATGAATTTTTTACTTTCTGAAAAAGTCATTTTTAGAATAGAGTTTTATCTTGATTTCACTAAAGTGATTTATAGTTTTATTTTTGTAGAGACGGTGAACCAATTCTACCGCAAAGGTGTGTAGAAACTTTATGATATCTTTTAAAAATTTATATTTAATACTCTTATTTAATTATTGAGGACAACATTAGCGACACTCAACTGATCTGAAACAGAAAAATCAGAAAAAGTTACGGCCACATCTAGGAATGTTGCTCAATTTAATTGCGTATGCATATTGAACAATGTGTTCATTACCATTCATCCGATGCAATAATATTGTGGGACGTTGGAATGCTGCAGTGTAATAATATTGTTATTGCTAAAAGCATTCCTTGCAATATAACTTTACGGCCGTACTTTGTAAACCTCTATTTAATACAGCACTGTTTATTAACAATAACAACGTTAGGTGTAAGGGTAATGGGTTTAGGGACAGACTTACAAAACTTAATGTTTTATACTGAACCAAGGCATTACAGTAAATTGAGTAAATTTACTGCCAACTGTTACCGACAAAAATGGCGTTATTTCTACAGTTTTATACAGAATGTTCGTGAAAAAATGTAAAATCATAGTATTTAATGATTGTGATCTAAAAGCTTATTGTATACATAAGCTTAACGTATATTTTGGAAGTATTTTATAGTATGTACATGTAGATCAGTATTTTATGATAGTTTCAAATGAATCTCAAAAATATAACATGTTTATTTTGGAATTTTCCAGTGCTTATTTTAGGGTTTGTTTAATAACTGGAGCTATGACTTAATTAGTGCCTTCTGGTTAAATGTGTAAATTTTATCTTAGAATCACATCTGCTTGGAGGCTTTGTGTTTATGAAACAGAAGTGCCGAATGGGGTGTTGAGAATCTGGTCACTAAACACAGCCTTAACCACTGAAGCGCTTTGTGCCACAATATGGCACTATTTAAAATACATCGGATTGCTTTGCTGCCAATTTTGGCAAATTTTCCCTTATTTGTAAGTATATATATATAGTATAAGTATATATGTATAGTAAGTATATATGTATAGTATATATTATAATTTTTTTTTATAAATCCTACGAATGTGTGATAATCAACAAAAGATAGTCGAATTCATTGGCTATATAGAACAATAATCAGTTTGTGTGTCTCCATATTAGAATTCGGAGGTACGATTTTTTTTAATGCGGGCGGAAAATATTCAAAATAGTCACCAAAAAATCTGGAGCAATCGGAAAAAAAGTTTTAACAATTATTATAAGCAATAATTATCAGCCTGAAACATTCATCCACATTGAAAAATCTTCCGAGAAAAGATACATGACGCCAACGGGACGTGAACCCGTGCCCTTCTGATTGCCGGTCAGCTGCTCTCCCAGGTGGAAAAAATATAATAAGCAGTAATTGTTGAATGAAACACTAGTATTTATTGAATCATTTGGCGGGTATAAGATAAGCCGCCATAGCTCAATTGGGAGAGCAGCTGACCGACAATCAGAAGGGCACGGGTTCACGTCCTGTTGGCGTCATGTATCTTTTCTCGGAAGATTTTTCAATGCGGATGAGTGTTTCAGGCTGATAATTATTGCTTATAATAATTGTTACCCTTTGTGCTATGCATAAAAATCTTGTCTTAAACGTTAGTTTAACAATTAAAAATAATAATTAAAAGTTTTAAGTTGCGCTGTCGCTTCAGTGGTTAACAATTTCTAACAATTTCATATAACTTATCATTTCTGAATGGTGAACGTAAGTAAGTATAGAGTCAAGAATGTTAAGACGACGATAAAGAACTTTGTTTCACTCTGAACATTTCAATAAATAGGCCACCCCACTTAATTGGCAGTTGGGAGAGAGGGTGGAACGACACATACACCTATCCAGATTCATAGTTTCATTCTACTTCATAAAATCAGAATCCCTACGTATTTTGCGATATCTGTTAATGTGTAAACATCAGCTTTATTGTAGGTATGTATTTGACTGAATAAAGACGAACAAGTTCACAGTGTTACGGGCTGTTGAGTTGTTGACCTTTTTCAAATTATAAAAGTGTATTCACGGACCGGAACGGTACGAGTGACATTATTTCACAAACCGGAGCGACGTTCCTGTTTTCTGTACCAGGGCCGCGGTTCGATTAAAATTGTAGTGCTATTTTCCTTACTGTGATAGACCGCACATAAAAACAATAAATAAATACACAAACTATTTAATTTTCCAAATCAAGTAAGGTTTTGTAATACAACCTTCCAAGTATTCTTAGGGTTATGCTCGCCTTGTAATAATTATTATTTACAATACCATAATTAAAATCTAACCGCTAACTTTTAATGGTAATATTTGTGGCATTTTAGTTAGTATAGAAGTGGGTTCGGAATTCGCAGTTAAAATTATCATAATAATTCTAGTATTATGAATTACGAACCACGCTTCAGAAAAGCGTTTAATTATCATAATACATGTCATAACCTCGTCCCATTATGTTTTTATGTTAAGTGATGTAATCCTTTATAGAAATAACTCGGAATATAACAACATTTCGTAAAAGCTCGTACAAATAACTGGATAGACTTTTTGATTGTCAATAAGAGACTAGATAAATATTTTTTTCTTCTGTTTACTGATGGCATTATCTAATCGGTTCTAACGATAAATTGATGAGACTTTCAAAGTGCGAAACAGCTATCACGCCTTTAATAAATAATAATTATTATTAATTTCTCAGGCCTCGGGAATATTTTTTCAGACGTTTAGAAAATTTCCGCTTTGCAATCAAATCCAAATAAATGGAATATTTCTAAACGTATCCGAAAACTAAAAACCGTTTTAGAAAGGTGATGAAATAAGCTTTTAAATTTTGTTACTGGAAATAAACGCTTAGGTTATATTTAAAGAAATGAAAAATTTGAATCCAATTATGAAAAAGTTTTAAAAATGGCTCACTTTACATTTTGAACTAAAATTAATTAAAAAAAAGTCACCGGCGCGGCGTTGCACGGACTTTACGCAGAGTTTTTATATGTGTATTGTGTATTTTTATATTGTTATGTGTGGGAGGGATGAATTTTTTTTCCGACACTCCTGGACACACTGACCCCTAAATTCCTGTCCACCCCTCTTACCCTTTTCCTCCTTAGATCTTCCTCTTTTCCCATTCCTTAAAAAAACACTCCCCAAAGATGACATAGGCAGAGAGAGAAAATATTTTCCTCAGGGCCTTTTGAGTGGAGCTGATAAAAAAAAAACAGTAGGTAATTTTCTTCTTATTTTGAACGTCAAGTGTGTTAAATTTAATCAAAAATTCATCTTTAATGGGTTAGGAAGAGGACCGGGTGGATTGCCGTAATCTCATTTAAACAGTGACCCTCCTCCTGTTTAGACGGTCAAGTGTGCCAAATTTCACCAATCTCAAAATAAATAGCTTTGTATACAAAACAAGCACACACCGGGATACTCCTCTTATAAAATAGGTGTTTTGCCATCTATAAATTAACCTGTTATACCAATAAGGAAATATGTCTGCGACATCACAGCTATTTTTCAACGATTGTGTCTGCCTTCAATTATTTTTATAAAAGCAGTTAAATTATTAGTCATTAATATCATAATAAAGATGATGGCATCCTTGAATAAATTACAAATAAATAATAACGGCGGGCAGACGTTGCAACAATAATAATAATAATATTCCCGCCCAAAACGGCCGTCACCGCCATTTTACCAATATGGCGCTCGCCGGCTTCCGTAAAGAGGTGATTGCACTTCCGCAAATATGGCTGACCGCGGCTTGAATGGCCAATAGTTGCTAAATAAATAGTACAGTTTTGCAAGATGGCTACGCGGAAGGCGATTTTTATTTTTTTTATTTTGGTTTGCTCTGTTTATTCTGATATTGTTTGAATTAAGAACAAGGTTAGCAAGAAAGCAGTTAAAATAAAAATAGGTTGGTTTCAAAGAGTTTCAGGTGTTTTTTTAAGAGTTTTGTACCGTGATTTCATATGTTATAAATAATGCTGCTAAACAGAAAAACCCAACCCTATAATTATTTGTCCTTACAATTTGGGAGGCGGGTATGGGTATCGCCCCCGCGGGAATCATTTATTGGATAACCAATACCTCTGTCATGGTCTGCGTGGGTCACCCCAAGTGGTTCGCAATGTTTGTCTGGGTCGTAGCGGTGGATGCCTTTACCATCAGCATTGTGGCAGGCCGGATCGGGAGATGGGATGGTTGAGGGAGACCTTTTGACCTCTCCAGCAGGACTCTCTCGAATCATCACCTTGCGCTGCAGTGGGATGGATGCTGTTGGCATCCACCAAAGATTCGAGTACCGTTGCCGATTTTGGTTAGAGGCTATTTTGTACGCGGTTCAATATTTGTCGTTTTATGTGTCAACAAGCAAAACTGCCGCTATTGGGCGCCAAAAGGACAAAACCCTCGGTTAAAGCACGAACAAGCCCTGCACAGCCCAAAAGTAAGCGTTTGGGCTGCTCTATCGAAGAATGAAATAATCGGACCATTTTTTTTCGAAAATTCTCATGTAGCAGCAATCTTAAGAGGGCATTACCAGAGAAAGCCGGAAATACGTCAATTTCAAAAAAGTTTTTAGACGTATTGACTCTTTTCCACAAAAAATTATAAATGGATTTCGAAAGATTGTTCTTTTATCTAGCATTCGTATGTAATAAATTTTTAGATTTTTTTTAAATTTTTAGTATAATAAGGTTATTCCATAGGTCGTTGGCAGATTTGTTAAATTTTCAAAAAAGTTTTTGTATTATACCACACCCATTTCAAATAATGTAATCATGCAGTAAAATAAATCAATACATTATCTAGCAGAGTTATGTATTAGAATTTTAATTTTAGTTTCAATAAAATCATTAAAAAATATGTACGTACATGTGTTTCTTGACGAAAATTGGTCCATTTGTGTATTTATTTGCGCACTTACAAACTAATATATTTCAGATTTTTTTAACAGTCTTATTAAATTTAGACATTATTGAAAAATGATAAATACTTATAATCAAAAAATAACTACAAAAAGTACACTATTTTAATAGTTTTATTTTTGGATGAAAGTATAAATTAAAGCTAATTTGGATTGAAATAAATTCGATATTAAGTTATAATTTAAAAAAGCTGGTACGGAGAGTAATTAATCTTTCTCATTGTAACCGCCCTGCACGATCGGAAGAACAACTTTCGACGAAATGTGGATTTTCGTCCGCTGGCTGGTTAAACGCTCTTAACAGTAGATTTAATTCTTACCGCAGCATGATAAGCGATTATTTAATGCTAAAACTTCAAGAGTGTCATTCGTAAGTTCACACACATGTTTTCAACAAGATGGCGCCCAACCTCACACAGCGAGAACCACTATGAGCCTCCTCCGTGAATAATTCCCTAAAAACTGATGTCGATATGGTGATATCGTGTAACCAGCCAGATCGCCGGATCTCATCCCTATGGATTTTTTTTCTGAGGGGATATTGTGTACGATAACAGCCCAAAGGACACATCGAAGTTCAAAGAAAATATCATGCGAGACGTGAACGCTATTTCCCAATGTCTGTTGCAAAACGCCAAAAGATTCCGTGAGTGTACGCCCTGACGGAAAACATTTATACGGTATAATTTAAAAAAAAAATCCTCATTTTGAACGTTTAATTTGATAATAAATACATAATTTTTTATCGCTTACAATGTATATTTATTTCACTTATAAATCCAAATCTGCCACGGGAGAGCCATTACATAAAAAATATAAAGTAGCTAACCCTAATATGAAACAAAAAAACATTACTATCTTGTCAATTGTATCGTATGAAAGTCTAAATGAATTTTGTCGGTCACTAAACAATTGAAGATATTTTATAACCAATTTGACTTCTGGTCAAGTCTTGACTTGACTTATCACTTCTATTTTCTTATGTTACAGCAAAGTAAGGAGAGATAGAAAAACATGCACAAAATTGGTAATTAGATTCTTAGTTTGTGTTATTTAACCTTCGGTGCGCCGCCATTGCCGATGGTGGGCACAATAAAAATAATCATTTCTCTAAATATAAGTGCGTTATTTGCAGGCACCAAATTGTTACAACTTTATTATATGTAGGTACCTACTCTGACAATACTGTCAGCCCATCCATTTCAAATATCAATATTTTCTTAACCAACGATATGTACCTACTACCTACTTACAATCTACATACATATTTAATAAATACAATAATATTATTTTTATTTCTAATATATCTACGCCTGCATTATCTTGTATTGCATCTTATTCCAATTTTAACTCTTATTTACTTCAAGTTCATTATGTCAACTTGTCTTCATGTATATATATTTTATTAATATTAGTACTTGTAATAACATACTCTGTGTACCTATGCATTTTACAATGACACTCCAAAATTCAAGCACGAGAAATGTTTTCTCTTTTGAATTGGGTAGTTTCACTAAAAAGAAATTTATATATTGTTATTAGTTTTAAGAATCAAGTGTTTTACTATGAATCTGTATGCGTATGTATTTTTTTTAAATAAAAAAAAATAAAAAAAATTTAATCTCTGTTTTTGTCTTTTCCTTCATATACCATCCCTTACTTTCAAAATTAATTTTATAAAAATTTCGTGTTATTTATTATAAATTGGACTGAAGTCCGTTAATAAATAAATAAATAAAATCACAATTTAAATTATTTTGATCGATTTAAAGCGAATTCTTACATAATCATTGCATTACGTTTTTTAATCTACATTATCTAAGAACATCACAATTATAAACACCTATACAATTGCTATAATTCATTCTAGAGAATACGTGTTATACATATCCCTAGTCTCGATTCATTAAACTAATTATTTCTGGTATGATAATACTGCTAGATATAATAACACTCGGTAGGTTCGATTAACATTCTTTTGTAACACATTATTTTTCCTTACGAAGAATAATTATACAATTAAAAGTGGAACATTTTTTTAAACCATCGTATTATTTGAATGACCCTGAAGGGGAAATTAAAAGTCGTTATTTTTCCAAGCTCAATTAAAAGAATGCTGGTATTTATCCTTAGGCAATAAAACTGTTTAGGATGCAGCAGGTTTTTTATAACTAACTAGCAGACCCGGCCACACGTTGCTGTGGCTAACGAAACACAACGCCATTACCCAATCTTTCTAAAATCCACACCACCCGCTTGCCAGCTGCCCGCTGCCCGCTGCCTGAATTGAATAATTGAATTTATCGGCTTTTCTCTCCTATAATAAGCATGTATTATACATATAAACTAATTAACTCGACACTAATTATACAATACTTGCAATGCAACACTGGATATTTGAAAAGGAAAAATCAAATACCTACTTACTCTAGGACGGTGTTTTTCAACCTGTGGGTCGCGACCCCTTGGGGGGTCGCGAAGCCTCTACAAGGGGGTCGCAGGGGGTCCAAAGTAAAATATTAATAAATCCGAATTTTAAATAGTTGTCGTCATACAGGCGTTTTTTCTTTGGTTTCGTTTCAGTACTCTCACTACAACTAGAAGTTGACGGTTGTGTTGATCTTTTTATAAATTTATCCATTTTTTATTATCACTACAAGTCACTTAAATAAATTCAAATACGTGAGTTCAACACAAAACAAATGCGCGCATATGACACCGAATCGCCGATTGACAGGGTCACGTTATTCCCGCCGTCCAACGTCCGTCATAGCCCGCGTCGCCCTGTACCCTGTACCCTTCGTCAACCCCGCAACGCTCATTGTGTCTCGCTCTTTAACTCAACCACATTCGTCGGCACGGCGCGGCCTCGCTCGCCTCAATCTTGAGTCGGCATCGGCCCGGCCTGTACGTCGTACAAATGGGCGATAGCTCTGCCTGCTATTCCTTGGAGACGTTTGGCGAATTAGTTTGACAGCAATTTCCCTGACAAGTCCGAAAATTTAGCGGTCTGTCAGAGAAATTGCAAATTGTCAGGAATTTTGAAAAATATTAGAAAAAAATGTATAGAATTTTGTGGGCAACGGAATTCACAGGATTACGGATTTTCTGGCAGAATCAAATAGAATGCCAAAACATGATTATACAGGCGAAATTGCCCTGAAAATCGCTCCTGTTGGTGTACACTGGGTGTCATTCTTTTTCATTTCATTCAATTTGTGATTCCTGAATTTCTCTAGCCATCCCCCCCCAGGAACCATAGTCGTCAAATGTAAATTGCAGGCGAAGGGTAGGGGGTCCCGAAATATTTTTTACATAATAAGGGGGTCGTGCCATGAAAAAGGTTGAAAACCGCTGCTCTAGGACATCTATTTTCCAATTTCATCCGTAGAACGAATTACAAAAGTGACTATAGTACGGCCCGCCAGCCGTTTTAAATCGCACAAAAATATGTTTTCTTTGAATTTCTCGGCTTTTCTCTCATATAATTTACATGTACTATACATATAAACATTCCTCTTCAATCACTCTATCCATTGGTGAATCCGTTACGTAGTTTAAAAGATTAACGCCCACATACATTTTGAGCGACTTCATTTTATACTATGTAATGATTCAAAATTATTGGCATATAATGTTCGCATTACAAAATTTAATGCTTTTCTACTTTGAAATGAAGTTTTAAATTTTTTATTTGTGAATTGTATGCGAATACGTTTCAATGTCTTTCAACAGATGTCGTTAAAATCGGTAGAATATGTAGTTTTAAGTTTTAAGGTATGTCGACAGAGGTAAGTAGTTGAATTACATGAGAGAGACAACTGGCGCCCTTTCGTATTTATATGTATCTAAGTTTATTAACATTTATTTATGTGAAGTACCAGAGTAATTTGTAACAAATGTGCAAATTAAGTCTTGCTTGAGAATGTTTTTTTGGTAGTTAGTTAGTTACCTGTTAATGGATTCTTGAAATAATAAATATTTTTAATATTTATATACTTTAATATTTCTTCATAATAAAACACTGTGTATTTATTTACACTGAAAACCCATGTAATCAGGAACGAGTGAATAGGACGGCCTGGAAATTAATTTTTAACTCTATCATGATTTGCTTCTCGAAATCTTTGCTTCCCGTATCTTGGTACTACTTGGTACCCAACATGGAGGGGTGAGCCTTTATACTACCGACATCTGTCGGATAACTCCATAACTTTTATGATCTATCTACCCTAGAACCATCTATGACTCGTTGTTAGAACTACTACAATACGGTTATTAAGTCACCTGTTATACGATAAAATAACTAACTAACTAACTAACCATCACGCCGTTTCCCCGCAGGGGTAGGCAGAGAGGACGGACCGCCAAACAACTCGGTCTTGGCACACACTCTTTGCCTCACTCACACTCATACATCGTCTCATACATACTCTTCTATTATTCTGACTTTTGACATGGCCCGTCTCAAGTATCTGATTCACTTGATCGTGCCATGTCTTCCTCGGGCGTCCCCGACTTCTTCTACCATTCACATTTGCATCATATATTCTTTTTACAGTACTTTCTTCGCTCATTCGCTCTACGTGCCCAAACCATCTGAGGGTCCCTTTCTTAATTTTGCTCATTATACTTACATCAGCCTTACATTCTTTGCGGATATCCACATTTCTAACACGATCATACATGGTTTTACCACACATACGTCTCAGGGATCTCATTTCAACAGCATTCAGTTTACTTTCATCGTTCCTCTGCCAGTTCCATGCCTCACTGCCATACATCAGGGTAGGTACCAGGACTCCATTGTGGACGGCTAGCTTCGCTTTTTAAAAAAAATCTTAATCTTAAAAGGCTTAATCTTAATCTTAATCTTTTTGTAAAATCTTAATCATAAAAGGCAATAGCAATGCAGTATTTTGTAAGTATTTCCTAAACTGTTTACCAAAAATAATATTTTTCAAACTCAATCCTGCAAAATGTCTCCCTATTTTTACACCAGCTGTCCACTGGCAAAACATGTTTTACACCCATGAAGTTCTCCCCTACGTCCTACTTTGGTCTTTTGCCTACTCCTTCTTTAATGTCCTATTTTTTAAAATACAGAACATGTTATTCTATAACATGTGTCAAAGCCTAAGCCATTTTTCTTTTCTTTATACTCTTCAAGGCTTTCTACTTCCTTGTTGGGCCCTTTTAGCACCTATTCGTTTGCTACACGCGATGACCTCCTTGGCAAATCATCATGAAAATTTGGATTTAAATGCCAAAAGTTAATCTAACTATGAAATTTGCAGACCAGCAGTTATACAAGTTATAATTAAGTGCATAAATTTAACCAATTATCGGCTTACTTTTCGTGAATGTTGTTTTTTTATTTATATTTTTACATTAACTCAGGATTAATACTCGTATTAACTCAAAATTATTTTCCTCAGCCACACAGGAGGCCCTGAGGAAAATAATAATCCCTCGAGGCATAGGCCCATCATCTGAGATGCTGTGAGAACATTGGTCTTGAAGATACCCATGTCGTAGGAAGGAGGAAACACAAAGGCCGGAAAATCTTTCCACAGCCGAGCTGTTGATCACAAACAAACGAGCCGTTCTCATGTGACCAATGTCAACCGTGTACATATGTAGGGCACGCGTTTGGCGTGTTTCCCGCCTATGCACCGGTGCCGAAGGGATCAATGACGCTAGTTCCTCGGAGCATATTCCATTGAAATACCGGTAGAACAAGGATAGCATTCCCACCCGACGCCTGTGCTCTAAAGATCGCAATCCTTCTGTTAAATTAGGAGAATCTATCAGACGGATCGCCAGTTTCTGCAGAGGGTTTTTTTCAGGTATTTTGTGGATCTAGACCGAAGGTGGCTGCCAAGTTCAACCGTGGGGCGCACTTGTGATTTGTACAGGATTAGCAGTTGACTGGTCGCTTCTACTGAGGATCCGATTTGTTTAATGTTTTTGGCTTCTTATCATCTGGCATTTTTTGTCACGTTAGGATTTCTTGATTCCTAACAACCTTCATACAATATCCTTTGCTAAAATCTCACTTCTACCATTTCTTACATTTGGATTCGAATCCCCAGTTCTTCTTTAAAATGTTTAGGTATTGCTACTAATTTAATATTAATGATAACAAATTGAAAAATAATACATTTTCTTTCCTCTTTGTCATTTTTGGACATATCGTTTAACAGACCACCTGTGAGATTCTTCCAGCAATTAAAGCACGGCTAAGAATTAGCAGCAAAGCGATGTCTTTTTTACAATGGCAGCAATTTAAAATAGATCAAACGTAGAAAAATGAGCAGATTCATTACATGGCATAATACGCCAGGCACAATGGGATTCTCATTATGTGAAGTTTTGTTGCAATGTTGCCAAAATGTGGCACCAAGATATCCCAAATGTTATAGTTTAAAGTTGATTCTAGTAGGTGTACTTAAAAGTTTAGTTTTTAATGATGTGATTTGGCTTATTGGTATGTAGTTCGATAGCGAGTATATTTATGACTTATTTTCTTTTACGTAAATTCCTCATCGGTTTTATGATTTTCCTGACAAAAACCTTTTAGGTTGATTATTCTGCAGATATTTAATTTAACTAAGTTTCCGGCATTGCCTAGGCTTTAAGAAGTGAGCATTACGCTTTTCGAAAATAAATGTAGACACTGGACAGTAATAATGTTCCTCTTATTTTTAAGGTGAAGTTTGAAAATTTCTTCAAGAAGTATCAAAATTATCAGAGGGTGGGAAAAGGAGATGGGCGGTTTTTCGAAATTTTGTTTAGACAGATGTCTTTCTCTTGTTTGTGTATTTATTTATTCGTTGCTTGCGGCACCTTCGACAAGAATTATGACATTTTAGTGGTTTTAATTGGCTATTAAAATGGTCGTCATCCCCGGATTCGAATGAGGCTTGTATCTAATTAACCTTCGCGTATCGAATATTTATGGACGGTTTATGATTGAGAATATGCTTAGTTCCTATCGGGATATAGTTTATCCAGTTCCCACCTCTCCCTAACGCGTATTTCCAAAACCCATACCAGTTCAGTCGCGGTAGCGAAAATTTGCATTTTAAATAGTACACCTCTATATTGGTTATTTTTTATCGTTTGGTAAAAACAAAAATAGTTCTAAAATCTTGATAAAATAATCTTTCCAATGTGTGTATTAGAAAGTAATAATTTTATTTCTAAATATTAAAATTTTGATATTGAACAGAACCGGTACAGGTTTTGGAAATACACCTCCCTAACCACATCCCCTTTTGGAAATTTGGAACAATGGCCAGAAAAATAGTGCAAATTAGCGTACATTTGTTTTGAAGCCAGAAGAAGGGTAGGGACTCCCTTGAAACAAAGTTGTCGGTGTTTTTCCTGTACCTAATCACAGTTTTAGGTAAAAAGTAATTTGATCATCTTGGAAGTACGTAAATCGTTTTGTTCGCATTCGATTTGTTGTGGCGGTAATTACCCCGAGGTATCGCGGTTGAACTATTTAATTATATTGTGGTTGTGTCGTGTGCTCCTCCGCAGAAATGCAGTGGTAGTTGCCTGGTCTTCCCTTTTTCCCTCCACACTCTGTTTTTTCCTACACGTGCTATGAACCAATTCCAGGAAACATCATTCATTCTCGTTTCTATTGTTAGTATTTACTGTCCATTCAGGTGCATCATAATTTGAATGTATGATTTTGATTGACGATTTGCCTAATTTTCGGTTTTTTCCCTCCCACAATATGGATCTTTCCTAGGCATCCTTTCGTTACTTGGAACTTCAATAGAGCAGCAACATCGTTGACAGAGTCATACACATAATTATAATCCACATAGCTGTAATGTTGGTGATAAATTCATTGAATTGAATGTGTTAGCATTTATTTCAGATTTTCACGGCCAAAAGTATTAAAGTACACATTTATTTTGGTGATATTAAGCCCTTTTGTGCTACCTCCTTCTTTATCCAACATTTCGGAGAGCATTACAGTATCCATCATCGGGGCAGATTTGTAATCGAAGATCGTGGTGAAGTATGTACTTATGTATGTAGATGCGATACTATGTGTTGTCAGATCCAATCCTCTAAGAGCTGGCATTACAGTATAATTTAACATGGTTTTCTGCGTTTAGTTTTCGTGTAGACGATAATTCCCGGATACCTAGAACCATTGAGCTTAACCCCGTGCATCGTCCCTACTAATAATGGGATTAATGGGATTTAATGAAATTAATGGGATTTATGTGAATTTCAATTACCTCCGTAATCAAATGCTGATATTGGACAATGGACACTGTTACGCTGTCCGAAACGTTAGCTGGAGAAGGAGGTTGCACAACACGCCATAATAGCCCAAAAATAAATCGGTATAGCATTTATTTCGTTTAAAAAAGGAACTGTAATTTGCACATAAATTCATTTTTACCTCTTTTGATATTTTGTTTCATTAATCATCTTTATTAATTCTATACTTACAATTTGTTATATCCTATGCCTGCTTCACTAGGAAAACCTATTAGTTGAGAGCAGGCGTTGTAACCACTAGAGCGATTATGGTCGAAAATTGGACCACTTTTATATTTCTGCGATTGATAGCGGTCCAAAATTAGACCACATTTTCCTACCATTCGTAAAATTTATTGTAATTGTTTAAAACATTTCCATGGCCAGCCATCTATTTCAAAACGAAGCCATTGAAATGCATTATCTATTATGACCATAGATGTTGCAAATTTAAACTTCGTAAACTATTTTAGAACGACGTTAAATACCAATTTTTAAAATACTTTTTCCCGCCGAATTTTTGATCTGCTGTTTACGGTTATATTTAAGTCCTTTTTACATAGATATGCACCTTTCATTATCAAGTATACCACAGACAACATACAGAAATCGAAAATATTCTGTGTTGACTCGAATAAGTACCCCTCACGGCCGTTTCAAAGTAAAAACATACATTTTTACAATATTACATTTTTAACTGACAAACATCATTTAGTTGATGAGATACAATTCTTTTATTCTGAAGCTCATTATTCATTACTATTACCAGCTTTTTGAATTTGAATTTCGAGCTATAGAAAATGCATCCTTCACAATCAAAATTGATTGAATTGTAAATCAGGAATAAACCATCGTTGTTGTTCAGAGTATGCGGAAAATAATGATGTGATATTGTATGAGAGGTTGTGCATTACGGCGATGTGAAAGTATACCACTGTGGATGTAGTGGTAGTTATGTAGGTACTGGTTATGTAACGTCTAACATCAGGTATGGAGTATCAGGTGTGGAGACTCGGTGTTTAATATGAACGAATAGCAGCAGGTTGTGTGAGACTAGCACCTGAGGGAGATGTTCTAACTTTCATTTAAGTTAAACTAGCTGGTTCCCGGCATGCGTTGCTATGCCATTTAATAAAGAAATAGTTTCTCCCTGCGTGTCCTTTCCCATTCGTCCCTTTCTCCTTCCACCTCCACTTCCTCTCCCGCGTATTCCCACACCGCCTCCTCCACCTTCCCTCTCCCCACTCCACACCCGCCTTTCCCGGTGGATTCAGTTTTCAAACAGCTCGCGTGCCACCTATTTTTTATACAAAACTTTATAATGCCAGAACTCACCAGTAGTTTTATACAAACCTTGTCCTGATAATAACGAACACAACAAAAAAAGAATTATACATTTTGGTGCAGTCGTTCGGAAGTTATGCGCGTACATACATTTCGGCGATTCATTTTTATTTATATAGATAGATTTATATAGATAGAAGATAGAAGATAGATTTGGCAGCACAGAGAATATTATTGGAATCGAATTGTTGAAAACAGATTATGAAAGTGGAATTTTTAAAGGTGTTGCGAAACGAAATTGTGATATTTTATATTTTTAAAATTCCCGAGGAAAAAAAATTTTCCTCGGGGTCTATGTCATCTTGGGATGCTGTATTGAGGAACTAGGGAAAGGAAGTTCTGGAAAAGAAAAAAGGTATGAGGGGTGAGTGGGAATTTAGGGGTCTGTATGTCCGGGGGTAACGGAAGTACGAATCCAACATTCCCATTGCAGTGCAAGGCTATGGGTCGGGGGAGTCCGGCTGGAGAAGTCAATAGGTCTTCCTCAACCAGTCTCTCCCAATCCGGTCCGTCACGCAGAATGTGTGCAAACGCAAGACTCAAGACGCCAAGACCTAGAAAATTCTCATCCCATGGACCCGGGCACCCCTGTTAAGTCACCAAACGTAGCTAACCACTTGGGGTGACCAATGGCAGAGGTGTTGGTCATTCACTAAATGGTTCCTGGGGCGGCAGTAGCCATACCCGCCTTCCAAATTGAAAAAACAATGCTAAAAACCAAAATTGGACAAAATTCTGAAAGTATTAGAGTCAATCTCGATTTCTGAGAGTTTATTTTGCCCTTTTCATTGCATTTCTCAAATTTCCTTTGGAAATGCCCAGTCGTGAGAAGTTCCTGCGCCAAGCAATAGTTTGCACAATTTAACATGTACAAAAAAGCGAATCTAGGTAATATCAGAAAGATTAATTATTTTATATTGCAACCAGGTACCGCACAAGAGTTCCAACTGCTCCTAACTCTCTGGATCCGGTAAAACTATGGCTCCCCAATTGGGGTATGTTATGAAGCTCAAGGTAGTCGGGAGGGGAAAAGGAAGATGTGGAAGTTCCTGGCTATTCAGATTTGGTTTCAAAATATGACTAAACCAGTTTCAATTCTGAAAGATAGTCTCACATCGTGCCACAAATGTGTTCTCAATCTCAATTCGGAGATTGCTAGTCTTACCCTTCGACCAGGGAGGCCGTCGAAGGTTCTACTTTAATGGAACCTACCGTTACGTCGCAATTACGCACATTTGTACGTGTTTTGTGGTACCTTTGAAATCGATGGTTAGAAATAATAATTGACCTCATCATTCGATTTGCGAAGAGTTCGCTCAATAGATCGGCAATGCTTTAGTGAAAATAAAACTTGCATCTTAGTTTACCTGTCTTGACTAGCAGTATTCCGGTATTCAGTCCACTTAATCGTGCCAAGTCACTCTGCCAGATATTCATTAGTTTCATTACAACCGGTATCGAACCGGTGACCCTTATCACAACTCACGCGCTTTCACTCTCCGACCGCCTTTTGATCTTAACATTCAGTTAAACCGGTGTTTGTCAACCTTATACTGTCATGCCCCACTTGATTTCAACAAAAATCCCCCCCAAAAAATGCTAACACCATTGGGAAGGGTCCAATATATTATATTGTTAAATGTTTGCGAGGGAAGCTTTAATTAATAACTAGCGTAGACCCTAGATCAATGGTTCTAAACCTCGGTTCGATCGAACCCCAGGGGTTCGGTGAGTCAGTTTCGCGGGTTCGGCGGAGGTAAAGACACCCCCGATTCATATGATTCGGTTCGATTTCCAATTGAGAAGGGTTCGACGAATGCCTACATGAAACTGGTGGTAGTCGGTACCTCCAACATCGTTAAGAAACACTGCCCTAAATATTATAAATTCACTTAACTGAAATGACAATTAATTTTTTTTTCAGTTCAAATATTATATCATAGGTAGGTGTCGCTATCCTACTTTTTCGTTTGTCAGAATTATTTTCCACACAACATTTCGAATTTTGGAAATGAAAACACGCTTCACAGAAAATCGAAATTAGTATATTATTTGATTACGAATATTACATAACTAGCAGTTCAAAACCCGCTCCGCAGGTTTTTGCTGCTAAGTCCTGCGGGCGGCTTTTGGTTCCGCGTTCCGCTTCGTCCATTTTGAGAGTTGGTGACCATTTTATAAATCCGATAGGAACTGGTTAAAAAAATAGCCGGACAAAGTATTCGCGACAGGCATTGACGTCATATATAATAAATAGACGCGTGATAGAAATCACAACGCGGTATTTCTATTCACAACTGCCAGTTACAATAATAATCATACCATCCGGCATCCACCTCTCCATACCAGGAGAGGACGATGAAAGTAAGAATCCCATAGTACTTACACCTGCCAGCCGACGCTCCTCACGCTAGCTGTTAACGTGATTGGCGCAATCTTTTAGCATTGCTTTAATTGGGTTCTATTACAAAGGTATCTTTTTAACAAACTTCAAGTACGAATATGATTTTGCGTAAGGCGCGGCGTCAGAGTATTTTCGAAATCGGGTTCTTAAATTTCAACCGTACAGACGCAAGGCCAATCCCACAAGCAAACCAAAACTAACCATAACTTCAAGGCACGTCGCGGACGCGTAGACATTTGAGCTAGTTACGCCATCCTTTTTCCTCGGAATTTTTTTACGATAATGTGTTACAAATATTTATACTTTATTACCTCCCGGTTATGAGTGCGCCTCATGTTGAGAAACGCTGAGTTAAACCGCCATTCATGAAAAGCCAATTATGTTTTCATTTACATTTTGATATGTTTATTAACATGACCAGGTGAAATCTCACGCTTGATAAAAAGGGATCATTAAAAAGCCCCAAAAAAGAAATATAAAAATATGATACTGCACAAACAGGTCCGACGACCAACCTCCAACTGTCAATGAAACTTTGTCATTACTTATTGAACTTATTATGCCGTTTTCCGCTTCTTCCTTTTTTGCCAACGCTTCGGACAGCATTACATTACCAATGATCAGGGCAGAAATGTAGTGTGGTGAAGAATGCGTTTATGTATGTGGAAGTGATCGGGAGGAGAAGATGTGGAGTTTAGAGGATGTTTTAAAAGTTGTCAATTAGGAGACATAATAATTATTTATATTATATATATTGGCTTGACGGAGACCACCAGATCACACAGTGATGCAGGCAATGTCTATGGAGCTTCATCGACAGTCATCCAGAAGAAGACCAAAGAACTCCTGGATGAATCAATACACCAAAATATTACAGAGAAACGGCCAGGATGAAAGTGATACCCAGAACCGAAGAAGGTATAGGCTGAGAACGAGAAGAGCCGACCCCAACAGCCTACCTAGGCAATGAATTGAGACCAGGGCAAGGAAGAATAAGATTTATATTGACTTATTGATCCGATTTTAAAATTATATGTTTCATTACGTGTTAGTCCCGTGAAAGACTAAATACTATAATTTAAAATAAGCAATAACTTTTTAAACACCACTTTTATTTTATATACTTAACGCCGACTGGATTTCGCTACAACCGTAGCTTCTTCAGGACAGTATAATACTCTACTAACATTAAGTTACATGTGTGTTATAGATCGTGTATATGTCGTGTCTCAGTGGAGCCAATAACTTTTTCTGATTTTTCTGACTCCAGATTTTCGATTGAGTTTCGCTAATATTAACTTCATTTAATTAAATAAAGATAATATATGATTTAACAAAATGGGCTGGACTCCTCAAGTGAAGAAGGAAGAAGGCATAGTGTAGATGAAGAATTGGGAAGGGGACGGGAGTGTTCTTTATCAATAGGGATCAATTTTAGTACAGGACTTTTATTTAAATTTAGTTGGTTATTAACTACCTTACTATTAGTGTTTATGGCTTTCCTCAGTTCAAGTGTCTCTAAGTTATCCAACCTTATACCTATATTGTTTTTATGAATTAGGATAGCGCCTGAGTTTCTATCAAATTTATGGTCTTTTTCGATTAAGTGGTTTGCAAATTCCGAAAATCCTGAGCTGTGTAAACATCCAAGATGTTCTTTGACACGGGTGTTTACGTTGCGTGCTGTTTTGCCTATATAAAAAAGAGACAGTCACTGCATTGGAGTGAATAAATTCCCGAGTGAGATAGACTAACGGTCTATTATTGTTATTGTCTAAAGTTATTGTTTTATTTTAAATTATAATGTCACATCACAAAAAAATCTGATTCATATGAACACAAACTAAATACTATAATTAAAATGTTGATGGAATAACTTTTTTAGTTACCGGATTGGATTAAACACGCAATCTCAGTTTCACCAATTCTACCGAGCGAAATTTGAAAATTTATTTACTTAGCGTTTAAATCCTTTTTTTCCTGTCAAAATATCATCGAAAAATCAAACCTCCCAATGATGTTTGAAAATACATTTTAGAGAACGGACAGAAACACGCAATCATACACTTTCCTTCGGAATCCTTGGTCTGTTGAATATTAAATTGTTTGATGTAGGCACCTGTGTATAAAAAACAAGACATCAATTAATAATTTCTCGACCTGTCCAAATAATTGATGTACAAAAACGCACGCGCATTTTTACTAACATGGTGATAATTATTTATCTACGCCATAAATGTGTAATTATAAATTGTAAAATGTAAACATTTATTACTAATATTATTATATCTTAGCCTTCCACAATAATAAATAATATTGGAGTGATTATTCACACGCCCACATGTGGAGTAAAAGTCAAATCTGACTTGAGAATTTAAGATCAGGTCATTATTGAAATCGCCTTCAAGCGTTTCGATATCAAAGATAACCCAGATTCTTTCCGAAGTGTGCTGTATTAATGACTTCTTACTCAGCACTGGGTGTTTTTAAAGTGAATAGTTTTAATTATTATTATTTTCATTTGCGTGCACTGTGTTTGAAAATTTGAACAGAGCAAAGCCGACCGACAAGATAAATATGCCCAATTTTAATACTACCTTTGCACAAAGAAGCTCAGATTGTCACAACAGTGTAAAACAAATTGTAACAAAATATCACTACATTAAGTACGAGTACATCAAATCTTGGCTAGAATTATCGGAAAACAGAACTAGTATTTTAAAAACCCTATAGGTTACTGAAAAAACCCCACCGAAACCATGAAGTTGTACCGTATAAGTCGCTGAAAACCCCTTATCCAAAACATAGTCACCCTTAGTACAGGATCTCTGGTGAGGAGGACTAAGAAAATATTATAAGTCTCTTTTATAATAATATTTCATTCATATTTCCTTAAAATGTAAGTATCATACCTAATAAACAATTTTAATTAGATATAGGAAAATCATTGGAAAAGTTACATCACAGTGGTTTTTCTTTTTAGAATTTTGTATGCTTAGTTAATGGTTTTGCTCAAACGCAAATGCTATTTTCGAATTTCCAAAGCGACCGAGCGTAATTTTGAATTTTTTTATTAAATGTACTTTTGATTACATAAACCAGTGTTTTTCAACCTGTGGGTCGCGACCCCCTGGGGGGTCGCGAAGCCTCTACAAGGGGGTCGCAGGGGGTCGCAGGGGGTCGCAGGGGGTCGCAGGGGGTCCAAAGTAAAATATTAAAAAAAAACAATAAAGCTCAAAAATATTTTTATTATGAAAATATTAATTATAGGACATTTTCAAGTTAACATGAAATTTAAATTATAAAATTTCTATGGGTCAAAAATCCGTTAAGTCTCATACACATTAATGTGAAGGTTGCGCCTGTTTTTCGTCAATCAATTTCTGCCATCGCGGATCTGTTTTTGCAATATTTAGAATTAAGTCGTTTTCTAAATTTAATCGATTCCTCTGTTTGTTTTTAATTTGGGCCATTGACAAAAACGTCAACTCGCACAAGTAAGAGGTGGCAAATGGAATCAAGCACTTCAAAGCTTCTGTGGTCAATTCTGGGTATTCTAATTTTCTTTTTAACCAAAAGTTATCCAATTTAACAGACTTGAACAGTACAGGCCTGTACGTTGTACGAATGGGCGATAGCTCTACCCACTATTCCTTTGAGACGTTTGGCGAATTAGTTTGATAGCAATTTCCCTGACATGTCCGAAAATTTAGCGGTCTATCAGAGAAATTGTCAGGAATTTTGAAAAATATTAGAAAAAAATTTATAGAATTTTGTGGGCTACGGAACTCACAGGATTACGGATTTCCTGGCAGAATCAAATAGAATGCCAAAACATGATTATAGAGGCGAAATTGCCCTGAAAAATTCACAACCTGAAATTCTCTAGCCACCCCCTGTTGGTGTACACTGGGTGTCATTCTTTTTTCATTTCATTTTGTGATTTTTCAATTTGTGATTCCTGAATTTCTCTAGTCACCCCCCCACCCTCCAGGAACCATAGTTGTCGAAGGTAAATTGCGGGCGAAGGGTAGGGGGTCGCGAAATATTTTTTACATAATAAGGGGGTCGTGCCATGAAAAAGGTTGAAAAACGCTGACATAAACCATATAAAATCATCGGCATTGTTTTGGTCAAAGGCGTTATTTCGTATTTTTGGCGAGTAAACATCACATTTAAATTAAAAATAAATAACCGTATGTATTTGGATATTCTTTTGATTTTTGAAACATGATTTGGAAATCTATGTTTCTGGAAAAAAAAACAAATGCCGAAATCGTAAATACGATAAATTGTTATCCAATCTTTTTTTAAAGCTATTTTGCCAAATTTTGTTTTTGTGGTATAACGCCTTTAACAAAACATGGTCGATTTTCATAAATTTGAGTGAACTGATGATGAACTACGGTCTATTAAAAAATTGAAACATGTTTGCATGAGGTTTTGTTAACAGTCATTTATTGAAATTAGAACAAGCGTTGTAACATCAGTATGAACGTAATTAAATGCGATGTTTTTTGATAATAAATGAAGCGACAAACTAGACAGGCATGTTCTTTCTGGTCTCTTTGTATAGGATAAAGTGGGTTGCTTTATCATCCTACTCTTAGAAACGACTCATCGTTTTTTATGCAATGAAAAGTTTTAATTGTCGTAGGTTGGTTCCAAACCTTTTAACGAAGAATTTAGGAAGTGGGTGGATTCAAAAGATTGCAATATAAAAATGCTATTTCTCCCACCGTTCCTGTCTTAACGCATTGCTACGACTGGAGTATGAAATAAGCAAACTATTTAATGTCGTTCTTAAACGTAAATTTCTTCCCCATGACTTTTTCGGATCGGGACTCATCGCTTCGATAAGACGCCTCCCTGTCCTGAGCTACTTTCAGGATAGCATAGTATAGTGTAGTCTACTGATCATACAAATGGAAATCCGATTATGTTTTGGGGGCTCCAAAACGCTTTCGTTCGGGTTTATCGCCACAACATACCAGAGTATTTTTTACATTAGCTCCACACAGGAGGCCCCGAGGAAAATAATTTCCACCCATGTCCTTTTAGGTGTCTTATTAAAGGAATTAAGGAGAGAAAGTTCCGGGAAGTTAAAAGGTATAATGGATGAATACGAATCTGGGGGTCAGCGTGTCCAGGAGTGACGAACGTATGAATCCATCCCTCTCACTGCGGTGCAAGGTGGGTCGTAAGAGTCCGGCTGGAGAGGTCAAAAGGGCTCTCTCAACCGGTCTCTCCCGATCTGGCCCTCCATGCAGTAGGTGTGCCTCATAAACCTCATCCGGGCTGCTAAGTCACCAAACGTAACGAACCACTTTGGTTATCCAATAAATGGTTCCAGGGGCGGCGGAACCTATAATCGCCTCCCAAATTAAGTTGTAAAGTTTCACCAAGAACCACAGAAATGATTATTTTTTACTTGCTATAACTTTGTGGTTATCCATTATAAATAAATGAAATTTAACAATTTTAACAAACAATTTAACTTTGTTTGAACCACTTTTAGATAACTTAGAAGCCTTGGAAATAAATAAAAATATCCCTTAAAAATAATGAATCTATTATCAACAAACAAAAAATATTGTCTTATAGCCCAATCATGGATATGTTCCCCTACCCACCCACTCTTCATTAATACCTAGAAACGGCTCCACCCCTACCATAACAATACATTGTTCCCATCCATATTTCAAAACTGTCAAATCAGTATACATTTGCCCTGAAGAAGGTACGGTCGCTCTGAAACCGGTCGGATTTACTCAAATATAAAAGTCGTTCAAACAAAGTTAAATTGTTTCATTTATTACAGATTTCGGGGAGGGTGATGCAATCCAACGAGTTACAAATTATGCAAAGAATATACCAACGTAAAAAAAAAGCCTGTAAAAAGTTTGGAAAACGGTATAGGAGTGGTTTTTCGAAATCTCATTGTTACCATCTTTTTGTTTTGCAAACTTCACCAATCTCAGAATAAAACTGCACATTTTTATTTAAACAAACGCCACCCGCCCTCAATCAACTTCTCATTTACTTTAAAATAGATCGTGTCGGTATTATTTTAATGCTTATTTACACATCAAGATATATTTTTTTAAATCTGTATGTTATTGAATATTTTTGCAATTGTTGTGCGGATGTACAGTAATAACATGCAGCCTACACTTTATAAATCATTATTATTATTTCTGTTGAGAAACCTGATCAATCAATCAGTTTCAAGGTCATGTTTTTTTCTCTCACTGTTTCTATGAATATTCTTTCCAGGGCTTCCTTGATTCATATTCACAGCAAGGCAAATAAATAATAATACCTAATGTATTTATTATTATTCATTTATCATTTATCATTCACATGATGTATGATTTTTTAAAATATTTTATTTTAACATTGTGTTGCTGTGTAAACAGGTATGTAAGAAAAAAAATTGTAAAATCATGGTGCGTCGCTTTGCTAAAGGTGTGATTTTTTGTTCTTTGTTTTTTTTTTGATATGGAGTGATAGGAGGAGGTAACAATATATCAAAATATTGTCTTGATTAAATCTTGTTCTTACAATTTAGAATCGAAAGGTACTTTGAATAGGCTTTAATAGCGAGGTTTGGAGATTTTCGCGGTCAAAAATATTGTCGTGATTAGTATTTAGGTTGTTAAACCGTGCGGCATCTTCCCTGATGATGGACAATGTAACGCTATCTAAAACGTTGGTTAAAGCATATATCTGGTAACCAAACTTTACAATATCCTTCCTCCAAGTTTGAAAAAGATAGAAAAGATAAATAAGTTTACGGAAAAAATCAAAACATGGGTGAAAGAAATTAATGCAGACATACTAGAGAATGTATTAAAAACATCATAGAAACTGAATAATGGAAAATCAAAGAAATCTACCAGTCCGCCTCAGCACAGGACCACCTAGTGAGAATAACAGATGAAAAATTATATGCATTATCATATCTTGTAATTCTCATCAAACCTGTAATTAAATAGTCACTAATAAAAAAAAATATTAAAAAAATAGTAGAAAGCGCAACTCGGCGTAGTAACCAACAAATTAATCATGATTAGGCTTTATCAATTTGGGAGGTGGGTATGGTACCGCTGCCCCGGGAACCATTTATTGGACAACCTACACCCCTGCTAGAGGTCACCTCAAGTGTTCGCTACGTTGTTGGCTTAGCAGGGGTGCCCGGGTTCGTATGGGATGAGATTTGTCTAGGTCTCCACTTACTGCGTTTGTCCACCTACTAGGTACGTGGTGGGCTTGATCGGGAGAGACCTAACCTAGACCAAGGGTCTAACTAGACCTTAAGGTCTCCCTTAACTTCTAGGTTAAGGGAGAGGTCTAACCTAACCTAACCTTGACCTCTCCAGTCAGACTGTCTCGACCCAGGCCTCCTGGATACATTGAACCTAAGATTCCTACCCATCCTTCATATCATTTGCCTTCCCGTAATTTCTTCTCCATCCCAAAGATGACATTTTCCTCAGGGTCTCCTGTGTGGAGTTAATTTAAAAAAGGCTTTAACGTATTTTGTGACCACATCTGAAAAGCCAGGCACTTCACGACGTTCCTCCCTCCATCTCCTTCGTCTTTCTATTCTCAAAATTGGGGATGCCATAGTCTCTATAGCTTGGAGCAGTTTGGTCTCTTGTGCAGTATCCATAAAGAAGGAACAAAAAATTAACTAAGTAAGGTTTACAATAATAATATTTTATTTATTTCGGAATGGGGGAACATTATTGCAATCCCACACATCTCACAGAGAGTGTAAATACAAATAATTCAGTCAACTGGCTCCGGGCATTTGGCACCATGATGTAGATAAAAAAATTGGTACATGTATTAGCTCTCGACTTGAACGCTTTTAGTGGCATTTTTAGTCAATTATAAGGTAGGCGTCTATTTGTTGATAGACAAATTAATAGACAGCGGAGTGTTGTTTTCAAATAAAAAGGGCAAGAAAATGTCAAGGTTTTTAATAAGGTTGTGCCCGATAAAACCATAAATTCTATTTGTTGTAGACGTTTTTTGTTGAAGTATTTATTGTTTTCAGTCAAAGATATTGAAATATAAGAGATGTGCTATCCGCAGTTTTTACTCGGTAGGACTGTGTTCCTTGGCGTCGCCGATGTTGTTAACCAATATTTCTGCACACCTTAAAAAAATCAACTAAATGAATGAATTCTTTCCGTATTCAAACTACGCCCATTAGATAGTAGTCCGCCGACGGTCGGGCGATCATGTCTCTTACTAACTAACTAACTAACCGCCGTTTCCCCGCAGGGGTAGGCAGAGAGGACGGACCGCCAAACAACTCGGTCTTGGCACACACTCTTTGCCTCACTCACATTCATACATCGTCTTATACATTCTCTTCTATTATTCTGACTTTTGTCATGGCCCGACTCAAGTATTTGATTCACTTGATCGTGCCATGTCTTCATCGGGCGTCCCCGACTTCTTCTACCATTCACATTCGCGTCGTATATTCTTCTTAAACTACTTTCTTCGTTCATTCACTCTACATGTCCAAACCATCTGAGGGTCCCTTTCTTAATCTTACTCATTATGCTTACATCAGCCTTACATTCTTTGCGGATATCCACATTTCTCACACGATCATGCATTGTTTTACCACACATACGTCTCAGGGATCTCATTTCAACAGCATTCAGCTTACTTTCATCCTTCCTCTGCCAGTTCCATGCCTCACTGCCATACATCAGGGTAGGTACCAGGACTCCATTGTGGACTGCTAGCTTCGCTTCTTTTGACAGTTTTTTTATTATAGCCCATTCACACCATTCACTCGGATGAAGGTTTACTCGATGAAATGTTCCATTCTCGTTTCACCGAGTGTTCACACGCTTCCTTCGAAGGAAGAGTTCACTCGACATTCTCGCTACGAAGTCGTCGAGAGTAGTTGCGGCCGCATTGGAATTCGTCCGGCGCTGACGGCTAAGTTCGGGAATATTTACGATTTCAATTGACATTTCCGATAACGTCGAACTAAATTACGAGAAATTGGCGATTCTTGTAAACAGTAAATAAATTTCTGCACCATAAAATGAACATATGGTTAAATAATAACCTGAAAACTGATATCTACCAGTATTTTTGCACCATGAAAATATTTTTATTCCAAAATAGGCCTCGGCTTGCAATAAAATCCATATAAATGGAATATTTATTAACGTATCCAAAAACTAAAAACTGTTTTGGAAAGGTGATAAAATATGCTTTTAAAATTTGTTATTAGAAATAACCACGTAATTTTTAAATAGAATAATTTTTAATGTAAACTTTTAAAAGTTTAAAAAATGGCTCTACTTGCTTTTATTCTAACTAAAATTACTGGTAACAAAAAATATATAAAAACACACACTTATTTTGTTAGACAAGTAAATTATAAACGTTTCTATCACCTCACTTTTTTGTCGTTTCATATAAAAATAATTTATAAAAAATTCACAATGTTTCATAATTATTTTTTCAAATTCGATCAGAGACTTTGGTTCCATAGAAGTGTACATTCGTATTATTTTGTGGTTAATTGTTATATTGAATATATAGAGCATTATTTTCTCTTTCCAGTGCCGTTTAGATCATATTTTTCACTATGATAGTAAGGGAGAAACAACGATTTCTATGAGACGTGTAGGAGTTATTTCGAAAAGCGAACTAAACGGAGCATTTTGACGTTTAAGCCGCTCCGGCTACTCGTCCTCACGCCAGAACATTTCGGCCGACTAATTTGCGAGTGAAAGACTGTTCACTTGAGTGTTCACACACATCATTCGCGTCACGTGATGTTAAATTCCGGTTGCGAGTGAACAGTGCCGAAGGAAGCATTCCAACATTGTTGGAATGCTTCATTCGGAACTGTCTCTATTCACTTTCGTGTTCACACGGTTCATTTCGAGGGAAAGAGGCTGAATGAAATCACGAAATGAACGATAAATGAATGGTGTGAATGGGCTATTAGCGCCAACGGCATTCACTCCACCATTAATGGAGTTACCGGCATTCACCCTTCTTTCAATATCTCTATCAGCCTTCCCATCTCTCGTATTTCAATATCATGTCATGTCTCTTGTATTTCAATATCTTTATTTTCGGTATTACATAAAAAAATTTAAACATATTTCCAAAAAAATGCTTATAATGTTTTAATTTATTATTATAATGTAATGTATTATTATTAATATACAACGTGTCCGGAAACTCGTAGTACAAGCGGGAAACTGGTGAATCTACATCACGTAGAGAACCCAAAAAACTTATTTTTTTCGATCTAAGCATTTCGATTTTAATATTATTTTTTTTCTATTTTTCCATTTTTTCGGCAACTAAAGGGTTAAAAAAAATTTTGAGCCCGGTTTACCCTTCGTTGCATTTTATAAGACATTACACAGCTGAAATCAACCCCCTAGTGAAAATTTTTTTCAAATTTAACCAAAAAAATTCCAATTTCGGACCCGATTTACTCGAAAACGAAAGCTCAAATCAAAAAAAGTTAAACCACAAAATCGACTCCAAATGTGATGTGGATTCTCCAGTTTCCCGCTTGTACTACGAGTTTCCGGACACCTTGTATTATAATGGAATTCCACCACGAATTGACATCAAAAAGAGAAATATTGTTTTCAGGTTGATGGTATGTATCATCGGAAGACAAACTTGTACGAGGAGAAATTTTACAAGGAAATCCTTCAGTGGAAATTAACTCTTTTCACGGATATGACTGACGTTCATTGCTTTCATATCTTCTTGAAGTTCTGATTACAGTCGACTCTCGATAATTCGAAACTCGAGGGACTCTTAAAATATTACGAAATATCAAATGGTTCGAAATTTTATTTGTGAGAGTAAATAAATAAAACTTCGAATTCTTAAGTGTTGATCAATTATTATTTATTAACTCCTATTCTATAACAATGACAAAAGTTTATAGGTACATTCGTGTACATACATGTAATCATAATGCGAATTAATTAATCTTTCGAAAGAAAGAACTCTGTTATACTGGTTTGCTTCAAAGCACATTGCTGCTGCTCAGACTTCTCAATATTTTTTTTTAAGAGAAAAAGTGCCTGAAATGCTTTTTCATCACTTTCGTTTTGTAGACAGAAGGTTTGTAAGGTATCGAATGAGGATCTTGCTTCCTTAACTGACACTTCTGCCAAATGTTCTGATGTATCGTCCTCATCTTCATCGTTACTTTTTTCATTAGTATCTGTCGCAGATAAAATTTCGTCATCGGTTAGTGAACCTGAGACAGCAACATCTTCATCCACTTGAACAAAGTCAAGAAAACTCACATTGCTGATGTCAATTAATGGTTCTATTGCTGATTCTTCATCATCCATAAGTATTGGAAGATTTTCCTGATCTTCTTTTAAGAAACCAGATTTTTTGAAGCAGTTGAGAATCGTTAGGGATGTTACAGCTCTCCATGCCTTGTCAATCAGTAAAATAGTTGTCAGAACCGTGATATTTGCAGTTGGCTGCTTGTCGAGAGATTCTAAAACGAGCTTAACAATTTCTTTGCGATAGAACGTCTTAAAATTATGGATGATCCCTTGGTCCAATGGTTGCAATTTGGAAGTTGTATTTGGCGGAAAGAAGTAGAGTTCCACGTTGGACAATGTAGGAGGACTGTTGTGGACAGTGCAATTGTATAAAAATAGTAAAATTTTCCGCTTTTGGCGTTTCATCTTTTACAATCTTTCCGCCTCTTTCTCTCTGCAACTTTGAATTGTCGAATGTTGAATGCCGATGAGTTCGAATTAATGCGTCGTTTTGTTATATAGCAATGATTTTTTCGTTTGAATTACCAAGTGTACAAAAATGTATGGATTTAGTTCGAAATATAAAGAGATTTCGTAGGGAACTCGTGATAACTTTGAATTATAGAGAGGTTCGAATTATCGCAGGTTTGAATTAACGAGAGTCGACTGTACCTTTTTTTATAAAAAGCAAACATTCCGTTCAGAATAGCCAGACATTTAAATTCTTCCTCCTACAGTCATTGCGAAAATTGTTGCCTTACTTTTAAAATTTTCTAGGTTTGTGTTTGGAAATCACCACAAATTATCAATTAATCTTTTTACACACCAGTTTATTTGAATTTAAAGCACGCACTGACTTCTATAAATGATTGAATGTTTTTTTTTGTATTTTGCCATACGCAATTGGAAATTATCAATTATTATATCAACCTTCTAATAATAAGTAATTATTTGGCTAATTTGTAATTTCATCAGTGATTTGTTAGACACGTTATATAAAGTAACAAATTTCAAAGCGTTCAATTTTCTAAAACATTGGAACTGGTGAATTGATGACGGTGAAGATCATTAAAATTCTTTTGAAAATACAGCCTTGAGATGATCATTAAGCTGTTGAGTAACTTAATTGTTTCACATTATTTCATATAACCTACAATATTCAACACATGCTAGCAATTTGAATTATACAATTGAGGAGAATGCGGCACAACGTTGAAATTATGCAGAAAATAACTATTGGGTATGTAGGTATTCTTAGATGATTGTCTTAATACTGTTCGTTGTAAGCACATAAAAAATAAACATTTGTTGGAAAAAAAAATTCAACTCGGGTTCATACAAAAATAAGATATACATCACATTCATTCCTCTAAATAACCTTAAAACTAACTGTGGATGGTCCGATGGGGATGATCCGACGCTCTGTAGAGAACCCGCTTGCACAGCGCGGGCGGTGCGTCCTAAAGTTAAATTTTAGACTTAAGGATTTTAATACTGTATTTATGTGGAAGCACTTATGATATGAAACAACTACATAACTAAACAATGCGCCATTTTTACAGAGGGGTAGGCAGAGAGGTTTGACAGACATGAAGTTCTCACTGTGGCACAATGGCAAATAATAATAATAAATAAAGAATTGCGTTCCTACGAGTATGTTATCGATTGGTTTTTTTTTTTTACATCTCCAAACAGGAGGCCCTGGAAAATATAATTTCCCCCAGGGTCTACGTCATCTTTGAATATGCTGTATGGTGTTGTAGGAGGGGGGAAACACATAGGCCGGCAAATCATTCCATAGCTGAGCTGCCGAACACCAGAATGAGTCGTAGAATCGACTCAAATATGTTTGGCGCGTGTTTGGCGTGTTTCCCGACTATGCACCGGTGTCGAAAGGAACATTGACGCTATTTCCCCGAAGCATCTTCCAATGTAATACCTGTAGAACAAGGACAGCATACCTGATGCCTGTGCTCTAAAGATTGCAATCCGCTTGTTATGATGGGTGATTTATTAAACATACCGCTCTTTTCTGCACAGAGTCACGGATTTTTTCAGGTATTTTGGGACTCCATACCAGAGGTGGCTGCCAAATTCAACAGTGGGACGCACTAGCGATTTGTACAGGATCAGCAGTTGTGTACTATTAAATTATCTGCGTACCCTGTACAGTACGCAAAACTTCTGAGAGACTAACTTTACTCTGGCTTCGATGGAGTAACCGTGCCTGAGCTGGTTACTGACTGCTTTTTCAAACGAGTTTCATTTAGCTTTTGTATTTTGTTTATACCAGTATTAATAAAATATTTTTTTTAGAAAATTACAGACCACCACTACTCTTCTTTCATCTTTAGAGTTATCTATCTATCACTAGTTGAACGTTCAAACTTCAAACCCCACAATTCACAGCCTTGCGAAAGTGAAAATATAATGATCAATCTTTAGATTATTAATGATGTTAGTAAATACTGTAAAACGCCTGATTACAATTTTACGATGCTGAGAAAATCGCTTAAGAAATTACCTCTAATCTCGCGGCATGTCAAAATATTAATAATTAAAATGTTTAAAATCGCTGCTGTTACTGTTTAAGCTGATTTACAATGTCGTAATTAAGAAAGATAACAGTAATTAGAATGTCTTCGATTTTTGCAATCTACGAAAGGCGATTATAATTTAAATTGGTAGCCACTTCTGCTCTAGAGCTCCTATTAGCTTGTTAACCCTCATTCAATTGGTTTGATCGCGTATGTGGATCGAATTGTCGACATTCCTTCTTTTTGTAATCAGTGCGTCCCATTAACAAATCACTAATTAACATTTTGGTTAATTAGTCACCTAACTACTTTAATTTATTGTGGCTGTTGCAAGGTTTCACATTAGATTTACAAGAGATTGATGGATGTTACACTAAGATGTAATTAATAAAACACGACTTACGACTTACAAGTTTGATCAAGAATTTATAATTAATAGCAGATAAGTTATGATTACATTATGTATGGGGAAATTGGCCAAATGGGGAAACAGAAGAGGAACGCTGGCGCTGTTAGGTTAGGTGAAAAAAGGCACATACGTTGTGATAGTGAGCATGCCGATTCAGCCAAGCCAAATCTTGCAGTTTTGCAGTCCCCAGCGTTGCCCGGGCTTTACGCAGAGCTTTTCGAAATTAGATACACTATAATTTTCCTCATTTTTTAACGTAGTATGAAAAAGATCTATACGAGGAATCAAAGTAACGCATTAAGGGACGATTAAAAGATAATGGAGGGTGGTTTTAGAAACATCATGCTGACAGTAACCTTCCCCTTGTATTGAAGGATTGGTGCGCAAAATATTATCAATCTTTGAATAAAATCATAGATTTGTATAAAAATAAAGGCATGCCCCCACAGGTACTATTCTTCATATATATATGTATATGGAGATAGGATGTGTTAGGCGTTTGCAGTCTACTTAAAATTTAAGGTTCCAGACAACTGTGTGTAACCTTAATATTTAAGGTTACACACAGATTACAGAAAATTTTACCTAAGAGGGAAATCGAAAAATCTTTTAAAAATAAAAATCAAAATAAAATCAATTTCGTATAAAAATAGGTATACCCTGTAGCAATTGGGTTCTGACTAAAACAGTGATTTAATTCAAAGAATTTGATACGATCTTTTGAACAACTATAATGTCAAATTAGTATAATATTACGCTCTATCTACGCTATCCAACTGTCATAAAATGATAATAAATCTTTAAAGTGCGTAACATAAAAAAATCTTTTATACAAGATATATAAATTAGGCAATGGCGGAGGTTTGTCGAAAATAAAATAAGACAGGTAGAAACTAACTTTGCTTTTATCATTCATTTATTAAGAGCAGTGCCACCTGAACGTGAAATGTAGATTAGCCAAGAGATAGGTTCCGTTTATATTCTTGCAGGTATTGCTTACATAATAGATTTATAACTAACGATAAGTTATGGTACAACCTGTTGCTAATAAACACAACAGGTAGAAAACCTGCTTTGCTTTAGTTGAACAAATACCAAACGCAAGGTTGAAGTACATCTCATGGAATAAAATAATATTATATATCTACAAGTTTGACAAGAGGTACTCGTGTTCCGCGCAGCATTATTTTATTTTTATTTATTGTTTCATTATGACAACACTGAATGAGGCAGGTGGTTTTTATATTGCAATCCTTTATATTTAATTTAATTATTAAATCATTAAAACAAGAATGACACAATTAAAAGGATATATAATCGCATTTTTGTGTAAATACCGCTTACGAGACCAATTATCTGGAGCGACCCCAGTTAGTGTATGTTGTGAGGCTGAAAGTAGGTATTTCAATTCGGGAACCATTTATTGGATATCCAACACCTCTGCCGTAAGTCACCCAAGTAGTTCGCTACATTCGGCGCAGGTATTCTCGGGTTTATCGGATGAGGTGCGTTAAAAAAGACCCTCCAACCAGCATGTTCAAATACGACGTAGGCTCTGAGGGAAATTATTTTCCTCACGTCCTCCGGTGTGAGGTTAAAGTAAAAGAATGGGGGCGGGGAGGGGAAGGAGGTAATGAAGTTTTACCTAGAGGGCTATTAGTGTAAACATTTTAAAATTTGGCTAAAGCCATCTCAAGCAACGTTTTCTCGGAGGTTCTGGTAATTGAGTAATCTCTCCTTAGGGAACGTACCCATACTACGTAATACGTTTAGAGGGGGGGGGTCTTCAAAATGTCACGCTTGGTACAAATGAGCGGCGGCGGTCTTAGGTTTTTGGTCACCGGGGGGGGGGGGGGTGTTAAAAATTGCAAAAAGTTGGTTACGTAGTATGGGTACGTTCTCTTACTTAAAAGGTCACAAGTAAGCCGAAATGTTTTGTGAGTAGATCTGAATAGTCAAGTAGGTACTTCCCAACCTTCCTCTCCCCCATCTCCTTCCTCTCAACACATTCCATATATGTTGTACTAGCTATTTGCCCGCGTACAGAACCAACCTTAGAAAAAATTCTCCAATCCCCCGCATATGCGCGCAATATAACACGCAATTTAACAATATCGATATTCTTAATAATACTCTTGTGAAATACCGATACGAAGTCAAGCGTACGACCACAAAAGTTAATTAAATTAATGCACAGCTATAGAAAAGGTACAGCATGAGCATCTCCTGTCCCCATCCCATCTTCCTCTGCCTCTTGCCCTTTCCTATTCCTTCTTCCTTCTAATATGCTTACATTTATATATTTTTGTTAATTTCATTTTCATGTAAGGGAACGTACCCATACTACGTGACACTTTTAGGGGGGGGGGGTCTTCAAAATGTCACGCTCCATACAAATGAGCGGCGGGTTGCTTAGGATTTTGGTCACCGGGGGGGGGGGGGGGGGGTTAAAAATTGCAAAAAGTTGGTCACGTAGTATGGGTACGTTCCCTAATGGTTATAACCAATTAAAATTTTGTATTATATCACAATAGAAACTTAGCATAAGAAACTGTTTTGGCTTACCTCATTTTTAACCGCTTCATTTTTAACATCCTGTATAAAACTGCTGTTTGTTTCTTACAATAAATAAATAAATATAATTGGTTTCTGCAAATTATCGAAAATTTCAATATTAATCATTAATAAATTTTAGAAAAAAATATTATTTTGTTCATCAGGTTTCGCGCTTGACTCACCGTTGAGATATTTCCTTCGTGAAAAATAATAACATTTTCGGCGAATGCCAAACAAATCAAAATTCCTTGATTATGACTTTACAACCTTAGTACCTACCTTCCATATATTATTACCGATGCAGTATATTGTAACAGTAATAGAAGTGAAGTCATTCTGTAAGCATCCGAGTCCATGTTTATACATACAAAATCAATCAATATGATAATTCTTCGCAGGTGCATGAACAATGTGCAATATGCATACAAAACCATTTAAGGTGCATCTACGTACAATATTAATTCGTAATCACTGCAGATATTATGCACATGCAACGTGAATTGCGCGTACCTACGAATTAATTTATTCATTTTATTATGAAATTAAAAAAATCTATTTTTTCATTCAAATGTATTTGGAAATAAAAAAATAATTTATTACAAAGGCTGAAATCATTAATAATCAACTAAATTTAACATTCAACCCTATTATTAGTATGTTTCCCGTTATCCCACTCGCTCCTCCCCCACTTCCCTTCCACAACTGACGCACTGTCCCACTCTAATTTACTCTCTCTTTCTTTCACAATTTGTATATATATATATATATGTGTGTTTTCCTGTATTTGTCAGTATTTTTTATATTCATTCCTGATGATGGTATGGAGGTACCGAAACCGGTAGACAAAAAAATAACAATAAAGTGACGTAAAACAAAGTATTTTCTTTTTATTTATTTAAAATATTATTTTTTAAATAACTTATTTGGTGAAATATTTTTGAAAAGTGAAAGGCCAAATGAGGAACTAAAAAATGCACAATTTTTTTAGTATTAGATCACACCAAATTCAGAGAAGTCGTAAAACTTTCGGGTCACGCCTTGGGTCAAATTTATTTGATTTATTGACCAAAAAACTCCGCGCCCATTCCAAAATTGTTTTATTTTACTTTGCCATTGAAACAGATAATACGAGAAAAATTTTCTGGACGCCGATGGTTTTGGGTTATCCTAAATACGAAAATCTCGAGAACGAAGTTAGTGAATACGATCAACGATGAGAACAATAATAAAATTGTAACAAATATGTACGCACTAAAATTCGCACCTTTCTTAATCTTACTCATTATGCTTAGATCAACCGTGCATTATTTTGCGGATCTCCATATTTTGACATGGTCATGTCTTGCTCGATCAAAACCTGCCACAACTGATTAAAAAAAATTACCATCTACAAATGATTTCTAAAACTCTATGTAAAGCCTGGGCAAAGCTGGAGAGTAGCTAGTAATAAAATGAAATGGTATCCTGCAAAATAAAAGTAAAAAAAAAACAATAAATATAGATGCAAAGTTTTTTCGGTATAATTTAGCTCGATTGTACCCATCCAGCATTATGTAAGTCAGTTTTAGATTTATTACCAAAACTATTGAGATAACCAAAACTTGGTCTAATTGCGTAACCAGAGCACCAGAATGTGATTCGTAATTTTGGAGATTTTGCAACTTTTGGGAGGTGGCCACATTTCTTCTCACGGAACCGAATAATGGCAAGTGGTCACAGGTGTGTTAGCTTTATTGGTGCAAGTGTGTATGTGTGTTTGTTTTCTGTCTGTGTTTGTTTTTCTAACGACCTAAGCGCAAAGAAATTAGCACGTATTATGCACGCACCATTCAGTGTTAAAAGGTTACTTGATATATTTGCACAGAATGATTGCGTAGAAGTGATCTTAATTGATTCCTTGGACTCTACACTACTTACAGAATGGAATAATTAAAATAATGAAACACCCGAAAAGAATAAAGTTGTGAATCGTCAAAATAGATGATCTCATATTATTTTTATGAAGTAATGAGAAAGAAGCAAAGATTTTGTACGATGCACCATGTGATGGAAATATGAAATGGAATCCTTCCAAGTTTTCCAAAAAGGATTTTTTTCATTAGCTCCACACACGGGGAGCTGAGGAAAAAACCCTCAGGGCCTATGTCATCTTTGGGGATGCTGTGCGGAGGGTCTTTTTACGGAAAAGAAGGAGAGGAACATCTCGGAACGTCAAATTGTCCAGGAGTGACGGATGTATGAATCCATCCCTTCAATTGCGGTGTAAGCCGATGGATCGTGAGAGACCGGCTGGAAAGGTCTAGGTTAGGTCTCCCTCAACTAGTCTCTCCCGATCTGACCCTCCTCCCAGTAGGTGGGCAACACCAAATTTCGAACCACTTTGAATGATATATGAAAGGAGTATTGGTTATCCAATAAATGGTTCCCGGGACGGTGGTACCCAAATCCACCTCCCAATTTATAAGAAACTTGAAGTCAAGCGTTCGCTCTGTGTTTTTTATTTAATTCGGTCATAATTTGAAGGTTCATTCTCCTGTATACATATATTTCTAAACCACTATTTGTTGTATACGTATTTTCTTTCAATGTTCCGGCATGATTTTAAAATTAAATTATGTATTTTTTTTTAATTCCAGGTAAGCAAAGCGACTCTATAAATAGGACTAAAAAAAGGTGGTGAAAAATCCGGTATTCAACGTAAGTATTTTTATTATTTGCTTTATGAATAGTCTTTGTAAATTCACATTTGACAGTTTTATTGAGGTTATAGTAATATCATTGACCAATAAAATAACGACACATAAAATTGAGACAAAAAAATAAATAAAAATACAATACAGAACGGTTTTGATAAAGTTGTTAAAGTATCAACAATATATACTGTTTGTCGATGTATTGTAATTTATAATAAATAATATCTCCAATAGTCCTTCCAGAACTCTCATGACTCCGTACATTTACCTTCGGTCACCTTCGGTCAACTTCGGTCACCTTCGGTCACCTTCGGCACAACTCGGCAATGAGACCATTTAACCAGAATAACCCATAGTAATGTTGGAACCAAAATGTATACAGTAAAGGTGTTTTAATACGTAAGAAAGTCATTTTTCTTTGCAAACTCGTCTGTGAGGCATGTCTTTTCGAGAATTTTTTTTAGAATCATTTTCTCTCGAGGTTTTTGGATAATGTAATGTAATTATCTAGATTCCACACTAAAAAGCATACGACCATGTCGACAGGAAGAAGCTATGGAAGTTGTTGTTTAAGTATGGATTAAATCTCATACAGGCAATTACGTTTTTGTACAAGGGAAGCGTTGCATGTATTAGGGTGAAAAAGGCTGCGTAATGTCACCATAATTATTCAATTTACGCATTCATAATTGAATGTAAAAATTAAAAAGGTGGGATTGGGTGGGAAATTGAGTAATCTGAAAGAACGTTGCCTGCTGTATGCTGATTGTGCGGTGCTGATTTCTATTTAAGATGAACAAAGTTTGTACATACGAAGCAAATGTGAGTGGTGGGAGAAGTCGGGGACGCCCGAGAAATTCATGGCACCATCAAGTGAATCAGATAAAATATAATAATGTCACTTAAAACTTAAAATTTTACATGGTTAACTATTAAATGGCACAGTCCGTAAAAACTTAGTATATATTTAATAAAAAAACACTTTGCTTTTTTTTTTGTACAGAATACATTTTTGGCATTTTTCACCAGCATTTGGTTCCATAGAACGGGCAATCTGCCTAGCTAGGAACTAATATAGACAAACAAGACATAATAACACTTGTACACATTTTAATATTTACAGTTATTTTGAAATATTATAATTATGTTGTTTTTTCTGTATAAATATATCTTATGTAATAAATAAATAAAATAAGATACTTGAGAGTAAAAAGACAGAAAATTAGAAGAGTACATATGAGATGACGTACGAATGCGAATGAGGCAAAGAGTGTGTGCCAAGATCGAGTTGTTCGACACCTCGAAAGAATAACACCGTGGAATGCCAATTCTAATAACCGTGTACAATATTTGCTAACAACACCATTAGTGTTGAAATGGACTCTCATTGTGCCCAAAAGTTTTCAACGCATTCAGCCATCATTTTTTTCTTTCTCCATTACAAATAATTGTTGTGTTAAATTACATCAAGATGTTCCGAGGCGTGATAGTAAGGTGATAGCCGCGTGTCGAAACTGGGAATCTTTATTGTTGAGAGGTGGCATTATTTGTTCTACTCACTTTTTGGTAGTTGTTATGTTGTTTAGTTGTTGTACGAGCTTATTGAGGTTGCATCACATCTCGCAGCAAGCGTCAGAAGAGCTGAATTTATTTGATTTTTATTATTCGCATTTTCTGAATGTTTTTATTTTATTTTATTATTTTAACATTCTTAACATTTGGGAAGATAATATAAAATTTAAGTTCATAGGTTAATTAAAACTGTTTTAGAAATTTCATTCAATAGCACCATTCATATGCTGTGGTAGAACACCAGTTCTGCCATCTTGAACAAATCACACTGAAGTTTTCAGGAATATCGAAGTCAGCTCATCCCAAGAGGATTTTTTTTAATTCACCTTTATTATTTCTATTACAGTTTATAACAGAGGTACAAATAACAAAACAATACTATATTTAGATTTAAAGACAATCAGCATCATACCATTGGAAATGCGTACAAGTGGAGATGCAGTTTATAACATAATGAGCTCTCAATAAATTCTAAAACTAAGATTTGTAGAACGTCTGGTCTAATTCTGGCTAAATTTATTAGTTGCATCAAGTAATTCCATGGAGTGCATGAACCTAGGATAAGTTCCATGTGTTCACATTTAAGGTATACCTGGATTTGTTTCAGCATATTGATTATTTAGTCTGTGGCGGAGTCAGGGCTGGGCAGTATTTGAAATACTTGTAATTGAAATACGTATTTGAAATACAAATACGTATTTTGTATTTGTATTTCAATTATTTCCTAAAAATGTATTTTGTAATTGGTATTTCAATTACCTGGGGCTGAGGTATTTTGTAATTTGTATTTCAAATACTTATGGCTTCAAAATACATTTTCAAATACATTTAGCGATCTTAATAATGACAATGAAAAATAAACTGACACAGATAATACGTAGATTAAAAACGCTAGAATCCAGAGCTATATGTTATGTATGTTAATATTTAGAGTTGGCAGCACTACCTGTGCTATAAGTTAATTACAGTAGAGCGCACTTGAAGTGAAATAACTAGTGTCCGACCGAAACAGGATTTTCTACCGAAAACGAAACCGAATATTCGATATCTGTCTCAGTTTCGGCCGAAACCGAAACCGAAACTTGTTTAGACCTGTTAAAAATCTATTGTTTACTGAAATTCGGCTTATTTTTTACACTTATATTCACTATAAAGTAAGGACCTCATAAATTGAGTATTATAATTTTAATTGCGTTTACAATCACAACATTTTTTTACATTAACTCCACATGAGAGGCCCTGACGAAAATAATATCCCTCAGGGCGTATGTCATCTTTGAAGATGCTGTATGGAGGGTCTTTTTGGGGAGAGGAAGGAGTAGGTAAATGGTCTTGAAGAGACCCATGTTTTAGGAGGGAGGAAACATAGAGGCCGGCAAAACGTTCCACAGCCGAGCTGTTGAACTCAAGAATGAGTCATAGCAACGACCCGTTTCATGTGACTAATGTCAACCGTGTACATATGTACGGCGCATGTTTGGCATGTTCCCCGACTACGCACTGGTGCCGAGGGGATCAGTGGCGCTATTTCCTCAGAGTGTCTTCCATTGTATTATCGGTAGAACAAGGACAGATTCCCACCTGACGCCTATGCTCTAAAGATCGCAATCCGTTTGTGTTAGGAGAATCTATCAATTGTACCACCGGTTTCTGCACAGAGTCGATGGTTTTTTTTAAGGTATTTTGGGGCTCCAGACCAGAGGTGGCTGCCAAATTCAATAGTGGGGCGCAGTTGCGATTAGTACAGTGTTTGATTCGTGATGTGATTTTGCTGGTGCCCGTTCACGGCGCTACGCGGTGGCTGTCGGTTTCCAATCAGTATCACGATACCGACAGTGCTGATCGCACGCGACGCGTCGCATAATTTGTGTCTGATACTTATTCATTTGACGTTTGACAGAAATGACGTCGGAACATAAAAATAATGTTAGATTTGTGGAAAAAATGCATGTTTATATAACTATACTTTACCAGAATACGTAAGAAAGGATTTAGTGGAGATGGCATGGTTTGATGTTGGAAAAAAAGTCATATGACATCGCTTGACTGCGTGTTAACTCTACAGCTGCACGTGAAAAATGATCAAGTTCAGTATATTTCGGATAGCGCCGTACGGAAACTAGCATTAAAAAGTAATATATCAGCAGGGTACTTGTGGTTTCGTCACAATTACGTAGATTGTAAGTATCTCCATGAACGGAGGGCCTTACACCAAGCACATCAAAGGAGGGACTGTTCGGAAGATTGTTTCCGTTGAAGGAGACTAGATTTTAATTTTTATTTACACTTGTTAAATGAAATAAATAAAAATAATTGAAGTTTGTGATCACATAAACTCACAATACAAGCACGCCGGACCGGCCGCCGAACTCAGTTGATGATGGTGGATGACACACGAGCCACAAACTCACCCGAAGTCAGTCAAACGGCACGCGATAATTCACGAATGCAGAGTTTCAGAAGGTTCGGCAGATTTTCTGCCGAAACCGAAACTGATGCCGAAACTAGATTTTTTACCGAACCTTGCCGAAACGGAAACCGAACCTTCGGTCGGTCACTAGAAATAACACAAAACTGCGCTATACAAATATCGTATTATAATAATAATATATTATTATTATATTATCTAACACCTGAGTCCTTTACCACAAATTTTACAAGTGAAGCGGAGATGAGATGTGTCTTTTGAGCAATATGATTGGTCAATTTTTGCACGTCTCTGTTTCCTTCTGCTCAACATTGCTTCTATGGAAACGCACCCTTAGATAAGGGCATTTACGACAATTTATTGCAACCAAAGGTTCTACCAAAACCAAATGTATTTTGTATTTTGTAATTTGTATTTTGTATTTTAAAGAAAAAAATGGTTAAAATACTGTATTTTGTATTTTGTATTTCAAATACACGACTTGAAAGTATTTTGTATTTCGTATTTTAAATACATGCGAAAAAGTATTTTGTAATTTGTATTTCAATTACAGCAAAGCATGTATTTTGCCCAGCCCTGGGCGGAGTCCATAAACTACTAGCATACTCCAGCTTTCTTCTTTCAGCGAACATTCATTATATCTTGGTCATTAAACTATTTAGATTTTCTATATGATAAACTCTACGAGTTTTTAACAAGCAGGAGTGAGCTGTGATACGTGGTTCGAGAACTTTAATTTTGTATCAAAGACGATACCGATACGATCTTTAATGCAATTAACCCAGTAAAAGGTGTTTCCTCTTATGCTATACTAAAAAATTAAGGGCTTCTGGACTTTGGAGAGCAGGAGTGCAGGAGTAGGTCATTATTATACATTTTATAAATATTAAATTGTGATTGTTTTTCTCTGACCATTCTGCTACGGCATCAAGGTCAGATTGCGTTTGTAAGCAGTCTTGGTAAGAGGTTATTTCCAACAGATTTGTTTTGTCTCACGATCTTGAGACGTAAACTTTAGAGCAACGATTTGTGGTATGTACAAATTCCACACATATCACTTGAGGATTTACAGTGAATATGTTTTCAGTAAGCTGCAGTAATGGCTGAACATTTACAATATTTATATACTCTCACAAATAGATTTATGAATTTTTAGAAAATAAGGCAATCTTACAATAAATTATTTTACCAGTACCATAAAACTCTGTCCTGAAAAACAATCCCTGCTCCGTTCACGTAAATATATTATTTTTTACTTACTCTTCGGTTACTTTGACTCCTGATATGTATCGGTTGAAGCAAAGTTTAGCGTACCGATAATCTACCTGTAACTTCCCTGACATTCTCTTTTCTTCCGTCTTCTGGAAGATCATTTTTTTCTTTGTTCATGCGCTTTACATTTCTTTCCAAGCTATGAAAGCCTCCCTTTCATTTTTTTTCAATACGCATTCATTGGCCACGCGATGTTTCCGAAACTTTATTCGTAATTTTGAAATAAAAAATTTAACATAATATCTGATGTGATCTTCTTTCTGCTTTATTCAATCTTATTTCACCGTTCCTCTGCTAGTTCCATGCTGCACTGCAATAAATCGGGTTTGGTTCACATCATTAGGGTTAGGTTTGTATAATTATTTATTAATGATTATTAAATATACATATTACAATACCATAATAGTCTTCAGCAACAGGAATTCCTGTTCCGAGTCGAACTGTGTTTTTTTTGGCGTTATATCATATTTTTTGTGATTTCATCATCTTCAAATTTGCAGGCCTCATCTTCATATTTGTTCATTTCCCCATCTCAATGTTTATTGACTTCATCTTCATGTTTGTTGATTTTCTCATCTTCATGTTTGTAGACCTCATCCTCATGTTTGTTGATTTCCCCATCTTCATGTTTGTAGACCCCATCTTCATGTTTGTTGATTTCCCCGTCTTCATGTTTGTTGACTGTCAAATGTTGTGTTGGTGTTACTTCTTATTTTTATGATTTCCTCATCTTAGTTACTTGGCCATATTTGGTGTTGTTTATAAAATGGTTTATCTCCACAATATTCTGATTTAATTTGGAAGGACATTACACAACAAAACATATCATAAATCCACAATTGTCTGTATTAATTCTGTATTAAAACGATACTCCAGACCATTATCACATTACACCTAATGGTACTTGTCACGACCGATGCCGCGACACGAGAGAGATATGGACTGTAAATCTGAATTATGCTAATACAAGACAATTGATTGCGTTTTGAAAACTCAAATCACGGGAATTGGAGATGGAAGGAATATGTCCCTACCTTTGGTGGCTTCCTCCACTGTCTCAGGATCGATCCTGGTGCTGGCAGCTTCCCACAATAACGGCACAACTATATGTCACAAATACCGACACTTTGGAGTTCATAAATTAGGAAATTTGCGATTAATTGCGAGATTTCGATTGCGAGCTAGGACCGATGTCACTTCGATTTTTCCATACAACAAGTCATTTTAAATTTTTGTTCCAATATTGTAAACGAGTTCCACATAGGTATGAAAACATCTTCTTCTTTTCCTTTTGAAGTAACTAAGTAGGGACTTAAAGGAGAGGAGGGAAAAAATGGAATAAATGAATGAACGAAGGACTTGGGAATATGGATTTAATTTTTTAAACTGTTTCACAACCAAACATTACTGTACTTGATATTAGTTTATTTGATACCAACCGGTCTATGGATTTGCTGAAAGTCATGTACACGATTTATAAAACAATCTATACGATGTTTCTTTACTTTCGGATAGTGTTCACTCATTAATAAAGCTCACCGTAAACAGCAGGTACTTAGATTCCTCACGCATTTTATTCATGTGCTTTTATTGATGTTCCGATTTTTATTGATTTGGCATTGGTAGAATACTGAGATGAACCAATTCGTTTCTAATCAAGGCTGATTTTGTAAAAGCATGTGGTTTGTATTACAAAATGCTGTATATTGATATCCCAATGTCAGAGTTGTGAAAATCGGCCTATAAATAATTAGTAATAATGGCTTTTATGGTGTTTAATAATAAATAACACAATTCTAAGGTTATACGTGGCATCGCGAGGTTGCAGTTTTATTTCCCATCGGAATGAAGCTTTTTCTGTCTGGAGCCAGTGGGAATTTGGCATTTCCAATTGAGGAATTTTGTGAGATGGAATGAAATGAGAGATACCTATGTTGTATTGTTCTTGACATTACTACCTCGTTGCCTTATAATTACCTTGTTCCACCGGTACTCCAATGGAAGATGCTCTAAGAATCCCTTCCGGAAGATGATCCCTTCAGCACCGGCGCATAGTCGGAAAACCCGGCAAACACGCACCCAAAATTTGTACACAGTCGAAATTTGTCAAATGAGAACAGCTCGTTTCTACTCGTTCTGAGGAATGATTGTGAACTCTATACTTTCTTCCTCCTACATGGATATTATTTTACTCAGAGCTTGCTGTGTGAAGTGAATGTGCAAAAATATGACTGAAGCTAAAAATATTAATGAAATGCGACGATAGCCCAGAGTTATGTGGCTGTTCATCAACTTTGCCTAATAAAAAGTCCAGGGTAAACAGAACACTTTGGACTTTATTGTGACAGCGCCAGCGGTTGGAAAAATGTAGACCCCGACCTTGAGGTTCCTACCACATTTATTATACACTCTTCAATCTCGTCAGCTAAACCCCACCTATGGGTAACCTAACAGATAAGGGAACGTACCCATACTACGTGACCAACTTTTTGCAATTTTTAACCCCCCCCCCCCCCCCGGTGACCAAAATCCTAAGCAACCCGCCGCTCATTTGTATGGAGCGTGACATTTTGAAGACCCCCCCCCCCCTAAACGTGTCACGTAGTATGGGTACGTTCCCTAACTATCTAGTGCCATCTATAATGGGTCAGCTCTTACATTAATATCCAGGATATTACAGTTATTTCCCGAAAATCTTATTTTATGAATGCTGCTTAAAGTTTAATTTTATAAACATTCCTTATGCCCACTCCCGCAGAAATAAGATCTTTATAATTCTAAATTAAAATAATGTACAAAAAACCCGCGCACGTTTTGCGCAAATTCGTGCCACGACCAATCAAAATGAACCGCGATGGTTAAACTGTTCGAGGTAAGATCGCATTCATTACCTTGCACGTGCCGCTAAACAAATTTATTCATATGCGAACACAAATTATCTATCTTGATTTATTCCTTTTCATGATACATTTATAATAATGACGATAAAATAACTTTTGTTTGAATACCACTTTACTATATCTTTTTAAATATTGTAACCAACCGGTTTCTGTTCGATCCGAACCTTCATCAGGAGTGTATAATAATAATGTTCTTTGATTTTAATAGTTTTAGTTTTAAATGATCGCTTTACTATGTGTTTCTAATATTTTTTGTTATATGAAACTATGTAAATGCCATTTATTCTTTTTTGATTATATATACTTATGTTTTTATTGTATGTGTATGATTATGTGCATTATGCGAATACGTATGTGTATGTATCTGTGAACGTATGTGTATATAAACGAATGTATGAGTATATGTGTATGTGTACACATGTATGTATGTGTGTATATAGCTATATGTGTGTATATATCTGTGTGTATGTATATATGTGTAAGTGTATGCATCTATAAATATATGTATATGTACCCGTCTCAGAACAGACATAGTCTATTGAGGCGGGTTACTTACCTGTTTACATACGATACTTTAAAACAATAAACGCCCGGGTTGCCGGCATGAAACTAAAAAATAATAATATTAGATCATTCCAGAATATATGCAGGGGTAGTGCAAGGCCATTCCGTATTTCGAAATAAGAAAAGAAATTAGACAAATAATAAGAAAAGGAAAATAACAATCCGTATATAAAATTAAAACGAATAAGCATGAAAATCGAACCTTAAAAAATATTAAACACAGAAATGAATGCAAACAGCCGTTTCTGGAGGATATAAGACCGTCTTCCGTTTCCAGAGGACCATCAGGTTGGACTCCATCCAGGCAATCGTGGCAGCAATGATTGCATTGTTCGATTGTCATTGGATTGTATAAAAACGTGTTAAATAAATTAAAGGGTTACAGAGTGTTTGAAGGTAAAATAGAAGAGATATAGAGGAACGTCAACTTAGAGGGGGGACGAGGGGGAGGTAAGGAAGAGAGAGGGGGTTAAAGTAGGTGATGTTCTCTCTCCCTCTTTTACTTTACCGTTAAATACTCTGTAACGCTGTAATTTATTAAATATGTGTTTGTACACCCCTAATTGAAGGTTCAGGTTGAACCGAAACCGGCTGGACAATAAATTAAAAATATTATATGGTTATTTTAATGTAATATTATTATTACTTATACCCACAAAGTGTATGCGACATGTGAAAATTTGACATATTTATGATTCTTTCAGTAAATTAGTAATACATAATTAAATTTTGATACGTAATGTGATCCTTAAATTTTCAAAACAAAGTTGCGTTTGATCATTATTATATATTAAATCCAAATGGGATGGCGATGGATGGCGGATGGATGGCGATTGGATACTTCAATTCTATGCAGGTAACCCGCTTGTACAGCGCGGGTGTAAGCTGTGCACCCTAAAGCTTAAGTTTAGTCTAACGGAATTCAGTACCTACTTCAATATCAACTTCACACAGGAGGTTCTGAGGATAATAATTTCGCTCAGGCCTATCTCATCTTTGGGGATGCAGTGTGGAAGGTATTTTTAAAGAAAGGAAGGAAAGAAAATTCTGGGAAGGAAAAATGAGGGGAGGATGTGAATCTGGGGATCAATGTGTCCAGGAGTGACGAACTATGAACCCTTCCCGCCCACTGCTGAGCAAGGCGATTCTGCTGGATTGATCAAAAGGTCTCCTTCAGTCTGTCCCCTCCGGCCGGCCAGACCTAGAAAAACCTCACCCCATGAACTCGGACATCATCATCATCTTCTTCCCCTTATCCTATTCGGGTCAAGGACCCATTGCATCGACAAGGCGCCTCCATTCATCTCTGACTCCGTCCATGGCAGTCTCATCCTCTCCTCACACAGTTTTTGGATTTGTCTCCTCCATCTGTAGTCTACCCTCTGGAATTGCACTCAGTATTTTCCTAGGAATTCGGTCATCGTACATTCTTAGCACATGCCAAAGCCACCTCAGTTGCGATTTTTCTACGAAGAGTAACAGTGGTTCGATGTAAACCCAAACACCCTTGCTAAATCACCAAAACGTAGCTCGGGGTGACCATAGCAGAGTTATAATGAGACACTGAAGTGAAAGATAGTCGGAGTGCATGCTAAAAGGGTTAACATCACATCATATTGTCAGTGGCGACATGGTGACATTGGTTTCCATCTAAGTCTACTTCGGAGGCATTTATGGTGGGTTGTTCAGTACATGCTAATCAGTTTTGAACTGCAAACATAATAAACACAAGTTTATGAAACATAAAATTATTTACAACCGCATAGTAGGTAATACAATAATATGTAATCACAACACAACTAGCTTTTCCATTTAGGTCGTACTTTTCTAGCCGCAAAAGTTTCGAAACAATCGTCTTCTAACTACTAATTACCATTCTATAACCTGGTATTATATGTGGAACGGTTCTAAACATCATAATCTACGAGGATCTTAATGATGTATGGCCTATTCTGTAGGTCAGGGCTGTCTAAACTCGGCCCGCGCGTGATTTGATGCGGCCCACTTGTGGGTTTGAAAAAAAAACAATAAAATAAATATCGAATGCGTATTTATAACTTATTCTATTGACTGAGCGTAGTGAAGACCTACTAACCCGACCATTTAGCATTTAATCTGTCTGTAAATTTGTTTGTTAGGTTTAAGATGGTGGCCGTGTTGGATACTACCTTTCTATTCCGTTAGAGTTGGCATGATCGTGGTTCCTACTACGAACTGTCGTTTCGGAATAATCAATAATAATATAATCAAACAGCCTAAAGAAATTTTTAAAAAGAATTGTCTTTGATTTTGTGACATTTCTTTGGATATTTCAATAATTCCTTATTCATGGTTTACAACTAAGTAGGTAGTATTTAAGAATCTACTTACAAATCTTGTGATTAAAAGAAGAAATTTTCTTTTAATTTTTTGTTAAACAAGAGAAACTTAGAAAAGTACTTTTTAAGACCAAAATATTCACGATTTTATTCTTTTACAGAAGGTAGGTACTGATAAATCTTCTTCAAAATTGCTGCGGTAAGCAACTACCTACAAATCTACGAAAATTGATTTTGATGCATTAAATGATTTAGTACTGGAATAAAATATTTAAAATGTGTAATAATTTATATATTTTTGTTAATACTCTACAAGCACATCGAATTCCTAGTGTGGTGGATATTATACTGTACGTAGTACATAAAAAAAAAACAATGTTCCTTGGTGAAAATTCTTCCATTAAACCATTTTTCGTTTCTCTAGTAAGAAGCCGAATTGAATATAACTCAGTAGTGTGGTCTCCATCTTACAAAATTCGAATTAACAATATTGAGCGAATACAAAAAAAAAATCTGCTTTTTATTTATTTTAAATTAAATATCCCACTAGAAGGCTTATAATATCATTTCTTATTAAATATTCGAAAAATGCGCCTTAGCGCTGTATATTTCAGTTTTTGTTTCCTGTTTCTTGTAAACGGGCCGAAACCGGCCGCGTATTTACAAAACCTATACTGATTCAGTCACGGTAACGACAATTTACATTTTAAATATACCTCTATATTGGTTATTTTTTGTCACATTGCAAAAACAAAAATTGTTCTAAAATCTAGATAAAATAATCTTCCTGATTTGTATATTAGAAATTAATAATTTTATTTCTAAATATTTAAATTTTAATATTATTCCCATATATTGTAAATGCACCTCTATATTGATAATTTTTTATCACTTTGCAAAAACAAAAATTGTTCTAAAATCTAGATAAAATAATCGTTCCAATGTGTATATTAGAAATTAATAATTTTAATTCTAAATATTTAAATATTGATGTTGAAAATTTAGGGCGACTGAAACGCGGTAGGGATTGTAAATACGCAAACCGGCTACGCAAACGTTCCTCTTAAGTGTCATAATTATGTCATGTTAAAATTGTACTACAAACATGCAAAAGCTTTTTGGACGTAAAATAAATAAATAAACAAAAAAAATTTTTAAAGTAACGCTTTTATTAGCACCGTAACTTTTCTTCCTTATCGAATATACGGAAGGGCATTGGATAAACTCACTAAATAGAAAGTCAAGAAAATTATCTCAATTTGAAAGAAAAATATTGAAATTCAATCCAATTTACATACGACCTATCGATTTCAATAAAGTTAATTATTTGGTCAAGAAATAATTTCGACTGTTGGACAGATCTGCCGCCGACTCTTGTGGACCTCCTGCAATAGGCCACTTGCATGGACTTCATAACGACTTGGAAAAAATCGTGTGGATAGAGTTTTTTACTAAGATTACGAAAATGTTAGTAAAAAGTTATAGAAATGTACAGTTTTTTTTATTTTTAAATAAATAAATCCATTATTTGGGCTCGTGACGTCACTACATGAAAATGTCCCCCCGCCGAAAATGTTCCTCTTAATTTTATAAAATTCCACACTGATTTATTTTTTTATATGGCATCACTTTGATTTCAGGCGAATTTTTGAATTCGTTCACTAGATTTATTGTTTGTTCTCTGCGAACTTATCATTTGGTTTGATTTTTTGACAGATGTTCTGAAGAGAACCCCGTACAATTAATGGCTACGGGGTTCTCTTCAGAACGTGAAGAGGATGTCGGTACATGTTTTAGAGGTATAATGATTATGGTGCTGATTTTAACAAAATAAAATTTTATAATATTCTTATTATTATTACAATTTACAAGTTCAAGTATATTACATTGAGTTTAGTAATATAGACGCTGTACATTATAATGATTCATGATCAATAAGATGGATCAAGGAAAAAAATATTTATGAGATGTAATATTTTTGGTATGCCTCGTTATTCTCCTGTGCCATTCGTGTGGAAAATGTTCTTTTTTTTTAAAATGATTTTCGGCTATGTAATTATCGTTTTTTCACACCTATAAAATTATGTCCCGTCTTTCCGGTTTATAAAAAATGGTCTGATTTTTCGTATTGAAATTTTCAAAAAATCCCCAGGGTTTCAAAAATACGATTAAAAAAAAAAAAAAATACAGAATGTCTTAGAATATTTGCCTAAACCGGAAAAAATTTTTAAAAAATGTGATGCAAGTGGCCTATTCAATCAACGTTCAATCGAAAAACAGTAACGGTTTTGAACTAACTAACAACGCATTGTACCTTGTTTAATTAAGATTTCAATTAGGATTAGGAAAAGAAAATAAAAATAGGTACAAAACTTTGAAGAGCTACGTCACTTCTTTATTTTAATTAACATGACATTGGAACAATAGTGATTATTTGAGGACAGATGCGTATTTATCGCACCTTATACGATTAATACCTAACTAACTAATACGCATTTCTCCCGGAGATAAACAGATAGGATAGATGACTACACAACACTATAGAAGCATTTCTTGCTTCATTCACATTCATGCATCCATGTCCCTTTCATACTCAGTTATTCCGACTATTGTAAAAAAAAAAGTATTTTCGTTATTAGTTTTTGGGGTGTTATGCCGTTGTGCGCTACCTTCTTCTTTCGCCAACGTTTCGGACATCGTTGCAGTGTCCATCATCAGGGCAGATGTGGTAGATGTGATCTGCCGGATCTGCCCTGATGATGGACACTGCAACGATGTCCGAAACGTTGGCTAAAGAAGAAGGTAGCGCAACACGGCGTAACACCCCAAAAAAATAACGAAAACAAACAACACACGATTAAAATCAGTGGTAAATAGTTTACAATGATTTAGAAATTTTTACGGGGATCGGCACCAATGAAATTTTTCTATGAAATGTCTATGAATACAAACTTTGGACGTGTTGTTCCACAAAATTTGAACAGTTCATCAAAGTTAAAATTCTATTAAACTTCTGTCACTATTTCATTATAGACCAGTTGTTTCTCAGAAATGAAATAAAAACTGATTTTGAAAAGAACGTTCACAGAACTAAAATTAATAATTTTTTGAAATTTGATGAATTGTTCAAATTCTGTGAAACAACTGACCCTAATATTATACCGGGCTTGGTTAGAACATGCTAGGTAATGATTTAAGGTAAAAATAAAACTGAAATATAATGCTTGTGGTGTTCTTATAAGTAGTATTTGTGTGTGCTTGTGAACGAGTTTGTGAATATGCATTGATTAAGTTACTAGTAATGCTTTTCTTAAGTGACGAGTGTATGGAGTCAAAAAATATGTCGAGAATTGAGTTGGGATAAAGATAATTGATTAAATTGAACATACTTACCATATCTATCACGGAAATTTGAAATGCTGTAAAGGACAAAATGTTGATTATAAATATTAAAAAAAATCATGTCTTCTGTTTTTGTAGACCTATAATTATGAATTTTTAATTACAAAATAACTTTGAATAGAGCTTCCAGAATACTTAACATGTTTTGTAAATTTCTTTAATAACAGTTTTCAATTTATTTTTAATTTTACGAAAAAAAAACTTATTACTTACGCTAAGGAGAAAACGACATATTTGACACATTTTTGGTTTTATTATCCTTTACTGCATTTAAAATTTCCGCTGTCGATATTTTTTATTTTTATTTTTTTTTATTTTTTTATTATTAGTAATGGAAGGTACATAAATTACAAATAATTTTTATACAGTAATTAATTACATAGTAGAATATTTGATGTACCCCCATAATTAAGCAAGGCTTGTGTGTATGGGGGGGTGTTATTGTATTGCTTTTTTTATATCATTCAGTTTAAGTTTTCAGTATAATTTTTGAGGTGAGTTTTAAAATTTTTCCATATTGGTATTCATGTTTCTAATTTTTTCTGGTAATGAATTAAAAAATTTTGCTCCGAGATATTTATGACTCAATTGTCCAATTTTTTTTTTACATTTTGGAGTGGGAAGTATTGATGCTTGTCTAAGACTTCTGTTATTTTTAAAGGGTGCAACTTGATTTTTAATATTATCTTTATAAATTTGTAATGTTGCATGATAAAAGTATAATGCACTTAATTTTCTGACCTTAAATTGTTTGAATAAAAGTTCTGACGATAATGAGTAGGGTTTTTTTAAAATTGTTTTTATTATTAGTTTTTGTGATATGTAAATTGTTTGTGTTTGATTTTTATATGTACCGCCCCATCCTATAATGCCGTATTGTATAATTGATTGACAGAAAGCGAAGTATGTGGTTCTAAGTAATTTTTCGTTTAAAATATCTCTTAAACATCTAAATATATATGTTAGTTTCCTTATTCTGTTGTTCAGAATATTTATGTGTGGAGACCATTTTAAACGCTGGTCTATTGTTATGCCCAGGTACTTAATATCAGTTTTGCTTTCTATTTTTGAACATGATATATTACATTTGTGGTTTTCTGTATTTGCCACAGAGTGGATTATTAAGTTTATTTCTTTAGGTGTTTCTTGTTTTTTAATGAAAAATGGTAAATAATAGGTTTTTTTAGAATTTAAAGTCAACAGGTTTTTATCAAACCATAATTTTAGTGCATTGATATCTGTATTTGCCATTTTGTTTAATTCAGACCAGGTGTTTGCTTTTAGTAGTAGGACTGTGTCGTCAGCGTAGGAGACAATGTCTCCATATTTAGAAATATTGAATATATCATTGACATATATAATAAATAACAATGGTCCCAAAACTGTACCTTGGGGTATTGAAAAATCGCTATATTTTGAATCGCTGACTTGATTTAGTAATTTTACTTGTTGTGGTCTTTCATGTAAATAACTAGCTATCCATGCTAAGACTTTCCCATTAATTCCTATAGATTTTAATTTATTTATTAATTTTTTATGTGATATGCTGTCGAAAGCTTTTTTCAAGTCTATAAATATTCCGATACATTTTTTATCGGAATCTAGGGCCGTATATAAATAGTTGGTTATTTTTGCTATCGCGTCGTGAGTACTTGTACTTTAATCTTGTAATCTTTTATATTTTTTAGTACTTGTAATCTTTCTCGGGTATTGCTAACATCTTCTAGCATTTACTTCTGCGTCACATAATATTCTCCTGATGCTCTTTTCAACGTTCACCCGCTTTACAAACGTTCAAGTTATCTAAACATTGGGTTGTTCATACTTTTGGCATGACCAACTTGGGATTTTGATTCACTTGATTGCCAAGCCATTCTGCGCGATTTCCGACTTTTCTCCACCTGTACGTGTACATCACATAAGTATAATATTCATAATAAACAAACTTTTGCATTGTGAACTTTTTACAGTGTTTTCCGTTAATCGCGATTTTCTAAAATAAAAATACATCCATGTTTAAAAGAAAGAGTCAGAAAACAGTGTACAATATAGTTGTGAATGATGAATACTTGGAGCAGGTGGATGAGTTTGTGCATTTTGTAAGTATGTTTACGACAGATGGGAAGGCTGATAGAGACATTGAAATAAGGTAAATGCACGTAACTCCATTCATGGAGGAGTGAACGCGGTTGGTGCTAACAAAAAATGTCCAAAGAAGCGAAGCTAGCTGTCCACAGTGGAGTGCTGGTACCTACCCTGTTGTATGGCAGTGAGGCACGAAACTGGCAGAGGAAGAATGAAAATAGACTAAATAAATGCTGTAGAAATGAGATCCTGACGCATATGTGTGCTTAAACCACGTATGACTTGAAGATCCGAAAAAATGCAAGGCTGATGTAAGCGTAATGAGTAAGACTGAGTGACGCTCAGATGATCTGGACATGTACGAACGAAGAAAGGACAATAATGACGCAAATGTGAATAGTAGAATGAACCGCGGATGCATAAGTAAGCTATGGCACGATCAAGTGATTCAAATACTTGAGTCGGGCCATATCAAGAGTTAGAATATTAGAAGAGTATGTACGAGACGATGTATGAATGTGAAAGTGGTAAGACTGAGTTGTTTGGCGGTCCGTCCTCTCTGCTTACCACTCAAAGGTTACTTAGTCAGTTAGTTAAAATGCATTCGCCTGTTAGCACTTTAATTAAATAGTTTACACGGTCTTACAACAGTTTTGTTTGACGGCTGTGAGGCTCTTGTACCGATGATTAATTAAAAATCAACAAATGAATGTAAAACACAGATAATTACCTACCGTATAAAGGAAGGATAGACCGCCTTTGTTACAGACGACCTTCTGGCGGAGATTCTTTCAGAGATTTCTAAAACGGCTGTCAGAGTGATAAATGAATATTTGTGTGCATTCACACAATGCAACCAATTTGAAAACCTTGGAAAAGCAATACAAATTTATACGGACATGCATCTTGGCGATATTATCACGCAAATAGCAAAGATTTTTTTTTATGGACAGTGTCCGGAAAATCGTAGTACAAGAGGGATATGAATATGATGAATCTACATCTTTTTGCGGAACTTTCTAGAGTGGTAATTACTTACGCCATTGAGGTAATAGTCACGTATTGTTTCGCTACGTTCGGTGACTTAGCAGGGGTGTGCAGATTCATGGGGTGAGGTTTGTACGGATCTTGGCGTTGGACTGGTTGAGGGAAACATTTTAATCTCTCCATCTCGACTCTATCGGAACATGGCCTTACCGCTGTGAGAGGGATGGATTCTTACGTCCGGAATTCCTGGACATATAGACCCCAGGACCCAGGATTCCTACCCGCCCCTCATAACTCTTTTTAATTTTATCTCTCCTTCCTGTCCGAAAAAGACCCTTCGCACAGCATCTCCCCATCACCCTCACACAGGTCCTAAAAGAAAATTTGGCCTAAGCCGTTTTTTTTTAACTAAATCTGCATAAGAAACTCCAGTGAAAAATATTTTGGCTTTAAAAAAATATGTTCATATAGACCAATAAACGCTAATTCTGAATATATAAGTTTTATTTAATAATATAAGAGTTTTAAAAAAAATATTAAAAAGTCTTTTTTTAATCGGTTCGTAAAAACACGCCGTCAAGTTGGCATTATTGAAATTTTATTGGTGACGTCACTGTTCGACATGTCGTGACGTCACCGTGAAGTCATTGTACGGGAATGTATGATATGACACAAGCCATCGTATTAATTTATTCGTTTATTTGCATACTGTTTATTTAGTTCTTGTGTTTATTGAAACATTATTTAGGCCTATATAATGTTTCAAAAATAAAGGTATCTCTTATTAGTTTATCTCTATTATTGAAAATATTCAAAAACTACTGCACAAAAAAATAGTAATGCTATTTCTAGGGAGAACACTTCGAACAACGGAATTCAAAATGGCGGCAGTTGATCAGCTGATGCTCGATCCTGTAGTGATTTTTCAGGAGTGATGACGTCACACGATTCACCATACATACGGTGGTTTTCGGGGGGGTCTTGAATAATTTAAAACTTTGACAATTATTTTAACTATTAAAACTAACTCTAAAAATAAAAATAAAATGCAGTTATTTAAGTTAGAAGGTCATTATTCATCAAAAATGCCCCCATATCCTTCCATTCCGTATGATGCCGTTTTAGCAAACGATTTTCTTCCGTATTTAATCTGTACTTAATCTTCAAAACCTACATCAAATTTTAATAAAAACAACCTTGTAAAGATTCTCAATGAAACTCGGTGTAAAAATTCTTATTTGGATGTTGTAACGAACGGACATCACGAGATAATGTTATCGTAATCTGTAAATAATAAGATGATAATTCAGCATCCACTGATCAGAATGTTCCTAGAAGTGTGATCAAATCCGATTTCCAGGTAGATATTCAAGCGCCCTTGAGGTGATTTTTCACAAAAACGGCGCTATACAAATTATCCAATTATTATTATTATTATTATTGATTTTTAATCTAGCTGACCCGGCCACGCATTGCTGTGGCTAACGAAACACAACGCCATCTACTGGATGGTTATCCAAACTTTGTAACCGCCGCCATCTGTTAATTTGCATACAAATCAAATCCACGCCACCGGCTTGCCTGCCGCTCGTTCAACATACAGACATTCTCTTATGTGTGTCAACCAATTTACACTTGACAAATTATATACCTAAACCTTCCTCATGTATTGGTGAAAACCGCATTAAAATCCGTCCCGTCGTTTTTGAGTTTATCGCGAAGAGACAGACAGACAGACGCGTCGGAGGACTTTAATTTATAATACGTAGAGATTTATGTATTAACATTTTTGACCCTTCTCAGACTAGCCAACGATTTTTTTTTTAACTTGTCGATATTATTTTTTTTAAATAATTCAATTTTGAAGTTTTGAGGAAATGTAATAAAATATTTTGAAGTAAAGGTTAAATCAGAATTCAATCAATCGGAAATAAAATACTTTCTCATTTAAAATTGTAACCTTTATTTGTAAAAAACAAAAAATTTAACAAAACGAATAAACGACTTAAAAAAATGCACCAAAAAGTAAAAAAAATAATTTCGTATTCTTCTACAACGTAATAATAATAATAGTCGGTGTCAGCCAATTTAGGATTGTAACTACATACATAGTTATAGGTGAGATGTGCTTGTGTCGCACGAGCGACTTGACGAGGCTAGAGGCGGGAGGGGAGCTGTCAAGTGAACACGCCGCCGGGCCGGGTACCTTTGCTGACACCGACTCCAAAAATAACAATCGTACCTACATATTGATGAATAGAAAAAGTAAGTTGATTATGAAGCTGTAGAAGAATACGAAATTATTTTTTTTACTTTTTAGTGCTTTTTTTGAAGTCGTTTTTTCGTTGTGTTAAATTTTTTGTTTATTTTTTGATTTTTAATGAATCTGAAGTTCACTAATTTGTCTGAATATGGGTAGACCTACTAAACGTGCTGCTCATATGAGACAGACATAATTTGACCATAACGATGTTACGGTCAAATTAATAGATTCGGCCGAGTATCGTTAATTTGCTCCTAATAATTGAAGAGTTCCGTTACTTTGCCATGGATTCCATAATCAGAATCTAACCAAATTCTCATCAAACTACCCTTGAAGTGCATCCTTTCCAATAAAAAAAGAATCATCGAAATCGGTTGGCGTGATATTAAGTTATTTGTCCATTTGTCGCGCACATATTAATGCAAATTTAAGACATCAGAGCCCCCTACGTGGAGTTAATTTAAAAAATAAGGAGATAGCGCAACAAGGCATAATACCCCAAAAATAAATTACTATTATACTTCAAACCAACAGGGTGTTGGTTATCCAATAAATGGATCCTGGTTCGGCGGTATATGTACCTACCCGCCTCCCAAATTGGTGCATTGTAAATATGAGCTATTATTTTAGGCACACGGATACGACCACAGCTCACTTAGAAAGGTCTATTAATTCAGTGTCAGCATTAATCCAACCTAAGTTAACCTTAGTCTCAAATCTGTATGCCTACAGATTTTAACGAGTGGCTTATTAGGTAATAAGTATTCGTTCTCCAGGAAGGTAGTTGAAGAACAGCGTATGATGCATACAGCATCTGCCTACCTTGAAGGTTTGTCACGACTTATGGAGGTACTTAAGCTTGTGTTATTTCCTCCAAGCGAGTTACCTACACCGCAGGGTTAAGAAACCTGTAAAAAAGTGTTTCAATGATGTTCGCCACTGGAGCGATTTTTGGCCACGTTTTGGCCAATTCGCGAAAATTCTCGAGCGTTCGTTGGTCAAAATGTGGCCAATTTGAAGAAATATTTTAAAACATTTCTTAAAATTATTTTAAAATATCCCGCGCGTTTTGCCCTTCTTATTACTTGTTATCGACATTTCGAGAACCGAAATAATTCCATTTGGGAGGCGGGAATGGGTACCGCCGCCCCAGGAACCTTTATTGGATAACCAACACCTCTGGCATAGATCACCCCAAGTGGTTCGCTACGTTTGGTGATTTAGTAGGGGTGCCCGGGTTTATGGTGTGAGGTTTGTCTAGGTCTTGGAGGTGGATGACCAGGACATACTGAACCCCAGATTCTTTCCCACCCCTTAAACCCTTTTCCTTCCCAGAACTCTCCTCTCCTTCCTTTCCTTTAAAAATACCCTCCATACAGCATCCCTAAAGATGACATAGGCCCTGAGGGAAATTTTTTCCTCAGGGTCTTTTCCTATTTACTGGCCTCCAGTGTGGAGCTCATGTAAAAAAAATAATTGAAAAATTTTTTCTTGCGTTGATCGTTGATCGCCAAACGCGTGTCCAACATTTGTACACGGTTGACATTTGCCACATGAGAACGGGTCGTTTCTTCGACTCGTTCTTGTGTTCAACAGCTCGGCTGTGGAATGATTTGCCGGCCTCTGTGTTTCCTCCTTCCTACAACATGGGTCTCTTCAAGACCAATGTTCATTCCTTCCTCTCCTCAAAAAGACCCTCTACACAGCATCCCAGATGACATAGGCCCTGAGGGAAATTATTTTCCTCAGGGCCTCCTGCGTGGAGTTAACGTAAAAAAAAAAGTTACATATTAAAAATCGATTCTCGAAATTCAGTTTAGATCTGTGATAATCAATTAGGCTCTTCGATCAAGTATTGGTCGAAGATTAGGCTATAGAGAATACATATAATTCTTAATATTTAATATTATCCAAACAGGAACTACGTAAGCTAATTTTAAAGTACACAACATGCAGAATTCATGGGCTTATAAAATTAAAGTTTTTCAATATTTTTTTTCATGAATCCTAAAAATATGAGATAAACGGTCAAATACAGGTGTATTTAATGGCTCTCTAACACTATAAACAGTTTTCATGTCTCCCTATTAAAATTCGTAGGAAGTTTACACTAATATTTCTTAAAAAGTAATGGACAATTTTATCTTAATTCTACTCCTGCGAAACTGTAGGAAAAGTTTCAATTTATCTAATATAAACCCATTCGTAGTAAAGATTAATCGAAAGTAGTGACTTCACTGATAGCTTCACCTTAACACTAAATTAATTGGCGTGATTATCATAAAATTACCATAAATAAAGCACTAAAATTAGTGAATTCGGTTGTCGACCCCTATCATACGCAGTACTGTGAATTGTTTGCATATCGCCTCTCACCATATTAGCATGCGAACATAAACATAACGCCGGCCAACCTACACGGAGATTACCTGTACACCATACACCATACTCCATACACCCATTCCTTTCGCAACACTGAGTAGGCAGAGGAACAGGTACTAGCAGTCAGGGCCGCACTAGGGGTTCTGCTGTTAAAGTGCAAAACCCTAAAAATCTCATCCTGGTAAATATTTATTTTTTCATTCTACGTATTTCATATGAAACTAAACGCATCAGATATTGATTACCATACAGCTCAACTTACTTACACAAAGCATGACATGGCGTTTTGATGTGTCATTTATTGTTCAAGTATTGAATAGGAACCCCACGCAAAATTACAAGGAGATTAGCTAGAATACAAGTTGCTTTCGTTACGAAGGAATCCCAATTACTTATAATAATATTATTAATAAAGGTCAGTCAACTTGGATAAGAGGTTTTTATTTTTCGAATACCCCTTAAGTATGTTACAGAAAAATTATTGTTTGGCTCCTTTTTGACATGAGAACGGTTCTCCTTTAACGCCGATTCTCAGCCCGTTTTAATCAATTTGTCATCTTGATTTGAATAGTAATGTTTCACATGAACATTTGTTACTTAATTTTTATTTATCTACTACCGGTTATGACACATCCATGTTATTCATCAACAATCTTAAAACTAATTAAAAAAATTATGCAAGTATGGAATGATTAAATTTTCTTAGGTGAGTGTAGCGGGAGTGATGATTTGTGGAGGGAGAATAACTAGTAGAGATGAAACGTATATCTAAATTTACTATCCGGCCGGATACCGGATAGTAACAACTCAATATCCGGTCGGATACCGGATATTCAAAAACTACGACAATTTCCTATAATAAAATGCAATACATTAATCTTTGTGAGGTAAATATCAATAAAATGGCTTAAAATTATGACGGCTTTTATTTAAAGTCGAAAAAGTTACAAAAAAACAATAAGGCATTCAAAAAACTAAAAATTTCTTCAGAGATATTCACTCTAATCATAAATACATAAATAGTAAATATCTAAACTAAAAACTTTTAGTAAAAACTTACAAAAACCTCGCAGAGTAGCGAAAACTTAACTAATAACAATCACCATTATGGTTAGCGGCGCTAAACTCGTTACGACATGCAACGATACAATGGGCCTAATATCCGGCGCCGGATATCCGGCCATCCGGCCAAACAACTATCCGTTTCATCTCTAGTAATTAGTATTACCTACATAATTATTTTTTTAAATTTTGTTTTAAGATTGCTAGTGAATGACACGGATATGTCAAAACCGGTAGCAGATAGTAAAATTTAAGTAACAAATGTACATGTGAAATACAACTCTTCAAAACAAAAACAAAAAAAAAACTAGAAATTATTACATAGTTAATGCTTAAAAAAAAAACAAAAAACAATACGTCATCCGCAGAGGCATTCAAAATTCAAACATAACGTTTCATCAAAAGCTCAAATGGACCGAGAATCGGCGTTTTGCAGGTATCATTATCAGATGTGGCTAATCGTAGTTTTGACAGTCATACAGAAAAGTGCTAAAGTTCAAAACACCCTAACCAGCCATTGTACTTGCGCTGCACTGCGAGGAAAACGTATGACAAATTTGGATTTAAGGTTGGTAGTAACACTTACACAGAAGCTACATAACGCGTTTTTTGTTACAATGCTGTGTAAAATTCAAAGTTTGTGCTGATATCACTTCTAAGAGAAGTAATTAGTATGAATGGGTTGATGATGCGCCCCTGCTTGCACTCGAGTCGAGATCTGAGCGATGTTGAAGCTTGATTTACGGACCGACTCAACGCCCAAGGTGGAACCGTTTACCTAATCGTTTTGAGGTATCCATCATTTCTTGCTGTTTAGTCGTTTGCTGATGATTATTGTTTATTATCCTTGTCCTGTCACGTCACTCTGCATCCTGTCGGCGTAAGGTTAGCCAGAGAAGATGAGCCTAACTGTTGTATAAATGTTAGAAAATTGACTACAATTTCATCTAGCATCATAATTTTGCTTAAGGCGAAGCTTAATGCTAAATCACTTTTTTATATTAATCTTTACTACGAATCTGTTTATATTATAAATGCAATAAAATATTCTTTGATAAATTCGAGGCCATCATTTCAAAATATGTTCGAACACGAAGTGAAATAATACAAAACTGTCCTATATAAATATAACGTTATTATTATTATATACAAGCAGACCCGGCCATACGTTCCTGTGGCTAACGAAAGCTTTATAACCAACACCATCTGTTAAATCAAATCCACACCGTCCGCGGCCGTTTGTTAGTTAGCTGCCGCTTGGCCAGATATATTATGTATTTCAATCAATTTACACAAAACCTTGACAAATTACATACCTAAAAACCTTCCTCATGAATCACTCTATCTATTGGTGAAAACCGCATGAAAATCCGTTGCGTAGTTTAAAAGATCGAAGCGACTTCATTTTATACTATGTAAAGATGGAGAAATGAAGGGCGAATTTAATTTATTCATTTTATTTAAGTGTGCAAATTTCTTAATTATATGAAAGATTGGAATCGAGTTCAGACTTAGAAGAGATGGTATGTTGAATGGCGGGTAGGCAATTTTAGATGAGGCTTGTTAGAAGGGAGGATATTTGTTTTAGAGAGGGACAACCAAAAAATATATAATGTAAAGTTCCCACTTCTATACCGAATTTCAAAAAGGTGAGAAGGAACGGAACAATGACCGATTCTCATTCGAATAAGTGAGGATATGTCTTTTTTGGAAAAATGGGGGAATTGTTGAAACCATAGTTTTTGATGGGATAATCCTTTATATTGAGACGACTCCAGATACTAATATCTACAGCCTGTATGTCGGACGAATATCTACAGCTCATATGTTGAACTAATATCTACGAACTTCAGAGTGTTGATTAATATCTACAGAGCTAAGGTTGGACTAATCAGCTAAATGGGTCCAATAGTTCGATATTAGGGATTTTTACATACATAATTACATAAATTAAGTTTTTTAAACTGCATACGCAATATTACGTTATTCCAATATGCTATACATAATTGCAAATCCAACCTCTGCCAGTGCTGTAGATATTCGTCAATACTTTGGTTCTCATAGATATTAGTCAGCAGTTTGAGCTGTAGATATTCTTCAGCACTTTGGTTCTCATAGATATTAATTAGTTCGATTTTTTCAGTTTTTGGAATTCCTGTAGATATTAGTAGAAGCCTCCTATTAAGACATATGAGGCTCCCTTGGTTTCACTTGCAATATGCCAATACTCTACGCAAATATTGCGGGATCTATCTTTGATGATGGATAAAATCGCAAAGGCGAAATCTTTACGCCTTTACACATTATTTTCTTTAAAACATTCACTTTGTTTAGCTTCGATATTTTTCAACAATTTTTTAATCAGTTATTCTGAATTTTTGCATACTAATCACAAATCAATCTTGTCTCGCAACATTTTGATGCCGGTTGATTCACCACGTATCAAAACCGAACGACTGTCAATGATTCTACCCAACGTATGTCTCAGGCAATGCCTTTCATCACAGACCAGACGTCTCCTTCAACGCCCACGTTAAGAGAGACACTCCAATTCGCTTGCATTATGCATCAAATATATAATGTTACGGATGCCAACATTGACAATAATGTAATATAATTGGTTGTGATACAAAAAATGTATTTTTTCTAATCCACGTTCGCTTGAAATTTACGATAAAAAAACTAACTGCGAATAAAATACATTACACTTGTTACCAAAAATTAGTTGTACTGTCACTAGCCATATTACAGAATGTTCAGTTACAAAGCAGAACAATAAAAAATCCTAACCTAACCTAAATGAACCTAGTTTATTGTCACTGAAAGTAATATTTAACCATTGAAGACAAACCCTCAAACGAAAATTTGGGCTTTGTAATTTGACACTATACTTTAATAAATAAACACATTTCATCTCTCAACCAATTTATAAAGTACCATTCTTTTGTACGGGAAAAAAAGAGTTAATAATAAATAAATAAAGGATTTATTTATAAAGTTTATGAGTAGCAAGTAAAAATAAGGTGTATAGGAGTTATGACGGTGGGATCTTAGAAAATGTCTTCAAGAAAACTCACATGGGTTTACTGTCTGTGTAAGGCGAGGGGAAGTGTGTATATTTAGGTGAAGTTGTCACGAAAGTTAAGGAAAAGGCTGAAGGAAAGGATTTAAAGTTGGTTGATTTGGATTTCTATTTTCAAAGGTACTAGGAATTGATCGAAGCTCGGAATAAATTTGGGAAGAATTCCGACAGGGTAAGTCCAAAAGGAGGAGCCTTTTCTCCAAGACGTGTTGCCGACATCATCTATGAATGCGTAATATACCCTTGTTTAACGAGATCAATTTTGATAGTTCCTGCACCAGGCATTCCTTTATACCTATAATACATAATCCGCTGGTCTGCGTTTCGTTTGTGCAATATTGATGTTAATTGATCTGTTGACAATGGATGATTGCCCTCTTCTGAGTCATCTGTGCAAATAGTCAAATAGGTTAAATGAATATTTTTTTACTCCCACTCAGAGATTGCTTCTAAATTAAACTGTTGGACGTATACTTGAGGTTTGTCCAAGGTCGGCAACTAGTCACCGATGAAAAATATGCTAGCCCTGTGAAGAACGCACAGCTTTTCGGAAAACAAACTTATGGCTTGAATTTTGAGTTGGTCTGAAGAACACACTTACTCCAAGTATGGGGTCCATATTGGGGAAGATGCTTCCATCAAGTTATATATGTCCCCTTTTTGTAGAGAATTCAAGAATTGTTTGAACTTCTGAGACGGTGGAGCTGACCGTGTCTCGTCGGCCTACTCTAGGCACGAACCTTGTCGAGGTGGTGGTCATTTCTTTTCTCAAAACTTTTTTACCTTTTCGGACGTCAAAATCGTAATGGGATTTTTAAAAAGAAAAAAATTCTAAATGTTGCTGACACCAGTATACTTGCAGTGTTATCCGAATCTTCAAAATATAAATATTAAAAAATGTTAATATGTATTATATATTTTATACGACAGTAATAAAGTTATACATACAATGGATTTGTTATGTAGAATGCAACCTCGGAATGGAAATGTCTTATGTTAATTAAAATATGCACGTAATTAGCATTCGAAAAGATTATTATGGATCAGTAGCGTGCAGTCCATAAAAGCGGAAAAGCTGTGTTTTTTTACGTTAGCTTCACACAGGTGGCCCTGAAGAAAATAATTAATAATTAAGAAGGGGAGGAAGTTCGGGGAAGGAAAAAGGATGAGAAGTGGGTGGAAATCTGGGGGTCAGTTTTTCCAGCAGTAATGAAAGTATAAAAACATGCGTCCCATCGGGATGCAAGGCGAAGTTCCGAGGGAGTCCTTCTGGAATTAGTAGTTCATAACCAAATTTGAAAATCTACAAACAATTTACCTTTGGTCGTAGAGAAACGCACGTCCCTGGTATTGATCTACTAGAATATCCATAAAACAATAGCCGCCTTATTATTTAGATTCTTATACGCTTTAAGCCTCGTTTAATGCCGTTTTAACCGTACCAACAAGTTTTTCACAATTCCGACCTTACGCTGCTCTTTACGTTTACACCGCGTTTATAAGTAGGTGTTTATGTCCACATTTGAATAGAGGTTTGATGTTTTTTGCCATTCATTAATTTCAATGAACGGTGTGCATTATTTATAATAATACATTCAATTATTAATGCGCTCGTAAAATCTGCCTTGTTCTGTATAGACAGACTTGCATTAATAATTAATACCCGACGTTGCTCGAGAAACAGTAAACATTAATGCAGATTACAACGCTGATAAGAATTTAATAGCGTGTGGTCTGTTTGTTGTTCTGAAAATTCTTGTTGTTTTTTTAAAGTACGTCTGTTTGCTTCAGGGTTTAGTCCTTTTTGTCAGTGTTCTGGTATCCGTTCTCATCCTTCAAGGCTTACCTGGTTGTACCATCATGGAGTCTGTTCTGTTATTGCTTCTATATCTATTTAGCCATTGTGAAGTTTTCTTGTCAAATATGTCACGTTGCATCAGTCCGCAGTCTGTAGACCTATGTCCAGCTTTGCATGAGAGATTGTTCTTGCTTGTTTTATCATTCTTAAAATCTTGTTTACTTTGTGAATGCTTGTTTACACCTGTTTGCCTATTTTGTCGATAATGATAATACTATTTGGATGGTGCCATTTTCGGACAAATTTATGATACATTTCTACAAAGCTCTATCTTGCTTCTATCTACTGACTAGACAAACTATTGTAATAGACTTCATCCACAGGTTTGACGATCACTATATCACAACTATATACACAATACATTTGACCAATGTACATGATGCTGTGTAAAAATGTAGAAAATATACTAGACCATACCTACCTGGAAGGTCACTTGGGATTTGGGATTAACACCACCGTTTATTGTTTATTAGCGAAATTTAGGTACAGCCTGCACGCAGAGAACATAATTGGGAACATAATATGTTATTGTAAATGCTATTATGTAATCCTGGTATATATTTTAAAAATAATCCATAAAATTTTCTGGAATGAACGTGTTTGGGAAAGCAAAAGCAAAATTTTATATTTCAATGGTACCAGGATTTGTTTAGAATATGTATTTTCCTAAATGTGATTCATTCCTCGGTAGGAGACTGATTGAGAAGTAAGGCTTCGAATAATGTTAATCCAGTATTCCTGTGCCTCTTCGCATCGTAATCCTTGTTGGATTCAATCAGCGTACTTGGTTTTGGTATTATTCGTATATCTCTTGCTGAATTTTTTGTTAATTATTTTTGATTGTGTCAGCTTTTTGAAATGTTTCGCTTTGTATTTTGTCTCTGTAAACCTTTTTTGGTCGCATCATTCTTTGTATGCATTGTTCTAATATCGTCGATGATTCTCGACTTGTTTGAATTTAAAATTAATATTAATAAATGTATTGCACGTATAAAACTTGTATAATTTCCAAATGGTGAAATTAGTACTAACTATCATAAACGCCATTTGTAAAGTCAAATAAATTAGGAATTCGACAAGATTTCGTAATTGGAAAGTGAGAGTGAAATCACTTTATAATTTCATAAGCAAGTTAACTTTTTATTATTAATTTGTAGGCTTGGTAAACAAAAACTCATCTTTCGAAAAAATCAATCAATAGTTGGACTGGCGGAAGTTGTACAGCTAGATTCACTAATTTCGACATTAGAATTTTGTAAGTAAGCCATGTATAAAAGGTTGAGATATTAAAATCTTTGATATCGAGGTGATTAAATTGCAACAATCATTTCGGTTGTTTTGTATTTCATTAATTATTTTGAATTTATAATACGTCCTTCAGATGACATGATTGGTGTTGAAAAACATGTAATGCTCGATAATCATGTTCACCCAATGAATATGTCAATCAATCAAGATTTCCATTTGAAGTTCAGGTGGTAGTATCAATCAATTTTTTTACATCATTAATAAAAACATTAAGATTTTTGAAGTAGCTGTTGATATATTTATTGCAATTTGTTCGTCGCTTGCTCTGTTTGCTAGCCAACACTTATTTTCTTTATAATTGAAGAAGATAATATTAATAAATCTAAACGAAACATGAAATAGAAAAATAAAAAGCTAACGGTCGCAGCTGGGGATTGAACCCAGGTCCTATCACATACCGGTACAACACTCTAACCATGTGATTATTCTCCATCTTTTTGTCAAATTATTTTCAAATTAAGAATTACCAATATTTTCCTCAATTTCAATATTTATTTGGCTGCTATCTTTTATCGGTTACAAAGTTCTACTAGACTATTATATTAATTTTTTTTAACAAAAATTATTTTTAATTATTTTTAATTTCAGTAAAACTAGTAGGTACGGTTTACACATTAAACGGTAACATCTAATATCAGCTTATTTGAGGATAGTCCGCCACACATCCATGATCATTCACATTCTTGTATAATCTTCTGTAGTTCCGACTTTTGACATAACCTGACACAAGCATTTCGACAAAAAAATCCCCGAGCGTCCCCTACTTGTTCTACTATCCTATTTTGGGACGCGTGTATTTTTTTGACACTCCTTTCTCAGTCCATATTCTCCCCTTTATGCGGCATAAAATTTTTCCTACCACCTTCAAAATGATTTTCTTAAAGATCGAGCTGTACTCCCTCCTTTCTTCATAATTGGCATAATTAACATCTTAATATTGTATTATATTGTAATCTCGGATTTGCTGTCAACTTTCTCTAAAATAAATAAAAATAAAATCTCTTCGAATATGATGGGGTGCCTCCACATTAGGCAAAGGACCAAAAGGCATGATCAGTACAGATAAATACTGGAAAATCCGTTGCTGCCTCAAATCGAAGAATGGTTTCCTGGTGGCCAGGAGTACGTATTTTTGAACGATTCCGCATCCTGCCATAAACCCATGACTGTCACTGCATTCCTGCTGAAAAAAACGTGCAGGTTTTACCTTGTCTAGGGAATTCCCCTGAAATGAACCCCTTTAAAAATCTGTGAGAGCTCAAGACAAGGGAGATTGCCAAGGTGGAGAAAAGACCCTTCACCCAGCATCCTCAAAGAAGATGAAGGCCCCGAGAGAAATGATTTACTTTGGGGACAATGTAAATAAAAATGTGAGCTACATTAACTCCACGGGTCAGCTTTGGGGATGCTATGTGGAAAGGAAGTTCTGGGATGGAAAAGGTAAGGGGTGGGTAGGAATCTGGGGCTCAATGTGTCTAAGAGTGACGGACGTACGAGTCCACTCCTTTAGGTCTCCCTCAATCAATCTCTTCCGATCCGGCCCGCCAAGCAGTAGGTGGGCAAACGCACTGGCCGCCAAGACCTAGACAAACCTCACTCCTAGAACTCGGGCACCCCTTCTAAGTCACCAAACGTAGCGAACCACTTGAGGTGGCCAGTCGCTGTTGGTTATCCATAAATGGTATATATAGGTATTTACCATATACCCACCTCTCAAATTGAAAACACGTGGATTTACTACAAAAAATCAAATCTTTCATTTCATATCTTGATCTTTAAAAAGTCGAAAAAATCTTTTAATAATCAATATTACTCCGTCAAATTAACCAACAACTTCATGATGACTGACTTATTGTTCTACGAAGCGTATAAAATAATGAAAATATAATAAAACGTAGTTACTATTATTATTATTACGTAAATCGACCAATTATTTATATAATTGGCGAATAATCTGCCTCATCCAATAATTTCATCTTCGAGAGTGAACCTAATCGTTGCCCCCGATACAGAAATTAATTTTTGAGAATATTTTGAGCTCTTCTCTTTTTTTATTTAATATTTTCCAGTAAATACCGCAGATGATCTGTACCGCTTAAAATGTGAAATCGAAAATCTTTCACAATAATCTGAATTGATATTTCATTTAATATTTTATAATGACAGAAAACTCTGTGGGAGAGATGTAAACCGGGCCAAATTCGGAGTTGGTAAGGCCGAACCAGCCAGCGGCCGAGAATTCATATTTCGTCGAAAGATGTCCTTACGATCGTACAGGTCGGTTCCAATGAAAAAGATTAATTATTCTCCGTACCAGCGTTTTTTCAATACTCAATATTGATTTTATTTCATTCAAAATTTGCTTTAATTTGTACCTACATTCGAAAATGCTGAGACGCGTGATGATAAAACTATTAAAACTATGTACTTTTTGTAATTATTTTTTGATCATAAGTATTTATAATTTTTCAATAATATCTTAGCAAAATAAGAATGTAAAAAAATCTTAAATATATTAGTTTGTAAGACCGTAAATAAATAGACAAACTGAAGTATTTTCGTCACAAAACACGTGTGCGGATCTTTTGTCAAATGATTTTATTTAAGCTAAAATTAAAATTCTGAAACATAGCTTTCCCAGATAATTTATTGATTTATTTTACTGCATGATAATGTGATTTGAAATGTGTGTTGTATAATATAAAATATTGTTTGAAAATTTTACAAATCATCCAACGACCTACGGTTAAAACCTTATTGTACCAAAAATAAACATATTTTCTCAAAATTTAAAACATAGCTTTACTAGACAAAAGAACAGTCTTTCGAAATCAATTTATTATATTTTGTGGAAAGGAGTCAATACGTCTAAAATTTTATTTAAATATGACATATTTCCAGTTTTGTCTGGTTATTCCCTCTTAAGATTCCGTGGTAAATGTTCAAAAATAAGAAGATGGTTTGAAAGGGAGATTTATAAATATGTAGTTAGAGGGAGCGCGACAAAATTAAAAAATAACGGTAATAATTAAACGAAAATTGAAAAAATATTGAATAAAATACGACCAGTAAATTAGAGCAAAAATCTCTGGACAAATGCCTAAGTTGCATTTAAAGATAAAAAATTTGAAATGAAAACTTCTTTAGCACCGTTGTCATTTGAAACTAGCTGAAACGAAAAATGGCGATGCTAAAAAGATACAAACACATTCATCTATAGGATTTATTTATTTATTTATTGAATTTCACGCCCGGCTGGGCTTTTACATGCATTTTTTTTTTACAAAGAACATCTAAATTTAAATAAGCATAACAAAATTTTAAAAAACAAAAAAACAAATACATAAACAAAACAAAAACAAAATCAAAATCATAACCAAATCTAAAACAAAAATACAATAAAAAACAAATTGAAATAAAAACAAAATACTCCACCATGCAAGATGGAAAAAGATGTAGACTGAGAAAAGTAAAGTACACGTGAAATGATTCGAAGCAGAGCTATTCAGTTGGATTAATTAAATTTGTTGTTCTTCTTTTAGATATAAATTCTACTAAGACTTGTTTGTATTTAGTGAATGATGTGTTAAATATATCAACAACATCTTTATAGTCATTACCCAAATTTTGTATACGGCAAATGGGGGTATACAATTGTGATTCTGTGTTGGAGTTGTCACAATAGAATGGTAGATACTGCCTCGATGTTGAATTGCGAGGTATATGGAAGGAAATCAAGTTTAATAGTTCAGGGCTGTCAATTACTGAATTTATGATTTTATTTAAACATGTTAGGTCATATACTATTCTGCGTTCGGACAATTTTAATAAATTAAGTTGACATAGTAGATAATCATAGTTGATACATTCACTTGTGATACCCATTCTGAAATTAATATATCTTAAGAATTTATTTTGAATTCTTTCTATCGTGAGTGAATGCTTAGCATAACTAGGTGCCCATACTGTCGAGTTGTACTCGATTTGACTCCTTACCAATTACATGTACAAATTTTTAATGGTTTGAATATTTTTAAATTGACTGCAAATTCTTATTACGAAACCCAACATTTTCAAAGCTTTATTTGATGTAATTTCAATATGATTTATAAATTTCAGTTTTTGATCAAAGTTTACACCTAAATCATTCACCTCGGTTACAGCTGTTAGCACTACATCATTAATGGAGTACTCATAAATTATTGGATTTTTTATTCTATGAAATCTCATAATAAGACATTTACTTAAATTTAGTTGTAGATAGTTCTCTTGGCACCAAACAAAAAGTTTAAACAAATTATTACACAATGTTTGACAGTCATTAATATTTCTTATAGCTTTATATATTTTCATATCGTCCGCAAACATTAAAACTTGGACATCGTTGAAAATAGTAAGAACATCATTCACAAATATCAAAAATAAAATTGGTCCCAAATGTGACCCTTGTGGAACGCCGCTGGTAACGATAAATTTATATGAAGTAAAGCCTTCAATTTTAACGGCTAATTGCCTGTTACTTAAATAACTTTTAAACCACTCGTATAAATACCCTACTATTCCTAATTTGTGAAGTTTTTTTAACAAGAGATCATGATTAACCCTGTCAAATGCTTTGCTGAAATCGGTATAGACTGAATCAACTTGTAACTTCTTAGACATGGATTCGGATATATAGTTTTGGTAAATTAAAAGATTAGACAAGGTAGATTTTCCTGAAGTGAAACCATGTTGGTTAGGTAAAATTAGTGGCTTGATACAGTGGATGATTTTGTTTAAAATAAGTTTCTCAAATAATTTTGGGATGGTTGATAAAAGGCAGATCGGTCTATAATTGCTCACCTCGTTTTTGTCTCCTTTTTTAAATATCGGGGTGAGGAAACTGTATTTCCATTTTTCAGGAAAATTTCCAGTTTGTAACGACTGGTTGAAAAGAAAATGTAGTGGATATGCAAGAGTGGTGGCGCAATTCTTTAGGAAAACAGGTGGGATATTATCAGGACCACCGCTCTTACTTTGATCCAGTTGTTTTAGCTGAGTCAGTACATCGTTATATTCAATTATTACATTAGATAAATTTAAATAATGATCCGAGGAAAAAGTTGGCGAGCAATCTTTGAATGTTGTTGGGTCATGGATATAAACACTTTTAAAAAAGTCTGCAAATAGGTGAGCTACGTTTTGAGTGTCGTTGGCTCTTTTTCTTTCGTAACACATGTTAGAGGGTACACTAACGTCGTCATTTTTCAAAGACTTTGTGAAATTCCAAAAATGTTTTATGTCACCATTTATTGAATTTTCTACTTTATTTATATAATTATTGTAGCAGATTTTTGACAATTTTTTGCATTCTTTTCTTATTTTACTGAACTCTGTATAATTTGGAAGGGATCCCTCTTCTTTATATTTTTTATGTAAATTTTTTTTTTTAGCTATTAGTTGGATTAATTCCTTACTGAACCATTTTGGATGCTTTGATTCTTTATATTCAATTAATGGTATACAATCTACGATAATGGCATTTATTTTGGAATAAAATGAATCTATGTTAGAGCTCACATCGCTTTCCTCGAGAAACGACCAATCCACTTTGCTGAGATGTTCATTAATTTCATCGTAATTGGCATTTTTAAAGTTATAACTAGAACTTGTTAGTATAATACTTCTTTTTACATTGTTAGGAATTATTACTGACAGTGGAGGATGATGATTGTCTATGGGAAGGATGGATTCTGATGCTTTACTAACTACTATGTCCTCTTCATTTGAAAAAACAAGATCTAGTAGGCGATTACTCAAATTATGCACATTATTAAATTGGGTGAGATTCAGAAATATTGACATGTCTAGGATTTCCCTTTCGCATAATGTTATTGATTGGGAATCAATACAGTTGAAATCACAATTTGGAAGATTGTAATCACCAAAAATGATGAATTTATGTATTTTATATTTTGATTTTAAAAGTTCAACATCTTCCGAATGTTTTTTATACATAGATATATTAGCTGAGGGAGGAATATACACACAACCAATGACGTAGTTTTGATTTTTATCATTTACCACAATGAAAATTTGTTCAACATCACGATTTTTAGTTTTTAACACTTTTGAGGACATTTTTTTGCAGACTGCTATAAGAACCCCTCCACCTCTGGATCTGGAACTAGTGTTGATACTTCTGTCGAGCCGGTAGACCTGATGAAAGGGTAGACCGAGCTCCGCTGAGTGGATCGACGGTTCTAGCCAGGTTTCCGTAAGAGCGATGACATCGTGTGAAATAATTGGGGCATTTATCCTAAATTCATTCAGCTTTGTCCTTAAACCTCTGACGTTCTGGTAGTAGAGTCTTCTCGATGACGGCTTGACGAGTTTTTTGGAAGTGAATAAACTATTTTGGGTGTTGAATTTATGTACTTTATAGTTAAATTGGTTTCTCCATTGTTTTGCCTATTTTCCAGCTCCTTCCACAAACTTGTAATTTGTTGACGTTGCAGTACGGTTAGGTCATGTTTTATTTTAATAGTATTTTTATCCAGAGGTATTGTTTTTTTCAATAGCACAAGTTTGGCTTGGTTCGAATCTGAAAGTACAATCTTGATAGGGCGAGTTTTATCAGCATTTTTTCGTCCCAACCTATATATTTGTAGGTGGGTGGTGTCAATATTGTCCACTTTTTGGAGTATATTGGAAACTTGACTCCGATCTTCATTTATGCAGTCCGATTGTAATGTAGCCGTGTTCTCAGGAACGTTGAACATTATTATATTATTGGCACGTATTTTTCTCTCCTCCATTTCAGCTATTGTTTCTGATATTCCAGAAACGTCTGCACTGGTAATTGAAGGAAGCTGAGGATGCGGTGGTTGGCTTTTGTAAGCGTTCAGCTCACCTTCGAGAGTTGCCATTCTGGCAGCCATACCGGCAATCGTTCCCAGTATTTCATTAGTCTTTGGGATTATTTTTGCTATGTGTTCTTTAGTAAATTTACTGTTGGGGTCCATTACCATGTTAGTAAGTATATTTACGGCATCTTTGGCCACTTTTATATACGCTTGAGAATCCATTTTGTGTAATAATATTTAATTTATGGTTAAAAAAAAATAAAGTAAAAGCTTCTGAAAGATGTGTAAAAAAACTTTAAGAAAGTGTAGGATTCGAACTGACTTGCTTCAGATATCTCCAAAAAAAAAAAAAAAAAAACTAGAATGTGCAGGATTCGAACTGACTTCGCCTTCAGTTATGGAGCTATTTCAGTTACCGCTCTGTCCCCTTAGCTGTTGACTGTCTATGACGTAGCGAGAGAATGAGAAAGTATAATCGGTCTCCTCTTTGTATGGTGCTTCGTAGTCTTCCCACTCTTTTCTATACTTTAGTTTTCTGAAGGTTTCTTTTCTACCGGATGTGAATTGCTAACTCGGATTTTTTCTGAACCTATAACTTGTTAAATAATAGAATAAAATATGTTTTAAATCATTTTTGGAGCAACTTTTTTTTCTTTAGAGGGAATTTCATTTAATTACCGTTTCGGCTCTACAACTTTTAAGGTATTATCTTGAAAAATCTATCTATTTATATAAATAAAAATGAATAGCCGAAATGTATGTACGCGCATAACTTCCGAACCACTGCACCAAATTGGATAATTCTTTTTTTTTGTTCGTTATTGTCAGGACAACGTTTGTATAAAACTACTGGTGAACTCTGGCATTATGAAATTTGTATAAAAAAAATACAATAGGTGGCACGCGAGCTGTTTGAAAACTGAATGTACCGGGACTGAATGTATGGAATGCGGGAGGGGGACGGGAACTTGGATAGGGGGTTCGGGGGTGGAGGTGAGGGGAACCCGGAAGGGTAAAGGGGAACCTGGGAGGGGGGAGGGGAACTCGGGTGGAGGTTAGCGGGACGGGGGAAGGGGGGGAGTAGAGTGGGGAGAGTGAAGGTGAAGGAGGCGGAGTGGGAACACGAGAGGGGACGGGGACACGGGAGAGGAAGGGGAGGCGGGAGGGGACGGGGACGAATGGGAAAGGACACGCAGGGAGAAACATTTTATTTATTAAATGGCATAGCAACGTATACCGGGAACCAGTTAGTAACATATTTTTTTAGGAAAATGTGTTCAAGAGAAATATGTTATAAATCGGTAGAAAATCGTGATGCTGTGACTTAAGTACATCAATTTTTTCGATTTTCAGAAATATGCTTGTATGTCCCCGTGCGTGTGGGCCACCAAAAATTGAAAGAATGCATTGTCATTGACTCCGAATCTTTCTATCAAGTATCAGCTCGATCGGATGTCAGGAAGTGGATTAATTTCCACTTCCAAGATTCCGCTTCATTCATACATACATTCATTCAATCAAAAACAAAAAAGTCAAATTCAAATAGATGTATTTAAGGCATGTTGATGGCAGTCATACCAGCAATTGGAAAACGAAAACCGCCAATTTTTAATCAATTTCTTCAATTCTAAAACCTATGTAGTTTTAATTAAACTGCATGAAATAATTTTTTTTGAAGATAAAATGTTTTGAAAAATTATTTCGACTTTCTATATTTTGTTTTTTCATTGGAGATTTATTTATTTTCAGATCTGATGGTTACCATCTGCATTAAGGATTTATTACCATAAACGTAAGTTTTGTTCAATATTTTAATTCTTCTTCTTTCGTATGGTTATATTTTAATAAAATGCATGCCCACAGGAATCCCACAAATTACCAAACCAAAAACAAAATATATATAATTTATATTTGGTCTTGTCAACTTTTGCATCGCTACTACCACATTAAGAACGGGTTGTTTCAACCAAAAGCCAAGATTTAGCAAATTTTATAATGTACCCAAATCTTCATACTTCAATAATTTAAAAAAAAGCATTGGTTAAACATTCCAAACGTTCAAAGATATAGTTTTAAATTATAGAACAGAGTTTAAAAATTAAGTTTAAAGTAAACCTTGAGTTAAAAATGAATTTACCTCCATAGCCTTAACCTTAATTAATACGTTCGATGGAGCGAATGTAAGATACTTATATCTGCTAGTGATGGATACGGACAGTGATTAAATCTGAACAGTTAGGTAATCACCGCTGTCAACTTTAATTTATTATTATTCAAATCTTTTCACTCTAAAATATTCTCTATTCTTGTAAAAACTATTGTTTCTTTGTTTGACCCTTATGGCTTCCTGACCCATTCATTCGATTGCAAAGAATTTGATGTGCACATACTGCACATCCCCGCGACGGTTTCTATTTGTAATAGTGAGCTCTGGGGGCATGAAATTATTTCCTATACTATTCATCCGATTGCGATGAAATATTGGTGAGTTGTTGTGCGCACGCCCGCTAAGGTTTCTGTATATACAGGGTGTCCGGGGGTAAAGTGCATTAACTTCGGGAGGTGATTGTACATGATAGTAGATATAAGTATAAAAGAAAACTAAGATATAAGTAAAAAAGAAAAATAACTTTTTTCGAAATTCCAACTTTTAGGGGTAGTTTTGTAGTAAAAAGATAAAATTAGACCAGCGTGCGCGGCCAGCCTAATTATTTTCCGCTGTTACGATACGGGCCAATCACCGCTATACAATGTTGCCACGATCGTGCCCGTCAGTCTCCCGGCAAGTAAGATCGTACCTCACACTAAGGATTTTTAATAGGTAGATCTTTTTGTATGGGAAAAAAAGTTGGAATTTCGAAAAAAGTTCTTAATCTTTTTTACTTCTACCATCATGGAGTATCACCTCCCGAAGTTAATGCACTTTACCCCCGGACACCCTGTATACGTTGATGAAATCTGGTGTTAAGAAATTATTTAAAAAAAATTGCAATGGGTGGCGCGCGAGTTGTCTGAAAAATGAGTGTATTTCATATAGTTAAGCAACAGGGTTGGAAGGAGGGAGGGGGAGGGGAATCCGGAAAGGGGGATTGGCGCGCGAGGGGAAGGGGGGGGGTGAAAGGGTAACAGGGACGAATGGGAAAGGATACGCAGGGGGAAACCATTTTTATATTTAAGTGGCATTGCAACGCACGCCGGGAACTCGTCGGTTTGGATATGTATAAAAAAAAAAGAAATAAAAACATATCATTGCTAATTGCAAATGAAATTCATTATTCGCAGCATGTATGTAGGATAAATTATCTTCACATAACACCATAATACTTTGTTGTGTAACTTTGAGAGAGTCATGAATGTCTTACAAATTAGTTGGTGCAATAGATACGAATAGGTCTCTGTAGTTCAACTGTGGATACGTAAATAATAATTATTCTGAATTCTGCATAGTTAGTTTATCTGTGATTTTGCAATAGAAATTCCTCTAGGCGCATGGTTTCATATTGGATTGAAGACTGAAAAGGATGCAGCATAACGACGAAAAATTCTTGAATAGATGCAGCAGTTCTATAAAATGTTCAATACATTATTTTTTTATGCTTTTACTCAATAAACCTTAATAAGATAATATTCAAGTAAATTGAAAGTACAGTTCAGATCTGTGATTTACGTACTGTAAAACAACTAACCTATGATGAATGATTGAAATTCCGTGAAACTATCTGCTCTAACAGAACTAATTTATTCGACACAATAAAAGACAATGATTTAAAAGAAACGAACCTTGTTCAATTTCTGAATTTCGAATGATTTTAACTATTTAGTTATTCTTTTCAGTTTTTGAAAGACATGCGAGAGAATGGATAGCAATTGAAGACTTTAAACATTTTTTTAATAATTACCATGGGTGGTAATATTATTTAATTTAGTAGAAAGATTTTTATTTGTTTTTTTTGTTCACTTCGGAACAACCTTTTTTATTGTGTATTATTGTTTTAGGTAAGTACATAGGTAGATACATATTTTGTACTTATGAGTTCTGGGAAGTAACCATTGGTAGGTCACTAATTTTCTAATGCTTTTTCTTCGATGGGTTTTGCCCAACTACGAGTATGTAAGGAATGTCGGTGAATTTATAGTAATTTCATTAATATTCTTGGTGAATGAAGTGTGTGTCATTTTGTCTCGACTCTAATACTCTAGCGTATAAATGCATACCACGGGCGTCAGATTTGATAATGTGTAGGACGAATTCCACAGTAACAACTTTTAAAATTTCGACGTTTAAAATTCGAAATCGGGCGCAATCACGCATTCTTTACGGAGATGGCTAAAATAATTGATTTCCCAAAGATTAATTAATAACTATATAAGTGTTGAATTGACCTGTTATTATTTATGCACAAAAAAAACATCGCAAAAATCTTAGATGAATGAAGATTTTTAGGGATGCTGCGCTTCCTCGAAAAAAACATGAAAATTAAAAATAATTAAAATTAAAAAAAAAATGTTTTCAGCTACAACAACATCAATAATGTCGTATTTTTCAATATTACCACTCTAAATCACTGTAGTGTCACGGACCACCACTACACCAACGTCACTTTAGATCAGATTTTGATAAATAATGTGATGGTGTTTTTGGTAGTGTAATTGGGACGATCGTTTTTGACACTCGGTCTATAATGCCCAAGTGGCCATTGGTTCGTCTCGTTTTGTTCATCTTGTTACTCGTACAAGCACCACTAGATGCTTGAAATAAAATAGCACCTTGGAAATCAAATTGGTTTCGAATGATCCGCTGTTCAACCTCGAGAAATTGCGTGCACAAATCGTAATGGTTTCTCGCTACCAAAGAATTAAATAATTTTGGATACTTGTTTCAAAACGAAATCAATCAACTAGATCCTGGTGTCTTTCTAAGCTGTGACCTTTAAATTTAGATCTTTTTTTGTGACGGTTTGAAAACAATACTGCAAAAAATGACGACTGCGGTAATCGCTGATAAAAACATATAATGGGAGATTAGTAGTCTATAATGGCTTCATAATATTAACCCTGATGTGCATGGGGCAGTAAGGCATGGAGCTAGTAATGGAAATTACGAAAGTCAATTGAGTGCAGTATCATTTAGAAGTGTGCGTGGCTGAATTACGTAGGATGTTTAAAAATGAAGAGATTATAACAATGCAAGATTAGCGTAAGCATGATGAACAAGAGTAATAAATGGACACGTAGATTGTGGGGACAGAGACATCATGTCTCTGTCCCCAGTCCGGGTATTGTATCGTGGGTAAGGAATTGAAAGAAGTTGGGGATGCCCAGGGAAGATATTTTTTCAGGACAAAGTTTTTTTTTCTTACGTTAACTCCAGACAGGAGGCTTGAAGTCACTAACTCATAAATATAGAAAAAGTAAACCTTCTCGACAGGCAAAATAATTCATTACACTTGCTTAGATTTTTAAATACCAGATATTTTCTGTTATCGTTAACATACATTCAGTGACATCTTTGACAACAAACAATTTGGGAGGTGGATGTGGGTTCCGCCACCCCGGGAACCGTTGGTCTCTCCCAACCCAGAGGGAAGGATTCACAGTCACTCCTGGACCCACTGATCCCCAGATTTTTACCCATCCATCATACTTTTCATTCCTCACCCCTCATTTCTACACACCCCTCATTTCCTTTCTGAATTTCCTCTCCTTTAAAAAATCCTTTACACATGATCTTTAAAGATGAAACAGGCGCTGATGAAAATTACTTTCCCTAGGCCCTCCTTTGTGGAGTTTTGGTAAAACAACTTATACAGATAATGATACATTTATATCCATTTTAAAAAACGCTCCTAATAATTAATACTTCAATGCTTCTAATTAACATTTATTGGCTGCGAGAAATCATTAAATCTAAAATTTTCATAATGTTTAGAAAACCACAAAACGATGATTATCTCAGAACAGAGTTTTTGTATTTAGTGAATTCTGCTTGCACGCCCACGATTTTCTCTTTTTGCTTGGTTTTGTAATTTAGTACAACTAGTTTCTAAATATTAATAGCATTTGTGAGGTTAAGCAACCACATGACATAGTCAACAAAAGTCAATAGACAACATAAGTCAAGAAACAACAAGGTCAGCTGCAGGAATTTAGTCATGCAGTGTGCAATACAATGCAGCGTGCATAATTATTGAAAATACCCACCTTCCCACATATATGTTTATTTGCAATTCTCAGAATTTCGTCTGCCCACAACGTGTTTAAGTTTTTTGATTTTCATGGTCGCTGGTTTAAACAATCTTCGAATCAATCTCTTCCAGGTAGGGACAGGGTTGAATATATTTTGAGTATCACCTTGGTGAGGGATGACATTTAGACTACAAACCTTGATTGTATTGAAATTGATTGGGTTTAGTAATCGGGTGTGTTCTGCAATAACAATGGACCTACTGTTTTACCTTCATCTACCTTTCCTTCTGTTTTTACGCGTATATTTCCAATTTATTGTAAGTGCTCCCCACGGTTGTATTTGGAGCCAACTCTGGTCCGAAGCCCCAAAATACTTGAAAAAAACTACGAATCTATGCAGAAATGGACGGCCGGCGTAGTCCAGCGGTAAGGCTCTTGACTCGCACACCGAAGGTCGCGGGATCGGATCCCGGCGTGGCAAATAAATTTTATTTGATTAATTTGTGTTATTTCACAATTTATTAATTTAAAATAATATATACCTAATATATTTGCGGCACGTTCCGGAGTGGAAGATACTCTCAGTATCGACCTGGTGTAAGACCACCATTCAGAATTGAAACGTTGCTTGAAACGGCATTAGCCGTGTTTGATTTCCAGGTTTGAATAGCCAGGTAGGTACTTCCCCACATTCCTCTTCCCTATCTCCTTCCTCTCCCCACCACCTTCAACCTCACAACATACCTCAATTGGGGATGCCATAGTCTCACTGGCTTCAGACGGGAGCAGTTGGGACTCTTGTGCGGTACTCATAATCAAATTATTAATTATTATAATCAATTATTCAATCTTTAGAGAACTTGCGTCGGATGGGAATGCCATACTTGTTCCACCGGTATTTCAATGGTAGACGCTCTGAAGAACTAGCGTCATTGATCCCTGCGGCTCCGGTGCACAGTCGGGAAACACACCAAACGCGCCTAACATTCGCACATGGTTGACATTTGTCACATGAGAACGGGTTTTTGAGTTTAACATCTCCGATGTGGAAAGATTTTCCGGCATCTGTGTTTCCTCCCTCCCACAACATTGGTGTCCCGTTTCCTCCCTCCCATATCCCGCCTTCCATATTTTTTCCAAAATTCTATTCTTCCTTATTTTTTCCAAAAATATCAAATATACCCTTTTCATAATAATTTACAACGTTTGTCTGTTTTACAGCGGTTTATAATATTTGTATACACTCGTATGCATACGCCATTGCCAATTGGGCATTTAGTAACAAGTTCCTTCCTTAACTTTCCGTTATCAGTAATCGCGAGTAGTTAGGTATACAATATATGTCCTAATATTGGGTCAAGCGCCGTTTCGGTCAGCGCCGCAAATGAGAACATGGTATGACCAAGGTGCCCTGCGGAGATTGAGCATCAGCGCTTTGAAGTAGTATTATTCTCATTACGGATTCCACATTCGCGTTCGCTCCGAATAAAGGCTAAAAATTCGCAACGCACTCACGTAGTACGCAAAGCCATTGGCGTTCGGTTTTATTTTCAAATTGATTTATGCACCAAATTATAACCTTCTTCTTCTTCCTTGCACTGTTCCAACTCATTGCCTAGGTGGGCTGTTGGGGTCGGCTCTTCTCGTTCTCCGGCTATAACTTCGGTTCTGGGTATCGCTTTCATCCAGGCCGTTTCTCTGTAATATTTTGAAGCATTGAATCATCCAAGAGTTTGACGAAGCTCCGTAGATATGCCTGCTTCACTGTATGGTCTGGTGGTCTCTGTCTTAAGTGCCCGTACCATCTCAACCGTTGTATCATCCAGCTTACTGTTTATGTCCGAGACACTTAGGCAATCACGAATGCGTGAACTTTTAATCCTACTTTTAGTGATACTCCTGCCGACCACCTAAGCATTCGCATTTCTGCTGTTTCGAGTTGCCTAGAGTAGGAGTTGTACGTAGTCCAGCATTCGGAGCCATACATTATCGCGGGTCTAACAATAGTCTGGTATATCCTTCCTTTAAATTTTATAGGCATTTTACAAGATTCCTGTTGCGGATCTAAATTTCATCTATCCCACACCCATTCTATGGTAACCAATTTATAACCATCCCATCAAAAGTACGGTTTCAACAATTCCACAATTTTTGTAGTAGAAATTTAAATATAAATTAAAACACGGAAATTTCCTAACTTAATCTAATGGGAATAATTAGATATTCTCCATTCCTTTTAACTTTTTATAAATCCACGCGGCTTACTCCTCAGATTCGGTTGTCTAGAAGTGGGAACTTTAGATTAAGGCTTTCTTGGTTGTCCTTCTCTAAATTAATAAGCATCCACAAAAGTCTTCGATATATCTGCCTTCAACGTATCTTAAGATCCTTTGGACACGTTGTTCGCCAAACTGAAGACTCCAACTTGGAGAAACTTTGGAGAAACTCATTGTCACTGGCATAGCGGAAGACAGAAGAAGCAGAGGATGGTCCGCACTCTCCACGCAGCGCAGGACTACGAGGAGTGGAGGAGCATTGTTCGCCATGGAAATTGGAATAGGGGTCATGATCCTTAGAATGACTTGAGAAGTATTTAAAAATGCCCACCCTCTTCATAAGTCAGAACTGGATACCAATGTTCCATGTATTACTGTAAGGGACGTGTCCGCCACTCACACAGACTGTAAGATAGGACGCCGGTAAGTCTATGAAATGGGTCTCGTGAAATCAAAAGTCGAGTTTTGGTGAATTTCCGTCGAGGGATTGTCCGGTTGGCAGAATAAGGATAGCTGTCAGTGTTCTGTACTAGAGTGCCTTTGGATTGGTTAGAAGTTCAGCAAACACTCCTCGTCTTCTTTTTCCCCGCTAAGACGTCCGATACAATTACAATTATGAAATTTTCCCATGTAATATTAATATATAAATTCGCCTTCCCTCTCTCCATAATTTGAAATAATTTTCCAAAATACCCTTAATGGGGTTATTTATTTACAAAAAAAAATACAGAAACTCCGAACAAAAAGCTATTATTCTTCGTCCGAATAAATCAAAGAAAATATAATATTTTTAAAGTTCCAAAGTACCTAGTACGCAGCTGAATAAATTAACGTTTACCGAGAAATTTCAAGCAGAAAAAACTGTGAATTTTACGTCACCAGAACTAATAGTTTTTTCTGTCTCATACGAACAGATAAATTTGTTTTATTGGAAGATTTTTTGTATCACCACCATTATGTTTTTTTTGGTGTGACACCACCATTCAAAATTGAAAGGTTGTTTGACAGGTTTTAGCCGTGTTTGGTGACCAGATAGAATAGCCAGATACTTCCCCGCCTTCCCATTCTCCACCCTCTTCTATCTCCACTACCTTCAGTCTCATTGGCTTCAGACAGAAGCGTTTAAAACTATGGTAGGAGTAACATAAAAAAATAAATTTTTAAAAGATAATTGGTACTCCTCTGACAAATTCCCTGCACACATATTTATCACGCAGTCGCGGAATTCGTGAAACGCGTTGACACAGAAATGGTGACAGTTTCGCAAAATGGACAGTGGTGGCTCGCCGTTAAGAAACGAAGCCGATTATGTTCATTACACCGCTTCGTATTCATAATGCAGTCATAATTTGTTAACCTGTAATGGAAGCCTCGCACACTTCACATATGGTCACTTTCTTATTCAATTGCCGCATATGTCACATACACATATAAGTCGCTAGCATACAGCATGGTATATTGAACATTATGACACTAAACGTGACTATAAATTATTCTTGGACATTGTGACACTAAACGGTATACGGATATTAAATACTACGCATACATTGCGACATTATGTAAGCTTCACTGCTGAATGGGGACATTGAAAATTATTCAAATGGATTTTTTGTAAGGGTTAGTGAATTTTTTCGACAAGCGTGAAATTTGCTAAGTGAACAAATTGACGTTTTTACTAAAGAAAAACATGTGTTTGTTAACACGACTTTCACGAGAAAAATTTACACAAATTTGTTGAATTACTTTCAATGAATCAATCTTTCAAAAGAACAACTGTACTGTAATTTTGTTGTAAGGACCTCCCTTGAATGAGCTACGTCTTGTAACATTTGAAATCGGGCCGCTAACAATAACCCTCCTTATACAGACGGCGATAAGGTTTCAATTCCCAGTTAACACCAGTTGCCGCCTTTTTTGATTTACGCGTGAAAAAACGAAAAAGTGTGCTTTATTTTATTTTATTTCGCGAAGTTCAGGCAAAAACGTTAAAATGTTTTACGATCATATTCTAAAGAATTTCAATTTGGCACACTATACAATTAAACAATAACCGAAAAGGGTTTCGTAAGTTGGAGATTTTAAACTTTTTATAGGCCGGATATTGGGCTTAAAAAATACTCGATTATTTCAAAGGCCAAGATGTATTCTACTTGCAGCATTTAATTAAAGAATCAAAAATATTTTTTAACGATCAAATTTAAAAACCAAAAACACATGGTATTGCATTGCTTCGTAGTGCTTTGCCCGACTGGTGTAGTTTTATTTTTTCACCCGAGTCTTTGCACTTTGCACCTCCCAGTATCCCCAATATTACAACTTTATTCTTAAAAGGAATGCTCAATTTCAACACCTTAGAACCCGCAGTAAACAAGTTAATCTCCGGAACCATACTCAATGTTGAAAGAAGTTAACTTACGAGTATATGTCCCTAAGGCTGGGTTTAGACTCGTAATTAAAATTTACAGATTACTTAAGATTTTGACAGGTTACTCACAGGAGCGTTTACATATGCATCAGACTTGTGGTAATTAATGATCACGGAAGTTGTTCGGAAGTTCGACCTGTGTAAATGCTCATGCGACCGTTTACATCTGTAAATTTATTTGCGGTAAGATGGCTTCCTGTCAACAACGACATGCTACTGTCAAATTTACGCGATTTTGTCAATAAAGATGAAAGGGCCCAAATAAAGTGTTAAAATAGAATGTGTCTTTAATCAAACTTTTGTGCAGTCAAAGACAGCAATTAATTTCGTTTTATCCGAAGGACAGCTCCCTGACATCTGCTGACAGCAACCGACTTCGAATTAAAAATTTCGAATACGTAAATGTTAAAAACAGAAACATTGAGATTGGAAAGGATTGGACCGATAAAATTGAATAGAAGGATGCTCATTTTTCAGAAAACTTAAATAAGTGGAAATAAATACTAGTTTTGTAGGAAAAAAATCCTATGAAAACAATTGTTTTTAATTTTTAACATTTCGCAACAGCACATTTCGGTACATTTCTTGCGGTAAGTCTCTTAGCTTATCAAACTGATTTTATAAGCTGTAAGAAGGCTGAAAATTCGCGCGGGTGTGATTAGACCTGTCAAAAAACTTCCGAAAGAATAAGTTCTGTAACTTGCTATAAATTACGTTAAGTGACTTTTGGTGTCGCTTACATTGGTAATTTGGCCATAAATCGCTTACAAGAGCGATTTACAGGAAATAACTTACGAGTCTAAGCCCAGCCTAATACTAATAAGTATACTTGTGGGATATCCTATGCACTTTTTTATGAACTGAAAGCGAGGATTTCTGCCTATCAACTGCTCAACGATTTTGTATTAACCATCGACATTTTCATCATCACGGACCTTTTGACGCATGTCACAAAATAATTAAACTGTCCCATACCGTTTTATACTTTCATTTACCTCAAATTTGTAATCTTCTCTGTGATATACTGGTATGTACATCCGTTTTATGGCGTACATGAAATATAAATAAATAAATGTTACCGGCTATTCGTCTATTCGTAACATTTTTAATTAACACAAAAATAGATTATTGACTAACCCGTCTACAGATTGATGCGAATGAGCCTTAATTAATGCATTAAGTTTGTCTATTGCAGATACTATAATGTATTGGTTCGTTGTAAAAACCTAATTATTACAACATGCCATTTTCCCCTTAATTATCCCTTTGTTTTCCCTGTAACTGACAATTATAAACGTGCTATTCTACTATATTATAACTGTGTACTTTTCCAATGACGATTTCATAAATCGAGGAAATGAAGTAAAGATGTATCGTAATCATTACATACGCCTTCGGTGACACGGATAATGTAAAAAATGCAAGTATGATAATACTTGCTTACGTAGTACGAATTGAATGTGCATTTAAGAATTTTCTTTCTTGGCGTTAAACACTTCCTAGACTTGGTATTTTTATTACAATTTCATTTCCGCGTCTTCACTCGTTGGACATTCTAGAAAAAAGTGATTACTTTTTTGCTTATTGATAACTTTTGAATAATGAATAGCAATCAAACTATCACTTATTCATAACTTCAATACAAAGTGAGCGCAAGTTATTTTAACGGAAAACTACAAATATTTTTATTTTGCAAGGTTGTAAATGAAACAAACCCCAGATACCTACTAAAGTTTTCAATAAAATTACGAAATATCATCATTTCGTAACTAAATTTTAATCTTATTGTTTGATGTTTCACAGAATTTGAACAATTAATCAATTTTCAAAGTTAAAAATTCAAGTTTGTCAAAATTTCATCTATGTTTTGTTTTGGCTTGTTGTATCACAGTACTTGGATAGTAACAGAACTTGAATAAGAATTTAACGGAACTTGAATATTAACTTTGAAATTTTATGATTTGTTCAAATTCCGTGAAACAACTATTGAGAATTAACTTGGAATTAACCAAACTTAGTAACAAAATTGTTTAATGCAACATTTATGCATAATTTTGGAAACTTGATCATTTTCGTACTTGAAGTTTAACCCACGAATTCTCGACATCATAAATATGTGTACCTACTTACGCACATGCAGTAAGAGGTAATTTTCGGTGATGTGATATCATAAAAAAATGCATTTTATCAGAACTATCTCTTGCACTACCAATTTTACGTCGCATTCTTTTTGGCAGTTTATAATTATTTCCGGCTGGATTAGATATGTATAGTAAAAAAAAATATAAATCAAGTTTAGTAAATGCTGAAATTTGAGAGAGGTGTAAAAATCGTGAATTTGTGAAAACACCGGTAGCATGTCAGAGGGTTGACTTGCAGCCTGCAGGATGAATATTTCACTGATCATAACCATCCTCCGATAGACACTAGAAGAAGAATGAGAGAGCAGTTAACGTAATAAAAAGTAAAAGGCATTTCTCAGATATCTGATTATGTCTTGAAGGAGAGAAAATAGCCGTAATCTTATTAAATCGTGGCTATATTTTACAAACTTTCAGCCATATCAAATATCAAACCACAATTATACGAAATTCTTTATTATCTGCCATTCCAGCTGCATTTTCAGCATTGGCACAAATTACATCTGTAATTTTAAAAGCATTCTGTAAGTAAACACTAGCAGTACTTCACAATTATTACATAATAACATAGGTATTTCATGCTTTCCCCTGCACCTTGTGCTTACCGACGTACACAATGAACTAGGAAACTATTTTTTTAAATCGACTATTCAAACCGATGATCATTGGTGCGTTGACATACTGAAGAAATTGTACGCTTATAATTCAGTTACATGTTTCTGAAATGTTAACGTGTTTATTTTTCCCAAGGTAAAAACTGTGCGTTCGTTCGTAACCGCTTTTTTCCAAGCCCTCTGTAGCGTGGTAGGGTTGCCTATCATCTTTGATTGACAGTTGTTCTAGAATTAAACCGATCGTCCCGTATTCAATATTTTAATGAATTTTACTATGTTTGGGTACTTTTTTAATATTTAAATTTGGGTTCGAGTCCCAGAGGTGTCAATATGTTTTTCTGATTTTTCTGTTTCCAGATTTTCGATTGAGTTTCGCTTACATTGTCTTCATTGCAATTTGAGGTTTTACTCATAAAGTTAAAATAAAAAATAAAATACTTTTTTAATACATTGGCATACAAAGTTTCAGGCTAATTGGGACCCCTGCTCTATCAAATGATGTTTTAAATTATAGTAAATATCTGGAATTGCTACAGCAGACTCATACTTACAGAGGGTTTGTTTTGGTTTGATCGATTTTGGTTTTTTATGACTTTATTTTGATATTTGCATAATATTATTATCTGGTATTCCGAAGCACAATATAATCAGAAGGGGCTTTCATTCCTTTCTTGTACAGTGATCATATTTATTGGAGCATGTGCATCGTTAAACGTTGCCTAGTATTGTTTTGTCTTTGAAGTTGAGCCAGCAGGAATTCGAACTAGTTTCTGACATCTGAGGCACGCCTCCTTGATGACCTTGATGTCAATCAACCACCTCCGGTGCCAGGTCTTAATAATGCTTTAGGCATGTAAGAATGTCGGAAGCAGCACAAATATTAGGATTGTAAGGTGCCACATTAGTGTTTGAAGTTGTGCGCCCAGAAACATTCTTCGCTTGATTGGCGTGTTAACAATCCTGGCCTTGAGCCAATTGGCGCCTTGGATTTTTAAGATTTTTTGGAATATAAAGTAAATTTCACAAAGCAATTTTAGTATTGCAGTTATATAAAACAATAGGCGTTTACGAGAGGCACCAAGGCACCGATTATTTATTCATGACGTCCATGACCATTATGACCAACACCATAGTTAAAAGGTGATGTTTTGACAACGACACTTCAGCAAAATGAGGAGACCTGCCCATTAATATACGTCTTCACACTCAAATACTCTGAAATTCAAATACTATATAAGCTGGTGCTCTTCTACACTCAATCTGGGAGGCGGATATGTGTACCGCCGCCCCGGCAAACATTTATTGGATAACCAACACCTCTGCCACGGGACACCCCAAGTAGTTCGCTATGTTTGGTAACTTAGCAGGGATGCCCGGGTACACGAGGTGAGGTTTGTCCGCGTCTTGGCGGCGGATTTTTTTTTTTTACATTAACTCCACACAGGAGGCCATGAGGAAAATAATTTCCCTCAGGGCCTGTGTCATCTGAGATGCTGTGTGCATCTGAAATGCGTCTGCTCACCAGCTGTATGGCAGGCCGGATCAGGAGAGAATGGCCGAATGAGTCCCTTCGATCTCTTCAGCCGGACTCTCTCGGAACGTCGCGTCGCCTTGAACCACAGTGGGAGGGATGGATTCATACTCAGACCCGCAGATTCCTTCATACCCTTTTCCTTCCCAGAACTTTTTTCCTTTCCTAAAAAGATGACATAGACCCGTAGGGGATTTATTTTCCTCAGAGCCTCCTGTGTGGAGCTAATCTCTAGATTTTATAAATTAAAGTCCTCCGCCGTGTTTGTCCGTCTGTCTGTTCGCGATAAACTCAAAAACTACTGATCGGATTTTGATGCGTTTTTTAACCAATAGATAGAGTGATTCATGAGGAAGGTTTAGGTAAATAATTTGTCAAGGTTTTGTGTAAATTGATTGAAAAATATAATATGCAGGGTGTCCGGGGGTAAAGGGGTAAAGGGAGTAAAGGTGGTAAAGGTGGTAAAGGGGGTAAATTAACTTCGGAGGGTGATTCTACATGATGGTAGGAGTAAATAAGATTTTTAAACAACTTTTTTCTGAAATTTCAACTTTTTTTCCCCATACAAAAAGACATACCTACTAAAAATCCACAGCGTGAGGTACAAACTTACCCGATAAATTTGCTGTGAGCTTGCCGGACGCGATTGTGGCCCGTATCGTAACGGCGGAAAATAACAATGCTGGCCGCATTATTTTTATTGTGAACTATTTTTATCTTTTTACCAAAAAAGTACCCTTGCAAGTTAAAAAAGTTATTTATCTTTTTTACTAATACTATTATGTAGAATCACCTACCGAAGTTTATGAACTTTACACCCGGACACCCTAATGAAGAACAAACGAGAATGTCTATATGTGGTGGACGAGCGGGCGGTGTGGATTTTATTTGCACGCAAAGGTAGGTCACTGTCTACATTTGAATTTAAAAACTTTGTGTAAAGCCCGGGCATCGCCGGGGACTTCAGCCAGTGTAAAATAAATTAAAAATATAATCTATTAAACTTAGTTTAGGCTTTCCTTTGTTGGTGTTTAAAAACTTATAACGGGTGTGTCGACTGGGATTTTGCCAGCCCTAATGGTCGAAGTCCGAAGTCACGAGAATAAATCGATGAAATGGTCCATTTTCCATTGTAGCGTAGAGGTGATAACCAGATACGACACGTTTTGGAAAGCTGATAATTGTTGTGACCACACGTGCCAAAACGTGAAATCGGTTAGTTTCAGCGGAGATTGGTCAATGATTTTTTGATCGATAGATAGACTCCAGATACGAATATCTACAGCCTGTATGTCTGACGAATATCTACAGCGCATATGTTGAACTAATATCTACGAACTTCAGAGTGTTGATTAATATCTACAGAGCTAAGGTCTGACGAATATCTATGACGGTCCCGGTGTTGATTAATATCTACAGAGCGTAGGTTGAACTAATATCTACAGAGCGTAGGTTGGACAATTATCTAAAGAGGGCAGCTGAGCAAGAGGTTGTACGGAAAAGCATAAATTACTTCATTTACGTAATTAATAATTAGATTACGTAAAGGCTTAAACGTTTAAAGTACATGAAGTTTTTGCATAATATTACATATTTTGCTATTTACGAGGACAAACTAACCTAACCTAACCTAACCTAACCTAACCTAATATCTACAAGAATTCCAATATGCTATACATAATTGCAAATCCAACCTCTGCCAGTGCTGTAGATATTCGTCAACACTTTGGTTCCCATAGATATTAGTCAACAGTTTGAGCTGTAGATATTCGTCAACACTTTGGTTCCTATAGATATTAGTCAACAGTTTGAGCTGTAGATATTCGTCAACACTTTGGTTCCCATAGATATTAGTTCGATTTTTTCAGTTTTTGGAATTCCTGTAGATATTAGTAGACGCCTCCGATAGGTACACCTCGTTGATACAAAATTTAGTCAACACTAGGGTATCGCTGTTGTTAACAATTTTCATAACATTTTCGGGTTTTACACCTTCAAAACAACTATAATTTATTTATTTGTAATATCAATCTCATGTTTATGTTGGCTAAATACTAATTTAAAGAAGTATTTTATTAAACAGCAAATCAAATCGCTAATCTTCTAATAACAAATTAAGAAGTTCAAGCCGTCATAGGTTATATCAACAAAATTATAATTGATATTTTACTATATATGTATTGTGTTTAATTCGTGCATATATTTATTTCAAAATATATATTATAAATCAAATTTAATGATGTATTATTAAGTTCTGCAACTATTTATTTCACCTTTTTTATTATTATCATATGGCAGCTACTTCGGCTTACAAGGCCCTTTTCAAACTTTGGTTAGGTCTTGAGACGTCTAATTTATGTGATTCTATTTACCCCCATCCAATTAAAAATTTTATGGTACCTAAATTACCAGTTAAATCGATTTACTAAGAAAATAATTGTGACAATAGATTCGCTATGGGTACTTTCAAATCTGTTTTCCCCATATCAAATGTGTTCTTAATTGTTTACTAATGAATGACGTTATTGATTTGACTTATTTAAAGGTGTTTTATTGTTCAGGTCTTGTGATTAAACTGATAAGTGTGGAATAAATAATTTTCCTTAATTTATTAATTAATGTCATATTTCATATACCTACTTATGATATTTTACTGATCAATATTCACATTATAAAACTTGCAAATCAACTTAAATGCAATACCGATGTTAAATATCGATCTCTGAGTGATAAAAACAAATTCAACAAATTTAATAATAAAATTAAATTGTATGAACAACGCTTCAGTAATATCACCGAAACCTTCACCAAATTGTTTAAAAACAACTTTTGTAAGTAACCCGAAGATAGATGGGTAGGTATAAATCATCAACTAAGTATCGATAGGGAGTTATGAAATCTGGGATATCAGGCTTCGCTCAGGGAGTTAATATGAGATTGAACTGACGTTCGAACCCACTACGGACCTTATTTATCCCCACCAATGGGTAGCCCCACCCATATAAAAAGGCTTCGAATGGTCCACAATATTCCAGAACATTCCACAACATTCGAGAGTGTTCTGGAGTGGTCCAAAATGTTCCGGGATGTTCCCGAAAGTTCCACAACATTTCAAAATATTCCGGGATGCTCTGGAATGTTGTGGAATGCTCTCAAATATTCTCGACTATTCTATTCTGGACTGTTCTAGAAATTTCTGGAGGGCTAAACTTCCAGCAACTTAAATCTTCAAAAGCACGCCCTTCAGGTAAAAACGGAAACCTTCTTCATGGATAGAAGGATAGAAGGCTACCACACCATAGTACTCCCTTGACCTTTCCGGGACTCGTTTCTGAATTTTAGCGGCACGCACAATATACACTTTCTTTTACAATACATATTGACTAATCTATGAGTATCTAGTATCTAGTGGTTTATACATGGATGTTATCAATAAAAATGACATATTTCTTGAAAAAGGCCAGTTATTCTAATCCTTGTGGTCATGCCTGAGTTCGCTCTTCACTCTGTGTACCTGACTTGAGCAGCTACGCAGAATGTACAAAGTCAATCATTTCTTTTTGTCAGCGTCTTGTATGTGTCGGAATTCTGTGTTACTACTGCTGAGTGATCATTTGAGCGTGTTTGCAGTTTGCATGCGACCGGTGCATAATGCAAGTGGCACTCTCTTCATTTCACTCGGTTTCATTTCTCTGTCTCAGCACGTCATTTTCAACAATAATGGTCTGGAATTTATAAACAGCACCTAACAATATTGTGAAAATAAGATCTTATGATAATAAAATATAAATATAAAGATAATGAAAACAGCCTTTTGAATTTGAAAACCATAATTATGAATTTGAAAGCAGTAGTTCTGATTTTAAAAATAGTGTTTGCGATTTTGAAAGCGGTTGTTTTGAATATAAAGCAGCATTTTTAATTTTGAAAACATTTAGTAGTTATGATTTTGGAAATCGTAGTTTGTAAGCATTAGTTATCTTTTGGCAACAGCAGTCTGATTTTGAAAAACTGTAGCATGAATTACTTAAATATTTCTGTTGTTGAGTAATAAAAAATTGTTATTTTTGGTCGTTTGGATTTAAGAAAGCTTGTTCTGTCTTAGATGTTTGTTAATTGTTTCAGGGAATAGAAATACGAGCATTTGGTCATCAGAAGGAATATAGATTTATCTGAATAAAATAAGATACGTCTGAAATCAGGGAACATTAGAAAGAAATCCATGTTAATCTCAAACATTTTTGCGCAATGACGTAATTCACCTCAGGATCTCCTAATTCAAAGATAAGTGTCTTAACCTCTAGAACTCAAACCACATACAATGATTAGCCCCCAAGAGCCAATCTCTACCATGCCAGTTTATTTCGCAGAAGATTCAATTAGGGTTTACAAATTCATACCAATTTAACAATTTTACCAGTTCTTTTCTCAAATTGCTGAAATGTACTTGTTCAAGTCAACTGTTTTGGTTTTTGTGCTTTTGGTCAAACACGCGATGCCTTCAATGATGATGTTATTTATTTGTTTGTCTTTTTTATATAAAATCAATCATTATTCATCGTTGCTGAAAATCAACAGGCGACTGGTTTTAATTTTCAAGAATGCCATATCAAATTGAACAGTTCATTCCGCAGTCATTCAATCATTTCAATTGCCTCCATAATTAGGCGTGCTTTTTGGGTCTTCCCAGGACAGAAACAAATCCAAAGTAATCCAATCGCCGAATTATCAGGGTGACCGAGTGTAGATGCTTGAAAGTGTTCTGATATCCTTTTGGTGATCGTCCATTCTGTCTGGTCTATTTAAACCTTGTAACATCCGGAGTAGCTGAGTTTATAAACTCCATCTGCTTCCAGAGGAACCTTAGTATTTGCAGACCTCAGTAGGTCTTGTATTTTAGTCGTGATTCCAAAGACAGTCTTGATGTTTTAGGGAGGTAGGAGCTATTATTAAAGGAAGTAGCTTAACGTGGCAAAATCCGCAAAAATAAATCACTATAATTCTTTTGGCCGTGAAAATCTAAAATCATATCCAACAGTATCTTCATCCACAACTAAAAAAACGCTTCTTTGCGTTGGTGACACTGGGCGTTTTAGCTTAGCTATCGCTCAGTTCGATTAGCTAAATTCTTAAATATCATGTTACATTCGAATGTTTTGTTTAAATAAGTTTTAATTTAAAAAATAGTGTGATAAGAATGTTTTAACCTTAATTTGAAATAAGCTGGAGTTTTGCTGATAAGCCATGTTTAAAGGTGTGTTTAATGCATCTGAGCTAAATAAGGTATTTCTCATAAAAATAAATGTTTTTTTACTGCAAAATACGTGTCGTAACCTTTCAAAGGTAAGCTTCACAAGTATTGCCAAGCCCCGCACCTGTGGCACTGTACGTGTAATAATAATAATTGCGCAATTAACATTAATCTGCTGCAAATAAATACCTTCGTATCTCTGTATCTCAGATCATAACGATATAGCACCATGTTTCAACAATCTGTAAAATTCTATCTTACTTCCTTAATAGTTGCCCACGTTAACCGAAACTACTCCAAATAATCAAATTGTTTTTTTTTGTAAGCAAAGTGGTTCGGAATTCAACCCACGCGCTTAAATATATTTTATTAATTTCGTAATTTTTATAAATTTTTGTGCGTTTGCAGAGCTACACAATTATAAAATAACAAATTTATGATATTTGAATCCAAAGTGCAACACTATTGAAAAGAGCTATTTACGGATACAGAAAATAAAATTATTTATTGATCATAATAATTTCTTCAGTCGGTTTCTCATTGCTAAGGATCGTGACCCCTACTCCAATTTCCATGGTGGACAAGGATCCTCCACTCCTCTCGGTCCTGCGATGCGTGGAAAGCTGCAGACACCGACATACTGGACGCCAGGGATACTTGGTCACTTCAGCGCATTGGTGACCTTCCTCTGTTGCTTCTGCCTTCCATTTTGCTATTGACTATCTGTTTCTCCAAGTTGGAGTTTGGCGACCAACGTGTAACAAGTATCTTAAAATACGTCATTGGAAGATAGTTGAAAGCCTATTGTGGATGCCTAGCTCTTCCAGAATGGACACACATATTTGTAGACACATGGTATCCTTTTTCTCCAACACCACTTTTCTAAGTGCATTTTCTTATCTATCCACTTTCTTTGCTAGCTCTGAGTGTTCATTTTTCCACGTCGTGTTTGCGATGTTACGCGTTTAGCCAACGTGTTTAAATTTATACGTTTAAATATCATTTCGTTCTTGTTACGTTAAAAATAAATTTTCCGGCGCCATTTTTGATGGGACATGGAATAATGAATATACACCATGAATATACCACGTAAAAGAAGATTGGCTGTGACCTTGGTTGCAGGTCTTTGTGTGAGAAGGTGTTGATTCCACCGGACACTGACAAACAGGCTAAGCAACTGACTACGATGTTCATAATATAATCGACAAAACTGTCACTTTGACAGCCTCGGATAGTTTTAATCCCATTAACAAGCGCCTATAAATGGATATATTATGAAAATGGGTTTAGTCTCGGTTGAATTCTGAGCAAAATACCTTGTTTATTTCTTGTAGTCTGTTGGATGCAGTTTTCAATGGCGACTGAAAAGGCTTTGAGACGAATAATTAATAACCAGTGCTTGGCTTTAAATACGAGCAAACCGGAACGCTGTTCCGGTTTCATGGAATCTGTCGCGAAAACAATGTTTATTTTGATAGATACTACGTGGCGGGCCGGATCGGGAGAGACTGATTGAGGGAGACCTTTTGACCAGCCGGACTCTCTCACGAGGGATGGATTCATACATTCTTCATTCCTGAACACACTGACCCCTAGATTCCTAATCACCCCCAACCTTTTTCCCTTCTTTCCTTTATATATTTTTTCATTTTCTCCTTCCTTTCTCTAAAAAAACCTTCCAAACAGCATCCCTAAAGATGACACAGGCCCGAAGGGATTTAATAGTAAAAAAGTGGAGGGAGATTATGTAAAGAAAAAACTGAATAACCCAGATTTGCCGAAAAAAACACATTAAAAATAAACATCACTTCTTACGTTGTTTGAGGAAATAATTAAACTCTCAAATTTCCAACAGAGTCTAATGTGCTTCGCAAGTTGATAAAAATCTTTAAATCATACTTAATTCCATTCATTTATTACAAGAGGGAACTTCAGACTAAAATAATTGTTATTGGTAACATGGTACAATTAAAGTTTTAAACAATTATGCAAATCTGAAATCTTTAAAAAAAGGCTCCTCCAATTTTTTTCAATAAAATTTAAAAGCCATATAAGCGATATTTTCAATTTGCCTGTGAGCGCTTTTCAAAATGAAAAAATTATCCATCAATATTTTGGACAGAATTTTTTTTTTTAATTTAAAAGCATAAAAATTACAACCGCGCGTTCCGGTTGATAGTATCGTTATTTTAAGCACTGATTGATTTTATAAGCATAAATAAATGCTCGTTTTGGCTGTTGATTATTCGAAGATCTCCTTATTAATCAAGAATCCATTCTAAAGATATAACGGTGTGACTATGAAGGCCTTCTTTATAAGAACTAGAGCGATCACCATATAAGCGATTGCATCAGAACAGCATACAAATTTGTATAGTTAACGATTTGGATAGTTTGTGAAGGTGTGATTATCAAGAATGAACAATATTTTTGAGGTCAGAAAATAATTATTTTAGAAAAATTGTGCAAATTTAAATGCAAACGTACGGTGTCCTTAAGATTAGTTTTTAAGTAATGTCACCTGCCTTCGTACTCGTTATCAGTGTTGTCACCTTTGTATTTTAGTACTGCCATTATTAAAAAGATTATACGATAAGCAAAAATTCTCGTACTGTGAATTCTTAGGTCATGAATTTTCAGTCTTTGTCTGGAATTTCTAGTTCGCAGTTACTTTTGAATACATTTCATTTCAATTATTATAAGCAATAATTATTAGACTGAAACACTCATTCACATGGAAAAAATCTCCCGAGAAAAGATACATGCCGCCGACGGTACTTGAACCCGCGTCCTTCTGATATCCGGTCAACTGCTCTTTATCCACTGAGCTACGTCGGCTTATCTCCTACCCGCCAAATAATTAAATATATACTAGTGTTTCATTCGACAATTACTGCTTATTATATTTTTACATTTTTCTTTTGCGCTATGTATAAAAATCTTGTCTTAAAAAACATTAGTTTACCAATTTAAAAAATAGTAATTTGTATTTGAGGAGTTAAAGTATTTCACCAAAAAATGTAGACATAATTTGTCTCGACGCCACCTAGTGGGAGATTTAGCACTTACAATGGCTTTCCCATATAAAAAAAGTTGGTTGCTTGCAAGTGGACGCGGGTTCAAATCCCGTCGGCGGCATGTATCTTTTCTCGGGAGATTTTTTCAATGTAAATGAGTGTTTCAGGCTAATAATTATTATTTATAATAATTGTTTCCTTTTGTGCTATGCATAAAAACCTTGTCTTAAAAATATTAGTTTATCAATTTAAAAAATAATATATCCTTTCCATCATTAACAATTTGGGAGGCAGGCATGAGGAACCATTTATTGGATAATCAACACCTTTGCCATAGGTCACCCCAAGTGGTTCGCTACTTTTTCTGATTTAGCAGAGGTTATTCATGGGATTGTCTAGGTCTTGGTGGCGGATGCGTCAGCTAAGCTCCTGTGTAGCGGGCCGGATTTGGAGAGATTGGTTGAGGGAGACCCTTTTACCTCTCCAGCAGGACTCTTTCGACCCATTGCCTTTTACCACAGTGGGACACACTGACGCCCAGTTTCTTAAACACTCCTCATGCCTTTTTCCTTCCCAAATCTTCCTTCCTAAAAAAACCCTTCACACAGTATCCTTAAAGATGATTGAGGGAAATTATTTTCTTCAGGGCCTCCTGTGTGGAGCTAATGAAAAGAAAACTGAGCCATGCAGCTTTAAAATAATCGTTTCACCCAAAAAAGATGAAAAGTCACATTGTTTTTTTTCCCATGTTATTCAATGGAAAATATAAGTGGTTGGTAAAATTTGGCGATGTCCAGTTATAACTTCTAGTTATACATTAATTAGTGCACAAAATCTTACTAATGATATAAAGGCGAAAGTTTGTATGGATATACGTTTGTTACTCTTTCACGCAAAAACTACTGAATGGATTTTAATGAAACTTTACAATAATATAGCTCACACATCAGAATAATATGTACGAGCTCTGGCATTATGAAATTGGTATGAAAAAATTACAATCGGTGGCATGCGAGTTGTTTGAAAACTGAATGTACCGGGAATGAATGTATGGAATGCGGGAGGGGAGGAGGGGAACCCGGAAGGGGGGAGATGAACTCGGGGGGGGGGGGGAACTCGGGAGGGGGATTCTCGGGAGGGGGGAGGCGAATACGGGATGGAAGGGGGAGGGGAACTCGGGAGTGGGGTTCGCGGGACAGGGAAAGGGGGAGTGGAGTGGGGAGAGGGAAGGTGGAGGAATCGGAGAGGGAACGTGAGAGGGGAAGGGGACGCGGGAGAGGCAGAACGCGAAAGGGACCAATGGGAAAGGACACGCAGGGAGAAACAATTTATTTATTAAATGGCATAGCAACGCACGCCGGGAACTAGCTACATAAAATTAGTTATTTTGTTGGAATCATCAAAGTTTTGCGGTTTGACGACAATAGTAACATGATTTAGTCGGGTTCCAAACAGTAAGAGTAGCTTTTAAGCGAAAATAGCCTTTTTAGTTTTTTTTTCTCTACAGAGTTACCATAAGGCAGTATCTACCTAATTGCTAATGATTCCATAACCGGTACGAGTACCCCGTTAATAGCAAATCGCCTAGAATGGAGAGCGGCGGACTTGAACGAGATGAGACCACAATACCCATTATTGGGCAATGTCCCTATTTTTAACGCAGGCAAGAGCTACCTCAGAATATTTCTCAATCAGTAAATTAGGTGACCATGTCTATTCAAGATAAATAAAAAATAAAAATAAATTATCTCTCCTTTGTGATTTTTTTGTATTTCATTCAATGTAGATTTTAACTTGAAAACGCTTTTAAAAAGGCTCCCATGAATTTTTAGTCGCCAAATGTTTAAATATAACTCGTGGCCCAAGGCTTGTTTTTTTATGTGAATACCGTACAAGAATCCCAACTGCTCATGACCGCCTGGAGCTTGTGATACTATGGCTTCCCCAATCGGAGTATGTTGTGAGGCTGAAGGTAATGGGGAAAGGAAGGAGATGGGTTTACAATAATTACAGTAATCACTATGCTTCTTTTCAACTTACCACCGGCACTTCAAAAAAGTTAAAACAGAAAAACGCATATTTTCGGCAGATATTGTATTGAACATTTTTTTTAATGATTATACAGTGAAGTAGAATTTCACAATAAAAACAATTTTTAAGCTTTGGGTTCACAAGTTTCTTACAAAATAAGTTGGTAATAATTTTTCTGATTTATTTTTGGGGTATTATGTCGTGTTGCACTACCTCCTTCTTTAGCCAACGTTTTGGACATCTTCACAGTGTCCATTAGCAGGGCAGTTGCTCGCTCCAATCCACTAAGTGCTGGTATTACAGTAGAATTTGATGGCTACACCAAAACTAAACTCAGAAAACTATTTTAAATCATACTGTAATACCAGTTCGTAGAGGAACGGAGCTAGCAACACGATATCGCAACTACATATTTTAACAAACACTTCACTTAAATATATGGTGTAACTCTAAGTGACCAGCTCAGGTACGGGGGCTCCATCGAAACCAGAGTTAAGTTAGCCTCTCAGAAACTGGGCGTACTGTACAGGGCCCGCAGATACTTTAATAGTACACAACTGCCTACCCTGTACAAATCGCAAGTGTGCCCCACGGTTGAATTTGGCAGCCACCTCTGGTCTGGAGCTCCAAAATACCGAAATAATGACCCTTGACTCAGTGCAGAAACGGGCGGTCCGTTTGATAGATTCTCCCATCTGAACAGACGGACTGCAATCTTCAGAGCACAGGCGTCAGCTGGGAATTCTGTCCTTGTTCTACCGGTATTACAATGGAAGATGCTCCGAGGAACTAGCGTCATTGATCCCATCGGCACCGGTGCATAATCGGGAAACACGCCAAACACGCGCCCAACATTTGTACACGGTTGACATTAGTCACATGAGAACAGGTCGTTTCTATGGCTCGTTCTTGAGTTCAACGGCTCGGCTGTGGAACGATTTGCCGGCTTCTGTGTTTCCTCCCTCCTACAAAATGGGTCTCTTCAAGACCCGTGTTCACTCCTTCCTTTCCTCAAAAAGACTCTTCACACAGCATCTTCAAAGATGACATAGGCCCTGAGGGAAGTTATTTTCCTCAGGGCCTCCTGTGTGGAGTTAATGTAAAAAAAAAAAATTGATTTTGTTCTTCGCAACACATCTGCCCTCTGATGTACACAAGTAATGCTCTCCGAAACATTGACTAAAGAAGGAGAGGGCGTAACACAGCATAATACCCCAAAGATAAATCGCTATTACACCTTTGTCCCTGAAAATCTAAAATCAGTTGGTAATAAAGTAATAAGCCTCAATTTTTTATAACTTCATACATAACTTTCCATTTTCTCTCGATGTGCACTTTACATATCAATTTTTTTTGCTTAATGTAATTTAATATTTAAAAAATCTCTGTAAGCTTAATTGACTCTGCGCGTGTTCAATTATTAATCATATTCATCTTGGTCGCTTACACTTTCGTTCTTAAACTTTTTACCCGCAGAATTTCACGGTCGTTTTGCGGATAATTATACAACTATATACTTTTTAATAAAAAAACCATTGCTTGGGTTCTTTATGAATTTGGTTCACTGCACCTCACCATTGGTCGGTGAGGTGTGATATAAGAGGAAACACGGGCGCCGAGATATTTGAATAATAAGAGTATCATCACTATTGTTGGACAATGATCTAACTTCACTTTAACAGATATTTGTGAGCCGTCAAAATATCCAAAGAAAATTTCTCAAAATCTGGCATTGACAAAATTTGAGGTGGAATCTTGTGTAAAATATTATTATGTGTAGTTCAAAACATTTTAAAAAGGATTTGCACATATTAATTTAGAATATCCTTAAACTTGCAGATAGAACCATATGCGAGCAGTTACGATAAAATAATTCATTGCTCAAAGTATTATCACATTTCTTCGTTATATTAAAATATTTGCCATTAAAATATGAAAAAATAAAATACTTTGCCCAAGATTGAACGTCAAAATCTTTTTTTTTTAAGTCGGTATGAAAAGTCGTCTTTGCAAACTTTGACACATCAGAACACGGTAAGGCGAAGTTAGAACTCTATCCAACCAAAGACGAATTATACAATGCGCCTCGGAAACAACTATCAGATACAAACAAAATTAAGATTATAAAAGGTTTCAAGTGATGTTAGAACATATGTAGAATCTTTAAAACAAATTCAAGTTTATTGTTAGAATTTTACAACACCAGCACCTATCTACAGAAATACAAGACAGGTGGCTCTGAAAATAATTTTGGTTATAAAAATAAGCAAAATAATTGGTTTTGCATTCATAGGTCATTTTTGGAAAACTTAACACTTAGAATCCAACAAATATCACAAAACTGTTGCTGTAACCATCACTACCTACGTTGGTTTTGAATTCCTCTGTTTTCTCCTCCAAAACAGAACCGAATTTGATATTTTTTTACCAACTGTATTAGCAGAAAATATTCTACATCTGTAAGTATTACTATTAAAAAAACATTGTTAAATTCGTACACCGAATATTAGTTGACGTTCAAACAAGGCAATTTTAAGGTTATTTGAGGTCCTAACTCCTAGAAGTAACTTATCAAAAAAAGCAAAACGTAGTATTATGTTATCAAACTTTGAACAAATGACAAAATCCAGATAGGAAATAGAGGAATACATTTGTATGGCTCGCGCTTCCTCTAAATAATGTTCATAGAGAAAAGAGAAACGAATACCATAAACCGACAATGAGACTTACCTCACAACGGAATTACAGAAACGAACATTAGATACAGAGATACAAACAACCCTTGCAGTATTGGAAAACCGCTTTTACCATCAATATAAGCCGAAGGTTGCTTGCGCTTTGATGGATTTTTTTTTATTTTTTTATTTGTTGAGTAGGTACCACATAAGATTCTAAACTGGTCCCAGCCATCTGAAGCCAGTGAGACCAAAACATCCTCAATTGCGGTACGTTGTAAGGCTGAAGGTAGTGGGGAGGGGAAGTAGATGGGACAGAGGAAGGTGGAGAACCACTTGGCTACTCAAATCTGGTCGCCAAACACGCTTAAAGCCATTTCAAGCAAGGTTTCGAATATGAATGGTGGTCTTTCACCAGGGTAGCTATTCCCGAGCAACTATCGATTGTTACTCGTTATGCGCCATCTACGAGCGAAAAATTACTCTTCGTCGCGACCAACTTTGTCGAATGTTTCATTTTTACGTATTTTTGAACGTCGAACTTTCGAAGAGATGATTATATTGGCAGCCCTACGAATATTGTCTATGTTTTTGAGATTTATATGGTGTAAGATTGAAATGTTAAACAGTTGGTACACGTATTATTACCGCGTATAACTTCTACAAGTTGATAATATTTGACATGGCTGGCAACCAAAATATCGCTGGTAAATCAGCCATTATAATATGGAACCTTTAAACGACTTTATTAAAATATACGATGTCTTTGCAGGTGCGAAAGTTAGCGCAGGAAAACGATACTGGATTTTGACGGCCAATTGCATAGATACGCAAACAACCCACCGCTCGCTGCTCTGTTTCTACTGGTTTGTCCCACTCGTTGTTGTGTGGAATGACTTTTGACGTTTGGCATCTAAGTATGTTCCTTCGACCGAGCTCAAGAATAATGCGATTGCGAGCGACGAGGCTTGGAGAATAGCTAGCCAGGTTGATACACTTCACGATCGATATCTACACATTATATTAAAATTTTCAAAAACGGAAAATCCAGCCACCAAGCGTCATTTTGAATTTGAATTGCTGAAAGATTTCGATCTCAACAAGCATGCAATTTTGAATTACCTAATGATTAAATAATTCTTTATTACGTCGATATTAGGACATTAAATGTAAACTGGTACCTCGATCTTATCTGCGTGCTCTTGCGGTGACTTTTAGCGATGGAAAGGTTAGTTTTCATTCACCACACACTTGACGTAGAAACCTGAATTCTACTACTATCTCGTGAGAAAGTGTCGTAACGTCGAAAATTTTACGTTTTGTGATTTTGGTCCATATAACTCTAATATCGTTCGACCAATCTACTCGTTTCGTTATTAATGTTATTATACAAAACAGATTTCTCTTTGCGGGTAGGTATTTTATTTAATATTGTATTATAAATATCTAATACGTAGGTACTCGCACTTAATAACAAATTGATGTCGAACGTGATCATTTAAAAAAAATGCAATGTTGCTAGTTTATGAATTGCACCCAAATGGGAGACTAACAAGCTAAGAAAACAGTTATTATAACATTTTTTTATGTTCTTCATGAGAACCGTTGAAATAGTAAATAGTGCCGATGAGAAAATGTCACAAAGAAAAACTTGTTTTTATTATTACGTACACGAAACCTCGGCATTTGAGAACTGAACTTTAAAATAGGTAAATTTTTTTTAAAGTCGAAGTGTTATTATTTTTCTGGGAAGTTTTACAATTCTACACGTAAATAAAGCGCCCACTAAACGTTTTGGTGCCTATTTTAACCTTGACGTTATCAATTTTCCTTTAAAAAAACATAAAATATAGAAATCCACAAAATTGCACCGTGACGGTATTATTATTTGGTAAACAGAACATGGATCATTATCTACAAGGTAAAGATGTTTTTTTTTGCTGATATCAATCTAACGCAGATTTTCTTTTTTTTTAACGCAGATATTCTTTTTTTCATTTTACAAATACTTCGTGCTGATGTATAACCAATTCAAGAAGCGAGTATGGGTTCCGCATTTTTTGTATAACCAACACCTCTGCCATAGGTCACCCCAAAGGACCCAGCGGGGGTGCCCAGGCTCATGGCGTGAGATTTGTCCGGGTCTTGGCCCTCCAGCAGGCCAGATTGGGAGAGACTGGTTGAGAGATACCATTTCAACTCTCCAGACGATTCTTGCACCATGGTGAAAGCGATGGTTTCATACTTCCGCCACTTCTGGACACAAGACGCCCAGATTACTACCCACCCATCATACCCTTTTCCTTCCCGGAACTTCCTCTCATTCCTTTATCTAAATAGACCCTCCACACATCATCCCCAAAGATGACATACGCACTGAGAGATTTTTTTTTGCTCAGGGACTGTAGATAATTTTTGTAGCGATCCCATAGAAAATATTAAAGTTAAGGGATTGTCAATTTAAAAAAAAAACACTAAATTGACAATATAGCGTGTAAATTCAGAGAGGCGCAAATCTAGCCCTGCAAAACTTTGTTCGACATCGGCAGATAGATGACGACTGAAAAAATTGGAATGAACTTTAAAGACATACTTTTGGGACGTGATGAACCCTTCAAGGCTATCCTAAACGTTGGTTAAAGGTACTGGAAATCGAGCAAGATAAATTGCCTACTTTGGCCTATTGCTGAACATTATTGCCATTGCCGTCAATGGTTAAGACGATGAGATGTTGGCCGTCAATATTGTCGTCTCCCGGATAGAAAAAATTCAAAACATAAAAACCATTTCCTAACGCTACCAAACTTGAAAAAAAAATCGCTAAATTATTTATATTTAATTATATTAATCGCATTCAATATTTTGACCGTCACATTATGTAACAGAGTTTTAGAATAAAATTGGCTTGGTCCGGTAATATTATTTTAATATCTGTGGTCGAGGGAAATCACGTCAAAACAGGGCAATACGTTGATAATACAATACACGACAATCTTGGCCGACAATACAGAAATCTTGGCCGTAACAACACCTTAACAGGCAAGACAGTTTTTTTTTAAATTCGCTCGTTTAGAGCCTCCGTTCGCACTCAGAGCCTGAACATTCAAAAACTGACTGTGAGAGTGATATTCTTCAATCATATTTTATCCGACTGGAAAAGATGTTTACGAGACAAAATTCCTATACTTGTACGTGTCGTTTAGTTGCTTAGTACAGAGATAGAGTGAAGTGGGTACTATATACACTTTGATGAAGATTGTTCGGTGTTTTTTTGTAGCACCGAGGGAAAACAAGTGACGAATTAAAGAAAGTAGGTAGACCTGTCGGCACACCTTAGGGCTCCGTTGACATCATTTCTCCTGCTTCTGTTTTACAGCTTGTTCATATGCACAAGTTATTCGAAACCTTACGAATAAGGAACTATAGTACCGTGTCACTTACTTGTACAAAACGTTTGCCAGAAACAGCCAGTTTTTGTGGACTTAACTCATATTCAAGATAAAATAAATTCTCGACAAGTAGTCAGTTCAAATTTTGAAAATGGCATTTAATATAATATATTTTCTATACTGCCTATATATTTATACTTTATCGATTTATCGCTGAAATTTTGAAAATGGAACTTAAACAAATCCGAGTTCTACAGTTCGCATTGAATGAGAGTTACAGACACACAGTTAGGATTACGAAGTAGGTAAATGATAACATTTAAAGAAATGGTATAAAAGGGAAGCATAGGTACCTAACCTAACCTAATCAAAACATACCTGACGTAACCAAAGGAAAACTTTTGTTCGGTCAGTTTCAGTAACACGTTTCTATACACTTGCATAAAAAAAATGAATTGCAAACAACCGATTCACGTAATTAACACAAATTTGTCGTATACAAATTTCTACCCAAAGAAGTGTATTTTCATGATGTTTAGTATATTTTGGGTGGCGGGAATGGGTACCGCCGCCCCAGGAACCTTTATTTGATAACCAACACCTCTGCCATAGATCACCCCAAGTGGTTTGCTACGTTTGGTGATTTAGCAGGGGGCCCGGGTTCATGGGGTGAGGTGTGTCTAGGTCTTGGCGGTGGATGACCAGGACACACTAAACCCCAGATTCCTAACCACCCCTTAAACCCCATTCCTTCCCAGAACTCTCCTCTCCTTCCTTTCATTAAAAAACTTTCCATACAGCATCCCTAAAGATGACATAGGCCCTGGGAAATTATTTTACTCAGGGCCTCCTGTGTGGAGCTCATGTAAAAAAAATACACTTATTTTTTTCATTATAAACACAGTACATAGGGCGAGATTATTTTTACCACATTTCATCATTTTTCCGTGGTATAAGAGCAAAATAATTTTTTTATATAATTATTATTAACCACAAATAAGTGCCAAAATTGCCTAAAAACATCACGAAAATTTTTATTATTTATTTAATGTCCGATTTTTTTATAATTTAAAAATACAAATACATAAAGATGCATACTTCCGTTCCAGAAATTTGCATATTTTGGGTTATTTGAGCTCAAATCCAAAATTATATTTTGTATGAAAATGGAAGTGAAGCCTTTTCTCTTTAAATGTTGAACGTTTCGAAATGTTGACTTGCTAAATTATGAATAATTGAAGACATCATCAATAATTACTATCCAACAGGTTTTAATAGCGAATTTATAATAGCAAGACGTAAGACATTCTGAAATAGGTCAAAAGATCAATTGTACCAAAAACACACTAGATTTAGAATATCGCGTGTTGTAATAAATTCTTTCTCATGTTTTTTTCACTTTGAAATCTCTTTTGCGGGCTTTGTGGTATTCCATACAATATAATATTTTGTGAAACTCTTCAGGCTCTATACAATATTCACAGGTAGCAATTTTATGACGTAAATTGAATGTATTCAAACAATAACTCGCCTTTTAATAACGAAGACATGTGAAATACTTTATAACGAAGTGCTCGTTTCGAAACTGGGTACCTGAAGTCTTTATGAGCAAAGTGTACGTGAGATTTTAAAGATACGGAGACGAAAGTACGAAATTCGCTTTCTCAAGAATATGACTGACATATATACATAATTTATTAAATGATATCCCCGTGGAGGTAGGCAGTGAACTCATCGCAGCAACAATGAAGAATCAGAAGAGGCAAAAATTTCATGAATTATTGCAATTCTGTTTTTGTTGTTTCATTCAATTCACTTCAATTTTAATTTTTTTCAAATTCAATTTATTATTAAAACAAAACCATTTCTAACTAATTGACCAATACGCCGTTTCCCCGCATGGTTAGGCAGAGAGGACGGACCGCCAAGAAATTGGTCTTGGTTCACATTCCTTGCCTCATTCATTTTCATACATCATCTCATACGCACTATTGACATGGACCGACTCAAGTATATGATTCACTAGATCGTGTCGTGTTTTCCTCAGGAGTCCCTGACTTCTTCTACCATTCACAATTGCGTCATATTACACTCCTTTCTTCGTTCATTCGTTCTACATGCCCAATCCATCTTTATCCAAACGAGCTTCCCTTTTTTAACCGTAGTTATTACGCTTACATCAGCCTTGCTTTTTCGCGGATCTCCTCATTTCTCACATACGTGGTTATACATATAGGGGTCGTCCTTAAACACGTGATGTTTTTTAGCAACTTTTTAACTCCCCCCCCCCTGGTGATATGTGGTAAGATTTTAGACTAACCCCCCCCCCCCCCCACATAAAATCACGTGTGTTTTTTTAGTGCAAAGTATTTTGAAATTTTCAGAATATTATCACGAAAAATAAATACACGTGATATCTCATTATACCCCCCCCCCCCCCTTTCGAGCCTCACGTGATTATTGGACGACCCCATACCTCGGGGATATCATTTTTTCAACTTTTATACAAACAAAAAAAATAAAAAAAAGATATTCGAAATATTACAAAATGTTAAATTCATGGCGTTTTTGAATATATTATTTGTTATTAGAATTACAGAAATATAAAAAGTGGGCATTTATCAAGTTTCCCCTTACTTCAGGGAAATTGATAAAATGCATTCAAAAGTAGATATTCTTTATTGAACAGATTATCAATTTCGTTGGATATGATTTTAGATTTTCAGGATCAAAAGTATAATCATGTTTTATTTTTGGGATATTATTCCATGTTGGACAACGTTTCGGACAGCATAGCAGTGTCCACCATCAGGGCAGATGATTGATTGTGTTGAAGTGTGTGCTTAGGCATTGTGATACGATACCGTGTTACCATTATCCAAGAGCAGGTATTTCATAATGATTTAAATTTGTTTCCTGCGATTAGTTTTGGTGTAGATTAAAAAATTCTTTGGTTTGTCTGGTAACATGGAATGCGAAAGGTCTTTGGACAAGACTTCTTGGAATTATCTATTCAGACATCTCCACTTTTTGCACATTGTCCAATCAATTATTTAATTAATTAATCATAAATTAAAACTAATTAACCGTCAATTTTCCATTCCGAAATCAATTCTTTATACCAATTAACTATCGTCTTCTGTCAATTATCCAAATTCAACTTGGGAGACGGGTATGGGTACCGCCGCCCTGGTAACCATTTATTGAATAACCACCACCTATGCCATTGGGCGCTTTTAATATTCTCATGTTTACGGAAAGGCAACGGTACAAAAAAGGCAATAAAAATGCGTTCCTTATCACAATACTGCTGCAGCTCTTTTTTACACATTACTAATGGTGAGAGAAAAGATGAGACACACAATGTATGTGTGTATGTTTCCTCCAAAGTACTATTTTTTTCCTTTGGACGAAACAGACATACGTGCATTGTGTGTTTCAGCTTTTGTCTCTCATTATTAATGTGTAATGTAATGAGGAACGTATGTTTATTGCCTTTTTGCACCATCGCCTGGAAATATTAACCCTATTGCGCCTTATTGTCTAGTCTTGGAGGCGGATGACCAGGACACACTGAACCCCATATTCCCACCCACCCCTAAACCCTATTCCTTCCCAGAACTCTCCTCTCCTTCCATTTCTCTAAAAAACCCTCCACACAGAATCCCTAAAGATGACATAGGCCCTGAGAGAAATTATTTTCCTCTGGGCCTCCTGCGTGGATCTCAGGGAAAAAAAATAAAAAATTATTCTAATATTGTTTTCCTTATTATCTTAAAACGTAGTCTTTGGAGATGTCTGATTAATCAAGGGAGGCTATCGATGTGTATCGCCATCCATAAATTATCCCTTTAAAGTCAATTCACATCAAAGGGGAAGCCATTAATTTTACTTTTTCATACGCAACTCTTATCACTTTCCGTTGGAATGTTCCCACGATTTGATGAATGCAACACAAGTTGCCTTTCTCTTTCCGTGTGTGAAAGAAATATTAGATATTATTATGCGTAGGCTGTTGACGGGAATTTGCATTGAAAATCACGGCGCGTAAAACATTTTACAGATATTGATAGGTTTGCGCTAGAGTTTTAAAACTAGGGCTAGATATAATGCTTGCATATTGTTCGCTGATTCCAAAAATATCAGAGTGTGCAATTCAACCATCAGAACACCAAAGTAGACAAGAGTGTGGAGACTACGAAGCACCGTACAATTATACTATCTCGTTCGCTCTCAGGCTAAATCCTATTTGACGGCCGGCGTAGTCTAGCGGTAAGGCTCTTGACTCGCACTACGAAGGTCGCGGGATCAATCCCGGCGTGGCAAATAAATTTTATTTGATTAATTTGTGTTATTTCACAATTTATTCATTTAAAATAATATATGGTATATTTGCGACACGTTCCAGAGTCGAAGATACTCTCAATATCGCCCTGGTGTAAGACCACCATTCAGAATTGCAAGATTCTTCCCGAACTAAATGCAATCCAGAGAGTGTCTTGGGTAAATCCAGATTTTTTTATTTATTTTAATGTTGGACTTCTGTTGACTTTTCTAGAACTCTAGACTGAATATTAAAATTTTTTCGAATAACTTAATAAATAATGTGTCCACATTTTATTATAAACCATAACCCTTATTATTTTAACTAAGTGATGATAAAATAACGATATTATCTTGAAGAGACCTTTTAATTTATGTTGTATTTCTCATGGAACCTCTAATTTATGTTGTATTTCTCAATCTCAATACCTTTTCATTAGTTTTTCACTGTTACTTAATCTAGAGCACTTAATTTGCAGTGAAAAAGATATTCGATAGATAGACTATATCATAAAAAGATTCTCATAATTATAAGAGCCAAATTATACGTATATTATTAATATTTAATTTATCTACGTTTCGTTGAATCATCATTTTTTGTTACGTAAATATACGGTCGAGTGTTTGGTTGGTTTCACTTGCATTATTTAATAATATCTTTAGTTATGTTAACAATATGCTTAAGTAACTTAATCAAGTTATAACAATAGGTGTTTTGAAATGTAAATGAAAATAATGATTTTGTTAATTAATTTACGGAAGGTGTTATATAATTATGGTTATATAGGATGCGTCATACGTTTTTGCACTTATGAAAACTTAATAAAAGAAACTACAAGTTGTATGAAAATGAATGTTGGTTTTAATTAAAGTAGACAAACGGATTTTTTTTTAATTAATGTAGTCTAATATTTACCATAGCCCCGCTGGCAACCATCCAATCTGGTTCTAAGATTTTTAAAAACTCTTTTGAACATTGTGCTCCTGATGTCAGCTATCTCTTGAAGAATCTACATCAATTTGGGAGGTTGGAATGGGTACCGCCGCCCCGGGAACCTTTATTGGATAACCAACACCTCTGCCATAGGTCACCCCAAGCGGTTCGTTCCTTTTATTGATTTAGCAGAGGTGCCCGGGTTCATGGGGTGAGGTTTATCTAGGTCTTGGAGGCGGATGACCAGGACACACTGAACCCCAGATTCCTATCCACCCCTTAAACCCTTTTCCTTCCCAGAACTCTCCTCTCCTTCCTTTCATAAAAAAACCCTCCATACAGCATCCCCAAAGATGACATAGGCCGTGACGGAAATTATTTTCCTCAGGGTCTCCTGTGTGGAGCTCATGTAAACAAAAAAAAAACAATCCCGACGACATTGTGAAATTTCATGGATCTTTGGTATGCTTGCCAGGTATTTTAAATGTGCATATATACCTACAGGGTGTCCGGGGGTAAAGTGCATTAACTTCGGGAGGTGATTCTACATGATAGTACAAGTAAAAAAGAAAAATAATTTTTTTCGAAATTCCAACTTTTAGGGGTAGTTTTGAGGTAAAAAGATAAAATTAGTCCGGCGTGTGCGGCCAGATTTATTATGTTCCGCTGTTACGATACGGGCCAATCACAATAGAGTCGGGCGCCCGGCAGGCTTTCAGCAAGTAAGATCCAAGCTCACACTAAGGATTTTTAGTAGGTACGTCTTTTTGTATGGGAAAAAAAATGTTGGAATTTCGGAAAAAGTTGTTAATCTTTTTTACTCCTACCATCATGTAGAATTACCTCCCGAAGTTAATGCACTTTACCCCCGGTCGCCCTGTATTTGAGGTTATCGTAACAAAAAAATGTTTTTTAGAATCTAGATAAAAATTATATTTGAGATGCTTGTATTTAAAATAAAAAAATGACGTTTCTAAAAAAAAAAATTTAATATCAAACATGAAAATGTTGGCAAAAAAACCTATCTTAACATTTTGTCTCGAAACGTTCAAAATCTTATAAGATTCCATATTTAGCGAAAATATTCCTTTTTTGTAGGGAATGAATAAGAAAACTGTCACTTTAATTTTTTTACAGTTCAAAAAATAAAAATAAATTATAAATTATTTTTAACTGTCAACGAAAAAATTCCACCAAATTTATAATCATGTACTTTTACAATTTTTGGATGTTATCCATGGAATCAAGTTTAAATTATATTTGAGGCAAATTAAAAAGAATAATCGTTTCTCTCTCTAACGACCCTATCTCTGCTTTATATAAAAAAGGATAAAAAAAAACTTTTATAAAGCGGCCTCCTCACCATCCAATTTCTAGCGACTGCGGCAGTGACTGCAGAGAGCATGGAGTTGAGCGAACTAGCGCTGTCTCGTTTGTTAAAGGGCCGCTAGAACGAGTCAGCGCTAGTTCGCTCAACTCCACGCTCTCAGTTATTCTAATGAGTCTAATTTATCATCATCATCATCTTCTTCCCCTTGTCCTATTCGGGGCAGGGACCCATTGCATCGACAAGGCTCCTCCATACGTCCCTGTCTTGCGATGTTTGTTCGGCCTCCGTCCGTGGCAGTCCCATCCTCTCCTCACACAGTTTCTGAAGTTGCCTCCCGTTGCTGTCTCGTTTGTTAAAGAGCCGCTAGAACGAGTCAGCGCTAGTTCGCTCAACTCCACGCTCTCTGCAGTCACTAGAAATTGGATGGTGAGGAGGCCGCTTAATGTATGGACGCTCTGGTCAGATCTGTTCTTCAGAGGCTCTAATTGAACATGATGTTGCTGGCTATTAAAGTCCTTCCGAGGCTTGTGGGGTTAAGTTGGGATACTGTAGCTTCTTTGTAAACCTGAATTTTGAAATTTACAAAAAAATCAGGGGCAGTCAAGTCTGTGTTGCTGGGGGGCCACAAAATGTCAACTTCTTGCGAAATCAATTTTTCGCGGAAAAAGACACCAAGCAAAGCCTAATGGCAAAAGGTAGTGTTGCACATAACATTTTTACATAAGAAATATTTCATGTGAACGATAATCTGAAATTACTTAGGTATTAGCAATATTATTTCATCACCGGTATTGTTGTTAATTTCGTTGTACATTTTAATAATTAAAATACTATACTTGGTGTGAATTTTATTTACGTACCTACCTATAAATTAGATTCCATTTTAAACACTTACTTGCTGCCACCAGATATGGATGCTGAATGAACAAACACGCTCTAGAGTCCAAGCTGCCGAAATGAGGTACTTGAGAGGAGTGGCGGGGGTTACGAAATGGGATCATATAAGAAACTCGACGATCTGAGATGATCTAAACATTGAACTACTGCTACTCTTCATAGAAAAATCGCAACTGATGTGCCTTGTGCATGTACTAAGAATGTCTGATGACCGACTTCCGAAGAAGATACTGAGTGCGATTCCAGAGGGTAGACGTCCAGTGGACCGCCCCAGAAACAGTTGGGCGAGGCAACTTCAGAAATTGTGTGAGGAGAGGATGGGACTGCCACAGACGGAGGCCGAACAAACATCGCAAGACAGGGACGAATAGGACAAGGGGAAGAAGATGATGATGATGATAAATTAGACTCATTAGAGTAACTGACATTTTAAGGGTACGTTAGCGTGTATTAAGGGACGCACTAGACTTACTTTACAGTGATTCCTGACGTTATTGGAGTAAAAATTTATAATAAACTTTGGTCAACGGTTACATTTTTGAAGTGAAAACTTCTTTAGCACCGTTGTGATTTCACTAAATGGAGACAAACACATACATCTATAAGATTTAGCCTGCGAGAGAATGACATAAACTAATCAGTGTCCTCTTTGTGCAGTGCTTTGTAGCCTATCGGCCGCCTGTTTGTGCGGTGCTTCGTAGAAAAAAATGTAAAATAATTTTTAAACTTCGTAACAATATTATAATAAACAAACAATGCAATTATCCAACTCCTGATGCTCTGCGTTCGTCTCATTCTCTCGAAGTTTAGTTTTCTGATTGTTTCTGCACACATGATATATTTTTTGATATTTTTTTTTGGTCATTTTTTTTTTCAATATTTAACAAAAAAAATTCTTCCACGTGTCATCACTCGTCCCTCAGTCGAGTAACCAAACAAAACCTTACCCCGACACAATACATTATCTAACACCAACTGATTTAAAAAAAAATGTTTTAATTAAAAAAAAACACCATATGTCAGTTACAATAGTGTCTTATCCCCCCATTACACGTATCAATCCTCGCATCAATATTATATCGCGATCCGAAAATATCGCAACTGGCTCACATGGTGAGCCATTACACGTGTCAATATTATTGACGTCAGTATCGATGCGAATCCTTGCGGGACGGACGCGTTTTAAGTGATGGATCCGAATCGAAAAGCCTGTATTGCTATATTTTGGCGTTCGGTTCAAAGAAACGATTGAAGCGCAAACGGTGGGTGAAGGACTGGTTCTCCAAAAAGAAAAATTCTCACACTTGAATTTAATGGATGAAATTTTGCTGAGTGATCCACACGACTAAAAAGCAATTAAAGTAACAATGGCCTGCTGTTATTTACATAACTTTTTGATGAAAACAGACGATTGCGCCTATGTCCCAACGTTAGAGGAATCTATAATAATTAATAACGCAGTGGGTTTACAAAGAACCTTAAATCGAAATTCATCTGCGGATGCAAAAGCAGTTAGGGAAAAATTTTGTAATTATTTCTGTAATGAGGGAAAAATGTAGTGTTAAATATATACCGAAATGATAAGGGCATTTACCTATAATGTTTCTTGCGATAATAAAAAAAATAGATAATTTACACTAAGAATTGGTATATTACTTAAAATTTACCCATTTATTTATTTTTAAGCCATCAACAAGGTGCATTACAAAAATCCATTTAAATTTTAGTCGCTGGAGCGATTACAGAAATCTACTAATATTAAAAAAAATCAGTGTTTGTTTGTTCGTATTTGTTGCGCTGCTATACCGTTCATCCGAATGTGATGAAACTTTGGTGATTTGTTAAAAAATATCGTACTTCCGAATTTGAATATGGAGACATACAAAACTGATTACAGTGCTATATAGCCAATAAATACAACTATATTTTACCAATTATCCCATATTTTTAGGATTTATTAAAAATATAATATTAAGAAAAACATACATTTATAATTTTTACAGAATATGGCTTTTTAAAGCCACAAATCAATCGGAGACATTTAAAATGTCGCCAAAATATGGCAACATCACTCTAGTAGTTATCACATATTTTTGGATTTATTAAAAAAAATCATAAACTTTATTATTTTTTTAAGGAATGGAGGTAAATATGGTTTCAAAGCCACACAATCAATCCGAGACTTAAAAAAAAATGACATCATTTAGCAAAAATCGTTCCGAGTAGGTAATTATAAACGCTTATTTGTGCTTGACTGAAATGAATAGGTTCTTCAATTTTTTGCAAGAATTTTAGTGCCTCAAATGTCCAGGATTTTGGTAGATACACGTCGTGGAGTCCGGCTCCGGATCTTTTAGAAGAAATAACTTTCTTAAGCTCCTTCTTGTAGTTGCTACGCAACGATTTTTTTTTTCGTACGTCTTCCCTCGTAATGTTTGGTTTTATAATAACCATCGTTTCTTTTATTTCCTCCAAGGCCCTATTTATCTTAACAACATTTTTATAGTTCTTATGACGTGTGTTCCATAATATGTCACGCATCTCATACGCCTCGATGAATGCCGCTAACTCATTTCGCGGCGGAACTGGAGATGGCGGAACATCGCTGTCCGACATAATTACAGGCGACAAGGGACCACTGCTCTCTATGGTGCACACCTAATACTGAGGTATTGATGCGGCGAGCCATTACACGTATCAAACCGCGCATCAATATCCCCACCACTTACGGCCACGCCCCAATACTTTACGGCCACGCCCCAATACTGATGTGACCGATCCAGATTTCTAGATGCGTTGCGATATTATTGATGATGCGTCAATATTTGCCATTACACGCATCAAACCTCGCATCAATACTCGAGTATTGATGCGAGGATTGATACGTGTAATGGGGGGATAACAGATGTCAGTTAAGCGGTAGCTTAGAATAGTATCGTCTATCGTTGTTCGCGTATAATGCTCGAACGGTTTTCCGCTGGGCTCCGGGAGTATTTGCCCGCCCAGCTTCAGAAAGAATTAGCCCATTGTTGGTTATCAAGGTTGGCACAATTACCGTCAGTTTCAGACATTTTATCTGGACGCGAATTTCGAGAATTGTGTTTTATGCGGCTGTGGATGTCGAAGGACCTTGAAATTTGTTTTGTAAACTGTACGAAATGTGTTTGAAAGACCTCTGCACACGTAGAGTAGAGAGAATGCACATAAGGGATCGTCCATTAATCACGTGAGGCTCGAAAGGGGAGGGGGTTCGGAAAAAATCACGAAATATCACCGAGGGGGGGGGGGGGTGTAATGAGATATCACGTGTATTTATTTTTCGAGATAATATTCTGAAAATTTCAAAATATTTTGTACTAAAAAAATACACGTGATTTAGGGGATGGGGGGGGGGGGGGGTTAGTCTAAAACCTCACCACATATCACCACGGGGGGGGGGGGTTAAAAAGTTGCTAAAAAACATCACGTGATTAATGGACGACCCCTAAAGTAATTGGAAAAAAAAGGACTTACTGCGCTGACACTTCCTTCTGTCTTGGCTGGGTTTATTCATGCACTGGTATGACTGTATTAGTCGCGGTTACTTGCGGTATGCGGGTTCGGTTTGCGGATGCGGTAAGCGGTATTTAAGAGATGTTCATGCGGCAAGTTTCGATTAAATACTGAAGTGGGTAATAAAAATGACAGGTATATAGGGATGGGTAGGAAAGAACGTGTGATAATACTAACTACAAGTACAGAGTCTATTGTGTATAGATGAATATAAGTAGGTAAGTGTAGCTGTGTATTTTGTAAATGCCCAACCATCAATATTGACGTCAATCATAGCGCGACAAATTTTTGACTGGCCATGTGGGCATTTTAACAACGATTGTGCAATAATATTTTGCACTGGACAAGTAGGTAGGAATTATAATCACCTTCTTGGGAAAATCAATGGGAAATGAATAACAATGAAAGGACTTGGAAAATGGAAAGCTGTTGCAACGCTAAACGATAGTATTTTGACGTTTTCCCGAACACATTTCAAGTAATTTTTAGTCTTTAAGATTAAAATACTTTACATGCATACAGTTATAGTAAGTTTGTTACTTGGTAGATATAGCAAATTAATTATTCTAACAACCTGCCGTTACGATGCATCTGATGATAATCGTTACATCACTTGTTAGTTGTCCGAGTGTAACATAATGTTAACCGTTAGACCAGGAATGCTGAATCGATTGATTAATTATCTGATTTGTTATGCGAAACTAGTTCTAGTTACAAGTTACAATTAATATCATGCCATGCGCGGGCACAGTTTATTAATGCGGTTACGCCCTTGTTTAGGTAATAACTATGAACTTCTAATACCGGTTATGGGTCATAAATGCTAGTGATACGTAGATTAAACGCACTGTAGAACAGTGGTGTATCTCAAATATTTGTTAGTGTAGGCATGTGTATATGTAGGTAGTGTCAAAGTCTCTCAACAGAAGTCGTTAGTTCGAGTTTTTAAACCCTTATATCAATGTTTCTCCGTACTTATTACATCCACAAAAAAGATTTGTTAATTATTTAAAATGTAGCTATCTTTTTTTACATTAGCTCCGTACAGGAGGCCTGGAGGAAAATAATCTCCTCAGGGGAGGAGACGAAGTTCTATCAAGTAAAAAGGCATTTTTTTTTCATTAACTCCTCACAGGAGGCCCTGGAGGGGAGCCACAGGAGGAAAATAATTTCCCCCAGGGCCTATGTCATCTGGGATGCTGTGTGGAGGGTCTTTTTGAGGAGAGGAATGAATGAACATCCGTCTTGAAGAGACCTAGGAAGGAAGGAAGGAGGAAACACAGAGGCCGGCAAATCATTCCACAGCCGAGTGACAAATATCAACCGTGTACAAATGTTGTGCCGAAGCGATCAATGACGCCTCGGAGCATCTTCCATTGTAATACCGGTAGAACAAGGATAGCATTCCCACCCGACGCCTGTGCTCTAAAGATTGCAATCCGTCTGTTAAGATTGTAGAATCTATTACGGTTCGTCCGTTTCTGCACAGAGTCGAGGATATTTTTCAGGTATTTTGGAGCTCCAGTTAAGAGGTGGATGCCAAATTGGGCGCACTTGTGATTTGTACAGGGTTATCAGTTGTGTACTATTAAAATATCTGCGGGCCCTTTACAGTACGCCCAGTTTTTGGGAGGCCAACTTTACTCTGGCTTCGATGGGTATGAGGGATGGGTAAGAATCAGGGAGTCAATTTGCCTAGGAGTGACGGACGTATGAATCCATCCCTCCTACTGAGGTGCAAGGCTGTGCTTGGAGAAGTATAGGTGGACAGATACATTCGCTGCCAAGACATGGACAAACTTCACCCCTACGAACCCACTCACCAAACGTAGCTAAGCAATTGGTGTCACCTGCGGCAGAGGTTTCGCTATCCAAAAAAAAAATCCTAAAGGGATAGTAATGTCGATAATAATTATGATTTCGATGCTTTACCACTAGACCACGGAGGCACTCGTTCCCGTCTAGTGCTTGCAAGAAGAGTAATTACTGCAATAAGTCTAGTTGCGTTACAATCCTCGCAGATTATATAATGCCACGCCACGGTAAATAAAATAAAAACAGTTGCGAAATAATTTTCGCCTAACGAACCTTTTGAACCAATTTGAACAGCAAATTAGTCGCGTTATGGATTCGCTTCGGTCGGGCGCTGAAATGAGTGAGGAGTCATTGCTCATGCTAAAAAATATAATTTCATAATATTATGATGTTATTTGCATTTTTTTTTTACATTTTAACTTCACACAGGAGGCCCCGAGGAAAATAATTTCCCTCAGGGCCTATGTCATCTGAGATGCTGTGTGGAACATGTACGAACTACGCAATTATTAAAGAACTGACCGTTAGTATTTGGATTTTGGCCACGAATTTCGGTGAAGTGACAATCAATTCTTTTACATGGCTACAGTTCTTCTAGCATGGACGATCGATAAAACCCTATATCAATGTTAGCTGGTTATTTATTATTATATTCGGTGGTTCCAAAATGTACCAATAAATACGGTGAATGAACCCTAAACTACATTGTACCCAGAATCTATCATCATCATCACTATTGGCTCTAAAACCCCTGGTGGGTCTTGGCCTCCTCAAGGGTCTTCCTCCACTCATCTCGGTTTTGTGCCAGCTCTCTCCAGGTTGGAAGCTCCAAGATAGATATGTCTTTGAGGACGTTGTCGCTCCATCTTAGTCTTGGCCTTCCCAGGCTCCTTACCCAGAATCTATATACATAAAAATGAATCGCCTAAATGTATGTACGCGGATAACTTCCAAACGACTGCATCAAATTGGATAGTACTTTTATTTTTGTGTTCGTTATTGTCAGGACAAGGTTTGTATAAAAGAAGCGGTGAGCTCTAGCATAATAAAATTTGTATAAAAAATTGCACGCGAGCTGTTTGAAAACTGAATGTACCGGGACTGAATGTGTGGGAGAGGGTAAGGGAACTCGAGAGGGGGGTTTCTTGGTGCGGGGAAAGCGGAAGAGGGGAGTGGGACCGAGGGAAGGCGGAGTGGGAACGCATGAGGGGAAGGGGGATGAGGAAGTGGAGGCGGAAGGGAACGGGACAAATGGGAAAGGACACGCAGGGAGAAACAGTTTCTTTATTAAGTGGCATAGCAACGAATGCCGGGAACACGCTAGTATTTAATAAACTGTCAATGACAGATAAAAATAATAACGTTTTTACTGCTATAGTCAAATATAATCTAAGAAATTGCTATTAGATACTGAAGATTTATAATGATGCCCCACCGAAGCCCCTGTTTTCCTAATTGGTTTTCACATTCTAAGGAAATGGAAAACCATTATAATTTTGTGTTATCTTATGAATATTAAACTTCAGAAGTACTTGTCGATTATATTCATTTGTTCGTATTAATTTGTACTTGTTTTTTATATAAGGCGTGTACTGCTTTTGTGTATTTATATTTATACTTTTCTGTAATTTAACTGGTGACCCGACAATTCGTCCTGCGACAATTCATCCTGCTGACAGTTCCATCCCACCGACAATTCATCCTGCCTGATCATTTAGAAGATTTTTATTAAGTAAGTATGCAAAGAGGATATACGGCCGTACAACCAAAATCGATATACTTATACCTGAAGGCATCTTGAGTGGAAATCCGCTGTAAAAATATTTTTACTAACAATAATTTCGACTCTCCAAAGAAGCATGCGTGAATAACAAAATACGACATACTTATACTTATACTTATAGGTTAGGTTAGGTTAGGTTAGGTTGAATTGTCAGGATGAATTGTCGCCGGAAGAATTGTCGGCGGGATGAACTGTCGGCAGGATGAACTGTCGGCAGGATGAACTGTCGGCCGGATGAACTGTCTCAGGATGAACTGTCGCCGGATGAATTGTCGCAGGATGAACTGTCATGGAACCAATTTAACTAACTTAACTTTATTGTTAATTTATCAACAAAATCATTCATACATAGATACTGTTTACCACTGACAAACTACATGAGTGGTTTGGCAGGTTTAAATGTTAATAAATAAACACTGTATTGTCTGAATCCGTCATCTTTGGTCAGTTATCAATTATTTGCGATCATGGTCAACAATTATTGGTAACAGATATTCCAACCGACGATTGATACATTTTAGCCCAGCCTCTATAGTATCAGATAAGTTTCATATGCGCATTTATTTGGATAATATCGTTCGTTACGCAAAATTACTAGCTTATTTACTGAACGGATTGAACTAACGAAGCTCTTAGAAATGAAAGAAGTCGTATACGTGATCCATAGGCTAAAATAATGCATCTAAGACGCAATCAATTTATTAATGATTGAAATTTGACTAAAGACCACATTACTTCCGTTTAGTGTCAAAAAGTGAATGTGGAGTGCAAATACATAATATTTAGGTTAATATTTCAATCAAACATTGCTAATTTATTAATATTTTTAAGTAATTGATTGGCGTTTGACGCTTCGGGATGTCAATTCGTAGTCCATCGGTTTGTCAGCGTATATCCATTTCTTATTTATTTCCCGTCAATATCGGATCGGCTGTCAACAGTGAAATCGTGCTCGGAAGTAAATGCCTACCGATTCGATATTGTAAAGTTATCGTTGAAAGTATCTAAGGCATTTTTTTGGCAGAATATTTGACCTTACGTCTGACACTCAAAACACGCATAATTTCGGTTTATTTCTCCAGTGGTCTTTCTGTCCCAACTCCCAACCCTCTCACTCTATTTGACATTTAAATGCACCGCAGGGGATATTCTTTACTCGGTGTTGTTAATTATATTCAATGGCCAATGATCTGAACACTTGTTCACGAGATTGATAAGTATTCACTGTATTACGTGTCGATTCGACCAGCAAACAATTTATGAAAATGTCGATACACAATTATTTTATCTTTCTAATTCGCAAAAAACGTGTGCTTTTAATTTGTTTTTAATTACTTAAATACCTACCTGTTTTCTAATTTTGATTGATGCTGATCTCGAATCGAATTGAATATCGATTAAATTGTACTGTTGTACCGCCTATCATAAAATTTGCTTTCCTTTTCTAAACACGTTCGTTAAAGAATAATAATTATTAAAATAAATACCAGAATTGAGTAATAACATCTCCGTCATGTGTTTCCAATTATATTCCCTGCGTGCGCACTGTATCTTATTTTATCTAAAACAATAATCAGTGTTAATCTCAAGTGATTCTCCAGTTTAGTATGGTTCTGTGTATTATCTGTCTGTAAATAAAATAAATAATGCTGCATCACGTTCATTGGTCAAATGCATTGTACGTATAATTTTGTATTAGTTATCGACGAACCGGTGGAGGAAATGTGTTTTTATAATAGTTTGTCTCGTCTGTAGTTAGTAATAAGACAGGGCTATATATATGTAGCAATCGGACGTGCTACGTAAACTTGTAAAAGAAAACACTAGAATTAACCTTTCATAGTTTATTTACTAAGAATTAAAATTCACAATGTTATGGGAATACGGAGCGTGACAGTAGTAAAATAACGGGACCATTTGTTTTGGCTTGCTGTTCTAAAGACTAATGTACAGGAAATTTGAATGTTCCGGTACTTTCCATAAGGTGCGACGATATGCCAAATATTTCAGCGCAGGTAGGTAAGTACTTCTCCGTGTTCAGCGTTGTTGTTACTCAACGTTTTGTTGAGCGTTGGCTCGCCACATATATCTCACGCCCTTGAGGTGATTTCTCATTAAAACAGCGCTACACAAATCATCCAGACATTTTTATTATTATTATTAAAGCGACTTTAAAATACATTTGGCGAAAGGGATGATTAAATATAAGTTTGCTACGCGACCATTCATATAATAAATTATTTAATCAATGGTAGTACCAACCTATGATCGTATAATAATACAAAAGTAGGATATTTCATATTTCTAAAAACACAGATACAAATTGTCTAAGAATTAAAGACCTTTACTCATTTTCGACGACGCGGACATTATTTCTCAAAATATGGTAACACTAGTGTATAGCTTAGACTTTCCCCTCCAAAACAAACCCGGATCGGTAGCTGCTTCAGTACGATCTTTACGTCTGATTGAGATGGACGTTCGGCTGTAGAAACCCGCCGCCTGTGAGGTGCATTCAATTATTCATTTTCTCAACCAGTCTGCCCTATTGAAGGCCGTGAGCTCGCAATTTTCATCCCAAACGTTAGTAGGTCTACGAAACAAACTTTTTTGAGGGAAAAATTGGCGTATGGAAAGTATGTGCTCGTCGTGTGCCCAAAATACTGACGAAAGTTCACGATCAAAATCGTGTTGAAAGTGATCGGTCCTTTTTTAATCGGTTATTTTTCCAACGAAGACGAGGCTTTTTTGAGTTGAAACATGGTCTAACTATCCAACCCCGGAATCAAAAAGGCAATCAATTACATGATTTCCGTATTTTTATTCCCCTGCAGCAAAATAACCGGCCGGAAAACGTTTGAAGACCGACGAAGACGCGGACCAAGTGGTGAGAACAGTTTTGACGGTGGCGTTCAAAGACAAGGGAATTAAGGATCTAGTGCCACGGCTCAGCAAGTGCATCGGTCGTAAAGGGGACGCCGTGGAATATGTATATGCAACCATAATGAAAGTTTAAAAATGTTTTTTCCTCTTTTTTAATATAATAACGATCCTTAATTCTTGACCAACCCTCGTAGGTAGATAAGAAAGTTGGGTTAAGTAAATTATGCAGATATATAAATTCTTTTTGCATGGCAGTGGGACTATGGAATCCCCAATTTGGGGACCCTACATTGTGAGACTGAACGAAGTGAGAAGTGGGAAGGGATATGTCACAATATCCAACTCTCTACGATGACTTGCTTCCAATTATTATAATTCTGTCTAATTAATATTGATGCTGGTTTTTTTGTGCACAGATTAGAATAAAATATGTGACATCAGTATCAAATTATTCAATGAATGACATGATCTCTCTTCTTGAAAACCCACCTCAAAATAAAATATGCAGGTTGATAATGTGCATTACTCATACCTAAACAGACAGTATCTGCAAGAAAGATGAACAAATATTTTAAGTAGTTTTAGTTATTTTCATAAAATTTTCCTTCTACTGTGAGTTAGATTTGAAATACCAGATTATGGAATCTGTGAACCTGACTTTTGCGATTATGTCGCTTATCTGAACATTAGCAATTTTATAGCGTTCGTGGCATAGACATCAGAATTCAATAGACCAGAAGATACAGACGAGGGGGTAAAACCAAACTATGGGGGGCGAAGAGAGGAAGATGACTGTGATTCGTTAAAAAATCAATCTGACAGTATACAGGCATCTCGCATTACAATATCACCATTTAATTCTTAAAAGCAAAATCTGCTTTGAATGAATAGACCTTTTAACATGGGAGCGCGAATTGCTTGCCACGTTAATAACATATTTGCTAAGGCCAAATGCTCGCCCCAAAAAGACTCGCCCCAATACACATAGCAATATTTTGTTGCCGTGTTTAGTTAAAACACTTTTACAAATGTTTCATAATTTACTTACCCCTGTAACCAGCGACGAGCACACTGGAGAACCCCCCACATTCGCTATGTGCACATTGATATGTAGGTATATTGTATAGCACAAGCTACCGTTTTGGCGTGTTATTTCGTTAAATGTATGGATGTTAGCTTCGCGCTGGTCACGGCAAGAATGATGACGTCACACATTTTAGATTCAAGCGAGGCTCTATCCCCTCCCCATGGAGCGAGCTGGTTCCAAGGAGGAGCTCCAGCCGGCTCCATGGGGAGGGGGAAATAATACGTTTTTATCACATAGGGCAGGTCCAGATATATTCATATGTCCGCGATTCGTGGTTTTTAAATGTGAGGGAGCGGGAGACAGAAATGAAAGGCGTCATGTCGAAGTAGTGAGTCAGTCGTTTATTGTGGCTACATAGCGGAGGTCGATGCGGAGCGGGAGCGGAGTGACAGTAGTGATGCTGCTGCGCGATGATGTGAAGATGAAGGTCAGGATACTACGGCGGTGAAGATCACAGGTCTTCAGGAAGCCGGCATGTTGCCCTACACCGTGGCGGTGTAGACGTGACCTTGGTCCAGGCGATGGCCGTCGTCGCGTTGACGAGATATGGCGGCTGTGTGTCCAGTGGGTCGGAGCACACACGTGACGCAGGAAGGAACCTTGTGAGGCGATGAGGATGCTGGCGCGTTGCCAGGTGCTGGTTGCTGCTCGTTGCAGGATGCTGGATGATGGCGCGTTGCCGGTTGTTGTTGCTGCTCGTTGCAGGATGTTGATTGCCATCTCACGTCGAGATGGTAGTTGGAGAAGTTCCTCGAAGGTGGTGGAATGTTCCTGGGTCACGCTGGATAAGTTGATGTTCACTGTCGACTGCGCGAGGCCCGTGCCGGGAGCAGGCACGATAAGAGTTACTGCACTGCTCGATGTGTTTGTTCGGCCGATGAATGGAAAGTACTGTACTGACTGACTCCGAGCAAGCGAGCGCGGCTTATATACCCGTGGCAAGTAATTAGTCTCGCAGTAGGTAATGCGGTGAATTCACGCAAAGGTGAGAAATCGCTCGAACTTTCTGCGGGCACTTGTTTGGTACAGCCAGACGTCCTAGCTCTTTCGCGTAGGTGGCGGATTATTTACGATGCGCCAGTTACTACTACGCTAAGGTAGGTACGCCTTATCTTCCAGCGAATTCTGTCAGTGGCGCTGCGGTAAATGTCGCAGAGTGGGTTAAGTAGCCGCTACAAATGCTTTTTGTTATCGCATTTTGTGAGTTACTCTAAAATAAGATTTTTTTTTTCATTAGCAAAAGCATTTACTTTGTAGCTTGTCATAATTACAATTTAAACAGTGGTCAGTGGCTGAGTTGAGATCGCGTTTGGGTCCCACCCGGGCGTCGCGTATTTGATTCCTCGGCTGGCTTCCTCCTCCATCACGATACAAGCAATATTTTCCGCATACTGTGGTGGCAGTAGGAGGTTTTCAAATTTTGTAAGGTGATTCGTAACCCGAGAATTTTTGTCCTTCTTCAAAAAAAAACACATACATTGATTTAAATTCACTTTAATGATAATTATTGCTTTCTCTAATACTACTTCTCCCCCTTTGTTGAGCTCCTACATCAGCATCTAAATATATCTGAAATTTGAAATACTGTTACGGACAATAAATCAAAAAATGAGTTATTCTTTTTTCCCAATTTTTTCTCTACCGATCTGCGTCATCGAAATATTTCCAGCACAAAAAATGCGTAATATACGACGTGCATTTTAAGAAGATTTTTTTTTGTCAAATTTGCGATATTTATAAAAAATGATAACTATTCTAAAAGAACTTGCTGGGGGCGCTGCTGCGGCGGCCTACCCCAGGCCCTATTCCTGTAAAACACACACAATAACAGCCGTCGGTTAGCTCAAACCGGCTCGAACATGATTCCTCCTAAAAACAGGGCGAGTGCCAGTGGTTCGCTTGGTCAATTCTTCCTTCCCCTCCTCTCCTCAAAATCCCCGGGACTCCCTCTTCAATCAGTACACAGTATTTGCATTTAAAGGGTTTATTCAATAAACAGAACAGGGTGATACACATACGGCCAGTGTCGGCACAAAACACAAGTTAAACTACCCTACTGACCTAACGAGGATTTCTCCCTCTCTCTATGCGTTTAAATGAAGTTACAAACGGTTCAAAGCACACGGTGGGGGGGAGGAAGCGAGTTGGTACTCACATAGCTAGATGCGTGGTCTGCCATCTTTTCTGGATTCCGTTCACAACACAATTGCAAACAATACATCGCGGAGTTAATATCGTGGAGCACAAACAGCGCAAATCGCGCGTAGCCAGTTGCTTGGCCGAGGGCTAGCGAAGGAATGGCGGCCGGCGGGCCGCCCGGCGCTTTGGTGCTTGCGCGGGGTGGTCGCGCGGTGCGGGGAGAGGAAACGGTCGGCACGTGTAGTGGGGACGATTCACTTAACCTTCCGCTCGGGAGCCGATTCTGTTACGTAACACTTCCCCCCTCGCCGCAAAAAAAGCGACGTGGTAATGGAGCAGTAGGCTAAGAAATCCTCTTACCCTTCTAGCACTTGTGCCAAAACAAAACAAAAAAAAAATTTAAGAGAAAAAAGGAGAGAGAGAGAAAAAAGGTTGCTAGCTACAAAATAGTAGAAACAAAAACAAAAGAGAAAAAAGCATGGTGAACAAGGAATTATACATGAATGAACAAGAAGGAGCAGTGACATACATAAATATAAACAAGGACCTGTTGGAGAAAGGTACAAGGGTTATGCAGTGATAGAAAAAAAAATGACTCTAATTGTATCATTGGTCTGTGAGCTATGTTTGCGTAGCGTGGTTTGCGTAGGATGTTTGGGGTGTTGGGACGTTGCACTGAAGTTACACGGTTACTTTGTCACAGTAACCTGGCCCGTTTGAGATTACACTCAAGGAACACTAGGGCCTTAAAGAAAACACGAAGAAGAGAACGCAGGATGAGGCTTCTTGGTGGTGGAGAGGGTTCTACCTGTCACAGAGGTCAAAAAGGTAGCTGCTTCCGGATCCTGTGGGTGGGCCAGTATGACGTCATTGAGGTACTGGAGGGTGGAATTGTAATTGGTGGTTGGTCCTTTATAGAGGAGGTGGTTTGTGTGCATGACAGCCGTTGTTGTGATGGTGGTTGGTACACTGGTTTGTATACAGTGGGATTGTTGTGTGAACAATCGTTGGTATTGTTATTTGCGCAAGGGCACAGGAGCATTGGCATGATGGCAACAGAGCAATTTGCAAGGTGCAGCTGGAACATTTGCAAGATGCAGCAGGAACATTTGTACAATGGCAACAGGAACATTTGCGAGATGCCGCAGGAACATTTGTACAATGGCAACAGGAACATTTACGAGATGCCGCAGGAACATTTGTACAATGGCAACAGGAACATTTGCAAGGTGCCGCAGGAACATTTGTACAATGGCAACAGGAACATTTGCGAGATGCCGCAGGAACATTTGTACAATGGCAACAGGAACATGAACCAACTTAGAGCTGACGTGCTCGGGTTTGTTTGAGTGATGGTTTTGTGATGATACAATTCGCAACTACACGCACGACTCACACTTGGTTATGTTAGGTGTGGTCGGGTGCTTTTGGTACGCAGGGTTTGAAGGCATGGGACCTCCGTGACGGTAGTGAAGGCAGCATGAAGAGAGGCGCAGGTGTAGATAGGGTGAAGAGCTGCTGGTCTTCTTATTAATCCGGCGAAAAGATTATTATTAGAGCAAAATTCTTGAAGTTTACCTGCCTGGTAGACCAATGATGAAAAGGTTTGGAGAGAAACAAGGTGTGCATGTTGAGAAAAATTGGATTTGTTTGACGCGTAGAGAGAGAGAGAGACGGAGAGAGAGTTAACTAAATGCAACTACAGACTTATACATATTACAAAGGTACGTATTCAAGGAAGGTTCTGTTTAACCCATTTAGTTTTTTTTTAAACTAAATACATTTCCAAGAACACGTAGGTAAGGGTTTGTACGTATGACAAAATGCCCCTTTTCGAAAGAAGTTGGTCTTCCATGACCTATGCTCACGTCTATACGGTAGCATTTTTTCTACTTTCGAAGAACAAAACATTGAGTACAAATAAGTTATGAAAAGTGGGAAAGGAGTAGGAAGTTGAAAAGATCCGTGAATGAAGGTTGTCCCATTTGACAAACGAAACGCCAAGTGCGTAACGCATATATCCCCATTCACGGATAATTTCGAGGAAAGGAAAGAGTGACAATTGGGAACATTTGAACGAAGAAAACTGCTGAGGACTCGGCTATTTCCGAAATTCGACCTCTGAGTGGAAGGTGAAACAAGGTCTACAGCAGTTATCCTGGCACATTACAATACCATTTGGTAGTGTGGGACAAAAGGGATACACTGACAAAAAGAGTCTAATCCACTACGTGTATTGGGCAGAAGATTAGAAGGTCGTTTTATTCTCCTACTTGTTTGCGAGAAATGACAGACCCTTGCTCAAATCTCACAAACCTGGGGGTTTTCTTGTTCGTCCCCCAGACAACGAGTTAGGTGTTTTTGTGTCCATCAACTTAACTCCTACGACACGATGCCCCATAATCATGAGTGAAGCGTATGATTAGTCCTTTTGAGATAGTGGATAGTTCCTGGGTTCTTGTGACAGGAAGTCCACGGGCATGTTAATGAGTACTCTGCTGCAAAAGCAATAATTTTCTGATAACAGAAAATAAAAGGCGTGTGATCTACGCTTGGTAGGTCACACAAACATGGGGTAGATATTATTTCGTTCGCACGATTCATGGTGAGTATTGTAACGTCTTCACGTCTCATGTACAGGAATGAACGATTTACAACAAATTTTGCCCAGTATTGAAAGACAGTAGCCCAATTACGTTCGAAAATGTGGGTCCCCATTCAATACAGACGGCGGGTTGAATGAACGATTTACAACAAATTTGCCCAGTATTGAAAGACAGTAGCCCAATTACGTTCGAAAAAGTGGGTCCCCATTCAATACAGACGGCGGATTAAGCGGTTCTCATGCCAAAGGACACACGACCAACTTAGTAACATTTAGTTATGAGTATAAAGTAATTATAACGAGCTTCTCGTATCATGGCGGATGTTTTGAGGATCTCTCCTATGATGGTAGATATTGTCACGTTTTCACGTCTCACGTGACAGGAATGAACGATTTACAACAAATTTGCCCAGTATTGAAAGACAGTAGCCCAATTACGTTCGAAAATGTGGGTCCCCATTCAATACAGACGGCGGTTTTTGCAATGATGTAATTAATACGGCACTGCTGTAGCTTAATAATTTCATATTAGCATACGTTACAAGACTTGCCAAAAGGCGATAAACACAAATTTTATTGAAGATCTGGCCAAGATTTTAAACTTCAAACTAGAATAATGGTACAATAAAGGACAAAAGAAACTGATGTCATGATAAAATATGTACCTCATAATGAAGTTGTATATGTACAAGGAACAAAGTTAATGAAGGGACAAAACATATTGTCACTTTTATAACAACAAAAAAAAAAAAAAAAATTTTCCGAATCCGACAAAATATGATTCTAGAAAAATAAGAGCAATTGGGTTGAGCGCCATTCTAATTTTTTGGAAAAAGAAGAAAAAACCACAAATAGCAACAAGGTTGCTCTTGAATTGTCTCGAATCCAGCGAATGTGACCTGATAGGTGAGTACATTGGGTGTATTCGAAACGATTCCCAATATACAACATTACTATGAATGTGTAGGATGGGGTGAAGAGGGAAAAGAAAGAAAGAAAAACGGGAGGATTTCCTATTATAACAGAAATCGTCGCGACATTCTTACAATATGGTGCTGTGACCATAGTAGCGAGCCCGCGGCAAAGGTCTGAAACCAATGGTTATTATACAGACTTGTGCTTATGATTTTATATTTACAACATTAGGGTAGGGACGTACTGGTACGACAAAACCCGACACAAAACAAAAAATTAAAAAAAGGGGTGATATGACAAGATGAGGCGATGAGGTGAGAAAAAAAACGCGCGGATGCTGCAAGAATTGTGAAAGGAAAAACGACGTCTCGGAGCAAGAGTTTTCTGGAACCGTTGATGGTAGGAGGAAAAAGGAGTCCCTTTCCCGAAGTGATCAATTTCAGGAAGAGGATGCATACAAGCATGAAAACAGTGCCCCAAGAGGTGCTCTTGTGGTACAGCAGGCAAGGCGCGCAGGATGTAAAAGAACATATAAAATTATGCACAAAAAAAAAAAAAAAAATGTACAGGAGTTAGGCTACCGTTGACATTAATGTGCCTTCGGGTGTAAGGATTTCCTTACGAATGCCCATGTGGGTGATTATTTACATTTAATAATTACACATGACTCACGTCGTTTATGACGAGAATTATAAGACTTCTAAAGAGACCGCATCGCACTGATTGATGACTGGCCAAGAGAGGTCAGGGACGTAATAATGATCAGGGTTAACAAGATGCATGTTTTGCCAATTTGATAACGCCTGAGAACTTGATGTGATGGAATTTACTGGTTCCGTCACAGTAAGGCATTTTGGAATTATTCCTAGGAGAAATCTTTCTATTTCTCAGGGCCTGTAGTATTCTTGAAGTAAAAATGTGTGGGATTATACCCAGCGTGACTTGAGGAACTTCCATGGTGTATAAGATCGTATCAGAGTGACCTTATGTTGGAAAAAGTGAGAACTAGACTCGCAATTGGAAAGAAATTGGGCAGAGATTGACCACTGGGGACGTATTTTTTACAAAAAATTTTTGAAAAAAAAACACGTTTTTTATAAGTGTTTGGTTTATTTGAAAATTTGGGCAGCGGTTCCCCTCAAAAAACGTGATTTTGGGAAAAAATCCTGATGTTTTGAAAATTTGTAGAAAATTTTTCTAAGTCCGAAAACGAGAAAAATTTGGGCAGCGGTTTCCCTCGAAAAACGTGATTTTGAGAAAAAATCCTGATGTTTTGAAAATTTGTAGAAAATTTTTCTAAGTCCGAAAACGAGAAAAATTTGGGCAGCGGTTTCCCTCGAAAAACGTGATTTTGAGAAAAAATCCAGATGTTTTGAAAATTTGTTGAAAATTTTCAAAGTCCATAGACGAGAAAAAAAAATTGGGCAGCGGTTTCCCTCAAAAAACGTAATTTTGAGAAAAAATCCCGATGTTTTTGAAAAAGGTTTGCAAATAAGCAAAAGTCCGGAAAAGAAAAAATAAAAAAACGGAAACGAGGTTCGCCTTAAATGAACATGTTTTTTGGAATATTTCGATTAGCCTTCCAAAGGGGGGGGTTCTTTAGAAAGGAAAGGAAATATTTTTTCTTTTATACAAGTTTTCGTGGAAGTATGTTTGAAAATTCAACAATGTCTTGGGGAATTGTTCTTTATTTAACGTGGCTATACTGCAGCCTGATTTGAGCATACACCATTACTGGTATTTATCCGCCGACTTCCTCTTGTCATAACAAGTTATATGCAGATGTGCATACGTAATGTAATGCCTGACTCGAGGAAACGACGTCAACGCGAACCGAACGTCTTTCAAATTATGTCGTCTGTTTCTTACGAAAGAAAAAAAAGCTAAATGATGAAACAGGCGGCAAAATTAGAAAAATGCTCAATTGTCAAAAGGTAGAAAGAATTTAATCCACTTGTTTCCCTTAAGCTGCAAAATATGCCGTTATATATACAGGCCAGTATTTTGCGAAATAGACCCCTATTCGCAGTATATGTCGATATCAAATACAGACCAGCACACTGCGGAATAAGTTTATTAATGAAAACTGGTTAATTAACTTTCGGGAAACGAAGCGGGTAATTGGTTTATCATATACAGGATTTTAATTGTTGAATAACTTTGTTTTAAATATTTGTGTACATTTCCACTATTAATCTTGTATTTGAAACTAGCAAATTTAGTCGGTCGACACTTGTAAACACTATATTATTCACGACGGCAACTTTCTTGGTTGAGCACTTTACGTAGGAATACCGGTGATAATGTTTTGTCGAGTGACGACTCGAAAATGAAGGAATGTGCCCGCGATAGTTTAAATTTGCAATTCGAAGTTACACTCGCGTCGATGTTTTTTGATGGTAATGCTAGACAAATTGGGAAAAAAAACAAGACAAAACATTATAGATTATACAGTTTAAACAATGGCTGATTGAAGAACGAGGCGAGCGACTGTGAAGAGGGAGGAAAAAAAAAATTTGCCCCTAAGTTGGGAACGCCAGTGCTGGGGGCGCTGCTGCGGCGGCCTACCCCAGGCCCTATTCCTGTAAAACACACACAATAACAGCCGTCGGTTAGCTCAAACCGGCTCGAACATGATTCCTCCTAAAAACAGGGCGAGTGCCAGTGGTTCGCTTGGTCAATTCTTCCTTCCCCTCCTCTCCTCAAAATCCCCGGGACTCCCTCTTCAATCAGTACACAGTATTTGCATTTAAAGGGTTTATTCAATAAACAGAACAGGGTGATACACATACGGCCAGTGTCGGCACAAAACACAAGTTAAACTACCCTACTGACCTAACGAGGATTTCTCCCTCTCTCTATGCGTTTAAATGAAGTTACAAACGGTTCAAAGCACACGGTGGGGGGGAGGAAGCGAGTTGGTACTCACATAGCTAGATGCGTGGTCTGCCATCTTTTCTGGATTCCGTTCACAACACAATTGCAAACAATACATCGCGGAGTTAATATCGTGGAGCACAAACAGCGCAAATCGCGCGTAGCCAGTTGCTTGGCCGAGGGCTAGCGAAGGAATGGCGGCCGGCGGGCCGCCCGGCGCTTTGGTGCTTGCGCGGGGTGGTCGCGCGGTGCGGGGAGAGGAAACGGTCGGCACGTGTAGTGGGGACGATTCACTTAACCTTCCGCTCGGGAGCCGATTCTGTTACGTAACAAACTATTCAATCTTATTTTATAATAAAAAAATCATAATTACAGATCTACAAAAGCAGAAAACAAGATTTTTTGATGAAGTAAAAAAAACCTTTTTTTCGCTCTCCTGAACAATTAACATTTAATCCTTTGCAGCATTTCGAATTTTCCGTAAACGATGTACATACGGGGGTTAATACTAGAAGTGCAAACAATACCTACTTACTTATGCATGCGTCTATTTTTCTACATGTGAAGTTACAAATTACATCGTTCCAGTTGTTGTTGCACCTTCTGTCGTTCCCCTTTCTCACGATTAAATTCCACACTCGAGCAATTAGCACTACTTATAATTCCATTTACATATCTGGCAATAAAACCATCTCAGTGATTCTGGAGATAAATCGAAAGTGCACACACACTAATCGTACTACTAATACCAAACACTTTCCTACGTAGGAATAATTGAATAGATGAAAGAATAATAGAAATTAAATATTAGGAGGCAGAACGAATAAATGTGATATTTTATTAGCGACTCTCAATCGAAAATCTGAAACAGAAAAATTCGAGAAAGATAGGTCACATCTAGGAATCGAACCCAGGACCCTTTTCTTGCCGGGGCGGAGTTAAGGCCCTCTGACTACCTTCAACTAAGAACTGCCATTATTAGAAGTTTGGTACAGTGGTGACCGAACCGGATAGGGTCACATCAACTCCGTGATGGAGCTCCGCCCCGGCAAGGTTCCTTTCCTAGATGTGACCATATCTTTATCTGATTTTTCTGTTTTAGATTTTCGATCGAGTGTCGCTAATATTATCTTCATTAATTAAATATTATTTGAGGTTTTGCTCATTAAGTTAAAAATAAATAAATGTGACTTACAGATTGAATTATTGTAAATTTCATGGTTGTTGAGTGGACATTTACGATGGTTTCATGATGTAGCCCAAATGTGAAATGGCTTTAACCTTGTTTGGTGACCATATTTTAATTTCCAGGTACTTCCCAGTGAATCAAAAGATCGATGTGTTTTTCATGTCCGTTTCATTACGCTTACTGGGTTTTTGGCATTGCGAATACATCGTTTACAATCAACAAAAAAAAACAAATATTATCTTAGGCTGATTTTAGTCTCACGCTCACCGTCAGCGCTCATTGATCAACGCGTACTTCGTCAGCGCTGAGGCTCAGCGTGGCTCGTTTTAGTATCGTACTGACCCCCTTACTGTACAGACGAAGACGAAAATGCGGAGTGTATTAGTTATTGCTGCTTTGTACTGCCTAGCCCAAAAAAAAAAATTAATTCGCCATGACTGTACACGCTGACGACGTCCGCTCCGCTCGACACGAGAACGCTCACTGAAAGCAGAGGCGCTCGTACGATCGTCAGCGCCGACAGCTACGCGGCACCGACGCGCGACGCGTACGGCCGCGTAGCCATCAGCGCTGACCGCCTTGCGCGCTGATAGCTACGCGTCATTCAAAAACGCTTCCTAGAAGTTCATATATCTCGACCATCAGGGCCGACGGTGCGCGTGCGGTCGGCGTAAGACTAAAATCAGCCTTACAACCCGATCATGGATATGTTCCCCCACCAACTCTTCATTAATCCCTGACCATGCCTCCACCCCTACCACAACACTTAGTAATAATACATTGTACCCACCCATTGTTTTGTAATAAGCGGTCGTTCTGAAACCGGTCGGCGCTAATAAAATACAGTGGTTCTAACAAAGACATATTGTTTGATTTATGTATTTTCCTTAGTTAATTTTCTCTACTTCTTCGTTAATCTTCATCTTCCACTCTTGATATTAAATAATTGCAATTAACACTAATCAATTCTTATAAAGCCGACATCTTCGAAGCGTGAAGCCGAAAGTGTTCCTGCAGATAGCAAACAGCGAAGCGCGCTTCGATTTCGACGGACATCGAGCGTAAGATTCGAAGTAGTTTCTCTCTCTGATCGGAGAAGAATAATTAATAATAAATATTATTATTTTCATTCTAGTGTCCGTAGATCTAGATTCGAGAACGAGAGCGTTCCCAACCAAGCGAGTCTATCGCGCCTCAGAATCTAAGTTGTAGGCGTTTTTATTGCTGGTCTTGTTCTATTATACATCTATTTGAATGCGTTTTTTGAGTTTGACGCGGTTTCTTGAAGTGGAAATTAACCCACTTCCCGGCATCCCATCGAGCTGTAACTCGGCAGATATATTCGTTGTCGATGACAATGCATTTTGGTGGCGATCACGCACAAACACGCGGAAGCTTCTTTCTTTCTTCTTCCTTGCACTGTTCCAACTCATTGCCCAGATACAGGCTGTTGGGGTCGGCTTTTCTCGTTCTCAGGCTATAACTTCTCGGTTCTGCATATCGCTTTCATCCAGGCCGTTTTTCTATAAAATTTTGGAGCGTTGAGTCATCCAGGAGTTCTTTGTTATTTCTTTCCAAATGACTGTCAGTGAAGCTCCATAGACATTGCCCGTTTCACTGTGTGGTTTGGTGGTTTCCGTCTTGTGTGCCCATACCATATCAACTGTCGTTGCTCCAGCATACTGTTTATATCCGTGACACCCAGGCTACCACGAATGCGTGAACTTTTAATCTATAAATTATTGATACTCCTGCCGACCATCAAAGCATTCGCATTTCTACTGTTTCGAGTTGCCAAGAGTAGGAGTTGTACATAGACCAGCATTCGTAGCCATACGCGGGTCTAACAATAGTCTTGTATACCTTTTCTTTAAGTTTTATAGACTTTTTCGAGTCACAGAAGATTCCTGTAACAGATCTATATTTAATCCATCCCTCATATTCTATGGTTGATATCCGCTGCACATCCTCCGTCTCTGTGAATGATTGAGCCCAGATATTTAAATGAGTTACAGTTGGCTAATGTTACTCCATCCATGCACTTAATATACGAAATAAATATAGGTATAAAAATCGGAATTTGGCAAAGTTAGTACGGCGGTTGTTTTCGAAATCTGGGAAGGAAGGTTAAAACCACCGTCAAACCAAAAAAATAAATTACAATTTGCTTTGTTTTTACGGGTTAAGTTTGACGAATTTAGTATGTGTTTTTAATTAAAGGAAGAAGAGAGGATTCTGGGAAGAAGAAATGTATGAAGGGTGGATAAAAATTTGGGAGTCAGTGTGTCCAGGGTAACGAAATAATACATCGTTTCCACTGCGGTGCAAGGCAATGAGATTATCTGGATATAGAGGTCGTGGGGTCTCCTTCTCCTGATCCGGCCACGCAGCTGGTTGAAACCGCATCCGCCACCGAGTCCTGCAGGACAAACCTCAACCGATGAACCCGTACACCACAGCTAAGTCACCAATCGTAGTAATCTACGATTGGTGACTTAGCTGGTCTACCACTTGGTGTGACCTATGGCTAAGGTGTTTGTTATTCAATGAATGTACGAAGCAAGGATCGTGTGCCAATTGAGAATGTTCGAACTACATAATTTTGGTTGTACTATATTGTTACGGTAGAAAAAGAGGAGTTGGGTGTCATGTTATGGTACTTGAATTGGGGTAGGGTTTAATGTATAGGTTATTAAACAGGGTGTTAATATATCAGGGTTGTCGAATTGAATGTTATGCACTGGAAGTGCTGTGTTGTGTTTGGTACCTACTATGTGATCATATACACCTCTTATTAAGTGGGTGCATTAAATGTTAATTATTCAGGGTTATATATATGAAGGTACACAGTTATCAGCTTTAATCCCATGGGATTTTTGGACGCCAAATCTCGTAGGTACGAGATATGCTGACTGTGTCGGTAGGCATGAAAAATCTCCCATCAGAGCGTGGGCACTGTTATTTTAATCATTGTTGTGAAGCTTGGAAAATAAGAAATAAAAGAGTGGATGTAAAACAAGATTATTATATTGGAATATTAACATACCTGTGGACCATACTAAGAGCTAGCTAAAACCTATTATTTTTATGCGACGATTCCGGATGCCTATTATCGCACCGTGAGGGGCCCCTTTTCTCCCTCACGTTGCCTCCGCGCCAGGTTTGCAAGCTTCTCCATCCATCTGGGTGATTATTACGTTTGAGATCACCAGGGTGTCCTCCATCATGTGGTTGCAGTAATGGAAATGTCCTCCATCAGGTTGTGAAAATAATCGGCGGGGACTATACGGACGGTCGTGTCCTTTGTATAATTGAGAATCCATCTCGTCGGATGACGGATGATAAATATAATCGCAGATTACAGTAACACTGGGTCGGTCAAGCCGCCATTATTGCACCACGGGATTCCATACTGGAATACCCGTAAACAAGAATTCTCCAGTCGCGATAACCATGTATCGGCTGGGAATAATAGGAAACTCGTTCACATTTTAAATATACTTGAAAACAACCCGCCGATTGAATATTTTACATATTATTAAATAAATTTAAGTCCACATTTTCGACTGTCGGATTCACATCCTGCCCAGGAGATGCAAATCCAAAAAGTGAGGGGAAATCGATTATTATCCCCCTAACGACCAAAAGTTAAAGCCACTCGGAGAAAAAGTGTAATTTATAAGTGGCCAGTAAAATAATTGAATCCACTACTATAGACAAATATCAACAACCCTGGGGCAATTTTGAACATTAAATTATTTTCATAACATTTTCCCCGTTCTCGCGTAAATGTTCGACCCCGAACATACCTATGTCCTATGCTGACTAAAAAACTTATAATTGTGTTGGTCCACCGGTTCCTAAAACAATAAATTTCAAAACAGAAATACAATAGAAATAAAAACAATTATCATTGTAGTTAAATACAAAAATAAAAAGACATTGTAGTTAAAATACCATTTCAATCATTCACTTTTATATTATGCTCTGTGGCATCATTTTATCCTGTTATCGGATTATAAACACTTTTTATAATGGTTGAACAACCTTCACTTTTCACTGAATTTAAATGAAAAGAAAACCTGCCTATACTAACTAGGTCTCACAGTTGAAAAATAAAAATAATAATAATAGTTGGAAAAAAGAAGTTATACAATGACAATACATAATTAATTGTTTTGTTTTGTTTTGCTTTGTTTTTGTACAAAATACATTTTTTAATAGTTACATATATTTTTTTTCGTTTGTTTATCGTAGTTTTGATAAGTTAAATATTTTTTTTGTTTGTTTACAACAGTTTTGATTAGTTACATATTTTTTTGTTTTGTTTGTTTACAACAGTTTTGATTAGTTACATATTTTTTTGTTTTGTTTGTTTACAACAGTTTTGATTACGAGAGTTTTGATAAGTTACGAGACATTTTTTGTCTAATAGATTTTTTTTTAATGAGACTTTATTTAGTCTTATTTCAATGATGCTTGATACTTGATATGAAGAATCATGTTTTTGAGTCATGTGTGACTATTTGAATGGGCTAGAATTTTATTGGCTCTGACGTAGTGCATAACTTACGACAATATAAAGGTGTGCACGTATTTATTTAGACTTGTTATATTTGAGAAAATAATTGTGATTTACCAGAAATCACTACAAATAGTACCGTGTGAAAAAAAAAACATAAAACTCGATTTTAAATAGAGTTTATGAATACTTGTTGAATGTTGTGTCAGGGTTGGTCATAAAACTCCAAGAACAACCCGAACCACTCAGGCAAGTTTCACACCATGTAGTACTTTGAGTATGAACATGGACCAGTGGCTGGCAATCCTTCCGCCTCCCGTAGGAATCCTCCATCTACAGGCAACGGATCCACTGCCCTCCTACTGACGATGTTGCACACATGTTCCGTACCAGAGTCAGCAACTCATGGCCTGATGAGCAGACAGCAAGCATCTCTCGCCCTCTGTCTGTCATATAAGGTAAACGTAATCGACGCCGGATCGATACGTTGCGGTTGGGGTACAAGCCCACCCTTACCTTTGGAACTAATTTGGACCATTAGAAATGGTAAGTTGATCACCAGGATCCAGTTGATCAGACCGAATATACCTCCGTCAACCCCCTCCAATGATAATAATGACGTTTCGTCATTGTCCGATAATTTCTCCAAGTCTTATTTATCACTTTTCGTGAATATTTTCCTTTATTTACAAAAAGAATGATAATTAATATCACATTATTCCTTGTGTCACCGTTGACAATTACTTGATTGTACTTAAATTCAAAAACAATTTTCAGAATTCTTATTAAAAATGATGCCCTTGATTCAAAAAGAAAAATAAACGTAGTTATTTTCGTTGTTGTTGTTGTTGTTGTTGTTGTTATTGTTGATGTTATTGTTGTTGTACGCTGTTGAACGTTGTTGTTGATTTGAAAAATATTCTTGATAACTTTTTGTTTCAATTTAAAAAAAAAATTGGCAACCCTGATGTTTGAAAATATTGGTTTGTGCCAACCCTGTATTTAAAATTACAACATAAAATGTTTTATTTGATAACCCTGTTTTCATTTAAAAATTAAAATATGAAATTTTATTTGAATATGTATGAACCCCATTTAATTTTTTTTTTTTAATTATTCCATTGAAATGAATATGTATGTTGCTCATTTAAATGAATATTTTTAATATGACCTACTAATAATTCATAGCATTTGAAACGTCATAATTTGAAATGTCAAGTTTGACATTATTTGTAAATAAACAATCAATAATATATATTTGTGACAGATGTCAGCTGTAAATAACATTAATTTCGTCTCGTAACTAATTAAACATTTATAATAATAATATCCCGTATAAATGGTTTCCTAATAAAGGTTATTTTTTGAAATTGCATAAAAATACAACATATTTTGATGTTTTGCTTACATCATGTTATTTGACAATGTTCACGGTTTGTATGAATACCGGCATAATATAATTTTATAAAGCTTGAATAATAATGTTCAAATATATTTTAAAAGGTTTTGTAATACTTTTAACTAATACCTTTCAAGTAAAATGTTTTTAATATTACTGCAATGATTTGATGAATGTACGTACCTCCGTAATTATGAACAAAATGTCACTTAGTTAACAATAAATCATTATAAATATTTGCATAATTATTGATATTAACTTTATATTCTTATTTAAACTCATAATATAATTGTTTTAGCAAAAATTAAACTGTTTTTCATCATTATTACGTATTTAGAATTATAAAAACATAACAGTGTTTTGACATATTAAAAAGTCATAGGTAAATTGAAAGCAAGAAATTGCCATAGATAATTTAAATTATTTTGAAAAATAACTACTGTTCATTGGATTAGAATTTTTTTTTTATAGAGTTCTATAATGCATAATATTATTGTCTATGACTAATTTCCATTTTCTAAGCATATTTTAATAAAATGACAATAACAATTCTATTGAGGAATTGAGGTTATGTTTGACATGTAGGTATTATGAACAGTGCATTTATGATTGAAAACATTTAAATAATCATTACAGGTATAAAATAAAGTTGTGACACTAATATTTTAAAAGCAAAACAAAACAAAACATAGGGCAAGTTAAAAATATGTTAAGGGCATGTTTATATAATGAATTTAATATTTCCAAGATTCACAACAATGATAAAAATATTTTCGTTATCACCAGTTGGTGCGCCATGTTATGGTAGATTAGGAGGAGTTGGGTGTCATGTTATAAAGTGATTAAAATGTAGGGTTTTGTAAGTTATTATGATTAAATGTAGGGTAATTAATACGTTTGGTACATGGTGTCCTCCATCATGTGGTTGCAGTAATGGAAATGTCCTCCATCAGGTTGTGAAAATAATCGGCGGGGACTATACGGACGGTCGTGTCCCTTTGTATAATTGAGAATCCATCTCGTCGGATGACGGATGATAAATATAATCGCAGATTACAGTAACACTGGGTCGGTCAAGCCGCCATTATTGCACCACGGGATTCCATACTGGAATACCCGTAAACAAGAATTCTCCAGTCGCGATAACCATGTATCGGCTGGGAATAATAGGAAACTCGTTCACATTTTAAATATACTTGAAAACAACCCGCCGATTGAATATTTTACATATTATTAAATAAATTTAAGTCCACATTTTCGACTGTCGGATTCACATCCTGCCCAGGAGATGCAAATCCAAAAAGTGAGGGGAAATCGATTATTATCCCCCTAACGACCAAAAGTTAAAGCCACTCGGAGAAAAAGTGTAATTTATAAGTGACCAGTAAAATAATTGAATCCACTACTATAGACAAATATCAACAACCCTGGGGCAATTTTGAACATTAAATTATTTTCATAACAATATGTAAAATCTCAAACATGTTCGATATTATTCTTTACATGAACAATTTGATACGGCATTATTATAGTAAACATGAGTTACATCTGAGTTTACTTACATTCCATTCTAACCTCTTTAAATCAATTAATAACCATCACAAAGAGTGGAAATGTAAAGAGTGAGAGGCACCTTAAAATGGAAAGTTTTGGTACAATCCTCTACCAGATTATACAAAGATTTGTTTAATTACTACCGGAGAATACCTTCAAAGGTTGTAAGTTATCTATTCATAGAACCGTCGCATTATTATGCAAAGTACCTTTAATTCTTTAATACAAAAAGGCCGGAATGCCCGGCTATCCAATACTATCCATTACTTCTATTGCCGTATTATTTACCCATATTTATCTTCATTCTGATTATATATCTGAAGTTGATGCAGCATCACCATGAAATCTTAAAAAAATTCAGAATCACGCACTCATTACGTTGAAATTGGTTGAAATTCTCGCTTTAGGCGATGCACCATGTCATAAATTCGAGATCAGACCGCTAACTATAACACTCCTTATGTATATGGCAATAAGATTTGAATTGCGGTTTCACACCAGCCGCTTGTTTTGATTTAATAAAAAAAAAATCATCGCTGAAAAGCGTATTTTATTTTATTTTGAGAAGCACAGGCATAAATATTTAAATTTTTTGCGACCATTTTCTAAAAAAATATATTTATCACATTATGGAATAAAATTACAACCGAAAAGGTGTTCGTAAGTAGGAGATTTTGAACTTAAAAGCAGTTTTTAAAGGACTGATATAAAAAAAATTTAAGGGCTTATAAAACACTCGTTTATTTCAAAGGCAAACAAGTGTTCTTATCACAGTATTTATAGTAACCAAAATCACATGATTTTGATTGCGTGCATTAATGCATCACCTTAAAAAGGCCTTTAAGACTTTTTAAAGGGTTTAATTAAATCGGTGTAACACATCTTTGCATTTGAAATCAGCCAGTAACGTTTTGGTAATACGTGTTTTTACAAAACTGATTAAAAATGCAAAATCTCCTGCATAAGAACTTCCTTTTTGGTTATGATTTTATTGTATCATGTGGAAAATTAAGTTATCTATAAAATGATCGCAAAACATTTTAATATTTATGCCTGAACATCTCAAAATAAAATAAATAAATATAAAACGCTTTTTTGCGATGTTTTTTTTGCATACCTTCTGGTGCTAGGATTTAATCCAGTTTTCAATATGTGTATAAGTCCCTTTGTTAATTTTTTCATTTATTAGCCCTTATTGCTCCTTCGTTAAGTTTCTATTCATAATCAGTAGTTGCCCGACTCGTTTGCAGTTTAAATCATCTGTGAGCAAAATATGTTATATATTATGCATTATATTACTTGATTTGGGAAACCGTTTCAATCAAAAGTGTTCTCTGCTTTTTTTCATCACCATCTTACCTGACTGCGAGACACGTGGAATACGCGTATCTACAATCTACATATTCAATTTTTATCTGTGTGCGTAGCCGTGTAATAACAGGTGTAACGGTATGCGTGTGAAGATGTGGATGGATCAAAAAGTGAAAGTCATCTCTGCACAATGGCGCAAGGCATGCTATGAGCCACTCGAGATTTTGATTCTGAAAGATAATATTCATTCACACCCCTTCTGTTTAATATTTCATTTATTTTGTTTTGTTAGAGTACCTGTTGCCCATTGGCCTATTTTCTATTGATTGTTCTTTTCGATTGTCATCGCAAGCAGTTATTTTACGTGACGATTCTTCAAAGAGCATTAAGTACATAATGTATTTTAAATAATAGATATGGAGATGATATCAACTTTATACCTTTTTTACTACACAATGCTTTACTTGTTGCTTTATGCCACCATATTCCATATACACAGGGTATTTTAAATGTCCAAGCTTTGTCGTAAAAGCTATCAAACTTGTGAAAGCTATTGCTGTGTAATGATTTTTACTGCATATTCTTCGCTTTCTGGAGTCCAGCCTTGAACGTAGACCTCCATCAAATATCTCTATTTTTTAAAACAATATTGGCATATCACTAATATTATTATCAATAATATTCACTAATCTAACGCCGATAAAGCGCTTTGGTTATCAGTTCATCCCATTTCCATATTTTAGATTTCAGATAATTTAGACTTCCTCGAAGTGGAGTCTTGGCAAAAATGCTTAGTAAATTAACACGAACACCCAAATGTATTAATGCGTCGATTCTTAAAGAGTTCCCTAACCAAACCTACTGCACACCATGCCTAGAATGTGCCTTAAGATGTTTTGGTTATTATAAAGAAGTTGCAGGAGGAAAACTGGAAGATCACACCTGTCTTAAAAGCATCCAAAATTTACTTCACTGGATGCAACGCAGGACCGTGGGGAGTGGAAAATCCTGCTTCCTCTGAACATTTTGTTTGTGGGTCACGATCCTCAACAATGAGAGTACGACTGAAGATAACATTTACTAAGCATTTAGTCGATGTTCATGCCTCAAAGCCTATACATAGATCCACTTACAAGCCAATCTTCCAATCTCTACAAGCACTTAGCATCTCCACAGCCACTCTTGTCAGATATTTGCGTAGCGGAGCGTGCGCAAATTTCGTACAGACAATATTGGACATAACAAAATGTGTACATTGGAAATCATCAACGCCCACCATCCCAACTCCATAAACAAATACACATTCGGCCCAGGGTTGCCACCAATTTTTGGACAATCCCAGAGTAATAACTAAACCCAATCCTCTTGTTTCAAACTGGGTTTTATTCGTTACAATTTCGCGTTCATGTTAAAAATGTTATTATTGTATTACATTAAAAGAGTAGAATATACCAATTAGTATCTCGCTGTCGGGTTGTCGAGCTAGTTATTAGTTGACAGCTTAACAAGTGCTAAAGAGGCTGAATTTATGTTATTATCGATCTGTAGGTACATTTTCTAAATTGGCACGAATCGAACACCCGCGGCGACTAATTTTTCAATCGAAAGTGTCACCAGTTAAAAGACTAACGATTGAAATAATATATTCCTTTTGGTTATACCTATACTTATAAACAGGTGAGGTGATGAAGTATATGCCAGTCAGTCTTCGACTCTTACGATTGTAGAAGAATCCGACTTACTATCAAGAACTACCAACCAAGGAAATCAAGTAGATGTCACGTACTTTGATATCGAAGAGGCTTTCAATAAGGTTGTTGATTTAAATGCCTTACCGAGGAAACTAGCAAATTTTTAATTCTCCGCAATGTGTTTTAGAAGGGTTTTCGTCCTCCTAAATTTTTAGTTTTTTCTGGAGTCCAGTAAGGACCTCTTCTGAGACCGATATAATTTTATTATTTAAATAAATAAATAAATTAATGATATTAAATCAATCACAAGCCTTTGACCGAAAAACACTGATTACTGAATATAACAAATCCTCTGTACACATCAATAATACGGTTCCATGCCAAGTCATAATGAAACCAACTCAGAAACACCTCAGAAAGGTTATTAAAAGCTATGAAAAAATTTATTTAAAATAGCCGGTAACCCTAACCTAACTTAACCTATTTAACCAATTTTTTAAAAAATTTTATCATCACTCTTAATGACCTTTCTGGGGTGCTTCTGAGTTGGTTTCATTCTGAGTTATCCGGTCACCCAATAATACAACGTATATACCGTATCCCGTGCTAAAATGCTATAAATTAATCTTAAGTAAAGTTTAATATAGCAAATAAATCAAGAAAATGTTGCAAGCACAAATAATAATAATACGAACACCCTCTAGCCGCCAATAAGTCATCGTTTCTACTTGTTTCGCGGTCAGCAACCCTGAAACCAATTGACCAATATTTTTTTATCAATTTGGCAACCCTAATTATGGGTATATTCGAGCTGTAGAGGTGTCAATTAATACATCGGAATAATTTCTAAAGCTCTGTTGTCATGTTGTCTTCCGAACCCGGAGAGAGCGGGTGAAAGTCGGACCCGTAATTGATATTGCCTTTTGTACTTATGATAATTTGATACGAATTTGAATAACTCGATTTTTCCTGTCGCAATGCAAATGTAAGTGAAGAGACTTTAGTTATTATTGTCGGTGAAGTAGCTAGCCGCATTAGAAATACCAGTACCGACTATTATTGAGTTTTGAGTTTTGTTTTGCCGAGTGAGAAGTTGAGATTATGGTAATATCAAATTTACGAAGAGAATATGCAAATTTGTTGATCGAAGCAGTGAGGTCATTCAAGTATTCAAATTTTTAGTTGATCTTAGTGGCGAAATGATAAATTAACTCCTCCTGGACTAGCGTATCATAGTGCCAGACATTGTATTTTAGATTGATTCGAGGATGGTTCGGAAACTCGACTTCATGGAGAGCATTAAATTCTATATTTCCGATTGTTCCATCACCGAGAGCACAGAGTGATTTATCCCCCGGTCTGCAGGACCAACTTGCCAATGGTCGTGCCGGAGTCCACATTAGGTATTCCCTGGTGTTAGAGTTCAGATAGTTTTCTGAGGTTTCTCTACATATGGCTACTACCGTGAATCTATCCCACTGACTTTCTTTTTAACCCACGACGCAAAAAGAAGGGTGTTTTAAGTTTGACTGTATGTGTGTCTGTGTGTCAGACAACAGTCTGTGTGTAGCTCCTAAATGAATGGACCGATTATGATGCGGTTTTTTTTCATTGTTTGAAAGCTGCGCGATAGAGATGGTTCTTAGCGACAATTCATGAAAATCTGTTCAGGCGTTTCAAGGTCATCAGCTCTTTTTTGTCTCGGGGGTTACTTAAAATGTTACTTTTGGGTATGCTAAGAATGGAACGTCCACGGGTCAGAAGGGATATACACATTGCTACACATTTCTCATGACTGATTCAAGGATGGTTTGAAAACTCGGCTAAAATGGAGGGCAGCCTTTTGTCTCAGATGGTTTTTTCCATCATCGACAGCATAGACTATACCCTGTAGGAATCACTACTACCGTGGATCTATCCTACTGACTTTATTTTGGGTATGCTAAGAAAGAAATTAATTTATTAATAATTACAAATAAAAATCAGGGCTAGACTATGTAAATCTGGATGGGCAATGTTATGGAGCGTTAGTACCGTTTAGTCTTGAGGAGTTGAGGAATGGGTGATGCCATATATAGGCGATCCATGATGCTGCTTGCTGCCTTCGGAGATGTGCGGTCAGCTACCTCCGCTGCTGACATGTGCTGAACGGCAGACTGAAGCGACGAATCAGGCCTCCAGTCCCGCGGTTTCCCAGCGACGTCCCGTCCAAGGGCGGTTGCCAGCCAGCCGACTATGTTGATGACGGTCAAGGTGGGCGATCTTCGGCCGCATCTCTGCGAGCACCTCTGGCTCCAGGTGTAGTCGGAAGGTCTTGTCATGTCTGCGTCTGCAGATGCTGGATGTGGTTTTAATCCAGCAGAAATAATGGGCTCCCACGGTACTCCGCTGCTGATCCAGGATTTTAATGATTGTCCCGATGGTCCTCAATGATGGATGCCGCTGATGGGCGCGGATTTATCAATCTTCACATGTTGTTAAAATAATGGCGAACTATGACTATTTGATTACGTCGAGCCGCCACAGGGACGGTGGCCGAGGCCACCTGTGGCTGCTCAAAGTAATGCTAAGAAAATCCACGGGTCAGAATGGATGTACACGTACACATTGCTACACATTTCTCCATACTGATTCGTGAATGGTTTGAAAATTCGACTTTAATGGAGGTCAGTCTTTTTAATGTTCCCGATGGTTTTTTTCCATCATCGATAGCATAGACTGTACTATCTCCCAGCTGTACTTGCCAATGATCATGTCGGTGGGGAGAGCTCTCTTGTTGAATAGAATCACTACGGATATCGCCGAATATATAATCAACGAAGCTGCCTTTTTATTATTCATCTTTATTACATTAATGATGCGCTGTAACTTCATCACAAGCGACTCCTGTGTTGAGAGGAGGCCCAGTTTATCATAAGCAGTTTACCGCAAAAATAACAAAAATAATATATAATTTAAAATAAAAGACAATCAGCATCGTACCATTTTTAAAAATTTATTTATTTTTTATTCCAATAAAAAAGAAACTTACATTTTCTCTCATTTAACTAGAAATAATTAAACACATTAAACTAAACTAAATATAACAATACAGTGCTATGTACAGCAAATTCTAAGTCATTACTTTGTTTATCTAGAATAAACATTATTTTTTTTTTTTTAAATTTACCCAGACTTTTTACGTTTTTAATGTCGTTTGGTATGCAATTAAATAAGTTGCCCCCCTCGTAACCAATGGATTGTTTACCATAGTTAGTGTGGATGGTGTTTAAATGTATGTTATCGTGTTGTCGTGTAGTGTTTGTGTACTTGGGACGTTTTAATGAATTCTGTGTTTGTATGTACGCGTTTATTGTTTATTTTGTAAATAAGGAGACATGTAGTTTTGTTTCCATATATAATGTTTTTGTGGATGTTCTGGACTTTTACCTTGTTTTGTATTATCTGTAATTCATTTATGTATATTTCACATGCATTTTCCCAGATTTCAATCAAATAATTTAAATGTGAGTATACGAGACCATAATATAAACCTTTTTAATTTTATTTGGCAACAGATATGATAGTCGGCTAAATACGCTAATTAAGGGGATGATTTTGTCTTTAATACCTTGTATATGTTGTTTAAATGTCAAATGCTGATCAATGCACAGCCCCAGATATTTTTCCTGGATCAGGATTTGCAGGTCATTATTTTCAATTTTTAAGGGTACACGAGGAGGAATTATTTTACGGGTTGAGCTTAAGATCATATATCCTGTTTTTTTTTACACCATTAGGAATGCATACTTATAAATAGGTTTTGATAAAATCTTTGGTGTTTAATCTATATTAGCTGATGATCTAAAGTCCAACACTTGGTGTCTGATTTATTTATCAATAATATGTGTTATTATTTATTTACCAATAATTTGTGTTCTGTCTAATGTCTGTGTTTGAAAGAGACATGCTAGAATGTTTTTGGCATAAAATTGCCCAAACACCAAAATGTCCAAAACACCGAATCAAAGATTTCATCTGAACTGCTTGTGATCGGTAGTTTTAGAATAATCTTTATAATTAGTTTCTGGCCTTTAAAGATCCGATCAATGGCGGCAGCGTTTGCTCCTCCCCAGGCTACAATACCGTATTCGATTAAAGATTCACATAGTGCATATCAACTGTTTTGATTCAAGTTGAGAAAGTTGAGAGTTTGTTTGAATAATTTTAATAATTTAAAAGCAAGCTCTGTTGTTACTAGAAGATATTCACTTTTTATACATACGTAAATTTATTTAAAAACGCATAAATGAACGATTTTGTAATCTTTTGCAAATAAAAAATTGAATTGTTGAAATATATTAAAGAAGACGGTGTAGACGAAACGTTCCAAAACTATATACATCGGTAGGTACGTATGCATATCATTCATCATTCATCGATTAACAGTAAGGAGATTTATATTTAAGATATATGGTATAATTCGGTAGAACTGGCTCGATGCCGGTGGTCTCATAGCTTACATGGGTGAAACTGATACCAGTTTATCACACCTCCCACTCGAATGATTTAACTTGACCCGTTGTTTGAATATTTGTTTGGCACTATCGATAAATTGCTAACTCGCGGACATGACCGCAAATTTATTTATACATTTAGGAGGCATTTCACCAACTCTTGATCAGTGAACTGTTGTGAAACGACTCGTCAAGAAACTTTAATCATAGGATTAACTGGCAGTAAATCGGTGAGCGTTTCATCACTATCAATTACCACCCTATAATTAATCGGAGGGTTGAGTACTGAGAAGTTACAGATATTTACTTGAAAGTTTGTGTTACTCAGGGGTGTTGAAACAGATAGTCGCTCGACGAGAAGCGCTAATCGATAGTTTACTCAGAGGTGGAAAAAAAAATTACAATACTTGCAGCAAGTCGACCGGTCAGTGGTTAAGTGGGCATAGCGCTTGGGTCCCACCTGGGCATCGTGTGTTCGATTCCTCGGCTGGCTAAGTCGTCCATCACAAGCAACATTTTTGGCTTTCTGTGGTGGTAGGAGATTTTCAAACATTGTTGGGTTATTCGTAATCCGGGAATGTTTGTCTTTCTTTCATTTAAAAAAAAAGTGCTAAAGTGGTGGATACTCTCAGTATCGCCCTGACGATGTATCACGATTCAGAATCGAAATGATGATTGTTGTGGCCATGTTTGGTAACCAGATCTGAATAGTCATAAATTCCGACCTTCTTCTACCCCATCTCTTTGCCTTTCTTACTCTCTTCAGTCTCACAAAATACCCCAATTGAGGATGACATGGAGATCCTACTAGCTCCGGTCAGTGGCCTAGAAGTAGATGGATGTGTTGGGACTTGTACGATACTCTCGCAAAAAAAATACGAATAAAATGTTGTATTCCAAAAATTTTCTAAAATATTTTTGCCTCGGCGAGCTTTTGGGAATATTTGCATTGTTCAATCGTTTTTGGTACAGGATTTTTAACCACACTCCGGCTGGTCAAAAGTTTGTTGATTATTTGTGTCCTTACCACAAATTAATATATCTTTTTATTTGTTTCGAACCGACCTTTGCGTGCAAACATTGTATTGCGGTTATTTTTATTTGATTTTATTTTAGATCTTCATTGCCTTTCTCTGCGGTGACACGCTGTGATGATGATTCGCCAAACATGGCCACACCCAGGCATACATACACTTTACGTGAGGGCTGGCAAATATTTTGTCGATTGTATTAAAGAAATAGGACTATAAATAAAAAAAAAATAAAAAAAAGATTCCTTAAGCGAGTTTTGAACTGGATTGCAGTGTTCTCGAGAATGCAGTTAAAACAGGATAAATAGTTATGGTATAAAATATGGCCCTCTAGTAGGTAATTCCCGATTCTCGGAGATTTTTTTTATCATTGTTTTAGATGTCCTTGGGTAAAGTGCACAACTTTGGTAAAGAATCTGCAAAATAGTACAATTAAAAATAAAAATTTACTTTAAGATTTCTTTCCACGGCAGTCACACTTCTGACAATCTGAAACGTAAGATCGAACTTACGATGAACTTGGTGACCCCGACATTTGGCTCCCCGATATTATAATCAAATAAAATTATAATTTTACGTGCACTATTTACCAATTTCAAAACTGAAATCGACTTCAAAAATGCCTTTAAATGATAAGTTGGTATGGATATCAAACGAATTTATATACAGTCTCGATATTTTTACTTGTATGCATGGTATATACAAATTGGGAGGTGGGTGTGGGTACCGCCGCCCCGGGACCCCTTATTGGATAACCCCTGCTATAGGTCACCGCGAGTGGTATGCTACAAAGTTTGTCTAGGACTTGGCGGCTAACGCGTTTACGCTCCAATTGAGTAGCTGGCCGGATCGGGAGAGATTGGTTCAGGGAGACCTCACCTAGACGTCCTCGATCCATCGCCTTGCACTGCAGTGAGAGAGATGGATTCATACGTCCGTTACTCCTAGACACATTGACCCCCCGTTCCTACCCATCCCTTTTCCTTCCCGGAACTAGCATCCCCAAAGATGACATAGGCCATAAGAAAATTTTTATCCTCAGGGCTTCCTGTGTGGAGCTAATGTAAAAAATCAATCAAACGCTAATCAAATCCCCAAAGTTCCATCGCAATAAGTTGAATGGTTTAGCAACTCACAAATTTATGACGCCAGAGCTCACTTTTATATATAGAAACCATCGCGGGCATCGGCACATCACATCCCCAAAGTTTCATCGAAATCAAACGAACACTTTATCAACGCATAATTTCATGACGCCAGAGTTCACTCTTATAGTCGTATATACATAGAAACCATCGCGGGCATGCGCCCATCAAATCCCGCATAAAGAACAAACAAACGAGCAAGCGAGCAAACATACTTTCAGTTTTATAGTCATATAGATTATACATACAGATAGACGGAGCCTTTGACATCTTTCGAAATGTAAGTATTTCTTCTTCTTCTTGTATTTACTAAATTATTGAGCAGCCCTGTAATAAAGTCACGTCTACGCAAAGCAGGTATTTTTACTCTTCGTTCCGCCTGGACACCTGTACTTTGTATTCTGTGTTACAATTTATTCGCACGTAATACTTTTTACCTCTTTTTTGCGCTCAGAGAAATTGAGCCGATCTTAATGGCCATCTCTTATCGAGGGGGATTTAATAGCTTATCGTTGTCATGGTTGCCATTATTATAATAATTATGACAAGGAGAAAGTTTTTTAATATCGGCCGATACAATAAATAACATTGTGGTGATCTAACGTACTCGAATCAACCACATGACGAAATTATTGGGCCAGTGGAATCAGTGTCTTTTTTTAAAAATTTTATTTCTTGTTCGACTTGTGCGGGAGAATGAGTTAGAGTCTGTCAAATAAGAGTAGAAAATATAAAAAAAATAAGTACAACATTTGTAGGCTGGCAACACCAATTTATCAGCCAAATATTCTTTTAAAGTGCAATCACACTAAAAATGCAGAACACCGTATACACATTTAAAATTACATTATTTTTAGTTCCTAAAAAAAAATTAAATCGAGGAAACACTGTTGTTAAGGTATCTACTTAATGACATAATTGTGTTCTACGAAGTGATTGGCTTCCATTTAATTTAACATTAATTTGAATTTAACAGTAGATAGAAAGGAAGAATCATTAATGGTGAGTTTAGTTACTACTTTAGATCTGATTGAGTTAAATATATTCAGATCTAAAATTAGAGGCATGATCTAAATCCTGGACAATGCCAGTAGGTACTTAAGCAAATATTAAATAAATGTGAGCAATTTCTAAAGTGTGCTTTATATTTTATATATACGTTATCGTTATTCTTCATTATGTTAACATAAAATTGTAAACATATACTAATAATATACCTATATTCGATTCTAATTTTGTGATCAGTGGAATGAAAAAATATATTTTTAACTTCATGCCATTTTAACTTATAAAAATGTAGGATACACAGCTTTAGATTAACACCATGATTATATTTTTAGTATTGCCATTTGGCCGACAGTGGCGCCCGCCTATGTTTTCTACTCTTATTTGACAGACTGTATATATTGCAGGTTTTAGTGCTTTTACGAAGGCACCGGTGGTCTAGTTTTAAAAGATCTATGTCATAGGTTCCCAACGTGGGCGATAACGCCCCCTTGGGGGCGTTTCAGACCTTCAGGGGGGCGGTAGAAGGCAAAGAGAAAATTGGGGGGCGTTTCAGATTTTCAGGGGGGCGGTAGGGGACCCAGAGAAACCCATAGCTAGTTTACTAGCACATACCGAAGAAGTTGAAGACATGCTAAAAGAATACGAACTGCACTTGGTGATGATGAGCGAAACCTGTATTACCGAAGTTATTAACCAAAATGAAACAACATTTCAGGGCTATTCGACAATAAGATGCGACTCATTTAGCAGGCATACAGGTGGAGTTATCACATTAATTCTGTAGTGTATGTGTGTGAGTGTGTAAACAATATCTCTTACAAAGTCACAACAAATGCGGTACTAGATAAAAATAATACCTGAATACCTACGGGATAATGAAGGATTTTAAGCTGGGAACCTATGCAGCTATTTATCATTCCCAAAATCAAAATGATACAAAATTCTTAGATTTTTTTGAAGAATGGTGCCATTAGCAAATAAATAAATCATCTGTGGAGATTTTAATATTCAATACAAAAGCATAAATTGCCTAGGTTGGAAGCAACTTGTCAAAAATTATACAAGAATATGAAAAAACTTTTAAAAACCGTGGTTGATTTGGTAATTTCAGATGACTTTTACGCGGAAGTTAATGCTGCGGAAGAATTCAAAATCAATCTGATCACGAAACAATTATTATAAAAATTAGATATAATAGTCTGAAGCCTCAGGGAACACGAAGTATAATATATATACAGGAATAAAAAAGAACTATAATAAGGATAAATTGTGTACGGCATTACAAAACAAAAAGTCGATCTGCGATAACCAAGGAAATTTAGACAAAAAAGCCGATGAACTAATAGGGCACCTGAAACCAGTAGTAAATGAACTAATGCCTACAACGAATATATCTAAAATATAAAAATGAATCGCTAAATGTGTTGCTAAGCGCAAATCTCGAGATCAGCTGAACCGATTTCGCTAATTCTCTTTTTTTGAATATTCCTTGAAGTACGAGGATGGTTCTTACGGAGAGAAAAATTAAGAAAATTGCGCAAAAATTGGATAATTTCAGAAACCTATTACTAACCTAAACGACTATCGCACGTTTGACAGTACGCGTGTTTGAGAATGACATTTAGCAAAACAATGATTGTTAAATAAAATTCTATTTTTGAAAATCTTTAAGTTGATAAATTTATTTATAGTAGGTACTCCCCTGATAATTTTTTGAATCGAATCAAAAATTTTAAATATTTTAAATAGGTACCTATGTTAGGTACCAAATTTAATATACATAAAAAATGGAAATTTGAATAAAAATTGTAAAAGGTGGCACGCGGGTTGTTTAAAAACTGAATGTACTGGGATTGAATATATGGAACGCGGGTGGAGGGTTGGCGGGATGAAGGAGCGGTAAAGGGAAGAGGAAAGGCGGGGAAGGTGGAAGGCGAAGGCGAGAGGGGGGAGGGGAACCTGGGAGAGGGAGGGGAACCTGGGAGAGGGAGGGGAACCTGGGAGGGGGGAGGAGAACTCGGGAGAAGGGTTTGCGGGACGGGGGAAGGGGGGGAGTGGGGAGAGGGAAGGTGGAGGTGACGGAGTGGGAACGCGAGAGGGGAAGAGGACGCAGGAGAAAAAGGGGAGGCGGAAGGGGAACGTGACGAATGGAAAAGGACACTCAGGGAGAAACAATTTCTTTATTAAATGGCATAGCAACGCATGCCGGGACCAGCTAGTATTTATATATAAAATGAATTCCTGTTTCCCTTGGTCACGTTATCATTTCACTTTTTTTTAAGTTTCTCAATACTTTGTAGAAGGTTCTTACGGAAAGAAAATTTAAGAAAATTGCGCAGAAAATTGGATAATTTCAGAAAACTTAACGACTATTATAACTTCACACGTTTGACAGTTCGCGCGTTTGACGAAATTGAATTGAATTGAATACTTGAACGTTTTTTTTGTAAAAAAAGAATTATCTATGGATTATTTAAATTACAAATATTTTAAATAGATACCTGCGTTAGGTACCAAATTTGATTGATTGTTCTTATACTATATAAAAATGAATATTTGTTTTGAATGAAAAGCGAAAATTGTAATAAAAAAAATTGTAATAGGAGGCACGCGAAATGTTTGAAAACTGAATGTACTGGGACTGTTATATGGAACGCGGTAGGGAGATTGGCGGGACGGGGAAGTGGAAGAGGGGAGAGAGTAGGCGGGGAAGGTGGAAAGGGAACGCGGGAGGGGAAGGAAATGCGGGAGGGGAACAGGGAAACAATTTATTTCTTTAAAAATGGTATATCAACGCATGGCGGGAACCAGCTAGAAGTATATTAAAAGATACAAATAAATAGTATACCTACGAAATCCATACATCTTCTAAAAAACAAAGGGATACAGCTTATAAAGCCTGTAAAATACAATTTCCAGAAGAAAGGTGGGAAACCTGTAAAAAACTTTGAAACATGTATAGGTACAGAAATAAAACATACCAAAAATTTGTATTCAAGGCTAAAAATTATTACCTCTCAAAGAGATTCAAGAAAAATGTGGACTACACTTAAAGAAATTATTGGCAAACAGAGGGAAAACATTAAGGAAGTTCGGTTCCCGATGGAGTTGAAGATGATAAAACTAAAATAGCCAAATTTAATACTCTAAGTGTCGAAAACATAAATAGGAGTATTTCATTATTCACAGATACTTCTTCTCAATCATCGGAAAGAAGAGAAAATAATAATATTTTCAGGTATCAGTGAGTATTTAATGAAAATTTTTAATACGATGACGCAAAAATCATCGACGCCTGGAATTACTATAGGCATAGTTTAATTTAAGTAGTTGCATTAATAAATTAATCTGTATTAAAGGGAATTTTTCCGCAGTCGTGGAAAACTTCAATAATAACACCAGTGCCCAAAATAATAAAGCTAAAAATTTTGAAGACCTCAGAAAAATAAGTGGATAACCTAAATATGAACAAATACTAGAATCCATAGTTAAAGAAGAGATGAGAAAATTTATTGAAAAAAAATAACATTCTTGTAAAACAGCACGGTTTAGAAACAAATATTCATAATGGAAAACCAGTATAGATCAGATGAAAATCGTAATAGTAGTGTTCTTGGATTTTAGACGTGTTTTTGAAAAGGTAGACAGAGAAATACTAATAATAAAATTAAAAATAGAAAACAAAGAAACAAAATTGGAGATGCTATATCTGAAGAACAACAAGTAAACCTCGGAGTTCCTCAAGGATCTGTGTTAGGACCGCTCCTATTTATTAAGTATATATATATATATTAATGATACAGTGAAGTGCCTAAAGTACTGTTCTATCAAACTTTTGCTGATGACATACTTTTATATATTATACCAAATAATGTCGAAGATGCATTGTCAAAAAACGCTTTTTTAAGAATACTTTTATATTATATATTAAAGTTTTTTTTTCTTCGAATAAACTGAAAATAAATGTAACTTAAAGTAAATTCATGGTATTAGAGAAGAAACTCAACGAAATTACTACCCTAAATATAGAAAATCAAAATATTGACGAAGTAGAAGAAATTAAATACCCAGGAATCATAATCTATTACAAATTAAAACTAAACACTAACTTTGAAATGTTAAATTAAAAAATTGCAGAAAAGATTAAAAAGAAAAAGAAAAGTAGGATAAAGGGATAGTTAGACGTCAAAACACGGAAATTGGTCTACAATACGACTGTAGCGTGTCACGTGAATTACTGCACAAGTGTAATCTTTCTGAGCAATAAAACCCAAGTAAAAAAAATGAAAATAATTCAGAACGGTTCCATGCCAACTCAGAATTAAACCATCTCAGAAACACCTCAGAAAGGTCATTGAAAGCAATGAAAAAATAATTTTTAAATTGCCGGTAACCCTAACCTATCTTAACCATTTTTTTATCATCACTCTTTAGTGACCTTTATGAGGTGCTGAGTTGGTTTCATTCTGAGTTGGCCGGTCACCAAATAAAATATACAATAAAATTTAAAAAACACATCTTGCCCCATCCTATCTCCCCCCCCCCCCCCGCCCCCTTTGTGGTAAATCTAATCGTGACGACAATTGCTGTTTCAGATATACGAGTTGGGGGGCGCTAGAAAAAAAAAATATTCTCAAAGTGGGCGGTGGGCAAAAAAAGGTTGGGAACCTATGATCTATGTTTTAATTTTTTTGAGAAAAATGTTTACAATAAATTTTAAAATATGGGGCATCTCTACCCACAAGGTGTTAAATGTTTTTTTTTTTTACAGTGAATACCGCACAAGAATCTCAACTGCTCCCGTCTGGAGCCAGTGAGACTATGGAATCCCCAATAGGGTATGTTGTGAGGCTGAAGGTAGTGGGGAGGGGAAGGAGGTGGGGAAGAGGAAGGTTGGGAAGTACCTGGCTATTCAGATCTGGTCACTAAACACGGCAAAAGCCATTTTCAAGCAACGTTTCAATTCTGAATGGTGGTCTTACACCAGGGCGATACTGATAGTATCTTCCACTCTGGAACATGCCGCAAATATATTATATATTATATAAGTTCTGCTTTTTGCCGATGACATCAAATTATACAAAGAAATATCTAATATAGGTGACTGCCAAATCCTACAGTCAAACATCGTCAAATTACAAAATTGGTGTGTCGCAAACAACTTATTCCTCAATATCGATAAATGTCAGTCACTAACATTTTGTCGAACAAAGACACAATAGATAATAAATACACAATAGATATAAAAATAATATACTATAATATACTATCTTTCAAATACACAATAGATAATAAAATTTTAGAAAAAGTCAAAGAAATTAGGGATCTTGGAGTTGTGTTTGATTCGCAATTAAATTTTATAAATCACATACAACAAATAACTAACAAAGGCATGAAAACACTAGGATTTATAATCAGAACAATCAAAGACTTCGATTCGTTGGAAGTTATAAAAATCGTATATTTGTCACTCGTACGCAGCTTGCTGGAATACAATTCCATAGTTTGGTCCCCATATTATCAAGTTCATATAAGAAATATCGAAAGAGTGCAGCACAAATTTTTAAGATTTATTAACTTCAAGTTACACATACCTATTCAACACATTAACTACACATCTTTACTAAATACACTTAAATCGCATTCCTTAGAAAACAGAAGAAAAATAAACGATCTAACTTTTTTGTTTAAAATTATTCACTCCGAATTAGATTGTTGCGAACTTCTGCATCTCATTGACTTTAAGGTACCAACTCGAGCGACAAGGCAAAACATATTATTCTGCAACAATAACTCTCTAACTAACTATCACACACATGCATCAATTTCTCGACTACACACACTAGCGAACAAATACACCTCAAATATCGATGTATTTAATACAAGTTTACCGTTATTCAAGAAATATCTGAACAATATTTTTATGTAGAATATTTTGATATCTAAGGAGCATCACCTAGGGTCTATTGCATATATTTGTGTATTTCTATATTAATCCACAATGTACAAACTTGTTAACGTTTTCTTTTTATGTATCTTGCATTTTGTCATGTATTATTCATGACATTTAATCAATCACCTGTAATTTTTTTAAATTACTAACATACCTACTTGTTTATTTCTATGCCATTTACAACTTAGAAACATTCTCTTTTATTATAATGCACTATCTTTCCTAAATTTATCTGTATACCTACCGTTCATATGATGTTTACTAGTTATATTTTTATAGTTTATCTTTTTTATTTAAAAAAAAAAATGTCTCTGTATTATAAACTTATAATGTAAAAGCCCATCAGGGCGTTGAAATTAATAAATAAAAAGAAATTAATAAATAAATGAATTAATTGTGAAATAACACAAATTAATCAAATAAAATTTGTCATTGATGTGAGGTACGCAGGTGAATAGATATTTTATTACAATTAAAAATTCTAATTTCGGTTTCGTCTGTTTATAATACAGGGTATAAAAATAGTATTTATTTATTACTATTTTACAGTTTAAATACATTTTTAGCTTGTAATTATTAACTCTACTAGGGTTCGCCTGTATCGGGGTATTTGAATGATTTGTATTGCGTTGCTTTTGTGAAATTTGTATTGCGTTGCTTTTGTGAAACATCACCTTAAGATATATAAAAGTACCTGTTGATACACCTGTACTACCTGAAGATACTCGTATGTGTATAAAATATATTTTTATAATGCTCTACAGATTATTAATTATCCACAGACTAGACACACTATTATGATTACTTATAGCTATCAGATTGCATTCACCTGTTCGTCGATCACTAATTTAAAACTGTAATGACGATGAAGATTGTTATGATTATGAACGTTTTTGTCGTGGAAAAAATTACGAAGGATATTGTCACAAAAATATTGAACACGGTCTGTTATTTTCGTTGCTCTATGGCTCCCCTAAAATAACCTATTTCTGAAATTCTCTAGCAAGCCCCCCCCCCCCCTCTCCATGACGGACCAATTTTCTACGCATTTGACTAGGTTGTAATGTTTTTATTGTTTATGAAGTCGAAATTGGTGGATGGGGGGGGGGGGGGGGGGTGACACCACGTTACCCCCGCCCCGGGTGCCGCCCATGCTAGCTACGCCATTGGGTGGGGGGGGGGGGGTAATTTATTTGTGTTTTTTTTTGTTTGTTCATTTTTGAAAAAACAAACTAAAAAAATAACCATACTTATCAAAAATTCATCCAAGACTAAAATTTAATTATCTTTTTTTTACAAATAATATCAGGAATCACCGGCTGAAGTAAATCAGCAGCGGCTCTTTTAATTATTTTGACTAGGGTGACCACCTCTGTCAGTTACTTGAAAACGTATTTTATCCCGCACGGCAGAAAATTATTTCAACACCATTTAAAGTGAAGCACTAGTGAAGAAAAGCAAAAGCATGTGATTTTAAATTGAATATTAGATTGCTTAGAAATATTTGAGACGTAAGAGTTAAATACTGCGAGTAGAACACACTTGCCTTCGAAATATCGAGTATTTTTTATTAATCTTTTTATAAGCCCAAAAAAAATTTTTGAATCATGTCTTCAAAAACAGCTTTAAAGTTTAAAATATCCTACTTACTTTGTGTGCATGTTTTATTATATAATGTAGAAAGTTAAAACCCTTCAAAAATTTGGCATTTTTTTCAGATGGTCAAAATATTTTCGCTTTAAAATAAAATGCAAATATTTGGAATATTTCTGAGCACATTCAAAAACCAAAAACTGTTTTAAAAAGGTGATGAAATACGCTTTCAAAGTATAGAATTCGAATTATAAAAAATTTGCATACAAACTTAAAAAAGTTTTCAAAACGGCTCACATTACGTTTTTTATAACTAGTACTAGTTACTGATAATAAAAAAAATAAAAACAAGTACATATTTTATTAGACAAATGTACAACAAACACATATTGTAACGTCACTTTTTGTCGCTCTATGTAAAAATAATTTAAAAAAAAATTTTTTTTTCATTTTTCAAAACTATGTGTACATAAAAGTGTAACTTTTACTTTTTTGGTGGGTATTTTTTAGATTGGAATATAAAGCGTTGTATTTTTCCTTTCTAACACCGATTAGAACATATTTCTAACTATGATAGTAAGGGAGTTACAGCGTTTTATATGAGACCTATGTGCTTTAAAATAAAATAAACACGCTTTTGGCGATGTTTTTTGTCTTTAATAAATAAAAAACAGGCGGCTGGAATTTAAACCGTATCGCCATATACATCAGGAGTGATATTGTTAGCAACTGATCCAGAATTTTACTTGCCGAAAATCACGAAAAATCTAAATGAAACCCAATAATGGTCACCTTAGTTAAATTTCAAACAATAATCACATTATGTGCAAGTTAATTACATATTCGCTGTATGTGTTATTATTTATTATTATTAGTTATTAGTTACCAGACGTCGCTTATTAGTTATTACTTATTACCATACCACGGAATGTACGCCGACTGTACTGTACACAGTACTTTATTCATGTAATTGGCCGATCCCCTCCGAGGTATGCGGAGAAAGTGAACTGAGAACAACGAACTAAAAGAAGTGACTGTTCGTACAAGTCAATAAATGGACGGTGCTTTTAATATGTTGATACGAACATCATCAGATTCATCAGGCTTTGGAAATTCATCGGCGTTTTGACAATACAAACATGTTCCCCAATTTCCTCTATGGATTTTGACACTAGTGCAAATATAATATAGATATCGATATCTTTATTATGTCGGTGCGTTTTGCTTTTTTGATAAGTCACTTCAAGGAGTTTAGGACCCTCCAAAAAATTGTTATTGAAGTTAAAATTGCCTGATTTGAACGCCAACTTCAGACGTTCAGTATATAAACTAGACAATGTATTTTAAAAAAAACCAAACGTACAGATATAGAATATTTTCTTCTAATACAGTTAGTAAAAAAAATCTTAAAAATTGGTCTAGTTTTGGAGGATAAAAATGGGGAATACAAAACCTTGATTTTGACGATTTTATTTAGGTATTATCAGCCTGATGTGCAGTTGTCCCTAGGAGTGGGTAACAGCGACAGTGACAGCTACAGTTTGGAAAAAATACCGTGCTTCCTCTTAATTATTGTTTTGTGTTACTGAAGAAGTACCGAAAATGTGGAATATTTGGGTTTTACTGGTAAATTGTTACTTTATTTACCTGAATCTTGTGTTAAAGTCAAAAAATTAAGTGTTCAGAAGCTTTTTTAACCAACCAAACCCTGCATTTTAACTTAAACTAACTTCTTAATCTGGTAAAAAAGAGGTACATGGGACACGGGTAATAGACATATTTTATTTTAAAAACACTTTGTCAGTCAAATATCAATGCGAAGCAATTACAGAAATTGAAAATAACGCACTTCAATTACAATTTCTTTCAAAATATCACATTATTTCTTCCTGCCATTTTTTTAATTTTTTTATGTGAATACCTCACAAGAGTCCCAGCTGCTCCCGTCTGGAGTCAGTGAGACTACGGCCTCCACAATTGGTGGCAGTTGTGAGGCTGAAGGTAGTGAGGTGGGGAAGGAGATGGGGACGAGAAAGGTGGGAAAGTACCTGGCTGTTGAGATCTGGTGACCAAACACGGCTAAAGCCATTTCAGGCAACGTTTCAATTCTGAATGGTGGTCTTACACCAGGGCGATACTGAGAATACTTTCCACTCAGGAACGTGCCGCAAATAAACTACTCGTATATAATATTTTAAATGAATTAATTGTGAAATAACACAAATTAAACAAACAAAATTTATTGCGAGTCAAGAGGCTTACCTCTAGACCACGCCGGCTGCCATGTTTTGACATAATAATATTAAAATGGGTTTTGTTTTTTAGACTAGCTTTTAATTCAATAATAAATAAAGACGAACGAAAAAGTACAGTCTTTAAATAATATTCTGCGTGATTCAATTTTGTCCAGTCAAGGAAGGAGGTGTGGAGTGCGTGAGCAGGGACCTAAGCGATTCTTTCAGGACTTGTTTAGGGTGCTTAGGGTGTAAACATACTAAAAGTCCTGACGTCTAGGTGGTGAGCTAGAGGGGGGAGGGGGGGGGGGAAGGTCCCAATTTTCAGGTTTCCGCTTGTATCTCAAAAACGGTGCGTCGCATAGGAAAATTTCTTGAGAATAAGTAAAAGCTTATAAAATTGTCTACAACTTTTATTCTATATGTAATTTTCTAAATCCCAGCCGTTTTTGAATTACACGCTCCAGAAATGTAGATATTTTCGAAAAAAATCATTTTACCTCATATTTTTCATCAAACATTCCTTCATATCGTATAAAATATTCATCACACAAAGAAGTTTATTTGAAAGAAGTTGTAAAGAATTTAATTCCCTTTTGGAATATATATATATACATATACAAATGAATCTCCAACCAGCAATTTAAAGTTTTTTCGTAAAATGTCGCCATTTTCGGAAAATGCTGTTTTTATCTTATTACTGACACGCCGACGCGCAACGACGATTATGCGATGCTCTGATCGCTTTAGTCAGAAGTATGGTCAGATATGACCATTGAAACCACATTGATGCGATCATTCAATATCCGAGGAGGCATAACAGGAGCCAGAGATGTTTCGCACAATGCAGTCAGCAATTGGTTAGTTGGTATGAGCGCAACTCGTGAGATCTGAACTTCCCCTAAAGAGTTTTGTGGAATCTTCTTCATGTCAAGTGAACAGCACAAGGACCTCGGACAAGCCCACCGAAGTAGAGATACAGCAGACATTTCCAAACTCGGTCAGTGGTTTGATGCACATCCTCCCTTCCCACAAACCAGTGAAATAATGTCAATTCCCAATGTCTTCTGTCAGCTCGTCGATAAAAATTCACGATGAAAAGGTTGCAGTTGACCCAACATTGCTGTTTCAGCGGATAAGCAAACGATCAAGCAAACTGATAAGCAGACGATCAGATGAGGATTTGATTAAATTATTTGAGTATAACCTAACCTAACCTAACATGTACTAAATTCTAATGGTAAAAGCTCGAAAAAATCGTTTATAATATTTAAATAAGAAACGATTTTTTCGGGCTTTTACCATTAGAATTTAGTACATCTTAGGTTAAGTTAGGTTAGGTTAGGTTAGGTTGGTGAACGATGATTATAGAACGGTTCGGACTTTTACCATTAAGAGTTGGTAAATCTTAGGATTTACCGGAAAATCTTAGGATTTACCAATATTCGGGCTTTTACGGTAACAAATACATTCATTTCCATTGATTCACAAATGAATAAATTTAATTACAAAATTTACTGGTAAGAAATTGATTCACAAATTAATAAATTTAATCACATACATGTATTAATTAACACGTATGAATGTGTAAATAATGATGTGTTGCAGAAATTTATATTTATTGCCTACAACTTCTTACAGGTACCTAACTAAATATAACATGAAGATGATAAATAACCTTGTTTTTGCTTGTTGATGCTATATCACGCTTGCTTACGCTTTTAGAAAATCTTTCTCTCCCAAAATCCAATTAAATTCGTCAATTAATTAATATTAATGGACGCCTGACATCTCGAAATAATTATCTTTGATAACATCAAAATACCGAAACAGTTTTTTTCGTTATTCTCAATAACAATTTGTGGGTCAATATTCAAAACCAGTTTCGAGCGAATCGGTATTTTTTGTAAATTTAAATTTCACCTAGCGGTGAAACCTTGAACTATCAATCGCTGGATTTTCATTGGTCGATGAGATTATTATTAACATTCTTCTGTTTATTGTTCGCAGGTCGAGGTGTCGCTGAGCGGAGTGCTGTGATTTTCATCGAACATGTCGAACAAGTGATTTAAAAAAGGTTTAATACACCATAACGCCATCTATAAATTAAAAAGTGATTTAAAAAATTATTGTGACAGTGATTTTTTTTGTTTCTGTGGAAAACTGCAGGCAATTTTTTTGCTAAACCGACAATTTGATTGGAAGTTTTGTGTAAAAATACGTGTTTTTTTTTTGGCAATTAAATTTTTCTAAATGTTGTGTTTAAAAGTGTCGTGATTTTGGAGTCGTTGCTTGTAAGCAACGTTGTTAACATCGAGTGTGTGCCATACATATAAGTATGTCGTCGAATTCAAGGACTATGTGCGGTGTGGTGTGGTCGCTAGCGATAGTTGTGGCGTTTTTAGGGTGTTTCTTTTTGGAAAATGTCAGCGGTCACGTGGCTTTGACGTTTCCACCAGCGAGAAAGTATGATCTCGACTTTTTGGACAACAGCAGAACGAAAGCACCGTGTGGAATGCCGAGAGGTAAGTTCAAAGATTTTTTTTTACAAGTTTACTTTGTATGGTTACTCGACGGGGTAAATTGGGCAAATACGGTAAATATGCAGTTAGTCCTCCTCACGGAAAATAAGGAACGTTCGTGTTGTCGAAGTTTGATGTACGGATAATACGGAATATTCCCTTTTTATTAATTTTTGGGGATCGCTGGCAACGGTTAATATGCACTTTTTAAAAAAAAACCTCTTGATTCACCTTAATTACATTAAAAGGCAACTATTTGCATTGGGGGAAGTGGAAAATATTTCATTCTAAATTTCATTACGTAAAATTAAAATTAGCTTTCGTCTTGTGAGATTGTACGCCAGAATCACAAACCATGTTACACAAACCTAGCGTAGCCGCTAAACTACTTGAAAACTGGGATGTTTTTCTTGCCTTGACGCGAGTAGGCGTTATAAAGGGGCACTTTCTTTTGTATCACAAACCATGTTACACAAAAATATTTTCCACTTCCCCCAATGCAAATAGTTGTCTTTTAATGTAATTAAGGTGAATCAAAAGATTTTTTCAAAAAAGTGCGTATTAACCGTTGCCAGCTATCCCCAAAATTTACCAAAAATGTATGTTCAGTGTTTCTTCCTTTGGCCGCTTATTAATATAATTTTTTTTATCTTATTTTACTCTTTTATGATTAAAATTTTTTATGCAAGTGTTAGGTCAGATTAAGGCTCCGTAGTAAGCGTTCAAAAAGAGAAAAATAAGGTTTGAATGGAAGATAATGTGTTTTTTTATGTGAATACCTCACAAGAGTCCCAACTGTTCGCGTCTGGAGCTAGTGAGACAATGGCATCCCCAATTGGGGTATGATGTGAGGCTGAAGGTAGTGGGAAGGGAAGGAAATGGGAGAGAGGAAGGTGGGGAAGAACCTGGCTATTCAGATCTGGTCACCAAACACGGCTAATGCCATTTCAAGCAACGTTTCAATTCTGAATGATGGTCTTAAACCAGGGCGTTACTGAAAGTATCCGGAAGGTGCCGCAAATATTCCTTTTGTTATTTTAAATGAATTAATTGTTAAATAACACAAATTAATTAAATCAAATTTACTTGCCCACGTCGGGATTCGATCACGCGACCTTTGGATAACTAGTCAAGAGTCTTACCCCTCGACCACGGAGGCCGTCAAGAATTCATAGATCGGCGTGTGTAAACACGAATGTTAGCGATTTTTAAAAATGATTATTATTAGAGCTATTACAATTAATAGACATAAATGAAAATATGTAATAAAGCACGACTAATTTAAAATAGAGCAAAAATGGCTCGCAAGCAAAAATTACTTGCTTAAAGTTAGCAGTGCGATTTTTTTTTCTTTCACAACAATAACAGAAGCTGATGTTTTTTTTAAATTTTCGCATACCTTGCGATTTTTTTTATTGAGAAAATTTCATATATTTCCATTTTCAACTCGGTATATACTATCTTAATAAATAAAACATATTATGTTTATTTCGGAAGAGATTCGGAATGCGAGTTCTTAAGCAGTTCTTTAACTCTATGGTGACCAGAAGAGCAACACCAGAACATCCTTTCCTCCTCACTCCCCTTCAGTTTAACCAAACACCCTAAAATGGGATGCCATAGATCCAGTGGCTCCCGTCGTCTTAAGAGGAATATAAACGCTAGAAATATTTCGATTCTCATGCGTGCAAAATTTAAAATCGACTGTCTTATTTGCACGAGGCAAATAAGCCAAAAATTGGTTTTTATTTATTTTGTGCATAATTTTATAGGAATGAAAAAAGTTAAAACCTACAAAACCTCAAAAATAGTCTTAGCCAAAAGGGGGTATTATTTTTAAACTGTTTCTTGTATTACTTCATAGTTAAGTTATGAAAAAACTGAAAAGCTAGTAATAGCTTCAATTTACCCGTAGCATATTTTTGATGTTCATACTGTAAACCGATTCGTAGTAAAGATCAATCTAAATAATATCTAAATAGGATTTCACGCACAGCTTCATCCTTCTGAAAGCTCGACTTTTATGTCGTGTTTTAAAATAATTTTTCTCAATAAATCCACACTTTCATCAATAAATAATATATTGAAATTTTCGGACTTTAAATTTAAATTATTAAAAATGTCAAATTTATTTTATTTCGTTATCATCTTATAGGCTTCGTTAAACAAGGTATGTATTACTCAATATTAGTGATGCAACGATTACGAGCCCGATGCATCGTAACCACAGATTACACTCGTAAGAACCTTCAAGATTATCATAATCGTAGATTATCTTTGCGGTTATAATACGATATAAATAGTAAATAGGCAAAATGAAGCAATAAAAAGCTTATAAAAGGAAAATTTGATTAAATCAACGGATGGTGAATATATTTCTTAATGATATTTAACAAAACGGTACTAAAGAAGATTTCACTTCAAAATTGTTCAAAATTACCACCTGAATTACCTATTAACTTCGAAGGAGAATAGAGATATATTTTTAATCAAAGTTCAATATTTCCCATATTTTGACGCCATGCTTGATCTTGATAGTATAATGTGAGGATTGCTGGAAAGTTCCGCTTCAATCAAAATGTGCAAAAAATATTGTAACCCAAACTACGAACCAAATAACCTATTTTGTGCCTGTATTTCGACGATTCTTAAACTAATTTAGTTGAAACGAATCTAATTTCAATAATTGTTTCTAACTAGGCAGTGCCTATCCTAAGGCTGGGATTACACTCGTAAATTTTTTCCTGTAAATCGCTCTTGTAAGCGATTTATGGCCAAATTACCAATGTAAACGACACCAAAAGCCACTTAACGTAATTTATAGCAAGTTACAGAACTTATTCTTTCGGAAGTTTTTTGACAGGTCTAATCGCGCCCGCGCGAATTTCCAGCCTTCTTACAGCTTATAAAATCAGTTTGATAAGCTAAGATACTTCCGCAAGAAATAGTTCCGAAATGCGCCGCGCACCGTTGCGAAATGTCAAAAATTAAAAGACAATTGTTTTCATAGGATTTTTTTCTTACAAAACTAGTATTTATTTCCACTTATTTAAGTTTTCTGGAAAATGAGCATCCTTCTATTCAATTATCGGTCCAATCCTTTCCAACTTAATGTTTTTGTTTTTAACATTTACGTATTTGAAATTTTGAATTCGAAGTCGGTTGCTGTCAGCAGATGTCAGGTAGCTGTCATTCGGATGAAACGAAATTAATTGCCGCCTTTGATGGCACAAAAGTGTGTGGAGAATTGTTTAATTAAAGCCACAATCTATTTCAATACTTTATTTGGGCCTTTTCGTCTTTATTGACAAAATCGCGTAAATTTGACAGTAGCAGATCGTTGTTGACAGGAAGCCATCTTACTGCAAATAAATTTACAGATGTAAACGGTCGCATGAGCATTTACACAGGTCGAACTTCCGAACAACTTCCGTGATCATTAATTACCAAAAGTCGGATGCATATGTGAACGCTCCTGTGAGTGACCTGTCAAAATCTTATGTAATCCGTAAATTTTAATTACGAGTGTAACCCCCGCCTAAGAAACTAAACACGACATCAAATTTTAGTTTTTTTTGTACTTTAGCTCCACATAGATGTTTGGTATATAATATTAATTTGTTAAAGAGTTTTTACAATACGTAATATTCATTTATTTATTTAGGTTATTCACCTTTGTTTCAATGATCTTATAAATATGCACTAACGATTATTCAAGGATCGCAATAGCAATAAGAAAATATTCGTTGCACCACTACCAACTAAATCTGATTCAATGATCCCTTTAGTAGGCACGAACGATTATTCAATAATCGTAACTACTATCACAAAATAATCGTTGGGTACACCACTACTAACCAAAGTTGATTCAATAATCATGTAAGTAGGCACTAACGATTATTCAATAATCGTAATCACTATCACAAAATAATCGTTGCACTACTACTGACAAAATTTTGATTCAATGAAGTAGGCACTAAGGATTACTAAATACAGTAATCGTTACCACAAAATAATCGTTCCACCTCTACTGACTGAATTTGATTTAATGATCCTGTAAGTAGGCACTAATGATTATTCAACATCATTGCACCTTTTCTACATTCATGTTTATTGTATTAATATTTTTTATGCAATTTTCATTATTTTATGCATGTGTACTGTATCAAAAAAAACAATAAAAAACAAAAAAAATACTAAATTTCATTCAGTGCAGTAAGCAGTAACAATTATCCAATAATCATAATCATTATCACAAAATAATCGTTTCACCACTTCTAACTAAATTTGATTCAATGAACCTACTAGGAGGTACGAACGATTATTCAATAATCGTAATGGCTATCACAAAATAATATTTGCACTTTTTCATTCAATAATCACATAAGTAGGCTCTAACTCATTACTTAATAATCGTAATCAGAAACGATCAGAATCACGATTAAAAAATAATCGTTGCCCCTCTACTAACTAACAATGACCTTATAAGTAGGCACCAACGATTAATCAATAATCGTTGCACCACTATTTGAATATTTTTAGGTAGATATAATATATTTAACCCATCTCCATACTAATATTATCCAAAGATGATAAGCAGGTATGTATGTAACTAGTTGTCTTCGAGACCGAATCTGTAGAATTTTTTTATCAACGCGTCTTATTATAGAGATTTTTTCCAAAACCTGTTCACATTATGCAAGAATGTCGTCTTTATTCACCGGCTAGAGGATTTGGTCGGATTATTCGAGTGTGGATGTAATGTTTGATTCTACCTAACCCAGCCGGACCGTAACTTGTATATTATATAACGGTAATAGAAGCCTTCCTAAGGTTTGGCGGAGAGTTCGAAGTACATTCCTATATTATTATTTCAACTTCAAACATTCTGCAAATCTGACTGGCAACTTTCAAATTACAGGAGTTCTTGCGTACGTGTAAAAAGACACATAATCGGAAGATATTTTCAAACTCAAATCCAATCTGTGTTTTAATGCACACGTACGCCGACCGGTTTCGGAACGACCGTTCCTTTCTCAGGGCAAAATAGGTATATCAACTTAACATTAAAAAATAACGGGTGAACATAATACATTACTAAATGTTGAGATGGGGATAGGGGTGAATAGAGATTAGTGAAGAGTCAGGAAGGAGACAGAACGGACGGTGAAAGGGAAAGGGAGTCCAAGATAGGACTAAAAAATAATACATAGTGTTTATGGATAATGGACTCATTATTATTGAAGGATCACTCTACGCCAACCTCTAGTCACGTCTCCACCCCCACATTAACACTTAGTAAATGAATTATGTTCGTCCATTGCTTTGTAATATATATTTTGTAGAAAGGAACGGTTATTACAAAATCGGTCGGCGTATATAAAAAAATAGTATTTTAAACAAAGAAATATTATAATATTTTTATGAAGACAATATTAGTGAATATCAATGAAAAATCTGAACAGAAAAATCAGAATAAGATAGGTCAAGGAATAGAACCCAAGACCCCAGCCTTGCAGGGCAGTGCGCTACCATCTGAGCTATTGTGTATAACTGAGCTAATAAACTGTATCGCACTTGGACATAACTTCGAATAGTCAAATTAACCTTAGCCGTAGTACGACGCAGTTAAATATGACCGAATCGGATAGGGACACGCGGAGGCCATGCGGGCGGCTTTTTCAAGTCAGATTCCCAAAGTTTCATCGCAATCGGATGAACGGTTTAGCAATGCATAATTTCATGATGCCAGAGCTCACTTTCGTATACAGAAACCATCGTGGGCATGGGCACATCAAATCCCCAAAGTTTCATCGCAATGAATGGTTTAGCAACACATAGCGGTCATACATATATACATATATAATTATATCTATCCGTACCCGAGAGCATACATCGAAAAAGTTATGGTTTTAACTTACAGAAACTGTAAATAATAAAACTTTAATATCGTTTCATCTTTATAATTCAAATAACAACCATATTATGGTTACGCAACGGTCTGCAAAATAAATACTGCACTTGTGATTTTAATGCATTTTTTGTTTCCTTGTAATGAGTAATGAGTAATGACTAACGATAATGATTTCAAGCTCCAAGGTCGTTGCCATTAGTTTTTATTTACGATTGTTTTTTTTATTTATTTTCTTTGTAATAAATAATGCTAATTTGCACTGCTACATAATTTCGTCGCTAGATGGCAAACGTTTGCAGGTTTTTGTGTGAGACAATAAATAAAACAAATAACCTTGACCGGGCCCCGACTGAATTACTTAGGAATTTATTTATTAGTAGTAAATCAATAAATCTTTTTTCATTTGTGCATCATCTTCTATTGAGATCCGTGAATCAACCGACAAATTCCTGATCCTGATGAATTGCTTATTTTGGTGCATATTAGAGTACGTGTTTCCTGAATTCACCGGAATTTTCTATTCTTAACGCATTAGCTCCACGCAGGAGGCATTTAGGAAAAAAAACCCTCAGGGCCTATGTCATCTTTGAGGATGCTGTGTGATGGGTCTTTTTAAGGAAAGGAAGGATGAAAGTTCTGGGAACGAAAAAGGTATAAGGGTGCATGGATAGGAATCTGGGAATCAATATGTCTAGGAGCATGTGATGTCATGTGAATCCATCCCTCCCACTACGGCTGAAGAGGTCTAGTTTAGGTTTCCCTCAACCAATTACTCCCGATCCGGCCCTCCACGCAGTGGGTGGGCAAACACGTTGGGCCGCCAAGACCAAGACAAAACTCCTCCCATAAACCAGGGCACTCCTGCTAAGCCTCTAAATGAAGTGAACCATTTGGGTCGACCTATAGCAAGGGTGTTAGTTATCCAATAAATGGTTCCCGGGGTGACGGTACCCATACCGCCCCCCAAACTAGTTTAAAACATTCTGCTTGATGCAAGTAATGTGTATTTCGGCGTTTGGTTTTAATGTAGCCGACAAGAATCATTTGGACGCGTCATCTCTATTAATATAAATGAGGTTAATCAATCGTTGCACCACTAAAAGTAAACTACCATGAAAAAAGAAAATTGAAGGCAACCATTGCAATAAGCAGAGACTCATTTTTATAAATGCTTATTATATCCATTGATGCATTATAGATGAACGAACCTTTATGTGTATCCATTTGATTCGTTCATCGGTCTATAAAAAAGGCACGTTCGATTTTCAAACCGTGATCTCATCTCTCCTTTGTTCGGGCGCTATACAAAACTAAAATCTCGACACCATAAAAAAGTATTTGAATTCCTGTAATCTTTAGTCATCTACCATATATTATATCGTTATATTATTATTTGCTGAGACTTTTATGAGCTTTTGTTAGTATTGGAATCATGTTAGATATTCTTAGGATATTTTAGAAGGTATAACATCTACATGATGGTGACGTTCACAAGTCATAACAAACTATAAGTGCAGTAATCTGTTTGTCTGATGATGACTGCAGCATAATATCTCTGAAACGGATAACTGCAGGGTCATTATTGTCATTAAATTTGCACCATTAAATTCGATGCCTGTCTCACAGGTATACCCTAGTGAGACAGGCATCGAATAATGTAATGTAAACATACCTTATATAGATAAATAAATAAATAAAATAAAACAGTTGTTTCTGCTTGGATTTTTAGGATAAATTCAACTATTTGCAGGTCACTACGTCATTTTAAAAAATTAAAACATCGATATAACTCTTAAAATATTTCTTTAGAACCGTTGTGATCTGAAACTCGATGGAACAAAAAAGTGAAACTAAAAAAGTGACAAACTCGTACATCTATAGGATTTAGCCAGCGAGAGAATGAGATAGACTAAACGGTTTCATCTTTGTGCGGTGCTTTTTAGCTTCCACATTCTTGTCCATTTTAGTTTTCTGAAGTTTTCACTTCTACCGCATGTGAACTGCAAACAAATACATATTTTTTTAATAGCTCCATACCGGAGGCCCATAGGAAAATAATTCCCCTCAGGGCATACTTTGGGAATGCTGTGTGGTGGGTCTTTTTAGAAACGGAAGGAGAGGAAGTTTTGAGGAAGAAAATGTATGAGGGGTGGGTAGGAAGGAATCTGGGTGTCAGTGTGTCCAGGAGTAACGGACGTATGAATCCAACCCACCTAATGCGGTGCAAGGCGGTGTTCGAGGGAGTCCTGCTGGAGTGATCAAAATGTTACCCTTAACCAATCCTTCCCAATCCGTCCTGCCACGCAGTTGGTAGGCAGATGCATCCGCCGCCAAGACCTTGACTAACCTCATTTGGGGTGAAGGTTATCCAGAAAATGATTCCTTGGGCGGCGCGGCGGTTGCCATACCCGCCTGACATATTCAAATCGTGTGTGTCGGTCTTGCTTAGCTCTGATTCAATGAACTTTACAACTCTGATTTGCTTTAAATTTAAGTGTTATTTTAAAATTTGGAACACAATAATATAATATTTGAACAAAATAGTGTAAGAAAGCAGGTACCTACCTAAAATATATGCAGATAATATTTTAATTGTCATTCAAAATTGGAACTGAGTTGTCAAGAATTCAGACAAGTAGGTACCTACATAAATTAGTGTATTTTAGTGAATATTTTTTCAAGAACGTTCTGGTGTATTCTTTACATAAAATTTCAGCTCAAAATCCTACAATTATAATATCCCGTGATTTTCAATGGTCTGCGCCAGTTCTTCCCAATCCATACCAATGCACTCGGGTCAAAAATTCCATTACTCAACCATAGCAATTATTATTTAAAAATTCAATCTGCATTAGCGGTTAGTTTGTTGGTGATGTTCATCTAAGAAAATTATACTGTGCTTTTTAACATAGACTTTACCGTTAGCTTATCGTCTGGTTATTTCGTCAAAATCGTATCCTATTCATATCAGTGAGATCATAAGATCGATCAGCAGGACGTCGAATGTCGATACAACGGTGTTTTGACAGCAAGGCAGTGTTGATAGCATCGACAATCGATATTTTATATATACATCTCACAACACGACATCTGTGTCATGTATTTATGCTAATTTTTATTTATAAATTTAACAACGGTCTTTCAAATAATTCGACGTGATTCTAGTTAGAAAAACTTCGATTAATAATTGGTCGGAATTGATGGATTTTGTATTAATGACACCAATATGTTAAGGCTATGGGTAACATCATTTAGAATCAATTATTTACCATTATAAACTTTTATCAATAATCAAGTCTAACCATCGAGCCGTTTCCACGCAGGGGTAGGCAGAGATGACCGATCGCCAAACTCGGTTTTGGCACATACTCCTTGCCTCTCTTACGTTTATACTACTCTTCTATTTTTCCGACTCTTGACATTGCTCGACCCAAGTATCTGATTCACTTGATTGTGTCATATCTTCCTCGGGCCTCCTGACTTCTTCTACCATTCACATTTGCGTCAAATATTCTCCTTACACTTCGTTCTTCGTTCGCTCTACATGCCCAAACCATCTGAGCCTCCTTTTATACCAGCATTGCACTCTTTGCGGATATCCACATTTCTCACAAGATCATACATGATTTTACAACACATACGTCTCAGGGATTTCATTTTTACAGCATTCAATCTACTTTCATACTTCCTCTTCCCGTTCCATGCCTCCCTGCCATATATAAGGGTAGGTGCTAGCACTCCATTGCGGACTGCTACATAGCTTCGCGTTCAGTCCTTCATTATTTGTATTTACCCTTCTTGTCAAACTAACTTATGTAAGCTTATAAACATCATTGTAATTCAAAATTTAATTACTGAATAAGCATCCTATTTCAAAAAATCACAACGAAAATAAGAAACAATACAGAAAATAAATCATAAAGCTAACGATCGCAACCGGAACTCTACACCAGATTTGCAGTGACACCACGAAAATGGTAACCATAGACAAGGAAATAATTTAAGAGGAAAGAGTTTGAAAAATTAAATAATAAAATTGTTTTAAGTTATAAGTAATGAGAACGAAGGACTGAAATGAGCTGGCCATAGCTCAATTGAAGGAAACGCCAATACCGGTAAGAATAAAGGATCTGGCTTCGCGTCACAATAAATGCGACCGTTGCCTTTTTTATTTTTCGTGTCTTTGTCTGTTTGAGGTTTTCATTGCGCGTTGATGATATTATTTATTATCTTTTGCAATTATTAAATTAAAAAAACTAACCTATTATTTATTACTTGCTAAATTATTGTATTTTAGCCAATTGCCAATTCTAGCAAATCAACATCGAACTAGTTTTTGGTTTTCTGTTAATTGATGTTATTAATTTTTCAATTTTGCGTCATAATACTTGGCTGATTTATATAGTTTTTGTGAGAAATCACCATAAGGGCGTTGAAACAATCGACATCACAATATCCAGACAACCAACCAATCAATCCAACGAAACCTGTTTGTGAAATGATAGTCCATGCCAACTAACAGTCAAATTCCACAATGATTATGGTCATTTCCGAATGACTAGAATTTTACAGAAGAACATCTCATTGATGTAAAGGAAATTTTTGGCCTAACGGCAAGTCTTCTTCAAATTATCCAGCTTTGGATATAGGCTTTTCTCAAATCAGCATCGACTAATGATTTTTCAGCTACCTAAGTCAAGTATGAAGATTGCTACAGTAATGCCGGCTTCCTTTATCTTACTTCTAATCCACCCATTAGTCTTTCAATCTTACAAGGATATTGAACCCCTCTTGTTTCCAGTTTTCCGCGATACTTTCTGTGGTGCCTATTTTAGTCATAACTTTCTTGTAAGATTCCATGATTGTGGTCTAAATAATGTAAATAAGAAGGTAACTACTTGTAGTATAATACATTCATAAGCTTAAGTGTTATTGCTTTCCTAATTTTTGTTCTATGGACGATTTTGAGACGTTGATTATTATCTCCTGTATAAATTTGATACTGTCCTCTCTCAAAGCAAAATGCCTAGACTTAACACTACGAAGGACGTGCAGTATTTTTTTTAATTTCTTTTATGTCTTCGCCAAATGATAAAAAAATCTTGAAAAAATAGGAATTTATAAGGTTTCAAGAGCAAATGTGAATATTCTGGAAGACCTTGTAGTGGTTTGGAGATGAAATATTCAGTGAACTTCATCCTGTGGTTATCTTTTTGGAGACCATAATCATCCAATACATCCATGGCTTCATCATGTTTTGCGGTTTATCCGAAAAAACCTGTTTACATCATCAGGAATCTCTTTATTTTATAGCTTCTAAAAATCATACAGATTGTTTATGTATGACTGTCTGATATCTTCATGATTCTTGCCTTCTGAATTTTATTAATATGATATTCGTGATTATTTTCGACGATATGACCTGTGTTACAAGATGTTATATAGCTTTCAAACTTCTAAAGTTTATTAGTTGTGTTCAAACACAAGGAGAAAAATTGTTTTTGGCATAAAAACTCATACATTTATTTAGCATTAAATTTTGACATGCATTGACGGCTACTTCTACAGCAATTATACCCATATCAACAACCAGCACTTAACAAATGTGAACTTAAAATTATTTGTTTGTCTCGCAATGATTTGGTGGTACTATGTAGTAATTGTATTCTGAACTTAAATTTGGGTAGAGTACACTTACGAGAAATGGGAAGGCTGATAAAGATACGGAAAGAGGGGTAAATGCAGGTAACTCCATTAATGGAAGACTGAATTTGGTTGGCGCCAGCAAAAATTGTCCAAAGAAGCAAAACTAGCAGTCCACAATGCATTGCTGGTACCTACCCTTTTATATGGTAGTGAGGCGTGGAACCATTAGAGGTTAGAGGAAGGATGACAGCAGGCTGAATGCAGTAGAAATAAGATTCCTGAGGAGTGTGTGTCGTAAAACTATGTAGTTTGATGGAAAAGATGATTAGGGCATGTAGAGCGAACGAACGAAGAAATGAGATGATACACAAATGTGAATGGTAGTAGAAGTCGGGGAAGTCGAGGAAGACATGGCACGAACAAGCCAATTAGATACTTGAGTCGGGCCATGTCGAAAGTCAGAATAATAATAGTGTACAAGACGATGTTTGAGCGTGAATGAGGCAAGAAGTGCTTCCAAGACCGAGTTGTTTGATTTTTGGAGTTGTTCTCTGTCTACCCCTTCGTGGAAATGGCGCAATGGTTAGTTAGTTAGATTTGGTTTTATTGTAAATCATATTTTTTTCGAAGATTTTCGGAGCAATATACTCTTCCCCACCAGTAGAATCATTGGCAGATTGGTCCTACATCCTACAGGCAGGAAGACATATCTACGATGACGGATGATGCTGTCATAGTCATCAGGGACAGTCATTAGGGACTTAAGAGACCAACGCGTTTCAAAATATTCTAATTCCCCTCGCTATGCCACTGCTTCTTCTTCTTCGATGGCGCTACAACAGCACATATCGAGCTTTGGCCTCCCCCAACATTCGCCTCCAACTCCTCCTGTCCTCAGCGGCTGACTTCCAGTTTGTTACCTGGAAAAGCTGTGCTGCATCCCCTCTTACCTCGTCTTCCCACCTCAGTCTGGGTCTTCCCACTTTTCTGCTTCCACCTGGGTGTCCAATCATTCTCTATACATACCCATGAAATATGGCATTCGAGAAAAAATATGTATATTTTATTTCATTTCATTAAAAATTCAGAAAAACTTTTAAATCAACAAAAGGAAATTCAAATAAGCCAACAAAACGATTTTCAAATTTTAGTAGTTACGACATTGTTCTTCGTGACTTTGTCGAAAGTGTTAAATAATGAAAAAATGTTGACACGGGCCAAATTGGACAGTCAATATGTTTATAACGTAAAAAAATTCCGAACCGCTAAAAATTATTTTCCAAAAACAGGTTCATCGCCCGTGTCGTTTCAAATTTGACTTTCGTGCTGTCTTTAATTATTCGAGTACATGATAATAATATTTACCGTGGCGTTTAGAGTCGCCCAGAGTTAAGCTGCGAAGTCTTGTACCTATTAATACACATTATAATATAGTATTATGTATAATATATATGTAGATAGAAATATATTATATTGTAAACATATATTTAGGTAGATATATATTGCAATGATGTGACTGCGAGCCGCGGTGACCCTATGCAGGAATGTCGTCGACCTTGGAGTCGAGAAGCATGTATTTAACCCTTTGCGTGACACGGCTGAAATCTGGTCGGCAGCTAATAGGTTAAAAATCTAATTAGTAAAACTACTAAGCATCATCGTCACCTAGTTTGGACAAGATTCTAACTGACATTTTTTTCAAAAATGACATCTTAATGCAAAATAATTTTCTTTTGCAAAATATTTATTATTAAAATATTTATAATTTCTTATACGCAAAATAATTTTCTGAGCCATCCGTGTTGTGTTTCTGTAGGTTGTTCGTCAAAGTTCTAGCATCAAGTTTTTAAAGATTTCAATTATTTTACAATGTTCTGACGTCACTTAGAACCTGTTGCAATCACCATTTTGTTTGTATCTTAGTTACGATACGATGCGCAATTTTTAATTCGTCTCTTTGGTTTAATAGGGTTCCAACTTCGCCTTAATTTGCAAAGATCATAATTTAAATATATGGACCATTTTCTGATTTTGGGGTGGAATCTGGTGTAAAGTATTTTAGTTTTACATATTTTAAAGGAAAATATTTAAATAGAGCGTGGTCCTATCTTGGAGTGGCGTTAGGGAAATGAAGTTACCTTCACCAGAGTGTGTTTATTTATTTCATCGACAGAATCGGTTAGAATTATTATGAAGTACTTCAACCGGAACAGTGTTCCGGCATGCTCCGGTTGAATCAGAGAATCATTCTTCACATTTCAGAATACCCGCTCAGTTGAAAGATTGGCTCATTTTTTTGCGTCAGAATACTAGATTCTTCAGTCTACGTACCGACATCATTATTTATGAGGTGTCTACCATTGATAGACATGATGCCATTGTATTTTTTGTTCATAATCTCTTTAATTGGCACAGTTAGTCATTGTCGTTGCTTTTTGTATGTTTTTGCATGCACTGTTTTTTTTTTCTTTTTGTTTAGTTTCATATTATTGTTTTTTCTTGCACCTGCTCGGCCGGATAGTATTAATTTATAGAATTTCTTGTATGGATGAACAGATGATATAACGTGATTCTACATCTCGGCGGTACTCATCAATGGGCACAATTTAAAAAAATCTCCACGTGCCTACTTACATTCTAAGCAAATTCTTAATTTAAGTTTTTGTAAAGGTCATTTCATGGAAATCTCCAGTCCCAAAGAGTCCTAAATTATCTAGTCTTTCAAAATAAATATTAAATCAACTTTGGCATTAATCTTATAAATGTAAAACCAACAGTGACGAGGGTAGCAAAGGCAAAATCATGCAATGTCCAGTGTTTAAAATATAATGTCCTCAACGTGCAAAGTCGTATCTTTCCCAAACATAAACTTTGTGTGTTTAAAAAAAAAGTGTTTCTATCGTAAGTGACCTGCCAGGTAAGTATGTTTCTTATCTATTTATAAATAATAAAATTAGATAGAGCTTAAGAATTCATAATAAATTGTAAAGTGCCCTTGAAGTGATTTTTCACAAAAACGGCGATCTACAAATTATCCAATTATTATTATTATTATTCTACACTACCTGTGTAATATTTTTCCATATTTAATGTTGTATAGAAACTTCCGCACAAATACAATCAAACAATGAGGCTTGGTAAAATTGAGTGCTGAAAGGATAAAAATAAAAAAAGTCAAATGGCAACAAATCTATGCATAAAATTGGGTAAAATTGCACACTAAAGGAGTAAACACCTCTAATGAGGACACACATTCAACCATAAAGCCGGGTAAAATTACGTGCTAAGGATATAAATATATAATAACTGTATAATAAAATTTACATATTTAATGCTATAAAACGGTTAGGCTTCAAATAGCAGCAAATCGAAATCTAAAGTTGGATAAAATTGCACCCCAAAAGCGTAAACACATCTAATGAGGACCAAGGGCGGATTTAGGGGGGGGGGGGGGGGGGGCACGGGGGCTCGTGCCCCCCCCAGAAAGTATTTTTTTGTACTGTGGAGATTCCATCACAGTACAGAAAACTGTCTTTATCAAACTTTTTTTTGCCCGTCCGCCACTTGTGCCCCCCCCAGAAAAAATCCTGGATCCGCCCTTAATGAGGACAACCATAAAGCAGGGTAAAATTACGCGCTAAATGCAATGAAGTTACACAAACGTCATTGGCTAAAGGTAAATATTTTGTAATGCACCTGAGCGTAAAATATAAGTGTGAACGGAATTGTCACATGAATTAAAAATACATTTCACTGCGAAAATGAAAAGAAAAAATAAAACTTTGGGAAACTAGCAGTTATTTTTAATAACTTAATTATTTAAAAAAAAACGTTATTAGTTTACATTTTGTTTCCTATAGTCTAGTGATAGTAAATTTGAGTTAATTTAAATCGTATTAGTGTAAATAATAGTACATTTACATTGTATAAATGTTTTGTAATCCCGTTTCCCAGTTGTTTGCCAAATTGTGTAATTAACCCAAACCAAGAAACCAATAATCTATTTTGTGCACATTTTACACCTCACCCGAATTGGGTATATGAGGCGATAGTCGGATTTTTATTTGTAAAAAATGTTGTTTTTTGTATTATTGTGCAGCAAATAAATAAATAAACCAATAAATACACATTATGGTATCAGGAAGCGCCAAATTCTCAGGTAAACATTTAATGTGACCTTAAAATAATTAAATATTGTTTATCTAAGCCAGAAAAATCTAGTTTTAATTTATTCTGTTTAGGTAAGTACCAAACAATGGCTTCCTAAAACGGGTACTCTCCATTTTTTCGCCAAAATAATTAACGGTTCTATTTGCAGAAGTTGTAAAAGTAATTATATGTGCAAAGTTGCTTAACTTTTGCATAATTTTGCAAAAAGCGAAGGCTGTTAGAACAATAGATGAATTGTTGAACTCAGAATGCGAAACGAATGGGCATAGGTTGTGTTATTGTTAAACTTATTGAATGTATTCATATATTTACATAGATTAGCTAAGTAATTTGTTTCTTGATCTCTGAAAAACAAACCAGCCGAGCGATTCTCCATCTTTGGTAAGATCGAGATAGATCTCGGGCGGGATCTCCAGCCAGATTTGTGTGATTTTCTTTGACTATTATTTGTTTTTACTATGGGCCGACGTCAGAATTTCAGCTGCGTGAATAAATAATCACGCATACTTGCAGGAATTTGTGTTTAAAACGACCTAAACTAAAATACGTGACAGCTCACAGCTGAAATTCTGACATCGACCCATAGAAAAAAGCTAATAACAGCCAAAGAAAATTACCAAAGGAGATCTCGCCCGAAATCTATCTCCATCTCATAAAAGATAGAGAATCGCTCGGCAGGTAACCTAAAACCACAAGGAATGACTTACATTGCCTTATCTTTGTGTCGTGTTAATCTTCTACATTAATATATAATATATCAATATATATCCTTGCTTGGGTATATGTATTTATACGATCATATGAGATATCTATGTATTGCTATATTAAGCATAGGAAATGTTTGAAACTTTCAAAATACCTTCTTTAAAACCCCACGGAGGTTTCTCAATTATTACAACCACATGACAATACATCTGATTTTTTTTTAATCTTGTCAAAAATGACAAAATTTTAATGAAATTTTTCAAAACAATGACTGTTAAATCAAAATTCAATTTTCGAAACTCTTTAAATTAATAAATTTATTTGATAACAATTATTATAAGCATTTTCGAATTTATTTGAAGTGCTCGTCTAATATTTTGAATTGAATCAAGAAAAATTATAGATATTTTAAATATTTTCCCTATGTTAGGTACCAAATTTTATTGATTGTTCTTATAATATTAGGTCCTTTAATTACATATGAAATTGGCGTTTTGCCGTACTGGCAACTTTAATCTCAAATATCTTCTCTTTGGTTAGGAATTCCAAATTCAAATTTATACAGCTATTTACTCATGTATTTTGTGTTTCGAAAATTATAATTCATTTGATTTTTCTTAATTGTTTTTTTTCTTTGCGTCACTTAGTTTACAAAATGGAAAATTTAAAATATCGCGTTATTTACGAGTACGAGTTCCACCGTGGCACAAGTGCTGCAGAAACGGCTCGAAGGATTAATGATGTGTATGGCGACGGTGCCGTAAAAGAAAACGCAGTGCGTTTTTGGTTCCAACGTTTTCGTTCTGGAAATTTCGACCTGCAGAACAAGTCCCGTGGACGGCCGGAGACCAAAGTTGATAATGGAGAATTGAAGGCTATTGTGGAAGCGGATCAATCGCAAACCACGTCCGAGTTGGCTGCAGGCTGCGGTGTTAGTGATAAAACTGTTTTAATCCACTTGAAGCAAATTGGGAAGGTGAAAAAGCTTGAAAGGTGGATAGGTACCTCACGAATTGAGTGAAGCAAATCAACAAACGCGCGTCAGAATGCTAGACCACACACTGCACAACAGACGGCTACCAAATTAGAGGAGCTTCAATTGGAATGTCTAAGACATCCACAGTACTCTCCGGACCTTGCCCCAACAGATTACCATTTTTTTCGAAATTTGGATAACTTCTTGCAAGGGAAAAATTCAACTCCGATGGGGCAGTCCAAACCGCCTTCAAAGATTTTATTGATTCCCGTCCGAATGTTTTTTTTAGTAAAGGGATCGATGAACTACCTATGAGATGGCAAAAGTGCATAGATAGCAATGGTACATACTTTGATTAAAAAAATATATTATACATATTTAAAAAAAATCGACTTTATGTTCCTCCCATACAAAACGCCAATTTCATATGTAAGGACCTAATATACAATAAATAATAATATTTGCAATATACGAAAAATGAAAATTTTAATGAAAAAATTGTGATAGATTGCACGCGAGCTGTTTGAGAACTGTTTGCATTAGGCCTGAATATTTAGAACGCGAGGGGGGTTGGCGGGACGATGGAGCGGGAGAGGGGAGTGGGAAGGCGGGGAAGGTGGAAGGGGGACGGGGGGGGGGAGGGGACGCGAGAGGACAACTGGAACGCACGTGAAAGGACAAGCAGGGAGAAACAATTTATTTCTTTCAATTTGGCATTGCAACGCATGCCGGGAACCAGCTAGTTCGTGAAAAATGAATGCGTAATAAAATAGTAATGAATAAATTCAATGAAGGTAATCAAAAACTTACTTTTTATACGACATAAATAAATTGTGCGCTACTTCTTCGTAGGGAATATGTCAGGTACCTACCTACATACCTATCTATAGAAGAAAAAAATTATGCATAGGTATATAATAATGATGTACTTAGTTTTACGCAGAGCTTGATTTTCTTGGTGTTTACTCATTTTACCGGTTTGTATTCTTGTAGGGACATAATGACGCCCCTCTTATCAGCAGTCGTGGCCGAGTGGTTAAGGCGTCTGACTCGAAATCAGATTCCCTCTGGGAGCGTAGGTTCGAATCCTACCGGCTGCGCATCCTTTTTGTTTTTTTTTTTACTGTTTTTTTTAAACTTTTTGATAACATTATTTTTTAAAGAGCCTCAAAATAGTTATTGAAATACTGGGAATAGAGAACTCCAGTCCAATTTTTTTATTTTTTTTAATGAATACTGACCTCCTAACTTAAATAACTGCATTTTTATTTTTATTTTTAGAGTTAGTTTTAATAGATAAAATAATTGTCAAAGTTTTAATTTTTCGAGACCCCCCGAAAACCATCGAATTGTGTGACGTCATTACTCCTGAAAAATTAGTATAGGATAGGGCAATCAGCTGATCTACTGCGGCCATTTTGAATCCCGTTGTTCGAAGTATTCTTCCTAGAAATAGCATTACTAATCAAAGTTTCAATACAATGACTGGTGACGCGTGACGTCACATTTCACCATTTCAGTAATGCCAACTTAACGCTGTGTTTTCAGGAGAGGTTTAAAAATGCACTTTTTAATAATTTTTTAAAAACTCTGCGTTTAATATTATGAAATAAAAGTTATATATTCGGAATCAGCGTTCATTGGTCTATATGAACATATTTTTTTAAAGCCATAATATTTTTCACTGGAGTTCCTTATTGCGTAATGGGTACTTAAATATTATTACTCCGAAATTCTGAAGAAAAATAAATAGGTATATTGAAGTATGATATTTTGATTTGAACATTATGATTTTAATTATGCACAACTTCAAGTTTTCTTTATTTTTAAAATCTCATCTAAAAATAATGCAATACATATTAAAAAATATTCGTTTTACACTCAACAGATTTTTCTTTCTTGAATTTCTGGGTCAATGCAACGATTTTCAGCCAGGAATGAAATTTTCCATCACGAGCTATGGGGCCTTTGCTACTTCACAAAAAAGATTGCTGCTTTGGGAAGATTAGTTATTATTTTATATTGTGAATACAGTGTCGACGAAATTTCCAACTTTCTGTTCATAAGACCGCAGATGATAGAGATAAGGGGACGAGCCATGAATCATTATTGGTATGAGATCGCGTACCACCACCTTGGGAATCATTTATTATTGGATTACAAACACCTATGTCATTGGTCACCCCAAGAGGTTCGCTACGTTTGGTGACTTAGCAGGAGTGCCCGGTTTCATGGGCTCCAGATTCCTACCCATCCCTCATACCTTTTTTCTTCCCACAATTTCCTCTCCTTCCCCCCTAAAAATACCCTCCACAAAGCATCCCCAAAGATGGGGTAGACCCTGAGGGCAATTTTATTCAAGATGGGATTAAATATGCATTTATTATTACAGTTTACGTGACGCTTCATGTGCCTGTGAAATTTAACACCTGCACGCCTTGTACTAAGTGCCAATGACCCGAAATTATACCATCTTATCGGGAATCAATCGATTGAACGAATCATTTATATCCTTCCTCACGGCAATGGGTTAAATCAGTCGTGCTCAACCTTTTTTTTAAACAAATGTAGGGAAAACAGGGAATCTTCCTGGGGTTTGAAGATTTTTAGTACTTAGAAGAATGTGTCATAAAAAGTACCTGTTTTCATTTAGCAGCTGTACATCGACACCGATGGTTCAAAAAAGTTACTTCTTCTGAACACCTTTTATTGAAATAACAAGAGATAAAGCATAGAATTATAACCCGAAGTAGATGTTCTAAATACATTAATCCATCCATCCCTATCTAAATAGGGAAATCAATCAAACGGTCTGCCCGATTCTGCACGGAGTCAAGATTTAAAAAAAGACCCGGACTTATTTATTTTATGGGCTCCAGACCAGAGGTGGCTGCCAAACTCGACAGTGGGGCGGTGTGCTAAGTGCGCTTGGGACTATTGCTAAAGTCTATAATTTATTATATCTCTGTGAAATCAAAATAAGAGAAATTGATTCAGAATAATGAGAAATTATTGAGAAATTGAATCAGAATAAAGAGAAATTATTTCGGCGGGACGAAACTTTACAAAATATTGATTTCAAAAGGGAAATAATAATATTCCGTGCTTACGAATAACCCGATATTATTGTAGTTCCTCTTACTACCATCATTGTAATCAGATAATGAGCGCTGTTATTATTACCGTTACGATTCACGATTATGATGCCGTGACGGCATACAAAAGGCAATAAGCATAGGTACGTTCCTTATCACAATAATGCTGCAGCTCTTTCAAAAGTTGAGATACACAGTGTACGTAGGTCTGTTCCCCCAAAAGAAAAAAGTAATCATTTTCTAGGATCACTCTCACACACCCCACCGTAGACTCCTACAAGACTACTAGCCGTGACGGTAATTTTGAAAGTATGGAAAATAGTATAAGGATAATATTGAATTGTGCGTGAATTCCATAAATTTCAAAAACATTTCGATGTGCTGATGGTTTTGCTTTTGTCCTTAAACATATAATGCTGCAGTTCTTTCTTACACACTAAATAACAACAGTCGAAAATGAGACAAATGGTGAACGTATGTCTGCACCCCCTCAAAGGAAACATCTCATTATCGTACATCTCCCTCATACGTATATAGAAAATGAGCCGTAATAAGATAATATCTGTTTCCTCCAAAAGAAAAAAAGTAGTACTTTAGAGGAAACAGTCACACGCATTTTGTGTATCTCATCTTTTGATTCACCATTATTTAATGTGTAAGTAGGAGCTGCAGCATTACAGCGATAAGGGACGTATGTTTATTGCATTTTGTACCGTAAACGTGGGTCGTCACGGTAGTAATAAAAGCGCTCAATATTGCTTGCTAAATGATGTTAGGACTCGGGTAGCAGAGGATTGAACCCGCGATGCCAGGGTGGAATACGATACTTTGGACCGCTCGAACTCTAGGTAATAATAACTCTTTAATAGTAATACAATGATAAATTAGGCGACTGGTTGAGCATCACTGAAGTAAATTACAGACTACTCTAATAGCTCTATGGCGACTTGTTGTCTGGGCGATAGCTGCAAATTTAATGGTTTCGCGTGTGCATTTTTAATGCAGTCAGTGTGGAAACAAAGGGGTGAATTTATAAATAGAACAGGAAATTTAAAGTAAACGAACTGCACACGAATTCAAAATGCAGGTCATTAAAAAATAAAACAAGCTATTCTCGCACTTTCCTTCTACTGCACCAAATACTCACTTTCACCTATTTTTTACTTGTTTTAAATGATTCCTTTTTGCTTTTAAAATTTACTTGGTTACGAATTCAATATTATACTATAATTACTATTTAGCAGGCCGCAGGAAGTAGGGTTCCGACAGCTTGACATTGTTAACCCTAGAAAGATAATCATTTTACGTTAAAGATAAAATGATACGTCTTAAAGACGTGTTAAAGTTTAGAATTGTATATTTGACACATTATCGTATTTAAACAGTTGAAAGGTAGTTGAATAATTAGTTTAGGGTTTTGTACTTTAAATTAAACCAAAATAATTATGAAAAACATATTGCAATTAAAAAAAAATAACAAAATGCTGTGAACCTCTTGCAAAGGGGTCGTCCATTAATCACGTGAGGCTCAAAAGGGGGGGGGGGGTTCGGAAAAATCACGAAATATCACCGGGGGGAGGGGGTGTAATGAGATATCACGTGTATTTATTTTTTGTGATAATATACTGAAAATTTCAAAATACTTTGTACTAAAAAAAAAAATACACGGAGGGGGGGGGGGGGGGGGGGGGTTAAAAAGTTGCTAAAAACATCACGTGAATAATGGACGACCTCAAGTCAACTATAAACTTTTGAGTAAAATGAAAAATAATGTTTTATTTTATGTAAATCGCATTTTATATGCCTAAATGCTAATCCTAATCAGTAGTTTTACTTATAATAATAATAAAAATTGGTTCGCTAAATTACATTTATAGGAAGAATTTCGAAAGTTACGCAAAGATAATCATACGTCTTTCGAACGTATGGTGTATGTATTTCAAAACTGGCATTTTTCCTAACTCCCTAAAACAGGCCACATTAATTCCAATCTTTAAAGCGGGAGACAAATTATTTGTAAATAACTACCGACCGATATCCTTACTAAGCATAATATCTAAAGTTGTAGAAAAAGCGGCGAAAAATAGACTCTGTAAGTTTCTTGAAGATAACAAAATATTATCTGACAATCAATATGGCTTTCGCAAAGGTAGAAGTACTTCAGATGCAATAGCCGCCCTCACAAAGATCGTTTCCTATAATCTTGACATTGGTCGCAAACCACTTGCTGTTTTTCTCGATCTCGCAAAAGCATTTGATACGGTCTCACATTCATTACTGCTAAAAAAACTGCAGCAAATTGGAATAACTGAAGTAGCCTACACATGGTTTGAAAACTATATATCAAACCGAACACAACAAACTCTCATCCAATCTGACAAAATACATATAAGCAATAAACTATCTGTGTCCTGTGGTGTACCCCAAGGTAGCATACTAGGACCAATTCTATTTCTTATATACATCAACTCACTATGTGCCATGAATATTGGTGGAAAAATATTATCATTTGCTGATGACACGGTCTTAATATTCGAAGATGAAACATGGCAATCAGTTATTAACAAAACTAATAATGCTCTAATAAAAGTAAAGCATTGGCTTGACACAAACCTCCTCACACTTAACATCGACAAAACACAATATATGACATTTTCCATACGCAAATACGATATACCCAACAACTGCCCTAAACCAATCATCCACTCGTGTCCACTCAATTTAGACAATCCGGAAACCACATCTAATATTAATTGTACGTGTTCGACCCTCAAATCATCAAAAATAGTTAAATATTTGGGAATAATCATAGACAACCAACTACGTTGGGAAGCTCACATCGGTGACACAGTAAAAAAACTTCGTAAACTCTGCCATATATTCTGCTCCCTTAGGTCTATCTTAGATTTACAGACTCTAAGAAGCGTATACTTTGCCCTTTTCCAATCCATAGCAATATACGGTATAGTGGGATGGGGTGGTTGTGCTGAATCCATTATTAGACCAATTATTTTAGTTCAAAAACTAATTCTGAGAATTATATTTAAATGTCAACCTACCCATCCGTCAAATGAACTCTTTGCAAAAATCAGGGTCTTAGATATTCGACAGCTATTTACTAAAACAAGCATTTGTTATATACGAAAAAATAATCTATTAATTGCTCCACAACATCAAGCACACACCCGCTTTTCATCAAACCTGGGTTGCGTGGTCCCAAAAACTAACACCTCATTCGCTCAACGACAATTCTGGTTCATCGCTCCTAAAATATATAATGCTCTGAGTACTGACATAAAGTCAAGTAATTCTAATTCTCTTTTTATAACACGTGTACAACATTGGATTTTTGAAAGGGGACGAACGCACTTTAAAGAATTCATGAGTTCTAACACTACATTTTAATTATTAATTTTTGCATTTCAAAATTTTAATTTCCATTTGTATTTCTATTTTACTTTAAAATGTTGTTATTTTTTTCTCTTAGTTTTTCACTAAATTTATATATGTTTTTAATTTTGATTTATATAATTATATGTTTTAATTTATACAGAACACTTGAGTTCTTAACATTTAATTTTCATTATTAATTTTTGTATTTCAAAATTTGAATTTGAATTTTCATTTTTACTTTTCTTTAAAATATGGTCTTTTTTTTTTCTCTTTAGTTTTAAGTATTTCTTAATATTTTTTGAAATGTTAAAATATTAAATGTACGACTACCACAACACGGGCTTAGCCTAGTGTGGTAGCCAAAAAAAAAACAAATATCTGTTACTAATAAAAAATATATGAAATAAAAAAAAAATAAAAAATAAAAAAAATTTCTCCGTAATTATCGTACTTACCGTGGTGACAGAGCCGCCCCGCGCAAGCTCTTTTCGGCAACTGAGCTAACTGAGATAGACAGTGCGCTACGTTGCGAAGTAAAAAAAAGAAAGCAATACGTCGTACAGAGACGTAGATTATCTTTTTGGATTAAATATGAAGTCGGTGGTGTCTAAAACCTACTCGTATTGTGAAAAAAAGGTAAATTTCAATAAATCAATTACAGAACAAATGCTTCAAACTTCTCAGCAAGAAAATGGAAATTTGGTCGAAACACAAAATTTTGTCTTTATAAGGATATGTAAAATATCCAAAATGAATCTGTAAAATATCGCCAAATCTGTAGCGGGATGTATATATTTTGAGCGGCTTATTCAAAACTTTGAAGAAAGAATAAAGTTTTCCGCAAAATTCTTTAGCAAAAAACAATAGAAACCAATGTCCTTTAAATATTTTGTAAATATTTTATTTAATTTTTCAAAAGAAGCAAACACATTGTGACTTGACATTTTAAATAAATAAAAATAAAATACTTTGTTTTACGTCACTTTATTGTTATTTTGTTCCGTCTCCCGGTTTCGGTACCTCCGTACCATCAACAGGACTGAATATAAAAAATACTGACAAATACAGGAGAATACAATAATTTTTTCACAATTTGTACATATATATGTGTGTATTTTCCTATATTTGTCAGTATTTTTTATATTCAGTCCTGATGATGGTACGGAAGTACCGAAACCGGTAGACGGAAAAAAATAACAATAAAGTGACGTGAAACAAAGTATTTTCTTTTTATTTATTTAATATTTTATTTAACCAAGTAGAAAGTTCGGAAAGGCTCGCGGGCAACACGAAATGGGGTAGAGGGCCAAGGGTGTGATGGAAAAACATTTTTATTATCATCTGACAGCAGAATAACATCTACATGTTTTACTCCAAATATGCTCAGGAATCGCTGCTTAAAATCCTTCGAGTATGTGTATAATATATATTTCTGATTAGTGATTTTTCCTTAGAAGTATTTATTACGTCGTTGAACAATTATTACGACATAAAAATAAATATAAATTTCTTACCCAGAGATAATATGTAATGCCAATAAAGACCGTTGAAGGGCTGGATGTTTTTGGTACATAATTTTAATGGCATTCATGCTCTAATTATTTGTTATAAATCGGTCAGTTTCTATTCCAATATAAGCAGTAATTAAAACAATTCAGCAAAGTTTGTTAAATAGTTTTAGGAAAATATATAAGTATTCGGTATACCCCGAGATTAAATCTAAAAGGTACCTACCTACCTAAACACATTAAATATATTAATATTTACACTGGGTTTTTACAGATTTTCTCACTCATAAATTTCTTATCTGTAAAGTAATGTCAGTAAATGTACACATACGAATGAATTCATCTACCGTAACACAAAGACATCCAAGGCATACGTTAAACAAAAACAAAAATAGGATCCACTCTTTATTCCATGAAATAAAAAATAAAAAAAGTTCTTTGTCGAATGAATTACTTATTGGAAACCTTAATTTTTTTCTCCTCAAAAAAGCGTTGACAATAAAAACGTTCGACGTTCGACAGATTATTTAATTCAAGAACGTCAATCCCTATTTTATTACGTACACTAACCATTGATTTCTTTTTTAAATTTTTACGACAAAACTTATTGCGCGCACCTCGCGGAAGTCCTTGCGAGTATGTGCAAATTACGACGTTAGCTTTTATACAATAATATTGGCAAACTTGTTATCAGACCGTGTGGCCTAATGGATAAGGCGTCGGACTTCGGATCCGAAGATTGCAGGTTCGAGTCCTGTCACGGTCGCAATGTCTTTTTTGAATTTTTACAAGGAGTTCTAAAGCTTTTTTATCCTTTTGAATTTTTTCAAGCAAGTTTTTACTAGAAATTCTAAAGCTTTGCCCATTTAGCGAATGTTCCGAATTCCAAATTCCACTTTCGAAATATTAGGTTAGGAGTCCCTTGTTCTTTATAAGAACATTTTTTTGTTCTATTTTTTAATACACGCATACCTAGTTTAGAATTTATAAATTAAAACTAATATTTTTTTCCTTTGTTTCAGGGTCCATAAAGACATCTCTTCTTGCTGGTTCTACAATAAACGTCACGTGGCATCTTGCGTACGCCCACAGAGTAAGTTCTTAACAAGTAAAACTGCCACGTAGCTCACCAGCCCGGCTAGCTCAGTCGGTAGAGCATGAGACTCTTAATCTCAGGGTCGTGGGTTCGAGCCCCACGTTGGGCGAATATTTTTTGCTTTTCATTTTTTAAATTTATTATTTTTTTTCTAGGGAGGATTTAGTTTACAAATTTTGGATGAATTGGATCGTTCTGCATTAGACATCACTCCGTTTGTTGCTGGATCTAAATTCGTCAAGGATGACGTTACGTAAGTAAAATAGAATTATTATTCTTCTTTTTACAGATAAACAATTTGATAAGTATCTTGGGCGACCTCTTCAGTTTTTCTTGTGTATTATATCTATTATCAAAATCTATTTACAGTTATTCAGCCAATAATGTTTAATGTCCATTTATACAACAAATAATTGATCCATTCATTATTATTCAGTTTATAATAATTCTATTGATTGGTAACACAGATTCTTAAAAATACACAAGATTTCCAATTGAGAGAAGTCAAAATAATATCAGAAGGCGTAGGTAGGCCGTGGAGGAAGGTTGGGCTTTTACGGTCTGGTCACTAAACATAGCTAAAGCCATTTAAAGCACGTTTACATTCTGAAGGTGATCTTTCGGCGATACTGAAAGTAATACTGGCTAATTTATATAGCGCCATTTTCATGAAAAATCACCTCAAGGGTGCTGGCGAAAGTAATTCTATTACAATGTTGTCAGATATTGAAAACTTGACAATAAGTTGTTTTACAAACGTAATACTTGCCAATGTAATACCCAGTGGCGTAGCCTAGCGTGGGTGGCACCCAGGGCGGATAACGTGGTCTCCCCCCCATTAAAGTTGACAAACGCAAATTTCCACTTCATAAAAAATTGGTCAGTCCTAGGGAGGGGGGGGGGGGGGGGGGGGTAGAGAATCGGTCGTGTGTCACCCCCGCATCGAGTGTCACTCGGGGCGGGCCGCCCCCCCCTTGTTACGCCATTACCTATTTCTTTTGGTCATTTCTGTAACCAAATTAATTTTCAGAGCCATCTGGGTTTTGTTTCCGTAAATACTTGCATGACGAAGTTCTAAAATCAAGTTTTTAAAGCTTCAATATATTTTACAAGGTTCTAAAATCACTTTGAATCTATTGCAATTGGCATTTTGTTTATATCTGACACTTGATCGTTTTTACGAGGTGAAATATAGTTCGTCACTTTAGTTGGATAGGGTTCTAACTTTACATAACCATGAGGTTTGCGAAGGCGAATTCTCATAATCTATATGTATAACAATTTCTGATTTTATAGTTCAAATTTGAGGTCCCTACCTAGTTTAAAGGAAAATATTTAATTAGGAAATGGCCCTGTTTTAAATATAAGAGATTTTAGGGGGCGTACATTCATTTTTTTTCAAATCTAGAGCCCCCATCCCTTGGTGAGATAAATTTAGGCCACTTTGTATATTGGTTCTTTTCAAGAAACCTGGGATTTTGCTGGACCCCCCCTTTGAGCTCACGTAAATAATATATGCCTACTTCGGACGTGGACCTGTTTTGGAATGGCATTAGGGAATTGTAATTAGAACATTACGCAAAGATATTGAAATATAAGAGATGTGCTATCGGCAGTTTTTACTGGGTGGAACTGTCTTGACTACTGCACACCTTAAAAAAATCTACTAACTGCGAATCTACATCTAAATATTCTTTCCCTATTCAAACTATACCAATTAGATAGTAGTCCGCCGATGGTCGGGCGGACATCACAGCATATCTCTTTTATTTCAATATCTTTGACCTATTATCGTAATAATTAATAATAATTCATTGCATACAATGAATTATTATACACCAGTATGGTTCTTTCTTCATGTTTAGACATGTTCTAAAATGATTAGCATGTGTCCTATATATTTTCCTTTAAAATACATTAATTTAAAAGATTTTAAACACGATTCAACCACAAAATCAGAAATCGGTAAATAGATTACGAGAAATCGTCTTTGTAAACTTTGACCTAATAACCCTGAACAAGGTAAAGTGAAGTTAGAACACTGTTCAACCAAAGTGACGATACAATAAACAGGACATCATCAGTAGAGCTGGGTCAATCTTTTTACATGTCCCGGGTCGCTGACAACCCACTGGTGAAGTGATTGGGTCGAGGGTACCCGCTCTTTGATCGGGTTCTTTTACATATTAAAAATGCCTTAGAGAAGATCGATCAAAGAAATTCATTCATACACAGTCACTCACCACACAGCCACCCATCCCGGGACATGAATGCTGATGATCAAGTCTTTTTTGAAAAAGTAACCTGATCACTCATTGGTAGTTTGTGAGCGGGTTACTTTGATCGGGTAGTTCACAATCATTAGCATTAGGTAGATCAGGAGTAATCATTAGCAAAATAACAGAAGTTAAGATAACCTTGGAAGAGTCTTGGTCGCCTTCAGAAAACACCTCCAAACCTACCGGTTTCCTATTGTTTCCCTCCAATTCCTGAAGCAGTCCCAGAGAGAGCTTGTAAGCACATCCTCGATGATCGTCCCTTTTCTTCCCATATCTCTTGTATGAAATCAAAAAGATAGAATATACTAGAACGATGCATAACACCTCTCTGGGACTTGAATAATGCCTAAGGAAGTATTGTTGGCCACAACATCAAGCCACCTCCTAATGAAACTTATTCCCAACCCTCCTTAAGGATTATAATATATTATGAAAGCATTTAACGAATTTAAGAAAAAGTGTAAAATAAAAGTAACACAATAAATTATTATTTTTTCCAGTGCACAGTCATTCCAAGTGAGATTACCTTCGGACTTTACTTGCCAGAACTGTACCCTGCAGCTACAGAGGCAAGCAGATGAATGGAATACCAACTATAGATTCTGGTCCTGTGCTGATGTGGACATTCTTACCAGTAAGTTTAATTATATTACGCTGTATAGGGTGTATCAGCACCTCCCAGAGATGCTTTAACCCCCAGGAGCCCACAAGAAACTTCAATAGATAAAATGTACCAAAGCCAACACGACAATACAATACTCGAGAAAGTGACATTTTTATTTTTCTCTTCAACTTAATTACTAGAGGTAATAAAACAAGGTCAAACTGCAATTGCTGTGCATAGGGTCTAAATATTTCATGTGGGGATTATTGCGGGCCGCACTTGGGTCACATTCATTACAGTGTACCTGATATTAGGTGACTCAGCAGGGGTGCCCGGGTTCATAGGGTGAGGTATGTCTAGGTTTTGGCGGCGGATGCGTCTGCCCACCTGTGGCGGGCCGGATCGAGAAAGACTGGTTGAGGGAGGCGTTTTGACTTTTCCAGCCGGACTCTCTCGACTCATCGTCTTGCACTGCAATTGGAAGGATTGATTCATGCGTCTGTCACTCCTGGACACACTGACACCCAGATTCCTACCCACATCGCATACCTTTTCCCTTCCTATCCTTCCCTCCCTTAAGAAGACCCTCTTAAGATGACAATTATTTTAATGAAATTATTTTCCTCAGGGCCTCCTGTGTAATTGTGTAATATTGTAAAAAACAAAACCTACAATATTTGTGTACAAATATTTTAGTTTTAAAAATAAAACGCTCTTGTATATTTTTACGACATTTATTGTAGTTAATAAAATCAATGAGAATTTTGTGGTTGTATATTTGACTTGCAAGTTTTCTTATATTAGTTTGCATTTTTGAAGTAGAGTCGCGTAGTATTGCGTCTAAATGAAATATTCGTATTTGTTCAAATGAAGCATAAGAGTATAAAAACTAAAGTGGTGTTTACAGAGTTATTGTTTTTTTGTCAGAAATATTTGTAGTATTGCGTGAAAATGAATTGTTATGTCGTGAATCTGATAACCGAGAACAGTGTTTGTTTTCCCGATAATTCAGAATTGAAAAAGCTTGCTCACAAATTTATGTACCACCAAACATAGTAATTATTTGCTCACTCAACCAAAGCTTTTAACTCCTTGTAGTTTTCAAAAGGCAAACCCTCATAGTAATCCACCAAGTTTTTCCTTTAAAAGCCATTTTAAGTATGGTATCACTTTGCAATACAAGTCGCTATCCCTTCCCTTCTCTCCTTTCATTCCGTTGTGCATGATATCGTCTGTCACGTGCGTTGCGGCGAGAATCTTGCGGGCCGCACCAAGACGCCTCGCGGGCCACATGCGGCCTGTGGGCCGCAGGTTTCCGAGCCACGCTTTATAAATGGCCCAGGACTGGCATTATGTTTTTTTAGCAAAAGTAGGGGTCCCGCCCTAAAGGGTTAACCAGTGATTACTGAGCCGTATTTAGAGTAAAAAATGAAGATGTCATTTTGTTGTCCAACAAATTTTAAATTCAAAATTAAATAATATTTTTTTCACATACCTCATATTCATAAAAAAATCAAAACATATGAGTTTACATCGAAGCTAATAATTTTTTCTGCCTGAAGTAATTTTTTTTACATTTACTCCACTCAGGAGGCCCTGAGGAAAACAATTACTCTCAGGGTATACATCATCTGTGGGGATTCTGTGTGGAGGGTTTAAGGAGGAGGCGTCTACTAATATCTACAGGAATTCCAAAAACTGAAAAAATCGAACTAATATCTATGAGAACCAAAGTGTTGACGAATATCTACAGCTCAAACTGTTGACTAATATCTATGAGAACCAAAGTGTTGACGAATATCTACAGCACTGGCATTATGTATAGCATATTGGAATAACGTAATATTGCGTATGCAGTTTAAAAAACTTAATTTATGTAAGTATGTATGTAAAAATCCCTAATATCGGACTATTGGACACATTTAGCTGATTAGTCCAACCTACGCTCTGTAGATATTAGTTCAACTTACGCTCTGTAGATATTAGTCAACACTGGGACCGTCACAGATATTCGTTCGACCTTAGCTCTGTAGATATTAGTCAACACTCTGAAGTTCATAGATATTAGTTCAACATATGAGCTGTAGATATTCGTCCGACATACAGGCTGTAGATATTAGTATCTGGAGTCGTTTGAGGAGAGGAAGGAGGAAATACACAGCGCCCGGTAAATCATTCCATGGACAAGCCGTTGAACTCATAAGAACACGAAAGAAAATGTGAGAAATTTCAATCGTTTATAAATGTTGGGCATGCAATTGGCATGTTTCCTACACTGCTGGTGAAGTGATCAATGATGATAGTTCCTCAGAGCATCTTACATTGAACTGGTAGAACAAGGATAGCATTTCCACATGATGCATGTGCTCTAAATCTCTTCTCCACTATCCCACCGTCTTCATTGGGGTCACATATGGCCACTGTGCTGCCGGGGGCGGTGTGAAGGCTTTGAAGGACCACCTTCCCATCGCACTGCTCACTGTCTCTCATCGGGACTGCCTGTGGCTTGCCAGAAGCTCTAGATGCTGTTCTTGTGTTGTACTCTGCTGTAGAAACGTGTACAAATGTAAAAATGTCTCTCCACCAGCTTCAAGAACAGGAACAAACTGCATCGGAAGGAAACATTAAAGTTATTGGTGTGTATAAATGTAGTTGTGCCGTGTAGGGACAGTCGGGGGCTTTTAGAATCATTTCACTATAACTTCGTTTTTAAAAACAAAAGTAGAGTCTTGACGTGAGAACCGATAGACGGATCCATCTGGTCCTTAAAACGGTTCGGGAAAGTGGTGGGTGCCCTCGACTCGACTGCTCTAAATCTATCAAATGGGCCGCCCAGTTCTGTACAGATCTAGAGTTTTTCAAGTGCCTACAAATGACATTATAAAAATACAAAGCTCATTATATTCATACTGATTGAACAAAAAAATTTGCACCGCTTATGAAAAGGGTAGCCATTCAAAAAATATGTGTGTACGAATAAAATAGCTATACAAAAGGCCCGCTGCAGTACGTCCGCTGGACCTAGTTCAGTGAAACCATTCGCATTGTCCAAGAAATGTATCTCCATGCAATTAATTTATTAATTTAAGTCAGAATCATTGATTTAACTGCATCACAATTTTCTTTCTTTCCAGAAAAAGAGTACCGAGAGACTTGCAGTGGACATGGACGGTACATTTTGGCACGCTGCAAGTGTGACCGCCTGTTCCATGGGCCCCGCTGCCAGTACCATGAGGAATGCCAGGAGAACTCGGACTGCGGGGACCACGGCGTGTGCGAGAATATTGAGGCCACATCAGCCCCCTCCCGACAGTGCTACTGCAAGCCTGGATTCTTCGGGGCCGGATGCAAGAAGAGTAAGTTGACGGCTTAAATATATAGTTAACAAAAGAGCACTGTTTGAAATTTGATGATAATGCTGACGGGGTTAGAATTTGGATTAAAAATTCAACATGCTGATTTGTTAGGTCGTCAAATGCGAAGAGAGTTTAAACATCTAGGTTTTAATACTTTTGAAAAAACTAAAATAAAATTACTCTTTGACTGCTGAAATTGAATTGTGGTTCGGCATGTAATTCAGCAGATTAATGAAATATGTTGTTCTAAAAAATGAACATTACACCCAGTTTTCGGCATTCTGTGGATGAACCTATTCGGAGAATGGTCTTAAAATGTCACCCACAGAATAGCTTTTTTTTTTTTACATGAAAAACGCACAAGAGTTACCAACTGCTCCCGTTTGGAGCCAGTGAGACTATGGCATCCCCAATTGGGGTATGTTGTGAGGCTGAAGGTAGTGAGAAGGGAAGGAGATGGGGTAGAGGAAGGTTGGGAAGTACCTGGCTATTTAGATCTGTTCACCAAACATGGCTAAAGCCATTCCAAGCAATGTTTCAATTCTGAACGGTGGTCTCACACCAGGGCGATACCGAGAGTAGCTTCCACTCTGGAACGTGCCGCAAATATACTATATATTGGATATGATTTTGGATTTTCACGGCCAAAAGTATTTTTGTTATTAAAACAAATAAGTAACAAAAATACTATGTATTATTTTGAATGAATTAATTGTGAAATAACACCAATTAATCAAATAAAATTTATTTGCCATGCCGGGATTCGATTCCACAACCTTCGGATTGCGAGTCAAGAGCCTTACCGCTCGACCACGCCGGCTGTCAAGTTGCGTCATAGCTGTCACAATTATGGTTTGTATTGGGTAGGTAATTTACATAGGGTAGTCATCTCCCTCGTGTCAGGGGCTATTTACACGCCCCTACAACTTCCTTTGCGTAGTTTATTTAAATACCAATGATCACAAGGGTTACGTATTTATGTGTATATTTATGTGAATAATAATTTATTATAATATCCGAATTCTGAATTGATTGCATCATAGTTGTCAATCGTAGGGTCAATTTCTCAAGGAAGTAATTAGGCTTGCTCGGACAGCAGAACATATTGATAAGATTCTTTTTACTGTACACACGTTTGATGCCTTTGTAAGTTAAACTGTAGGACCTTGGTAATAAATTTTCGGCGCTATGATGCATGTATTTGTTTCATCCAGGCTCGCGTGTAATTCTTTCGATGAGATGAGAATAACTAACCCTATTAAAACGTGTAGACGCTATGTACAGTTAGCCCAATAAATACGGAAGCAACTGGCCCTATCAGACATTCGTGAAGTCTGTGATTCATTTGGAAATCCTTACCCAAGGTACCTTTAAGAGGAAGCTGCCAATTTACAGTTGATGTCATAGGCATGAGCGTCTAGTACAAGGGTATTGGATAATTTTAAAAAATTCCATCCGAGTAAAGAATTAACACATTATTTATTGTAATTAAATTAACATTATTGTCTTTCCAGGATCACCATTCAGAACTAATGCCCTGGATCTCAGTATCTACACCACCAGGGAACTGTCTAAAGACTTCAAACTGCACTGGAGGATTCTTAAAGAAGACAAGGAAATTGAAGTTGTGATGGTCGTCAATGGAACTTCTTATGCAGGTAAACAATTACATATTAATACAAAATAATAATTAAACTATATAAGCATGTACTGCTAATCAAGTTAAGATTGCCCACATTTGAAAAAACATTTGAAATTAAGATAACGTTTGTAACTTCATTTACGAGAACGGAATGCCACACAAATTTGTCTTGTCTCTCTCTTTCACTTCATTCCCTTTCCCACATGTATTTTATTTGTTTATATATTATAAGTTGAAGAAAATTTTATACACAAATTCGTTACAAGAGTATCGTTAATTCATTGAGTATGTACCGCTAAAAACTTTGCAAGGTTTCGAACAATACATTGAATTTGACATGCGATCATCGGATTTGGATAGAAGGTTTCTTTTGTGACCTATTCGACAATAAATATAAAATTTTGTGGCGACATCTCGAGTGTGAGACTTACACAAATAGATTTGAAATAATTTGGGCAAAAATCTCTAAGAATATCAGACGTCATCTCATTAAATTTGCACTCCTATCATAACTAGACTCAATATATTGATTAATTTGTGCATGCCATTTCATCTTTAGGGCGTTCCCAACATCTCCTTCATCAACTTGGACATAATTGAATCTCACTTCTTTACTAGTACCAAATATTCATAGGCTTTAATCTTGTTTTTAGGTCTGGGATGGCGGTCGAGGCATTTGACAGCTGCCTGCAGAAACTTCCCTGTTTTAGGAAGACCCTTGGATGGTAAGATTGATTACATAGAATGTAATATAAAACATTATATTCTGAAATGAGTTTAGTACCTATGTACTAATTTATTAATTATTGCCTTTGATTTTTAGGACCTGATGCCAAACCCGAACCTGCTAGCGAACCAGAACCTAGTTATGAACCCAAAGCCGAACCTCACTCAGTACCAGAACCAAGCTCCAAACCAGAACCCAGTTCTGAGCCCAACTCCAAGAAATCACCGGAAAGCCAGGCGGAACCAAGTGCCGAGCCTGAACCTAGTTCTGAACCGATTTCAACACCCGAACCAAGCTCTGAGCCAGAACCCAGTTCTGAGCCAAGTTCTAAACCGGAACCAAGTTCTGAACCAGAACCAACGACTGAGCCCAGCGCAGAACCCACCACAACCAAAGCGAATAGAACCGATGTTAATAAGAAATATAAGAGGGTTGCTTCTAATACTCCCGGAGGGTTCAACTTCAAAAGGTTCGGTGATGATGTCACAGTCAAAACAAGCATATCCTACAAGGTTTCTAGCAAACAAGGTAAATCATCGACAGATTAATTAAAATTAGAAAATGTGGTCAAGGCAATGATGCAACATGTTTTCACCTTCCAAAATAATAATTAATACACCTGTACGAAGATCAAATCAGAAGAGTTTGCCGTATTTGATTCTAGTTTGCTCCTGTCTTTTAAAAATAAATTTACTCTCCAAAACTATCAAAGGAAGACAATGACAATATATTTCAGTAGAATGTATAACCAATAATTTACAAACGTGATATACTAGCCCCAGCGTGAGCTCGTATGAACTTTATCGATGCTCATCCCTTTCCTTCTCTAATCTAACTGTCTGTTTCAAAATGAAAAAGACAGAAAATACTAGAGCAATGACGTCGCATTCAACCTCTCCATGGGACTGATATAGGTCATGATCCAATGTGACTGCAATTTTTTTATGAATAATATAAGCCCCCTAAAATTTCTAATCAAAAGCAAATTATTGAAGCAATTATTTTTACATTTCAGGACGTAGAAAGAGGGCCATAAATTTATCGGAAGAAGGTAAGAAACTTATTATCAAAATTAACCCCCACAAAAATGCATGATTTTAAACACCCACAAAAAAAAAAATACAATGATGTATCATAAAAGGTGGTGCAAAATTTGTCACTGGAGATCCTAAGGCAGTACCATTTTTTTGGTGTAACACAATTTTTATATGTTTTTGAGGTGTAATAGTAATCTCTAGTTTATCAATGTGTATTCAACCTCTTTTTAGTCAAAGTTGTGAAGACAAGAGGAATTTGCAAAAATGAGAACCTCTTCTGGTAGTATGATGACTTTTGCCACCTCTAAGTTAAAATACAAGATTTAGCATAACATAAATAAATTGTATTTCACCAAATTTTTTAATTTCACAAAACTTCTACACTCCCAAACGAGATCCACACTAAAAAGCCAGTAGGTACCTATCTAACACATTTTAATGTGCGTTACGTGATACAACTCATTGTTTAATATAATTATAGTTGATGTTTCCTGACAGGACTGGGTCAAAATTGAAATGATCAAAATAAAACAACACATTTAGATTTTTTTAAATGATAATGACAATGGTTTATGAATATGTCTTTTGGTGGTTTTCAGGAATATAGAATATTGCCTTTAGCACAGATGTAATGTACATACACTTGCATCGCACTATATGTATGGATTTTGTTGCACCAATATAATAATTATTTGTATTTCCCTTGAAAGTATTTAGAATTACTTTCAATATCTTTATAATATAGGTGGACGGTTTATTTTGCATGTGTTTTCTTTCTTATTTCTCAGATGAACCAACAGTGAAACCGGAACCTTCATCGGAACCCAACTCCAAACCAGAACCCAGTTCCGAACCTAATTCTAAACCAGAACCCAGCTCTGAGCCTAGCTCGAAACCAGAACCTAGTTCTGAGCCTAGTTCGAAACCAGAACCCAGTTCTGAGCCTAGTTCCGAACCAGAGCCTAGTTCTGAACCCAGTTCGAAACCAGAACCTTCTTCTGAGCCTGAGCCAAGTTCCGAACCCAATTCCAAGCCTGAACCCAGTTCTGAACCCAGTTCCAAACCGGAACCCAGCTCTGAACCGAGCTCCAAACCTGAACCCGATTCCAAGCCTGAGCCAAGTTCCGAACCTTCCGCAAAACCTGAACCTGAGCCGACGTTCGAACCATCAAGCATTAAAGCCGATGCAGAGGGTATACTATTCCATTAATAATTTTTTTAATAAAATAACTTGATATATAACTCTATTACTTCACAAATATTTATTTAGCTGAATGATATATTTTTCTCAAAATAATAATTAATAATATAAATAATATTGTTAAAATGTTGTTGTAAATATAATAAAAAAATAATATTTTATTAATTTATTGGAGGGAAAAAGAGATAATATTATCTAACCTTAAAGCACAGCACACTAATAAAAGAGTAAAGAAAAGTATCGCTTGAGAAAATAATTCATATCGACACGGGAAAGGAAAAATGGCTAAAGAGCCATACAGTTCTGCCAAAAACGAACCTCCACAAAAAGCTGCACTGTTTGTTAGGCTTTTTTTCATCAAATCAAGTTTTCGGAAGTTTCCTACATCTTCTGGGAAACTCTAGAAAACATTATTTGATGTATACAAGCACATTATTAATGTTTAGGTTCATCTTTAATGTCACAGCTGTATGGCGCTTTAGCCATTTTTCCTATCCAGCGTCAATATTAAATAATGCAAAGTTTACTATAAGCAGTTAATTTAATACAATGTGTATGCATAATACACATTTGTAGATATTTTTTTACTGATACTGATATTAAAAATAAAGAAAAGCAAATAAGGGCCTTCGCTCATGGAGAAACTGAAAAAAAAACAGTTGCCGTGCAATCACAATCAACGTGACTGCGATTGCGTCAGTAACTGGTTTTTTTTCAGTTTCTCCATAAGCGAAGACCATCACACTTAAAATCTGAACAACGCCTCAAAGTCATTGAATCTTTAAAAATGGATAAAACAAACCAAGGCATGCGTAATTTGTTTTACAAAATAAATTGAAGCTGCTATCAAAAAATGTATATTTGGTTTATTGGATAAGACAAATTAATATCAAACTTTTGATTTTGATTCAATAATCATATTGGGTACTCTCGTCTCAAACAACTTGTCATGCACAGCCGATAATTTACAAACTGTGCACTACAGAAATCACGAGACCTGCGTCACAAATTCACGCGGTATCGGTAATTCAATCATTTTCGAATCGTCAAAACTAGAATGCTTTCATAACCTCAGTACCAACCAAGCAGTTTTCATTTTAATATACTGTCAATCTTTGTTGACTATTTTGTTCCTAACATTGATTTAAATTAAAGCACACGCATTGTTACATAGTGTCTGGCATAAATGATGCCATGTTTAAAATTTCGATGACGTGAGTGTTGCCCGGCTAGTCATGGAAAACTCGCGTCGCCCACTGGTTTACAAAATGGCGGCAATGTGTCTCTAATTACAAACATCTGCACAAATACATGGTGGTAGTTGCCAAGTTTGAATCGTCAAGTATATAAGGGTCTCTAACTCTATATCTAAAAGATCTGTAGATATGCATTGAAATTTATTTATTAATATGAAACAATTTGCCTAGTTATTAATAATTTTGTTTGACCAATTTATTTTAGGTTATTTCCCGAAGCACGCTTACACTCCGAAGCATGATTTTAACCCGATGGACTGCACTGATTTGGTCATTGGATCGGCCCGTGGAAAGAATTTCAGAATTATGGACTATTACACGAGAGACAGGTAATTAAACAGAAGTTTCCTAGAATGTAGGTGACATATCCCTTGGATTAACTAACCCAAAAGAAGTAGATGCCTCCACTGAACTAAGCTGGAGATTGACAAGATCACAGGACAGGATGAAATACCTTACAGTATTATCTTTAGAATAGCGTCAATGATAAATAAGTGAAGCCATTTGATTTATATTTAACACTAGTATTTTGACTTCTACATTGCCTAAGATATGGAAACTGTCCCAAGTCAGTCCCATTATCAAGTAATCCCATTGTCAACACTATTTAAAAAATTAATTTGCGACAAGTTAAGTCACCAAGTATATTCACCAGTTCATTCATTAGAGAAAACCAACACAGTCTCCTTCTGGAAAAAATTTACAATTACAAATCTACTTCCTTTCTTTTTAGCCATCGGTTTAGCCAAACCAAACACCAACACCGACTTTGCCAAAGCATTTGACCGAGTTAACCATGATATCCTTCTGAGGAAAATTTTCAAACTAAGCTTTGACCTACCAACACTGAACTTTTTCTCATTATTTTTAAAATCCAGAAACCATTTTGTTTCAGTAAAACGACATAAAAAAAATTCCCAGCAGATTCTGGAATTCCCCAAGGGTCAAATATCGGACCTCTGTTGTTTCTAATACTAACAGATGACATCCAAAACTGTGCTAGGAACAGCAAATGTTTACTCTTTGCAGATGACCTTAAACTTCTGATAGAAATAAGCTCGAGGCTTGAAGCTTGGAGAGGTTCTGGCCACTAGGAAACACCTCTACTACACTGGCTTCCTTCTGTTTCCCCCAAGTTCCCATTACAAAACCGCTTATTAATTTAGTCCCCATAGTGTCCTACATTGTTTTCATGACAAATAAGTAGTCTGTATCTAATAAATGCCGCCTTGTTGAGAAAAAATTGAGTATAATATGTTGAATAAAAATATTTTTGTTTTTTACAGATCCACTCCTCGAGTGGACAGTTTCTGGGGTGGAAATGATGACCTGACCGGAGCCATGGGCTTTGAAGAAAATGGAGTTACTACCATTGCATTCCGCAAAAAGTTGATGGTAATTATTTTTTCTATTAAAGTATATTTTTGGGAAATTTAGGAAACTCTCGAATCAAGCAGAATGATCTACCAGGTCTGCCGGATCTGCCCTGATGATGGACACTGCAACGATGTCCGAAACGTTGGCTAAAGAAGGAGGTAGCGCAACACGGCATAATACCCCAAAAACAAAAATAACGAAAAAAGCAGAATGACATTTCAGGAAAAAATAAGTTTAGGCAATCGTGACCATCCATCAACAAAACAAATCTACTGTTACTAACTCGAACATAATGGAGCTATGCGTACTACATACCGTCGCTTTAGTTCGTTTTACTCCAACAGACCAAAACGTAAATCGTGAGAAACAGCGCTTTAAAGTTTTTTTTTACGAAAAAGGCATATAAAATTAAATTAGCTAAATTGTAAGTCTACAAAAATGTTTTAAAGTATTACAAATTGTTTATTTTAAGTACAATATGTTCTAAATGTATAAAATTACGCAGAAAAAACGTTTTTAATTTGGATGTTGGCCAAAGTGACGAATTCTTGTTTGCAAAAGTTGGATATTGGACAAAGGACACTGGATATTAGACAAGAGCGCTTACTCTTGCGTGAAGTTACTTTATCTAACGTGCTTGGTATTACAGGGAGATCGGAAAGCATTTCAATTTATTGAACTTTGATAGATACTTATGGATTTAGCTTATGTGTCCTATGTTTTCGCGGTGAGACCTAAATATTCGGGTGTGATTTTTAAATAGTTTCTTATAACATTCGAAATTTTTTAGAAATAATTTGTTTCTTGGTTGGGAAACAAGTATCAAGAGTAAGTTTTTGTAAAATAATAAAATCGTAAAATCATCAATGAAAACGTACGTTTTCAGACAATTATACTTATTAAATAATGTTTCAGGCGTGTTTTATTGTTGGCTGCTAGTCGTCAACCGTTAGTCATCAGATAGGTCCTACGTTTATTAGTTATTATTTGAGAGGCGGGTATGGGTACCGCCGATCCGGGAACCATTTATTGGATAACCAACACCTCTGCCATAGGTCACCCCAAGTGGTTAGCTACGTTTGGTGACTTAGCAGGGGTGGCCGGGTTCTGTCTCGTTGTGAGTTTTGTCTGGATCCTGGCGACGGATGCGTTTGCCCACAAACTGCGTGGCAGGCCGGATCGGGAAAGACTGGTTGAGGAAGATCTGTAGACCTCTCCAGCAGGACTCTCGGAACATCGCTTTACCCGCAGTGGGGAAGGATTGATTCATACGTGCGTTACTCCTTGACACACTGACTCCCAGATTCCTACCCACCCCTCATACCTTTTTCTTCCCACAACTTACTCTACTTCCTTCCCAAAAATGACATAGGCCCTGAGGGGAATTATTTTCCTCAGGGCCTCCTGTGTGGAGCTGTGAAAAGGTCTCCCCAAGTTGTTCGCTACGTTTGGTGACTTAGCGGGAGTGCCTGGGTTCATGGGGTGAGGTTTGTCCAGGTCTTGACGGCGGATGAGTCTGCCCACCAGCTGCGTGGCGGGCCGGATCGAGAGAGACTGCGTGAAGGAGTCCTTTGGACCTTTCCAGCTGGATTCTCTCGACCCCATTGCCTTGCACCGCGGTTGGACAGTTTCTTACGTCCGTCAATCCTATACACACTAACCCCCAGATTCCTACCCACCCCTCATTCCTATTTCCATCCTAGAACTTCCTATTCTTCCTTTCCTCAAAAAGACCCTCCACACAGCATCCCCTCGTAGGCCCTGAGAACATATATTGTAAAGCGTTTTTGCACTAAAACAATGCTATTCAAATTATTCATATAATATACACTCGTATTATTTTTATCATATTTATTACGGCATATAAATCGGAGATTTAGTATGATCAGACCCGAAAGGTTGGATTGATTTGTGTGACTTTATTTTTATGTTAATACTGCACAAGAGTCCCAACCGCCTGGACCAAGTCAGGCTATACATAGCATACCCAATTTTGTGAGGCTGGATGTAGCGGGAAGGGGATGCAGTTATGAAGGTTGGTAAGTACCTGGCTATTCAGATCGAGTCAACAACCACGGCTAAAGCCATTTCAAGCAATGCTTCAATTCGAAATGGCGGTCTTACACCAGGGTGATACTGAGAGTATCTTCCGCTCTGGAACGTGTCGCAAATACAGCATGTATATATATTTATATGTATATATTTTTTTATTGATTTGTGTTATTTCACTATTTAAACATAAAAAACACATATACCTACACGTACGTTTTTTAATGGTTAAAGTTGTGAAATATGTATAATATATATTTTTAGATTAGCTCCACACAGGTGGCCCTGAGGAAAATAATTTCACTTTGGAGGAGTCTTTATAAGGAAGGTAAGGATAGGAAATTTGGGAAGAAAAAGGGTATGAGGGGTGGGTAGGAATCTGGGGGTCAGTGTGTCCGGGAGTGACGGACGTATGAATCTATCTCTCCAATTGCGGTGCAAGGCGAGAGTCGGGAGATTCCGGCTGGAAAGGTCAAAAAGCCTCCCTTAACCAGTCTCTCTCTCGCCACGCAACAGGTGGGCAGTCGTATCCGCCGCCAAGACCTGGACGAACTTCACCCCATGAACCCGGGCACCCTTGCTAAGTCACCAAACGTAGCGAACCACTCGGGGTGACCTATGGCAGAGATGGTGGTTATCCAATAAATGGTTCCCGGGACGGCGGTACCCATACCCGCCCCCCAAAATAAACAAGACTACCAAAATAAAAATTACTTGTGCACGATGGGATTGAAATTTGCGACATCCGGATCGCTAGTTGAGAGTCTTATCCCTCGACCACAGGAGGCCGTCGTGTGATAACAGAAGTGTAGTGTCCAATATTTTAAAATAAAAAGATAACTCGAAGGATTTTGAAACACAATAGACAGCTACAAGTTCTTTATAAATGTATAAAACAATAGACGACGAGTTCTTTGTAAAAATGATCCTATGTTCGAACACATGGGATGTGATTTACGTCTATTACACAATACAGACTTGTAAAAAAAAGGGGTCATAAAACAATCCTAACCACTAACCACATTTTTAGCTTCATAACAAATGTATTCCAGTATTTGAGGTACCACTTAGTTGGGCCAGATTATTAGAAGGGTTACAAAAGGGGCTGAAATTAAATAATTGGAAATTGATCTAGGTAAAAAAAGTCAAATGAATGGGATACCTAATCATTAAAAATGTGCGAATAGTAATAACGTTTTTATTGACAATCCAAAGCTCGAATAAAATAAAACTCGAATAGGTAAGAAATAAACAAACACATAAGAAATATGAGGCACTCAATGTATAAAATAATAGAAATGCTTTCATTGTCATTCGGTGTACAATTCTCCTATGAAGATTTCAATAATAAGATATTTATAGGTACACAAATACAACTGTTCTTTGGCACTAAATATACCAAAAATGTTTTCAAGATTTGGTTGATTAAAATAACAAGATACTTTAGGCATTAAATGTACCGAAAACAAAAACTCCTTTATTTCCTTATTCTAATAATTAACATGTTTTAAATATCTCAGGTAGAATTCTGACAAAAATATTTGGTAGATAAACACATAAATATTAGGTACTAAAAGCAAAAAACTCCTGCATTGTCTTTATTTTAATAATTGTGTTTTGTATTACAAGTAGGTATTCTTACAAAAAGATTTAAATAATTAGGTAAAGGTAGATAAACATGAAGCTATTACTCACTAAATGTGCCAAAAACAAAAACTCCTTCGTTGTACTTATTCGAAAAATTGCCTTGTTTTAAATATCATAAGTAGAATTTTTACACGAAGATTTGGCTTGAAATATACAGATATTTTAGGAACTAAATGTACCGAAAATGAAAACTCCTTGATTTCCTTATTTTAATAATTGGCTTGTTTTAAATATCATAAGTCGAATAATTACATGAAAATTTGATTGATAAACAGATATTTTAGGAACTAAATATACCGAAAATTAAAACTCCTTCATTTCCTTATTCTAATTGTTGGCTTGTTTTAAGTATCTGAAGTATAATAATGATTTCACTAAGATTTGGTGGATGGACACATATATTAGGTATTTAGGTACTATAATACATCAGTCCTTATTCTAATAATTGTGTTTTTTAAATATCACAAGTAGGAATTTTTGAACAAAGATTTAAATAATTACGTAAAGGTTGATAAACATACCGAAACTATGCATTAAATGTGCTTAAAACAAAAGCTCATTCAATGTTCTTATTCTTATAATTATTTTAAATATCATAAATAGGTATTTTTACACGAAGATTTAAATAATTACGTAAAGGTAGATACACATACCGATACCTCTTTATACACATACGCCTTAAGGATCAAATTCCGAGTGTATTCCGTATAATGTCGTCCTTATACTCTTCGTTAATTGATTTTTCTTCAATTTCAGTCAATTCGTTTTAATATTTTAATTGGTTAAATTAAACTAAAACAGCGACGAAGGTTATTTCAATTTTTAGTACGATATTTCACCACAATATAGAACTTGGCATTTATTACAATATTTTCTCAAAAAATACACAACTTTATTATAACCACCCTGTAACGGACGACAAGTTGAAACAATTTGCTGAGAAAATATTGTAATATTAATTATCTGTTATGTTTTCCTTAAAAAAAATTATCCTTTTCCACAGTTTACATCTTTATGCATTTTGTCTGAAGAAATCTCCTAGAAAACCACTAAAGTAACTTGGTAACTAGCATAATCATAAGTGAAGATATTTACTTTCGTGGCGCTAAACGAACGAATGTTTGGAATGAAAGCAATCACGTGGTCCTCCGCTGCGCTGCTATTGGCTGTGTGGTCTGTTAGAGCAATACGCCCGGAACCGAGAGTTTGAATTTCGCACGTTGGCTAAGATACAGCTTGGATGTTGGAGAAATTCCTATGAAATTTGACTGAACGGCCGGTTTAAAAACAGGAGTCCTTTTGGCCAACGTGTGGATGTTGGATAAATACGCTCGAAATGTTGTTTCATTTTGGAGGACGTAAGACAAAGTGCGTTTTGAAAACCCCCTAAATAATTTTTTAAATTTTTTTTTTCACTTGCATTGTATACATAAAGACTTTCTGAGAACTACTGCATACTTAACTCAATTTCGCTAAAAATGGTCTGTTGGAGTAATACGAACTAGAGCGACGATACATAGTGCGGTCATTCAAGACAAATTTCCATTTGAACTCAAACCACACGTAAAAAGGTTTACTTACACATTAGTTGCTGAGTTGACAAACGTGTCTGGTTTCTAATTTAGTTTCTTTGTTTCAATTCCTCTCCTTGCTTAGTGCTCCATCTTTGCACAAGTAACATCTTCCGCTTATAATGATGATAATATGAGTTTTTAAAAAGTTGTCATGTTATTTGTAACTGGGAATGCTGGCCTGTATTAATTTTTTTTAGATTACATAATATACACGGTGGCAATTAAAAAAAAAAAACATCAAAAATGTTACCATTGACCAAAATTTCATTTACATTTTTTATCCAAATAAAGTCAGAAATCACTGTTTAACGTATGTCAAGTACGTCCCTATATAATTATAAAAATATTATATAATGTATCCGGGGATTACATCAGTGGCGTAGCGAGGGGGGTGCGGACCGCCCCGGGTGCCGCACGAGGATGACACCGGACAGGGGGGTGACACTCGACCGTGGAAAAAAAATTATGAAGGATATTGTCACCAAAGTATTGTACACGGTCTGTTATTTTCTTTCATATGTTCCCCATGGAGTGTCCCGAATTTTGTGTCTAGGTCTTTTTATAGGCGAACATAGCCTATATTTGTGGAAAATCAGAAATTTTCTAGCCAATCCCCCCCCTCCCTCCCCCAGGATGGATCAACTTTATGAAGTCGAAATTAGCGTTTAGAATTTTTTCTCAAGTCAACTTTAATAAGGGGGGGGGGGTGACACCACCCCCCGGGGGTGACATCCGCCCCGGGTGCCACCCATGCTAGCTACGACACTGGAATACATTAACCTCAGGATGTGCTTCTATGTGATATTACACAAGTAAAAAAGAATAATGGCCCTTTGCGAAATTTTAACATTTTAAAGTAGTTTTTAGGTTAAAATTTGAAAAGATTGTATAGGAAAAAATTATTGAAATTTCGAAAAAGTCATATTTTTTTTTTTACTTTTACCATCATACAGAACCATCTCACGAAGATAGTGCATTTTACCTCTTGACATCCTGTACAATATTTACATTATGTACACCCTGTATTATGTTGTCTCCAGGCTACCGAGAATACTGACCACTCCATCGAGAACGACCTGATGCATGTGATCTGGGCACGCGGTCAGGAGCCAGGACAGTACAACCATGTGCCCAAGTCTGGCCTGGAGAAGGAAAAGGCCTCCGAACCTGACTTCTACCGGCAGGACGAACTTAAGTACCACGGGCATGGTGCCCAGAGAGGTGTTGCCACCATCAACTTTTACGGTATGACTTTCAACAATTTATTTACTTTTTCTATACTTCTTCTTCTGGTGTCTTCTGATGTTTTTTTATATTATGATCTTTATTTATTAAGTTACATAGGTGATTGTGCTGTGCCTGTCTCACCAGGAATTACTGTGTTGAGAGCAGGCGCATTTTAGCATAAATAGTTTAAAACAAAAATAAGGAGTATGTTGTAGCTTGGTTATCAATTTCTAAAAACTAGCCCATCTTTAACTGACAAGATGAAAGATAATGGAACATTATTATTACATGGGTGATTTTTTTAGATTTTATTTTTTTATATGATTACCTCACAAGAGTCTCAGCTGCTCCCGTCTGGAGCCAGTGAGTCTATTGCATCCCCAATTGGGGTATGTTGTGAGGTTGAAGGTAGTGGAGAAGGGAAGGAGATGGGGAAGATTAAGGTAGGGTAGTATCTGGCTAATAGATCTGTTCACCAATCATGGCTAAAGCCATTTCAAGCAATGTTTTAATGCTGAATGGTGGTCTTACACCAGGGCGATACCAAGAGTATCTTCCACTCTGGAACTTGCCGCAAAAAGACTATATATATTATTTTAAATGGACTAATCGTGAAAAACCACAAATTAATCAAATAAAATTTATTTGCCACACCGGGATTCGATTCCGCAACCTCCAGATTGCGAATCAAAAGCCTTTCCGCTAGACCATGCCGGCCGTTGTCTAGCGGTAAGCATGTACTGAGCATGTCCCGCTAGAAAATCCTGGGTTGAGAGCAGGCGCAGTTACAACACAATATTACAAGATAAAACATCACAAAATATTTCAATCAAAATAAATTGTCAATCAAAATCGTAGTTTACAACACAATATTACAATAATAAAAAAAAAAATGTATGAAAAGACAGTAAACATCGTACAGGTTCTGAAAAAATTGTTGATGTTTGGTTCATTAAGAGATGTCTTTTGGTGTATCGGAAAATAAGAAAATTAGTAGTGATGTACAGTTGGGAAACACACAAAACAAGCAACCAACATTTCACATTAACCACATTCGAATGGTTTGCTTCTAGGACTCATTCTTGTGTTCAACAGCTCGGCTGTGGAATGTTTTGGCTTCTGTGTTTCCTTCCTCTTACAATAAGTGTAGAGTTTCTATGTGGTCCTCTCCAAAGATATTAAGTTTAAGTAGTATTGACTATTATCTCAGTACTATTCTGTAATGTATGATAATAATGGTACTAACTAAGAGGAATGAGCGAGCACTGGACGTTTTTGAAAGAAAAATTTTGAGGCGCATCTTCGGACCGGTTCTAGAAAATGGATTTTGGCGCCGCAGACGCTATAACAATGAGCTCTATACTTTGTTTAAGGAGCTAAACGTCGCAAAATTTATAAAATTGGGAAGACTTCGGTGGCTGGGTCATGCGGAGAGAATGACCGAGCATCAAGCACCAAAGTCCCTGCTGAACTCAAGACCAATAGGGCGAAGGAGCCTGGGAAGGCCAAGACTAAGATGGAGCGACAACGTCGACATATCTATCTAGGAGCTTCCAAACTGGAGAGAGCTGGCACAAAACCGAGATGAGTGGAGGAAGACTCTTGAGGAGGCCAAGACCCACCAGGGGTTGTAGAGCCAATAGTGATGATGATGATGATGACTATTCTGTAATGATTAAAAGACTTAAGTTCTTTGAGATCACAGTGACTGATTATTGTTATTTCGTACTACATAAGTATTGTTTAAATACACACGTCCTTGAAAATGGGAAGCTAGTTTTGGTCTGAAGAGCTCTTGCAAAATAATGACAGCTTATCATCAGTCTTCGGTTATCTTCGGCACAAGCCATGTGACCACTCGAACAATGTAAGGACTGATCACAAACTGATTATGATACATTACAATAAAGTTCACTCCTTCTTTTCCTCAAAAATCCTTCACACAGCACCTTCAAGATGACAGGTCCTGAGAGAAATTATTTTTCCAGGACTCCTTGTGTGGAGTTACCAACAAAAATAATCTTCTATAACTTGTATCTTATATTTCTTTACAGAGGAAGTTAGTAGAGGAACTTCAACATCCGGAGAGATTGGAGAACTGGCCGATGGGCGATGCGGAGGAGAATGGAAGCTGCCCCGAGACTGCAACGTGGCCAAGGGGGAGTGTGAGTACGCAGCCTCCTGGGAGTACCTGGGAGCCAAGAGGGGCAAGGATGGGGTGCGCTTTACCATCCACACCAAGGACATCAATAACAAGTGGACGGGGATTGGATTCAGCGATGATATGAAGATGGTAAGTCATTGTTGTGGTTGAAATTATTTCCCTTCACAATAGGCCACTTGCATCACATTTTTTTATTTTTTTTTTCCGGTTTAGGCAAATATTCTAAGACATTCTGTATTATTTTTATTTTTTTTTATCGTATATTTGAAACCCTGGCGATTTTTTGAAAATATCAATCTGAAAAATCTGACCATTTTTTATAAACTGGAAAGACGGGACATAATTTTATAGGTCCGAAAAAACGATAATTACATAGCCGAAAATCATTTTAAAAAAAAAGAACGTTTTCCACAAGAAAGGGCACAGGAGAATAACGAGGCATACCAAAAATATTACATGTCATCTCAAAAACATTTTTTTCCTTGATCCATCTTATTGATCGTAAATCATTATAATGTTCAACGTCCATATTACTAAATCCAATTTAATATACTTGTACTTGTAAATTATAATAATAATAAGAATTTTATAAAATTTGATTTTGTTAAAATCAGCACCACTACCATTATATCTCTAAAACACGTACTGACGGCGTAAATTGTACGGGGTTCTCTTCACAACATCTGTCAAAAAATCAAACCAAATGATAAGTTCGCAGAGAACAAACAACAAATCTAGTGAACGAATTCAAAAATTCGCCTGAAATCAAAGTGTTGCCATATTAAAAAAATGAATTAGTGTGGAATTTTACAAAATTAATAGGAACATTTTCGGAGACGGGACATTTTCATATAGTGACGTCACGGGCCCAAATAATCGATTTATTTATTTAAAAATAAAAAAAACTGTTCATTTCTAAAAAACTTTACTAACATTTTCGTAATCTTAGTAAAAAGATCTATCCACACGATTTTTTCCAAGTCGTTATGAAATCCATGCAAGTGGCCTATTATAATATTTTCTATGACTTTTGCTAACTTTACAAAAATATCAGAGGCAATTCAGCACTACTTCCCCATTGCCAGCAAAAAATAACTTTCTGTTTCATGTAGATCAAAAGTTGCTAAAACTATGAATTAATGCGAAAAGTAGCCATTTTATTCCTTACTCTATGTCATAAACAAAGGGGGCGAAACCAGTTTGACCGGTTAGTGGCTAAGTTGACAAATGGTTCGGGTTCCCACACAGGCGTCCTGGGTACAATTATTCCTCTTCTTGCTAATCCTTTATCATTGCATAAGCAACATATTTCGCCTAAGCAACCCGCCGCTCATTTGTATGGAGCGTGACATTTTGAAGACCCCCCCCCCCCCTAAACGTGTCACGTAGTATGGGTACGTTCCCTTACTGCAGTCAAGAAAAGAGATATTTTGCAGAATCCAAAAATCCTCATCCATGAGGGGACTTTACTTTGATTTGCCAATATTTTGAGAATTAATAAATGCCATTGGTGTTTATGGGTTTACCGGCAAACTTTGACATTAGCAAATCTTTTCATAAGCCTAGAAACAAAATCAATAACAGACAGCCGTAGAAGTACCTAGAAGGGTTTGATATCCAGCCAACATGCGATTTTGAATATACTGATCGATTATTTTAACAAAATTCAGGCCAAAGCTTCAGAAAATGAAAGATGCCATTTGTCATTAAATTTTTTGTGCTATTCATGATGGGTGGTTTATGTTACAAAGCGGAAGATGATATCATTATCACCCTCCTAGAAGACTATCAATCAGTACTGAAAAGTTGCTTGAAATTGATTTAACCGTGTTTGGTGACCAGATCTGAATAGCCAGTTACTTCCCATCTTCTCCTTCCCCCCGCTACCTTCAGCCTCACAGCCAGTGGCGGTCTTTCTCTCAGGTCAATTGGTCAAAAACTTCCCAAAATTATAAGACGATAGTATAACATAATATTATTATGAAATATTATGCAAATCAAAACAACTGGTATTTTTATAGTGAATTTGAAATTCACAACGAGATAGCAGGCAGCGGCAAGTGGTAATATCTAACGTCTTAAATAGAAGCCTCTTTCACATGATTGGCTGGGTCAATTTATCAAATATCCCAATATCATGTCTTCTGTCTCTTCACGTGCCATACAACATACAATAAACGAGATGTCTCTATGTCCCCTAGTAAAATAGATTTCAGATTCTGAAGACAGTTTAGGTCATTCACTCCTTCCTAGAGCCGCCTCTGCTGACAACATACCCCAATCGGTGATGTCATAGTTTCACTGGATCCGGACGGTGGGAAGCAGTTGGAACTCTTAAATTAATTAATAATGCGTGTTTATTTTTCAGTCTCAAACCGACGTCGTTCTAGGATGGATAGAGAAGTCGGGGCGACCATTCCTCATGGACACGTGGATCAACGGTTACAGCCCACCCAGTTTGGACACCAGCCAGGATATATACGACGTTACTGGAAACACCAATGATGGGGTGACAACACTGGCTTTCACAAGGAAACGTGCCACCAATGATGCCAGGGTAACCAGAAAAATTAATATTTTTAATTGAAAATTTGACCTCTTAAACGCAGCGGCGGATTTATACTTTTAATAAGAATAAGTCACTTCATTTTCGCCACTCCTTCCTCCTTATTAGGAGTTGCCACCCATCATATAACGAGGAATTCTGGGGAAACTACATATGGTAGATTATGTACTATTTCTATAAATATATAAACACACAATCTGGTAAGACGGTACAATTTACAAAAGTTTCCCTTTTCCATTTTTTTTTTACATTAGCACCACACAGGGGGCCCTGAGAAAAAGAATTCCCCTCAGGGCCTAAGTCATCTTTGGGGATGCTATGTGGAGGGTCTTTTTAAGGAAAGGATGGTGAGGAAGTTCTGGGAAGGAAAAAGGTATGAGGGGTGAGTAGGAATTTGGGGGTCAGTGTGTCCAGGGGTGACGGACGTATATATCTATCCCTCCCACTGTGGTGCAAGGCAATGTCTGAGAGAGTCTTGCTGGAGAGGTTAAAAGATCTCCCTCAATCCGTCTCTGCCGATCGGGCCTTCCACGCAGTTGGTGGGAACAAACAAAGACTAACCCCATGAACCCGGGCGACCCTGCATAGTCACCAAATGATAACGTAGTGGAACACTTGGGGCGTCCTAAGGCAGAGGTGTTGGTTATCCAATAAATGATTCCCGGGGCGGCGGTACCCATACCCGCCGCCCAAATTGAATGAAATTATGAATATAGAATCAGATCCGTATGGTGAAAATTTGGGGCGGCGCACCAAGAATTTACATACACATCTTTTCTTAAAACTAGTACATACTAAAACCTTTATTATATGTTTTTAAATTTTTCTTCGACTGTCGAGCTGTCGCGTATGTGATTCATCGATGGCTACCTCCTCAAATGGATGTTGCATGGTTAACTTTGATTTAACTCAATAAACATTTAAATCATATCTATTTTAATAAGTGTTGAAATTTTGAAACATTCTATATGTATGCTCCCACTCCATATTGGTTGTCACACTGAAACAATTTTTTCCCCCAGGATCTCTCCTTTACGGACAGCAAGTGTCTGTACCTCATGTTCCCTGTGAAAGGAGGCGCCTACCATGAAGTTAGCAAGAAGACCAAGAAACACACCGCCATTCCGGCCATTTCCTCCAGACGTGTTTGCATCAAGTCTTGCGGACCAGGTAAGATTGGTTGTAGTCCGGCTAATAAATATTTTGTTTTAGAATAGTTTAATTTTTTAATGTAAACTAGCGAGTTCCCGGCATGCGTTGCTTTACCACTTAATAAATAAATTGTTTCTCCCTGCATATTTTTTCCTATTCGTCCCTTTCCCCGTTCCCCTTCTGCCTCCCCTCCCTCTCCCGCTTCCCCTTCCCCTCACGCGTTCCCACTCCGCCTTTTCTCTCCCTACTCCCCTCTCCCGCTTCTCCCATTCCGCGAGCCCCCCTCCCAAGTTCCCCTCCCCCCCCGCATTCCATACATTCAGTCCCGGTACATTAAGTTTTCAAACAGCTCGCATGCCACCTATTGCAATTTTTTTATACAAATTTCATATTGTCAGAGCTCACCAGTATATATAGAAACCATCACGGGCATGCACACATCAAATCCCCAAAGTTTCATCGCAAACGGATGAATGGTTAGCAATGCATAATTTCATGATGCCAGAACTCACTATTGTACATAGAAACCATCGCGTGCATGCGCATATCAAATCCTCAAAGTTTTATCGCAATCGGATGAATGGTTTAGCAATGCTTAAATATATACGTAGACAGAAACAAACTTATTTTGTTTAATTAAACGAAGACAATATAAGCGAAAGTCAGTCGAAAATCTGAGAACAGAAAAATCAGAAAAAGATATTGACACCGCTGGGACACCGCAGCGGTGTCAATATCTTTTTCTGATTTTTCTGTTCTCAGATTTTCAACTGACTTTCGCTTATATTGTCTTCGTTTAATTAAATATTACTATTTGAGGTTTTACTCATAAAGTTAAAATAAAAATAAAAAAAACTTATTTTGTTTTTTTGTATACATATTAAGGTGGTCCAAAAATTTTTTTTTATTATTTTTCATTTGGCCACCCCGTGAATTTGTTACACGTATTCATAGAAATAACGTAGTAAAATTTCAGCGAGATAGCTCAAGTAGAAAGGGGTGCTCAATCGAGTGTTGTTTTTTTAATTTTTTGTGTAAAATGCTTAATTTTTACTTTTTGCTACAGGCCAGTTTTTTCTGTTAAACTATTAAATAAATATTAAAATAAACTACTGAAGAGTTTTATAGACAAATTTGAACAGTATTTGATACTTATTTAGTAGACTGTGAAGTGAATCAGTGTAGTAAAATGTGTTCATCTACTCGAAAAAAATACGAAATTTTTCTACTTGGAGTTCGAAATATTGAGCCATTGATGAGGCTTAACCAACATCCTACTCTTCGGCAAGTTTTATTCCGTTATTATTACATATTAAATGATTCCAAAAATGTGAAAGATTCCGCGCATGTAATTATTCAAGAACTTCTAAAAGTATGGAGTAAATCTAGTATTCCGACCAGACAACAAAATTACTGCATTGAAAAACTGATTAAGTTTCTTAAGAACTGGCTGCTATTGAAGAAAAATAGAGGAATAAATTATGAAGCACAAAGAAAAGGAGAGTATTGTTTAAAAAAGAACTAGAAAAACTTTTTGATATTGCCCATTTGAATTTAATAAAAATTGCGGAAGACAGAGCGTTTCTCATCGATCAAAGATGAGAACGTAAGATGATTATGACCTTAATTAACAAGAAACTAGAAAAGGTCAAAGAAAGTTCTCTAAAACAGAAACAAAGATCTGAAGAATTGAAAGAAATGGCTGCTAAAAGTAATGCTTCATCTTTGGTGGTGTCGAGACAAGAGTTAGAACTTGAGTGCAGTTTTAGTAGCACTTCTAGTAATGCTAGCATATTAGAGGATAAGTCCAAATATGAGTTTGTAGTGCGTTGAGCTGTCTACAAGTGACGTATTTACACAACACGTTACCAGTGCGCTTGATGGTAATAAGATTTAAACTAATAAAGAGAGAAGAAAAACAAATTATTCGATTTGTTAGTTATCATCTACACCAAAGTTTGAATCGAAGTGTCTTTGGCAGCAGATGCACCAGTAAATGACTTAATACTTTGGAATAGCTTAAAATTGTACGAAGCCATTGATTCCGAAATCAGTATAGCAGCTAGGGGTGTCTTAGACCGTCACTTTTGGTATTTGTCAGATGAACTAGTCGCATTTACACTGTTTTCTGAAAAGCTGTCTGACGCTGAGAAACAGGCCATTGTTCAAAAAATAAATTCCGATGGCGGTAATCGTTCAGTACGAGGTGATTCTGCTAAGCTTGCCTCAGAGGTTACATTAGAAGCTTTTGCAACACAAAGAACGTTGAAAACGCTCTTAGTTCTTGATATCAACGACTCTTTCTTGCAATTAACTCCCGAGACTTGGAATAACAATGTTGATTACCTTCAAGGCAAAAGCTGAGTCAAAAATTTGCGTGTTGTTAATGATACAGCGGAGAGAGGTGTTAAACTATTAATTTGAAGATTACAAGCTTTAAGATTACTCGCTAAGAATGAGGAAGAAAAGCAATTTTTACTTCACATCGTTGAACAAAACAGAAAAATCGTTTCTACTGAAACATTCAAAAAGGAGTTAACAAACATAGTTTTGAAAGATTGCAACTAATATTATGTTAATTATTGCTTTGTTACCAAATTTTGTTCAAATTTAAATACGTTTTATACTTATTTGACAAAAATACTTGTAATATCAATAAACCTTAAATTACGAGTTTTACTTAAAATCCAGAACTTTTGTCAGAAACTTCTAATTCGATGAGCACCCCCTTGTATATAAGATAGGGGGCTGAAATTTTTTACACATAATAGGAATTTTAGGTGTAACAAATTAAATGGGTGGCTACATCTATATTTGAAAAAAAAAAAAATTACTATGTAGGTCTGGACCACCTTAATACATATAGATTATTATTAGTAAAATTATTTATGGTTTGTTACTTTATAAAAATATATATTCCTCCCTCCCACTCTCCCCCTTCCTCCACTGCTCTCTGCAACTCTCCAACCCCTCTACCCCCTCCCGGTGATTTCTGATAATTTTCTGAACTTTTAAAATAGTTTAAAGAATACTTGACAGTGATCATTATTTTCCCAGAATTGCAAGAATTGTTCCCACCTTATAATTAATAAGCTCTGGATAATCAAGTTGCTCTTGCTGATAATATCTCTTATATTCGCAGAACTGGAAGACGTAGTCCCCACGGAGCCCAACATCCCCGGTCTCTCGGCGTACATGATGAAGGTGAAGATAGTGAACCTGGCAGAGAACTACAATGCCCCGAAGAAGGGGTCCAGAGAATTCGAAGACCTGGCCAACACCATCGCCAAGAGCTTCTCTGGAGTACTGGATAGCCATGCCGGATATCATAAATTGTCTGTAGAGACTTTGGAAGAGTGAGTTGATTGATGCACTGTTTTGTAGATTATATTTTGTTACAATCCATATTTTAAAATCTATCTGACTATGCTGCTTAGAGTTGTGTTGTAAACTCTCTGATATAATAGATGGGTTTTTCAAAGAAAGACAATCCTTCCCAGGTTAAAGACGATAACTTGGCTAATTAACCAACTAACCAAAACGTAATTTCACAGTTATGCTGAAAAGATGACCACAACTCTGTCTTGGCACATGCTCCTTGCTTCATTCACATTAATACATAGTCTGATGTATATTCCTCTGTAATTCTGAATTAATATGTCACAAGTACGAGTATCTGATTCATTTGGTTGCATTCCTCAGGCCAACTTATTCTACCATTCATTTTCAAGTCAAACTCATATTCTCCTTACTCTTTTTATTTTTTCTTTTAACAGAAAGTTTTTTTACCACATTTTCTAGTATACAATACAAAATCGTAAAACTCTGTTGGGAAGTACATTAATTGTAAATAAAACAAAAAGTTTTTAGAGAATTAACTTAATTTTTTTTATAATGATAGAAAGATCTATGACAATTATGAGTGAAAAAAATATCGGCCAAATGCTCGCCACGGCTTCGGTGACATACCTCAATCCAATGGTTCATATTTTCAATGACGCTGAGGCATAAATGAGTTTCAATGTCATTAATGCCCTGAATTATCTTATCCTTTAGCTCTTGAATTGTTCTTGGCTTATTGACGGACATTTTTTCTTTTAAATATCCCCAAAGAAAGAAGTCCAATAGTGTCAAATCATAATATTTAAATAAATAAAGACAATATAAGCAAAACTCAATCGAAAATCTGGAAACAGAAAAATCAGAAAAACATATTGACGCCTCTGGGACTCGAACCCAGGACTGAGTCCTGGGTACCTCAAATTGTAATATTTAAATAAATAGACAATATAAACGAAACTCAATCGAAAATCTGGAAACAGAAAAATCAGAAAAACATATTGACGTCTCTGGGACTCGAACCCAGGACTGAGTCCTTTTGAGTTTATATTGTCTTTATTTATTTAAATATTACAATTTGAGGTTTTATTTTTTTAAAAATAAAAAAGTGTCAAATCACATGATCGTGGTGACCAAATGACCTCGCCACGACGTGAGATAATACGGCCATTGAATTTCTCATGCAAAAGAGCCATTGTTTCGTTGGCTGTGCGGAAAGTGACACCGTCCTGTTGGAACCATATATCGTCCAGCTCCATATCCTCAATTTTTGGCCATAAAAAGTCCATTATCATCTCGCAATAGCGAACACTACTCACGGTTACTGCTTGGCCGACCTCATTTTCGATGAATTACGGCCCGATGACGCCGCCAGCCCATAAACCGCATCAAACAGTCACTCTTTGTGGATGCATCGGCTTTTCACAATCACTTGTGGATTCTCATTTGCCCAAATGCGGCAATTATGGACACATTTGGTCAATTATGCTGACCAAAAAAATCACAAAGTGCACGAAATGCATTTTGATTTAAATGCCCATTTTCATAAAACGCTCAATTGTGTACCTCTCCATGGTTGAATTTGTCAAAGACTGAAACAAAGAAATGACTTGACATTAAGGTGTGGCTCACAATTATCATTGTGCGTTATGGTTGGACCACCCTATATAAAGAAGAATGTCTGTGACGGGAATGTACAGTTTTATTCCGAGTTTGATGAAATGTTAAACACACTTGACATTCAAAATAAGAGGAAGGTGAGGGTGACACTATTTAATTTAGATTTCGAAAAACTCTGTGTAATGCTTGGACAATGTCAGGATCTTCAGCTAGTGTACAATATACCTTGGTGTTTATTTCTTGATTTTCCCAACTAACAATCATTTTAATTCATTACAGCCAAGCCGGCAATCAAATCCTTGCTGAACTTCTTCTGCAAGTGGACGAAACCAATGAATTAGAACCTGCGATCACCGCAAGGACCCTCGGTGCATCGGTAGGTGGCATCGGTGGCTCCAGCAAGGGCACTGATAGCAAGGCCGATAGCAGCAACGTAATTGGGAACTCCACCAACAGATGGCAGCAGGCATTCAGAGATACCTTGCTTAGTGGAAGGGTGGGCGCTTTGAACGTTGATCCAGAGTTCTTCGTTTTTGAGCCACAGGGATGTGAGTTATAAATGTTTTTTAAAATAATAATTTTTTTTCATATGGCAGACATTCTCTGATTTGCGAAAAATCTGACAAAGATTTGAATTTCTACTAGTATGTTAGAACAACTCAACTTCTACTCCAAGACCACCAGTATGAGGCTCATCCATATTTGATTGTCCCCATATTTCTATACAGTGTGGAAACATGGGACACTTACGTCAGCGAAAGAAAGCTGATGGAAGCCCTTGAAGTGTGGTGCTGAAAAAAAATGCTTAGGATTCCTTGGACAGCCAGACGCAAAAATGTATCCATTTCAGAAGAGCTAGGCATCCACAATAGGCACTACACTATCTACAATGTATTTTAAGATACTTTGGACACATTGCTTGCCAAACTAAGGGCTCCAACTTGGAGAAACTCGTAGTCACTGGCAAAGTGGAAGGCAGAAGAAGCAGAGAAAGGTCACCGCTGGAGTGACCAAGTATCACTGGCGTCTTGTACATCGATGTCCACAGCTCTCCACGCAGCCCAGAACCGTGAGGAGTGGAGAAGCCCTGTTCACCATGAATATTGAAGCAGGGTTCAAAATCCTCAGCAAGGAAGAACCAAATTGAAAATAATCATATTAATTAGAGCTTGCTGAGGACAGAACTATTGGAATTTTTGGAAAGCGCTGAATAGTAATTTAGTAATAGAATATAATATTTGCAGCCGGCTGAAAAATGCAGAATTGCAGCACTGCCGTTCGAATTATGATTTATACCAACTGCATGTAACTTCACGAGAGACAATTACAACATTTTACTAATGTTCACTTTGAACACTCATAACTTTGCCATTCTTGGAGATACCAAAAATCTGATTTTCCTATTGTTATTATCTCTCTGAATGTAATCGATTTTCATCAATAAAAAAAAATGGAGCAAACCCGACTTTTCATTATTTATTTATCATAATAAAATAATATTTATTTTAATTGTTGCAGTGGTCTCCACCCTACCAGTGGAAGAGATGGATTCCAGTGCCCGCATGTTCTTTGGTCTGTCCGAGACCAAACTCTACATAGTCCTCGGTTGTGTCTGTGCGCTGGTCTTTGTGGCCATCGTACAGGCCGGTTGCACCATTTACAAAAGCGCCAGGACAGTGCCATCTGTGAACAAGGTGAGAAACTAACCTACATCATTATCTGACAGATATGTATGCATCTGTGCATCTCCTCCCCTTGTCCTATTCGAATCGGGGACCCATGTCTAACTTGTTATGTTAAACTTTTTATCGGCTGTCATTGACCGAACCAGTTGCAGTAGAAATTCTTTACTAAAAAACAATAGTGCTAACACTATTGAGATATCCTATACCCATCGGAGTGTTCGCAATATAATCAATTTCAGCCTCAAGTGCTAAGAAATTTCTAAGCTTTCAGTTTGGAGATTCCCCGCTCTCATTTAAAAAATCATACCTCCGAATTTTAATATGGAGACTATAAACTTCTCATAGTATTAGAGAGCCATTGAATGCACCTATGTTTGGCCATTTATCCCATATTTTTAGCATTCATAAAAAAAATCCAAAAAATGTTTTTAAAATCTCTTCAAATTGACCACATTTTGGTCAGCTGACGCAGGCAGGTGTTTGCAAATTGGCCAAAATATGGCCAAAAATGCTCCAGAGTTTATAATAAATTTATAAAATTCATTAGTTCAAATTATAAAAGAAAAAGATAAATGTCAATTTTTAAATGAAAACAGAACTCGACTTAAACATGTTTTTCCATATGCTCAAAACTAAATACGTCTTTTGCACAACATCATTACATTACCAGGGAAGAACTTTTTTCAATTGTTTACCAGAAGAAATCAGAAGCATTAATGATAAAACCCCAAAACTGCTCTCTGTCAAGAAACATTTTTAAAATATTCTTAAGAAAAAAACTACTGTCACATCTTATAAATATCTATTAAATTATCATTGTACCATGTTAAACATATTATTAAAAATAAAACATAATTTAATAAAAAAAATAGATAGTAATCTATTATTAATCATGGCCCTGCTTTTGGATTTAACCTATTTACTTCCTCCAAATATTCAAAGCAAAATTATTGAAATTTTATAACTTTTTTTTATTATAATATTTTTTTGTTTATTTATTTGCTCTGGGTAAAGCTACCGCTGACAGACCCTAAAGCTATGCCTTCAGGCCAACAAAGCAAAGGAACACACAAGGTGAATAAACAATTCTGATTAATAAACAAAAAAACACTTCTTAAGCAATTTGATGTTTTGGTATCCTTCCAATTTGATGATTTTTATATCCTACCAATTTGGTGATCTGAATTTTGAATACGTATTAAAAAAAATTCTTATTTCATTGAAAAAAATGTCAATTTAACGATAGACATGAAACCTATTATTTTTAATTAAATTTTGGTTGGTTTTTGATATTGTAACAATATTTAATTTTGGAGGAGTGATTTTTATATACATTTATACTTTCCAGGCAGATCACTCCAGATAAAAACAGTTTTAGTAGGAAGTAATTATAATAAATGATGTATTGTTTTTTTCTAAAGGATCAGCTGATTCCCAATGCAGCCTGGAAGGATTACTCGGTGGCCAACACAAATTACGCATTTGAATCCTTTGAGAATGAAGAAAAGTTTAACGGAAGCACCGCAGGAAGAGATAGGTATGATTTAAATAATTCACTCCGCTCCTAATTACTAATCCTCTTGTTCATTCATCAGCCATTCAATAGCATGAGTCTTTCAAATCACATAACACTAAAATATAATAAACATTATAAAACAATAAAGTGGTATATTTCATTCATTCCCAACTTTCTAAACTACGTACCCAAGAAAATACACGCACAGATTTGTCTGTTCCTAGTAAGCCAATTTTTTGTTATTTTTGCCATCAGAGAAACATTTCTTTCACCCATATTTTTACCACCTGTTAAGAGAATCATTTAATACCTGATGAGCAATTCCGTATTTTTTGTGAGAACGAGATTGATATCGCTCCTGTTAGATTTGTGTCATTTTCAATGGCTGTTATTTGCTTTTTCTACGGGATGATGTCAGAATTTCAGCTGTGAGCTGTCACATATTATGTTAGTTTAGGTCATTTTCCTGCAAGTTTGCAAGCTTATTTATTCATTTAACAGCGATATAAAATCCCAAAAATCTGACAAGGGATCTCGCCCGATATCTATGTTGATCAAACTAACATATGTGACAGCTCACAGCTGAAATTCTGACATCAGCCCGTAGAAAAAGCAAATAACAGCCATTGAAAATTACACAAATCTGACAGGAGTTCTCGCGCGGTATCGATCTCGTTCTCACAAAAAATACGGAATAGCTCGTCTGTAGTCTACTACCACTGTAATATTTTTTTTATCTATCTAAGCTTCAAGTTTCATAGATAAACCATTACAAAGGTTTTTTCATGGATCCGAAACGATGCTACATAAGAGGTCATCCATTAATTACGTGATGTTTTTTAGCAACTTTTTGCCCCCCCCCCATTCTGGTGATATTATGTGGTGAGGTTTTAGACCTACCCAAAATCACGTGTATTTTTTTAGTACAAAGTACATTGAAATTTTCAGAATATTATCTTTAAATACAAAATTTCCAAAATTTAATCTGACAAAATTTTGGAAAATTTAAGCATCGTGATAAAAATTTCCAGAGAGACATTAATATTGTAGGTTGTTTTTGACCGGCATTTGGTTCAGAAATCGTGCGTTCAACGAAAAATAAATACACGTGATATCTCATTACATCCTTCCCCCCTCCTCGTGATATTTCGTGATTTTTTCTGAATCCCCCCCTTTTTGAGCCTCACGTGATTAATGGACGACCCCTAATGTAATTATTTTAAAGCCCCGTTTGCTTGGTTTTGTAACCAAGCAAACGGGGCATGACTTACAAAGTTTGTTTGTCCCGATCATAAAATAAAATCTGTAGTTTCATTGATATTAATGTTGTTAATTGTTTGACAGCCGGGCCAGCACCATGCCTGCTGGCAGTAATGGCCACCCGCGCCACACCAACGGCAGCAACGGAAATAACGGGAACAGTCGGGGGCCTCCGCCCCAACATTCGCAGTACCAGGACACCCGCTCCCTGCAGAGGCCTAGGGCTCCTGCAGCCTACAAGTAACTAATCTAAATTAAATAGTATGTATTAGGGGAGATGCAAACCGATCGTCAGAATTTGACGTACCAAAACCAATTAAGTTTTAGGTTCTTATCACAAACTCCCATTCTCTCCTGGAATTTTCTGTTTTTTCATAGATCTAGGAATAAATCCCTAGAAATCGCAGTGCTGTTCTGGACTCAGTCTGGGCATTTTATATTTTTGCGAATTTTTTTTGTACAGAATTTAAATAAATTAAAACACATACATATTATAGATATTTGCACCTTATTTACGAGTGGATCATGTTCTCAAGATGAGATGATATTTGTATAAATTTTTACAAGTATCCAGCTCAGGTATTGTGGCCCCATTGAATCAAGAGTTAAGTTAACCTCTTGGAAGCATACAAAAAATAAAGCATATGCATAAGCATAGTTAGTCTGGGCCCGCAGATACCTTAATAGCATACAAATACTGACCCTGTGTAAATCGCAAGTGTACCACACTGTTGAATTTGCCAGCCACCTCTGATCCTGCATATAATCTGGGTCTCTTGAAGAACCGCATTTAAAAATCCCTCCCAGAAGATCCTACCTTAAAACTTACTTGTTTTTATTTCCACAGAGGTGCCCTTGAGAGATGTTTAGTGTATAAATTCTGTAATCTGATCTTTATATAACCTAAAAATATTTTTTTTTTTATATTTAGTTACCCGTCCGCCAACGAACGAGCAGCTTATTCCCTACCCCGCCAACCGGGACAGGGCCGGCCCAGGCAGCCCCACCAGCATTCCCAGCACACCCAGCCGCGGGATCGGGACCGTGAACATTCCCAGCAACGGGATCGTGAACATTCCCAACATCGGGACCGCGATCATTCCCAGCCACAACACCACCCACACGGGGCTCAGAATGTCAATCCCGACTTCTATTTCATGCCATCGCAGAGGAAGTACGAGGGAGAGGTCGTTAGGGTTTACGTTGATTATAACAACCAACCTAAATAGTGAAAAAACAGAAGATTGTTCAATAGATAGTATTACCAAAACAGTATATTTTGTGAAATTGATTTGTTCTTGCGAAGATTTATTTTTGTGTTTTTTAACCCTTCAAAAACATAATGCTCATTATATGCGTCATTTTTATAGGGTTTAAAAATGTACATATACATGCATATAATAGTTGTTTCTACAGTGGAAATAATTTATGGGACAGTTTTGAAGGAATTTGATGTTTTTGTAGCAAATTCCTGAGTATTGTCACAATTTCAATTTATCCTAAAGTCTTAGAATTATGTAATTATAGGCACTATTGCGTATCTTGTCGAAATATTCTACTATTAGAATACGATGATTGGTGCAGGTAGACTGGATTTTTTAGTTTCCGATCGTTCAGTGTTAGAGTTTTGGAAGCGTTGGAGGCCCAATCAAACTAATTGGTCACACAAAAGTGGAACCTTATTTTCCATTTAACGTCTCATCTAAATGTAATACATCACAAGAATAAGTAAAAGTTTCTTTTAGGCAAATTTTGTTCCAAAAACTCATTTACTTACATTCTTAGAATATCAGATTTTTTTGTTGATTTTTAGAATTTCTCGATTGTGTTCAATCAAAAATTTTGTCAAAATTTATCCAGGGTTTTTCCAAGTTAATTCAATTTTTTAAGTTGTGCCAGGACTCAACGTGGCCCAAAATATCACTCTCTAATCTGCGAACTCAAGCAATAACATGATTTATTTATAAACTCTTTAAGGGGTAGTTTGGAAAATTCAAACAGTTTATAAGAATAAAAATCTGTAAAAGGTGTAGTTTGAAAAGCAGGGAATGCAACGTACCTATAATGTATTTTATTTAAAACATATTGTAACAATGTTTTCCCTAAAATTCCAGTACATATTTCACATAGAACTTGAAAGCTCAGTTCATGAACTTTTTCTATTTCTTGCATTTTTAGCAGCCTAGCGATTCCGTATTTTTTGTGAGATCATTATTGGATAACGGACGTTATTTTCTGTAAGATTTGTGTGATTTTTACCTCACATATTTTAGTTTAGATCGATTTAAACATGAATTCCTGCAAGTACGCATGATTATTTACTCATTTAATGTACGTTGTACACAGAAAACGCGAATAACAGCCATAAAAATCACACAAATCTGACAGGAGATTACGTCGGTTATCCAATAACGATCTCACAAAAAATACGGAATCGCTAGGCTGGCAGCAAAGTGCACATTTTTCGGTACTAACTAAATTATATAAATCACTTGTGTGGTGCTGAACAATTTATTCATCTTCCACGACTCGATATGCTGTTTTGGTAAAACTTTAATCTTCTTTATGTTTAGAAATAAAATAATTAAATTTTGTATGTTATTAATATGTGACTGTGCAATCAAGTTCATTGAATAAAGACAATTTAATTTAATTAATTCTAAGAGAAGTTTACAACGAAGTAATTACAAAATAGTTGTTAATGAAGAATTACCTTAGTGATAAGTACTTAATGTTGACATAACTGTTTGATCAAATTATTATTTTTTAATTTAGTATAAATTTTTTTTTATATAAAAATATCTTTTAGAGAATTGAAAATGGTTTCGTGCTAATAATTTCTCTAGAAGTGTTTGAGCCAATATAATGAAATCTTATTTGAAATAAGAAATTTAAGGATAGAAGAAATTGAAATATTGTAAATAATATAAAATTATAATGGGTATAGTTTTTTATTTTATTTAAATGCAAAGGATTCAGAAATGATCTAAAACAAGATGAGTTTTAGTTTATATATATTTTGTGGATTAGTAAAGAAGTCGTAAGTAATATTATTGTTTCAATGAACAAGCTGAAAAGGAACTAATATAAGGAATTAATTCTTAATCAAATTTAAAGCCGTTACCATATACTACTTACAAAGATAAGTCATTTTAAAAATGCGCACATTTAAATGTATTTGTGCACACCGACGGTATCAAAAGTTTCTAAGAAGTTATTGGAACTAGTTTGGAACTACCCGTCCGCAGTCCCTTCTTACCCCGCAGTTCCTTCTTACCCCGCAGTTCCTTCTTACCCTGCAGAGGCCTAAAGAAACTGGGTGTGTACCAACATTTATCATTTATATTTAATATTATTTTCAGCTAGCATCGATACATGCTAATGAACTACATGTAGCCGTCTAGTATACCACTATTCAAGCAAGAATCTCTTTAAAATGATTTACCTGTACTTACGTATTGTACATTCCGTTGTAATTAAAAGTAATTTAATTTGTTAATGAAGGGAATAAAAATAAGTAATTGGGTAGCATTTAAAAAATAAATGGATGAAATCAGTGTTTTAAAATAATAATTTGACTTTTTTTATTACGAAGATGTTACAATTTAAAAAGTAAAATAATTATTACTCTAAAATTTTATAAAATCGTAATTACTAAAAATGTAACAAAGTAATATAATGAAGTTTTTTTTCTTTGCCAATATCATTTGCCTGTTAGATGTCACAAATATGCCTTTAACCCTTCACAGACACGGGGTTGGGATGCAATGGGTTAACAGGTTTCTGTCAAACTTGAAGAAAATAATTTTTCGTCCCTTTCAGCATAATTGACCAAACAATATAAAAATATTAATTTGGGCAAGGTATTGTAAACAAGTTTTTCTTCGCCAACATCATTTGCCCGTCAGATGTCACAAATATGTCTTTAACCCTTCGGAGATATGGGGTTTGGATGCAATGGGTTAACAAGGTTTCTATCAAACTTGCAGAAAAAAAAATTTTTGGCACTTGCAACATAATTGACTAGACAACATAAAAATATTAATTTGGGCAAAGTAATGCAAAAAAGTTTTTCTTCACCAACATCATTTGCGTGTTATATGTCACAACACATTTAACCCTTCGGAGATAAGGGGTTGCAATGGGATGCAATGGGTTAACAAGATTTCTATCAAACCCAGGAGAAATTAAATTTTGGACACTTTCAATGTAATTAATCAGACTATATAAAAATATTAATTTGGGCAATGTAATATAAGCAATTTTACCATTTATCTAATACTCATAATATTTTTAGTATAAAATATTGTTTAACACAAAATTTTTAAAAATTTACATCGGCGTTAGGTTCTATTTAAAAAATAAATATTTGTTGATTGTTTGAAAAAATATTTATTCTAAAGATTCCGTTGGATACAGATTCTAAATATTATAATTTACATATGTTATTTTTTTAAATAGTTTTAAGAGCTATATAAATAAATGCTTTTATTAAAATATTTTTAGTCAGTTGATAATAATTAATTATATTATAAAACATAGAATATTAATTTTGTCAGTATTCTATGTATTTCAGAATTGATTTATTGTTTGATTCTAAAGAAATGTTTTTCTACACAGTTTTGTAGAATATGGCCATCTTAAAATGGTTAATAATATTTAATATGTTAACCCTTAGACCACAACTGTCTCAAATATGAGCCACACCATAAATGAATAAGGGTCTTATATGATACATACCAATTATGTCACAAATAAAATTTTTTGGGTGAAGAAAAGATTAATTAATTAAGATTTAAGCCGTCCATTTTTAAATGTACGAAATTAGATAATATATATATAATAATAAATGACTCAAAAATGAATCTGTTCATGTTTTATTGTATTATAATGTTTATCAACAATTAACAGCCAAATATATCATGTATAGGTTTCTTATATTTCAAGTCTACCTCAAGGATTTACAGAGTGTGTTCTGAAATTGTTAAATATTGAAATATTATAAAAATCTTGTCAAAATGCTTAGAAATTTCTTGCTTTCTACGATTAAAAGCTTACATAAAAAAATTGCCTATTTAAATAATCCATAAAATCTAAAATAAACCATATTGTACACATAACAACACAGACAATACTACAATTTTGTATTTCTAGATATATTTTTCACTTACACATAAATTTGCAATTTTTTTTTCACAATATATGCATTACGCATTGTACTAATTTAGAATAATAACGAAATATATAAATTTATCAAATATCTTAGTGTTTTAAACATAAATGAATATAAATATAAATATTGTATGATATTATTATATAACTTTTTGTTGTAAATATACACCAAGTGAAATGTAATTATTTGAGTAATAAATAGGTCAGTAAATAAAAATGAGATTTTTTTTCTTCTTTTATTTTTAATATTTGTACATGACAATTATAATGTAGTCCAGAAACTGTATACTAGTCCCAGTGAGAAGTCGATCATGAGGTTATCTTTATAGTATATTCTATCTTTTTGGTTTTCGAACAAGAAGTGTGAGAAGGAAGGAAGGAACGTTGATGACGTCAATACGAGTTCTTGCTGCGACTAGTATACCTCAGCCTCCTTCAACTACCGCCTATTTTCCTGTTGCCTTTTCAGGAATGTCACATCCTAAATACCAATTGAAAGAGTGGGTGCTGCTAACAGTAAAGTGTCTGGACACCGAAGACATGTTAGGGGCCGTATAAAAAAGTGCTATACATTCACAGAAACCTAGAAGGAAAAAATAATTAAAAGAAATTATAAAAATTATAAATCTAACTCAATAAAGTTTTTCCAAGCAAACAAGAAAAAATTATGAATATGAAGAAAATAACATACTTAAATAATAGTCTTACTACTTGATTTTTGAAGTGGAACTTCTTTAACGCCGTTAGTAAGTTGAAATTCAGGTGAAACGGAAATGAGTCACAACTCAGTTCTACACAAATACTCAGATCTTATATAATGCTGTAAATTCTCACCTCGGCGCATGCCTTCCATAGCGTAGTTGGCAAGGTGTCTGACAAGTCTCAGCGGCCAGACATTATGTGAGCGAGGGTTCGAATCCTACGAAACCCATAAAAAACATTTTTATTTGGTGAAATCAATATCCAATCTTCAAATCGCTTTAAAAAAACAAGCAAAGAAAAGAAAGCGACATCTAGCAACTTTCTAATTTCACTTCTACCGCGTGTGAATTACACTCTGATTTGAATATAGATTTGAATGTAGATCTATAAATATTACATTTATAATTGAAATGCTTTTACACAAGTTTTGCTTTGTTCGTTGTAAATAATTCCAGCTTTGGGTGTACCATCAAAACATTATTGAATATTTTCATTTATTATTCTCTTTTTCCTGTTGTATTCTGCAGGTTACCTCTTTTCTTTATTTTTGTACTGCATTGTGATGAATTTAATAATTTTGATTTCTCAAATACATTAAATTTTTATTATATTTTATAGATTTATTCCGTACTGAATTGAATTACTAATTCATCAGGGTTGGTGTGTAGCAAAATTTTAAGTAACCAACTTCGTGGGTTTTTTCTGCTTGGCCCTGCGGGCGGCGTACAACCCCACAGCAGCTGTGTAACAATTACAAAATGGATGAGACGCGGCATCAGAAATGTGCTGGAAGTCGGGTTCTTAAATTTCAACCGTTCAGTCGCTGGCGTATTTGTACTATCAGATACAAAAATATGATATTTACAAAATACAAAAATATCCACACGAAAAATTAAAAAAAAATTACAAATTTAACCAAAATGTTCGGAAAAAAAAAAAAAAAAAAAAAAAAAACATCAGAGGACGACCAATTGTCAAAAGAATTATAAAAATTATTAAAAGTTTTGAAAAATGACCAACTGGAAAGATTTACGACTGACGACTTAAGGTTATTTTAAACCCTTTTGTCACATTGGGTAATTTTTGTAACAATGTTATTTTTTGTATTTTTTGTAACAACAGTATTTTGACAATATTTTTCCTCTTGAGCGAAGGCTTGGATGCACCTCCATAAAGAATTTGAAACGGATAAAAATTAAGGCCGCTGCAATTGGAATACATGGAACATTTAACAAACATACTTAATCAGACGTTATTAATAGCCTTGCGTCTGTACGATTGAAATTTAAGAACCCGACTTCGGATACAACTCTGACGCCGCGCCTTATGCAAAATCATATTCGTACTTGAAGTTAGTTAAAAAGGTACTTTTGTAATAGAACGGAATTAAAGCAATGCCATAAGATGGCGCCACTTACGTTAACAACTAGCATGAGGAGCATCGGCTGGTAGGCATAAGTACTATTGGATTCGTACTTTCTTCGACCTCTCCTCTCCTGGTACCTGGTATGGAGAGGTGGATGGTATGGTTATTATTGTAATTGGCAGTTGTGAATAACAATACCACGTTGTGAGTTCTTCCACTCGTCTATAAATAAATACGACGTCGCTGCCTGTCGCGGTTACTTTGTTCCGGTGACTAACTGTCACTCGATCCGAGGAACCGACTATTTATGGAACTAGTTCCTATCGAATTTATAAAATGGTCACCATCACTCAAACTGAACGAAGCCGAACCAAAAGGGGGCGTTCAAGTATTACGTACTCCCCTCCCCCCCATGTAACGCGCCGTGACGTTTTTCCGTACTACCCCCCCCCAAAATGTTACGTAACGCCCAAGTGACAATTTTGACCTGAAAGTCACAATTAAGTTGCGCAAAGTACCTACTGGAAAGTCGCTTAAATACCTTTTTTTCTTGCGTTAATCGCGTTTGCGGTAATAAATAAAACAAGAGATTTCGAGAACGAAAAGGATTGCCAACTTGGAAGATTTTAATTCGCTAGTTTTTTTTAAATCTAAATAAAGAAAAACATGTTACGTAACGCATTGTTCGAACCTCCCCTCCCCCCACCTCGTAACGCACAGTAACGTTTCACAAGACCCCCCTCCCCCCCCCAAGTGCGTTACGTAATACTTGAACGGCCCCAAAGCCATCCAGGGCCTAGCAGCAAAAACCTGCGGAGCTGGTTTTTAACTGCTGGTGTTTATTATTATTAGTAATGGAAATTCTCAATTATTATTTGTCACAAGTTTTCCACGTACCCACCTCACCTATGTATCTAAATAGATTTAGGGGATTAAAACTTCTGAGCGAACAACACACGTTTAAAACAATAATATTATTGTATCATTATTTCACGTATTTTTTCCAGCCAGCAAATGTATTATTCCTTAGCAAACCTATCAATAAATTATGGTAAAGTAAGAATGATAAATGGCTGTGCTCGTATTGGGAGAGGAAATTGGTTTCCCTTAAGGGATGTATGGATGGCAAGAGACCAAGTAGCAAAACAACGGTGAGAGGGACCCAATGAAGAAGAAATACGATCTCTTTGAAATAAGCGTATCTTTGAGGAAAAAAAGTAAGGTTCACGAAAGTGTTTAAGGATCTTAAAATTCATTATTCGTGATGTAATTCTTTAACTGGAACGAAATCTCGCGCTCCGTAGACTGGTGATGGTTAACGTGACCAGACGTCCCGTTTTCACCGGGACAGTCCCGTTTTCAGGCAGCGTGGCCAGGTGACAACCTAGGAGCGCCAAAATGTCCCGGTTTCAAAAAGAAAAAATCTCGCAGTAGAATTTAAAAAAATATTATTATAAGAATCCTGGTGGTAGAATTTATTATGTACTAGTAGATGAAGACGTGGGAGGTTATTTAATTTATTAAGGGGCTAGAATTCCAATAATCCATGTGCTGGATAGCTGCAAGACGAGTTGTGATCTTTCCTCCTACATAGTAAAGTAAATTCACTCGTACAATCCATGCCTATTTTAGTAAAAAACATTTTTACAGTAACATATTGTTTTATTTGATTTAACAGAAAAAAATTTTTTGAACAAGGGTCTACTTTTCCAATCGTCCATGTCTGTTAGGGTGGTCACAAGGTATAAGGTGAAAAAATATTTTCGTCCTAATGCCGGCGGGACCCCCCTAATATTTGCTATTTGTCTAGAAATGGGAGAAATTTCATCCAAGACTTTCAATTCCTGTTTGACAAAGACGAAGAACAACGACAGTTACTGTTACAAGATGTATCGGAATGTCGAAAAATTTTTCCTGACTCTTCAAAAGCCACGTTATCTAAGCCGTTACCTTAATCTGATAATTAATTGTAAATGTAAATAATAATAATAATAACTTCTTTCTTTTATAATGCTTTCTTTTTTATATTTTAAATAATAAAATTTTGAACATTATTTCTTCTTGTTTTTTTTTAAACCTTTTTGCTTTTCTTTTCTACTAAATCCATCATTTTCAATTTGGATTGTGCTGTATTTACTTTGAAAACAGTTTTAACTACACCCTTTTTTATGTACCAATTGAGAAAATAAATAAAGCAAAATCTGGACAGCATTTGTAATTAAATCTTGCAATATTGTTAGATATTTTATAAAAAAAAACATTTTTATAGAAAGTTAAAACTTCAACCTTGATGAGCCACGGGTTTACCTTATCCAATTGAGCTGAAACTTCACCAATCTCATTTCTTAGCCAATTGGCAATTTTTAGGGGGGTCCCCCCAAAAAATTCCAACATTGATTTCTTGTGACCACACTAATGTCCATGCAATTGGTGGCTGCAAGATGAATTTAATCTAGCCTATTTTGTACAGCGCTCTTGAGGCAATTTTTCGCGATAACAGCGCTATATAAGTTGTCCAAATTCGTCATTATTATTAAATTGTGTTCCGGTTTGGGTGAAAAAATAAATGGTTACTTTAGTAATGGTAAAATTGTAATTTTCATTTGATGCCGGCCGCCGATTTCGATTTATTGCAAATAATAAATGTCACCAAAAGCATGTTTTATTATATATTGATTTTAAATTATTTTGACTTTATGTCCGGGTTAAATCTTCTCCACAGGAAAAACTAAACCCTTCCACACATGTTTCCACAAATGATCACCTAGTCAATCCACGCTATGCAAGTGTACTAAATAAGTATAATAAATACAAAACAATACAAGAACATGTCAACCTACCAGAGACCAAATGGGAAAATAATTCACCGACTCCAGATATTTTCACATCAGAGGATTCGGCTCGGTAGAAGCTTGACCGATAAATCCTACTGATCCCTCAATATAAATATGAAAAATAATCTTTCGTAATCCTACATGTATTTAAAATTATTATTATTTGTCCTCAGACTTTTTGTCAGGTTAAATCTTCCCCACAGGAAAAACTAAATCCTTTTATACACTTTTCCACAAATGATTATCCAGTCAATTCACGCTATGCAATTCCACTATGTATGTATAATAAATACAAAACAATACAAGAACAACATGTCAACCTACCAGAAACCAAATGGGAAAATAATTCACCGACTCCAGATATTTTCATATCAGAGTGATCGGCTCGGTAGAACTCCTAATTGGACCTATAAATCCTTCTGATCCCTCAATATAAATATTTATATAAATATTTATATTGAGGGATCAGTATGATTATGATTATTTTATATTATCAATATAGCTCAGATACAAAACATATTAAAATGCTTACCTGTCAGAGTCTGAAAAAAATAATTTTCCACTTGTAAGATGCGCCAAAAATAATATTTTTAATCAGCTAAATGCGAAATTCAATGCTACATTTATCATACATTAACATTTATTATACATTATTATAAATTTATTATACGTGAACTTATAAATTCTGTTAATATTCTGTCGTCAGTGCTTATCTTTCAAGGGTTTTTGCTGCTTCCGAAAACAGATTTGCGGCTATAAACACCAACCAAAAACTTTTCCGATAATTCGAAAAAAAAATTCTCAGCACGTCCTCGTGAAAAATTCAACGGGAATATATTACAGTCAGTTTCCTCAGCACGCATTACCAAGTTGGTGTAAATTGACGTGAGTGATCAGTTGAAATGAACAGGGACGTCAGTTCTTTCACAGAGATGTCGAGTGCGAAAAAATGTCACGTTATCTACTTTTTGAAGGTCCTGGGTTTAATTCTTAAATGCGAGCGTATCTTTTCAGATTTTTCTGTTTAAAATTTTCGTCCCACAGTCGCTGTTCGCGCCTTTTATTGTTGCATGTGGTTCTTTGGAACTACCGATTGAATGCCCTTTGCTATAATCAGTTGAGTTGAATTCGCCTCGCCGCAAGGGACACAAGTCCTATACCGCACCGCTTTACACTTAAATAATCAAACCGCAAACGTAATTCTAAAACCGCAGCTATCATCGAGTACCATCGCCACGCGTCACTTACTCTCGCTAATGATTTCGCGATCAATTAATTGTTCATTCCCAGTCGCCATTCCTTCCAAAATCTCCCATACTAACATACCTACCTTCCCAGTGAACACAAAATCTAAGAGGGAAGCAGTCTGGGTAAGTGAGATAAAATATAATAAAATAGATAAGAACCACGCATACAGTCCACAACATACCGCAGCATTTGATCCCTCGATCTTGAGAGGGATCATTTGCTACCCGCCGCAACAGTCGCTAATATTGTATTCAATGATTGAAAATTAATAACTTGTTGCTTGTTGGTCATTCTCAACTTTTTCTTTTGAAGAGTTTTATTTCACGTGTACATTTGTTACTTATTTTTTTTTATTTAGCTGCTACCGGTTTAAACATATCTGTGTCATTCACTAGAAATCTTAAAACTTAACAAATATACATGGACAATTTTAACAAATGTGCGTGTGAATGAAACTCTTCAAAACACAATGTCTAGAAAATGTTACACAGTTAATGCTCGTGAAATACAAAATAATATTCGGGAAACACGCATAACGCGTGCCCAACATATGTACACGGTTGACATTTGTATCGGTGCCGAAAGCATCAATGACGCTAGTTCCTCGGAGCATCTTCCAAGCTTGAAATACCGGTAGAATATGCCTGTGCTCTAAAGATTCCAATCCGTCTGTTAAGATGGGAGAATCTATCAAACGGACCGCCCGTTTCTGCACAAAGTCGAGGGTATTTTCCAGGTATTTTGGAGCTCCAGACCAGAGGTGGCTACCAAATTCAACCGTGGGGCGCACTTGTGAACATGTTATAGCTATGAAAAAATACACAGTACATAACTTAAGGGCCTTTAACCGGCCAGTGGATGAGAATCCAAATTTCGTCGAAAGATGTTCTTAAGATCGTACACGACAGTTCCAATGAGAAAGATTAATTATTCTCCGTACTAGCTTTTTAAAATTGTAACTAAATATCGATTTTATTTCATTCAAAATTTGCTTTAATTTATACCTACATACAAAAATGCTGAAAGGCGTGATGATAAAACTATGAAAATTATGTACTTTTGTATTTATTTTTTGATCATAAATATTTATAATTTTTCAATAATATCTAAGAAAAATAAGAATTTAAAAAAATCTTAAATATATTAGTTTGTAAGACCGTAAATAAATAGACACACTGAAATATTTTCGTCACAAAACACGTGCGCGGATTTTTTTGTAATGATTTTATTTAAGCTAAAATTAAAATTTTGAAATACAGCTTTTCCAGATAATTTATTGATTTATTTTACTGCATGATTATATAATTTGAAATGTGTGTTGTAAAATACAAAAATTGTTTGAAAAATTTAACAAATCTGCCAACGACCTTATAACCTTATTACACTAAGGGGGTTTCTCACCATCCTCCCAATAGCTTATCCATACACATAACGAATATTAATAAAAAAACAAATAAATACTAGCAACAGGTAAAAACTTTGGCTAATTTATCCTATACGTAGCCATTGTTCATAGGTTCAAGTACCGAATAGTAAACTCAGACTTTTTAAATAAATAAATCCTGTAGAATTAATCCAAAATATTCATTACGTGTATGGATAAGCTATTGGGAGGATGGTGAGAAACCCCCTAAAATTTTCTTTTTTTTTTCAAAATTTAAAACATAGCTTTACTAGATAAAAGAACAGTCTTTAGAAATCATATTATATTTTTTTGTGGAAAAGAGTCAAATGCGTTTAAAATTTAATTTAAAAATTACATATTTCCGGTTTTCTATGGTTAATATCCTCTTAAGCATTTGCCTGAAGATGTTTGCTCTATTTTAAACAAGTCGTATATTATTAAATATTTTCACTATTTCTGCTTAATTATAATCGTCTTTTTAATTACGAATATTAGCGCTCTTCCTCTTACATTCGTATTTACGTATCTCCCTTTCTTCTTCTTTATGAACGCTTACTACAGGTAGGGTTGCCATCTCTTAAATTTGGCAACCAGGACAAGACGCGTGAAAACCCCGGATTTTAGGGCCCGGAACCCGGACATATCAACAGGTTTTTTTAAACATAGTCAGTGTAATAAAAAAACAGTTGAAAATGTCATAAGTCCCCTATTTATTTATTTTCAAATTAAATTCACCTAACTAATTCACCAATAAATGTACCTAACAAAACAGAATCTTATTACAGTTTGTTACAAATTGTTTTAATAATCAGTTAGAATTTTTTTATTCTTAAAATAAAACACAAATTACTAATATACTCTGTTATGAAAACAAAACCTCATTAAAATATTAAGCCTAACAAAATTCAATTAAATTTTAAACACAAATCTTAAAGTACTGAGACCATTTTAGTATTCAATCTTACAATTTTTGAGGTAACCCTTTAACTCAATAATTATTCTTTAAATTTTTATCAGCAGCCATTCAAACAACTAAATTCACTCTTCCCAAATCTTAAGCAACAAAACTGAACCTTTTTAAAGTTTAGACTTAATGTAATATAAGTTACATTATTAATTTTTTTAAGCTTAAAATAATCAAAAACTATATCATTTATATCACTTTAAAGTTTCAATCAATAGCCATATTGTGAATTTCTTTTACGTAATAAAAACAATCATAACTTTAACTACAAAAATTAAAAGAAATTATTGCACTCATAAGTACATTATATGATTATCTAGCTATTAAAGCTTTTTCCTCAGCCTCTCGCCTTTTTTCTTTGTATTTATCACTGTTTCCGATATCTTTCAGAATATCTTCCCTTTTTAAAAGGAATTTTGTAAAAATCAATGCAGCTGTATTCTTGGAAATTGAATTTAATTTTAATTAAAGATAAATGAAACAATGTTACTTTGTTCGAACCACTTTTATATTTGTTTAAAACCGACCAGTTTCAGAACGACGATCTTTCCTCAGGGCAAACGTTTACGTTTAAATTTTAAGACTTTAAATTTTTTTAAACCCGGACATCAAATGAAACCCCGCACGGACGCTCTCCGGACGCCCTCCAAACTAGGACAAATCCGGGGAAACCCGGACGGATGGCAACCCTAACTACAGGACCTCGCAAAATTGTGTTTTATTGAAATTTACTTACTTTGTAAGATGAATCATCAAAGACTAACATGATAATTAATTTGCATTTGTAACAGTTTGATGAGTAAAATAAAGATATGAGTATTATAATAAATAATTTATAAATGCTAATAAAATAGATTTAAATATTGAAAATCCTTTGTTCAGTCTCCTCGACAGAAAACAAAAACAAACTATCGGATAAATTTGAATAATATCTTATTCACTTGATAAAACTTACATCTTTCTCGGTACTTTTACATATTTAATCGGATTTGACTCGGGTAAGTGATTTAGCGCAAATATCACAAATAACTTATACAGCCCTTTTAGAAAAACGATAGTTATGTGGCGGAATACCTTCCATAAATGATAATTTTTATATGCTAACCACATAAACATTAAAATTACCATAATATTACATAGACTTGGAAATAAATTCAGTTCTTAGATATTTTCATTTTTGTTTTACCGGTTGTTCAAGAATTTTATTTTAATTTTTTTATTATATCCAACAAAAGCACAATTTACATAAATACATATTTTAGACAATTTATCGGTAGTCCCGCGAAGCTGCCACATGGCTGCTTGTCTGCAGGTTCTACCTCAATATGCACTCGTAGTCTTCCCGAAGAATTAAATAAAATAACAGATTTGGTATCATTCAAGCAAAATGCCAAAATATTCTTAAAAAATTTAACTACCGTAACATCACCAATCTTTCTTTTATTTCATTGTTTATTCTGTTTTTTTACAGATACATAGATTTTTCATTGATAAGCCACATTTTTATAATTTTCATGCTTAAATTCTCATTTTCCTGAAAAGCAAAATTATTTTTAAGCTTACTAAAAATCACTGGTACACAGTACTCCAGCGTTCAGCTTCCATACTTATTGGATATTTTAGGTATTTTCAGACCTTTTTTTCTGTGAAACGTGTGCTGTGACTATGTACCAGTGGTCTTTTATAAGTATTATCTCCCCAGTTATTCTTAATGGTAAGGAACCAAAATATACCTTTTATTGAGAGCAGGCCTAAAACTTTTATTTAAAGAACGTTCCTCATTTTCGGCGACGTGGACTTTATTTCTTAAAATATGGCGGTACTAGCGTGTAGCTCAGACTTTCCCCCAGAAATCGAGGAGTGATCCGGCTTGGTATCTGCTTCAGTGCGATTTGTGTTTGCTGTTGAATCCCGCCAACTGCGAGGTGCGCTCAATTATTCGCTTTCTAAGATCGAAGTTCGTAAGATCGCAATTTTGATACCAAACGTCAATAAGTCCACCACACAAATGATTTTGAGGGAAAAATGGTGTATGCAATTCGCGTGTTCGTTGGGTTCCCAATATGCTGAAGAACAAATTTTTTTTTCGGTTTTTCCAACCAAGGCCAATTTATTTGGGTTCGTGGGTTCAACTAACGTGTAGGTAATAATTTAATAATTTATTTACGTACGTGTTTAGTAATTTGATATAAATGAAGACTTAATAAATAATACATAATAAAAAATACATACTTACCTATTTTTATTCCAGCAACATCAATGAATAGAATATAAAAATAAGATAGAAACAATCAACAATGAATCAACATAATACTCGAGAGAACAACAAATATAAATAAAAAAAACTGAAAAAATGATCAATAGATAAAGATTTTTCATATATACTCGTATATTGTTTCTAAACACTTATACCTATGTTATTATTTTATTATTCATTGATTGTATGAATGCAATCTTAATTATAAATGTGCCTATGAGTGTGTTTAAATATGTTATGTTACAAAATCCGAATTAAAGAACACTTTACAAACTGGGTGAATGACAAAGGAGAATTGTTAAATGAAGCATCACAGTTATTAGAAAATAAACACTCGTTTGATAAGGACAGAGATGTTAAAGTTCTCCATATTTGCAATAAAGGACAGAAATTGGATAGACTAGAATCTTTAGAAATTACCCGCTTAACTAAAAAAATAGAACCTAACTTTGTAATGAATAAGCAATTAGAATCATTTGCTAAGTCTCTGCTTTTGTATCCATTGTAATTTTCATAATAATTTGGTAATTAAAATGTGTATTTAGTTTAATTAAACATGTATCCTATAAAAAGTAATCTTCTAAAGAATAAGCAATTAGAATCATTTGCTAAGTCCCCACTTTTGTATCCAGTGTAATTTTCATAATAATTTCGAAATTAAATGTATTTAGTTTAGACCATTCCTACTCCAACGTAAACATGTATCCCTTCAAAAAGCAATAAAAAATCCCATACTTCATAAATATAATAACGATTTGACAATAAAATTAGGTCATTAGTAACTCATATTACTTGTAAGGTTTTCCCTAATCAACATTGAAGTGAGCTACAAACCCAAGGTAATTAGCTTACTGGAATTATCAACATATTTAGAAATTTGACAGCCTAAAACGACTTAGCAACAAATGTAATTAATATAATTGATTAAAATCCTTGCAGACCACCCCTCTCCCTCTCCCCCAAATGTTATGTATATAAACCGTAGAATAAGAATTATTTGTACCAGTCTGAAGATGGCTCTAACGAGTGAAACCAGTTACGGTTAAATAAAATTAAGTGGAATAAAGTTTTACATTCGTTTTATTATAATATATTTTTATTTTATTTTATTTATTTACATCTATGTATATTACAGTTTTCACCTTATTAATAACATTTTTACACATGTAATATATTTTGAAAACCTTTTTAGATATTAATTATGCATTTCATTATGTTGGGTGTAAGGTAGGTTTGAGAAGGTGAAACTGTTGGTTGGTGATATTGTATGTTTCGTGAACACCTCACTAGGAGAACCTGTGCTGAGGTGTTTACGTGTTTATGATTAAGTGTGACAAGTACAAGTATTTATGTGTCGTAGTAGAAAGTTATTTTTTTTTCTTTTTTTACATTTTAATAATTATTCAGAAAAAAATAATAAGTATATATATATATAGGTACATATGTATTGGTAAATTCTTGAAAGACATGTTTATTCATTTTCCACTTTTATATAATATATAGGTACATATGTATTGGTAAATTCTTGAAAGACATGTTTATTCATTTTCCACTTTTTATAGTTTGGTTATGTTTGGTTAGGAATTAAAGTATTTTGAATAAAGTGAATATTTGATTTTTGATCCAGGCTGTGATATGTTTTTTGTGAATGTTTGTAGATGTATTTGCAGTAAGTATTTGTTTCAGAGTAATGGGCATAAAATTAAAAAGTTTGATTGCATAATACTGAAAATGTCTTTGTCCATATGTTGTGTGTGTTTTAGGTATGTTTAGGGTTATATTTGTTAAGGACCTGGTTTTTATTATTGTTTTGGGTTGAATTGGAATATGGAGTTTGTTTTGGAGGAAGTGTAGTAGAGCAGATTTGGCATAAAGTTGTTTTATGGACATGACTTCCAATGTTTTGTATATTTCGTTTGAATCTGTATAGAAAGGGAATTGCAGGATTAGTTTAATTATCGACTTTTGAATCTTTTGAATTGGGTCAATTACTATATTTGTAGCACTTCCCCAAGCCAGTATTGCCAGATTGACAAAGTGCAAAATATATGGATCTGAGTATTGTTATTGGGAAAATGTTTTTAATGGATTTTATTAGGTGCATGACTCCTTTTAGTTTATTTGTAATGAATGTTATGTGGTCATTCCAGCGTTAGTGTTTATCAATAATAACCCCTAGGTATTTTGTTTGTTTGACCCTTTCTATATACTCGCATTGACAATTAGAAGAAGTTTGTTCACAGTCATGCAGAAACAGGTCTATGTTGGAAGGAGGTTGTCCTCTTAGTGTTATACTATGTGTGATGTATTTTGTTTTGATAGTATTAACGGTAAGAGTATTACTATTTAGCCATTTTTTGACAACTGAGAAACTTTTTTCGGCTATTGCGAATACATCTTTCCATGTGGCTGCTTGACAAAGAAGAGCTGTATCGTCAGCGAAGGTCACGATTTACCTTCAATTTCAATGTCACACAGTTCGTTTATGTAGATGAGGAATAATAAAGGGCCAAGTACACTCCCCGGTGGGACTCCGTACGTAATTAAGAGTGGTTCACTTATCTTGTTATCAATTTTAACTTGTTGAGTTCGGTCAGACATGAAGCTTTTAATTAAGTCGAATTCTACTCCGTTAATGCCAATTTTTTTTAATTTCTTGAAAAGTTTTTATGTGAGATTGTGTCGAAGGCTTTACATAGGTCTAAATAAATTGAAATAACTTTTTTCTTATCATCAAGATTACGTGTAATGAAGTCCGTTACAGGAGCTATTGCATGTTCTGTACTTCTGTTTTTCCTGAATCCATGTTGGTTTATCGACAGTATTTGTTTGGTTTCCAGATAGTGTTGAAGCTGTTTCTTAATAGTTTTTTCCAGAATTTTTGAAAAGGTATTTAGTAGCATAATATGTTATGTGCCTTTGAGTGTGCGTATGCGTATGAGTATTTTGCCTGGGTAATATCTATCTGCATATGTACAATTTTATGTATTATTTATTTTTGTTAGAAATCCATTTAATTTTTAACATTTAACGCAAATCAAATTTAATAACTTTATTATTAAGTTCTGCGAGTATCTTAGTTTTTTTTATTATTGAGCCAATTACGGTAAAATTATAAATATTAAAATATTCAGAAACACCAATCATTATTTTAAATATTAAATTAAATATATCGTTTTATCTAGTTTCTAAAACAGCGTTTGTTTTTACGAAAAAATAAGAAATATACAGAACATTAAAAAAAACGAGGGTGCTTTAGACCACACGACTGGAGTAAAACTTCACTAACTTATATTTCCCTCTCAACTAACGTTCGCCTCGCCCGATCCCTCTTTTCATAACGCTCTCGTCACGCATTCACCAGCTTACTCCCCAAGTCAAGCGTGCGTAATGGCCCGACCGCTCGCCTCGCCCGATCACACTTTTCGTAACGCTCTTGTACACGCATTCACTAGCTTACTCCCAAGTCAAGCGTGCGTAAAGAAGTTTTACTTCAAAAACATTGGAAACATTGCAAAGCGGGAAAAAAATTGAAAAGCCAGAGGGTATTAAATTACACAGAAGTATGTACGATCGTATTATTTGCTTATCCCTTGGCGAGGTTAAATCACAAAATGGGCCACCATATAACTAGTTCCGCATTAATCCTCTTTCGTAATTTACGCCGAACGAAATTATTATTTACCAAATCTCTCTCGCAAAACCACACCGCAGCGAATGTAATTAAATTTTTAATTACATTCTATTATTCTTAATTCAAATCCGAATCAATTTCAAGCGCCGCTTGATTGGAACAGTTGAATTTAAATTGTCCAATCCCATAAAAATGGCGGGAATGATTTATATACCCAAAGCCCAACGGACAAGCGACAGCATAAAATTTAAACTATCCCCATTAAATACAACGTCACTTTTACGTCCATAAGTTTCTACTTTTTACTACCAGAAATGTATGCGAAAAGGTGCTGCATCTGATCCCACTTAAAAATCGTTACCGTTATAGCTTCTAAAATATGTCTTCAAGAGATACCTGGCCGCCGAGAATTATCACTAGATATTTTACCAAACTTTGTGTTTGTGGAAATCCTTTTTTTAATTACGAGCCGATTTTAAAAAAAAATCATATTTGACGAGTATTCTTCCAACGAAAAGCATGTTTATAAATTCTACTACAAAGTTGTCCATGAAAAAGGATTTCGCATCTCGAACTTTTACACCGTGTTTAGAACACAAGGCAGATTTTAACTTACGATTGATCCTGCGTTAGAGTCCCCAAATAATAGTTACACACGGAACAATCAATAATTTATCAGAATTTTGCAGCATTCGGTATGCAACTCAAATGTAAAGCTTCACTCGCTACACAATGACAATTCGTTATTTAATGTATCGTTGTATTCTGACCACAAAACTACACTCAGAAAATGAAAATGGTTTTTCTTTGATTCTGGCATTAAATAAATAGTCTGCAACTAGAATTTTATAACTGCACATCGAATAAGAGTATGTTTTCCTTCTAAATGTGTCAACGGATGAACCCAATTGGAATTTTACATTCTGAACACAAAACTGGTTTAAATTAAATCTGTACCTAATTAAAACTACACTCAGAACATGAAAATGGTTTTTCTTTGATTCTGGCAGCACACACATAGTCTGCAACTAGAATATTATAACTGCATTTCGAATAAGAGAATGTTTTCCTTCGAAAAGTGTTAGCAGATGAATCCACAACCGGAAATTTACATTCTCATCACAAATTTGGTTTAAATTAGGACTGTATGCGGCGAATTAAAAGCACACTCAGAACATGAAAATGGTTTTTCTTTGATTCTGGCAGCACAAATAGAGTCTGCAACTAGAATTTTATAACTGCACTTCGAATAAGATAATGTTTTCCTTCGAGCTGTGTCAGCAGATGAATCCACAATTGGAATTAACTGGTTTGACTCTTCGAATAATTAGAAAAAAATATCCATAAACTTTGGCCTGTTCAGGTTTGCGCACAAAATTCCCGGTTCTTCCCGTGCATTTTAAATGTTAGTTTTTATTGGTTATTTTTTTTTACCCTTTTGCAAAAAAACGTAATTGTTCTAAAATATAGATAAAATAATTTTTCCGACGTGCTTATTAGAACATTTTTGTTTCTCAATATTAAAATTTTGATATTGGAAATATAAATTGGCTCAAAAATACACACCTGCGAAAATTCGAATTAAAATACTTAAATTGAATAAACTTTAAATAAAGATTCCCTTTCTTAAAAAAATGCAATAAAACTGTATCTTAATTTTTTATGGCATTCATACAATTTTATTTAAAAATTAAATGTGTGGGACAATTGGCGTCTCCTGTGATTAGATAGGTTGAATGAAATCTGTGTGTGGCAAATTAAAACTACACTCAGAACATGAAAAGGGTTTCTTCTTTGATTCGGGCGGCACATGCATAGTCTGCAACTAGAATTTTGTAATTGAACTTTGAATAAAATAATGGTCTCCTTCGAAATGTATGACACAATTTCATCAATCTAGAGCACCTGACGTAGGTAATCGTAGCATTTAAACAAGGGAAGTTTCAGAGTACTTTATGATGGTTCCGTGTCAAATCAGAATCAAGTCTGTTAAATAAATCAAATAAATCAACACTTATGTTTCAACTTCACAACATAATATTTATTAATTAAGAGGGAATATAAACGCTAGAAATATTTCGATTCTCATGCCTGCAAAATTTAAAATCGAGCGTCTTATTTGCACGAGGCAAGTAAGCGAAAAAGTGGTTTAATAATTTTATAAGAACGAAAAAAAGTTAGAACATAGAAAACCTTAAAAATAGTCTTAGCCATAAAGGGGTATTTTTAAAAAAAAATTTTTTTTTATTATTTCATACTTAAGTCAAGAAAAAACATTTTTTTTAGTGGTTTACGCCTATATTATTTGCTATGTAAATAATAATTTTATTGTAATTCCAATACATAGAAGAGCTAGTAAAAGCTTCAAATTATCCGTAGCATATTTTTTGATGTTCATACTGTAAGCCGATTCGTCGCAAAGATTAATCTAAATAATATCTAAATAGGATTTCACGTATAACTTCATCTTTATATAAAATACTTGAATTCCTCACAGTCTATATGAAACCGTTACAACTACGTGCTAGCCATTTTTATCAACTAACTCTCTTTCCTCATTGTATTCACTACTGTCATCTATCTTCACGAAAGCTAGACTCTTCAAAATCACTTTTCTCAACAAAGTCAACTCAACACCTCTTTGAAAAATCATTGAAAACTAAGAAAAAACATTTTAAAATAGCATTAAACCCTAACCTAACGTAACCTATTTAACCAATCAACCAACCAATGAATGTGTTGCTAAGCGTATAACTATCGAACGACTGCACCAAATTGGATAATTATTTTTTTTGTGTGTTCTTTATTGTCAGGACAAGGTTTTTATAAAACTTCAGGTGAGCTCTGGCATTATGAAATTTGTATAAAAAAGCGGCTATTGCTATGGAAAGCGGGAGGGAGGGAGAGATGGGGGAGGGAACCAGGGAGGGGGAGGGGAACCTGGGAGGGGTAGGGGGACCTGAGAGGGGGGAGGGAAACTCGGGGGGGGGGGGGGGGGGGGGTTCGCGGGCCGGGGGGGGGGGGGGGGTGGAGTGGGGAGAGGGAAGGTGGAGGTGACGGAGTGGGAACGCGAGAGGGGAAGAGGACGCAGGAGAAGAAGGGGAGGCGGAAGGGGAACGGGACGAATGGGAAAGGACACTCAGGGAGAAACAATTTCTTTATTAAATGGCATAGCAAAGCATGCCGGGACAAGCTAGTTTTTAATATTTTTTATCATCGCTCAACCTTACTGAGGTGGTTCTGAGTTGATTTCATTCTGAGTTGGCCTGTCACCCTTTCTGATATATAAATAAAATTATTTGTCGGGAAACCTTTTTTAACATCATCCCCCAGATTTAGATTATCATAATTCTGTCCACGTTTAAAATAAATTTCTTATGAACTTGCAACGCAATACGAAATACAGATCAATTTTCGAATAATTTGGGAAGTTGCCCTCGGCTGTAGCGACTTTTGTGTGACAAATAATATCGACCGATTTCCATTATCGATACGGACTCCCAGGATAAATTGGAATGGAAAGCTAGCCGACCCCCGACACACGACGCCCGCTTATACGACGTCTACGTACGACGAACGAACCATATATTAATATGTATGTAGGTTAACGTTATGTGGAGGAATATCTGGGGAAAACGTAGATTTATCCAATCGACTCGAATGGAACCAAAAAAAGAAGCCATTTAAGAATCATTTATAGAAGTCTTTTAAAAAATAAATTATTTATATCTGTCCCCGGCGTTTTTCGAAATCAGGTGAAGACGGTAGGTTAATTAGGACTAATTTTCGTTTTATTTTTATTTTTTGTTAATAACTGTAAAAAATACAAATTAAGGTACTTTATTAACAGTCCTCCTCACTAGAAATTCCTGTAGATTGTTGTATGGTTTCAATTTGGGAGACGGGTATGGTACCGCCGCCCCGGAAACCATTTATTGGATAACCCATACCTATGCCATAGGTCACCCCAAGTGGTTCGCTACGTTTGGTAAGCAGGGGTACCCGCGATTGTGACTGCCCACCAGCTGTATGGTAGGCCGGATCGGGAGAGAATGGCCGAGGGAGTCCCTTGATTTCTCCAGCCGTACTTTCTGGGAACATCGCCTTGCACCGCAGTGGGAGGGATGGATTGATGATACGTCTGTAACTTTTTCTCTCAAGAGAGGACAACGTACTCCCTTGCTGGCACTATCCGGTGCGTATAGAACAGTAGCTTCGGACGCTTTGCCTGTACTGGCCGGCATTTTGCCAATCGATCTGGAAATTAGGGAAGTTGTTACTAAACAGAAGCTAACCAGAGGAACCCCGGCTACCCATCACGGAGTTGTTCTAACCCCTGGTGGCCCGGGGACTCTCCCTGGGCTACTTCGTGAAATGAGAGACTTGTCGTTACAGGTGTGGCAGCAACGTTGGGATAGAGCGAACTTGGGAAGATGGACTTTCTCCTTCTTCCCATCAGTTAAAATCAGAATGGAAGGGGCCTTTATAAAACTGGATCACTACATAACCCAACTTTTGTCTGGTCATGGGGAGTTCAGGGGGAGACTTCATACCCTCTCCTTGTCCCCTCACCCCAACTGTGCGTGCGGAGGGACTAACCAGTCGGCCGAGCACATTCTGTGGCACTGTGAGATCATGATGGATGCTAGAGAGGAAATGCTGGACGGTTTGGATGTCCCTATCAGACCAGTTTGGAACACTGATCTGGTATCGAATAAGGTGAATTTTGAGTGCTTGCGTAAGTTTGCTAGGATCTGGGTTGAAAGATGGCCTGTTCTCAGAGTCGAAGATTAGCGCATCTCAGGTAACCAGGTGTACTAGCTCCTGTTAAACCACGGTTTTTGATTTGATTTTTCTTGCTTTGCCGGATTATGTAAATTTGTATATACTCTTGTTTCTCTTTTTATTTTACCTTTTTATTTCTTTTCTGTAATATTAGATATACACCTTGCTGGATGCAGAAACACTTTATTTTACAATGTATGTTATCTTCCTTATTAGGATATCACACAAATCATGGACCATTTATTACAAGTGCTTTGGTTTATTAGCTCTATAAGAGCTTCTCTATTTTTTTTTTTTTTTTTTTTTTTTACTTTTTATTTTATCATGTTTCCGATTTAGTGCGAATAGCTGGTATGATTTAATTTTGTTCTTATACTGACAAGAAATTATTTCTTCTTTAGATCAACACTTATCTTATTAGATATTTAAGTCTGTATTTTATATTAACAATGTTAACTCAATTTACTATATGCTTTTCCATAATGATTGGAGTCTTTATTTTTTTATTTGTTCCCATATAATCTTCGACTGACAATGTAACGGCTGTTACTGAACTCCTTATTTTGTTATGTAATGTCCTCTTCCCCATTAAAGGGGTTGGACTTTGGGCCTTGTCCCTACTTATTTTGTTTATGTTAGATATGCTATATTCTCTATTTGATTTATCTCCCCAGACGCCCGCGCCACCCCCCTGGACATGAAGGGGTAGGGAGAGCGGCTGATCGTCACCCAGAGACTGTCCGTCCCGCCTCCGGATACCCGACGCTTACCTACCTAGGGTCTTCACTGATAGTCCGATAACGTCTTCTAGGCACCACCGGCTATCCGGCTAAGGGACGACTTCTTCGGGGAGCGTGAAGTCGATCTAACAACCACCATCATTCTCTAGGGGACTGCCAGGCGCCTGTCGGATTGTACCTAATCCTTTTTTATTATTTTTTTTAATTATTTTTATGGCGGTAATACAACATATGATTATATTTCATACCTGATTGCTCTCCTTCTTATTTTAGTGTGTATATAACAGATGCCTGCAGAGCCGGAGTGTGCGGTCTCCCTCCGTTGAAGCGGCCACATGCACTCATGATGGCTGCTTATTAATATTATATTGTTTACTTTCATTTCCCTAGGGTAAGTCAACTAACACTTGTAGTTATTTTTTATGACCATTGCAGTACAGTCTGCAGGCGATCCTACATTTCCGCCACCTAACAAAGTATGTAGGGACATTGAAGGTCTAGATTCGTTCAATTAAATGTAGAGTCGTTTATTCAAAAAAATTAGATTCTTGCGAGAGCTCCGAAGGGGCGACCATAAGTCGCCTATACCGGGGCGGGAAAGTGGTGGGGTACTTCAATGTAACTTCTGGACACACTAACCCACCGATACCCACCCGTTTTCCTTCCCAGAACTTCCCCTCCTTCCTTCCCTAAAAAGACCCTCCACACAGCATCCCCAAAGATGACACAGACCCAGAGGGAAATTATTTTCCTCAGGGTTTCCCATATGGAGTTAATGTAAAAAAAAGAAAGGGTGTCACATCATGATTTCCTCTTCTTCATTTTTGTTGATTTTCACAAAATAAAGAATAAATAAAATAAAATAAAATCTTCAAGTTTGTTGACTGTTGGTTGTGTTGGTAATAATTCATAATTTGAATGATTTCCCAATCTTCATGTTTAGTAAGCCATATTTCAATTTCGTTTCAAAGAGTTTTTTTATCTCGGTCTTTGTTTTTAATTTAATTTTGTAGGGCATTATGTAATTTTGTGGCATGAAAATTATGATTTTTCTGGCTAAAAGACGTATTTAATTTTGGGATGTTCAGGAAATTAGAGTTTTTCGTCCTTGTAGTGAAGGTGTGTTGGTTAGTAAGGGACGCATTATTTCCTTTAGATTTGAGTAGCTTATTTTATGAGTACAGTTTTATAATAACATTGTAACAGACGTATCAGCATCGTCACAAGAATTATAAAAAAGGGACCGGTCTCGTGCACGCCTTCCAGAGGTATACGCTGATGATGATTAAAGTAGCTGGCTGGCCTCCCTACATCCAGTGGTAATGGCCCTGGATGCGCCTAGTTTCTGCCTGAGCGGTGCCTTGGCAGTGCCCAGAGTCAGGGCCGACTGCAGCGGTAGGCCCCGGGTTCTCGTTCAGGCAGAACTTCAGCAGGAGGCAGCAGGTGGAAGACTTCCAGAGGTAGGTGTCTGTAGAAAGGACTTCCGATGAGTAAATAAAAGACGAGTTTGTTGAGTAGAGGTGAACACACACAACTGATTTATTCCCAAAAACGTGCCTGCTTTTATACCCAAATTTGGGATGAAAAGTGGTCACGTGGTACATATTTGGGGTGGGAGGTTTGACCTTGCCCGCAAGTATATAAGCGCCGGTTTTCTGTGGGCCGCCTATTTTGTCGACCGTTTCCTTGAAACTAGTCGATTAAAATTGTTATTTTATAATAATTCTACAGGTTATAATATAGTATTTACAATAGATTTATTAATTCGAACATGTTTGTACGGGTAGTCTCTATCCGTAGATTTTTGGTTCGATGCAATTAGAAATATTTTTAGAAATGTTTACACTTTGTTGGTAGGTATTTGATGTTTTGTTAAGTATGCGAAGTTATATAAAGAAGTTATTATTTTTCCCAGGTCTCGAGGGGAGGGACCTGGGAAAAATAGCCAAATTGGCTACCGAAACCTGTTTGTCCCATCGTCTTACGAGGTTTCTGGATTTTTAAAATGGGATTTAATCGGAAAATTTTCTAAGTCAAGAAATTTCCGCAAATGCCTATAGCGTTGGTAGCTTAGGAGTTTGAGGTTCAAATTCTGTTCCTTTGAATGCCCGGTAGGACTCTGCAATGAAACGTCTTTGTTTCATTGTCCTACGGGGTGTGTAAATTAAGTAATGTTAAAAAGTGTATATTTGCAAGCAAGGCAAGGCCAGAGACTACGGCCCTCCAGAGGGCCGCAATACTGGCTCCTGCTTCGAGCCAGGAAAAAACGGCCTTCCTCAGGGCCTAAGCCTAAGGCCAGAAATTAAGGCCCTCCAAAGGGGCGTAATTAAAAAATAAAAGGGAGGCAAGGCAGCCTGGTCGCCTTCGAGGCGGAATAATAATAAATTTGTAAATAATGTTAAAATGTCTCCCGGTGGCAACCTGGCACGCAAGCTTTATTTGGTTGCACCGGGGTTTGGTTGTACATAAGAGAAGGGAACATTATTATAACATAAGAAAATAGGTAATAATTTGAACCTAAAGAAATATCTTTTCACCAAATTCAGTCGTTGGCGGCACGGTATACTAGCATTTCGAGGCCAGAAATTTCACCAAATTTCCAAGAAATGATCTCGAAATGTAAAGGATGCCACCAACGATGAATCTTGATGAAAGATATTTGGAGGGTGCGAACACGTCCGTTACAAACATAAAAGCTCCAAAAATTTCTTTTGTTGGAGTTCTTTTGGGATTTTCACGATTATTTTTATTGCCTTATATGTTTTAACAAGCTGCTTAGTGTGGGTGTTTGAGAGAGATCTCCACCAAATAATCTTCTTTTAATAACTTTGGTCTTCAAGTTTGCGAAATGGGGATGGAGGTAGACAGTGACTTTTCTCTTGTTTGAAGATGAAGTTCGTAAAATTTCACAACTCGAACTCGGTCTTCTATTATTATCGGTCATCTCTTGACACAGCCCGACTCAAATATCTGATTCTCTTGATCGTGCCATATCATTCTCGGGTGTCCCCGATTTCTTCTAACATTCACATTTGCGTTATATATTTTTACGTCCACTCATTTTTACGTTCATTCGCTCTACATGCCCAAACCATCTGATAATTCCTTTCTTAATCTTACTGATGACGCCTTACATTCTTCGCGGATCTCCACTTTTCTCGTACGATCATACAAGGTTTTACCACCCATACGCTAAAGCAGTGGCGGATACATTGAAGTACCCATCACTGTCCCACCCCGGTATAGGCAACTTATGGTCGCCCCTTCGGAGTTCTCACAAGAATCTAATTTTTTTGAATAAACGGCTCTACATTTAATGTAACGAATCTAGACCTTCAATGTCCCCTCATACTGTGTTAGGTGGCGGTATGCGGTCGCGCCTACAGGACTGTACTGTGATGGTCATTTCTACAATTCTAAAGCCCATGGAGGTAATCACCGCCAAAGCAGTGAGCCTCGTGGACAGTCAAACAAGTGGTTAGTAACATCGACATAAAAAAGTAAAATGAACAAAATAGACAGCAGCCGTCATGAGTAATCAGCTCATGACATCGAAAGACCATACGCAATCCAGCGGGCGGCACCGAGCACTGTTCATAAAAAAAGCAACAAAAGTAAAATAACATTTGTACAGAGTAGAACTGATGTTACCGCAAACTGGCTACCGGCCGTCCCCGAGACAGTGAAGGAGGCTGATTGTCCGGCCTCCCGACAACCGGCAGCGTCGTCCGTAAGCCTGTGGCGGATACAGAAAAAACTCAAGGGGGGGGGGGGGGGGGCTAAAGATTTAAGAAAACTAAAAAGTAGACAACAGTGGGGAGAATACGAAGCACCGCACAAAGAGGAGACCAACTATTGACACGTACCTTTCTCAGTTAGCAGAGAAATTCCGTGTACATGAGCTCTCATCATCATCTCAGGGTCCTGCGTGGGATAAAAAGAAAGCTACTATCTGATGTAAATAAAAGAACTCACATTAAACAAAATGTACTTGTTATTATTGACAAGCAAAACATAATCTACATAAATACCTTTGTAAACTCAAAAAAATGTAGAGAGAGAGAGAGAGATAATTCAGTTATTTTAGTAGAATCCACTCCAAATGATCATTCGTAGCTTGCCATAGTTAAAATGGCGCACCTCTTCTAACCTCAGCGACAAGGGCTCCAGATAGCTGGAGAAGAGCCCCAGAGCTGCCGCTTCGCAAGCCCATGACACCGTGAAGCATCCAAGATTCCAGTCCATCCACAAAGGCCCGCTGATCACAATGCGTCCAATGGCCATCTTTGAGCATTGAAAGGATAGTTCTAGATTGTTGATGTCATTTTAGAAGCGCCTGCAATCTTCATCAAAGTTGTCCTCGGTGATATTGGATTGTACGTGGCTGTAAACACGCCCGACCAAAACATCAATGTATCAAGCTGTGATCAGTAAATCCCAATGGCTATTTATCGGTGGGTTGTTTGCCGCGAAATTACGAGCGTCAAGCAATATTTCTTCACAGCACTAATTTGAAGGTGTAGTCGCATAATATTGCAAATTTACACAATCATTTACGAGTATTAAAACTCCTTACAAATCAAACTTCCGACCAGTCCATTGTTATGTCCTCACGTCACCCTTACAACTGTTTCTGCTTTTTTTTTCAAAAACAATCGAGCAACCGTCCAGGCAATTTGAATTTGTTATCAATCGTTCCAACGGCACCCGAAATTAATAATACTCTTTCTGAGCAAGTACTGACTGAATAAGAACCATGAAAATAATTACGTTACAATTCCCCGCTTCCCCCAGAAATTTTACGCCGCAGAGTGAAGTAAAATTATACCAAAACAATATGAAATATTTCTCTTCTCCTGCACTTGTACATAAGGAGCAAAAAATAATTAAAACATTAAAGAAAATGGCACAGAGAATATAAAAAAAAAAACAAAATAATTATACATATATATTCACAATAACAAGGAAACCCCAAAAAGAAAACCAATACGCAGATTGGAGTTACACAACCTATTTTTTTATATATTTTATTTTATATTTATTATTATAACTATTTTACATATATTTATTTTTATTTTTTTTTAATGAGAATGGAATCTCCACTTTTTATCTCCAAAATGAGATTGGAAAACACTTACTCACACAAAGGGAGTCAATCTCTCAGAAACACTTGTGAGTACGGAGGACTCAAGCTCCCACTTTTGAGATCTTTGAAAAAGATGAGAAAAAAAAAATCACATGGATATTATTAACGGAAAAAAAAGAACCAAATAAAAATTACCTAATTTTTTCTCTCTCTCCCCTCTTTATTTATACTAAACTAAATGTCTGACTTGAGCTAAAAAAAACTTAAACAATACATCTCAACAACTAACAATATAGCTAGACTTAAATATGTCTATTATTATTTTTTTTTATTCAATTATAAAAATTGATGTACAAAGTGGTCAGTGTAGGGTTTACATTACTAAATACCTATCTGTCAAGTATTTTAGATGAGGCTTTAAATTCCGGAGAAATACCTATTTGTCATAAGTAGTTAAATTAGGGTTTACATTTTCCAAAATACCTATTTATCAGATATATTAATGTCATCAGTAATCTTGATTGTAAACAGAACAAATACAAGAAATACCTATCATATACTCTTCGTATGAACATTGCTTGCTCAAGAAATAAGAACAAGGTAACAACCTAAATGGCTTCCATCAAAATTTCACTTACTACGTAAGCAAAGTGTCAAAATTTCTCGGACAAACAAAGATATAAATTGGTGCTCAATCATGTACTTCAGATGACTGACACTGTATTAGCACAGCACTGGTATTAGCAGTGAAATACTTAGGCATATATTACTGTTTAAAATTAACAAATTATACTTATGACTAACAAAAACTGTACAAGAAAAACTACACTCACCTGTATTAAAGGTAGAGTGTCAATTTCCAGATCGGAATTATTTAATAGTGGTGCACGCCGAAGCAGTACTTCCCTTTATTTGTGGCAAAACCAATTTCCTAATGAATAATGTCTTAATTACTTAACTTAATATTAACAGATTGTCAGATTCAACATTTAATTAGGTATATTAAACAATAAAACAGATTTAGTTATAAACTAAACTAATTTTTTGGGCGCCACTGATCACTAAGATCAGAGAAACATCTCTTGTGAAGATGTTCCTATTCTAGTCCAACGAGGATAAATAAATGAAGTCTATCATCAGTACACTAGAATGTAGTGCTTACTCCGAGCACATGCCTTGGAGGTACCACTTCAAGACACGTGAACAAAGTGTCACACAAAAGAAAAAAAATAAATGAAGCAGTATGAAGGCTTGGTATTCCTTCATGCCACCGCATAAAAAGAAAAAATATTAAAAAAACAATAGTTTTTTAATAAACCTAATTATGTAAAACTAGTATTAATTATTCTAATAATATTCGCAAATTACTATTTATAAATTTATGTATACCTATAACCAAATATAGCTAATTATATATAAACGTCTACCTATAAATATGTACAAGTAACATAAGATTTTAATCAATATAAACACATGAGGGCTAATATTCTCACCAAAAATTGTCATCAAAATATACGCGTCCGTATTTAATTTGATGAGCGGTGATCTTCTGCGATTCTCGCACGCAGAATGCAGAGGACCACGATGTAATTTTGTATATAACGCCATCTTTTTTTTCTCAAAAAAAAGAAAAATAATGAAATATTTAAAAAAATAAATTATTTTATAACTTGTAATACAAGTTCCCAAGCACACTGCATTCAAAGAAAAGTCATTAATTATGATAGCTTAAAAACAATTAATAAAATTCAACGTAAATAACAGTAATTCGATAGTAAATAACAGATAGTGACGATAGTAAATAACAGATAGTAGCCTCTTATCGTGCACCAAGAGAGTAATCTACCCTCTTTAAAACGTTGGGCGCCAAAAATGACACGTACCTTTCTCAGTTAGCAGAGAAATTCCGTGTACATGAGCTCTCATCATCATCTCAGAGTCCTGCGTGGGATAAAAAGAAAGCTACTATCTGATGTAAATAAAAGAACTCACATTAAACAAAATGTACTTGTTATTATTGACAAGCAAAACATAATCTACATAAATACCTTTGTAAACTCAAAAAAATGTAGAGAGAGAGAGAGAGAGAGATAATTCAGTTATTTTAGTAGAATCCACTCCAAATGATCATTCGTAGCTTTCCATAGTTAAAATGGCGCACCTCTTCTAACCTCAGCGACAAGGGCTCCAGATAGCTGGAGAAGAGCCCCAGAGCTGCCGCTTCGCAAGCCCATGACACCGTGAAGCATCCAAGATTCCAGTCCATCCACAAAGGCCCGCTGATCACAATGCGTCCAATGGCCATATTTGAGCATTGAAAGGATAGTTCTAGATTTTGATGTCATTTTAGAAGCGCCTGCAATCTTCATCAAAGTTGTCCTCGGTGATATTGGATTGTACGTGGCTGTAAACACGCCCGACCAAAACATCAATGTATCAAGCTGTGATCAGTAAATCCCAATGGCTATTTATCGGTGGGTTGTTTGCCGCGAAATTACGAGCGTCAAGCAATATTTCTTCACAGCACTAATTTTAAGGTGTAGTCGCATAATATTGCAAATTTACACAATCATTTACGAGTATTAAAACTCCTTACAAATCAAACTTCCGACCAGTCCATTGTTATGTCCTCACGTCACCCTTACAACTGTTTCTGCATTTTTTTTCAAAAACAATCGAGCAACCGTCCAGGCAATTTGAATTTGTTATCAATCGTTCCAACGGCACCCGAAATTAATAATACTCTTTCTGAGCAAGTACTGACTGAATAAGAACCATGAAAATAATTACGTTACACTATACTAACTCTTTCTCTATGACGTTTGAATGTAAATGAAGCTAAAGTTTCAATTTAGGAGGCGAGTGTGGGTACCGCCGCCACAGGAATCATTTATTGGATAAACAACACCTCTGTTATAAGTCATCCCAAGTGGATCACTAAGTTTGGTGACTTAGCAGGGATGCCTGAGTTCATGGGATGTGGTTTTTCAAGGTATCGGTGAATGCGTTTGCCCACGTACAGCGTGGCGAGCTGGAAAGGACTGGTTGAGGGAGGCCATTTAACCTCTCCAGCAGGAATCTCTCGACCCATTGCCTCGCATCGCAGTGGGAGGGAAAGCTTCATCCGTCCATCTCTCCTGGACACACTAACCCAGAGAGTCTTAACCACCCATCATACCCTTTTCCTTCCACTATTTCCTTTCCCTAAAATGACCCTTCACTTAGCATCTCCAAAGACAATTAGAAAAAGTTAGATACTTAACATGTTCGAGTACCTATACAAAAGTTGAACAACTTCTAATTGAATCGGTCAGATCGAAAACAATACAATGCTAAATTGTCATCATTTTGATTTATGATGAAATGGTTCAAAAACTGTGTCGATTCGTGTAACTTTTCCATCGTAATAATTAAAAGACATCATCCGCTCTCCCGGGAATAATAATTTGATAGTGGATTTAAGTTGATTATTTCGTTTTCGGAGAAATAGATTAATTTCCAGAATTAATTTAATGAAATTACTAATGTGGGCGGAAGAAATGGTATTAGTCAAATTATTTTGGTTATCTCAAGGTGAATTATTAACTAAATGATACTGCTACATTCCAAAAGTTAAATTTGTCAGGAGACATACGAGTACGTAGCGTTTGTATGTATCAGTAAAGCTGTCTAAAGATTAAGAATGTTAGGAACTCCACTCAGGAGGAAAATAATTTCTCTAAGGGCCTATCTACCTCATGCTGCGCGGAGGGTCTTTTTGTGGAAAGGAAGGAGTGAATCTGGGTCTCAAACAGACCATGTTGTGGGAGGGACGAAACACAGAGACCAGCAAACTGTTCCACAGCCGAGCTGTTAAACTCATGAACGAGTCATAGAAATACCCGTTCTCATGTGCAAATGGCGACCGTGTACAAATGTTGGGCGCGTGTTTAGCGTGTTTCCCGAATTCGCATCGGTACCGAAGGAATCAATGCCTCGAAGCATCTTCCATTGAAATACCGGTAGAATAAGAACAGCATTCCCACCTGACATCTTTGCTCTAAATATTGCAATTTGTATGTTAAGATAGGAGACGGCCGGCGTAGTCCAGCGGTAAGGCTCTTGACTCGCAATCCGAAGGTCGTGGGATCGAATCCTGGCGTGGCAAATAAATTTTATTTGATTAATTTGTGTTATTTCACAATTTATTCATTTAAAATAATATATATCTAGTATATTTGCGGCACGTTCCAGAGTGGAAGATACTCTCAGCATCGCCCTGGTGTAAGACCACCTTTCAGAATTGAAGCGTTGCTTGAAATGGCTTTAGTCGTGTTTGGTGACCAGATCTAAATAGTCAGGTACTTCCCCACCTTCTTCTTCCCTATCTCATTCCTCTCCCCACTACCTTCAGCCTCACAACATACCCCAATCGGGGATGCCATAGTCTCACTGGATCCAGACGGGAGCAGTTGGGACTCTTGTGCGGGATGCATATAAACAAAAAAAGGAGAATCTATCAAACGGACCGCCCGTTTCTGCACAGAGCTGAGGTTTTTTTTAAGGAATTTGGGGCTCTAGACCATAGGTAGCTGCCAAATTCAACCGTGGAGTGCACTTGCTACTATTAAAGTATCTGTGGGCCCTGTGCGGTACTTCCAGCTTCCGAGAGGCCATCTTAACTCTGGTCTTGATTATTGTTATAATTATTAGGTCAATTTGTAATGTTTTTTAAAACTATAATGCTAATATTATGTACCGGTTAATGTCTTCACTCTTTTTCCGTCTGTTCCTAAAGATACATCGCAGCGAATCTTATATGAAATCTAAATAGTATCTTTGGAAAAAAAATCTTTAAAGTGTATATGAAGTCTTCTTACCGTTTAAATTATACCATTGGTGTTCAATTTGACGACATCGGTGGCAGAGTGGTAATTTTCGTTGTCTCTGAAACCAGAACCCAGTTCGAGATCCAGCTTATCAAAAATAACTTTTCTTTTTGAAAATATTATCATTCTGATGAAACAGCATAAACAGAATAATTACTCAATAACATTAACATTAACATAATTTAAAATTTTATCTCCCGGATTTTTTCAAAAAAATTAAAATAATGTAGGTATATAAACCTAGTATAGTGTAAATTTGAGCCGGTAAAGTAGTTGAATTCCATCTCACGCTTTACGAAAAAAAATAAGTTACTTGCTTGGTTTTAATTTAATTATCAGGAGAAAAAACTATTCATGTCGTGGGAGATGGTAAAGGTCAATCAAATAAGTTTGAAAGTTAGTAAAATTGTATAAATTATTTAATTAATCCCAACTAATTTATTTATTAAACGGCCGTAGGGCTTCTGCAGATGTTTATATACATTTATTGTACACATGTCTAACTTTACAAACATTATTATTTACGAACATACTAAATAATAGAAAAACCTAATAATCTTATTTTTTCTTTGTTTAACGTCTAGTTCGACTTAAATAGATACTTCCAGCAGGAAATAATAAGTTGAAATCAAGTGTAAAGAAACATGTGTGGGTGGGGCGAATTCGGTAACTTTATCTGTCGAGAGACCACCATTCAGAACAAACACCTTACTTGAATGAACGCTCGCCATCCTGTGCGTGTGCGTTTAAGAAAAAAGGTATTATTCCGAATTTGATTGAGAAGGAAAAGATGCTTGTAGGTTGTAGTACATAGAATATATTAGTGGCCAAGGAACACCCATTAATGAAGAGGCGTTTGAGAGCCCAGGGGGCTCTTATAATTAACTGAAAACTAGGAGAAGTTGGACTGCAAATCAATTGGCCGCTGGTTCAAATCCGGCTCGAAGGACCAATGTTTTGGTACGCCAGTCCTCAGTTCTGCCCCAAGGGACGCAAATCTAAGGTTTTGGATTGAAAACTGAAGTCTCTTGATGTAAATGTATGATGGAGATTGATCTTCATTAGATTAAACGACTTTGTTTGTCAAACTTGTTTATAATCTGATAAATAATGTATGTTTATAATTTAGGACTTATTTTATTTATTTATCATTTTATCTTTTTCTTTATTTTTTTATTCATTTATTAATTGATTCATTTATCCATTTATCTATTTATCCATCCATCCATCCATCCATCCATACATCCATCCATCCATCCATCCATCCATCCATCCATCCATCCATCCATCCATCCATCCATCCATCCATCCATCCATCCATCCATCCATCCATCCATCCGTTGACTTGCGTTGACAAGCCTCGACATTCTGGATAAGTGAGAATGGTATCCATAATTAGTAAAATGTTGATTGAGGAACAGCAATTCATTACTTCGGAGTAGTGTCTGACCGAAACTAGTTTTTACGGCCAAAACCGAAACTGAAACTAAGTTTCGGCTTCGGTCTCAGGTTCGGCCGAAACGTGAAACCGAAACCGAAACTTCCATATAAGGTCATGTTTTCGTGGAAAAAAATAGTCAATCTTAATCAATCAGCCTTTATTTTTAAATCATATATTAATCATTCAGTCTCTGATATTTGAACTAAAATAAACATAACATAATTATCACTCCTTATTTCAAATAAATTATTTATGCTTTTTGAAATCGTAATCGTAAATCGCTACGTAAATAATATTAAAAAAAGAAGTAGTAGGTATTACCTGTTTGAACATTATTAACAAACAACATAAAATAAAAGTTAGAAAACAAAATTACTTTTTTAAACCTAATTTATTTAGGTACACTAAAAAAAACTCTTTCATCTTATGAACAAAATAATTTGTTATAAAATTAATACAAAAACTTTGTATTTAACCACATAACCAAGTAATTTCTTCTAAACTTTGGTCATATTGAATGGCACTCTTTTTAATAAACTACAATATAATTAAAATTAAAAAGTACCTACCTACCTACAATAACAAAATATTTTAATGCAAATAATACTCTTTTTAATGAACTACTATAATACAATTAAAATTAAAAAGTACCTACCTACCTACAATAAAAAATATTTTTAAGGCAAATAATAATGTATGAAAAAAATATGCGTTATCTCTTTAACTAAATGAAGATCTTTCATCTTAAGAACAAAATAATTTCTTCTAAACTTTGGTCATATTGGCAACCGAACATGTCCGATCGCAGAACGAAACCTCCCGAATTCAGTTTCGGTTTCGGTCGTAGTTTCGGCTGGATGGCGGCCGAAACCAAAACTAAGCCGAAACTCGTTTTTTGGCCGAAACTAGGCCGAATCCGAAAGTTCGGTCGGACACTACTTCGGAGTCTACGGAAAGGTATGTTGAACTGGATGAGTTGTAATAATGCAGGTGTATCAGTAATACTGTTTATAATTTTAAATGTGCAAATTAGATCAGAGTCTTTTCTACGTTTTTCTAAAGAAGAAATGTTTAAGATATGTTCGATATCGTTATATGAGTACTCGCCTCTTTCAAGACCCAACCTTCAAGCAATTCCTATTAGGAAACGATGTTGTACGGATTTGATGTGACAAATGTGGACAGCATAGAAAGGAGAGCAAATGGCACTAGCATATTCAAGGTGAGGGTGAACCAGCGAACAGTAAAGAGTTTTAAGTGTACTTATATTTTTGAAGTCAGAGGTAATTCTATGAATGAAGCCGAGTAGTTTAAGTGATTTATTTACGATATTATAATGTGATCACGGAAAGAAAGTTTGCAGTCTAGAGTGACTCCAAGGTCCTTGATAGATGTGACAGTAGATAGACAAACACTATTTAGTTTATAATAAAACTGAATAGGTTTCTTAGTTCTATGAAAGGACAAAATTTTGCATTTATCAACATTAACTTCCATGCAGTTAATTTTGCACCAATCGTTAAATGAATCAATATCAAGTTGAAATAGTAAACAGTCAAGGTGGGATTAAATAATCTTAAGAATCTTATTATCATCAGCAAATAGCCAGAAACGTGTGTGAGAAAAAATTAATAAACATATCATTAATAAAAAGGTTGAAAAAAAGCGGGGCCAAATGGACTCTTTTTTTTTTTTTTTACATGAGACCCACACAGGAGGCCCTGAGGAAAATAATTTCCCTGAGGGCCTATGTCATCTTTGGGGATGCTGTGTGGGAGTTTTTTAGGGAAAGGAAGGAGAGGAGAGTTCTGGGAAGGAAAAGGGTTTAAAGAGTGGGTAGGAATCTGGGGTTCAGTGTGTTCTGGTCATCCACCTCCAAGACCGAGACAAACCTCATCCCATGAACCCGGGCACCCCTGCTAAATCACCAAACGTAGCAAACCACTTGGTGTGACCTGTGGCAGAGGTGTTGGTTATCCAATAAAGGTTCCCGGGGCGGCGGTACCCATTCCCGCCTCCCAAATTGAAACTTGGGAACGCCGGAAGTTACATCAATGTTAAAGGATTCAAAGTTATTTATTTCAACCCTTTGTTTGTCAAGTGAGAGTGAAAGAATGATAACAGAGGGTTTCTAATGCCTATAGCATAAAGTTTGGCCATGAGGATACGGTGATTAACTTTGTCGAAGGCTTTGGAGAAGTTAGAGTAGAGGACATCAACCTGAGTATTATCTTCTAAGGCTTTCACAATGGTACTTGTAAAGGAAAGTAAATTTGTTGTAGATTTCGCCGATCTAAATCCATGCTGTTCCTCAATTAGAACATTTTTGAAAATAGGAGTGATTTTCTTTGTAATTATCGATTCAAATATTTTTGGAATATTACATATAATTGATATCGGTCTGTAATTTCCAATATTTGACTTGTTTCCGGACTTAAAAATGGGTCGGATATATGAAATTTTCCATGAGTCAGAAAATGTTCCAGATGAAAGTGATAAGTTGAACAACATACAAATTACATTCTTTTAGAAAGATTTCTGGAATGCCATCAGGTCCGGTACTTTTTTTGTAAGAGAGATTATTTAAGGATTGGTAAACCTCTTTAAGTGAAATTTTGCAATCATTTAAGTCAATATTATAGTCATAGGTTAAAGGAACTTAATTGGTTAACAGTGAAACAAATACTGACCTTGAACACGTTGATATTTATTCACAAAATATTAAACAACATGTTACCAAAATACTTCACAAATAAAATCGTATACAATAAGGACATTCACAGACATTACACAAGGACTTGCAAGGAAATAAGATTAAACAAAAAGGACAAAACGAATACGCAAAACAGTCTGCTGTACAAAGGAATTAAGTTATATAACACACTACCAGAAACTCTTAAGTCCTCACCAATTGAAAAGTTCAAGATGGATTGTAGGAGCTACATAAAACAAAAACAAAAAATTTTGTGATTTCAAAAAATTTTGTGAATTTAAAATATTATAATTAAAAAAAAACTGCAATATGAAATATTATAATCAATTAGAAATTTGTAAACTTAAATGTACAAATTACTAAAATAAAATTCAAATAAAAAAAAAAAAATAGTTAGGTGGAGGGATATTGTATGAAACATCAGAATACAAAGAGTGTTTAGGAAAAAGGTTGGCGATAATAATAATATCTTGTCGAAAAAGACAAAAGCAAAAGTTGTTTATTGACCTCTTAGAAAAAAGGATTAAAAATAAACTCGGTTATGGTTTTTATAATATTGACATATGATAATCATAGAAAGAGGACATGGCTTACATTATAGCTTTGTGACTGTTAATTTTAAGGTACTGAATTAAATCTGCCATTAAAAGTGAATTAAATATTAATAAAGTAGAAAATTGGCAGCAATAAATGAGATTGAATGATAATTAATATTAAATTAACTCAATATGAAGTTCAACAGCATGGTCTTCAACAGTGGTATTTTTAAAGGATAAGACACCAAAATTAGAAGACATAAAATAAAACGTAATAGCCACAACCTTGTAGTAGAAAAAAAAACAAAGGCAATAAGGATCACAGGCACAAGCGTGGCTGAGAACGCTAAGGCTCTGAACGCAGAAGATTATATCGTCATTTCGCATTATCGTAATATTATGTTAAGCATAGTTCTAATTTTTTTCCGGAGATGTCGTCTTCTAGTCGGGCCTCCTATCCTACTTGAATTGCAAGAAGATAACCTTTCTCTAGGGATTCAAGCAGCGACAGTACGAAAAAAGTTGGCCTGTATGATTAAATAGAGCAGCGGTCGGAAAATAGTTTTGGTGACGGGCCGTATAAAATTGTCATATTTTTGGAGGGGCCACGTGAACGGTGACGTCAAACGTGCGCGTGCGAGCCTGCACAGTCAGTGCGTGGTCAGCGCGCTTGTACCTGCCCGTCTGACAGATCGCCCGTCGTCATCGTGATTTAGCAGCAGTGTATTGCGCAAAGGATCCCAACTTTATCAGAAGAATAATTTTTTCAACGCCCCTCCCCCTTATGCATGAAAAAAGTAAGATAGAGCAGATGAAAAAGTGCCGCAGGCGATAAAAATTATGTGAAATTCATGTTTTGAATATGATATCACGACCAACTGGTTGGTAGTATGGTAGTCATTGGTTCCCATTCGGGCGTTGATGGCTCGATCCTCTACTTCTAGTTTAGCCCTTCAACAACGCAGAAACTACATTTTCCACTTATAATTATGAAAGTGGGTGGATCTTCAACATTCCGAAATTGTTTGTATATATACGAACGATACCAGATACGGAAAATGCTCCGTAGGCGAAAAAAATAGGTGGCCATTACATGTTTTCAAATATCACGACTAACCAGTTAGTATAATATGGTTGGCTGAAAAGGAAAGAACAGACATTCAAAATATCCTAAATAACTAACACATGAACATATGATAGACACATTTCACATAATTTCCTCACGAAATTATATTATTTCAAAATATTCAGGGTACTGCTTATTTACAATATTAATTATCGTGTAACTACTGTATTTATATTTTCTCATTTCCATGTGAATTTTAAAATACAGTTTGTCAAACAAGAGTAGAAAATATATGAAGGCGCCATTGTTGATCAAATGGCAAGACTAAACACATCACTCATGGTGTTAAAGTAAAGCTGTGTAACCTACATTTTTATAAAAAATTAAAAAGGCATAATAGTGGAAAAAATATTTTTTACATTGCAGTATAGATACCCGCCGATCTCAAAATTAGAATTGCATATAGGTATATTATTATACTTTTGCAATTTTGTGATAACATAATGAAGAAAAACTATAATGTAATAAAATATAAAGCACAGTTTAAAAATTGCTTACATTTATTTAATACTAGATAAAGTACCTAGCGTTGCCTGGGCTTATATCATGTCTTTAATTTTAGATCTGAATATATTTAACTCATTCAGATCTAAAAGTAGTGTAACTAAACTCACCATTAGGGATTCTTCCTTTCTATCTATTATTAAATTCAAATTTATGTTAAATTAAATTAAAGCAAATCGCTTTATAAATCACCCTTTAATCAAATTTATGTCATGAAGAAAAATGTATTTTAAAATGTGGTTTACTGTGTTCTATACATTCAGTGTCATTGCACTTCAAAAAAATATTTGACAGTTAAATTGGTGTTGCCAGTCTACAAATTTAGTAGTTCCAGTTTTTATATTTTCTACTCTTTTTTGACAGACTATACGTATGCAATCTTTTTACGAAAATATATCAAATAACAAAAATCAAATGTAAATATTTAATATAACATCACTATGTATGTATGCATATGTGTATATGCATATGTATATGTACACATGTAAATATAGAAAAAAAAGCATATGTATATGTTCATGTGTGTACATACATGGATATATTTTAAAATTTTTATTTAAATTTTTCACTTTATTTTTGTCTATTTATCTATTTATCTTTTTATATTATTTTTTTAATATTTAAATATTTATTATTGTCTTTTTATTTTTTCTTTTTGTATGTTTTTATTTACGTGTCTACTTTGATACATATCTTTTTTAATAAACATAATATATTATTTACCCTCCTCGGAACAGACTTTGTCTAGTAAGTGGGAAAAAGAAATCTATGTGCATAAATGAAAATAAAATAAACGGCCGGGTTAATTAGTTTGTTATTGAAATCCATTCGGGCATTGCGGGCCTTAAACATTTACATTTATGTTTTCTTCACATGAACTAGATATGAAAAAAAATATTGAAGACCGATGGTGTGCCAAGTGGTTCCATGACAGTTCATCCTGCGACAATTCATCCGGCGACAGTTCATCCTGCGACAGTTCATCCGGCCGACAGTTCATCCTGCCGACAGTTCATCCTGCCGACAGTTCATCCCGCCGACAATTCATCCGGCGACAATTCATCCTGCCTGATCATTTAGAAGATTTTTTCTTCAAGTAAGTATGCAAAGAGGATATACGGCCGTACAACCTAACCTAACCTAACCTAACCTTACCTAACCTAACCTAACCTTACCTAACCTAACCTAACCTAACCTAACCTAACCTCACCTAACCTAACCTAACCTAACCGAGTGTTCTTTCACCAGCCGAAAAGCAAACAGTAAGAAATTTTAAAATAATATTCCGTTGTTTAGCTTCAATCACAATTAAATTCCTTCGCATTTAAATTCATTCTAAACTCATTATAAATATTTTTCCTTTCGATCCACGTCAAGTTGCACAAATTTGCACAAAAAAATAAATAAATCTGATTACATTCGGTGCGTACAAGCGTTTGGTTTAATTCTGTTTTTCAAACTGAATTACTCCGCAGTGTAAGGTATATAATAGAAAGAACATTCAGGAAAAAAAAAAAAACCTAACCTAACCTAACCTATTTAGTAAAAATATTTTTACAGCGGATTTCCACTCAAGATGCCTTCAGATATAAGTATATCGATTTTGGTTGTACGGCCGTATATCCTCTTTGCATACTTACTTAATAAAAATCTTCTAAATGATCAGGCAGGATGAATTGTCGCCGGATGAATTGTCGGCGGGATGAACTGTCGGCAGGATGAACTGTTGGCAGGATGAACTGTCGGCCGGATGAACTGTCGCAGGATGAACTGTCGCCGGATGAATTGTCGCAGGACGAATTGTCGGGTCACCGTGCCAAGTACCGTGGGAAGGAATAATTGTCCGCTCAGGGACTCTCCTTGCTTGCCGTACTTGTTTCGCGGGTCGCCAATTTCCGATCGCTGAAATAGAGCCTTCCACAGTATCGCAGGTGTGAGGCTGCCACGATAATATTTCTGTAAATGAAATCGTTGCATAAATAAATAAATTTTTAGCTGAGTACCGGATATATTCATGGCGCAAAAATATAAAAGGATTACGAGAATATTTATAAGGGCATTATAAACTGGATCCACTTTAACTCCGGGTTCTTCTGCCGGCTTTTCGGAGCATTTCCTTTTATTATTAATGCCCCAATATTTTACAAAATAATAATGGCACAGCGCATTTTTCTTTTAATCGTCCAGCCGGTCTTATTATCATTTTTTAAAGGGAAATAAATTGTGGTCTCCTCTGTTGAAAAAATATTTTTTGTATTTACCTATTTATTGAAGTTAGCAGTGATACCGCTAAAGAGTTCCAACTGCTGGATATCAGTGGATCTATGGCATCCTCGTTTAGTGAATGTTGTCAGGGGAGTGGGAGGGTAAGGGGAGTGGAAGGAGAATGGAAAGAGGAAGGTTGGGAGTATTTGGATTTTCAGATCTGGTCTGTCAAGTCAACGCTTAGTGAAATATCGTGAATAGGAAATAAAAATAGGAAAAGCCTAGGTCACGTTGGGTTGGTTAAACAAAAGTGGACTTCCAAAAAACTTCGAGAGTGGAAGACTCCCAGTATCGCCCTGATGTACGGCCAAAGACCACCATTCAGTATTGAAACTTCGCTTGAAGTTGTTTTGGCCGTGTTTTGTGACCAGATCCGAATAGCCAGATATTTCACACCTTCCTCTTCCCCGCCCCTTTCCTTTTTCCACTACCTGCAGCCTCACAGCATACCACAATTGGGGATGACACAATCTCACTGGCTCCAGATGGTTCGGACTCTTGTGCGGTATACACAATTTCAATTTGGCAGGCGGGAATGGGTACCGCCGCCCCGGGAACCTTTAATGCATCTCTGCCATTGGTCACCCCAAGTGGTTCGCTACGTTTAGCAGGGGTGTCCGGGTTCATGGGATGAGATTTGTCTAAGTCTTGGAGGTGGATGACCAGGAAACACTGAACCCCAGATTCCTACCCACCTACTACTCTTCCTTCCTACTCCTTCCTTTCCCTACAAAAACCCACCATACCCCCAAAGATGACATAGGCTCTCAGGGAAATTATTAAAATTCACATAAAAAAGAGTGTGCAATTCACATGCGGTAGAAGTGAAACCACCAGAAAACTAAAAAAATTAAAGAGTGACGAGGCTAGAAGCCCCCCACAAAGGGGAGACCGATAGGCTACGAAGCAACGCGCAAAGAGGAGACCGATTATACTATCTCATTCATCTCAGTCTAAATCCTATAGATGTATTTTTTATTTATTTTTATTTATTTATTTATTATAGATACAAAAGAAAGTACAAATTATAATTTGAAAAGCTTTGCCTGTCCAACTAGGAAAGTTTCCCGTTCCAGGACAGACAAATTGACATGTTTAGTTCATATTAATATTATTCCTGAAATGTAGATACATAATTACATAACAAATACAAAAAAAAAACATTTTTCTCTGAAACTAAGCTGTGTAATAAAGAAAATGTATATAATATATATAAATATAAGTACGCATACATTTTTTGTGACAAAGTAGAAAAGGTAATCTGGTAGCATACCTATATTATAATCGGATTTACCGAATTAACCTGGTAATATTTCATACATTCAGATTTACAGAGTATGAGATAAGTAAGTTGATAGTATTGAAAAGTGTAACATATACCTGATAACATGATGGAAGAATTACAAAAGATTTACAACATAATATATGAAATTACGTTAGGTTATGTGTTTAGTAGTTTGAACTATTAATACATAGTACACTTATAGGAGGAACAGTAAAATTAAAAATATTAGCTATAATTTATGAATGTAATAATCTATGTGATTTTACGACAATATGCATATACGTGATACAATATACGTGAATACACATGATAGTACGACAATATGAATATACACCGCGCTCATGTCTTGAGCTAGGTACTCGTGCTAAAATATAAAATGTATGTATGTGTTTGTCTCTTTTTAGTGTCGCTATTATTCGTTTCACCGATTTTCAAAACACAACGGTGCTAAAGAACTTTTCACATCTTAAATGTTCGAACTTTAATTAATATTAACATTATAAAATATTTTTAAACCTTTCATTAATAATTTGATTAAAAGAATTTCATAAAAAAAAAAAAAATATTTGAATTAGGAACATCGCTCGACATTGGGCGCCCTCTGTCTTCAAATAATAATACAATAATCATAATTATATCCTACTTAAGCCGTTAGAAATACTCTCCAAGTACCCGTGGCATTACTGGCCAGTCCATAGATATGCAAATTCGGTAATTAAGATGAAAATGAGCGGTCTAAAATATGGGGATTTCTATGGACAAAGCTGTTTATGGAGAGGCCTTTGCCTTTGTACCAGAAGGGTATTTGGGGTTATTAATGTAATAATTCTGTAGATGTGATTGTACCCTACATTTTTGAAGGCCGCAGAGGCTTAGTTGTGGAGTTTAATAAGGTGAGACCAAATGAGAGAACAGATCATTAATTTTGTTATTTTTGGACGAAAAAATTAATGAATTTTTATTACAACAACTCTCTTTTTATAATTTTTGAAGGTTAAATCCATCGATATAATATATCATTGGAGAAGAAGATAACACTAATTGATTCGTGACTATGCACGGGGGTGAGAGCAACTTTGCGGCTACTCTTTGCTATTTAAAGACGCTTATGGATTTCGATATGAGTTATGCCCAACCACCAAACAAGATAGGTAATTCACAATTAAGTGGTACTCACTGCTGTTGTGTCTTCTGGCTTGGTTTCCGTTTGGTGACAGTCCCAGATGTGTCCATAAGCGGTTATTTTATAACCCACGGTAGAGATCTGAGTCACGAGTCGATTTACTTAAGAAGCTCACACAAAGCATACGATATAATACGATAGGATTTACATTTTATGTAACGATAGGATAATTAACACATCGACGTAGAGCGAAATGTACGATGATGGTTAGCAACGGACTGGCGATATTGCGGTACTTGACACCTATCTACCGTATAGGTAGGCACCCTTAATGTGCGGAATTCCAAAAATCTGGATTCCTCCGATCCTGTATGCCAATCGGAGCATAAAACGAAAGAAATCCATCAGCGTTATAAAACACTAATAATAATCTAAACGCAAATATGAAAGAGAATGAGACATAGAAAAATAAAAAAAGGTAACGGTCAGCAGATAAAAAGTAAATAGGTGAGCAGATGCAGCCCAGTGAATCCAGGCTCCCCTGATAAGTAATCAAACTTAGCGAACCGCTTGGGGTGATCTGTGGCAGAGGTATTGGTTATCCAATACATGGTTCTCAGGGTGGCACTAGCCATACCCGCCTTCCAAATTGGAAAGTTTTGAAACCTGAAGAACGAAATAAAAAAGTCTTAAAGTACATTGAAAAATGACGGCCAGCGTGGTCTAGCGGCAAGGCTCTTGACTCGCAATCCTAAGGTCGCGAGATCGAATCCCGGCGTGGCAAATAAAATTTATTTGATTAATTTGTGTTATTTCACAATTAATTAATTCATTTACAATAATATACGGGTATAGTATATTTGCGGCACGTTTCAGAGTTGAAGATACTCTCAGTATCACCCTGGCGTAAGACCACCGTTCAGAATTGAAACGTTGCCTGAAATGGCTTTTTGATCAGATCTGAATAGCCAGGTACTTCCCCACCTTCCCCTTCCCCATCTCCTTCCCATCCCCACTGCCATCAGCCTCACAACATACCCCAATCGGGGATGCCATAGTCTCACTGGCTCCAGACGGGAGCAGTTGGGACTCTTGTGCGGTATTCATAAAAAAATAAAAAATAAACATTGTCGAATTGTCGCACCCAATATCTTTCGGTATTTGCGAGATAAGAAGGGACAGAAAGTGGATGTTTCAAACTAGTTAAAAAAAACTTTTTTGAAACTTTCGATACTGTTGGAGTACACAAATACATTAATAAATGTCCTCTTTAAAATGATTTGCATGTATGCTGATAAAATGCGCAACGTGCATTCTTGTCTCGATTTGGATTTACGCTTTTCAACCAGTGTCGTTTTGAATCAATTAAATTTAACAGTTAGATAATGCGTACGTCATTTAACACTTCAATTGCACAATGTTCATGTACAAGCGTACGTAAAGAACTGTTGAAATAAATTACTTTTAATTTTTAAAACCTTTTGTATAGGTAGAACCGCGAAAACCTACAAATGTGTAGTGCTGAAAGAGTTAAAAGTATCCGTGAAATGATAAAAAACACTGTGGTATCTGTATACATTACACGTGCATTTTCAACATCCTTCAATATATGTCGTTAGCATAGACAGATATGTTTAGTTTTTAGGTTTCTAAACTGTAGTGTATTTAAAAGCTTCCTGCTTACTCTCGTAGATGGCAGTACTAAGAACTGTTCTTAGTACAGGCTTTGGGCAACAGAGGGTCCACCAGCTCAGAGGCAGTCTTCAGCAGATCTCTCACACTCTCACTGCTCTCACCTCAGATCCCAATTAGCCAGTTCCTAGATAGGTCGACTATCGTCGTCAACACTGTATATGCGAAGTATCAATAAACTTGATTTATTTGAAAAGAACATTATTCTACCTATTGAATATATCTCCTTCCAAAGTGAGTTGGAGGACTGTTGGTGAAACACCACATCAACAGATATCAGTAAAGTAGTAGGAACCTTAGAAGAGGGTCCTCTACCATCGTTCGTCTATAATGCACGAATGGTTATGGAATTAGCCGAAGGTATATGATTGACCGCTGGCCTTCTATAGTGTTTGGGTACCCAACTCTAGAACAACTTAGAGCTTCCTATAGTACGAACATCTCATACGGACATCAACGACCGGTCAGTGGTTGAGTGGACATAGCGTTTGGGTCCCACCCGAGCGTCGCGTGTTCGATTCCTCGGCTGGCTAAGTCCTTCATCACAACACAAGCAACATTCGGCTTTCTGTGGTGGTAGTGGGAGATTTTCAAACATTGTTGGGTTATTCGTAACCGGGAATGTTTGTCTTTCTTTTAAAAAAAAATCTGGTCCACTTAAATATTCACTGTAAACATTACGATAACGTAAAAAAAGCGACTTGTAATATCGTCGAACCTCCATCTTTATTGGTGTTTGCTCGAACATTTTTCAAGTAATCTCAATCACTCGGATTAATTATAAATATTAAATTATTAAAGCATCTTAGGAGATGCACTTTTACGATTTTCTTTACCCCAGTATATTCTTAATTCTATCAAAATTTGTGTATGGAAATCCGCTACAATTTATCAGGGAATTTCCTCTATGGAAATACACACAGCATGTTTATTTTTTCCAATCTCGACGGCTATGAGCAGTTTATAGTGCATTAACCTGGATGTGTGCCACCACCCTGCTGGCAATTGTTTAGTGTCTGGAAGTTAGTTTTTCCGGTTTTCCAGAATTTTCTTGAATTTTCCAGAACAAAAGATTTCTCTTGGTATTTTTATACCTGCTTCCACAGAACGACTTACGTTAAAGAAAATTATTTTTCAAAGAGAAGGAAAAGAATGTAGACTGAATGCCGTCATACGAATGGTGCCTATAACCGTTCTATGGAGAACGTGAAAAAAAAGAATAATAGAGGCCCTGAGTAAAAAATCTCCAGGACTTGTTTCATCCTTGGGAATTCTGTGTAAAGAGACTTTTTAGGGTGAGGTAGGAGAGGAAATTTTGGAAAGGAAAAATGTATGAGGGGTGGGTAGGAATCTGGGGGTCAATGTGTCCTAGAGTGACGGACGTGTGAATCCATCCTTTTTACTGCAGTGCAAGGCAATGGGTCGTGAGAGTTCGATTGGAGAGATCTGGGTTAGTTCTCCCTCAACCAGTCTCTCCCGTTGCGGCAGCATTCGCCAGCAACACATAGACAAACCAAACCCCATGAACCCGGGTCCCCACAGCTAAATTATAAAAAGCTGCCAGTCATTTGAGGTGACCCATGGCAGGGGGTTTGGTTATCCAATAAATGACACGGGTGGCGGCACCTATACCCGCCTCCCAAATTGTTAATTGTATTTGGTAAAAACCATGTGTGATCGATGATCATGTTAGAAATGTAGATATTAGCAAATAATGCAAGGCTGATGAGCAAAACCTTAATAAGTAAGATTACAAAAAAGTGACGCTTAGATATTTTGGGCAAGTAGAGCAAATGAACGAAAATAGGACCAATGAGAATGGTAGAAGAAGACGGGGATGTCAGAAGAAGACAAGGTACGATCAAGTGAACCAAATTCTTGAGTCGGGCCATGTCAAGAGTCAGAACACCAGAGACGGTGATTGAATGCGAATTACTGAGTTGTTTGGCGGCCCATCAAACTTCTTCTTTCGTATGGTGGGGGGTCAGAGGGGGACATCTAGGTCTGCGAGCCAGTCTAGGGCCTCAGGCGTTGCCCTGTGGATCTCATAAATCCTGCCGGGGAATGAATGGAGCGGGCATTCGTTGACCACATGTTCGGTGGTCTGCACCGCACCGCATTCACACGTCGCCGACTCTTTAAGTCCCCATCTATGCATCATGTGAGCACAACGGCTATGGGAGCACCTTATTCTATTGATGGCAGTCCAGAGTTTGCGAGGCAATGAGAACCCAGGCTGTCTCTCAGTGGGGTCTTGCACGAGATCGGCGTTTTTGACGTTAGCTGATTGCCACTCAAGCTTTCACCTATCTTCTGGGGTGAGAGGTGTTCGAAGGAGTCTTTCTCCTTCCGTCCAGAAGGGTTTTCGAGACTTTAAGCGGCATGCCGGGTGAGAAACGACATCATCGTGCAAGGGTATTTCGCTTTTTTGCAGCGCCTTCTTGTATTCCCTCATTGTTGCAATCTCTCGCCTGATATTTGGCGGGGTTATATTTGCAAGTACGGGGAGCCAAGGAAGAGGAGTCGATTTTAAGGTTCCGCTGATGGTTCGCATTGTGGCATTAAGCTGAACGTCGACCATGGAAGTGTGGGCGCTTCTGGCCCATACTGGAGCACAGTATTCAGCTGCTGAGAAAACCAGGGCAATGGATGCCGTTCTGAGCGTGTTGGCGTCGCATCCCCAGCTAGTACCAGCCAGCTTATTGACTAAGTTTAGTCTTGTCCTGGTTTTTTTGCCCACTGTTTCCATGTGTTTCCGGTAATTCAGGCTCCTGTCCAAAGTTATTCCAAGATAGCGGGGATGGGGGTCATGGTCTAGAGACTCTACCACCCGAAGCAAAAAAAATTATATTTGTTCAAGCATCAAGTTAGATTACGCATGTAAGTCAGCATTCTAGACTAGATACATACCACTATCTGGATATAAACATATATTTCTAGACAATACGTGAGGAATGTATATCACCTAGCAGATATATCAGTAGAGTGGGATTGTCACCGACCCTGGGACTGATCGGCTGGCATAAGCGGTAATAAATTTCCATTCTGATTTGGGAGATCTACGACTCTATTAAAAACAGGGTTGTCACTATCTTAAACAGAAAAATAATGCAAAAAACAATAATAGAGCAATTATATCTGGGAGGCAAGTATGGGTACCGCCACCTCGGGAATCAGTTTTTTGGAAACCAACACTTCTGCCACAGGTTACCATAAGTGGTATAACAATTTTATGATTTCGTTACCCAAAAGCCATTTATATACAAGGCCATGAAATCTTATCAGAATATTCCTGGAAAGGCCGTCATTTTTATAAGGTCGTTAGATTAAAAAAAAAACAAAAGATGAAAGATAAGGAAGACAATATAATTTAACTTCTGAGATAAGAGCGTCGTGATCTAATTTAAGGTTAATCTTGGTTATAGATCAATTATTAATTTTCACGAGCAACAAAAACTCTCAAACGATAAGCGCTGGCATCATGGAATTCGGACAAGTTTCTCTGTCTGGATACCAAGCCCGCATCACCAGCTTTACCAGGAGCCACGGAACTTTGAAATTAAAATATCCACATAACTGTCAATATATAGTATGATATGACACCATATTATTTTAACGCAGTTTTTTTTATTACAATATAATGAAAAGCTGTATGATCAAACTAGTACAAATCAAAATAATAATTTTAACTCACAATATTGGGGTACAGTGTGATATTTTCTCAAACTATAAATACCGTTAAAATGTACGGAAGATTTAATGTTTACTCTTCTAATTCTGATCATTGTACTAGAAATGCGCAAGTTTAATCATTTTATTCATACATAATTACTTTTTTTTTTTTTTTTTTTTTTTTTTTTACAGTGAATACCGCACAAGAATCTCAACTGCTCCCGTCTGGAGCCAGTGAGACTATGGCATCCCCAATTGGGGTATGTTGTGAGGCTGAAGGTAGTGGGGAGGGGAAGGAGGTGGGGAAGAGGAAGGTTGGGAAGTACCTGGCTATTCAGATCTGGTCACTAAACACGGTTAAAGCCATTTTCAAGCAACGTTTCAATTCTGAATGGTGGTCTTACACCAGGGCGATACTGATAGTATCTTCCACTCTGGAACATGCCGCAAATATACTATATAATATTTTAAATGAATTAATTGTGAAATAACACAAATTAATCAAATAAAATTTATTTGCGCATGCCGGGTTCGAACCCGCGACCTCCGGATTGTGAGTCAAGAGTCTTAACCACTCGACTACGGAGGTCGAGTGGTTAACTACTACTACTTTTGGTTAACTATTTCTACTTACTTCAAAAACCGTGCATTCCAAAATGGTTCCAACAGAAAACAAAGTCATTACGACACAGAAACCGCCACTGACTGGTAACAGAAACCGCCACTGACGGTTGCAACCAACGTTTCCCGGCGTGACGTCAACGCCGCCGAAATCACAAACAAAAACGAAAATTTTACGATAAGCACATTTTAAATCGTTATAGAAAATGTATTCGTCAACATAAAAGTAAAATAAATGTACCTTCAACATCGTAATTTTTTTCTTTTTTTTTCGACAATAAAAAAATGGTGAAAGTACCCATCAAAATCTCTACTGATCCGGAAAGTTTACTGTCTAACCCACTCTCGAATCCTTTTGTAGACATCGCATAAAATTACACATAAATTTGACCATCTGAATTCTTCCAATATGTTTACGGTGCAAACCCTGATCCACACTTCTTCTCAGTGGAGGCGGCGGGGTGCCTCATCCTTGGATTTGCATAAGCTATGGGGTTTTGTCTTGCTTACATTCAGGCTGTGATTTATTGATGGCGCTCTCGCGTATATGTTGTGTGCTCCCGAATAAAAGCAGATCGCGGTGTGGCCGCCTCATATCCAGGGTGAAACATTGCCAAAAGCAACAATTATTACAAGCAACTTGTAAACCTAACCTAAACAACACTCCATTTCTTCGTTAGGGTATGTAGAAGATAAGAAGAGGTAGGCAAAGATATAAATAATTCTGTATTCGCCCGCATTTCTTGCTTCATTCAAATTGTCTCATGTATTCTCTTCTGTTAACCAAGCCAAATACAGCAATTATTAGTGTTAAAAACATAACGTTACGAAATCGATGAGCGTTTTCACAAATGGTAATCTATCTATCTATATATCTATCTATCTATCTATCTATCGATCTATCTATCTATCTATCTATCTATCTTCTATCTTCTATCTTCTATATATATATATATATAAATAAAAATGAATCACCGAAATGTATGTACGCGCATAACTTCCGAACGACTGCACCAAATTGGATAATTCTTTTTTTGTTGTGTTCGTTATTGTTAGGACAAGGTTTGTATAAAACTACTGGTGAGATCTGGCATTATGAAATTTGTATAAAAAATTGGCACGCGAGCTGTTTGAAAACTGAATGCACCGTGACTGAATGCGGATGGGGGGAAGGGAACTCGGGTAGGAGGTTCGCGGAAGGGGTGGAGGAGGGGAACCAGAGAGGGGGAGGGGAACCCGGGAGGGATGAGGGGAACTCGGGAGGGGGGGTTCGCGGGACGGGGGAAGGGGGGAGTGGAGTAGGGAGAGAGAAAGTGGAGGGCGGAGTGAGAACGCTAGAGGGGTAGAGGTCGCGGGAGAGGAAGGGGAACGGGACGAATGGGAAAGGACACTCGGGGAGAAACAATTTATTTATTAAATGGCATAGCAAAGCATGCCGGGTACCTGCTAGTATCTATATAAATTTCCTTTTTTTCGTGAGACAGCTTTTGGCGAATATAATTGAGGTTATAATTAAATACCAATCTTTCGACGCGCATTCACTCCTGTTTGACATACATAATGAACAACAAGAAAATTAATGCATTTATGTATCTATCTTTATTTAAGTCGAAAGTCGAAAAAATTGATGGAATCAGAAATAAAGTTTCTTTGGGGGCCTACTTAAAAATTTCTGAAATGATCTTTTACATTATAAAAATTCAAAACTATTTAATTTTATTCTACTGTGGAAATTCATCATTTTCTAATACAATTAAAGCATTTTAATGTCCATACACCTACACACCACATACTACATATGTACACACATTTAAACAATATATCTGATTTAGCCATTTCGAAGACACCTTCTAACAAAAAAAAGAATAAAAAAACGTTTGGGATAAAATTTAATCACCGTGAAGACACTAAACAATTTCTTCGCCAGGTTAAGCATATACTCCTATATTTCTGTGCATTATTTGTGTCAAGCAAACTCTTCTATTATACTGCTTCTTAACGTGACACGGTCATATTGTTTTAATAATACCATAAATCAATTCATTCACGTTTGTTGCCGAGGATGAGGTGGCAACAATGTACAAGGTAAATTATTATGAGCAAAAATGACTCATAATAGGAAGGAATAGGTTAATGATTTTCAAAGAAAAGAAGGTATTGGAAATACAAAAATATTTATTAGACTAAAAGGTGACATCCTGAAGCTAAGGCTGTCTGGCTTGGGCTTGCTTACGTTTAAATAGTTCATTTTGATACCGTGGTAAGTTGAAATGACGCATGATGTAATCTTCTTTTGTGAAACGAATCTCACATCGTGAGAAGGGCAGAACACCAGAGAATAATAATAATAATAACGTAGTATATATATAGCGCAGTTTTGTGATATTTCACTTCAAGTGCGCTTAATTATAATAAACTTAAAATTAATCCTATAGTGTTCCTGACGAGTCCTTACAAAATACAAAATGGCTCCCAGCCAAAAGGATCCTCCAGAAATAGCAAAGGCGGATGATTCTCGATGCCAATCACGTGGCGTGTGCCTAGTATGGTGGTCGAAAAATCCCCAATTCATGTAACGAACAATTCAAAGAATAAAGAAACTTAAAAAAAAGTCATCCCTCCAGGGTGACTTCCAGTCAGCTCTCAAGATGACCAGTATGACGTCCAAGGTTCACGCTCACGATCGTAGCGATTTTCAAAAAGGATCCGTCGGTTGCGGTCGAGAGGACCGCCCTGAGCTCTCGGCTGTTACACAAAGAATCGCGTGCTTTCTTTTCAAATCTGCTCATTTTAAGTCTGTCCAGGATCAACAACTGTTGCAATCCAAAATATTGCACGGCTCGCAATATTACCAATGCCCAAATGTCAATGGGCAAGCACTAGAGGTGCCACATACCGAAAACATAAATAAAGTGTGTATAATAAGTTGCACCCACCTTGTTACAAATACTTTTATGTAACATGTTTAAAGTGAGACAAACTGATAACATCTACTTTTTTTTGTATATCGATTAACATGTTCTTGCTGAGTAGCACACAATTTGGGAGGCGGGTATGGGAACCATTTATTGGATAACCAACACCTCTACCATAGGTCACACCGAGTGGTTCGCTATGCTTAGCAGGGATGCCCGGGTTCATGGGGTGAGGTTTGTCCGTGTCTTGGGGGTGGATGCATCTGCCCATAAGCTGCGTGGCAGGCCGCATCATTAGTTGAGGAAGACCTTTTGACCTCACTAGCCACAGGAGGACACTCTCGTAAAAACGCTGTGGGAGGGATGGATTCATACATCCGTCACTCCTGGAGATACTGAACCACAGATTCCTACTCACCCTTCATACCTTTTTTCTTCCCAGAACTTCATATCCTTCTTTCCTCAAAAAAACCCTCCGCACAGCGTCCCCAAAGATACATAGGCCCTGAAGGGAATTATTTTCCTCAGGGTCTCCTGCGTGGCGCTAAGTTAAAAAAAATACGTTGACTAATAGTGGCAAGTAATTCGCCGAGAGAGAGAGATGTCAATAGATTTGTGTTCATTTTTCACTACGGATAGTTTTATGTATTGCAAATCTTAGCTTTTTGGCCGGACGTCCGTTTGTATACGCATTCAATAAAAATAACTCAAATGGTGAACTACGGTATGAGTTCCACTGTTTTTCTCTCTATAATTACCATGTCCGAACAAAATTTAAGCACGACAAGTCATTTCCAACTAAAGCTATTTTAGATATTTGAATCATAATTTTAAAGGTTGAAATATAACTACAGTTCATGTATCATGATTTAATTAAATATTTTTTTTAGTTTTTCAAATTCTGTTAAATTCGAGGAATAATTGAAAATAGAAGTCCTACTTTTTATTTTGAAACGTTGGCTAAAGAAGGGGGTAGCGCAACACGGCATAATACCCCAAAAACTAATAACAAAAATATTTTTGGCCGTGAAAATCTAAAATCGTATCAGAAGTCTTACTGGTTAATTTGCTCATCTTCTAGAAAAAAATATATAATGTTTAAAATGAATAATCTCACCCTGTAGATACCGATAAAATCAAACTCTGATATATAAACACAAAGCTAAACTTCCCAGCCAGTACAAGACAATGAAAATATTCTATTTCACTGGATATAGGTACTTCAATTATTTATTGTTCGACGGCTCTTTTAGCATTTTATGGATTTTCAAGTATATCACCATGAGACTGTAAAGTTTTAGTCTGGTATAAATGTGAAATTATTTGTCAATAAATAATGTTGCGATGATCTTATTGATATGATGGATGGAAAAAGTTTGTATTCATCATTCATTCAAAAGCGGTTACGACTTACAACGACCGTACAACGAGTTGATCTTGGCGATGATTTTATTATAACGCATCATGTATTATTTTCTATACAGAGGGTGACCCAACAGTTGTTCCACCGTCATTTGCCCCCCCCCCACAAATGACATTCACTATAAAATTATTATTTTTGTGTGCATTATTTAGCAATTTCAAAGTAAAATCGATCAGTAAAATCAGTAAAATCGATCTTAAAAATACCCTTAATAATAAGTTGACATGAATATCAAACGATCGTGCATTCTTCTTCTTGGTGCGCCCTATCAGGTTCCCCCGACGTTGGCGATCACTCTGGAAAATGTCCCGCTGTCATGCGCTGCCCGGAATAGCTCCTCCACACTTCTAATGCCGCTCCACTCTCATACATTTCGCAGCCAAGACATTTGTCTCCTACCAGGCCTTCGGCGACCCTCTATCTTGCCTTTCAATATTAATCGGAGCAAGTGACACTTCTCTCCTAGAAGTACGTGAGCCAGATATGAAATCTTGCTGAATTTTATCAATGTAAGCAGTTCTCTACCTGCTCTGGCCCGCCTGAGAATTCATGTGTTGGTGATCATGTCAAAAAGAAGAATTTAAGAAGAGGGATTTCATTTTACTGAATGCAGTTCTTGCTGCTTCAATTCTGCACCTAACCTCTACATCTGGGTCTGGATGTACATACAGTATCGATTTTTTGTATTTGTGTGCTATACTTCACAGTATATTGACAAGTAGATTTTTACTTGATGCATTTGAATGAAAATATGTTTTACGTTTGTTATTCGGCGGTGCATCCTCTCTGCACATCTCTTCGGGGTCATTTAGTTATATTTTGTGTGATTAGGAACACCGTATTTTCCCTAAATCGTCTGCATATTGTATATAAGTACGCCGGGGGGGCAACTTTCAGCGGATCAACTGTCATGGAACCCTATAGAGAGGGCACAAACTATTTTCAAAGGATAAAATCCAGACAGGTGACATAAAAAAACACCTTTATTATATATTTTTCGATAATTGTTAGTTACTAACCTGCATCTTAGTAGAGTTTTTTGTTAAAACTTCGGGACTACAGCTTTCAGGATGTTATTCATTGGGAGTCGGTCATTCAGAATTCTAACAATTTCATCATTAAGGATTTCGTCTTTCGGGAACATGACTCAAACCCCAAAGGTTTCTGATCGTTATTTTTCTTTAATATCTGCGGGATTACAATCTTCGATGTGTAGAACTTTTTAACATTTGCTTTCGGTATACCGGCTTTTGGGATTCCGTCTTCCGGGAATCAGGCTTTCGACTTTCGGGAATAAGGCTTTCCTGGATTTCATCATTCGGCAACATAATTCGAACCCCAAGAAATTACTTCAATGAAATTACATTATTGAAGAATATCAAAAACTACTTCCCTTCACTACATAAGCTTCAAATCAAAAAGCCCAATTGCTATTGGCATGTATCCATATTACTTTTTTTACATTGGCTCCACACAGGAGGTCCTGATGAAAATAATTCCCCCCAGCAGGGCTCATATCATCTTTGGGGATGCTGTGTGGAGTTTCATTTTAGGAAAAGATGGAGGGGAAGTTCTGGGAAGGAAGAAAGTTTGAGGGTGGGAAAGAATCGGGTGGTCAGTGTGTCCAGGAGTGACGGATGTAAGAATCTATCCCTTCCGCTGCGGCGATGTTCTGAGAGAGGTCATAAGGTCTCCCTCAACCAGTCTCTCCGATCCGGCCTGGCGCACAGTTGGTAGGCAGACGCATCTGCCCCCAAGATCCGAACAAACCTAACTCTACGAACAAAGGCACCCCTGCTAAGTAACCAAGTGCAGTGAACCACTTACGGTAACCTATAGCAGAGATATTGGTTATCCAATCCCGGGGCGGCAGTACCCATACCCACCTTCCAAATTGAAAAGAAATTCCTTGAAGTCGTCCATCCATCCCCTTTCTGCCATATATTCTTGTTATTCTTCTTCCAGAGGTATCCGAAGAAGGCAGCCTACTTTTATATTTCCCATAAAAAACCTCTCAGTTTAACATCATAATTTCCACTTTGCTCGAAAATCACGTTGGAAAGCCAGATTAGTAGGCTATTTCTCCAAACATCCTTCGTGCAAATAAAACGATTTGTAAACATGGGTGTTTTTCACTGGAACGTACTTAACACATTTGCTCCAACAAGATCGTGAGACGTATAGCACTTAGAGAATTTTCCCACAGCGAGATGAATAACGGGAAAATTCGCCTTTCCCGGGAAAAATAAGAGGTTAAAGCGAAACCGGGGCTCATTCCCGCACAAAAGAAAATTTTCCACATTACTTTGAATGGCCGCACTGTTCGAAGGAAGCTGGGGAAAGATGCAAAGTTTTGTAAAAGATAACAATTTGTTTCTGAGGAAACGTACAATATCTTCGTTTATAAATTGCGTGCGAACTTTAGCAACTGCGTAAGTAAAGGCTTTCGAAGGCCACGTTTTCTCATTGGATTGCTGAGTGAAAAGTAATTAAGCAACATAAAAATGAATAAAAAAAAAAGACCGGTTAGTGGCTGAGTTGACAAGTGCATCTGGTTTTTCGTCGTTAGTTCAGTTTCTCTCGTAGCTAAGTTCTCCATCAATACACAAATAATATCTTCCGTTTAAAACGGTGGTAAGAGTTTTTCAAGCTTTTAAATGAATTTTTTATTTTTTAACAATAGCTCCACATTACAAATTCCCTCAGGGCCTATATCGTCTTTGGGGATGCTGTGCTCCTGTATTCCTTTGGAAGGTGAGAAGGAAAAAGGTATGGGGGTATCAATGTGTTTAGGAATGAGGGACATTTGAATCCAGCTCTTCGGCTGCAGTGCAAGGCGATGGGTCGAGGGTGTCCGGCTGGAGAGATCAAAATGTTTTTCTCAAACATTCTCTCCCGATCCGGCCGTCATGCAGTACGTGAGCCAATGCATCTGCCACCAAAACCTAGACAAACCTCACCCCGTGATCTTGGTCACCCTGCTAAGTCACCAATCGTAGCGAATCACTTGGGTCGTCTTTTGCACAAGCGTTGTCTGGTTATGCTTACCCAGGAATACTTGTCTTTCTTTTTAAAGAAAAGAAAATAAAACTGTTCTTCTATAATAAAGAACGTAAAAATATATTTGTATAATTTGGTACTGCAATACTGAATATTTTTGCAGCAGTAGCTATATATACCTATCATAGGGTTAAAATAGTTGCTTTTCATAGTATATTTTTTCTTGAATATTGCTGTAGGATGTTTTGAGTAGTTTTTTACCTCCTTGTTATTTTCGAAAAAAAATTGTTTTAAGTCCTTATTGGAGCTAGAAACGGAAACCCCTTCAAAATAAATCCCCCTTTTCGATACCTTGAAATCTATTCAGGTCAACACTCCAGGAAAAGTTTCAGGGCTGAAAATACAAAAACGTTTTATGAAACTTGTAGAATTTATTACGTAGTTGGGCATGCTGTAGGTAATTTGGTTGGGCATTCGATATAATAACAAAAATATTTAAAAAAAGTATTATGTGAAAACCTGAATAAGGCATTCGGGCCAACAAATCTTAAAAATTCTGAAACCAGAATGTGTTTTAAGATATCTTTCACAATTTTTATGTTGAAGTGTTGTGGCGTAAAAGAATATTGCACAAAATGAAATAAAAACAAAGTAATCAATTATAATTTTATTTAATTTAATCTGTACATCACACAAATATTCTTAAGGTAGAATTCTTAATATTACATACACAGTTTACTATTAAGATACACAATTACATAGTTATGGCAGATATTTACATTTTATTTTATTAATGATGATGTCTTTAATACATTATGATATTTAAAAGATAAAAATATTATATAATTAAACTAAACAGTTATTCGAATTTACATGACTGAGTTCTTCGGAGTATATTGCAAAAATGTTCTTAATTAATAATTTATCATGGACAAAATTCTAAATACAGTATAAAAAATTAACATCTTATAATGTATCAGCAATAGGATTTTTTCGTTTAATATGACAATTACTCTTTTTTACATATATATTCCTTAAATATAATTTTATAACACGAATTCATTCATATTTACAAGTATAATTTTCTTAACCGTCACACTCTTGTGGTTTATTTAGCAATAAAAAGGGAAATTTTATTTTACAATACGAATGCTCAATAAAAAAATTTACAAGAAATACGTAAAAATGTTTTACAAATAGAACAACAGAGGTCCCAATAAGGAGCCTTGAGGTACACCTGAGGGAATGGTAATACCTTAATTATAACCCTAACATTAACATCTTCTGGCTGTGTGTTTTCTATACTATGATCCTAAACCCTTTTACCGATTTAAACCACTTTTCTGGTCATTATTTAGGACCAAGGACCATTTCAAAAATGGTACTGTCTATCCTTAGCCACTCCACTTTCTTCGTAGTAAAATGTAATGTAATGTTGTCCCAAATTCCTTCTAATAAAGTGTTTAATTTTGTATTGAATGCCTTCTGTTTTATGTGTGTACTGTTGTATTGAATGCCTTTTATTAAAGTATGTAATGTTGTTTTGTATTCCTTCTAATAAATTGTGTAATGTTGGATTAAATTTCTTCTCTTGGAGGGTGTAATTTTGTATTGAAGGCTTTCTATAAAAGTATGTAATTTTGTATTGAAAGTATGTTTTGTATGTAAAGTTGTATTGTATTCCTTCTAATAAATTATGTAATATTGTATTAAATTTCTTCTTTTACAGGGATTTTGGATTGAATGACTTCTATTAAAATGAGTAATGTCGTATTTATTGCATTTTATTAAAGTATTTAATATTGTATTGTATTCCTTCTATTAATATCGTGTTAAATTTCTTCTATTAGAGGGTGTTTAATGTTGTATCGAATGCCTTCTATTAAAATGAGTAATGTTGTATTTAATTCCTTTTATTAAAGTGTGTAATGCTGTATTGCATTCCTTCCATTAAATTGTATAGTATTGTAATAAATTCCTTCCATCAGCGGGTATATTGTTTCAAATGCCTTCTATTAAAATGGGTATTTATCGGCCTTCATTAAAGTGTGTACTGTTTTTTTAATATGAATCAGGTTATTCGTATAATAATAAAATTAAATACCTACTATTACTTTGAGGATGTCACTTTTGGTTTTTAATAAAGTTATGCACCCAAAGTTACAGTATTATATTTAATAACGTAACATCCCAAAGTTACTAATTTCTGAAGGAGTATGAACAATATAATGTTAAATGAATAACATTTAATTATAAGAAGAAGACTGTAATAATTAATCTAAACGAAACATGAAACAGAACAAGACACAGAAAAATAAAAAGGTAACGGTCGCAACAGGGAATCGAACCGTGGATCTTTTATCTTCAAGGATAAACACTCAGGGATAACCGACTCGGCCAGTAACCAATAGCGACCGTTAGACATTAACGAGCATAACCTTTAAAAGTTATAAAAAAAAATTTAACAAATTTTAATATTTAATGGATTATGAAATCATTTAAAAAGTACTTGAACACCTTTAAACAATTAAAAGGCAAACCTATAGTTTACCTAAAAATATTAAATGAAAAAAAAATAAGAATCGGAAACACGGACAACGCCGGGTTATAATTTATAATCCATTCAGTAATTGGCACGAGTGCACTTCTTTTTGTGAAAATATGAAAAAAAATGTAAGCAAAAATATTTATTTTAAAATGCCTACAGATATTATATAATAAAAAAACAGCTTGTCAGATTTTTTTTATAAGTTAATAAGACCAACCTTATATGTTTATACTATATACATCACGATGTAATCATAAACTTGTTAATTCTGAATGTTTTAAAAAATCACCTTTAATTTTTTTCTTTTTTATATCACCAAACTGATTGATTTTGGAAACCGTGATCAGCCAGTGATATTAATTGTCAGCTGGCCATTAGAAGAAGAAGAGGTGGAATAAAGAGGGAAGCGCAGCCTCTTTGCATTGCCAGGGGGTTTTCTCCTGAAAAGAAAAACAAACAAACCTTACAATTGAGATAAAACAAATTTTACAAATTAATTACATATTTTGAAATTTTAATGAAAATGAATATTTAGTTTGAAAGCCAGTTTATTTCCAACACCAATCGGTTTCGGTTTAACCTGATCCTTCCTCAGAGCAGTATGTACTTAAGGGCTGTATTTAATTCATGACATTATGTTTTTATATAGCCCTGAGGAAGATACGTTTTAAGATTTTCACGGCCAAAAGTATTTTCGTATTTGTTTTTGGGTGTTATGCCGTGTTGGGCTACCTCCTTCTTTAGACAACGTTTCGGACGCCGTAAAAACATAATGTCATGAATTAAATACAGCCCTCAAATAGATGTGTCACACATCTACCGGATTTGCCGAATCTGCCCTGATGATGCACACTACAACGTTGTCCGAAATGTTGGCTCAAGAAGGAGGTAGCGCAACACGGCATAACACCCCAAAAACAAATAACGAAAAAAGCCCTGAGGAAGGTTCAGACTGAATCGAAACTGGTCAACTTTACATATGTCAATATTTTACATATATGAGTATATTTCGCGGCCGGTATGGGACCGCCGCGCCGCCCCAGGAACCATTTATTGCATAACCAACATCCTTCCCAAGTGGCTAGCTACGTTTGGTGACCCTAGCAGGGGTTCCCGGGTTCAAGGGGTTTTTTTAGGTCTTGGTGGCGGATGCGTTTGACCTTTCCAGCCGGACTCTCTCGACCCGTCGCCTCACACAGCAGTGGGATGGGTGGATCTCCATATTCCTACCCACCTCTCATACATTTTTCCTTCCCAGAACTTCATCTCCTACCTTTCCCTCAAAAGACCCTCGATTCGGCTGTCACCAGTAAAACCGTGATCGGGAAATCGATACAAAATCGTCGGTAGTTACGTCTATCAATCTGATATTGTAAACTTACCGATTTTACTGTGCTAGACGATCGTTATTTCCACCAGAAAAGACGTTTTTAAAGAAAGAAAAATAAGTTGACAACACTCGAAAAACTGCTACCATTGCAATAAGTGAAAAAGGTTGCTTGTAATTTCGCTAGCCGAGGAATTGAATCCACGATGCCGGGGTGGGAAACCACTCAAAAAATCAGATAAATTAAAAAATATGTTGCCTTTTAAATAAGAGATTACTATTTTAGTTTTGCGGCTCGAATAGATCCCCAAAACCTACGAACTCAAGGATTAATGAAACTGTTTTAGCCAATAAACCGTGGAGGCTCTATTTAAAAGCAATTACCATTCATTCTCCTCTGACATATTGAATTATCTCGCTTTACCGATATTATCCTCTTCAATTCCTAATGCGAAATGAATTGAAAATTGTTGTGACCAAAAACCTAAGCAACCCGCCGCTTATTTGTATGGAGCGTGACATTTTGAAGACTCCCCCCCCCCCCTAAACGTGTCACGTAGTATGGGTACGTTCCCTAACCGAGTTACCCTCCCGCATTCCATACATTCAGTTTTCAAACAGCTCGCGTGCCACCTATTGCAATTTTTTTGCACGATTTGAGGATCAAATATTACGGAATGAATGGTGCAAAGGTTGTTTTCAATCAATCAAGTATCTAAATAGAATGAATGAATATCTTATGTTTCGAATGAAAAAGAAGTAATTAAAACTATAAAAATCGGAAAACTTCAATATCTTGGACATGTGATGAGACATCTAGAGAAGTATGAGATCTTGCATCTCATACAATGCAGGAAAGATTGCCGGAAGACGGGGCCCTGGAAGAAGGAGAACCTCGTGGCTGAAAAACCTGTGACAGTGGTTTGGCCAATCGACCGTAGAGCTGTTCCGGGCCGTAGTAAACAAAGTCCGCATAGCCAACATGATAGCCAACGTCCGTTGGCTATCATGTTGGACAGGGCACAAGAAGAAGAAGTATCTAAATCAACGCCAACAGTTGATCAAGATTACGAGGTAATAGTCCATAAATTCGCTAAAAACTGGATAACACGCACTAAAATGAACGTTAGTAGGAAGTTGTCAACACCACTCCCTGTATCATTATTTATTGATTTAGCGTGCGTAGAATTTTCTAGAAATTGATGTAAAGTTCGGAAGGTTTCAAAATATGTACAATGTACTATAAAATACACTAACATGGTTAGCTTACTTTAAAATTTGTCTATGATGTTTAAAGAAGTAAATTTTACTTAATAATTATTATAGATCGAGTTTTAATCGAAAGTTTATAGCAGGCCTAGATTATATAAATTTTCAATTCATTTCGCATTAGGAATTGAAGAGGATAATATCGGTAAAGCGAGATAATTCAATATGTCAGAGGAGAATGAATGGTAATTGCTTTTAAATAGAGCCTCCACGGTTTATTGGCTAAAACAGTTTCATTAATCCTTGAGTTCGTAGGTTTTGGGGATCTATTCGAGCCGCAAAACTAAAATAGTAATCTCTTATTTAAAAGGCAACATATTTTTTAATTTATCTGATTTTTTGAGTGGTTTCCCACCCCGGCATCGTGGATTCAATTCCTAGAATCCATAAAAGCTCATTTTGACGTGTATAAATATTTAACATCGCGTGTTAATGAACGTTAAAAGATTAATGAATCAGATAATTAAAACATTGGGCACCATTATTATATTATAATATTAATAACCTCAACGAAATGACAATAAGTAATTTACTAACCGTCACGCCATTTTTCACGTCACGTTGGCTTACACCCCTTACTTCATTCACGTTAATACATCGTCTTGCACATACTTTTCTATGAATATTGACGTGATCCAACTCTAGTTCGTGATTGACTTGGTTGTGCCACGTCTTCCTGGTTCGTCGCCGACTTTTCTGCTATTTTTTTATAGTAACTTCTCACGGGAAGTCCCCAACGTCTATGTCATCTTTGGAGATGCTGTGCGACGAGTCTTTTCAAGGGAACGAAGGAGAGGAAGTTCTGGGTAGGAAAAAGGAATAAGGGGTGGATAGGAATCTAGGAGTCAAAGTGTCCAGGAGTGATGAATGTATGAATCCATCACTCCTGCTGCGGTGCAAGGCAATGAGTCGATAGAGACCAGCCGGAGAGGTCAAAGGGTCTCTCCGAACCGGCCCCTCCAAATTCGGCCCACAAAGCTGTTAATGGATAGGCGCATCCGCTGTCAAGGCCTGAATACACCTTACCCGATGAACTGCTAAATCTACCCCTACTAAACGTGGCGAACCACCTGGGGTGACCTATGGCAGAGGTATTGGTTATCCAATAAATGCGGGTCGGCGATACCACACCGCATCCCAAATTGATCATTGACCAACTGTCGATATTGGTTTCACTTGTTGATACCGTGTCATTTTTCTACTTCTTTTACTTGCACGTCAATTATTTCTGACACTCCGTCGCCTTCTTTCCATCCTACACGTTTAAACTATTTAAGCATCCCTTTCTTAAACTTATTTATAATGCTTCATTGTCCTAGCATTATTTCCAGATCACCTCATTTGCCATGCGGTCGTACATACACATACGCCACAGAAATCTCAGCAAAGTCCTGATTTAGGTTTGGCATTTAATCCGTCCGTAAATTTGTTTCTACGTTCCTTATCCGTTTCAAGATCGTGGTCGAATTTGATACTGCTATTATCCTCCAGATTTCGCATGAGCGCGGATCCTTCCACGAAATGTCGAACCGGAGTTGTTATATTAGGGTACCGGGGAGTAGTGTCACCCCCCCTATAACGCTAATTTCGACTTCATAAAATTGGTCCAACCTGGGATGGGGGGAGGGGGGGGTGGCTAGAGAATTTCAGAATATAAGCTAGACCGCCTATCAAAGACCTACCGAGCCATAGAGTTACGAAAATATAAATAACAGACCGCCCCCCCTCGCTACACCACTGCCTACATGTACCCACACGTCTGAAGAAAGTTAGAAATTATTTTTATTTTTTGGCTTTCGTAGGATTTGAACCTTGGTCCCTGAATATCTGACCGCTGAGATTCTTGAGGTTCTTTATACCACTGCACCGAAGGAGGTTTGCATGGGACTGTGAATTTATCGCTTTACATTGGAACCGAGTACCCGTGAACAAAATAAATATTTTATTGCTGTCTCCTCTCGCAGGCTAAATCCTGTAGATATAATAGTTTGTCTCTTTTTAGTGTCGCTCGTTTCCGTTTCATCGAGTTTCAAATCACAACGATTCTAAATAAGTTTTAAAAAATAAATAAATAAACCGGATAAAAATCTTACGAATTCTGAGAAAAATTGGTATCGGTTTATGGAATGAGAGAAAATTAGAAATATGTACATATTTTTCTCGCTTTTTTCTTGACCCGAGGGCTTCTAATGTTTAAAGTACCTCTAGTTGATAATGCACTCTGTCCATTTATATATAATTTTTTATCAGTCCTACCATTGTGACTGATACAATTTACATCGTGGAAATTATTTCGTAGTTTTTTAAAGAAATTTTTGTAAAAGTTTGTTAATATTCTTCACACTTTAATGGTTTTCTTGTTTAGTTTGCAGAATTTTAACCTCCCCAAGCTGTGTCGATGTTTACAGCGGTATACGTAAGATGAAAAGAAACGTCTGAAAATTTTTCTTTGAACAACAAGTACAGGCACTTCCATTGTTGCTTCCTGTTACCGAGGCTTTTTACTGAAGAAGGCATTTGACGACAAAATAAACACAAAACGACCGATGAATTTCCCTCATACACGGGGAAAGTTAATTATATATTGAATACTTTTAGCACATAAGTAAATAAATTAATTACCTATAGGGAATTTATTAACGAACGAAACATTTTATAAACGTTATTTATTTGAAGTAACATGTCGTGTAGTGCTTACTTTTTCTTTAGCCAATGCTTCGGACACCGTGACCTATCCGTGACCGTACCTATCATAAGGTCAGGTATGTAGACGGTGGTGAAATGTTTATTTTTATGTGTAGAAGTGATTCAGTGTCACATGGGTTAAACCTGATTAATTTGTCTCTTAACAATTTTTGAATTTCGGGACCTAAGGGACGCTCAGATGGTTTGGGCATGTAGAGCGAATGAACGAGGAAAGCAGTGTATGGAGAATATATGACGCAAATGTGAATGGTAGGAGAAGTCGGGGACGCCCGAGGAAGACAAGGCACGACCAAGTGAATCAGATACATGAGTCGGGCCATGTGAAGAGTCGGAATAATCGAAGAGCATGTATGAGACGATGTATGAACGTGAACGAGGCAAGGAGTGAGTGCTAAGCTCGAGTTGTTTTGCGGTCCGTCCTCTCTGCCTGCGGGGAAACGGCGTAATGGTTAGTTAGTTTAGAAAAGTTATAATTTTTAAACCGTCCCGATTTTCATCATAACCATGATATTTTATTTAACATCATGACATTCATGACAATACTAAGAGTATCTGTCGATAAAGTCTCCTCTCATTATACGTCAAATTCAACATAAGACGCGCATTTTAGTAATTTTCCAATTTAACATTTCTAAGCCTTCCTAAGCCGCGAAACTCGAGACATAAAGAAGACTTTGATAAGAAGGACCTTCTTCTAGTAATAATTCTACTTTTGGAGGACCTTCCCCCATTTCGCCAATCGACTTAGCATCTCAACAGAACGGCGAAAGTTGTACGATTTCTTGCCGCGGGCTAATTTATAATTTGTGCCTTCTCCGGATAAGAAAGTTATTATTATTATTAAGGGGAGTTGACAAAATAGCACAGTTAAAGTAGCTTATGGACGAAACGGCTTTACGACATAAACTTTGAAGAAATGATAAAGAAATGTTTTTAGTTTGAAGATTATTTTAACTCGTTGCAAGATAGATGCTAGTTATATTTACTAATAATAGTCATATTTGCAAATGTTTGATAATATGAAGCGTAAAAAACTGAGCACTGAGTTTTGGGGATACAAAATTTACACAATTTTTCTAATTTGAATTTACATGAAAAAATATGTAATTTCAAATCCGTCGAATCATTTCTGTCATAAACTACAAAATTTGGCTAAAAACAAGTCATTATTAAAATATAAAACCCGCCGCCTTTTCCAAAATAAATATTTTTCAAAAATTCAGTAAAAAACAAAAAAATTGATTTAGAAATCTGTGTCGAAACCGGGTATTTAAAAACCGTAGCTATAGATTCCCATGAGGAATATAAAGTATTTTAATTTGGGAGACCGGTTTGGGTACAGCCGCCCCGGGAACCATTTATTGGAAAATAAACTAACAACTCTGCCATTGGTCACCCCAAGTGGTTTGCTCCGTTTGATGACTTACAGGGGTGGCCAAAGCGTTTGCCCACCTAACGCGTGGCGGGCCGGATCGTGAGAGACTGGTTGAAGGAGACTTAACTTAGACCTTTCCAGCCGGACGTCCGTCACTCCTGAAAACATTGACATCCTATGCATTTATCATACATTTTTCCTTCCCAGGACTTTCTCTCCTTCTTTTCCCTAAACAAATCCTCCACACATGATCTTCAAAGAAGTCTGAGTGGAGCTATTGTAAAAAAAGTAACCGACTAAAGTGTGACCAGATGAAAAAAGGAACCACAGAAAAGTATGTTAAAAAGAATTCAAAACAAATAAAATTATCTTAAAATTCATTCAAGGATCCATAACAAAACCAATTATTTAATTACGGTCTGCTATATCAGGCTATTTTGTCTGTTGTTCTTTTTCCTAAGAAATAAAATTTCTGTTAAGAAATAAATTTAAAAAATATATTTTCCTTAATTTACGAACCAAGTTTAATACGAGATTCTTAGAAAATCCACAGAATTCGTGATTAAGCCAGTAACTTTTAAGTCAGCATTAAAAGTTTTTATCGTAAATGTGAATTTGAAACGTATTATACAAAATAATTAGTACTTTGATGTTTTTAACGATTTAATCATTTTATGATCTTTGTACATATTTTTTGATGTCGTTCATGAAAGTCGTTTTCAGGAAAGCTGTTTTGTTTTGGGTTTATATCGGATCAAATATATAGTTTGGTGAGGTTTTCGTTTGACCTTTTTTAATTTTTTTCCTTTAGCCTTTACATTTGGCGTGTTTTAAATGGGAAAATTAGAGCGTACAAGGTTAATGGTAATGAACCGGCTTTCACAATAATAATAGGACAGTTTTTAAACTTTTTGTCGAGTTAAAGTTTTCGTGAAAAACGTCCCTCAAGGGCGCTGTATAAATATGACATTCTAGGATTTTTTTAATTGATTACGAACAGAAACAGAAAACTAAAATTTCTGGTAGGTCACAATTCAAAGGATAAAAACGGCAGTTTTTATTTTCAGCATTTTTTTTAACTTCATCAATTATTTTTTTTTTCACTTTATTTATTTGTGACCGTAACCGGTTTCAGCCTGTTAAAGCCATCTCCAGACTGGCCAATTCTTTTTAATATATTATTATACTCAATGAATTTACGCCACGAATAGTCAGTATCAAAAATATAATTTTTTACGTTAATTCTGTACAGGAGGCCACGAGGAAAATAATTCCCTTCGACGTTCATATGACAACTTTAGGGATGCTGCGTGGAGGGTCTTTTTAGAAAATGCTGGAGAAGAAGTTCTGGGATGGAAAAAGGTTTGAGGGTTGGGTGGGACTCTGGAGACAGTGTGTCCAGGAATCACGGACGTGTGAATCCAACCCTCCCATTGCGGTGCAAGGCGGTGTTTTGAAAGAGTCCTGCTGGAGAGATCTAAAGGTCTCACTCAATCAGTATCTCCCGATCCGGCCTGCTACGCAGTTGGTGGGCAGACGCACCCGCTGCCAAGCCCCGGACAAACCTCACCCCAGGAACACGGGCGGTTAAAAACTGGAAAATAACTTTTAATTTCGACATTAGAATCGAAGATTATTTAAACTTTGCAAATAATCATGGGTTTGAAAAAATACAGGGATAAATATTCTTCTTACTAATAATATGGGAAAACGTTTAGATAATCTAGAAGCCTTAGAAATAAAGAAATCCGTTAATAATAATATGTCCATTGTCAACAAAAAAATATTATCTTTCAGCCCCATCTTCGACATGTTTCCTTTCACTGTCTGTTCTGTCTCCTTCCCCCACTCTTCAATAATCCTTAGCCACGTCCCCCAAACCTAGCGAACAATTTGAGGCGACCTGTGCCAAAGTTCAGAAGTTCCGGCGGTAAAAAAGAGAACCTTCACCTAGTCGAAAAAGGTAAATAACTGTAAAATAGGAGGACCACATTAATTTCACTCCATTCCAAACGAAGTTCATTAATAGGTATTCCCCGCCTGATTCCTACTTATTCCTCATCTACGTCGGATCGAGGGGGCCAGTTGAATCTTTTGATCTCTCCGGCCGGACTCTCTGGAGTGGTAGCCTTGCACCGCAGTGGGGGGATGGATTCATAGGTATTCCTGAACACACTGACCCTCAGATTCCTACCCATTCCTCATATTCTTATTCTTCCCAGAACTTCCTCTCCTTCTTTCCTCAAAAACACCCTCCACACAGGTTCCCCAAATATGTCATAGGCCCTGAGAAAAACCATAAAATATTCACAAGCCCTAAAAAAAGAACATAGAAGTTCTCCTTTTTCTCAACACTTTGGGTTGAAAATACACGTATTCAACTTTACATATAAGATTATTGTCACCTCTGAGCACGTGCACGGATACGGTAGTGGCGGAAACGTCATCAAGCGAGCACGTATAGTTGCCGGAGTCCTTGCGCGCCGCGTTGGCTATGTACAGTCGAGACAGCGCGCCGCTGTTCTGCAACTCGGTCTTCACACTGCAATGGAAAAACACGTTGTTAAATAAGTCACAAGTACACACACATAAATATATCGAGGAAGAAGTCGTAACGTTAACCAGTTTCAGCTACTTTCAACAGATGTCGATAGCTTGGTTTGTAAAACGAAGATCTGACATATCCCAACAGATGGCAGTTGATTTGGAAATCAGAAGAGTACCATCCATCGCCGTTCGTGTTTTAGGTACGAATGGTTACGAAGATGGCCGAAGGCATCGGTAAGATTGGGTGGGCTACTACAGTCCGCTCGTCGCAGTGGCAGAACACTAGAACAGCTTATGAATCGAAGATAACTGAATTTCTTTATTTGAGAAAATATATTTGACATTTTGAGATATTTAAGAAAAGTCTATTTTCACTGTACCAAATAAAAATTTGTTGATATTATCTTGAAGAATGTTGCAAAGGTTATTTTTTTTAATAATAATAAAAAAAAATTGAAGTCATCAGCAAAAAGTAAGATAGATGCGTCATGAAATATTTTTTTAAGATCATTTATAAATAAAATTGGGCACAGTTGTGAACCCTGTGGAACTCCACTTGTTGAATTTTTTTTTGGACAGGGAGATTTTATTCTAACAATTTGTTGTCTACCAGTAAGAAAGCTCTAACACCTTTCCTAATTTCCGTATAAGAATTTGATGGGAAATTGTATCAAAGGCTTTTCTAAAATAGGTATAAACAGTCTAATTGTTTTACTAATAGCCTAGTCTAGTAATAATGTGTGTCCAGATTAACATTCATTGAAAAAATTAACGGTAACTAAATAAATCAATTAGTAATCACTCGAACTTATAACTCCTTTGGAAAATTCCAATACATCTTAAGTTGTCTCATTATTGAAATTAAGAGGTTAGACACTAACTCTCTGTTCGCGTGACGAGAGAACTTTAGAAATTCTCGCTCACCACTCGAAGTCGTTTACACACCGCAAAATGATTTTTTTTCTGAGGAAGACTTGGTATGGAAAAAAGACTAAAACTCAGTTTTCAAACTATAACAGAAATATATTATATTGTTATATCAGACGCAGAGACCTGTTAAAGGAGGAGTTGTAACATGGGCTCTTTCTACGCTAAGGTGATGGGAGAACCTTTTAAATTCCCGCCCACCTTACCATTCGATATCATTCATAAATTAATCACTATTTTTAAATACGTCCGAAATCTTGCCACAGATTTATGTATGTTACAGTGGAAATATTCGCGCAAGAGGTTGAAAGAAGTTGAGTTGGTCATTTGAAAAGGAATATGGAAAGTTTCGGGTTTCTTATTAGACTGTGATTGATGTTGATTTTGATTGTGGTCAAGAGGGAAGATTCTACATGTTCATCCTATTAATTAATAATATAATAAAGGAGAAAGTTTTTATGGATGTTTGTTACTCTTTCACGCAATAAATACTGAGTGGATTTAAAAAACTCTTTCACTAATAGAAAGCTACATTATTTGCGAGTAACATAGGCTGTATAAATTGGTAAGTTCTGTTGTTATGAAATCATTTATTATACGTTTATTTCCGGATGAAAAGCAAAGCGTTGCTAAGTAATTGTTTGACGTGCGCTGTCATTTTGTTATTTGTTTAGGTTACTATGGAAATTCCTTTGATAGCAAAAATTCTAATATGTAAAAAATAGGTACAAATCTACATTTTGACCTTAGCCAACAGCTATACTAATATTATAAATGCGAAACTGAGCGTATTTGTTACGTTTTAATAGGGGCATCGTGAAAAATTAATGTAACGTGTGGGGAGGAGGGGAGGGGGAGGAGGAAGGTGGTGGAATGGTGAGGGGGGAGTTGGTTGGAGGAGGGGGGTAGGGGCGGGGTTGGGTAGGGGGGAGGGAGGGACGAATATGCGAGCGAAGCCGGGGCAAAAGCTGGTTTATAATAATTCTTAAAATAAATTTAATGTCATTTTTGTCATAACGTTCATCAAAAAAGTAATTCTACTCTTAATTTGAATGTTATTTTTTAAAACTACTCTTATTTTGAAAATCATTGGTGCAAAATTTCATTAATAAATGTCAAAATTCTTAAATAATGGGTGGAAAAAAGGGCGGGATAATTTTTCGGATTCAGTAATCTTCCTCACATTTTGAAGGTCATGTCACAAAGTTCGAAATGAAACATAGATTTGTATAAAAACATTGCCAGGCTGCCCACCACAGACATAGGTAAATAGATAATAGAAGAAGGACTCTGAAACCAAATTAGCCGAGACGCAAACCAGCCCATTCATCGACACTGCTGTGATTCGTGAGCTCAAGGATCAAATTTATGGCCAAGAACAACATTTTCCATATACAATATAGCCTGATTAACATTATATGAATTATTCATTTGCCCCGGATTACTAACGGAAGGGTAGATTCCTAACACAAACCGCCCACTATAATATTACGTAGTAAACTAATACCTATGTAATATATTAAGAGCTTTTATTATTACCGCGACGACTCACTTTTACGGTACCGTGACGGCAAAAAAAAGAAATAAATTTACGTTTCTTATCGCTACAATGCTGCAGTTCGCTCTTACACATTAAATAATGGTGAGACAAAAGATAACTAACTAACTAACGAACCATCACCCCGTTTCTTCGCAGGGGTAGGCAGAGAGGACGGACCGCCAAACAACTCAATCTTGGCACACACTACCTGCCTCGTTCACATTCATACATCGTCTCATGCATGCTCTTCTATTATTCCGACTCTTCACATGGCCCGACTCAAGTATCTGATTCATTTGGTCGTGCCATGTCTTCCTTGGGCGTCTCCGACTTCTTCTACCATCGATATTTGCGTCATATTCTTTACACTCCTTTCCTCGTTCATTCGCTCCACATGCCCAAACCATCTGATCGTCCCTTTCTTAATCTTACTCATTACGCTTACATCAGCCTTGCACTCTTCGCGGATCTCCACATTTCTCACACGATCGTACATGGTTTTACCACACGAACGCCTCAGGGATCTCATTTCTACAGTATTCAGTCTACTTTCGTCCTTCCTCTGCCAGTTCCATGCCTTATTGCCATATATCAGGATAGGTAGCAGTAGCTCCATTATGGACGGCTAACTTCGCTTCTTTGGACAGTTATTTGTTGGCGCCAACGGCGTTCAGTCCTCCATTAATAGAGTTGCCTGCATTTACCCTCCTTTCGATATCTCTATCAGCCTTCCCATCTCTCGTAAACATACTTCCCAAGTGCACAAACTCGTCCATTTGCTCCAAATACTCATCATTCACAACTATGTTGCACATTGTTTTCATACTCTCTCTTTCAAATACCATGACTCATTCTTCATACATAGTACTTCGTTCATCCTAGACACGAGAGACTGTAGATCTTCCATACCGTTAGAAATCAGCACCGCATCATCAGCATACAACATACTTCCAGTTTACTCAATTTCACGCCCAATCTCTTTCAGTTTTTTTTTTTTTTCAATTATTTCTGGCTTTCACCCTTCAAGGGTGTTCTAGGCCATCATTTATAATTACAGAGAAAGGAAAGGTGAATTTATATATTAATTTTATTTAAATGTGCAAATTTCAGAATTTTAAGGAAGATTGGAGTAGAGTTCAGACTTAGAAGAGATGAGATGTTGAATGGAGGAGAGGCAATTTTTGATAACGCTTGATAGAAGAGAGGATATTTATTTAGAGAGGGACAATCAAAAAATATGTGATCTAAAGTTCCCACATCTAGACCACAGAACGTACAATCTGGGGAGTCAAGCACATGAATTTTATAAAGGTGAGAAGGAACGGAACAATGTCCGATTCTCATACGAATAAGTAAGGAGATTTCTTTTTTGAAAAAATGGGGGAATTTTTGAAACCACGGTTTTGATGGGATAGTCCTTTGTATTGAGGCGTAGCGGGCACCCTTGGATTGACTAGCAATGTTCCAATGCTCTGTCCAATCATTGCGGGATCTATCTTTGATGATGGAAAAAATATCAGACAGGGGAATATGGTTTACGAGGGTAACGGTAGGGTTAGACGCTCCTTGTTTTGCCAAGGAATCAGCAATATCGTTACCCACTATGCCAACATGTCCAGGAATCCAAATCAGAGTGACAGTTTTTCCAGAGCTTTGAATGGAGGTTATCAATACTCGAATAAGACATACAAAGTGATCATCAGGATGAAGAAGAGGACTTGTTTTAAGTTTTTGGAGGGAACTGAGAGAGTCAGAGAGAACAAGAGAATGTTCAAAATTATTTTTTATTATATATTTGAGAGATTCAATAATCGCAATGCACTCGGCAGAAAATATTGAAAATTGGTTTGAAATTGAATAAAATATTCTTTCATTAGAATTATTGTGGTAAACGTTAATACCAATACCACAGTTAGGAGAGTCCGGAGATTTGGAGCCATCAGTAAATAAAAGAGAAGAGTTGGGCCATTTAGAAGAAATAATGTCATTGAACATATTATTGACAGTACGGGCTGGGAGATTGGAATGACTTTTAAGGATGCCGATCCCTTCTAAAATCGTTGGGGATAGGGTGACGTGACTATATTTTAATTTGTACAAAGGAAGAAGATCATTTTTGATAATTTGAAGCTCTGAGAGAGAGCGAAAATTTTTACAGATGGCAGGGAGAGGTTTAGTTCGAGCTCTGATTGTAGATGAATGTGTTGAGTCGTTGAACAACGAGAATCTGGGAATAATCTGATGACTTTTAGAATTTAAACATTTAAGAACAAATTTGTCAGCAAATAATTGACGCCTTAAATAAAGAGGAGGATCAGAACATTCTACTTGAAGGGAATTGATGGGCGACGATTGCATCGCGCCAGTTATTATTCGCAATGACTTAGATTGAATTTTGTCTAATTTACTGAGTGCATTTTTGGATGCAGTACTAAAAAGTGGGCAGGCATAGTCGAGATGACTTCGAATAAGTGCATTGTAGAGCAACTTAATGCAGATAGGATGAGCACCCCACCAAACGCCAGTCAATGATCTGATAATATTTAAATTTTTTTCACATTTAGTAACTATATTATTAATGTGGGAAGACCATTTAAGTTTCCTATCAAATGTTACTCCCAAAAATTTTACTTCGGAAGCATTGGGGATTGGAGAGTTTTTAAATAAAATTTGAACAGGGGGGTTATTATGACGATTTGAGAAGGTAACACACTGACTCTTTTGTACTGAAAGTTCAAGACCATTTAAAGTAAGCCATGTGCAAAGGGCATCCATGGCTTCATTAAGATATTTGACGGCGGAAGGAATGATTTTGGATGATAAGAAGAAAGCTATGTCATCTGCGAACTCAACAACTTTTACTTGAGGGGGAATGGTGACATGCATATCGTGTGTGTATATATTATACAGTAAGGGGGATAATACATCGCCTTGGGGTAAACCCTTCCAAATTGACCTACTCTGAGGAGTAACATCTGGTAGCTCAATGAAAATTTTCCTATCGAGAAAAAGATTAATAATAGATTGGACAAACATGAGGGGTAAGCCAAGGCCTAAAAGTTTTTTTTAAGAATTGGGATGGAAACATTGTCAAAGGCGCCTTCTATGTCTATAAAGACTGCAAGACATACTTCTTTGTTAGAAATGGATAAATTAATATCAGTGCTGATGATGGCGAGGTTATCTTGTGTAGATTTCTTTTTCCTAAATCCAAATTGGGATGGAGAGAGAAGATGATTACTCTCGACAAAAAATTCTAACCGGTTTTTAATTAATTTTTCATAAATTTTACTAAGGGTGGATAAAAGAGCAATTGGCCTATAGTTGGATCCAGAATTGGGTGATTTGTTTAATTTTAGAATTGGGATGATTATTTGAGAACTCCAGTCATCAGGTATTATGCCAGTCTGGAAGATTTTATTTAAGATGCTTAAAAAGTGATTTAGAACATTATCATTACTATTTTTGATAATGCTATAAGGTATACCATCTCTGCCTGGAGATGAGTCCTTGACTGTTGATAAACAATTTTTTAATTCAATTAAAGTGAATGGAGAGTCAAGCCAATGATCAGACATAGGAGTGTTGTGGATTGGAGTTATTTCATCTAAGTTAGGTACAGAAGGGGGGGCAATTTTGTCCAAGAACTCGTCTATCCATTTAGAATGAGAAGCTCGAGGAGATGTTGGACCGAAGGAGGATCGAAATCTTCGAATCATAGACCAAACTTCCGAAATTGGAGTGTTCGGAGATACTGAACTGCAGAAGTTGTACCACCCGGATTTTTTTTTTGACCTCAATACCCTTTTGGCATTGGCTTCGGCATTTTTGTATATGAGATAGTTCTCCATAGTCATATTGTGACGATAGGAAAGAGATTTAGCTTTCCGAATTCTCACTACTTTGGAACATTCCTCATCCCACCAGGGAGATGGAGGAAGTTTTTTGAGAGATTTGGTTTTAGGGGGAGGATTTGATTTATTGATTGCAGTTACGAGCATTGATTTGAAGTTATCGTAGTCATCTTTGACAGATAATGTATCGGTATAGGATAAATTTTGTATAAACTTATCCATATGTGAGTTAAATTCGTCCCATTTGGTGTGTTTTGTTTTAATCTTTGTCGAAATATGGGCCTTTTCTGAATGGAAAGAAGTTTGATAAGTGATGGTGATCGGGAAATGATCACTGGAGCAGGGGTCGGGGGACACCACCCACGAGGAGAGAGGTGCCAGATTAATAGAGCATATGGAGAGATCCACTGCACTGGGGTTTGTGTTGGGGCGAGAGATTCTAGTAGGAGATCCGTCATTCAAAAGAAAAAGGTTGGATTCATCTAGGAAATCCATCACACTTCGACCGTCTCGATCACAGAAAGCAGAACCCCAGACGGGGGAATGGGCATTAAAATCACCCAATAAATAGAAAGGAGGGCTTAGTTGACGGACAATTTGCAACCACGCTTGTTTATTGAAGTGCGATGTTGGGGGAAGATAGATAGAAACAAAGGAAGTGTCCTTTATTTTAGCTGCAACCATTTGAAAGTCAGCATTGGGGGGTTTGATATTATTTATTGGGAAAAACGGAAGGGATTTTTTAATAAAAAGGGCAGCACCACCGCCCGTACCTTCCGGGCGATCATCGCGGAGACAGGAGTACCCTCCCACATTAAAGTGGGTGGATGGAGTAAACCATGTCTCCGAGACAGCAGCCACAGAAATAAGGTTTGAATTTTATAGGTTAAGAAGGTTTGATTTGTTAGAAATAGCACTGCGGCTATTCCACTGAAGAATTCTGACATCTTGAAGAGCCATTTTGAATAAATGATTTTAATGTGGAAATAATAGAAGCAGCGTTGGACGGTAGATTAGTTTGAGAAGAAATTAGGTCAATTAGAAGCATAATAAGAGTTTGAATAAATGAAGAATTATCTTGGGAGAGTTGTTCAGAAAGCTTTTGATAGTTTGTTGAAGATGAATTATAATTGTTTGCGCACCCATTTGTGGCGTGTGAAAGAGGAGAACCATTGGGATTTAAGAGAAGTGAGTTGTGTTGTTGCTGATCGTATCCACGAGCCTGTTTAGAGATAGGGTTTTTGTATGTGAATTTTGTTGAACGGGAAGATGTTGAGGAGGTGGCGAGAGGGTTGGATGAAGAGTTACTGGCTAAAACCTCGGAAAATGATTTTTTGACAGGCGGGAATAATTTAGAAGCCTGCAGAAAAGACAAGTTCTCAGAGGCCATAGAAATTTTTATATTTTTTTGGCGAGATTGTTCGGGGCAAGAAAAGTTAATGGCGGAATGAGCGCCTAAGCAGTTAAAACATTTAGGTGAAGAGAGAGAAGAACATTGGTCAGCCGAGTGGTTTTCTCCACATTTGAAACATCTGGGAGGGGATCTGCATGCAGCTTTGGTATGACCAAAACGGCAGCAGTTGAAACATTGAGTGGTGGGATAAGTGTACATTTCAACTGGTAAGGAGTTGAAAAATAAATAAATATGGGAGGGAAGAGATTGTCCTTCGAATGTGATGACGACAGATTGGGAGGGCTTCCAGGAAACGATGCCCTCAGAGGTGTCCTTATAATTTAGCCTCCTGGCTTTTATGGGATTGCCGATATGTTGGGGGGTTGAAAGTGAGGATAGGATTTCTGGAATGGACAGATCGGTCGAGATACCCCTGACCAGGCCCATTCGAGTGACATTGAAAGTTGGGATGTACGCCTTGAATTTAGAATTAGATGAAATAAATATATTTTTGATAAAGTTGTTGGCGGCTGAACCTGACAGGAATTCAACAGAGATTCGGAAGCGACCCTCGGCTTTAACACCTCCAGGTTTAATCGAAAGGTTCTTGTTATTTGAAAGAAATTTACCAAATTCAAGAGGATGGATGGTTTTACCTTGTTCAGTTTTTTGCGCATATACAATGTAGGGGCCACGGGAATGAGTAGAGTAAAAGATTGTTGGAGGAGGTTGAGGAAGAGCTGGAGGGGACTGAGAAGACAAAGGCGAATCATGTTTTTTTGGGGAAAGGGGACTAAATTTTCTTTTTTTAATTGAGGTTAGGATGACAGATTCATTGTCTGAAATGTTTGAATGTTCTGAAAAGTCTATTTTATCTGAAATGTCTCCATCTGGAGGGTCAGGAGGGGGATCTGGGGGCTTTGTAAGGGGTACAGGAGGGAAATCCTCCTCCATTGTTCAAAAAATTACAGCTTATATAAAAAGAGACAGAAGTAAAAAAATTATATAAATATCTGAAAATGAGCAGCAAGAAGTGACTCCTGGAAGATCAGGGGGGAGAAGATTCCAACACACTAAACTTTTTACAGCCAAAACACAATAAAAAGATTGGTTTAAGAATATTTTTTGAAAGAGCAAAACAAAAAAACTGATGACAGCCAAATGTTATTGTTGCGAGTTCATCTCTTTCAGTTCTTGCATACAATTATCTATGTGTAATGTGTATATTGAATAACCTCGGTTACATTACGCAGCCTTGTTTAACGCCTTTTGTGATGTCAAACCATCCCATAAAGACAAAAGACGAGTCACACAAAATGCTTGTGTTTGTTTCCTCCAAAGTACTACTTTTTCCTTTGGAAGAAACAGATATATCTTATTAGGGCTCAGCTACGGCGACGGGTGTGGCATTTCATTTTATTTATACGTGTGAGCGAGATGTATGATAATGATTGTATATTTCCTTTGGGGGGGGGGGGGGGGTGCAGACGTACGTTTACCGTTTGTCTCATTTTCGACTGTTGTTATTTAGTGTGTAGGAAAGAGCTGCAGCATTATATGTTTAAGAACATAAACAAAACTATCGGCGCATTAAATTTGACGTTTTTGAATTTTTGGAATTCACTCACACTTCAATGTAACTAAATTCCATACTTTCAAAATTATCGTCTCTGCTATTAGTGTTGCAGGGGTCTACAGAGACGTCACGGGGCGGTGTGTGAGAGAGATGCAAGAAAATGGTTAGTTTTTTCCTTTGGAGGAAACAAGACCTACGTACATTGTGTATTTCATTTTTTGAAAGAGCTACAGCATTATTGCGACAAGGAACGTAGGTTTATTGCCTTTTCCGTAATCGTGGATCGTCATTAAAAGCGCCCATTCTATACCATACCACTTTATGATTTCGATAGTTTATGACTTGAAGAGTGCTAAAAATTGCAAATGTAGAAGCCTGCCAAAAAAAATATTACAAACCGAAAAATTTATACGTAGAAAGAACTTTTTGGTATAAAATTCATAACATGTTCCTACATAAATTTGTATTTTTTTCTGAAATGGTTTGATATTGGTTATTTGTGTTTTGTACCCTTATGGCATCGAGGGTAGCATTAATAATGTATGAAAATGTACGAAATGAAGAAGTTTGAGAATTTTGATCACCCAACATACAATGGAGAATGATTAATTCTGAGGGCACTGCTGCCCAAGTACCGCCTTATTGTACTATACCGCCCGTGGAGCAACTAACAGAAAACCACCTCGGACGTCTATTTATAACGCTAAATTCCGTTTTAGCAACAAATAAACAATGATGACTAAAATGAGAAGGTTTTGTTGTGCAGAATCATCTACAAAGCCCAATTCAGTTGCGGAGGTGACTGTAATAGAGTAGGTTTTGTTCGGGCAAAATCTCTTAAGATTGCCCATATCATTTCAGTCATGGTGACGACTATGTAGTAATAGAGTAACTTTTTTTTATTTTTGCAACATCATCTACTTATCAATCATGGTGAAGACCATAATTAATACAGTAGATTTAAAGATTTTATTGATTTTTACTGAATTCACTTCCTGTCATGAAAATTTTATTTGTCTCATTAGTTCGTAGCTAATTAGAATATAATTCCGTCATTTGGTCACCTAACCAAAATAACAAACATGGTTTTATTTTTGCAAAATATAACTTAAAATGCGTGATGCACGATTTGATAGACCAGCTTTCTCACCTTTCTCTTACTCTTTACCACTATCAGCCTCACAGCTTAACCTATTTGGAGATGCCATAGTCCCACAGAATTCAGATGGCTAGAAGCAGTAAGGACTTTTCTGAGGTATTCACATAAAAAAGCTAGAGGTGCAATATCATGCCAGGATTTTTCCACAATCTGCACGATTGACTCATTTTAGTCAAACAGCGAGTCAGCACAGTTCAATTCAAAGTCGATCTCTTCACACGTCTTTTTAGATTTTACTGCATCTTCGTGTTATTTGTTATTTTACCTCCTCCCCCATTCGGCTAACACTTTCGATATAAAAGCTCTCACCGGAGCGTTCAGATCTAAACGATGGTTTAGTTTTTATGAGAGCGACTGAACACTGAAGACTTCGCGTGCGGGGGTGACTCAGGCATTAAACGATGATCTCTAAGATAAAACTTACCGGGAAAAGAACAACCCCCCCTCGCACCGGTGTAAATAACAACCCATGAGATAAACGACGAAAGAATCTGTTTAATATGGTCTGAAGGTCGTGTTAGAAATTCGTAGTCTAAATCATAGGTTCTCAACGTGGGCGATAAAACCACCTTGAGGGCGTTTGAGACTTTTAGGGGGGGCGTTAGAAGACGCAGAAAAAATTAGGGTGCGCTGAGATGGCATAAGGGGCGTTGAAATGGGCGTTGAGGGCGTGGGCTGGTAAAAAATATGTTCTAAAAAAGACAAAGAAATCACGCTAATCAAGCCCTTATTCCTACCTATAAATTGCCAAAAACAAAGTGCAGTGACAAACAACTTTGTTCGCTTTACTTGTGCCTAAGTTATTGTCACACACAAAAACTGTGAACCGCCTGTAACTGCGCGGAAGTCAATTATTGTTGTTCCCGCCTCACGTAAGTGTGCATGTTTTGGCCAGCACCTCGTGTGTTATTTGGATTTATCCATCGTTGGTTATTTGGATTGATTTGCCCGCTGATATTGTGTATTGTTAAGCCACATGTATTTTGCCCGTGAAACCGCCCGCCGATACATTAATTTAAGTTTTCCCGCCGCGGCTGTGGAGAATGCCGTGTTGTGTATTGTGAATTGTGAACCCTTTAGACTTTAGACTAAAACCAGCGGCCTAAAGTGGACTATAAAAATCTGAACGGACTATGAAGTGCAATTTGGTGAGTTTTTGGCATCCCTTTTTTAACCTTCCTTATTTTGGGCAGTTATTTAGTGAACCTTATTTAATTTTGGCATAAGCACACGCACCCGCTTTGCGAAGGAGAAATTTGTCGCAGCCATCTTTGTACGCCCAACCATTCAGATTTACATTAAATTGGATGCAAAAATATGTTAAATTTTTTATTATATAATATTATCATGTACGTGTCTTATTATTATTAAGAATTGACACCAAAGAGGAAGCAACCCGGTACAAAAGAATTGATTTTTTAACTTGCTAAACAAAAAGGAATTACAATATTACAAGGTATTAAAACACTTTTTTATTTTTCTTTTGGAATGTTCTTTTTACTTCTCTTCTCTATATTTTATTTTTTATTGTTAAATATAAAATTTACGCTTGTAAGATAAGTAACTTCTTGTATCTACCATCAAAACCTTAATATTATTTATGTAGTGTTATATTTAAGTATAAGACAATATTATAGTCAATACACTAATAATATGTAAAAAATCTGTTCATTTTGATTGTTCTAAAACGGGCAAATTGCCTAGTTGGACAGCCAAAAGATCATTATAACAATGTAATATGTAATGTTTTTCAAAATAAATAAATAATTTTATATATTTATAATCGAATAATTGATTCCGTATCAGTTGAGCCCCCCTCCTCCCTCCCCCTGAAAGGGGGGCTCTAGAAAAAAATGTTCTCAAAGAGGGCAGTGGGCCCTACCCTTACCGTGGGTAGTAATTGCATGTATTGTAATAATTTTTATCATGTGTGCGAAGATTCACATATTTCGGTAGATCGGGAAGTAGATGAAACATGATCTGAAAGATTCCATCACTTTCAGATGGTGTCCGGCCAACTCAGAATGAAACCAGAATCAGAACCACCTCAGAAAGGTCATTAAGAGTGATGTTAAAAAATGGTTGAATAGGTTAAGATTACCGGCTATTTTAAAATTATTTTTTCATAGCTTTTAATGACCTTTCTGAGGTGATTCTGAGTTGGTTTCATTCTGAGTTGGCATGGAACCCATTCAGATCTACCAACATTAAATTCGATGACATTAAAATTTTTAATTTTTTTTACTTAATATTATCATCTTATGTGTATTATTATTAGAATTGACACTATATCCTGAATACAAGCGGTACAAAAGAATTGATTTTTTTAAGTAGAAATAGATAAAAAGAGTAAAAGTAAAAATCATTGAGGGGCTCTAGAAAAAAAAATGTTTTCATAGGGGCGGTGGGTGAAACAAGATTGAAAACCTGTGGTCTAAATCATTGGGAGTTCCACATTAATTGCGGCCGTGAGCTTTTTCGAACTGCCCCCTTGGCTAAATAAAATATCCAAAAAATGCGGTGTATAGAATTCATTGGTTTCAGTTCTGTTTTACAAAAGAGGGTTTAGTGGAAAACTTCAGTATTTCTTCAAAGTTTTGAATCATCCGCTGAAAATAATAACGGTTGTCTTATACATATACATAAAATTTCATGGTTCCCTTTAAGGCAACACTATACCCTAAAATGTATTCAGAATCAAGGACATAAGTAAAGAAGCCGTATTGGACGGACCTACTGTCGAATTTGCCCTATCAAAGAAGAAGAAAAATTATGTGGGAATCTTAACGACGTAAGTGAAGAAATCGTGTAAACAAATATATTTTTTTATTAATCTAAAATATAAATAACTTGCATCCCTTGTGAGGTATGGAAAAAATATGAAAATTCAATTACGAATTCGCCCAAAATAAATTAAAGTGTGTGCCTCCGGCAAACCCCCGAAAAATGTGGTTATGTCTCGCATTAAATGTAGAAAAAACTTCATCTTCGCAGCGCAGCACATTTTTGTTGTGATCTATGTTTGATGGATCTTAAAGGTTTTCGTTTTTTTTAATACCAAAAGTTTTCTTTAACAAAATTTTACCTTCCTAACGATAAAATTAAAAGTTGCTAAAAATTGTTAGCAGGAATTATTAAAACGTTCATCAATTTTTTTTTTTAAGTTTTCATCAATTTTTTTTTTACAAAAGTTGGGGATTTTTCAACCACCATTCTAGGCACATGCCCGTGTTCAGAATGATAAAAATATAATCGACATTTATTGATTTGGCCTTAGAGATATATTTTTTTTATGCACTATGTGATGTTCGGTTGAACACACATTTTAGTTTCGTATGCACAAATACCTTATTTAGCGAGTTACTGATAATTAATATAAAAAGTATTTTCATTAAAAAAATAAAGACATTAACCATCCCGCACCGGAGGGGGTAATACCCCTCCCCCAAACGAGAGTTTTGAGCGATATCTAAGTTGTTTTTTACATCACACAAATTAGGTTATCCTGGTAGAATTATTTTTTAATCGACCTGCACTTAAAAAGGCACGCAGTTACCATTTTTAATTTATAAAACAATGCTTTTTTTTGTCAACATGAAAATCTCCTACTATCACTGCAGTAAAAGGGAAATGCTGTTTGTATCGTGGTGGAGGCCTTGAACCAGTCGAGGAACTGAACTTACAACGCCTGAATGGGACCCAAACGCGAATCCAACTCAGCCACTGACCGGTCTATAATATGATTTTGAGTCTCTGTTACCATTTTGTATTACTTAAACTGCTGGGTGGAGATGGCCGATCTCCGGTTAAAAGGGAAGGTAGTATCTGAGCGATACTGGAAAGGGAAAAATAGAAATATAAGAGATGCCATTGCTCCAAGATGAATGGTACCCTATTAACCCTCTTTATTACATGATACGTGATTTTAATCTCCAGGTAAGAATTTATCTAGTTTTAAACCAACCTGTTATGGTAATGGTTGGGTACTTTTTTGTGGTACAGATTGATTAGGGTTATCTCAATATCAAGGTAAGACACTGGAAAGTGTTGTGTTGATCTTTGTACCTACTATGTGATATTATCATATCATATACACCTCTTATTGAGTGGGTGCATTAAATGTTACAAATACAGTTACAGGGTAAAACATAAACGTACACAGTTATCAGCTTTAATCCCAAGGGATCTTGGACGCCAAATCTCGTAGGTACGAGATATGCTGACTGTGTCGGTAGGCATGAAAAAACTCCCATCAGAGCGTGGGCGCTGTTATTTTATTAAAGGTTGTGAAGCTTGGGAATAAGAAATAAAAGAGTGGATGTATAACAAGATTATTATATATTGAAAGTATATGCGTACCTGTGGACCATACTATATCTACATCCTAGCTAAAAACCTATGACGTCCGCGTCGAATCTGGATGCAAAGCCAGGGGACCGTTCCTCCCTTGCTATTGCATCATCGCCAGGTTTCTCGCTCTTCTCCCTCCATCTGGGGTAGTTGTGGAGTATGGGAACGCCATGCCCTTGGCGTCCTCCATCATGTGGTTGGTAAAAAGCCCATCAGGTTGTGGAAAGAATCGGCGGGGACTAAACGGACGGTTTGTATCCCTTTGTATTATTGAGAATCCATCTCGTCGAATGACGGATGGTAAATATAATCGCAGATTATGCTTGAACTTGGCTATCAAACCGCCATTATCGCACCACGGGATTCTACACTGGAATACCCGTAAATAAGAATTCTCCAGCCGCGATAACCTTGTACCGGCTGCGAATAAAAGGAAAATTAACGTTCACATATTGAAGTAATAATTTTAAAAAACCCGCCGATTAATATTTTACATTTTAAGTAAGTTTAAATCCACATTGTCGACTGTCGGATTCACGTCCTGCCCTAAAGACGCGAATCCAAAAAGTGCTGGAAAACGATCATTATCCCCCTATTGTTCGAAAATACAACTACTCGGAGAAAAAGTGAAACTATAAGCGGCCAGTAAAATAATTGAATTTATTACTATAGACAAATATTAATAACCCTGGGGTAATTTTGAACAATAAATTATTTTCATAACATTTTCCCCGTTCTCGCGTAAATGTTCGACCCCGAACATACCTATTTCCTATGCTGACTAAAAAGCTTAACAATTGTGTTGGTCCACCGGTTCCTAAAAACAATAAATTTCAAAACAGAAATACAATAGAAATAAAAACAATAATCATTGTAGTTAATTACAAAAATAAAAAGACATTGTAGTGAAAATACCATTTCAATCATTCACTTTTATATTATGCTCTGTGGCATCACTTCATCCTGTTATCGGATTATAAACACTTTTTATAATGGTTGAACAACCTTCACTTTTCACTGAATTTACATGAAAAAGAAAACCTGCCTATACTAACTAGGTCTCACAGTTGAAAATAAAAATAATAATAAAAGTTGGAAAAAGATAAAATTATACAATTACAATACATAATTAATTGTTTTGTTTTGTTTTGTTTTGTTTTGTTTTGTTTTGTTTTGCTTTGTTTTTGTACATAATACATTTTTTAATAGTTACATATATTTTTTTCATTTGTTTATCGTAGTTTTGATAAGTTACATATTTTTTTGTTTGTTTGTTTACAACAGTTTTGATTACGAGAGTTTTGATAAGTTACATATTTTTTTGTTTTGTTTGTTTACAACAGTTTTGATTACGAGAGTTTTGATAAGTTACATTTTTTTTTGTTTGTTTACAACAGTTTTGATAAGTTACGAGACATTTTTTTGTTTAATAGATTTTTTTATGAATGAGACTTTTATTTAGTCTTATTTCAATGATGCTTGATACTTGATTTGAAGAATCATGATGTAATTGAGTTATGTGTGACTATTTTAATGGGCTAGAATTTTATTGGCTCTGACATAGAGCATAAATTACGACAATATAAAGGTGTGCACGTATTTATTTAGACTTGTTATATTTGAGAAAATAATTATGTGATTTACCATAAATCACTACAAATAGTACCGTGTGAAAAAAAAACATAAAACTCGATTTTAAATAGAGTTTATGAATACTTGTTGAATGTTGTGTCAGGGTTGGTCATAAAACTCCAAGAACAACCCGAACCACTCAAACAAGTTTCACACCACGCAGTACTTTGAGTATGCACATGGACCAGTGGCTGGCAATCCTTCCGCCTCCCATAGGTATCCTCCGTCTACAGGCAACGGATCCACTGCCCTCCTACTGACGATGTAGCACACATGTTCCCTACCTGAGTCAGCAACTCATGGCCTGATGAGCAGACAGCAAGTATCTCTCGCCCTCTGTCTGTCATGTAAGGTAAACGTAATCGACGCCGGATCGATACGTTGCGGTTGGGGTACAAGCCCACCCTTACCTTTGGAACTAATTTGGACCATTAGGAATGGTAAGTTGATCACCAGGATCTAGTTGATCAGACCGAATATACCTCCGTCAACCCCCCTCCAATGATAATAATGACGTTTCGTCATTGTCCGATAATTTCTCGAAGTCTTATCACATTTCGTGAATATTGTCCTTTATATATAAAAAGAATGATAATAAATATCACATTATTCCTTGTGTCACCGTTGACAATTGCTTGATTGTACTTAAATTCAAAACAATTCTCAGAATTGTTATTAAAAATGATGCCCTTGATTCAAAAAGAAAAATAAACGTTGTTATTTTTGTTGTTGTTGTTATTGTTGTTATTGTTGATGTTATTGTTGTTGTACGCTGTTGAACGTTGTTGTTGATTTGACAAATATTATTGATAACTATTGTTTTAAATTAAAAAAATAAATAATTTTGGCAACCCTGATGTTTGAAAATATTGGTTTGCGCCAACCCTCTATTTAAAATTGAAACATAAAATATTTTATTCGATAACCCTGTTTTCATTTAAAAATTAAAATATGAAATTTTATTTGAATATGTATGTACCCCATTTAAATTAATAAAATATATATTCCATTGAAATGAATATGTATGTTGCTCATTTAAATGAATATTTTTAATATGACCTACTAATAATTCATTGCATTAGAAACGTCATAATTTGAAATATCAAGTTTGACATTAGCGTACACATAACAATTGTTATAAATTCAAAAGTATTTAAGATGTCAGTTTGACATTATTTGTAAATAAACAATCAATAATATAAATTTTGACAGATATCAGCTGTAAATAACATTAATCTCGTCTCGTAACTAATTAAACAGTTTGGAATAAAAATACATTTTATAAATGATTCCCTAATAAAGGTTATCTTTGAAATTGCATAATAATACAAAATATTTGTTTTCATCATGTTATTTGACAATTGATATTTGACAAATATTTGACAAATGACGGTTTGTATGAATACCGGCATAATATAATTTTATAAAGCTTGAATAATAATGTTCAAATGTATTTTAAAATGTTTGTAATACTTTAACTAATACCTTTCAACTAAAACGTTTTTAATATTACTGCAATGATTTGATGAATGTACGTACCTCCGTAATCATGAACAAAATGTCACTTAGTTGACAATAAATCATTATAAATATTTGCATTATTATTGATATTAACTTTATATTCTTATTAAAACTCATAATATAATTGTTTTAGAAAAATTAAACTGTTAAGCATTTGGAAGCATAAAAACATAACAATGTTTTGACATTTGAAAAAAGTCATAGGTAAATTTGAAAGCAAGAAATTGCCATAGATAATTTATGTTATTCTGAAAATAACCACTATTCATTGGATTAGAATTTCTTTTTTTTATAGAGTTCTATAATGCATATTGTCTATGACCAATTTCCATTTTCTAAGCATATTTTAATAAAATGACAATCACAAATCAATTGAGGTTATGTTTGACATGTAGGTATTTGAGATTATGCACACTACATTTCAAATTAAAAACATTGAAAAAAAATCATTACAGGTATAAAATAAATTTGTGACCCTAATATTTTAAAACAAAACAAAACAAAACATAACATTGGGCAAATTTAAAAATATGTTAAGGGCATGCTTATATAATGAATTTAACATTTCCAAGATTCACAACAATGAAAAAAATATATTCGTTATCACCAGTTGGTGCGCCATGTTATGGTTATAGAGAAAGGGAGTGGTTGGGTACTTTGTTGTGGTACAGATTGATTAGGGTTATCTCAATATCAGGGTAAGGCACTGGAAAGTGTTGTGTTGATCTTTGTACCTACTATGTGATATTATCATATCATATACACCTCTTATTGAGTGGGTGCATTAAATGTTACAAATACAGTTACAGGGTAAAACATAAACGTACACAGTTATCAGCTTTAATCCCAGGGGATCTTGGACGCCAAATCTCGTAGGTACGAGATATGCTGACTGTGTCGGTAGGCATGAAAAAACTCCCATCAGAGCGTGGGCACTGTTATTTTATTCAAGGTTGTGAAGCTTGGGAATAAGAAATAAAAGAGTGGATGTATAACAAGATTATTATATATTGAAAGTATATGCGTACCTGTGGACCATACTATATCTACATCCTAGCTAAAAACCTATGACGTCCGCGTCGAATCCGGATGCAAAGCCAGGGGACCGTTCCTCCCTTGCTATTGCATCATCGCCAGGTTTCTCGCTCTTCTCCCTCCATCTGGGGTAGTTGTGGAGTATGGGAACGCCATGCCCTTGGCGTCCGCCATCATGTGGTTGGTAAAAGGCCCATCAGGTTGTGGAAAGAATCGGCGGGGACTAAACGGACGGTTTGTGTCCCTTTGTATTATTGAGAATCCATCTCGTCGAATGACGGATGGTAAATATAATCGCAGATTATGCTTGAACTTGGCTATCAAACCGCCATTATACCCGTAAATAAGAATTCTCCAGTCGCGATAACCTTGTACCGGCTGAGAATAAAAGGAAACTTAACGTTCACATATTGAAATAATAATTAAAAAAAACCCGCCGATTAATATTTTACATTTTAAGTAAATTTAAATCCACATTGTCGACTGTCGGATTCACGTCCTGCCCTAAAGAAGCGAATCCAAAAAGTGCTGGAAAACGATCATTATCCCCCTATTGTTCGAAAATACAACTACTCGGAGAAAAGGTGAAACTATAAGCGGCCAGTAAAATAATTGAATTTATTACTATAGACAAATATTAATAACCCTGGGGTAATTTTGAACAATAAATTATTTTCATAACAAACTTTACATAATTTCTTTTACCATTATCATCTATGACTTTATTAATCAGTATGACTACTAATAACCAATTTAAACAATAATACGGCATTGGACAAAGTTCGTTTAAATTTTCAATTAAAACGTGGAACCACAAAGTGATTGCTTTCCACAGATATGTATTATTCAAGCCTGCTTGTTTGGTGGGTGCAATTTGAAATTTGGGGTGAAATCATTGGGCTAATTGAAAATGGGGAAAATATTTTCCTCTCATTTCGGATGCTTTCTAATTATAGAGTACTTATACATAACAAAATGAAATGAAAGTATTTTGTTTCAGTAATTATTATTTTTTTTTAAAGACTAACATTCCCGAATAACCTGACAATATTAGAAAATATCTTACTGCCACCACAGTGAGCGGAAAATTTTGCTTGCATTGATGGAGGACATAGCAAGCCAAGGAGTTGAACACGCGACGCCTGGCTGGGAGCCAAATCGATGCCAACTCAGCCAATTAAATCAACTCTTCATAATCATTTGGAACCAATGGGACTATAGCAACCCCAATAGGAGTATGTTATGGAAAAAGGAATAAAATGGAGTTGAAGAAATTTGGGAAATACCTGGTTATTCAAATTTGGTTATTAAATAAGGATAAAGCCATTTCAAACAAAGCTTCGATTCCGAATGTTGATCTTTCACCAGGGCGATACTGAGAGTATCTACTATCTTGCTGTGATCACGATTTTTTTTTTCAAAATCTAATTGCCAAATTTTAGGTATATAATGGCGACCATTCCGATTAGAAATCAACATAATGTAATTTTTTCAAATGAAAAAAAAACAATCACTACTAAAAGGTAATACAAAAGGCAACCAAAAGCTAAACTTCAACCAAAAATTAAGGATGATAACCAAAATGTCATGTAAAATGTTTTTGGCGTACAGACAATTAAATAAACGCATTGGGTACTTTTTTTAAAATGTGAATTCATCACAAGGCTGCTCCCGTCTAGAGCCATTGAGACTACGTCATCTTTAATTGGTGTATGTTGTGAGGCTGAAGTTCTTAGGGAGGGGAAGGAGATAGGGAAGAGGAATGAGGGGAATTTTAATTTTAAGAAATTTAATTAAAATTAAATTTGAATTTGAATTTGATCAAATTTAATTTTAATTAATTTCTAAAAATTAAAATGGAGTTCTACGAATGAAACACAAAAACAATTAATGAATGAGGAGAAGTTCCTGGCTATTAAGATCTCGTCACCAAACACGGCTAAACAAGCAACGTTTCAATTCTGAATGGTGGTCTTACACAAGGGCGATACTGAGATTATCTTCCACTCTAGAACGTGCCGCAAATACAATATGTATCATCATCATCATCATCATCATCATCTTCCCCTTATCCTATTCGGGTCGGGGACCCATTGCATCCACAAGGCTCCTCCATACGTCCCTGTCTTGTGCTGATTGTTCGGCCTCTGTCCATGGTAGACCCAGCCTCTCCTCACACAGTTTCTGGAGTTGCCTTGCCCAACTGTGTCTGGGGCGGCCCACTGGACGTCTACCCTCTGGAATCGCACTCAGTATCTTCCTCGGAATTTGGTCTTCAGACATTCTTGGTACATGCCCAAGCCACCTCAGTTGCGATTTTTCTATGAAGAGTAGCAATGGTTCAATGTTTAGATCATCTCGGATCGTCGAGTATCTTATATGATCCCATTTCGTAACCCCTGCCACTCCTCTCAAGTACCTCATTTCGGCAGCTTGGATTCTAGAGTGTGTTGTAAGTGAGCGTCGGGCGGTATACCGTTTTAAACACTGCCATCTTTGTCTTGATGCTGAGCTCGGCTTTTCTTATCACTGAGCTGTAGAGAGGACGCAATTCACTGCTTGTCGCACTTATTCTTCTATATAATATGTATAATTATTTTAAATACATTTTTTGTGAAATAACACAAATTAATCAAATAAAAGTTATTTGCCCAAACTGGGATTTGATCCCGCGACCTTCAGATTGCGAGACAAGAGCCTAACCCCTCGACCACGCCGGCCGTCTTTGATTGTTACATATAATATTAACATACAATATTAACGAAGCAAAAAGTTTCGGTATGCTTGAAAACATGATTCCTTCTCATATGATATTTAACAAATGAATGATTGTTTATTTTTTCTGAAATAAAAATTTAGACATAAACAACTGGCCTAAAAATTTTATTGTAAGTATTAAAAGATTCATTTAAAAAGCAATCAAGACAAACTCCCTATTAATACATCCTCCTCCGTTTTTAAATTTATTTCTAATCCTATCCAACCAAGGAGAAAATGCGGTGAAAGGGAAATTGTCCAGGCAACTCGCGAACTAAAGCGCGATATTGAGTGTTTTTTCGGCAAAAATAAATGTATCGGAAAATGTGTTTTCTCTCGAAATGGTGAAAGTGTATCGGAACAGGCACATGCCAGGAATAATAATACTACTTAAGGCGATGCACCACGTCCTGTAACATTCGGAATCGGTCCACTAACAATAACACTCATTGTGTAGATGGCAATAGAGTTAAAATTCTCGCTAAACGTCAGCCGCCTGTTTTGATTTGTGCAAAATAAAACATCGCACTAAATATTCAAATGTTTTCCGATCATTTTCTAAAAAGCAAGATTTTCAAATTATGCAATAAAACCACAATTGAAAAGAAGTTCACTGTAGGATATTTTGGGCTTTATTATTAAGGCCTGATTTTTTCCTGGGCTTCACAATATTTATTATTTTTTTTATTTCATACATTTTTTATTAGTAACAGATATTTGTTTTTTTTGGCTACCACATTAGGCTAAGCCCGTGTTGTGGTAGTCGTACATTTAATATTTTAACATTTCAAAAAATATTAAGAAATACTTAAAACTAAAGAGAAAAAAAAGATCATATTTTAAAGAAAAGTAGAAATAAAAATGAAAATTCAAATTCAAATTTTGAAATTGAAATTAAATGTTAAGAACTCAAGTGTTCTGTATAAATTAAAACATATAAGTATATAAATCAAAATTAAAAACATAAATAAATTTAGCGAAAAACTAAGAGAAAAAAATAACAACATTTTAAAGAAAAATAGAAATAAAAATAGAAATAATAATTTTGAAATGCAAAAATTAATAATTAAAATGTAGTGTTAGAACTCATGAATTCTTTAAAGTACGTTCGTCCCCTTTCAAAAATCCAATGTTGTACACGTGTTATAAAAAGAGAATTAGAATTACTTGACTTTATGTCAGTACTCAGAGCATTATATATTTTAGGAGCGATGAACAATTTAATTAAAGCATGTATAATATTTTTAAGCGAACGAATTTTCAACTGAAAACACTTGGTTTTGCATTACTTCGTAGTGCTGCGCATCGAAAAAACAAGTTAACAAAAGCGACGATATTGAGATTATGAACTTTACCCTTAAGAGCCTACTAAGATCCCTCCTTGTACCAGAAAATATTTTTCTGGTAATAGGTTGCATACATAAACACTACGTAAAAAGATTAACTACTCGCTGAATTCAAAACAATAAAAACAAATTATTCCAATTTCCTGTAACTCATACTATTTCGGTAAAAGAAAAATTGCTATATTATCATTAGTATTAGTGACCGACCGAAGGTTCGGTTTCGGTTTCGGCAAGTTTCGGCAACAAAATCGAGTTTCGGCATCAGTTTCGGTTTCAGCAGAAAATCTACCGTAACCGAAATCGAAATTTTTTTGGACATGTTAAAAATCGATTGTTTACTGTTACTTGGCTTACTTTTTACACTTATTCAGACAGTAAACACGTGTTAAATTAAATAAATAAAAAACAATGAGTGAAGTATGTGAAAAAATAATGTTTTTTTTTATATTGCTTCTATAAAATAAACAAAAATTTATAAAAAATAACAAAATAACTTCTTGGAACTTCTCGTTTGGCTGTCTTCGGGTGAGTTCGTGGCTCGTGTGTCAACCGCCATCATCAGCAAAATACTCAATTAATGAGGTCCTTCCTTTAGTATTGATTATTGACAAATGTTTGTTACAAGAAGTAGTTAACATGTTTTGTTATTTTTTATAAAATTTGTTTGTTTTATAGATGTCATACAAAAAAAACATTATAATTTCACATACTTCAACTATTGTTTTTTTACTTCTTCAAACTTCGCAAAATTACTTTGTGGCATCATTTTTCATATAATGAATAATATATGAAAAATGATGTATATAGTAACATATCCTGATGAAGACAACATTGTTGTCGAAACATGTTGATATTGTTTTAAAAATAGTGGTTTTATACAAAGTAATCAGTTATTCATTATATTGTTTTTTTATTAATTATTTAATTTAACACGTTTTAACTGTCTGAATAAATGTAAAAAAATAAGCCAAATAACAGTAAACAATCGATTTTTAACATGTCTAAAAAAGTATCGGTTTCGGTGGAAAGTTCTGTTTCGGTCAAGTTTTCGATTATTATTCTACTACCTTCGTACTCAAATTTGGACTTCACAATATTGAGATATAACCCACGAAGAACTGCAAAAATTTTAGCTTCCTTAATATGTTCAGGGAGTTCATTGAACATGTTAAAACCTTTATAATAAATATTGTTTTGTGTTCCCAATCAATTTGTTTTAGGAAGCTTAAAATCGTCGCAGTTTCTCGTAGGATAGCAATGAACTGAATTATTAATTCTAACATTATTCAACTTACAATCTGATAACATTTTATTTTCAACTTATAAACAAATACTAGGGTAAAGTAGACTAATCGTTGCCACACACTTTATTGAGTTGGCGTTGCATTACTTTTATGCTATGATGCTAGTTTATCTGCTACAGCACAATACAAACCTCATGCCTCTGTTCTGAATTACTTCTATTTTTATAACTTGTATTGCTCAGAAAGATTACACTTGTGCAGCAAATTCAGGTGGGATGCTACAGTGGTGTTGTAGACAAATTTGTTTGTTTTAATGTCTAATTTTCCCTTGCGACATGACTTTACAACTCCTTCCAGATATGGCGTAAACGTCACCGAGAAAAATTTTTTTTTTCTCGTTCAGGCATTTAAACCTTTGCGACTAAAAAAAGTAAAGAAAACAAAAGAAAAGCCATTCTGGAATTTCCATACCAAAGTTCTTGAATATCGAATCATCGTTGTTTAAAATTCCAATTTCGAAAAGATCGGTGTGAAGTTAGCCACTTACAGAAATTGCTGTGAACTCTATGGATAATTTCCCTAAGCCCGTAAATGTGCCGGTAATTGAGTTCTCTCAAACAGATTTGAAAGAAGTGTGAAATTTGCGTTAATTTTTTATTTATTAAGTTCGATTTATTAAATTTTCTCGCTCTCAAATTCTCATTTTTAGAAGTAATAGTTCCAAGGCTAAAAGACTCTGTGACGTACATTTTTAAAGAAAAATGTTAAAAGTCGTTTGAGTAGGTACGCGATAAGGTTGCGTAATCGCTTCAATTTACCGAAACGTCAAACTGGCAGTAATTTAAACGTCAATTACTATTTCAGACAATTTTTAAATTTGGAATTTCTTCGGCTGTTACTTTGAAATCTGAAATGTAAAGAGAAAATACTACTGATAAAAAAACTTAAGATGGAAGTAGATGGTAGACGTTTCCGGTGTAACTTTTTTCCATTTCACGTGAAATTGACAAACATTTTTAATGTCGATATTCTTTCTTGAAACAATTTCAATGGCTTAAAACTTATTTTTTATCTCATAGGTTCTCAACGTGGGCGATGACCCCTTTTGGACGTTTGAGACTTTCAGGGGGCAGTAGAAGACCCAGATAAAATTAGGGGGCGTTGAGATGGCACAGGGGGCGTTGAGATGGGCGTTGAGGTCGTGGGCAGGTAAAAAAAATGGTCTAAAAAAGACAAAAAAAAACACGCTAATCATGTTTTTTTTTTTTTTTTTTTTTTTTTTTTTTTTTTTTTTTTTTTTTTTTTTTTTTTTTTTTTTTTTTTTTTTTTTTTTTTTTTTTTTTTTTTTTTTTTTTTTTTTTTTTACATTAACTCCACACAGGAGGCCCTGAGGAAAATAATTTCCCTCAGGGCCTATGTCATCTGGGATGCTGTGTGGAGAGTCTTTTTGAGGAGAGGAAGGAATGAACATTGGTCTTGAAGAGACCCATGTTGTAGGAAGGAGGAAACACAGAGGCCGGCAAATCATTCCACAGCCGAGCTGTTGAACACAAGAACGAGTCGAAGAAACGACCCGTTCTCATGTGACAAATGTCAACCGTGTACAAATGTTGGGCACGCGTTTGGCGTGTTTCCCGACTATGCACCGGTGCCGAAGGGATCAATGATGCTAGTTCTTCAGAGCATCTTCCATTGTAATACCGGTAGAACAAGGATAGCATTCCCACCCGACGCCTGTGCTCTAAAGATTGCAATCCGTCTGTTAAGATGGGAGAATCTATCAAACGGACCGCCCGTTTCTGCACAGAGTCGAGGGTATTTTTCAGGTATTTTGGAGCTCCAGACCAGAGATGGCTGCCAAATTCAACCGTGGGGCGTACTTGTGATTTGTACAAGGTTAGCAGTTGTGTACTATTAAAGTATCTGCGGGCCCTGTACAGTACGCCCAGTTTTTGGGAGGCTAACTTTACTCTGGCTTCGATGGAGCCCCCATACCTGAGCTGGTCACTTAGGGTTACACCAAGCATATCAATGGAGGGCCTGTTCGGAAGATTGCTTCCGTTGAAAGAGACTAGATTTTCATTTCGATCCCTTTTAGACGTAATCAGACAAGATTGGGTCTTTGAAACATTAAATTCAACGAGATTATTTTTACCCCAAGAGAAAACACTCTCGAGGTAACCGTCCATTCTTTGCTTCAAAGCCCTACGAGCTGTTGGAGTTTGTGAGCCCTTTGGGGGCTTGTCAAACAAAAAGCTATCATGAACTGTACTGTCATCCGCGTAACAGTGAATTGGTGCACATGACAAAAGGTCGTTGATGTGCAACAAAAACAAAGTCGGAGACAGAACCGATCCCTGCGGGACGCCAGCATTTATCGAGTGTGAGGAAGAAGTGAAACCATCGACTACCGTCTGAATCGACCTCTCCCTCAAGAAGTCGGCAATCCACATACACAAGGATGCGGGAAGTCCGTAAGAATGCAGTTTGTTGACAAGTCCTCGGTGCCAAACCCGGTCAAAGGCCTTGGAGATGTCCAGTGCAACCGTTTGGGTCTCACCGAAACGTTCCAGGCATTGCCCCCAAACATGCGTCACATACGCGAGAAGATCACCGCACGAGCGGTTCCGCCGGAATCCGTATTGACGGTCGTTAATAATTTTGTTCTTCTCGAGGTATGTGAGCAGTTTGTCGTTGATCACACGTTCCATCACCTTAGACAGAACTGATGTGATCGCTATGGGGCGGTAGTTGGCCGGGTTGGAGCGGTCACCCTTCTTTGGAATAGGATGGATAACCGCTTTTTTCCAACCAGAGGGCAAAGAGCCAGTCTTCAGGGACAATTTAAAGAGCTTCGTCAAAATTGGAGCTATTTCTGCAGCATACCTCTGCAGTACCAGGGCAGGTATTCCGTCAGGCCCACTAGCTTTATTAACATCAAGCCCTCGTAAAACATGGAGTACTTCCCGATGCCGAATCCTCAGCTTTTTCATACGAAAACCGCAGTGAGGAACCGACGTCGGGACAGCACCTTGGTCATCGAGGGTTGAGTTATCCGCAAACATTTTACCTAATAAGTTTGCCTTTTCGGTGGCGGTGTTTGCTAGTGAGCCGTCAGGTCTGGTGAGAGGTGGCAAACTGGATTTGCAGAAATTGCGACCTATTGAGCTCGCAAGCGACCAGAATTGCCTGCTGCCATGCGGGCATGCAGCCAGCTTTCTGCTGATCTGCAGGTCGTGCTCCAATTTCGACCTATTTATGATTCTCTTGGTTTCCTTTGCCATTTTGTTGTAAGCTGTTCTGTCTTCGGATGTTCTAGATGTGTTGTAGGCTCGGTAAGCCGCGTTTTTTCGTCGCACTGCTTCAGCGCATTGTCGACTGAACCACGGCTTTGAGCCCACACCAGTTTCCTTAACAGTAGAATGGATGAAGCCATCCATCGCGGATGTGATGACTTCACCAATTTCCTGGGCACATCTTGAGGGATCCGAAGTCCGAAAACAGACAGCTGACCACGGAAAAGCATTAAAATGTGCCCGCAGACCGAACCAATCTGCTGACCTATAGTGCCACACTTTTCTCTTCAGCCTCTCGTTTGGTGGTCTGAAGTTTACAGGGATTGATGTCGTCACCAGGCAGTGGTCGGACGATCCTAAAGGCGCTGTGACTTCAATCCTGTAACCATGTGGTACAGTAGTTAAAAATAGATCTAACAGATTGGAACGGTGAGTCTGGACATCAGGAACCCTTGTAGGCTCCTGAACCATTTGTTCCAATCCGTAGCAAAGGGCAAAGGATTCCGTTTGGCGTCCAGCCGAGTCTGTTGATCCTGAGAACTTCAACCAAGGTTCGTTATGAACATTGAAGTCCCCCAGGACCACAAACTCTGCCGTAGGGTAGCGGGGCAAGAGGTCATCGATAGTATCGCTTAAGTGTTTGAAGAGCTCGGACGTGTCTGATTCGCTAAGGTTCGGTGAGCGGTATAAACACGCGTAGAATCTTACCGTACTGGCAAGATTGACGCGTACCCACATTACGTCGAATCTGGAGTTTTCCAGATTCAACAGTCGCACACAGTTGACGTCAGCTCGACTATAGAGACAGACACCTCCTTTAGGTCTGAACTTGCCTGCGAGGGTGAAGCCCGGGCAGTTCAGATAGGAGGTGTCTACAGGCTCAGCTATCTGGGTTTCAGACAGGAAAAGTAGGTTTGGGCGTTGGGAAAAAAGGTGGTGGTGGACAGAATTTAAATTGGTGTGCAGGCCGCGAATGTTGGTGTAATTCACCAACAGTTTTGGCCCGCACCGGGGACGCCTACTCCTCGCCGCTGTAATGACGTTATTTGTTGATGGTTGTATATTCATGATTTTATTTGTAGGGTTATTTAAGTGTGATATGAGGGGAAGGATGGTCAGGGAGGGAAAAGGTAAAGGGGTGGGTAGGATGCTGGGATTCAGAGTTTCCAGGAGTGACGGACGTATGTATACAACCCACCCACTGCGGTGCAAGGCGATGGGCAGGGAGAGTCCGGCTGGAGAGGTCGCCCAATGCGCCCCAAACGCTACTGCTGGGTCCCCTCCGGTCACGAACCGGCACAACAGCAGCGGCGGGGTTTTTACACTCGTTGATGGGGCAGCCCACCCTCAGTCGTGAGCCTGAGGGTCGGGCCCCTGTACTACCGAGCGACCCGGACAGCGGTAACCGGTTGTAAAGGGTCTCCCTCAACCAGCATCTCCCGATCCGGCCCGCCACGCAGAAGGTGGGCCGACGCACCCGCCATCAAGGCCTAGACAAACATTACCCCAAGAACCCGGGCACCACTGCTAAGTCACCAAACGTAGCGAACCACTTGGGGTGACCTGTGGCAGAGGTGTTGGTCATCCAATAAATGGTTCCCAGGGCGGCGGTACCCATACCCGCCTACCAAATTGAATGTACTAATAAAGCAAAGTTAACATTAATATTGGTTAATTTTTGTTTTTGTATCTAAGTACTGTAATCATTTTTATCACGTGAGCGAAAATTAACATATTTCGGTAGTTCGGGAAGTGGATGAAAATAGAACTGAAAGATTCCATTACATTCAAATCTATATTAAATTGGATGCAAAAATTTGTTAAATTTTTATTATATAATTTTATCATGTACGTGTCTTATTATTATTAAGAATCGACACCGTATCATGAATAGAAGAAGGAAGGAGGAAGCCACCCGGTACAAAAGAATTGCTTTTTTAACTTGCTAAACAAAAAGGTATTACAAATAATTTTATATATTTATAATCGAATTATTGATTCCGTATCAGTGAGTTATTATTTCAAAGAAACCCGTGACATTCCCAAATAACGTGGGGGATTGGTGTGTAAGTATTCGATCCCCACAATTGATATAATACCCACAAATAATTTTATGAAATGTATTGACCTGCACTTACAGTTTCATGTTAACTGTTTCGTTGTGGGTAGCAAAAGTTAACATTATAAACGTGATATTAATATCCACAATGGAACACTTTATTAAAAGTACCTAGTTCAAGTGACACGCACCTTCGAGGACTTCAGCAAACGCGTGCTGGAACGTGGAAAAAATAGGAGTGAAAAGTTCACATTTACGAGTCATAAAAAACTCACGCCACGCGGATAGGGTTACCATCCAAAGGGTTAAAAGTTTGTAAAATCACAGTATTATCAAAAATCATGTTTTTTATTATATATTTTTTTTAATGAGGCCCTTAGGAAAAGAAATCCCCTCAGGACCTAGGCCATTTGCTGCATCAAGGATGCTGTGGGTAGGAGCTTTTTAAGAATAAAAGGAGAGGAGTGAGTAGGAATAGTCTGGCAGGTCTGCTCTCCAACTGCGTGGCAGGCCGAATCGGGAGGGACTGGTTGAGGGGGACCATAGGACCTCTCCAGCAGATCTATTTGTCACCGCACTGCACCGCAGTGGGAGGGATGGATTCATTCGTCCGTGACTCCAGGATTTTCTGACTTACTGATCACTACTCACTCTTCTCCTTTTTTTCTTAAAAAAATCCGTCCCGTCTCGGGGCGGCTGGACACATACCAGCCTTCTTCTTTGATCCCTTATTCGAGTTCTAAAAGAGCAAAATCTCTGAAAAAATACGGATATTTTTGAAAGGGGGTTTTGGCGTTATCCATCTTTTTAATGATAGTTCAAAGCTCGAAAAGGAGGGCGATTTTGATCGACAATCCGTTGTTAACAGATCGATTACCATCTCTAATGCACGGACGCAATGTGGACTGTTCTATAGGTTTTTTTAATGGATTCTGCTCTAAAAAGGTAGCAGCATTGATCTCTGGTGCTCCACTGCACATGCGTGAAATTCGAACACAACACGAATACGTTCAATATTGATGTTGGCTATATGAGAAAGAGTCGTTTCTTCGTCTCGTTTTTACGTAAGTCGGCTAATATGTGGGACGTAACCTTCAGTCTCTTCAAGACCCACATTAATAAACCCCTCCACAGTCCCTACCTTCTCACGACACTGTCTAACAGCGTGGCGAGATATTACTAACAAATTATTTAGGCAGGGGAGCTCTTTTGAGGTGTCACCTAAAAATATCATTTGAAAGCCTTGAAAAAATTGTCTTATACTCTTTTTCTTATATTCTTACTCGTTTTAAGCCAATCCTTGTAGAGTATTCTCCGTCAATGTGTTATTCTATGTGAGGTCTAGTTCCGCACAGCTGCTGGGGGCGCGGGCCCACTTTACATAAATACATGCTTTACGAGACGGGCCGATGAAAAAGCGTTCGGATGTGTAAGAAATATTTAATAATAAAGCCAAGATATATCTTGGGAGAACGTGAAATGCTCACAGACTAAACAGAGTGTTCCTAATAAAACAAAGCAAAAACTCACGTTTCTGATATTGTAAGTATCGTAGCCAATTTTAAGTGAAACGAACACAGCAGTCGCACAGTGCATAGCTCACATAAAGCATGTTTTATACTTATCAGAATTTAGTAAATAAAATTGCATTAAAAATAATGAAAGATCGCTTAAAATAAGATTATATGCTGCACTTCTCGAATTTTTAAATTAGTTGATGGATTGCACTTGTACCTTTCTGCTAAATACAATAAATTTTATTATTATTTTTAATTGATAAACTAACCTAAAAAATGTAGACATAATTTGTCTCGACGCCACCTAGCGAGAGATTTAGCACTAACAATGCCTCTCTCACAAAAATGAAGTTGGTTTTTTTCAGGTGGAAAAATGTAATAAACAGTAACTTAAACGTTAGTTTATCAATTAAAAATAATAATTAATATTTGACAAGTTAAAGTATTTCACCACAAAATGTAGACATAATTCTTGACGCCACCTAGCGAGAGATTTAGCACTAACAATGCCTCTCTCACAAAAATCAAGTTGGTTGTTTTCAGGTTGAAAAATGTAATAAACAGTAATTGTTGAACGAAACACTAGTATATATTGAATTACTTGGCGGGTATCAGATAAGCCGCCATAGCTCAGTGGTGAGAGCACCTGACTGGTAATCAGAAGGACACGGGTTCAAGGCCCGTTGGCGTCATGTATCTTTTCTCGGAAGATTTTTTCAATGTAGATGAGTGTTTCAGGCTGATAATTATTGCTTATAATAATTGTTACAATAAATATCGTTTATTGTTTCCTTACATGGTATTATAATGCCGTTGAAATGAGATCCCTGAGGCGTATGTGTGGTAAACCATGTATGAACGTGTGAAAAATGTGGAGATCCGCAAAGAATGCAAGGCAGAAATAAGCGTAATGAGTAAGATTAAGAAAGGGACCCTCAGTTGGTTTGGGCATGTAGGCCGAATAAACAAATAAAGTAGGGTAAGAAGAATATATGACGTAAATGTGAATGGTCGAATATAAGCGTAATGAGTGAGATTAAGAAAGGGACCCTCAGATGGTTTGGGCATGTAGGGCGAATAAACAAATAAAGTAGGGTAAGAAGAATATATGACGTAAATGTGAATTGTCGAATATAAACGTAATGAGTAAGATTAAGAAAGGGACCATCAGATGGTTTGGGCATGTAGAGCGAATAAACAAATAAAGTAGGGTAAGAAGAATATATGACGTAAATGTGAATGGTCGAAGAAGTCGGGGACGCCCGAGGAAGACATGGCACGATCAAGTGAATCGATACTTGAGGCGGGCCATGTAAAGAATCAGAGAAATAGAAGAGTGTGTATGAGTAGATGTATGAATGTGAATGAGGCAAAGAGTTTGTGTCAAGACCGAGTTGTTTGGCGGTCCGTCCTCTCTGCCTACCTCCTGCGGGGAAATGGCGTGATGGTTAGTTAGTTAAATATTTTCAATTTTAATCTCACCGGGACAAGCCTGCGTTGACGTTAAAATTTTTTAAAACATGATTTTTTTTAAAATTAGCTCCACACAGTAGGTCCTAAGGAAGACAATTTCCCTAGGGCCTATGACATCTTTGAGGATGCCGTATGGACATTTTTTATTGAAAGAAAGGTAAGGAAGTTCTGGGTAGGAAAAAGGTGTGAAGGGTGGGTAGGAATCTGGGGGTCAGGAGTAATGAACGAATGAATCCATTCCTCTCACTGTGGTGCAAGGTGATGTTCCGAGAGAGTCCGGCTGGAGAGGTCAAAAGATCTCCCTCGATCAGTATTTCCCGATCCCGCCCGCCACGCAGTAGGTGGTCAGACGCAACCGCTGCTAAGTTCTAGACAAATTTCACCCCTCAAAACCTGGCCCCCCTGCTAAGTCACCAAAAGTAGCGAACCGAGTTGAGTTGGTTATCCAAATACAATGGTTCTCGGGGCGGCGGTACCCATACCCGCCTCCCAAATTGAATATCTTGGTTGAATGAATGAATGTTGTGGAACCTTGGAAGTTGAAATTAACCCACTTCCAGACATCCGATTCAGCTGAAACTCGGGACACAGATTCGTTATCCATGATGCATTCTATCATTTATTTATGCAATCACTCACAAACATTTCAATTTGGGAGGCGGGAATGGGTACCGCCGCCGGGAACCTTTATTGGATAACCAACACCTCTGCCATAGGTCACCCCAAGTGGTTCGCTACGTTTGGTGATTTAGCAGGGGTGCCCGGGTTCATGGGGTGAGGTTTGTCTAGGTCTAGGAGGCGGATGACCAGGACATACTGAACCCCAGATTCCTACCCACCCCTTAAACCCTTTTCCTTCCCAGAACTCTCCTCTCCTTCCTTTCCTTAAAAAAACCCTCCACGCAGCATGCCAAAGATGACATAGGCCCTGAGGGAAATTATTTTCTTCAGGGCCTCCTGTGTGGAGCTCATTTAAAAAAAACACACACGGACGTATGTGCATTTTTCTGAAATTAAAATAAATTAAAGCTACACATTTACGACAGAAATAATAAAAGAAATTTGAAAAGAAATGGAACTAAAAAAAACTTTGTTTTCTAAAGGTTGATATTTTTCTAACAAATATCATTTACCATTTTATACCAAACTAAAAAATACGCTTAGTTAGAGAAACGTTTTATAAACTTTTAAATAGCAAGAGATAGCATGGTGTTCTCTCTTTCTAAATCTGTTAATATAATATGTCTGGCCGTAATAAACAAGGAGATAGAACGAATTTTATGAAGACGTGTCATTTGATGATATATATGCACTACATGACCCGAGTGATTAAAACATACAAAAGTTCAATTTTTAAAAATGTCATCATCGTACGCACAAGTAAAACAAATTGTTAACTGAAATTCGTACTACCATTCGTATTCTTGCCTTGCAAACCTAAAACGCCATCAAATTATGCGTTAAAATAATTGATACATTATTTCTAAAATCCAGTTTCTTCGTAAATTTCTTCACAACACCGCCGACCAAAAGGGGCTCGTACATTTAAGTGAAAATATATTTTTACAACGCTTTTATTTTTGAAATATTTATTTCGTAACAGCCCTGACACCATTCGATATTTCATTTTTGGGAAAATATGTTACTGAACACAGGCAGTAAACATAAATTCACGCCTCGTAAAATATTTTCTCATATTTTACTATAAATGAAGGATCTACGATCCACCGTTACGCCTAATAGGCACTTGCCTTGAATTTTGTGGAGAAAATATCATCAAATTTGAAATTCAACAGTTAAAATAAAACATTCCAGACAGTGAGTTCCAAAGTGGAAGATACTCTCAGTATCGCCCTAGTATAAGACCACCATTCCGGTTTTAGCTGTATCTGGAGACCAGATGGGATTCGCGGGCCTGCTGGTAAAATCGGTTTAGTTTCAATTTCAACATTTTATTAAATATTGTTTTTATATCTCACAAGAGTCCCAGCTGCTCCTGTCTGGAGCCAATGAGTCTATGGCGTCTCATATTAGGGTATGTTGTGAGGCTGAACATAGTGGGCAGGGGAAGACGACGGGGAAAATGTGGGAAATACCTGGTTATTTAGATCTGATTACTAAACACGTCTAAAGCCATTTCTAGCAACGTTTTCAACTCTGAATGGTGGTCTTACATCAGGGCGAAACTGAGAGAATCCTCCATTCCGGAACGTGCCGCAAATATACTATACATTATTTTAAATGAATTAATTGTGAAATAAAACAAGTTAATCAAAATAGAAGTTATTATAAAATCGCGGGACTTGATCCCGCGACCTTCGGATTGCTAGTCAAGAGCATTACCCGGCGACCACAGAGAATGGGCTGATGAAAATAAATTATTTTTAATACGCAAAAATGTATCACAGCGTTATGTATCTACACGTTCGAAAAACTCCATCAAAATTGGTTATTGTATTAAAAAAGATAAATTGTTACCAGTAAAATCCATCAAAGACCTAGGGTAGTCTTTGATCCCAAACTTTTTCAGACTGTATATTGCAGTCGACAACATCATTCTACAAGCTTCTAGAGTTTGACATAAGATCTTGCAAACAGTTTTCTAATACCGAAGCAATGGTGGCTACAATTGCATTACAAGATCTAAAATTGAATACGCTTCAACTGTACGGGCTCCATACCAGCAAAAATACGTCGAGAAATAATATATATTTTAAAGTTTCTTTGATATCTGTATATGAGAAAGTAAGGAGATTATCTGCGATTCATGCATCATGAAGATCTGCTCGCCGAAACGCGTTGCCAGTCTCCAGTGGAGAAGGAGTAGGGCCCTTGCAGTAACGGCGTAAAAAATCTTTAATAAAATTTAATAGATAGCCCGTGCCCCTTGGAATGCTATAAGTTGTTCGTGAACAAAAAATCTTAATAGCCTGAAACTTCCTACATTTTCCTCTTCTCCAACTCCTTCCCCTCCCCAATACCTTCAAACTCTCAATTATTATTCCAATTGGGGATGCTGTAGTCTCAATGACTCCAGGCGGTTGAGAGCAGTTTTTGAAATATTATTTTATATAAACAGATAATAAAATATTAGAAGAGGAAAGAAAAAAATAACATATTAAGGTATAAGTATAACTAAAAACAGATAAAAATAAAAATATAAGAATTAAAAGTAAGCTAAAAAATAAAGAATAAAAAGATAATTTAAAGAAGATTGAAATAAACATTGGTAAATATTATTCTTCTTGAGATAAAAACAGAAATAAAATTTGGTAAGTATTATCCTTCTTGAGATAAAAATAGAAATAAATTTTGGTAAGTATTATCCTTCTTGAGATAAAAATAGAAATAAAATTTGGTAAGTATTATCCTTCTTGAGATAAAAATAGAAATAAAATTTGGTAAGTATTATCCTTCTTGAGATAAAAATAGAAATAAAATTTGATGAGTAGGTATTCTTCTGCACGAGAGTACGTGTTTGTAGTCACTTTTGATATTCTTCCTATGAAAGAAATTGGAAAGAGTGTTAGAGAAAGTAATTTTTTTTGTTTGTTATTTTTTTAAATGCAATATTAAGTTAAATTTATTAAATTTGTAATAATGTATATTTTTTAATTAATATTAATATTATTTGTTTTTTATTGTAATATTACGCTCTCATGTGTTGTTTGAAGAAATCTCTTCCCTTTTCAAATATCCAAAGTTGTGCAAATCATGACCCCCAGAAGCCGTTAGCCAAGCAATTTTTATACTTGTTACCTATATTCGTGACTATATAAGGCACACTAAGCAAACGTATTTTTGGCTTGTAGCTTTCTCTTAAGTCGGGTTACATTAAGACACTAAATAACGTGGGGTCTATCCTCGCTGCCTACCCTCCGGGAAAGGTTAGTTAGTGGTATGGTTATAAAATACGACAGACACTAAAAAATTTATAAGTCGTAAAACAAAATAAAAAAAGGTTCTCAAAATAATCGAGAACAATAATGATTTTAAAAAAAAATCTGGTGGCTTTTCATATTAATAAAGTTTATTACGTAACATAAAAAACGTTACGCTTTTTGGACAGTGATAAGCTTTATATGGGCCGACTTTTTATTATTTAAGTATTAGAATTAACTCCTTGCGTGTGCTCTAGTAAGTGGGATGTCATGTTCCGGGTTTGTATGAATATGAAAATTATGCTTAATTACCGGAGATAACGTACATTTAATGTTAAGGGTAAAGCCCGATGGGTAAACACAGATTCAAAGGACATGAAAGGGAATGAAATAAAAGGATGTGAAATTATAAAGAAAAAAAAATGTTGTCGCGTCTGTTGGAATAGCAAATAACATTTTAATTGATGCCAAAAAACCACACTTAAATTGTTTAGCTGTATTTTATCATCGTGCATTAAATCGTGTAGCTCGAATGGCCAAAGCTTTTGAAAATGTAGTACATATCAAAATAAGAACACTCGTTTATTTTGGTCGTGATAACCGATTATTATACAGGGTGTCCGGGGGTAAAAGTACATTAACTTCGGGAGGTGATTCTACATGATGGTAGGAGTAAAAAATATTATTAACAACTTTTTTCGAAATCCAACTTTTTTTTCCCATACAAAAAGATCTACCTACTAAAAATCTTTAGTGTGAGGTACGATCTTTCTTGCCAGGAGCCTACCGGGCACGATCGTGGCAACAATAAATGGTGGTATCGTAACAGCGGAAAATAATAAAGCTGGCCGCGCACGCCGGTCCAATTTTATCTTTTTACCACAAAACTACCCCTAAAAGTTGGAATTTCGAAAAAAAGTTATTAGTCTTTTTTACTTACATTATCATGTAGAATCACCTCACGAAGTTAGTGCACTTTACCCCCGGACACCCTGTATTTCTATTATGCATGAAAAGATCCGCTCATTTGAGTTGTTTAATTTTTAATAGTGTTTTTTATAGGAACCATGTCTGTTTGAAGAAAAGAGGTTTCAAAGATTAAAGATTTGCGCTGAAACACTACGTTAGAAATGAGATCCCCGTGAAATCATGTATGATCTTTAAGAAATGTGGAGATCCGCAAAGGTTGCAAGGTTGACATAATATGGGAGGCGGATATGGATATCGCCGCTCCAGGAACCATTTATTGGATAATTAATTATTGGGTCATCTTTAGTGGTTCCCTACGTTTGGTGACTTAGCACGTGTGCCCGGGTTAATGGCGTAAGATTTGTCAAGGTCTTTGCGGCCGATGTCTGCCCACGTACTGCGTGGCGGGCCGGAACGAGAGAGACTGGTTGAGGAGGTCTTTTGACCTCTCCAGCCTAAATCCGTGGACCCATGGCCTTGCACCGCAGTTGAAGGGATGGATTCATGCGTCCGTCACTCCTAGCTGGACACACTGACCCCGAGATTCGTATCCACCCCTCATCTGCGTTTCCTTCCCAGAACTTCCTCTTCTTCCTTTCCTTAAAAAAGCCTCAACACAGCATCCCCAAGATGATGTAGGCCCTGAGGGAAATTATTTTCCTCAGGGCCTCCTGTGGAGAGCTAATATGAAAAAAAACGTAATGAGTAAGATTAAGAAAGGAACCCTCAGATGGTTTGAGCATGTAGTGCGAAGGAACGAGGAGTGTAAGGAGAATAGGTATATGATGCAGATGTGAATGGTGCAAGAAGTCGGGGATGCCCGAGGAAGACGTGGTACTATCAAGTGATTCAATATTTGATTCGGGCCACGTCAAGTGTCAGAATATTAGAGGACTATATATGAGACGATGTATGAACGAGGCAAGGAGTGCGTCTCTGCCTACCCCTGCGGCGAAACGGCGAGATGGTTAGTTAGTTTACCTGATTCCTCCCCTCTTGGTGTCATAGTTGAGCTGACGTCCCTGGTGCGCCCAGAGCACCTGCCCGCTGGGTTGAGGCACGCGCGTGATGACGCAGCGCAGTTCAATGATGGAGCCCTCCTTGTAGAACTTGTCAGATACGGACACTCCTCGCTCGTCCACTATCTCCACTTTGGGCACTGTAGAAGAACAGAAAAAGTTAAACATTTTGTCCAACGTGAAAATAAATTAGGTCAGTTGAATGAATAATTAAATAGAGAATGTAAGACATGCATGAAACATGTTCAAGGAGATGCACTACAAAGTAATGCAAAATCATGTGTTTTTGGTTGGAAAATTAGATCACTTGGAAATATCTTAGATGCTTTAATTAAATACTGCGAGTAGAACACATAATAACACCTTTAAAATAGTACTAGTATTTTTTTGAATTACTATGTGTGGGTTACTTCAAAAATATTATTTGAAGTTAACTTTTACGATCTGTGAAAATTCTATTCCATTCTCTAGCAACTGGCCTATAACGATATAATAACAGAACTTAAAAAGATCTTCCACGGAACGTGAAAATTGACTTAAAATATTTGTTCAAATGTTTTAAACAACCCGTTCTTAGTCTTTTTATAAACCCAGAATTTTTTTTCAGGCGTATAAAAACCACTTTACAATACAAAATATTCTATTACGAACACCTTTTCGGTTACAGTTTTACAGTATAATGTGGAAAATTAAATTCTTAAGAAAATTATCGTAAAATGTTTAAATATTTGAAAGATTTGCAAAATAAAATATTATCAGTTGTGAGATAAAAATGTGATTGGTTTGAGAGTTGGACAATTTCCACTGCGATTTTAACAGGCTTATTGACATTTAAACGAAACCCAACCGGGATGTGTGCCTCTACTTCCGCACCACAAGAGTGCCAGCTATTTGAGGGATTTCGTATATTGGTAAAACTATATTCTTCGCAACCCGACCGATAGCTATTTGTCAATGTCTTTAAACAGTGCCGGCAGAGTTTCTGCCCACTATCATTTGTTTCTAAAGGAAAAACCACATTCTCCCACAACACACTCTCAACATGTGCTCTCAACTTACAAACCAGTACGATTCTGGAATATCTATTGGATATCTTGACACATCTTTACATTTTTATTGATTTTATTAATTGTGTTCAGTAAACCGAATTTTTTTTGAAATTTTGTCTTTGCATTTTATTTCGCAGGATTTACAAAATATCAAAAAACTAAATTTATAAAAAAAATGTTGTGTTGTTAACACACTGCTTCCTGATTATATGTATATTGAAAATAATAATTAACCACCACGCCTTTTTCTCGCAGGTGGTCCCCACCTTCCTCTTTCCTAAATCTTTCCTTTCCCCACTACCTTCACAAAATACCCCAATTTTCGAAATTAGACGTAGACAGTAATTTTCTAATAAATTTAAAAATGTGCTAAATTTTATAAATTATAAATAAAATTCTGCTCTAAGGGGTGGTAAAAGTGGACGAATGGGGTGGTTTTTCAAAATCTCACATCGACAGTGACATTCTTCATCAATATATCTGTAGATTTTTATACAAATCAAACCCATGTGTCCGCCATAGATTTTCTTCTTTATGTAAATAAATTACGCAATCGTAATCGCGCAATTTTTTTTTAAATCAAGTATTTTGAATTTATTCGAAATTCTGCTTTAGGGGGTCGTAAAAGGGACGGGCATGCTTTTTATGAATATCTTGTGAACAGTCGCTATCACCTTATTTTAAGGGTTTAGTGTCCAAAATTTCCTCACTGCCAGAATAAAATACCATACCCCCGCCACAGTGCTCTTATTTATACATAACTAGCTGACCCGACGAACTTCGTATCACCTCAGAATCTATAACTGTCGTGTTAACTTATTAGCTGAATTAAATTCAGTTTTTTTTATTAAGTTAAAAATTGCACAATGAAGCAATTATCGATGCGCAACTGCCCGTATTTTGTTTTTGTCAGTATCAGAAGTGGCGTTGTTTACGGATTTTCTTATTTTCCACGTATGTGAGGGAGATTTATTATAATTATTATATTTTTCATTTGGAGGGGTGCAGACATACATTGATTGTTGACATTTCGTGTGTAAGAAAGAGGGGTAGCATTATATGCTTAAGAATAAAAGCAAAACCTTCATTGACGTTGCGCATTGACGTTGGACGTTTTTGAATTCTTGGAATTCACCCACTGTTCAATATTATACTTACCTATCACAATATTGGAGCAGCTCTTTCAAAATATGAGAAATCGTTCCATGCAAAATGTATGCGGAAAAGAATTTTCTTCATAACTTTTTTTGAAATAAAATTTTCCGATGTTTTAATAGCTATTCTGCTATTCGGAGCGGAGACAAATCCAACAAATCAAAGATCATATAAATCGGTCCAGCCGTTCTTGAAATATAAATGGTATAACTAACCCGACTTTGTTTTATATAATAAGATGGGTGTTAAGGGACGGCCTTTAGTTACTTTTTAATAAGTGATTCCAGAATTTATTTGGAATAAAAGTTGTAACCGATATTTTGGAGATCTCCGGCGACTTTTTTTGTGGTGAATGCTTTTTTCAAAACCAAACAAAAAAAAACTTCCACATTTCGTCACTGGCAAGTAACCGCCCAACCCCTCACCACGACCCAACATGTCCAACACCTACTGATTTTTTACGTTTTAGGTTGAGAGAAAAAAAAATCACAAAGCCTATGTCATCTGAGATGTTGTGTGGAGGGTCTTTTTGGGGAGAGGAAGGAATGAACATTGGTCTTGAAGAGAACCATGTTGTAGGAAGGAGGAAACACAGATACCGGGAAATCAGGGTTTATAGATAAACCCGTCTAATCACAGGAGACCCAAGTTGTCCCAAAATATCATATGCCGTAATAATAACAGGAGACCCAAATTATCCCACACCGACCGTGCAGTATTAAAAGTTAGATATCTCTCTTCCTGTCATGCGAACATTTGTGATTTTTTTATGTTAGAAAGCGAAAGAAATAACGCTTCTAATTGCCTTAGGAATATACTCATATGAGCTATGCTGTTCAGATATTTTCAAACCCGATCATAAGTGACGATTTTATTTCGCGCCAATTTGTGATGTAACACACATTTTATTTTAAAATAAAATTGAATGAATGTGATAAGAAGTGAAGTGATGTTTTATTACAAATTTTATTAAAAAAGGGAATCTGTGTTTAAAATTTTAAGTTTTTTCTAGGTATTTTAAGCACTTTAATTCGAATATTCGTAAGTACGCACTTTTTAGCCAATTTACATTTCCAATATCAAAATTTTAATATTTAGAAACCAAAATGTTGATTTCTAATAAATACATCGGAAAGATTATTTTTTCTAGATTTTGGTACAATTTTTGATTTTGCAAAAGGGTTAAAAATAACCAATAAAATAGAATATTTAAAATACATGGGAAGAACCGAGAATTTTGCCAGGAACCTTGACAGGCAAAAGTTTATGGACAATATTATTTTCTTTTTATTCAAAGTGTTAACACAAAACTAATTTGTTATGTGTGTGCGAATGGCACGTCCCTGCCACGCAAGCATCAACTTCTACGAGTATAGCTTAATCTTCGTGATCTAGTGGAATTTTTTGCTCTACTCTCAGTAAAATATCTGCTTTTGCAATCTTTACAAAAATCACGAACAATCTGTCAGTTCATCAGTCTTCCCCGAATTTGGAAAGATTTCGGTTTTGTAATTTCTGTCGATTCACTGGAAGCAATTGATTGGAAAAATTCTAATTTAAATCCTCAGTGCTGTTGTTTCAGTTACATTTTTTTTCAAATCGATAGCGTTGCTTTGTTTAAAATAAATTATAAAATTCCACGATTTTGGTCTTCCGAGATGAAAAAAAAAATATTTGTGGAAATTTTCAAAAGTTTTTTTTAAATGTATTCATGGATGGTAGAGGTGCATAACCTAATTTATATAGCTGGGCTAGCCGGTCAGCATCTACCTTAAGTCATTTATGAATACTAACTGAAGTCCCCGGCGATGTCCGGGCTTTACACAGAGTTTTTGAAATCAAATGTAGACAGTGACCTTCAACCTCGGCATAAAACTGTCGATTTGCATAAAAATTAAATCCACATCGCTTGCCAGCCCGCTCGCAATAGACATTCTATGTGAAACCTTGACAAATTATATATCTAAGCCTTTCACATGAATCACTCTATCTATTGGTGAATACCGCATGAAAATCCGTTCAGTAGTTTTCGAGTTTATCGCGGACACACGAGGCGGAGGACTTTAATTTATAATATGCAGAGATTGTTTAATTCGTGCACTGATGCACAAATGCGTCCACCTTGTCTGCCACTTATATTTTTATATAGAATGAAACAAGTACTTTGTTTAAAACCACTTATTTTTATTTATATTCGTCGACCGGTTTCGGTTGAACTCAACCTTCTTCAGGACAATAAACTTATAAACTAAATTACAGTACAGAGTTAAGATTCTAAGATTAAGACAAAAGAAAGAGAGAGAGCATATAAGAGAGGGAGAGAACATCAGATACTGGTTGGTGGAAGGGTAGGAGGCGGAGTCACAGGTGGGTGGGGGTGGGGGTTACATAGAGAGAAAGGGAATAACTTTAAAATCGGGCTGTTGGTTAATTCTAACTGTTTATTTAAAATATGGACATTTTTTACATTGCGCGCTGTTTTACCTATGTATGTGGCCGAACAATCGTTACAATTAAGTTTATAAATAAATTTATACATATTTTTATACGCTGCAGATATGTGTATCCATTATTTTCTGCGTTTCATTTTTTTTTTTTTTTTTTATTTATTTGTATAGTACCCCGAAGGAAAAATTCAGAAAAGAGAATCTATGTTATGAAAAGATGCTGAACTTATTATTTAATTTTTCAATAAATCAAAACCAAATTATTTTAATTAAAATGTTCTTTAACGTAATTTTGATTTCAAATCGTTCTCCAGGCCAAACGTTTATAAGTGAATTTTCAAGAATTAAGTTGTTTATGAAGATGAAAAGAAAATAAAAAAAATCAACATTTTGTAATTTATTGTCGTATAAATGATGTAACCTTAAGAATTATTTTCCTTTGAAATTAGTCCCCCAGGCGGTGGCTGATATAAATTAGGCAAAAGTAGGTTTAAAGGTACGACAAGGGTACAACATGTAAAATGTATGCCGAAGGCACTGATATAGAAAACACTAGATTGTCTGTGTGTGTGATATACACAAAATACCACGAGTTTAAGAGCCTGGTAAAATTGCAACACGTAGAAATTTTTCTTCAACTTTTATCAGAACTATCTTTTTATAACTTTTGAAGGTTATTTCCATCAATGTAATGTATCGTTGAAGAAGAAAATAACACTAATAATCTAAACGAAGATATGAAATAGAAAAAGACACAGAAAAATTAAGAAAATATAACGGTCTCAACGCCTTATCCAGTTAGTCCACTGCCGCCATTTTGTCAATCTCATATATTAAATTTCAGAATTAACAATGTTATCTTGGACTAATTTTAGATGATGCGTTCGTCCCGGTAAGACGAGAGGTTCTGGGTTCTAGTACCAGTTGCGACCGTCATCTTTTTATTTTTCTATATCTTGTTCTCTTTCATATTTTCGTTTAGATTATTAGTGTTATCTTCTTCTTCAATGATAAATTTTTATTCAACTGGAAAATCAACGAAAAATTTGCATTCGGAAAATGTCTAATAAAAAACGCATGCACGGTTAGGTACAACAATTTGAAAACCTCTCGAGGAGGAATTTTCCGCTCATACTAATGTTAGTAGGACTTTTTCAAAATATAACTAAGTAACTAACTGACCATCAAGCCGGTTCCCCGCAGGGGTAGGCAGAGAGGACGGACCGCCAAACAACTCGGTTTTGGCACACACTCTTTGCCGCATTCACATTCATACATCGTCTCAAACACACTCTTCTATTATTCTGACTCTTGACATGGCCCGATTCAAGTATCTGATTCACTTGATCGTGCCATGTCTTCCTCGGGCGTTCCCGACTTCTTCGACCTTTCCCATTTGCGTCATATATTCTTCTTACACTACTTTCATTGTTCATTTGCTCTACATGTCCAAACCACCTGAGGGTCCCTTTCTTAATCTTACTCATTACGCTTACATCGGCCTTGCATTCTTTGCGAATCTCCACATTTTTCACACGATCATACATGGTTTTACCACACATACGCCTCAGGGATCTCATTTCGATAGCATTCAGTCTAATTTCATCCTTCCTCTGCCAGTTCCATGCCTCACTGCCATACATCAGGGTAGGTACCAGGACTCCACTGTGGACTGCTAGCTTCGCTTCTTTTGACAGTTTTTTTATTAGCGCCAGCGGCATTCACTCCTCCATTAATGGAGTTACCTGCGTTTACCCTCCTTTCAATATCTCTATCAGCCTTCCAATATCTCGTAAACATACTACCCAGATATGTTTACGAGAGAAAAACTCATCCACCTGCTCCAAGTCTTCATCATTCACAACTATATTGCACACTGTTTTTTTTTACTCTCTCTTTCACAAACCACGACTTTAGACTTACTTACTTCATCATTAACTCATTCTTCATACATACTTCGTTCATCCTTGACACCAGAGACTGCAGATCTTCCATACTGTTAGAAAATTTTTCAATATAATGTCAGGCTATTAATCACATCGTGGAAAGTATTATTTTAATTATGTAGTTTTTTCTGTCCTTCTTTGAGTGTTTTTTTATAAAGAAATGTCCAATCTGTTTTATTTTATTTCAACAAATATTATGATGCTAATTCACCTGGGCCCGTAAAATCCTCTTTACACGGGAATTTGCGCCTTAGGGTATAATTTCATGTCGTTGACAACTTCCTTATCTCTGTTTAAAAATAATATAATCTGAGATTGTTCTTAAAGTTCCTGCTTGGGTCTTGCACGTGGAGATACTTCCTTACAAGGGCGATATTAAACTTCCGGAGGTTCCGACCTCTAGACTTTTAAAAAAGTTTCAAAAGCTTGATTTTATTTTAAGGTATAAGTAGAAACCGAGATTACGTGAAAGTTCTTTTCTTTTTATATTCAAATGTTATTCTCTGATGAAACAATATCATAAGCAGGCAGAATTTAAAAAGAACTACAATATTTTCTTCTGAAGAAGTTGGTTCATTGTATTTATTTTGTTAATTTTTAAAAGTTTAACCCGAATAAGTTTGGGGTTGGTGTGTCTATTGCGCCTTATGTAAGTTTAATTTTCCCTTACTCCGGGTGAATTGACCAATTACCAAGTATCTTCTTGAACGAATTATTCCCGAATAATAATAATAACGTAATATTTGTATAGCGCAGTTTTGTGTCATTTCACTTCAAGTGCGTATGGTGGATACTGTCGACGTTACGTTTTAAAAAAAATATATAAACTTCAAGCTAAATTCGCTCAGAGAAAACGACAGACATCTTTAGGGATGCTGTTTGAAAGATTTGGTTGAGGGGAGGAAGGAGTAAACACGGGTCTTTAAGAGACCTTTAGCATCCGGCAAATCATTCAAGTGCCGAGCTGTTGAATTCTGTTGACGAGCGACCCGTACAAATGTAAACCGTGTTCATATGTTGATCGTGGGTTTAGTGTGTTTCCCGACAATGCATCGGAGCCGAAGGGATAAATGACGCCAGTTCCTGGGGGCATCTTCCAATGTAATATAGGTAGAACAGGGTAGCATTCCCGTTTGTTAAGACAGGGACATCCATCAAACAGACCGACCGTTTCTGCACAGAGTAAAGATTTTTTCAGGTATTTCGGGGCTCCAGAACAGAGGTGGCTGCCAAATCCAACGGTTGGGGGGCACTTGCAATTTTACAGGATCAGAAGACCACCATCAATAATTAAAACGTTGCTTGAAATGGCTTTAGCTATGAATAAATATCCAGGTACTTCTCCACCTTCCTCTTCCCAATCTTCAGTCTCACAATATGCTCCAATTCGGCACGCCTAAGTCTCACTAATAATACAAATGGGGGGCATCAGTTTTATTCAATCGGTGTAAAGCACTCTTCTTGGGATCATCTGTTCATTGTGTAAAACAGAAACGTACATTTTAATTACATTATACATACGAAATTGTAAGTCTCTAAACTCTCAAAGAATTTATTATCATTGGGATAAACTGATAACAAATAAACAATTAACTTTCTTTAAGAAATGTTTTAATTTTTCTGAATAGAAAAGAAATAAAAGAATATATTTCTTGTTATCCATCCCTCTGTGGTAAAAAGTTTGAAATTTAAATCGTAAGCAATTATTTTTTCGCCCTTTCCAAAGTAGGTCCTCTTTCTTTTGATAGGAAAAAGTTTTTGAGATCTTAAGTTAGCCAACCCTGAAAAATAATTCGATTAAATTCTCGAAAAAGTTGAAAAACTTTATGTCGATTTCATCAAAAAATAATATTATTATGTGAACGCCTCTCTAAAGTGCAAGACTGAAATAATATTATTGATGAAGAAGATAACACTAATAATCAAAATGAAAATATGAAAGAGAACAAGATACAGAAAAATAAAAAGATAACGGTCGTAACTGGGATTCGAACACAGAATCTCTCGTCTTACCGGGATACACGCCTTACCAATTTAGCTACTGGGAACTCTTATTTAAATGTCGTATTTGTCAACCTCGTATTAAAAATTTTAGAATTAACAATATTATCTTAAGACTAATTTTTCCATATTATTATTGGCAGCCACTTTTATCATTGGAAACAAATGTTCAAAGAACTGGTTTGAAACCTAGGATGGAATGCCTATTGACCTTTTTGTTAAAAGTATATTATTATTATTATTTTTTATTTATTTAATGACAATATAAAATAAAGTAAAATTACCAATCATAAAGTAAAATATCAAATAAACCAAAATAAGTAAAAATACAAAGCACAGTGGTTTGTTTACAGTTTGTGCACAGTTCTCCACACTAGGTATTCCTGTTCCGAGGCGGACTGTATATTGTTGTATGGGTGTTGATCTTTATTTCATCATCTTCTGATTTGTTGATTTTCGCAAAAAAAAACAATAAATAAAATAAAAAAGTATTTATGTTTGTTGTCTGTAGGTTGCGTTGGGGTTACTTCATAATTTTAATGATTTCGTAATGTTTACTTAGTCTTAATTTGATATTTTTTTAAACTTTTGTATCTCTTCATGGTGTTTTTAATTTCAATTGGAAGGGCATCATTTAATTTTGTAGCATGGAAATTATGTTTTTTTTTGGCTTATGGTTATTTAATTTCGGGTTGTTCAGTAGTTTTGAGGATTTCGTCCTTGTATTGTAGGTGTGTTGGTCAGCAAGGTACTCATATTTTTTTAAATTTGAATAGTGAATTTTTTGAGTATAGTTTAATAATGCTGAACACACTAAAGTTTTTAAAAATTCCTTTTGATAGAGTTCTTACCGGTACTTTTAGGATTATTTTTATTATTGACCTTTTGTGTTTTAAATAGCTGCGTCATGTATTAGAACAACTCTTTTTATAACTTTTTAAGAATGTTCCCATCATTGTAATTATATATCATTGAAGAAAAAGATAACACTAATAATACAAACGCATATGTGAAATAGAACAAGACATAGAAAAAAATAACGTCGCAACTAAGACTCGAACACAAAACCTCTCGTCTTATCTTCTTCTTCAATGATATAACATACCTGTTGATAATGCATTACAAAAATAACCTGATGGGAATAACCTTCGTTAATGGGAATAAACCTCAAAGATATAAAAAGAGGATTGTTCTAATAAAAAATGAAAATATATTGGTTTATGTTGGTTAAAGTTTGTTTTTGTGGAGTAGGACTGACGTCGTGTTGATTTTTCCTAGGAATATATTTTTATAAGTTGCCAGCGTACGCCGGCTGTGCTAGTGACTGAAAAAGTACTCATCAATAAACACAACACGAGCCTTTTCAATGAAATTGTTTTAGAGTCAGAATTAAAAAAGTGCATATGTGGAAACATTATTTTTACTATCCAAACAATTTATTGGTTCACTGTATAATGTGGTATGAAATATAAAAACATTACTAATAAAAAGCCATTCTCCAGACAGGAGCAGTGGCGTAGCTAGCATGGGTGGCATCAGGGGCGGAAGTGTGAAGGATATTTTTAAGGAAAGGAAGAAGATGAAGGAATGAGGATTGGGTTGGAATCTGGGGGTCAAACTGTTCAGGAGTGTCGAACGTAAGAATCTATCCCTCACACTGCGGTAAACGGCAATGGCTCGAGAGGGTCCGGCTGGAGAGGTCAAAAGATCTCTTTCAGCCAATCTCTCCCAATCCAACCCGTCGTACAAACGTCGGTGGGCAAACGCGTTCGCCGTCAAACCTTTCCCAATATAACCGGGAATCCCTGCTAAGTCTCAAACATAGTGAACCACTTAGGGTGATCTATGGCAAGGTTGTTGTTTATCTAATGAATGGTTTCCGAAGCGGCGGCAACCATACCCTCCTCGCGAAATTGCAGATGTTTCTAAATTAATTTGGTAAAAAATCAAGTAACTGAAAAATAATATATGTAATTAATACAAAACACTCTCAAAATTAGCAGTGCGTAGTTCCCCTTCCAGACTACCGAACAACGATTATTTTAATTCGGTTCACTGAGGTTTGATAAAAAATATTTTCAATCGAGCAGACAGGGCCAAAGCTAACCGTATTTTAAAATCGACTACCCGCCATCAATCAAAACGTGATATTTATTTATTTATTTATTACATAAGATACATTTATACAGCAAATATAACATAATAATAATATTTCAAAATAACTGTAAATATTAAAATGTATACAAGTGTTATTATGTCTTGTTTGTCTATATTAGTTCCTAGCTAGGCAGATTGCCCGTTCTAAGGAACCAAATGCTGGTGAAAAATGCCAAAAATATATTCTGTACCAAAAAAAAACAAAGTGTTTTTTTTTTTTTTAGATTAAATACCTATAAGGGAACGTACCCAAACTACGTGACCAACTTTTTGCAATTTTTAACCCCCCCCCCCCCCCCCCCGGTGACCAAAATCCTAAGGAACCCGCCGCTCATTTGTATGGAGCGTGACCTTTTGAAGACCCCCCCCCCCCCCCCTAAAAGTGTCACATAGTATGGGTACGTTCCCTATGTATACTAAGATTTTTCTGGTTGTGCCATTTAATAGTTAACCATGTAAAAGTTTAAGTTTTAAGTGACATTATTTAATAATTTTTCAGATTCAACCCTACCTAAGCCAATCAACCATTTATTTATTATTGAACCGATAGATGTCATTTTGCATGTTTTAATGTTTAATTCTGGGGGAATTTTATTGTATAATTTCGGTCCCAGATATGTATGTGTCATTTGGAACTTCGACGTATTGCTCCCTGGGACTACAAGATCCTTTCTGCTGTGACTTCTTGTGATGTATTTATGATCAATTTTATTAAGTTTTTCTAGATTTTTGTGTACGTGGATAATAACCTTTTTTATGTAGTTTTGGCGAACATCAAGTACATTAAATTTTTTGTAGAGCTGATCGCTAGAAAACCTATAGGGTTTACGCATAATGACTCTAATTATGGATTTCTGGGCCTTCACTAGAGGATCTAAAATTGTTCTACCTGACGCTCCCCAACCAATACAACCATACGTTAAGATGGGGTTGCATAATCCGAAATATATTTTTCTTAGGTCTTGCTGTTTGATTATATTTCGTAATACAAAGAATATGTGAATCAATTTTCTCACCCTTATTGTGAGGTTGTCGATGTGATATTTCCACTTAAGGTGATTGTCTATAATAACGCCTAGATATTTGATGTTTTTCACACTTTCCAAAACTTCACAATTGCAGATAGAATCAGTATTATCGGAATTACAGTTACGCTTATGTGTTTTTATTGTGTGTGATGTACTAGGTTGTCCTTTTATGGTTGAGCTGAATCTTACGTATTTAGTTTTTGCTATATTTAATGTAAGTAGATTTTTGTCAAGCCATTGTTTTATTGCTTTGATTCCACTTTCAGCATGTTTATGTGTTTGAGTCCAGTCGTCTCCTTCAAATATAGCTACCGTATCGTCAGCGAATGTAATAATTTTTCCGCCTACTTTTAGCTCGCATAACTCATTTATGTAGATTATAAATAGAAGAGGTCCCAATGTGCTTCCCTGCGGTACCCCAAAGTTAGTCTCTAGTGATTTACTCACTGTTTTGCCCATTTTGAGTTGCTGGCTTCTACCCGTTAAGTAACTCTTTAACCATTCGTAGGGCATACCTACAATGCCAATATTTTTTAATCTTTTGAGGAGTAATTTATGAGAAATTGTATCAAAAGCCTTGGCTAAGTCTAAGAACAGTGCAATGTTTTTCTTTCCGCGATCTATATTTCCAGAAATATGTTCTGTAAGTTGCGCTATCGCGTCGTCCGTTCCCCTCCCCGGCCGAAAGCCGAACTGATTTTTGCTTAAAAGTTTTCGGCTCTCTACATAGTTACTTAATCTGTTTTTAAAAATTTTTTCTATAATTTTTGAGATAGCACTCAACAGGGATATTGGCCTATAATTACCCACTTGGTTTTTGGGTCCATTTTTGTAGATTGGTACTACTAAAGACTTTTTAAGATGGTCGGGGAAAACCCCTGAAGTAAAACTTTTATTAAAAATGTTCGATAAAGGTGATGCAATATTGTGTTTAATAATTTTTAGTATATGTGTGTTAAGACCGTCGGGACCTTTCGAATGTGTATTGTTAAGATTGTCAATAATTTTTAAAACCTCTTCTTTTGTCGTAGGTGAGAATTGAAATGAAAAAGAATTGTGTTTTGTTTCTATTGCAGATGCCAGTGAATCTTCAGTTTCCTTGGTGATACTTAAGATGTTTTCCGCAAGGTTAGACCCAACCGTTGTAAAGTATTGGTTAGTGTGGCAAGCAATTATTTCCGAATCAGTGGTGGCTGTGTTTCCAATTAGGAGTTCGGTAATATTAGGGTCAATTTTATGTTTAGTATTGGTAATTTGTTTAACGATGTTCCACATGTTTTTACTAGATGGATCTTGGTCGAGTTGATGCTTATAGTACCGTTCTTTTGCCTTACGCATAACATCTTTACAAATGTTACGATACCTACGGTAATTCTATGGTATTATAATTCCTACGGTATTCTATATGCCTGATATGAATTGTGTTGTGTGTAGTCCAACCATTGTAAGCTATCCAATATCATTTTTTTATTTTGTGGGAACTACTTGTAATTTGATTTCAAATACTTGCATTACTCCTTTAGCCCGAGAGATCGGTTTCGGAATTAATCTGTTAAAAAAATTATACTATTTATTTAAATGCGACCTAATACAGTCTGCATCCTTTTGCAACATTTGGAAAGACGAAGTACGAAGCATTTCAAATGACACTCGATACGGCGGTTCACATCGAAAACGCATTCTCTTTCAGAAGCGCGATTCAACGCGCATTCTTTTCAGTGTGGCAACTAAATGAATATTGCCAGTTTTTTTAAATCAAATACCAGTATTTTCTACATTTTTAAATATTCATTTAAATTTTTTTACATTAGCTCCCCACAGGAGGCCTCGAGGTAGGAGAGGAAGTTCTGTGAATGAAAGAGGTATGAGAGGTGGGAAGGAATCTGAGGGTCAGTGTATCCAAGAGTGACGGACATATTATTGTTGACATTATTTGTAGATATTATTTCATATTATACGTTACCAAGTTACACTTAAGTCTCTAAATACAACCACTGGAGCGCCATTGCCGTATATTGGCTCAATTTTAAATGTCTCCCATTGCTTTTCGGTTAAAAAAGGCAATTATCTCTGGATTCATCAATATTGTTTAAATTTTTTTTTTGTAGCTCCCACGTTTGTAATTTTGGATTTAAAACAAAGATACTGAAATGTTTTATCTATTATGACCATAAACGTTGCAAATCCGAACTTCGTAGACTATTTTAATAACGATGATAAAAATAAATTTTTAAATATTTTACGCATAAACTTAGATCAGCTATTTACGGTTAAAGTTAGGTAATTTTTCAACAGATAATACACATTTCATTATGAAGTATACCATAGACAATATATATTAATCGAAATTATCCTATGTTGACTCGAATCAGTACCTCTCACGGTATTTTCAAAATAATAACATCGCAGGATTCGAGCAGTTGTAAACTTTACAATTTTTTTGTATTTTTTTTATAAATCCTACAAATATGAGATAAACGATAAAATATAGGTTAATTCATTGGCTATATAGCACTATAATATGTTTTATGTCACATTGTTAAAATTCAAAGGTATGATTTTTTAAAGTTGGCGATAAATTTTAAAAATGATCTTGAAATCTCGAGCAAATGGAGAAAAAAGTTTTAAAATGCGCTGTCGTTCCGGTGGTTAAAATAAGAAGTGGGGAATAATAGTTTTTTTTTTAAATAAACAGGCGGGATGGAGGAGAATAAGGGTGGGGGGAGGGGAATGAAGGAGAAAGGAGGGTTGGCGGGAGGAAGAGCGAGGTAGGCGGGAAAGCGGGGAAGTTGTAGAGGGAATGCGGGAGGGGAACGGCGAGGAGATTGAAGGGGATGCGTGAGGAGATTGGGGGCGGGAACGGAGAAAGGACACGCACGGGAGGGCTAACGGTGGGGCGGGAGTGAGACAGGGATTTCAAAGGAGATATAGTAGCGGTAGGCGATATCATTGGTTAAATTTGGAAAATTCACATACATACGAACTAAAGGCTAGTTAGGATAAAAGGTTTCCAGCGTTAGAATTGCTATTCAAACATATAAAACCAGCTAGCAAATGTCATAATTGAACAAATGCTTTAGCAAATAAGATTCACTCGATCACTACGAAAAAATAATTGGTTGTGCTCTTAAGGTTAGTGTAATACTTCAGTTTGAAGGACGGTCTTTTATAATCTAGGGAAATACTTGTGTACAGCTTACATGATATTTGGGTTAAGTTATGTATTGTGTGTGGATAAGAAAGGTTAAAAATATTTGTGTATTTGGGTGAATAGAAAACGAAGAAACCTTTTTAAATTTACTTTTTAAGCTTTCATAGAATTTTTCAAAAGGTAGTTGATAGCGAGGAGTTTAGGGCCATTATAGATTAAGTACAAAATCCCGGGGTTGCCTATGCCTACACTAACCTTTCTGTAAAGTACCTACATGTAATATTATTATAGGAGAGCAACATTAAAGGTAAAAAAATCTGAAAAATGTGGATCGTAAATTTACAGGTGAACCCAATAGTTAGTCAGACATGGTGACTTGATGTAATTTTTTTATATTACCTTCTTATTCTTTGTGTGCCCCATTATGTACCCCCGACGTTGGGTACGTTCGGTACGTTTGGTGACTTTGGAGGGCTGCCCGGGTTCACGGGGTATGGTTTGACTAGGTCTTGGCGGCCAATGCGTCTGCCTGCCAGTTGCGTGGTGTACTGGATTGAGAGCGACTGGTTGGGGGAGGTTTTTTATCCTCTCCAGCCGGAATCTCTCGACCCATCGCCTGGCAAAGCGTTTGGAGGGATGGATTCATATTGAATACTGACCCTCATATTCCTACCCACCTCTCATACCTATTTCCTTCCCAGAACTTCTTCTCTTTCCTTTCCTTAAAAAAAACCCTCCACACAGCATCCCCTAAGATGATATAAGCCCTGCGGGAAATTATTTTCCTTCCTGTGTTACCTGTGAGGAGCTAATGTAAAAAAAAAATAGTGAGCTGTATGTACGAGTATATTTGTGTAAAAATATATTTCTGTGTAATTACCGCGTCTGGGTCTGTCAAATTTGGATCTGTGTCGCCGGCTCCCGTGCCAGGGAGAACTTATAGTGGTTGGGGAATACCGGAAGAACGAAATACACCGGAAACAGAGAGAAATAGGCCAATCAACTTCTCGCAGGAAGTGCGAAACGTGATGCTATTTCCGCCGGAATTCAGATCGCATCCGCGTAGATAAGACTTGTTTATATGTAGGAAAGCAAAAACCTTTTATTAGGATTCTACGTTTGCGATTATTTTATTGCAATACTCGTGTGTTAAAAGAAAACATTTTTTGTAAGTATTACACTATTTCAGGTGTCTACGATAACGCGTATTTATTTTTATTGTTATTTTGGTGAGATTTGTTATAGGTAATTCGTTTTTACTTTATAATGTTCCAATCTTTAAAATTCCTTTATATTTTTTTACTTTTGTCATTGAATTTATCGTTAATAACGAATTCCGGCAATGTTAATGTTCAAAACTCTTCCAAAAAGGTCAAATTCAAGTAAGTTCAAGGAATTTTGTATCACACAACATCACAATGTTGGCAATATCTTTTGAGTCGAAGCTTTCAAATTTGTTCGTTACTCAATGTTCAAAATCTATTAAATTCTAGCATGAATTCAAACCTGTGTAACCCAAAATTGCTGCCATAATTAGATTTATGTTTTCATTAAACATTTTTTTCACATAAGTGTAATTGTAAAGTTCTTCAATCTTCAGATGATTCAGATTACTTGAAATGTGTTGGAAAAACTCCAATGAAGATCGAGATTACAAGTTACTTTATTTACGTTATCGTGAGGTTTACAGTGAATATACCCTTAGTAATTATGAAGCCAGAGAAACCAATAGTGAGCCCAGATATTCATCGTGTATCATCGTTTATTTCCGTATCCGATCGTGCAGTAGATACGAACGACGATCGTCATCATTCTTCTAACTTCTAAGGCACTAAATATTTAAAAATCAAACATAATATTGAAAATTATATTTGAAATTGTTGACTGGTTTCTTCAATATCAACTTTTTTGCTTTAGAACTTTCATGGACAAGAACAAAATGCATTAAAAAATTCTAAAACCTAGCTCTACACCCACATATTGGAGTTCATTTGTAGATGTAGTCATGATTTCACTGCACTGCTATTGTAGTGTGTCGTATCCTAGGGGTTAACTGACGACTGTTGAAACACTTTCAAACTGTCTTTTGATGGATGTTGAAACTACTTGTACAATCCTAAATACCACAGTAATTAATGCCTATTTAATTGTTGATAATCTAAGCATGGTTACTGGTTTGATAAAACTATGTTCATATGTATACTAGTTTGCTCACCGATAGCTTTGCTAAAGCATTATTTTCGAATCATTAGAAACGCCTTTCGTTTTAAACAATCCAGTTAGCATAAATTTTAATGATGAGGATAAATCGTGCATTTTGCTAAAAATGTCTGTGAAAATTTAATGCTTTCGTAAGGTTCAATGATTTCGGGAGGTAAACACATAATATTGAGTGATTGATGTTTCGTCATCAGTTCTGAAGGGTCAGGAATGAGCTGTGGATTGTATAGTGGTTCCAAAGAGAGCTCAGCAATAAAATCGTTATGATATTAATACAGAAAAAAAAATAATATGCTCCGCATCCCCTATGATCTAAAGTCAATATCTCACATCATACTGAGGCATCGACCAACAAAGTCTAGATAGGGCGTGTGGATGATAAAAATAGCATCGAAACCAAAATTATGGGTTTCAAAAATTACGAAAACATTTATTAAAAGGAAAGTGCATTATTTAGCAGTCTAAAAATCGCAAGAAGCATTGTTTTTAATCTTTTGTTGGTCCGCAAGGATCATATTTGATTCCCAAGATATTAAGCTTTCGAAGCGAGGCGACGGAATCAGATTTTTGATTTTTCGAATGGTTGCTGACTGCACAGACAACCCAGTTAATAGAATTAACGGTGAGAGGAATACCCAATTGTGTTTGTGATTGATTATTTATTTTTAATTTTAATACTATTTGCTCCGGTCAACAACTTAACCAGATATATGCGTTAGAAATACGACAGCAGTCAAGTACAACAAGCGTGTTCATACGTCAACGCGTGTGTCTCCATAGAAGGCCGTTATAACTCCGTGATTCTTTTAGTGACATCCCTAAAACAAAAAGTAAAAGGTCGATAGTGGAACAAGCTGTACATCCCAGTTCAAGTTGTCCATAGAAATACATAACAAGAATGTTCTGTCATTCGCGTAATCTGACACATAATTTTTCCCGCCAAATTTTGAACCGGCGGCTTGACCCCGCTCGACATTGTTAATTTTTATTAAATACTTCATATGAAATGATAAAAAAGTGAGGTGACAAAAGTGTTTTTTAAACATTTATACAATAGAATAAGTATTGTTGTTTACATAATCTGTGATTTTAGTACCGTTTTCATATAAAAATATCACGTGAGTCATTTTTACATTTTTTTTAATGCTTGCATTCTAAATTTTAATATTTACAAATGTTAATATTTATTTGTAATACAATAATTCGAAAGCTTATTGTGTAATCTTTCTAAAACAGTTTTTACTATACGGCTGCGTTCAGAAATGTTTCATTTATAGACTTTAATTGTGAAGCGGTAATAACACAAAGGTAAGACATCTCAAGCAAATATTCGCGAAAATTTAAATTAGGATTTATGCGATTTAATAAACACCAGTTAAACAAACACAAAATATTCAGGAGTCTGCAATTTGAAGAGGAAATTTAACAATTTGGTTGACATTTGTCACATGAGAACAGGTCGCCTCTGCGACTCGTCTGTGAAACGATTTGCCAATCTTTGTGTTCCCCCCCCCCACAACACGGGTCTCTTCAAGACCTAGATTCACTCCTTCCTTTCTTCAAAAATACCCACCACACAGTATCCCTAAAGACGATATTATTTGAGGGAAATTATTTTCCTCAGGGCCTCACGTATTGAGTTAGTATTAAAAAAAAAGGATCTTAGGACTGTTCAAAAAAATTGCGTCAAAAGAAATTTTAACCTTTTTTTTTGGTTACCTAATCTTCTCTCGAATTATTGAAAACTATTACGTACAAATTCTCTTTTGTTATTCAATCATCGGAAATACGCTGACAGAATGAGCGATTTTTCAAGTCAAACGCTTCCGGTTGATGTCACAAATTTTTACTTCCGGGATATGTTTTTTCGCGCCAATTTCATTATTTTCGTATCTCATCGTTTCAGAGCTGGCGTGTTCATTAAACTCTACATAAAATAATAATTTCACCAGCGTGTTATTTTGTCAGGATGGTTTTCACTTTTCATAATATTTTCAAATAAAGGGTGGGACAAAATTGGCGTTTCTTTTGAATCTTATTGTAATATGCATGTGAAAGATTTAAATCATATCGGTAGTTTTGAGCCACCCTATACATAGGTAACATGTGGATCCAGTTTTATTTGAAGCCTGGTGAAATTTCAATTAGGTGATGGTATGTGTACCACCGCTCCAGGGACCATTTATTGGATAACCAACACCTCTGCCATTGGTCACGCTAGTGGTTCGCTACGTTTGGTGATTTAGCAGGGGTGCTCGGACTCATGGGGTCTAGGTAAGTTGACCGAATTTCAATTTTTCGAAATCAATTTTTCGATTTCAATTGTTCGAAAGGCAATTTTTCGAAAACATATTTTTCGAACATCAATTCGCCGAAACACTAGTTTTTCGAATTGATATAAGTATGTATAAGTAGGTAAAAGAGAATTTTATTATAGGATGGACAATATCAACTAACCTAACTTAACCTATCCTAACCTATCCAAACCTAACCTAACCTAACTTAACTTTAGTCATAATAATAATATAGTCCTAATAACGTTAGTCATAAGCAAGTGAAACATATATTTTAAAAGTTGATTAACAAATTCGAAAAATATTTTTATATTAAGTCTTTCGGCCAATTGCTGTTCAAAACATTAAGTCTTTCGAAAAAATGGTCTTTCGAAAAACTGAAATTCGAACAAATGATTTCGAAAAATTGCTCCCGGACTCATGAGGGTATTGGCGGCGGATGCGTCCACCCTGTCTACGTGGCAGGCTGGATCGGGAGAGACTGATCGAAGTTAAACTGGTTGACTCTCTCGGAACTTCGCCTTGCCCCGCAGTGGGATTCGTACTTCCGTCACTCCTGGACAAACTGGCCCCCAGATTCCTACCCACCATCATTTTATTTTCCTCTCCTTCCTTTCCTGAAAAGGCCTTCTACACAGCATTCCCAAAGATGACACAGGCCCAGAGGGAAATTATTTTCTTCCGGGCCTCCTGCGTGGAGCTAATGCAAAAAAAAAATTATAATATTTATTTATTTATTTCTTCTTTTATGTGAGGGTCATAGTACAATTATTGTAGGTGCTGGTATCATTTAGGCATCAAGTTTTGATTGAAAATCGTGGGATTTCCAATACATTGATAATAGTAAAATGAAGGACAAATAATACTGTTTTTTAGCGTACTGATACACGCATTTCTGTGTGGGAGTATCCCTTTCCAATAACTTGTTGGTCGCTTAAGCCTCGATTATATTATGCGAGTTTACAAGCTACTAGCCGGCGTATTCACTATCTGCTAGTAAACTCCTTCAGTGTAAAATCTACTAGTTAGCTGGTAATATGAATACACTGAGCGAGTTCACCAGCAGATTTAATCGAGGGTTCAGCAATACTTCCTTAATAAGCCGTAAATAGTTTTTTTCTGTCACGCTATAAAAACTTGCTTCGAGCTAGGGAAAGATAGCAGCCAATAATATGTGCGTTAAGAAAATGAAGATAATGTTGGTAGTTCTTAGTCGAAGCATGATACAGTTAAAAGTGACCGAATTTGAATAGGTTACGTAACTCAGTTGGTAGAGCACTTGCCATGTAAGCAAAGGGTCCTAGGTTCGAGTCCCAGTGGAGCCAATATCTTTTTCTGTCTTCAGATTTTCGATTGAGTTTCGCTAATATTGTCTTCATTTAATTAAATAGTTATATTTAATTTTAAAAGTATCGTGTTTCGTGTTGTTTTACATAATTATCTTGTGCTACTGTAAGATAAAATGTCCAAATAAATGTATCAATAATATAAAAATGAATCGCTAAATTTGTTGGTAAGCGCAAATCTCGAGAGCGGCTGAACCGATTTCGCTAATTCTTTTTTTAGAATATTCCTTGAAGTACGAGGATGGTTCTTACGGAGAGAAAAATTAAGAAAATTGCGCAGAAAATTAGATAATAACAGAAAACATCGCACGTTTGACAGTTCGCGTGTTAGAGAATGACATTTTGCAAAACAATGAATGATTGTTCAATCAGGATTGAATTTTTGAAAAGTTGAAAAATTTATTTAAAGTAGGTACTCCCCTAATAGTTTGAATCGAATCAAGAATTTTAGATATTTTAAATAGGTACCTATGTTAAGTACCAAATTTAATATACATGAAAAATGGAAATTTGAATAAAAATTGTAAAAGGTGGGACGCGGGCTGTTTAAAAACTGAATGTACTGGGATTGAATATATGGAACGCGGGATGAGGGTTGGCGGGGCGAGGGAGCGGGAAAGGGAAGAGGGAAGGCGGGGAAGGTGGAAGGGGAACGCGGGAAGGGGGAGGGGGACCTGGGAGGGGGGAGGGGAACTCGGGAGGGGGGTTCGCGGGACGGGGAAGGGGGGGAAGTGGAGTGGGGAGAGGGAAAGTGGAGGTGACGGAGTGGGAACGCTAGAGGGGAAGAGGACGCAGGAGAAGAAGGGGAGGCGGAACGGGAACGGGACGAATGGGAAAGGACACTCAGGGAGAAACAATTTCTTTATTAAATAGCATAGAAACGCATGCCGGGATCAGCTAGTTATATATAAAAATATATTTATGAAGTGTAGTGTAGTTCATGTACGCCTTGATATAAACTGGCATCGTGAAAGAAAAACTTAAGTAACAGTATAATTAAGTGATCCATTTAATTAATAAGGCTTGTAAGGTTATGCTTTTTGTGTCTTCTCCGCAATTTGTGGTTGGTCGACCCTTTACTCAGGGTTGTCAGAACATGTCTTTAGAATAAATATTTTTTTCAATTTATTTACATATTATGTTTTCACATTAAATTTTGTTTAAAATATATTTCGTAAGGGAAACAGCTCAAGTTGATCAAAGATGCGAAGCTGGCAGTCCAAAATGGAGGGCTGGTACCTACTCTGATGTACGGTAGTGAGGTAGTATAAAACTGACAGTGGAAGGATGAAAACAAATTGAATGATGTAGAAATGATTTCGCTGAGACGTACGTATGGTTTAATTTTATCAATTATTGTATGAGAAAGGTAAAGAGATGCGCAAATAATGCAAGGTGGATGTATGCGTCATGAGTAAGATTAAGAAAAAAACTCTTAAATGGATTTAGCATGTAGAACGAATAAACGTAAAAGGAGTAACACATGACGCGAATGTCAATGGCAGAAGAAGTCGGGAAGCCCGAGAAGGCCATGGCACGATCGAGTTAATCCAAATAACTTGAGTCAAGTCACTTAAAAAGTCAGAATAATAGAAGGGAATATATGCGGCGATGTATGAATGAAAATGAAGCAAGGGGTGTGTGCTAAGGCTTGTTTGACGGTCCGTCCTCTCTGCCTACCCCTGTGGTTAATTGCATGATGGCTAGTTAGTTACAGTCATTGTATCCCGCGCCAACAAAATTCTTGGATTTGTTCTTCGTAACGCGTGATCGTTTACTTAAGAAATTGCAATACTGAGAACATATGAAACACTTGTTTGCAGCATTCTGGAATACAGCTCCATTATTTGGGCCCCATCTGAACCATACTACTAGTAATAGAATAGTACAAAAGAGATTTATGCGTAGTGCACCTCTGCATGAGAGAATATACCTACATAGTATCCATTCCTGTACCTATCCTTGTTTTTAAAACGAATGTTCGACTTCAACACACTAGAAGTCCGCCTGCAATTTTTTTATTTATTTAATTATTTTTTGAAGTATACTCTAGAACTATACTCAATCCATCTATGTTGAGATAGGTTAATTTATTCGTCCCTAACAAATATACTAATGGGAGATCCCATGCATTTTTGTGCTCCGAAAGCAAGGACTTCAGAACGCGCCAATCAACAGAGCGACCGATTCTGCATTTATTATCGTCATTTTCAACGTCACTGACAGACAATTCAGCAACAACTACCCTTTGTCGTCAAAAAATAGTAAAAGTACCTAAGTATCTATATAATTTGTAATCTTATCTGTTATATATTGGTGTATAACCGTTTTACGGAGAACACGAAAAAAAAAATGGCACAAATTCCAATCCATTTGTTAAGATTGGAAGTACCCGGCTATTCAGATCATCTCATTAAGAAAAACAAGAACATGTAAACAAAGCACATAATTTAAGAAAAATAAAGGCTACTATTTCCATTCAACATTTTTTACTTTTGGCAAACCTAATTTATCACTTTTGATATATTCCATTCGTTTCAGTTGTTCTGCCAAAAATTTCTTGCCCACTATTTTATGTCGTCGGGACATTTGTCCCATTTATAGCATTATGTCGTGGATAATGTTGTTAAGCCAACAATGTGGAATATAATATCTCTATAAAACAAGTGAAAAATATCATTAGTGCCGGGTGATATAATTCACTTACTTCATAGGTTAAATAATAAACGAATTAGGGGAAAATACAAAATCAATACAATTCAAATTTGTTCTTATTATACATGAGGTGGCAGCCATCAGTTAATTATAATTTAGGTATTTGTTTATAGCAGTATTTATAAGAGTATTCAATTTGGGAGGTGGGGATGGGTACCGCCGCCCCGGGAACCATTTATTGGAAAAACAATACCTTTGCCATAGGTCAACCCAAGTGGTTCGCTACGTTTAGTGACTTAGCAGGGGTGCCCGGGTTCATGGGGTGAGGTTTGTTCAGGTCTTGGCGAAGAATGTGTTTACCCACCTGCTGCGTGGCGAGATCGAGAGAGACAGGTTGAGGGAGGCCTTTTAACCTCTCCAGCCGGACTCTATCGATCCACCGCACCGCAGTTGAGGGATGGATTCATTCGTCCGTCACTCTTGGACAACTGACCCCCAGATTCCTACCCACCCGTCATACCTTTTTCCTTCCCAGAACTTCCTATCATACAGTCCCTTAAAAAGACCAGCGTCCCCTAAGATGACTCCTGTGCGGAGTCACTGTAAAAAAAAGAATCAAAGAGGATATGGCGTGGAAGCGCACTAGCTATAAAATCGGCGTAGCCTATTAATGTTTTGCTCTTCGCACGTAGGTAGAAACAAATGCGGGTTTATCGGGTTACGTATTTCCAAGTTTTGGCGGCGTGGGCGCCAGCCAGATCGGGAGAGACCGGTTTGGGGAGACCCTTTGACCTCTCCAGATGTCTCTTCCGGTCCACCGTCTTGCACCGCAGCGGGAGGGATGGATTCGTACGTCCATCACTTCTAGACACACTGACACACCTCTGAATACCTTTTTCCTTTTCAGAACTTCCTCTCTTTAATTTCCTTAAAAAAATCTCCACACAGCATCCCCAAAGTGAGGGTAAAATCCTGTACGCGGTTAATGTAAAAAAAATAACAGAAAATTTTCGAGCTAACGAGTACGTAGCAAAAGTGAAAGGAAACGACAGAATGGGTTAAAATGAAAATGTAGCATTATTTAAGCAGGAATATGATGTAACCTTTTTACCCAAGTTTACTTTGAAAGTGGCATTGGAGAGATAGCCTTTACGGTCCCAGGTTATCTAAGAATTGCCAAGAACGTCCGGACCCTAGATCCCAGATATTGACAAATGGTTTCCTTTGAACCCCAAGGTTCCATCTGCCATTTTATGAAGCTGAGATATTGATGTTCCAAGTTTGAATCCCGAATAAAATATCACAATTTGGCATTTCTGAAAATGTGAATGTGAAGAAAGTATTGTAATTGAATGTCTTACGTTCTGTGCAAAAATCACAAGGCATTTAGCAAAAAAAAAAGTATGTAAAAGAAAACAGATAGAACCTTGATGCAATGGAAATCTGAAATCTGTAATCAGAGCAACAGGGATCTATCTGATTATTTAAAATTAAATTTTGAGCAGCATGTTCTCAAACGTAGAGAGAGATAATATCGTTTATTATACGATCTGCATATTTTTATTTATTTTTTTCTTGTCCCGAAGAAATGGTCTCTAAATACAACGCTAATGAAATTATGTTGCTCTAAAAATATTTTATCTATGACAGATATAACTAAGTTGCCCGCAAAATTTTCAAATGAAACGTTGTTGTTCTGAAAATCGATTGCTTTTGATCCCTTAGCTTAAGTTATTTGGGAACGACTCACATAGGTGCCATAGAAATCGTTGTCTCCTTTACTATCATGGTTAAAAATATGCTCTAAACGGTATTACAAAGAGAAAACAGCAAACTTTTTATTTAAATCTAAAAATTAACCGCAAATATCTGTACATTTATGCAACCACAGTTTCCGGCCAGGAATAATTATAAATTTGGGAATTTTTTATTAATTATTTTTAGAATTTGAATTAGAATTTAAAATTAAAACACTTTTGTACTTTCCTCCACTAATTTATATTTCACCAGGACCGGTTTCATCCTATTACGGACATTTTCAGACTGGTAATTGAAATTCTTATGCTACGGTATTTATACACTCTTAGGCAGGGGTACACAACATTGTCTCTACATAATGAATATTTCTATTTTGTTAATTTTAAGGTATTATAAGTTATTTTTTTAATTTTAGGTACATACAGGTTGTAACAGACGTCTTGATGCATGAGATCTTGTTTACGTGAAACTTTTGCAGCTGGTCACCACACCTGTATTATTGTCTATCAGAGAACAGTAATCAACTTATTGACAAGTCAATTCTTGCGAAATGTTACATGAAAAACTGCAAGTGTTATTTAAAAACCAAAATACCTCGCATTATCACAAACAACAGGTGTGAAATGAGGTCAACCCATGCAAGAAAAACACTTCGTGTCTAAACCAGTTTGTTTGCGTGAAAAATCACAGCTGGCTGTCGCACGTGTTATTCAAGAACTAAGCACTTAGCAACCAAAATGCCTTACATTATATTGATGATAAATTCTGCATTTTAAGCAGGTGCGTTCATCCACCTGGAGAAATCAGGTCAACTCAGGCAAGAAAACAATACGCATGTCCAAACCAGTTTGTTATTCAAACGAAATAGAGCACACAGGACACCTGCCTCAAACACTTGGAGTAATTAAGATAAACAACAGATGCAGAAATGAAAACATGTTTACGTTTTTCTTCAAAGCAGGTGTACGCAAAATTTAGTATAAAAATCGTCTGAAAATAAATATTTTATGTCATTACCCGAAAGGTCTTTGAGTTGTTATTTATAAACCATCTCCCGAAACTGAAGTGACGATTGGAGTCCAGCGCCCTATTGTTTATAGTATTTGTATGGAACAGAAAAGTGGTCTCATACTCAGGTAATTATAAAGTTTATTATTAAAATTATGAATGATGTAACATATTAAATAGATATTTTTACTTCAAATGAATAAACATGAATTTATATAATTTAAAAGGTTTGTGATTACTGATATTTTATTTTGGTAATGTTGGGTTATTCCCTTCTTGTTGCTTAGGGCTTAATTGACAAATATTAATGCACTATGGTATTTATTATTATTAGGGTTCTCCATGTATTTGGGTTATTACATTTTTAAATTACTTACTTAAATTACCCCACTGCTCTCTGAAGTAAAATTATTCTAAGTGAATTAAAATGTGTATATTAATGGTGATTGAGCATTATGTTCCAACTGTTTATTCATGACGTATTTTCGATCTATTTTCTTCGTTAGGCGATTATTTTTACATGAAATGCCAAACAGTAAGTTGACTGTAACGTTTATGATACATTTGCCAAATAAAATATGTGTGTGTTTTTATTTTTTTTCGCTATCAGTAACTTTAGTTAGAAGAAACCGTAAGGTGAGTCATTTTTAAACTTTTTTACGTTTTCATAATTTTTTTTTTAACATTTAAAAATTTAATGATATATTATTTTTAATCATAAAATTTTAAAGCGTATTTCAACACCTTTCAAAAATAGTTTTTTTTTTTAATTTTCGGATGCGTTCAGAAATATTCCATTTATTTGGATTTTATTGCATAAAATTTTGACCTTCCGACAAAATAGGTTCGAGGCGTGAGGAATTAAATAGAACTTACATGAAACTTATACACATTTAAAAAAGACTTTTGAGAAAAAAACATGTAAGAATGTTGATGCAAAATAATCGATTCAGGCCAAAATGGCAAATAATGGAACCTTTTTGTTCCAAGGGATTAAATTTTAGTACACTATAACCATGAAGTATTTCATTGGAAGAAAAGTGAATTAGGAATCAGTAAGGACGGTTCTTAGTATTAAGAATTATGGGAAAACTGGCTCCATTGTGAGGCTCTCCATTAATATGAATAATCATGTATTTATGAAGGTACGTTTTGTTTGATTGCGAAGTCTGATAAATACGCGGAGCTTTAAACACCGTGGTGACTGCTCTTAGTGCCTACTGTAGAAAAATGTGGGAATGAAACTTGTTAAAACGAGAATACGTCTGTACTATTAGACAATTAAAATTTGGGAGGCGGGTGTGTATACCGCCGTGAGTAGCCGCATTTTTTTTAACATTAACTCCACACAGGAGGCTCTTAGGAAATTAACTCCCCTCAGGGCCAATGTCATCGTTGGGGATGCTGTGTGGATGGTTTTTAGGTAAAGAAAGGCAAGGAAGTTCTGGGAAAGAAAAGAGTGAGGGAACGGACTCCATGTCGGCAGAGACGGGTGATAAAAGAAAGGCGTGCAGTCGATGTAGGGCCGGTCTTCATTGATGCTACGTAGCGAGGGTCGATGCGGAGTGAAGTGACAGAGGTGTAGATGCGTAGTCAGTGATGTTCGGTCGTGATGAGTGATGAGGTCGAGATAGCTGCGGCGGTGAAGAACACAGATCTTCAGGGAGCCAGCGTGTTGCTCAACACCGTGGCGGTGGAGGATGACCTGATCCAGGCGGTCAATCGATGTTGTGAGGACGGATATGGCGGCTATGTGTCCAGTAAGTTAGAGAATATATGTGTAGCAGGAAGGAATCTGAGGCGATGAGGATGAACTCTGGGAGCGGAACGCGATGGGTTTCGGCAACCAGAGATCGGGTGGACCTGAACGGAAAGTGCTGCGGGCTTTGTAGGTCGGATGACATCTCATGTCAACATGACGGATGACGTCTCACATCTCATCTGCGGGCTTTGCAGGTCGGATGACATCTCATGTCGTGGCGTGATGGGCCGGACATTAAGATGGTGGTTGAGGATGGAGGCCCTGATGTCACACTGGATTAACTTGTAAATCACATGAAGAACCTCCTTCAGTCAACGTTTCAACCTTAACCGGAACGTACGCCTGCACCGCTGCATCGCGACAGTATATTATTAATTACTGGGTTGGGTGCTGCTTGCCCTAACCCTTTGCGCTCGCAATAAGTGGGGTCTCCAATATGTCGTTAACCGAAATTTTGGAGACGTTAAAGAGTGATGTATATAAGAACATCAAAGAAATAAAAATCAAAAATTTGATTGAAAAACAATTCCTACAACTTGAAAATACAATAAACAAAGAAAAAATATCGGACCAACAGGAAATAATCAAATTAAAAGACCAATTGCTAACGAAAACTGAAGAATATGCCAAAGGACTAGAAAACAGAAACCGAAGTTATCCTGTAAGTTACGAAGCCAAAACAACAAATAATTTACCTCAAGATACAAATAAATTTTCAATTATTATTTCTTCGGATGATAAAAACAAATCATCAGAAGACATTGAAAAAATAATCACAAAAAAAATTTCTGCTGCAAAACTGAAAATTGCAGTAAACGGAGTTAAAAAAATAAGCAAAAATAGACTGATTATACACTGCCCCAAAAAAAACGATGCTTTAGTATTGTCAAAAGAGATTAACGAAAATCTTCGTAATATCCAAGCTGAAGAAGTAAAGAAGAGAAAACCTAGGATCATTCTAAAAGGACTACATGAAGATATTCAAGATGATGATATTGTACCAAACCTAATTGCACAGAACCCGGACCTGGAGGAAATGTTAAAAATGAATCCTGACTTAGACTCCCTTAAAATGTTAAAAACATTTAAAACTAAATATTCAAAAAATTGTGTCCTCGAAACTAGTGGCAGCATGAGACAATTACTACTGTATAAACAAAAAGTTAACATCAGCTACCAGCGGGTTAAGGTGGAGGAAGCCAAAGTACTCACGCAATGTTTCCATTGCTTTCGATTCGGTCACACTTCGCTCCGATGTCTGGATAAAACAAATGCTGCTACATGTAGCCACTGTTCTGGAAACCACAACTTTCAACAATGTACCAACAAGAACTCCGATCCTATATGTAATAATTGTTCTTTTCAAAACAAAAACTACAAACTAAGTTATGACACTAATCACAATGCATCCAGCATTAAATGTCTATATCGTGCTAAAATGCTTAGAATCGCTCAAGACAAAATCGATTATTCGTAAAGTAAGTAGAAGTATGATACATAAGTAACTATTCACGTACTAATTACTCGCATTATATATTTACACTGCATAAATGATTTTAAAATGCAAACTAAAATAAAAATTATTGCTACATACATTAATTACATCTTACAATATACGAAAATATTTGACCATGTCAAATACAACTGTTACAGGTCGTTCTATGAATATTTATTTCACTAACTGTAAACCTAAGATAAATATGTATTTTATATTGAGAGTTTTTGTTAATACTTTCTATTACTGTTTAATATGTATAACTCGACGAACACTTTTTCTCCTAAAATATTTTTTTTTCTCCTTCAATTACATTCTCAACAATACGATAATGTCAAAATCAATTTTTTATTATTCTATACTCTTAAAATACTCTTATGTCTGACTCATTATTTGAAGATATAGATTCATCTTTCAAGATTTCGGAAGATATTTGTTTATCTAGTGTCGAATGTAATAACATACTATTAGAAATGAATCTCTCAAAATCCTTAACAATCCTTCACTTAAATATCAGAAGTGTCTGTAAAAATTTTGATCATTTTACAATCGCATTAAATGAACTTGCCCATAAACCGGATTGTATTGTGTTATCAGAAGCCAGAATTAGCGGCTACTCAGGTACCTATAATTTACCTGGATACAATAATTTTGTTACAACTTACAAAATAAATCAAAATAGCGGAATCATTGTTTTTATAAAATGTATTCATGACAATATTTCCGTTAATGAAATACATATCGATCTTGTAAACTGTCTTCATATTCAAATTAATATAAAAAACACTTTATTTGATATAATAGCGTTATATAGAACACATAACTCGAGCATTAGTAATTTCACCGAGAATCTGAAATCTATTATAAATACAAATTGTTCTCGAAATGCATTTGTTGTGGGCGATATCAATATCGATATATCTGATGAATTTGAAAACAATAGAAATAAAGAAAAAACTGATTATATCAACACATTAACGGAACTAAACTTTAAACCATGCGTTAAAAAATATACGAGAGAATGTCTTGGACAAAGGTCATCATGCATTGATCATATCTGGTGTAATACTAATGAAACTGAAAAAATAAAATCAATTATTTGGAAAAATAATATAACTGATCATCACACATGCATTGTAGCCTTTAAAACTGACAAAATAGATGTGAAAAATCACTCCCACAATAATTTTCCAAAAACTATTATTAATTACGAAAAATTACAACAAAACCTTAACACTGAAAATTGGGAAACTGTTCTATCCTCTAATAACACCGATTTATGTTCACTTAATTTTGAATCAATCTTAAATAAGCATATAAAATCCTCCTCTTCCATTATAAAATACTCTCCAAATACTAAATTTAAAAAATTAAAACCGTGGATCACCCAAGGAATCATAATCTCAATAAGACATAAAGAAAAAATTTATAAAGAACATAAAAAATTTCCAGAAAACTATAAACTATACGAATATTTTAAAAAATTCAGAAATAAACTGTGTTACATTATCCGGAAAACCAAAGAAGATTTCTATAAAGAAAAAATCAATATTGCTGGCAACAATAATAAAAAGGTATGGCTAACTATCAATGAAATTATCAATAAAAAACCTAAAAAATCTAACATAAACAAAATTACAGATATTGATACCAAAATTTATGATGTAAACACGGATCCAATGAAATGTGCAAATATTTTCAACAATTATTTTGGATCAGTTGGTGAAAAATTAGCACTTAAAATTAAAAACATCGAAAATAATGAACTATATACATCGCCTTCAAATCCTTTTAATACCTTAACATAATTCCAACGAACTGACGCTGATGAAATCAAACACACTATTAATCAATTAAAAGGTAATTCTTCCCCCGGTTATGACAATATTTCGGTAGAAATTCTTAAAAAAAATTCTGATTCACTTTGTAAACCATTGGCACACATCATAAATACAAGTTTCGAAAATGGCAACTTCCCAGTAAATTACAAAAAAACTATTATTACTCCCATTTTTAAATCCGGTGACCCCTTTCTTAGTAATAATTATAGGCCAATTTCTCTTACCTCAAATATTGCAAAAATATTTGAAAAAATTGTAAAAAAACAGATGTTCAAATTTATAAAAGAAAATAATATATTAAATTCACATCAATATGGTTTTAGAGAAAATTTGAGCACTCAAGATGCTATCGTAGACCTAACATCTGAAATATATAAATCTTTAGATAACAAAAAAAAATGTATTGGAATATTTGTCGACTTACGAAAAACTTTTGACAGTATATCACATTCGAATCTTATCTCTAAACTAAAGAAAATTGGTATAACCAATAATGCCCTAACGTGGATCGAAAATTACCTATTTCATAGAGAGCAATTTGTCAAATTAAATGGTTTTCTCAGCGATTCTCAAATCAGTAAATTTGGAATCCCGCAGGGAACAGTATTGGGACCAATTCTCTTTATCATTTATGTTAATGATATTTTTAAACTCACCATAAAATCCAAAATAATATCTTACGCTGATGACACAGCAATTTTAACTGAGGGATCAACGTGGAATGAAACTCAGAGAACGGCGGAATCAGATATAAATTTAATTAAAAAATGGTTTGATCAAAATTTACTATCTCTAAATACAGATAAAACTTTTGTAATTCCTTTCACTCTGACTAAAAAGGCTACCCCCGAAAATCTAAATATATGTATACACTCATATAATTGTAATTCAAATTCATATATATGTAAACCTGATTGCTCTGTACTCACTATTAAAACCAATGTTAAATACCTTGGGGTAACTATAGACAGTAACATAAAGTGGAAGATGCAAATCAGCACAACAGTTGAGAGACTAAGAAAATTAGTGTACATTTTCATTAGAATTCGAAACATTTTAAATATTAGTATGTTAAGAACTATTTACTTTTCCTTAATCCAATCAGTGCTACAGTATGGAATTGTTGGTTGGGGCGGTGCATTCAAAACTTCTCTTTTACCATTGGAAATCATTCAAAAATTAATTATAAAAATAATTTTAAAAAAGCCATATGATTACCCCACTATCAAATTATTTCAAGATTTTAAAGTACCTTCACTTCATGTTATTTATAAAAAAATTACAATTCTACAAATACACAAAGATTGCTTCAATAATGAGAGCTTCACTCCTTTTTCAAGCAGCATTAGAACAAATATCCTGGGCTCTATGACTGTCCCGCGTTGTAACACCACCACAGCTCAACAATACTATAAACTAGGTTTTGCCCGTTGCAGCGGCAACTAACGGGTTAAAACACTATGCGATTTGACGTGTGAACGTGGATGAAGCGAGGAGGAGTGTGTGTTTAATTAAATATATGAAGAAACCTGAGGCTACCGTCACCTTGCAACGCATGCCGGGTACCCGTTGTATATAATGTTATGTAGTGCAGCGCTTGCATGAAAATGTAATTTCCCAGGAATTGGAATGGAACCATTACAGTTAAGTTGACCCCGAGGTTACAGTGACCTTGCAACGCATGCCGTGTGCCCGTTGTATATTATGTTATAAATTGCAGGCGCTTGCATTAAAATTTTATTTCCCGGGAATTGGGATGGAACCATTACAGTAAAGTTGACCCCGAGGTTACAGTGACCTTGCAACACATGCCAGGTACCCGTTGTATATAATGTTATATAGTACAGGAGCTTGCATTATAATGTTGTTTTCCGAGATTTGGGATGGAACCATTACAGTTTAATGGACCCCGAGGTTAAAGTGGCCTTGCAACGCATGCCGGGTACCCGCTGTATATAGTTTATTTATTTACGGACAAAAAGTCCATTAACAATATAAAATACGTCACTAACTTATATCTCCCTCTTATCCTTTCCCTTGTTACCATAATTATTGGAAGGCTTTTGACCTCTCCAGCCAGATTCTCCCAACCCTTCGCCTTGCACCGCAGTGTGAGGAATAGATTCATACGTCCGTCACTCCTGGCCACACTGACCTCCAGATTCCTACCCACCCCTCATACCCTTTTCCTTCACATATCTTCTTCTCCTTAATTTCCCTTAAAAAACCCTCCGCACAGTATCCTCAAAGATGATAGTCTCATTGGCTCCAGTGGTTGGGACTCTTGTGCGGTAGGTATTCACATCAAAATTTAATTAAAAATGTACATAACAATTACAGAACAAATGTAGTTCCAGCGCATTACTCAAGTAGGTATCTATACCATTTGTCAAAAAAATTGGACCATTCTTAATTATTAACAATATATTATTACCTCAGCAAAATCAAAATCACAGAAAAGATAATTATTTTAGGTACCTACGTCTTTTCACAATTTTTTTTTTTTCAATAAATATTTAATTTAATTCAAATCATTTTGATATTGTAACTACTCGTACTTCTGTGCTCCTTGTATAGAGCACTGCGATCTTGGTGTGATGTTTTGCAGAAATGGCGCTGTAGAAATTAACGTTATGTTGGGAAAAAATAATTTTATCGAGTTTATTTAATTTCTTAACAAATTAGCGCAATAAATAGTACGCAAAAATGGCAACATTCTTTGTTTTTCCTAAGGAAAAAATAATTATATCGACGTACTATGTTCAAGTAGGCACCTACATCATTTGGCAAAAAAATTGACCATCGTTATTTAAATTAACTCATTTTATTATTTTCTCAATATTTGATCGATAACGTTCCCACCTGAGTAGGTACCTACTTCTGGCCCATTTGTAATTGAATTTATAGAAATTCACCAAACTAAAGCTATTGACTTAAAATGTGGATGCAGCATTAAAAAAAATAGCAATTTATTTGATTTTCGAAGGAATTAAGTAGGTACCTACCCATCTGATTTGAAATCAATATCATAAAACTTCTGATTTATATGAATGCAGCATTGCCCGAATATTTCAAACATGTAAATCGACGACATTTTCAACGAATTTAGTACCTACCTACCTACTTTGGCATTACCTGGCAACAGAATTTTTCATCCTCGAAGGAACGATTTTCACTTTGATTTTTGTCAAAATGTCAAAAGTTTAATACAAAACTGTGACATATTTTAAATGGATCGCAACCGTAATTATGTGATAATAAAGTTTTATGACCTCCAGTCCTTGAAATTATCCAAAAACATTTCCATTAGGATGTGTGTTTTTGATGATATCTTCGTTGGCGTAATGCACTTTTCAAATGTCAAATTCTTTCAGCAAAGCCGTATTATTAGGTACTGAGAATAATTTCCCTAGCAAATTTCATTTTATACGTAGGTATTTAGTATCTGCAGTACCTACCTCGATTATCGAGCACGTTGTTAATTGTTATTTTTTGTGATTTGAAAGGAATTTAAGTACCTACTCAACCACCGATTTGTACTGGCCGCATAATTATACATTGTCGATGAAAGTGAATATGTCTTAAATGTCAAAATAATGTTGAATTTTAATGCAAAATTGTGTAACATTTTGAATGGAATGCGGTACATGTCGCAACTTTAAAAGTTTCTAAAACTTGTATTTTTACAATTTATTGAAAAACATCTCGGTCAAAATATTTTTTTACGCTGTAATCTGCGTTCCCGCAAAGAGCCTTTAAAATGTCAATTTTTCTACGTTATTTTCAATAAAGCCGTAAAATTAATAAATGCCTAGCAAATACAGTTTTGTATGGGAGGTGAACTTTTCTGACGCACTGAAATATTCGACATTTTTTAACGGGTGAACCTGTCGGCAGAAAATATAACTGAGGCCGAATTTCTTCGTCGGTGAGAGATCTAATTGTAGTTTTCGCCGTTGGGTGCGCTGTTAATCCTGAATCATCTTTTTTGTATGAAATCTGGTCCTCAATCGGGACACGATCCTGTCTGAATCCGCTTCGAGCGAAAGTGACCCTTAAGGTGGTTGAAACGTAAAGGGCAGAGTGGTCGTTTTTAGCGCGGCAAAAAAAGTGAGGGGTCTCCAAAGTGAACAATACTATATATACTAGCGGGGCCCGTTGCAAAAATGCAACTAACGGGTTAAAAAATTATGCGATTTGCGTGTGAACGTGGATGAAGCGAGGAGGAGTGTGTGTTAAATTAAATATATGAAGAAACCTGAAGTTACAGTGACCTTGCAACGCATGCCGTGTACCCGTTGTATATAATGTTATGTAGTGCAGCGCTTGCATTAAAATGTAATTTCCCAGGAATTTGAATAGAACCATTACAGTTAAGTTGACCATGAGGTTACAGTGACCTTGCAACGCATGCCGAGCAACCGTTGTATATCATTTTATATATTGCAGGCACTTGCTTTAAAATGTTATTTCCCGGGAATGGGGATGGAACCATTACAGTTAAGTTGACCCCGAGGTTACAGTGACCTTGCAACGCATGCCGGGAACCCGTTGTATATAATGTTATAATATAGTGCAGACGTTTGCAAGGCGCTTGCATTATAATGTAGTTTCCCGGAACTTGGAATGGAACCGTTACAGTTAAGTTGACCCCGAGGTTACAGTGATCTTGCAACGCATGCCGGGTAACCGTTGTATATAATGTTATGTAGAAATAAAAATCCCCAAAGATGACCTTTATTGGATAACCAACACTCATGCCGTAGGTCACCCTAAGTGGTTCGCTACGTTTGGTGATTTAGTAGGGGTGCCCGGATTTATGGGGTGAGGTTTGTCTAGGTCTTGGAGGCGGATGACCAGGACACACTGAACCCCAGATTCCTACCCACCCCTTAAACCCTTTTCCTTCTCAGAACTCTCATCTCCTTCTTTGCCTTAAAAAACCCTCCATCCAGCATCTCCAAAGATGACATGACCGTGAGGGAAATTATTTTCCTCAGGGTCTCCTGTGTGGAGCTTTTTCCTCCCCCCCTCTCGCGCCTCATTAATTCATTCCCGGTACATTTAGTTTTCAAAAAGCGAGAAATGTGCACCTACTTCGGTCGCCCGGTTCATTATTGTATCCCGATTGATCATTATTGTATTCAGAAACCATCGCGGGAATGCACACATCAAATTCCAAAAGTCTCATCGCAATCGGATGAACCAACACCGCTGTCAAAGGTCACCCAAGTGGTTCGCTACGTTTGATGACTTAGCAGGGGTGCCCGGGTTCATGGGATGAGGTTTGTCTAGGTCTTGGTGGCGGATACGTTTGACCTACCACTGCATGGCGGGCTGGATCGGAGGAGACTGATTGAGGGAGGCTTTTTATCTCTCCAGCCAGATTCTTCCAACCCTTCGCCTCGCACCGCAGTGTGAGGAATAGATTCATACGTCCGTTACTCCTGACCACACTGACCCCCAGATTCCTACCCACCCCTCATACCCTTTTCCTTCTTATATCTTCTTCTCCTTTATTTCCCTAAAAAAACCCTCCACACAGCATCCTCAAAGATGACATAGGCCCCTAGGGAAATTGTTATCCTCGGTGCCTCCTGTGTGGAGCTAATGTAAAAAAAAGTTTAGCAATGCATAATTTCATGATGCCAGAGCTCACTATTGTATATAGAAACCAATGAATGGTTCCCGGGGCGGCGATACCAATTCCACGTTGAATGATTATCAATAAAATACAAAATACAAAAAAAAGCGGTATGTAAATTTAATATTTATGAAAAAAATTATACCATTCCACTTCAAGCAATTTTATTATACATTTACAAAAAAATCATAAGCAATATCATCAGATTTTGAGTTGTTATGTGCATGTAGGTACCTGCATAGATTCTATGTAGAGGTACCTGCACATACGTAAAAAAAACATATGAAATATATTTAGGCTGGGTTTTTCAAAAAAATTATTTAAAAATCTTCAATTTTTCAAGTTAATTTTAACGTTCTGTGAAAGTTCTGTTCAAATTCTATTCAAGTTCCGTAATAATGTCTATTTTGAAATAATAGTATAAATAAATAATAATAAATATTATAAGTTTTGAAGATAATTGAATAAATAAAAATCGCACATTACGTGAAAATGAAATGATTAATTTAAAAATAACGTTCCTACCAATAGTGGTTATCCAGAAGCAACCTCCGTGTTCCTACATATTTCAAAAATTACCATCTTGGATGATTTTTTTCATTTCATATCTTTAATTTTCGATTTAACATTTAAAGGAAAGAATCTCGTAAGCCGGTACCTACCTAGTACATACCGAGAAAAATAATGATGGTGTAGGTACCTACTTACGCGTTTTCTCAATAAATACTTAGCGAATTAGCAATAATTCAATAGAACGGTAGGTACCTACCGCGATTTTCTGCATTTAAATCTTTCACATTTTAAACGCCAGTACCTACCTCGAGTTTATATTAACTGGCTGGAAAATTATGCATTGTTGATGATAGATCGATTTCAGAAAATGTCAGAAAAATTTCAATATTTGATGCAATATAGTGTAACATTTTAAATGGGAAGCTACACATGTTTTTATTTTAAAAGTTTCTTAAACTTGTATACCTTCTATTTAATCAAAAACATCTCTCGCAAAATGTTTTTTTTCGTTGTATTTTACCACCCCGCAAAGGGCCTATAAAATGTCATTTTTTCTACGATATTTTCGAGATAGCCGTTTAATTGATCGGAATAAATTCCTCGTGAAATCAGTTTTGTATGGGAAATCTCTTTACTAAACGATTCGACGTTTTTTAACGGGTGAACCTATCGGCGGGAAATATAACTGAGGCCGAATTTCTTCGTCGGTGAGAGATCTAATTGTAGTTTTCGCCGTTTGGGAGCGCTGTTGACCCCGCATCATCTTTTTATATGAAATCTGGTCTGACCGGCAGAGATCGCCGTCCGTGCCCCCTTTCGGGCCAAATTGATCTCTGCGGTCGGTGAAACTCGAGGAGCGGAGGTCGATTATCGCCTGCGGGCCGAGGCGGGCGAGTTAAATCGAAAGGGCGTAAGCGTCTTTTTCGTTTTTAAGCGACAATACGCCGTGAGGTCTTGCGGATCGAGGGGGAAAAGAGTCGATTATCGGATCACCAAAACGCGTTTTTTTGGAACGGCCGTTTGTATGAAATCCCGGTCCACGCGCCTTGCTCGGCCAAATCGACCCCTGCGGTCGGTGAAACTGGACAGGCAGAGCGGTCGATTTTCGCCTGTACCCGGACGATTAAAAAAAAAGTGAGTTTTCCTGACCTACCCCAAAACCAAACATTAATATATATACTAGGTTTTGCCCGTTGCAGAAGCAACTGATGGGTTAAAACATTATGCGATTTGACGTGTAAACGTGGATGAAGCGAGGAGAAGTGTGTGTTAAATTAATTATATGAAGAAACCTTAGTTCACAGTGACCTTGCAACGCATGCCGGGTACCCGTTGTATATAATGTTATGTAGTGCAGCGCTTGCATTAAAATGTAATTTGCCAGGAATTGGAATGGAACCATTACAGTTAAGTTGACCCCGAGGTTACAGTGACCTTGCAACGCATGCCGAGTAACCGTTGTATATCATGTTATATATTGCAGGCACTTGCTTTAAAATGTTATTTCCCGGGAATTGGGATGGAACCATTACAGTTAAGTTGACCCCGAGGTTACAGTGACCTTGCAACGCATGCCGTGTACCCGTTGTATATTATGTTATAAATTGCAGGCGCTTGCATTAAAATTTTATTTCCCGGGAATCGGGATGGAACCATTACAGTAAAGTTGACCCCGAGGTTACAGTGATCTTGCAACGCATGCCAGGTACCCGTTGTATATTATGTTATAAATTGCAGGCGCTTGCATTAAAATTTTATTTCCCGGGAATCGGGATGGAACCATTACAGTTTAATGGACCCCGAGGTTAAAGTGGCCTTGCAATGCATGCCGAGTAACCGTTGTATATCATATTATATATTGCAGGCACTTGCTTTAAAATGTTATTTCCCGGGAATCAGGATGGAACCATTACAGTAAAGTTGACCCCGATCTTACAGTGACCTTGCAACGCATGCCAGGTACCCGTTGTTTTTTAATGTTATATATTACAGGCGCTTGCATTATAATGTTTTTTTCCGAGATTCGGGATGGAACCATTACAGTTTAATGGACCCCGAGGTTAAAGTGGCCTTGCAACGCATGCCGGGTACCCGCTGTATATAATTTATTTATTTACGCACAAAAAGTCCATTAATCTCCCTCTTATCCTTTCCCTTGTTACCATAATTATTGGAAGGCTTTTGACCTCTCCAGCCAGATTCTCCCAACCCTTCGGCTTGCACCGCAGTGTGAGGAATAGATTCATACGTCCGTCTCTCCTGGCCACTGTCCCCCAGATTCCTAAACACACCTCAGACCTTTTTCCTTCCCATATCTTCTTCCCAACCACTGCGTGGCGAGCTGGATCGGAGGAGACTGATTGAGGGAGGCTTTTTATCTCTCCAGCCAGATTCTCTCAACCCTTCGCCTTGCACCGCAGTGTGAGGAATAGATTCATGCGTCCATCACTCCTGGCCACACTGCCCCCAGATTCCTTAACACCCCTCATACCTTTTTCCTTCCCATATCTTCTTCTCCTTCCTTTCCCTTAAAAACCCACCGCTCAGCATCCTCAAAGATGACATAGGCCCCTAGGGAAATTGTTTTCCTTGGAGTCTCCTGTGTGGAGCTAATGTAAAAAAAAGTTTAACACTGCATAATTTCATCCTGAGTTCTCCCCAAGGTTTCAGTGATCTTGCAACGCATGCCGGGTACCCGTGTTATATAATGTTATGTAGAAATACAAATCCCCAAAATTGACCTTTATTGGATAACCAACACCTCTGCTGTAGGTCACCCCAAGTGGTTCGCTACGTTTGGTGATTTAGTAGGGGTGCCCGGGTTCATGGGGTGAGGTGTGTCTAGGTCTTGGAAGCGGATACGTTTGACCAACCACTGCGTGGCAGACTGGATCGGAGGAGACTGATTGAGGGGGGATCTCGACCTCTCCAGCCAGATTCTCCCAATCCTTTGCCATGCACCGCAGTGTGAGGAATAGATTCATAAGTCCGTTACTCCTGGCCACACTGACCCCCAGATTCCTACCCACCTCTCATACCCTTTTCCTTCCCATATCTTCTTCTCCTTCCTTTCCCTTAAAAAACCCTCCGCACAGCATCCTCAAAGATGACGTAGGCCCCTAGGGAAATTGTTTTCCTTGGAGCCTCCTGTGTGGAGCTAATGTAAAAAAAAGTTTAACACTGTTGAGTTGTAAAAAAACGGTTAAAAATCTTCCATTTTTTCAAGTTACTTTTTACGTTCTGTGAAAGTTCTGTTCAAATTCTAAGAGGCTTCTGACCTCTCCAGCCAGATTCTCCCAACCCTTCGCCTTGCACCGCAGTGTGAGGAATAGATTCATACATCCGTCACTCCTGGCCACACTGACCCCCAGATTCCTACCCACCCCTTATACCTTTTTCCTTCCCACATCTTCTTCTCCATCCTTTCCCTTGAAAAACCCTCCGCACAGCATCCTCAAAGATGACATAGGCCCCTAGGATTCAGAACGGGCCTTTACTCGCGTAATTTCGTGATGCCAGAGATCATTATTGTATTCAGAAACTGTATGTATTTGTCTAGGTCTTGGTGGAGGATACGTTTGCCCAACCACTGCGTGGCGGGTTGGATCGGAGGAGACTGATTGAGGAAGGATTTTGACCTCTCCACCCAGATTTTCCCAACCCCTCGCCTTGCACCGCAGTGTGAGGAATAGATTCATACGTCCGTCACTCCTGGCCACACTGACCCCCAGATTCCTACCCACCCCTCATACCTTTTTCCTTCCCATATCTTCTTCTCCACCATTTCCCTTAAAAAACCCTCCGCACAGCATCCTCAAAGATGACATAGCACTGCGTGGCGGGTTGGATTGGAGGAGACTGATTAAGGGAGGATTTCGACCTCTCCACCCAGATTCTCCCAACCCTTCGCCTTGCACCGCAGTGTGAGGAATAGATTCACACGTCCGTCACTCCTGGCCACACTGACCCCCAGATTACTTAACACCCCTCATACCCTTTTCCTTCCCATATCTTCTTCTCCTTCCTTTCCCTTAAAAACCCTCCACACAGCATCCTCAAAGATGACATAGGCCCCTAGGGAAATTGTTTTCCTTGGAGCCTCCTGTGTGGGGCTAATGTAAAAAAAAAAGTTTAACACTGCATAATTTCATCCTGAGTTCTACCTGAGGTTGCAGTGACCTTGTAACGCATGCCGGGTACCCTTTGTATATAATTTTATAATACATTGCATGCGTTTGCAAGGCGCTTGCATTTTAATGTAGTTTCCCGGAACTTGGAATGGAACCATTACAGTTAAGTTGACCCCGAGGTTACAGTGATGTTGCAACGCATGCCGGGTACCCGTTGTTTATAATGTTATGTAGAAATACAAATCCCCAAAGTTGACCTTTATTGGATAACCAACACCTATGCCGTAGGTCACTCCAAGTGGTTCGCTACGTTTGGTGATTTAGTAGGGGTGCCCGGGTTCATGGGGTGAGGTTTGTCTAGGTCTTGGATGCGGATGACCAGGACACACTGAACCCCAGACCCCTACCCACCCCTTAAACCCTTTTCCTTCCCAGAACTCTCATCTCCTTCTTTGCCTTAAAAAACCCTTCACCTAGCATCTCCAAAGATGACATGACCCTGAGGGAAATTATTTTCCTCAGGGTCTCCTGTGTTGAGCTCATGTAAAAAAATAATTAAATGCATATAAATTCACCTTTCATTGCCGTTACATTTAGTTTTCAAACAGCTCGCGTGCCACCTATTGAAATATTTTTATGCAAATTTCGTAATGCCAAAGCTCACCAGCCAATAAACAAACATATCAAAAAAAGAATTATTCAATTTGGTGCAGTCTTTCGGAAGTTATACGCGTACATACATTTCGACGATTCATTTTTATGCAAATTTCATAATGCCAGAGCTCACCAGTAGTTTTATTCAAAACTTGTCCTTACAATAACGATAACAACAAAAAAATAATTACCCAATTAGGTGCAGTCGTTCCGAAGTTATGCGCGTTCTTACATTTCATCGATTAATTTTTAAACATATTTCAAATTGCCAGAGCTCACCAGTAGTTGTATACAATCTTTGTCCTAACAATAAGGAACGCAACAAAAAAAGAATTATTCAATTGCGTGCAGTCGTTCTGAAGTTATGAGCGTACTTACATTTCGGCGACTCATTTTTAAACAAATTTCGTTATGCCAGAGCTCACCAGTAATTTTATTCAAAACTTGTCCTAGTAATAACAAATACAACAACGAAAGAATTATTCAATTTTGTGCATTCGCTCGGAAGCTATGCGCATTTATAGATTTCGGCGATTCATTTTAAACAAATTTTATTATTCCAGAGCTCATCAGTCGTCTTATACAAACCTTGCCCGAACAATAACGAAACCAACTCAAAAAGAATTATCCAATTTGGACCAGTCGTTCATGAGCTATAATTTATAGATGATACCCGTGGATAATTATTTATCCGTTTATGCAATTTTCAGGGTACCTACCTAGTTCATCAAAATATTCTAAAACAATATTTTATCTATATGGCAAGACAACCGATAAAAGTTGTCATAACCACCTCAAGCAAAGCCTGAAAATCGAACACCTGCGCTGGTTTAAGAACATTTCCCATACAAATTACGTCAGCCAACGGTGTCATGGCCTGACTGAAAACCTCAGGTGGTTTTGGATAGTGTTCCATGTTCAGTATTGCAAGGTTGAAGAAAATAAATAAACATTTCAAATATCTACCGATTTAACAGGCTGAGAACGATGTGCATTTTCGATGTTGTTGGATTTGTCGCAAATGTCAGATATAATTGCAAAGTTTGACGCGATATTGTGAAACATTTTAAATGGGAACCTACACATGTTTTTGTTTTAAAAGTTTCTAAATCTTGTATAATTTATGATTATTAAAAAAAATGTCTCGCAAAATGTTTTTTTTCGTTGTATTTTATCACCCCGCAAAGCGCCTTGAAAATGACATTTTTTCAACGTTATTTCCGAGATCGCCGTTTAATTAATTGGAATAAATTTCTAACAAAAATCAGTTTTGTATGGGAGATTTTCGATATATCTTTCTCAACTTTTCCGGGCATTTGAAAAGAGATAGATACAATGAATTCGCTTCGAAGAAGAGTGAACCGTGGGGCCTTTGAAATCGGATGAGCTTAGAGATCAATTTGGCTTGCCAAATTTTACCCAATTTTCGCAAGCCAAAGTGACCCGTGAGGTTTCACCCACCCGAGGGGCAAAGTGGTAGCTTTTCCCCTCAAATCGAAAGTGAGTTTTTTCGACCAATGGCGTGAGCGGAAAAAGTGAGTTTTTTCGACCAATGGCGTGAGCGGAAAAAGTGAGCTTTCCCTGACCTATCCCAAAACCAAACAATACTATATATACTAGCGGGGCCCGTTGCAAAAATGCAACTAACGGGTTAAAAAAATATGCGATTTGCGTGTGAACGTGGATGAAGCGAGGAAGAGTGTGTGTTAAATTAAATATATGAAGAAACCTGAAGTTACGGTGACCTTGCAACGCATGCCGGGTACCCGTTGTATATAATGTTATGTAGTGCAGCGATTGCACTAAAATGTAATTTCCCAGGAATGGGAATGGAACCATTACAGTTAAGTTGACCCCGGGGTTACAGTGACCTTGCAACGCATGCCGAGTAACCGTAGTATATCATGTTATATATTGCAGGCACTTGCTTAAAAATGTTATTTCCGGGAATCGGGATGGAACAATTACAGTTAAGTTGACCCCGAGGTTACAGTGACCTTGCAACGCATGCCGGGTACCCGTTGTATATAATGTTATATAGTACAGGCGCTTGCATTATAATGTTGTTTTCCGAGATTTGGAATGGAACCATTACAGTTTAATGGACCCCGATGTGCAACGCATGCCGGGTACCCGCTGTATACAATTTATTTATTTACGGACAAAAAATCCATTAACAATATAAAATACGTCACTAACTTATATCTCCCTCTTAGTCTTTCCCTTGTTACCATAATTATTGGAAGGCTTTTGACCTCTCCAGCCAGATTCTCTCAACCCTTCGCCTTGCACCGCAGTGTGAGGAATAGATTCATACGTTCGTCACTCCTGGCCACACTGACCCCCAGATTCCTACCCACCCCTCATACCATTTTCCTTCCCATATCTTCTTCTCCTTCTTTTTCCTTAAAAAACCCTCCACACAGCATCCTCAAAGATGACATAGGCCCCTAGGGAAATTGTTTTCCTCAGTGCCTCCAGTGTGGAGCTAATGTAAAAAAAAGTTTAGCAATGCATACTTTCATGATGCCAAAGCTCACTATTGTGTATAGAAACCAATGAATTGTTCCCGGGGCGGCCATACCAATTCCACGTTGAATGATTATCATAAAGATGCAAAATACAAAAAAACGCTATGTAAATGTAATATTTTTAAAAAAATTATCTCATTCAACTTCTAGTAATTTCATCACATATTTACAAAAAAAAGCATACGCAATATCATCAGAAGATTCTGAGTCGTTATGTGCAGTAGCCTACTCAGATTCTGAGTAGGTACCTACACATCTGTAAAAAAGAGTAATTAAAAATTTGTAAAATTTAATATATCCGAATGTTAATGAAGCAATCTACGCTTTTTTCCGATGCGTAAAAGAAAAACTTTAGCATTTCATTTGGACAGAAAATAAGATAAAAGTTCTCTCATACCTAGTACCTACTAACACACATAATATATCCGTATTCCTAGTTACCTACGTATTTTTACAAAACAAATAATTGCACCAACCAATATGCATGATTTAATTTCAGTTAAATGTACAGAATAAAAGTTCCAATACACGTAGGCATTTTTACAAAATTCCATCTTTGATTACTTTTCCTTTAATTTTATATCATAATTTTAAAGTTAATAAGTTCCTACTCATAGTGAATATTGTCAATTGAATTAATAAACACTAACATCCCTATGCGGCCACTCTGATTGGCCATCGGAATAGAATTCCAATCTCTCTCCTGATTGGCTGAAAGCTAAAAAAGATAGGGTCCGCCAATATTTCCTTACTCATTTTTAACAAACACAATCTGATGAACAAATTTTTTTTTTTTTTTAAAATCGACCCTTTGATTTTATTTTTTGAAAATCTTATCTATCAAGTGTCTACCTTTCAAATTTAGCAACGCCAATACTATTTTCGTAATAAATAGTTATTCAGAACGAAAAATGTATTGAAATTAAAAAAAAAACTACGTATCTCATTTTGAAAAAAAAATTATACGCTGTGCAAATATTTGTCGCAACGGCCCGACTCCATTTTCTAAAAAAAAATAATAATTAGAAAACATTATTAATATTATTACAAAATTAATCAATATATTTCCAACGGTATTTTTTTTTACCACCCTGCACTTACATTCGCAAACTGGCAATTTTAGTACGAACGCATTAAGTACCTACCTATCCTGTAATAAATAACATTCTATGGCGCCTTTATTTTCTTGATATATTGGCCATCCCGAGTGATTCCTTTTAATATTTAAATGAAAGAACATTCTTTATAAGCCGGTACTTACCTCGAACATACCGGGAAAAATAATATGTAGGTACCTACCTACGCGTTTTCTCAATAAAAATTGCGTCAACATTACGTATTTGGTTACTTTTCTTTAGCACATTTGCAAATGATTCAATAGAACGGTAGGTACCTGCACCGTTATAAATTGCATTTTTTTCATATGGCCAGTAATTCAATACTCTCGGATAATTTGAGAACGCATTTTCGATATGAATTTTTCAGGAAATGTGTGATGTTTGTCAGCTTCTACTGACATATTTTATAAGAGATGCTTATATAATATTGCTATCAAAAGATGCGTATTCCTCTACTCTATTAAATTTTTTAAAAATATCAAAGCTGAAATCGTTTTCTGGGCCGCAATTCCGTATTCCCCAACCGAAACCGCTGAGAGATCCGTTTCGCTAGCATAAACTGACATTTAAAATCTACCATATACCTATCTCAGCATTCGCGAGCATGCGAAAAGAGATGGATTAATCCAGACCTGATTCGATATTCCTAGCATTTTATGAAACTAATGGAAAAAGACATCTCTTGTTTTTTAATGCGAACCTGTCGGTGGGAAGTGTAAGCGAGCCGAATTGAGTGATTTTATTAGAGTTCTAGTTTTTGCCGCCAGTTTTTTTCTTTAAATTTTGTAGGCCAAAAAAGGCTTATGAATGCTGCATTTTCTGCATTTAAATTCTTCACATTTTAATCGCCAGTACCTACCTCGAGTATATATTAACTGGCTGGAAAATTATGCATTGTTGATGATAGATCGATTTCTGCAAATGTCAGAAAAATTTAAATCTTTGACGCGATATAGTGTAACATTTTAAATGGGAAGCTACACATGTTTTTGTTTTAAAAGTTTCTAAATCTTGTATAATTTATGATTATTAACAAACATGTCTCGCAAAATGTTTTTTTTCGTTGTATTTTATCACCCCGCAAAGGGCCTTTAAAATGTCAATTTTTCTACCATATTTTCCAGATCGCTGTTTAATTAATTGGAATAAATTTCTAGCAAAAAACAGTTTTGTATGGGAGATTTTCGATACATCTTTCTCAACTTTTCCGGGCATTTGAAAAGAGATAGATACAATGAATTCGCTTCGAAGAAGAGTGAACCGTGGGGCCTTTGAAATCGGATGAGCTTAGAGATCAATTTGGCTTGCCAAATTTTTCCCAATTTTCGCAAGCCAAAGTGACCCGTGAGGTTTCACCCACCCGAGGGGCAAAGTGGTAGCTTTTCCCCTCAAATCGAAAGTGAGTTTTTTCGACCAATGGCGTGAGCGGAAAAAGTGAGTTTTCTCGACCAATGGCGTGAGCGGAAAAAGTGACCTTTTCCCTGACCTACCCCAAAACTGAACATTAATATATACATATATTGGAGTTAAATGGTTTAACCAATTACCAGTTAATTTAAGAATGGAAACAAATTATAAAAAATTCAAAAAATCAAGTAAAGCTCTTTATATATAACTTATCACAATCACTACATCTTATAATATTTTATTTATAAACACAATTGTAATATCTGATATCCTTTTTCTTTCTTTAATTTTCAGCTTTCTTTTTTATATCCTCTTCTTTCTGCTTATGTTTTATATATTATATAAAACTATAGATGCATATTATGATATATACGATTTTTTTTCTTTGTATACTGTTAATTATCCATCAATTGATCTATATGTATGTAAGAAAAAAATTATATATTATTTAAACTTATATAAAAATTAATATCTACATTCGTTGTCACCGCCTTTTTAACACGAGCTTTGCTAAAAAAAAAGGTGTAAGACGTATTAAATAATGTATATTTTTTTTCCAAAAAACTTTATTTATACACAAAAACATGACATTTTTGTAAAATTTATTAAATAAATAAAAAAAAAAAAAAAACTGAACGTGAATGAACTGACTTATATACCGCGGGCAGGAGCCCGGCGAGAGCTTGTAGCGGTGTTGCCACACTGTATTGTTATGATCGTGCACGGTGTATGCGCGAGCCGACAGTTGGATGGACTAGACTAGTTGACTTGCAGTGCTCGCCGCGGCTTATATAGGCGAAGTAGAGTAATTACCTGCAGGCCGAATAAAAGTGCGAATACGCGCAAAGTGTAGTAGGGACTCGAAAATTCCACCGCCGTATTGATGAACGGCCGTTAACTCCAGACCTTTCGGTGTTTTTCCCGATATATTGCACGGCGTTGCATGGAGTTTGGTCGGTAGATATTTCGTCTGGTAAATTTTTACAGACCCAGTGGCGGCGCAATTAATTATACAAGAGCGGGAGCTACAAAAGTATGCATGGGGTGAGTAGTACTATCAACGAGAAATAACCAGCTGGGTTAGGTATCTACTTTAACAAATGATGGTTAGTTACTAGAATACACAACAGGGGTTCAGCCAAGCGCTGATCCATTTTATACAATGTTATATTTATTTTGAATTTTATTCCAAAGAGGACAGTATTAGCAGGTTATTGATTTTAACAGTATGGGTGAATCCAAAATCTTCTTTTAGATCGTTTTTTAATCTTGTAAAGGGGCCATTCATTTATAAGTAAGACGAATTTTGCTAGTTTTCGACCTATTATAAGAAAAAACAGGAATAGGCCGACCCCCTCCCCCCCCGTTTAATATTTATTACGTAAGAATCTAAAGGAAAAAATGAAGACACGTTTCGTTTGTTTTAATGTTTATTTTCAAATTAACAATTTTTAGAAATGTTTATTTGTACTTACAAAGGTACAAATAATTTTAACTTTGCGCATTTTTGTGATCTTACGTAAGTACTATCGAGACTCCCTTCCACCCCCTTGTAAGAAAAAATAAGACATGGTCGACCCCCCCCCCCCCCGGTAATAAATTAATGACCCTAAAGATACTTATTGAGAGTCGCTTAGCGTATTAATTAATTATAGTAGCGGTTGCCCTTGAAAAAAACATCCATATTTAGTATATTTCGGGTTCCGCCGTGGACGTAAAGAGTAGCAATCGGTAGGCTACTTGTGGTTGCGTTTCAGTCTCGTAGCTTGTAAGTATCTCCATATGCGAAGAGACTTAATCTGTCCACCAGTTTCATTAGTCCGTGTACAAAAATCATACATAATAAGTGAGGCACGAAGATTGAATTTATCATTTTGTTAGATAAGTTATTGCCAGCTATTGAGTTATTCCTTCTAACTATTGTGTTCCACAAATAAATGATAAAGTAAGGGCTGTTTGTACAACAAAGACTTCTGAAATCACTTCAATTTATCTGGTATTCTTCAATTCACTTTCATAAAAACTTATACTATTTATTGAATCATTAATGATTAATGAAATAATTATTAAAAACACTTCGTTCTTACCACGATAATCTTTATTTAAAAAATAAACATGTTTTGAGAACGATGTTCTCTTCATCAGGACATTATAATATGTACTAAACCAAATTAAATTAATTTTGTGAATAACCCTATCTTGTGTTTTGTGTGTTTTGAATTATTTCATTAATAAAATGGTGCCACAAAGTGAATTTGCAAAATTTCAAGAAGACATTAATGATTATTTGAAATCCTCTATATATGTAAAAATGACTGTGTCTTTGTTTGTCCCTAAACCATTCATCCGATTGCGATGAAACTTTGGTGAGTTATTGTGCGCACGCCCGCGATGGTTTCTAAATATAGTGGTGAGCTCTGGCGGTATGAAATTATTTTATATATTATTCATCCGATTGCGATGAATCTTTGGGGAGTTGTCGTGCGCACGCCCGCGAAGGTTGCTATATACATTGGGGAGTCGTGGCATTATGAAATTTGTATAAAAAATGCAAAAGGTGGCACCGCGAGTTGTTTGAAAACTGAATGTACCGGGATTAAATATATGGAACGGAAAATATATGCCTTGCCCCTCGACCACTAGACCGTCGGTTGTCTGCGATGTGAAATATTCCTGCGTTGTGAACTCAAATTTATTTGAAATTTAAAAAATTGGACCTGATGATTGTGCGAATTTACACAAACGATAAAATATGTAGGTACCTGCCTAAATTAAGAAAATGAGTGGGAAGGCACCGCACAAAGATGAGGCCTATTATTGTATCTCATTCTATCGCAGGCTAAATCCTACGGATATACTCGTAAGTGTTCGTCTCTTTTTAATGTTGCTTTTTCGTTTCGTCGAGTTTCAAATCACAACGGTGCTAAAGAAGTTTTTACTTCAATAATTTCCCTCAGGGCCTATGTCATCCTTGGGAAAGCTGTTTGGAGGGTCTTTTTAAGGAAAGGAAAAAGAGGAAATTCAGTTCAGTAATTGTGCACATATTATATTATTGTCGTATATCCTATGATGTCTAGATCTCCTATGAAAGGTAGAAAAAATCGGTGACGACCGATGAAGAAATTGCGTGATAAAGTGAACCAAATACTTGAGTCCGGCCAAAAAAAAATGTGCAAATGAGACGATGCATGAATGTGAGTGAAATAGGAGTGCGGCGGTCCATCCTCTCTGCCTCTGCGGAGAAACGGAAAAAAGTACAAGAGGAAAAATGGAATTTGTGATTTTCGCACTTACCCAAGAAAGTCTGCAATTAATTTCCGATCAACTCACTATGTTTTTTTAAACCCGACATAATTTCAATACTTATATGAAATTCTTCATTTATAATCAGGACCAATTTTTAGATTTGATCAGAGATTTTCACGGCCAAAAGTATTATCGTGAGTCATTTTGGGTTACTAAGCCGTGTTGGCCTACCTTCTGCTGTCGTTAACGTTTCGGGCAGTGTTAAGGTGTCCATTTTTCACATCCGCCCTGATATTAAAACGGTAATGCTGTACGAAACCTTGGCCAAAAAAAAAGAAACGCAACTCGGCGAAATAAGCCAGTTTTGATTGCTTCAATGATTTATTACTGATGTTAAAAATAATCTGAATGCTAAAATCCCGGGCTATAACAATGAGTGGTTCTGTTTCACCCACTGATTAAAAAAGTCCCTGAAGTGTGTTTTATTTTATTTTAATTTTATTTATTCATTTATAAACAGAAATAGTTACAAAGGTGAAAAAAATTACAATTAATAAGTATATTTCATGGTGGGTACCTGTGTTTCATTGCGGTGTCTTATTTATGGTATGCATATTAAGTAATTACCGGATATGTGTAGTGGGAAGGTGTGTGTGTGTGTATTGTTACGTAACAGAATCGGCTCCCGAGCGGAAGGTTAAGTGAATCGTCCCCACTACACGTGCCTACCGTTTCCTCTCCCCGCACCGCGCGACCACCCCGCGTCAGGCGCCAAGCGCCGGGCGGCCCGCCGGCCGCCATTCCTTCGCTAGCTCTCGGCCAAGCAACTGTGCTACGCGCGATTTGCGCTGTTTGTGCTCCCCGATATTATCTCCGCGATGTATTGTTTGAAATTGTGTTGTGAACGGAATCCAGAAAAGATGGCAGACCACGCATCTAGCTATGTGAGTACCAACTCGCTTCCTCCCCCCCACCGTGTGCTTTGAACCGTTTGTAACTTCATTTAAACGCATAGAGAGAGGGAGAAATCCTCGTTAGGTCAGTAGGGTAGTTTAACTTGTGTTTTGTGCCGACACTGGCCGTATGTGTATCACCCTGTTCTGTTTATTGAATAAACCCTTTAAATGCAAATACTGTGTACTGATTGAAGAGGGAGTCCCGGGGATTTTGAGGAGAGGAGGGGAAGGAAGAATTGACCAAGCGAACCACTGGCACTCGCCCTGTTTTTTAGGAGGAATCATGTTCGAGCCGGTTTGAGCTAACCGACGGCTGTTATTGTGTGTGTTTTACAGGAATAGGGCTTGGGGTAGGCCACAGCAGCAGCGCCCCCAGCACTGTCGCCCGACGTGTGGCGGTTTTTTTTTTTTTTTTTTTCCTCCCTCTTCACAGTCGCTCGCCTCGTTCTTCAATCAGCCATTGTTTAAACTGTATAATCTATAATGTTTTGTCTTGTTTTTTTTCCCAATTTGTCTAGCATTACCATCAAAGAACATCGACGCGAGTGTAACTTCGAATTGCAAATTTAAACTATCGCGGGCACATTCCTTCATTTTCGAGTCGTCACTCGACAAAACATTATCACCGGTATTCCTACGTAAAGTGCTCAACCAAGAAAGTTGCCGTCGTGAATAATATAGTGTTTACAAGTGTCGACCGACTAAATTTGCTAGTTTCAAATACAAGATTAATAGTGGAAATGTACACAAATATTTAAAACAAAGTTATTCAACAATTAAAATCCTGTATATGATAAACCAATTACCCGCTTCGTTTCCCGAAAGTTAATTAACCAGTTTTTATTAATAAACTTATTCCGCAGTGTGCTGGTCTGTATTTGATATCGACATATTCTGCGAATAGGGGACTATTTCGCAAAATACTGGCCTGTATATATAACGGCATATTTTGCAGCTTAAGGGAAACAAGTGGATTAAATTCTTTCTACCTTTTGACAATTGAGCATTTTTCTAATTTTGCCGCCTGTTTCATCATTTAGCTTTTTTTTCTTTCGTAAGAAACAGACGACATAATTTGAAAGACGTTCGGTTCGCGTTGACGTCGATTCCTCGAGTCAGGCATTACATTACGTATGCACATTTCTGCATATAACTTGTTATGACAAAAGGAAGTCGGCGGATAAATACCAGTAATGGTGTATGCTCAAATCAGGCTGCAGTATAGCCACGTTAAATAAAGAACAATTCCCCAAGACATTGTTGAATTTTCAAACATACTTCCACGAAAACTTGTATAAAAGAAAAAATATTTCCTTTCCTTTCTAAAGAACCCCCCCTTTGGAAGGCTAATCGAAATATTCCAAAAAACATGTTCATTTAAGGCGAACCTCGTTTCCGTTTTTTTATTTTTTCTTTTCCGGACTTTTGCTTATTTGCAAACCTTTTTCAAAAACATCGGGATTTTTTCTCAAAATCACGTTTTTGTAAGGGAAACCGCTGCCCAAATTTTTCTCGTTTTCGGACTTAGAAAAATTTTCTACAAATTTTCAAAACATCAGGATTTTTTCTCAAAATCACGTTTTTGTAAGGGAAACCGCTGCCCAATTTTTTTTCTCGTCTATGGACTTTGAAAATTTTCAACAAATTTTCAAAACATCGGGATTTTTTTCTCAAAATTACGTTTTTTGAGGGAAACCGCTGCCCAATTTTCTCTCGTTCCGGACTTAGAAAATTTTCAACAAATTTTCAAAACATCGGGATTTTTTCTCAAAATCACGTTTTTTGAGGGAAACCGCTGCCCAAATTTTTCTCGTTTTCGGACTTAGAAAAATTTTCTACAAATTTTCAAAACATCAGGATTTTTTCCCAAAATCACGTTTTTTGAGGGGAACCGCTGCCCAAATTTTCAAATAAACCAAACACTTATAAAAAAACGCGTTTTTTTTCAAAAACTTTTTGTAAAAATACGTCCCCAGTGGTCAATCTCTGCCCAATTTCTTTCCAATTGCGAGTCTAGTTCTCACTTTTTCCAACATAAGGTCACTCTGATACGACCTTATACACCATGGAAGTTCCTCAAGTCACGCTGGGTATAATCCCGCACGTCTTTACTTCAAGAATACTACAGGCCCTGAGAAATAGAAAGATTTCTCCTAGGAATAATTCCAAAATGCCTTACTGTGACGGAATCAGTAAATTCCATCACATCAAGTTCTCAGGCGTTATCAAATTGGCAAAATTCTTGTCATAAATGACGTGAGTTACTTGTAAATAGTAAATGTAAATAATCACCCATATGGGCATTCGTAAGGTAATCCTTACACCCGAAGGCACATTAATGTCAACGGTAGCCTAACTCCTGTACATTTTTTTTTGTGCATAATTTTATATGTTCTTTTACATCCTGCGCGCCTTGCCTGCTGTACCACAAGAGCACCTCTTGGGGCACTGTTTTCATGCTTGTATGCATCCTCTTCCTGAAATTGATCACTTCGGGAAAGGGACTCCTTTTTCCTCCTACCATCAACGGTTCCAGAAAACTCTTGCTCCAAGACGTCGTTTTCCTTTCACAATTCTTGCAGCATCCGCGCGTTTTTTTTTCTCACCTCATCGCCTCATCTTGTCATATCACCCCTTTTTTTAATTTTTTGTTTTGTGTCGGGTTTTGTCGTACCAGTACGTCCCTACCCTAATGTTGTAAATATAAAATCATAAGCACAAGTCTGTATAATAACCATTGGTTTCAGACCTTTGCCGCGGGCTCGCTACTATGGTCACAGCACCATATTGTAAGAATGTCGCGACGATTTCTGTTATAATAGGAAATCCTCCCGTTTTTTCTTTCTTTCTTTTCCCTCTTCACCCCATCCTACACATTCATAGTAATGTTGTATATTGGGAATCGTTTCGAATACACCCAATGTACTCACCTATCAGGTCACATTCGCTGGATTCGAGACAATTCAAGAGCAACCTTGTTGCTATTTGTGGTTTTTTCTTCTTTTTCCAAAAAATTAGAATGGCGCTCAACCCAATTGCTCTATTTTTTTCCAGAATCGTATTTTGTCGGATTCTGAAAAAAAAATATTTGTTATAAAAGTGACAATACGTTTTGTCCCTTCATTAACTTTGTTCTTTGTACATATACAACTTCATTATGAGGTACAATATTTTATCATGACATCAGTTTCTTTTGTCCTTTATTGTACCATTATTCTAGTTTGAAGTTTAAAATCTTGGCCAGATCTTCAATAAAATTTGTGTTTATCGCCTTTTGGCAAGTCTTGTAACGTATGCTAATATGAAATTATTAAGCTACAGCAGTGCCGTATTAATTACATCATTGCAAAAAACCGCCGTCTGTATTGAATGGGGACCCACATTTTCGAACGTAATTGGGCTACTGTCTTTCAATACTGGGCAAATTTGTTGTAAATCGTTCATTCCTGTCACGTGAGACGTGAAAACGTGACAATATCTACCATCATAGGAGAGATCCTCAAAACATCCGCCATGATACGAGAAGCTCGTTATAATTACTTTATACTCATAACTAAATGTTACTAAGTTGGTCGTGTGTCCTTTGGCATGAGAACCGCTTAACCCGCCGTCTGTATTGAATGGGGACCCACATTTTCGAACGTAATTGGGCTACTGTCTTTCAATACTGGGCAAAATTTGTTGTAAATCGTTCATTCCTGTACATGAGACGTGAAGACGTTACAATACTCACCATGAATCGTGCGAACGAAATAATATCTACCCCATGTTTGTGTGACCTACCAAGCGTAGATCACACGCCTTTTATTTTCTGTTATCAGAAAATTATTGCTTTTGCAGCAGAGTACTCATTAACATGCCCGTGGACTTCCTGTCACAAGAACCCAGGAACTATCCACTATCTCAAAAGGACTAATCATACGCTTCACTCATGATTATGGGGCATCGTGTCGTAGGAGTTAAGTTGATGGACACAAAAACACCTAACTCGTTGTCTGGGGGACGAACAAGAAAACCCCCAGGTTTGTGAGATTTGAGCAAGGGTCTGTCATTTCTCGCAAACAAGTAGGAGAATAAAACGACCTTCTAATCTTCTGCCCAATACACGTAGTGGATTAGACTCTTTTTGTCAGTGTATCCCTTTTGTCCCACTCTACCAAATTGTATTGTAATGTGCCAGGAAAGTTGCTGTAGACCTTGTTTCACCTTTCACTCAGAGGTCGAATTTCGGAAATAGCCGAGTCCTCAGCAGTTTTCTTCGTTCAAATGTTCCCAATTGTCACTCTTTCCTTTCCTCGAAATTATCCGTGAATGGGGATATATGCGTTACGCACTTGGCGTTTCGTTTGTCAAATGGGACAACCTTCATTCACGGATCTTTTCAACTTCCTACTCCTTTCCCACTTTTCATAACTTATTTGTACTCAATGTTTTGTTCTTCGAAAGTAGAAAAAATGCTACCGTATAGACGTGAGCATAGGTCATGGAAGACCAACTTCTTTCGAAAAGGGGCATTTTGTCATACGTACAAACCCTTACCTACGTGTTCTTGGAAATGTATTTAGTTTAAAAAAAAACTAAATGGGTTAAACAGAACCTTCCTTGAATACGTACCTTTGTAATATGTATAAGTCTGTAGTTACACTTAGTTAACTCTCTCTCCGTCTCTCTCTCTCTCTACACGTCAAACAAATCCAATCTTTCTCAATATGCACACCTTGTTTCTCTCCAAACCTTTTCATCATTGGTCTACCAGGCAGGTAAACTTCAAGAATTTTGTTCTAATAATAATTTTTTCGCCGGATTAATAAGAAGACCAGCAGCTCTTCACCCCATCTACACCTGCGCCTCTCTTCATGCTGCCTTCACTACCGTCACGGAGGTCCCATGCCTTCAAACCCTACGTACCAAAAGCACCCGACCACACCTAACATAACCTAGTGTGAGTCGTGCGTGTAGTTGCGAATTGTATCATCACAAAACCATCACTCAAACAAACCCGAGCACGTCAGCTCTAAGTTGGTTCATGTTCCTGTTGCCATCGTGCAAATGTTCCTGCGGCACCTTGCAAATGTTCCTGTTGCCATTGTACAAATGTTCCTGCGGCACCTTGCAAATGTTCCTGTTGCCATTGTACAAATGTTCCTGCGGCACCTTGCAAATGTTCCTGTTGCCACTGTACAAATGTTCCTGCGGCACCTTGCAAATGTTCCTGTTGCCATCGTGCAAATGTTCCTGCGGCATCTCGCAAATGTTCCTGTTGCCATTGTACGAATGTTCCTGCGGCATCTCGCAAATGTTCCTGTTGCCATTGTACAAATGTTCCTGCTGCATCTTGCAAATGTTCCAGCTGCACCTTGCAAATTGCTCTGTTGCCATCATGCCAATGCTCCTGTGCCCTTGCGCAAATAACAATACCAACAATTGTTCATCCAACAATCCCACTGTATACAAACCAGTGTACCAACCACCATCACAACAACGGCTGTCATGCACACAAACCACCTCCTCTATAAAGGACCAACCACCAATTACAATTCCACTCTCCAGTACCTCAATGACGTCATACTGGCCCACCCACAGGATCCGGAAGCAGCTACCTTTTTGACCTCTGTGACAGGTAGAACCCTCTCCACCACCAAGAAGCCTCATCCTGCGTTCTCTTCTTCGTGTTTTCTTTAAGGCCCTAGTGTTCCTTGAGTGTAATCTCAAACGGGCCAGGTTACTGTGACAAAGTAACCGTGTAACTTCAGTGCAACGTCCCAACACCCCAAACATCCTACGCAAACCACGCTACGCAAACATAGCTCACAGACCAATGATACAATTAGAGTCATTTTTTTTCTATCACTGCATAACCCTTGTACCTTTCTCCAACAGGTCCTTGTTTATATTTATGTATGTCACTGCTCTTTCTTGTTCATTCATGTATAATTCCTTGTTCACCATGCTTTTTTCTCTTTTGTTTTTGTTTCTACTATTTTGTAGCTAGCAACCTTTTTCTCTCTCTCTCTCCTTTTTTCTCTTAAATTTTTTTTTTTTTTTTTTTGTTTTGTTTTGGCACAAGTGCTAGAAGGGTAAGAGGATTTCTTAGCCCTACTGCTCCATTACCACGTCGCTTTTTTTTGCGGCGAGGGGGGAAGTGTTACGTAACAGAATCGGCTCCCGAGCGGAAGGTTAAGTGAATCGTCCCCACTACACGTGCCTACCGTTTCCTCTCCCCGCACCGCGCGACCACCCCGCGTCAGGCGCCAAGCGCCGGGCGGCCCGCCGGCCGCCATTCCTTCGCTAGCTCTCGGCCAAGCAACTGTGCTACGCGCGATTTGCGCTGTTTGTGCTCCCCGATATTATCTCCGCGATGTATTGTTTGAAATTGTGTTGTGAACGGAATCCAGAAAAGATGGCAGACCACGCATCTAGCTATGTGAGTACCAACTCGCTTCCTCCCCCCCACCGTGTGCTTTGAACCGTTTGTAACTTCATTTAAACGCATAGAGAGAGGGAGAAATCCTCGTTAGGTCAGTAGGGTAGTTTAACTTGTGTTTTGTGCCGACACTGGCCGTATGTGTATCACCCTGTTCTGTTTATTGAATAAACCCTTTAAATGCAAATACTGTGTACTGATTGAAGAGGGAGTCCCGGGGATTTTGAGGAGAGGAGGGGAAGGAAGAATTGACCAAGCGAACCACTGGCACTCGCCCTGTTTTTTAGGAGGAATCATGTTCGAGCCGGTTTGAGCTAACCGACGGCTGTTATTGTGTGTGTTTTACAGGAATAGGGCTTGGGGTAGGCCACAGCAGCAGCGCCCCAGCAGTATGTACGTATGTTTGCGCATTGAACAATTTATATTACTGACGTGTTGCTCTTTTTAAATTTGGGCAGATAATCGAAGAAAACGACGGTGTTAGAATTTAGAACCAATATTATTGAACATATGAAGAGCACGATTGATTGGCGAATTAGTTGCTGCATTTGTATTTTAATTAAGCGTGTGGAAAAGTTTTATATGGCATGTACGTTTTAATGGTATGTTAAAACTAACCAGGGAAAGAAGTTCGGTACCGTCAATTTTATTATTTAAAATTTTGTATGTACGAGTAAATGACATATCAGCTATTTCTCGCCTTTATTGCAAAGTTGGAAATGTGCATTCAAAGTTATTGTTGAATTTGAAGGTAAGATATATATATATATATATATATAGTAGACAGTGTTCCTCTTGTTTTGAAGGTCACATTTTACAATTGAAAAATTTCATCAACCTCGGCAAAAAACTGAAGATTTTCATACAAATCAAATCCACACCGCCAGCTTTCCAGCTCGCTTGTCCACCACATGCAGACATTCTCGTTTATATATTGTATATTTCAACCAATTTACACAAATATATACAACACATTGACAAATTATATACCCAAACCTTCCTCATGCATCACTCCATATATTGGCGAAAACCGCATGAAAATCCGTTTGGTAGTTTTTGAGTTTATCGCGAACAGACAGACAGACGCGGCGGAGACTTCGTTTTAATAAATAAGAAATAAGAAATCGGTAGAAGAGGGCAACACTGGCGGATCTGTCCATGGATTTACTTTCCGAAACGTCAAACAGCTAGGTAAAAGTTAAAAATACTAACTTCAATATACATTGGCAGTCCTCATGTATTTTTGACACTAAAAAGAGAGTTAATTATTTAGTTAGGTCGTTAGTCACAGTTGAACAACTTTCGATTCTTAAAATTGGAAAGGAATTAATTGATTGCGTCTTAGATGAATTAATAAAGTCTACAAGGCTTCTTACGAGCACGCATATGACTTCTTTCAATTCTAAGAGCTTCGTTAGTTCACCTCCATCCATTAGTAAGCCAGTTATTTTGCATAACGAATAACATTATACAAAATAGTGTGAATATTGACACCTTATCTGTCACTCAGGAGGCCGCGCTAAAAACAGCAGCTTTGTCAACCGACTCACAGCTAATAATTTGAGGTATCTAGCGTAACTTTATTATAAAACCCAAGGTTTCTTTCTGGATTACGTTTTATTTTAATTGGGTGACTAAATGTCTAATCTTTTTAGAATAAAAAAAAAAAATACATTGTAGCTGCTTGCGACGTATGGCACCATCGCCAATACTCACTACCTCGAAACGCGAACGAGTAATTTTATGTCTGTCGAGTTTGGATCTCTCCGCGGGTGGACGAGTGCTCGTCATCGTGATAATTCAACTATAACTACTGTGAGATAAGTTTTAAGATTTTCACGGCCAAAAGCATTTACGTTATTTGTTTTTGGGGTGTTATGCCGTGTTGCGCTACCTCCTTCTTTAGCCAACGTTTCGGACATCGTTGCAGTGTCCATCATCAGGGCAGATCCGGCAGATCCGGTAGATGTGTGATGTCCGAAACGTTGGCTAAAGAATGAGATAGCGCAACACGGCATAACACCCCAAAAATAAATAACGAAAATAACTACTGTGTTTTTCTGAATCTTTATGATGGAATCTAGGAAATCAGGTGATTATCATAACAATTTAACTTGTGTTTTAGTGTAAAAAAAATTGAGGTAACTATTTTTCAAAACTTGTTTTTACTTTTAGTTTAGAATTCATCGAGACTTTTAAAAATGCATCCGAATGTATTCGGCAAAATTTAACGTTTTTTTGTATTTAATGGATATTAATGTATCAAATTAACTTTACTTTTGTGATGTATTCAGGGTTAACTTTTAATTTTTTCAGCGCAGAGGGGATTTTTGATATACAGATCGATATTTACAAATTTCATAACGCCAGAGCTTACCATTATATATATAGAAACACTCTTCTCCTAAAATTCTATAAAATTTTGAGTCAATCTATTGATTACTTTCCGCGATTTGCGAACGCAAACATACGGAACCTAATTTTTTAAATATGTAGATTGCCGTAAGTATTAAAAACGACTGTACCGTTGTTGAATCGCGCATTATATTTTTTTTAACAATTTTTTTATATAATTTTTTTTTTATTTTCTGTGTCTAAAAACAAAGTTTTTCGGGAACCATAAATGTACTAAAATAATAAAAAAATATATTTCCTGTCTTTGAAAAACAAAAAAAAAATTAAAACCCCTGACAGAAATGAAAGAGATCCGAAATGATGATTATTTTTGTCACAGAATAAAATTTCTGTTTATTAACCAATATAAATGTAATAAAATGGGAAAAGAGTTGAAAAATTTTCCAACGGACAGAAGACATTTCATTCCAAACAAAAAGTTAATTTGAAAATCATTTCTAATTTAAGATGAAATTGTATTTTTCTGTGCCAACGCAATTGAGGGGGAATTTTTTTTTCGATAAACCGCGAGCATTTAATTTTGAACCGGAAAAGAAAAAAAAACAACTTTAATAAAGATAATACGCTACTGTAAGAGTATAACGCAATTGAATATTCTTATTTTTTTTCGCTTTTAAAAATCATATTTTTATTTTTTCTGGGTTTTGTTGGTATGTTTTTAAGAATAAAGTTTATTATTTACCCTGGCTTAAATAAATATTTATAACTTTATGTACAGCAGTCAAGAGTTGTGACGAACACAGGTCTTACTCCTACAATTACATTGCTTACAGAATATTTCAATCTTGTTGTTCTACTACCACGAAATATAATTCTACTTTTTAGGCACACACAGTTGAAAAAGCTACTAAATAAATATTTATTGAATATGGGATGCCTAATTTTTGAAAGACATATCTAGATAGAATATTAATCATTACTTAGGATAGAAAAGTTGACACTCTTTTTAAGGTTGGTTAATTTACTAGTTCAAAAAGATATTTTTTCACAGACGATAGATATCATTGTTGTATCGAAATTCAATAATCTTAAAGGTGGAGGCCTTATTATGGTTCAATATATTGATTCAGCGTAAAATTGACTCTGTGTATAAGAGGAAAGTGGTACATGAACATAATATTAGGGTCCCAAAAAATGAAGAAATGCTTGTTTCAAAATATAACAATACATTCAGGAATCGCGATCCCTGGAATATAAAGTGGCCTTTAAAGTGGTGTAACCTTTCACTCCGACCATAACGAAAGAAAAAATATATATTTGAAAAAAAAAAACAAAAAAAAATTGATTACTTTTAAAATTTTAAAATAATATTTTTTCTCATTATGAACATAATGAAAAGGTTCCCAATTGAAATTTTAATAAGTTCCAATTAAAAGCACTCTAGTAGGTAGCTATCACTTAGTAAAATTCAGACAGTTTTCTTCGAAGTTGCGTCATGCTTTAAATTTTATATATTGTTTGTTACATGCTAAAGTAAAGTGCTTTAACTAACGCATCATTTACAGGAAATGAATTACAGGAAGAGAAAGGTATTTTGAAAACGTTGGATTAAATTTCAGTTTGAAATAGTTATGAATTAATTTTTTTTGGTTAAATAATCTTTTTTCAAATATCATCTGGTTAGCAGATCACAGCATATCATCATCGCCACGCCCACCCTTATAACATATCAATAAATCATCGGGCTATGTGATAGATTTGTATGGAATGGTAATGGGAGCGATATAGTTGTACAGGCCACGCCCAAAAAAACTTTTTGATCTTATAACGTAGTGTAACAGTAGTTTCTGACTTGTACCATCGAACTAAGGCAAAATTCTTGAAATAACCTAACCTAACCTTTATCGAAGCAAAACAAAACTAATCTTTATTAAAACAATCTAACCTCATCTGACCAAACATAATTTAACTCAGGGGGTATTTTATGATTCTCTCGATAAACTGTGAAAATAACCATCCATTACATTAAATAAATACTCACTAAATAAATAAAACACGGCTAACTCATCCGATATATATAGCAACTATTCATAGGTGTGTAGATACGTAATGGTGAACACGGACCATATAAATATTTAAAAAAATCGCTCGTCGAAAATATACATATGTACTTACATAGGGTACGATCAGGTACAAAGCGGGTTTCGGTTTTCTGATTAGTCGGCGCATGGGCGGCCGACTGGCGCAGGCGTGCTGACAAGAATGTTTGTATGTCAACGTATCAGGCCGAACATAGTGAAGGCAGGTTCAGATTTATGTCCGCGCGAGGCGGCGTCGATAAGCTTTACCGGAATGAATTCTTAAGAGGAAATACTAGCGGCGTTTTTCCATACAAACGTATTCCCCGTTTATCTCTCTGGATTTTGACCCTAGAGCAAAATTTTTTTTACATAATATAGATATCGACCATTAGCGTGTCGGTACGTTTTGTTTTTTTTTGATAATTTACTTCTTATAGAAGTTAGGACCTTCCAAAAATGAATAAAATTGCCTAATTTAAACGCCGTCAAAAAACGTTCAGTATACAAACTAAACAATGTATTTTGAAAAAAAGCAAAACGTACCGACATAGAATATTTTCTTTTAATACAGTTAGTGAAAATTTTTTTTTAAATCCGTCCAGTTTTGGAGAAGAAAAATGGGGAATACAAAACATCGATTTCGAAGATTTTATTTAGGTATTTTCGGCCCGACGTGCAGGTGTCCCTTTCGCTCATTTCTCCTGAGGGGGCTGGGGAACGAGAGTTTTGACAAATACATACATATAAAGCGAAGTAGTGATGTAACGAATTTTATCGGTAGACTAGTGTTGTCCTTGCCCGAGTAATCGATATTTTTTATTCGTTTTTTTTTCTGTTTAGTCACTCATCGCGGTATACCAATACTGATCGAGCTTTCATACTAAAATTGAGCCAAATTAAAATTGTTTATGTCAAGTACTATAATAAATTTTCAATTTGGGAGGCGTTATAGGTACCATCGCCCCGGGAACCATTTATTGGATAACCGTTTACCTTAGTTTTCTTTTTCGACACCTCTGTGTTGTCTCCTTCGAACGTCGTTGTCTTTCGATAAAATGCTTCTCCCTTTAATATTTTGTCTATAATTCTTATGTGTCCATATTTGTTTGACTTTTAGTATTAATCCTATTCTGACGAAGAACACTCTGTTTTTGAAACATGTTGATAATATTGATTACATCGTGCTATTTTTACAAAGTTATTTGTTCTCATTTAATTAAAAATGACGCCACAAAGTGTATTTGCAAAGTTTGAAGAAGCGTTTAACTTCAATTACACTGGTCAACACATTTTTTGTCCCTTTAACGAAAGTAGCCAAATCTGATAGGAAATTTCACGCTGATTTCAGATATGTGATTAGTTTTTTTCTATCACGTCAGGTTTTTATGGGTTTTAAGTTTTACTAAAATATGTATTAATTCATATTTATTTGTGAGTTATCATTGATTTTTTTTATAATATGGCGAAAAGGGTACAAAAATCACGCATTTTAGAAACTGGCAACGTATCTTGGTTCCATATTATGTCATGGAAGACACTTTATGTTACTGTCAAGACATTGAAGTTCTGTTCGCAGCTCTTGGCTTGGAACATAACGTAGCAAATTGGGAGACTTTTCATAGACTCGTCGAAAGTAAGTTTGAAAGCTGTTTTAATTTACAATGGAAATACTCAACCATCCATTCCACTTGGTCATGCTGCAAACATGAAAGAGAACTATGTTACTGTCAAGACATTGAAGGTCTGTTCGCAGCTCTTGGCTTGGAACAATTCAGGTGGCATATCTGTTATATAATTCCAATTGACCATTCCTTTTTTCCTCTTTCCATTCGTGTTTTCGTTAAACGTTAGTTTTCTTTTCCAATATCTTCCCATATTCTCATTCGAAGGTGTTTTCTTTCTATAATCAAGATCTTTCAAGATCTGCTTGACCTTCAAAATATTGTAAGGAATGGCGCCAGCCTATATATTGGAACTATGTGTCCGACAAAACTTAAGCGAGAGACAGCTTACTCTAAGGTCAGCAGATCTAGATGTTACTTATTACTCTCATTTGGAATAAACTTCCCTAAGCTCTTACTAATATCCAGAATTTGGCTGAATTTAAACTGGCTTTAAAAACAAAATTATTTAAAAAATCATACCATTCATGAAACTTAACATCTCTCCAATATACGTAATAATAATAAGCCATGTTCTCAAGTTTCCCGTGATTGTTTGGTTTCGGTTTCCTCATAATTGTATTTTTATTTTATGTTTAATATCCGAATTTATGTCAGAATATTTCTCATTTCTGAACGCAAACTGCCTTTCTGTTAGTATTTAATATTTTAGTTTTAAAGTTCTTGTTTTGTCCTGTGTTACAATAGCACCGCTATTGTCTATTATTATTATTGTCCCGTGTGTGCTATAACAGCACTATCTTTGTTAATTTTGTTCTTCTGTCATTGTTTTGTAAATACTCAATATTCTTTTATTATTTTCTCAATATTATAAGGAGCACTGTAGGATTATTTTTTAAATTTATTATAGTTAAGCGCACTTGAAGTGAAATGTCACAAAACAGCGCTATATAAATATAATGTTATTATTATTATTATTACAAAGTGCTTCGCGTATTTACCAGGATTATGGCCTTGGATGTTCTTTGTATTCATGGAGGCGGATATGGATTCCGCCGCCCCGTGAATTGGATAACCAAGACCCCTGCCATAGGTCTCCACATGTAATTCGCTACGTCTCTGCATTTGCCCACCTTCTGCGTGGCAGGCCGGATCGGGAGAGACTGGTCGAAGGAGACCTTTTGACCTCTCCACCCGGACTCTCTCGATCCATTGCCTTGCACCTTAATGGGAGGGTTGGATTCATACTTCTGTCACCCTTGGACCCATTGACAGATACCTCCCTTCCCAGAACTTCCTCTCCTTCCTTTCCCTGTAAGGACCCCTACACAGCGTCCCCAAAGATGACATAGGCCCTGAGGGTTTTTTTTCCTAAGGATCCCATATGTGGAGCTAATGAAAAAAAAACGTGGAAAGATGTGTGTATCTCCTTCTGTCGCTGGCTATAATGCTTGAAAAGGTTATAATAGCGCCAAACTACATTCAATAAATTTAATGTTAAATTTTAATTCGAAGCAAGATTTTAAGTAATCGCTGCCTTTAAACTACGTTAACATTCAGTTTTATCCAACCGTTATATTTTATTTGTTATATTTTGTTAAAAAATGTTGTTTTTTATGTGAATACCGCACAAGAGCCAGTGAGACTACGGCATCCACAATTAGGGTATGTTGTGAGGCTGAAGATAATGGGGAGCGGAAGGAAGTGAGGAAGAGGAAAGTGGGGAAGTGCCTGGATATTCAGTACAGTTGGTGTACATTATTGTTTAGTATCTTAGTTTTATCCAGAAAACGTGTTATTTTTCCCTTGTACATTTTTAACAGTCTCTCGTGTCTAGGATGATCGAAGTATGTATGAAGAATGAGTTGATGATGAATGTAAGTAAATCTAAAGTCATGGTATTTGAAAGAGATAGTATGAAAACAATGTGCAACATAGTTGTGAATGATGAGTATTTGGAGCAGGTGGGTGAGTTTGTGTACTTGGGAAGTATGTTTACGAGAGATGGTAGTTTTGACAGAGATATCGAAAGAAGGGTAAATACGGGCAACTTTATTAATGGAGGACGAACGCCTTTGGCGCCAACAAAAAACTGTCAAAAGAAGCGAAGGTAGCCGTCCATAATTGAGTGCTGGTACCTACCCTGATGTATGGCAGTGAGGCATGGAACTGACAGAGGAAGGATGAAAGTAGACTGTATGCTGTAGAAATGAGATCCCTGAGGCGTATGTGTGGTAAAACCATGTACGATCGTGTGAAAAATGTGGAGATCCGCGAAGAATGCAAGGCTGATGTAAGCGTAATGAGTAAGATTAAGAAAGGGACGCTCAGATGGTTTGGGCATGTAGAGCGAATGAACGAGTAAAGGAGTGTAAGGAGAATATAATTATGACGTAAATGTGAATGAAAGAAGAAGTCGGGAACGCCTGAGGAAGACATGGCACGACCAAGTGAATCAGTTACTTATATGTGAACGAGGCAAGGAGTGTGTGCCAAGATCGAGTTGTTTGGCGGTCCATACTCTCTGCCTACCCCTGCGGGGAAACGGCGTGATGGTTAGTTAGTTTACATTTTTAACAACTAGATTACGTATATTGGACAAAATATGTTTTGTGTTTTTTGTACAGCCGTTATTGAATAAAAAGTAAGTTTGCTACAAAACAAAAGACCATTATTTTATTTTTTCCAAATCACGAAATATAGTTTTTTCTAAACTTCGGGTCGTTTAGACTAATTTTATTTATTTTTACGTTTCGAATAGCTACAAATCATATGCACCTTTAGAGATCTCGTTCGTTTAAAAATAATGCGCCCTTTTTTCTGTGTATGGAGAGCGGTACCGCGCCGAGTCAAAAACTTCATTAGCGACGAAATAAGTCGAAAAATGCATGCGATACTTGGTCGAAGATGCGATGAGATTCGCGGAAGACGGTAGGTAGGCAGGAGACGCAGAGGGGGCGAGCGGGTGTTCGAGCCAAACACTCACGTGGTCTCACCAACACATCTATAGCTAGTTCTTTTGTGAGGGCTGCGCGACAACGATAATATTTGAAAATACCTACCGTCGAGATTTCTCACCGGTGGTATTACCTCTTAATTCCTGCTCGCCGGTGACGCCGGTCAGAATCTGATATCAAAATGAGCGACCTGTTAATTGACGCTATTTTCAATTAATCGCCAATCCGGGATAAAAGAAATACATTCCATACCACCAGAAATGTTGTTGACAAGTGATGGAATGAAATCAAAAAGATAAAATTTTGAAATAACCTCAAATGTCACAAGTGAATTTCTTTCCGGCACGTACTTAACATATTATCATGTTCTCCTGAGGTTTTTTTATTCATATTTAAAGATACCAATTACCAAATACCATTGTTTTATTCCTTAATTTTAAGAAAGGATTCTCCAAGAGTAAATAATCGTCGTCTACGAACTCGACATTTCGTAAAAACTGACAGCTGCTGTCAGGCTACCGCGCAGGTAGCGCAAGTTTTATCCGCGTTCTGTTTGTCCACATCTCGGCGTCAACTGCCGCCGGTGGAACAGGGCACTGGACGCCGTTAATCTGAAAACTGAAACCCGCTTTGTACCCATATGAAGACCAGCGTGGTCCCGGCGCGCGGCGTACGCAAATAACTTATATTTGATTAAATTGTGTTATTTCACAATTAATTAATTTAAAAATAATATATAGTATATTTGCGGCATGCTCGAGAGTGGAAGATACTCTCAATACCGCCGTGGTGAAAGACCACCATTCAGAATCGAAACGTTACTTGAAATGGCTTTAGGTGACTAGATCTGAATAGCCAGCTACTTCTCCACCTTCCTCTTCCCCATCTCCTTCCCTTCCTTAATACCTTCAGCCTCAAAACATACCCCAATTAGGGATGCCATAAACTCACTGGCTCCAGACGGGAGCACTGAGGCTTTTGTGCGACATTCACATAAAAAAATGAAAATACAATATTCAATGAATAGTGCTTTTAAAAGAAATCAAGAAGGCAATCCAATAGATCAAACTAATTTCAATTAAGTCTAATTTAAACTGACTTATCTTATCCTAAACTTATACTAGTTAAACCTAATCTAGCCATTTCGAAACGTCTGCACACACATTTTGAGTATCTCGATTTACAGGTGAAATATAATTTTGGCCAATTAGAGTTACATAATGTTTAATTGGACTCTCTGCGCTATATCAATATAAAAGCAAATCCATTGAGACCAATCCTTAAAATAATTATTAAAAAACAAATTCAAACTCAACAGGACCAAAATACAGCAATGAAACTTGAAACTTTTCGCGAATCGTCAGGGATTAATTCAAATTTGATTAAACTTAAAAAGTTATCCCTGGCAGGATGTTATTTCGGTTCTAAGTAATAAAACTCACCATCCCTTCTTGTATCCCCATCAGATTCATTCCAGAAAGTAATTAAGGGGAATTAGGGTTACTGTCTTTAAAATAAAACAATAGATGGTTCTGGAAAGGTACCGAAAGATCGGGAGAGGAAAAAGTTTCGGTGCGTAAATTTTATTGGCAACGTAAAGGCTTTTAACGTTAAAGTCTGTTTGGAATAATGTAAGTAATCGGTGGATTTTTTTCGTACTTTACACATCCAATCTTGAATAAACCTTCTTAATCTTACTTAACCTAACATAACTAGATATTTTAATAGTTCAGAGGGTGAGGATCCGTTGTACGCTCCGACATTATGAACAAATGGTACACCCCTTTGGAACACGAACTCGTAGAAAAAAATAGGCGAGACATTGTCAGACAAAGTCTTGAGTGGTCATATTGATTGTTCAGCTCCTTTGTCGACAATAAATAATAGAGTTACAAGTAAGAAAACCAGAGATCGTTGTTTCAATTTGAAATTGCTTTAAATTAACGAAGCTCATGCATAATTCTTTCTTGTTGAACTTTGCGATTTTTGTAATAAAAAAAATGTATTGCTGTATATTTTATACTTTAGGATTCTTTAACCTAGGTTTTAATAAAGCTTTATAATAATTTTAATTGTTAACCACATTTTATTTTTTACAATAGCTCCACATAAAAGTCATCTTTGGGGATGCTGTGTGGAGGGTCTTTTAACGAAAAGGAAGGAAAGTTTGGTTTGGGAAGGTTAAGTTATGAAAGGTGGGTAGGAATCTGAGGGGCAGTGGATCCAGGAGTGACGGACGTATGAATCCATCACTTGCGGTGCAAGGCGATGTTTCAAAAGAGTTCCGCTTAAGAGGTCACAAGCTCTCCCTTACCCAGGCTCTCCCGATCCAGCTTGCTACGTAGCTGGGGGGCAGACACATCTGCCACCAAGACCCGGACAAATATCACTCCTTGAACCCTGCTAAGTACCCCTGCTAAGTCACCAAACGTAGCGAATCACTTGGTGTGACCCATGGCATAGGTGTTGGTTCCCGGGGCGGCGGTACCTTTATCCACCTCCCAAATAATGAATAAACTTCATTACTTAAGAGATTAATGATGTCAATAACGTTTTAACAATTAAAAAAAACAATAAGTTAAAAAAATTAAGATATTGTAGTAGATTATTTGAAGACAAGATTAGTGACTCCCAAATGAAAATTAGAAAAAGAAAAAAGCGAAAAAGGTTCGGTAGCATTTTGGAATTAACCCAGGACTTTAGCTTTGCGGGGATCTGCTCTAACCATTGAGCCAATTCGACCCAATCCTTGTCTTGGATAAATACATTAATTTTTATTTTAGTTTGCGACATCTACTGACTTTTCTACAAGTCTAGGATAAATACTTTTTTATGGAATAACTAAATAGTTCTATTTCAAGATGCAGCTGAATCATATCCTGATTTTTGTATTTTAATTCTTTATTTGAGGATCGCTAATATTATCTTCAAAGAAAAAAATAGTACAATTTGCGGTTTTAATCATCAAATTATTCCAAAAAAATAATGATACATTATTAAATTTTGTCACTTCTAAATAATTAAGATAATTACGATTATATCAACGTTGCATTTTTTCCCTTTTTTCACATTTGCTAAACGGTCATTTAGTTTTCGGACACGTACGCCTAAGTGATGTCAATTCAAGAACTTTCATATAATTTCCAAATCTTTCGCTGTCAGATCCAGGCAACTGCCATATATTTTATCAAAATTTTTAAGAGATTTGATGTGTTAAAAAGATTATAAAACTTTTTATTGAAATCCTATTATTGCAATTTAATTTTGAACGCCCATTAGCTGTTTTCCGGCAAGCGTTGAATGCCATATTCAAAGAAATAAATTGTTCCTCCCTGCATGTCCTTTCCCGAGCTCCGTTCCCCTCCCGCATCCTCTACCCTCCCGCATTCCCCTTCTACCTTCCCGGCCCACCCTCTCCCCACTCCCGCTCCCCCGTCCCGCAAACCCCCCTCCCGCGTTCCATATATTCAGACCTAGTACATTCAGTTTTCAAACAGCTCGCGTGTTACCTATTACAATATTTTTATTCAAATTTTCATTTTTCGTATATTACAAACATTCATTTTTGTATATGGTAAGAACAATCAATCAAAATATCTTTAAATTTAAAAAATCCACAGACAATCAATTAAAAAAAAACGCTGCTTGCTAAATTCAATTTCATCAAACGCGCGAACTGTCAAACGTGCGAAGTTAAAATAGTCAATAAGTTTTCTGAAATTATTCAATTTTCTAATTTTTTTCTTTCCGTAAGAACCGTAGTTTCCGTAAAAAAAAAGACGAATGAAAAGGTAAAGTCGTTCTGAAGTTATGGCGTGACCAAAGAAACAGGGATGAATTTTTATGTGTGTGGATTTAGAGAGAAGCAAAAATAAGAAACATAATTTTTACATTTATTAAAAAATAATAATTTTATATCCGTAGCGGTGTTACGTAATATTATTCCACACAGCCTCCTTTCCGGTAATGTTCAGCTTAACATAAATATACTTAGTATTACCTTTGCCGACATAAACACCCCCTTGCCTACGGTGGATTCGCTACTATAATTAGAGTTATGACTCATAACAATGGAAGCCTTCGTGCATACACCAAAACAATATTTGCCATTTCCTCAATCTCGGTTGAGGCAACAGTACGAAGATACGCACGCGTACTTTGCTAATGGATTTCACGGTATCGTGAATACACCATGCTCAACTATAATGTACTTTAACCCCTCCGGTATTTTTGTGCCTTTCAGTAAATAGTACATCGATAGGGTGACCTAAAAGTTGATCCCCCGACGTTATAATTATTATAATTTTTTTCTCAAAACCTTAACAATAAGTTGGTATGAAAATCAAAAGAATTTACTTGCAGTGTCGATTTTTTACACTTGTACACTGGTGTATTAACTCCTGCAGACTTTGTTTTTAAAGCACATATTTTAATTTCACCTAAACAATTATACCTATACAAACGATATCCTAATGTACGCATTCAAATACAAGTATAACTTTACACAGAAAAACTCGGGCCGATTCACAAGATCTACATTACAACATATATTCCACCAATCTACAACTAAAACGACTTTTGGACTAAAAAATATGCAATACTTCTCTATAATATTATTAAATTTAATCCCTCTTGCAATAAAACCATTATAAAAATAACCCACTTCAAAGGAAGCATTAAGATATGGATTATGGACATGGGAAGGAATAAGATAACAATAATTTTGCATTTTTGTTTTTAAGAGTTTTAATTTTCAATGTACATTTGTTACTTTAATTTGTGATTTGTACAATGTTCATTTGTTACTTTAATTTAATTACAAATGTACATTGAAAATTAAAACTCTTCAAAACAAAAATGTCTAGAAATTGTTACATAGTCAGTGCCCAAGAAATACAAAAAATAATTTTGCAACCTAACAAAGATTAACGCTAGTATTGTTCTTTCTTTTAGATATAACTTTATAATTTTCCTCTTGTAATATTTTGACATATGTAGGTATTTACTTATATTTCAAACACAAAAACTTATACAATGTGACCTGAGAATGGGGTACCGACAAAAAATTGTAAAACAAAGAAAAAAAAATATACGGTACATAGTCAAGTATGTTCCTTGATAAATGAATGAAAACAAATTTTATACTTTTATTATTCGACGGTTCTTCCTCACTGCACAATCTTTTGAGAACACTTAGTTAGATATTGTGTAAGTAGGTATACCATATTTTCCCTAAACCGACTGCATATTGTATATAAATAAGCTGGGGGGGCGAACCGAATGGAACTACGGTTCATGGAACCCATCGATAGCAGACGGATCGTAAAAGTCGTTGTATCTCCTTTTGTATTACGGTGAGATTAATGATTTAGAGCGATAATAGAAAGAGGCAACACCAAGCTATGAATTTCCATTTAAAAGTTTAATGTAAATACTTAAAAGTAATAATAATTAAATTCCAAAGAATCGTTGACGAACATGCCTGTTTGTGATTTTAAAAAATTAATTATTTTGTACAGGTGTACCTGAAGGATTTTAACCGGCGATTCCCGAGAATATTTGGATTAAAAATGTAGATGTCATTTTGCCGTCCGACGATATATATTTTTCAATTAAATTCGTAGTTTTTACTATGAAATATTTTTATGTATGTATGAATATTATTATGGGTATGAGCGATACGCACGCTGTTTCGTGTGTTTCATTGCCTCTAGGACGAGACGTAAAGCTTATCAAGACACGCTAGACTACAAAGACGCTACTCTCCTAACAACCCAGTTGCAAGGTAGGATGGAAAAATATTTTTTAATGATTTTAATTAAAAAAAAGTCGTCGGACAATAAAATGACATCGACATTTTTTATTCCAAATATGCCCAGGAATCACTGGTTCAAATCCTTTGGGTAGGTGCTTTCACACCTTCCATGAAATGAAAAATTAGTGAAGAGATAGTAATCTTAATTTTGTTTAGGATTGTTCTATCACTGCAATAAGTTTATCAAAAATGGTATATCAAAGTGGGTACATTTGAATTGCAGCATAACAGACTCCATTAATGATCAAGTTGAACAGTGCCAAAACGGAACAAATAAAACAGTTTTTCCAAAAAAAAAACCATATAACATGACCATATTACAATATGGAATTCTTGGTTGGGGTGGTGCATTCAAAACTTCTCTCATGCCTTTAGAAATCATCCAAAAATTATTAATAAAAAGAATTCTAAAAAAACCATATGATTTCCCCACCATAAGATTATTTGAGGTTATTATTTATTACAATATTTATAAAAAAATTACACTTTTACATATCCACAAAGATTGTTTCAACAATGATAACTCATTATCTATTTCAAACAGCAAAAGACCAAATATTCTTGGCTCTATAACTATCCCGCGTTGTAATACCACTACAGCCCAACATTTTTATAAATATTTTGGAGTCAAGTGGTTTAACCAGTTACCCCTTAACTTAAGATTGGAAATTAATTATAAAAAATTCAAAAGTTCTATAAAAACACTAAATCATTAGCATATTACAATAATTCAATTTAATAATACAATAGAATGTCTCTCGACAATTGATTTTGGAAATCCATTTACTTTTATATTCTTTTCTCTTTTCTCTCTTCCTCTTCCTCTTCGTTTTTATACTGTTTTCTTTTTTTTTCTATTCTATTTCATATATCTTGTTTTGAATATTTATATGTATATATATATGTATATATTTATGTCATACCACATTTTGTGGCTCATCTTAGAAGAAGCCACTTAAGTTGCTCATTCTTTCGCATGTAATATATACTTACGTAGATGAAGTACCAACATGCTGTCTTTTAAATTTTGTTTAAAATATGGTCAGCTATAATATGTAATCAAAAATTATGTTTATTTATTAAAAAAATATATCTTAAAATAACGTGCATTCCTTGATCTATTTTAAGAACACACTTACCGCATCAAGCTACGTTGCCAAGTTTAATGTTACCAATATAGTCACATATGTAGGTAGGTTGACAGAACAGTTTGGATGTTGCTTGTTGATTATTCACACATATTTATCATTTCTAGCGGCCGTTTTTGATTATTGGCGCGTTTTTTTTAAATTGTAGTATGATTTGCTAATTAATATTGTTATTTATTTGGTGTTTACGGTTGTTTTTTTTTTGTGTTAAGGTTTATTTTATTATTATCATAAATAAAATTAGGTATTTAAATACATATTGGTGTAGTTTCTTTTATGTGCTACATAATTATTTTATCTTAGTTTTACTAGTGTTTTCGAAAAATTATGAATAAACTTATTAGAAATATATTACATAATTTACTTTATTCATTGATTCGTACGTTTCTTTAAGTTGTCACCTCCGATCTATATGGATAAAATCGATCTAAAAGAAACTAACTAACTAACCATCACGCCGTTTCCCGCAGGGGTAGGCAGAGAGGACGGACCGCCAAACAACTCGGTCTTGGCACACACTCTTTGCCTCACTCACATTCATACATCGTATCATACATTCTCTTCTATTATTCTGACTTTTGACACGGCCCGACTCAAGTATCTGATTCACTTGATCGTGCCATGTCTTCCTCGGGCGTCCCCGACTTCTTCTACCATTCACATTTGCATCATATATTCTTTTTACACTACTTTCTTCGCTCATTCGCTCTACGTGCCCAAACCATCTGAGGGTCCCTTTCTTAATTTTGCTCATTATTAAATTATTATTATTATACTTAGTTGCTATCATATTTTACAATTTACAAATAGAGACGGACCGCCAAATAATATTAATTGGTTAAATTGTATTTTTTCTCGCATTAGCACCACACCTGATAAAAAATCCCTCAGTGTCTTTGTCATCTTTGGGGATGCTGTGTGGAGGGTTTTTTTTAGGGAAAGGAAGAAGAGGAAGTTCTGTAATGAAATAATTTGGTATCTTAACCGTAAATCCAGAACTAAATTTTGTATGAAATAGGCCGCGAAGAAGTTTCTCTTTTCAAGAGCAATTATAATACTCTTAGAAGAAGTCGAGGACGCCCGAGGAAGACATGGCACGATCAAGTGAATCAGATACTTGAGTCGGGTCATGTCAAAAGTCAGAATAATAGAAGAGAATGTTTGAGACGATGTATGAATGTGAGTGAGGCAAAGAGTGTGTGCCAAGACCGAGTTGTTTGGCGGTCCGTCCTCTCTGCCTACCCCTGCGGGGAAACGGCGTGATGGTCGTCTCATACATACTCTTCTATTATTCTGACTTTTGACATGGCCCGTCTCAAGTATCTGATTCACTTGATCGTGCCATGTCTTCCTCGGGCGTCCCCGACTTCTTCTACCATTCACATTTGCATCATATATTCTTTTTACACTACTTTCTTCGCTCATTCGCTCTACGTGCCCAAACCATCTGAGGGTCCCTTTCTTAATTTTGCTCATTATTAAATTATTATTATACTTAGTTGCTATCATATTTTACAATTTACAAATAGAGACGGACCGCCAAACAACTCGATCTTGGCACACACTCCTTGCCTCGTTCACATGCATACTTCGTCTCATACATGCTCTTTTATTATTCTGACTCTTGAAATGGCTCGACTCAAGTATCTGATTCACTTGGTCGTGCCATGTCTTCCTCGGGCGTCCCCGACTTCTTCTAGCATTCACATTTGCGTCATCATATATTCTCCTTACACTATTTTTCTCGTTCATTTGCTTTACATGCCCAACCAATCTAAGCGTCTCTTTCTTAATCTTACTCGTTACGCTTACATCAGGCTTACATTATGTGCGGATCATTATTATTCATTTCGGTCTACTTTCATCATTTCTCTACCAGTTCCGAGCCTCACAGCGAAGCATTAGGGTAGGTACCAGCACTCCATTATGGACGGCTAGCTTCGCTTCTTTCGATAGTTTTTTAGACCGGGGTAATATAATTACACTAAGAACAGTTTTACTCTGTATCTCAGTTGTCTTTTACACCATATACTCAATAATTTTGGTAATCATAGAAAAACTATTTGCTTATCGATCTGTTTTTAAAACTGTATATTGCATTGCTAGTTTTTTTAATATAAAATAATTTCTATCAAATTCCGGCAAAGTATCTGTAGCCCTCCCCCTCTCCGCCACGCATCGCATAGCGTTACCCCGTGCCTACAAACTGAAGATTCCACGGACTGGTAGCGGATCGGTAATAGTTGCATTTTAATAAAAAGGGAAGTGTCATAATAATTGAATCACGCTAGCTTCCTTAATATCGCTTTTACTTTTTTACTTTACTTAAGTTGAAAATGGGCGTTGGCGTAACTTGACAATTCAAGCAATAATAAGCAATTTCTAAGTTATTAATGGAAAGGACTACATCCCGTTCGCTTACACTTTGCATTTCATATGATCTTTTTACAATGCTTAAATATTTGCGTGCCGGTACTAGATGATTCCGTCTGGGACATTTCCGGTAAAATATTGAATTTACCATTTTTAGAAACATCACTCCAATTATACCCGTCTCTGTTTGTCGTGTGAAATAAAAATATATCAGAAAGAGACAATCATTATTGTTTAATTGGTTGAAGGAATTTGTAAAAATGAACTCCAACATTGTACAGGTGGTTTAAGTCTACATTGTATAAATAGTCTTAAATTGGGTTTTCGGTTTTAATTGCTAACTTGTTTAGATTAGGTGGTAATATTCATCTGGGAGGCGGATATGTGTACCGCCGCCCCGAGAACCATTATTGGATAACCAACACCTTTTCCATAGAGGCAGGGCTGGGCAAAATACATGCATTACTGTAATTAAAATACAAATTACAAAATACTTTTTCGCATGTATTTAAAATACGAAATACAAAATACTTTCAAGTCGTGTATTTGAAATACAAAATACAGTATTTTAACCATTTTTAAATTTCAAATACAAAATACAAAATACAAATTACAAAATACATTTGGTTTAGGTAGAACCTTTGGTTGCAATAAATTGTCGTAAGTGCCCATATCTAAGAGTGCGTTTCCATTGAAGCAAAGCAGAGCATAGTGAAACAGAGACGTGCTAAAATTGACTAATCATATTGCTCAGGACACACATCTCGTCTCCGCTCCACTTGTAAAGATTTGTGGTATAGGACTTAGGTGTTAGATTATAATAATTATTATTATAATAACACTAGCTGGTTCCCGGTATGCGTTGCACTGCAATATTCAAAGAAATAAATTGTTTCTCCCTGCATGTCCTTTCCCGTGCGTCCCCGTTCCCCTACCGCTTCCCTTTACCCTCTTGCATTCCCCGTACACCTTCCCTGCCTACCCTCTCCCCTCTTCCGCTCCCCCATCCCGCCAACCCCTCCCGCGTTCCATATATTTAGTCCCAGAACATTTTTCTATATTATAAAAACAATCAATAAAATCTGGTACCTAACATAGGTACCTATTTAAAATATCTATAATTTTAAAAATCCAATGAAAATTCTTTGGTTACAAAAAAACAGCTGCCTGCTAAATTTATTTTCATCTAACGCGCGAACTGTCAAACGTGCGTAGTTAAAATAGTCGTTAAGTTTTCTGAAATTATCCCATTTTCTGCGTAATTTTCTTAATTTTTCTTTCCGTAAGAACCTTCTAAAAGTATAAGAAAACTTAAAAAAAATGAATGAAATAGGTAAAGTCATTTTGAAGTTATGGCGTGACCAAGGGAAACAAGGATTCATTTTTATATATAAATGGATGACATTTGTGTAGCGAAGTTTTGTGTTATTTCACTTCAAGTGCGCTCTACAGTAGTTAACTTAAAAACATTCTAGTATTCAGTCCAATATTTTATTTCTAGTATTCAGTCCATTATTTAATTATTCCAATAGTGCTCGATCAAAAACTGGGCGTACTGTACAAGGCCCGCAGATACTTTAATAGTACACAACTGCTAACCCTGTACAAATCACAAGTGCGCCCCACGGTTGAATTTGGCAGCCACCTCTGGTCTGGAGCTCCAAAATACCTGAAAAATACCCTCGACTCTATGCAGAAACGGGCGGTCCGTTTAATAGATTCTCCCATCTTAAAAGACGGATTGCAATCTTTAGAGCACAGGCGTCGAGTTGGAATGCTATCCTGGTTCTACCGGTATTACAATGGAAGATGCTCCGAGGAACTAGCATCATTGATCCTTTCGGCACCGGTGCATAGTCGGGAAACACATTGTACACGGTTGACATTTGTCACATGAGAACGGGTCATTTCTTCGACTCGTTCTTGTGTTCAACAGCTCGGCTGTGGAATGATTGCCGGCCTCTGTGTTTCCTCCTTCCTACAACATGGGTCTCTTCAAGACCAATGTTCATTCCTTTCTCTCCTCAAAAAGACCCTCCACACAGCATCCCAGATGACATAGGCCCTGAGGGAAATTATTTTCCTCAGGGCCTCCTGTGTGGAGTTAATGAAAAAAAAATCTAATACTATGATACAAGAGTGTACCATACAAAGCAATGACAAGTATGATACAAAATGTACAATAACAGTGCTATTATAGCACAGGACAATAATAATAACTAGCATGAAGTAAAAAAAAATATAGTACAGTACATTATAAAGCAATTATAAGGGGGCATACATTAATTAGGTGAGCAGTTTTTCTTCCAAACTAGACTCCCCCCGCCCCTTGGTGAGATAATTTGGACCACTTCGTTTATTCTTTTCAAGTACCGTGAGATTTTGCTGGACCCCCCCCCCCCCTCCTTTTTTGAGCTCACATAATTAATGTATGCCCCCTAAGAGAACTACAAATAATCATTAATAAAGAGTCCTATAGCAAAGGACAATAGTAGGTACAGGATTCTAGCGTTTTTAGTCTATGTATTATCTATGTGTGGTTATTTTTAATTATCATTATTAAAATCACTAAATGTATTTGAAAATGTATTTTGAAGCCTTAAGTATTTGAAATACAAATTACAAAATACCTCAGCAGCAGGTAATTGAAATACCAATTACCAAATACATTGTATTTGTATATTATTGTATTTCAAATACGTATTTCAATTACAAGTTTTTCAAATACTGCCCAGCCCTGGCCATAGGTCACTCCAAGTGGTAAGCTATGTTTGGTGACTTAGCAGGGGTGTCCGGGTTCATGGGATGAGGTTTGTCCGGGTCTTGTTGGCGGATGCGTCTACCCACCAGCTGCATGGCAGGACGGATCGGGATAGACTGTTTTTTTTACATTAGGTCAACACAGGAGGCCCTGAGGAAAATAATTTCCCACAGGGCCTATGTCATCTTTGGGGATGCTGTGTGAAGGGTCTTTTTAGGAAAGGAAGGAGAGCAAGTTCTGAAAAGGAAAAGGGATGAAGGGTAGGTAGGAATCTGGGAGTCAGTGTGTCCAGGAATCTATCCCTCCCACTGCGGTGAAAGGCTATGTTCCGAGAGAGTACGGCTGGAGAAATCAAAGGGACTCCCTCAACACTCTCTCCCAATCCATCCTGCCATGCAGCTGGTGGGCAGAGATGCATCCGCCGCCAAGACCCGGATAATCCTCACCCCATGAACCCGGGCACCCCTGCTAAGTCACCAAACGTAGCGAACGACTTGGGGTGACCTATCGCAGAGGTGATTTTAGATTTTCACGGCCATAAGTATTTTTGTTATTAGTTTTTGGGGTATTATGCCGTGTATACCTCCTTCTTTAGCCAAAGTTTCGGACAGCGTTGCAGTGTCCATCATCAGGGCAGATGTGTAATCTCTTTCAACCCATCGCCTTGCAATGCAGTGGGAGAGATGGATTCATATATCTCTCACCCGCGACCTCCGGATTCGTAGTCGAAGTTCGCAATCTCATTTTTTTTACAGTAGCTCCACATAGGAGGCCCTGAGAAAAATAATTTCCCTCAGGGCCTATGTCATCTAAGGGGATGCTGTGTGGAGGGTCTTTTTAAGGAAGGGAAGGATAGGAAGTTCTGGGAAGGAAAAAGGTATGTGGGGTGGATAGGAATCTGGGGTCAATGTGTCTAGGAGTGACGAACCTAAAATTCCATCCCTCCAAATGCGGTGCAAGGCGATGGGTCGAGAGAGTCCGGCTGGAAAGGACAAAAGGCCTCCCTCAACCAAACTCTCTTATCCGGCCCGCCACGCAGCAGGGCAGACCTATCCGCCGCCACGTCCTGGACAAACCTGATACCATGAACCCGGGCACCCCTGCTTAGTCACCAAACGTAGCAAACTGCTTGCAGAGGTGTTGGTTATACAGTAATGGTTCCCGGGGCGGCGGTACCCATACCCGCTTCCCAAATTGGAATACCTCGTTTACAATTAGTCCTTATTCAAGTCATCTTAGGTATGATTAGTCTATTGTATATTTATCGGCGTAGTCCAGCGGTAAGGCTCTTGACTCGCACTCCGAAGGTCGCGGGATTATAATTTGTGTTATTTGACAATTTATTTAGTAAAAATAATACATATATTTTATATTTGCAGCACTTTCCAGAGTGGAAGATACTCTCAGTATCGCCCTGGTGTAAGACCACCATTCAGAATTGAAATGTTGCGTGATATGGCTTTAGCCGTGTTTGGTGACCAGATCTGAATAGTCAGGAACTTCCCAACCTTCCTCTTCCCTATCTCCTTCCCCTATCCACTACGTTGTGCGATATTCATGTAAAAACAAAATAATCAAGATTTTTGAACCCTACCCTAAATCCAAAATCAAATCTAAAATCAAATTCAAAATCAAATTCAAAATCATGAGAACTGGTCGCTTCTTCGATTCGTTTTTGTGCTCAACAGCTCGGCTATGGAACGATTTGCCGGCCTCTGGGTTTTCCCCTTTCTACAACATGGGTCTCTTCAAGACCAATGTTGACTCCCTCTTCTCCTCAAAAAGACCCTCCACACAGCATATTAGATGACATAGGCCTTGAGGGAAATCGTTTTCTTAAGGGCCTCCTGTGTGGAGTTTTTTTTACAGTGAATACCGCACAAGAATCTCAACTGCTCCCGTCTGGAGCCAGTGACACCATGGAATCCCCAATTGGGGTATGTTGTGAGGCTGAAGGTAGTGGGGAGGGGAAGGAGGTGGGGAAGAGGAAGGTTGGGAAGTACCTGGCGATTCAGATCTGGACACCAAACACGGCCAAAGCCATTTTCAAGCAACGTTTCAATTTTGAATGGTGGTCTTACTTACACCAGGGCGATATTGATAGTATCTTCCACTCTGGAACGTGCCGCAAATATACTATTTATTATTTTAAATGAATTAATTGTGAAATAACACAAATTAATCAAATAAAATTTGAGACCTGCGGTTTGCGAGTCAAGGGTCTCACTCCTGGACTATGTAGGCCGTATATTGTAATTTATTTTTAAATTATTGTTTATTTTTGTTCATAACTTTTTTTTATAAAATACACCAAAACAACAATAAAACATATTTTAATTACTTCAATACAACTAGAGACAATGCTTTTGAAAAATTGTCACGCGTAAAGTAATTACCTAGGTACAGAACATTTTTTAAAATGAAAAACTTGTTAGATTTCTTAAATATGATAATATAATCCATTATAAAAATTACGTTCTACTAAAAAAACATTTTAAAAAAATAATATAACTGTATGAAAAAACATATTACATGAGTACCTAATATATTTCTGAAATTTTTAGAAAACCCTGTATAGATATCATTACATTACAACTGACTATGCTTTCAGAACGCAAAAGACAAATACAGAATGACGTAGCAAATATTTTATTTATTAAAGAAAAAACTACATAAATGTGTATTAAAATACGTAATAATATCAACCTTGTAATAAACACAAAAACAATTAACACAAAATTAATAACGATATTATAAAAGCAATTCGTAAATCAATCTTCAATTTTAAAAAAGCGCGCGAATAGCCGCTAAATATTACTCGTATAATATAATGTCTGTTCTTCTAAAACAACTAACAGTCCACAGCGAGCGCTTGACAGTAGCTACCTATGTAGATAGAATACAACATAACATACCGGCAAACATATAACATATCGCAAAAGATTCAATCTGACATAGCAATGTCATGCGATAATAGATTTTGAGGAATTTAACCATTGAGTTCAATATCGCAAAGCATTGATAAACGACTTGGAGTTTGAATGATATTGTATGACGAGAACATCCGGCAACGTCGCATGCCGTGATGTTATAGATGCGATAAAAAGTGTACCCAATTGATGTTCTAAGTATGGATGAATATTTACTGATAAAAAACGCATTCCGGAGCATTAACGGTCCACGTAAAAATGTCATTTATTCACTCAAAAATTTTTTTTACACCGTTCGACTCGTCTCATCGAGTTTGATATGATGGACTTAAAAAAAAAAAAACGATGAGCCACTAAGTGCCCAAATGAGCCAGTAAGTCGAAATGATCAAGAAGTTCCGGTAATTAAAGGACGCTTTGAGCCACTAAATGCCGTAACATAAACCTATATATATATGTACATATATGTATATATATATATAAAAATATATATTATAATTCTAAAAAAAATATGTTAAATAGTTTTTCACACACGCTGCCCCACCTTTTTTACACGAGCATGCTCTAAAAAAAGGTGAATCACGTTATATAAAAAATGTATCTGAAAAATGTAATGTCATTATTGTATGTACAAAAATAAATAAATAAAAAAAAATAAAAAAATAAAGTATAGAACAACCTTCCACATAGCATTAAACAAATACAAGATACTCTCAAATTAACATCGTCACTAAACACATTCCTTTTAAATAAATGTCATTACACCTTAAGATGAATATATACGTGAAATCCTATTTAGATACTATTTTGATTAATCTTTACGACGAATCGGCTTACAGTATGAACATCAAAAAATATGCTACGGATAAATTGAAGCTTTAACTACTTTATCTATGTATTGGAATTACAATAAAATTATTATTTACGTAACAAAAAATATAAGCGTAAACCACTAAAAAAAATGTTTTCTCATGACTTAACTATGAACTAATGTAAGTAACAATTTTTAAAAAATACCCCTTTACGGCTAAGACTATTTTTGACTTTATCTATGTTCTAACTTTTTTTCGTTCTTATAAAATTATGCACAAAATAAATAAAAACCACTTTTTCGCTTACTAGCCTCGTGCAAAAAGACGCTCGATTTTAAAATTTTGCAGGCATGAGATTCGAAATATTTCTAGCGTTTATATTCCTCTTAAGTGAATACCTCAAATAAATGAAACACATGTGTTCTTATTTGTATGAACATTATAATATAACTAGCTGGTACCCGGCATGCGTTGCTATGCCATTTAATAAAGAAATTGTTTCTACGTGCGTGTCCTTTCCCATTCATCCCGTTCCCCTTCCGCCTCCCCTTCCTCTCCCGCGTCCCCTTCTCCTCTCGTGTTTCCCACTCCGCCTTCCCTCTCCCCACTTCCCTCGCCCGCTTCGTCCCGCGAACCCCCCTCCCGAGTTCCCTTCCTCTCTTCCGAGTTCCCCTCCCCTCTTCCGCATTCCATACATTCAGTCTCGGTACATTCAGTTTTCAAACATCTAGCGTGCCACCTATTGCAATTTATTTATACAAATTTCATTATGCCAGAGCTCCCCGTTTTATACAAAGCTTGTACTGACAATAACGAACACAACAAAAAAAGAATTATCCATTTTGATGCAGTCGTTCGGAAGTTATGCGCGTACATACATTTCGGCGATTCATTTTTATTTATATAGATATGTAATTGTTGGGTTAGTTTGAAGAAATAGGATCTACCTATTTTGCACAATAAATATTTTTTTTATTTTGATTTAGATTTTGAACATTGAAAAAGGAAAAAAAAAACAAACCTAACCCATTATTTTACTATCTATTTTTTCACTATTCTATTTTATCTAGTTACCTGAACACATTACAAACTGATGCTCGCATATGAATTAAAAAGATTAAAAAAATCCAATATGCTAAAAGAGATACTGCTAATTTCATCACCAAAATTACCCTAGTAAAATTAGAACGTGAAATCGCGCTCTAATGATAAAATCTACCCCTTTATTCGCGTACAATTTAGCTTGCAAATCGAACGTATTTCAACCCCTGGTAGCAGCAAAAAAGGTTAAATTGTCACCCCGTAAATACCCTTTGTTTCCTTCATTTTCCGTTACGTTTTTTATCTCGCCGCACAAAGCCATAAATATCTGAAATCGTGGACAAAAATACCTACGGTTCGGGATAGCTTTCAAGCGAAAAAGTACCACGGGTATGAACGAAAAGCGAAAAAAATATTCATTTCTAAAAGTCTGTCGTAAAGTATCAATGGCAGTATTTCACGTCTCATTTTTTTGCCAATATTATATTGACTGGAGGGGAAAAGTATTGGCATTTTGGACAGGTTAATTTCACGATTTATATTTTACGCTGTGACTCTAATTGCTAATTGGAATGACGAAAAGTGAATGGGAATTTTTATGTGATGAAATCATGATGGAGTTAATTAATGAACACTAATGGTATTAAATGCGGACTTTCGTGAATGTTGGGATGGTCGAAGTGTTGAATTGAAATACATAAAGGTATATCGTGTTGTATCGAATGTTATATCGAACTTGTACAAGCATATTGCATGTGTCAGCTTATTGTATAAACCTTTTCGGAATATTGAAAATCTCTCCGTCCTGAATTAAAGCAAAAATAGTGTAATTATAAATGTTTAACTAATTAATTAACCTACTCTTTTTACCTTTTTATTGTTCTACATGTGTAATATTTTTGTAAAACCTCTATAAAGCATTCAATAAATAGATTAAAAGTTATTGCTTACCAGAAGTTTTTCTAACGGTTGATGTCTTAGTTAGCGCAATCCGTACGACGACTAGATAAATAATAAAATATATTTTTTTTGCAAATTACAATCTTCTTTTTTTCAGATTTTTTTTTTACATTAACTCCACACAGGAGGCCTTGAGGAAAATAATTTCCCTCAGGGCCTACGTCACCTGGAATGCTGAGTGGAGGGTCTTTTTGAGGAGAGGAAGGAATGAACATTGGTCTTGAAGAGACCCATGTTGTAGGAAGGAGGAAACACAGAGGCCGGCAAATCATTCCACAGCCGAGCTGTTCAACACAAGAACGAGTCGAAGAAGCGGCCTGTTCTCATGTGACAAATGTCAACTGTGCCGGTGCCAAAGGGATCAATGACTTTAATTCCTCGGAGCTTCTTCCATTGTAATACCGGTAGAACAAGGATGGCATTCCCCCCCGATGCCTATGCTCTAAGGATTGCAATCCGTCAGATGGAAGAATCTATCAAACGGACCGCCCGTTTCTGCACAGAGTCGAGGGTATTTTTCAGATATTTTGGAGCTCCAGACCAGAGGTGGCTGCCAAATTTAACCGTGGGGCGCTCTTGTGATTTGTACAGGATTAGCAGTTGTGTACTATCTGCAGTATCTGCGGGCCCTGTACAGTACGCCCAGTTACAGTACGCCCTGGTTGCGAGAATTGTGTAATGATTTTTAAACATAAATATCTCCATCTAGGCCTATGTCAAGTTTGGAATGCTGTGCGAGGGGTATTTTTAGAGAAAGTAAGGAGAGGAAGTTCTGGGAAGGAAAAAAATATGAGGGTGGGTAGGAATTGAGGGGTGGGTAGGAATTGAGTGGTGGGTAGGAATCGAGGGGTCAATGAGTTCAGACGTCTCGAACGCGTGCAACGTTCCCCTCCACTACGGTGCAAGGCATTGGGTCGAGAGAGTCATGCTGGAGAGGTCAAAAGGTTTCCCTCAACCAGTCTCTCCCGAACCGGCAGGCAACGCAATAGGTGGGTAAGAGCACTCGCCCCCGTGACCTAGACAAACCTCACCCCATGAACCCGGACACCCCTACTAAATCACCATACATAGCGAACCACTTGGGGTGACCTAGAGCAGAGGTGTTGTAATCCAATAAGTTGTTCCCGGGGCAGCGGTACCCAAACCCACCTCCCAAATTATATTACATTACATAGAAATATATCGTAGGTACCCACCGTGAAATATTATTTAATATCTGTATTTATCTGTAAATTATTATATGTATCTCTAGTTAGAAGCCTAATGGAATATAACTCGGTAGTTTGGTCTCCATCTTACAAAATTCACATTAATAACAAGCGAATACAAAAAAAATTCTGCGTTTTATAAATTTTAAATTAAATATCCCATTAGAAGACTTAAAATATAATTTATTATTAAATATTTTAAAAATTCACACACTAAGAAGACAGATGTTAATTGAAGACTTAACATTTTTATTCAAAACACTTAACTCTAAATTTTACTGTTGCGAACTCCTGCAACTCATAAACTTACAAATACCGACAGTAACTACACGACAAAATACACTATTCTACTGTAGCATTCATAAGCGGAACTACAATGTTCACTCTCCGATACAACGATTTCACACTATGGGAAATCAGTACTTAGGCGATGTTGACATATTTAACATAAACTTCGCGAATTTTGTTGATCTTGTTAAAAACTTATTCCAAAACTATTCCTAATAATATATGTATTTTTGTTAACCTATGAAATCGCTGTATTTTTGTATTTTTATGACTTTTGTGCTTTTTTATCTAATTTTATTTTTATTATTTCTTTATCTGTTTAAAAATCATCTGTCATGAATTAATGGTATTACCAAACATATGTGAAAGCCCTTTGGGCGTTAAATAAATAAATTGTTCAGAACTTAAACCAATATACAGTTGTTTCTATAATATAAAATTAATAAGGATAAAGGAACATAATGAGATGTTTAAACAATAATAGGTACTCGGAGTTTGCCAATCATTTGTTAGAGACGAGTCTCTCTTTTGAGTTGAGTTACTGTATTGTAATTTTAGTGGTGTTCATTTGAACAAATTGGAAATCTTAGAAATTAGAAAAAGCAATACGAATTTAAATATTATAAATATAATCAACAGATATTATTAAATGGCGTATTATTAAACTTTTTCTCTTTGTAAATTACGCCCGATTCCCCCTTTGTCCCTTCCCACTCCCAACTCTCCATTTACACCGTTAAGTTGTTACGATATACGAAACGCCTCCTCTCAAATTGGAGCGCACGCCACTGTACAGACAAACAGTTTCGCTCCCTCGCCGCAAGTGCGCCGCGCGCTGACGGCGGCGAAACGCCAGCCTCGGTCGGCTGACTAGCGAGCCCGCCATTCTCCTCCCGAGCCCGCTCTGGGCGCACGTGTATCGTGAACCACGCTGCACTGTTCCGCAACATTCCACAACGCCGCTATGACGGTTGTTATTTTGCCTAGTGATTGGCGGGAATGCCAAGAACGGCTAATTTCCCCTCCACATAACCGAATCTCCAAGAGACCAGCCTGCTGCTGTGAGTACCATGAGCTATTTAACCCCTCTTTATTGCGCGTGTTCCTTGTAAATTCAACGCGAAGATAAATGACCGCCCCCAGAGAGATTTTAGGGCCAAACTCACCCGATTTAGATAGAATTACTGTTGCTACCCTGTACTACTCTGCTTGCATTATTGTATCATTGTGTTTATGAAAGAATTCTACCCAATACAACTGTTATTTACCGTAGCCACTTGTTTGTCTCCCCCAGCCCGTAGGATTTGAGCTTATTTCAGGGATGCCCCACAAACGCCTCAGAGATCCTACCACCCTGATGATAGTCTCCTCCGCTATGCTGACCATTCTGAGCTAGTCTGTCGGCAGAAGGTAGGCACCTCAGGTAGGTGTACATAGCAAAGTCTATGTCCATTATTGTAATCAGTTTTAAGTAAACCCTGAGGAAGTGAGTATTGCTAACGAAACATGTCAGATTTTTATTTTATTTTGAATTAATAGTAATCTATTTATTTTGAATTAATTTTGTGAAAATAAATATAAAATGATGAAAGTATGACACGACGAAAACAAAATAATAAAAATCCTTCAATGTTAACTCACCAAGAACGTGCAGCCTGACACGGCGGACCATGGGCGGATGTGTGGAGACCTGGCACTCGTAGCTGCCCTGATCGCGGGCGGCGACCGGGCGGAGCACCATGCGCCAGTCCGAGGGCGGTACCGCCTGCAGGGTCCAGCGGCCGTCGCTGGCCAGCGTCAGCCGCCCAGCAGACAGGAGGACAAGGCCGTCACCGTGTCGGCGTACCCAAGATATCTAGAAAATAAAACGCTACATATTAAAATTTATAATTTCGGTGGTGCGTCTCTGTGTAACTCAGGTTCAATGACATCTAGATCTGGGATTTGCTTTGATTTTGTGTTGGAACTGATTGCCTAAACTCAGGCCTCGTTCTGTTAGTAGGTCAGAATATTTCCGCAATGCAATAAAATCCAAATGAATGGAATGTTTTTGAACATATACGAAAACTAAAAACTGTTTTTGGAAGGTGATGTATTATGTAGATAAGCTGGAGAACTATACAGAAAGTTAAGAGAGGAACCTGACTTAATAATTGTTTTTGTGTTTAATTCGCAGAAATACATCTATTTTTTTAAATCTGTTATTATAAATTCTGCAAGAACTTTAGTTTTTTTTTAGTTACAGCCGTTTCGTCTTACAAGGTCATTTTCAAGCACTGGTTAAACCACTTTGAGACTACTTATTTATACGATTTTAATTGTCGAATTTTGAAGGTGTATAAATTGATTTCTTACCGGTTAAACCAACTTCATGAGAAACTAATTGACCTGACATACTTTAACCAGTGATTCCTGAGGGTATTAACTTTGAGAACAGGTAGAGGTAGGGCGGTTAATCGGCAAAGTGACCAGTGACGACATGTGAATCAAATAGTTTTAATTATTAATAAAAAAAATGGAAAAGCAGAGAACAAAAAATGTCATCGGAAACCAAAATTTCCACTCCAAATAACTATTTTCCCTACTCCAAATAATGTCGGGAATCACCGATTAAAGTAAGCCGGATTCGTCTCTCAACGGATTGTTAAGGTCTTGGTGGTGGACCTACTGTGTGGCAGGCCGGATTTGGAGAGACTGGTCGAGAGAGACTTTTTATCTTTCGAGCAGGACTCTCTCGACCCATCGTCGCCTTGCACCGCAGTGGGAGTGTACATCGGCATATTTAGCTTCAGTGAAGCTGCCATTAAAAGGCAAACCTAACCTATCCTAACCTAACCTAACCTAACCTAACCTATTATGTATTTAACCTAACCTAACCTATTAGGTTAGGTTAGGTTAAATACATAAGAGTGCAATGCTTTTGCATTACCTCTAGTAAGACTGCAATACGATTGTGTCCGCAGCAGGCATTATTATTTGTTTATTAAACAAGAGCGGCCGGTAGCTAATTCTTATTTCTAGGTTCAAATGTTGAAGCGAGAGAGTAATTATGTATATTCCGATAATCTTGAAATACGTACATATAAAAAAAATATTTAATTTAATTTATTGGGGGGCTAGAATTCCAACAATCCACGCACTTGATAGCTGCAAGACGAGTGAGTCTAGTTTTTGCACTGATAATTCGTGGTGGAATTCCATTGTATTAGAATTTGAAATTAAAACACTTTTGTACTTTCTTCCACTAATTTATATTTCACCAGGACCGGTTTCATCCTATTACGGACATTTCAAACTGAAAATTTCAAATTCTAACGCAAGACGAGTGGTTATCTAGCCCCCTACATAGTTAAGTGAATTGAAATACATACTTATAAAAAGATATTTTATTTAATTTATCGGGGGGCTAGAATTCCAATAATCCATGCGCTTGATAGCTGCAAGACGAGTTGTTATCTAGCCTCCTAAGTTAAGTAAATTCTAATGTAAAATCAATGCTAATTTGTACAGGGCTCTTGAGGTGATTTTTCGCAAAAACAGCGCTATATAAGTTGTCCAAATTTATTATTACAATTATTATAAGCTATATTAATGCTAGTATAGTTGATGTACCTACTGCTTATGTTTTATGGAATACAGTTTTACAATTCAAAAAACGCACGAAAACTTACAAACACCTTAACAATAAATAAATTGAATTGAGACCTGAAAAACCCCTCACATCCCTTTCCTTCCTATGTCTTTCTCTCTTTCCTTTCCTCCTCTGTTTAATAAACACAGCCTATATTTAGTGCGTCGCGTTTTGCTGGGACATTGTTTTTACCCAAACTAAATACCTACGTTTGTTGTACACAAATATTCAACAAATACTCGAGGATCTCTATTCAAAGTAGTTTACAGTCTCATAGTTTAGACAAAACATTAGGCCTTCTCTGTAAGAACGTTTATTCCAACGTTAAATCCAACATGTTAGCGTTTTCTGTCGGAGTGGGGATGATATTATGTGTACTGCACATTAGCGAGCCTTCCTAACTTAACAAGGCCCTTCTCTAATGAACTTAGCCCAACTAATCTTGTCAAATCGCGTTCCCAGCCTAATGTCAGGCAGATTGTATAGCACTCTAATGGAAGGAGTATTGCAATTTACATAATTTAGCGTCAACACTACTACAGACTACAGCACTGTTGGGCATACTAACAGATTAATGGAGATAGGGTTACAAGAAAGTTGTTGAGAACTGAACATCGTCATAAATCTTAGCACTTTGGTTTATTTCAGAAGCTATTAGAATATAATAGGTTAATTCGTGGCATTCGTCGTGTATGGTTAAATTTAATTACATAACACTATTCGCTGAAGATTGACATAACTTTCGTTGGTGGGTTTGCTAGCTTTATGATAACAGTACAAAGAGCACCATATTTCTTAGCAAGGGTAGGCAGTACGATTAGGTTATGGGACCCTACACAACTTTATTACTGCGCCAACTCATATAATTTTCTGTCATCTCGGATCTTGGTATTATCTCTAAAATAAATGTATAATATTATGGTCTCTCTGAAGCTGGGAGTTAACATGTACAATACACGTAGATACTTTAATAATACATAACTGCTGATCGTGTGAAAATTGCAACTGTTGAATTTGGCAGTTATCTCTAGTGTGAAGCCCCAAAATACTTGGAAACTTGCAGAAAGGGGTAGTCCGTTTGATGGATTCCCCTATCTTAACATGCATCAGAGAATGCCGTTCATGTTCTACTGATGTTTCATTGAAAAATGCTCAGAGGAACTCTCTCTCTGTGTTTGGTTTGCAGCAATTTCATCTATTCGTCTCTTCCACTCTTCCCTGTCTTGTGCGGCTCTTTTGAAGTCTGCATATGATGAACAGCGCACGTCCACCAGCAGATCCTCCAGGTACTCTCGGTTTGGACGTCCCCTAGAGTTTGTCCCCTCGGTCATACCCTCCATTATGGCATGCAAGAGACCTTCTTGTCTTATTACATGGCCGATCCATCTTGCACGCCTTTCGGACAAGGTCCTGAGCAGGTGCCTTCCTCCTTCGATTCTTTGGAGAACCTCCTCATTTGTAATGTGAAAGGAACTAACGTAGTTGAAACCTTTGACACCGGTGCGAATTCGCAAAATACGCCAAACTTGTGCCCTACGTTTGTATACGGTTGACATTTATCCCAGCTTCTGAGGGATTTTAGAGATATTACATATTTTAGAGATATCACATGAGAATGAGTCTTAGAAATCTATTCTTGAGTTCCTTTCTCCTACAACATGTGTTGCTTTAAGACTTTTTCAAGATTCATATTACTCCTAACTTCCTCCTCTTCCCAAAAAGCCTCCATACAGCATCCCCAAAGATGACATCGGTTCCGAGAGATTTTTTCCCCCAGGGCGTAATCTCCCTATTTGGAGTAATTTAAAAAAATAAAATTCTTTTCTGAACTCATTGCGATTTATTTATGGGGTATTGTGCCGTTTACGCTTCCGCCTTAGCTAACATTTCGGACAGCGTTAGAGAGCCTGTTTGATAACTATCCTAATGACGGACACTATAACAATACTTAAAAAATAGCAACTGAAGGAGAAAGCGCAATACCCCCAAAACCAATCACGATAATGCCTTTGACCGTGAAAATCTCAAATCATTTCCATTAAGTGATTAGTTATTATTTTCCATTAATTTATTAATTCAGATTAGTTCTGATTTTCTACATGTAACGTTTCAAAAATGCAACCATTTTTTCCAGTAAACTGATGAAATAAATTGATTGCATTTTTACGAGGCAATTCAATAAAATGGTGTTTGGAAAGCGTAAAACAAATTCAACAAAAAAGTACAGCGGTTTTAAATATCTGTTGAAAACATACGATTCAAAAGATAAATGTTGGAAAACTCGTCGAATATTCAATAGATTAGTTTGCATTCCGTTTTATTCAAAAATTAATCAAATAATGCCTCACCACTCTACACTATGAACAGAAAATCCCTGAAAGTTTGTTTTATTTACTTTCACATAAAATATTTGCATGTCACAGTTAAGTACAAGCATCAGAAAATTGTTAAATAATTTTCAAAAAATACATGCTCTTGAAAGACATAAAAAGATACGCGTAAATACAAAGACATAATTAGACTGAGACATGATTTTAGATTTTTGTGTTATGCCGTGTTGCGTTACCTCCTCATTTCGCCAACATTTCGGACAGCGTTACAGAAAGTTACGGAGGCAATTGAAATCTTTAAAAACCCAATTAATATTAGTAGAGATGACGGAGCTAAGCTCAATAGTTCTTGGTATCCGGTAATTGACGTTAAATACGGTTACATACGTATACTGACCAGCTTGTAGTGGAATGGAGCTGGCGACACGGTATCGCTTCTAAGTACATAAGCACATATTTCACCACTAACAATTACACATCTGCCCTGATGATGGACACTGTAACGCTGTCTGAAATGTTGGTTAAAGGAGGAGGTAGCCCAACACGGCATAATACCCCAAAAATAATTAGACTTAGATTAAATTAATTTTGACGTAAAAGATGTGTTAGTACAGCCTTCTTTATCTACATTACATGAAGTTAGGTTTGGTCCGTCACCTCTGCATATCTATTACTAACTTCATGTAATCTATGTACAAGCGAATGTTTGAAATGCGTAGTTCTGGTATTTTTGCATTTAAAAAGGATTTTGGAACGAGTAGCTCTAGTAGGTGCATGGTATCCAATGAGGTTATTTAAATAAAGTTTGTCTATATTATTTATTGTTATTAAGTTTATTTTGTAGAACTCCAGTTTAATTTTTTTATTTATTTTATATATTTAATAATATGTATTATTCGACAACTGATTTTTCAACAAAACTTTTGAAAGGTGGGTACAAGAAACTTAACCGGCCAGAATAAAGAAACAAGAAAATAATGGCCTCCAAACACTTCCAGCTCTTAGTTTCTGGAAAAAATTGTGACCGGAGGCAAAAAATGTGTTAATTTTTTTCAACCTGAATCAAAGAGGCAGTCAATGGAATGGCATCACACAAACTCACCAAGGACAAAAAAATCAAATATGTGATCGGCGGGGAAAGTTATGGCATGGGTGTTTTTGATATGACCGTGCTTTTTACAACATTGTGATACATGCCCTTGTTAAAAGATGGACCAAAGCTGTGGAAATGGATGGAAATTACATTGAAAAACAACAAATTAATTGAAAATAGTGTGGATTTCCATCTCTGTAATTGCATTTTTCATTCCTTGACAATTAAAGGAGAAAAAAATATTAAGCATAACTTATTGACTGACCCTAGTACAAAGATTATTATTTTTTAGATGAACTCTTTGTGATAAATTCGTAAACCTTTTGGAATGATTTCGCATGCCAGGAATTGTAATTCTAAAATATTAATTTATATTGTTTCCTGACCAAGAAGATAACACTGAACGAAAATATGAAAGATAACAAACAACACGTATAAAAATAAAAATATAACGGTCACAACTAGAACTCGAACCGGGAACCTCTTGTGTTTCCGGGACGAACGCCTCATCCAATTATTAAACCTTAATATTTGTCAATCTCATATTTCAAATTTCAGAAATAACAATAATATCTTCGAATATTTTTTTTACATAAATCATAGGCAACTACCTTTTTCATTGGAAACAATCGTTCAAAGAACTGGTTTGTAACCTAGACAGTGTCTTAAGATTTTTAAAATATTATCTTTCTTCTTCAAACTTCGCAAATTTATGTTGTGGCATCATTTTTCATATAATGAATAACTGATTACTTTGTGTAAAACCACTATTTTTAAAACAATATCAACATGTTTCGACAACAATGTTGTCTTCATCAGGATATGTTACTATAATAAATGACAAACAAGTATAGACAAATTAGAATAAATTATAACATAGACAAAATATTAAAAAGTAGAGGTGATTATTATACTTGTTTGTCATTTATTATAGTAACATATCCTGATGAAGACAACATTGTTGTCGAAATATGTTGATATTGTTTTAAAAATAGTGGTTTTACACAAAGTAATCAGTTATTCATTATATTATCTTTCTCTTTAATGATCAAATAATACATTGAGCTTCAAAAGCCATCAGAATAAATTGATGTTAAATTAAGTACCTAAAACTAAACTTATTTCTAATCCTTTTTATGTTCTGTTAAAAGCATAACCGGTGAAATACATACAAAAATTAACCAAAAATTTACACACATAAGACAAAAATATATTTATGGATTGAATTAATAAAATTACTACTGCACATAAAATAACTTGTCCATACAAACGATCAAAGTTAACTCTTAAATAATACAACAAAGGGTTTATTCACTAATATCCTAGAACCAACATACAAAAAAACTTTGTGATCTCCATATTTATCTTTTTGCTCAAAGAACCTTGACGAAAACGGGCTTGGCCAATGTTTGCAAACAAAATAGATTTAGTTCTCTGACCTTAATAAAAAAATCCACTCTAGATTAATAAATTATGATTATGGTTTCCGAAAAACTGCAGTTAAAGCTTCAGAATGGACTAATACAAAAGTAAATACGCAATTAGCTACAACAAATGGCTGTTTCTTGCCTTTGACATGGCAAAACAACTTATTTCGCTTTCGGTAGAACGGAGTCCACCCGGAATTATAATATTTTCATAAAACGATGAAATAGTGGAAATAAAATTACGGGATTTGTTGTTATATTCCGGAAGGTTGTAATGGTATATTACCACGATTGGGGGGTAATATAACCTTAATAAAGGGGGTATTGAATTATGTATTTAATGTGTATTAACCCTTTGGATCACAGGAGACCATATTTGTACTAGCTTACACAGGTGTCATATCTCCAAGCATCATGGTGAGAAATATGATTTTAATGGGGCTAGAAAGAGAAAACTCTACATTTTATATTAAAATGCAGAAATTTAGCGTAGATAAATTTGAACGTTCCCCTCTATGACACCAAAGTTTCGGATCAAAATTTGAAAAAAAAAAACTTTTAGAAGTTTTTATTATTTATCTTTTACACGTAATGAAGAAAAGAGGGATCAGTAATGTTTATAGTACATTAATTTAATAAAGTATGTAGGTATTTGTTTTTATTTTGTTTCATTATCAGTCATTTTATTTAGAAAAACAGCAAGGTTTTAAATTTTTTATTTTTGTATAAAAAAATTTAAAACTTCAACACTTGTATTTTGAATTCTCACAATATTTTATTGCGTTTTTCATCACCATTCAAAAATATTTTTAGTTTTTGGATACGTTCAAAAACATGTAATTTTTTTGGAATTTATTGCAAAGCGGAAATATTTTTACTTTCTGAAAAAATACGCCAGATTTTTCAAGGGTAAAAGGAAGCGTGAGTAAACAATCAAAATAGTTTATGTGGAACAACATAAAATTTATTCAGTATAAAGAAGCTATATTAAATAATAGTTATACGCTAAAAGGATAGGCGCCAGGTTATTTCGAAATCATGAGAGTATATAAAAAGAGGTTAACCTTTAACATCTGACGTGATTTTTTTACGTATGCTCTGACGTGGGGGCCTGGGCGGTCCGTCACTATAAGTGTTTACGTATTTGAGATATATGAAAATTTTGGGGTCTAAATTATTATTTACCGGACAATTAAATATATTTTAACTGTCCGATAAACGAATAATAATTAGAAATGCTTAGAAATTTTTTTCCAGAGGAAAGCTAATAGCTCAGAAACGCACAAAATAATTTGCAAGGCAGATAGAAACATTACACCTTTAAATTTATATGACGAGAATGCCAACATTCTTATAAATACTATTCAGGAATTATTAGATTCCTGGTCAAATAAAATTATTCACGCAAAACACTTCAATTATCTCAACCAAACGTATGTTGACAAACTTTCGTAAAACAAATGGTTGGGTGTTGGAGAGTTGAGCGCAGAAATAGAAGGATTTATGTTTGCCATTCAAGATAGAGTCATTAATACTAAAAATTATAGGAAGCATAGAATCCAAGATATAAATCAAATTGATGATTTATGTAGAAAATGTTTGGCTTTTCCGGAAACTATAGAACATATTATATCGGGATGTTCTATATTAGCGCCGTCCGAGTATACATTTAGGCACAATCAGGTTTTAAAAATAATTCACCAAAGTTTGGTAATTAAACATAACTTGATTGATTGCCGTAATGTAGTACCATATTATGAATATGAACGAAATTCATTTTTAGAAAATGAATTTTATAAAATATATTATGATAAAACTGTACTAACAGACAGCTCAATTAGTCATAAAAGACGTGATATTTTTACATGACAAAATTAAAAAAATAACTTATATCATTGATGTAGCTATTCCAAATTCTTGTAATATTCAAAAAACTGTTTCTGAAAAATAAGAAAATACACAGATTTAGGAAATGAGATTAAAAGAATTTGGCATTCTCAGACTATAAAAATATTACCATTTGTTATTTCGGCTACTGGCATTATACCTAGGTCTCTCATTCAAAATTTAGGCATATTAGATTTGTCAAAGAATTTATTTATAAAAATGCAAAAATCAGTCATTTTAAATACGTGTAGGATTACAGAAGATTTTTAAATATTTATTATAGAGGGATCAGTAGGGTTGATAGGTTCAATTAGGAATTCCACAGAGCCGAACCCTCTGATATGAAAATATCTGGAGTCGGTGAATTATTTTCCCATTTGGTCTCTGGTAGGTTGACATGTTGTTCTTGTATTGTTTTGTATTTATAATACATATATAGTGCAATTGCATAGCGTGGATTCACTAGATGATCATTTGGGAAGTGTGTGAAAGGGTTTAGTTTTTCCTGTGGGGAAAATTTAATCCGGACATTTAAATCTGGTGCGTATAAAATAAAATACTTTTTTTATTGTTAAGTAACTTATATTTGACAATTTGGATATTATATAATAATTTTTGGCAAAAATCACTTGAGATCAGAAATCAGTCTGTATTATCTATTAAACTGAATAAAAACAAAGAACTCACTTTTATCATAATATTTCAATAGTGTCTCGAATAAACTATATATATATAAACCTCTAGTAAAGTTGTTTAAGTTTATTTTTATATAGTAAAAATCAAATTAAAAAGTCACGTAAGTACTGACGATGGGCCGGAGAGGCCCGCAAAAATAAATGAAATGACTTGACTTATAGAAATTTAGCACAAAAAATTTAAAATTTAAAGCTTAGGCTCTGGCGTCACTAAATTTGAAGCTACTGGAAGCGGCGTATGCGTCACGCGAGAGGGAGGGGAGTATTTCGATATTATTATTGCCAGGCCGGAGCGGCCCCCAAGTTAGCATTTAAAGGTTAAGACAGTAAACCAACATTGGGCTAAACCTAAATATGTAAGTGATTTCAATTTTTTATTACAATTATTCTCCTTTATAATAACTTTTGAATGTTTTTCCCGTCACTGAATTATATCCCATTAACTATATCAACGTACTTCAAATATTTATCCTACCTAACTCCATAATTACCATTTATCAACAATCTACCATTACAATCCACCAAAAGATTCCATTGTACTTTACTATTCTCACTTGCTTACTTATAACCATCATTTTAATCTATCAAATTATTAAATTAAACTCAACTTACTTAATTATTTTAAATTATTTTATTATTTTATCTTATTTAATATATGTGATACACTCAATTGTTTTAAATCGTCTAATTATTCTAAATTATCATAATATTCATTTCTACTTACCTGCTCTCATTTATACATTTATTTCCACTGAATTAATCTATTCAATTATTACATTTAAATCAACTTATATAATTATTTTTAATTCTTTAATTATTTTAACTAATTTCATATACGTGATGCATTTGATTGTTATAAATTATCAAATCGTTCTAATCTATCCAAATATTCCATTCTACTTAACTCTTCTCATTTATTCATTCATTTCCACTATTTTAACATGTCCAATTATTATATTAAACTCAATGTCCTTAATTATTTTTAATTATTTAATTATCTTAACAAACTATACATGTGTGTTACTTTCGATTGTTTTAAATTATCTATTCATTCTAAATTATCAAAATATTCCACTCTACTTAACTGTTCTCATTTATACACTTATTTCCACTATTTTAATCTATTTAATTATTATATTTAACTCAATTTATTTAATTATTTTTAATTATTTAATTATTTTAACTAATTTCATATATGTGATACATTCATTTGTTTTAAATTATCTGATTAGTCTAATCTATCCAAATATTCCATTCTACTTCACTCTTTGTATTAACTCATTCATCTCCACTATTGTAATTTATCCAATTATTATATTAAACTCAATGTACTTAATTATTTTTAATTATTTAATTATTTTAACAAACTATAAATGTGTGACACATTCGATTGTTTTAAATTATCAAATCACTCTAAATTATAAAAATATTCCATTCTGCTTAACTCTTTGTATTTATTCATTCTTTTTCACCATTGTAATATATCCAATTATTATATCAAACCCAATGTACTTAATTTTTAATTATTCCATTATTTTAACAAACTATATATGTGTGATACATTCGATTGTTCTAAATTATCTAACCAATCTAAATTATAAAAATATTTCACTGTATTTAACTGTTCTCATTTATACATTTATTTCCACTATTTTAATCTACTCAATTATTATATTCAACTCAACTTATTTAATTATTTTTAATTATCTAATTATTTTAACTAATTTGAAACATGTGATAAAATCGATTGTTTTAAATTATCCAATTATTCTAAATTACCAAAATATTCCACTCTAATTAACTGTTCTCATTTACTCATTTATTTCCTCAATTTTAATCTATCCAACTATTTTATTGTGCACAATTTACCAAATTACGTTTATTTACTTCATTATTATTAATATTTATATATGTGTGATATTTTCAATTGTTTCAAATTATCAAATTATTCAAAATTATTCGAAAATTCCATTCTACTTAATTATTCTCATTTATTCATCTGCCTCCACTATATGGTATATAATCTATCCAAATATTTTATTAAACTCAATTTACTTAATTTATTTTAATTATTTAAATATTTTAACTAAATTGATATACGTGATACATTCGATTAATTGTAATTGTGCAATTATTTTAACAAAATTCTTTAATCATCAAATAATATTATCTAACTTAATTCAATTACCGCACTTAACAAAAAGAAAATAAACAACTATGGATGACTTCGTGAACACGCAGCTGGAAAGCTGCTTCAAGATCAATGAATTCAGTAGTCAAAGTGCAAAGGAGTGCAATGAAATTATCACAGATAAGTTCTCTGGTTTACAAGTGCTCCACCTTAACATCCGCAGCCTCCAAAAAAATATTGAAGAATTTATTCTCAATATAAATATTCTTATTGTGAAGCCGGACGTTATAGTATTAACTGAAACATACACAAACAGTGACTCACCACATTATAATTTAAGAGATTATATTTACATGCAATCAAACACAAACATTAATAAAAACAGTGGTATAGCGATATTCGTTAGTAAGAAATATAATATTGTTACATATTCAGAACACAACATAGATTCATCAAACTGCATAGAAATCCAACTTAACCACAACAAAAAGAATTATTATTTGTTAGCAATCTATAGAACGCATGAATCGAACGCTAATTTATTTATCGAACAAATACGAAATATAATATCAAATTTCAAAAACAAAACTTGCATAATAACAGGGGATTTTAACATCAACATTAACAAAAATATAGACAGTAGACTTAAACATGAATATTTGAACTGTATGACTGAAAACAACTTTAAATCGTGTATAAATGAAAATACGCGCGAAATTCAAGGTCAGAAACCATCTTGCCTAGATCATTTTTGGACTAATACTAACATAAAAGATCTTCATAAAATAAAAACCATTGTCTGGAAAAATAACATCACCGATCATCATACGTGTATATTTTTGTACGAGGAAGAAAAAACAATACAAACAAAAAATAAATCAATAAAAAAATCATATACCAGAATAAATCTGCAAAAATTAATTGAAAACTTGAAAACGGAACGTTGGCAACCTGTAATCAACTGCGAAGAAGTAGAAATATGCTCAAAGTACTTTGAAAACATTTTATCCAAGCATGTAGAAAACTCAAAAACAGATATTCCATATCGTAATTTAGACAAAAACAAATACCTGAAACCATGGATCACACCGGGTTTATTAAATTCAATCAAAGAAAAAGGCAAGCTATACAAAAAAACAATAAAATTCCCAAACGACAAAAAAATAGAATTTAATTATAAAAAATATAAAAATAAATTGACACGCTTAATAAAAATTAGTAAAGATGAATATTACAAACATAAAATAATAAATTCTGAAAACAATCCAAAAATAATCTGGCAAACAATTAACTGTGCAATAGATAACAATAAACAAAGACATTCAATCAAGGTAATTGTAGACGAAAATGACGTAAAAATAAATGCAGAGGAAAACCCTAAAAAATGTGCTGATATTTTCAACTCCTTCTTCGCGAAAGTCGGACAAAACCTCGCTAAAAAAATTAATGTAACAAAGGGAGCGACAACTCAACCAATTATTGAAGATATACAAAGTGTAAACTCACTATCCCATTTTAAAATGATCAAGGAAGTAGATATTCTAAACATTATTGAAAATATGAAAGGAGGGTCGTCACCGGGTTTTGACAACATAACTGCAAATATGTTAAAATCTATTAAAAGCCACGTGATAAAACCATTAACTCACCTAATTAATTTAAGTTTAAAAAATGGAATATTTCCGTCTAATTATAAGAGGACAATTATCTCACCTATATTCAAAAGTGGAAATGCAGAAAATGTAACTAACTATCGACCAATTTCCCTCATTTCAAATATTGGCAAAATATTTGAAAAAATCGTAAAATCTCAACTAATGGAATTTATTGATAATAACAAAATACTTCACGACAATCAATACGGATTCCGAAAAGCGCACAGCACACAAGACGCGATTGCAAATGTCACATCACGCATATATAAAAACCTTGATATGAAAAAAAAGTGTATAGGTATTTTTATAGATCTGAGAAAAGCGTTTGATAGCATATCCCATAAAAAACTAATGAAAAAATTAAATAATTTGAACATTAATGAAAACGTAGCAAATTGGATAAAAAGCTACCTAAAAAATCGCCCTCAATGTGTCAAAATAAATAACATTTATAGCGACGAAGAGACATCTGAATATGGAATTCCACAAGGTACTGTGCTAGGTCCCATATTATTCATCTTATATGTAAATGGGATATTCTCACAGTCACTTCATGGTAGTATAACCTCGTATGCCGACGACACAGTACTTATTGAAAGTGGAATCACATGGCAAGTAGTAAAACAAAAAGCAACAGAAGACATAAACATACTGAAACACTGGTTTGATATAAATCTACTATCTCTTAATAGTGAAAAAACTCACGTCATTCCATTTGCAATAAAATCAAATGATGTTCCGGTAAATTTTGATATAATTATACATGACAATTCTAAAGATCACAAAAAAAATAACTGTGAAATAAACTGTTCCACATTAAAAATTTCGAATAAAATTAAATACTTAGGAATAACAATAGACAAAAACCTAAACTGGAAAGATCAAATCAACCTTACAGTTAACAAAATAAGGAAATTAATTTACATATTTTTAAAAATCCGAAACTTTCTCTCATTAGAAAATCTAACATCAGTCTATCATGCTATAGTACAGTCAAATCTCCAATACGCTGTAGTAAGCTGGGGAGCTGCATACAAAACAAACCTACTCCCTGTTGAAATTGTGCAACGTCTAATAATAAAAATTATATTGAAAAAAAGAAGAGATTATCCGACTCACCTTATTTTTGAAGAATTTAAAGTATTAAAATTTAATGATCTAGTTCGAAAAAATATAATAATCCAAATAATAAAAGAAAAACAAAGTCATAAATTTTTAACTGAAAGTCGTACTCGTCAAAAACATATATTTACAACACAAAAATGCAACACCTCATTTGCACAACATCATTATACATATCTAGGAAAAAAATACTTTAATAGCCTACCTGAAAAAATAAGAAAAATCGAAGACGATAAATGCCTCCTAAAAGCAATCAAAGAGCAATTTAAAGTAAAAATACCAAATTGATAAAATTTATAATCATAACTTACATAACTTGTAAATTTGTTATTTATTAAGAATCTACCACAAGTAAATTATAAGATACAAAATATATTTTGTTAATATATTTTAAATATTTCCTAATCCCATAATCGTCCCTCTTCTAATCACAAGCGTCTGCTTCTATAGAAGAGAAATACCAAAAAAAAATTAAAAAAAGGAAAAAAAAATCAGTGAAATTTATTATTATTTATATGCTAATGTTAATGTTAATTTTAATTTTAATGTTAATGTTATTGTTAATTTTATAATCTAGGCATTGATTTGTATTTGTATTTCCATTGTTTTTATGTATATATTTCGAAATAAAAAAAAAAAAAAAAAAAAAAAAAAAAATATCATTGAAGAAGAAGATATTACTCATACTCGTAATTATAATTGAATATTCCTTTAGACTTTTAGAAAAAAAATAAGTGTCTTATATAAAATAATATCACTACTTTTAATTATTTCTGAATTTGAAAAATGAGATTGAGGAAAATGACTTAAAAATAAAAAAAGTCTCAATTACAATCCTGGGTTCGATTCCCAGTTGTGACCGTTAGCTTTTTATTTTTTTTTGTGTTGTTGTTTTTCATATTTTCTTTTAGATTTATTAGTGCTATCTTCTTCTTCAGTGATATAAATGATTTCGTTTACGTGTTCGTTGGTTCGTCATATTCGATCTGGTCTTTAGAGAAACACCGTTAATCTATCTGGTACAATACTCATAAATTACTGATTGATTACTCATAAACACCACGAAGTCAAATTATAATTTATTTATTTATTTATTTATTTAATACAAACGGCATAAGTATGCCATAAACACTAATTACATGTCACAAATTCATATTCAAAATATCAGTAATGATAAAACAGTGTATGTATAACAGTTAGTTGTGACGATACATTGGGAAGTGACAACAGAGATACCTTTACATGCAAAAATCTATAACACAAATAAAATTAGTAGTGATTTAAAAAATATGATAGCATAGCCTTCTTGTACCCTTGTTCCGTGCAGTTAAATAGATCTATCACATCTGCATATCTATTAGTAACTTCATGTAACCTAGGTAAAAGTGAGTGTTTCGTATACTCAGTCCGATTATTGTTACATTTAAAAAGGATTTTAGAACGAGTGGTTCTCGTGGGAATATGAAATTCAATGAGCTTATTTAAATCAGGACTGTCTATGCTACCATTTACAATTTTGAACATAAATATTAAGTCGGATATAATTCTTCGATCTGAGAGTCTTAATAAATTTAATTCTTTCATCAAGTAATTATAATTTATGTTTTCAATGGGAATACCGAGGTTAAAATTAATGTGTCTTAAGAATTTGTGTTGAATTTTTTCGATTGAATCTGAATGTATTTTGAAATGGGGGGACCAGATCGAGGAGTTATATTCGACTTGACTACGTACTAAGGATGTATACAAAATTTTTAAAGTTGAAATATTCCTGAAACCTCTGGAATTTCTAAGAACGAAGCCAAGCATTTTGATACCTTTATTATAGATTGAGTTTATATGGGATATAAAGTTTAATTTAGAGTCAAAAGTTATGCCCAGGTCATTAATTTCTTCGACAGAGGTAAGGGTAGAGTTGTTAAGTTCATATGGATGAATAATTGGTTGACTTATTCTGTAAAAACTTATTGAATAACACTTATTTATGTTCAGATAAAGTTTGTTAAGAGAACACCAACTAATTAATTTGTTTAAATTATTTTGTAGACAGGCACAATCTTCAGCGGTTTTGATGATTTTAAATATTTTTAAATCATCTGCAAAAAGCAATACATTTACATCTTTATCAAATATGTCAACAATATCATTTATGAACAGTAAAAACAAAATTGGGCCTAAATGGGACCCTTGAGGTACACCACTGGTAGCTTTAAATTGATTGGAATAGAACAAATTAATTTTTACAAGTAGAACTCTATCAGATAGATAGCTCGCAAACCAGTCTAAAAGTTTTCCGTCAATACCGAGCTTATGTAGTTTAACCAGTAGAATTTTATGTCACACTTTGTCAAAGGCCTTGATAAAATCTGTATAAATGGAATCGACTTGAGTTCTGTTAGCTAATGCATTTGATATAAAGTTTTCATATAATGAGAGATTTGTCAGAGTTGACCTGCCTGACAAAAATCCATGTTGATTTGGAACAATGAGATTGTTAATATATGGGGAAATTTTATCAAGAAGTAATTTTTCAAAAAGTTTCGGAATTATAGATAGCTTACATATAGGTCTATAGTTAGTGACATCACTTTTATTACCCTTTTTTAATATAGGCGTTAAATAACAACGTTTCCAAATGTCCGGGAAGCAACCTGTGTCAAGCGATTGATTAAACAATAGACAAATCGGCTCAGCCAGTGAAGCAATGCAATTAATGAGAATATTGGGGTGCACGTTATCAGGTCCGGCCTTTTTGTTTTTGTCCAGAGATTTAATTTTAGATTTAACGTCGCTTATATTGATGTGTACAGGAGGGATATGTATGCTCTCAATAATGGAAGGTGGTGGTATGTAATTGTCTGGGATATCTTCGTCATATACACTTTTGAAGTAATCAGCAAAATAGTTAACCTTTACTTTCATATCAGTGCTACTCTTATCTTTGAAGTGCATTGAAATGGGTAAACCTTGTTTGTTTTTTCTAAGAGAGTTTACATGTGTGAAAAAGTTTTGTATATTAGAGGGTATAGATTTTTCGATTCCATTTATATAATTATAATATGATTTTTTTGACAGTTTTTTACATTGAGTTCTGTAATTGTGAAATACCTTATAGTCATTAAGGGATTTAGATTCTTTAAAGTTTTTGTGTGCAGTTTTTTTGCAAATAACCAGGTTGATTAACTCGCTGTTGAACCATTTCGGGAACTTCGCTTCTTTGAAGTGTGAAAGTGGTACATAGTTTTCAGTGGCCCTGTTGATAATTGGGTAAAAAATTTCAAGATTGTAGTTAATACTATTGTTGAGGTGAAGAAATGACCAGTCTTCATTTGTAAGATATTGGTTCATATTAGGATAGTCAGCTTTGGAAAAATTATAAGTTAAGTTAGGAAGAATAGTTGTGTCGTCTGGTGAGTTATTCATCGTTATGGTTATGCTTAAAGCGGGGTGGTGGCAGTCTAGGGGGAGGAGCTCGTCAACTGATTTAACAATGTGAATTGAGAGATCACTACAGAATACTAAATCCAGCAGCCGGTTATTGGTATTGTAGACTTGATTGACTTGATGTAGACTGAGTAAGTTCGTCATATCTATTATTTCACGGGCATTTTCTGGTAGGCTTAAGTTGTTATAAGAGTTTTTATTCATCCAATCAATGCTAGGGGTATTATAATCACCAAATAAAATTGTTCTGGCATCAGGGTATTTATTTTTAAAGGTTTCGAGGTCATCAATGTGGTTTCGGTAGACTGTGATGTTGGATCCAGGAGGAATGTAGACACATCCCAGTAAAATTTTACTTGATTTAGTTTTTAGTAATACAAATACCTGTTCCACGTCTAGATGTTTGCAAATTAATCGAGTGGATGGCAGTGATTTTTTGACGGATATGAGAACTCCTCCTCCTCTGGTTTTATTACTGGTGGCTGGATTCCTGTCAAGGCGGTAGGTGTTATAAGACGAGAATCCAAGTTCCTCGGTGTGAATATCAGGATCAAGCCAGGTTTCAGTAAGGAGAAATACATCGACGTTTTGAAGTAAAGGAATAGAAGTTTGCAACTCTAAGAGTTTGGTTCGGCAGCCGCGGATGTTTTGGCCGTATCCATTGATATGTTTGAGTTTTTTGGATTTTTCTTAACTATTGTCGGCTTGCTGTTGATATATTTGATTGTTAGTCCAACTTCACCTCCCTGTATCCTACTTTCCATTGATTGACGTAGGTCTGATAAATATTTTCTTTGGTTCGGAGTTTGGTCGGAAAAGATTTTGACAGGGGAGTTGTTAAGATAAAAGTTTTTTTTCCTGAGAATATTCATTACTTCAGTTGAGTTTTTTAAGATCACTTTAATGGGCCTCGATTTATCAGGCCTCACTGCTCCAATACGGAATGTGTTGATGGAATTTGGTTCTATGTTGTTGTCTATTTTCTTCAGAATGGTTGTAATTTGTAAATTATCGTCCTTGATTTTTTCAATTTGGTTCAGTTGTGTACTTTCAGGAACGTTTATAATTATGAGATTATTTGCTCTGTTTTTCCTCTCTTCAAGCTCATCGGCCGCTTCACATGTAGATTCTAATGGGTTAGGTTTGTTGGTTAATTCTTTGAAAGCTATTAGCTCACCCTCGAGTGCTGCCATTTTTGTAGCCATTTGAGCTATGGTTCCAAGAATAGCATTAGTTTTTGGAATCATTTTCGCAATTTGATCTTTGTTCAGTCTGCTACTGGGGTCTATTATTAGTTCGGTTAGAGCCTCAACCGCGTTTCTCGCCAGACTGATGTATCCCTGGGAGTCCATTTTGTTAAAATTAAAAAAATTTTTTTTTTTTTTTTTTGAAAAATGGACTATGCTTAAGCCTGGATTTAAGGTGGAGTGACTTGAATTACTTGCTAGTATGGGCCAGGTCGGGCGGTAGTAGCTTGGCTGACAATAATACTTATTGTTTTGACTTTTATTAATTTTGAAATGCTCACTTAGTTACGATTTTAGAATCCAGCAGGTTTGCACTAGAACTACTTTAAACTTGCAATAACTCACTGGCTCGTTATATTATCTGTTTCACTTTTTAAAACAATATAATGCAAAAAAAATATGTTTTCTGGGTTACTAGTAGTCTTTATATATGGGGATGTCTGAAAATCAGCTGGACGATCGATATGACGATTTTAATGAGAGTGTTGAACAATTTTGCACATTCAATTTATTTGTTGACTACGCAAAATGAGAATAAGTTATTACCTATTTTAATACATATCCTCGACTCGTGGCATAGACAGAAGGAAAACTTAGTAAGGTGGAAAGATGGACTCCCGAACCTTTCCTCCTGAAGTGTGGCGTCAGACAGGGAGGATGTATTCCCGATATTATTTAACATGTTCATGGACGAACTCACCGACAGGCTAAACGATGCAGGGGTAGGCTGCCAAATTGGAGGACAGTGTCTGAACAACATCAGTTATGCGGACGACATGGTATTGATGGCACCATCCATAAGGGGCCTACGTATTCTTCTAAATATCTGCGAAGAGTTTGCTGAAGAAACAAACATGCTATACAACCCCACTAAAACGGCTATACTGGTCGTAAAAAATGGACCAAAAAATAAGGACCAAAAAATATTTCTCCAGCTACCCTGAATGGTGTGAACCTGCAGGTGACTGAAGGAACTAAATACCTTGGACACATAATCACCAGTAATCTGATGGACGATGACGACATCGATAGGCAAAGCTCTCAGTGTAAAAGCAAACATGCTCAGTAGAAGATTCCGCCTTTGCAGTACTGCTGTAAAAAGGACGCTCTTCCTTTCCTTTTGCGCAACACTGTATACGTATGAAATCTGGGCAAACTACAAGAAGAGTAGTTTAGAAAGACTTCGGGTTCAGTATAACAACGCCTTCCGCATAATGTTTGGTCTCCCCAGATATTGCAGCGCTTTCCGGATGTTCACGGAGGGGCGAGTTCCTGGCTTTGCAGCCCTTATGAGATCCAGGGTGGCAGGAATTAGGGAAAGGATAACCAGCTCTGGAAACATCCTCGTCATGGAAGCCCGCCTTAGTCCATCATCCAGTAATGATGCACACTGGAGAAAAATACTGGCTCCTTACGTGCTCACAGAATCCTGAAAGCTTAATATTATTATTTCTTTTGTTTTCCATTTGCTACAATTAGCTTAGTATCTTTTTTTTGTTTCGTGTATATTCATATTCTTTTCTTTTTTTCCTTTCAAATACTTTGTGTATGTATGTGTATATTATACCCTTATGGAATGTGTGGGATTGCACTCTCCTCCCCACATACTGGAATAAACATTTATTTTAAACTAGCTGGTTCCCAGCATGCGTTGCTATGCCATTTAATAAAGAAATTGTTTCTCCCTGCGTGACCTTTCCCATTCGTCCCGTTCTCTTTCCGCCTACCCTTCCTCTCATCCCCTTCTCCCTCTCGCGTTCCCACACCGCCTTCCCTCAATTCCCTCTCCCTTCACTCTATTCCCTCTCCCATCGCCCGCTCTCCCCGTCCCGCGAACCCTCCTCCCGAGTTCCCCCCTCCCGCATTCAATTCATTCAGTCCCAGTGCATTCAGTTTTCAAAAAGCTCGCGTGCCACCAGTTGAAATTTTTTTATACAAATTTCATAATGTCAGAGCTCACCAGTAGTTTTATACAAACCTTGTCCTGACTATAACAAACAAAACAAAAAAAGAATTATCCAATTTGGTGCTGTCGTTCGGAAGTTATGCGCGTACATACATTTCGGCGATTCATTTTTATTTATATAGAAGATAATCAAATTGCAGTTATTTTTTTTTTGGCCATGAAAATCGCTAATTGTATTTGACCATTCTACAATTTGCGTACATACACATACGTTTTTTTTATTACAACGATTTTTCGAAATATCGATTTAACCCTCGACAACACTATTCCAATACTTCCTTACAGTCCATTATTTGTACAGCACTACCTGGTTTCGAAACCATACATTTAACCGAACAGACATTCAGTGCCGATCCCGATACAATCCATATGAAGCAATGGCGACTAACGCAGTGTGACCATATGAAATATTACTATCTATATTTGCCCTGGCGCTTGATTTAGTGACCTGTGTCGCTGCACTGCACTGCGCATCTCTAGTAGTTCAGGGTTTGGTACTTTTACTAGAGAGCTATTTTTACAGGAGGTTGGTTTTATTGAACGACTTTAAAAATATAATAAGTTATAAGTTACATAAACAGTTAATTGACATTGCGTACAAAAAAAATTTGTTTCAAATTTTTTTCTTATTTAATAAATCAAAACCAAAAGTTCCCCTGAAATAATTAGAATTGTAAGGAGGTACTTTTTTATGTGAATACCTAAGGAGCTGCTGAGTGAGACTATGGCATCCCTAATTGGGGTACCTGTGTTGTGAGGCCGAAGGTAGTGGGAAGAGGAAGGAGAAAGAAAGAGGAAGGTGGGGAAGTACCTGGCTATTCAGATCTGGTGAAAATAAGGTCAAAGCCATTTCAAGCAACGTTTCAATTCTGATTAGTGGTCTTACACCAGGGCTATACTGACGGTGTCTTCCATCCCTGGAACGTGCCGCAAATATAATACATATTATTTTTAATTAATTATTTATGAAATAACAAAAAAGAATCAAATAACATTTATTTGCGCTCGCCGGGATTCAATCCCACGATCTTTGGATTACAAATCAAGAGCCTTACCCCTCGAACTCGAGACCGTCATAAATACCAACCTACTTATATATAAACCTTATATTTAGTCACACAATTAGCCGAAGGAACTTCACTATCTAAATGACAATCCTTTTTTCAATTTTTGTTCAAGTAGGTACCATAATTTAAAAAAAAAATTAATTTGGATTTTCTTATTTTATTTATTAACGGCCTTTTTTAGGGACTTTTACATATTAGAATTTCTTATTTTATTTATACTTTTATTTCAGCTTTTACATACTAGTTAAAAATTATACAATATTTATTATAAATAACTAAACTGCCTCAGTGACAATATTTTGTATTTGTTTAATGATAAATTGAAGATGTCCACCGACTTGGTATAAATATTTCTCTCCAATAATATTCTGAGAAAAGAGGCATTCATATGATAGGTTATTCCCTGAATTTCTGTACTGAAATAAATCCCGACTTCTAATGATACGTACTGGAATCTGAAAGCTTATCAATGCAAGCAATTGTGGACTATTAACTAAAATTTATAAATACAAAATCAGTGAAATATGATCCTGTCTAACAATATAGGCATATTCATATAATTTAAAAGAGTGCACAGTTCAATATAATTAATGGAATGTATATTTTTAAATTTGGCAAATGTAAGAATTAATTTTGTATTCTTTCAATTACTTGCACATACCAAATAAACATGAAATTTTCATCTCGCATCTTCAATAAATAGGTACAGTTAGTTTTTCTATAAAATATTTGTACAGCAATAAGACGAAACTAACGAAAGTCCTTTCACTGTTATCAGTTTAATTGTGAGGGTGTTTTTTAGCAAGCTGTGCTTTGCGAAAAACCTAATCGTTTGAACTAAACAACATTATTCATATTAAACAAACGTTATTTTAAAGTAAAGGTGAGGGTGCCCGCTTTTATTCCAAAATCCGAATGAAATACGGAAACTATCAATAGATTGATTTAATATCCCTAAATTATACAAGAATATCGAAGCGATAAATTATCCAGCAATTGAGTATCACGCAAGGGAATTCCGACCTGCTTTGTCTCTAAAAGTATTTACTCTTCAGGAACGTGGTTTAAGGATATCTACTTAGGTTTGTTAAAATTCTGAACATAAAACAATAATATTATTAGTATTTATGAGAACCCACAAAATACCACGCCCCTAGAGGTTAACCGATTAAAAAGTTTTTATAATTTTTAGTTGAGAAAAATTATGTAATTCTGCTGGTAGGTAATAATAATAATAATAATAACGTTATATTAGCGCAGTTTAGTGTCATTTTACTTCAAGTGCGCTTAACTATAATAAATTTAAAAATAATCATACAGTGCTCCTTATAATATTGAGAAAATAACAAAAGAATAAACAGTATTTACAAAACAATGACAAGAGATCAAAATTAACACAGTGCTCTTATAGCACATACAGGACGATAATAATAATAAAATAAGATGAACATAAATTATCCATCTGATAATCCAGTAGATGATCGATGAAAGAGAGTACAAGATGTGATAAAAGATGAGTGTAAGTCTATCCATTTGATTAATCATGTAAGATCACTTGAGAAAAGTCGTGGCAGAAAAAGACGACATGAGAGAAAAAGAGAGCAAAAGATGAGGTAAACGGAGATAATCATAAGTTTACACATCTGATAATCTCGTAGAAAATTGATGAAAGGTGTGGTAGAAGAGAACGAGATGACAGTTAAAAGGGAGTATATGATGAGATAAATGAAGGGTATATGTACATTGTACACCCATTCGCTAATCCTTTGGAAGATTAAGGAAAGTCGTGTTAGAAGAAGACTAGATGTGAGAAAAAGACAACAAAAGATGAGATAAACGGAGATAAGTAAAAGTTTACACATCTGATAAAGCTGTGCAAGATTGATAAAAGTATTTTTTTTTTTTTATTTATTTTTTATTTTTTTTTTATTTATTGTTATCAAGTTTAATTTGTAGAACTCCATTTTAATTTTTATTTTTTTATTATATAATCAATAATATTATTATTAAATTAATAAAAACAGTTTATTTTTAAACAGGTTCTGCTGTGTAGTTATTGTTACACGTGACAGCTGTTTCGCCTTCTGAAGGCATTATCAAACTGTGGTCATGCCACATACAGACGATATATTTATACTATTTCTAGAGAGGTATTTAGTATGACTCATTTCCAATTTCTGATTAAAAAGAGCAGAGGCAGAGAAAATAATAAACATACATTTGAAATTTTCCGTAAGCCTACGTTTACCGATACGACCATTAATTCTAAATCTTTGCACCCATGGTCACATAAATTATCTGCTTATCACTCGATGATACACAGACTTACTAACGTCCCGCTTGACAATAAAGCATACGAAAAGGAAAAAAATATAATTTTATCAATCGCAAAAAATAACGGCTTCAAGGGTAGAGACATTGATAAAATGATTAGTAATAAAAAACACAAAATTAACCTTAACTCAATTTACCCAACGATCAATAATAAAACGAATAATAAATTTGCGTGTTTGGAATTTGTCGGACCTACATCTAATAAAATTGCTAAAGTTCTCAAAAATTGTGGATTAGACATTGCCTTCCGCACTAATCATAATCTGGGATCATCCCTTAAAAACTCGAAAAGTAAAACACCGAAACTAAAAAATAGCGGCATTTATAAACTCCAGTGTGACGAATGCAACGCTGTTTATGTTGGACAAACTGGCCGGTCCTTTAATACTAGATTCAAAGAGCACATACGATCATTTAAAAACAATAATAAAATTCAATCTCAATTTGCCAGTCACCTCCTAGAAGAGAATCACTCACTTAGCGATGATAATAAACCAACTCCTTTACACATCCAAAATAAAGGACGTAAACTTGATCTTTTAGAGCAGCTGGAAATCAACAAACATAATAATAATCCTAAAGCTATTTTAATAAACGAACAAAAAAATATAATTCACTCTCCGCTTCTAAATATTTTCAAACCAATTCAAAATAATTAATTATGCTTGAAAAGAAAACCATGAGTCAGCATTTGCAAATGACTCACAATATAATTAGACTATCAGTCGAAGTGGGAAATTACACTAATTGGGAAAATAATAACCATTAGTAGTCTGTCATTTTTAATCAGAAATTGGAAATGAGTCATACTAAATACCTCTCTAGAAATAGTATAAATATATCGTCTGTATGTGGCATGACCACAGTTTGATAATGCCTTCAGAAGGCGAAACAGCTGTCACGCGTAACAATAATTACACAGCAGAACCTGTTTAAAAATAAACTGTTTTTATTAATTTAATAATAATATTATTGATTATATAATAAAAAAATAAAAATTGATAAAAGTCGTGGTAGAAGAAGACGCCAGACCTCGGACATCTTTCCAGAATAGTAGATAGGTTCTCTCAGAGATGATCACAAATATTCAGATTATGAACGAAGCTTCAAATGTCTTCAGCCAAGTTTAGTTAGTAGATCTGAATAGCCTAGCACCTGGGTACTCCCAAACTTTTTATTTTTTCCTCTTCACCCCTTTCCAGCTTAACAACCTAGCCTAAATTTTTGGGGATACCTTAGTCCCACTGCCTGTGAGACTGCTATGATGATAAGTGAGTTTCACCGACTTTTCCCTGATGACAGCCAATCTCCGATATGAGAGGGTACCGGGGGGGTTGCTATGGTTAATCGATAAAATCCCATAGAAGTACCGTATTGACTAAATCCATCATTTATGGATATTAGGCTGCTTTCGGCCGTAGATACAAACACGGTCAACAATTGATATAAAATATACCGGTAGCCGGTAGACAATAGCCCGGCTAATTTAGGGCATCCTCTTGGTTGTACGTGAAGCTTTGGTAAACTAATAATAAACACAATTTTATAAATAATGTCAATCATCACGCAAAATTATCGTTTTATTTAATGAATCAACCGAATTGAAAGACTTACACGTGATCAATTGAATCCATCTGATGATATTCGAGATTTGATAGTTAAAAAAATTAAAACATCGCATTTGGGTATTGCAGTAAATGGGGTACAAAAAGCATCAAACAATAAACTAATTATCTCTTGCCCTAATAAAGATCATGCAAAAAAACTAACGGACGAAATAAATACGGTATTCAAAAACAACATGATCGCAAAAGAACTAGAAAAAAAGAATCCAAAATTATTCATAAGAAACTTACCTATCAACTTATCTGAAGAAGACATAATAGAATCATTTAAAACACAAAATGATGGAATCAAAATCATAATGGACGAAAATCCAAAAAATTCAGTTAAATTAGTGAAAATGATTAAACCAAAAGGACAAAATAATCTTACGAACTACATAATCGAAACAAGTGGAAAACTTAGGAAATATCTCATATCTAAAGAGAAAATAAATATTGGATACTACAGAGTACGGGTGGAGGACGCAAATCCAATTATGCAATGTTTTCATTGCTTGAAATTTGGTCACTCAGCTATCAACTGCCTAAATAAGGACAAGAATGCCACGTGTCTACACTGCGCCATGGATCATCCCTGGAAAGACTGCCCTAATAAAAACAAAGAAGAAAAATGCAAGAATTGTGAATTCCAAAACAACACATTCAAGTCAACTAACGATACAAATCATAAAGCAAACAGCAAAAATTGTACGTATTTAAAAAAAATGATGACAATTGCACAAGGGCGTATAAATTATGAATAGGTATGCACCTACTTTTAAATTCTTAACAATGGTAGCCCTCATGGTATGCTCAAATATTAAAAACACAATATCGAAATTTATATGTTTGTATAAAATGCGATTGTTTTCTGAAACTTCCTACAATTTTGTTATAACTTTCTGTAAAATTTTAAAACAAAAAAGAATCGTTATAATATTATTAACCTACCATCAAAGTGTTAAAGATTCATTAGAAATATTAAAAAATTATTTAATCATATTTTTCTGTAAAATTTTAAAACTAAAACGAAGCATTCAAATTTTAGCCTATTCTCAAAGTGTTAAGGCTTGTGAAATATTATTTACACAAAACAAAATTGATATACTTTATACTATGTTTCTTCTCTATGACATTATCACTAGAAATACAATGTCAGTTTATTCAACATTGTCACCAAAACAAATTGAAGTCAACCTTGATGGACTATTTTTGGGCATGAATTATTATTATTCATTATTATTCGTGATATTATTATTGCTGCGAACTTATTTAAACATGCATTCAATATCAATTTCAATTTTAATAATTAGTTATAATAATTGCGTAAATCAGTATGAAATGCCAAAGCCAGGAATAAAATTGCATACCAATATTTTAGTTATTAAGTATTTTAGTTACACACATTATGTCTTTTAGTTTCATAGATGATGATAATGAAATTAATTTTTGTAAGATAAATAACCTGTGCGAATGGCTTCGTAAGCAAGACACAATGAAACGTGAAACGAGTAAACTCAATTTTGTGGAACTAAACATTAGATCTATAGGTAGGTACTGGGACCTATTTCATGTTTATTTTAAAGACTGTTTAAATCACATTGATGTACTAATGCTTTGCGAAACTGCAATTCGTTCGGAACTTGTTAATCTTTATGATATTCCCGGTTTCAATTCGTATCACTATTGCAGAAACCATAAATCCGGTGGAGGCATTTTGTTATATGTAAAGAATAACCTCTCCTTTTCGCAAATATTTCTGGACAGTAAATATTTTGAGAACGTTTTTGGAATATTGACACTTCCAAATAACAGTACTTTAAATGTCTTGGCAATATACCGACCCCCGAATTTAAATAAGCAAGCATTTTTATCAGAAATATCAATTGTGTTTGAAGACAATATTAAATCAAATGAAAGTTTAATATTTTTTGGCGATGTAAATTTAAATTTATTACATAAAAATGATGCTATCATTATAAAATACGAAAATATTCTTACTAATAACTATTTAAAAAAATGTATAAATTATGTTACACGAGAAGTAATAGTTCAAGAGAAAATTATTAGTTCATGCTTAGATCACATTTTTGTGCGAGTAAGCGGAAAGTTACCTACTGGATTAACCAGTACAATCTCCGCGTGCGTATGTGATTATAATATTGCCGACCATAATACAACAGCTGTAAGCATACTCTATAAGTCGGTAGATAATCTCAACTCTAGCGATTCTAATAACGTCAAAATTCTTTCGCAAAAACAGATTGATAAACATATTTATAATTATGACTGGAAGTCGCTTCTAAAGGAAACCGAATGTTCGGTTATTTATTTAAAAATTAGAAATTATTTTGACGACTTGTATAAAAACAGCACCATTACAATAAGCAGAAAACCTAAAAGCCGACCTCATGCCATAAATGATTGGATATCTACTGATGCACTATATAAAATTAAAAAAAGAGATTATTTATATAAGCGTTGGAAAAATGCCCCAACAAATAAATACTATGAAAAAGAATATAAGTGTTATCGAAATGTTTTAAATAAATTTTTACTTAAATTAAAAACCTCATACTATAATGACAAATTCAAAAATTTATTTCAAGATTCAAAAAAGACATGGGACGAGTGTAATCAAATTTTAGGTAAGAAACCTAAAAATGATTGTGACCAAGTTGCCTCCAAATATTTGATGAAAGATCAGACCAAAGAAAATGTAACTAATGATTTTGTTAATTATTTCTCTGACAGTGTTTGCAATATGTTACATAAATGTAATTACAGGACAACTGCTTTTGAACCAGAGAAGATGCCTCATAGCATGTACCTACCAAGGGCCAAAATTGCTGATATAAAAAGCATTGTGCGGCAACTTAAAAGTTCTTCTCCTGGAATTGATAATATCAGAATGAGCGATATTAAAAAACATATAATAATTTTAGCTCCAATCATAGCACATTTTGTAAATAGAATTTTATTTGAAGCAAAAATTCCAGATGACTTAAAATGTAGTATTATCAGACCCATTTATAAAGGAGGTGATCACACTCTATTGGGTAATTATAGACCGATTAGTATCTTGCCATCACTCGAAAAAATTCTTGAAAAATACATTCAGTCGAAACTAATAAAATATTTAGAAGATTTTTCTATTATTGATAAAAATCAATATGGATTCCAAAAAAAAAGGGTACCGAAATGCTACTTCAAAAATTTGCCAGTTTAATAAATAATGAACTAAATAGTAAAAATCATGTATTAGTTTTATTTATAGATTATTCTAAAGCGTTTGACACTATTAATCATAGAAAATTATTGCAGATACTAGAAATCATAGGAATAAGAGGAAAACTCCTAAAACTCTTTGAAAATTACTTGAACAACCGTAGCATGAAAATAAAGCTTTTGAACACTTTAAGTAAAAAAAGAAAAATTTTAGCTGGCGTTCCTCAAGGTTCCATATTAGGTCCAATTTTATATATCATTTATGTATCTTTTATTAAGTACATCTTTAAACATGTAAAACACTTCGTGTATGCGGATGATACTGCACTAGTGATTTCTCGCAGTGATTTAAAATTATGTATTGAACTCTTACAAAAAGATTACATTGAGCTTTTGAAATGGTCTCATGACTCTGGTTTAATCATAAATGCAAAAAAAACTAAATTGATACACATTAGATCACCCAATGCCAAGACAAATAGTATTACACCAGAAATAAAAACACACGGTTCAGATTGCTTACATATTGGTATCCCAGCATTGTGTACATGCGAAAATATTGAAGTGGTTAAAGAATATGTTTATTTAGGTGTAATTATTGACTGCTTTTTTAAATGGGATTTACAAATAAATAAAGTCTGTGAACGTTTGAGATCTATTGTTAGTAGATTATATAAACTTAAATTCTATGTTCCAATATGCACACTTAGAATTATTTATTTATCATTAGCTGAGTCTATTATAAGGTACGGAATTACAGCTTGGGGACTTTCCTGTAAGACAAATGTTAATCATGTTCAATCTGTCCAAAATTCATTAGTTAAATTATTAGCTCATAAAAGTTTATACGAAAAAAGACACAATGTTCCGTACTTTTACCAGAATCTTAAAATTCTCTCAGTAAGAGCAATTCTGTGGCATAAAATTATTTTTCAGCATATGAATAGCCCTGTATACATAAATAGACTGGACCACACTTACAATACTCGATTTACGTTAAATGAAGGACTAATCGTACCTAAGCACTTAAACAAATATGGACAAAGAACGCTGGACTACATGATACCTACATGCTTAAATATGTTACCTGCTAAAATTAAAAAATGTACAAATAATGTAAAAACAAATATCATATTGAAAAATTGGCTCGCCGAAAGAAATTGTTTATATTAACATTTTTGTAGTAACACAAAAAAAATGTCTAACTGCTTAATAAGTTTTATGTTTTAAAAACTTTAAAGTAAAAGCACCCAATGACAAACTACTTAAAAGTAGTTTATTGGGACTTTTCTTTTTTCTGTAACATTTTTATTTTTGTTTTGATTTCTTGTAATATTGTATAACTTTTTTTTCAATAAAAAAAAAAAAAAAAAAAAAAAAAAAAATTCGAGCTTGGAAAAACGGAATTGAGAAAGCTCTTCAGCGTTCAACGGGTTATATTCACCAATTTACTCCCTTTTTAGTCATTTAGTTTTGAAAGTGTCAAAAAGTAGACGTGGACTGGCAATGTATATTATTGTGAGTATGTATAACATTATTATACTGCAAATCGACCATTGTCAATTTATTCGTACGCACGTTGCCGTTTGACCTTTAGGAAAGCTGATACAGAGACTTCTTATTTATTTAGTTGACAATATCAGCATGGGATGTCCAACGACCGCAACCGTACTCGAGAAATGTTCGGCAGTTAAGCGTACCGATCTGATATAGCGAATTTTTGGTTTAACCGTGCTGGATTCCTTGAAGAAGAGATGTATGAACTGTACAGAGAACTGTACCGAGATGTATGAATAGGAGTAGATGTAAAACCGACCAAAAAGTCGGATTTTCAAATGTGACGTCGTTAGGACTTACAACTTTGCAATGAGGTTTTAAAATTTGCAACGCAAAAATCTTTTTGAACTGATGTAATAATGTTTTAAGAAACTATAAACAGTTTCACACCCTTCAATCAGCGCAAACATCCCTGTTTAACATACTGTCGTAACTCTTGAGGAGGCGTCGCATCAGTACAGTAACTACGAGATCGTAATTTACATTAATCTGCCGTAAAACAGTAAGTGCCTAACATCGCCTTGGTGAGATATTACTGTTTAATAAACAACCACTTGGTTTCACACTGCTTAGCTACTAGCAACTGTCTATTACTACTACGTATCTGCTTCTAGTACCTGATCTTGCATGGTTACAAGAAGGAGGCTTGATTATAGGGGTGGATAATCATTGCGAGAAACTGGTTTAATTTTATATAATTTCATATAGAAAAGGTTTAAGGCGATCCAATAGTCCAGAAAAAAATCGGAATCGGAATTAACGCCCCTTTATGGGAGGAGTTTAAAAATACTTGAGAAAAAGCTTTTGGAAAGGTTGGAAAAGGTATTTGAGAATTTTTTTACAGGTTCATTTCGTAAAGGCCTGTAAATAACATTAACTCCTTTTTTACGCACGTTTATTGTAATAAAATGAAAATTTAAATTTGATTTCACGGAACCAAGCGACGCGGAGCCTAATATCTGTTCCCCACTCCGTCCGGGGCCGAACTGATACAAAATGGATGTGGCGAGTTTTTAGTCCTTTAGTCTTTAGTTCTTTAGTCTTTAGGCACAGGGTTCACTTTGAAAATCGAAATTCGTCGACTACCGGCCGTATTTTAAAATAACGCAAAAAGGCATTTTTTTTCATTTTGTGAAATTCTAAAATAAACTGAATTTGCTACATTAAACAATAAAACCGTACCCGAAAAGGGGTTCATAAGTAGGAGAGTTTGCACTTGAAAGTGATTTTTTATAGACCTTATTTGTTTTTTAAGTTAGAATTTAAAAAAAAGACCGACATTTTTAAGGGCCAAGGTAAGTTCTACACACAGTATTTAATTGAAGCATCTGTAATATATAAGCGATCAAAAAAAAAGAAAGATTTTGTACGAATTTGCATTATTTAGTATGGCTTCATCTTAACCACCTACAACCTACATTATCTACGCCATAGCCCAAGGAGAGCCCTGACACACTATCAAAAGCACATCGATAAAAGTTTTATCGTTAGTATCAATAATTTGTCAATGTTCCCGAATACAACGGAAGATTGCCAGTAAAGAAATAATAACTTACGTCGAATAGATTAAGTTAACATAATCCATGTAATCTATTGTTTGTTTCTTGGCGATATCACATGATTCCACATAACAACATGTATTCCACCAACCTACAACGAAAACACTTTTGAACAAAGAAATATGCAATACTTCTCATAAAATTATTTAATATTTATTTACTTATTATTTTTCCCGTTTTCCAGTTATAGCCAAAATAAAACCATTTATGGATTTCCTCCTCGTGACTTTACCTCTGATTAAACAGCATAATAAAAAAATAGAAATAATAAAATTTATAATAAATATACTCCCCCTTGCAATATAAAAAATAGCCCACTTCAAAAGAAGCATTAAGATATGGATTATGGACATGGGATGGAAGAATATAGATTCAATTTTGCAACCTAACAAAGATTAATGCTTGTTTTGTGCTTTCTTTTAGATATAATTTTATACTTTTCCTCTTGTAATAATTTAACGTAGTTATTTACTTATGCTCCGAAAATTATTTTGAAACACGTTCTTTTCACTTGTTTTAGAAGTTAAATGTGTGAAAAAAATGACAGATTTTTGCTCTATTTTAAACGAGTCGTGTTTTATTAAAGACTTTCACAATTTTCGCTTCAATTTCATCGTCCTAAATATTAACCCTCTCTTTCCAACATTGGTAATTACACATCTCTCAATCTTCTTCTTTTTTGTTCGGGTATACGGCTCTTTAATTATGTTGAACTGGCCCAAAAGTCATAAAAACATTTAAATAACACTTTTAAAGCAATTTGATTCTTCCAGTGGAGTTCTACGTGATTCTCACTTGGGACCTGTATTATTTTTAGTATTTTATTTTTAAAGGAGAAAAAATGCATTTGTTTGCCGGCGATCGTACGATTTTCGAAACCCTTACCTCCATCAAAGATTGAATATTCTGCAATTCTTTCATGATCGTTTTTTCTTGTTTTTTAATGCGAAACCGCACAAGAGTTCCAACTGCTCCCAAACGTCTGGAGTCAGTGAGACAATCGCATCCCCAATTGAGTGAGGCTGAAGATAGTGGGGGGGGGGAAGAAGATGGGGAAGAGGAAGGAAATGGGGTTGAGAAATGTGGGGAAGTATCAGGCTATGCAGATCTGGTGACCAAACACGGCCAAAGCCATTTCTAGCAACGTTCCAACACTCACTCGGGAATGTGCTGCAAGTATACTATTAACTATTTTAAAAGAGTAAATTGCCGAATTTTAACCCATGACCTCCGGCTTGCTATCTTGCAGTCGAGAAGCTTACCCCTTGACCACGAGGTCCTCAAAAGCTTACAAGAGTGGTGGAATCAATTATTTTTGAACATTGATTAATCAATTTAAATTTCTTTGAAGCACGTTAAAATTCTTCAAACCAGCTTTAAAAAAGGTTAATTTAATCTTTAAAAACATTTTATTGCTCAGGTTGACTATCCCTTCTTTGTACACATGGTACACAAGACAGTTAACTATTGTTCATGTTAAGACCAAGTGTGTGCTAACCATTTCAAAATATATTAAATCTACTCGAAAATGGATGTTGTTTATGGAGGCACTCGTCAAATCTTGGGGTTGTGCGTTACGGATAATATTATCTCTTCTGGGGGATTGAATCCAGGGGGCGAATTATGCGGCGGCCTGAAAGGAGCTTATGAAAGCATTAAATTAAATAAATTAACAATGCTCCGCTGAGAGTGTATGTTTTATTCTGATCCGTGATGCGGGTCAGATTTTCACGTTATTTGTGTTCTTTATCTTTTCCATTTTCCCTTATTCTCGCCTACCCTACTTCACACGCCCTTTTACTTAAGGATTGTTTTAGAAATTTAAATCCGTGTATTTTGTGGTACAATTTTTGTAATGCCATTTGTATGATTATCTTTTACATTATGAATGATTACCCACTTGACACGGAATTTGGGTGGCGGGTTTGAGTACAGCCGTCCGGGAACCATTTATTGGTTAACAAATACCTCTGACATAGGTCACCTCTAGTGGTTCGTTACGTCTGCTGACTTAGCAAGGGTACCCGGGTTCACGGGGTGACGTTTGTCCGGGTCTTGTGGATGCGTCTGTCAACGACTGGATCGGCAGTGTTGGAATGGTTAATGGCTAATTTGACTACTAGTGTACATGAGCGAGACAGAAGACACTGAATTATATATTGAGTTGTAGTAGTCAGACTCGCTTTCTCATTAGCCAGCTCCCAGATAGACAACACCTGTTGTAATATTCCCGTTCTGCAATAAACCAAACTCGACCACGCGCGTCTTACTTAAAAGGAACCAAACTACCCAGTCTTTAAACTTCCCCCAAAAAGGTATAAACGGAGAGCCAAGTTGAGGGAGATTTGACCTCTTCAGCAGGACTCTCTCAGAACATCGCCTTGCACAGTGGGAGGGTTGGATTCATACGTCCGTCACTCCTGAATACATTGAACACTTATTCTTCATTATTTTTTTCCAGAACTTCCTATACTTCCTTTCGTGAAAAGACCCCCACACAACATTGTCAAAGGGCGCCATGTGTGCAGCTAACGTAAAAAAAGGCGTCAAAGAAAATTTTTGTTCCAAGATTTTTAGCATATTTTGGGGTGCAATTTTTGTAATGTCCATGGTTTTGGCGTGATGGCCTTTTACGTTAAAAGTTATAATAATATTGGAATGGCGGAATAGTAGTCAAATGAGTGCAATGAACACAATGAATTACATCGAACTAGCTGAAGTCCCCGGCGATGCCCGGGCTTTACACAGAGTTTTCGAAATCAAATGTAGACAGTAGACAGTGACCCTTCTATACATCTAAACCTTCCTCATGAACCACTCAATCCATTGGTGAAAACTGTATGAAAATCGGTTCAGTAGTTTTTGAGTTTATCGCGAACAGACAGAGACGCGGCGGAGGACTTTAATTTATGATATGTAGAGATGACGGATGACTATTTGAGAGGTCGTTATAGAAAATGTGGCTCCAGGATAATTGGTATCTTTGCTGGGGCAATTTTTGAAATATCCTTGCCTTTTGAACAACAGTGGTTTGTGCAGTGAGCTCCCATGCAAGAAAATAATACGAACTCGTATTATAATTTTATCAGACTTTCAACAGCGCATTTTTCAAATGAATCAACCCAACTCAAGACAGAGATTTATAAATAAATCCCATACGTGCGTTTCAAAACAAGCGACTACGGGACCTTTTGTTCTAAGAAATAGTTCCTGCAAAACGTACTCGTGGAGCTTCAGAGGTAAATTATGCGAGTGTGCAAGCCTTAGTAATCTGTAAGGTGCAAGGGTGCGCAGCAGCTGAGATTTTTAACACCAAATTGGCATCTACGGAACCTGTTTTGTAGAGATTTTTTTAATTACTGAAATTCGGTTGATTACTGAATATTACGTTCTTTTGTAAATTAATGTTTTATTCATAAGCCACCACATATGGCTTAATGAATTGCCAAATCTTGTTATCTTGTAACTTGTTCTAATCTTTAGTGCAGTGATATGATTAAATTTCTTTAGATCAAGAGAGAAAGTGAGTATATATACTCATAGAAAGATCATCGTAGATTTCAGAGATGAGAGAGTTTTAAAAAAAAAATTTCTTCCGATTGACCTCTTAATTAGAAAGACCACAAATCACCACTGCTTCCAAACGATGGCCTGCAGTATTTCAGATTTTAAGTACTGCTATGTTCGGTTTGCTTATTTAAAGTTATCTTTGGTTTATGTTATCAAAGATCTGGAAAAATTTTGAACCGTTTGTTTTGATTCGCACCGAAACCATTTTTTTCCAATTTTATTTTTTGGTGTTTTTCACACAGAATGCCCTGAGGAAAATAATTTCTCTCAGGGACTATATCATCTTTGGAAATGCTATATGGAGGGTCTTTTTAAGGAAAGGTAGAAAACAAAATTCTGGGAAGGAAAAAGGTAAGAGGAGTAGTAGGAATCTAGGGGTCTGTGTCAGGAGTGACGGATATATGAATCCATCACAGCCGCTGTGGTGCAACGCCATGGATGGAGAGAGACCAGTCGGAGAGCTCAAAGTATCTATACAACTGCCTTTCTCGATTCGGCTCGCTACACAGCTTGTAGGCACTTTCGTCGCCAAGGCATGGACATACCTCACCCGACAAATCTGGACTCCACTGCTAAGAAACCAAACGTAGCGAACCACACTTGCGGCTGAGGTATTGTTTATCGAATAAATGTTTCCCGGGGTGGCGATACCCATATCCGCCTCCCAAATTTATACAATGTTTCGATGAGTTAGAATAATAATTGAAACTGAAATAAGCTAATTATAACCAATTATGAATATCTAAAAAAATATATTATATTGTTTGAAAAAATATATTTGTTACCGTTTTATCTCCCAACTGCTCGACCCTACAGCTCATGGAGGTTCTGCCTCCCAGCTGCGCGGTGACGTTAGCCTCCTCCCCATCAAGGAACACGGGACGCGGCTCCGCGGGGGTGGTGATAGGCGGCACGGTGCTCTCCGCCGCGGGGTGGTGGAAAAGGCTGTCGGGGTCCAGCTCGTGCTCCGGGTCCAGGTCGTCGTAGGCCTCCGTGAACAGAGGGAAGTCTTTCCAGAAGTCTTGATCGGAGTGGAATTTTGAGGGGTCCTTTTCGGCTGCTGGGAAAAAGAGAGAATATAAATTGAAAGTTATTTTAAATGATTCTAAAACTGATGCAAAATCGGTGGGCAGTGAAGCATTTTTTGGTGGTTATTTTTGGGGCGTTATGCCGTGTTGCGCTACCTCCTTCTTAAGCTAACATTTCGGACAGAATTGCAGTATCCATTATCAGGGCAGATGTGATGAAGGCTGTCCGAAACGTTGGCTAATGAAGGAGGTAGCCGAACACAGCATAACACCCCAAAAACAACTAACGAAAATACTTTTGGCGGTGAAAATCTAAAATCATATCAAGATAAAAGCAGTTTGAGATAGTTTGAGCTACAAGAGATAGATGGATCTCGTGTAGACAGATCTTCGCCCCTCCATGTAAAATCCACAGTAGTTGAGCGATAATTATACAATAAGGGCCTTTAAGAGCGTTTAACCAGCCAGCGGACGAAAATCCACATTTCGTCGAAAGTTGTTCTTCCGATCGTGCAGGGCGGTTACAATGAGAAAGATTGATTATTCTCCGTACCAGCTTTTTTAAATTATAACTCAATATCGAATTTATTTCAATCCAAATTAGCTTTAATTTATACCTTCATCCAAAAATGCTGAAAGGCGTGATGATAAAACTATTAAAATAGTGTACTTTTTGTAGTTATTTTTTGATTATAAGTATTTATCATTTTTCAATAATGTCTAAATTTAATAAAAATGTTAAAAAAATCTGAAATATATTAGTTTGTAAGTGCGCAAATAAATACACAAATGGACCAATTTTCGTCAAGAAACACATGTACGTACATATTTTTTAATGATTTTATTGAAACTAAAATTAAAATTCTAATACATAACTTTGCTAGATAATGTATTGATTTATTTTACTGCATGATTACATTATTTGAAATGGGTGTGGTATAATACAAAAACTTTTTTGAAAATTTAACAAATCTGCCAACGACCTATGGAATAACCTTATTATACTAAAAATTAAAAAAAATTCTAAAAATTTATTACATACCTATGCTAGATAAAAGAACAATCTTTCGAAATCCATTTATAATTTTTTGCGGAAAAGAGTCAATACGTCTAAAAACTTTTTTGAAAATGACGTATTTCCGGCTTTCTCTGGTAATGCCCTCTTAACCAGCCAGCGGCCGAAAATCTTCTTACGATCGAACAGGGCGGTTCCAGAGAAAGATTAATTATTCTCCATACCAGTTTTTTAAATTATTACTCAATATCGATTTTATTTCATTCTAAATTTGCTTTAATTTATACCTACATCCAAAAATGCTGAAAGGCGTGATGATAAAACTATTAAAATTCTGTACTTTTTGTAATTGTTTTTTTATCATAAGTATTTACAAATTTTCAATAATGTCTAAGCAAAATAAGAATGCAAAAAAAAAACTTTAATATATTAATTAGTAAGACCGTAAATAGATAGACAAAATTGAGAAATTTTGGTCATAAATAAGTGTTCGGATATTGTTTTCAATAATTTTATTTTAACTAAAATTAAAATTTTGAAACATGCGTTTACTAGATAACATATTGATTTACAATATATATATATATAGTATTGTTTAGTTTTGGGGCAGGTCAGGAAAACTCACTCTTTTTTGTATGAAAAAATTAAGCCAAACCCGTCACGCCAAAACGACCTTTCGGCTCCTCGAGATTCGTACACTTTGAGAGGTCAGTTTCGGTCAACGGGCAGCGTAACTAAAATCGTATGAGAATTTTCAGCCATCGATCCTCAAGCCAAAGTGGACCTTGGCGTTCAGCATTTCGGAAGGCTTCACGGTTCAATCTCCTTCGAAGTCTTCGGCACGAGCTTTTGTTTTTTTTTCTGGATCGGGAAACATTTTTAATTTTAATTTATACGTTTGCCAAAACTTTACGGGAGACATCTAGCGGTGCGGAATACGAGTGTGGATTGTTCACATTAGAAAAAATCAAATGTCTATCGCATACGGTTGTAGTTCTATTTTTATCCGTTCGAATGGCGGGGTCGTCTGATTTTACACAAAAATTTTCAATTCACGAAAAAAGGGCACTCAACATGACTCAATACAGCGACTTTCTTAATATAATGTTGCCAGGTGCTTGATTTTGGAATGGCTGATTTTGGAATGTAGTCTCATTGATTTTAATACGGGTTCACAATGTCTCTTACTAAAATTGTTAATTTTGACAATAAATAATATGGAGACGTTTAAATATAAAATACATTTCATATAAATTTAATTGGATACCTAAATTAACTGCTCTAAACATACCAACACTCACTTTAAAAAATAAATTATTGAAGTTGTGGTAGAATTTCTTTTACCTCATGTGAAATTGTTTGTTCTTTTTTTTCAACTCATTTCTGTACCTCAGAAGACAAAGGTCGGTTGTCACATTTTTGAAATTGTTCAGGAGAGAGAAAATAGTAAAATAATTCGTCTTTATTGGCTAATTCTTGATGGTTAAATTTATGTAATTTTTTTCCCGTATTATTTCATTTTTCTTAAGGCACATGAAATATAATGTTTATTTAAAAAAATTAATTTTGTCGTTTTTAACGTTTTTAGCGGACATCCGACCTTAGAGCATTAGAAAATAAAAATACTTAAAAATAAGTTTTGGACATCCGACATCTTATTTCGGAATTCGGACTTGTTAAATAATTAATAAAATAAAAATAAGAAATTGTTTGTTATTATTTTGCACTTAGTAAAGGGTGTGAACAAAAAAATAAATAAAATTTAACACTAAAAAAAGTTTATTGGAGAATGAAAAAAAAACATAAAGATGCTTGGAGAATTTCGATATACATAAGCATCACTTTATTTTTATTAAATGCCTGCATCGTTGTGATTGTCACTAAAGATTTTTTCGTGTTACGCCGCAAATCAACGTACTTGATTTCCCCATTAAAATCGGCATTGAAAAACATAATGCCGGGATGGGATTTTCTGAATTGCAACCAAACACAAGATGATTTACTGAAGTTTTCTCCGTCGGTTGTCTTTTTTCTATTGACAAGGCAACCTTTGTCCGCAAGTAAGGAGGAAAAAATTTTAAAGTCTTCTATCTCCAAGTCAAACGCTACAAATGGCTTTCTTAGGTTACAGTTTCCCACAAATTGAACCCAGTCATGGAGATTTTATTCTGAAACTTTTTAATTGTTTCTTTTTTCTATAATAGAGTGAGCAGCATCTACTTCCTTGTGTGCCCACGTAGAAGAAATTTATAATGATTGATTTCTGTATTCTCAAAATGGACTATAATAGCTCAAGAGTAGAATGCAAGCATGGACGAATTTCGGTTTTGCCCCGGACAGTTATCCGACCAGAGTTCCTTGATGTTTTCCAATGAAGTGCTTGAAGCCCCTTCAGTAAACAAGAGGCTAGTTCATTTGCTCCTCGGCCTGATTTTGTATCATCCCTTTATTGGATGTATCATCAAAAATAGTGTAATTAAAGGACCAGAGTTTCCTCAAATATAAATTATTAAGTAAAGGAGTTGGTAGACATTTTTGAAGATCAACGATTAAAAACCTTCTGAAAATTGCTATCTTTAGCCAATATTTTTTCATATTTTGGAGCTAATATCGCAGTTGAGCTTCTTTTTGATGATTGTCCTTTTTTGTTTTTGTTTCTTCTTTTTCTGCCTCTTTTTTGGCAATAACCAAGGCTATACGATACGAATCACACATATTGCACGTGTCGATGCTTAGTTCTTTGAAGGAGTAGTTAAAATCTTCCATAAACGTTCTACAATAAATGTAATGAGATGCGGCTTGACTTTCACAAATAACATTTTTTCCTACACTGCTCTTTGTACAAATTGTACATGATATTTAAGTTTAAAAAACTTCCCTAGTGTGACCTTTTTGTACTTTCTCTACTGTAATGATTTTTTTCGACAGGAAACATTTTAATGGGATTTTTAATATCATTTTTTCCTCGTCGATCGGGTAATATAGATACCACAGATACAAATTTTTTCTCCAATGGTTAGTGTGTTAATGAAAAATACTTTACCTACAGTTATTACGTGCACTTCTAATGAATAGCATTTTATATTTTGAAGGCGTTGGTTCTGAGCATTATTCCTAGGTCTGGATCATGCAGTAGGTTTTTCTTTCACAATTGAAGCAATATATTGTGCCTTCTGTGTCCCAAGATTTGTTAGGGTCCCAAAAGCAAGCAAATATTAATGCTCTATCAACATCATTAATTTTTTCACTTAATGCGGCAACGACACGACTCTTTCATCACCCTAGAATCTTTTACTCTCCCACCCTTTATTACATACTGCTTTCCAGATGTCCGTTTTCTTTTCCAAATTTCATTTTTCCATTGTTCTGGTTTCCTGACACGCTTTTTGCCCTTTACCCGGCGATCTAAAACCTCTTCACGTAGATCACAACTTTCAGATCCTATCCTGTCTTCATTACTGTTCAACGATAAATTCTCATGATTATTTGTTCAGCCTTCACTGGACAACCGACCTTATGAAACTCCTAAACACTGAATACACCCGAAAGGTAAAAAGTCGTATCTGGACAACAGACATTTTACCTTTGAACATTGTGGGGACACCAGACCTTTTATGTTGACCTAACTTAGTTTCACGTTGTCGTAGGACAACCGTCTTTATACCTCTGTGTAGCTACTGAAAAAACTAAGAAGGCCTCATACATAACTCATTTTCACAAAAAACTGGACAACCGACCTTTGACTTCTGAGGTACAGATTTATACTATCATATTATTATTTGGAAATATATTTTAAATGGAATTGTGCATATGAAGTTTGAAAACAGCAAAAAAAATGTTTAAAAAAAATATTTTTAGGGTGTTTTTGTTGTTATTTTTTCAAAAACATGTTTTTTTCGTTCTATTCGCAGGTATATTGTAAAATGTTATGAATAATAAAGCATCAAAGTTAATATATTTATGTTTCGTTGCTTTCTTATACTCTCAATTAAAAGTTTACGAAAAACTTCTTACTAAACATAAGATTATTTTACCTCTGAAATAGGTTTTTTTTAGAAACGGCAACACTGAACCTGGTGTTCAACAAAGTTCAAAATGACAACTATTTATTTTCGTAAACAATATGGCGGGCTGTCGCTCATGGCTTTGTTCATTTATTGACGTGACGGAACTAAATTGCTGACTGTAAATAGGTAGGAATACAATATATGATATGAAATAATACTCCATTAATAATTTTATGCAACTTATAGACAGATTAGCTCGAAAATGAGCTAACACGTCAGACGTATGATATAACCTAAATCGTCATTTCTTACGGGAAAGATTTTGAAAATGATCTAAATCGTAATTTATTTACTTACAGGAAAGATTTTGAAAATGCCCCCAGAGATATTGGATATATATTTATTCCATAAATTAAGATGTTGGTATGATGAAAGTGAAAGTGACACGAAAACGCAAAGTGCGTAGATATTTAACGAAGCAAGCTTACAAAAAAAAGACTCTTGATCAAAGGAATTCATTTTAAAAAGGTATTTATTTATTATTTTCTTTAAAAAATAGAGCAATCTACCAGATAATTATGTATTTCCTATTGTTTGAACCTTCAAAAGTGCCGCGGTCACCTTGCGGCCACCGGGTGACAAACGGCAATCCAGAAGATAATGTCTTCGAAGGAAAATGACAAATGATCGGACGTCATACAAAGCATTTTGTAGAAAATAAACAACCTTATTTTGGTTAGGTATTTTTCTAAAGTAAATACGCTGACATCCCTACAATAACTTTTTGAACTTTGTGGGTACAAACATTTTCATAATGACAAAATGAAGGGAATGACAAACGCATCATACTAAGCAGACGTCATATTTATGTACAAAGCATTTTGATAATAGAGTGATCTATTCTAAAATAATACTAAAATTCTAAAGTAAATACGCTGACATCTTCCGTACAGACCTACTGGTTACTTCCAGAAGCATTACCGTTTATAATTTTCAAATACATCTGTTAAAATTTTCATCTGTTATGTTCTGCTGTTTGAACAGTTAAACCGTCATGGTTGAATCCTGCATGTTTGAAACAATTGTAAATGGTACTTTGTGACATTTTAAGCACAAGATTCTTTCTAAAATTAGTTTTGAGTGACCGTTTATTCCTTGATCCATTGGCTGTAAGACTGATGTTGTATTGGACGCAAGGAAAGCAAGTGTTATATGCTTAAAATCAACTGTGTTAGGAATCATGTCAATCACTATAAGCGAAGTCATTATATCTGATTTTGTTATAAAGAATTTTATTTGAAAATCAAACTTCGTTGTGTAATTACTGAATTTAAATAATATTTATGTTTCAAGATACTACGATACGAAGCTGCACTGATATCGACTGGCTGTACCGACGCAATATTGATTATATCCCGTGGAGATTCTTCATTGCTGAGGATCGTGTGCTCTACTCCAATTTCCATGGTGGATAAGGCTCTTTCTTCCGGTCCCCGCAGTCCTGCGCTATGTGGAGAGCGAAGGACATCGACGTACCAGAGACGCCAGTGATTCTTGGTCACTTCAGCGCTGCGGTGACCTTCCTCTGCACCTTCCTCTGCCTTCTACTTTGTCAGTGACTATGAGTTTCTCCAAGTTGGAGTCCTCAGTTTGGCGATCAACGTGTCCAAAGTATTTTAAAGATGCGTTATAGGCAGATAAATTAAAAAAAAAATAGAAAAATCAAATATTGTTGATTATTTTGACCATTTAGATTGGTCATTTTAAGAGACTGCCTAGCGATTCCTTATTTTTTATGAGATCGTTATTGGATAACGGACGTAATCACGTAATAATGTGATTTTTATGGCTGTTATTTGCGTTTTCTATGTACAACGTACATTAAATGAGAAAATAATCATGCTTACTTGCAGGAATTCATGTGTAAATCGATCTAAACTAAAATATATGATTTAAAAATCATACAAATCTGACAGGAGATTACGTCCGTTATCCAATAACGATCTCACAAAAAATACGGTATCGCTAGGCTGGTAACAATATAACTGATCAAGCACAAAAATTTTATTCATTCTTAAACACTTCCAAGGAACTTATTGTTTTTATTTAACTTATGTTCCTATAATTAATTTTTAAGGCTTCTCATTATCCCATATGGTTTTCAAAAGAATTAATTTTCAATAAAAAACAAATGCACAAATTATATAAGCAATCTAGAAACGTTAACGATTGTATATTATTTATTGTAAAAGCCCACTCGGGCGTAAATAAATAATAATTGAAAGCCTTTTGTGGATGTCTAGCTCTTCCAGAATGGACACATTTGTGCGTCTGGCAGACCATGGAATCCTGAACATTTTTCTCCAACACCACATTTCTATGGCGTCTATTCATTTTCTTTCCATGACTTTGTACTACGTTTCGACACTATACTGAACAATTGGGAAACTCATTGTTCGGACGATATAGGAAATAGGCTATTGAAATTTAATTCACAGAAATTGATACTATGATTTCCTCTACAAACTTAATTCTAAGATAAAAATAGAAAAATTTGCAGGATTTTCATTCAAATTCAGCGGGTTTTCCATCTTGAAATATGTTTTTTAATAACTTTAAATGTTTTTTTTTTTATACAAAGATTTGTATTATATTGTAGCAAATCCTGATTTTGAAAAATTGAAGAATATAATTTATTTTTTGTAAATAAAGATAAGAAATATTATCTTTTTTTTTACATTAGCTCCACGCAGGAGGCCCTGAGGAAAATAACTCCCTTCAGGGCCTATATCATCTTGGGGGACGTTGTGTGGAGAGTTTTTTCATGACAGGAAAGAGAGGAAGTTCTGAAAAGTAAAGGGTATGAAGGGTGGGTAAGAATATGAGGTTCAGTGTGTCCAGGAGTGTCAGACGGATGAATCCATCCCTCCCACTGTGGTGCAAGGCGATGTTCCGTGAGAGTACGGCTGTAGAAGTCTGAATGTAATTTAATTTCCCTCAAATAAAATTAAATAAGTAATATGTTCATCAATTTTCTTGCATTATAAATATTTTACAAATCTTGATTTCTGACTTTTTGTTTGCTTCAAAATGTGTAATTTTTTTTATTTTACGTTATGCTGAATAATACAATTAAAACAATAAAACTTATTAAAAGGTTTTTTTTTTCTTCATGTATTTATAGTACTTATAAGTAGTCTGTTTTTTAAATGAAATAAATACTAAAATGCATTATTTTCCATTTCTGGAAATTTAAATACTTTTACATTATTATCAAATTCAGAGATCGGCAAAGTGAGGCTCCGGAGCCGCATGACGCTTTTGTAATTAAGGAATACAATTTATGTATTCCTTAATAACATAATATTTTGTTATCAATGAATAAAATTTTATTATCAAGTTTATTCAGCGTACCCATAATTTAATGAAGTACTAAAATTAGGGGGCGTCTACTAATATCTACAGGAATTCCAAAAACTGAAAAAAATCTAACTAATATCAATGAGAAGGAAAGTGTTGACGAATATCTACAGCTCAAACTGTTGAAGAATATCTATGAGAACCAAAGTGTTGACGCATATCTACAGCACTGGCAGAGGTTGGATTTGCAATTATATATAGCATATTGGAATAACGTAATATAGCGTATGCAGTTTAAAAAACTTAATTTATGTAAGTATGTATGTAAAAATCCCTAATATCGGACTATTGGACACATTTAGCTGATTAATCCAACCTACTCTCTGTAGATATTAGTCAACACTCTGAAGTTCGTAGATGTTAGTTCAACATATGAGCTGTAGATATTCGTCCGACATACAGGCTGTAGATATTAGTATCTGGAGTCCTAAAATTATGATAAATGTTTACTAAATCCAAAGATATTGAAATATAAGTAGATGTGCTATCTGCTGTTTTTACTATGTGGGTCTGCGCTTCCGGGTGTCGCCGATATTGTTTATCAATTAACAAATAAACTAAAAGAACAAATAATTAACAAATAAACCAAACGAACGTTAAACTAAACGAACGAATTCTTTCCTTATTCAAAATATATTGTTAACCAATATTAATGCATATTTTCAAAAAATCAACGAAATGAACAAATTCTTTTTGTATGAAAACTACGCTAATTAGCGCGTAGTCCGGCGACAGTTGCGCGGACACCATAGCATATCTCTTCTGTATTTGAATATCCTTTGACTAAATCAAACAGATTTGCTCTCAAATTTTTTTTGAATCGTTATAATGCAAAGATTTGGCTAATAAGTTTGCCGAACACTGATCTAAATGATACCGAGTATTTTGAAATAAAAAGTAAGTGTTAAGCGTGACGTCCCTATTATGTAAATATTTACTGGTTATATTTATGAATAGTACAATAGAACAAAAGTGATTATGAAATTGGGAGACTGGTTGATGGAGACCTTTGTTCTCTCCAGGACTCAACCCTTTGCCTTTCATCGCAGCGGGAAGGATGGATTCACACATCATTCCTGTAGTGTTGCCAACTCGGATTTTGAAAAAGGTGTAGGCCAGATTAGAAAATTATGTAGTATTAGTAAAATTTGTATATGAAAAGTTCATAGATCCACATATTTTTTTTTTCGTGAAATGAAGAAGTTAGGGTACGTGAAACTGAATAAAACATATTGTATTTTGTTTTACAATTTATTTAATCCATAAGCTGCTGAATTATTCTGCAGTATTATTTTGGCTGGTGTATTTTCCTGAATAAAAAACGTGTTTTTACTTACTCATTTCTAAGGAAACTCCTGAATGTCATAAGATATTACATTGTCATTGTTTACAAATACCTATACCAAAAGCTTTAGTAATTTCGTTTTTACACATAATTATTTACAAAAACGAAATAACATTAAAAACGACTATACATGCGATCCGCAGCTTACGGGTTAAAGAGATAGAACTCAGGCAGCATTTGAACCGTTCTTCGTACTTGCAATATTAGCGTATTAACCCCTTTTCATCTCTGGTATTGTAAATTATGGTTTAAGACTAAAATACTCAATTTTCAGTCAAATTATATTTATTAAAATATTAATGAAGGCTCGCTGTTTGTTTTTTAGCCACTTTTTATGAAAAGTAAGCATTTCATTAGAAAGTCTGTTTCTGACGTTAGTTTTTGTCAAATTAATCGCAGAAAACAGATGCTCGACATTCGCACTGCTTTGAGGCAAGTTAATAACTTTTGTACTGTAATGTTGTCGTGTGAGTGCTGTGTGTCTGGTGGGTGGAACTCGGTAATGAAGAGAGTAGGTATAATTGGTACTGGTATTGGGGAGCTGCTGGTAGCAAAAGAGACATACCTACTTCTTTATATAAACTGGACCAGTAAGAGAAACATTTGAGACTTCACCTTTTCTTATTTTTGAAATATGACATCAAAACTCATCAGCTTTGATTTGCTGATTTTCTTGAAATGGAAGATTTGTGTTTCTTGGAGTTCTCCATTCACGGTCTAACTTGGTAAGATTTGTTGGAAATAATCCTGAAAATAGTCGAGCACTTTCATCTGCAGGACTTCTTATGTGGCACGGACTCTAGCAGTATGAAACCACACCACACCACAACGCACCACATAATTTGTCCCGCAGACAGGGGCGCCTCTGTCTTTAAATAAGGGAACGTACCCATACTACGTGACACGTTTAGGGAGGGGGGGGTCTTCAAAATGTCACGCTCCATACAAATGAGCGGCGGGTTGCTTAGGATTTTGGTCACCGGGGGGGGGGGTTAAAAATTGCAAAAAGTTGGTCATGTAGTATGGGTACGTTCCCTAAAGTAACTGAAAATATACTTCTTCAGCCTAATGAGATGTGTAATTTTTTCAATTTGTACAATTTCAAAGAAAATACGTAGATTCTGCGACTGAAGTTCGTAGGTGTACAGGGAAGGCCTAAAATACTTAGATCTAAAAAGACGTAGAGTTGGCAACGCTATCACTTCAGCTTTTCAATTGCTACCTGAACTGTAAACATACATTCATACATAGAGTGAATGAGTGAAAGAGTTGGTAAGTCTTCTTTGCAGCAGGAAATTATACGTACGGGTATCAAATTACGCGTATCGACCTGCACAACCGGAATGGCGCAGTGAAAAACTGAGCAGGCATCTCCGCGGCCCCCTTTTGCGAGAGAAGGCCCGTACTGATTTGCGAGAGAAGGCCCGTACTGAACACCTTGAACCGGGCGACCGAATCGGCCGAGAGCAGGTATATGGAATTGAGCGGTCGACTTCCTGTGCCCTTTGTAGGCACACACTCCTCGCCTTATCCACATTCAAAGATCGTTTTTTCTTTGTATATTTAATTCAACAAGCGCTTCTCGCTTCATCCACATACACCCGTCAAATATTCGATTGCGATGAAACCTTGGGGATTTGATGTGTGCATCCAGTCGATTCTTTCTGTATAGAATAGTGAGCTCTGGCATCGTGAAATTATGCATTGCTAAACCGTTCATCCGATTGTGATGAAACTTTGGGGATTTGATATATGAATGCCCGCGATGGTTTTTGTATAAAATAGTGAGCTCTGGCATCATGAAATTATGCATTGCTAAACCGTTCATCCGATTGCGATGAAACTTTGGGGGAGCGGTCGACTACCTGTTCCCTTTGTAGGCGCTCACTCCTCGCTTCATCCGCATTCAGATATTGTTTTTTCTTCATATATTTAATTTAACACACTCCTGCTCGCTTCGCCTTTTAGGGAAACGAAGGAGAGGAGAGTTCTGGGAAGGAAAAGGGATTAAAGGGTGGATAGGAATCTGGGGATCAGTGTGTCCTGATCATCAGACCTAGACAAACCTCATCCCATGAACCCGGGCACCTCTGCTAAATCACTAAACGTAGCGAATCATCTAGGGTGACCTATGGCAGAGGTGTTGGTTATCCAATAAAGGTTCCTGAGGCGACGGTTCCTATTCCCGCCTCCCAAATTGAACCTCAGATCTGGTAAGTAAACACGGCCAAAGCCATTTCAAACAAAGTTTCAATTCTGAATGGTGATTTTACACCAGAACTTATACTTTATAAGTTAATTAGTGTTAATGAGAAATAACACAAACTAATCAATCAAAAAATAATTAATATATTACGTTAATTATAAAAATATTATATTACGTTATTTTGATAACCAATTTAAAAATAATTTTAATTTCAAAATACAAAAAATTTAAAAATCCAAAAAATTTTAAATTTCATAAAATTTTAAATCCAAAAAAATTTTAAAATCCAAAAAATTTTAAAATTAAAAAAAAATAAAATCCAAAAAATTTTAAAATCGAAAAAAATTTTAAAATCCAAAAAATTTCAAAATCCAAAAAATTTTAAAATCGAAAAAATTTTAAATTCCAAAAAATTTCAAAATCGAAAAAAATTTCAATATCCAAAAAATTTTAAAGTTCACAAAATTTTAAAATCCAAAAAATTTAAAATCAAAAAAATTTTAAAATCGAAAAAAATTTTAAAATCCAAAAAATTTCAAAATCCAAAAAATTTTAAAAACGAAAAAAATTTTAAATTCAAAAAATTTAAAAATCGAAAAAAATTTCAAATTTCAAAAAATTTAAAAATCCAAAAAAATTTCAAATCAAAAAAATTTAAAAATCGAAAAAAATTTAAAAATCCAAAAAATTTAAAAATCCAAAACATTTTAAAATCTGAAAAAAGTTTAAGATCCATAAAATTTCAATATTATAAAAATTCCAAAAAAATGGATTAAAAAAATAACTTTTATTCCCATACTGAACTCCTTGAACCAGTTGACCGAAGTGGCCCTATAGTAGGTGTACCAAATTGAGCAGTCTACTGCCTGTGCCCTCTATGTGGCGCACACACCTCGCTTCGTCTACATTCAAACATCGTTTTTTTCTTCAAATATTTATTGAACACACACTCCTCGCTTCATCCACGTTCACACATCAAATCGCACAGTGCTTTAACCCGTCAGTTGCTTCTGCAACGGGCAAAACCTAGTATATAGTATTGTTTAGTTTTGGGGCAGGTCAGGAAAACTCACTCTTTTTTGTATGAAAAAATTAAGCCAAACCCGTCACGCCAAAACGACCTTTCGGCTCCTCGAGATTCGTACACTTTGAGAGGTCAGTTTCGGTCAACGGGCAGCGTAACTAAAATCGTATGAGAATTTTCAGCCATCGATCCTCAAGCCAAAGTGGACCTTGGCGTTCAGCATTTCGGAAGGCTTCACGGTTCAATCTCCTTCGAAGTCTTCGGCACGAGCTTTTGTTTTTTTTTCTGGATCGGGAAACATTTTTAATTTTAATTTATACGTTTGCCAAAACTTTACGGGAGACATCTAGCGGTGCGGAATACGAGTGTGGATTGTTCACATTAGAAAAAATCAAATGTCTATCGCATACGGTTGTAGTTCTATTTTTATCCGTTCGAATGGCGGGGTCGTCTGATTTTACACAAAAATTTCCAATTCACGAAAAAAGGGCACTCAACATGACTCAATACAGCGACTTTCTTAATATAATGTTGCCAGGTGCTTGATTTTGGAATGGCTGATTTTGGAATGTAGTCTCATTGATTTTAATACGGGTTCACAATGTCTCTTACTAAAATTGTTAATTTTGACAATAAATAATATGGATACGTTAAAATATAAAATACATTTCATATAAATTTAATTGGATACCTAAATTAACTGCTTTAAATATACCTACACTAACTAGAAAAAATAAATTATTGAAGTTGTGGTAGAATTTCTTCTACCTCATGTGAAATTGTTTGTTCTTTTTTTTTCAACTCATTTATACTATCATATTATTATTTGGAAATATATTTTAAATGGAGTTCTGCATATCAAGTTTGAAAACAGCAAAAAAAATGTGTAAAAAAAAATATTTTTCGGGTGTGTTTGTTGTTAATTTTTCAAAAACATGTTTTTTTCATTCTATTTGCGGGTATATTGTAAAATGTTACGAATAATAAAGAATCAAAGTTAATATATTTATGTTTCGTTGCTTTCTTATTAAACATAAGATTATTTTACTTTCTACTTCTTACTAAACATAAGATTATTTTACCTCTGAAATAGGTTTTTTTTAGAAACGGCAACACTAAACTCCGTATTCAAGGTGGCAACTTATTTACTGACACATAAATATTAAATATGGCGTCGCGGCTTCGCTTTGAATTGGTATATTTATTCTTTGATTGATACGGGTAGAAACTGATTATGAATTAAATTACTGACTGCAAATATGTAAGATATAAATGAAATAATACTCTATTGATAATTTTATGTCACTTAAAGACAGATTAGCTCGAAAATAAGCTAACACGTCAGACGTATGATATAACCTAAATCGTAATTTCTTACGGGAAAGATTTTGAAAATGATAAATCGTAATTTATTTACTTACAGGAAAGATTTTGAAAATGCCCCCAATATTGGATATATATTTATTCCATAAATTGAAGATGTTGGTATGATATTTATACTGAAATACCGAGTGACACGAAAACTAACTAGCTAACGAGGCAAGCTTGCAAAAATAAGACTCTTGATCAAAGGAATTCATTTTAAAAAGGTATTTATTTATTATTTTCATAAAAAAATAGATTTTATGTATTTCCTATTGTTTTAACCTTCAAAAGTGCCGCGGCCACCGGGTGACAAACGGCAATCCAGAAGATAAAATCACCGTATTATTCCTTTGGCTGCAAGAAAACTTACGAATCTCTTATAAAATATGTCAGCAGAAGCTGTCGAAAATTAGACATTAGCTACAAAGAACGCAATGCTAAAATTCAAATTCTATGAAATATAAAACTAATCTTAAAAAATATTATTGATTACAGCACGTTAGTTCACGCATTCGTGGTAGCCTGGGTGTCACGGACAGAAACAGTAAGCTGGAGGAACGACAGGGCACATAAGACGGAGACCATCAGACCACACAGTGAAGCAGGTAATGCCTATGGAGCTTCATCGACAGTCGTCCAGAGAAAGACCAAAAAACTCCTAGATGACTCAATGCTCCAAAATACTGAAAAGAAACGGCCTGGATGAAGGCGATACTCGGAACTGAAGAAACTACAATCTAAGAACGTGAAGAGCTGACTCCAACAGCCTACCTAGGCATGAGTTGGGACAGCACCAGGAAGAAGAAGAAAGAAAGATTGATTACAGCAATCAACTACTTTGTCCACCTTTTTTTTTTTTACAGTGAATACCGCACAAGAGGTCACCAAACACGGCTTAAGCCATTTTCAAGCGACGTTTCAATTCTGAATGGTGGTCTGGGTGAAATGCAGATCCCGCCAAATGTGGAGGATTTTAATAAAAATGCACTTTCTAGATGGGAAAAGTGTGGAAAAGTTGAATAAAAAAGAAATTAAGGCGCGCTCGGCAAAATTGAGGGAGATACAGCCGTTTAAAGAATGTATGAAATGACACTTCATGAACCGATACTGTCAGCCATTTCGTTACTATAATGTTGGTATCTCAGACTTGCTATAAACGAAGGTTGATATGATTGTAGTCAACTTCGTGTGATATATAATACGTAATTATGAAATACAGAATTAATAATGGTCATAAACCATGTTAAACAAACCTGGCGTAGCCGCTAAACTACTTGAAAACTGGGATGTTTTTCTTGCGTTGACGCGAGTAGGCGTTATAAAGGGGCACAGACCATGTTACATAAACCATGTTACACAAACCTAGCATGTAGCCGCTAAACTATTTGAAAACTGGGATGTTTATCTTGCGTTGACGCGAGTAGGCGTTATAAAGGGGCACAAACCATGTTACACAAACCATGTTTAGCGTAGTTAGTTAGGTTACTTTAATTTGGAAGGTGATAAACAGTTTAAAAAATCGTTGAAAAAAAGTCCGCTAGACAAATTTCATAATTACGCGCCTCATCTATCACATGAAGTCGGCTACAATCGTATCTAGGCTCTTGGTTGATTACGAGTGCTACCAACTTTAAGGTAATAATTGAGTTTACAAAATGGCTGACAGTATCGGTCATTTCATACATTCTTTAAACGGCTGTATCTCCCTCAATTTTGCCGAGCGCGCCTTAATTTCTTTTTCATTCAACTTTTCGACACTTTTCTCATCTAGAAAGTGCATTTTTATTAAAATCCTCCACATTTGGCGGGATCTGCATTCCTCCCGGTGGTCTTACACCAGGGCGATACTGATAGTATCTTCCACTCTGGAACATGCCGCATATATACTATATATTATTTTAAATGAATTAATTGTGAAATAACACAAATTAATCAAATAAAATTTATTTGCGTATGCCCGGTTCGAACCCGCGACCTCCGGATTGTGAGTCAAGAGTCTTACCCACTGGACTACGGAGGTTGTTGTCTGGTAAAGGATGTCAAAATTATTTTTGCACAAGGCGCTGTTTAAGTTATCAGGATCAACTGTGATAACAAATCATGATTTTAAATAAGTTGAAACGTAATATAATGCAATTTTTTCTGTTATTATTTTATAATCAAACATTGCCTGTAATTTATAAGGTATTTTGCAAGACTCCAGTTACCAATATCTACAGCCTGTATGTAGGACGAATATCTACATAATTATAACGCATGAGATATTAAGTGTCCCTTTAACGCACACGATTGCATTTTGCAATAAGATATTACTTAGTATCTCCTTCAAAACCTATGTAAGAACTAATTAGTTCAATTTTTCCGGAATGAAACAAATGATTCCGACACTGTTCATATTATTTTGCGGTGTCGCCTTTTTTCCATACATTTGGCAACATTTACTACTTCATAATGACACTATCCAACTGTGCGGATTGGAACCTACCTCAGTTCAACAAGTAGAGCATTTGCGGGGGAGGCCGCGCTTATGAATTAGTATATTTTGATTGATAATTATTTTTATCTTTACATTTTTAAATGATTTTGTCAGATTTGGTGTTTTTCTCTCAGTAAATTAATGCACGCAGTTTGATTATGCTATTCTGTGCACTATGTCTATGCGCATAAAAGTCGTTTTCTGCGCATTGGATGCTCTCATCGAATGCTTCAGACAAAACTAAGCAGGCAAAACTTAATGCGCATGCACAAATATCGTACTCTTTCTAATACTGTGAATACGGAATGAAGCAGAGAATCCACTGATGCGTTTACGCGAGCATTGAGAATGGTGTTATATGTGTTTCGGCCCGGTCCGCAAGTGGCATTTTGTTTTTGGCCTTTGAAGTTGGGACGGTGTCGTTAATTACACTATCTATTGCTGTTTACCGCTAGAAAAAAAGAAAGCCAAAGGTTTTTAATTCAGAATAAATAAATAACAATTATTATTGTATTTATTATACACCTAAAAAGGGAGGAAAGCGCAACATCCACAGTATGTATGGAGGGACCCCGGGAACCACTTATTGGATAACCCGCAACCCTGCCATAGGTTACCCTAAGTGGTTCGCTATATTTGGTGACTTTGCAGGGGTGTCCGGATCATGGGTTGAGGTTTGTCTAGGTCTTGGCGGCGGATGTGTCTGTCCACCTACTGCGTGGCGAGCCAGATTGAGAGAGACTGGTTGAGGGATATCTTTAGACGTCTCCAGCTGGACTCGATTCGTTACCTTGCACCGTAGTGGGAGGAATGCATTTATATGTTCATCACTCCTAGACATACTTACCCCCAGATTCCTACCCACCCCTCATACTTTTTTCTTCCCCAGAACTTCCTCTCCTTCCTTTCCCTAAAAAATCCTCCACAAAGCTTCCTCAAAGATGACATAGGCCCCATGGGAAATTATTTTTCTCAGGGTCTACTGTGGAGTTAATGTACAAAAAAAATCATTTTTGTTATTGGTTTTTGGGATTTTATGCCGTGTTGCGCTACCTCCTCCTTTAGCCAACGTTTCGGACAGCGTTACAGTGTCCATCATCAAAGCAGATGCGTGACATCACACATTTGCCCTGATGATGGACACTGTAACGCTGTCTGAAACGTTGGCTAAAGGAGGAGGTAGCGCAACATGACATAAACACCTCAGAAACAAATAACAAAAATACTTTTGGCCGTGAAAATCTAAAATCATATTCACAGTGCCTTTGAGGTTATTTTTTACACAACCGGTATTTGTCAAAAATATTAATCATTTATGTCACAACGGACAACTTACTCAGAATGAAATCAACTCAACATCTCCTTTGAAAAGTCATTACTAAAATCTTATTATTGTATTTGATATTAGGGAACGTACCCATACTATGTGACCAATTTTTAGCAATTTTTAACCCCCCCCCCCCCCGGTGACCAAAATCGTAAGCAAACCGCCGCTCATTTGTACAAAGCGTGACATTTTGAACACCCCCCAAAGAGGTCACGTAGTATGGGTACGTTCCCTTAGGTAGACTTTTCATGCTCATATCATGATGGCATGCAGTATTTCATTGAAAAGGTTGGGTTTTATCCTTTTGCACTGTTTCACAATTTTAGAGACACTGGGTTCTCACAGTACTATACAATGCTTTGATTAGGAAAAAACTTGAGTTGGCCAGTGGTTTAGAGCATACACCAAGTGAAGTATTCCCTCATGTTAGAGAAGATTCAGAAGAAATTTCTGAGGTTTCTCTGCCCGAAGGAATATGGCTACTTCCCATAACTTTACCTTAATAGCTTTCTCTTGGATATGCTCAGATGAACCATCTAAGGGTCAGAAGGGACATGCTCATTGTAACACATTTCTTCAGACTGATTCGTGTATGGTTTGAAAACTCCACCATCATGTTGCATTAGTTTCTATGTTCCCGATAAATCTCCGTCACCGACAGCATAGACTCTCGGCTTGCAGAACTAACTTGCTAATGGTCATACAAATCCGGAGAGCAGTTTTGTTGTTAAATAAAATCGCTTTGTTGCTGCAGTCATTTTTTTAAATCTGCTTATCTAATATTAATTTTTTTTTTCTTTAGAGATTTTAAAATTTAATTTTGTAATGTTTTTAAAATAAATATATTGAATTGAATTAAAATTGATGAAAAAAATAAAATAAATAGGTTATCAGTTATTTTTCAAATTTTTCCCACATATAAGGTTTTCCTGCTTGAAATTTGTTTTTTTTCAGTCCCTTGGAAAACTTTTCAAAAAAGGGTTTCACTGTAATACCATATTTTGTGTATTATTTCTAAACAGCATTTTACATTGTGTAAGTTTATTGGGTGGAATTGTATACACTTTTTTTTAACTTTTATATATATGAAATGTCAAATAAATAAAAAATGTCATAATTAACAGAATGTGGTCAGTTTTTTTACTGGGTTTTTCTGACAATAAAAGATACATTATTAACCCAGCATATTAAGAAATAAAAGCTTTTATGAATTTAAAACGTTTTTTATTCCATCAAACAAGCAAGAATGTGAATGCAGTACACGTTGTACAATCAAAGTTATTTAAATATAAGATATGTGCTATCGGCAGTTTTTAAGGGGTGGGAATGTGCTCCCTGGTGTCACTGATATTGTTAACTAATATTACAGCACACCTTTAAAAAAATCAATTAATTTACGTGTTCAAACTATATTGTTAACCAATACTACTACACACCGTAGAAATATCAACTAAAATTCAAATTAAGACTATTAGAGCATAGTCTGCTGACAGTTGGGTGGCCATCATAGCATATCTCTATATTCCAATATCTTTATGTTCATTCCACTCTACAGAAAGAAATCATCTTTTCTTTTACATTAGCTCCACACAGAAGGTTTTGAGGAACATTATTTTCCTTAGGGTCTATCATCTTTGGGGATGCTGAGTAGAGTGTGTTTTAGAGAAAGAAAAGAGAGTAGTTTATTAGTTTGTTTTTTGATTTCACTATGCATATGAAAATATATTTTATTCTTTTGTTATTCGGCGATACATTCTCTATGCACATCCCTACGAGGTCACTTATTATGGAGTTAAATATTGTGTAATTTTGTGTTAATTATAAATTGAAACACAGTGACTTACAAAGACCTAAGAATTGTGTAAGACGCTTGCTTAACATTTTATGCTCCGATTGAAAAGTTTTGTAAATCAGCCACAAAGACGTTGGATTTTGTCACACATAATTTAAAGCATTCGACCAATCTTACAGTTATAAGGCTGCTTTATGTTAGCTTGGTGTGTAGCATTCTCAAGAATGGATCTCAGGTATGGGAGTCAGAGGACATCATCTATGTACTACTGGCCGAGAAAATACAAAAGAAATTTTTACGATATCTATATGAAAGAGTTAAGTTTTTACCCATGGCTGTTTTCAACGGAAATGCTGGGTATCTGCAACCTTAGTTCCAGAAGAGATGTTGCATTACTGATAGCTTATAAGTTTCTTAATGGTTTTATATCGGTACCAGATAATTTCACACAAGGCTGCCAAAACAAGCTTTCAATTTTTCCCAGGTACAAAACTAACATACCAATGGCGATACCTCTGGGAAGAATCTCTAAGATAATTAACTGCCTCGCAGGAAATGCGGATATTTTCCACATGTCCTACAACGATTTTAATGTTTTAATTTGTAGCTTAAATTTTAAAACAGATTAGTTTGTAAACAAGTTCTGCTGTGGAATTAGTAATTATTACTACGCCTGACGACTGTTACTGACAGGAAACAATTTGGGAGGCGAATATGGGAACCGCCGCCTCAGGAACCATTTATGGGATAACCATCACCCCTGCCATAGGTCGCCTTAAGTGACTTAGCAGATGTGGCCGGGTCCATGGGATAAGGTTTGCATAGATCTTAGTGGCCAATGCGTTTGTCCACTTACTGCATGATGGGCCGAATCAAGAGAGATTGGTTGAGGATGATCTAACCTTTGTTTATGTGAATACCTCACAAGAGTCTCGGCTACTTCTGTCTGGAGCCAGTGAAACTGGCATCCCCGATTGGGGTATGTTGTGAGACTGAAGGTAATGGAGAGGGGAAAAAGATAAGAAAGAGGAAGGTGGGGAAGTACCTGGCTATTCAGATCTGGTTGCCCAACACGGCTAAAGACATTTCAAACAACGCCCCAATTCTAAATGATGATCTTACTGCAGGGCGATATTGAAAGTATCTTCCACTCTGGAGCGTGCAGCAAATATACTGTATATTATTATTATTAAATGAATTAATTGTAAAATAATGCAAATTAATCAAGTAACATTTATTTGGCCACACCGGGATTAGATCCCACGATCTTCGGATTGGGAGTCAAGTTATCCCTTAACCTCTCCAACCGCTCTCTCTCGACCATCGCCTTGCACCGCAGTTTAAGATATGGATTTATACATCCATCACTTCTGGACCCCCAGATTCCTACCCACCCCTTCAATCAGAGTAGTTTGCATGCAAAAAGATTTTGTTATTTTTATATTAGTTAAGTTTATTTTGACGTAATTTGCGAGTTTTATTTATTCAAAACATCAAAACTTATTATATTTATTATTATTTATTTATACTTTTTATTTCAAAACAGAAATAATTACGGAACTTGAATAGAATTTGAACAGAACTTTCACAGAACGTTTAAATTAACTTGAAAAATTGGAGATTTTTAAATATTGTTTTGAACAACCCAGCCTAAATATATATATATATTTTTTTTTACGTACGTGCAGGTAACTCTAAACATTAGTAGTAGCATATAATTTTTTTCAAAAATGTTAAATTTATATACCTAGCGCTTTTTTTGTATATTGCATTTTTATGATAATCATTCAATATGGTATTGGTACCGCCGCCCCGGGAACAATTCATTGGTTTCTATATAAAATAATGAGCTTTGACATCACAAAATTATGCATTGCTAAACTGTTCATCCGATTGCGAGGAAACTTTGGGGACACTATGTGCGCATTCCTTCGATTCTTTCTGTATAAAATGGTGAGCTCTGGCTCTGGCTTCTCTGACTTTGGGGATTTGATTTTTTTTTTACATGAATACCGCACAAGAGTACCAACTGCTCCCGTCTGGATTCAGTGGGACTATGGCGTCCCCAATTGGGGTATGTTGTGAGGCTGAAGGCAGTGGGGAGGGGAAGGATATAGGAAAGAGGAAGGTGGGGAAGTACCTGGCTATTCAGATCTGATCACCAAACACGGCAGAAGCCATTTCAAGTAACGTTACAATTCTGAATGGTGGTCTTACACCAGGGCGATACTGAGAGTATCTTCCACTATGATGTGTGCATTCCCTCGATTCTTTTTTTTAATATAAAATAGTGAGCTCTGGCGTCATGAAATTATGCATTGCTAAACCGTTCATCCGATTGCAATGAAACTTTGGGGATTTGATGTGTGCATGCCCGCAATGGTTTTTGTATGCAATAGTGAGCTCTGGCATAATGAAATTACGCATTGCTAAACCGTTCATCCGATTTCGGTGAAACTTTGGGGATTTGATGTATGCGTGCCCGCAATGGTTTTTGTATACATAGTGAGCTCTGGCATCAAGAAATTATGCATTGCTAAACCTTTCATCCGATTGCGATGAAACTTTTGGGATTTGATGTGTGCATCCTGTCGATTCATTCTATATAAAATAATGAGCTCTGGCATCATGAAATTATACATTGCTAAACCGTTCGTCGACTACCTGTTCCCTTTGTAGGCGCTCACTCCTCGCTTCATCCGCATCCAAACATCGTTTTTTCTTCATATATTTAATTTAACACACACTCCTCCTCGCTTCATCCACGTTCACACGTCAAATCGCATGTGTTTTAACTATATCCAATAAAGGTTCCTGGGGCGGCGGTTCCCATTCCCGCCTCGCAAATTGAACCTCAGATCCGGTAAGTAAACAAGGCCAAAGCCATTTATTTATTTATTTATTTATTATTTATTATTATTACATACAAGATATAACAATATAAAAGGAAGTAAGAAATATAAGTAAGTAAGTAATATAAGACAGTCCAACTAGGAAGGTTTCCCGTTTTAGGACAGTCAATTTGGCAGGTTGCGTGTACATAATTTCACATTAATGGATTCAAAATAATTAATAATAATGGTACATTTCGAACAAAGTTTCGATTCTGAATGGTGGTTTTACACCAGAACTTATACTTTATAAGTTAATTAACATAAACTAATCGATCAAAAATTATTTGCACACATCGAGTTCGAACCCGCAATCTTCGGATTGCGAGTCGAGAGTCTTACCTCTCGACCTAGAGGGCCCTAAATTATATTACGTTATTTTGATAACCAATTTCAAAATAATTTTAATTTCAAAATCCAAAAAATTTCAAAATCCAAAAAATAATCTAAAAAATTTTAAAATCGAAAAAATTTTAAATCCAAAAAATTTCAAAATCGAAAAAAATTTCAAAATCCAAAAATTTCAAAATCGAAAAAAAATTTTAAAATCCAAAAAATTTCAAAATCCAAAAAAATTTCAAAATCGAATAAAAAATTTAAAAATCCAAAAAATTAAAAATCCAAAAAAATTTAAAAAACGAAAAAAATTTTAAAATCCAAAAAATTTCAAAATCCAAAAAATTTTAAAATCGAAAAAATTTTAAAATCCAAAAAATTTCAAAATCGATAAAAATTTAAAGATCCAAAAAATTTTTAAATCTGAAAAAAATTTCAATATTATAAAAATTCCAAAAAAAAATTATTAAAAAAATAACTTTTAGGCCTATACTGAACCAGTTGACCGAAGTGGCCCTATAGTAGGTGTACCAAATTGAGCAGTCTACTGCCTGTGCCCTCTATGTGGCACACATACCTCGCTTCGTCTACATTCAAACATCGTTTTTTTCTTCAAATACTTACTGAACACACACTCCTCGCATCATCCACGTTCACACGTCAAATCGCATAGTGTTTTAACCCTTTAGTTGCTTCTGCAACGGGCAAAACCTAGTATATATATAGTATTGTTCACTTTTGGGAAAGGTCACGGAAAACCTCACTTTCGATTTGAGGGGAAAAGCGACCACTCTGCCCCTCGGGTGGGTGAAACCTCACGGGTCACTTTGGCTTGCAAAAATTTGGTAAAATTTGGCAAGCCAAATTGATCTCTAAGCTCATCCGATTTCAAAGGCCCCACGGTTCACTCTTCTTCGAAGCGAATTCATTGTATCTATCTCTTTTCAAATGCCTGCAAAAGTTGAGAGTATTGTTCACTTTTGGGAAAGGTCACGGAAAACCTCATTTTCGATTTGAGGGGAAAAGCGACCACTCTGCCCCTCGGGTGGGTGAAACCTCACGGGTCACTTTGGCTTGCAAAAATTTGGTAAAATTTGGCAAGCCAAATTGATCTCTAAGCTCATCCGATTTCAAAGGCCCCACGGTTCACTCTTCTTCGAAGCGAATTCATTGTATCTATCTCTTTTCAAATGCCTGCAAAAGTTGAGAAAGATGTAGCGAAAATCTCCCATACAAAACTGATTTCGCTAGGTACGCAGATTTTAAATGTCATCTTTCATTTTTCGTTTTCCCACCGGCCGACTGGCATACGCGATTTTGTCGAAAATATCACGCTTGGAAGCCAAAATTTAGTGAAATTCCGTCAACAAGAGTTTTTCAAAGGTCAATTGACCGTCGTAATTATCACTTTTCTCAAAAACATCGTTGTTATATTCGTTTGACAAACTGACATGTGCAAAAAAACAACATAAAAGTCGAGTATTGAAACTAATCTTTAAAATTATGTACTGTTTTCACGGCGCCGCCAGTCGACAGGACATAGAATTAAAACATTTCATTAGAAAAATTTAAAAATAGACTAAAATTCAAATTCGAACGCGAAACAAAATTGGAGTGTCTTAAATTGGCGTTGTTAGCAGGTTTTAAAATCGAATTTCATCATTCATGAATCGTTATTATGCCGGTACACGGTGGTAAAAAAAATGCTGCTCGAAATATAATAATTATTTTTTTAATTATTTTGAATGATAATTTTCTTGATATTTTTTTTTTCGAAAATATAGTCGGGCCTTCACGACTAACGTTAGAGCGGCGTAGAAACATTTCTCAAATGACGATGCTTAGAATTTCAGTTTTTTTCCATACATGTATCAATTATTTATTACGAAAGTAGTATGCGCGTTCGTGAATTTAAAAGTTGGATGTTTGACCGATGTCATTTCTAGAAAAATATTTAAAAAAAGACGATTTTATTTTTATTTAAAAAAAAATATTATTATTTAATCAATTTATTTTTACCAAAAATGAGTAACGCAGTTTTGGCGGACCCTGTTATTTAGAACACACAGATAAACCATGCAACTTAGTGATGGAAATAAGTGCTTAGGTACCTACCTACCGGCTTACCGACTTACTACCGTGGTTTTTTTGCGAAAATGAGTAGGTACCTAGACGAATTATGTAGGTACTTACGTTGGATGCCGGGTTGTTGCAATAAAATTGAAGAATTCAACATTTCTTTAAAGTTAATTCTAACGTTCTGCGTAAGTTCTATTCGAGTTCTGATGTTATATCATTTTATCCAGTTGCACCACAAAACTGAAACAATTACAGAACTTTAAAATAACTTTCACAGAACGTGAAAATTAATTGAAAATTTTGGAGAATTATTAAATTTTTTTGAAAGAACCTATCAAAATATTTTTCATTTATGAATGTGTAGGTAAAGTTTCGTTCTTTTTGGACATTCTCAAATAATAATACCAGTAATGGCCAGTACCTACTTATGAGGGAACGTTGTTGACGAATTAATGAAAAATTAATATATTGTGTAAATTTAATAGCAAAGATGGTACAATTTTTTTTTTCAAATGGTGTAGGTACTTGAAAATTGTACGGAAATTAATTGTTTTATACATTATTAACTAAATTTTAATGATAATACGGCACAAGAGTCCCAACTACTGAAGTCAGTGAAACTATGGCATCCCCAGTTGGGGTATGTTGTGAGGCTAAAGGTAGTGGGGAGGGGAAGGAGATGGAGACGAGGAAGGTGGGGAAGTACCTGGCTATTCAGATCTGGTCACCAAAAACGGCAAAAGCCATTTCAAGCAACGTTATGAAAATTAATAAATTTAAATATCTTAACATGGTCAATTTTTTGCTAAATTATGCAGGTAAAAGCATACTTTTTTTAAGTTAATTTTCACGTTCTGTGTTAATTCTTCTTCGATTCCGATGAAACTTTGGGGACCTTCGATTCTTAATGTATAAAATGGTGAGCTCTGGCATCATGAAATTATGCATTGCTAAACCGTTCATCCGATTGCGATGAAACTTTGGGAATTTGATGTGTGCATGCCTCCGATGGCGACTAGATACTTCTGTTTGACAGGTTTCAGCTGCTAGGCCCTGCGGGTGGCCTTATACATACGTATGTTTAACCACTGAGCGTTGCTCTCCTCGCCTTCTTTGCCTTAAAAAACCCTCAACCCAATATCTACAAAGATGAGATTACCCTGAGGGAAATTATTTTCCTCGGGGTCTTCTGTGTGGAGCTCATGTAAAAAAGGATAAATACCAGGAGTGCAGAACTAAGCAAGGGAAAAAATATTAAGAACATGTTTTTTTTTCAATTATTTCTGGCTTTCACCATCCAAGGGTACTATGTAGGTCATCATTTAAGACTGACATAGACAGGAAAGGTGAATTTATATGCATTTAATTATTTTTTTTTAACATGAGCTCCACACAGGAGGCCGTGGGGAAAATAATTTCCCTCAGGGCCTATGTCTTCTTTGGGGATGCTGTGTGGAGGATTTTTTTTAGGAAAGGAAGGAGATGAGAGTTCTGGGAAGGAAAAGGGTTTAAGGGGTGGGTAGGAATCTGGGGTTCAGTGTGTCCTGGTCATCCGCCTCTAAGACCTAGACAGACCTAACCCCATGAACCCGGGCACCCCTACTATATCACCAAACCTAGCGAACCACTTGAGGTGACCTATGGCAGACGTGTTGGTTATCCAATAAAGGACAACTTTGGGGATTTGTATTTCTATATTACATTATATACAACGGGTACCCGGCATGCGTTGCAACATCACTGTAATCTCGGGGTCAACTTAACTGTAATGGTTCCATTCCAAGTTCCGGGAAACTACATTATAATGCAAGCGCCTTACAAACGCCTGCTTTATATTATAACATTATATACAAAGGGTACCCGGCATGCGTTGCAAGATCACTGTAACCTCGGGGTCAACTTAACTGTAATAGTTCCATTCCAAGTTCCAATAAACTACATTATAATGCAAGCGCCTTGCAAACGCCTGCACTTTATTATAATATTATATACAACGGGTACCCGGCATGCGTTGCAAGATCACTGTAACCTCGGGGTCAATTTAACTGTAATGGTTACATTCCAAGTTCCGGGAAACTACATTATAATACAAGCGCCTTGCAAACGCCTGATTTATATTAAAACATTATATACAAAGGGTACCCGGCATGCGTTGCGACATCACTGTAACCTTGGGGTCAACATAACTGTAATGGTTCCATTCCAAGTTCAGGGAAACTACATTATTATGCAAGCGCCTTGCAAATGCCTGCACTATATTATAACATTATAAACAACGGGTACCCGGCATGCGTTGCAAGGTCACTGTAACCTCAGGTTTCTTCATATATTTATTTAACACACACTCCTCCTTGCTTCATCCACGTTCACACGTCAAATCGCATAGTGTTTTAACCCGTTAGTTGCTTCTGCAACGGGCCCAGCTAGTATATATAGTATTGTTTGGTTTTGGGGTAGGTCAGGAAAACTCACTTTTTTTTTTAATCCTCCGAGTACAGGCGAAAATCGACCACTCTGCCTGTCCAGTTTCACCGACCGCAGAGGCCGATTTGGCCGAGCAAGGCTTGTGGACCGGGATTTCATACAAACGGCCGTTCCAAAAAAACGCGTTTTGGTGATCCGATAATCGACTCTTTTCCCCCTCGATCCGCAAGACCTCACGGCGTATTGTCGCTTAAAAACGAAAAAGACGCTTACGCCCTTTCGATTTACCTCGCCCCCCTCGGCCCGCAGGCGATAATCGACCGTCGCTCCTCGAGTTTCGCCGACCGCAGAGATCAATTTGGCCCGAAAGGGGGCACGGACGGCGTTCTCTGCGGGTCAGACCAGATTTCATATAAAAAAGATGACGCAGGGTCAACAGCGCTCCCAAACGGCGAAAACTACAATTAGATCTCTTACCGACGAAGAAATTCGACCTCAGTTATATTTCTCGCCGACAGGTTCACCCGTTAAAAAACGTCGAACCGTTCAGTAAAGAGATTTCCCATACAAAACTGATTTTTCTAGGGATTTATTCGAATTTTTTTAACGGCGTTCTCTTTAATAGCGTAGAAAAATTGACATTTTAAAGGCCCTTTGCGGGAACTTAGATTGCGGCGAAAGCAAACATTTTGCACGAAATGTTTTTGATTAAATAGAAGGTATACAAGTTTAAGAAACTTTTAAAATAAAAACATGTATAGCTTCCCATTTAAAATGTTACACTATATTGCATCAAATATTGAAATTTTTCTGACATTTTCTGAAATCGATCTATCATCAACAATGCATAATTTTCCAGCCAGTTAATATAAACTCGAGGTAGGTACTGGCGTTTAAAATGTGAAAGATTTAAATGCAGAAAATCGCGGTAGGTACCTACCGTTCTATTGAATTATTGCTAATTCGCTAAGTATTTATTGAGAAAACGCGTAAGTAGGTACCTACACCACCATTATTTTTCTCGGTATGTACAAGGTAGGTACCGGCTTACGAGATTCTTTCCTTTAAATGTTAAATCGAAAATTAAAGATATGAAATGAAAAAAATCATCCAAGATGGTAATTTTTGAAATATGTAGGAACACGGAGGTTGCTTCTGGATAACCACTATTGGTAGGAACGTTATTTTTAAATTAATTATTTCATTTTCACGTAATGTGCGATTTTTATTTATTCAATTATCTTCAAAACTTATAATATTTATTATTATTTATTTATACTATTATTTCAAAATAGACATAATTACGGAACTTGAATAGAATTTGAACAGAACTTTCACAGAACGTTAAAATTAACTTGAAAAATTGAAGATATTTAAATAATTTTTTTGAAAAACCCAGCCTAAATATATTTCATATGTTTTTTTTTACGTATGTGTAGGTACCTCTACATAGAATCTATGCAGGTACCTACATGCACATAACAACTCAAAATCTGATGATATTGCTTATGATTTTTTTGTAAATGTATAATAAAATTGCTTGAAATGGAATGGTATAATTTTTTTCATAAATATTAAATTTACATACCGCTTTTTTTTGTATTTTGTATTTTAATGATAATCATTCAACGTGGAATTGGTATCGCCGCCCCGGGAACCATTCATTGGTTTCTATATACAATAGTGAGCTCTGGCATCATGAAATTATGCATTGCTAAACTTTTTTTACATTAGCTCCACACAGGAGGCATCGAGGATAACAATTTCCCTAGGGGCCTATGTCATCTTTGAGGATGCTGTGTGGAGGGTTTTTTTAGGGAAATAAAGGAGAAGAAGATATAAGAAGGAAAGGGGTATGAGAGGTGGGTAGGAATCTGGGGGTCAGTGTCGCCAGGAGTAACGGACGTATGAATCTATTCCTCACACTGCGGTGCGAGGCGAAGGGTTGAGAGAATCTGGCTGGAGAGATAAAAAGCCTCCCTCAATCAGTCTCCTCCGATCCAGCCCGCCATGCAGTGGTTGGTCAAACGTATCCGCCACCAAGACCTAGACAAACCTCATCCCATGAACCCGGGCACCCCTGCTAAGTCACCAATCGTAGCGAACCACTTGGGTGACCTATGACAGCGGTGTTGGTTCATCCGATTGCGATGAGACTTTGGGAATTTGATGTGTGCATTCCCGCGATGGTTTTATGAAAACAATAATGATCAATCGGGATACAATAATGAACCGGGCGACCGAAGTAGGTGCACATTTCTCGCTTTTTGAAAACTAAATGTACCGGGAATGAATTAATGAAGCGCGAGAGGGGGGGAGGAAAAAGCTCCACACAGGAGACCCTGAGGAAAATAATTTCCCTCACGGTCATGTCATCTTTGGAGATGCTGGGTGGAGGGTTTTTTAAGGCAAAGAAGGAGATGAGAGTTCTGAGAAGGAAAAGGGTTTAAGGGGTGGGTAGGAATCTGGGGTTCAGTGTGTCCTGGTCATCCGCCTCCAAGACCTAGACAAACCTCACCCCATAAATCCGGGCACCCCTATTAAATCACCAAACGTAGCGAACCACTTGGGGTGACCTACGGCATGAGTGTTGGTTATCCAATAAAGGTCATCTTAGGGGATTTTTATTTCTACATAACATTATATACAACGGTTACCCGGCATGCGTTGCAAGATCACTGTAACCTCGGGGTCAACTTAACTGTAACGGTTCCATTCCAAGTTCCGGGAAACTACATTATAATGCAAGCGCCTTGCAAACGTCTGCACTATATTATAACATTATATACAACGGGTTCCCGGCATGCGTTGCAAGGTCACTGTAACCTCGGGGTCAACTTAACTGTAATGGTTCCATCCCAATTCCCGGGAAATAACATTTTAAAGCAAGTGCCTGCAATATATAAAATGATATACAACGGTTGCTCGGCATGCGTTGCAAGGGCACTGTAACCTCATGGTCAACTTAACTGTACTTCCATTCCAATTCCTGGGAAATTACATTTTAATGCAAGCGCTGCACTACATAACATTATATACAACGGGTACCCGGCATGCGTTGCAAGGTCACTGTAACCTCAGGTTTCTTCATATATTTAATTTAACACACACTCCTACTCACTTCATCCACGTTCACACGCAAATCGCATATTTTTTTAACCCGTTAGTTGCTTCTGCAACGGGCAAAACCTAGTATATATAGTATTGTTCACTTTGGGGAAAACTCACTCACTTTTTTGTCGGCGCAAAAATGACCAGTACGCCCTTTGCGTTTCACCAACCTCAAGGTTCACTTTCGGTCGAAGCAAATTCAGACAAGAAGCTGGGATCCTTTTTTTTTCGACAAAAAAAATATATACAGGGATTTATTCTCCGATACGAATCGGCGGCGAAAACTAGAAGCTCTACTCGAATCGCTCGATTATATTTCCCGCCGACAGACGGCGTTTGAAAAAAAAAATGACGAAAAAACCCGCTAATTTCACAAAGGAAAATGCTATATAGGACTATTGACATAGGTCAGGATCTCAGATGTCAAATTTTTAGCCTAACAAAACGGAACTCTCGGCGGTTTCGGTCGTTGTTTTTCGGAAAACGACATTACCGCCGAAAAACCGATTCCGGGCTAGATGTTTTTTGAAAATACGATAGCCGGATAGATTCCGCAACTTTTAAAACCAATAAAACATATGATTCTCATATAAAATACGTCAGGAGATGCTGACAAAACTCGAAATTTTTCGAAAAAAAATCATCTATATATATAGTATTGTTCACTTTGGGAAAGCTCTTTTTCCGCGCACTTTTTCGTTGACGCAAAAACGACCAGTACGCCCTTTACGTTTCACCCACCTCAAGGTTCACTTTCGGTTAAAGCAAATTCAGTGCACCCTCAGTACTTTGATTTTGCGAGGTCAGTTTTTTTCGACAAAATTAGCGCCTTATTCACAGAAAAACTGACGCGAATCAACGGCGAAAACTAGAACCAATAGTAAAATTACACTCAATTCGGCCAGGTTACATTTCCCGCCGACAGGTTCGCGTTTCCAAAAAAATGATGTCATTTTGGCCATCAGTTTCGATGCAAATGAAAATGCTAGGAATATTGAGTCAGGTCAGGGATCTCAGACGTCAAATTTTTAGCCTAACAAAGCAGACTTTTCACGGTTTTCGGTAGTGGTTTTACGGTACGCGGCATTGCGGCCCCAAAACCGATCCCGGCTCGGATGTTTTTCAAAAATCTAATACAATAGAGAATTCCGCAACTTTTAAAACCAAAATTGTATGCCCATCCCATATGAAATAGTTCAGGAGATGCTGACAAAATTCGACATTTTCCGAAAAAAAATCATCAAAACACGCGCTTACAGATTCCATTGGAAGTTAAAATTTTGCTAGCCAGTTCAAATTAACACGTTATTCATTCGGGGTAGGTACCTACTTATTTCGGTAGTATTGCAAATATGATGAAAAAAGCAAAGAGAAGAAAATGCGCAGGTACCTACCCGAATACGTAGATACACAATTAATTAGGTTTTAATGCAATGGTAAGGTTGTTTCGATGATACTGAATAATTCAACTTTTTTTAAAGTTAATTTTCACGTTCTTTATTGGTTCTACTCAAGTTCTGTTATTTTATCATTAAAGGTCAGTTACATTGCAAAACTAAAATAATTACAGAACTCGAACGGAACTATCTAGAACTGAAAATTTACTAGAAAAATTTAAAGAATTGTCAATTTTTTTTATTAATTATTATTTTTTTATTTTTAAGTGTGTTCTATTTAAACATTGTTAAATAAAAAAAAATAATAAAATATATATATATATATATACATTACGCGTGTTCTAGGTAGGTACTTACTTGCGGGGACTTTTTTCATTTAAAAATCAAAACATGATATTGAATGAATTTATTTGTAGTGAAAATTATTTTATGCTCAACAGCATAATGGCGTCGTTTTGGTGAAATATTACAACAAAGTACCTACTTAGTACTTACACTTGCAAAATGAAATACAATACAACTACAATAGTGAGCTCCGGCATAATGAAATTTTGCACTGCTAAACCGTGCAACCGATTGTTATTGTTAATGGACTATTTGTGCGTAAATAAATTAATTATATACAGCGGGTACCCGGCATGCGTTGCGAGGCCACTTTATCTTCGGGGTCAACTAAACCGTAATGGTTCCCTACTAAGTCCCGGGAAACAACATTATAAAATTATGCACTTTATAAAATTATATACAACGGGTACCCGGCATGCGTTGCAAGGCCGCTTTAACCTCGGGGTCAATAAAACTGTAATGTTTCCATCCGAAGTCCTGGGAAACTACATTATAATGCAAGCGCCTGCACTTTATAACAGTATATACAACGGGTACCCGGCATGCGTTGCAAGGTCACTGTAACCTCGGGGTCAACTTAATTATAATGGTTCCATCCCAAGTACCGGGAAACTACATTATAATGCAAGCACCTGCACTATATAAAATTATATACAACGGGTACCCGGTATGCGTTGCAAGGCGACTTTAACCTAGGGGTCAACTTTACTGTAATGGTTTCATCCCGATTCCCGGGAAATAAAATTGTAATGCAAGCGCCTGCAATTTATAACATAATATACAACGGGTACACGGCATGCGTTGCAAGGTCACTGTAACCTCGGGGTCAACTTAACTGTAATGGTTCCATCCCAATTCCCGGGAAATAATATTTTAAAGCAAGTGCCTGCAATATATAACATGATATACAACGGTTTCTCGGCATGCGTTGCAAGGTCACTGTAACCTCGGGATCAACTTAACTGTAATGGTTCCATTCCAATTCCTGGGAAATTACATTTTAATGCAAGCGCTGCACTACATAACATTATATACAACGGGTACCCGGCATGCGTTGCAAGGCCACTGTGAACTCAGGTTTCTTCATATATTTAATTTAACACACACTCCTCCTCGCTTCATCCACGTTCACACGTCAAATCGCATAGTGTCTTAACCCGTCAGTTGCTTCTGCAACGGGCAAAACCTAGTATATATAGTATTGTTCACTTTGGGAAAGCTCTTTTTCCGCGCACTTTTTCGTTGACGCAAAAACGACCAGTACGCCCTTTACGTTTCACCCACCTCAAGGTTCACTTTCGGTTAAAGCAAATTCAGTGCACCCTCAGTACTTTGATTTTGCGAGGTCAGTTTTTTTCGACAAAATTAGCGCCTTATTCACAGAAAAACTGACGCGAATCAACGGCGAAAACTAGAACCAATAGTAAAATTACACTCAATTCGGCCAGGTTACATTTCCCGCCGACAGGTTCGCGTTTCCAAAAAAATGATGTCATTTTGGCCATCAGTTTCGATGCAAATGAAAATGCTAGGAATATTGAGTCAGGTCAGGGATCTCAGACGTCAAATTTTTAGCCTAACAAAGCAGACTTTTCACGGTTTTCGGTAGTGGTTTTACGGTACGCGGCATTGCGGCCCCAAAACCGATCCCGGCTCGGATGTTTTTCAAAAATCTAATACAATAGAGAATTCCGCAACTTTTAAAACCAAAATAGTATGCCCATCCCATATAAAATAGTTCAGGAGATGCTGACAAAATTCGACATTTTCCGAAAAAAAATCATCAAAACACGCGCTTACAGATTCCATCGGAAGTTAAAATTTTGCTAGCCAGTTCAAATTAACACGTTATTCATTCGGGGTAGGTACCTACTTATTTCGGTAGTATTGCAAATATGATGAAAAAAGCAAAGAGAAGAAAATGCGCAGGTACCTACCCGAATACGTAGATACACAATTAATTAGGTTTTAATGCAATGGTAAGGTTGTTTCGATGATACTGAATAATTCAACTTTTTTTAAAGTTAATTTTCACGTTCTTTATTGGTTCTACTCAAGTTCTGTTATTTTATCATTAAAGGTCAGTTACATTGCAAAACTAAAATAATTACAGAACTCGAACGGAACTATCTAGAACTGAAAATTTACTAGAAAAATTTATAGAATTGTCAATTTTTTTTATTAATTATTATTTTTTTATTTTTAAGTGTGTTCTATTTAAACATTGTTAAATAAAAAAAATAATAAAATATATATATATATACATTACGCGTGTTCTAGGTAGGTACTTACTTGCGGGGACTTTTTTCATTTAAAAATCAAAACATGATATTGAATGAATTTTTTTGTAGTGAAAATTATTTTATGCTCAACAGCATAATGGCGTCGTTTTGGTGAAATATTACAACAAAGTACCTACTTAGTACTTACACTTGCAAAATGAAATACAATACAACTACAATAGTGAGCTCCGGCATAATGAAATTTTGCACTGCTAAACCGTGCAACCGATTGTTATTGTTAATGGACTATTTGTGCGTAAATAAATTAATTATATACAGCGGGTACCCGGCATGCGTTGCGAGGCCACTTTATCTTCGGGGTCAACTAAACCGTAATGGTTCCCTACTAAGTCCCGGGAAACAACATTATAAAATTATGCACTTTATAAAATTATATACAACGGGTACCCGGCATGCGTTGCAAGGCCGCTTTAACCTCGGGGTCAATAAAACTGTAATGTTTCCATCCGAAGTCCTGGGAAACTACATTATAATGCAAGCGCCTGCACTTTATAACAGTATATACAACGGGTACCCGGCATGCGTTGCAAGGTCACTGTAACCTCGGGGTCAACTTAATTATAATGGTTCCATCCCAAGTACCGGGAAACTACATTATAATGCAAGCACCTGCACTATATAAAATTATATACAACGGGTACCCGGTATGCGTTGCAAGGCGACTTAAACCTAGGGGTCAACTTTACTGTAATGGTTTCATCCCGATTCCCGGGAAATAAAATTTTAATGCAAGCGCCTGCAATTTATAACATAATATACAACGGGTACACGGCATGCGTTGCAAGGTCACTGTAACCTCGGGGTCAACTTAACTGTAATGGTTCCATCCCAATTCCCGGGAAATAATATTTTAAAGCAAGTGCCTGCAATATATAACATGATATACAACGGTTACTCGGCATGCGTTGCAAGGTCACTGTAACCTCGGGATCAACTTAACTGTAATGGTTCCATTCCAATTCCTGGGAAATTACATTTTAATGCAAGCGCTGCACTACATAACATTATATACAACGGGTACCCGGCATGCGTTGCAAGGCCACTGTGAACTCAGGTTTCTTCATATATTTAATTTAACACACACTCCTCCTCGCTTCATCCACGTTCACACGTCAAATCGCATAGTGTCTTAACCCGTCAGTTGCTTCTGCAACGGGCAAAACCTATATATATAGTATTGTTCACTTTTGGGAAAGGTCACGGAAAACCTCACTTTCGATTTGAGGGGAAAAGCGACCACTCTGCCCCTCGGGTGGGTGAAACCTCACGGGTCACTTTGGCTTGCAAAAATTTGGTAAAATTTGGCAAGCCAAATTGATCTCTAAGCTCATCCGATTTCAAAGGCCCCACGGTTCACTCTTCTTCGAAGCGAATTCATTGTATCTATCTCTTTTCAAATGCCTGCAAAAGTTGAGAAAGATGTAGCGAAAATCTCCCATACAAAACTGATTTCTGCTATGAATTTATTCCAATTAATTAAACGGCGATCTGCCAAATACCGAAGAAAAATTGACATTTTAAAGGCCCTTTGCGGGGTGGTAAATTACGACGAAAAAAAACATTTTGAGTATTGTTCACTTTTGGGAAAGGTCACGGAAAACCTCACTTTCGATTTGAGGGGAAAAGCGACCACTCTGCCCCTCGGGTGGGTGAAACCTCACGGGTCACTTTGGCTTGCAAAAATTTGGTAAAATTTGGCAAGCCAAATTGATCTCTAAGCTCATCCGATTTCAAAGGCCCCACGGTTCACTCTTCTTCGAAGCGAATTCATTGTATCTATCTCTTTTCAAATGCCTGCAAAAGTTGAGAAAGATGTAGCGAAAATCTCCCATACAAAACTGATTTCTGCTATGAATTTATTCCAATTAATTAAACGGCGATCTGCCAAATACCGAAGAAAAATTGACATTTTAAAGGCCCTTTGCGGGGTGGTAAATTACGACGAAAAAAAACATTTTGCGAGAGATGTTTTTTAATAATCATAAATTATACAAGATTTAGAAACTTTTAAAACAAAAACATGTGTAGCTTCCCATTTAAAATGTTTCACAATATCGCGTCAAACTTTGCAATTATATCTGACATTTGCGAAAAATCCAACAACATCGAAAATGCACATCGTTCTCAGCCTGTTAAATCGGTAGATATTTGAAATGTTTATTTATTTTCTTCAACCTTGCAATACTGAACAAGGAACACTATCCAAAACCACCTGAGGTTTTCAGTCAGGCCATGACACCGTTGGCTGACGTAATTTGTATGGGAAATGTTCTTAAACCAGCGCAGGTGTTCGATTTTCAGGCTGTGCTTGAGGTGGTTACGACAAAGTTTAACGTTTGTGTTGCCATATAAATAACATATTGTTTTAGAATATTTTGATGAACTAGGTAGGTACCCTGAAAATTACATAAACGGATAAATAATTATCCACGGGTATCATCTATAAATTATAGCTCATGAACGACTGGTCCAAATTGGATAATTCTTTTTGAGTTGGTTTCGTTATTGTTTGGGCAAGGTTTGTATAAAACTTCTGATGAGCTCTGGAATAATAAAATTTGTTTAAAATTAATCGCCGAAATCTATATATGCGCATAGCTTCCGAGCGAATGCACCAAATTGAATAATTCTTTCGTTGTTGTATTTGTTATTATTAGGACAAATTTTGAATAAAATTACTGGTGAGCTCTGGCATAACGAAATTTGTTTAAAAATGATTCGCCGAAATGTAAGTACGCTCATAACTTCAGAACGACTTCACGTAATTGAATAATTCTTTTTTTGTTGCGTTCCTTATTCTTAGGACAAAGTTTGTATAAAACTACTGGTAAGCTCTGGCATTTTGAAATATGTTTAAAAATTAATCGATGAAATGTAAGTACGCGCAAAACTTCGGAACGACTGCACCTAATTGGGTAATTATTTTTTTGGTGTTATCGTTATTGTAAGGACAAGTTTTGAATAAAATTACTGGTGAGCTCTGGCATAACGAAATTTGTTTAAAAATGATTCGCCGAAATGTAAGTACGCTCATAACTTCAGAACCACTGCACGTAATTGAATAATTCTTTTTTTGTTGCGTTCCTTATTCTTAGGACAAAGTTTGTATAAAACTACTGGTGAGCTCTGGCATTACGAAATTAGCATACAAATGAATCGCGGAAATGTATGTACGCGCATAGCTTCCGAAAGACTGCACCAAATTGAATAATTCTTTTTTTGTTGTCTTCGACACTGTTAGGACAATATTTTGTATAAAACTACTGGTGAGCTCTGGCATTATGAAATTTGCATAAAAATGAATCGTCGAAATGTATGTACGCGGATAACTTCCGAAAGACTGCACCAAATTGAATAATTCTTTTTTTGTTATGTTTGTTTATTGGCTGGTGAGCTCTGGCATTTTTGCAAAATTTGCATAAAAATATTTCAATAGGTGGCACGCGAGCTGTTTGAAAACTAAATATAACAGCAATGAAATAATGAGCGCGGGAGGGGGGGAAAAAACCACGGAGGGGGGAGGGTAACCTGGGAAGGCGGAGGGGAACCCGTGAGGGGGTTTTGCGGGATGGAGGAAGGGGGGGGGGGGGGGGGTAGAGTACGCTATGAAAGAATATTTTTTCTGTTCTTTTTTTTACTCGAATAAAACAAAATTTTAGAAGTATAAATACCAGGAGTGCAGAACTAAGCAAGGGAAAATATATTAAGAACATGTTTTTTTTCAATTATTTCTGGCTTTTTGGGAAAGGTGAATTTATATGCATTTAATTATTTTTTTTTACATGAGCTCCACACAGGACGCCGTGGGGAAAAAAATTTCCCTCAGGTCCTATGTCATCTTTGGGGATGCTGTGAGGAGAATTTTTTTTAGGAAAGGAAGGAGATGAGAGTTTTGGGAAGGAAAGGGGTTTAAGGAGTGGGTAGAAATCTGGGGTTCAGTGTGTCCTGGGCATCCGCCTCCAAGACCTAGACAGACTTCACCCCATGAACCCGGGCACCCCTACTAAATCACCAAACGTAGCGAACCACTTGGGGTGACCTATGGCAGAGGTGTTGGTTAACCAATAAAGGTCAACTTTGGGGATTTGTATTTCTACATAACATTATATACAACGGGTACCCGGCATGCGTTGCAACAACACTGTAACCTCGGGGTCAACTTAACTGTAATGGTTCCATTCCAAGTTCCGGGAAACTACATTATAATTCAAGCGCCTTGCAAACGCATGCACTGTATTATAACATTACATACAACGGGTACCCGGCATGCGTTGCAACATCACTGTAATCTCAGGGTCAACTTAACTGTAATGGTTCCATTCCAAGTTCCGTGAAACTACATTATAATGCAAGCGCCTTGCAAACGCCTGCTTTATATTATAACATTATATACAAAGGGTACCCGGCATGCGTTGCAACATCACTGTAATCTCGGGGTCAACTTAACTGTAATGGTTCCATTCCAAGTTCCGGGAAACTACATTATAATGCAAGCGCCTTGCAAACGCCTGCAATATATTATAACATTATATACAACGGGTACCCGGCATGCGTTGCAAGATCACTGTAACCTCGGGGTCAACTTAACTGTAATGGTTCCATTCCAAGTTCCTGAAAACTACATTATAATACAAGCGCCTTGCAAACGCCTGCTTTACATTATAACATTATATACAAAGGGTACCCGGCATGCGTTGCAAAATCACTGTAACCTCGGGGTCAACTTAACTGTAATGGTTCCATTCCAATTCCTGGCAAATTACATTTTAATGCAAGCGCTGCACTACATAACATTATATACAACGGGTACCCGGCATGCGTTGCAAGGTCACTGTGAACTAAGGTTTCTTCATATATTTAATTTAACACACACTCCTCCTCGCTTCATCCACGTTCACACGTCAAATCGCATAATGTTTTAACCCATCAGTTGCTTCTGCAACGGGCAAAACCTAGTATATATAGTATTGTTCACTTTGGGAAAGCTCTTTTTCCGCGCACTTTTTCGTTGACGCAAAAACGACCAGTACGCCCTTTACGTTTCACCCACCTCAAGGTTCACTTTCGGTTAAAGCAAATTCAGTGCACCCTCAGTACTTTGATTTTGCGAGGTCAGTTTTTTTCGACAAAATTAGCGCCTTATTCACAGAAAAACTGACGCGAATCAACGGCGAAAACTAGAACCAATAGTAAAATTACACTCAATTCGGCCAGGTTACATTTCCCGCCGACAGGTTCGCGTTTCCAAAAAAATGATGTCATTTTGGCCATCAGTTTCGATGCAAATGAAAATGCTAGGAATATTGAGTCAGGTCAGGGATCTCAGACGTCAAATTTTTAGCCTAACAAAGCAGACTTTTCACGGTTTTCGGTAGTGGTTTTACGGTACGCGGCATTGCGGCCCCAAAACCGATCCCGGCTCGGATGTTTTTCAAAAATCTAATACAATAGAGAATTCCGCAACTTTTAAAACCAAAATTGTATGCCCATCCCATATAAAATAGTTCAGGAGATGCTGACAAAATTCGACATTTTCCGAAAAAAAATCATCAAAACACGCGCTTACAGATTCCATCGGAAGTTAAAATTTTGCTAGCCAGTTCAAATTAACACGTTATTCATTCGGGGTAGGTACCTACTTATTTCGGTAGTATTGCAAATATGATGAAAAAAGCAAAGAGAAGAAAATGCGCAGGTACCTACCCGAATACGTAGATACACAATTAATTAGGTTTTAATGCAATGGTAAGGTTGTTTCGATGATACTGAATAATTCAACTTTTTTTAAAGTTAATTTTCACGTTCTTTATTGGTTCTACTCAAGTTCTGTTATTTTATCATTAAAGGTCAGTTACATTGCAAAACTAAAATAATTACAGAACTCGAACGGAACTATCTAGAACTGAAAATTTACTAGAAAAATTTAAAGAATTGTCAATTTTTTTTATTAATTATTATTTTTTTTATTTTTAAGTGTGTTCTATTTAAACATTGTTAAATAAAAAAAAATAATAAAATATATATATATATACATTACGCGTGTTCTAGGTAGGTACTTACTTGCGGGGACTTTTTTCATTTAAAAATCAAAACATGATATTGAATGAATTTATTTGTAGTGAAAATTATTTTATGCTCAACAGCATAATGGCGTCGTTTTGGTGAAATATTACAACAAAGTACCTACTTAGTACTTACACTTGCAAAATGAAATACAATACAACTACAATAGTGAGCTCCGGCATAATGAAATTTTGCACTGCTAAACCGTGCAACCGATTGTTATTGTTAATGGACTATTTGTGCGTAAATAAATTAATTATATACAGCGGGTACCCGGCATGCGTTGCGAGGCCACTTTATCTTCGGGGTCAACTAAACCGTAATGGTTCCCTACCAAGTCCCGGGAAACAACATTATAAAATTATGCACTTTATAAAATTATATACAACGGGTACCCGGCATGCGTTGCAAGGCCGCTTTAACCTCGGGGTCAATAAAACTGTAATGTTTCCATCCGAAGTCCTGGGAAACTACATTATAATGCAAGCGCCTGCACTTTATAACAGTATATACAACGGGTACCCGGCATGCGTTGCAAGGTCACTGTAACCTCGGGGTCAACTTAATTATAATGGTTCCATCCCAAGTACCGGGAAACTACATTATAATGCAAGCACCTGCACTATATAAAATTATATACAACGGGTACCCGGTATGCGTTGCAAGGCGACTTTAACCTAGGGGTCAACTTTACTGTAATGGTTTCATCCCGATTCCCGGGAAATAAAATTTTAATGCAAGCGCCTGCAATTTATAACATAATATACAACGGGTACACGGCATGCGTTGCAAGGTCACTGTAACCTCGGGGTCAACTTAACTGTAATGGTTCCATCCCAATTCCCGGGAAATAATATTTTAAAGCAAGTGCCTGCAATATATAACATGATATACAACGGTTACTCGGCATGCGTTGCAAGGTCACTGTAACCTCGGGATCAACTTAACTGTAATGGTTCCATTCCAATTCCTGGGAAATTACATTTTAATGCAAGCGCTGCACTACATAACATTATATACAACGGGTACCCGGCATGCGTTGCAAGGCCACTGTGAACTCAGGTTTCTTCATATATTTAATTTAACACACACTCCTCCTCGCTTCATCCACGTTCACACGTCAAATCGCATAGTGTCTTAACCCGTCAGTTGCTTCTGCAACGGGCAAAACCTAGTATATATAGTATTGTTCACTTTGGGAGAGCTCTTTTTCCGCGCACTTTTTTGTTGACGCAAAAACGACCAGTACGCCCTTTGCGTTTCACCCACCTCAAGGTTCACTTTCGGTCGAAGCAAATTCAGACATGGAAGCTGGAAGTTTTTTTTTTTCGACAAAAAAAATATATACAGGGATTTATTCTCCGATACGAATCGGCGTCGAAAACTAGAAGCTCTACTCGAATCACTCGATTATATTTCCCGCCGACAGACGGCGTTTGAAAAAAAAAAGTGACGAAAAAACCCGCTAATTTCACAAAGGAAAATGCTACATAGGACTATTGACATAGGTCAGGATCTCAGATGTCAAATTTTTAGCCTAACAAAACGGAACTCTCGGCGGTTTCGGTCGTTGTTTTTCGGAAAACGACATTACCGCCGAACAACCGATTCCGGGCTAGATGTTTTTTGAAAATACGATAGCCGGATAGATTCCGCAACTTTTAACACCAATATAACATGCCCATCTCATGTAAAAAAAGTCAGGAGATGCTGACAAAACTCGAAATTTTCCGAAAAATAATCATCAAAATACGCGCTCAAAGATTAGATCGGAAGTTTAAATATTGGTGGCCAGTTCAAATTAACACGCTATTCATTCGGGGTAGGTACCTACTTATTTCGGTAGTATTGCAAATATGATGAAAAAAGCAAATATTGCCGGAATCTAAGGAAACGCGCAGGTACCTACCTGAATGGGTACCTACACAACGAATTAGGTTTTAATGCAATAAATACTAAGGTAAGGTTGTTTCGATGATACTGAATAATTCAACTTTTTTTAAGTTAATTTTCACGTTCTGAGTTGCTTCTACTGAAATTCTGTTTTTTCTCAATATAGGCCAGTTACATCACAAAACTGAAATAATTACAGAACTCGAACGGAACTTTCTAGAACTGAAAATTTACTAGAAAAATTTTAAGAATTGACAATTTTTTTTTATTAATTATATATTTTTTTTATAAGTGTGTTCTATTTGGACATTGTTAAATAAATAAAATAATTACGCGTGTTCTAGGTAGGTACTTACTTCCAGGGACTTTTTTAATTTAAAAATCAAAACATGATATTGAATGAATTTATTTATAGTGAAAATTATTTTATGCTCAACAGCATAATGGCGTCGTTTTGGTGAAATATTACAACAAAGTACCTACATAGTACTTACACTTGCAAAATGAAATACAATACAACTACAATAGTGAGCTCCGGCATAATGAAATTTTGCACTGCTAAACCGTGCAACCGATTGTTATTGTTAATGGACTATTTGTGCGTAAATAAATTAATTATATACAGCGGGTACCCGGCATGCGTTGCGAGGCCACTTTAACCTCGGGGTCAACTAAACCGTAATGGTTCCCTACCAAGTCCCGGGAAACAACATTATAAAATTATGCACTTTATAAAATTATATACAACGGGTACCCGGCATGCGTTGCAAGGCCGCTTTAACCTCGGGGTCAACTAAACTGTAATGGTTCCATCCCAAGTCCCCGGAAACTACATTATAATGCAAGCGCCTGCACTATATAACAGTATATACAACGGGTACCCGGCATGCGTTGCAAGGTCACTGTAACCTCGGGGTCAACTTAATTATAATGGTTCCATCCCAAGTACCGGGAAACTACATTATAATGCAAGCACCTGCACTATATAAAATTATATACAACGGGTACCCGGTATGCGTTGCAAGGCGACTTTAACCTAGGGGTCAACTTTACTGTAATGGTTTCATCCCGATTCCCGGGAAATAAAATTTTAATGCAAGCGCCTGCAATTTATAACATAATATACAACGGGTACACGGCATGCGTTGCAAGGTCACTGTAACCTCGGGGTCAACTTAACTGTAATGGTTCCATCCCAATTCCCGGGAAATAACATTTTAAAGCAAGCGCCTGCAATTTATAACATAATATACAACGGTTACTCGGCATGCGTTGCAAGGTCACTGTAACCTCGGGGTCAACTTAACTGTAATGGTTCCATTCCAATTCCTGGGAAATTACATTTTAATGCAAGCGCTGCACTACATAACATTAAATACAACGGGTACCCGGCATGCGTTGCAAGGTCACTGTAACCTCAGGTTTCTTCATATATTTAATTTAACACACACTCTTCCTCGCTTCATCCACGTTCACACGTCAAATCGCATAGTGTTTAAACCCGTCAGTTGCTTCTGCAACGGGCAAAACCTAGTATATAGTATTGTTCACTTTGGGGAAAACTCACTCACTTTTTTGTCGGCGCAAAAATGACCAGTACGCCCTTTGCGTTTCACCAACCTCAAGGTTCACTTTCGGTCGAAGCAAATTCAGACAAGAAGCTGGGATCCTTTTTTTTTCGACAAAAAAAATATATACAGGGATTTATTCTCCGATACGAATCGGCGGCGAAAACTAGAAGCTCTACTCGAATCGCTCGATTATATTTCCCGCCGACAGACGGCGTTTGAAAAAAAAAAGTGACGAAAAAACCCGCTAATTTCACAAAGGAAAATGCTATATAGGACTATTGACATAGGTCAGGATCTCAGATGTCAAATTTTTAGCCTAACAAAACGGAACTCTCGGCGGTTTCGGTCGTTGTTTTTCGGAAAACGACATTACCGCCGAAAAACCGATTCCGGGCTAGATGTTTTTTGAAAATACGATAGCCGGATAGATTCCGCAACTTTTAACACCAATAAAACATATGATTCTCATATAAAATACGTCAGGAGATGCTGACAAAACTCGAAATTTTCCGAAAAAAAATCATCAAAATACGCGCTCACAGATTCCATCGAAAGTTTAAATATTAGTGGCCAGTTCAAATTACCACGTTATTCATTCGGGGTAGGTACCTACTTATTTCGGTAGTATTGCAAATATGATGAAAAAAGCTAAGATTGCCGGAATCTAAGGAAATGCGCAGGTACCTACCTGAATGGGTACCTACACAACGAATTAGGTTTTAATGCAATAAATACTAAGGTAAGGTTGTTTCGATGATACAGAATAATTGAACTTTTTTTAAGTTAATTTTCACGTTCTGTGATGGTTCTACTCAAATTCTATTGTTTTATCATTACAGACCAGTTACATCACAAAACTGAAATAATTACAGAACTCGAACGGAACTTTATAGAACTGAAAATTTACTAGAAAAATTTAAAGAATTGTCAATTTTTTTTATTAATTATTTTTTTTATTTTTAAGTGTGTTCTATTTGAACATTGTATATATATACATTACGCGTGTTCTAGGTAGGTACTTACTTTCGGGGACTTTTTTCATTTAAAAATCAAAACATGATATTGAATGAATTTATTTGTAGTGAAAATTATTTTATGCTCAACAGCATAATGGCGTCGTTTTGGTGAAATATTACAACAAAGTACCTACTTAGTACTTACACTTGCAAAATGAAATACAATACAACTACAATAGTGAGCTCCGGCATAATGAAATTTTGCACTGCTAGACCGTGCAACCGATTGTTATTGTTAATGGACTATTTGTGCGTAAATAAATTAATTATATACAGCGGGTACCCGGCATGCGTTGCGAGGCCACTTTAACTTTGGGGTCAACTAAACCGTAATGGTTCCCTACCAAGTCCCGGGAAACAACATTATAAAATTATGCACTTTATAAAATTATATACAACGGGTACCCGGCATGCGTTGCAAGGCCGCTTTAACATCGGGGTCAATAAAACTGTAATGTTTCCATCCGAAGTCCTGGGAAACTACATTATAATGCAAGCGCCTGCACTATGTAACATTATATACTACGGGTACCCGGCAAGCGTTGCAAGGCCACTTTAACCTCAGGGTCAACTAAACTCTAATGGTTCCATCCCAAGTCCCCGGAAACTACATTATAATGCAAGCGCCTGCACTATATAACATTATATACAACGGGTACCCGGCATGCGTTGCAAGGTCACTGTAACCTCGGGGTCAACTTAACTGTAATGGTTCCATCCCAATTCCCGGGAAATAACATTTTAAAGCAAGCGCCTGCAATTTATAACATAATATACAACGGTTACTCGGCATGCGTTGCAAGGTCACTGTAACCTCGGGGTCAACTTAACTGTAATGGTTCCATTCCAATTCCTGGGAAATTACATTTTAATGCAAGCGCTGCACTACATAACATTAAATACAACGGGTACCCGGCATGCGTTGCAAGGTCACTGTAACCTCAGGTTTCTTCATATATTTAATTTAACACACACTCTTCCTCGCTTCATCCACGTTCACACGTCAAATCGCATAGTGTTTAAACCCGTCAGTTGCTTCTGCAATGGGCAAAACCTAGTATATAGTATTGTTCACTTTGGGGAAAACTCACTCACTTTTTTGTCGGCGCAAAAATGACCAGTACGCCCTTTGCGTTTCACCAACCTCAAGGTTCACTTTCGGTCGAAGCAAATTCAGACAAGAAGCTGGGATCCTTTTTTTTTCGACAAAAAAAATATATACAGGGATTTATTCTCCGATACGAATCGGCGGCGAAAACTAGAAGCTCTACTCGAATCGCTCGATTATATTTCCCGCCGACAGACGGCGTTTGAAAAAAAAAAGTGACGAAAAAACCCGCTAATTTCACAAAGGAAAATGCTATATAGGACTATTGACATAGGTCAGGATCTCAGATGTCAAATTTTTAGCCTAACAAAACGGAACTCTCGGCGGTTTCGGTCGTTGTTTTTCGGAAAACGACATTACCGCCGAAAAACCGATTCCGGGCTAGATGTTTTTTGAAAATACGATAGCCGGATAGATTCCGCAACTTTTAACACCAATAAAACATATGATTCTCATATAAAATACGTCAGGAGATGCTGACAAAACTCGAAATTTTCCGAAAAAAAATCATCAAAATACGCGCTCACAGATTCCATCGAAAGTTTAAATATTAGTGGCCAGTTCAAATTACCACGTTATTCATTCGGGGTAGGTACCTACTAATTTCGGTAGTATTGCAAATATGATGAAAAAAGCTAAGATTGCCGGAATCTAAGGAAATGCGCAGGTACCTACCTGAATGGGTACCTACACAACGAATTAGGTTTTAATGCAATAAATACTAAGGTAAGGTTGTTTCGATGATACAGAATAATTGAACTTTTTTTAAGTTAATTTTCACGTTCTGTGATGGTTCTACTCAAATTCTATTGTTTTATCATTACAGACCAGTTACATCACAAAACTGAAATAATTACAGAACTCGAACGGAACTTTATAGAACTGAAAATTTACTAGAAAAATTTAAAGAATTGTCAATTTTTTTTATTAATTATTTTTTTTATTTTTAAGTGTGTTCTATTTGAACATTGTATATATATACATTACGCGTGTTCTAGGTAGGTACTTACTTTCGGGGACTTTTTTCATTTAAAAATCAAAACATGATATTGAATGAATTTATTTGTAGTGAAAATTATTTTATGCTCAACAGCATAATGGCGTCGTTTTGGTGAAATATTACAACAAAGTACCTACTTAGTACTTACACTTGCAAAATGAAATACAATACAACTACAATAGTGAGCTCCGGCATAATGAAATTTTGCACTGCTAGACCGTGCAACCGATTGTTATTGTTAATGGACTATTTGTGCGTAAATAAATTAATTATATACAGCGGGTACCCGGCATGCGTTGCGAGGCCACTTTAACTTTGGGGTCAACTAAACCGTAATGGTTCCCTACCAAGTCCCGGGAAACAACATTATAAAATTATGCACTTTATAAAATTATATACAACGGGTACCCGGCATGCGTTGCAAGGCCGCTTTAACATCGGGGTCAATAAAACTGTAATGTTTCCATCCGAAGTCCTGGGAAACTACATTATAATGCAAGCGCCTGCACTATGTAACATTATATACTACGGGTACCCGGCAAGCGTTGCAAGGCCACTTTAACCTCAGGGTCAACTAAACTCTAATGGTTCCATCCCAAGTCCCCGGAAACTACATTATAATGCAAGCGCCTGCACTATATAACATTATATACAACGGGTACCCGGCATGCGTTGCAAGGTCACTGTAACCTAGGGGTCAACTTTACTGTAATGGTTTCATCCCGATTCCCGGGAAATAAAATTTTAATGCAAGCGCCTGCAATTTATAACATAATTTACAACTGGTACACGGCATGCGTTGCAAGGTCACTGTAACCTCGGGGTCAACTTAACTGTAATGGTTCCATCCCAATTCCCGCGAAATAACATTTTAAAGCAAGTGCCTGCACTATATAACATTATATACAACGGGTACCCGGTATGCGTTGCAAGGTCACTGTAACCTAGGGGTCAACTTTACTGTAATGGTTTCATCCCGATTCCCGGGAAATAAAATTTTAATGCAAGCGCCTGCAATTTATAACATAATATACAACGGTTACTCGGCATGCGTTGCAAGGTCACTGTAACCTCGGGGTCAACTTAACTGTAATGGTTCCATTCCAATTCCTGCGAAATTACAATTTAATGCAAGCGCTGCACTACATAACATTAAATACAACGGGTACCCGGCATGCGTTGCAAGGTCACTGTAACCTCAGGTTTCTTCATATATTTAATTTAACACACACTCTTCCTCGCTTCATCCACGTTCACACGTCAAATCGCATAGTGTTTAAACCCGTCAGTTGCTTCTGCAACGGGCAAAACCTAGTATACATAGTATTGTTTGGTTTGGGTCGGAACCTCACTATTTCCCGGATGCGAAAAACGACCTTCGCGCCCTCGCGTTTTAACCGCCTCGGGATACACTTTCGCATCAGGCACTTTAAGCCAAACCTGTCACGCCAAAACGACCTTTCGGCTCCTCGAGTTTCGTACACTTTGAGAGGTCAGTTTCGGTCAACGGGCAGCGTAACTAAAATCGTATGAGAATTTTCAGCCATCGATCCTCAAGCCAAAGTGGACCTTGGCGTTCAGCATTTCGGAAGATTTCACGGTTCAATCTCCTTCGAAGTCTTCGGCACGAGCTTTTGTTTTTTTTTCTGGATCGGGAAACACTTTTAATTTTTATTTATATGTTTGCCAAAACTTTACGGGAGACATCTAGCGGTGCGGAATACAAGTATGGATTGTTCACATTAGAAAAAATCAAATGTCTATCGGATACGGTTGTAGTTCTATTTTTATCCGTTCGAATGGCGGGGTCGTCTGATTTCACACAAAAATGTCCAATTCACGAAAACGGAGGACTCAACATAACGACTTTCTTAATATAATGTTGCCAGGTGCTTGATTTTGGAATGGCTGATTTTGGAATGTAGTCTCATTGATTTTAAATACGGGTTCACAATGTCTCTTACTAAAATTGTTAATTTTATCAATAAATAATATGGATACGTTTAAATATAAAATACATTTCATATAAATTTAATTGGATACCTAAATTAACTGCTCTAAACATACCAACACTCACTAGAAAAAATAAATTATTGAAGTTGTGGTAGAATTTCTTTTACCTCATGTGAAATTGTTTGTTCTTTTTTTTCAACTCATTTATACTATCATGTTATTATTTGGAAATATATTTTAAATGGAATTGTGCATATGAAGTTTGAAAACAGCAAAAAAAATGTTTAAAAAAAATATTTTTAGGGTGTTTTTGTTGTTATTTTTTCAAAAACATGTTTTTTTCATTCTATTCGCAGGTATATTGTAAAATGTTATGAATAATAAAGCATCAAAGTTAATATATTTATGTTTCGTTGCTTTCTTATACTCTCAATTAAAAGTTTACGAAAAACTTCTTACTAAACATAAGATTATTTTACCTCTGAAATAGGTTTTTTTTAGAAACGGCAACACTGAACTTGGTGTTCAACAAAGTTCAAAATGACAACTATTTATTTTCGTAAACAATATGGCGGGCTGTCGCTCATGGCTTTGTTCATTTATTGACATGACGGAACTAAATTGCTGACTGCAAATAGGTAGGAATACAATATATGATATGAAATAATACTCCATTAATAATTTTATGCAACTTATAGACAGATTAGCTCGAAAATGAGCTAACACGTCAGACGTATGATATAATCTAAATCGTCATTTCTTACGGGAAAGATTTTGAAAATGATCTAAATCGTAATTTATTTACTTACAGGAAAGATTTTGAAAATGCCCCCACAGATATTGGATAAATTAAGATGTTGGTATGATATTTATACTGAAAGTGAAAGTGACACGAAAACGCAAAGTGGGTAGATATTTAACGAAGCAAGCTTACAAAAAAAAAGACTCTTGATCAAAGGAATTCATTTTAAAAAGGTATTTATTTATTATTTTCTTTAAAAAATAGAGCAATCTACCAGATAATTATGTATTTCCTATTGTTTTAACCTTCAAATGTGCCGCGGTCACCTCGCGGCCACCGGGTGACAAACGGCAATCCAGAAGATAATGACTTCGAAGGAAAATGACAAATGATCGGACGTCATACAAAGCATTTTGTAGAAAATAAACAACCTTATTTTGGTTAGGTATTTTTCTAAAGTAAATACGCTGACATTCCTACAATAACTTTCTGAACTTTGTGGGTACAAACATTTTCATAATGACAAAATGAAGGGAAATGACAAACGCATCATACTAAGCAGACGTCATATTTATGTACAACGCAGGTAATTTTTTGGGATTGGTGGCCAAGGCTATTACGAATAATTTTTAGAAAAAAACTTTAGATTTGCCTTAATCACTATAAAATGAAACTTATTGCATCACGGCTGGCGGAAAATAATGCATTTTAATTTTCAATGTCGTTAAATAAAATTTCACTTTCGAACTACGACAGCCCGCCCGCTGCCGCCCGCCATTTGTCACATACACAAGTCCGCTACACAAACCCTGCGTAGCCAAACAAACCATTCAAAAACGTAGGCTGTTTTTTAAAGTAAAGATAACATACACATGCCCGCCACACAAACACTGCGTAGCCAAATTAACCATTCAAAAACGTATTTTGACAGCGACAAAATGGCGGGCGGGCTGTCATAGTTTCGGTTCGCGAAGTGAAATTTTAGTTAACGACATTGAAAATTAAAATGCATTATTTTCCGCCAGCCGTGATGCAATAAGTTTCCTTTTATAGTGATTAAGTTGAATCTAAAGTTTTTATCTAAAAATTATTCGTAATAGCCTTGGCCACCAATCCCAAAAATTTACCACAAAGCATTTTGATAATAGAGTGATCTATTCTAAAATAATACTAAAATTCTAAAGTAAATACGCTGACATCTTCCGTACAGACCCGCTCCATGTACCTACTGGTTACTTCCAGAAGCATTACCGTCTATAATTTTCAAATACATCTGTTAAAATTTTCATCTGTTATGTTCTGCTGTTTGAACAGTTAAACCGTCATCGTTGAATCCTGCATGTTTGAAACAATTGTAAATGGTACTTTGTGACATTTTAAGCACAAAATTCTTTCTAAAATTAGTTTTGAGTGACCGTTTATTCCTTGATTCATTGGCTGTAAGACTGATGTTGTATTGGACGCAAGGAAAGCAAGTGTTATATGCTTAAAATCAACTGTGTTAGGAATCATGTCAATCACTATAAGCGAAGTCATTATATCTGATTTTGTTATAAAGAATTTTATTTGAAAATCAAACTTCGTTGTGTAATTACTGAATTTAAATAATATTTATGTTTCAAGATACTACGATACGAAGCTGCACTGATATCGACTGGCTGTACCGACGCAAAATTGATTATATCCCGTGGAGATTCTTCATTGCTGAGGATCGTGTGCTCTACTCCAATTTCCATGGTGGATAAGGCTCTTTCTCCCGGTCCCCGCAGTCCTGCGCTATGTGGAGAGCGAAGGACATCGACGTACCAGAGACACCAGTGATACTTGGTCACTTCAGCGCATTGGTGATCTTCCTCTGCCTTCTACTTTGTCAGTGACTATGAGTTTCTCCAAGTTGGAGTCCTCAGTTTGGCGATCAACGTGTCCAAAGTATTTTAAAGATACGTTATAGGCAGATAAATTTAAAAAAAATAGAAAAATCAAATATTGTTGATTATTTTGACCATTTAGATTGGTCATTTTAAGAGACTGCCTAGCGATTCCTTATTTTTTGTGAGATCGTTATTGGATAACTGACGTAATCTCCTGTCAAATTTGTGTGATTTTTATGGCTGTTATTTGCGTTTTCTATGTACAACGTACATTAAATGAGAAAATAATCATGCTTACTTGCAGGAATTCATGTGTAAATCAATCTAAACTAAAATATATGACTTAAAAATCATACAAATCTGACAGGAGATTACGTCCGTTATCCAATAACGATCTCACAAAAAATACGCTATCGCTAGGCTGGTAACAATATAACTGAGCAAGCACAAAAATTTTATTCATTCTTAAACACTTCGAAGGAACTTATTGTTTTTATTTAACTTATGTTCCAATAATTAATTTTTAGGGCTTCTCATTATCCCATATGGTTTTCAAAAGAATTAATTTTCAATAAAAAACAAATGCACAGATTATATAAGCAATCTAGAAACGTTAATGATTATACAAATTTTACTAACTTAAGAAGGCAATGCAAAGAATTATCCAGAAATGTAACAATTATTAATTCACAGAAATTGATACTATGATTTCCTCTACAAACTTGATTCTAAGAGAAAAATAGAAAAATTTGCAGGATATTCATTCAAATTCAGCGGGTTTTCCATCTGTTTATATGAAAATATGTTTTTTAATAACTTTAATTTTTTTTTTTTCGATACAAAGCTTTAGATTATATTGTAACATATCCAAGATCAAAATTAAGAAAGGGACCCTCAGATGGTTTGGGCACGTAGAGCGAATGAACGAAGAAAGTAGTGTTAAAAGAAAATATGATGCAAATGTGAATGGTAGAAGAAGTCGGGGACGCCCGAGGAAGACATGGCACGATCAAGTGAATCAGATACTTGAGACGGGCCATGTCAAAAGTCAGAATAATAGAAGAGTATGTATGAATGTGAGTGAGGCAAAAAGTGTGTGCCAAGACCGAGTTGTTTGGCGGTCCGTCCTCTCTTTCTTTCCCTGCGGGGAAACGGCGTGATGGTTAGTTAGTTAGTTCTATGAAGCTACCGCAATGATTCAACCTTAATATACATTCATTAATATGAGAAGTAAAACTTATTTATAATATCTTTCTTTTTATTCTTTCTTAATTCTGTTTTTACAGATATAATATAATAATAATAAAAACGTTTATTCATCAATAGATTTTTGACAATATTACACATTTTAAATAAATAAAAAGAAAACACTTTGTTTTATGTCACTTTATTGATATTTTTTCCATCTACCGGTTTCGGTACCCCCGTACCATCATCAGGACTGAATATAAAAATACTGTAGTTGTACCTGTATTTGTCAGGTACAGGTACAACTACTTACCTCCGTACCATCATCAGGACTGAATATAAAAATACTGTAGTTGTACCTGTACCTGTATTTGTCAGTATTTTTATATTCAGTCCTGGTGAATACCGCACAAGAATCTCAACTGCTCCCGTCTGGAGCCAGTGAGACTATGGCATCCCCAATTGGGGTATGTTGTGAGGCTGAAGGTAGTGGGGAGGGAAGGAGGTGGCTATTCAGATCTGGTCACCAAACACGGCTAAAGCCATTTTCAAGCAACGTTTCAATTCTAAATGGTGGTCTTACACCAGGGCGATACTGATAGTATCTTCCACTCTGGAACATGCCGCAAATATACTAAATATTATTTTAAATGAATTAATTGTGAAATAACACAAATTAATCAAATAAAATTTATTTGCGCATGCCGGGTTCGAACCCGCGACCTCCGGATTGTGAGTCAAGAGTCCTACCCACTGGACTACGGAGGTCGTTTTAAGCAGCTCCGTAATTAAAATGAACTCCTCTCCCGTTTTCGGAGGAGAGGGGGTCGCATAACTTTTCACATATCTCATCGGAGCGGTTATGACGTAAGTTATGTATTGTCTATGTTTGATCTGCGCATAAACCGCTTAGGTGTGACAGGTCTGAAGGAATTGTATGGAGACCATTATTTGGCGTGCGATAATCTTTTATATTGTATAACTGTGTGTGGCAGGGGTCTTTTGTATATGTGGAATGTTTAAGTACCATTAAAGTTATAATTTGTATTAAATGTTTTATTTACCTAAAAATAAATTTATCTATCTATACTATTACATATTTCATAACAATACTTACAAAAACATTAATATACTAGCAGACCCGGCCACACGTTGCTGTGGCTAACTAAACACAACGCCATTACACAATCTTTATAAAATCCACACTATCCGCTTGCCAGCTGCCCGCTGCCCGCTGCCTGAATTGAATATTGGAATTGCTCGGCTTTTCTCTACAATAATAAGCATGTATTATACATATAAACCTTCCCCTTGAATCACTCTATCTATTGGTGAAAACCGCATGAAAATCTGTTCTGTAGTTTAAAAGATCTATGCGCACATACATTTTGAGCAACTTCATTTTATACTATGTAATGCAATTCGAGCGATCGCCACTAATTATACAATGCTTGCAATGCAACACTGGATATTTGAAAAGGGAAAATCAAATACCTACTTACTCTAGGACATCTATTTTCCTATTTCTTCCGTAGAACGAATTTCAAAAGTGTAGTGTACGGCCTGCCAGCCGTTTTAAATCGCACAAAAATATGTTTTCTTTGAATTTCTCGGCTTTTCTCTTATATAATTTGCATGTATTATACATATAAACATTCCTCTTCAATCACTCTATCTATTGGCGAAAACCGTATGAAAATCCGTTGCGTAGTTTAAAAGATTAACGCGCACTTACATTTTGAGACGATGTATGAATGTGAGGTGAGTGAGGCAAAGAGTGTGTGCCAAGACCGAGTTGTTTGGCGGTCCGTCCTCTATGCCTACCCCTGCGGGGAAACGGCGTGATGGTTAGTTAGTTAGTTACATTTTGAGCGACTTCATTTTATACTATGTAATGATTATAATAAAAACAAGCTTAAATTATCCAGCCGTTTTGTGTGACGTCTGATTGAGGGTCATTATACCCGGATTCTACTGTATATCCAAACTACATACCTACACTATTCTGTTGTGTGTATCATCCATTGCTCAATAATTGTTCTCATTGTTACTCATTGTTCATTAAGCTCAATAATAAATTACAGGTGAATTCTTCTACAAATCTTTATCTGTAAAACAAGACAAAAATCATTATTAATTTAATTGAACAGTTATCAATACCAACATTGAAATACCTGGGGGCCTAGCATGGGCCATCGATAAGGATTGATAGTATAACTTTCAGTAACTTCTCATCGTTCTCTAGGACAAATGCAGATCACTAACATACAAACAATAGTTGACTGTATAAGTATTCAAATTTCTTCGAAAGATGTTCTTACGATCGTACAAGGTGGTTCCAATGAGAAAGATTAATTATTCTCCGTACCAGATAACTTTTGTGGGATCATTATTAGATAAGGGAATGTACCCATACGTGACCTGTTCAGGGGGGGGTCTTCAAAATACCACACTTGGTACAAATGAGCGGGGGGTTGCTTAGGTTTTTGGTCACCGGGGGGAGGGGGGGGGGGGGGAAAATTATAAAAAGTTGGTCACGTAGTATGGGTACGTTCCCTAATCGACGTGATCTTCTGTCAGATTTGTATGATTTTTATGGCTGTTATTTGCTTTTTCTATATACAATGTACATTCAATGAATAAATAATCATGCATACTTGCAGGAATTCATGCTTAAAACGATTTAAACTAAAATATGTGACACAGTAAATATATAAAAATCTGACAGTAGATCTCACATCCGTTATCTAATAATGATCCCACAAAAGATATAATAGGATCGCTCGGCTGGAAGTACCTAATTCTTACCTGAGCAAAAGAATTTATTAATATTTTCCTAGGAAGAAACTTCAACTGCAAATTAGATGTGCAAATATAATTATTACTATTAATTTTTCTTCAACAGTTCTCTGAAAGCACCATGGCTGACTGTGACACTGTATGCACTATGGACTATGGTATAATCTAATGGTATATGGTACATGATACAGAGGGTGACCAGCCAACTCAGAATGAAACCAACTCAGAACCACCTCAGAAAGGTCATAAAGAGTGATAATAAATAAAATATAAAAAATAGGTTAGGGTTAACGGCTATTTTAAAATTATATATTTAATAGCATTTAATGACTTTTCAAAGAGTTCTTGAGTATTATAACATTATATACAGCGGGTACCCGGCTTGCGTTGCAATGCCACTTTAACCTCGGGGTCAATTAAACTGTAATGGTTTCATCCCAAGTCCCGGGAAAATACATTATAATGCCAGCGCCTGCACTATATAACATTATATACAGCTGGTATCCAACAAAAGTTAGTGAAGTTTTTCTTCAGTCATGTGGTCTAAAGCACACTTTTTTAAAAGTTAATTTTCACGTTCTGTGTTAGTTCTTCTTCGATTGAGATAAAAGTTAGGGGATTTGATGTGCGCATCCCCTCGATTCTTTCTGTATAAAATAGTGAGCTTTGGCATCATGAAAAACACACTGCTAAACCGTTCATCCGATTGCGAGGAAACTTTGGGGACTTGATGTGCGCATCCCTTCAATTCATTCTGTATAAAATGGTGAGCTCGGGCATCTTGAAATTATGCATTACTAAACTGTTTAACCGATTGCGATGAAAATTTGATATTAAGCCGATTGATATTTAATTTAACACACACTCCTCCTCGCTTCATCCACGTTCACACGTCAAATCGCATAGTGTTTTAACCCGTTAGTTGCTTTTGCAACGGGCCCAGCTATAATACCAGTAATGGCCAGTACCTACTTATGAGGGAACGTTGTTGTCGAATTAATTAAGAAAAAAAGATGGTTCAATTTCAGGTTCAATTTTTTTTTCAAATGGTGTAGGTACTCTAAAATTGTACGGAAATTAATTGTTTTATACATTATTAACTAAATTTTAATGATAATTCGGCACAAGAGTCCCAACTACTGAAGTCAGCGAAACTATGGCATCCCCTGTTGGGGTATGTTGTGAGGCTAAAGGTAGTGGGGATGGGAAGGAGATGGAGACGAGGAAGGTGGGAAAGTACCTGGCTATTCAGATCTGGTCACCAAAAACGGCAAAAGCCATTTCAAGCAACGTTATGAAAATGAATAAATTTAAATATCTTAAGATGGTCAATTTTTTGCCAAATTATGCAGGTAAAAGCACACTTTTTTTAAAGTTAATTTTCACGTTCTGTGTTAGTTCTTCGATTGCGATGAAACTTTGGGGACCTTTGATTCTTTATGTATAAAATGGTGACCTATGGCAGAGGTGTTGGTTATCCAATAAAGGTTCCTGGGGCAGCGGTTCCCATTCCCGCCTCCCAAATTGAACCTCAGATCTGGTAAGTAAACACGGCCAAAGCCATTTCAAACAAAGTTTCGATTCTGAATGGTGGTTTTACACTAGAACTTATACTTTATAAGTTAATTAGTGTTAATGAGAAATAACACAAACTAATCAATCAAAAATTATTTGCACACATCGAGTTTGAACCCGCAATCTTCGGATTGCGAGTCGAGAGTCTTACCTCTCGACCTAGGGGGCCCTAAATTATATTACGTTATTTTGATAACCAATTTCAAAATACAAAAAAATTTAAAATCCAAAAAATTTTAAATTTCATAAAATTTTAAAATTCAAAAAATTTTAAATTTCATAAAATTTTTAAATCCAAAAAATTTTAAAATCGAAAAAATTTTAAAATCTAAAAAATTTCAAAATCAAAAAAAATTTTAAATCCAAAAAATTTTAAAGTTCAAAATTTTAAAATCCAAAAAAATTTAAATTCAAAAAATTTAAAAATCGAAACAAATTTTAAAATCCAAAAAATTTTTAAATCCAAAAAATTCTAAAATCCAAAAAATTTGAAATCAATAAAATTTAAAAATCGGTAAAAATTTAAAAATCCAAAAAATTTCAAAATCCCAAAAATTTAAAAAAAAAAAAAAATTTAAATCCAAAAAATTTCAAAATCGAAAAAAATTTTAAAATCCAAAAAATTTTAAAATCCAAAAAATTTCAAAATCGATAAATATTTTAATTTCCAAAAAATTTCAAAATCCAAAACATTTTAAAATCCGAAAAAAATTTAAGATCCATAAAATTTCAATATTATAAAAATTCCAAAAAAATTTTATTAAAAAAATTACTTTTAGGCCCATACTGAACTCTTTGAACCAGTTGGCCGAAGTGGCCCTATAGTAGGTGTACCAAATTGAGCAGTCTACTGCCTGTGCCCTCTATGTGGCGCACACACTTCGCTTCGTCTACATTCAAACATCGTTTTTTTTTCTTCAAAAACTTACTGAACACACACTCCTCGCATCATCCACGTTCACACGTCAAATCGCATAGTGTTTTAACCCGTTAGTTGCTTCTGCAACGGGCAAAACCTAGTATATATAGTATTGTTTGGTTTTGTGGTAGGTCAGGGAAAACTCACTTTTTCCGCTCACGCCATTGGTCGAAAAAACTCACTTTTTCCGCTCACGCCATTGGTCGAAAAAACTCACTTTCGATTTGAGTACAAATCCCATACAAAACTGATTTTTTGCTAGGAATTTATTCCGATTAATTAAACGGCGACCTAAAAATAACGTTGAAAAAATGACATTTTAAAGGCCCTTTGCGGGGTGATAAAATACAACGAAAAAACACATTCTGCGAGACATGTTTTTTAATAATCACAAATTATACAAGATTTAGAAACTTTTAAAACAAAAACATGTGTAGCTTCCCATTTAAAATGTTTCACAATATCGCGTCAAACTTTGCAATTATATCTGACATTTGCGAAAAATCCAACAACATCGAAAATGCACATCGTTCTCAGCCTGTTAAATCGGTAGATATTTGAAATGTTTATTTATTTTCTTCAACCTTGCAATACTGAACATGGAACACTATCCAAAACCACCTGAGGTTTTCAGTCAGGCCATGACACCGTTGGCTGACGTAATTTGTATGGGAAATGTTCTTAAACCAGCGCAGGTGTTCGATTTTCAGGCTTTGCTTGAGGTGGTTATGACAACTTTTATCGGTTGTCTTGCCATATAGATAAAATATTGTTTTAGAATATTTTGATGAACTAGGTAGGTACCCTGAAAATTACATAAACGGATAAATAATTATCCACGGGTATCATCTATAAATTATAGCTCATGAACGACTGGTCCAAATTGGATAATTCTTTTTGAGTTGGTTTCGTTATTGTTCGGGCAAGGTTTGTATAAGACGACTGATGAGCTCTGGAATAATAAAATTTGTTTAAAATGAATCGCCGAAATCTATAAATGCGCATAGCTTCCGAGCGAATGCACAAAATTGAATAATTCTTTCGTTGTTGTATTTGTTATTACTAGGACAAGTTTTGAATAAAATTACTGGTGAGCTCTGGCATAACGAAATTTGTTTAAAAATGATTCGCCGAAATGTAAGTACGCTCATAACTTCAGAACGACTGCACGCAATTGAATAATTCTTTTTTTGTTGCGATCCTTATTGTTAGGACAAAGATTGTATACAACTACTGGTGAGCTCTGGCATTTTGAAATATGTTTAAAAATTAATCGATGAAATGTAAGAACGCGCATAACTTCGGAACGACTGCACCTAATTGGGTAATTATTTTTTTGTTGTTATCGTTATTGTAAGGACAAGTTTTGAATAAAACTACTGGTGAGCTCTGGCATTATGAAATTTACATAAAAATGAATCGTCGAAATGTATGTACGCGTATAACTTCCGAAAGACTGCACCAAATTGAATAATTCTTTTTTTGATATGTTTGTTTATTGGCTGGTGAGCTTTGGCATTACGAAATTTGCATAAAAATATTTCAATAGGTGGCACGCGAGCTGTTTGAAAACTAAATATAACGGCAATGAAAGGTGAATTTATAAGCATTTAATTATTTTTTTACATGAGCTCAAAACAGGAGACCCTGAGGAAAATAATTTCCCTCAGGGTCATGTCATCTTTGGAGTTGCTGGGTGAAGGGTTTTTTAAGGCAAAGAAGGAGATGAGAGTTCTGGGAAGGAAAAGGGTTTAAGGGGTGGGTAGGGGTCTGGGGTTCAGTGTGTCCTGGTCATCCGCCTCCAAGACCTAGGCAGACCTCACCCCATGAACCCGGGCACCCCTACTAAATCACCAAACGTAGCGAACCACTTGGGGTGACCTACAGCAGAGGTGTTGGTTATCCAATAAAGGTCAATTTTGGGGATTTGTATTTCTACATAACATTATATAACACGGGTACCCGGCATGCGTTGCAAGATCACTGAAACCTTAGGGGGAGAACTCAGGATGAAATTATGCAGTGTTAAACTTTTTTTTACATTAGCTCCACACAGGAGGCTCCAAGGAAAACAATTTCCCTAGGGGCCTACGTCATCTTTGAGGATGCTGTGCGAAGGGTTTTTTTAAGGGAAAGGAAGGAGAAGAAGATATGGGAAGGAAAAGGGTATGAGAGGTGGGTAGGAATCTGGGGGTCAGTGTGGCCAGGAGTAACGGACTTATGAATCTATTCCTCACACTGCGGTGCATGGCAAAGGATTGGGAGAATCTGGCTGGAGAGGTCGAGATCCCCCCTCAATCAGTCTCCTCCGATCCAGTCTGCCACGCAGTGGTTGGTCAAACGTATCCGCTTCCAAGACCTAGACACACCTCACCCCATGAACCCGGGCACCCCTACTAAATCACCAAACGTAGCGAACCACTTGGGGTGACCTACAGCAGAGGTGTTGGTTATCCAATAAAGGTCAATTTTGGGGATTTGTATTTCTACATAATATTATATAACACGGGTGCCCGGCATGCGTTGCAAGATCACTGAAACCTTGGGGAGAACTCAGGATGAAATTATGCAGTGTTAAACTTTTTTTACATTAGCTCCACACAGGAGACTCCAAGGAAAACAATTTCCCTAGGGGCCTATGTCATCTTTGAGGATTCTGAGCGGAGGGTTTTTAAGGGAAAGGAAGGAGAAGAAGATATGGGAAGGAAAAAGGTATGAGGGGTGTTAAGGAATCTGGGGGTCAGTGTGGCCAGGAGTGATGGACGCATGAATCTATTCCTCACACTGCGGTGCAAGGCGAAGGGTTGAGAGAATCTGGCTGGAGAGATAAAAAGCCTCCCTCAATCAGTCTCCTCCGATCCAGCCCGCCACGCAGTGGTTGGGCGAACGTATCCGCCACCAAGATCTAGACAAATACATACAGTTTCAGAATACAATAGTGAGCTTTGGCATCATGAAATTACACGAGAAAAGGCCCGTTCTAAATCCTAGGGGCCTGCGTCATCTTTGAGGATGCTGTGGGGTGGGTTTTTTAAGGGAAAGGAAGGAGAAGAAGATATGGGAAGGAAAAAGGTCTGAGGGGTGTTTAGGAATCTAGGGGACAGTGTGGCCAGGAGTGACGGACGTATGAATCTATTCCTCACACTGCGGTGCAAGCCGAAGGGTTGGGAGAATCTGGCTGGAGAGGTCAAAAGCCTTCCAATAATTATGGTAACAAGGGAAAGGATAAGAGGGAGATTAATGGACTTTTTGTAGGTAAATAAATAAATTATATACAGCGGGTACCCGGCATGCGTTGCAAGGCCACTTTAACCTCGGGGTCCATTAAACTGTAATGGTTCCATCCCAAATCTCGGAAAACAACATTATAATGCAAGCACCTGTAATATATAACATTATAAACAACGGGTACCTGGCATGCGTTGCAAGGTCACTGTAACCTCAAGGTCAACTTTACTGTAATGGTTCCATCCTGATTCCCGGGAAATAACATTTTAAAGCAAGTGCCTGCAATATATAATATGATATACAACGGTTACTCGGCATGCGTTGCAAGGTCACTGTAACCTCGGGGTCAACGTAACTGTAATGGTTCCATCCCGATTCCCGGGAAATAAAATTTTAATGCAAGCGCCTGCAATTTATAACATAATATACAATGGGTACCTGGCATGCGTTGCAAGGTCACTGTAACCTCGGGGTCAACTTTACTGTAATGGTTCCATCCCGATTCCCGGGAAATAAAATTTTAATGCAAGCACCTGCAATTTATAACATAATATACAACGGGTACACGGCATGCGTTGCAAGGTCACTGTAACCTCGGGGTCAACTTAACTGTAATGGTTCCATCCCAATTCCCGGGAAATAACATTTTAAAGCAAGTGCCTGCAATATATAACATGATATATAATGGTTACTCGGCATGCGTTGCAAGGTCACTGTAACCTCGGGGTCAACTTAACTGTAATGGTTCCATTCCAATTCCTGGCAAATTACATTTTAATGCAAGCGCTGCACTACATAACATTATATACAACGGGTACCCGGCATGCGTTGCAAGGTCACTGTGAACTAAGGTTTCTTCATATATTTAATTTAACACACACTCCTCCTCGCTTCATCCACGTTCACACGTCAAATCGCATAATGTTTTAACCCATCAGTTGCTTCTGCAACGGGCAAAACCTAGTATATATAGTATTGTTTGGTTTTGGGGTAGGTCAGGGAAAGGTCACGAAAAAGCTCACTTTTGATTTGAGGGGAAAAGCGACCACTTTGCCCCTCGGGTGGGTGAAACAACAAGGGTCACTTTGGCTTGCTGCAGTTTGGTAAAATAAAATTTGGCAAGCCAAATTGACCTCTAAGTTAATTCAATTTCAAAGGCCCCACGGTTCACTCTCCTTCGAAGCTATCTATCTCTTTTCAAATGCCCGCAAAAGTTGAGAAAGATGTAGCGAAAATCTCCCATACAAAACTGATTTCTGCTAGGAATTTACGGCGATCTGAAAAAACAACGTAGAAAAAATGACATTTTAAAGGCCCTTTGCGGGGTGGTAAAATACAACGAAAAAAAACATTTTCGGAGAGATGTTTTTTAATAATCATAAATTATACAAGATTTAGAAACTTTAAAAATAAAAACATGTGTAGCTTCCCATTTAAAATGTTTCACAATGTCGCGTCAAACTTTGCAATTTTATTTGACATTTGCGAAAAATTCAATAACATCCATAATGCACATGGTTTTCAGCCTGTAAAATCGGTAGATATTTGATATATTTATTTAATTTTTTCAAAACTTGCAATACTGAACATGGAATGATATACAAAACCACCGCAAGTTTTCAGCGAGGCCCTGACAGCGTTTGCTGACGTAATTTGTATGTAAAATGTTCTAAAACGGGCGCAGGTGTTCGATTTTCAGTCTTTGCTTGAGGTGGTTACGACAAAATTTGAAATGTCAGTTTATTTTACCGAAACGGACCTCTCAGCGGTTTTGGTTAGGGAATACGGAATTAAAGCCCAAAAAACGATCCCAGCTTTGATATTTAAAAAAAAATATAATAGAGTAGAGGCATACGCAATTTTTGATAACAATATTGTATACACGTCTCTTATAAAATATGTCAGTAGAAGCTGACAAACATCACACATTTCCTGAAAAATTCATGTCGAAAATGCGTTCTCAAATTATCCGAGAGTATTGAATTACTGGCCATATGAAAAAAATGCAATTTATAACGGGGCAGGTACCTACCATTCCATCGAAAGAAAAGTAACAAAATACGTTATGTTCCTAGACGCGTAGGTACCTAGAGCAATATTATTTTTCTCGGGCTTTACCAGGTAGGTACCTACCGGCTTAGGAACAGAATTCTTTCATTTAAATGTTTAATGATATGAAATTAAATTAATCACTCAAGATTCAAGATGATCACTTTTTGAATCTATGTAGGTACCTTCCTGCACATAACTACTCGGGAATCATCTGATGATTTTGCTTATGTATTTTTTTTGTAAATGTATAACGAAATTGCTTGAAGTTGAACGGGATAATTATTATGAAAAATATTAAATTAACATTACGCTTTTTTTTGTATTTTGCATTTTAATGATAATCATTGAACGTGAGATTAGTACCGCTGCCCCGGGAACCATTCATTGGTTTCTATATACAATAGTGAGCTCTAGCATCCCAAGTCCCGGGAAACTACATTTTAATGAATGCGCCTTGCAAATATTATAACATTATATACAACGGGTACCCGGCATGCGTTGCAAGGTCACTGCAACCTCAGAGTTAACTCAGGATGAAATTATGCAGTGTAAACTTTTTTTTTACATTAGCTCCACACAGGAGGCTCCAAGGAAAACAATTTCCCTAGGGGCCTATGTCATCTTTGAGGATGCTGTGCGGAGGGTTTTTTAAGGGAAAGGAAGGATAAGAAAATATGGGAAGGAAAAAGGTATGAGGGGTGGGTAGGAATCTGGGGGTCAGTGTGGCCAGGAGTAACGGACGTATGAATCTATTCCTCACACTGCGGTTCAAGGCGAAGGGTTGGGAGAATCTGGCTATCCGCCACTAAGACCTAGACAAATACATACAGTTTCAGAATACAATAGTGAGCTTTGGCATCACGAAATTACGCGAGAAAAGGCCCGTTCTGAATCCTAGGGGCCTGTGTCATCTTTGAGGATGTTGTGGGGTGGGTTTTTTAATGGAAAGGAAGGAGAAGAAGATATGGGAAGGAAAAAGGTATGACGGGTGTTTAGGAATCTGGGGGAGAGTGTTGGCAGGAGTGACGGACGTATGAATCTATTCCTCACACTGCGGTGCAATGGGAAGGGTTGGGAGAATCTGGCTGGAGAGGTCAAAAGCCTTCCAATTATTATGGAAACAGAAATAATTTTTGAACTCGAATAGAATTTGAACAGAACTTTCACAAAACGTTAAGATTTACTTTAAAAATGGAAGTTTTTTTTTAGACAACACAGCTTAAATTATATTCTACAAAGAATCTACGTAGGTACCTACCTACACATAACAACACGGATTCATCTGATGATTTTGCTTATGTATTTTTTTTGTAAATGTATAACAAAATTGCTCGAAGTTAAACGGGATAATTATAATGAAAAATATTAAATAAAAAAAACGCTTTTTTTGTATTTTGCATTTTAATGATACTCATTGAACGTGAGATTAGTACCGCTGCCCCGGGTACCATTCATTCATTGGTTTCTATATACAATAGTGAGCTCTAGAATCCCAAGTCCTGGGAAACTACATTATAATGCAAGCGCCTACCATACATTAAAACATTATATACAACGGGTACCCGGCATGTGTTGCAAGGCACTGTAACCTCCGAGTCCACTTAACTTAACTGTAATGGTTCCATCCCGATTCCTGGGAAATTACGTTTTATTGCAAGCGCCAGCACTACAGTACATTATATACAACGGGTACCCGGCATGCGTTGCAAGATCACTGTCACCTCGGGGTAAACTTAACTGTAATGGTTCCATTCCAAGTTCCGTGAAACTACATAATAATGCAAGCACCTTTCAAACGCCTGCACTATATTATAACATTAAATACAACGGGTACCCGGCATGCGTTGCAAGATAACTCTAACCTCGGGGTCAACTTAACTGTAATGGTTCCATTCCAAGTTCCGCGAAACTACATTATAATGCAAGCGCGTTGCAAACGCCTGCACTATATTATAACATTATATACAACGGGTACCCGGCATGCGTTGCAAGATCACTGTAACCTCGGGGATGGTTCAATTCCAAGTTCCGGGAAACTACATTATGATGCAAGCGCCTTGCAAATGCCTTTACTATATTATAACATTATGTACGACGGGTACCCGGCATGCGTTGCAAGATCACTGTAACCTCGGGGATGGTTCCATTCCACGTTCAGGGAAACTACTATTATAACATTATATACAACGGGCACCCGGCATGCGTTGCAAGGTCACTGTAACCTCAGGTTTCTTCATATATTTAATTTAACACACACTCCTCCTAGCTTCATCCACGTTCACACGTCAAATCGCATAGTGTTTTAACCCGTTAGTTGCTTCTGCAACGGGCAAAACCTAGTATATATAGTATTGTTCACTTTGGGAAAGCTCTTTTTCCGCGCACTTTTTTGTTGACACAAAAACGACCAGTACGCCCTTTGCGTTTCACCCACCTCAAGGTTCACTTTCGGTTGAAGCAAATTCCGAATGAAAACTGTAAGTCAATTTTTTTCGACAAAATGAAATATATACAGGGATTTATTCTCCGATACGAATCGTCGGCGAAAACTAGAAGCTCTACTCGAATCACTCGATTCGGCTCGGTTGTATTTCCCGCCGACAGATGGCGTTTGAAAAAAAAAAATGACGAAAAAACCCGCTTATTTCACAAAGGAAAATGCTAAGACCGTTGACGCAGATCTCAAATGTCAAAGTTTTAGCCTAACAAAACGGAACTCTCGGCGGTTTCGGTCGTTGTGTTTCGGAAAACGACATTACCGCCGAAAAAACCGATTCCGGGCTAGATGTTTTTTGAAAATACGATAGCCGGATAGATTCCGCAACTTTTAACACCAATAAAACATATGATTCTCATATAAAATACGTCAGGAGATGCTGACAAAACTCGAAATTTTCCGAAAAAAAATCATCAAAATACGCGCTCACAGATTCCATCGGAAGTTTAAATATTTGCTGGCCTGTTCAAATTTAACACGTTTTTCATTCGGGGTAGGTACCTACTTATTTCGGTAGTATTGCAAATATGATGAAAAAAGCTAAGATTGCCGGAATCTAAGGAAATGCGCAGGTACCTACCTGAATGGGTACCTACACAACGAATTAGGTTTTAATGCAATAAATACTAAGGTAAGGTTGTTTCGATGATACAGAATAATTGAACTTTTTTTAAGTTAATTTTCACGTTCTGTGATGGTTCTACTCAAATTCTATTGTTTTATCATTACAGACAAGTTACATCACAAAACTGAAATAATTACAGAACTCGAACGGAACTTTATAGAACTGAAAATTTACTAGAAAAATTTAAAGAATTGTCAATTTTTTTTATTTTTAAGTGTGTTCTATTTGAACATTGTATATATATATACATTACGCGTGTTCTAGGTAGGTACTTACTTGCGGGGACTTTTTTCATTTAAAAATCAAAACATGATATTTAATGAATTTATTTGTAGTGAAAATTATTTTATGCTCAACAGCATAATGGCGTCGTTTTGGTGAAATATTACAACAAAGTACCTACTTAGTACTTACACTTGCAAAATGAAATACAATACAACTACAATAGTGAGCTCCGGCATAATGAAATTTTGCACTGCTAAACCGTGCAACCGATTGTTATTGTTAATGGACTATTTGTGCGTAAATAAATTAATTATATACAGCGGGTACCCGGCATGCGTTGCGAGGCCACTTTAACTTCGGGGTCAACTAAACCGTAATGGTTCCCTACCAAATCCCGGGAAACAACATTATAAAATTATGCACTTTATAAAATTATATACAACGGGTACCCGGCATGCGTTGCAAGGCCGCTTTAACCTCGGGGTCAATAAAACTGTAATGTTTCCATCCGAAGTCCTGGGAAACTACATTATAATGCAAGCGCCTGCACTATGTAACATTATATACTACGGGTACCCGGCATGCGTTGCAAGGCCACTTTAACCTCAGGGTCAACTAAACTCTAATGGTTCCATCCCAAGTCCCCGGAAACTACATTATAATGCAAGCGCCTGCACTAAATAACATTATATACAACGGGTACCCGGCATGCGTTGCAAGGTCACTGTAACCTAGGGGTCAACTTTACTGTAATGGTTTCATCCCGATTCCCGGGAAATAAAATTTTAATGCAAGCGCCTGCAATTTATAACATAATATACAATGGGTACACGGCATGCGTTGCAAGGTCACTGTAACCTCGGGGTCAACTTAACTGTAATGGTTCCATCCCAAATCTCGGAAAACAACATTATAATGCAAGCTCCTGTACTATATAACATTATATACAACGGGTACCTGGCATGTGTTGCAAGGTCACTGTAACCTCGGGGTCAACTTTACTGTAATGGTTCCATCCCAATTCCCGGGAAATAAAATTTTAATGCAAGCGCCTGCAATTTATAACATAATATACAACGGGTACACGGCATGCGTTGCAAGGTCACTGTAACCTCGGGGTCAACTTAACTGTAATGGTTCCATTCCAATTCCTGGGAAATTACATTTTAATGCAAGCGCTGCACTACATAACATTATATTCAACGGGTACCCGGCATGCGTTGCAAGGTCACTGTAACCTCAGGTTTCTTCATATATTTAATTTAACAAACACTTCTCCTCGCTTCATCCACGTTCACACGTCAAATCGCATAGTGTTTAAACCCGTCAGTTGCTTCTGCAACGGGCAAAACCTAGTATATATATTAATGCACAGTTTTGGGGTAGGTCGGGAAAAACCTCACTTTTGATTTGAGGGGAAAAGCGACCACTCTGCCCCTCGGGTGGGTGAAACGACAAGGGTCACTTTGGCTCGCGGCCGTTTGGTAAGGGTCAAAGCTCACTTTCGATTTGAGGGGAAAAGCGACCACTCTGCCCCTCGGGTGGGTGAAACCTCACTGGTCACTTTGGCTTGCGAAAATTTGGTAAAATTTGGCAAGCCAAATTGATCTCTAAGCTCATCCGATTTCAAAGGCCCCACGGTTCACTCTTCTTCGAAGCGAATTCATTGTATCTATCTCTTTTCAAATGCCCGCAAAAGTTGAGAAAGATGTAGCGAAAATCTCCCATACAAAACTGATTTCGCTAGGTACGCAGATTTTAAATGTCATCTTTCATTTTTCGTTTTCCCACCTGCCGACTGGCATACGCGATTTTGTCGAAAATATCACGCTTGGAAGCCAAAATTTAGTGAAATTCCGTCAACAAGAGTTTTTCAAAGGTCAATTGACCGTCATAATTATCACTTTTCTCAAAAACATCGTTGTAATATTCATTTGAAAACTGACGTGTGCAAAAAAACAACATAAAAGTCGAGTATTGAAACTAATGTTTAAAAAAATGTATACTTTTAACGGAGCCACCTATCGGCAGAGTCGAGAAGCAAAGCTTTTCGTTAGAAAAAATCAAATTTCTATCAAAAATTTCAAATTAAAACGTTCGAAATTGGAGTAAGAAAATTATGCATCGTGTAGGCAGAATTCCACGGGCAGTTTCATTCTTTATTGTCGTTTTGAGGGTGATTAAAAAGAGACCGCTCGAAAAATTATTAATTTTTTTTTCTTTATTATTTCTGACTTTTGATTTTTTTTTTTTTTGTTACAGAAAATCGATTCGGACAGTCGCATTAAGATTTGGGAAGAGCAGATTCATATCTGAAATGAAGATGTGAATAATTTTTTAGTTTTTCAAACATTTCTCATAATAAAATATACATTTATTAATAAAAGAGCATGTGTGTCAATGAATTCAAAAGATTGATACATAAAAAATGTCAATTCCAAAAAAAAAGGGTTTAAAAAATATTTTTTTTAAAACGCAGAGTTAATTTAAATTTTTTTAAATTGTTTTTAAAAATAACTTCAATCCTGAACTACCTGCGATTTAGGAAATTTACCCGAAGCCCGCTGATTGGCTGGAACGTGATTGGCTGGGAACTCCAACCAATCAAAACGACATTAGGGGTGCCGTATTACTAGAGGCCCCCTGATTGGCTGACATATAAACATAGGAATTCTGTACTACGTTCTGGCATCATGAAATTATGCATGGCTAACCGTTCATCGTATTGCGATGAAACTTTTAGGATTTGATGTGAGCATGCCTGCAATGGTGTCTTTATATTTCAGCTCGGCAGATTTCAGCTGCTAGGCCCTGCGGGCGGCTTTATATGTAAGTATGTTTAAACGCTAAGATTTGCCAAACCATTCATCCGATTGCGATGAAACTTCAAGAATTTGATGTGTGCATGCCTGCAATGGTGTTTTTACACTTCAGCTTGGCAGGTTTCTGCTGCTAGGCCCTGTATGCGGCTTTATATATAATTATGTTAAAACGCTAAGCTTTGCCAAACCATTCATCCGATTGCGATGAAACTTTAAGGATTTGATGTGTGCATGCCTGCAATGGTGTTTTTATACTTCAGCTTGGCAGATTTCATCTGCTAGGCCCTGCGGGCGGCTTTATGTATGGGTATGTTTAAACGCTAAGCTTTGCCAAACCAATCATCCGATTGCGATGAAACTTTGGTGATTTGATGTGTGCATGCCTGCAATGGTGTTTATATACTTCTGTTTGGCAGGTTTCTGCTGCTAGGCCCTGTGGGCGGCTTTATATATGAGTATGTTTAAACGCTAAACTTTGCCAAACCATTCATCCGATTGCAATGAAACTTTAAGAATTTGATGTGTGCATGCCTGCAATGGTGTTTTTATACTTCAGCTTGGCAGATTTCAGCTGCTAGGCCCTGCGGGCGGCTTTATATGTAAGTATGTTTAAACGCTAAGCTTTGCCAAACCATTCATCCGTTTGCGATGAAACTTTAAGGATTTGATGTGTGCATGCCTCCAATGATGTAAAAATACTTCTGTTTGGCAGGTTTCTGCTACTAGGCCCTGCGGGCGGCTTTATAATTAAGTATGTTTAAACGCTAAGATTTGCCAAACCATTCATCCGATTGCGATGAAACTTTAAGGATTTGATGTGTGCATGCCTGCAATGGTGTCTTTATACTTCAGCTTGGCAGTTTTCTGCTGCTAGGCCCTGCGGGCGGCTTTATATGTAAGTATGTTTAAACGCTAAGCTTTGCTAAACCATTCGTCTGATTGCGATGAAACTTTGGGGATTTAATGTGTGCATACCTGCGATGGAGTCTAAATACTTCTGTATGGCAAGTTTCTGCTGCTAGACCCTGCAGGCGGCTTTATATATAAGTATGTTTAACCGCTAAGCTTTGCTAAACCATTCATTCGATTGCGATGAAACTTTGGGGATTTGATTGCTGCATCCCTTCGATTCTTTCTGCATAAAATAGTGAGCTCGGGCATCATAAAATTACTCATTGCTAAACCGTTCATCCGATTGGGATGAAACTTTTGGGATTAGAAGTGCACATCCCTTTGATTTGATGTGTGTATGCCCGCGATGGTTTTTGTATACAATAGTAAGCTCTGGCATCATAAGATTATGCATTGCTAAACCGTTCATCCGATTGCGATGAAATTTTGGGGATTTGATGTGCACATGCCGGCGATGGTTTCTGTATACAAAAGTGAGCTCTGGCATCATGAAATTATGCATTGCTAAACCTTTAACCGATTGCAATGAAAATTTGATAATAATCCGATTGATATTGATATTTAATTTAACACACACTCCTCCTCGCTTCATCCACGTTCACACGTCAAATCGCACAATTTTTTAACCCGTTAGTTGCTTCTGCAACGGGCAAAACCTAGTATATATATTAATACACAGTTTTGGAAAACCTCACTTTTTTTGCCGCGCTAAAAACGACCACTCTGCCCTTTACGTTTCAACCACCTTAAGGGTCACTTTCGCTCGAAGCGGATTCAGACAGGGTCGTGTCCCGATTGAGGACCAGATTTCATACAAAAAAGATGATGCAGGATTAACAGCGCACCCAACGGCGAAAACTACAATTAGATCTCTCACCGACGAAGAAATTCGGCCTCAGTTATATTTTCTGCCGACAGGTTCACCCGTTAAAAAATGTCGAATATTTCAGTGCGTCAGAAAAGTTCACCTCCCATACAAAACTGTATTTGCTAGCGATTTATTAATTTTACGGCTTTATTGAAAATAACGTAGAAAAATGGACATTTTAAAGGCCCTTTGCGGGAACGCAGATTACAGCGTAAAAAAATATTTTGACCGAGATGTTTTTTAATAAATTGTAAAAATACAAGTTTTAGAAACTTTTAAAGTTGCGACATGTACCGCATTCCATTCAAAATGTTACACAATTTTGCATTAAAATTCAACATTATTTTGACATTTAAGACATATTCACTTTCATCGACAATGTATAATTATGCGGCCAGTACAAATCGGTGGTTGAGTAGGTACTTAAATTCCTTTCAAATCACAAAAAATAACAATTAACAACGTGCTCGATAATCGAGGTAGGTACTGCAGATACTAAATACCTACGTACAAAATGAAATTTGCTAGGGAAATTATTCTCAGTACCTAATAATACGGCTTTGCTGAAAGAATTTGACATTTGAAAAGTGCATTACGCCAACGAAGATATCATCAAAAAAACACATCCTAATGGAAATGTTTTTGGATAATTTCAAGGACTGGAGGTCATAAAACTTTATTATCACATAATTACGGTTGCGATCCATTTAAAATATGTCACAGTTTTGTATTAAACTTTTGACATTTTGACAAAAATCAAAGTGAAAATCGTTCCTTCGAGGATGAAAAATTCTGTTGCCAGGTAATGCCAAAGTAGGTAGGTAGGTACTAAATACGTTGAAAATGTCGTGGATTTACATGTTTGAAATATTCGGGCAATGCTGCATTCATATAAATCAGAAGTTTTATGATATTGATTTCAAATCAGATGGGTAGGTACCTACTTAATTCCTTCGAAAATCAAATAAATTGCTAATTTTTTTAATGCTGCATCCACATTTTAAGTCAATAGCTTTAGTTTGGTGAATTTCTATAAATTCAATTACAAATGGGCCAGAAGTACCTACTCAGGTGGGAACGTTATCGATCAAATATTGAGAAAATAATAAAATGAGTTAATTTAAATAACGATGGTCAATTTTTTTGCCAAATGATGTAGGTGCCTACTTGAACAAAGTACGTCGATATAATTATTTTTTTCTTAGGAACAACAAAGAATGTTGCCATTTTTGCGTACTATTTATTGCGCTAATTTGTTAAGAAATTAAATAAACCCGATAAAATTATTTTTTCCCAACATTACATTAATTTCTACAGCGCCATTTCTGCAAAACATCACACCAAGATCGCAGTGCTCTATACAAGGAGCACAGAAGTACGAGTAGTTACAATATCAAAATTATTGAGTTAAATTAAATATTTATTGAAAAAAAAAAATTGTGAAAAGACGTAGGTACCTAAAATAATTATCTTTTCTGTGATTTTGATTTTGCTGAGGTAATAATATATTGTTAATAATTAAGAATGGTCCAATTTTTTTGACAAATGGTGTAGATACCTACTTGAGTAATGCGCTGGAACTACATTTGTTCTGTAATTGTTATGTACATTTTTAATTAAATTTTGATGTGAATACCTACCGCACAAGAGTCCCAACCACTGGAGCCAATGAGACTATCATCTTTGAGGATGCTGTGCGGAGGGTTTTTTTAAGGGAAATTAAGGAGAAGAAGATATGTGAAGGAAAATGGTATGAGGGGTGGGTAGGAATCTGGAGGTCAGTGTGGCCAGGAGTGACGGACGTATGAATCTATTCCTCACACTGCGGTGCAAGGCGAAGGGTTGGGAGAATCTGGCTGGAGAGGTCAAAAGCCTTCCAATAATTATGGTAACAAGGGAAAGGATAAGAGGGAGATATAAGTTAGTGACGTATTTTATATTGTTAATGGACTTTTTGTCCGTAAATAAATAAATTATATACAGCGGGTACCCGGCATGCGTTGCAAAGCCACTTTAACCTCGGGGTCCATTAAACTGTAATGGTTCCATCCCAAATCTCGGAAAACAACATTATAATGCAAGCTCCTGTACTATATAACATTATATACAACGGGTACCTGGCATGTGTTGCAAGGTCACTGTAACCTCGGGGTCAACTTTACTGTAATGGTTCCATCCCAATTCCCGGGAAATAAAATTTTAATGCAAGCGCCTGCAATTTATAACATAATATACAACGGGTACACGGCATGCGTTGCAAGGTCACTGTAACCTCGGGGTCAACTTAACTGTAATGGTTCCATTCCAATTCCTGGGAAATTACATTTTCATGCAAGCGCTGCACTACATAACATTATATACAACGGGTACCCGGCATGCGTTGCAAGGTGACGGTAGCCTCAGGTTTCTTCATATATTTAATTAAACACACATTCCTCCTCGCTTCATCCACGTTCACACGTCAAATCGCATAGTGTTTTAACCCGTTAGTTGCCGCTGCAACGGGCAAAACCTAGTATATATTAATACACAGTTTGGAGACGCCTCACTTTTTTTGCCGCGCTAAAAACGACCACTCTGCCCTTGACGTTTCAACTACCTTAAGGGTCACTTTCGCTCGAAGCGGATTCAGACAGGGTCGTGTCCCGATTGAGGACCAGATTTCATACAAAAAAGTTGATGCAGGATTAACAGCGCACCCAACGGCGAAAACTACAATTAGATCTCTCACCGACGAAGAAATTCGGCCTCAGTTATATTTTCTGCCGACAGGTTCACCCGTTAAAAAATGTCGAATATTTCAGTGCGTCAGAAAAGTTCACCTCCCATACAAAACTGTATTTGCTAGCGATTTATTAATTTTACGGCTTTATTGAAAATAACGTAGAAAAATGGACATTTTAAAGGCCCTTTGCGGGAACGCAGATTACAGCGTAAAAAAATATTTTGACCGAGATGTTTTTCAATAAATTGTAAAAATACAAGTTTTAGAAACTTTTAAAGTTGCGACATGTACCGCATTCCATTCAAAATGTTACACAATTTTGCATTAAAATTCAACATTATTTTGACATTTAAGACATATTCACTTTCATCGACAATGTATAATTATGCGACCAGTACAAATCGGTGGTTGAGTAGGTACTTAAATTCCTTTCAAATCACAAAAAATAACAATTAACAACGTGCTCGATAATCGAGGTAGGTACTGCAGATACTAAATACCTACGTACAAAATGAAATTTGCTAGGGAAATTATTCTCAGTACCTAATAATACGGCTTTGCTGAAAGAATTTGACATTTGAAAAGTGCATTACGCCAACGAAGATATCATCAAAAACACACATCCTAATGGAAATGTTTTTGGATAATTTCAAGGACTGGAGATCATAAAACTTTATTATCACATAATTACGGTTGCGATCCATTTAAAATATGTCACAGTTTTGTATTAAACTTTTGACATTTTGACAAAAATCAAAGTGAAAATCGTTCCTTCGAGGATGAAAAATTCTGTTGCCAGGTAATGCCAAAGTAGGTAGGTAGGTACTAAATACGTTGAAAATGTCGTGGATTTACATGTTTCAAATATTCGGGCAATGCTGCATTCATATGAATCAGAAGTTTTATGATATTGATTTCAAATCAGATGGGTAGGTACCTACTTAATTCCTTCGAAAATCAAATAAATTGCTAATTTTTTTAATGCTGCATCCACATTTTAATTCAATAGCTTTAGTTTGGTGAATTTCTATAAATTCAATTACAAATGGGCCAGAAGTACCTACTCAGGTGGGAACGTTATCGATCAAATATTGAGAAAATAATAAAATGAGTTAATTTAAATAACGATGGTCAATTTTTTTGCCAAATGATGTAGGTGCCTACTTGAACGTAGTACGTCGATATAATTATTTTTTCCTTAGGAAAAACAAAGAATGTTGCCATTTTTGCGTACTATTTGTTGCGCTAATTTGTTAAGAAATTAAATAAACTCGATAAAATTATTTTTTCCCAATATTACATTAATTTCTACAGCGCCATTTCTGCAAAACATCACACCAAGATCGCAGTGCTCTATACAAGGAGCACAGAAGTACGAGTAGTTACAATATCAAAATGATTTGAATTAAATTAAAAAAAAAAAATTGTGAAAAGACGTAGGTAACTAAAATAATTATCTTTTCTGTGATTTTGATTTTGCTGAGGTAATAATATATTGTTAATAATTAAGAATCGTCCAATTTTTTTGACAAATGGTGTAGATACCTACTTGAGTAATGCGCTGGAACTAAATTTGTTCTGTAATTGGTATGTACATTTTTAATTAAATTTTGATGTGAATACCTACCGCACAAGAGTCCCAACCACTGGAGCCAATGAGACTATCATCTTTGAGGATGCTGTGCGGAGGGTTTTTTAAGGGAAATTAAGGAGAAGAAGATATGTGAAGGAAAAGGGTATGAGGGGTGGGTAGGAATCTGGAGGTCAGTGTGGCCAGGAGTGACGGACGTATGAATCTATTCCTCACACTGCGGTGCAAGGCGAAGGGATGGGAGAATCTGGCTGGAGAGGTCAAAAGCCTTCCAATAATTATGGTAACAAGGGAAAGGATAAGAGGGAGATATAAGTTAGTGACGTATTTTATATTGTTAATGGACTTTTTGTCCGTAAATAAATAAATTATATACAGCGGGTACCCGGCATGCGTTGCAAGGCCACTTTAACCTCGGGGTCCATTAAACTGTAATGGTTCCATCCCAAATCTCGGAAAACAACATTATAATGCAAGCTCCTGTACTATATAACATTATATACAACGGGTACCGGCATGTGTTGCAAGGTCACTGTAACCTCGGGGTCAACTTAACTGTAATGGTTCCATTCCAATTCCTGGGAAATTACATTTTCATGCAAGCGCTGCACTACATAACATTATATACAACGGGTACCCGGCATGCGTTGCAAGGTGACGGTAGCCTCAGGTTTCTTCATATATTTAATTAAACACACACTCCTCCTCGCTTCATCCACGTTCACACGTCAAATCGCACAGTGTTTTAACCCGTTAGTTGCCGCTGCAACGGGCAAAACCTAGTAATGTATGATTACATGGTATGAAATATATGTCTTGTAAAATAAGATTTTTCGTTTGAAAATTTAACAAATCTACCAACGACCTATGGTATAACCTTATTACACTAAAAGTAAACATTTTTTCTCAAAATTTAAAACATGCATTTATTAGATAAAAAAACCATCTTTCGAAATCAATTTATATTTTTATGTGGAAAAGAGTCAATTCGTCTAAAATTTGATTTAAAAATGACGTATTTCCGGTTTTCTCTTAAGTCAAGGATCAAATATCAAAATTTGAACTAATAGGCTATTCCCGCAAACAAAAAGACAAACTAACATTATTTGAAAATCGAACAGCTGGATGGTAACAAAAATGGTTTTATTTGTACTCGTATAACAGAGGACTTTGCAAAGATATCGACAAATTTATGAATATTTTTGGTTGAAGCATTTAATATCCTTTACATTCTCAAAAAAAATTCTCGATCCATAAATCTGGCTTTTTTCAGTTCGTAAACTACCGTAGAGATTTTCCAAGAAGCGATGATTTGCACCCTGCATCAAAATAAACGGATAAAAAAAGTATAGCATTCAAAGTTCGCCAAGTCCTAGTCGGGCGCAATGAATAATTCAGCTGCATAAACATGCCGGCTAAATGTTGTCTAGAAGCGGGCTCTAGGATAACATATAATTTCAACAACTCCCTAAGCCTCTCAACACCGACCCCCAAGAACAGGGGAGGATTAAGATATTTTGGAGTAGTGTCATTTGAGATACAATATAATATATTCTAGACATCTGAGCTGAGATTGTTGGTTTGGTAATTTTGGGCAATTTCGCTAAAGTTTGTATATGTTTTTATAATTTTTATACATTCCAGTGTCGTTGCAGAAATTCTGCGACTGGCTACTATAATATTACGTACTCCTCATTGCTTATTGAAAATATACTAATGGAGGGTTTAAATTATGCGGAGTCAATCTTCTTGAGTCAGTTTCTTATTGCAGAGGATGGTGACCCCTACTTCAATTTCAATGGACAAGGATCCTCCACCACTCGCTATTCTGCGCTGCGTGGAAAGCCAAAGACACCTACATATCGGACGAATATTTAGTCACTCCAGCGTAGTAGTGTGCTTCATTTTCTTATTCTGCTGCTTCTCCTATCTTCCACTTAGCCAGTGACTTTAAGTTCCTTCGAGATGGAGTCCTGAGTTTGGCGAACAACTTGTCCAAAGTAACACTTTTGGCAGATAGTTCAATTCCTACTTTTTCAGCAAGTACACATTTGTGCGTCTGGCTGTCCATGGAATCCTGAGCATTTTTCTCCAGCACCACATTTAGAGGGCGTTTATCTACTTTCTTTCGCAGGCTCTACGTGTCCATATTTCCAAACTTTGTAAAAAAAGTTGAAAATCAACACCTGGCCCAATAATTGTACATCATCAATTAATTTATCACTTATTAAATACATAAAGATTGTTACTGTGGCAGTTCAGTTTCTTGTAAAAAAGCCCATAAAAAGGGCGATAATAAATTAATAAACCTAGCCACAGAATGGAGAAGATTCTACATAAAAAATGTGATGTTGGTCATCAATGTTTAATTTTTATTTTAATGCATATATTCATACCTCGAATTATTTACGAAATCAGATTCTGTTTAATTGAATGAAGAATGGTGGGACATGGTAAAAATTGATTACTTTAAGACGCTGTGTTTAAGGGGGGAGTGTGGTCTAAAAATCAACTTGCCATAAATCTTTCTATAGATGTGGAGAATACATTCCCAAAGTTATAGCATCAAATTCGACCTTTAAATATAGTTAGGAGCGGTGCGCGCCAAGCAGGTAGGATGGAAAACGGAACGGCCTGGTTATAAGAGAAAACTTTAAAAGCGTTTTTCTCAAAACCATGTTTTTAAGTTTTACATATTTAATAGGTATATATTATATCCTACTAGTAACCCAGAAAACATCTATATTTGGTTTAATTCACTGCAAGCTTTCTGCGACATAATTGATTTGGTGGAGTTTATGAGTAATCTGAGTATTGTACCAGAGGGTACACTGTTACAAATAACTGCATACTCAACTCAAATTTCGATTTTTTGGAGATGTCTGCCTAATCAACCGGACGATCGATATTTTTCGTAAAGTTTGTAATAATAAAATAATTATAATTTAACATCGAAGAAGAAGATAACACAAATAATTTAAACGAAAATATGAAAGACAACAAGATACAGAAAATTAAAAAAATGACAATCGCAACTGGGTCTGAAATCCAGAAACTCTCATCTTACCGGGATGAACGCCTTAATTAGACCTCTGCCCCCTGTTATTTAACCATTATATTTGTCAATCTCATATTTCAGAATTAACACTATTATTGGATACGCGCCATAAATATAGTTGGATCCATTTGGGCATTAATTTCTTTAAATTAATAATTTATGCTATGAGACCATGAGGGCGCCATCTATGGTTTTTGTATTGTATTGAATTTACCTATGTGACTTGAAATTCAGTATATTCATGCATTTCCTTACCTCTGTGAAGCAGGCAATTACTTCCGACGGGAGTGTTCGTGAACAGCCAACAGATGTCACTCCTAGTCAGTCATTATCAAATAATTCACCCAATAATTGAATTATTGTTGTTACCTAAGATTTGGCACGTATTATTAATATGCAGATTTATATTTCATTGTTGAAACTTCCTTGCTGGGCGAAACATCTGTTGAGATTATGCAATACCGCCTTGGCAGAAATTGATATTTTTAATGAAAAGAAGTGTCTTTTGTGTTGGACATCGTGCATGAGGTGCATTCTCTGAGTGAGTATTGTTTTGTTTTCACTTTGGATTTTGGAATTGCTGGGTCAACTGTTTTGTGTCACATAGGGAAGAGTTCAATTTTCCTTGATTTACATAGGGTAGTCATTCCCTCGTGTCAGGGGCTATTTACACGCCCCTACATATTTAATGGTCCTTTCGTAGCCTGGATTATTCATTCATTCATACATTCAATTCGAGATTATAGCTGATATTACATGGATGTTTGAATTTACGTATTTTTTTGGTAAATTTGAAGTACCTCTCATTTTTTGAGAACTATAGCTGGTCTTGTTTTTTGATTTTGGATGACATATTTGGATATTCGCAGAATTGTCGTAATTTTAGATAATTAATCGCAACATTATTATTATTATTTAATTGTTAACATTGTTCGCAGAATTGTCGTAATTTTGGATAATTATTCGCAACATTATTTTTAATTAATTATTAAAATTGTAACATTATTGTTAAATTTTGTGGTAATCTTTTCGCAATATAAAAAATGCCAAGAATTACAAAGGAAGGTTTTGATGAGGCTCAAGACAGATCGTTTATTCTTTTAACCGCAAAAAAGGAAAATCTTTTTTTTCGTATGAACGATCTGTATAATGCAACAAAGAATATATCTAATTTTGAGTCAAAAAATAATTAAGTGTTTATGGCTCAATCAGAGATGATTGATCAAATGCGAAGTCAATTTGAAAATATTATAGATAGCATCAATGATCGTCAGTTAACTTTAAATCCAGAATTTAAACCAGATTTTCAAGCTTTAAATGCTTTTGATGATCTTTTTTTGAAGGTCAAATGAACTAGATCGAATATGAAAACTTCTGTAAGAGAATCACTGACGTCACAAAATAAGTCGCGGGTGCCGTGTATGAAATATCTTCCTGCAATAGATCTTCCAACCTTCGATGGTAAGAATGAAAGCTGGCCGAAATTTTTTGAGTCATTTAAAGCCAATATCCATAATAATAGACAGCTAACTGACTCGCAGCGTGTGCAGTACTTAGTCGGAAAACTCACACATGGGGCTTTGAACGTAACCGCAGGCATTGTGCCTTCGGGTGATACATATCAGATCATTTGGGAGAGTTTAGTTAAAAATATCAAGATAAATGTGCACTAGGAACACATTATTTAAATAATATTCTCGATGCGAAAAACTGCACGAATACATCTGCCAGTCTCAATTCTTTCATTGAAAGATATTCTTCGTCAGTGTCGGCATTAAAGCAGTTAGGTATTGAAGATTTACCTGATTTTATTTTGTTTCACTGCGCGGTAAGAAAAATTGATTCACAGACAGTTCAGAACTTTGAGCTGACAGTTCGTAATAAAGAAATTCCTTCTTATAATGAGTTAGTTTCGTTTGTACAAGATCAAGTTAAGATTTTAGAACGAACGAGTAACTCGCATGGTGTCGTAAATAAAACGCATCCCATTTCGTCCTCCCGATCAAATAATACTAAATCGTTCGTCGCGAGTAATGCGAATATTCCGCGCTTCCCAGCTCCGCCGAAAGGATGTATTCTGTGTAACAAAACTGATCATTTAGTCAACGTTTGCTCAAAGTTTAAATGTATGAGTTCCCCACAGGCTCGATTTGAATTTATAAAATCGAAAAATGCCTGTGTCAATTGCCTTAGTAGTTCACATACAATCAAGTCATGCAAGTCGGGGTTAGTTTGTGATTTGTGCAATAAACGTCATCATACATTCTTACATTTCGGCAGTGTGAATAATATGAAAAACCAATACTCATGTACATACGTCGCAAGTACCTACCAGTTAAGAACCGTCAGTCCCCCCTCCAGTGTCATCCAGCATCAATGGAACTGGCATTGGTGATAAGCAAGTGGAGGGGACTGCGAATGTCAATCCTTCGTGTTCGCTTTCTGCCAAAGTAACACCGAACTCTTCTATTTTACTTTCGACCGCACAAGTATACGCGAAGCTTAAAAACGGAAATAAAGTTATTGTTCGGTGCCTAATTGATAATGGCTCTCAAAATAATTCGATAACGGTCGATTGTTGTAAGACGCTGAATTTCCCAATAATTCCTTTTGATTAATTCGTTTGTCAAAGGAATTGGATCAACATCTCGACCAATTTTCGGTTACGTGTATTTGGACATTGAGTCTCGCGTATACCCAGAGAATAAATATAATATACATTCGCTTGTCGTTGACAGTATCACCGACCAATTACCTAATCACTATATAGCCAAGGGTGACATGAGGTACTTAGAGGGCATACCTCTCGCAGACTTAACGTGGAATATTCCTGGATGCGTGGATGTCGTCATCGGTGCACAACTGTTCCCATATATTTATTTAGGGAACAGGGTTGAATCGGGTACTAGTGCACCCCCCGCGTTATCGACCGCTTTCGGTTTCGTGTTGATGGGTGATTACCCCAATAATGTGCTCAACACAAACACATCATTTTCGGCACTCGCACTGAATGATTTAGTGCAAAAATTTTGGCTGTTAGAAGAGATACCTAATATAAAATTTCTAAGTCCGGAGGAGACAGAATGTGAGAATCTCTTTACTTCATCAATTTCTCGCACTGATGATGGTAGATATTCTGTTGCTTTACCTTTCTGTAAAGATCCAACACAATTAGGTAATTCTCGTACTGCTGCCCAACGCCGATTTTTGGCATTTGGAGCGAAAATTTAAACATTCCCCTGCTTTGCAGGAGAATTATAACAAGGTTATCAGTGAATATATTGAAAATAATTACCTATCAGAAGTCTCAGAGTCTGATATTTATTTATTTATTTATTTATTAGTAAGGGACAAACAGCTTATACATAAAACATAAAGATAAAAATATACATTGTTAAATCAAGTCAAGCCAAAAAAGTCTCCTATGTTAAAGTTGATTGGAGATAGAGTTTTATTACATATTAAAATTAATTTGAGGTGAGGAGGAGAGGAAGGGGAATAAAGGAGGAGGATAGGAGATGCTCCGGATACTTTTCACACTCGTATTAATTTTCGATCGTACGTGTTACTTCTAATCGATATTTCTGTAGTGTATGGCTAAAAATGTCTATATTTTGAAATTTTGTGTTATATTGCGCACATATACGGGGAATTGTTGAATTTTTTCTAATGTTAGTTCTACATGTAGGCAAATGAAACAAATGGGATTGCCGAGTTGATCTTGACGGAATATGAATATTTATTAAGTTGGTTAGCTCTGGAGAGTCCAGGCCATTATTAACAATTTTAAATAATAAAGTTTGGTCAAAAATTAAACGTCGTGTATAAAGGGAGTTGAAATTGTGGTAATTAATAGATTCGTTGTAATTTAAGAAGTGTAATTTTTGTTTATAATTTATGTGGTTAAAAATTTTTTTTTGGATTTTTTCGATTCTATCAATGTGAGCTTGATAGAAAGGAGTCCAGATTGGTGTGCAGTGTTCTTAGTGGGGACGGATGAACGCTGTGTAAAGGGAATATAGAGTCTTAAGGTTGCGAAAAGGTTTTGTTATTCGAATAATAAATCCTAGCATTTTATTGGCCTTGTTGAAGATTTCATCAGTGTGTTGTATAAAATTTAATTTAACATCCAGTAATACCCCAAGGTCCCTGATAGATTCTACTTCTTTGATAAGTGTCCCATTTAATCTATACTCAAAAGGAATTTTATTTTTATTACGTGTAAATGATAATTTTTTGCATTTTGAGGTATTTACTACCAGTTTGTTTGATTCACAGTAGATAAAAAGTCGATTGAGGTCCTCTTGAAGTTTAATGCAATCTTCGATTGATTTGATAACTAGATATATTTTTTTATCGTCTGCATAAGCTAGGTAATTGGCGTGTAAAAAACATTTGTGAATATCATAAATATACACATTAAATAATAATGGCCCTAAATGAGAACCCTGAGGTACGCCGGAGGGCACGGAAAAGAAGCTGGACTTAGTTCCCTCAACTGATACACATTGAAGTCTACTCCGAAGGTATGAAGTAAGCCACCGAAGTAGGTCACCGTGGATGCCTAATTGTTTTAGTTTTTTAATTAGAATAAAATGGTTTACCTTATCGAAGGCCTTAGAGTAATCCGTGTAGATTACGTCTACTTGGTTTCTATTGTCCATATTGCTCGTTAAATATTCCGTGAAATTTACCAAATTTGTAAGTACCGACCTGATATCACAGAAGATGGATATTACATCCCACATCATGCTGTCACTCGTCCAGTCAAACTAATGCCTCGTATTGTGCTCGATGCTAGTGCTAAAACACACACAGGGCTGTCACTGAATGACATTATTCATACTGGTCCCAATTTGCAAGCCGATTTGTTTCTGCTTTTGCTTGACTTTCGTCTTTTTCCCATCGCTATGACTGCGGATATAAAGCAAATGTATTTACAGATTGAAGTTCCTAGCAAGCATCGCAGATACCTGAGGATATTATTTCGATTCTCAAATAATGGTCTCATACGAACTTTTCATTTCAATCGAGTTCCTTTCGGCTTGACGGCAAGTCCATACTTAGCAATGCGGACGGTTCGCCAGTTGGCCCAGGATATGAGACCACATTACCCGGACGCTGCCAAAGTGGCAGAGTCCAAGCTGTACATGGACGACCTGGTCTATTCTATTGCAGATGAGCCCAGCGCCATACGTCTTTCTCGAGAATTAATCTCATTGTTTAAGTCCGGTGCCTTTGATTTAGTAAAATGGACTAGTAATTCTCAAGTTGTACTTGAGAACCTCCCGGATTCTCACCGCAGCCCAGTGGACTTCACTGTTGGTTCTAACAATACCTCTAAGGTGTTGGGCCTTTCGTTGGAACCAGCTGATGACTGCTTCTTCTTTACGACATCTTATGTTCAGGAGAAGTGCACAAAGCGGAGCATACTCTCCATAGTCGCCCGCTTATTTGATGTCCTCGGCTTGGTCGCCCCTGTCATTCTGTTTGCTAAATTACTTATCAAAGAGCTATGGCTGTGCAACATTGGTTGGGATGATGCACCCCCTGATAGCGTTATTCGTCGGTTTTCGGCGCTTACACAGGAATTTCCTCTAATTTCAATGATGAAAATCCCTCGCCATGTTGGTGTCCTGAAAGACAGTATGGTGCTCGTTGTTGCTTTCTGCGATGCAAGCATGAATGGTTACGGCTGTGTGATTTATTTGCACACCACTGATCTGTTTGGGAAAATTACAGTGAGATTGTTGTGCGCAAAATCAAAGGTTTCTCCCACCAAAGTGACGACCCTCGCTCGTTTGGAGCTCTGTGCCGCAGTATTGATGTCCAAATTAATACGGACGGTTCAAGATAATTATTCTGAGCGTCTTCCTATTGCAGGAACATATGCGTTTTCCGATTCTACCGTTGCGCTCTCTTGGATACATTCTTCACCGCATCGTTGGTCCGTGTTTGTTAGTAATCGCGTAGCTCAGTGCCAAGAAAATTTGTCTCCAGAGAACTTTTACCTTGTTGCTGGTAGTGAAAACCCGAGCGACTGCCTTTCTCGTGGCATGCTTCCTTCCCAACTCGTTTCACATGATTTATGGTGGAACGGCCCATCATGGATTCGCAGCCCACCTTTGAAATGGCCATTAAAACCGTTTCAACCTACCAATACTGGTGAAATGCCTGAACACAAAGCTAATGTGCTCATTGCATCATTTCAGGATGAAAAATCGGTCCTGAGTGAACTGGTTCAGCGTATATCCACTTGGGATAAACTACTAAGGATTGTTGTTTATGTCCTCCAATTCATAAAAAAGATATCACTTTCCTCTGGAACGGTCAATAATCTTATGACTGCTGAAAAGGCTGTGATTCGTGCCGTGCAGAGTATTCATTTTGCAGGAGATATTGCTGCACTCCAGAAAGGCAAATTTCATTCCAAAAGACTTCAAAGTTTATCTCTATTTCTTGATGGAGATAATCTGTTACGTATTGGGGGGCGGCTTTCTAAATCGGATTTACCTTTTGAGGTTAAACATCCGGTTTTACTTTCCAAACATGACTGTGTTGTCGCTCATCATCGCTCTGATCATCGGTCTGATCATCGCTCACTTTCATGTCGTAAACTGTCATACAGGCCCAGGACTTCTTATGTCTATCTTACGTCAACGCTATTGGATATTAGATGCTAGGACTATTATTAGGGCGATGGTGCGGAAATGCAATTGTTGCTTCCGCTTAAATCCATCGCATCCTACACCGAAGATGGCAGATTTACCGTCATATCGTGTTGCAGAAGCAAAGGCTTTCATACATACCGATGTAGATTACGCAGGTCCCCTCCGTATTACGCTGACTCGTCGGAGAGGACAACATTCTCAAAAGGCATGTCTTGTGACCAAGGCTATTCATATTGAGTTGGTCTCTGACTTAACTTCAAATGCTTTCCTGGCTGCTTTCAGCCGTTTTATTTCTCGGCGTGGCCCGGTAACATGCTTGTATTCAGATAATGGTACTAATTTTGTGGGTGCGAAGGCACAATTAGATGACCTCTACAAGTTTTTGGTTGAGTCTGAATATGAGCCCTCATTAAAGCGCGAACTCGCTAAGCGTCGTATAGAGTGGAAAATGATTCCACCACGCGCGCCTCATTTTGGGGGTATGTGGGAGTCGAACATAAAGAGCATGAAGACACACTTGTACCGCGTGATTGGAACTCAGCTTCTCACCTATGAGGAGTTACAGACTGTGCTAGTTCAAATTGAGTGCATAATGAATTCGCGTCCACTTACAGTTATGTCTTCTGACCCTATCCAGAAGTCCTTACGTCTGCGCATTTTTTAATGTCGACACCATTGCATTACTTGCCTGCTTCTGTCCTGGCAGACGGTAAAATCAATTTGACTCAGCGTAAGCAATTATTAGACAGCATGGTTCAGTCCTTCTGGAAGAAGTGCGTTCAGAGTATCTGCACACCTTGCAAGTCAGGCAGAAGTGGACTACTTCTGATCATCCGATTGATATCGGAACTATCGTACTAGTGGGACAGGAAGATTCCCCTCCGTAAAATTGGCCTTTAGGCGTGATAACTGAAATCCATCCCGGAATGGATAAAATTGTTCGCGTTGCGACGGTAGAGACACGATTTGGTTCTTTTAAACGTCCGGTTGTCAAATTATATCCCATTCCAACGCAATAATTTTATATTTTATCTATTTTTGTTTATTTTTATTTATTTATTTTTTGTTTTTAGTAATTGTTTCAATGATCTCTGACCCAGATATGGCATTACTTAATATCCGTTATCTTGGTCAATTGAACTTTATTACATTGTATTTTTTAGTTATTTTTCTTTATTTTGGGAGATTCTGCGAATTTCCAATGCGTGTCATTCCTGAATATTACCGGTGAATACAGTCACTTTATTTCTACGAACTTCCAAGGCGGGGAATATGGATACGCGCCATAAATATAGTTGGATCCATTTGGGCATTAATTTCTTTAAATGAATAATTTATGCTATGAGACCATGAGGGCGCCATCTATGGTTTTTGTATTGTATTGAATTTATCTATGTGACTTGAAATTCAGTATATTCTTGCATTTCCTTACCTCTGTGAAGCAGGCAATTACTTCCGACGGGAGTGTTAGTGAAAAGCCAACAGATGTCACTCCTAGTCAGTCATTATCAAATAATTCACTCAATAATTGAATTATTGTTGTTACCTAAGATTTGGCACGTGTTATTAATAGGCAGATTTATATTTCATTGTTGAAACTTCCTTGCTGGGCGAAACATCTGTTGAGATTATGTAATACCGCCTTGGCAGAAATTGATATTTTTAATGAAAAGAAGTGTCTTTTGTATTGGACATCATGCATGAGCTGCATTCTCTGAGTGAGTATTGTTTTGTTTTCACTTTGGATTTTGGAATTGCTGGGTCAACTGTTTTGTGTCATATAGGGAAGAGTTCAATTTTCCTTGATTTACATAGGGTAGTCATTCCCTCGTGTCAAGGGCTATTTACACGCCCCTACAATTATCTTCGACTTTTTTTAATATTATTGGCAACTACCTTTTTTATTGTAAACAACTATGAAATTTGAAATATGAGATTGACAGAAAAGACGGTTAAATAGGAGGTGGCAATGCCCTAATTGGATAAGGCGTTCGTACCGGTAAGACGAGGAGAAGTTCTGAGTTCGAATCCCAGTTGGAACCGGTATCATTTTATTTTTAGATGTCTTGTCCTCTTTCATATTTTTGTTTAGATTATTATTAGGTGTATTTTCTACTTCAATGATATAATACTACATTGATGGGAAAAGTTATTCCTTCAAAAATCATGAAAAGAGTGTTTTTCTTATAAAAAAATGAATAATTGTTTTCAATCCGTATTTAAGATATTAACTTATTCGTTAAACTGACAAATTAAAGAAGTAATAATATGGTATTTCTCTGTTTATGTAAAACTTCATAGGACGTATAATTTAGTTTTGGATTCAGCCCTGCCCTTAAGAAGTTGATAGCCGCCATTGCGCATTGGATCCATGGAAGTTGTGCAAGTAAATTGGGATTCTCGTTGGAGTAAATCCTTTTGTTTTTCGCCACGCGCACGTCCCCTACATGTCTTACTTAGGAACTTGTTACGCCACTGGCGGCAGCCTGCAGAGTGGAGAGTGGAGAAGGCCATTAACAGCACACTTACGCGGGAGGACTTCTGGAAATAAACACCCACATGTTTTTCAAAAATTTAATGGTGACTTATAAAAAAACTTTTTTCACAAAATCGTCAAATTTTCGTATTTTCATAAAGAATGTGAAATTCAAGTGTACTGCTTTTTTACAATATTTTACAACAATTTTTTTATTATTTTTTTATTAAGGAAAATATTTCCCTTTACCCATGTAATTGCGTGTCATCTTTGGGGATGCTGTGATGATGGACTTTTTAAGATAGGAAGGAAAGAAAGTTAGTATGAATCTTGGGGTCGGTGTGTTCAGAAGTTACCGACGTATGAATCTATCCCACCCTCTGCGGTGCGAGGCGATGTTCTGAGAGACTCCTGCTGGAGGTCTAATCTTAATGTATCCTTCAACCAGTCTCTCCCCATTAGACCTGCCACGCATTTGGTGGGCAGACCTCACCCAATGAACCCGGGTACCCCTGCTGAATCACCAAACACAGTGAACCACTTGGAGTGACCTATGGCAAAATGTTGGTTATCCAATAAATTGTTCCCCGGATGGCGGTACGCCTCCCAAATTCAACATTGTTCTTTTTTGAAAAGATATACACAATTTCATTGTCTCAGGACCAAGAGTTGAAAGGTGTTATGTAAATTACTGCGATAAGAGTTTTATTTGTAATACGTATAGATCGCTTATAACGAATTTCTGTACAATGATTCACCGTTCAACTTTAAGAACGTTTAATGGTAAGACATAAAAATAAAAAATAAATTTCGATTCTTGAAAATTGGCCCCATTTGAAGTGTTATTCGTCCACACAGTTTTAATAGTTGTCAATCGCTCCCCATTTTATGCAATGAGGCTGCAAGTGTTTAATGGCGTCAGGGTATTTTGTTTTCTTAAAGAAAGATATTTTAGACTATCTTTCCATTTTGATTGTGCTTTCAAAACAGTTTTCACACAATAACCAACGTCATACGCATGATACGATAAGTATTTAAAAATATATATAGGCAGCGGTTTACCAGTTTTGTTAGGAATCCGAATTCTTATTATACAAATTGCATAATAATTTAGTTGTAGTCAAAGCGTATCTCAACACCATAGTAAATTCTTTCTTCGTGTTCTGAAATTTTAACACAAATTAGAACACTTTAAGATTTATGTTTTGTCTCAACAATGTTTTCAGATTTTTTTCAATATTTCAAGGGACATTAGATGTAAATAACATTGCGTTGTGTGATATTGTTTTACCGTTAAGTCGATTTTTCATAGGTGAAAATTTCAAGGTGTCCAACATTCCGTGTTACTTGTTTATTTTTTCATCAATTGTAAAATATCTTGTGGAACAACAATACATATTTATTATCTACCTCCCGAAAACAAATAAAACCCTGGATCAAGTCAATTGGGAGAGTTTTCGTAAACAACAAAGAGCAAAATAGAGAATAACACAAATACGGACCACAAACAAAACGCAACTAACGGAAGCAACTCACTGAGATCTAATCTTTGAGTATTATTATATTGAAGGTTCAAATCACCGTAGAATTCGAAACAATAATTTTAATATTTTGCATTCAGAACTGGTACCTAGTAAGTAGGGGATAACAATGGTATAAGTCCGAAAATGGCATTTTTGAGTTACCTAAGTAGAAATGTTCCTGGAAATCTTTTTTATCCTCGAAAAAAACGGCAAATTCTTAAAAATATTATAGGGGCTTTAAAATCGAAAATGTCATTGTTAAATTATAATATTTTACTTAAATTCAAACGAAAATAGTGGCACAAATGATCATGTGCCATTGTTCTTGCGGAGCACGTTAAACGTTAAATAAGAAGGCATAATTGAGCGAACTTCACGTCGATGTCGAGTTGTGACACTGTTTTTGCGAATGTCTTTGGAATTCTACAGTCTTAATTCATAGAATCAGTTCCCACCCTGGGGATAGCAGTGGCACAACTAAAAAAACTATTTTTTCATGAGAGCAGTTAGAATATTTCGTATGAGTGTATTAAATTAGTTAATGAACAAATTTAAAAAAAAAACATTCTTTTACAAAATTTGGGTAATCGTTTAAAAACTCAAATATATATTGCAATTTCATTAGATATTGGAGCTTTTAAAATTTCTCCAATTTTTTTAGGTATTTAAACCATCGAATTTGTGCCTTTATATATTGCGGAAATCTTTTAAAATTTTCAACTGAGAGGGACAGATTCTGAGAAATAAATATTTTTCCTCAGGGCCTTCTGTTTGGAGCTAACTTAAAAAAAGATATTTCAGATGTTAATAAAATCTGTGCTACTTGCAACCAGCGATCAAATTCTTGGTTTCAGCTGTTCATTATTTATTATTTAGCGAAAGTAAATTAGAAAATAAATAATATAAAACAAATTTATCTTATATTTGATTTGTAAGACTGCTTTGCGTCTTTTTTAGCGATTTATGACCTAAATTTTGAATTGAATAACAATTTCGCAATGCTTTTATTTTCATTTCATAACAGCAAGCAAACATTTTTTTATACTTCTTTATTTCTACAGTTCACGTTGCCAAATAACTCCACAATTTTATATGTAGGTACTTATAAATTTACTTCATATACGGTTAAAGCATTAAATTGTCCAGTTTTTATCATTTTCATTATTTTCCTCATGGATTCGTATAAGTCTTGCTTAAAAGCTCGCTGTTGGACCGATGCCATATTTTTTCGGAACCATCTGTAATTGTTGGACGTTTGTTCACTGTTTGTTCCGTGGGTCAGTTTCTACGTCTTTATGACCTACTAACGGCTGAATGAACCTGTTTGACCTGACTGTTGTTTTGAGCCAAATAATACCTGCACGGCTCACTAGGTCGCGCGACACTAGTCGTAATTAAACGATAAATAAGATTCAGCAAACAAATCAATTGCATTAAGAGCGTTTAACCAGCCAGAGGACGAAAATCCACATTTCGTCGAAAGTTGTTCTTCCGATCGTGCAGGGCGGTTACAATGAGAAAGATTGATTATTCTCCGTACCAGCTTTTTTAAATTATAACTCAATATCGAATGTATTTCAATCCAAATTAGCTTTAATTTATACCTTCATCCAAAAATGCTGAAAGGCGTGATGATAAAACTATTAAAATAGTGTACTTTTTGTAGTTATTTTTTGATTATGAGTATTTATCATTTTTCAATAATGTCTACATTTAATAAGAATGTTAAAAAAATCTGAAATATATTAGTTTGTAAGTGCGCAAATAAATACACAAATGGACCAATTTTCGTCAAGAAACACATGTACGTACATATTTTTTAATGATTTTATTGAAACTAAAATTAAAATTCTAATACATAACTTTGCTAGATAATATATTGATTTATTTTACTGCATGATTACATTATTTGAAATGGGTGTGGTATAATACAAAAACTTTTTTGAAAATTTAACAAATCTGCCAACGACCTATGGAATAACCTTATTATACTAAAAATTAAAAAAAATCTAAAAATTTATTACATAACTATGCTAGATAAAAGAACAATCTTTCGAAATCCATTTATAATTTTTTGTGGAAAAGAGTCAATACGTCTAAAAACTTTTTTGAAAATGATGTATTTCCGGCTTTCTCTGGTAATGCCCTCTTAAGTAAGATGTTTTTTTTTTGTTCGTGCTTTTTTTTAAAGGTATTTATTTTCTCTGTGCCATTATTATTTGTGCATCTATTTTAGTTTTTCGACGTTTTTCTTGTTTTGAGAAGAGAAAATAATAGTACTGAAATTAATTCTGTTTTCTTTTTATCTACTCGAATTTAAGATAATTAGGTTATAAATGACGACACATAAATAAATTAATTACTACCTTGTTGGTTTGGCCATCTTGTTTAACTTTATGACTGTGAAATGTAAATTTTAAGACAGTTTGGGAGACGGATATGGGTACCGCCGCCCAGGTAACCATTTATTGGATAATTTTTACCTCTGCCGTATGTCATCCCAACAAGTGGATCACTACATTCATTGCCTTCACAGGAGTGCCCAGGTTCATGAGGTGAGGTTTGTCCTGGCCTTGGCGCTGGATGCATCTGCCCACCAGCTGCATGGCAGGCCGGATTGATTGAGAGAGTCCCTTCAGCCGTACTCTATCGGAACATCGAATTGCACCGCAGTGAGAGTGATGGATTCTTACAACATCACTCATGGACACACTGATATGCATACATGGACATACCCTTTTCCTTCCTTAAAAAGACCCTCCACACACCATCCTCAAATATGACAGCGGCCTTGAAGGAAATTATTTTTCTCAAGGCCTCCTGCGTGGAGCAAATAGCTAAAAAAAGGTTTTAAGACACCGCTACTATAAGATAGTGAGATGCATTATTTTATGTTACCCATAACGCGTACATTCACCCTTGTGAAAGCTCTCATCAAACCATTTCCCTTGTACCAACAGTGAAAGATTAAATTTATACCGTTTATGGCGACGTGTCTAATTACATCCACCGTGTATAAGTTGGGAGGGGAATTTCTTTAGTATACAGGAAACCACCCTAATTAACTATTAAGGGTCGGCGTAAGGGTGGTTGCGCTCTTCAGTTCACCCCAGTTGAGTTAAGGGAGGGGTAGGCCCTTGAAACTAAGAAGTACTTAGGTAATTAGTTAATTAGTTTCATTACAAATTGAGCGCAGGAAGGTGGTGTTTGATAGAAGGGTTGGCATTGTAGGCAATTTTTAAAAAAATAATTTTTTTATATGAATATCGCATGAGAGTCCCAACTGCCCCCTTATGAAGCCAGTGAGACAATGGCATTCCCAATTGCGGTATGTTGTGAGGCTGAAGGTAATGGGGAGGGGAAGGAGATAGGGAAGATGTTATTTAGACTTTAGTGTAGGCGTGATCTGTGATATCTTGCAGATCTTAATAAAACACGCGTGGACGAGATGATTATTTACACGCACAATATAAAGTCTGTGATGTAAGCCACGTGCTAACTATCGGAGCTGTCTGTGATTAAGGAGAGCGAGCAGTATCATTCATCACCTTTTATATCTATATCTGCCGTCTCGCTCTTGCATATTTAAAAAATGCAGGCGTACCAACAAAACCATTCTCACAGAAGAGAAAAGTGGGGAAGTACCTGGCTATTCAGATCTGGTCACCAAACACGGCTAATCCCATTTCAAGCAACGTTTCAATTCTGAATGGTGGTCTTACACACTTAGACCACTCTGGAACGTGCTGCAAATATACTATATGAATAAATTGTGAAATAACCAAAGATATTGAAATATAAGTAGATGTGCTATCTGCTGTTTTTACTATGTGGGTCTGCGTTTCCGGGTGTCGCCGATATTGTTTACCAATTAACAAATAAACTAAAAGAACAAATAATTAACGAATGAACCAAACGAACGTTAAACTAAATGAACGAATTCTTTCTTTATTAAAAATATATTGTTAACTAATATTAATGCACATTTTAAAAAAATCAACGAAATGAACAAATTCTTTTTGTATGAAAACTACGCTAATTCGCGCGTAGTCCGGCGACAGTTGCCCGGACACCATAGCATATCTCTTCTGTATTTGAATATCTTTGGAAATAACACAAATTAATCAAAAAAAATTTATTTGCCCACGCCAGGATTCGATTCCGCGACCTTCGTACTGCGAGTCAAAAGCCTTACCGCTGGACTAAGCCGGGTTCCGGCTTTATCAGGTTTTTCAGGAATTGGATTGTTATAATTGAATATTAATGGCGGCCCGCCACGACCTAGAGTAATATAATTTCGAAAAGTGTTAATTTTTTACGTATCTCTAGCAAAATTTATATTATTTCGATAAATAAAATCGATTTAGCGGATTTTGACACTTACTTAGTATTTCAATCACGGTACAGGGGCTTTTGTAACTCAACTGACCTGACGCGCGAGTTTCTAAACTCGCCATCTTGGATAAGATTGAGAAAATAACTGCTCGTGATGAGTTTGATTCCGGAATAGCGGGTTTTGATAGTAACTTTCGTTTCTCACTCGCAGTTTTAACATGGTTTTTGGTAGTGATAAGGGAGGTTTTGAAAACCAATTTTAGGTTGCTTATATTCCTCGCAAAAATGTGAAATGGATGATAATTTTGTCATAAAATCGGATACAGCGGATATTGAAATTATACGATTAAAATGTAGGATATTAATTTGTGACAACCAACTGGAAAAAAATCCTTTTGAAGTTGATATTAGTAAGAAAAAGCTGTGGGCTTTTATACACTCACTAACTAACCATCACGTCGTTTCTCAGCAGGGATAGGCAGAGAAGAAGGACCGCCAAACAACTCAATCTTGGAGTACACTCTTTGCCTTATTCACATTCATACTTTATCTCATACGTACATTTCTATGGTTCTGATACTTGTTCTGCCACTCAACTATCTGATTCACTTGAACGTTGCATGACTTCTTCTACCATTGACATTTGCGTTATATATATTTTCCTTACATTCCTTACTTCATTCATTCATGTCCAAACCATCAGAGGTACGCTTTCTTAATCTTACTCATTACGCTTAAACCAGCCTTTCATTATTTTCGGATCTCCACATTTCTTAAACGTTCATGCACGGTTTTAACACACATACGCCTCAGGGATATACTGTATTATACCACATATCAGACATTGTCTCCCGCGCCAACAAAATGTTCGGATTTGTTCTTCGTAATGCAAGATCATTTACTAATGGAATTGCAATAAGGAGAACATATGAAGCACTTGTCCGCAGCATCCTGGAATACAGCTCCATTATTTGGGCACCCTCTGAACAAAACCATATCCTAGAAATAGAAAAAGTACAAAAAAGGTTTATGCGTTACCTGTATATGAGGGAATATACATACTACCCATTCCTGTATCCATCGTTGTTCTAAAGAGCGTTTAACCAGCCAGCGGGCGAATATCCACATTTCGTCGAAAGTTGTTCTTACGATCGTGCAGGGCGGTTACAATGAGAAAGATTAATTATTCTCCGTACCAGCTTTTTAAAATTATAACTCAATATCGAATTTATTTCAATTCAAATTAGCTTTAATTTATACCTCTCAACTTTTTCAAGACTTTCAAGTCCCACCTCTAAAAAATACACATATAAAAAATACACAAAGACTATTCTAATAAGTCGCACCACGCCATGGTCCGCGTTGAGAGCAATAGGCAAAACACAGTGGGTCGCTTGTGTACGCCATTAATGCATACCAGTTTTGCACAACACTACTACACGTACAATGGAGTGGTGTGGTTTAATCAACTAGCAATAGAGCTGAGATTAGAACCTGACTACAATAAATTCAAAAATAAATTAAACAATAATATCTTAAATAATTTAGCCACTTAGAACCGCATTAACCTTTAATTAACAATATATATTCAAAAATTTATTTTATATTATTATTTTTTTATATATTATTTTATTTTTTTTACACATTCGATTTATGTAAGTACGTAAATATAATGTATGTGTTATAATTTTTTATTTTAATTTTTTTTTTATTAAAAAAATATTTATATATTTTTCTCTTCCCTTTACACACGAGTAGTTACACTCTCGTAAAGGTTATATATTATATACATATAGGTATATGTTTATACTGTTTCTAATCAATGTTGCATGTTAGTATTTAATGATTTGAGTTTAATCCGTTTGTAACCTGAAAATGTAATTACTCATGATTATATTACATGTATATGTATATAAAAACTAATTAAAAAAAAAAAAAAAAAACCTTCATCCAAAAATGCTGAAAGGCGTGATGATAAAACTATTAAAATAATGTACTTTTTGTAGTTATTTTTTGATTATAAGTATTTATCATTTTTCAATAATGTCTAAATTTAATAAGAATGTTAAAAAAATCTGAAATATGTTAGTTTGTAAGTGCGCAAATAAATACACAAACGGACCAATTTTCGCCAAGAAACACATGTACGTAGGTACATATTTTTAAATGATTTTATTGAAACTAAAATTAAAATTCTAAAACATACGTTTGCTAGATAATGTATTGATTTATTTTACTGCATGATTTTAATATTTGAAATGGGTGTGGTATAATAAAAAAACTTTTTTGAAAATTTAACAAATCTGCCAACGACCTATGGAATAACCTTATTATACTAAAAATTTAAAAAATTTATCAAAATTTATTACATATGAATGCTAGATAAAAGAACAATCTTTCGAAATCCATTTATAATTTTTTGTGGAAAAGAGTCAATACGTCTAAAAACTTTTTTTTTTTAAATTACGTATTTCCGGTTTTCTCTGGAAATGCCCTCTTAACAGGAATGCTCGATCTTAATACCTTAGAAGCCCGCCGAAAAATATTTTTGGGGAAACATATTTTTAAGCTGATCTCCGGTACTGTACTGAATCCACCTATGTTGAAGGAGTTTAACCTATATGTCCCTAACGCGTATACTCGTGGGAGATTCCACACACTTTTTTATGCTCTGAAGTGAGAACTTCTTCCTTTCAGAATGCCCCATTAAATGGAGCAATTCAACTGCTTAACGATTCTGCATTGAGCATTGACATCTTCAATGTTACCTATAGAGAGTTCAGTAACTATCTTTTGACATACGTGTCAACATAGTGAAACTGCCCCCCTTGGCCTTTTTTTTCTCTTATATTTTGTAATCTTCTCCGTAATAATTTGGTGTATAACTGTTTTATGGAGAACCTGAAAAAATAAATAAATAAATAACCACCATGAATAACTTCCAAATAAGTACAGCACAATTGTTTTCTATGGTTTGTAATAACTGAATGGGACGTTTAAATAAATATTTTTTACGTTTGTGTCGGCACATTTATAAAACTAACATACATTCCACTGTGTTGCGTTACGTAAAAAAACTGTCGCTTTGTTCATTGAATAAAGCCTGAAAATGGAGCCTTCCGAACGCTTTACGTAGACGAAAAACAAACTTTCCGTTTTAACAATGAGTGATTTGTCCTCAAGGCTGTATAGCACAAATAAACGACGCCCTACTAGAATTCCATTCAAATGGATATTACAGCAATTGGAGGCAGCGCTGGAAAGGTTTTAAAAGATCAAAGTTTGAGCTATTCTTCGCCAATGTGGCCTGGGGGTGTGTTTTGGAAAACAGGCTAAAGTGTTTATTGTATTTTTTTCTTCTGTTGTGAGCGGCGTACGTGTCGAATGAAAAAAAGGCAGAAAAAAACAATTGTGTTCGAACACTGAATAGAAATATGTTGTAGGCGTTTGGCTGTACCACAATTTTTGCTGAAATAGAAAATTTCAAATAATTATATATATTTTTTAATACTCACATATATCATTGGCCTCTCTGGGGCCTGAGAGTTGAGAGGAGTGAAAGTACTGCAGTTAAATCATATCGCTGAAGAGATTAACCAATTAAAAATATTGGGAATAAATAAGTACCGCCGCCCCGGGAACCATTTATTGGATAACCAACATCTCTGCCTTAGGTCACCCCATGTGGTTTGCTACGCTTGATGACTTGGTAGGGGTTTATCGGGTACGGTGCGTTCAGGTTTTGGCCGCAGATGAGCCCGAAAAGGAAGAGTCCGGTTTGCAGAGACCTCTGAAATTTAGGGCGGGGTGAAAAAACTTTTTTTAAAATTTCGTGTTTTCTGTATTACTAATGGGTGCCTGGATAGTACCCTGTAAAGTACACAGAATATTATTAAATTTGTATTTCCACTTCAGGTGGCGCACTGACCTTAAAGTTCAACAAAAAAGTGTGCTTTTTTTCAGATTTTGTTAGTAAACAAGCACCTTCTCTAATCCAGTTTAAACGTCACAAAATAGAGTTTATTTTCACCCATCTACCTAACCCTATTTTCTCTCCACCCTTTGACACTATTTTGCGGAACAAAAGATGCAGCCAATCAGTAAAAAACGGATATCATCGCTGAGCGTACATTCTTTGGAATAGTCGCGCAAACTTGAATGTGATTTGTTTGTAAAATGCCAAACAAGACAAAATTCATTGTGTTCTGTGTTTGGTGACCCAGAAAAATTAAAAGACAATATGTTACCAACTTACTTGGACGTAATAAAGTATTGTTGTGGATAGGAAATGACTTGCAGTGGTTATCTAATGAAAGAGATCCTTCTGTGAAAGTCATGTGAAATAATTGCAATCGATCTAATTACTTTATGGAATAAAGTGTCTATTCCTATTCGTACGTAACGTCAAATTGTAACCCGGTATTAACACATGTACAAATGCTTAAAAAAATATCTAAAAAGAAAACTGAATTTTATGAAGATGCAACAAAAAAACTCTTTGATATTGCTGTGTGCAAGTGCGTTTGTGTCGATTTTTGTAAATGTTTAGTAAAAATACCCAAGAAGGAGCTGGAATTCCTACATGATCAGAGAGATAGCCAAAAAAGGTATATCGACTCAAAAGATATAGTGGCAAACAAGACTTTGGAGCGTAGGCAATTACGACTCATGAGGCAAAATAAATTACTTCAAAAACAGACTGTCGAGAAACCTCTCAAGCCCTCACCAAATACTACATTGACTGCAGAGACCTCGAATGATAGCGGTAGATTATCAGACAGCAATCAAGATCCAATCAATCGTTTTGGAATAAAAGTGTACTCGCCAACTTGGTTCAACATAAAACCAAAACCTTCGTGTAAAGATGGTCCAATATATGTCCTTAGTTTGATAAAAAGATCCTTCTATTTAAAGAAGCTGAAAAGAATTGCTTTTCGAATAATCGAAAGGAGCTTTTTCTTCGCACATTCTGAAATTTTTTTATTAAGGATGCTACAAGACGAAAGACAACTTGTAAAAGAATTAGCAATAAGCAGAATTCTTAAAGCCCGACAAAATGCAAAGGGGAAGAAAGTAAGAACATTCGTGACTCCAAAATTACACCTCGAAGCCAACGATTATTATGATTTGACAGACTGGAAAACAGAACAAATATTCGAACCACCATTCACAAAAAAATACGGTGACAGTGAATTATGCGAAAATTATGAGCGAAGATATAAATATCCGTATTGAAAAAATTCCATGTCATACACAGGCTATGGAGAGAGGTGTGAAACCGGTCACTGAAGCAAGTTTGGCTGTTTGCAGAAGTACAGCACACGATGAGTGTATTCGAGCAAGAATAAAATCGAGAAAAGAAATGCCGAAATTCGAAACAAAAACACCTTTCCTCTAATTTCAGGGGGATACCCCATATGCAGATGACACGACTGAAGGCTGAAATTATTAAAAAATATATTTATTCTTGTTATTCTTTATATTTTAATGCAGATAATAAATAAAAGTTGATAATCATATACGTTCAAATTTTTTAAAATTTTCAAGAAACGATATTTTTTTTTTCATAATTTCTAGTCCTCTGCGCCACCTGAGGATCATATGTGGAAAAAAATAAAAATATTTTTCAACAGCCATTTATTTATCCATAGCAAAATTTAGTAATACAGGGTTGACGAAATTCGAAGAATTTTTTTTTTCGATCTCTTTCACTCCAGGCTACTCTGGATCTCTGCAGTTAGTCTTTCACCGCAGCGGGAGGAATGGATTGTACGTTCATCACTCCTGAATACAGCAATAAATACTGACTACTGAATACTCCTGAATACTGACTTCTAGAATCCTATCCACCCTTCATAAATTTTTCTTCCCAGAACTTCCCTCACCTTCCTTTCATAATAAAGACCCTCAATACAGCGTTCCCAAAGATCTTACTATAGATCCAAAATGAGTTAAGCACCGAAATGTAATTAATTTTTAATTAATTTATTAATTTTCAAGGCCCTCGCGGGCTTTTACAAGACAAGTTTATAACACAAAGGCACTTTTAAATAAAAAATAGATAAACTATAAAAATATAAATAGTAAACATCATATGAACGGTAGGTATACAGATAAATTATAGTAAAGACAATGCATTACAATAAAAAGAGAAAGTTTCTAAGTTACAAATGGCATAGAAACAAACTAGTAGGTAAGTTAGTAATTACAAAATTTACAGACAAAATGCAAGATACATAAAAAGAAAACGGAAACAAGTTTTTTCATTGTACCTAGATTAATATAGAAATAAACAAATATGTGCAATAGCCTCCATGTGATGCTCCTTAAATATCAAAATATTCTACATAAAAATATCATTCAGGTATTTCTTAAAAATTGGTAAACTTGTATTAAATATATAGATATTTGAGGTGAATTTGTTTCCTAGAGTGTGAAGTCGAGAAATAGTTGCATGTATGTGGTAGTTGGTTCCAGAATTATTGTTGCAGAATAATATGTTTTGCCTTGTTTCTCGTTCAGGTACCTTGAAGTCGATGAGATGCAGGGGTTGGCAACAATCTGATTCAGAGTGAATAATTTTAAACAAAAAGTTAGATAATTTATTTTTCATCTGTTTTCCAGGGAATGCAATTTGAATATATTTAGTAAGGATGTATATATAGTTAACATGTTGAATAGGTGTATTAACGTGTAATTAATAAATTGTAAAAAATTGTGCTGCACTCGTTCCATATTTCTTATATGAATTTGATAACATGGGGACCAAACTATGGAATCGTATTCCAGCAAGCTGCGTACGAGTGACAAATGTACGATATCTTATATTAATAAGGATATCTTATATTTTTGGATCCAAGGATCCATTGGATCTCCTAAACTTGGTGTCACAAAGATATGTTATAAATATAGTATTAAAATATATTGTTAATCTTTCAGGCAATGTTTTACGTAATATTTTAATACTATTAGTTGTCGCAACCATATTATGATTTAAGGAGATACAATATTATCTAACATTTTATTTAGCTAGTCTGTACCCTAATATTTAAAGGTTTTATTTAGAATTCTAACAAAAGTTTTCTTTAAGACCCAAACATTTATGTCTCAATAATTCTAGGGCTATCCTTTTCAGTATTATTGATAATCCAGTTATAGTGTATAGGAAAAAAATAAGTACTTACAATGATGTTATTATGAGACTTAAAAGTAGTTTTGAGGTGTCTCAAAAGATGACAGTAAAGTACAATAGTACTATGTAAATACTTTCGCTAGCTGGGCACCTCCCGTGCCATGTTCCCTTGCTTCAGAATTACATAGAGCATGCAATAGTTCTGTCATTTGGTCCAGTTAAACACTCATTGTAAACCACATGATAACGTAAATAGACAAGACTTGCAATCTCGGCAAGCTTATTGACAATTCTAGAACATACTCGTACATCAATTAATCCCCGTCATTGGGACTGCAGAAAATTACAGAGAATATTAAATTTTTGCTGAATGTACGCAAATATTCAATAAAATATAGTTTTGACGATGTTATAATAATAATAATAATTTGTATAGCGCCTTTTTTGTGTAAAATCACCTCAAGGGCGCTTTACAATTTATTTTGAATCCTAGGCTCTATCTAATTTTATTATTTTCAAATAGATACAGAAACATACTTACCTGCAGGACACTTCCGATAAAACACACTTTATTAGAAAGTTTATGCTTAGGGAAGACACGACTTTGCACGTGGAGGACATTATATTCAAAACACTGGACATTGCATGGGTTTTACATTTATATTTATATTTAAAAGAAGATTAATGCCAAAGTTGAGTTAATATTTATTTTGAAAGTCTGGAGAATTTTAAGAATTTGCTTTATTTTTACACACTTAGTTATTTATGTCTTTGAAACAAAAACAAAGATTCTTTTGCCTCGGAAACCAAAAACCGTACGGATTTACACATAATAATACCTACCATATTTCATTACCTTGTGATAATTAACACCATACACAGCTTAATTAATGAAGTATCACACTCAACAAATTAATGATGTAATAATTACTAAACAAATAGGTAAAAGCAGCACTAAATAAAGGCAAAGACGCGGTTGACGGGCGACGGAAATTCGCCCTACTAATGGTAATGGAATAAACACAAAGTAAATATTATGTTTCACGGACGATTACGCATAAAATATTTCTAATTTACGAGTACTTTACTAATGAAACTTTCATAAAATATTAGGAATCCACTCGGGTTTTTGCAGCATTTACTTTTTACATTTAATTTAATTTCATAACTTTTGTGTTTCTCAAATAATGAAAAAAAACTAGCTAATGAAAACCCGCGGTAGCTACTTTTTATTTTCATGTTGGGAAATTTTTGATCCTGGAAAATTTTTGTAAAATCGGAGATTGAGTCGGAAAATAGGTCGAGATTTTTTTTTAATATTAATAATTCTTTTTGATATTTTATGAAGTTTGAAAATTTTTCATGTTTCTTCTGACAAAATTGTTCCGGAAAAATTGGAAATCGGACAAGTTAGCTGAGAAAATTAGTCGAAAGAAAGGTAGGGATTTTATTAAAAACATTTTTCTTTTCGATTTTTTCATTTGGCGTTTTTATAATTTTTTTCACCCTGGAAGATTAAAAAAAACTAGAAAAAAAAATACTTCTCGGAAATATATAAAAGTTTTTGAAGTTTGGAAGGAGTTTCGTTAATTTTAATTTTCTCTTCGGTAATACTGTTTAAAAACTGAAACGGTTATTTTAGAAAATAACAGAGGGTGCCACTTCCGTTTACAACTATCCTAAACTCTACGGTCATTAATTATCTAATAATACTATGAGATAATAATCAACACAGTCATCGATGACCTCGGTGGTCGAGTTGTTAAGATCCTCGACTAGGAATCCATAGTCGCAGGTTCGTATCTCGATGTGCACAAATTAACCTTTCCTTTAATCCTTCAAATGTGTTATTTCACATGGTAGGTAGAATTAATATATTTTTTGTATGAGCCAAAACCGATTTGTTTGGCGGTCCGTCCTCTCTACCTACCCCTGCGGAAACGGCGTGATTGACAAAAAATTGATAAAAAAATATCCGATTCAATCTCACCAAATCCAAATGCCTTAATAAGTTAGTAATCAATTCACTACAATAAAACTTCAAAAACCAACAAGGTTTTTTTTTTTCAATTATTTCTGGCTTTCACCCTTCAAGGGTGTTCTAGGCCATCATTTATAATTACAGAGAAATGAAAAGTGAATTTATATATTAATTTTATTTAAATGTGCAAATTTCAGAATTTTATGGAAGATTGGAGTGGAGTTCAGACTTAGAAGAGATGAGATGTTGAATGGAGGAGAGGCAATTTTGGATAAATCTTGATAGAAGAGAGGGTATTTATTTAGAGAGGGACAATCAAAAAATATGTGATCTAAAGTTCCCACATCTAGACCACAGAATGTACAATCTGGGGAGTCAAGCACATGAATTTTAAAAAGGTGAGAAGGAACGGAACAATGTCCGATTCTCATTCGAATAAGTAAAGAAATTTCTTTTTTTGAAAAATGAGGGAATTTTTGAAACCACGGTTTTGATGGGATAGTCCTTTGTATTGAGGCGTAGCGGGCACCCTTGGATTGACTAGCAATGTTCCAATACTCTGTCCAAACATTGCGGGATCTATCTTTGATGATGGAAAAAATATCAGATAGGGGAATATGGTTTACGAGGGTAATGGTAGGGTTAGACGCTCCTTGTTTTGCCAAGGAATCAGCAATATCGTTACCCACTATGCCAACATGTCCAGGAATCCAAATCAGAGTGACAGTTTTTCCAGAACTTTGAATGGAGGAAATCAGCACTCGAATAAGACATACAAAGTGATCATCAGGATGAAGAAGAGGACTGGATTTAAGTTTTTGGAGGGAACTGAGAGAGTCAGAGAGAACAAGAGAATGTTCAAAATTATTTTTTATTATATATTTGAGAGATTCAATTATTGCAATGCACTCGGCAGAAAATATTGAAAATTGGTTTGAAATTGAATAAAATATTCTTTCATTAGAATTATTGTGGTAAACGTTAATACCTATACCACAGTTAGGAGAGTCTGGAGATTTGGAGCCATCAGTAAATAAAAGAGAAGTGTTGGGCCATTTAGAAGAAATAATGTCATTGAACATATTATTGACAGTACGGGCTGGAAGATTGGAATGACTTTTAAGGATGCCGATCCCTTCTAAAATTGTTGGGGATAGGGTGACGTGGCTATATTTTAATTTGAATAATGGAAGAAGATCATTTTGGATAATTTGAAGCTCTGAGAGAGAACGAAAATTTTTACAGATGGCAGGAAGAGGTTTAATTCGAGCTCTGATTGTAGATGAATGTGTTGAGTCTTTGAACAACGACACTCTGGGAATAACCTGATGGCATTTAGAATTCAAACATTTAAGAACAAATTTATTAAATTAATTAAATAAAGTGGAGGGTCAGAACATTCTACTTGAAGAGAATTGATAGGCGACGATTGCATGGCTCCAGTTATTATTCGCAATGACTTTGATTGAATTTTGTCTAATTTGCTGAGTGCATTTTTGGATGCAGTACTAAAAAGTGGGCAGGCATAGTCGAGATGGCTTCGAATAAGTGCGTTGTAAAGCAACTTAATGCAGATAGGGTGTGAACCCCACCAAACGCCAGTCAATGATCTGATGATATTTAAATTTTTTTCACATTTAGTAACAATATTATGAATATGGGAAGACCATTTAAGTTTCCTATCAAATGTTACTCCCAAAAATTTAACTTCGGAGACATTGGGTATTGGAGAGTTTTTAAATAAAATTTGAACAGGAGGGTTATGATGACGGTTTGAGAAGGTGACACACTGACTCTTTTGAACTGAATGTTCAAGACCATTTAAAGTGAGCTATGTGCAAAGGGCATCCATGGCTTCATTAAGATATTTGACGGCGGGTGGGATGATTTTGGATGATAAGAAGAAAGCTATGTCATCCGCGAACTCAATAACTTTTACTTGAGGGGGAATGGTGACATGCATATCATGTGTGTATATATTATACAGTAAGGGGGATAATACATCGCCTTGAGGTAAGCCCTTCCAAATTGACCTACTCTGAGGAGTAACATCTGGTAGCTCAATGAAAATTTTCCTATCGAGAAAAAGCTTAATAATAGATTGGACAAACATGAGGGGTAAGCCAAGGCCTAAAAGTTTTTTTTAAGAATTGGGATGGAAACATTGTCAAAGGCGCCTTCTATGTCTATAAAGACTGCAAGACATACTTCTTTGTTAGAAATGGATAAATTAATATCAGTGCTGATGATGGCAAGGTTATCTTGCGTGGATTTTTTTTTCTAATTCCAAATTGAGATGGAGAGAGAAGATGATTAATCTCGACAAAAAATTCTAACCGGTTTTTAATTAATTTTTCATAAATTTTACTAAGGGTGGATGAAAGAGCAATTGGCCTATAGTTGGATCCAGAATTGGGTGATTTGTTTAATTTTAGGATTGGAATGATTATTTGAGAACTCCAGTCATCAGGAATTATGCCAGTCTGGAATATTTTATTTAAGATGCTTAAGAAGTGATTTAGAACATTATCATTACTATTTTTTATAATGTTATAAGGTATACCATCTCTGCCTGGAGATGAGTCCTTGACTGTTGATAAACAATTTTTTAATTCAATTAAAGTGAATGGAGAGTCTAGCCAATGATCAGACATAGGAGTGTTATGAATAGGAGTTATTTTCTCTAAGTTAGGAACAGAAAGCGGGGCAATTTTGTCCAAGAACTCATCTATCCATTTAGAATGAGATGCTCGAGGAGATGTTAAACTGAAGGAGGATCGAAATCTTCGAATCATAGACCAAACTTCCGAAATTGGAGTGCTCGGAGATACAGAACTGCAGAAGTTGTACCACCCGGATCTTTTTTTTGACCTCAATACCCTTTTGGCATTGGCTTCGGCATTTTTGTATATGAGATAGTTCTCCATAGTCATATTGTGACGATAGGAAAGAGATTTAGCTTTCCGAATTCTCACTACCTTGGAACATTCCTCATTCCACCAGGGAGTCGGAGGGAGTTTTTTGAGAGATTTGGTTTTAGGGGGAGGATTTGATTTATTAATTGCAGTTATGAGCATTGATTTGAAGTTATCGTAGTTATCTTTGACAGATAATGTATCGATAGAAGGTAAATTTTGTATAAACTTATCCATATGCGAGTTAAATTCGTCCCATTTGGTGTGTTTTGTTTTAATCTTTGTCGAAATATGGGACTTGTCTGAATGGAAAGAAGTTTGATAAGAGATGGTGATCGGGAAATGATCACTGGAGCAAGGGTCGGGGGACACCACCCACGAGGAGAGAGGTGCCAGATTAGTAGAGCATATGGAGAGATCCACTGCACTGGGGTTTGTGTTGGGGCGAGAGATTCTAGTAGGAGATCCGTCATTCAAAAGAAAAAGGTTGGATTCATCTAGGAAATCCACCACACTTCGACCGTCTCGATCAGAGAAAGCAGAACCCCAGACGGGGGAATGGGCATTAAAATCGCCCAATAAAAAGAAAGGAGGGCTTAGTTGACGGATAATTTGCAACCACGCTTGTTTATTGAAGTGCGAAGTTGGGGGAAGATATACTGAAACAAAGGAAGTGTCCTTTATTTTAGCTGCAACCATTTGGAAGTCAGCATTGGGGGGTTTGATATTATTTATTGGGAAAAAAGGAAGGGATTTTTTAATAAAAAGGGCAGCACCACCGCCCGTACCTTCCGTGCGATCATCGCGGAGACAGGAGTACCCTCCGACATTAAAGTGGGTGGATGGAGTAAACCATGTTTCCGAGATAGCAGCCACAGAAACAAGGTTTGAATTTAATAGGTTAAGGTTTGATTTGTTAGAAATAGCACTGCGGCTATTCCACTGAAGAATTGTGACATCTTGAAGAGCCATTTTGAATAAATGATTTTAATGTGGAAATAATAGAAGCAGCGTTGGACGGTAGATTAGTTTGAGAAGAAATTAGGTCAATTAGAAGCATAATAAGAGTTTGAATAAATGAAGAATTATCTTGGGAGAGTTGTTCAGAAAGCTTTTGATGGTTTGTTGAGGATGAATTATAACTATTTGCACACCCATTTGTGGCATTTGAAAGAGGTGAACCATTGGGATTCAAGAGAAGTGAGTTGTGTTGTTGCTGATCGTATCCAGGAGCCGGTTTAGAGATAGGGTTTTTGTATGAGAATTTAGTTGAACGAGAATATGTTGAGGTGGAGGCGGGTGGGTTGGATGAGGAGTTACTGGATAAAACCTCGGCAATTGATTTTTTGACAGGCGAGAATAGTTTAGAAGCCTGTAGAAAAGATAAGTTCTGAGAGGCCATAGAAATTTTTATATTTTTTTGGCGAAATTGTTCCGGACAAGAAGAGTTAATGGCGGAATGAGCACCTGAGCAGTTAAAACATTTAGGTGAAGAGAGAGAAGAACATTAGTCAGCCGTGTGGTTTTCTCCACATTTGAAACATCTGGGAGGGGATCTGCATGCAGCTTTGGTATGACCAAAACGACAGCAATTGTAACATTGAGTGGTAGGATAAGTATACATTTCAACTGGTAAGGAGTTGAAAAATAAATAAATATGGGAGGGAAGAGATTGTCCTTCGAATGTGATGACGACAGATTGTGAGGGCTTCCAGGAAACGATGCCCTCAGAGGTGTCCTTATAATTTAGCCTCCTGGCTTTTATGGGATTGCCGATATGTTGGGGAGTTGAAAGAGAAGATAGGATTTCTGGAATGGACAGATCGGTCGAGATACCTCTGACGAGGCCCATTCGAGTGACATTGAAAATTGGGATGTACGCCTTGAATTTAGAATTTGATAAAATAAATATGTTTTTGATAAAGTTGTTGGCGGCTGAACCTGAGAGGAATTCAACAGAGATTCGGAAGCGACCCTCGGATTTTACACCTCCCGGCTTAATAGAAAGGTTCTTGCTATTTGATAGGAATTTACCAAATTCAAGAGGGTGGATGGTTTTACCTTGCTCAGTTTTTTGAGCGTACACAATGAACGGGCCACAGGAATGAGGAGAATAAAAGTTTATAGGAGGAGGTTGGGGAAGAGCAGGTGAAGACTGAGAAGAAGAAGGAGAGTCATGTTTTATTGAGGAAGAGGGACTAAACTTCCTTTTTTTGTGGTAGTCAGAATGACAGATTCACTGTCCGAAATTACTACATTTTCACCATCTGGGGGATCAGGGGGAGGATCTGGGGGTTTTTTAGGGTGTCCAGGAGGGTCCTCCTCCATTGTTTACAAAAATATAAATGAAAAAAAAAATGTATGGAAAGTGACAGAAATAAAAAAGGTTATAAATATCTGGAAAACAGCAACGAAAAGTGACTCCTGGAAGATCAGAGGGGAGAAGAATCCTCAAGGAATAACACACTACACTTTTATTGACCAGAAAACATAAAAATTTTAGTTAAAATAATAAAAAAATATTTTTTTTTTCTAGAGCAAAACAAAGTAACTGTGACAGCTAGATGTTCAAAATTCGAATCAACCAACAAGGTTAAATTGATTTGAAAAGAATGGGAAGAAATAAGAAAATCTGCTTACAAAACATTCAGAAATTTGGAATTGGAACCAAGTTCAATGTATGTTTGATCGAATTGCGACAAATTTGTTTCAACTTTTTACAATCTATTTTGTAAGTCAACATATTACACAGAATAATAATGAAAAAAAAACTTTTGTTAGTGGGGAAAGCCTTATCGATAGCTAACTGCTGATAAGAGATCAAACCTTGGAAATTTTATTTTTTATTTTTTTTATTTATTTATTTATTTATTTAGTAACTATATAATATTTTTTACATTTTATGTGAAACATGTTAGTTAGATGTATATATATAATAGAAAATATATTCGTAGTCCTCCTCACTAGGAGATCCTGTGCTGAGGGGGACTATGCTTTGGATAAGTTTTTCAGCGACTTCTATGGTTTAACTTCAATGTTTGGATAAGGTTTTCCAGAAACTTCTATGACGATGTTTTGAGTATAGTAGTAAGTTCATTTTCCGATAGTTCCTTCAACCAACATTTAATGTCCTTAATGTAGCTATTTTTTGTTTTAATTTGTTTGATACTAGGTGGGAGTTTGTTATATAACTTTACTGCTAAAAATTCAGAACTTCTTTGACCAAATGAAGAGTTACACTTTGGTATATTAAGTATGTCTGTTTGTTTGGCTCTGGTTTTATGAGCATGTGAGGTGTCTGCCTCTGAATCATTTTTGTAGTGATGTACTAGAATGTTTTTGGCATAGATTTTCTGTATGCTTGGAACATCAAACACTTTAAAAATTTCTGTTGTTGACGTCCTTATTGGGACGTTTAGAATGGTCTTTATGATGCAATTCTGAGTTATCTTAAGTTGTTTTAAATTATTAGATGCTTCTGAGCCCCATCATATTACTCCATATTCCAATCGAGAGTGGCATAAAGCATAATATACCCTCTTTAGATCCCTCATCGACAAGATGTTTCTTAATTTTTTGAAGAAGTAGATGAGTTTTGTCAGCTTGTGTGTGAATTCCACTGTAGTTTTTCATCAATTACAATCCCAAGATATTTAATACTTCTTGTTTGGGTTATAGACGGGCAGGAACATTGTGGAAAAGTATTTTGACATTCATGTAATTTGAGGGAATGCATATTTATTGGTTGTCCTCTTTTGTTTTTGGAGAAAGTTAGATATTTAGTTTTATTAACATTTAATGTAAGGGAGTTCACTTTTAGCCAGTTTTGAAGTACAGCCAGGTCATGTTCCGCCTCCTTGTAGGTTTTTGTCCAATCTTGTTCGTGGAATATAATAACAGTATCATCTGCAAAGCTCATTATGTTTCCATTTATGGGAAGATTCATAAGGTCATTTATATATATCAGAAATAGTATAGGTCCTAATACACTTCCCTGGGGTACCCCGAATTTAATTGGAAGAGATTTGCTCTTTCTTTTACTAATTTGTACAATTTGTTCTCTTCCAGTTAAATAACTTCTAAGTAGGTTTAGAGTTGTTTCGGTTATTCCATTTTTTTTTAGTTTTAAGTACAGTATTTCATGATCAATTGTATCGAAAGCTTTTTGAAGATCAATGAAAACTGCTGAGCATTTTTTGCCTTCATCCAGTTTTCTAATAATTGTATTAGTTACATTAGCTATAGCGTCACCAGTACCCAGGTTTTTCCTAAAACCATACTTAAACCATACTTAAGGAGAAACATTTTATCGTGTTTGCTTTTTTACATAATATAGTTTTCTTTAGCCAATTTAGGTTATGTTATTTGTTTTTCTCTGGTATGGCGTAAAGTCTGTTGGGCGAAGTCTAGACTAAACATTGGCAGCGCATTCAGCGCATTCAGTCTTTTAAAGGTTGGAAATCTTTCGGTCTCTGGACTTTATTTTAAGGTATACTTATAATAATTGAAAACATCTTTAAAATAAAACATAATTTACATACAACCTAACCCATCCATATCCATTCTAATATTATAAAAGCGAAAGTGTATGTGTTTGTTTGTCACGCTTTCACGTCTAACCCTCTAAACCGATTTCAAAAATTCTTTCTCCAATAGAAAGCTACATTATGAGCAAATAACATGGAATGTGTATAATTGTAAGCTCTGGCGTTATGAAATTTTTATAAAAGAAAATGTGTGAATTTCATATATTTTAGTGGCAGGGAGGAAAGACTGGGGGAAGGTGAAATTCACGGAGAGGGAAGAGATGCGGGAGGGAGAAGGCGGGAAGGTGGAAGAGAACGGGGACGCACGGGAAAGGACAAGTAGATTTCTTTGAATGGCATGTAACACATAAAAAATTAAAAATAATGGATTCCTTTCACATCTAACTCCATAAATGGATTTGACAGGTTTTACTACTTTACTTCATCTCTTACAACATTTAAAAGATAACTCTCTTTTTGGTATCTACCCGCACTTCCTTTCCTTTCTCTTTTAATTTTATTGAAATTAATATGTATTTAACCTTAATTATTCTCGTATTTATGGTATCCATTACTATCCTAATGAGATAGCCATCGAAAAACCCAGTGTAATCTTACTTTATACATACAAATTTAAAAAATCATTATTATATGCCTGCGAACCATTACGACTGACATCACACTGGTTTGCAGACCAGACATGTGAACCGAACAGAGTCTTAGAATTCTAGTAAAATATTATATTTGCATTAAACAGTGCCAGGAAAGTACAATAAAAGAGAATATTTAATCAATGAAGATTAGCGACACTTAAACGAAAATTGAACTCGGGAATTATCTTTGCCTAAAGCAGAGGTTCCCAAAGTGGGTGCCGTGGCACCCTGGGGTGCCGCGGACAGACATCAGGGGTGCCGCGAGGCGCCCCTGATGTCTCCACTAAAAATCAAAATTGACATGAATGAATACAAACATTTTATGGAATGGAAAATCATCCGCGTGGCCGGGCTCAAGCTCCCAAGATTTTACTACGCAGGAAGAAGAAAATCTAATTGACCTCTCGAGCGACAGCAGCCTAAAAACAAAACACGCTTATTCGGATTTGACAGAGTTTTGGATATCAGTCAAAAATCAGTATCCGATTCTAAATGCAAAAGCTGTAAGGGTCCTCATTCCCTTTGCTACTTCATATCTGTGCGAAGCTGGATTTTCAGCGGTTGCGGTTATAAAGAGCAAATATCGCTCGAAAATATATGTGGAAAAAGAAATGAGAGTAGCTGTATCAAGCTCAAGCCCTATTCCCCAGTTTGAAAAATTGTGCAGCAAGCTGCAGCCTGCAGGCTCACCCGTCGCACTAAACGGTTTTTGTAATTGTATTTGCATTTTGTTTTTAAGTTTTCCTACCAATAAATGTACTTATTCGTTTTAAATACGAGTTGTATTATTCAGTGGAGTAGGTAAAAAATTGGTCCGTCCTGGGAGGGAGGGGGTGGCTAGAGAATTGTGCTCTTGGCGGTGACATTCGGTCCCGGGGCTACCACAGATAAACATTATATGACCGGGGTGTCGTGAGAAAATTCAAATTTTCTAAGGGTGCCGCGACTTGGATAAGTGTGGAACCCCTGGCCTAAAGCATTGCCAGGGCTGTAACCACTGAGCGTATTCCATCCCCTTCGATCTTATATATATATATATATATATATATATATATATATATATTTATGTCATACCACATTTTGTGGCTCATCTTAGAAGAAGCCACTTAAGTTGCTCATTCTTTCGCATGTAATATATACTTACGTAGATGAAGTACCAACATGCTGTCTTTTAAATTTTGTTTAAAATATGGTCAGCTATAATATGTAATCAAAAATTATGTTTATTTATTAAAAAAATATATCTTAAAATAACGTGCATTCCTTGATCTATTTTAAGAACACACTTACCGCATCAAGCTACGTTGCCAAGTTTAATGTTACCAATATAGTCACATATGTAGGTAGGTTGACAGAACAGTTTGGATGTTGCTTGTTGATTATTCACACATATTTATCATTTCTAGCGGCCGTTTTTGATTATTGGCGCGTTTTTTTTAAATTGTAGTATGATTTGCTAATTAATATTGTTATTTATTTGGTGTTTACGGTTGTTTTTTTTTTGTGTTAAGGTTTATTTTATTATTATCATAAATAAAATTAGGTATTTAAATACATATTGGTGTAGTTTCTTTTATGTGCTACATAATTATTTTATCTTAGTTTTACTAGTGTTTTCGAAAAATTATGAATAAACTTATTAGAAATATATTACATAATTTACTTTATTCATTGATTCGTACGTTTCTTTAAGTTGTCACCTCCGATCTATATGGATAAAATCGATCTAAAAGAAACTAACTAACTAACCATCACGCCGTTTCCCGCAGGGGTAGGCAGAGAGGACGGACCGCCAAACAACTCGGTCTTGGCACACACTCTTTGCCTCACTCACATTCATACATCGTATCATACATTCTCTTCTATTATTCTGACTTTTGACACGGCCCGACTCAAGTATCTGATTCACTTGATCGTGCCATGTCTTCCTCGGGCGTCCCCGACTTCTTCTACCATTCACATTTGCATCATATATTCTTTTTACACTACTTTCTTCGCTCATTCGCTCTACGTGCCCAAACCATCTGAGGGTCCCTTTCTTAATTTTGCTCATTATTAAATTATTATTATTATACTTAGTTGCTATCATATTTTACAATTTACAAATAGAGACGGACCGCCAAATAATATTAATTGGTTAAATTGTATTTTTTCTCGCATTAGCACCACACCTGATAAAAAATCCCTCAGTGTCTTTGTCATCTTTGGGGATGCTGTGTGGAGGGTTTTTTTTAGGGAAAGGAAGAAGAGGAAGTTCTGTAATGAAATAATTTGGTATCTTAACCGTAAATCCAGAACTAAATTTTGTATGAAATAGGCCGCGAAGAAGTTTCTCTTTTCAAGAGCAATTATAATACTCTTAGAAGAAGTCGGGGACGCCCGAGGAAGACATGGCACGATCAAGTGAATCAGATACTTGAGTCGGGTCATGTCAAAAGTCAGAATAATAGAAGAGAATGTTTGAGACGATGTATGAATGTGAGTGAGGCAAAGAGTGTGTGCCAAGACCGAGTTGTTTGGCGGTCCGTCCTCTCTGCCTACCCCTGCGGGGAAACGGCGTGATGGTCGTCTCATACATACTCTTCTATTATTCTGACTTTTGACATGGCCCGTCTCAAGTATCTGATTCACTTGATCGTGCCATGTCTTCCTCGGGCGTCCCCGACTTCTTCTACCATTCACATTTGCATCATATATTCTTTTTACACTACTTTCTTCGCTCATTCGCTCTACGTGCCCAAACCATCTGAGGGTCCCTTTCTTAATTTTGCTCATTATTAAATTATTATTATACTTAGTTGCTATCATATTTTACAATTTACAAATAGAGACGGACCGCCAAACAACTCGATCTTGGCACACACTCCTTGCCTCGTTCACATGCATACTTCGTCTCATACATGCTCTTTTATTATTCTGACTCTTGAAATGGCTCGACTCAAGTATCTGATTCACTTGGTCGTGCCATGTCTTCCTCGGGCGTCCCCGACTTCTTCTAGCATTCACATTTGCGTCATCATATATTCTCCTTACACTATTTTTCTCGTTCATTTGCTTTACATGCCCAACCAATCTAAGCGTCTCTTTCTTAATCTTACTCGTTACGCTTACATCAGGCTTACATTATGTGCGGATCATTATTATTCATTTCGGTCTACTTTCATCATTTCTCTACCAGTTCCGAGCCTCACAGCGAAGCATTAGGGTAGGTACCAGCACTCCATTATGGACGGCTAGCTTCGCTTCTTTCGATAGTTTTTTAGACCGGGGTAATATAATTACACTAAGAACAGTTTTACTCTGTATCTCAGTTGTCTTTTACACCATATACTCAATAATTTTGGTAATCATAGAAAAACTATTTGCTTATCGATCTGTTTTTAAAACTGTATATTGCATTGCTAGTTTTTTTAATATAAAATAATTTCTATCAAATTCCGGCAAAGTATCTGTAGCCCTCCCCCTCTCCGCCACGCATCGCATAGCGTTACCCCGTGCCTACAAACTGAAGATTCCACGGACTGGTAGCGGATCGGTAATAGTTGCATTTTAATAAAAAGGGAAGTGTCATAATAATTGAATCACGCTAGCTTCCTTAATATCGCTTTTACTTTTTTACTTTACTTAAGTTGAAAATGGGCGTTGGCGTAACTTGACAATTCAAGCAATAATAAGCAATTTCTAAGTTATTAATGGAAAGGACTACATCCCGTTCGCTTACACTTTGCATTTCATATGATCTTTTTACAATGCTTAAATATTTGCGTGCCGGTACTAGATGATTCCGTCTGGGACATTTCCGGTAAAATATTGAATTTACCATTTTTAGAAACATCACTCCAATTATACCCGTCTCTGTTTGTCGTGTGAAATAAAAATATATCAGAAAGAGACAATCATTATTGTTTAATTGGTTGAAGGAATTTGTAAAAATGAACTCCAACATTGTACAGGTGGTTTAAGTCTACATTGTATAAATAGTCTTAAATTGGGTTTTCGGTTTTAATTGCTAACTTGTTTAGATTAGGTGGTAATATTCATCTGGGAGGCGGATATGTGTACCGCCGCCCCGAGAACCATTATTGGATCACCAACACCTTTGCCATAGAGGCAGGGCTGGGCAAAATACATGCATTACTGTAATTAAAATACAAATTACAAAATACTTTTTCGCATGTATTTAAAATACGAAATACAAAATACTTTCAAGTCGTGTATTTGAAATACAAAATACAGTATTTTAACCATTTTTAAATTTCAAATACAAAATACAAAATACAAATTACAAAATACATTTGGTTTAGGTAGAACCTTTGGTTGCAATAAATTGTCGTAAGTGCCCATATCTAAGAGTGCGTTTCCATTGAAGCAAAGCAGAGCATAGTGAAACAGAGACGTGCTAAAATTGACTAATCATATTGCTCAGGACACACATCTCGTCTCCGCTCCACTTGTAAAGATTTGTGGTATAGGACTTAGGTGTTAGATTATAATAATTATTATTATAATAACACTAGCTGGTTCCCGGTATGCGTTGCACTGCAATATTCAAAGAAATAAATTGTTTCTCCCTGCATGTCCTTTCCCGTGCGTCCCCGTTCCCCTACCGCTTCCCTTTACCCTCTTGCATTCCCCGTACACCTTCCCTGCCTACCCTCTCCCCTCTTCCGCTCCCCCATCCCGCCAACCCCTCCCGCGTTCCATATATTTAGTCCCAGAACATTTTTCTATATTATAAAAACAATCAATAAAATCTGGTACCTAACATAGGTACCTATTTAAAATATCTATAATTTTAAAAATCCAATGAAAATTCTTTGGTTACAAAAAAACAGCTGCCTGCTAAATTTATTTTCATCTAACGCGCGAACTGTCAAACGTGCGTAGTTAAAATAGTCGTTAAGTTTTCTGAAATTATCCCATTTTCTGCGTAATTTTCTTAATTTTTCTTTCCGTAAGAACCTTCTAAAAGTATAAGAAAACTTTAAAAAAATGAATGAAATAGGTAAAGTCATTTTGAAGTTATGGCGTGACCAAGGGAAACAAGGATTCATTTTTATATATAAATGGATGACATTTGTGTAGCGAAGTTTTGTGTTATTTCACTTCAAGTGCGCTCTACAGTAGTTAACTTAAAAACATTCTAGTATTCAGTCCAATATTTTATTTCTAGTATTCAGTCCATTATTTAATTATTCCAATAGTGCTCGATCAAAAACTGGGCGTACTGTACAAGGCCCGCAGATACTTTAATAGTACACAACTGCTAACCCTGTACAAATCACAAGTGCGCCCCACGGTTGAATTTGGCAGCCACCTCTGGTCTGGAGCTCCAAAATACCTGAAAAATACCCTCGACTCTATGCAGAAACGGGCGGTCCGTTTAATAGATTCTCCCATCTTAAAAGACGGATTGCAATCTTTAGAGCACAGGCGTCGAGTTGGAATGCTATCCTGGTTCTACCGGTATTACAATGGAAGATGCTCCGAGGAACTAGCATCATTGATCCTTTCGGCACCGGTGCATAGTCGGGAAACACATTGTACACGGTTGACATTTGTCACATGAGAACGGGTCATTTCTTCGACTCGTTCTTGTGTTCAACAGCTCGGCTGTGGAATGATTGCCGGCCTCTGTGTTTCCTCCTTCCTACAACATGGGTCTCTTCAAGACCAATGTTCATTCCTTTCTCTCCTCAAAAAGACCCTCCACACAGCATCCCAGATGACATAGGCCCTGAGGGAAATTATTTTCCTCAGGGCCTCCTGTGTGGAGTTAATGAAAAAAAAATCTAATACTATGATACAAGAGTGTACCATACAAAGCAATGACAAGTATGATACAAAATGTACAATAACAGTGCTATTATAGCACAGGACAATAATAATAACTAGCATGAAGTAAAAAAAAATATAGTACAGTACATTATAAAGCAATTATAAGGGGGCATACATTAATTAGGTGAGCAGTTTTTCTTCCAAACTAGACTCCCCCCGCCCCTTGGTGAGATAATTTGGACCACTTCGTTTATTCTTTTCAAGTACCGTGAGATTTTGCTGGACCCCCCCCCCCCCTCCTTTTTTGAGCTCACATAATTAATGTATGCCCCCTAAGAGAACTACAAATAATCATTAATAAAGAGTCCTATAGCAAAGGACAATAGTAGGTACAGGATTCTAGCGTTTTTAGTCTATGTATTATCTATGTGTGGTTATTTTTAATTATCATTATTAAAATCACTAAATGTATTTGAAAATGTATTTTGAAGCCTTAAGTATTTGAAATACAAATTACAAAATACCTCAGCAGCAGGTAATTGAAATACCAATTACCAAATACATTGTATTTGTATATTATTGTATTTCAAATACGTATTTCAATTACAAGTTTTTCAAATACTGCCCAGCCCTGGCCATAGGTCACTCCAAGTGGTAAGCTATGTTTGGTGACTTAGCAGGGGTGTCCGGGTTCATGGGATGAGGTTTGTCCGGGTCTTGTTGGCGGATGCGTCTACCCACCAGCTGCATGGCAGGACGGATCGGGATAGACTGTTTTTTTTACATTAGGTCAACACAGGAGGCCCTGAGGAAAATAATTTCCCACAGGGCCTATGTCATCTTTGGGGATGCTGTGTGAAGGGTCTTTTTAGGAAAGGAAGGAGAGCAAGTTCTGAAAAGGAAAAGGGATGAAGGGTAGGTAGGAATCTGGGAGTCAGTGTGTCCAGGAATCTATCCCTCCCACTGCGGTGAAAGGCTATGTTCCGAGAGAGTACGGCTGGAGAAATCAAAGGGACTCCCTCAACACTCTCTCCCAATCCATCCTGCCATGCAGCTGGTGGGCAGAGATGCATCCGCCGCCAAGACCCGGATAATCCTCACCCCATGAACCCGGGCACCCCTGCTAAGTCACCAAACGTAGCGAACGACTTGGGGTGACCTATCGCAGAGGTGATTTTAGATTTTCACGGCCATAAGTATTTTTGTTATTAGTTTTTGGGGTATTATGCCGTGTATACCTCCTTCTTTAGCCAAAGTTTCGGACAGCGTTGCAGTGTCCATCATCAGGGCAGATGTGTAATCTCTTTCAACCCATCGCCTTGCAATGCAGTGGGAGAGATGGATTCATATATCTCTCACCCGCGACCTCCGGATTCGTAGTCGAAGTTCGCAATCTCATTTTTTTTACAGTAGCTCCACATAGGAGGCCCTGAGAAAAATAATTTCCCTCAGGGCCTATGTCATCTAAGGGGATGCTGTGTGGAGGGTCTTTTTAAGGAAGGGAAGGATAGGAAGTTCTGGGAAGGAAAAAGGTATGTGGGGTGGATAGGAATCTGGGGTCAATGTGTCTAGGAGTGACGAACCTAAAATTCCATCCCTCCAAATGCGGTGCAAGGCGATGGGTCGAGAGAGTCCGGCTGGAAAGGACAAAAGGCCTCCCTCAACCAAACTCTCTTATCCGGCCCGCCACGCAGCAGGGCAGACCTATCCGCCGCCACGTCCTGGACAAACCTGATACCATGAACCCGGGCACCCCTGCTTAGTCACCAAACGTAGCAAACTGCTTGCAGAGGTGTTGGTTATACAGTAATGGTTCCCGGGGCGGCGGTACCCATACCCGCTTCCCAAATTGGAATACCTCGTTTACAATTAGTCCTTATTCAAGTCATCTTAGGTATGATTAGTCTATTGTATATTTATCGGCGTAGTCCAGCGGTAAGGCTCTTGACTCGCACTCCGAAGGTCGCGGGATTATAATTTGTGTTATTTGACAATTTATTTAGTAAAAATAATACATATATTTTATATTTGCAGCACTTTCCAGAGTGGAAGATACTCTCAGTATCGCCCTGGTGTAAGACCACCATTCAGAATTGAAATGTTGCGTGATATGGCTTTAGCCGTGTTTGGTGACCAGATCTGAATAGTCAGGAACTTCCCAACCTTCCTCTTCCCTATCTCCTTCCCCTATCCACTACGTTGTGCGATATTCATGTAAAAACAAAATAATCAAGATTTTTGAACCCTACCCTAAATCCAAAATCAAATCTAAAATCAAATTCAAAATCAAATTCAAAATCATGAGAACTGGTCGCTTCTTCGATTCGTTTTTGTGCTCAACAGCTCGGCTATGGAACGATTTGCCGGCCTCTGGGTTTTCCCCTTTCTACAACATGGGTCTCTTCAAGACCAATGTTGACTCCCTCTTCTCCTCAAAAAGACCCTCCACACAGCATATTAGATGACATAGGCCTTGAGGGAAATCGTTTTCTTAAGGGCCTCCTGTGTGGAGTTTTTTTTACAGTGAATACCGCACAAGAATCTCAACTGCTCCCGTCTGGAGCCAGTGACACCATGGAATCCCCAATTGGGGTATGTTGTGAGGCTGAAGGTAGTGGGGAGGGGAAGGAGGTGGGGAAGAGGAAGGTTGGGAAGTACCTGGCGATTCAGATCTGGACACCAAACACGGCCAAAGCCATTTTCAAGCAACGTTTCAATTTTGAATGGTGGTCTTACTTACACCAGGGCGATATTGATAGTATCTTCCACTCTGGAACGTGCCGCAAATATACTATTTATTATTTTAAATGAATTAATTGTGAAATAACACAAATTAATCAAATAAAATTTGAGACCTGCGGTTTGCGAGTCAAGGGTCTCACTCCTGGACTATGTAGGCCGTATATTGTAATTTATTTTTAAATTATTGTTTATTTTTGTTCATAACTTTTTTTTATAAAATACACCAAAACAACAATAAAACATATTTTAATTACTTCAATACAACTAGAGACAATGCTTTTGAAAAATTGTCACGCGTAAAGTAATTACCTAGGTACAGAACATTTTTTAAAATGAAAAACTTGTTAGATTTCTTAAATATGATAATATAATCCATTATAAAAATTACGTTCTACTAAAAAAACATTTTAAAAAAATAATATAACTGTATGAAAAAACATATTACATGAGTACCTAATATATTTCTGAAATTTTTAGAAAACCCTGTATAGATATCATTACATTACAACTGACTATGCTTTCAGAACGCAAAAGACAAATACAGAATGACGTAGCAAATATTTTATTTATTAAAGAAAAAACTACATAAATGTGTATTAAAATACGTAATAATATCAACCTTGTAATAAACACAAAAACAATTAACACAAAATTAATAACGATATTATAAAAGCAATTCGTAAATCAATCTTCAATTTTAAAAAAGCGCGCGAATAGCCGCTAAATATTACTCGTATAATATAATGTCTGTTCTTCTAAAACAACTAACAGTCCACAGCGAGCGCTTGACAGTAGCTACCTATGTAGATAGAATACAACATAACATACCGGCAAACATATAACATATCGCAAAAGATTCAATCTGACATAGCAATGTCATGCGATAATAGATTTTGAGGAATTTAACCATTGAGTTCAATATCGCAAAGCATTGATAAACGACTTGGAGTTTGAATGATATTGTATGACGAGAACATCCGGCAACGTCGCATGCCGTGATGTTATAGATGCGATAAAAAGTGTACCCAATTGATGTTCTAAGTATGGATGAATATTTACTGATAAAAAACGCATTCCGGAGCATTAACGGTCCACGTAAAAATGTCATTTATTCACTCAAAAATTTTTTTTACACCGTTCGACTCGTCTCATCGAGTTTGATATGATGGACTTAAAAAAAAAAAAACGATGAGCCACTAAGTGCCCAAATGAGCCAGTAAGTCGAAATGATCAAGAAGTTCCGGTAATTAAAGGACGCTTTGAGCCACTAAATGCCGTAACATAAACCTATATATATATATATATATATATATATATATATATATACATAATCTTCATGTTCTTAATGCAATTTTTTATTGGCTGCTTTATATACGCCCGAACTGAGTGCAATCTAGATAGTGCCTTAGATAAAAATGTTAATTTTTATTTCAATGATAGATATCAATTTCGCCGTCGTAACTAAAAACACAGTAATGATAAAAAATAGCAAAAATGTGTTAAGTACGGGAAGTTATTTGGCATCGCTTTTTTACGTTCTTGAAAACAAATATTATTTCTCAATTTTTTCATTAAATTTTTTTTTAATGTTAAAAATTGAGTATTCCTGTTTCTAAGTAAATACTCCTACACAGTTCCTACGTTAATATTGAAGATTGTGCATTGAATAGACCATATTTAAATGTTGCTTGAAATCATTTGTATTTGGTGATTAGATCTGAATAACCAGGTACTTCTGATATTTCTTTTCCCATCTCCTTCCCCTCGCCATTCCTTTCACCTCAAAACATACCCTAATTGGAAATGCCATAATCTTACCTGCTCAGTAAATTTGCGTTTCTTGTGCTGTATTCACACAATATTCACGTAAATATTCAAGAAAAATCGCGTATTTTGAATGACATTATTAAACTTTAAAATCTTTTTTTAAAGATATTAATGTAAAACAAATGACTCAAATGTTTTCACAAAAAAGCTCACTAGGCCAATTCTAAATATGCTAAAAGGTTAAACAAAACAACGAAATTTTGACCCTCGATTCAGGCGAATGACTCCCATGGAAATTACTTACTAATTACTTATTAATTAATTGTAAAATTGTTACTCATAAATTAATTGTATTTACTTACCACGACAATATTGGCTTTTCTGCAAATCTGGGATGAATTTTATTTTTGGAATAACTTAAAAAGAGCATCTAATTAGTTTTCAATAATTAAATATTGCAATTTTACTCATTAAGTTCTCCAAAATGACCTTGAAAGAATCTCATCCTTGCAATTTCTCGAAAGAAACCATCCATTTGTTCTGAATGCAATTATTAATGTTCTCCAAAATGACCTTGAAAAAAATCACATCTTTGCGATTATCTCAAGGACGCAAAGAAACCATTCCTTCGTTCCGAATGCAATTATTAATTTTTTCAAAAGTTGTCTTGATGGAATCTCATTATTGTGATATCTTGAACGAAACCGTTCCTTTGTTAAGAACATTACGAACTAAATGTGCAATTTGGCTTTCTTGAAACGGGAAATCTTCCCAGTTGGAGAGACAAATCATCATTTTATAATGTAGTGTACTGTAATATATGTATATATAAATAAATAAAGTTACGAGAAAAAAAATTTTACGCCGTATTAATAATGTCTATTTTAATTACATACCATTTTATTTAAGCCTTCTGATAAAATTTACTCCAGGCAATTAAATACGTCCGCTACAGTTACAAATGTATTTCATCTTTACGCTGTATGTGCGCTTATGTAGATATTTTAAACTACGCAGCAGATTTTCATGCGGTTTGCACCAAGAGATAGAGTGATTCAAGAGGAAGGTTTATATGTATAATACATGCATATTATAGTAGAAAAAAGTAAACAACTGGTTTCGGGCGGTGTGAATTTGATATGTATGCAAATTAACAGATGGCCTTGGTTATAAAGGTTGGATAAGTCACAGCAACGTGTGGCCGGGTCTGCTAGTAGTTTATAATTAATCATTCTAGTTGGTAAGTACCTGGACTTATCATTTTTAGGTATACATAGGACTCGTAATAAAGAAATACAAAATGAGGTTTCACTTTGTGGAATGATTTAACATTTTGGAACAATATTATAAAAGCCTTATGGCTTTGCTGACAAGATCGGAATAGCCAGAGTTCTTAAATAGTTCCTTTTACTCCATGCCTTAAATCTCATACTGCTTTCTACCATTATAAGATTCCCCTTATTCCATATGAATTCAGACAACTTAAACCTTGGTGCATTATGAAAAAATACAATAATTAAATTCGTACTTCACAGATAGATAATTCAGTTTGCAGGCGGTTGAAGTTCAATTTGGGTTAACCAACTCCTCTGCTATAGGTCACCCCAAGTGGTACGGTACGTTTTGGTAGTAGCAAGAAGGGGTACCCAGTTTGTCCTTGGCAGTCTTGGCGGCGGACGCGTCTGCCCACCAACTGCGTGGCATGCTGGATCGAGAGAGACTGACCTGAGAGGGAGACCTTTTGACCTCTCCAGCAAGACCCTCTCGGAACATCGCTGGAGACATTGACCCCAGATTTTTACCCACCTCTCATACCCCTTTCCTTCCCAGAACTTTTTCTCCTAAAAAAGATCCTTAACGGTGAAATTATTTTCGTCACACAAAATATCCATTAGCGACTGCGTAGTTAAGTCTGTCAAGCTGTAGTCGCTTTTATACACTATTCCAGAGTATATTTTTAAAACATTAAAAATATCTGAGTGATGTTAGTCCGGTGGGCATCAGATATCCCGGCAATCAATTTCAATAAAACCTAATTATTTGTTCCGGAGAAAAACAGTCTGAAGGAAAAAGCAAACGTGAAAAAGAAATGAGAAATGGAGAAGATATATTATAGTAGAAGTATTCTGTTCATGCTCTGCCAGTAATTATAGTTAGGTAGGTACTAGAATAAAAGGAAAAAAAAGCACACTCAATAAAAAATACCACCAAGAGTAGCCATTATCATTTCAAAATCGCCTGACACCAGAGCAGGCTTTCGTATTAATATTTTACACATCAATCACATTTTTTTAAAGTTTTTATATAAATATCTCAAAAGAGTCCCAGCTACTCCCGTCTGGAACCAGTGAGAATATGGCAACCCCAATTGAGGTATGTTGTGAGGCTGAAGGTGTGGGAAGGGGAATGAGATGGGGAAGAGGAAGAGGAAGGTTGTGAAATACCTGGCTATTCAGATCTGGCTCACCAAACACGGCTAAAGCTATTTCAAGCTACATTTCACTTCTGAATGGTGGTCTTACGCCAGGATGATACTGAGAGTATCTTCCACTCTGGAACGTGCCGTAAATTTACGAAAAATTTGTTTGCGCACGCCGGAATTCGATCCCGCGACCTTCGAATTGTGAGTGAAGAGCCTAACCTCTAGACCACGGTGGCCATCAGGGTAACATAAGCTACGCAGACGTCACGACTTTCCTAGCTCCGTCGATCAAGGGATTGAGAATATTATTAAAAATCTATGAAGAAGATGCAAATGATCACAAGAGGACGATCACTAATGATACTCAACCCCCAAGTACAACTTAATGAGGTAAACATAAATACACCGAACGTAAAATACTGACACATCATTACTGAAGACATCTCGGATGATGGTGATATTGAACGACAATTGAAAAGCATCGGTATACAGTCTAATATTATGATTGCGCGAACTTTCTTCCAATGCAGCAATAATGTTAAAAAAAAAAAACTAGTGTGCTTTAGACCACACGACTGAAGTAAAACTTCTGCTCCATCTATATGAAAGAAAGTATGCGCACGCACTGCTCTCTCTTACTCCTACATTGTGATACAGAAAATAGGCCTGCACTGGGTCTTAGATATACAAAACGTAACTGGCTATGAGAGAAAGAGAGAAAGAAAATGTGTGCTCCCATCTCTCTCTCTTGCCTCCACAGTGATGTACGAAACGTAACTCTCTCTCTTTCTATCTTCACTAAATTATATCTCCCTATCAACTACCGTTCGCCTTGCTTTTCGTAACGCTCTCGTCACCCATTCGCCAGCTTACTCCCCAAGTCAAGCTTGCGAAAAGAAGTTTTACTTCAAAAACATTGTTTGATGCTTTTTGTACTAGCCAATGAAACATGTCACTACCGAATTAGCTCGATGAAACGACTCTGGAACGAATATAATAACGACTGCAGAATTATATTTGGATACAGAAGGTACAGCATCGCATCGACAATGTTTACAGAACTAGGACTGAACGGATTCTCCGGTCTGAAGAGACACCGGGTCACTAGAGCCAGGATGCGGCTAATGGCCCTCCAGCACCAAGCGCCACTCCCGAGTGAGCGCTGGGCCGGAGCTCACTCAAGAACAAGCCTTACTTATTTGATTAATTATGATTGTTTATTTTGACTTTTTCTTCTATTCAATGTGTTTCTTTTCTAAAAATTTACTGTATCACGTACAGGGGAGAAGTGGCATGAAGGAGCCAAGTTTTGAAAGAGCCACTTGCATTATTTTGGTAGTTAAAAGGAAAGGATGTGGTTGGTAACTTTATTTTTAAGTTACAAAACTGATTTTCCATCACCCACAAACATTAGACAGTTCGCCGAAACCAACGGACGCCGGGACACCGAGTCAAAGTTTTTGTCACTACAAAGAAAGTATTTTGTTTCATTTAAGATTTTTATTGTGAACAAATGTAAGTAAATGGCTTGTAGATTGGGTTTGTGCATATATTTGGCCTTGCAACCGTGTGAAAATGAGCAACACAATTTTTTATAATGTTGTTATTTTGAAGGTTATATTTCTTTAACGAATAAGTTATGAAAGAGCCGGGTGAATGGGCCATGAAAGAGCTTAGCGTTTTTGATAGAATATATTATTTGCCATTTTGTTTAATTTTCGGGATTGTTATTAATAAAAAAATATCTGCCTCTGATATTTTAAGATTATATACATAATAGGTATGACTGAACAAAAATGACTGTTATAATTAAAAAAATTCTTAAAAATGTCATTAGTTTCGAAAAATGATTTGTTGGAATCGTCTTTTTGTTTTTTTAGTAGGGCAATTATTATTAGTTTGCACAATTATTATTAGTTTGCAAAATTATCCCAATTACACTTTATAATACAGACCGTCTCTTTCATAACTTTTAGTAGCTCTTTCAATACCGAAATGTTATGAAAGAGCCAAAAGACACATTTTTTAAAAATGAATATTTTGTTGATTTGTTTAAAGTATTCAAGGTTTTTTCGTATAAAATTACCTTCTCCATTAAATAAATAATAAATTAAGAAAAAAAAATCATATCTTTCATTAAAAGTATATTTTTTGCTCCGTTTAGAAAACTGGCTCTTTCATGCCACTTCTTCCAACCACGGTAAATATAGGACGTGCATGATTGCACTATCCTCACCACATCCTGGAATAAAATAATAAATTATTATTATGAAACAAGATCAGATAACTGCTAGAGGAAACGCATCGGATGAGAGCATATCTTTTAAGGCAAGATTTCCGCTATAGTAGGCATTTAATTAAACTTAACCAAACAAAACTTCCATTTTGAAAGATTTTATTGAACAAAGTTTCCATTTTCTTATTTTATTTATAAGAGTTCCTCAAAGAAATCACATGCGGTAGAAGTGAAACCTTCAAAAAACTAGTAGACAAAAGTGGGAAGGCGACGAAGCAACGGACAAAGAGGAGACCGATAAGTCTATCTCGTTCTCTTCATGCTAAATCAAATAGATGTATGTGTTTGTGTCTTTTTAGTGTCGGTCGTTTCCGTTTCATCGAGTTTCAACTCAAAACGGTGCAACAATTTTCACTTCAATGAATGTACTCGCGCATATCGTACGTACGCCAAAGAATAGAATTTTACACGTTCCATTTATTTCGTCCTTTAAGAACGTTTAACCAGCCAGCGGACGAAAATCCACATTTCGTCGTCATTGTTCTTACGATCGTGCAGGGCGGTTAAAATGAAAATATCGATTTTATTTCATTCCAAATTTGCTTTAATTTATACCTACATCGAAAAATGCTGAAAGGGGTGATGATAAAACTATTAGAATAATGTACTTTTTGTAAAAAAAAAATTGATTTTAAGTATTTATCATTTTTCAATAATGTCTAAATTAAATAAGAATGTTAAAAAAATCTGAAATAAATTAATTTATAAGTGCGCAAATTATTACACAAACGGACCAATTTTCGTCAAGAAACACATGTATTTCAATGATTTTATTTAAACTAAAATTAAAATTCTAAAACATGCGATACCCAGATAATGTATTGATTTATTTTACTGTATGATTTGAAATGGGTGTGGAATAATACAAAATATTTTTTGAAAATATAACAAATCTGCCAACGACCTATGGTATATCCTTATTATACTAAAAATTAACACTGTTTCACAAAATTAAAAACATGCGAATGCTAGATAAAAGAACAATCTTTCGAAATCCATTTTTTTTTTTGTGGAAAGGAGTCGATACGTCTAAATTCTGATTTAAAAATGAAGTATTTCTGACTTTCTCTGGTAATTCCCTCTTAAGATGAATATCATTAAATGTTTTTATACATCCTCCGAGATAATGCAGAGTAAAATTTTACCATTTTCTACGGTACCATTCTGTATTTTATCTTTTTCTGCAATTCTTAACCGTTCAAGGTTTCTCAATAGGCGCTTTATATGCTGACATAACTACTAGACTAGAATAAGCCTTATAAAAACCTGCATGGTTCCAGGAAGTTATTACAGGGACGGAAATAACAGGAGATAAGGAGATACCATCAAACATGAGGAATTGTAAGTGTGGTGATATGTGACAAGTCACAAATCGTACGTCACAAATCACAAGCATTTGTCACAACATACTGTCGAGCGTTATTATAACAAACCGGAAGACCTTGCTTAGTGAACACGTTATTGGAAACGAATTGAAGACGTACGGCAGTAAGTTTAAGTAAGATTTAATAATTTATTTATTTAAATTCAATAACATGGCCTTTTTATTAAAGTGATACACTAAATTAAATGTATACAGTGATATATAGGAGGGTATCAGTATCATATTAAGAACAAAATAAGAATGCATGAGTAACCAGACAAAAATGATATCGCTGAAGTAGTTCAGTTGTTATTAGAAGTACAAGGAGATAATATGAATGGTCCACTGCAATAATGAAGATATGCTTGTTTTTTTTTGTTTCAAGATAATTGGGTTTTGAGTTTATAAACGGTTATGGAAGTATCGATCTTACCAAATCAACACTTTCATACGTGTCACGGGATTAAACGATAAGATGGATTAATTATTAACAGATCCACTTTTTATTGTAATAGTCAAACACAATCGCGACACAATATTAAATTTTAGAAAGTTGCGAGGCTAAATCTGATAGCTGAACACACCATGACACTTCGGACGAGAATGATTTTAGTGGTAGAAATTGGAATGAAAGTATTGCTTGTCCGGTGTGACCAGCATTCAAAATTGCCAGTACATAAAATATATTGAACATTAAACGCCACACGGTGAAAAAAAAACTCAGACCTGAAGATAAGAAAATATTTTTTATTCAACTTAAAGAACATGCATCATCGTAATATTTCTTTGTAAAATAATCATTCTTTAGGTATTATAAACAAATTAAAAATTATACATATAATCTGTACTATGATGATGACAGTCAACGTTTTCTTAACGTTTCGTTTAATTAACTTTCGATTCTTTTGCAGCGTGAGGAAGTTCATCGTAAAAACACCAAACCAGCTAATTCAAATTCTCCCTCATTAATACCTGCGCCTTCGTAGACCAAAGAGAAACTGATGTGTTGACTACACTTGATTCCCATGGACTATATTATTAAAATTTCTGTGAAACATGAGCCGTGTATGTTCTTTCTGGACTCCAAATTGATGGACATATATATCATTATTGCCCTGAACACCCGTGACGGTGAGCGTTCTAGCCGTGTAGCCAAATATTAAAAACATTGTTACGATGCACGAATAGAGCTTCCTCTCCGCTAGCTTGCCGCGCGCCAACGGCGGTTGTAGTCAGCCGCCGCCCCGCATTCTGTCCCCGAGCTCGCCTCAAGCGCACGTGTACCGTGAACCGTTCTGCACTGTTCCAGAACATTCCACGAAGCCGCCATGGCGATTGTTATTTCGCCTAGTGACGGGCGGGAATGCCAAGCCCGGTTAAATTCCCTTTCACCACACCGATCTCCAAGCCGCCGGTTGCAGTGAGTACCATGAGCTATTTATCCCTCTTTATTGCGTAAATTCAATGCGACGATAAATGACCGCCCTCCAGAGAGATTTTAGGGCCAAATGCACCCGATTTAGATAGGATTGTTGATGCTACCCTGTTCTAACTTTGCCTGCATTATGTACCATTGTTGTTTATGAAAGAATTCTACCCAATACAACTGTTATTTACCGTAGCCACTTGTTTCACTGTCTCCCCCTGCCCGTAGGATTTGAGCTTATTTCAGGGATGCGCCACAAACGCCTCAGAGATCCTACCACCCTGATGATGGTCTCCCCCGCTCTGCTAACCTTTCTGAGCTAGTCTGTCGGCAGAAGGTAGGCACCTCAGGTAGGTGTACTTAGCAACATATTTATCTCGGAATTGAAAGCGTTATTGCTGAGCTTGTAAGCAAGATTATTAACTACATATGTCAAGTTACCGAATGACATTACTAACTTATATTTTTGGACATTCATCATTATTGCAGTGGACTCATCGTATTGAAAAAAAAATACACAAGAAAATTATAGAACGATCCGTTCATCATGAGGCAAATACGGAAAAAGGTCAATAAGGACGTAGTCAATCACACAACACAGAAAAAGTTCTAATCCTATAAAGTGGCGGACGTATGAATCCGTCTCTCCCACTACGGTGCCAGGCGATGTGGGGAGAGAATCCGGCTGCAGAGGTCTATGTTAGGTCTCCGTCAACCAGTCTCTCCCGATCCGGCCCAGCACACAGTAAGCGAGCAAAATTCGTCGCCAACATCAAGACAAACCTCTCCCCATGAACCTGGTCACTTTTACTAAGTTACCAAAGGTAGCGAACCACTTGCACTATTATTAGTAATATCAACTGGTATGTAAATGAAAAAAAAATACCTCAACAGAAATATTACAGACGCATGTATTCTAAATGAGAATTTTAATAATTTTTTTTTTGTTATTTTATTAAGGAAAATAATTTCCCTCAGGACCTATGTCATCTTTGGGGATGCTGTGTGGAGGGTCTTTTTAAGCATTGGAATGAGAGGAGTGAATGGTAGGAATCTGGGGTTTAGCGTATCCTGGTCATCCACCTCCAAGACCTAGACAAACCTTGAATCCGGGCACCCCTGCTAAATCACCAAATGTAGCGAACCGCTTGGGGTGACCTTTGGCAGAGGTGTTGGTTATCCAATAAAGGTTCCCGGGGCGGCGGTACCCATTCCCGCCTGCCAAATTGTAAAAAAACATAGTTTCTAAATTCCGCTCCGGTTTGGTATTAAATGGGATGGATGGATTCATACATCTGTTCCTCCTAGACCCACTGATCCCTACACCCCTCATACTCCTTCCCAGAACTTCCACTCCTTCCTTTCCTTTAAAATACTCCCACAGAGCATCCCCAAAGACCAAAGCCCAGAGGGAAATCATTTTCTTCGGGGCCTCCAGCGTGGAGCAATTGTAAAAAAACGTAAATAAATACTTTCGTGGCTCGTCCCTGACTTGGTGAAATTGGTATTTCGTTGTGAATACGCTACGTGCATGATTAATGATTGTTGGTGAAATTGGTTAAAGCTAGCTTAAGTGAGTGTTTAACTAACAATCACGCCATTTCCCTCAGGGGTAGATGAGGAAAGCCAAACAACTCAGTCTTGGCACACACTCCTTGCTTCATTATCTCTCATATGTTCTCTTCTGCTATTCCGACTCCTGACATGACCAGACTTGTAAATATATTCATCTGTGTAATATATATTCTCTTGGCACCTTTATCAGCTGAGCGTGAAAAGGAATAATTGATACATATTATGTATTATCATGATTTTTTTTTACCTTGGTTACGATCCTTGGCTACGGCTTTGAAAGTTGCGGGATCAAATTCCAGCGAGCGTAACAAAATGTTGATGATTTTAACATTTTATTATTATTTCTTGTTCTGAAAAAGTATTATCCTGTACTGCAATTAAGTTGTTTGTCAACATAATGTTCAATAACAATGGAAATTCAAGGATAAGTGATATTACATCTCTCATAGGTCACCCCAAATGGTTCGCTACGTTTAGGTACAGGGTTGCCCAGGTTCATGGAGTGAGATTTGTCCAGAACTTGGCGGTGGACGCGCCCACCCACAAGCTACAAAAAAATCGCTTCGGACCGCAGGGGCGGATTAACACGTCCAAAAAATAATAAATTTAGCACGAAACCATTGGTTCCGAAATTTGTTAATAATTCTGATTTAGTAAGTAGTATACAAAAAGTGATTTGTTGTCATTTAACTAATATTGCAGATTGATTTAATCGCCTAAAATAAAGTATCTTTACTTAGGAGCCATGTTTTTAGCATACATCTGAAGCTGGTTAATAATTCAGAATTTTTGATATTACTTGGTAGCGTGTTGAATAGTTTAGGTGCGTTCGTTAATCGTTCGTACTCAAAGGTTCGTTATCCGTATTTATCGCCATAGTTTGGACCTTTGTGTTACTTCACAATTTATTAAAAAACAGTATAAAATATGCATACATGTACATTTTTATGTAGGAATTCACCCTGAAAAGATAATGCTAAATAAAAGATTGGGCCGATAAAGTTAAGAAAGATACTTATAATTTTGAGGATAATCTATAAGAGGACACGACAAATAAAATATTGATGTCAATAAAGTCTATGAACTTATATGAAACTAAAAAACCATAGAATTTTGGAGAGTTTTTTTTTTGCTGTGGAACTTATTTGGAATATGATTTAGAATTCGAGCGTAGAAAGTCCAGTTCGGATTTTCAAGAATGAGACATATTGAATTTAAGAACCGAGCAGATTTCAGAGATAAAGTATATTTGCGGCACAATACAGGATGATATTTCAGTACTGCCCTGGGGAAAGACGGTGTTTGACGACCAGATAAGAATAGTCATGTTCTTTCTCTCCCACCACCTTCAGCATCACAAAGTATCCCAATGAGGGGGATGCCACAGTCTCATTGACTCCAGATAATTGTGCAGTTGGAACTCTTGTGCAGTACTCACTTAAAAAAAGACTAACCAGGGAACTTGTTTATCCTTTCAGAGAGTCGTCAACTTCAGCGGAAGTGAGGAAATATTGAGACGCGCCGACAACAAAATTGAGGTACAAAGTTCGGCCATCAAACTGGAGATGGAGAAATAGAATTAGATGATATAACCAAAACAAACACACCATTTACGGCACATATACCTACAATAACAATTCATACATAACCAACAAAAGCATATTATTGATGTTACCAATATGCAACTATGTCCAAAATTCAGGTACAAAACACACGAACACAAACAAACCCATTCTGTTTGCTATGCGCCCGAAATAATGAAGGAAAACACGTCGTTAGCGCTTCCCTCGACAGATGTCGCTAGTGTCGGGACGCGCACTGAATAATAATTATTTATTTTAGCCGAGACGCGCGCGCCGTGCCTTCGGAAACCAAAATGGCCGCTGGCGGGGCCATCACGCCAAAATGTAGAACGTAGCAGATAAGAGACGTGATTACTTCTTTTTAAGCGAAGGTTTCAGGGGTTCGGAACTTTGGTACTTAAATTATTACTTGAATAAAAAAATATCCCCAATAAATAATCATTTTTCGTGATTCTTAAAATTTTGTGAAATTTTGTTAGAATGGTCGAGGGGTAAGGTTCTCGACTAAGTTCACGAAGGTCGCGGATTTAAATCTCGGTGTGCGTAATAAAATTTTGAATCATGATTTTGGGTTGTTTCTTGTTTCACAACGAATTCTGTGTTGATGGTACATTTATCGGAAATTTCAGAGTAGAAGATGTTCTTTGTATCGCCCATCAGTAAAAGATCATCATTCAGAATTGAAACGTTAATTGGAAATTTTTTATTTTTTGACAACCAACACACCCGCCACAGGTCACCCCAAGCGACTTGGAAGGGAGGCCTGGATTCATGGGGTGAGATTTCTCTAGGTCTTGGCGGCAAATGTGTCTGTCCACCATATGCAAAGCGGGCCGTATCTGGTCAGGGGAAACCTAACCAAGACCTCTCCAGCCGGATTCTTTCGATGAATCGCCTTGCACCGCAGTAGGAGGGATGGATTAATACATCCGTCACTGCTGGGCAAGTCCTAACCACCCAAGTGCATTTATAAAATTCTAGTTGCTTTTTTGCTGCCAGTATTGAAGAAAATCCATTTTCATGTACTAAGTCTAGTTTTAATTCCCCGCGTACAGACTCACCCTATAAACCAGTTCTGTGTTTAGGATGAAACGAAAAAATTCCAGGTGGGGTTTTATCTTGCTAACGCGTGTTAGAGAAACAAACTATTCTCGTGTTCGAAGTGCAAATTTGTAGTTGCATTTGTGCTGCCAGTATTGGAAGAAAGCAATTTCATGTTCTGAGTGTAGTTTTCTTCCCCGCGTACAGATTTATTTATTTATTTATTTATTTATTATTACATTTATTACATACAAGATATAACAATATAAAAGGAAGCTTTGACTGTCCAACTAGGAAGGTTTCCCGTTTTAGGACAGTCAAATTGGCAGGTTGCGTGTACATAATTTCACATTAATGGATTAAATAATAATTAACAATAATGGTACATATTGGGGGAGTTACTTAGATATTAGGTACAATATCAGATATAAGTTGTGTTATTCTAGGTATACATCAGTAATAAACAATAAAATCCAGGTAGGTACATGTAAAATATAAATAAAATAAAAATATAACATATAAATGTAAGAAAGAAAAAAAAATAAAATAAAAAAAGTATATTCACCCTGTAATTAAAACCAGTTCCATGTTAAGAAAGCAACTAAAACACGTCAGGTGTGATTTCATTTGCCGACGTATTTCTTGTATTGGAAGTGCATGCGAAAATAAGTGAAAAGCCATTTTCATGTTCTGAGTGTAGTTTTAATACCCCGAATGCAAATTTAATCTATATTAAAACTAGTTCTGTGATCAGAATACAACAAATAATTTCAGTTGTGGTTTCATCTGCTGATGCATTTTGACGCAAACCATTCTGTGTTCAAACTGCAGTTATAAAATTCTAGTTGCAGACTATGTGCAGCTAGAATTTAAGGAAAACCACTTGCATGCTCTGAGTATAGCAAGTGCGATTATTTTTTGCGTTAGTTTTAGTAAAACCAGATTCGAATGCAGCTCCGCCCTTCCTCCCCCCACGCCGAGACAGAAATCGAAGTGCAGCCCGCGGGTTAAAGTATGACCATCCAAAGGGCCCGCGATGATAAAAAGGTTTCCCACCCCTGTTTCTAACGGTAGTTTAGTCATTTGTCGATAGATATTCTCTCCATTTTAAATTGGTCACGCTTTATTAAATATTTTCACTTACGCCTGCCATTAATATTTTTATTTTTAAATTTAGTGCGCAGCTTTAAACTTTAGTATTGACTTTTTCCGTTTCAAATCTTCTTCTTCTTTTTTGACAATAACTACGGAGCCTTAACACATCTAAATCTAAATGTTACCGCCACACCAAACTATTTTACACTTTAAAAAACAAAACAAACTCTGCAGAAAACTCACCCGCATTCTCCAAACTTTAAATAATCTTTGCCTCAATGCATTTTGGATACCCTGGCGTCATTAAAAAACATTACTGGTAACTAAATCATTGGCTAATGAACCCAATTCTTATGATTCTTGGGTTCATACATAATATACATATGTCACATCAACATATTTATTTTATGTATCGTTTATCTACGTTCTAGCCCGATAAAAATATGTTATTTACAAAAAGTTTTTCACTATGATTCAAGTTCTAGCCGACTTAAATTATTATTTAATTTACTTGTTTCAGTATTTATTAAGTTGCCATACAACTCTTTAGCGTTAAAAATAATAGTTTAATTACTCTATTTCTTTCATCCAACAATTTTTCTGACAATATTTGATTTTCTACTAACACGAGTTGGATTTATTCTGGTTCTTAAAGATTCACATGTTATGGGTAGGGGGAAACACAACAGCTGGTAAGCTTTTAAAAAAATTGTATGGTTAAAATATTATTTTTTTTATCAACCCGCCCTTATTTGTTTACCATTACGCTACAGAGATAGCTTATTTATACATTTGATGAAACACACTAGAGTTTATCATTTCTAAGGCAAAGGATATTGTCCCTTCCAAACAGGATCTTACTCCGAAGAAAATGTTTTTCCATTTGGAATTAACAGTGAAATTAAGATTCATTGAAGAAATTAATAATGGATGCTTTGTAATAAAAAAACAAGCAAAAACATTTTTGGAATGATACAGAAAATACGAAGAGAAGAGGAGAAAAACTTTAATATAATATTTACGGAGTTTCGGCATATTTCCATAGGAATTGTTTACGACGCTTTGGCAAAGAGGTTTAAGTCAGTTTTCACTATTTAGGTTTTTTTTCAAAGAAAGTTATTTTGAAAGTAATGAATTTTGTCTGCTTGAATTCTACTTTCGGAATGTTGTATAGAGGGTACACAATACGAGAATATATCTTTTAAGTAGCATTTAATAGAAGTTGACCAAGTTAACCACTGTATTTAGAGTTTAAATAACCACTGTATTTAAAGTTTAAGTTAACCACTTAAAGTTTAAATACAGTGGTTAACTTGGTCAACTTGGTCTGTTTAAATTTTAAACACTCGTTAATCTACGCAAGGAACTTAAATTTACAGATTTAATTTAAATTTACAGCGTCCATCTACGCAAGGCAAGACGTTTACAGATTTCTAAGTATTTTTAATCGATTTCGAATACAACATAAGCTCTTTCAAAGATGTAGTTCTTTAGAACCTGAAATTTCTCGATTTTATATAGTTTATTCTAATTAATATAAATAATATTTTTTCGCTCCATAGATTATGATGGAAATTTCCCTGCTACGTCCTTATATCCCAGACAGAAAAAATGCTCTGCATTTATGCTCTTCTCCTAACTTGCGTTCGATGATGAATAATACGACTCCGTTATTTATTTTTAGGATGTTTTGCCGTGTTGCGCTACCTCCTTCTTTAGCCAACGTTTTGGACAGCCTTACAGTGTCCATCATCAGGGTGACGAATAATTGATAGTGGTGAGGTGTGTGCTCATGTACGTATATGCGCTCTTAAAACATATAATACAAGTCCGGTTCAGAAAATTCAGTGTGGTGTTTATCATCATCTTATTTACAACGAAAATTAAACTGGACTTAACGTCCGTTCAAATGAATGCTCTGTGTTAATCTGTGGAAAGGGAAAAGGTCACCGAAGGTGCCCATCCATCGATCGAATGTAATCGGTTTTCTTCGTAACCGTTCCGGTATTTGACCCGAGTGGGTGACAGTGCAATACAGTGCAATTTTACTGACCTCTGTTGAGACACATTAAAACTACGTATAACTACATTAATGAAATCTGTTGAGAGGCATTTATTTATTTATTTATTTATTACACGCCCTAGTGGGCTTTTCTTATAATTTTTTTACAAACTATTTGTATCAAAGTAAATACTTAAAAATTTAAACAATAAAGAAAATTTTAAGATAATGACAGAAAACGTTGCAACAAAGCACAAAACAAAACACAAAACAAAATACATAGATAAAAATATAAACAGAAACTAAGAATCCTCATGCATATAATTGAATTTAAGAGATTCTTCCAAACAATACAGTAGTAGCACAGAAGTTATTTGGTAGGTACATAGGTCTATTTGTATCTTAAAGAATAATATATACCTACATGTTTATACGAACTACAATGCTATTTTGACACAGAATTTTTGGTACAAAAGATTCCCCATGGAACCATTACAGTTTAGTTGACCCCGAGGTTACAGTGGCCTTGCAACGCATGCCGGGTACCCGCTATATATAATGTTATATAGTGCAGGCGCATGCATTATAATGTAGTTTCCGGGCACTTGGGATGGAAACATAACAGTTTAGTTGACTCCGAGGTTACAGAGGCCGTGCAACGCATGCTGGGTACTTGCTGTACATAATCTATTCACGAACAAATAGTCCATTAAGAATATAACAATAACACGAATAACAAGCGTGCGTAAAGGCCCGACCCGCCTAGCAATCGATCACCGTTCGCATTGATTACCGTTCACATGTCATTTTTCGTAACAATCGCCACCTTTCGTAACAATCACTACTTTTCGTAACAATCACCACTTTTCGTAACAATCACCATTTTTCGTAACAATCACCACTTTTTGTAATAATCACCAATTTACGTAAGGCATTCACCAGTTTACCCATAAGTGTCGAGCGAGCGTAAAGAAGTTTTACTTCAAAAACAATGGAATTATTATAATTTTTACTTCTACCATCGTAGAATAACCTCCCGAAGTTAGTGCCCAAAACCCCGGACACCCTACATATTTTTATAATGATATTTTCTTTCACACCAACTAATTTTGAATAATATCCCGGATGAGCATGGAATACCCAAAGCTTTTATGGAGAATTCCATTAAAAATGCAAGACTTCACGTGCTCAATACTGGAGATAGCAAAATCGTTCATGTTTATTTAAAGTTTGGAACATAAAATTCAAATTTACAGCACGTTTACTGTGTAGAGTTAGATTTTTTTATATTTCTTAAGAAAGTCTTCGATTTTCTTAAAACCTCCTTTACGCATAATTTAAAAAAAAAAGTTATTTTAGAACGTCAAAGAAAGAGAAGATTCGTTAATTTTTATCGGATTAAATAATTTCCGTATAAATAATAATTAAGAGGGCATTACCAGAGAAAGCCGGAAATACGTCATTTTTAAAAAAGTTTTTAGACGTTTTGACTCTTTTCCACAAAAAATTATAAATGGATTTCGAAAGATTGTTCTTTTATCTAGTGAAGTTATGTAATAAATTTTTAGATTTTTTTTTAATTTTTAGTATAATAAGGTTATTCCATAGGTCATTGGCAGATTTGTTAAATTTTCAAAAAAGTTTTTGTATTATACCACACCCATTTCAAATAATGTAATCATGCAGTAAAATAAATCAATACATTATCTAGCAGAGTTATGTATTAGAATTTTAATTTTAGTTTCAATAAAATCATTAAAAAATATGTACGTACATGTGTTTCTTGACGAAAATTGGTCCATTTGTGTATTTATTTGCGCACTTACAAACTAATATATTTCAGATTTTTTTAACATTCTTATTAAATTTAGACATTATTGAAAAATGATAAATACTTAATTTCAAAAAATAACTACAAAAAGTACACTATTTTAATAGTTTTATCATCACGCCTTTCAGCATTTTTGGATGAAGGTATAAATTAAAGCTGATTTGGATTGAAATAAATTCGATATTGAGTTATAATTTAAAAAGCTGGTACGGAGAATAATTAATCTTTCTCATTGTAACCGCCCTGCACGATCGTAAGAACAACTTTCGACGAAATGTGGATTTTCGTCCGCTGGCTGGTTAAACGCTCTTAAGCTTGGCGACAACTTTATAACATAACATATTTTTGAAGTCATTATTCAGCAGAAATTTATTTTGAAAGCATTTTTTTTCGAAATTACGTAACTCGGCGATGATTACAAGATCTTTTAAAATGGGGTGATTTATATTATTTGAAGTGATACTTAAAAGGAAAAAAAAAATAAAAGGAGTTCTATTATATTTTTGTAAATTCATGGTTTTTGCCAGTATTTTACAACAATACACACTTAATGAACATCAAAAGGTAAACAAATAATGATAATTAATTTAATCATTGAAGGCATTATTAGCGACTCTCAAACGAAAATTTAAAATGAAAAAATTATTTTAACATATATAAATGGAATTCAGGACCTTAGTCTTGCCGGGGTTCTTTTTTTACGTTAGCTCCACACAGCAGACCGTGAGGAAAATAATTTTCCTTAAGGCCTATGTCATCTTGGGGGATGCTGTGTGGAAAGTCTTTTTAAGGAAAGGAAGGAGAAAAAGAATATTGGGTCAGTGTCCAGGAGTGACAGACTCGAATGAATCCATTCCTCTAATTGCGGTGCAGGGCTGGTTGAGAGAGTTCGGCTAGAGAAGTCAAAAGGCTTCCGGTAAAGGATCCGGCTCGCCAAGCAGCAGGTGGGCAGCTACCAAGGCCCGGAAAAACCTCATCCTCATGAACCCGGGCACTCCTGCTAAGTCATCAAACACAGCGAACCACTTGGGTGATCTATAGCAGAGGCGCTGGTTATCCAATAAATTGTTCCCACGGCTCTAAACCACTGTGCAAATTCAACTCTATCCCCTTCGGTTGTATTATCGTGATTTATTTTTGGGGTATTTTGCCGTGTTGCGGTACCTCCCTCTTTAGCCAACGTATCGTACGGCATTACGGTATCCATCATAGGGCAGATGCGTATTCACAGATCTGCCCTGATGATGGACGCTGATGAATGTAACGCTCTCCGAAACGTTGGCTAAAGAAGGAGGCAATAGAGCAACAATAATTAAATACCCTCGACTCTGTGCAGAAACGGGCGGTCCGTTTGATAGATTCTCCCATCTTAACAGACGGATTGCAATCTTTAGAGCACAGGGTCGGGTGGGAATGCTATCCTTGTTCTACCGGTATTACAATGGTAGATGCTCCGAGGAACTAGCATCATTGATCCCTTCGGCACCGGTGCATAGTCGGGAAACACGCCAAACGCGTGCCCAACATTTGTACACAGTTGACATTTGTCACATGAGAACGGGTCGTTTCTTCGACTCGATCTTGTGTTCAACAGCTCGGCTGTGCAATGATTTGCCGGCCTCTGTGTTTCCTCCTTCCTACAACATGGGTCTCTTCAAGACCAATGTTCATTCCTTCCTCTCCTCAAAAAGACCCTCCACACAGCATCCCAGATGACATAGGCCCTGAGGGAAATTATTTTCCTCAGGGCCTCCTGCGTGGAGTTAACGTAAAAATAAAACACGAAATACTACCCCGAAAATAAATCACGGTTATGATAAATTGGCGTTCATTATTTAGGCGAGATTTTAATTTCTTTTGAAACCCTGCATATAGCTACATTGATTTTATGAATCCAAATTAAATGTAGAGTAACCAAGACACAGGATTTCGATTAAGAAGAATAAGTACTCCATTTTCACAGGAATAGACATATATTAAATAATGCCATATATGCTCGTATTTACAAGATATTTACAAGTCACAAAAAGTTTCGCTTTCTTAAAAGAAGTATTTGAAATCAACCGACTTAATCTGATTCGCTTGATCGTGCCGTGCGCTTGCATCCCGCTTAGGATGTTGTGCGCAGGTTCTTTTTAAGGAAAGGCAGTTCTGAGAAGGAACCCGCCTCCTAAATTGAAGGATTTAGGAAATCGCAATACATCATCATCATCATCTGTGGCTCTACAACCCAGGTCGGGTCTTGGCCTCCAGCAGAGCCTGCCTCCATGACTGTCGGTGTTGTGCTGCGTTGCGCCAGTTTCGGATGCCGATGGTGCTTGCATCCTTCACCACTCCATCCAGCCATCGAAGCTTTGGTCTTCCAACTCTAGGGTAGGGTCTTTTGGTAGGGTCACGCGGATGCATATTTTGTTGGGAAGTATGCATCAGTTAAGTACCGTGCAATGCCATAGTTGCATTCCATTCCACTAGCAACACTACCAATAGTCCTACTCCTAGCGTCCACGTCCGCGAGTCCTGGGCAATGTGGCCACTGGCAATGCCAGCAGCCATAGCAGATAGGAGAGGATGAATGGCGAATGTCCGACGCCATAAAATCGGGCCCTCCCAACTAAGGGAAGGAAAACCCCTACAGAAAAACCCTGGTCCTCCTGGTAGGGGGTTGAGCAAGAGGCCAATAACCTCTTCTCGTAAAAAAAACCTATATTACGAAGCCAAACACAGAGCCTCGGACAACAATCGCAATACATAATCATTATAAACAAAAAAGCAAACGACATATCATTGTTAACATTTTCATATTTTCAGACTTATATCTTTCCTCTCTTGGCCCTTCACTATTTGGTTGGGAGTCCCACTAGCGCGGTACAAGATTTATGAAGACATTTTATTTATTGTTTTGGCTACGTGATGTGATAAACTTATACAAAATGTCACTTTGAAAAGGGAAGACAGAATTCTTTCCGCTAACACTGCTTTCTCCACACAACTCGGGAAACTGCTAACTATCCTGGGACTGACTATGATGAAAATTTCACTGGTTGTTGAAGGGAATGGAATTTCTTAATCAGGTATAGTAAACACGTAAATGGTGTGTACACGTGGGAATATAATTGAATGAATTCGGATGAAAATTATACAGATTGGTAGCCAACTCGAATCCGGAGTAATTTAAAAAGATCTTGCAGTTATGTTGTCAGAGTGGAAGATAATCTTATCACCACCCTAGATTCAGAACCCAAACGTAGCTTGAAATTTCATTTTGTGACCAGATCTGAATAGGGGTAGATTGGTATTATTAGTATCGTCCTATATACCACTCAATTAAGGGAAAATCAATAATTTTCCTTCAGCAGGATTTTTCACAGATTGTAAAACACCTTTACGCGCCGAATCCCCAAATTGATCCGTCCGTGTATTCCTCGGACTCTCCGTCTGTCCGTCTCGAGCCGATCCTTGTGTGAATGTACGCAACATGACCTCATTTGCAGTCGGTTTCCCGCAGAGTGGTTGTGTTTTTTTTTCCATAGATGTTGGGAAATTTTCCTCGACCCACTAATATGGTATGAGATGTTCGTCGCTCGAATGTCCAAAATCCGAGTTCGTGTTGCCATCGGCGGGTCAAATCCGTGTATAGATTCTGCGCCGAAATAGGCGTAACTGCAGATCCGCCGAGCAGATCCGTGAATGAATTCTGCGCTTTAGACACGTGTTTTAACGAAAGTAACCTCTTTCTTCCATGCTTTCCCTAACCCCCTATTGAATGTATTTTGGCAGCCTTTTCGGTATACGCCTATATCTCCCCAACCGAACTGATATTATTAATTAGTAACTCTAAAAATAGTTCCTCTTCGAATTTGCGATGAAAGCAATTTGTCGATGAAGAAAAAATATAAGTTTTTCAAAGAATATTTCAGAAAATTTTAACATTTAACTTTTTGCCAAGGCTTCTAGCAGACTCTTTTAGGGAAAAAGAGGCCAACTAGAAATAGCTTTAAAAATACGTAAGTACATCAAATCAATCAACACTTCAATTTAGGAGGCGCCAGAGGGTAATGCTGCCTCTGGAACCATTTATTGGATATCCAACACCTCTACCACAGGTCACCGAAAGTGGTTTGCTACTTTTACTGATTTAGCAGGGGTGCTCGGGTTCCTGTGACATATCCAGCTGGTCCCATCATCTTGCACCGCTGTGGAAGAGATGGATTCATACGTCCGTCACTCTTAGACACACTGACTCCTGGATTCCTATCCACCCCTCATACCTTTTTCCATCTCAGAACTTTCTCTTATTCCGTTTATTAAAAATACCCTCCATGCAAAATCTCCAAATATGACATATGGCCTTAAGGGTTATTGTAAAAAAATAAAAATAAAATCATGGTGGTAGCAAAATAATTGAACCCGTAGGCCGATAAGTGAGCTACTATTAAAAAACCTAGCAATGTGAAAAATAATTTTTTTACTGGTTTTTCCATGTGCAACACTTTGTACCATGAAAATATTATAAAAGGTAGGTATGACATCTGTAGTTCATTTCTTTGCCATCTGCAAAGTTGTCCATGTCTAGCCGAACTTAATACTGAAGATCCAGACAAATAAATATTTGTAAGGCGAATAGAGTATATTTTTTACATTAACTCACCACAAGAGGCACGGAGAAAACAAAATTTCTTAAGGCTATGTCATCTATGGGGTGCTATGTGGGGGGTCTTTTTGGGGAAAGGAAGGACAGGAAGTTCTGAATGAAAAATGAACGAGGGGTGGGAAAGAAAGGGGGATCCCTAGAATCCTACCCCGGAGAACGTACGTAGGAATCCAACCATTCCACTGTGGTCCTTTCCTTCGGTAAAAAGATCCTCCATACAGCATCTCCAAAGATGACCCAGTCAAAGATGAAACGTCCTTCCGTGAAAAAAGGAGTACCCGACGAATGAATCCAACCCTCCGAGAGAGATCAAAGGTTTTACCTCAACCAGTCTACCCCGATGCGGTCTGCCACGTAAATGGTGCACAGTCGCATCCTAGACCCGGACAAACTTGCCCCACGAACCCGGGCTCCTCTGATAAGTCACTAGCAAACCACTTGGTGTGACTTGTGGCACAGGTCTTGGTTATCAAATAAACCCACACCGCTTCCCAAATTGTGAACACTAATGCAAAGTCAATTGCGGAAAATCGTACAAATTTTACAATGGAAAATCTGCTAAGGTAAATTCTTAACTTTAATATAATATAATATATGAAAGATTCTTTAATAGCGCAATTCCCGTAGAACCATTACCAAAAGCTTCGATCTTCGTTTAGAGACATCAATTTTTATGCTTTTCTACACGACACTCTGAAAGTATCTATGGTATCACGTTTTAGTACCTTTCGAGAGTAGGTACTTGAAATCAACGAATGTCGTCAAAAGTGTATTTATACAAACACAATCACATAATATTATAGAGTACGAATTGAACGTTCAACTTGTGATAGCGTTTAACATCGCTCTGTTATGTTCATAGCATCAGACAACCTCGTTTGTAACGTCACCATGTTGATGACTAGAATTAATATTCCTCTGTATTTCCATGTTTGTATCAACATTACTTTAGTTGGAAGCTTAGCGTGACATGGTTTTAGGAGAGTTTACAGTTAATTGGCTGGATATGAATCGCGAGGTATTAACATGGATTTCCCGTTAGTTAGAAAATTTACATACCTGGATTTACTTGAAATGTTACAGATTGATACAACGTAAATTGTAACAAGTTTAGGTGCAATACTCGTATTCTGTAATAGATATCTCAACTATTTGTGGTTCAGGAAAAATGATTATTTTAATGAATGTTAATAATGCAATGAAAATTGTTTCAAGATTGTTCCAGAATTTCCAGGTTTTCAAGAAATAGTATTTCAAATATTTCAAGAATTTCAAGGATTTTAAGTTTTTATATAAATAACTAGCTGACCCGACAAACGTTGTTCTGCCATATAAATTATTTCTTGTGAATATTTTGGTTGTTCAATAAAAAATAACGAATGTATTGTAAGTGTGTGGGGATGGGATCCATGACAGAAAGAGAAATGGAGCGCTGTAGACGATGACCGCCGATCAAAAAAAAAACAAAAAGTATGAAAATGAAATATAGAAAATCAATATGAATTTCGAAGAGCAATTGAGTTTACGATATTTTTAATTCAACACAAATAAGCTTGATGGTTTGCCCACGCGAGAACATGATGCCGAATGAAATAACAAAATGACGCGACGCTTCTCGTGAATGTCTTGCGCATGTGTCGATGAAAGTTCGATGAGGCGGACGTAGCGCCATCTGTCATTCAACAATATAAAAAAAATCGTTCTGTTTGAAATACGAAAGACGGTTAAATTTGTTCCTACAAAAATAGTAAAATCGCGATTAAATAAATGGGAGGGTTGAGGAGGGAGGGTTATAATTTGGGGTTATAGGTATTTTTTGATGCCAAATAAAAAATAAATTGACAAAAACACATTTTTTTTCTGGATAGGGACACCCTAAATACATAGCGGTATGAAATATACTTTAAAACCTATTCTCATACCTACCAAATATACCTAAAAAAAATCATAAAAATCGGTCGAGCCGTTTCGGAGGAGAGCAACCACAAACACCGTGACATGAGATTTTTATATATAAGATTTAGAGAACCTTCGGTACTTACTTCAAATTTTACAGAATATTGAAAATATTATAAACTATAAATGTTTAAGGACGGGTTGTTTAAAAAAAATTTATGAACTCGTCGAATATACGAAGTTGATTTCCACGTTCTGTGTAGGTTCTATTCAAGTTCTATTATTGCATCATTATAGGCCAGTTGCTTCATGAAACTGAAATATTCACAGAACTTGAATAGAACTTACACAGAATGTAAAAATATATCAAATATTAGATGAAATCACCAATTTTTTTTAAACAACCCACCCTTATTAAAAATCTAAAATAATAAAGCTGTCCAACAGAAGTTAGTTAGATATCATTTTTCTTTTCAAAATCATTAATTTCGTTAATGACAGCCCTGAATTATTACAATTGATTTCATTTCTTGTTCCTTATAGAGTCACACTAAATGAAAATGTCTTTAACTGCAACAACAGCCATGTAAATACCAATTCATTTATGTACTCCCTTACACTCGTACCATGCATACACAGCTTATTTATTTATTTATAACATTACATTTGATACATTTGTATGGCAAAAATAACATAATAATAACATTGAAAAATAACTATAAAATGTGTACAAGTGTTATTATGTCTTGTGGGTCGATATTAGTTCCTAGCTAGGCAGATTGCCCGTTCTAAGGAACCAAATGCTGGTGAGAATGCAAAAAAAAAAAAAAAATTAACAAAATGCACATTTTAATTTTTTAAATTAAATATACAGGGGTTAAAATTCGTGGTAAATTTTGCATTTTCGTTTGTTGAATTCTATTCAAATATTAGCAAAATATATCATTATTATTCAATCTTTGCTTATAAAATAGAATACTATTTAAATAAAATTAATTTACAATGGCTGCTTCGGCTGTTGTTCGTAATAAATTGGCAATCTTAGGCCTTCGTGAAATTCACGATTCGTCGATCAGAGCAGTTGTTTCTGGTAATTTATTAGATAGAAATAGCTTACTGGTTAGAATTAAGGATATCGAAAAGCAAAGGAATGACTTTGTTGAATCTTATGTGATTCTAGAAACGTCAAAAAGTGAAGAATTAGACTTAACCGATTTGGAAAATAAATACAAAACTTTTATGAACATGCATTTTGAAATTCATACGAATTATCTGGCAGTTTTTCCACCAAAGGAAGATTCTATAAAAACATCAAATAGTCTCGGTTTTTCACTTCCAAAAATTAGTTGTGTTTTTTGGTGTTTCGCCCTTTGTATTTTGGTAAGTGCCTTTGGTTTCCCTTGTTCTTACATTCCAATTATTTACCACACAGTCAATCATCCAACTTCAGAAACATTTTCGTTTTGGTTTTGTCTTTACAGTCCATTTTTCGTCAGTTGCATTTGAGGCTGTAAGTTCGAGACAGTCTCGGATGCAACATTTTTGGTGAAATGCCAGAAAATTTATTCTGTAACAAAAAAAGAAGAAGAAAAGAATTTTTTTATTTTTTTTTTATTTTTTTTTTTATTTAAATAATATATGTAGATACAAAATTTTTACTAAATGTGCCGTTAATAGGCCATGTAAAATTTTAAGTGACATTATTTAATAGTTTTTCAGATTCCACCCTACCTAAGCCAATCAACCATTTTGTTATTATTGAACTGACATGTAATATTGAACTGACTTGTGTCGAATAAAGAGAATTTCGAGTGCCTGAAAAAGTTTGTCAAGTCCTGGGTGGAGAGATGGTCTGTACTTAGAGTCGCCGATCTAGACTAAATTCATCTTTGTTTCAGGTGCTACACGTATTGCTCCTGTCTCCCTTGGTATATCCTCCATTACTCTTCACTACTGTATACGCTTCGAACTGTTTATAAAATTACTTTTGTGACCTGTAAATTACTGGTTTCGTTTTGACTTATGTATGTACTGAAACATTTTCTTTTCTTGTTTTAATTATTTTCTTTTAGCTCTAACTTCACACCGTTTACAGGCATCCATGATCTCCTAACGTTTCTGCTAAAACTGATTTATGCTTTACTTCAACAGGCCATGTTCTATCTTGGAGGGCGATGGTGGTGAAGACGCCATCGCCCAATATATTATGACTTCTGTAATCATACAACAATTATGTTTCTAATATATAATTGCTTTTTTCATTTTTTTTTTAACTTTACATTAGCTTTAGTTCCATATTTTGGTGGTGCAGCTGAACTGTACATATTTATGTATCGTCGTCACCCCATAAAAGGGGGTGGGATAGACCCCGTCCGTGCGTACAGCCAGGCGAACCCATACTGGAGCGGTTTTTCTGCGATCCTCCCGCGCCTCCCCCAATGATATGGGTAGGCCTGAGGAACAGCCGCGTGGTCTCGACGTCCTTCCGCCCCCCCTCCGACAATCCGACGCTGATTTTTTCCCCGAGTCTTCAAAAACTTCCTCTTCTTTCCCACATATATTTCTTCGTGGCAAAATCGGTGAGTCGGCTAAAGGGCGCGGACTCCGGGTTTCGTCTGCGGTTGGGCCGATAGCCATACACATTGTCATTGGGACTGCCTGGTGGTTTGTGGAATACCTTCTCTGTATAGATATTTTATTTTTATGCCTTTTCTTCTCTCAGTTATTTTTGCAAATACTTGCATTATATTATTACTGTTACTTTTTCGTTATATATCTTAACTAGGTCTCCTCAACCGGGCGCAGCTCTTATTTTTCTTTATTTACTAACACCTTTATCTGTATATATTTTTCTCTATAGATTTCAGAAGAATCATTCCACGGGCTGCTACTTTTATTTATCTTTTGTATAATGTTAATGTAAGTACTTGCATACTGCTTACTAACCCCGTATGCATGGACATTGGAGGGTCTAGAGTCGTTCAAATAAATGTAGCTTCGTTCAAAAAAAAAATAGAGTCTTGACGTGTGCGGTGAAGGAGGAAACCATATGTTTCCTTATAACGCCGTTGGGAAAGTGGTGGGGTCCCCTCCAATGACATGTAATATGTAATCAATATGCAGAAATATCGGATATTTTCAATAGCACCGAAAAACCGTTGGACGATTTTTTTAAAAACATTTATCAGCTTTCATTTTTTTTCCAAATTGTAAATTTAAATCATTTGCTTACACTGTGTAATTGTTTTGTAATCCATTTTTTATAAAAAAAGTTTTATTCTGTATTTAAAGGTATTCGCACCGTAAATAATTAAATCTGTTTAAAGAATTTTAAGAATATCGCGTGTTACAATATGATAGAAACACCTCACTTAAAAACATGTTCACAGTTAAAATTTGAATAGCATGGTGTATTTTCGTTATTTGTTTTTGGGATGTTATGGGGTGTGAACACAACAAACTCATCTACCGGACCTGCCGGATCTGCCCTGATGATGGACACTGCAACGCTGTCCGAAACGTTGGCTAAAGAAGGAGGTAGCGCAACACGGCAAAAAACCCCAAAAACAAATAACGAAAATACTTTTGGCCGTGAAAATCTTAAAACGTATCTCAAGCGCGGTGTATTTTTGAATGCTGATTTAAATTTGATGAAAAACATCTTCAGAACTATCGTAAGAGTCATCAACAAATGCAAATGCGTATAATCTACGTGCTCGAGTTCCATCATTATGGCGTCCCTCGCTAAGAGATAGCGACGAGAAACAAGAAAGAAGAAGTCGTCAATTATTTATTCTCCGCCGCGCGGGGAATATATTTTTGTCAAAAACATCACGCGCTGAAACGCCATTAAAAACGACAAGGTGTTGTGCGGCCTAAATTATAATAATGGCGAGTAAGAGGAGAAACAAATAGGAGGGGGCTGGGAGGGTTGTGAAATACGGGGTGGCACTTGATCATTTGCTCTTCTTATTCTGATAACTCAATTAAAATTAATAAAATAAAACAATTGCTTTGTTCGTAACCACGAAATTTATTTAATTTATTACCACCGACCGATTTTGCTTAAAACAAGCGTTAATAAAATTCAAAATGATACTAATAAAAAAACATTATGAGTGCTTAAATATACATCTAAAAAGTGACAAAATATAATTATAAAGAAACAGTGGGGTGGCATGAAATTAAAATCTAACATAGTAACAGAGAGAAAGAGATAGATTTATACAAAATGGGCCACCATATTTATTTATTTATTTTTTCAGGTTCTCCATAAAACAGTTACCTAAACACCAAATTATTACGGAGAAGATTACAAAATTTAAGAGAAAAAAAAGTCCAAGGTGGCAGTTTCACTATGTTGAGACGTATGTCAAAAGATAGTTACTGAATTCTCTATAGGTAACATTGAAGATGTCGATACTCAAAGCAGTTTGAGAACTTTTCAGAATTGCTCTGTTTAATGGCGTATTCTGAAAAGAAGAAATTCTCGCCTTCGGAGCATAAAAAAAAGCGTGGGACCTCCATATACGCGTTAGGGACATATAGGTTAATCTCCTTCAACATAGGTGGATTCAGTACAGTACCGGAGATCAGCTTAAAAAAATGTTTCCCCTTATGATATTAAGATCGAGCATTCCTGTTAAGAACAACAATGGATACAGGAATGAGTAGTATGTATGGTGATCCGACAATTCGTCCTGCGACAATTCATCCGGCGACAGTTCATCCTACGACAGTTCATCCGGCCGACAGTTCATCCTGCCGACAGTTCATCCTACCGACAGTTCATCCCGCCGACAATTCATCCGGCGACAATTCATCCTGTCTCATCATTTAGAAGATTTTTTATTAAGTAAGTATGCAAAGAGGATATACGGCCGTACAACCAAAATCGATATATTTATATCTGAAGGCATCTTGAGTGGAAATCCGCTGTAAAAATATTTTTACTAAATAGGTTAGGTTAGGTTTTTTTTTTTTTTTTCCTGAATGTTCTTTCTATTATTTACCTTACACTGCGGAGTAATTCAATTTGAAAAACTGAATTAAACCAAACGCTTGTACGCACCGAATGTAATCAGATTTATTTATTTTTTTGTGCAAATTTGTGCAACTTGACGTGGATCGAAAGGAAAAATATTTATAATGAGTTTAGAATGAATTTAAATGCGAAGGAATTTAATTGTGATTGAAGCTAAACAACGGAATATTATTTTTAAATTTCTTACTGTTTGCTTTTCGGCTGGTGAAAGAACACTCGGTTAGGTTAGGTTAGGTTAGGTTAGGTTAGGTTAGGTTAGGTTAGGTTAGGTTAGGTTAGGTTAGGTTAGGTAAGGTTAGGTTAGGTTAGGTTAGGTTAGGTTAGGTTAGGTTAGGTTAGGTTAGGTTAGGTTAGGTTAGGTTAGGTTAGGTTGTACGGCCGTATATCCTCTTTGCATACTTACTTGAAGAAAAAATCTTCTAAATGATCAGGCAGGATAAATTGCCGCCGGATGAATTGTCGGCGGGATGAACTGTCGGCAGGATGAACTGTCGGAAGGATGAACTGTCGGCCGGATGAACTGTCGCAGGATGAACTGTCGCCGGATGAATTGTCGCAGGATGAACTGTCATGGAACCAGTATGTATATTCCCTCATATACAGGTAACGCATAAACCTTTTTGTACTCTTTCTGTTTCTAGATATAGTTTTGTTCAGAGGTGGCATTTCATATCTAAAAATTTAAGGAACACGTGAGGTTAATAGGGTTTTCACTATTTTATGTGAAACCTAATATTAAGCTTTTGGACACATTTAATTGAATATTAAGACTTTGGTATTTGGTTTTAATGGCTCCTAAATTATTTAATCTATTGCAATGACCATTTTTGGGAATAATATTAGCACCGGTGCTTTGATTGAAGGTTCGTTATCAATAAAATGATCGGCGAATTTTCAAAACGCCAAAATAAACATTTAAGGTGCTCTTTAATTCTAATGTTTACATTGCGTGTAGTTTTACCTATATAAAATGATGAACAATCACTCATACAATTCAATTTATAAATTCCCATGTGACTAATTTTGTTGTCTTTCTCATTTGAATTGATTAAAACTTTGTCTAAATTATTGTTTGTATAAAATGCCGGTCTGAATTATAATTGTTTAGCTTGTTGCCGATTGTCAACTTTTTTGAAAGTGCTAGAATTTTTAAGTATCGTCCTCGTGAAAGACCATTCATAATCGAAATTTTGCTTGAAATTGATTAAAAATTTCGTGTTTGGTAACCAAATCTAAACATCAAGGTACCTCCCAACCTTCCTCTCCCTCCCCGATCTCCTTTCTTTCCGCACTCCTTTAACTTCTCAGGCTAATTAAAAACGTTTTTAGGAACAGCTCACATAGAAATCGTTGTCGTAGTGAGAAATATGATCTACACGGTGTTTGAAAGAGAAAACACCAAGTTTTATATTCAGATCTAAAATTTACAGAAAAAATGTGTACCTCTGTGAAATCAAAGCTGCCGACTGCAATATGAGAAAATATTATGAAACTTTGTTAATTTTAAAATAATTATTATTTTTATGAAACGACATAAAAATTGATATAAATAACTTTTATAATATGTTTGACCAATAGAATATGTACGCATATTTAATTTTTTTCATTATCGGTAATTTTAGTTAGAAAAAGTAAGGTAAGACATTTATTAAACTAATTTACTATATGGATACGTTTTAATATGGTCATGGTCAAAAGTATTTTCGTTATTTGTTTTTGGGGTGTTTTGCCGTGTTGCGCTATCTCCGTATTTAGCCAACATTTCGGACAGCGTTGCTGTGTCCATCATCAGGGCAGATCAGGTAGATGTACATCTATCTATCTGCCGGATCTGCCCTAGATGTACATCTACCGGATCTGCCCTGATGATGGACACTGCAACGCTGTCCGAAACGTTGGCCAAAGAAGGAGGTAGCGTATCTAGGGCAGATCCGGCAGATAGATAGATGTATGTACATCTACCGGATCTGCCCTGATGATGGACACTGCAACGCTGTCCGAAACTTTGGCTAAAGAAGGAGGTAGCGCATCACGGCATAACACCCTAAAAACAAATAACGAAAATAATTAATTATACGTTTATTTGTGATAATAACAGTTGAAAGAGTATTTCCTCACTTTGAAAAACATTTTTAGTTTTCGGATACATTCTGAAATATTCCAATTGTTTGGAATTTATTTAATGAAATTTTCTGACCTTCTGACAGACTATATACGAGGCCTAAGGGGTTACGCTTCACAATTTTGGTAGACAGAATCTCCAGTAAAACTGTAGCCTTAAAATCAACTAAAGCTCAGCCGAAATTATACTGCAACAAAAACTACATTGTTTTTTGTAGGCATCGCTTCATCACTACTCTCCACTAACAAATATGCAAATCTCTGCTGCGGATGTTCATCTACGCAAAGTTTATAAAAACGCGAACATAGATATTACTTAGCGTGTTTCGCTGTAACAATTCTTTCGTATCATTTGCGTAAAATAATGATTTGGAGTATTTGAAGAATTGGTATATACCATTAACATATATTAAATAGTTATGGTCCCAACAAAGATCCTTGAGCCACACCTGACACCGGTCCGATTTAAAGCCACCTACAACACTACATAAACAAATAAATAATAGTTGGCATATGAAATCGTTCCACTTTAAAGTGTTTGTTTCCTTATATTCTTGCCTTTAATAATTACTCTGCAAAACTAAGCATTTCCAACATAGGTATTTCCTAACTATACTCAACAATAATTATTGTGGGTGGAGGGAAACTAGAGAAAGGAATTCCGGTAAGTGAGAACCTATGAGCATATTACTCATTCAGGGGTGAAGTAAGCCTCGCCCATATCCGACTTCTGACCATTTATCTTTTCTGAAGCCAGAAAAGCTAGGACGTACGAAAATACGTATCGAATATTGTTTGATATTTTATGTTTTCTTTTCATTACGGACGAATTTCCGGCGTTTGGCGTGGTACTTCAAAAATCGTTTAATCTTCAAATGAATATTGGCTATCAGCAGAGACAATTTATAAATAAATTGTTCTTTTAATGAAAACAAATTTATTAAATGTTTTTTTTAATAAATAGTTTTTTTTTTATCAGCCCATTTTTTTCTCGGATGATCTAACATATTTAAAGGTGATGCTGATTAATTACGACTAACGTGGTTACAAAATCTACATAGGCCATGATGGATTTATTTCTTATATTTAACTTTACCAAATGATTTTTCAAGACGATTCTCATGTCTGAGGATCGTAACCCCAGTACAATTTCCATGGTGGAGAAGATATCGCCGAGACTTATTTCGTAAATTAACTGCAAAATTTTTAAAATGTCTAAGATTTTTTTATTTTTTTTATTTTTTTTAAACTTTATTTATTTCCATTTCTTTGTACATATAATATATAATTACAAATATTATAAAATAACATAATATATAATAACAAAGAGTAAGAACAAGGAATGAAAACCCACTAAGGCACTGCCTGCGTGTGGGTAATATTAAAACAAAATAATATATTTCTAAGTACCCAAAGTATAAAATAGACTTAAAAAACAAATAAAATATAAAGTTAGTATAAAAAGTTAGTATTACATAGGTAGAATAAGTGAAAAAGGTTTTTTTTTTGCTTTTATAAAAATAAAATAAAATATGGAGAAAAACATATTGATTTTTATTGATTTTTTGTTTGTATCCATTATTTTAATGTCATCAATTGGTGTCAATCAATGTCATAAATTTCAGAGAATTGCATAAATTGAAGAATTGCAATGAATCAACTGGTGTCAATCAATGTCATCAATTTCAGAGAATTGTGTGTGTGCGGCGTATGGGTACATAAGTGCAACCAAAGATTGATATAATGCATTGTTATCGACAATGAAATAAATATCTGTACACCTTCGAGCGTGTAAACTTGGCCACCTTGACAAATCGGCAATCGCCGAGCATTTAATTGAAACCGGCCATTACTTTGGATTTGTTCCTGAAGTCTTGGGAAAACCCAAAACTTATAGAGCACGCTTAATTACAGAGGCAATTGAAATTCATAAAAATCTTATTAACATTAATAGAGACGACGGAGCTAAGCTCAATAGTTCTTGGTATCCGGTAATTGATGGCTACACCAAAGCTAAATGCAGAAAACCATCTTCATGTATACTGTAATGCCAGCTCGCATTGGAATGGAGCTGGCAACACGGTATTGCTTTGAAGTACTTAAGCACACATTTCACAACTAACATTTACACATCTGCCCTGATGATGGACACTGTAACGCTGTCCAAAACGTTGGCTAAAGGAGGAGGTAGCGCAACACGGCATAACACCCCCAAAACAAATAACGAAAACATTGTAAGTAAGTTAATAAATGTATTTATAATTCGTACATATAATTTCTTTAAAATAGTGTAATATATAAACCAACATTTTATATTTTTGAAGCAAACGTATTTAATATGTTAAAAATAAAGTGTAATGCTTGACTTTCTTTTTTCTTTGCGGGACGTTTGACTTTTAACTTAGTTGAAATTCAAAATTGCAAAACCAACACATTTCGCGTGTTTGATACCCACGGATTGTATTTTGGCATGGTGGTGAAATTTTGGTTGTTCCTCACTGCGGTTTACATATAAAAAAGCTGAGGATCTGGTATCGGGGTGTACTCAAAGTTTTTAGAGGGCTTGATGTTAAATGCTACGGATACTATGCTATGGGCCTGACGGAATATCTGCCCTGTTATTTATTGCAGAGGTAAGGTGCAGAATTAGCTCCAATTTTATTTGCATATAATCGTAAAGCTACAAGCGATTGATGGCGTAGCAAAATTGGAAAGTAAAAAAGAAATAAGCTAATAACATGTTTTCAGATCTGATGAGTGATATTTTCTTCACCCCGTTGTCAGTTTTTATAACAAGATCTTCCTTAGGCAAGTTTAGTTCACAAGGATAGTTTCCTTACGTTGAGTTGTGGCATGGCGATGATTGCGCTTTGGAAATAACGTATTTGTGCATTTGAGCAGGGTTGAGCCGACATTTCGGCTCAGCAGTTGATCATTAGGATTGGACACAACGGCTGTAACTGTTTTTTACTCCTAGCTAGGTAAATATCAGATGCGTACATTGGCCTATATAGCCCTAGAAGTGTTAAGAAAAAATTCCACCCCCACCGGTTTCCAGATGTATCCCTCAATAGGCCACTTGCATGGATTTCATAATGTCTTGGAAAAAATGGTGTAGATAGATTTTTTTACTAAGATTACGAAATTGTTAGTAAATTTTTTTAGAAAAGTACAGTTTTTTTATTTTTAAATAAATAAATCATTATTTGGGCCCGTGACGTCACTACATGAAAATGTCCTGTCTCCGAAAATATTCCTATTAATTTTGTAAAATTCTACACTGATTTATTTTTTATATGACAACACTTTGATTTCAAGCGAATTTTTAAATTTCACATTTATTTTAACGTTCAATAGATTTATTGTTTATTCTCTGCGAACTTATCATTTGGTTTGATTTTTTGACAGATGTTCTGAAGAGAACCCCGTACATTTTACGCCATTTTAAGCTGTCTGTACGTGTTTTAGAGGTATAATGGTAGTGGTGCTGATTTTAACAAAATCAAATTTTATAATATTCTTATTATTATTATAATTTACAAGTACAAGTATATTACATTGGATTTATTAATATAGAAGTTGAACATTATAATGATTTATGATCAATAAGATGGATCTAGGAAAAAATATTTATGAGATGTAATATTTTTGGTATGCCTCGTTATTTTCCTATGCCCTTTCTTGTGGAAAACGTTATTTTTTTTAAATGATTTTCGGCTACGTAATTATCGTTTTTTCGCACCTATAAAATTATGTCCCGTCTTTCCGGTTTATAAAAAGAGGTCTGATTTTTCGGATTGAAATTTTCAAAAAATCGCCAGGGTTACAAAAACACGATAAAAATAAAACAGAATGTCTTAGAATGTTTGCCTAAACTGGAATATTTTCTTTAAATGTGATGCAAGTGGCCTATTTGCTACTGTTTATACCTGCAGCTTTTGCTTTCACATCATTCAACTAAATTAACGTTTTCCGTTATCCCTTCGTACTCCAAGAGTCTTCTCTAAAATCTCTTTTAAGGCATTACGCAAATTCATTTAATATTTTAGGTACTTTACTATTTCAGATCACCCTGTTGTGCTTCCTGAGACCATAAATTTTGATCACGTAAGGTATAAATGGCTTGAAAACTTTCATAATCGAACTTATTCGTGATCCGTTCACAGAAAAACACATGAATTTTAGATGAGGGTACTAATTTCTGAAGCAGCACGAGCCTTTCCTTTTTTATAGGATAATTTAACCGATAACGGCGGGGGATATAATATATAATGTCCAAGTCGACGACCCCGAATTGAGAAAAAAGCACGGCATAATAAGTAATAAGTTAATACTTTCAGAACTTGGTATTCGTTGGGAAGTTTTTTTTTTTAATATTAAATCAAAATTAACTTTTAAAGTTTACTCTTCGTATATCTTATTTATATTATATTACATGCTATTACATTATATTACAGACCCGATGAACTTCGTACTCCCACAGAATCAATAACTATTGTGTCAACTTATCAGCTGAATGAAATTCAGTTTTTGTGTATTTCACAAATTATTCATTTAAAATAATATATAGCATATAATATATAGCCCTGGTGTAAGACCACCATTCAGAATTGAAACGTTGCCTGAAATGGCTTTAGCCGTGCTTGGTGACCAGATCTGAATAGCCAGGTACTTCCCCACCTTCCTCTTCCCTATCTCCTTCCCACCCCTCTACCTTCAGCCTCACAACATACGCCAATTGGGAATGCCATAGTCTCGCTGGCTCCAGAGGGGAGCAGTTGGGACTCTTGTGCGGAATTCATGTAAAAAAAATCAGAGATGGCGTTGTGTACGGATTTATATTTTTTGTATTTTCTAATTTTTCCACTTAATTACAGGAATTTCATTTTCTTTATACGTGTGAGGGAGATTTGTTATGTTATTTGTTTTTGGGGTGCTATGCTGTGTTGCGCTACCTCCTCCTTTAGGCAACGTTTCGGCTAGCGTTACAGTGTCCATCATCAGGGCAGATGTGTATGTGTAATAACAAATAAAAAATCTAAAATCACATCCGAGATTCATTATAATTATTGTATTTTTCCTTTGGAGGGTGCAGACCCGTTCACCGTTTGTCTCATTTTCGACTGTAAGTGTTTACATCTAGTGTGTAAGAAAGAGGGGCAGCGTTTTATGTTTAAGAACAAAAGCAAAACAATCAGCGCATTGACATCTGACTTTCTTGAATTTTTGAAATTCACCCACTATTCAATATTATACTTATCACAATATTGCTGAAGCTCTTTCAAAAAATGAGAATTCGATCCATACTAAATGTTTTCTTTCTCATAATTTTTATTTTGTAAACTTTTCCGATGTTTTAATAGCTATTCTGCTATTTGGGGCGGAGACAAATTCAACAAATTAAAGATCATTGGTGCAGCCGTTCTTGAGTTATAAATGGTGTAACTAATCGGACTTCGTTTTACATATTAAGATATACAATTATAATAAAGACGAGTGTCTCGGTGTAAATTTTTTCTACATAAGCTCCACACATGAGGCACGGAGGAAATTATTTTCTTCGGAGTATATGTCACAACACATGAGGTTTGTCTAGATCTTGGTGGCGGATACGTTTGCCCAACCACTGCGTAGCGGGCTGGATCGGAGGAGACTGATGGGGGGAGACCTTTTAACCTCTCCAGCCGGATTCTCCCGATCCTTCGCCTTGCACCGCAGTGTGAGGAATAGATTCATACGTCCATCACTCCTGGCCACACTGACCCCCAGATTCCTACCCATACCTCACACCTTTTTCCTTGCCATATCTTCTTCTCCTTCCTTTCCCTTAAAAAACCCTCCATACAGCATCCTCAAAGATGACATAGGCCGCTAGGGAAATTGTTTTCCTAGGTGCCACCTGTGTGGAGCTAATTTAAAAAAAAAACATTTTTAAAGGTTTTTATATTCTTCTCCATTTTTAGGTTATCTGGGAGGAGATTACATATGCGTACGCCCTCGTGGCCAATGCTTCCCTTGCCACTTTCAGTCTTGACAGTATTTGTGTACAATTTCTAATGTTGTCTAGTATAATGTTCGTGTACCTGTGATATTTTTATAAATGTTGTGTTTGTGCGTATAAGTCCATTTTGTAGATTAAAAGGCATACGTTATATTCGTACAATGTTCTTATTTTCAGAAGGTTCATTTCCTGCTATAGTTTTTTTTTTGTGGGAGTGTATGGATTATAATGGAAGAGTTTTGTTATAACTTCATTCTGTATTATTTGTAAGTCAAGTCTAAATAAAAAATAACATGTCTGACATTTTGGTACTTACTTGGATTTGTTGGAACGCTCCTCAGTAGGGTGATGCAGACTGCATACACTAGGCACTTGAGCACGGAGCACATTACGTCACCATTATATTTCACTACTTTGTTAACTTATAGGCCGACCCTCATTTCAATACAGCACCATGATATTATTATTTTTCCTCAAATTCATGAACTTGTTGAACGATCCTCACTTCAAAATTTGACACTATGAAAACTATTCTCTTATCGTAAAACTTTAAGGATGATCCTCATTAAAAACTGAAAAAATAGAAATAATCACAATAAATTTAGAGAAAGTTATTGTTTTAGTTAAATTTAGTCTAAAGCTTTATAAATTAAGGTATTTTGAATTATATTATTTCATCGAAATTAAGTTTTAATCTTGTTGAAAGACCCTAACTTCAATATCATTAAAACTTTTTTTACGCGTTAATTTTAGCTCACGCGCTTATTAGTTTCTTTAAACTTTTAGAACCTCCCTTATTTTAATTAATTTTCTCGCTTAGAAATAATGAATCTTAATCAATTTACCTAACTAATTAATCGACAGATGACCATCCTTTCATTTTTAAAGGAAGTCCTTTGTAAAAATCACGTTCAAAATATATCCAATAGACTTCTATTGAAGTGGGTCTCTGTTTGAAATTTTTTTTTCGGAATCTTTAGTACCTACCTTCAAAATAATAACGGTTAATTAAAGTAGATTAAATGCTATTAACAAGGAAAATGATTCGGTTTAAAGGTTTCACGAAATCTAATAAATGATTTTATCATACATTCTGAAAAGCGCACACAATGTCACTGCAATGCTATCCGAAACATTGGCTAAAGAAGGAGGTAGCAAACATGGCGTAATTTTCAACAAACAAATCATAATAAATAAAGCTAAATGAAATTCTTATTTAAAAAAAAAACGAAAGTTGGGTTAGTTTTTTTGACGCGTGTAATTTCTGCAGATGTTATTTTAGTGAGCGCAGTTCACTCCGTGTGTAATTATGGCAGCGTACTGGTTCGCGTAATTTATTTCGTCACGTTTACAGCGTTATATTACAACAATTATTAAAAATCGGTCAATAAAGTATGGGAAATCGGTTTTCTTAGCGTAGCTTCAAAGACGACTTCTCGAACAGTCTGTAAAAAAGAAAAAACAGCGATTAGTTTTCTAGAAATACCATTTCGTAAATAAAATTACCAGCTGTAAATATTGTGGTTAGTGAAATGTACGTGGATTAAACACGTCGTAGTTATCTAAGATTGATGGGCACAACTAGTGACCAAAAAGTAATGGAAAATCACATACATTTTTTGGTTATATTTTAGTTTTCTTGATTGTTTGTTGCACGCATACAAAATGAAAATTGTTTTCGAGGGGAAACGCCTCGAGATTTTTCTTACGTCAGAAGGGTGATTCTGTATTTTTAGGTTTTCTTTTGCTTTAACCCTGGAAAGATAATCTTATTATTACCTACGTTAAAAGTAATCATACGTCTTAGAGACGCACTGAAGTTTAAAAGTGTACATTTGACTTATTATCTATACTTACACAATTTAAGGGTTGTTGAATAATTAGATTAGGGTTTTGTGTTTTAAATTAAACCAAAATAAATTTTAAAAAATATTGTAATTAAAAAAATAACAAAAAAAACTAATTTTGTAAACCTCTTACAAATCATTTTCGTTATTTGTTTTTGGGGTGTTATGCCGTGTTGCGCTACCTCCTTCTTTAGCCAACATGCAGTGTCCATCATCAGCCGGATCTGCCCTGATGATGGACACTGCAACGATGTCCGAAACGTTGGCTAAAGAAGGAGGTAGCGCAACACGGCATAACACCCCAAAAACAAATAACGAAAATGCTTTTGGCCGTGAAAATCTTAAAACTTACTTCTTACAAATCAATTTCAAAATATTAAGTCTTTTTTAAATGAAAAATAATGTTTCACTTTATGTTTAAATCGTATTTTTATATGCTATAAAAGTTTAAATGCTAATCAGTCGTTATACTTAAAAAAAATATATATTTTATTATTTTTTTGTTCGCAAATGAACGCAACGAACAAGAACAACAAGTTACGAACAAGTGTAAAATTAAGAAATTAAAAAAAAATTTTTACGAACAAGTTCGAACGTTACACAAATAATAATAATCATACGTCTTTCGGAAGTACGGTGAATGTATTTCTCCGTAATTATTATTGCTTACCGTCGTGACAAAGCAGCCCCCGCGCTAGATCAGCTTGGTAAATGAGCTAACTGAGATGGACAGTGCGCTACGTATTAAATGGATAATAAAAACACGACATACCATTTATTAGTTATTAAAACATTTTATATATAGGCCTAAAAGTCGTTCATAAATGACTATTTGTTTATTGAATTATTTTGATCTTTGTACGCAATGACACCCGGTTCATAAACATTTCCGTGTCAACAATTACTTGGCGATTTAAGGGGTTAAAAAGCGATTTTTCAAGATTTTTTTCTGAGAATATCTTTACGTTTATTAATGTCAAAAATTGTACACATATTACGGTAACTTTTAACTGTATTTCAACATTTTTATTTGTAAAAATAATAATTTTGAACGCAGCTACAACTGATCTCCAGAAGCTCCTCTCAAAAAGGCATCTTACAGTGAACACCATATCTTTAGACTGGATCATTTAAAATGAAAAAACAAAACGGATTTTGTTAAAGTAAAGTATAATCTTCATATACACTGATCTTCATATTCTCCCTCTACACAGCATCCCAGATGACATAGGCCCTGAGGGAAATTATTTTTCTCAGGGCCTCCTGTGTGGAGTTAATGTAAAAAAAAAAAATCTTCTAATTAATCGAAGAAATCGAATTCTTAAAAAAAAAAGATTTTTGACCTAAATTTGGGGCTTTAAATTATTTAAAAAAAAGTATTTTATCGGTGAGAACCGACCGTCAGTTAATAGGTAAAAAAAAAATACTTAAGAGGGCATTACCAGAGAAAACCGGAAATACGTCATTTTCAAAAAAGTTTTTAGACGTATTGACTCTTTTCCACAAAAAATTATAAATGGATTTCGAAAGATTGTTTGTTCTTTTATCTAGCATTCGTATGTAATAAATTTTTAGAATTTTTTTTAATTTTTAGTATAATAAGGTTATTCCATAGGTCGTTGGCAGATTTGTTAAATTTTCAAAAAAGTTTTTGTATTATACCACACCCATTTCAAATAATGTAATCATGCAGTAAAATAAATCAATACATTATCTAGCAGAGTTATGTATTAGAAATTTAATTTTAGTTTCAATAAAATCATTAAAAAATATGTACGTACATGTGTTTCTTGGCGAAAATTAGTCCGTTTGTGTATTTATTTGCGCACTTACAAACTAATATATTTCAGATTTTTTAACATTCTTATTAAATTTAGACATTATTGAAAAATGATAAATACTTATAATCAAAAAATAACTACAAAAAGTATATTATTTTAATAGTTTTATCATCACGCCTTTCAGCATTTTTGGATGAAGGTATAAATTAAAGCTAATTTGAATTGAAATAAATTCGATATTGAGTTATAATTTTAAAAAGCTGGTACGGAGAATAATTAATCATTCTCATTGTAACCGCCCTGCACGATCGTAAGAACAACTTTCAAAGAAATGTGGATTTTCGTCCGCTGGCTGGTTAAACGCTCTTAAGAAGCTTGCGTTAAAACTTGAGACTGATCGGTTCAGCCGTTTCCGAGACATCTTGGTCACCGACTTTAAAAACACAGTATTGAGAAAAAAGACGTTTAAAGTTTGCCTACTACTTTTATATGCTCTGACACGTCTCATGCGTGTAACTTTGATTTCAAGTCAATCGCCGGATTGACTTGAAATTTTCTGTGTATAATATTACGAAAATCAAATAAAAAAATAATAAGTAAGCATACTCAAGACATTAGTACCAAGCATTTTCATACAGTAATATATGGGTATGTATCATCTAGATATAGACTTATGACTAATTTACTAAACGATGCGTCGAAACATCGGCTTCCGGACTTTGAACAAGCATTTTGGCCATTTTCTAACTTAAAAACTTTTAATCTTCCATAAAAGACTTTTCCTTAAGAATTCATCTACCTTTTTTAAGTTATAGAAACCTGCTCTAAATTCAGTTTCATTCAAATTTATTCCAGCCAGTAAATAGCAAACAAATTACAGTATAATATTTAGACTAAGTTCAAACTCGTTGGTTTATCCCCTCCATTCTGGGACACCGCGTTATATTGCATTCTGGTCGGTTCGTTTTGGATAAATAGGAGGAACGACTGCCCTGTCCCGAGGATTTCGTTTCACTGTTTAGTGTTTACACCGAGGGATTTGCTCAAACCATTTACAGGTTGCCTTATTTATCCTGCAGGTTAACGCGAAATGCAGCAGTGGGTTGTTTGGACTACCTGTTAACTGACCAAAATAAACTAACCTAACCTTAATCTAACACAACCTTTACTAACAGTACTTTATCAAGTCGAAATAAATAAAATGATTGAAAACATATTTACTTTCCTCTTGAATTTGAGTACTGGTTACGAAGTGTTCATATTTAACTAAAAAGTTTTTCTTCATCATAAAAATTGGGTTCACGAAAATGAAAACAAATTTTTTATTTCAAAACACTGGTGCAACTACAATAAGTAAAATGTGTATGTACTACTTAATCACTGAATACAATGTTCAGAGGAAGATCAGAAAAAGAAACAGTCGCGTATAGGAATTGAACCCAGGATCTCAGCCTTGCCGAGGTTCTGCACTAAGCACTGAGCTAATTCAACATATTCGTTATTTGTTTTTGGGTTGTTATGCCGTGTTGCGCTACCTCCTTCTTTACCCAACGTTTCGGACATCGTTGCAGTGTCCATCATCAGGGCAGATCCGGCAGATCCGGTAGATGTGTAATTTTTAGTCGTGAAGTGTGTGCTTATTTACTTCGAAGCGATACCGTGTCGCCAGCACCACTAACTTTCACAACGTTGGGTAAAGAAGGAGGTAGCGCAACACGGCATAACACCCCAAAAACAAATAACGAAAATGCTTTTGGCCGTGAAAATCTTAAAACTTATCTAATTCAACATAGTTCAATTCCTAGATGCAACCATTTCTTTTTCTGATTTTTCTGTTTCAAATTTTCTTTTGAGACTCCTAAATAGAAAAAAATCACATATATCTCCCGAAAATTATTATAATCACGTTTTTTCAGTTATTTTACAAGCTATATTTATGAAAAAAATCACAGTGTTTTTTTAAATGCTATTTTAGACATTCCCTGTGAGATTTTTGCTCCCCTTTAAACTAGAAGTGTTTTATTAAACATTTTCACAATTTTCGCTTAAATATTACCGTGCTCTCTCTAACAGTCGAATTTACATATCTCTCCTTTTTTTGCGAGCGAGTACACCGCGCCTTAAAGAATTGATTTTTTCATGATTTTTTTGGCAATTATTTAAGAGTTAATCTATTTACTAAATGAATTTAAAATAAATATTGATTTTAAAAAGCATTTGGATGGACTTAAATTAAAATTACAAGTGACCAATTAGGTCTACGCACACATTTCTTGTAGGTAAATTTGAATTTCTGTCGAAAAACCACCTATTTATGTTTTAGAGATAGTTACAAGTGCTAAAAACGTAATTATAGCGAAAAAATGGAAGACAGTAACCCGCGAGGGGGACCCCCGGCCACGTGTTTATAGAAGTTTCTGGAACATTCTAGAAGTTTCCATTGGAAATTTCCAGAAACTACAAACTCAATTCTGTGCAGATATTTCAATGTAATTTGTGACATCAGCATTGTACAATTAGTTTTTGTGTTTGCTAGCATTATTGAATTCAAAACAGTGTAATCACACAACTTTCATTCAAGTCTATTGCATTTTTCTAACTCAAGTTCATAAAGTGGGAGCGAACAAGCGTCCGAAGTGACTCTTTCCGAGTTTTTATTGTGCGATTGTTTTCGTGTTTGATCTGTAATTCAGACCAGTGCATAATTGTGTTTTTGTGTTTGATCTGTAATTCAGACCAGTGCATAATTGTGTTTTTGTGCTTGATCTGTAATTCAGACCAGTGCATAATTGAGAGGAATTTATCACATAACGACTAGTGCATTTTTCCAATTAAGTGCAATAAAGTGAGACTAGTGCATTTTTCTAACTCAAGTGTCATAAAGTGTAAGTGAGAGTAACAAAGCAACGAAGTGACACTTTCCGAGTTTTCGAGAGCTTGGCCAGCTAACTACAGCGGAACCTGCCCCCTAGAACGGAGGAATCTTCTGGCGACAAAACCGAGATAAGATTTTTCCAGTTTTTTATTACACTATCCACATAACACATATTTTGAACTTTTTATTTCAGACATTACACAAACAGGGATCGACAGAACCCGAGTCGATTGTTGGGCAAATTAATACATTGTTTTCATCTGTTATTGTTTTGCCCGCATTTGCTAATTACATCCTATGAAGGCATATAAAATTAATCTAAACATTTATGTACCACATAGTCGGGAATCTCTTCTGTTTCACTAACCATCCATTCCAATGGAGATCGTTAAGATGACAAGGAACGGAAACTGTCTCTTCAGGGCAATATCACACCAAATTAATAACATCATCGGGATTTCCAGCAACCACGAAATCGTGCGCCAAGATTTGGCATTCCATGTGGAATCACACAAGTCGGAAGAAAGATACATCTTAGCCATCGCAAACAACATCCCGGATCACCGAAAAATCCACCCAGCCTACTCCGAACGAGAGCAACAAGACCTATACATACGGGAACAATACCTGCTTGGCACATGGGCGGGAGAAGATATCATAATAGCGGCCACAGAGTACTACGGACTTCAAGTCAAAATACACCAACCAGATCAACCTCCAATAATCTACCAAACCGTAGGAGAGTCGAGGGGGACGATAAATCTATTCTATAAAGGAAACCATTACGACAGTGTGTTAATAAATAATAAAGAAGGGCACACAGAAAACATGCAGTGCACAACAGAGCCAAAACAAAAAATCGAACTGACATGCAGCTATGATGTTCTCAACAACGTCGACATAGACATCGGGCATGTCATCCAAAGAGACTCTCAAGAAATTAACTTTTCGTGTGAAAATTACAAACAACCAGTGACAACAGTAGCTACCTGGAATGTCAGAGGCGCCGCGAATAAGGAAAAAAAGAATCGCATAGACGAAGAACTGAAGGAAAACAATATTAGCATTGCGGGGCTGCAAGAGACGCATCTGGCAACCGGATCCCTCAAATCACACAACTACAAATGGCTACTAAACGGAGGAGGAAAGGCAAAAGCAAACAGAGGAGTGGCCATATTAATCAACAAAAATTTAAATGTTGAAGTTAAAAAAATTATCAGAAAAACTGAGAATATTATCGCAGCACACATATATGAGATAGATTCCGACAAATCATGGTTCATAATAACGACACATGTGCCACAAGCAAACACGGGAAACGGTAAAAACATAGAGACATTTGCAGAAATAGCCAAGATGATAAGAAACAAACCCAGGCAGGCAAGAGTGATTATTCTAGGAGACTTCAACGCTCGAATCGGTAAAAAAGACCTTAACAGACAGACATGTAACGGAAAAGTGGGACCAAACATCTATCACGACGCCTCGAACGAAAACGGATTATTCCTAATTAATTTTCTTACACAATACAACCTTAAAATCAACAGCACATGGGGAAGAAAATCGGTTAGAACAACATGGGCAGCGAGGAACAAAAAATCTCAAATCGACCACATAATCACCCCAATGTACACGGCGGAGTGTTTTGAGTATATCAAAGGTAAATGGTCAAAAAGAGTCGAATCCGATCACAAACTGATTTGGGGAAAACTTGTGCCTAGGAAAGTGCGCGCCAAAATGCCTAAGAAAAACACTCACGCCGTCAAGCGAAACGACGAAAGAACCCCGACATCACAGAAATTTAACCACAGAGACTGGAACTACGAACTTCTCAAGTCTAGAGAGGATTTAAAGAAGTTTCAAGAAACGGCGAGGAACAAAACCATGGAAGTAATGGAGGGAAAAAACAAGATTCACAGTGAAACCAACTCGTGCACATGGTCGGAAGTAAAAAACATTCTGAAACACACCGCAAAAGAAACTTTGAAAAAAGAAAGAGTTCTCTCTAGAGAGAGAAGGATAGCTTTAGCACAGATACTAAAAGCGCAGTTTAGGAAAAACAAAGATCCACATGACCCTGAAACGAACATAAAACTTAAAGAAGCAAGAAAAAACTATACCACAATTCGGGAAGAAGAAGAGCAAAAAGAATGCTTCGCATTCTTTAGTTCTCTGGGTAATCTGAAACCATCAGCAAGAATGAAGTATACATACAAATACTTTAGTAAATTTAAAAAGAAAACCCGACAAAACCAGAGGAAACCCTTCATCCCTATGTCAAAATGGACAGAAGAACTAGAAAAAAGCGAAGGCCCCCAAATAAATACAATCGAAGAAAGAGACTACAAACCTTTGAGAGCTCCCCCCACGATTGAGGAAATCTCCAGCATAATTCGTGGCATAAAAGGCGGAACAGTCCCGGGGACTGACCAGCTTGTGATCGAATTGTTCAAGGCAGCACCCCCGGAACTTATCGAAGAAATCACTAAAATTATCGCAGAAGCGTGGGCCAATAACATCATTCCGGAGGAATGGATACACACAGTCCAAGTTCCAATTCCAAAGACAAAATTCCCAAAAACAATCTCAGAGTACAGACGTATCACAATCTGCAATGTTGGATACAGAATCTACGCGAAAGCACTCCTAAACAAATTAGAAGAAGAATATGACGAGTTAGGAAACTATCAAACGGCATTTCTGCAAAACCGTTCCACAGACGACCACATATTCACCATAAGAAGAATCCTGGACGAAGAATGGAGGGCGGGACATATAACCTACGTTATGTCACTGGATATAGAGAAGGCCTTTGATACGGTAGACCTCCAACAACTGGTTACGATCCTGAGAAGCAGAATAAGTCATTCCCTCACCAATAGAATAAGCACAGCGTGCATGGTAGAGAAAACGTCAATTTCTTGGTTCGGACAACAATCAAGAGTAATATCAAAAAACCGAGGAGTAAAACAGGGATGCCCCCTTTCCCCAAGGCTGTTTACAATACTTATAGACGAAATCCTGAGAACCCTAGAAGAAGAAATTAATGAATTAAATCTAGATCAAGATCTCAGAATACTCCTTCCAATTATATTATCATACGCAGATGATATAATTATACTGGCAAATAACACTGACATACTTGGTAAAATAATCGAAAAACTGAAACCGCTGCTGAAATCAGTTGGCTTGACCCTGAATGAAACCAAAACCAAACTATTAGTCCGAAATCCAATGAGAACAGCTCCAGAACCACATTGGTATAACGTAGGAGGAACCCTGATGAAACCTGAAAAAGAACTAAAATATCTAGGAACTTACATAACCTCAACAGTGAGCAGGAAAGACACAATCAAGAAGCGATGCAAACAGGCGATCCAAAATACAAAAATCATAATGCCATTCTTAGTTAGGTTGAAACTAGACTGGCACACAACTAGACTAATTTACATCATGACCATTGCACCGGCAATGATATACGGATTAAAAGCCGCCGCTCTTACCAAATCTAATAGATCGAGATTACGTAAATACGAACGATACATCCTAAAACAAATGCTGGAAGAGTCTAGGAACGCACCCAAAGAGAAAATACACCGAATACTAGCAGGTAAAACAATAACCAAGAAGATAAAAACTTACAGATTAGGATACCTTGGGCACATCTTAAGACGAAAGACGTCGCACCTATTAACAGCAGCTTGGAACTACTCTGCAGGGAAACGCAAAATTGGAAGACCCATCTATACGTGGAATGACTCTTTACAGCACGACATGAGGTACTTTGACAAAACGCTGGAAGAATGGAAGGAAATAGCTAAAGACAAAGATAAACTTCGAGAGTCAACTCAGAAAATATACACCATGAACGAAACGGACTCGGACAACAGTGACCCTGCAGAATAAACAGGAAATGAGGAAGAAGAAAAAGGAACAAGGAAGAAATGTCAGAGATAGGGAGGAACTATGCGGGGGAAGGGGGGAAACAAACAATGCTCAACCCATCCATTCCTGCCCATCCCACATTCCTAGATTGGCTCATAAGGTTGCCATGTATACCGGCTGATTAAATTCCAACCTCCCACCCATCCTTAGAGCACGTCTTCCAGTCCTTACAAATCAGTGCCCCCCGGTGTACCGGTCTTACCGGGACGGGAGTACTCCTGGCCGGGGGGTACAATCGTATCGTATCGTATCGTATCGTAAAAACCACCTATTTATGTTTTATTATTTTATTTTCCATTATTTATTACATTTCATTACAGTAGGTAAGGCAAAATTCATTCTTTAATGGTTTATACATCGTAGTTAAAAAAAACTAAAAATAGCACTTATCCATACTAGATATTTGCTACAACCTTTGTTCAAAAATACAAATATTCCGTTTGGTTACGTGGTTTGGCGTCAAATCCAAATTAAAGTTTTTTTATGAAAAAGGCGGTGCAGCCATTCTTCTTTAGCCGCGGCATATCCTATTTCTACCGATTTATTACACATGTACTTGCAACACCTTAAGTTTTAAAGCTCTTAAAAAAATAAAAGTTATTCTTAAATTCCCCGCAGCGAAAAGCAAATTATATGAAATTCCCTCGATAGAAAAAAATTACAAATTATGCTACGAAAATGATTATAACACGTTTGTTTCAGTTATTTTACAGGTTAAACATATTTTTGGCAATAATTCACAGTGTTTTTTTTAAATGCTGTTTTAGACAACCCCCGCGAGAGTTTTGCTCAATTTTAAACGAGTGGTGTTTTATTAAACATTGTCGATTTTAACATTAGCGCGCTCTCTCTACAATTCGAACTTACATATCTCTCCATCTTCTTCTTTTTGAGCGGGTAAACCGCGCTTTAAACATTTCGATTACGGCCAAGAGGAACGACAAAAACATAACTCAAAAGATAAACCATTTCATCCCCTTGAATATGCAGTGGTAAATCCATAAATTAAAAGCTATTGAATCCATTAGACAATCCGTTAATCCGTTAACGACCCGTTAACGCGGACGCCGATGTTAACGAAGCCGTTAACAGTGCATAATTCTCATTAAACGACACCTGTTGGGTGCGCTTGATACCAAATGCGACGAATAAAGAGAGTTATGAATGTTTCCGAACTGTTGTAAAACCGATAATACTCGTACCAAAATCCCAACACTGAACACTGAATATTATTTGAAAACCACAAAGGACGTTTTAAAAAGCTTTATATTTCTTTCAAAATCGCTGTCACATCAAAATATTGAAATGTGCACGCAAAGATGTATAGTTTATAAATATATACAAAACTTCCTTCATCCTATCGACTTTCCATACCTATCCTATCTGTCAGTGTGTATTGTGTACTATCTACCTGTAATGTTGTGGAACAATACCTCCCAAGAAGAATCAGTCTGTTGGAGGAACCGGTGCAATGATCGACTCATATAAGAGTTGATCTCTCAGTTCTTTTATCAACGGCGGCGCTAAAGAAGCCTCTGTGCAATGATCATCAATCTAGTGATCTCTCAAAGTCTTTGATTGGAGTCTGTTAAAGGAACTAGTGCAGTTATCACCTTTTTGATACCTCGGTTCTTTATTATCGATTCGTGCGGAGATTTGTGAATGTGCTCAGCCAAGTTTATAATATAGAGTAATAACAAGAACATGCTAAGGGAAATTAGGCGAGTCAGATTCCCTTCAAGTGTTCACTGTTCACATATCCCCATAGTTATGTCATATTGAAACACCATATCTTTAATTAAATTCTAATTTATTGATTAGAGTTCAATGAGTATGATTCAATTTATCGCATTTTTATCGCGTCATGGTTTTTGTTAGTAATCTGGGGAGATTTTAAAAATTCTGTGAATCTAAACAAAAAACTGTGGGTGCAGGGGAAAATAATTTTTCGAGAGTAAAATGTTTTAAACATGAACAAACATGTAAAAACGTTCGTATTATCAAGGAATAACAATATAATACTAACACATCTAAACGAAACATGAAACAAAACAAGACAAAGAAAATAAAAATTGACACTTAAGACAACAATATATCTACCCTAAAATATATTCGGAATCTTAAAGACGTAAGTAAAGAAGCCGTATGTACAAATTGCGACTCGCGACCCGTGTATTGTACGGACCTACTGTCGAATTTGCCCTATCAAAGAAAAGAAGATGAAGACAAATAATGTGGGAATCTTAATCGACGTTAAATGAAGAAAGCGTGTAAACATATATGCGCCCGCTGCACGGCGTATCGGACGAAAGTATGGTCGAATTCACCCTAGCAGGCCTGGAGATTCGACCTTTCCGCCGCGTTTCTTTTAATTAATTCTGAAGAACGTGCTACAAATATTTAAAATGTGTCTCTATGTCTCAGAGAGGAAGTCATTAATTCATCGTCTAGAAAAATAACATTTGGTGCTTACCGCTAACTTTATAGTTGAAAAACGGGTTATAAAGTTTTAAAATCGTTGTACGTAAAATATATAATTGGTAAGGTATTGTTTTTATTAATCTTAAATACAAAGAAATTACATCCCCAGTGTTCTGTTGGAATAAAAAAGTTATTATAGTTACGAATTCGCCGGAAATGATTAAAATGTGAGTTTTGAGCAAACAAAAATTAATAGGGTTTTGTACCGCCTTAAATTCAAAGCCAATCCAAGTATTGTAGATGATTGAACCAGAGTTGCAGACAGAATCACAACCGAAATTAGTGTTTTTAATCGAAATAATTATAATAATAAAAAAATTAAAATGCATGTTTGATTTTAAAACTCCGCCCATTTTTTTGAAGTGCTTCTTAATGATTTATTTATTTCAGAGTACCATGTTCCCTATATTCTGAAAAACAAACTGGTCGCAACGCGGGTTACGCCCGACTTACTTAAAGCTTACTTCATTACACGTGCACCGTGCATCTGTACACACTGCACTTACGTTCAGCCGCCTCGGCCATCATGCAATTAGGGGCTAAGCCCGTGCGGAAGATAACCGTTGCGGCCGGTGATAAATTCCAGCATGCAAATTAATGGACCAAGCCGGCTTACCCCGACCCTACCCCCTATAAATAGATTAAAGTGAGGACTCGTGCGACTGGGCAACTTTTGAGGCTGCCATGTTACGTTGTGTGAATTTCAACACCTAAGGGTACTCGTATCTTATTATGGTACTCGTATCAACTAAGGGTAGGCGTATCTTAATTACGTTGTGTCATGAGCATTATTCTGCAAAGCATGAAGTGGTAGAAATGGTAAACAATTATTATAAGTAATAATTATTAGCCTGAAACACTCATCTAAGTACATTGAAAAAATCTCCCGAGAAAAGATACATGCCACCGACGGGACTCGAACCCGCGTCCTTCGAGTCCCGTCGGCGGCATGTATCTTTTCTCGGAAGATTTTTTCAATATAGATGAGTGTTTCAGGCTAATAATTATTACTTACAATAATTGTTACCCTTTGTGCTATGCGTAAAAATCTTGTCTTAAACATTAGTTTATAAATTAAAAATAATAAAAAATATTAAGTTTAAGTGATTTATGTGAATGAATGTGTTGTGTATAGATTAAGCGTGTAGTTTGAGCATCCTACAATAGGTGTCGTTAGTGTAGTTAGTAAATAAGTTATGCTATATCCCAACAGACGTCAGTTGAGTAGTACGTATATTAAAAGTGTAGTTAGTTAGATGTCGTGTAGTTAAAAGTGTTGCTGTATACCAACAAATATCGGTTGAGTAGTATATCAGAAGAGTACCATCTATCGTCGTTCGTATTTTATTTTCTTTTTTACTAATTTTAATAATTTCCCTTAGGGCCTATGTCATCTTTGGGGACGGTGTGTGGAGGATATTTTTTGTGAAGGAATTTCTGAGAAGGACAAATATATTAAATTTTGGATTTGAGGACAACGTACTTTTTCACAATATACACAGAAGGATCTGGGGAAAAAAATCTCTAAGAGCCTAAGACAATTTTGAGGATGCTGTGTGGAGGGTCTTTTTAGGGAAAGGAAGGAAAAGGTATGAGGGTTGGATAGGAATCCGGGGATCAGTGTGTCCAAGAGTGACGGATATATAAATCCATCCCTCTCACTGCGGTGTAAGGCAATTGGTCAAAAGAGTCCGACCGGAAACTTCAAAAGGTCTCCCTCAAACTGTTTCTCTCCATCTGATCCACCACGCAGTAGGTGATTAGGCACATCTACCGCCAAGACTTAAACAAACCTCACTCCCATGAACCCGGGCACCCCTGCTCACCAAACGTAACGAACCACTTGGGGTAAGCTATAGCAGAGATGTTGGTTATCCAATAAACGTTCCAGGGGCGATGCTACTAACACCGGCCTCCCAAACTGATATTCATCATGTTATAAATGAGAACTGAAAACTCGCGAGAATGAGCGACTACGGAAACTTTGGTATCACACCTCATTACATTGTGACACTAATTTGTATCTTTAAAATTCAACGTAAAAATGACGTAATATGTACAATAAATCAATTTATTTTTAGCATAAATTGGCATTTTTTAAAGATAAACTCGGAGTAATTCATTTTTATCTCATTTTGTTGTCTGTGCTTCCAAAACTCAAATCTAAACTCCCAGCCACGGAAAATATTATTTCGTTTCAGTTTGGACTCCAGAGACCAAAATTTTGAATTTACAATACTATAGAAGAAGAATTTATTCGGATTTTGATAAAGCAGATTTTCGAGGAAACTTATTAAATTGGAGAATGGTTATTTAGCGGAGTTTCTATGAACCGCATTTTTCCAATATTTTGTGTTACACAATGAAAAATTTGTTGCAATTTTTTAATTAAATAAATTGAAGCCTTTGAAAAAGCATTTTCGCGAGCGACTGTTCGTGCATAACAATTGAATATTGACAGTTTATTAATTGTTTTTTGTGTTCAATTCATAGAACTTAATTTAATTTTAATGTAAAAAAGTAATTCTATTTACCCCCGCTAAATTTTAGTTTTCATGGTGCCAAAAATGATTTACTACCAGTAAAACCGATCTGCTGAGAAAATAATTGTGACGATGGGTTCTCTCATCTGTGGGATAATTTGAATATAATTTCTCCATATTTAATGGTAACATTTTCTTAATTCTTTAATAATGACGTGACTGCTATTAGCTTATTTAAATGTCTTATTGTTAAGATTATGTGAACGTACTAAGAAGTGGGAAATAAATATTTTCTTTCCATTATTATTTCATTATTTTTTTTTAATGACCTTGAATGCCGAAACAGCTGTCGCAATAATAAAAAAAACAAAATAATTTGCCGTGCTGTGGAGTGCTACGGCACATTTGATTATTAAGGGCGCAAATAAATGTTATTTGATAATTATTTGTTATTTCGCAATTAATTAATTAAAAATAATACATTTTCAGGTATACGGCGATACTGAGATTGGTAAACACTATCAGTATCGCCCTGGTGTAAGAGTACCATTCAGAATTGAAACGTTGCTAGAAATGGCTTTAATCGTGTTTGGTGACTAGAACTGAAAAGACAGGTACTTCCCCACCTTCCTATTCCTTATCTCTTTTCTCTCCCCTCTACCTTCAGCCTCACAACATACTTCGTGGTTATGCATTGTAATATCTTTGCTTATGGTTTTGGCGCACTCTCTTTGAATTAGTTCATAAAAAATAACTACTGAACTAATTTTATGAACTAATTATATGCAGCATAACATTAACTACAATGAAACAAAGATGTCGCCCGCTTGTAGTTCTGAAAGACTAATGCAGTTTGAAGTGAATCAGGTGTTACTATATCCTGTGAAAAAATGACTCATGATTCCGTGGTTTGAAATTTTTTGCGGATCATTCTGAATTTAACTCCGGTTGCGTAAAGTTTGACAACTGGCTTTATGTGCGGGTTTCAAGTTACGAAAATTACGGAAATTGATTCAAGTGTGGATGGAATATCTTGCGGAGGCCTCTGATATAGCAGAAATCGATAATCAAGGTAAGTGGAACTGATTTTTCATTGAGAATATGTGTGTCGGATCGCCATTATTTGTGATTTCGCACAAAGTTTGATTAATTAATCAATAATATAGTTCTGAGCATTGATCTCAGAGAGCTTGTGGGACTTACAAACCCCATGATTGCAAATTATAATACACCCCGATTGGGGATGGCATTGTCTAACTCTGTCTATTGTCTCTCTCTGGCTCCAGACGGAAGCAGCTGGGTCTCTTGTGAGGTATTCACATAAAAAAAAACCAGTGTGCTTTAGACCATACGACTGAAGTAAAACTTTATTAACTTATATCTCCCTCTCAACTTACGTTCGCCTCGCCCGACCGTTCACCTCGCCCGACCGTTCGCCTCGCCCGACCGTTCGCCTCGCCCGATCACATTCACCAGCTTACTCCCCATGTCAAGCGAGCATAAAGGCCCGACCGTTCGCCTCACCCGATCACACTTTTCGTAACGCTCTCGTCACGCATTCACCAGTTTACTCCCCAAATCAAGCGTGCGTAAAAAAAATTACTTCAAAAAGATGGCAATGGCCAAAAATTTAAAAATTTGGAAAAAAACCATAAAATTTCTTATTATTTTTAATTGTAAAACTAACGTTTTTAAGACAAGATTTTTTATGCATAGCACAAAGGGTAACAATTATTATAAGCAATAATTATCAGCCTGAAACACTCATCCACATTGAAAAATCTTCCGAGAAAAGATACATGACGCCAACGGGACTTGAACCCGTGTCCTCTCGATTGCCGGTCGATTGCTCTGACCACTGAGCTATGGCGGCTTATCTCGTACCCGCCAAATGATTCAATATATGCTAGTGTTTCACATAAAATTTCTGTTAAAATGGAATTCAACCAAGAATTGTCAGTGTCCCTACATTACACTTATATTACTTTAGTATTATTTGAATTGGGTTACGTTCGTACTAATCCCTAGATAGCAATAAATAAATAAGGTTGCCTTTATTTAAGAAATGAATATGAAATAATATTATGTTCAAAGCAAACGCTTAGGATAAATATCTCAAATCAAATCTTTATAAAAAATCTATTTAATGAAAAATCCTCTGAAAATCCGAATAATGACTGTAAAAGCTTTAAGAATTATAATTCGCACCAATTTCTACACGTGTCTGTTGGCATTTATTCCTGTAACAATGAGACTATAAAGGTCCTTTGCAGGAATAACTCAGAAGGATTAGGGAACGGGAGTGATTACTTCTCTAGCAAGGAGTCTGCTTGTAAAGATAACTCCAAGGCAGATCTTTGTCAATGGAAAGATTGCGTACTTAAATCCGTTGGAATATATGTGAAAATACACGCAGCAGTGTTAAATGTATCCACTTCGGAATGAAACGCAAATTATTTGTGACATTAAATTGTTTAAGTTGTTCGTATGAACAAAACAATGGGTATTACGTTTACGAATTTAGTGACATACTAAATCACGAATAAGTCATAGAGGCGCTATTGTGTATCTTATATCTCGTCGTAACGTGTTCCACTGTTATCACGTTAGTAGCAGTGCGCGAGGACTTATTCCGTAGTTTCTAGTGGCTTGGCGTATTTTTTTTTAGATTAGCCCCACACAGGAAGCCCTGAGAAAAATAATTTCCAACAAGGCCTATGTCATCTTTGGGAGGGAAAAGGTGAGAGGGGTGATAGGAATCTAGGGTTCAGTGTGTCCAGGTCATCCGCCGCCAGATCCAGACAAATCTCCCCCCATGAACCCGAGCACCCCTGCTAAGTCACCAAACGTAGTAACCTATGGCAGAGGTGTAGATTATCCAATAAATGGTTCCCTTGGCGGCGGTACCTATTCCCGCCTCCCAAATTGTGGCGTTAGAGCGTCGCAGGAAAAATGAGGTTAATTGCATTTTTTGCTTCGTATCTCATCTAAAAATTATTCTCATCATTAGGAAAAAATCCATCAGGGGGCGTTGTCATCTTTGGGGATGCTGTGTGGAGGGTTATTTCATGGAAAGGATGTAAAGGTTGTTCTGGGAAGAACAAAAGGAAATAGGGGTGAGTATGTATCTGAGGGTCAGTGTGTCCAGGAGTGACAGACGTATGAAAACATCCCTCCCATCAGGAGGGATGTTTTCAGAAGGAGGGAGAGAATCAAAGAACAAAAGGTCTCCCTCAACCAGTCTCTCCCGATCCGGCCCGCAACGCATTAGGTGAGCAAACGCATTTGCCTCCAAGACATCGATAAACCTCACCCCGTCAACCCGGGCACTGCCCCGGTCAAGCCGCGATTGTTTTCGAAAGTATTGGGTTTATGAATACATTTCTTTTCTTATATAAAGTTACAATTTTCAATTAATATAGAATTCCTAAAAAGTAAAAACAATTTTGATATATTTGACTTATTTCATTCACATGATTTCAGAAAACTTTTTAATACTTTACGGAAACGGGCGGTCCTTTTGGTAGATTTTCTTTTCCATCTTAACAAAAGGTTTGCAGTATTTGAATTTAAGTGGGATGGCCTTGTTCTACCGGTATTCGATTGTTTTCTAAGGAACTAGAGTCCTTGATAACTTCGGCACTTGTTTACATTTGGGAAACACACTAAACGTGCATATAACATTCAATTTGTACACGGTTGACATTTGTTATACGAGTAACGGTCGCCAATACGATTAAAACAGTTCGGCTGAGGAATGATTTGTCAGCATCTGTGTGTTCTCCCTCCTACAACAGTTCACAGTTTCAATACCCTTTTCAATAATTAAAAAAAAAAAAATATATATATATATATATATTTTTTTTATTGAATTAAAAGAAAGAAACATTCGCGGGTTACGAATAACCCAACAATGTTTGAAAATATCCTACTACCACCACAGAAAGCTGAAAATGTTGCTTGTGTTGTGATGGTATAATAAATAATTTCAATACCTCGTTTCCTGAAAAAAAAAACCAAGCATATAGCATTACCAAAGATGAGGGAAATTATTTACCAGAAAGTCACCTGTGTTTTCTTCTATATTACATAGGCCGGGCGGAAAAAGATTTCCCTCAGGCTTGCGTCATTTTTAGGGCTGCTGTGTGTAGGGTCTTTGAAGGAAATGAAGGAGAAGAGATTTTGAAAAGGAAAAGATATGAAGGGTGGGGAGGAATCTAGGTGCAGCAAGTACAAGGGTTAGGGAGCGATGGATTTATACGTTTTCCCTTCCCATTTGAAAGAGAGAGTACGAAAACAATGTCCAACATAGTTGTGAATGATGAATACTTGGAGCAGGTGGATGAGTTTGTTTATTTGTGAAGTATGTTTACGAGAGTGGGAAGGCTGATAGAGATATTGAAAGAAGGGTGAATGCAGGTAACTCTATTAATGAAGGACTGAACCGTTGGCACCAACAAAAAACTGTCCAAAGACGCGACGCTAACCGTCCATAATGGAGTACTGGTACTACCCCGATGAATGGTAGTGAGGCATGGAACTAGCAGAGGAAGGATGAAAGTAGACCAAATGCTGTAGAAATGAGATCCCTAAGGCGTATGTGTGGTAAAACTATGTACGATCGTGTGAGAAACGTGGAGATCCGCAAAGAATGCAAGACTGATCAAAGCGTGATGAGTAGGATCAAGAAAGGAACGCTCCGATGGTTTGGGCATGTAGAGCGAATGAACGAGGAAAGTAGTGTAAGGTGAATATACGAAGCAAATGTGAATGGTAGAAGTAAAGGAAGCCCGAGAAAGACATGGCACGACCAAGTGAATCAGATCCTTGTTAGAGTAATAGAAAAGTCAGTATAATAGAAGAGCATGTATGAGACGATGTATGAATGTGAACGAGGCAAGGAGTGCGTGCCAAGACCGAGTTGTTTGGCGGTCCGTCCTCTCTGCCTACCCCTGCGGGGAAATGGCATGATAGTTAGTTAGTTAGCCCTTCCCATAACTTCCTCTCCTTCCTTTCCTGAAAAAGGTTCTCCACATAGCATTCCATGAGATGCGATAGGCCTCGACTGAAATAATTATCCCCATACTGTGTGGAGCTAAAAAAAATAAATAAAAAAATACGCCGCCGAGTCTTGCATGAACCTCACCCCATGAAGCCGGTCACCCCTGCGCCCTTGCTATGTCACCAAACGTAGCTAACCAATTGGGGTGACCTATGGCAGGGGGTGTTGGTTATCCTACAAACGGTTTCCCGGGCAGCGGTACCCACACTTGCTCCCCAAAATGATGTGTGGAGATAGTCTTAAATTTTAAATTCAAAATTTTAGATGTTTTTGCAGTAATTTAAAAAAAAACGGCATATAGTGGACAGAGTCACAAATTACTATACATTATGTTTAGTGTTCGATATATTGTATCGCGTGGTTATGCAATAGGGTGTGTCAATTATTTCAACTTTTGAATTCAGAAACGCCCGGGGTCTCAAAAGTTGCGTCTTACAAAGAAAATGAGAACTGCATTTAAATTTATTTAAAAAAAAATGGTTATTAGCCCGCTAAAATGCTTAGTTTCTTAGAAAGTCATAAAACAAACCTAAAAAAAATAATGAAAATTTTATTATTTTTTTATTTTCAATAATTTTACCTTTTAACGTTAGTTTGTTATTAAAAAATGCTTATAGCTGACGAAAATGAAGAAAAAAATCAAGTTTATGAATACAAGTAAGTCACAAGGATACTGATTTTATTCAGAAAAAGTGTTATTTTCCCCTTTTAAATTTTTAACAAACACATCACATATGTTTCTAAAAATTTTTTTTTTGCGTTCTTTGTATTGCAGTTATGGAATAAAAATTAAGTTTGGTACAAAACATAAAATATGAACCCATTGTTTTATTTTTGTTCCAAATCACGAAATCTATTTTTTTTTCTAAACTTCCGGCCATTTTAGCGGGCTAATAGTGAACAATAATTTCATTTAGTTTTACGTTTTCGAATAGCTACAGATCATACGAAACTTTTGAGACCCCGGGCGTTTAAAAATAAGGCCATTTTTTTTTTCTCCCTATGGAGAGCGACACAAGCTATTATGCAATATACATCACGTGTGTTGTATACCTTTACCTACAGCAATATGTGTTAACATGAACACGCAATGGGGTGTGGCGAGCACCGTTCACAAGCTAGATTGATGGTTAACTGTCAATATTAAGTAGGAGCCACTTAGCCAACAAGGATGTTAAATATGTTGGCTTACGCTTATATTTAAAGCTTATGTTGCTACTTGGTCTTATTTTCTATTTGTGCTTATTTTGACGGTGTATCGATTGGCGTTCTGCTTCATAGATTTTCGCACAAACAAGATATACTTACCAGAGAGATAGGAGGGCTGATTTAGGTGAAGTGGATTTTATGATGTAAGATAGGGTTGTTTGTGTTACTCTCAGCTTAGAGGTAACCCTTACATAAAACACTTCGAATCTGTACCTTTAAGTTTGGCTTCAAATCTTATCATGTAAAGTTATTCGAAAAACATTTATCTTATAATATTCTCCTCGAGAAGCCGGTAAAACAATGTTCCTTTTAAAATAAAGTGGTTTCAAATGTATTGACGTTGTGAAAACATGCCAAAATTTTTTGCCTTTGTGAGAAACCGTGTATCACCGTCTTTGCTTAAATTGGCTTTGGAAATGTGTAATGACCAAATTTCAATTGCCAGGTATATAGTTAACATACTCCTTATTTTCGGCACCCTTTTTTTGAAATTATGTCTGGAATCCCTGGTTAAAGTAAGTCAAGTACGTCCCTTAACAACCTGTAACAATAGCTGAAGTCTCCGGCGTTACCCGGACTAAATGCAGAGTTTTTTTGAAACCAGATGTAGACAGTTATAATTTATTTTGAACGTCAAGTGTGCGAAATTTCATCAAAAAGTATCATATTTCCACTTTAAGAGGTGGGAAAAGGTGGTAGGTAGTTTTTCTTACAGACGGGTGACCTTTATCTTATTTTGATGGCCAAATACGCATAATTTTATTAACCTTGGAATAAAACTGTAGATATTTACACAAATCAAATCCACGCCACCCTGACCGCCCCGAAGCCATAAACAGACTTATAAATTACTTTGCTTTATAAATTAGAAGATTGAAGATTATTTATCATTAATATTCATGACTAAGATTAACATACATCCACTTTCCATAGTTTCTGAGCAAATAGAGATTTTGTTTTAGTTTAAAACAACCTACTTACCATAATTAAAAATTCTCGTTCAACCCAACTTAAACTAAGATTCAACATTTTAAAAGTTAAGTTATATCCTGTTTTTAAACGTTTATTTTTACTGAGGAAGCTTTTTCATAACGAAAAAGGATGAAAAAGAAAACAATTTAATATTATGAAGTTTAATACACGAGTTATGAGAATATTAAAATAAATCAGAAACTTAATGAAGATAAAATGATGCAAAGGAAAGTAAAATAAAATAAACTCATCATAAATCTTTCATAATACGGCCATACAATAATAGAGAAGAATTTATGATAAATGTGGAGTATGGAGAGATAAGAAAGACTTGGTTAGAGATGTAACAATGGACACAACAAGAACTAATACAGAAACTCTAATTGCAGGAGTAATAATATTGAATTGTTTACTCGCAGTAGTTATCATTACATATTTTCGTATTTTTATTAATGAATATTTAAAGTTATAACACAATTGTTGGTAAAAGGTTATTTATTTAAGAAAGTAAGTTCACAGATCACATAATTTGGTAAAAATAGTCACAATGTATCAATTCACTAATTAACTGAGCAAGGGATCGGAGGGAACCTTGCCGTTAGGCTTTGGGAACAACAAAAGCTGACTGTGGTTCTGCTTAGAGGGTCGTACCATAGGACGAAGCGCAACTAAGGCAGCAGTCGGGGGTCTGGTTGGTGCTTTACTTATGGTAGTAGAATACTCCTTAGAGGGTCGTGCCAGAGGACGAAGCGCAACTAAGAGAGCGTACTAGCCAAGAGCGAGCTGCAGACGAACTGACTAATTTAGGGCGCGCAGCCTGTTATATAGCCCATTCCTTGTTGCGGGGTGTGGTTTATGTAGCGGCTCGAGGGTGGGAGATGCGCAGAAGGCGTCGGCGCATCCTGGTTTGCTTAGGGGTGGGTGAGCAGGATGGCGCTGTACGGGGGAAAGAGATGGTGTAGTGGCAAGCGTAAAAACGGCGCGCTACAAAGTAGTTTATTCACAGATATGGATTATCACTAAGGACTCACTATGGATTCCTGTTCCAAAGCGGACTGTTGGTAGTTGTGTAGGTGTTAGATCATGATTTCCCCATCTTCATGTGTGTTGATTTCCTCATCTTCACATTTGTTGATTTCCAAATCTTTGTTGACGTTGGTTGTGTTGGTGTTACTCCATATTTTCTGATATGATTTCTTCATTTTCGTGTTTACTTAGCCGTATTATTATTTTTATATTTGTTTATCTCAATGCATTTTGAATTTCATTTGAGGTTTTCATCCTTGTAGTGTAAGTTTGTTAATCAGTAAGGTACTCATTATTTTCCTTTAAATTTAGTAGAGCATTTTTTTAGAAGAGTTTTAGAATACTGAAAACGAATAAGTTTAAAAATATATTTTGATTGAGTGTACTATTTTTATTGTTTGTGTTTCAAGCAAACAACTTCAGTCCTTTTCAAATTAGTTACATGTGTTACGTGTTTACGTGTATTGTTATTTAATTGTACTCACATCGTGTAACTACATATGTTTTCCAGTCCGTTGTTCGTAAATGTTTCCCTAACAATCGCTTTAATAAATAGCTGAGTGATGTCAAAAACAGACATTTCTTCTCAAAGAAGTCGGATATAAAGCGGATAAGTTTTTGTTAGCGACAAGATTTTAGTGGACAGATTTTGACTCACTCCACACTATTTTTTTATCAAATATTGATTAGCCAAGAATAAAATACTGTTAGACTGATATATCTTTCAGTTTCCTATTTCAGATAATGCAAATACCACTGCAAAATACCTTCGTCTAAATTAAACAATTTTTAAAATTATTTATTTCGAAGATGACAACACACTTTTATTTGACGGTCGCTCAGACCTGACGGCTCACTAGCAAACACCGCCACCGAAAAGGCTAACTTACTAGGTAAAATTTTTGCGGATAACTCAACCCTCGATGACCAAGGTGCTGTCCCGACGTCGGTTCCTCACTGCGGTTTTCATATGAAAAAGCTGAGGATCCGGTATCGGGAAGTACTCTATGTTTTACGAGGGCTTGATGTTAATAAAGCTAGTGGGCCCGACGGAATACCTGCCCTGGTATTGCAGAGGTGCGCTGCAGAATTAGCTCCAATTTTGACGAAGCTTTTTAAACTGTCCCTGAAGACTGGCTCTGTGCCCTCTGGTTGGAAAAAAGCGGTTATCCATCCTATTCCAAAGAAGGGTGACCGCTCCAACCCGGCCAACTACCGCCCCATAGCGATCACATCAGTTCTGTCTAAGGTGATGGAACGTGTGATCAACGACAAACTGCTCACATACCTCGAGAAGAACAAAATTATCAACGACCGTCAATACGGATTCCGGCGGAACCGCTCGTGCGGTGATCTTCTCGCGTATGTGACGCATGTTTGGGGGCGATGCCTGGAACGTTTCGGTGAGACCCAAACGGTTGCACTGGACATCTCCAAGGCCTTTGACCGGATTTGGCACCGAGGACTTGTCAACAAACTACTTTCTTACGGACTTCCCGCATCCTTGTGTACGTGGATTGCCGACTTCTTGAGGGGGAGGTCGATTCAGACGGTAGTCGATGGTTTCACCTCTTCCTCACACTCGATAAATGCTGGCGTCCCGCAGGGATCGGTTCTGTCTCCAACTTTGTTTTTGTTGCACATCAACGACCTTTTGTCATGTGCACCAATTCACTGTTATGCGGATGACAGTACAGTTCATGATAGCTTTTTGTTTGACAAGCCCCCAAAGGGCTCACAAACTCCAACAGCTCGTAGGGCTTTGAAGCAAAGAATGGACGGCTACCTCGAGAGTGTTTTCTCTTGGGGTAAAAATAATCTCGTTGAATTTAATGTTTCAAAGACCCAATCTTGTCTGATTACGTCCAAAAGGGATCGAAATGAAAATCTAGTCTCTTTCAACGGAAGCAATCTTCCGAACAGGCCCTCCATTGATATGCTTGGTGTAACCCTAAGTGACCAGCTCAGGTATGGGGGCTCCATTGAAGCCAGAGTAAAGCTAGCCTCCCAAAAACTGGGCGTACTGTACAGGGCCCGCAGATACTTTAATAGTACACAACTGCTAACCTTGTACAAATCACAAGTACACCCCACGGTTGAATTTGGCAGCCATCTCTGGTCTGGAGCTCCAAAATACCTGAAAAATACCCTCGACTCTGTGCAGAAACGGGCGGTCCGTTTGATAGATTCTCCCATCTTAACAGACGGATTGCAATCTTTAGAGCACAGGCGTCGGGTGGGAATGCTATCCTTGTTCTACCGGTATTACAATGGAAGATGCTCCGAGGAACTATCATCATTGATCCCTTCGGCACCGGTGCATAGTCGGGAAACACGCCAAACGCGTGCCCAACATTTGTACACGGTTGACATTTGTCACATGAGAACGGGTCGTTTCTTCGACTCGTTCTTGTGTTCAACAGCTCGGCTGTGGAATGATTTGCCGGCCTCTGTGTTTCCTCCTTCCTACAACATGGGTCTCTTCAAGACCAATGTTCATTCCTTCCTCTCCTCAAAAAGACCCTCCACACAGCATCCCAGATGACATAGGCCCTGAGGGAAATTATTTTCCTCAGGGCCTCCTGTGTGGAGTTAATGTAAAAAAAAAAAAAAATCCTAATACTGAAATTTTCAGATATTTTATTGTTTTTTTTTAATGATCATGAATTAGAAAAGAGTGAGAATAATGATGTTGAGTGCATCGTTTTAGAAGTATCACCAAAAAAAACGAAACCCGAAGTCATTGGATACGTCCAGACGTATCTGCGCAACAAACCAAACAAATCAAAATAAATAAATAAATCATTAAAGAAGAATTTATAGCTAAAAAATCTAAATGAAACATGAAACAGACTGACACAACTAAATCTGAACAAAAAGTGATACAAATAAATCTTAACAAAACAAAAAAAGGGAGTCGAACCCATTAGCGACAGTTACCTTTTTATTTTACCGTGTCTTGTCCGTATATGTTTCGTTTAGATTTATTAGTATAATCTAGTTATTTACCTCTTCAATGGCATATTCGATTGATAGGTATAACCTCCCTAAACTAACTAAAAAAATAACCTCCCAAAAAATACTGAATATTCGTTTAGACTTTTGTAAAAAGTCAACAGGTGTCCCCACATATATAAAATCGGACATGTTTTATCGAGGTACTATCTAATCAGTTGAGAAAAATGTTATTAAATCTGAATTTAAAATATGAGATCGACGAAAATTACAGAAAAAATGTATGTCCCAATGGCCGAGTTGGTTAAGGCGCTGTGTCCATAACCAGCAGTAGATAATAGTCAAAAATTGAAAAAACTAAGTGCGTTTGAAATCAATTTTTTTTTTTATATAATATTGAATTCAGGGCTTACCACTGAAGGATTATCCCCTTTACGGTGTCACTCATTTTCTTATAATGCTATAATTATTATTTTCTTTTGAAAATCCGGCAGAAACGGATCGCTGCGGGCATCCCGAAAAGGGCAAATAATTAGTTTTTTTTGTAATATATGTGAGTATAATAAATTTGCACCAAACGTTAAAAGAATGAGAGAAAAGATTGTTTGTGATCGATACGATTTGTATAGCGAAAAAGAGAAATGACTATACAGGGTGTTAAGGGACGTACTTGACTTACTTTAACCAGTGATTCCTGACATTATTTGGAGTAAAAAAAGTTAATAAAATTTTGGTCTCCGGTGACATTTTTGATGTTTTTTTTCTCTACAAAAACATAAAAAAATGGTAGTTGTTGAACAGCCGGAGGCGGGGTTAGGGGTTCGTCGTACACCCGGCTGAGTGACCAATGACGACATGGGGAAGAATTTTTTTTTGTTTCATTTTGAAGAAAAAATATTTGAAAAATAAAAAGGCCTCAAAAAAAGTCACCGGAGACCAAAATTTCATTTACATTTTTCACTCCAAATAATGTCAGGAATCACTGGTTAAAGTAAGTCAAGTACGTCCCTTAATACCATGTATTTATACATATAGTCATTGCTTGACGTATTGAATAATTGGTCTTTTTTACCTTAATGGCACACAGGAGACCCCGAAGAAATAAAAATACCTCAGGGTTCATGCCGTCTTTGGGGATGCTGTGTGGAAAGAAAGGAATGAGAGGAAGTTTTGAGAAGGAAAAGGGTACGAAGGGTGGTTAGGAATCTGGAGGTCAACATGTCCAGAAGTCACGGACGCTGAATCCATTCCTCCCAGGTCAAAAAGTCTCCCTCCCTCTCCTATCCGGCCCGCCACGCAGTAGGTGAGTAAGACCTAGACAAATCTCTCCCCATGATTCTGGGAACCCCTGCTAAGTCACAAAACCACTTGGGTGACCTTTTGGAGGATTGTTGGTTATCCGATAAATGGTTCCCGGGCGGCGGTACCCATATTAACCCCCAAAATTGAATTACGCATCTTCAAATGAAAATAAAAAAAAAAATATTAAAACTGAGTGATGCCGTCAAAAGGCCTTTAATGGGAAAGCCCAAATTCAGTATTATAATAAATTTATTTATCCGCTTTGACGGCTAATTACTTATTTGTTAGTTGGGAGCGGTTCGGTGCATTGCGCGGGCATCGACTGGTTGTAGCAATTCAAGAAACTCCTTTATAAGCCGATATGAAAAGGCAACTTTAGTTCCTCTTTTGACAACCTGCATAACTTACTTTGTGAAGCTGTTTTTAAAGGTTTTTTTTTGTGAATCCTTTTTTAAAATAGGAACAAATCCAGAATTCACGTATTTCGTAATGCCATTTTCCACAATTTCATTTCAAAAGGTACCTAACTTTTTTATGAAGCAATCTTTGACATCATTTTATGGCAAGTGTGTTTCATTTTCTTCTATCTCTGAGTCGTCGTTGTAGTTGAATATATTGTCCTTGTTCCAGAAGAAACCTTAAATTGATGGAGTTAAAGTTTACTGCCGGTTTACTGCCAGCAGACAGACGATATGTTCTTAAATTATTGTGCAATTACTTTGTGTTTCCTTTGTACATTTTCACTAGTAGTATATGTTATTTAATATCTAACAATTTGTCCACATTTCTGCCCTTAAACTGTAAGATGTATTACGCACTAAACAAAAAAATATTTTATTACGGGACTTTATTATTTATAGTGACCGACCGAGGGTTCGGTTTCGGTTTCGGTTTCGGCAAGTTTCGGCAAAAAAATCTATTTTCGGCATCAGTTTCGGTTTCGGCAGAAAATCTGCCCAACCTTCGGCCGCACCGAAACTCTACGTTCGTGAATTATCGCGCTTCGTTCGGCTAACTTCAGGTGAGTTCGTGGCTCATGTGTCACCCGCCATCATCAGCTGAGTTCGTCGGCCGGTCCGGCGTGATTGTGTTGTGAGTTTATGTGTTATTTATCGCGCATAGAATTTTTATAATCTTTGTTTGTTTTATAGTAGAATAAAATACAAAAATTTATAAATATTTTTTTTCACGTTCATTTAACACGTATAAGAATATTTTGAATGTAAACGTAATTAAAATTAAAATACACAATTAATGAGGCCCTTCCTTCGTAAAAATGAAAGTGTTGATTATTGACAAATTTTTGATCCTAGAAGTAGTTAACAGGTTTTGTTAATTTTTACTTGTTTTATAGCAGTAATATAAAAAATTTTCACATACTTCGATTATTGTTTTTATTTCATTTAACACCTGTTAACTGTCTGTGTCTGTAAAAAAATTGCAAAAATTCAATAAATTATAGATTGTTAACATATCTAAAAAAGTTTCGGTTTCGGTCGTCACTGAGACAGATACCGAAGATTCTGTTTCAGTTTCGGTTTCGGTAGAAAGTCCAGTTTCGGTCGGACACAAATTATTTAAGAGTAATTCCCATACCAAGCACATTAACCTTATTTCTTCTTGCCGAAGAATAGTTATATTTACACCATACTGTGTTAAACACATTTTGTGTGCCGTTGTTTTCTATGGCGAAAAATACAATTCTGATGATCGGCAGCTTCAATGATACTTAATCGGTTCGTCAGGTTATGAGTCGTGTTTATCATCGTCTTATTTACAATGAATATGTAACTGGACTTTACGTCCGTTCTGACGGAGACACTAAAGGTGCCCACCTGTCGATCGGAAATCATCGGCTATCTTCGTAACCTTTCGGTTATTAGACCCGAACGGGCAACAGTTGATTCTCAAGACTTGATACTCATCAACACTACATATAGACCTACACTATAAAGACATCTGATGAAAGACATTGAAACTACGAAACCAATTTCATATAATATATACTACAACATTTTTGTTAAAAATTATCTATCTGTATAAAAACGATTATGTAGAACAACTAGTGAAAATGAATAAATTATAATCTAAGTCTGCTTATATCTTTAAAAAAAAAAATTATTTTATGAACGATGGTGTCGTTATATGTATGTATATATTCTGCGAATTTAATGACGATCAATTTGCCACTCAAATATGACCATAACATATTTCTTATTTGCTCCGGATTATTTGTTACTATTCCTATGATACTTTTTTATTTGGATAAATTTATATGGCAAAATTACATACCTATGATACATTACATAAATATACGTACTGTACTGATTAAAAATGTTATATGTGTAAAGCTCAATTTGTATGTACATTCTAAAGTAAAATACAGCCAAATAAATTTTTAGGTAAAAACTAACTAACTAACTAACGGCGAGCACTGGCGTCGCGAAACGTTCTCTCTTTGCAAAGTTTTCTCTCTCTGCAACGTCCAACTCATAGCAATAAATTTTATCTTGTTACCTTATTATCATAAAATGAGACGAGCGTTGAAATTTCTATTTATTTATCGCCCGTCAAAGCAAGTTGTTTATTGCATATATTTTAATTGTTCATTAAAAAAAATCGTGTTAAAACTCAAGCGAAGCGTGCGAGTAAAGCAAGTTTACATTTTCAAACACATCACTCGCCCATAAATGTGTAAATTTGTGCTTTGAGCAAAGCTTTAGCAATTTCACTGCATTTCAAAGAGATTGCAAATCATTTTTAGTTTAATTGGAATTTGCTACAATCTTTCTGCTAACTCTGTTTTAGCTAGAAGATGCTTTCTTAAGTCATACAATTAATTCATTTTAAAATTCTAACGGGACCTATCATAAAAGTTTAAATCATGCCAAAAATAAGACGGTGTTTGAACGATATTCAATTATAAATTTAAAAGATCATCAAAATCTAACCTATTATTACAATTCAAGAGAACTTGTATAGATCCATCAATTCTTCTTTTTTATTATTGAATTAATTGTGGTATAACTACGTAAGATCGTGTGAGAAATATGAAGATCCGCAAATAATTTAAGCGTAATGAGTAAGATTAAGAAAGGAACTCTCAGATAGTTTGGGCATGTAGAGCGAACGAACGAAGAAAGAACTATAAGAAGGTAAAAGAAGTCGGGGACGCCAGAGGAAGACATAGCACGACCAAGTGAATCAGATACTTGAGTCGGTCCATGTGAAAATCCAGAATAATAAAGAGTATTTATGAGATGATGTAGGAATATGATTGAGGCAAAGAATGTGTGCCAAGACCGAGTTGTTTGGCGGTCCGTCCTCTCTACCTACCCCTATGGAGAAACGGCGTGATGGTTACTTAGTTAGTTATTGAATTAAATAAAAAAAATACAAAATAAATACAGTAATAATTTACTTTCGAACTTTAGTGGTGACGGCAAAATTTGCACAGTTATTTTGTTTTGAATTTTTGTATTCCTTGCTAGGTTTATTGTCCATGAAATTTAACAATGTTAGATGTATCCGATATATTATACATTATTTGACGGCCACCGTGGTTAAGGCTATCGACTAGCGATCCGAAGGTAGCTGATTCGAATCCCGTCGTACGCAAGTAAATTTAATTAAATTAATTTGTGTTGTTAACTTTAATCATTTAAAATAATGTACGGTACATTTGTGGCACGTCTCAGAGCAGAACACCATTCATAATTGATACATTTTTTGAAATCGCTTTAGCCGTGTTTGGTGACCAGGTCTGAAAATCCAGGAACTTTTCCACCTTCCTCTTCCTTCCTTTCCTCACTACCCCCAGTCTCACAACATAACCCTATTTGGGATGCCTTAGTCTCACTGGCTCCAAGCGGTTAGGGGCAGTACGGACTCTTGTGCAGTTATTCATAAAAAAATCGCCATAAAAAAGTTAACCAATAATAATAATAACGTTTTATTTATGTAGCGCAGTTTTGTGACATTTCACTTCAAGTGCTTCAATGTTTTATAACCTGGATTTCCATGCACATTTCTGAGTTTTTCCGAATGAACGAGTTTCCGTCATTCGTCCGGAACATCCGTGAACCAGCGTGCAATGTCCAATAGGTGCATTCGTACGGAAAGAGCGGTATTTGCACTCTGTACATCACGAGGCCAATGTGCAGTTGATATTTCAAGATGTCAGACTTTATTTTTGAGATTCGCTGTGATAGTAGAAAGGATTATTATGAAATTTACATGTTAACCGTGAAAAATCACGGTATGTAAATAATTCAAACCATTAATCGTTTTTTTGTTTAATTCGTAGATTTACTTCAATTTAAAAAAAAAAAATAATTTACTGACATTATTATCATTACCCAAGCTTTATAACTAAAGCCATCAATTAATTTGCAAACATATCAAATCCACACCGCCCGCTTGCCAGCCCGCTCCCTTTATATACTTTTCAACCAATTTGAACAAAACCTTGACAAATTATATACCTAAACCTTCCTCATGAATCACTCTACCTAGTAGTGAATCAGACGAGGTGAGAGGTCTGGGTTCGAGTCCCAGTTGCGACCATCGTCTTTTTTCTGTTTTCTGTGTCTTGTTCTCTTTCATATTTTCGTTAGATTATTATTGTTATCTTCTTCTTCAATAATAAAATAAAATTTATTTCCGCACTGCGGGATTCGATCCCGCAACCTTCGGATTGCAACTCAATAGCCTCAATAGCCATGGACCACGGACGCAGATTAAGTTTACTATCGTAGATGACAAACATTCATTCTTAGTTAAGTTTGATGACAATATCTGAACAGCTAGGTACTGCCCAAACGTTAATCTTTCCTTCCTGTCTTCAAACTAAAAGTGATAGATGCTCCCTGTATCGCCCTGGTGAAAGACAACTTTTGGGTATCGAAGTGTTGCTTAAAATAAATTTAGCAACATTTAAAAATGAGGGTTTGTCCATTCCGAAAATTATAAATAAATACGGGCAGCGGACATTCACTTATCTTGTCCTTAACAAGTTTAATAAGATGCCAATGAACGTTAAATCGAATCAAATTGCACCACCGATATCAAAAAAAGAATTAAAATATGGTTAATACATGTCATAAAGACTTTTTATATTGATATTGTTTGTTATCTTTTGTATTAAAAGTGACTATGAGTAATTTGCCTGTGTTATATCTGTCTGTTTGCGCATTTTGTGCCTTTATATTGTAGTTGTTTAAAAATTATTTTATTAAATGAAGACAACGAATATAAGCGAAACTCAATCGAAAATCAGAAAAAGATATTGGCACCTCTGGGACTCGAACCCAGGACATCTCGCTTTCCGGGAAAACGCGCTTCCACTGCGCCAAGGTGTCCATATCCATTTCGGTCTTTTTTAACTACATCATACTTCGACTAAGAACCACCCACATTATCTTCATTTTCTTAACGCATATTTTATTGGCTGCTATCTTTATGTATGATTGCAAGATTCAAACCCAGATTAAAAACTATTATTCTGTACCATTTTTCTGGATTATGGTTTCGTGTTGTATTTGTGCATTTGTGTTATATTAATATTGTTAAATTGACCTGCTGTCGATCTGCTTTGGCAGTTTAGCGGGTGCTTAAAAAGAAGAATAAAAAAAGCCATGTTTATTAAACTGAATATCCAGATTCTCCCTACACCCCCTGCCCCCACATTCCTACTAATCCTCAACGGAGATTATATGTTTCCATTTTTTTCAAGCGGTTGGGATTCTTCCGCGATTTAATTAAACGCGCTAACTCAAAAACACCCAATTACAAACAATCGTTTAGAACGACAAAAAAAATCTCAACACTCGACTAAAATTTATTTTTGTTTTGAAGAGTTTTTATTTTCAATGTACATTTGTTTCTTTAATTTTAAATTTTTGCGACCGGTTTCAACAAGTCCGTGTTATTCACGAGCAAAGTTAAAACTAACTTAAAAATTCTATACAAGTACAAAAATTAATTAGGCGGCGGTTGTGGGAGCCGGAATTTTGGTAGAGGGGGGGAAAGGTGGGAGGAGTCAACATTACATGGAAACATCGTAAGTAGAGGTGATTTACATGGTGCTATTATTTTATTAACTAAATTAATTTTCGATTTATTTTTTTTGTTAATTTTAAAGATTCTAAAGCGCACAAATTAAAATATGAATTTTCATTTCAATGTTTAAACATAGTTTTTTCATTTTTGAAACTATGACCTGTCTCTATCAGATGGTTTGCAAACTCAGAGTAGTTATTATTTCGTAAACAAAGTTTATGTTCCCTGATTCTAGTTTTAAAATTTCTAGTAGTCATCCCTACATACTCGTACTGTGCGTCACAATCGTTACATTCTAAAGTGTATATCCCGTTTTTTTTTTTAAATTTATTAGAAACATCCTTGTTTAATAACAATTATATGATTAATATGAATTAATTATAATTAATGATTAATATCATTTTTTTAAATTCAGAATTATAATTATTATAGAGGGATATTTTTAAAGATAAATCGCCTGTATAAAGAAATTCTTCATATATTATAAAGGCGATTTATTTACAATTTTTTTAAATTCAGAATTAGTATAGAAAGCTGGAGAAATATGATCTGGAAATATGCGGGATATTTTTAAAGATAAATCGCCTGTATAAAGATTTTTTTATATGTTATACAGGCGATTTATCTTTTAAAATATCCCTTTAAAAATATTTAGAAACCGGTCGCAAAAATTTAAAATTAAAGTAACAAATGTAAATTGAAAATTAAAACTCTTCAAAACAAAAGTGTCTAGAAAGTGTTAAATAGTTAATGCCCAAGAAATACAAAAAAACTAAAATTTACACTGGTAAACCTGAATTATAAACCGATTCTTCAAAATTTCGATTTAACAACTATTTTCCAAACACTTCGTACTTTAAATATTAAACATATTTTATTACCGGTATTCATTTACTATTAAAACTCCTCTCTAAAAGCTCTTAACAACAGGATGCAATGTTTTATATTTAAACCTGAAAGCTTAGAATAAGCAAATATATTCTGATATTTTTGATCAAAAGTTACCCAATTTTATTTGGGCGTATTATAAATATGTTCGAAATCCAAAGTAACGTTCTATCATAACAATTATTTAAAAGGTATAGTAGTATATTTTCTGGCGTTTCATAGCGAAAGCTTTGCCAAAAAGTAATTGTTGGAATATAACCTTCTTTATTCCCCTAAAAGCCTTTTTACCTTTTAAACGAAGTAAAAATAACGTAATACATAAATATTGATAAAAATGCGAACGCCAGTAAGTGCCCATTTCTGCGGGGTCAGGAAACGATTTTTCGAGAATATTAAAAAAGTTTTTTTCTCAAAGGAATGTACAATAGTATTTTTTGGAAGGGGCTATTTTATTTGAGTGATAAAAAGATTTTGTAAAAAGTGGTCGAATATTTTTTTCCCTTTGGATTTTCTGCAACCCTTAATACTTTACAAAACGCTTACTTGAAGTTTTTTTAGTTACATTCTTTTTTGTGTTTTATTGAATTTCTTTCAAAATTGGCTCTGCAATGATAAACAATTTGGAACAGATTTCATATTCGACTCGATTTTGTTAGCGTTGCCCTGTTGCGCTCCCGGATTTTTTTCAAAGGATGGACAGGGAACGGAAATTAGTATTGATTTTACATATAATTATGGCCACTTCACATGACTTTTTGATCATTAAAATTACCCGCGTCTAGGCCAACCATTTTACTGGTGAACTTGCGGGTTTGCTCACAACAATTCACCAAAGTTTCATCGTTATCGGATGAATGATATAGGAAATAGTTTCATAATGCCAGAGCTCACCACCATACATAGAAACCTTTGCTGGCGTGCCCCCAACAAATCACAAAAGTTTCAACGCAATCGGATGTATGGTGTACATAGGAACGCATTCGGGACAAAAAGAAACATTTATTTTCATATATTTATTAGATCTTGGAGATACTTTTACTATTTTATTAATTTTATTTTTTTTATTTCGACATCTAAGTTTGCAAATGACTAATTAATTATAACTTAGATACCATTACATGTTCGTTGTTTTATGTGGCTCCCACAATTCATCTTGAATCTTTCGACTAATGCAGACTTTATGTATTTTGGCAGCGCATTATAATATAACATCCCTTTGTAGAGAAAATTGCCTTAAGTATTGACTTCGACCATTTTGGTAGTCTGATTTCATTGCACGACATTACAGCCTTCTTAAATCTAAATGACCTGCAGTTGAATGCATATATATTATCTGCTACCCATCGTCTTCGCATTAATTACTTTTTGAAAATTTGAAAATGCGACCTACTAACTCAAAACCGACCATCGTACCGCCCGACCACGCTAACAATTTTAGTCAGTTGTGAAAACTTACAAAATATGTCTACTTATTTTGTTATTCAGAACTTTTCTGTATGTTTAAGATGAAAAATACGTTTTTTAAGAGAGAAAAGATAGGACATACCTTTTACTAGTTCCTTCAAATCTTAATATAAAAGTTTTTGATGTACGTTAAACGTTCTATTTATAAAATGAGTACTTACCATGAATTCAAAACTTTCATTTTATCGACGACGCTTATAATTTTTTGGGGGTGTTGAAATGTAAGTGGGGTAAGTTTTAATCTGAGTATTATATTATATATTAAAGTGTAGAAGTTGGTAGATAACACTTTATTTAGTAAGTTGAGACGCGTGTCGACTTCAAGGCATTAGTAGGTGGATTTTCGTCATGCGAAAAGCGTGTAGAATAAGCTCGCTAATCCGCTTAGAGATTTGGGACTTCCGTAAGCCTGGATTTGAATAATGTTTGGTGTTATTGTTACTTGGAGATAGCAGATATTCGAAACTCGAATAAACAAAACACCTTACTGTGATTTTACTAGGTCTCATTCATTGACTGAATCATATAGAGGAATAAAATCCAATTTTGGGAAAAAATATTGTAATATATATATTTTTTTTGTTGTTTTTGTTTTGATTTCTTGCTAGGGCAATCCCGATGAGTTAGTACATCTGCTCATGGAACTGCAAAAAAAGAAACAATATAATAAATCTGTTTATAATATTCAATTATTATCAAATTGTAGTAGACATTTATCTGATTAAATAATAATTATAAAACCATGTGTAAACCTTCATGACATAGAATTATGTTTTTTATCTCCGGGCCGAGGTCATGGGTTCGACATCTGGTAGGAAAAATGATTGATTAATTTTTGTGGATTATCTTGATAAAAAAAAATTATTGCCGAAGTAGATAACAATAAAAATTTAAACGAAAATATGAAAGAGAACAAGACACAGAAAAATATTTTTTTTTCCTTTACTATTTTTTCTTCTATACTCGCGTATACACTGTTTCTTACATATTCGATAATACATTGTTTCTAGAATCTAGTCTACTACTACTATCCTACTGTGGGGGTTTCTCACCATCCTCCCAATAGCTTATAACGAATGACACATAACGAATATTAATAAAAAAAAAAACAAATAAATACTAGCAACAGGTAAAAACTTCGGCTAATTTATCCTATGTGTAGCCATTGTTCATAGGTTCAAGTACCGAATAGTAAACTCTGACTTTTTAAATAAATAAATCCTGTAGAATTAATCCAAAATATTCATTATGTGTATGGATAAGCTATTGGGAGGATGGTGAAAAACCCCTGTATCGTATATTATAATTATGAGAATGGAATTTGTGAATGTTAACTACTTGTACTTAATACTACATTTGACGACCTCCGTAGTCCAGTGGGTAAGACTCTTGACTCACAATCCGGAGGTCGCAGGTTCGAACCCGGCATGCGCAAATAAATTTTATTTGATTAATTTGTGTTATTTCACAATTAATTCATTTAAAATAATATATAGTATATTTGCGGCATGTTCCAGAGTGGAAGATACTATCAGTATCGTCCTGGTGTAAGACCACCATTCAGAATTGAAACGTTGCTTGAAAATGGCTTTAGCCGTGTTTGGTGAGCAGATCTGAATAGCCAGGTACTTCCCAACCTTCCTCTTCCCCACCTCCTTCCCCTCCCCACTACCTTCAGCCTCACAACATACCCCAATTGGGGATGCCATAGTCTCACTGGCTCCAGACGGGTGCAGTTGAGATTCTTGTGCGGTTATTCACTATAAAAAATTAAAAAAAACATATATGAATAATCATGTACCTACATATCCCATATATGTAAATGAAACTTGTCAATTTGACTCTCCTAGAACGGGAGACCTTCCTAGTTGGACAGTCAAAGCTTCTTTATACTGTTAATGTATTATTTATAACAAAATAAAATAAATAAAAAATATTGGTCGCAACTGGGACAAAAATATTATGATATATTACATTGATGGGAATACCTTCAAAAGTTATAAAAAGAGAGTTGTTTTATAAAAATAAAAAGAAAAGCTCCACCCAGGTGGCCTTGAAGAAAATAATTTCCATTAGAACCTGTCTGTGTGGAGAGTATTTTAAAGAAATGAAAGTGAGGATGTTCCGGGAAGGAAAAACTATAAAGGGTGGTTAGAAATAGATGAATCTGTGTTTCCAAGAAAGACAGACATATGAATCAAGGTGTAAGGCGATGGGTCAAGAGAGGCCGGCTGGAGTGTCCGAACTCTCTCGATCCGGCCTGCCACGTAAAACGAACTTCTTTCTATGAACCCGGGCACCTCTGCTACGTTACCAAACATCTTTTCAACAAATTAAAAATAAAATAAGGTAACAGCATAAGAGTGATACTTTCAGTACCGCCCTGGTGTAAGACCACAATTCAGCATTAAAGCGTTGTTTAAGAGCGTTTAACCAGCCAGCAGACGAAAATCCACATTTCGTCGAAAGTTGTTCTTACGATCATGCAGGGCGGTTACAATGAGAAAGATTAATTATTCTCCGTACCAGCTTTTTAAAATTATAACTCAATATCGAATTTATTTCAATCCAAATTAGCTTTAATTTGTACCTTCATCCAAAAATGCTGAAAGGCGTGATGATAAAACTATTAAAATAATGTACTTTTTGTAATTATTTTTTGATTATAAGTATTTATCATTTTTCAATAATGTCTAAATTTAATAAGAATGTTAAAAAAATCTGAAATATATTAGTTTGTAAGTGCGCAAATAAATATACAAATGGACCAATTTTCGTCAAGAAACACATGTACGTAGATATTTTTTAATGATTTTATTGAAACTAAAATTAAAATTCTAAAAAATGCCTTTGCTAGATAATGTATTGATTTATTTTACTGCATGATTGTATTATTTGAAATGGGTGTGGTATAATACAAAATCTTTTTTGAAAATTTAACAAATCTGCCAACGACCTATGAAATAACCTTATTACACTAAAAATTAAATTTTTTTCTCAAAATTTATTACATGCGAATGCTGGATAAAAGAACAATCTTTCGAAATCCATTTATAATTTTTTTGTGGAAAAGAGTCAATACCTCTAAAATCTGATTTGAAAACGACATATTTCTGGTTTTCTCTGGTAATGCCCTCTTAAGCCTCACAAGATACCACAATTAATCTAACTGACTCCAGACGGATGGGAGCAGCTAAGACTCTTGAGTGGTATTCACATAAAAATATTTCACTTAATTTATTCTACATAGGAGTTTGTTTGTTAATTCAAGTTGCCATTATGCTTCTCTGGTCATGTCAGGATCATGGTCATCAAGACATAGCCTGTTCTAAGTAATTAATTTTTTGGAGGGTATCAACATATTGAGTAGAGTATAAATAAAAGTTTTTTATTTTTGTAATTTATTATCATGAAAAGCAGACAGATCTGAAAAGCTTTGCGACTACTTTTACACAATAGATCCACACAGGAAAAAATCCCTACGTCATCCTTGGGGATGCTGTGCTTTTGAAAGTGAGATGTAAAGAAAGTTTCTGAAAGGAAATGGTTGAATGGGTCTGGGGTCAGTGGGTCCAAGAGTGACGGACATGTGAATCCAAACCTCCCATTGCGGTGCAAGGCGATGGATCGAGAGAGTCCGGTTAGAGAGTTCAAATGATCTCCCTCAACCAGTCTCTCCCGATCCGGCCCGCCAGACACACACACAGTAAATAAGTGGACAGACACATCCGCCGCAAGAACCTTGAAAAACCTCAACCCACGATTACGGGAATCCCTGATAAATCACCAAACGTAGAGATCCACTTGGGATGACAAATATCGCCTCCTAATTAAAACTACTCCCTTCAATCTCGTAACATACTCTTAATTAAAGGAAATGCAATTTTCCCACTGGCTGCGGGTCGTTGGATCTAACGAATTGACTTAATTTGGCTATAAAACATCTGAAACCGTTCCAGCACGTTGGTATTTCGATACGATTCTGAAATTAACTTCTGCCTCGTTTATCGGATTTCTGAAATTGTATATTTCGATGAAAAAAGTGCAACGTGATTATTTATGACAACGTCAAACTAAACTCGTTAAGAAAGCTGATAAAGAAGTAGTGAAAGAATATCAAACGTTAATTAATTCGGATTCCATTACATTTCAATAAACTCGTTGCGGAATACGAAGTTCTTTCCCGCCGATATTTTTTCACGAAAGATTTGAGGAGAACGTGTTGTATTAGTCCAATGCAAACTCTTTAGGGACAGACAGTATTTTAAAAGATGTGCCATGCAATTCGGAAACCATTTATTGGATAACCAACACCTTTGCCATACGTCACCCCAAGTGGTTCGCTATGTTTGGTGACTTAGTAACCCGGGTTCAAGGGTTAGGTCTGTCCTACTACACCTACTACGTGGCGGAGAGATTGGTTGAGAGAGGCCTTTTGACCTTTGCACCGCTGTCGGAGGGATGGATTCACTCGTCCGTCACTCCTCGACACACTGACCTCATGATTCAAAAGTTTTCGGCTACCATCTTAAAACGGAAACGGAACGTGTAAACAATTTTTTTGAGTTTTCGAAATGGTCGAGTTAAAACGGGACTTCGCCATGCTCAGGTCAACTTTGGCGATGTTGAATTTTAAAGTTGCTAAGATTTGGAGGGACGTTTTTGAGGAAGGTTGATCTGAACCTGAGTCTTAAAGAAACTAAATTTATATAAGAGGAAAAACAATAACTACTGCCAGAGAAACAACGAGTCGTGGAAGATACCCGTTCTCATATAATATACAAGATAATTTAAAAAACAAAGATTATATGCTACATTTTCCAGAGTGCAGATACTCTCAATATCGCTCTGGTGGGAGACCACCATTCTGCCTGGAAACGTTGTTTGAACTGGCATTTGTCGTTTTTAGGGACTAACTAACTAAATAACTAACAGGGGTAGGCAGAAAGGACGGACCGCCAAACAACTCGGTCTTGGCACACACGTCTTGCCTCGTTCACATTCGTACATCGTCTCATACATGCTCTTCTATTATTCTGACTCTTGACATGGCCCGACTCAAGTATCTGATTCACTTGGTCATGTCTTTCTCGGGTGTCCCCGACTTCTTCTACCATTCACATTTGCACGATATATTCTCCTTACACTCCTTTCCACGTTCATTCGCTCTATATGCCCAAACCATCGGAGCGTTAGTTTCTTGACCTTATTCATCACGCTTGCGTTCTTTGCGGATCTCCACGTTTCTCCCACGATCGTACATGGTTTTACCATTTACATACGCTTGAGGGATCTCATTTCTACAGCATTCAGTCTGCTTTCATCCTTCATCTACCAGTTCCATGCCTCACTGCTATACATCAGGGTAGGTACCGGTACTCCATTACGGACGGCTAGCTTGACTGCTTTGGATAGTTTTTTGTTGGTGCCAACGGCATTTAGTTCTTCTTTAATAGAGTTATCTGCATTCACACATCTTTCAATATCTCTATCAGCCTTTCCATCTCTCGTTTTAAGTGACCAGATCTTAAAAACCCAGAAATCTTCCTCTTTCACATCTCCTTCTTCTTCCCATTCCTTTCAGGCTCTTCACAAACCACAAAAATATAGTCCAACTGTGCCTATTTGAACATTGAACAGTTTTCATCATTGACATGATGCTGCTTTTAAATATGGATAGTCCTTCAGATTGGCCGTCTGCAAAGTTAACTATGTGAAGATGCGCAAATGATATCCTCTTCAGCTTACTGAAAAGTTTTCAGCCAGGAATATGCCGTTCCGCCTTTCGCCTATGTCTTCCACAGTTCTGCGTCTACCGTACGATTGCAACTTTCTTTCGGGTAACTTTTCAGAAAGCAACTCTCTCGGTAACAATCGTATCCCACTGCGATTTCCATCAGGATATTTCGAATGGGGGACATTTATTCTTTTCGCTTCTTTTTCTATTGAAAAGTCCTACCTCCTTCGCATTTACGAGGATTCGCTTCCAACGAGACAATATCCATTCGCGGAATGGAATATTAACAAAACGACAAAATATCATACTTCGGTATTAAAATGTTTTGTAAGACTTCTTGTGATCATGCTATCGTTTCCAGTGACTTAACTACCCGCGTGTTACGATTTCTCATGACTTAACTACCTGCGTATTTCGATTTCTCATTTCTTGTTGATAATTTTTTTTTTACATGAGCTCCATACAGGAGGCCCTGAGGAAAATAATTTCCGTCAGGGCCTATGTCATCTTTGAGGATGCTGTGTAGTGAGTTTTTTTAAGGAAAGTAAGGAGAGGAGAGTTCTGGGAAGGAAAAGGGTTTAAGGGGTGAATAGGAATCTGGGATCAGTGTGTCCTGGTCATCCGCCTCCAAGACCTAGACAAACCTGACCCCATGAACCCGGGCACCCCTTCTAAATCACCAAACGTAGCGAACCACTTGGGGTGACCTATGGCAGAGGTGTTGGTTATCCAATAAAGGTTCTCGGGGCAGCGGTACCCATTCCCGCTTTCCAAATTGAATAATGAAAACATTTTGACGACAAACAAACAAATTTGTTTTAATGGTATTTCTAAGACTTCTAAGTTATCTAAGCGTTTTTCTTTATTACTAATGTGAAGAATATTTTTAGAAAATACAGCTATTTGCAATGATAAATAAATAATCATACAGGGATAAATAATATTCTACATATTAGAAAAACATGTAGATAACTGAGTACGAAAACGTGCAAATAAAAATATGCAACGTAGTTGTGAATGATGAATACTTGGAGCAGGTGAATCAGTTTGTGTATTTACGAGGGAGTATGCTTACGAGAGATGGGAAGGCTGATAGAGATATTAAAAGAAGGGTAAATGCAGGTAACTCCATTAATGGAGGGCTGAACGCCATCGGCGCCAACAAAAAACTGTCCAAAGAAGCTAGGCTTGCCATAATGGAGTACTGGTACCTAGCCTGCTGATGTATGGGAGTGAGGCTTGGAACTAGCAGAGGAAGGATGAAAGTAGAGTGAATGCTGTATAAACGAGATCCCTGAGGCGATCGTGTGGTAAAACCATGTACGATAGTGTGAGAAACGTGGGGATCCGTAAAGAATGCAAGGCTAATGTAAGCGTAATGAGTAAAATTAAGAAAAGGACGCTTAGGTAATAATAATAATGATTTATTGTCTTCCTTTCTTAGTAACATGTAGAGATAATAATATCCTCACTGGGATCTCCCGTGCTGAGGATTTCATTTACATATTATAATGTAATTATAAGAAATTAATATGAATTAGTTATAAACATATATCATGTGGTATTTAAAAAAAAAAATTATAAAATAAAAAAGATAGTGTTTTTTATAATTGAGTTCAGTAGAGATAGTTTGGGCATGTAGAGCGAAAGAACGAGGAAAGGAGTTAAAGGTGAATATATATGACGCAAGTGAATCAGATACTTGAGACGGGCCATGTCTAGAGTCAGAATAATAGAAGAGCATGTATGAGACGATGTATGAATGTAAACGAGGCAAGGGGTGAGTGCCAAGACCGAATTGTTTGGCGGTCCGTCCTCTATGCCTAACCCTGCGGGGAAACGGCATGATGGTTAGTTAGTTAGTTTGTTAGTAAAAAAAATCCTTAATAATAATGAGTTCATTATCAATAAACAAAAAATATTATCTTATAGTACTATCTTAGATATGTTCCCTTGTCCGTTTTGCTCTACTACATTATACTAACCCACTGTTTTGTAATTGTTAAGTCATTATGTGTTTGCCCTGAAGAAGGAACGGTCGTTTCGAAACCGGTCAGCGTTAATAAAATATATATGTGGTTTTGACAAAGAAATATTGTTTCATTTATTTATAATGGACAACCACAAGGTAATAGCTACATTTTGAATGATATTTTCACTAAAATAATACCATTTTTCTTTTCAGTATGTTAAATTCAACTCAGGTTTACATATGTAATATGTAGTTATATTAAAAAGCTTGGTCTTATCGCTCCCATGTACTGATGAATTTGACAGGCAGAAAGCACGAAATGTCGTTGAATTTTGGATTATAATCCAATGTCAGTCAAACGTCGTCTAGTCTTATAAAATTTGACGAAATTTGATTACAAATTTTGGTATAGATTCAAAACGAAAATAAGTTAATAGTATCTCTGTATGTGAATAGCTGTAGAAGGAATAGCAATTTATTTATAAGTTTAGCTATTACACAAAATTTAAGCATATTTATTATAAGTACAGCTGTGTAGCTGTATCATAATTAACACATATGATTTATTCGTACGTGCTTTGGGAGTTGCCAAACTATATCACATGATTTTTAAATACGTTTTCCTTTTTAATTAATTACTCAAATGAAAAAAAAATCTATCAAACATCTAAATCCACCTATCTTCTTTAAATTTTGTTTTCGAAGCTCTAAGATGATTGAGATAAACAGCAGTTGATTACTTAAATTAAGTGACAGTTCATTGCTAAAGTGCTATTGCACGGATTGTGTTGATAAACACGACTGTGACTGCAGTTGAAAAGTCTCTGGAGAAAACAATGAGATTTAGAGCCAGTTGTTTCACAGAGTTTGAATAATCCGTCAAATTTAAAAGTTAATTTTAAAGTTCCGTTATTATGTCGTTATTAGCCAGCAGTTTTATATAATTTAAATAATAACAACTTGAAGAGGACTTTCACAGAACCATAAACTAAATTCAATAATTTAAAAAAATCATAATTTTCCAAAATATATATCATATTGTTTCATTATCGCTATTGTACTTTGTGGCATCAAGTTAATTACATGAAAACACAAAGTACGCAAATCACTTGCACACTTCACCTTTCATTTTGAAAACCAAAGAAAATGTGGAACAACCTTGGAGGCAAAGTGTTTTTCGTGTACACGATATCGTTTTTTAGTAAAAAGAAGACCATCTTGGAAATACATAATATCGTTTTTTTGTGGCGATAATTACTCGCGATGAAACTATGTATGTAACTATTTTTTATCAGATATCACCCGTCTCTTTCTTTCTATCACTATGTAAGATATTAATTTCACACTCTCACCGTTCCCTTATATTATATTTTGTCTCTTTCTATCATCATCATCATCACTCTTGGCTCTACAACCCCTGGTGGGTCTTGGTCTTCTCAAGAGTCTTCTTCCACTCATCTCAGTTGTTTGCCAGCTCTCTCCAGTTTAGAAGCTCCAAGGTAGATATATATTTGAGGACGTTGTCACTCCATATTAATCTTGATCTTCCCAGGCTTCTACGCCCTATCGGTCTTCGAGTTCAGCAGGGACTTTGGTGCTTGATGCCCTGTCATTCTCTCTACATGACCCAGCCACTGAAGTCTTCCCAGTTTTATAAATCTTTCTATATGTATATATAAACTTACACAATGCATATTTTTGATCAGTTTAATTTTTTACCCTGAAGATGCTTGTGTTAAGCGAAACCTATCGGTATAAAAAAAAATCGTGGTTACAAACTAAGTTATTGTTTTATTTCAATTACTATGTAACTATATTGTGGTAAGTGATTGGTTATCCCTTTTCCTTAAATACCTTGTTTTTCCAACACAGTTTTGGCTGCATCATTTCGTCAAATATTTGTTAACTTAACAAAACAAGAAACCTTTTATTATCATCTGTAGGTGATCTTGGCCACGTTGTATTATTTTTGGTCTATTTCGCATTTCTCTGACAGAAATTGGAACACCTTTTCTTCCTGAAATATAAAGGCGAAATATACACGTACGAAAATATCACGCAATAGACAATATTTCCAATGTGGGAAAACTAGACTAGACGTAACATATTGAGTTATATTCTATTGTGATTGACGAGTACAGCTTAATTCTATTGTGGGAGAGAGAATTCGGTTTTCCATTTTGCTAAAGGTGGTTTACCGCTGGAATTGGATTGACTAGAGTACCCAACCTTAATTTCAGAGCTCTCAAATAATATTGTGCTTATATACATAATTTTTTTTGCATTAAATCCACCCAGAAGGACTTGAGGAAAATCATTTCCTTAACCACTCCGACCCCTAAGCGTGTTTGCACTACACTATAACAATAGCAGTCAAGTACATTAAGCTTGTTTTCAATCTAATGCGTTGGTTCCCACAGAAATCGTTACAACTGTGTTATTGTTCTGGTGACAAAACTAAAACAAAAAGTGAAAGATTTATCAACTTCACATCTCTATTCAAAGTTGTCCATAGTTTTACATAAAAAATACTTATTTTGTAGAAACAGTTTTCACCCGCCAAAACGCCTACGCGTCGTGAGATATTGTTATTTTTTTTTATTAAATATTGTTTTACAAAATAGTAAAAAAGTAAGGTGACAAAATTGTTTATTATACATTTAAACAATAGAATAAGCGTTTTTTTTTACATAACCGGTGATTTTAGTACCGTTTTCACACAGAACATCGCGTACGTCATTTTTACAATTTTTTTGTGTTTGCATTCTGAATTTTAATATTTACAAATGTTAATATTTATTTACAAAAACATTTTTTGGTATTCGGCTACGTTCAGAAATATTTTATTTATAGAAATTCAATGGCGAAGCAGAAATAACACAAAGTTTTTATACATCTTACCGTTCGCATCAGACAAAAAAGCGCCGTTTTCATGAAAAATCACCCAAAAAGCGCTTGTGTCAACCGTGTATAACTGCTGGGTGCGTGTTTGGCACTCACCCCGACTGTGCACTACTGCCGAAGGAATTAATGACCCTAGTTCCTCAGAGCAACTTCCATTGAAATACCGGAAGAACAAGGTCAGCATTCCCATTCGACGATTGTCCTTCAAAGATTGCAATCTGATATTTGATAAGCTGATTGATTGATAATCTAATATTTAAGATAAGAGAATCTATCAAACAGTGCGCCCGTTTCTTCACAATGGGTTTTTAGTGGCTATCACATGCACTGGCGATCTGTTCAAGTTTAACAGTTGTGTACTATTAAAGTATATCTGCGCGCCCTGCACAGTATGCCAACTTTCTGAGAGACTAACTTAACTCTGGCTACGTTGAATCCCCCGTACCTGAGCGGTGACACCAATCATATCAATGGAAGGCGTGATGGAAAGATTGATACTTCTGAAGGAGAATTTTAAACATTATTAAACTCAATGAAACATCACGTAACATTAAATCTTTCGTTGTTGACTTCCATCAAAGTAAACTTACACATGTCGGTTCGCTTGTGTCTAAAATTCCACTGGTAAAAAGTAATACACTTTTGAAGAAAGCACCCAATTGTGATTAATGTTGAAATTACCGAAAGCACACAAATCTCGCGAAAAACTTTACTCAACGTAACGCAAAGGCCTAAGGCATTATTTTTAGTAAAAATAACAAAAACAAGGCCTTTATTAACCGCCACCATGGAACTAGCATTTTGAGAAAATATAATTAGTAAGGTTGTTAAAAAATTAAAGTACCATGAGAAAAAAATACTTTTATAATTAATTAATAATTTTATTTTTTATTTTTTATTTTAATTTTTATATATTTTGGAAACAAGTCATTCTTTTGATATTAATACAGGTCTTAAAATTTTACATACTAACACTACGGGCATACAATTGGATAATTTAGAAATTTTAGAAATTAGAAAAAGCATTAATAGCCATCTTTTAAATTTATTTTCTTATTAATACTTACAATTAATTATAATTATTGATTTTTTGATTTAGACTAATTATTTTAATTATTTTTTCTTAAAAAAAAATTATTATCTAAATGCAATTTTATTTTTCCTTAAATAATTTTTATATTTAATTTTGTATAACTATTTTTATGATTAGTAAGTAATTAATCACCTCTACTTTTTAATATTTTGTCTATGTTATAATTTATTCTAATTTGTCTATACTTGTTTGTCATTTATTATAGTAACATATCCTGACGAAGACAACATTGTTGTCGAAACATGTTGATATTGTTTTAAAAATAGTGGTTTTATACAAAGTAATCAGTTATTCATTATATGAAAAATGATGCCACAAAGTAATTTTGCGAAGTTTGAAGTAAAAAATACTTTTTTTACAATAACTCCACGCGGGAGGCCTTGAGGAGAAAAAATCTCTTAGGGTCAGCATTCCCATCGTGGGGATGCTGTGTGGAGGGCCTTTTTGGGAAAGGAAGGAGAGGAAGTTCTGGGAAGGAAAAAGGTATGAGGGGTGGTTAGGAATCTGGGGGTCAATGTGTCCAGGAGTGAGAGACGTGTGTATACATTCTTACCACTGCGGTGCAAGGCGATGGGTCGAGAGAGTCTGGCTAGAGAGGTCTAGATGACGTCTGCCTCATACATTCTCGCCCGATCCGGACAGCCATGCAGAAGGACAGTTGGTATTATGCTAACATTGGTTTTTATTATTGAGGTATGTTGTAACTATATTCCATGCAGTTGAATCGACTACTTATCAACTACTTCTGAGAAAGTATTACCAACTGGGTGCAATCTAGGTACAAGCAGCGAGTATTTAAACGACTTGGTATGAATATTATAATACTTAGCTTCAACAAGAGAATCAGACTCATACGATAGTAGCTGTATAGATCATGTCTTTGTTAAAGAGTAAACTAGAAAATAAATCCATTGTATATCAATCAACTATTACAGACCACTAGACCACTACGCAATCATTACTTCCATCACAAAAAAAACTCTTAAATCACCCCAAAATAATCAACCCCAAGAAAAGATTTCTTATGAAACTCTCCTAAATCAAGTCTCGAAATAAAACTGGGAACTTATTTATGCTTGCACTGATACCACCTCTGCATGCCAATTGTTTGTAAATTCTTTACATAACCACTTGGCTAATGCAATATCATATAAAAAAGTAAAATAAAACGATCGGACACAAAACTCAAACCGTGGATCACTACTGGTAATCTCCACTGTATCAGAAAGCGTGATAAGATTCACAACTTCTGCAGGAAAAACCCTAGTGACAATGTATCTCTCATATTCTACAAACGTTATAGAAAGAAGGGATTACTACAAAAAAAATCAATAAAGCTGCCGATGATATAATTTTTTTTTTAACATCATAAAAGATATAGCCAATATTAATAAAACTGACACGCCTATTGTTAAAATTAATATCGAAAACCAAACAATACATGTAAATTCTGACCCTGAAAAATTTTCCAACCATTTCAATCAATTGTTCTGGCAATTAAAAATAATTTTACATCAATGAGTTCTTGTTGGTATACCTACGGAAGGTAATTAAGCTTAATAAATCTGGGCTGTTATTAAAAATATTTGTCAATTCGGATATAAGTCTTCTATTGAGAGTTTTAATATATTTTTTTATTTACTAACTCTTAAGCAAAACCTGTTATTAACAAATTAAATTAAATTAAAACAATTGCTTTATTTCAAAACATGTCAAACCACAAAGCACCTAACTGCTTTGTACCAAAATACAAAACATTAATGTTGAAATTAATACCAGTTGCTCTCATGAAACATTAATAATATCGCCGAAATAATAATGTAAAAGGTGGTAATAAATATGAAAACAACCAATTTCATACCACTCCGCAATTTATTTTTGTTCAATCATAAAATTGCGTCAATTCCCATTTACTTTAATATTAATTTCGGCCGTTTTGTTATACAAAAAACCTCCGTCGATGTCCAGAGTTTTATAAAATTGCCTTCGGTGGACAAAGCGACAGATACATTTGTCGGATTTAATGAAACCCCATCTGACGGCCAAAGCTAAAAGACACTGAAAGGTTTTATTGGAAGGTTTCACGGAATTGATATTGAATCTGACAAGTTGGTGGGATTAAATTATTAACGTCATTTTATTTAATCAAAAACACCCTCAGCAAAATACAAAATTGATTTCGGAATAAAATTATTCCAAGAATAATGATTTTGATAAAAGGTTTGAATGATATTTTGATTTCTTCAAATACTTAGAAATATTATTGTTTTGATCAATTTATAAAAAAATACTGTTTTTAAAGACAAAAATTTTTGTTTTATTATCAAATATACACGGTGTCCGGAAATTCGTAGTACAAGCGAGAAACTGGTAAATCTACATCACATTCGGAGTCGATTTGTGATATAACTTTTTTGATTTGAGCTTTCGTTTTCGAGTAAATCGTGTTCGAAGTTGGATTTTTTTTGGTTAAATTTGAAAAAATTGTTCACTAGGGGGTTGATTTCAGCTGTGTAATATCTTATAAAATGCATCGAAGGGTAAACCGGGCTCAAAAGTTTTTTTAACCCTTTAGTTGCCGAAAAAATGGAAAAATAGAAAAAAATAATATTAAAATCGAAATGCTCAGATCGAAACAAATAACTTTTTAGGGTTCTCTACGTGATGTAGATTCACCAGTTTCCCGCTTGTACCACGAGTTTCCGGACACGTTGTATATTATCAACAACATATGTTATATTTCTTTAGTTTGTAGCCCTGGAAAGATAGTCTGCGTAAAATTTACGCATGCGTGTTAGAATTATTGCACTCTCGTTCTAATTAGTGCAAATCCGTAGCTATGCTTTTTAGACATCTCACTTGATGTTTGGACCTTCCGTGGGGCGCGCGCGTCGTTGAGGTAGGTGTCACCAGTTTTGAGATATGATATAACGACCGCATGAGATTGATACGTTCAAAGCTATTTTAATGGATTATTATACAACTGTACGTTATTATTAAATATAATATATCTAACTTATTAAGTACATTAATCAAAATGGCTAATTATTATTACGAAATAAGTGATTTGAGAAAAAACAAAAATATTTCCAAGTTTTGTTGATTATTGAAGAAGTCTCGCGATTCGTTTTTTTTTCGTTTAAGAAATAAATATATATTCATAAATTGTTGTATTGCAGCCAGATAAAGCTCAAGCGTCAATTTTAAGTATGATTATATTATATACCGTATATCAAAATATGATTATCTTTCTAGGGTTAAAAGATTTTCGTTTTGTATAAACTTATATTTTAATAATATCACCGTACTTATAATTTGGGAAATGTTGTAAGGTTATTGTTATATATTTAATATATTAATCATTAAATACAAACAGGTCTTATTAGAATTTATATCGGAAAGCAGAACAACGAGCTTTGCTTCAACTTATTTAATTTATTTATTGTACGATTCCAAGTCTACAGACTAGAATCTTCAGAAATTACCCGCTTAACTAAAAAAAATAGACACGCACTTGATAATGAATAAGCAAAAAGAATCATTTGCTAAGTCTCCGCTTTCGTATCCATTGTAATTTTTATAATAATTTCGAAATTAAAATATGTATTTAATGTACATCATGACCATTTCTACTTTAATGTAAACATGATTCCCTTAAAAAAGCAATAAAAAATAAAAGATCCCACACATCATAAATACTAACAATTTGACCATAAAATTAGGTCATTAATAATTCATATTACTTGTAGGATTTTTCCCTGAATAATATTGAAGTGAGCTACAAACCTATGGTAATTAGCCTACTGGAATTACCAAAATAATAAGAAATTTGACAGTCTAAAATTAAAATGACTTAGTAACAAATGTAATTAAAATAATTGATTAAAATCCTTGTAGACCACCCCTCTTCCCCTCTCCCATATGTTAAGAGCGTTTAACCAGCCAGCGGACAAAAATCCACATTTCGTCGAAAGTTGTTCTTACGATCGTGCAGGGCGGTTACAATGAGAAAGATTAATTATTCTCCGTACCAGCTTTTTTAAATTATAACTCAATATCGAATTTATTTCAATCCATATTAGCTTTAATTTATGCCTTCATCCAAAAATGCTGAAAGGCGTGATGATAAAACTATTAAAATAATGTACTTTTTGAAATTATTTTTTGATTATGAGTATTTATCATTTTTCAATAATGTCTAAATTTATTAAGAATGTTAAAAAAATCTGAAATATATTAGTTTGTAAGTGCGCAAATAAATACACAAATGGACCAATATTCGACAAGAAACACATGTACGTACATATTTTTTAATGATTTTATTGAAACTAAAATTAAAATTCTAAAACATGCGTTTGCTAGATAATGTTTTGATTTATTTTACTGTATGATTATATTATTTGAAATGGGTGTGGTATAATACAAATTTTTTTTTGAAAATTTAATAAATCTGTCAACGACCTATGGAATAACCTTATAATACTAAAAATTAAAAAATTTTCTCAAAATTTATTACATGCGAATGCTAGATAAAAGAACAATCTTTCGAAATCCATTTATAATTTTTTGTGGAAAAGAGTCAATACGTCTAGAATCTGATTTGAAAATGACATATTTCTGGTTTTCTCTGGTAATGCCCTCTTAAGTATGTAAACCGTAGACTAAGAATAATTTGTACCAGTCTGAAGATGGCTTTAACGAGCTGAAACCGGTTATGGTCAATAAAATTAAGTGGAAAAAAGTTTTATATTTATTTGTTTTATTATAATATATCCAAATCTACTATTTTTCTGTCTTTTCTGGCAGAGTATTTTATTTTTGTGATGTTTTTTGATCATTTATGTAGATGTTGTTTGTGTTTAAAATAATATTCTCGTAAAAGCACAGGTGGTGGTGTAATTAAAAAATAAATCAATAATGCGGATTGAATTTTTGTTGGTAAAAGAGACCAGTTGTTTAAAATATTTTAAATAATTTCACGAACGAACATTGTCGCCTAGTGATTAAGAACAAGGTTCGTAGAAAATGTGTTTCAATGTTAGCTCATCGAGCGGGTAGAGCGGTGATTGGCTAAAAATTCATGACGGAGCTTGAAGTCCATGTTACACTGGGAGATTTGAACTGCAATACAATTGGCAGTGTTTCACTTCAAGCTACGTCACGTGGTCAAAATTTCGAAAGCGGCCAACTTGTTAATCGCATTTTCTCCAAGCGTTGGATTAAGATCCCGAATTTAAGTGTCATTTTCAAAATTGGAACTGATTCCATGAAGAATGCAGATAAGCGATAAAGCATCTACTCAAAATATAATATTTTTTTACCAGATAATTAATTTAATTCTATTTTTGAAATACGTCGGTACTTGGGAATGTATTTATTTTATTTATATTTTTATTACAAACAGGTTTCATGATTTTTCAAGGCTCTGCTCTTTTTAGCTAACATTCAATAAATATCAATCCCACAATTATAATATCCCGTGATTTTCCAGGGGTTTGCGCCAGTCAAAGCCAAAAAGCACACGCACACAATTCTTACAAGTCGCACATTAATTAAATCGACTTCATGAATTTAAAATACCGTCAGGTTCACGGTACGTAGGTTCTGAGTTCACTATCACAGTCTCGGTACGGTAGGGCGGTGCGGGGCGGGCGATGTTATTATTTGCCTGGTCGCCTCTCCGTTCTCCGCTTTCCGCCCTCCACTCTCCGCCCTCCGCCCTCCGCTCTCAGGTCTCCGCCCGCCGGAGAACTGCCTTCGAACACATAATTCATTTTGCGCGCGGGAGATAACTCGACACGTGATAATTTCCTCTCGCAGCCATGCAAAGGCGCACATGTGAGAAAAGTCGCAAAGTTAAATAACGGTTAACCCTTAAATTAGACTGAGGTTTTTATTGTACAAGAATTAAATTAAATTTATTTTTAATAAACACTCAGATAATTTTAATGTAGTTTTTTTTACTAACGATGGCTTGTTACTTGATTTCGGCACAACCATGCTTTATTCAACCATACGTTCTCCTCTGAATAAGGCCTCCGTGGTCAAGGAGTAACGAACGCTCTTAACTAGCAATCCTGGCGTGGGCAAATAAATTTTATTTAACTTATTTAAGTTATTTCACAATTAATTCATTAAAAATAATATACAGTATATTTACGGCATGTTCCAGAGTGGAAGATCCTCTCAATATCGCCCTGGTGTAAGACCACTATTCATATTTGAAACGTTAGTTGAAATGGCTTTCAACCGTGTTTGGTGACCAGATTTGCATAGCCAGGTGCTTCCCTACCTTCCACTCCCCCACCTCCTTCCCCTCCCACTGCCTTAAGCCTCACAACATACCCCAATTGGAGATGCTATGGTCTGAATGGTTCCAGACGAGAGCGGTACTTTTGAGAGGTATTCACATAAAAAATACACTGTGTGTGTATGTACTCAATACTAGATGAAGTTTATGCAGAGTCTTTAGAAATTTTTGACACTGTCGACAGTGACCTTGCCCTTGTTTTGAAAGTCGAGCGTTAAAAATTTCATCATATTATAGATGAAATTTGCCAGAATGGACATCTTAGAGAGCATTAATTTCTATGTTCCCCGTGGTTGTCTCCGGTCACCGATAGTTTTATCTCCGGGCTTGCAAAAATAACTTGCCAACGGTCATTCCAGTCCGGAGAGCGGTCATGTTGTTAAAAAGAATCACTTTGAATATCGATAAGTTTAACATCAATGAAACACGATTTAGACGGGAGCTTTATTGCTGTTAGTATAAATCTGCTTATCTTATCTAAACTATTAAGTTGCGTGGTCCCAAAAACTAACACCTCATTCGCTTAACGACAATTCTGGTTCATCGCTCCTAAAATATATAATGCTCTGAGTACTGACATAAAGTCAAGTAATTCTAATTCTCTTTTTATAACACGTGTACAACATTGGATTTTTGAAAGGGGACGAACGCACTTTAAAGAATTCATGAGTTCTAACACTACATTTTAATTATTAATTTTTGCATTTCAAAATTTTAATTTCCATTTGTATTTCTATTTTACTTTAAAATGTTGTTATTTTTTTCTCTTAGTTTTTTCACTAAATTTATATATGTTTTTAATTTTGATTTATATAATTATATGTTTTAATTTATACAGAACACTTGAGTTCTTAACATTTAATTTTTATTATTAATTTTTGTATTTCAAAATTTGAATTTGAATTTTCATTTTTACTTTTCTTTAAAATATGGTCTTTTTTTTTTCTCTTTAGTTTTAAGTATTTCGTAATATTTTTTGAAATGTTAAAATATTAAATGTACGACTACCACAACACGGGCTTAGCCTAGTGTGGTAGCCAAAAAAAAAACAAATATCTGTTACTAATAAAAAATACATGAAATAAAAAAAAAATAAAAAAATAAAAAATAAAAAATTATCTCATTTTTAAAAACGCTTTAAAATGTTAATTTTGTAATGTTTTTGAAATTATATTAGGTCCTTACGTATGAAATTGGCGTTTTGGCGTACTGGCAACTTTGATCTCAAATATCTTCTCTTTGGTTAGGAATTCCAAATTCAAATGTATACAGCTCTTTACTCGTGTATTTGTGTTTCAAAAATTATAATTCATTTGTGTTTTCCTTACTTGTTTTTTTTCTTTGCGTCACTTAGTTTACAAAATGGAAAACGTGAAATATCGCCTTATTTACGAGTACGAGTTCCACCGTGGCACCAGTGCTGCAGAAACGGCTCGAAGGATTATTGATGTGTATGGCGACGGTGCCGCAAAAGAAAACACAGTGCGTTTTTCGTTCTGGAAATTTCGACCTGCAGAACAAGTCCCGTGGACGGCCGGAGACCAAAGTTGATAATGAAGAATTGAAGGCTATTGTGGAAGCAGATCCATTGCAAACCACGTCCAAGTTAGCTGCAGGCTGCGGTGTTAGTGATAAAACTGTTTTAATCCATCTGAAGCAAATTGGGAAGGTGAAAAAGCTTGAAAGGTGGGTACCTCACGAATTGAGTGAAGCAAATCAACAAACGCGCGTTAGAACACTAGACCACACACTGCACAATAGACGACTACCAAATTAGAGGAGCTTCAATTGGAATGTCTAAGATATCCACCGTACTCTCCGGACCTTGCCCCAACAGATAACCATTTTTTTCAAAATTTATTTTATATGATAACTTCTTGCAAAGGAAAAATTCAAGTCCGATGGGGCAGTCCAAACCGCATTCAAAGATTTTATTGATTCCCGTCCGAATGGTTTTTTAGTAAAAGAACTACCTATGAGATGGCAAAAGTGCATAGATAGCAATGGTACATACTTTGATTAAATAAATACATTATATTTAAAAAAAATCGACTTTATGTTCCTCCCATACAAAACTCCAATTTCATATGTAAGGACCTAATGGTACTTAACACCTCTTTCTTTAGATTTTAAACGATTCTTTTTATATTTTTCTCAGATCCAATTTAAAATGGGTTCAAGCTATTTTATAGTTGGTTGTAACTACTAAAATAAAATGTTTCAATTGGTCTTATTTAACCCCACTTTGTAGTTATATTGTTAAGACATTATGAAGTAGGAAAAGCGTAAACATTATTCCGACTATTTTGCATGACGACCTGTCACTGTTTTCGTTGGAGGTAAAACCAAGCAATTGATATCTAGTGTTTAAACATGAACAGTATTGTACTTCCGCTATTATTTATTGTACACGGAGAATAATTAATTACAGAAACTAAACTCGTTTAAACAAATTTCATGATAATGGTATTTAAAGAAGAGGTAGACATTGTAATTAATGGGATTGTGGCATATACATTGTATTGTCTAATATACGTTTTTGGGCTGTGTGTGCGTGTGTGTATAGCAAAAAGTGTCTAATGAGGAAAAGGGACGATAGTTGTTTGGGTGGTATGACATAAAAAGCCACCAGCAAGTAGTAGAAACCAAATACAATTTGATTGTTTTTCAACGATTTTTTCAACGAAACCTATGAAGTACTTGTAGACACTAATACACTACTCACTAGCTTTTCTCGAGATGAATTTTTCGAAATATTTTAAAATAATTGGAAAATTTATTGTGTATTTATAATGTATTGTTCAATAAAACAATATTTTTTTGTTTGAACCACAATATTTTTTTATATACGCCGAACGGCTTCAGAACCACCGTTCCTTCGTCAGAACATTCAAAACAACAACATAATACATTACTCTGTGTTGAGGTGGGGGTAGGGGAGTTGGGGGAGGAGATAGAACGCATGGTGAAAGGGAATTGGGACTGAAAGATAAATAATTAATAATAGACTCATTATTATTAAGCAATTAAAAAAAATATATTATTATATATATAAAAGAAAGATTGTTTCATTTATTTATACAAATGGATAACAAAACCACAAAGTTAATGGAAAATTTATTTAGTTTATTTAAATTTTATTGATTAACACCGTATTTGTGCTTTTAGGTTTTATTACATTACTAACATAATTGGTAGGTGCATTATAAAACATTGGATTAAAATATTGATGTATTATAAAACAATATAGAGGGCACATAAAAGTAATAAGTAACAAGTGCAGTAAAAAAAATTCAAACATTGTCAAGAATGGCATTTAATAACGTGCAAATAATATTAAAGTTTGTAAAGCTTTCAATACCCCAGGGGCAATTCCATTAAGAATATAGAATCGTCCTTAGCTTTATAATAATTATGACCGACGTTATCGTTAACTACTAACTAATTCCTTTCCCTTAAATAGAATCGCAATGGCCCCTGTCTGTACTGTCAATAATATAATTATTTCCTAAATTATGCAGTAGATTCATGACATAATTTAATTACTTTGCGTTAGTACCTGTATTGTGACAATGGTAAAGTACCTTCAGACGAACCATTTAATTCAATTTACAATTTGGGAGGTGGGTACCGCCGCCCCGTGAACTATTTATTAGATAATCTCTGCCGTAAGTCACCCCAAGTGGTTCGATACATTTGATGACTTGACGGGGGTTAGGGGTTTTGGCGGCTAATGCTTCTAAGCACCTACTGCGTAGCGGGCTAAGTCGGAAGGGACTTTTATTTTCATGTTTTTATACATCCATCTTCACTAATTAAATTACATTGGTGATGTTTTGTGCCTGTTTCACTAGGAACTCCTGTGTAGAGAGCAGGCGACTAATTGAGGGAGACCTTTTGACCTCTCCAGCAGGACTCTATTGACCCATCGCGTTGTACCGTGGTGAGAGTGATGGATTCATATGTTCGTCACTCCTTGACACACTGGCCTCTGATTCCTACCCTCCCCTCATACCTTTTTCCTATCCAGAACTTCTTATCTTTCCTTTCCATAACAGGACACACAGCTGCCCGAAAGATGACTTAGGCCCTGAAGGATGTTTCCTCGGGGCCTCCTGTGTGGAGTTTTTGTAACTGAAAAATAAAATAAGAACAACGCGTTGTGTGTTGATGTGGTGTTGATTGATTGCATTGATCTTTTCATGGTGTTCTTTGAGAAGTTTGTTTTATTTTCCGTGGCTTAATAGGTGCTTTATTTTTAAACTACTTATCTGGTCAAAAAAGTTGTCTTAATAAATTCAAATATACTTCCCAGCTACTTCCAATCAGAAATTCATTTAGAAAATTCTATTCCAATCACGAACTCGATGTCATTTCCCGAATACCCGTTCAATTCAGTGACTTGGAAGTTATTGAGCACCAAAAATAATGAGACCGCCTAATACCTTTAGTACGTTCCCACAGCCTTTTCAATAATTTAATGCGAATTCGATTTTCCTAATGATGCAATGAATGCAGTGGATTTCAGAATCTCTTTAAAATTCTTCGAAATGTATTCAGGAAAGACGTTTATTTTTCTGTTTACTCTATAATTGGCTTGCTTGAATAGTATTTATAGAAATGGCAAAAGAATTCTTGCTATTATATTTATTTTTAAATCATTAGAGTCTCGATTAAACGCGGAACTTACGTAAGGTTAACTTTACGGTCCGTTAACATGTTGGTCCCCGCGCTTGTATCTTTCACTTCACGGTTTTGAAAAATAATGAGAAATAATAGACTCTTAATTTATTTTAACCACTGCGACCCCTAAGCTTGTTTGCACGACAATATAACAATAGCAGTCATGTTCAATAAGCTTATTTGAGAACCCTAAATAAAAAATAGAAGATCCATATTATATCAACTTCACATCTCTATTCAAAGTTGAACATAGAAATACATAAAAAAGACTTATTTTGTAGAAACATTTGTTACCTGCCAAATAGCCTACGCGCAGTTAGACTTTGTTTATTTTTTACTAAATATTCTCGTGTAAAATGGCATAAAATAGTTTTTTTTGTGTTTGCATTTTATATTTTAATATTTACAAATGTTAATATTTATTTATAATAATACAATTTGAAAGCTTATTTCATAACCTTTCAAAAACAGTTTTTAGTATTTGGCTACGCTCAGAAATATTTCATTTATAGAGCTTTAATTGCGAAGCAGAAATAACACAAAGTTTTTACAAATCTGACAGTTCGTTTAAGACAAAAAATTTGCACAATGGCAAAATATCTGAGTGGTTAAACTGTTATCTTGTCTGCTTTATTACAGTAAATATGTAGGTATTTTAGGGTTTTAAGGCTCCATTAATCGTAACGGAAAACGCATTGTAGCCTGAAAACAGTTATATTTACCAAGAAATTCCAAACTAATGAAGAATTTAAATTTTTAGAATGCCTGAGATGCTCGACACAACAAGCATCGATGAAAAAATATTACTGAATCTAATGTTGATGTTCGCTATAGCTGAGTTAAAAGATATCCAAAAGAACTTTTGAAAATTTCTTTAAAGACAAAAATCATTGCAATTGCAAAGATTCCAGAGATAGTGCTCTAGAAAAAATGAGACTGACGCCAACAAACAATAAAAAATCGATGAGAAAACATTGCTGTATTTAATGCGAAGTGCCAAAAAAATAAAACCACCAAGAAAACAATTGAGTTGACGAAACCTTTTTTATACATTAATTTCAACTTTTTCTGAAACATTTTAACATCTATATTCAAATTTCCAATAAAAGCGGCTAGCTCAATCCACAAATTAAACATTTAATGTGATACCCAGGGAGGGCAATAATAACGCTATCCTTCTTGCGTTAACGCTACGAATAATACGTTATTTTTTAACTTTACCGATGTAATACCACTACGGGCAGGGTGTTAGGGACCGTTAGCGGTGTAAGGCCACGGCGTCTAATGCATATTGTATGCTAATTTAACGATTCTACTTGAGAATTTTACAGTTTTTATGGCAGTTTTCCCGTGGTCTCACCAAGATCATTTTTATTATTAAATAATTCTGATTTATTTGTCCACTTAATGTTTGCACACCTTATTAAAAGTGACAAATTGTAACAACAGTCGTTATGAAAGCAACACTTCGTAATTTCGAAAATTAGGTCGAGGACATTCAAGAAGATACCGCGGAAGTACTCCCTGTTATGATATTATGACGTACATTTTTTTGAAGTGCAGAAAAGATCTTGCTCCATGTTTATTAATTTCACAGACTTTTTACGATCCTTAAAAATTAAGGTGGGTTGTATTTCTATACTACCGTTACTATTTTCGCAATTTTTTTGTAATTTTTAGAACACCTCAAGATGACTTTTTGTAATTATGGTATACTTGGCTCCGAGACCCTTTCTCTTTCATCATGAATTTATAAATTATGGTTGTTAAAAAAATGGTTTATTTTGTTGTGTTAAAAATTATTTGCAAGGGGACATGGCTGCAATATGAGGTTAATCTTAACGAAGGGTTTGTTTACATTTTTTATGTATGGTGTGTACGTTTATTTTCATGGGTGGAATTACCGCATAAAATGTTTCCACAAGACTTAAGATATATATATTTTAAATAAGGGTATTTCAGAATCTTGTAGAGTTGGGATACCCTTATCCATCTGGGGGCACCCAGGGCTATGCATACATATGGCTTTATTCTGGAATGTTTGAAGTTTCTTTTAAATAAGACTCTGAAGCGTTGGCCCAGACGGGGCTTGCACAAGTTAGTTTTGGCTTTATTGTTGATTTATGAATTAGGAGCTTATTAGTTGATAGTTTTTTTTTATTCCTTTTGCATAACATGGGTTAAACGGCTGCAAGGATTTTATTTGCTGAGGATAGGGTTCCATTGATCTGCATTTTCCAAGTTAATATACTGCCAAGGGTTACTCCGAGATATTTAATACTTTTTTTCCACACCTCAAGATTTACAATGATGCACGAATTACGTATGTAAAACTTTCCATTATGGAGTTGCTGATTGAATTTAGAGACTCTTATCTGACCCCCCTCCCCGCTTGCGCTCGATGACGTAAGCACACCAAGAAGCAACGGACAATAATGATATATTTATAAAATACATACGCCACTTGGCGCCACAACCCCTGGACCACGAGATATAATTAAATATTTGACGACAATAGGAAATAAAGTTTTCAATAGAAAAAACTACGGATATTAATTATTTTGAGTTCATTCACAATAAAACGTTTATGTTCATGATGACTTCTACTTTAATTGCTTCCTACATGAACACCAGCAGAATTTTTAAAGTAATTGCTTGCCCTGTTTGCAAATTAGAAAGAAGAAGGATTTATTATATTTATAAAACAACGGGTTTAAAAAAATAATAACACCACAACTCATGAACCGACAATAAGACTCATAATAACACTCTTCATTACCGACTGAACAAGAACTGCTTTATAGCAAGTAACTATAAGTATCAACCGAAATGACAGCAGGGTTTAGTTAAGCTCCGAACCTAATGTCTTTGATTTTACATCCTACAGACGCGATGGTAGTTTTTTTAAAGCATATTGCTTTTTTAAACAAAGAGCATTTTACTGCTAATTCTTGCGGCACATTAGTAAGAGAGCCGTTGTAAAAACGTTTTCACTTCAAAAAAACTTTAATTTTAAAATTTAACTCTAATAGAGCCAATCTAGCACGCTACCTAGTAACGGGGAGCAGAGCCTTTAAGACGATGTACGAAGCCAAGCCATCTGGGACCAGGCTCTTAGACAGGCTAAGACATAGCTTTACGGACAACGTGTTGGTCAAACTTCCCATAGAGGGGGTAAAAGGAAAAAAGGGGAAATGCATTTTAAAGCAGCCTGAGGCTCTACGTTCTCTGCCGTTAAAAGCCGTATGGCCGTAAGAAATGAGGCTATATTTGTAGGAAAAATATTGACTTATATTTTGTTTGTATTTGTTAACAGTGTGTACAAGTTTTTTTTTTAAATTTTTTTTTATTTGGCAGCAAAACCACATATAACCCCAAATTTAAACCCTTTCATCTTCACCCTTCCATTTTTAATCGCGATTTTAGTCGTTTTGTATGAACAAATTTAACCGTCTTTCATCATATTATACTCGAGTACACTTTTCCTATGTAACGAAAGAGAACAAAATAAGTTACAAATTCTCCAAAACAGGGCAATGAGAATAATACTTCGACGAAATAGATTTTCAAAAATAATTAAAATGTTAAAGGAACTAAATTGGTTAACCGTGAAACAGATGCTGACCTTGAACACGATGGTATTTATCCACAAAATATTGAACAACGGGTTACCAAAATACTTCTCAAATAAAATTGTATACAACAAGGACATTCACAGATATAACCCGAGGACGTGCAAGGAAATTAGGCTACAAAAAAAAGGACAAAGTGAATACGCAGAACAGTTTACTGTACAAGGGAATGAAGTTATACAACACACTACCAGAAACTTTAAAGTCCACACCAATTGGAAAGTTCAAGATGTATTGTAGGAGCTACATAAAACTTGAAAAAATATAGTGAATATAAAATATTATATATAATTAGAAATTTGTAAACTTAAATGTAAAAATTACTAAAATAAAAATTATTATTATTATTTCAAAGAGAACGAAATTATTTATGGTGTTGAATGACAGATGACGCTACATTCGCCACATCGAACTTTCATCCACACATGCGTAAGACATTCACGAGAAGCGTCACGTCATTTTGACATTTCATTCGGCATCATGTTCTCGCGTGGGCAAACCATCGAGGTTATTTGTGTTGGCTAAAGACGGACTGACAAAAAATGTCGCACACTCAATTGCTCTTCGAAATTCATATTGAGTTTCTTTATTTAATTTTCCTACTTTAGTTGGTGTTTTTCTATTTTTATTGGCGGTCATCCTCTACAGCGCTCCATTCCTCTTTCTGTCATAGATCCCATCCCCACACACTTACAATACATCGTTATTTTTTATTTAACAACTAAAATATGCACTAGAAAAAAATTAAATGGCAGAACAACGTTTGTCGGGTCAGCTAGTAATATATATATATAATAAGCGTAGATACTAGCATTACAATAAAATGCACGAAAATCAAAATCCGTCCAAAACCTGATGTGCCACAAAAAATATAATTACACAGGAGACCATGATAAATAAATCCCTCAAAATCCTTCAAGGTTGATGTGTTGAGGGTCTTTTTGGTGAAAGGAAGGAGAGGAAGTTATGGAAAGTAAGAGCGTATGAGGAGTGGGTAGAAATTTGGGGGTTAATATGTTCAGGAGTAACGGCTGGAGGGGTCTAGGTTCGGTATCCCTCAACTATTCTCCCGATCCGGCCCTCAATGCAGTAGGTGGGTAGATGCACGCGCCGTCAAGACCTGGTTAACCTCAACACATGAACCCGGGCATCCTAGCTAAGTCACTAAACGTCGTGAACCTCTCGGGGTGATCTGTGGCAGGGATTTTGGTTATCCAATAAATGGTTCCCGAGCGGCGGTATCCTTACCCGCATCCCGAATCGAATTAATTATTGATGTCTATTTGAAAGGTGTTGACCAGTGTTATTTAAAGTGTATTATTAGGAACACCCTGTAAACCACCTTTACCAACCTGGTTTTAACCCTCCCAACCTCCCTCCTGCAAACCCCCCCCCCTACTACCCCCACCTACATTATTACATAATTAATTTTATATCTGTATGATTTGGTTATCTTGTACGATTTTAAGATAGTTCTAAAAACGCTAGTAATTTAATGTGCCGCGAACGTGTCTAAACTAAATATTTGCACATCATAAAATAAAGTTGTTCATAACAAGATACCTAGAAAGTGTTAGCATAGTTAATGCTGAAAAAAAAAGTTTAATAAATTACCTCCCTGTAACTGTAAGTAATATCATTTGTCAGCCGGAATATCGTCAAAATTAGCGAGACTTCAACCGTCACATTTTTTTTTCAATTTTCAAAGACGTCATCATGTTTAAATTAAAATTTTACAATTGTAAAATAGAGCATTTTTTTACATAAACACACAAAAATGGCTTATAAACTTTTCAACCGCATTCGTTTTTCATAATTTCCGAAGGAAAATAACATCATATTTGTATTATAATTTTACCATCAGAAAGCAGAGCCAAATAATTTTGTTTACAGAGCGTTTAAAGAGACACATTAAAGTAGTTTTTAAAGCGTCGTAAAATGTGTGCATAGTTTCTTGATGAGCAATATAGGCTAATCGAGCCCAACCGCAAGACTTTTCTCATTAAAAAGCAATTTAAAATTAATTATGCGGCTGCGAGGAAATGAGGCAAAATGAGGGAAATATAAATTATATGGTTTACGGTGCAGCACGCCACCCCGAGTGTGTAAACATGAACTAAAGCCCCGGGAAACGATGTCGGGATGTGTCAGGATGTGCCGGGATACGCCGGAATGTCCCGGGATACAGGTAAAGGTGTGTTTATACCCCACAACTCTGCCCAGGATAACAATTAGGGAAACAAAGGGCAGAACTTCCGACAATGGACCAACTTGATGGATAAATCGAGGCCTCCAAGGATGCTGCTGATAAAGGCACGGTAGTTCGGCAGATGTATGTATACTGCATTAAAATAACAACAAATAAGATTCCCAAAGAATCCTAAAGGACTTCTTAGTATGGACTTAACTTCGATGACAAGTAAAAGTAGCTTTTTTAAATATGATTAGCTTTATTTTCTTACTTACTAATAATTAATGAGGTCTTTTTAATATAACAATATAGTGTATTTTTAATACATCTATTTGATTTACAATTTTATTTTCTTAAGGGAATGCATATTCTTAGAAGTGGAAATAAACTCTCTTCACGACACCTGACCGAGCTGAAACACATCACATAGACTCGTTGTCTACGACAATGTATTTTATCAACTTTTGGTAGTACACACGCACACACATGCGTTCGCACGTGCATTTCTCACAAATAGATCGAAAATATATGTAATAGGGTAGGTTGAAAAGAAATGCACACACGCTTGTAAAACACGAACAAAAACAAATAGCAAGATCGGGCAAAAAGCACATTAAAGTACGATTCTTAAGCTTCAAAATTATATGTTTATTTTTTAACAACGTTACCGTTAAGGCTAACGCACTTCTCCCAACAAGTTTTTTTAACTGAAAAATTCTTCCGACATTTCTCGAATCCAGGACTTGACAGCTGCCTTAACCTCACCATCCGAGGTGCAATGATTACCCTTGAGGTGTCTCTTGAGTAGAGAAAAAAAATTGCAAGGCGAAAGATCGGGAGAGTGAAAAGGGTATGGAATCAGTCCCAACTTTTGGGGTTTTGCAGCCAACAGGTTTTGCAGAGGCTCTAATCGACGCTGTTTGTTCTCGTCTGTGAAACGGGGCGTGGTAGATTTTATGGTGTCCTAATTATTCAAGAATGAAGCTGACATGTTTCGTGGATATTCCAAAATGGTTTGTAATACTTTTTTGAGTGATTCGCCGGTCATTTTGAATCAAATCGTGGACGAGTTTGAATTGCTTATACTCTGTATCAATGATGGGACGTCCGCTGCGTATTTCATGATAATTGCTTTTCCAGCCTCACAATCATGAAATTTTACTACCCACCAATTTTCAGTAGATCTATCAATAGCATCGTCATCATAAAAATCCTTTAAACGACGATAAATTTCAGTAGGAGTCACTTTTTCAGAAATTAAAAATTCGCCGACAGCACGCCCTTTACCTTGCGTTGACATAACACTAAAATACGTCTCCATACTTCCGCTTCTCAAGATACAGCGGATGAATTCAACGACCTCAAACTTGCGCGTACGTATAGAGAAGGAATATCACTTCCATATTCCACCTGGCGCGCTTCTAAAGGTCATTTTGTTCGCGCTGTACAAGCATGTGAGCGTGCATTGCTTTTCAGCCTACCCTCGTATATTATAGTAAAAAAACTTTTGTTTTTACGGGTTGAATTTTTGACAGTCAAAATGATTTAGGTTTTGCAATATTTACTATAAATTATGATGATGATCTTGAGAGCTCAAAATTATTGTGTTATAAATGGCGTTCCTTGAAAAATTTGTCGAATTTTTTGTAGTTTATGGTGTATTTAGACTTTTAGATCAGATTTATATTGTAATAAAAAGTACTTTTTATATAACTTTTTAATTTTTATTTAGACTTACTAACTAACCATCACGCCGTTTCCCCGCAGGGGTAGGCAGAGAGGACGGACCGCCAAACATCCCAATCTTGGCACACAATCCTTGCCTCGTTTACATTCATACAACGTCTCATACATTCTCTTCTATTATTCTGACTCTTGACATGACCCGACTCAAGTATCTGATTCACTTGGTCGTGCCATGTCTTTCTTGGGCGTCCTCGACTTCTTCTACCATTCACATTTGCGTCATATATTCTCCTTACACTCCTTTCCTCGTTCATTCGCTCTACATGCCCAAACCATCGGAGCGTTCCTTTCTTGAACTTACTCATCACGCTTACATCAGCCTTGCATTCTTTGCGGATTTCCACATTTCTCACACGATCATACATGGTTTTACCACACATACGCCTCAGGGATCTCATTTCTACAGCGTTCAGTCTACTTTCATCCTTCCTCTGCCAGTTCCATACGTTAGGGTAGGTACCAGTACTTCATTATGGACGGCTAGTTTCGCGTCTTTGGACAGTTTTTTATTGGTGCCAACGGCGTTCAGTCCTCCATTAATAGAGTTACCTGCATTCACCCTTCTTTCAATATCTCTATCAGCCTTCCCATCTCTCGTAAATTACTTTTTTTAGAGGAATCCAATTTTTGGTCACACAAAATATACAAAAAAATAAATATACACATGGATACAAAAAGGCATAAAAACCGAGCACATTTTTGTTTGTGAACAAAATATAGGAAAATGTTTCCAAAAGATACCGGTGACTGTAGTGTTTTTCCAGATTTTGGTATTTGTTTGTTTGGCATCGGTTATTTCTGTAGAAGGGTGTGTAAAGTACTTAACAAAAATCACATCCATAACCTTGCAAGGTGTTCGTGCTTCTGATCGATTTAAAAAAAATTATGTAAATTATTCAACGTTTCAACCACCTCGAGCCAAGCCCGCGGTATTAAAGTATACCGAATTTAGGGATTGTTGTGAGGTTATACATAGGTACATAAGATGAAAGGCAGGAGAAGATAAGAGAAAGGGAGGTAGGGAAATACCCAACTTTCTGGTCACTTGACTTACACTTACTTACAGCCGTTTTGCAATCTTGCAGAGAATTTCTACAATTCCAATTTATAGTATTTATTTAAATGATGTGTATGCAAGATGATCAATGTAATTAAAATTAAAATTAAATTAAAAAAACCAACAAAAATTCTCACGCGGTTACTTACGTATTCGCACAAAGGCGGAGACTCACACATTTCTAAGCTACTCGTATCTGTCGAAAAGCAGGGCTTCAATATTCTACGCAAGGCAAATCAGTACCACGCAATGCCTGGCAAGGCTCGCAAAGGTTTTCAGATACCAACGTTTTTTATTTCCTTCTTCGACAATTTACAAACATTGTCTCTTCTTATATTTAAAGTACGATGGTTAATATGGTTACCCGATTCTTTTTTATTTCGATCTTCACGATTGGTTGTAAGAACCGCCGCTCTTACTTTTAATATAGATTAATCATGAATACTTTTCAAACTTTAATTTATTTACCAACCCACATGTATAAAATTAGATATTACTTTCTATGACTTTCGTAAAAAAATATGATTTCTTTCTAGGGCATTTTCAAGACTAGACCTACCCTGAGATATATAAAAATCTACAAAGATATATAAACATCTCGTGTCATGGTGTTTGTGGTCGCACTCCTCCGAAACGGCTTCACCGATTTTTATGATTTTTTTAATATATATACATAAAAATCTCGTGTCACGGTGTTTGTGGTCGCACTCCTTCGAAACCACTCCACCGATTTTTATGAAATTTTTTATGTATATTTGGTAGGTATGAGAATAGGTCGTAAAATATATTTCATAAAGCAAGGTGATTAGGGTGTTCCTATCAAGATTATTTTTTTACAGAATTTTTTTATTTATTTGGTATCAAAAAATATCTATAACCCCAAATTTTCAACCCCCACCGTCCCATTTTTAAATCGCGATTTTAGAATTTTTGTATGAACAAATTAAACCGTCGTCGTTCAAACAGAACAAAATTATTTATGTTGTTGAATGACAGATGGCGCTTCGTCCGCCTCATCGAACTTTCATTTATATGGCAGAATAACATTCGTCGGGACAGCTAGTATATTTATATATTTTAATGTTCCTGGAGTCATAAGAAATTATTGTGTTAAAAAATAACCTCAATCTGATGTTTTACCTTTTTTCAATGATGCTATTTTAATGGTTTAGTTTTTAATTATATACCTACATCGACATACTACTTGGCAAGTATAGTTACAAAAGGTGGAATAATAATTCATAAATATTTTATTTACAACCTTTGGGAGCAAAGAACCTATCATTCTGACATGGAAGTTGTTGGTAATAGTTGAGAAAAGGTTTAAATACTTAGTAGCCATTCCTCTTCCGAATTACTTTATTATCCCTTATTATTATCCCCAACAATATTTATTCATATGTTTGTAGGAAGAACATTAAAATTCATGCCTATTTTCACAAAGCCGGGTTAAAAAGGAGGGGTTTAAAGAACTAAATCATCTGCATAATGAAAATGCACTTTAGAGAGAAACACTCTTGAATATTATTTTTTAAACAAGAAAAATACTTCAAGCTTCCTCCGGGAGTTTATCTCGTGTAATTTGTTCGTGTGTTTAAAAAAATATGTTTATGTAGAGTAAATAGATAATAATGTTAGACAGTTTGCTGTTGCTGAGAAATTGTGAGCTGGTTTGTTTAGTTTTTAGAATTAATTATCTTCAGACACCAGTTGCAATAATATCTGTAGACACTGCAATATCAAAGAAGGTTCAATTTTTCAAAATAGCTTATTCCTGACGTTTTTGATTATCACTATACAAACAAGATCAGCGGAATAATGCCGATGAGGAATATTTTCCAGAGTGGTATTATACTGTCAGTATCGCCCTGGGTATATGCCACTATTAAGAAGAATGGGGCGAGGCAGCGGGTACTGATAGAGATCGTGAAAGATTAGAGTATACAAAGAGTATTGGATTTAATAAGTGTTCTTAGTTTAATTCCTTAATTAGTGGTCTTAAGTTTAGTGTTATTGGTTTAATTACTTAAATAGTTTTCTTAGTTTAATTGCTTAATCAGTGTTCTTGGTTTAATTACTTAACTAATGCTCTTAGTTTAATTGCTTAATCAGTGTTCTTGGTTTAATTACTTAACTAGTGCTCTTAGTTTAATTGCTTAATCAGTATTCTTGGTTTAATTACTTAACAAGTGCTCTTAGTTTAATTGATTAGTCAGTGTTCTTGGTTTAATTACTTAACTAGTGTTCTTAGTTTAATTGCTTAATCAGTGTTCTTGGTTTAATTACTTAACTAGTGCTCTTAGTTTAATTGCTTAATCAGTGTTCTTGGTTTAATTACTTAACTAGTGTTCTTAGTTTAATTGCGTAATCAGTGTTCTTGGTTTAATGACTTAATTAGTATTCTTCGTTTCTTTCTTAGAGAGAAAAAATAATATTTTGTTTTTATTAAATTAAATGACTTAGGCCCCGAGGAAAACTGTTTTCCTCAGAGCCTCCTTTATGGAGCTAATGTAGAAAAATAAATAAAACGTAGATACATTTCCAATTATAGATGAACCAGATATAGATAAAGAAGAAAATTATTTGTATTGCTGACGTCAAATATTTCTTCATTGCTTGCTTCATAAAAATCAAGCTTTCAACCAATTACTAATAAAGCTTTACATTTTCCCTGAAAACCATAAAATTCAAAATTATTTCGCTAAGAACTGATGGGTAATTAATATTTGGCTTCTACAGGTAATCCAAGATTGGTTGTGTGAAATTTATTTTAAGCCGGTGGTTCACAAAGGGGGCGATATCCCTTGAGGGGGTGCTGAGAGCTTTGTGGGGGCGGTGGTGAGCAGAATACAATATACAAATTGTACACTGTACATGGTTCCATGTTTGATTCCCTGTAGACTCAATTTTATAAGTCCGAGAGATTTTTGGTAGTGCTGAATGTTTCATTCCACTTTTCTATTTAAAAATAGATGTACTATAAAGTTATATGGATATATTATTACTACAAGAGATATTCCTATATTTTTGCTATCATATTTTTGTAAACGCTTAGGTAAATTTCATTGTAATATTGTGATTAAAAATCTTTACAGCTTTGTTTTACTTATTTTTAGACTGTACCAATTTCCCGCAGCTGCAGGCATCTTCAGATCGTTTCTGTCTCCAAAAACATCACCAAAGAATGACCCTGGTGCTCGTAAAAGACAACCCTCCAGATTTTCTTACATTAACTCCACACCAGACCTGACGAAAATAATTTCCCTAAGGGCCTATGTCATCTTTGAAGATGCTGTGTGGAGGGTATTTTGAGAATGGAAAAGAATGAAAATCTTGAAGGGACCAGTCGAAGAACGAGTTGTAGAAGCGACCCGTTTTCATGTGACAAATGTCAATAACGGACATGTTTCGGGCGCGCGTTTAGCGTATTTCCCGACTGTGCCCCAGTGCCGAAGGGATCAATAACTCTAGTTCCTCGGAGCATCTTCCATTGCAATACCGGTAGAACAAGGATATCATATCTACCTGGAAAGTTGAACTCCGAAAATCACAATACGCTTGTTAATAAGATAGGGGAATCTATCTAATGGGCCGACCGTTTCCCAAGGATTTGATACCGAAGATCTAAGTAGCCAGCGTAGGGAGTGTGGTGAACCCATCGCTCAGGGAGTGGAAACACAAACCTGCAGTAGCCATCCCAAGCGAAGGTGTGAGCTACCGTGCTCAGGCTGAATGTCCTGGGGAATAGTGTCATAAACGGTGCCTCCGAGAAACAAGGTCGCACATCGGAGTATTTAGACCTCACTCCAGCACTCGGGGCTCTGCTGGGGTGGACCTTCTATTTCCCTGGTAACTCGTGGGACAAAAAATTCGACCATTCTAAAACTAGGGACCTTTTGGGAACCTAGGAGTACTGATGTCACTTCTTGGATTTCCTTCCTGGAGCCAGTAAGAGGAACCAAAATGAGAAACCGTGGAGAGGTGAGCTGAGGCCAACTCTTCCCTTGTGGGGCCTTCAAAGAACCAAGGGGAAGAGCACTCTTCCAGCGCTGGGCCATTGTGGAACCAAGGAGGAGTGAAGTGGAGAGATGATGTCCTCTTCCCATGTGGAGAACCTTCGGGGAACCATGCAGGAGTGAAGAGGAGATTTGAAGCCATCTCTGTGAATTCTTCCTATGTGGGGCCTTTAGGGAAACAAGTAGGAATGAAGAGAAGAGATGAAGTCCTCTTTCCTCCTGGGGCCCTCGGGGAACCAAGGTGGAGTGGACTCTTCCCTTGTGGGGCCTTTAGGGAACTAAGGGGAGGTGGACTCTCCGTCGTGGAGCCTTCGGGGAACTAAGGAGTGGAGAGGAGAGATGAAACCCTCTTCCGTCGTGGGGCCTTGAGGGAACTAAGGAGGAGTGAAGAGGGGAAATGAGACCTGGGAAGACGCATTGTCAAACCAGAAGATATAGCTTCATTTCCAATGACAATCCAGGTGAACTTTATAAAAGGAACTGGGTTAATGTCAAAGGAATGAGGTAATAAAACTATATATATGTAAACCGTCTCCGTTTAAAAAAAAGATCTAAGTAACCAGTTCGGAATCTTGTTTAGTATTCATGTATTCACATGAAAACCAATAAAATCTCTTCTGCCTTCCATATACTCAATTAACAGTCATCTCTCAAATATAGACTGGTCGTTTTTATCTGATAAAAACATTGATGAATCTTTAGACCAACCTTATTTATACTTTTCGAATATTATTGAATCCTATGTACCTTTTTATACACCGAGAAGCTATACCTACCCGGTTTGGTTCTCATCAGAGCTTACTGCCTCTCTTCAGCAAAAGAAGAGTCAACACAAAAAATTCAAACAAAGCAAATCCATAAGTGATTATAAAATCTTTAGCGAAATCAGGAAAAAATGTAAAGATCTTTCCAAACAATGTTACAAAATGTATATAACCTCTATCGAGGACACTGTCTTTAAATCCAAAAATCTTTGGAAATTTCTTAAAAAACTAAACAATGAAAACACAGACTACACGCCAATAATGCAAATGAATGGAACCAATGCAAACAATACACAGGACATTGTAAACCTTTTTTCAGACTTCTTCAAAAATGTATATGATGAAGAAATCCCAGATGATAAAATACCTAAATACGAATTTAGCAAGACTACACACTTAACAAATTGCCATATCACGCAAAAATGTTGCGAACAGAAATTACTTTCCTTAGACACTGACAAATCCGCTGGTCCAGACAACATTCCACCAATAATCCTCAAAAAATGCTCTACTATATTATCTAAACCACTCACATTATTATTCAACCGTCTCTTGTCCCTTGGACACTTTCCAGACCGCTGGAAATCTAGCTTCATTACACCTATCTACAAAAAAGGAGACGACACTAATATAGCCAATTATCGCCCCATTTGTATACAGTCAGTACTACCTAAGCTTTTTGAATCACTGGTCCTTGATGAAATCTATCCCAAATTAATAAAATTAATTGACCAAAAACAGCACGGTTTTATCAAAAGTAGATCTACCGCAACTAACTTAACAATATTTCAAAACTTCATAATACAATCTTTTGCAGAAAATAAACAAGTCGACTGCATATATACAGACTTTTCGAAGGCATTTGACAAAGTATCCCATAAACTACTAATCCAAAAACTATTTGCTCTAGGAATAAGGGATAACATGCTAAAATGGTTTACTAGCTACTTATTAAATCGTAAATTGTTCGTCAAAATAAAATCTTGGATCTCGAAAGCTTTCTGGGCTACTAGTGGCCTACCGCAGGGTAGTCACCTTGGCCCGGTTTTGTTCCTCATTTTCATCAATGATATAACCAATTGCTTCAATGATGTCGAGGTATTGCTCTTTGCTGATGACATCAAGCTATACAAGAAAATAACTGATATAAATCATTGCCATATACTACAGTCAAATATTAGTAAGTTTAAAGATTGGTGCGTTCAAAATAATTTATTTTTAAATGTAGAAAAGTGTAAAACCTTGACTTTCTTTAGAAATAAAAATCCTGTTTTATTTGAATATTCCATCAATAACACAGCTTTAGAAAGAGTCACGGAAATGAGAGATCTTGGAATTATTTTGGATGAAAAACTAAGTTTCGCAAATCATATCCACCAAATTATGAACAAAGGTATGAAAACACTAGGCTTCGTATTAAGAACAACTTAAAACTTTAGTTCCATAGAAGCCATTAAACTATTATATGTATCTCTAGTTAGAAGCCAAATTGAATATAACTCGGTAGTTCGGTCTCCATCTTACAAAATTCACGTTAATAATATTGAGCGAATACAAAAAAAATTTCTGCGTTTTATAAATTTTAAATTAAGTATCCCACTAGAAGACTTAAAATATAATCTATTACTAAATATTCTCAAAATACATACACTAGAAGACATACGTAGAATAAACGACTTAACATTTTTATTCAAAATACTTAACTCTAAATTCGACTGTTGCGAACTCCTACAACTCATAAACTTACGAATACCGACAGTAACCACGCGACAAAATACATTATTCTACTGCAGCATTCACAAGCGGGACTACATTGCCCACTCTCCTATACAACGATTTCACACTATGGGGAATCAGTAATTAGGTGATGTCGACATATTTAACATCAACTTGGCGAATTTTGTGGATGTTGTAAAAAACATATTCCAAAACTATTACTAAACATATGTGTATTTTTGTAAACTTATCAAATTGCTGTATTTTTTTTGTTATTTTGTGACTTGTGTGCATTTTTTATCTAATTTTATTTTTTTTATTTCATTATCTATTGAAAAATCATCTGTCATCATTGTACTACCAAACATGTAAAAGCCCTCTGGGCGTTGAATAAATAAATAAAAATAAAATAAAATATACTACATCCCACATATTCTGCACTAAAAAATTTAATCGGGTAACCTAAGCACTTCCATACTTAAATCCCAACGTCACTTTAGAAATATTTCCCTGAAGAGGTGTCATGATAAATGAGTGCGCTTGCACTCATTTGTAAGGTATAAATATTTTTATCTTCTTTCTTTCTTCTGGTAAAACCAAAACCGCTATCTTGCCGCGAATCTCGCTGACTGGAAACAGGGAAATGATCTTGAAAAAGAGAATTCCATAGGAGAGAGAGCAAAAATTCCCGAACAATACGTACATAGGTACTGAGTACCACTTTATAATGCATTTCGTTCAAGGTGGGCGGAATAATTTTGCTATTTTCCCACCCTAAAATTCCACTCTCCTCTTTGGAGTTGCCCACCATATAAATATTAAGCAAACGTTGATTTTTGCATTGAATCAATTGAAGTACGCTTAGATTCTTGCTATTTCAGAATAAATTAATTTATCTTTAATTTTTTTTATTTATTTAATTCAAGATTATTATTACACAATTTATAAAATGTTTTGACTGCCCAAGTAGGAGGATTCCCGTTTATTTTTTATCTATTTATTATTTTTATTTTAAAATTTTGATACCACGAGAATTTCAACAATAACAAAAAAGTATTCACGCAAAGTTGTCATGGAAGTTCGGTTAAATTTAATACCACGACAATGTCTATAGTGTAATAAACTACGATTTTTTTTTCTTCTGATTCCCCTCTCCTATCGGAGTTTGTCTCCTATCGGAGTTTGTCTCCTATCGAAAGAACTCCAAATTATAAAGAAATAAATAATTAATTCGCTTTTCACGGAAACTCCACACCGCGTTTAAAAAAAAAAGTTTGAATATCACACAAAAGTCTCAACTGCTCCTGTTTGGAGCCAGTGAGACAATGTCACTCAATTCTATTTAATTCAATTCATTCATTTTAAAAACAATCCAAAATTAACATTTCCAAAAGTTTTTAAAAGAGAGATAATAGATAAGAATCTCGACTGCCATCAATAGGATAAGGTGCTCCCATAGCCGTTGTGCTCACATGATGCATAGATGGGGCCTTAAAGAGTCAGCGACGTGTGAATGCGGTGCAGTGCAGACCACCGAACATGTGGTCAACGAATGCCCGCTCCATTCATTCACCGGCGGGATTGATGAGGTCCACAGGGCAACGCCTGAGGCCCTAGACTGGCTCGCAGACCTAGATGTCCCCCTCTGATCCCCCACCATACGAAAGAAGAATAGATAAGATAAGATAAGCAGATTTATATGAAACAGCAAAAAAGCTTGCCGTCTTAATTGTGCTTTATTGATGTTAAACATATCGATATTCGAAGTGATTCCATTTAAAACAAGACAGCTCTCCCGTCCGATCTGACCATTGGCCAGTTAGTTCTGCAAGCCGGGAGATAAAACAGTCTATGCTGTCGGTGACGGAGTTAACCATCGGGAACATCATCGCCAATTGTATGTTGTGAGGCTAAAGGTAGGGGGAAATGGATAGAGATGGGGGATCTAAAGCAAACTTTAAAAAATGTGAGCTCTTTTAAAAATAATAAAGACGAAATAGTCCCACTGATTCTGAGCAGTGAAAACTCTTATGCGGAAATCTTTTAATTCCATTATTTCATAAAATTAACAAATTATGACAAGTACACTGCTCGAAAACACCGTAAAGCACAACTAGGTCAAACTCCGCAACAATTATTAACAGCCATAACAAATAGAATAACTTTAATGAAAACTAGTCCTAGTTACACGATAGCACGTCAAACACTAACTTTATTCTGGTATAAACAACACTTCATCTTTTAGAAAGTTTGCCAGAACAGAGAGTGTGAATACTCATTAGGAATCACGGGACTGTGCGCCATGCATTTCGCAGTAATTTAGTGTTGAACTTTCAGCGAGATTCTATCATAGAAATAAATTGCAATTTTTTTTTTAACTTTAATGCCACACATATTCACCACAGTGATTTCACTCAGGGCTAATGTCGTCTTTGGGGATACTGCGTGAAGAGTCTTTTTGTGGAAAGGAAGGATAGAACCTTGGTCTCGGAGAAATCCGTGTTGTAGGAGGGAGTGAATAAACAGTGATCGGCTAAACGTTCCACAGCCGCGCTGTTAAACTCAAGAAATAGACTCAAAATCCACTGAAAGACACTAGATTTTCATTTCGACCCCTTTTAGAAGTAATCAGACATGATTTGTTCTTTGAAACATTCAATTTTACAAAGTATTCTACTCACACCAAGAGGAAATACTCTTGAATTAATCGACCATTCTCTTCTTTATTTCTGTCCCTCTTTAGGAAATGAATGTAAGGTTCGGTGACTAACCATAAAATGCATTATTCAAGATGCAAGACATTTACCACAATTTCTTTGTTGTAAAAATTTGCAGAGCCCTTTTTCGGGATTTTTTTAACCATCGCTTCTGTTTGACCATACAAACTTATTTACCGAGAATGATATAAGATTTATAAAACCTTAAAAACCGATACGCTCAATAATTTCCCGAAGTTTTAATAAGAAGACTCGCAAACCTTATAGATTCGCAATCTTGAATCGCGTGCAAGCAATAAAACGTAGAAATCCATCGTTTTCATGAGAGAAATAAGCATTTATGAACTCCAAAAGTGTATTATTATTACAACATTGATGTTCCATAAATCTAGCATATTAGAAAAAAAATTTTTTTTTGCATATGTTTGGACGCTATTTTATTTAAGTTGATTTGTTTGTGTAGGTATGTAATATTCTGAAATTTATAAATACATACCCATTATTTTCAGTAGGCATATAATAATGCAGTTATGCCAAGATTCTTAAAATACTTGTTGGTGTATGTCAGCACACTTGCTCTCTCTTTTTCTTACTCTTTTACATTAAATTTAACGTGTCGAATTTAATTTTAATTTTTATACAATAAATTTGTTTTTTTTTATCATTTTGTCTATGCTTTCATCAGAAGTGAAAGTGTTAAGCCATGAAACATTTTGTCATCAATTATTTGCTAAAATTCAATCATTAGGTACTGTGCTATCCAACCACCTTGTTTTTGAAAACGAAAGAAGTCATACAAGGAGCTTGACTTACGACCGACTCCAGACCTCCAAAGTGTACAAAGAACCGTGCAATAACAACACTGAAAAATGTTAAAAATTAAAGAATATTACATAGAAACTACACTGTAGGATGTAGGCGCTTTTAAGCATGGAGCTAGGTATATTTCATCGGCCACCGCCGCGAGCGCGAAGCTCCCATCAGAAAGCTGTGTGTGTATTTCAAAGTTTTTTCAAGTTACTGACAATGTAGCTCAAGGTGTAAAGTTCACGTTCGCACAAAAATTTCAGAAGGATTTATTGTTATTGTGCTTATTTTTTAAAGCTCACAAAGTGGTGACTTTTAAACATTTTTTTAACCCTTTGACGTGGTACGATCAATCAGATACTTGAGTCAAGTCATGTCAAGAGACGGAATTATAGAAAAGTACGTACGAGTATAAATGTGAATGAGGCAAGGAGTGTGTGCCAAGACCGAGAAACGGCGTGATGGTTAGTTAGTTGGTTTAGCATCGTTTTTGGTATCCGACGGTGTTTTGTGCATCATTAAAATGTTTATCTTGATACTTCATTGTGTCTTAGAAATATAGATATAAATGTTCCCAATTCCCATTTTTTAAGACACCATAATATGTTTCACCTGAATACATTTAAAAATAATATCGCCTATTTTAGCCCTCTGGCCCAAATGCGTCTACTTTATAATAAGATGGAGTGTGCTGAAGTAGATATTTTTGTCGATAATTTATTTGGTTGCAAAAAAATGCTCTGCGATTGCTGAAAAATATGTGCTAATTTTTTATGTATCATTTTTGTCTTTAATTATGTCATTTGTCTTGCCTCTCATTAATTGTCATTTGAGTAACTTTTTATTTTTATAATTTTATATTTCTAACTGTTTTTTTTGTTTTATTTTATCTATTTTTTATTTAAACTGTTTCAAAATTTAACCATTGTATAATTTGGCTGATTGATTTCATTTACCTATTTGTCTCATTTTGAGTTATTCTTACGTGTTTTTTTTATTGTTTGTTACCTCAGAACTTTCGACTGGGTGAACCGATATTGATGATTATTTTTTTATTTGAAAGCTGGTGCTTCCCGTGTGGTCCCATTTTAATTTGGTCCAGTTCTGACAATGGCATCCATGAGAAAATCATATAAGTCTTAAATTTGCATCAAGTATGTGCGCGAAAAATGGACGAATAACTCAATATCACGCTAACCGATTTCGATGATATTGGAAAGGATGTACTTCAAGGGTAGTTTGATGAGAGTTTGGTTAGGTTCTGATTATGGGATCCATGACAAAATAACGGAACTCTCCAATTCTGAAGAACAAGTTTACGATACTCGGCCGAATCTTAATCGAATTAGTTAGTGTACTTCAGATTCACTAAAAATCAAAAAAATACCAAGGTACCCGCGGCCCGGCGTGTTCACTTGACAGCTCCTCTCCCGCCGACACCGACTCCAAAAATAACAATCGTACGTACATATTGATGAGTAGAAAAGGTAAGTTGATTATAAAGTTGTAGAAGAATTCGAAATTATTTTTTTACTTTTTAGTGCATTTTTTGAAGTCGTTTTTTTGTTTTGTTAAAATTTTTGTTTATTAAAAATCCAACACAAATAAATAAATAACATTCATATTTTAGTGCAAAAAATCATTGAAAATGGATACATTTATACTTCAAATGCAATATTACGCTTCTCTTTTTAAGAAATGCTGTATTTAAAAAAATATATATTATTTTAATTAAAATAATTAAATAATTGTTTACAATTAGAATCATTAATTGATCTACTGTGCGGCATCTCTTTTTGTAGAACTGACGTGCCCCGGAAACTGGCAGACACTCCTAAACAACAAGCTCGGTTGTTTAACTTGTTCCCGTTTACACAATAAGATCAAAGTGATTGTATACTAACTTGGACCTATTCAGGCCCTCAAAAGTTGTAAAAATATTACGATGCTTCATAAAGCTCGTTACTAAACTTTGCCTTCTTAAAATATTGTTTTTGACATTCTAACCGACTCAGATTCTCGGCACAGACATTGTCTGGTGAGGCAAGAGAGAGATTTAAAATCATTTCAATTTTTGTTTTGTAAAGTGGCGGTTTAAAATTTTCGTGAAAATAATGAGGAAATTTACAACTTGGGAGGTGAAAATTGGTACTGCCGCCCCGAGAACTATTTGTTGGATGATCAAAACCTCTGCCAAAGGTCACTCCAAGTGCTTCGCTACGTTTGGTGACTTAGCAGGGATGCCCGGGTTCATGGGGTGAGGTTTGTCCGGATCTTGGCGACGGATGCGTCTGCCCGCCAACTGCGTGGTAGGCCGGATCGGGAGAGACTGATTGAGGGAGACATTTTAATCTTTCTAGCAGGACTCTCTCGGAACATTGTCTTACCGCAGTGGGAGGAATGAATTCATACGTCCTGGACATACTGAATCCCGATTCCTACCCACTCCTCATACCTCTTTCCTTCCCAGAACTTCCCCTCTTCTCCTTCCACACACTATCTGCAAAGATGACATACGTGGAGCTAATGTAAAAAAAGGAAATGAGTTCGAAGTGGAGTAGATTTTAAAGAGACAACATTTTCGAAACTAAAAAAATATTAAAATAAAAATGGGCTTATAAAAATATATTTTTTATCAAGCAGTCACTTTGTGGTTTGACATATTAATTGAAATTAAACAATAACTTAGTCTGTAACCACGATTTAATTACTTAATTTTTATATACTGACCGGTTTCGCTTTACACAAGATGATTAATTTTTAAATAGTTTAATTTTATACCCTGAAGATGCTTGTGTAAAACAAAACCGGTCGGTGTATAAAAAAATAAAATAATTAAATCGTAGTTACAAACTAAATTATTGTTTTATTTCAATTAAGAAAATATATTTACATTTACCCAAAATAATAAGAAAACTCATTTAACCACATTACGTCTAACTTAAGAGGGGCGGATGCGCGGCTTTTTTCACACAAAATTTAAATTTAGGCCAAAATATCGAATAAAACTGAAAAATATTTTTTTTAATAGAAAGGTATAGCAAATATCTTATACGGATTACTTTAAGACTACTTTGTTTATTTTAGTAATAAATTAAGAAATATAGACCATTGAAGGATACGCAAATAGCTGAATATTATACAAAGTCTTCGATTCTTAGTTCTTCGAAAGCTCTCATGTGAAGTCATAACTAAGGTTGTCAATACGTTATATATGCTTTATCGTGATATTTACAGGTCGTTATGACCAAAAATCGATTTCAAACGTGGTGTAGATTCATCAGTTTGCCGTTTCCTGCCACCGTGTATACAACAATCTAAAAGTAAATATTTTTCAATTTGGAGAACCCTCAAGTTTTCGTCCTAAGGGAATTCCCGTCCACTCCCAGCCTCTGATTGAAGCCTTAAAGTCTCGTAAAGGATTGGACCACTGAACAAAAATTCACAGTAGTGCGTGTTAGGAAATGGTGGCGTCCTTTTTTCAATTTAAAACACTCTTAAACACACAAGTTTCACTGATTTAATTACTATCCTTCTTTTATCTTTTTTTTTACAGGAGCTCCACACAGGAAGCCCTGAGGAAAATAATTTCACTCAGGGCCTATGTCATCTTTGAGGATGCTGTGTGGAGGGTTTTTTAAGGAAAGGAAGAAGAGGAGAGTTCTGGGAAGGAAAAGGGTTTAAGGGGTGGGTTGGTTATCCAATAAAGGTGCCCGGGGCGGCGGTACCCATTCCCGCCTCCCAAATTGATATCTACTTAAATACATGATTTATATTTTAGGTATTCCTGCGCCGTTTGTACCGTTTAAAGTATGTGCCATTTTAGGTATTCCTGCGCTGTATGTGCCATTTAAAAAAAATGCGAAAAAATCGTTGATCGGAGAAAAAAATATTGTGTCAAGCGTAGGTAATATTCGCTGCCCAATAAATGGAAAAATAACAAAAAAAAATGAATTTCTATGGTTTAAATGCCCATACGACAGAAAAATGCATGGGGTCATCGGCAGACCCACATGGTTACGGATGTTATGTTTGGCATCTTGGCCTGTCGAGAGTTAAAACATGAATAAAACACTTCGACATGCGACAATTATTTGTACAGCTTAGAAACTACATCCGGAGCCGGTTCCCGTGTTTTAACGAAAGGCTAAACAAGCCTTGTTTATTGTTCTACGATTAGTGATAAAAAGAGGCCGAGGCTTTTTATATCAAAAACGCTGCTTCATAACAATGCACCATCATCCGATAGAACTGACACTAGCGCCATCTGGACGCACAAGAGAAACCTGTATTATCGACATATAAGTCGGCAAGTAAACTAAATAAACAGAGGGCAGTGACTGCACTAATTCAAATTATAATCTCAACAGTGTGATGTTTACAGATTTGACAGAAAACCGATGATCTATTTATAAAAGATCATTCGACTCCTCGGCCTAAGAAAGATCAAAGAATCGCCCCAGTGATAGAATTGGTGATTAACAATTGAAACCTTGATTGAAACGTATTGTAAACAGTCATTCTTTTTTATTTCCTTCCCTTTTTTCTCCCTTCAATACCACAAAAACACAAACGGAATATCAAATATTTTTGTAATACGGACGGCTATGTGAATACCAGCTACGTGAGTGCACGGATCTTTCGGCCTTCCCGATATTCGGAGTTCCCTCATTCTCTCCTTTTCTCATAACGCAAAAGGTTGAATAAATCAATTATCTACTATATTTGAAAATATAGTATCAATTTCACGGGAAGTAAGGAACAATAAAGCTTATTTTGAGCACACGGACTCGACTACAAACATTTCTACCGGTTTATCTATTCAGGGCTCGTAAAGGACCCAACGCGTTGACGCGGGACCCTAAAGTTTTCGACCTTTGTGTCCGGAATGTACGGTGTACGTAAACACTCCAAGGTTATAAACATCGTGAAAAAACTACGATAAAATTGCACTACATGATTTAATTTTGAGATTTCAATTAATCATGGTAGTTTAAAGTTAAGTGACCCCCAGATATTTACCCACCCCTATTACATTTTTCCTACCCAGAACTTCCTCTCCTTCCTTTCCTTTAAAAAAACCCTCCACACATTATCTCCTAAGATAACGTAGATCCCGAGAAACATTATTTTCCTCCGTACCGCCCGTGTAGTACAGACGTTATATTAAAAATAATAATAATGTGGCGTTGATATTATATTCAGAGTTCATAATATAACACAAAATGAGTAAATTAATCGCTTCATTATTGTAAAATGAAGCTAAGTCACTAAGGCTTTATGAAGATGTTAGATATTGAATAGTCTATCCATTAGGCTATAATTATTTCAGGAAGCATCTATCTCCATGGCGTTGCTATAAATCTCCCAGACAATTTCTTAATTGCACAATTTAAGACGAGAACATCTCGAACAAGACAAGTGGTTCTCAATGTAAAATATTCGAGTTTTTGATATTTTTGTCACGTTCTGGGAAGCAGGTGATATTATGTTAACGGTGGCGCTGGAGGCTTTGTTCGAAGGTTCTATTATCACTGCCAATAGGTACTACGAAATAGGCTTTTATGACACTTCGACTCTGACAGGAAAATGTAAAGTAACGATGTAATGAAATTGTTTAATGGAATTTTTTTTTCAAAAAATAACACGTAGGTATTTTATATTGCTTTGTTTTCGGGGTGGAATGGGTAAAAGATCAATAGTTGAAGATAATATTGTTGATTCTAAAATTTGAAAATATGAGATTGACGATTGTGACGATTTGATAGATGGTGGCAATGGCTGAATTGGTAAAATTGCACGTCTCGGTTAGACGATAGGTTCTGGGTTGGAGTCCCAGTTGCGACTACTACCCTTTTCTATTTTTCTGTGTCTTGTTCTCTTTCATATTTTCGCTTAGATTTAGTATTTGGTAGATTAGTATTAACTTCTTCTTCAATGACAGGTATATAACTACTTTCAAAACCGTCCTGTCTGACGATTACTGTTTACCTTGTTTAAGCGCCCTTGAGGTGATTTTTCACAAAAACGGCGCTATACAAATTATCCAATTATTATTATTATTATTACCTATAATATTGTGTAACAATAACTCCCAATCAAGAATCAGTCTGTTTTGTGCTCTGTAATGATCACCACCATAATCACCACAGTGATCTTGTATTCAATATCGACTGTTAAAGAAGTCCGTTAGGAACCAGTGCAATGGTTAACTGATATGGGAGTTGATCTCTCAGTTCTTAACATCGACCATGCTAAAGAAGCCCATGTGCAGAGATTACCAATCTCCGTGTGGTCTCTCACTGTGTTCGATTGGAGTCTCTTAAACGAACTAGTGCAGTTATTACCTCTTTGATACCACGGTTCTTTAATATTGGTTCAAACGGAGATGTGCATGTGCTCAGCCAAGCGATTTATTAGTGACATGTTGAACCTCACAAAAACATAACAAGAACATGCTGTGGGAAAACCAGGTGAGTCAGATCCCCTTCCAGTGTTAACTTTTCACACATCCCAAAAGTTGTGTCATTTTGAAACGTCATATTTTTTTGATTAAATTCTAAATTATTGATTACATTCCATTTGATTCACAATCTATTTCCGACTACAACATAAAAAATCTAATAAAATATGTAAGAACATACTTTTTTTATTTATGTATTATTTTATTTACTCGCCGATGGAAAACTTTTTGGCTTTACCGAATAAATTTAAGGAAATTGGTGCAGGACTATATTTCGAAAGCCAAACTCCCAAATGACTATCTTCCCGATAGACAAACTTCACGAAACTTAGTTCCTCAAAGCGGATATTACGTTATCGTTTGTTAATATGGAGAAGGCATTAAACAACATTTTGAAATTTTGAGTAACTCATTTTTTTGGGAAGGGTTGACTTTATCAAGTTAAATAATTAATTTGTTGTTAGTTAATGTGTACTTCTTTTGTTTTTTTGACTCGAAGTAATTATGAATAATTCAATATTATTTTTATATCTCGATGATGGTTTTCTTGCCTCTGTCATTTGTAACTGCACTAAATGTATAGCGATTTTTGAAATGCACCGTAGATGGGATACTAATGAACTTTGTTGATACATTTGAATAAAAAAATTAAATTCAATGATTTTATTGTGACATGAATTTAAATGACCTGCGTTTTTCATTGTGTAATTTGCTTCGGTCAGGTAAACTTGGAATCCTAATATTATTGTGTTAGTTGCCGTTTGATGTATGGAAGCCAACTAGAATTTTTAAGAGCGTTCTTTGGAGAAAGACAACGTTTACAGGTTGATGCTACTTTTTATGCATTTAAGGCTCTGCAACCGGGTCCGAAAAGAAGAAGACGGAGAGACACGAAATTGCGAATGTTAGAGGACAGCGCTAACATTTACAGCGACAAAATCGATGCGAAAATTGCGAAAATGTTTAATAAAACACGACTAGTTTAAAATAGAACAAATATCTTGCGGGTATTATCTTAAACAGCATTTAAAGAAACACTGTAATTTTTTTCATACATATAACTTGTAAAATAACTGAAACAAACGTGTTAATAATAATTTTTGGAGCATACTTTGCGATTTTTTTCTATCGAATTTTATATAATTTGCGTTTCGGCGCGGGCAAAGTCTAGATATTATCTTCAAGAATAACATATATTTTTTAAGAGCTTTAAAACTTACCGTGTTTAAGGGAAATATGTAATAAATCGGTACAAATCCGGGTTGCGGGCCCTTAAGCAATTTATAGGATTAATAATTTTAAGATATTTACGCGGTAGGTAAATATTTCCCTTTCGAGTCCACGCTCAAAACACACTTTAAAAATTAGGTAAATTTTTGAAATCGCTGGCAATGGTTAATACGCACTTTTTTAAAAAAAAATCTTTTGATTCACCTTAATTACATTAAATGACAACTATTTGCATTGGGGAAGTGGAAAATATTTCATTCTAAATTTCGATTACGTAAAATTAAAATTAGCTTTCATTCTGTGAAACGAGACCGTCCATTTTCAAACATTATTTTCAAATGTCATTTTGTTATGTTGGTATTCTTGTTACTGTACGAAAAGATGCTAGAGCAAAGCGTAGCAGACTTCATGGGAATTCTAGGTTTGTGTAACATGGTTTGTGATACAAAAGAAAGTGCCCCTTTATAACGCCTACTCGCGTCAAGGCAAGAAAAACATCCCAGTTTTCACGTAGTTTAGCGGCTACGCTAGGTTTGTGTAACATGGTTTGTGGTTCAAAAGAAAGTGCCCTGTACCTTCAAAATCTTCTAGCCGTTCGTTATACATTCAAGTGTATCAGGAATACCAACATACTAAAGTGACAGCGAATGAGCTAATAGCTAATGGCGTATAATTTCACAAGACGAAAGCTAATTTTAATTTTACGTAATCGAAATTTAGAATGAAATATTTTCCACTTCCCCCAATGCAAATAGTTGCCTTTTAATGTAATTAAGGTGAATCAAAAGGTTTTTTTTTAAAAAAGTGCATATTAACCGTTGCCAGCGATCTCCAAAAATTAATAAAAATTAAAACAAATTGTACTAGGTAGATAATGGTTAGTAATAAGTAATTCAGTAACCGGAATTGAAAAGTATTGCGTTGTCATTTTTTTTTTTTTAATTTTAAAACGCAATTGTCATTTTTCAAGGACCGCCATGTTAATTACTACGATGAAATACGCATTTTTAAAAGAAAAAATCGCTTTTGGTCAGTTAGACAATAATAAGTAAACTAAACTAACTAATCTAACTAACTAACCATCACGCCGTTTCCCCGCAGGGGTAGGCAGAGAGGACAGACCGCCAAACATCTCGGTCTTGGCACACATTCCTTGCCTCGTTTACATTCATACAACGTCTCGTACATTCTCTTCTATTATTCTGACTCTTGACATGGCCCGACTCAAGTATCTGATTCACTTGGTCGTGACATGTCTTTCTTGGGCGTCCTCGACTTCTTCTACCGTTCACATTTGCGTAATATATTCTCCTTACACTCCTTTCCTCGTTCATTCGCTCTACATGCCCAAACCATCGGAGCGTTCCTTTCTTGATCTTACTCGTTACGCTTACATCAAGCTTGCATTCTTTGCGGATTTCCACATTTCTCACAAGTACTCTCACAATAATAAGTAGGAATTTTAATCTTCGGAAATGATAAATAATGCATATTAATCATTATTTTGTTCGGTTTCATAAACACGAAAAAACAACGCGAGACGTTTGCCGTCGTAATTAACAACATGGCGTTCCTTGAGAAATGACATTTTTTTAAAGATAACAAAATAACCATTAAAATGCAATATTTTTCGATTCCGGTTACTGAATTACTTATTACTAACTGTAATCTACCTAGAAAATTTGTTTTAATTTTTTAAAGTGTGTTTTGAATGTGGACTCGACAGGGAAATATTTACCATTTTCACAAATAAGTTAAGATTAATTGTTAGGATTTGGTAGGGGTCCTTTCTTCATTTAAAATACTCCGAAAATTTAAACTAAGTTATTTATTTCCAACTTTTAGGTTAAAACAATACTGGACACTTTAACATTCTACAATAAGTGTATACAGCCTACAAACTACACCGGTCCCCCGTTCGATATAACTAAAAGCACAACAATACTTTGTTTATTGTTCGATTATTAGCAAGACAAAGAAAACGAGCCTACAGAAATCAGCCTTTTTATCAATACAACACTTCTAAACATTCTGACAGTTTTAACACAAGCTCCATCTGGAGACCTAATAGAAACCTGCATATACCAGACATAGAGGGCAGTAACTAAGCCATTCAATTATAAAATTATACACTAAACATTTTCACAACTGCACGTTTCAAGTTTAATTTTAACCATTGTTAGTTTATCATAATAAAAACCCTACGCAAACGTCAAAATTGAATTAACACAAGCTTAGTCGTAATTTTTAAAGAGTACAAACAAGCAATAACACTTGCAAACTTCCGTAGTTCTTGCATAAATAAATTACCCGCACTGTCCAAACAAAAGAAATTGCCTGAGAATACGGGTGTCAGATGATAAACGGTTTGCAAACTACACAACTTTGAGTGCCCCTGCTCCGTGCGAGGGTTTTAATTTCAGCAGATTTTAATTTAATAATATACAGCATCTGCAGTTAAAAGTTTGCCGTTTAGAATATGGTACTCTACTGGATGCTGTACGAGCCACTATTTGTCATAAAGTTATATCGTTAGATGAATTCACAAGCCAAGGGGAAGCGGACGTGTTAAAGAATACGTTACGATGACATTATGACTTAAGAAAAACTTGGAATGGGTTGAAATGAGAAAAGTGATATTAATCTAGTCCTTTTTTGATAGAGGAGTCAGTGGTTAATTTTGATTTTCTTCTGAGCACGAGTTCATAATATTCAGAAGTAATAATATACCACGATATATTATTACATTATGGAACAAACAAAACGGAGTTTCGCCGCATTTTCTTAAATATTGAATTTCAACCGTTTTAAAATGTACTAGCGAGTTCCCGGCTCGCATTGCTATGCCACTTAATAAATAAATTGTTTCCCATTCGCCCTGTTCTTCTTCCGCCTTCCCTTCCTCTCCCGGGTCCCATTCCCCTCTTGCGTTCCTACGCCACCTTCTTCGCCTTCCCTCTCCCCACTCCCCTCGCCCATTTCCCCCGTCCTGCAAACCTTCCCCAAGAGTTCCTCTCCCCCCTGCCGGGTTCCCCTCCTCCCTCCCAGCGAACCCCCCTCCAGGGTCCCCCTCTCCACCCACGAACCCCCCTCCCGAGTTCCCTTCCCCCCTCCCGCAATTCAAACCGTCCAGTCCCGGTACATTCAGTTTTCAAACAGCTCGCGTGCTACCTATTATAATTTTTTATACAAATGTTATAATGCCAGAGCTCACTAGTATGTATAGAAACATTCGCGGGCGTGATCACAACAACTCACCAAAGTTTCCTAATAAATAACCTAAATTTATAAAAATGGAGGTTTCCCATGATAAACGACCTTTCTGTTAATAAAGATCAGTTTCCAACGGTAAATGAGCTAACAAACAGGGTCCCATTAAAAAGGGCAGTCTCCCAAGGTAAATGACCTCACCGTAAACAACGGCTTCCTACGGTAAATGACCTAACCGTATAATAACAGTTGTTTTGGTAAATTACCTTGCTATATAAAAATAAGGTTTCATGGTAACATACCTCACCGTATAAAGAAGTTTATGGTAAACAACCTTGCTGTATATAAAATACGGTTTCATGGTTACACACCTTACCGTATAAAAAAGGTTTTATGGTAAAGAACCTTATAAAAAAAGACATTTTCATGGTAACATACCTTACTGAATAAAAATAGTTTTTACCTTGCCATATAAAAAAGACGGTTTCATGGTAACATTTCTTACTGTATAAAGACATATTTTTTGGTTAAATAACCATATTATTTGGTTAAATAACCATACATATTTTTTGGTTAAATAACCATACCGTGTAAATAGACGGTTTCCTTACATTATAAAAACAGTTTTTTTGGTAAATAACCTAAATAACCCTACCATATAAAAAGACGGTTTCATTGTAACATACTTACCGTATATTTTTTTTTTATGGTAAATAACCCCACCGTAAAAAAATACGGTTTCATGGTAACATACTTACCGTATAATATTTTTTTTATTGTAAATAACCTTACCGTACAAAAACAGTTTTTCTGGTAAATATCTTTACCATATAAAAAAGACGGTAAATGACTATGGTGAGGTCATTTTCCATAAGAAAGTGTTTTTATACAGTGAGGTAATTTACTATGAAAAGTTAAGTCAGTAAAGTCATTCACAATGAAAATCTGTTTTTATAGAGTAAGGCCATTAATATGGGAAACTGTCTTTTTTATACGATAAGAAAAGCTGTTTTCATACGAATGATATATAAAAAATCGTTTACTCATTCACGAAATAAACTCAGTAAATATTTCACTTGCTAATAATAATCCAAATAATTAGTCCGTGATGGAAAAAATCCCGAGAAAATGCTCTGCGGACAACTCGATGAGGAAAACATAAATGCGTCTAACAAAGTAAAGGGCCCATCATTTCTGAAGACCTCTCAGATGATGACGATATTATACAACAGAGAAGTATCGGTATAATTTGACGTTAGCCTTTGGCAAATATGTTAAATTTTCAAACGAATTGTTGTATTGTACAAAACACAAGTCAAGTCATATAACCACATAGTAAAATAAATCAGTAAATTATCTAGGAAAGCTTCTTTACAAAATTTAAATTTTAGTTCAAAAAATATCCTTAAAAAATTCCGCGCACGTTTTTATGACGAGAATAGTTCAATTTATATATTTATACCCCTCATACGCACAAGCCCTGCTTATTTATGGGGGTACATCAAATACATGTGTTATTAATTATTATATAAAATTTATTATAATTTATGTATCTTTTTTTAAATAAAAAAAAAAATAAAAAAAAATATGGTCTTAAACATCAGATTTTGTTACGTATTTATTTTGCTTAGACTTTGTCAAAAATTTATAAAAACTTATGAAAAAAATATAATTTAATAAGCACCTAGTTTTAATAGTTCTAACATTTAAGCATTTTTATTGAATGAATGTGGGTTTATATTAGAACTAATTTTGAATGAAACAAAATTGTTTATTAATGAGTAATTAGTTAAAAATACTGGTAGCGAGAATAATCAATCTTTCTCATTAGAACCGTCCTATAGTTGCAAGCGTACGATGGCAAGACTATCTTTCAACGAAATTTGAATTCTCGGCCTAGGTCTTAATATAAATTGACAGCGATTTTTTTTTTCCCACCGGAGCCACTCTCAATTTTTTATTATTTGCGATTCACCGGGTTTTGAATCTGCAAACCATATAATCAAACCAATATCTCTTTTTGTTAAACTGCTGAGCTCTACAAAAAATAATCGAGTCACTCGCCACAGTTGACCAGTGTTTTACCTTTAAGTATCGACGTGTGGTCTGACAGACACCTTGAGCTTTCGAGAAGTCTAGTTACCTATGTTAGCTTCGTAGTATTACCCTTCACTTCTCTCTTCCACTCGAGTAGTTGCCCAACGGTGTTCGTGGAGAATGGCAGTGTCGGTTAGTGCGATTTCGTTAAAGTTGTTACACCAACGCGAGTGGTCTGTCAGACCATACGTCGGTACTTATGTAACTTTTTTAAGACATGACTTTTTTCGGATTATATGGGTTTCCTTTTTTATTTTCTAACAAATGTTTCAATGAATCGACCAGGCTCTTCGGGAATGAAACGGGCTACCTCAAATGAAAATAACAGTGTTCCTGTAAATAGGAAGAAATATGAAATACGGCCTTATTCCAAGGGAATTGGGTTCGTCGATAAAAATACTTCTTGGGTCAGATGCGCCGAAAAATGTTAGGGAAATGGAGGATTACCAACTTAGAAAACTCTAACATATCTGTCCCTCAAAACTAAAATGCAAGACTGCTTACAAGTGTGTCACTTGCACGAAACGTGTATGTCTTCAATGCAGAGAGCCTGTGTGCAAAGACCGTTGACTACTTGAAATATTTGAGAGTTCCTATAATTTTCCTATGCCTTGTGGTTTTTCATAAAACTGCTGATTATTTATGTTTTCTTTGTTTTCATAGTTTACCCAGTTATTTACATTTAAAAAATATATATTTTTGAGAAGAAAAAAACGGTGTAATTAAAATATATTCAGATTTAGGTAAAAGTTAATTTTTTATTCCAAAATATCAACGTCTGTGGTTAAAATGCTTGTGATTATTAATAAACGTGTAAATACTTATATTTTATTTTACTTAAACAATAAGAGAAATATAAACAATATTTAGAAAAAATGTTTTTAGAAAAATACAAAAAAAAAAAAAATTAAAACTATTGGTGGTCTAGCAGACCTTACGTCGGTATTTGTGTAACTGAAACGGCACCTCGGTACTTAAAGGTTTATATAAAATGCTCAAATAAGAAAGATAGTCAACATTATTTCGTCTGTAAGGCGACTTCTAAGTTATTTGTTTGACATGTACGGGGTTCGGGAACTCGGTGATTGATTGGGTTGTTTTGAGCGATCGTTATTTTTATTTTGTTCCGTCACGGTTCAGTTAACGGGGTCAAAAGGGATAAGAAAATTGGGAAATTTTGTTGATATGATAAAAAAAGACTTACGTAACCCGCTTTACCGATTTTGCTACGTTCGAGGGAAGTGATTTGACTTTTTTTTCCCAGCGAAATATCGGAACCTACCTAGTTAAGTTTTTGCTATTTTTTTATGAAAAGCAGATTTCTTCACTTAGTTTGTCTACAGAACAAAACAAACTTTTTTTTTTAAAATGATCACATGATATTCTCATCAGCCCAGAGTCAGTGGGGCTATGGTATTCCGTATGGAGTGAGGTGAGGAAGTAGATGGTAAGAAGAAGATTTAGAAGTACGTGGCTAATCAGATCTGGCGACCAAACACATCTAAAGCCATTAAGCTGGCGCAGTTGTGGCGACCAAACAGAACACAGCCGTTGTGGCCGGGTATATTTTACCCATACAGAGTATTGTACATATTAGAATTATATTCTTCAATATTAGTATTTTATATAGGTAGTTTATACATTATTAAATTAAACAGTTATTTATTATAAAATTTGCATATATCCATGTGAGAATGAATAAAATTGAAAAACAAAGATTTTTCTCCTGAAATCAATTTCTTAAAACATAACACAAAACATATATTAAAAAAAAAACAATTGATTTTCAAAACCTTTTTTTTACATTTTTTTTACATTATTACCATACAAGAGTCCCAACTGCTCCCGCCTGGACCAGTGGGACTATGGCATCCCCAATTGGGGTATGTTGTGAGGCTGAAGGCAGTGGGAAGGGGAAGGAGATAGGGAAGAGGAAGGTGGGGAAGTACCTGGCTATTCAGATCTGGTCACCAAACACTTCAGAAGCCATTTCAAGCAACGTTTCAATTCTAGCAATTCTAACAATAAATTAGCTCTTAAAAACACTTAAATACCGGCACTAAGTGAACAGCCCATAGTGCAATGACAGAAATTGACCCGTAATTCAATTCGACGCATTTGAAATAGACCCAATTATGTTTGTATTTTCACTTAGATGAAGCTCGTTGCCTTTTAGATCTTTTCACAAGATTTACATACAAAATTCTTGCCACCTTGTAGAGGAATGTCTCTATACAGGATGGCGTTATTACATTAGGACGAGTCTGAGACATTTTCCTTCAGACGGAATCAGTATTTTGAAAAGCTCTATGTACGTGATACTCCCCTCTGAAAAGTGCATGCTTTAGGAAATGTATCTTGTATGGAGATTCACGACATTTTTTCCGATCGGAATGTTTGCTTTCAGACGGAATTTGATTTAATTTTTAAGGACTTTTTATTATTTTTTTAATAAAAGATTTACAAAAATGATACTAAATTCGATTGTAAGTCCGTCTACGAGGGATTTTAACTATATATTTTTATCTTTAACTTATTGAGTAAAACTTTAAATTGTAATGTTTTGATTAAATGAAGACAATATTAGCGAAACTCAAACAAAAATCTAAAAAATATATAAAAAATGGTTTTGGCATTTGGTTCGGGTTTGAATATTGCAATCATACATATGAAAATAATGTTGGTTTTCATTATTTGTTTTTGGGGTGTTATGCCGTGTTGCGCTACCTCCTTCTTTAGCCAACGTTTCGGACATCGTTGCAGTGTCCATCATCAGGGCAGATCCGGCAGATCCGGTAGATATGTGACATCTACCACACTGCAACGATATCCGAAACGTTGGCTAAAGAAGGAGGTAGCGCAACACGGCATAACACCTCAAAAACAAATAACAAAAATGCTTTTGGCTGTGAAAATCTTAAAATATATAATGTTGGTTGTTCGTAGATCTACTTGTTTGTTTGACGGCCGTCGTGGTTGAAGGGTAAGATGCTTGACTCGCAATCCGAAGGTCGCGGGATCGAATCTCGGCGTGGGCAGGCAAATAAATTTTATTTGATTAATTTTTTATTTCACAATTAATTCATTAAAAATAATAAATAATATCTTACACCGGGCGATACTGCAGAAATCGCCCGGTGTTAGACAACCACTCGGAATTGAAACCTAGCTTGAAATGGCTTTTCGTCGTGTTTGTTGACCAGATCCGAATAGGCAGGTACTTCCCCTTCACTGGCTCCAGACGGGAGCAGCTGAGACTTGTCGTATAAATATAATGTAGGAATCTGGGAGTCAATGTGTTCAAGAGAGACGAACGTACGAATCCATTCCTCCGACTACAGTGTGAGGCGATGGGTCAAGAGCATCCGGCTGGAAAGGTCATGAGGGCTCCCTCAACCAGTCTCTCCTGATCCGTTCTGCCACGCAGTACATGATCAAAAGTATCCGCCGCCAAGACCTAAACAAACCTCACCCCACGAACCAGGGCTACTAGTAAAAAAACGTAGCGAATCGCTTGGGGTGACCTACGCAGGAATGCTGGACTAGATTTATGAGTTTTTTTTTTAATTAATTCTTCCATCACAGATTATTATTTGGACAAGTCAATCGGAAGACTGTAAAATGGCTCTGCGATCAGCGAATTTTTCGTAATGTAATATTTTTTATACGATACCTACATCCACGATGAACAAAAGGGTCATATTTTAATAATTTCTAGTTGGGTTAAACTCTGCAGAACAGATCTCAATTAAAACAAATTTCATAGTTTTCTCCCTAGTTAATGGAATGAAAATATTAGTTTGAGCAAAGGATGTTATGAAATCTAGTTTTCAGGGATTTAGTATGAAATTTCCCACATAAACCACTCTCCTCCTGTTAGAGTCATAGTGCTTTGAAAATTGTGCCGAAGTTCGAAATTTAATGGAAGTAAGAATATACCAATACACATTATTTATACATTGTGATGAAATACAGGTTAGGTACGTATCTTTGAAACAAATGTAAGGTGTTTGGTGAGCGAGATATCTAAAAAAAATATCATTTGGTTAACACATTGAACGTTTGAATTTCAAAGTTTTTTATTTACCTTAGGAGGCACTGAGAAAAAATAATTTCCCTCAGGGCCTATGTCATCTTAGGGGATGCTGTGTGGAGGTTTTTGTTTTAGAAAATGAATGAGATGAAGTTCTGGGAAGAAACAAGGTATAGGGGGTGTCCAGGAGTGACGGACATATGAATCCAATCCTCTCATTGCCGTGCAAGGCGATGAGTCCAGGAATCCGGCTGGAGAAATCAAAAGGCTCCTTCAATCAGTCTCATCCGATCTGGCCTGCTACGCATTAGGTGAGCAAACGCATCCGCCGCCAAGAACTAGACAAATCTCACCCCACGAACCAGGACACCCTTGCTGAGTCCCCAAACGTAGCAAACCACTTGGGGTGACCTATGCAAGGGTGTTGGTTATCCAAAAATGGTTCCCGGGGGCGGTACCCGTACCCGCCTTAAAAATTGAAATATGAGATGTACAGCGTGTTAAGGGACGTACTTGACTTACTTTAGCCAGTGATTCCTGACATTGTTTGGAGTAAAAAACCTAACTGAAAACTTTGTCTCCGGTGAATTTTTAAACTACTTCGAAAAGGAGGAGGTTCTCAATTCGACTGTATTTTTTTATTTTTTTTTATGTTTGTTACCTCAGAACTTTCGACTGGGTGAACCGATATTGATGATTTTTTTTTATTTGAAAGCTGGTGCTTCCCAGGCTGGACTCCGAAAATAACAATCGTACGTACATATTGATGAGTAGAAAAGGTAAGTTGATTATAAAGTTGTAGAAGAATACGAAATTATTTTTTACTTTTTAGTGCATTTTTTGAAGTCGTTTTTTTGTTTTGTTAAATTTTTTGTTTATTTGATCGATTTTAAATGTTTTAAGTTCTAAACAAAAAAGAACATGAATGTCTGTACCAAAATAAATTTACATTTTAACTCCAAATAACATCAAAAATCAGCGATTAAAATAAGTCAAGTAAACCCCGTCAAAACCTGTACATCAACATTTCAAAGATGTTTTGGTTCGGTTCAAAATTTGCAAAGCTCATCTCCTCAGAACAAAATATACAGTTGATGCTATTTACAGTACAAGGAATCGAGGTTAGGAGTCTACTAAGCTCTATCATCCCTGATGTACGCAGTGATGCATGAAATTGATGGAGGAAAGACGAAAGTAGACTGAATGCAGTAGGAATTAGATCCATGAGGCGTATGCATGAAACCACATGTGACTAAATTACAAATGAGGATATTCTCAATATACTGGATGCTTAGACTTTGCTGAGACCAGGGGGGGAACCTTTTGCCGCCGGGGACCATTTGGATGTTTGTAGTATCACCCGCGGTAGGAATCCTAAATATTATGTCCTCAATAGGTGATCGTTTTTTTAATTTATTTATTTACGGACAAATATTCCACATACATGATGTGGACTATTTGTCAAATATAATAGTCCAAATATATCGTATATGACAAGAATTTCACATTATGTTTAGAACACAAGGCAGGTTTTAACTTTAGAGTGATTCTGCCTACGAGTCTACAAGCTTAAATAATAGTCTACATCGTCGTGGAAGTTTCTGGAAAACCGTTTTATTATTCTTTATTCATATGAACATATATTTTTTTAGGTATACAGTTTTTCAAGTTTTTCGACTGCCACACTAGGCACACGCCCGTATTATGGTATACAACCTTAACCATGTAGTGAAACCATAGAAGTCGCCGAAAACTTATCCAAAGCATAGTCCCCCTCAGCACAGGATCTCCCAGTGAGGAGGTCTACGAATATATTTTTTTATTTTATATATATATACCTAACATGTTTCATATAAAAATGTAAAAAATAATAAAATTTATAGTGAATAAATAAAAATTAAAAATTTCATACTCCACAGTGAACTTTTCTGAATTTTGCATTATAAGGTGTGCAACTCAAATTAAAAGCTTTACTTGGAATCGAGAAAAACCTCCTTTGAGTTATCTGCGACTTTTATTTAATTTATCGTTATATTCTGAATACAATTCTGGTTTTAATTTAAGGGATCTTTGTACGGGAAATTCCAACTACACTCAATTGCAATTGCAGAATATAAAAATGGCTTTCCTTTGATTCTGGCAGCAAATAGATTGCAACTTGAATTTTATTACTGCACTTCAAACACGAGAATGGTTTCCTTCGAAATACGTTAGCAGTTACACCAACAACTGGAATTGTATTGATACATTCTGAATACAAAACTGGTTTTAATGTTAGATTGAATCTGTACACAAGTCTTAATGTAAGATTGAATCTGTACATAAGCTTTAATTAAAACCACAACAAGAACATGAAAATGGTTTCCATCCGATTTTTGCACTTGGAGCACAAGAGCACGTGAAAATGGTTTCCCTCCGATTTTTGCAATTGGAGCACAAGAATGGTTTTGATTTTCCCTTTTCGTTTGGCGGGGGTCATGTGGGTCGCTAGAATCACTTGACATCGAATTAATTCGACACCCAAAATTTGCGTGAATGTTTCCTCCGAAGTACTACTTTTTCCTTGCTTTCATTTTCTGTATATATGTGGGGAAGATGCATGGTAATGATAATATGTTTCCGTTGGACGGCTTGCAGATATATGTTCATCGTTTATCTCATTTTCGACTGTTGTTATTTGTTTAGTGTGTAAGAAAGAACTGCAGCATTATATACTTAAGAACAAAGGCAAAATCATTGGCGCATTGACGTTTCTGAATTTTTGGAATTCACTCACACCTCAATACTATATTCCATACTTTCAAAATTATCGTCTCGGCTAGTAGGATCGTAGTGGTCTACAGAGTCATCACGGTGGTGTGTGTGAGAGATTCAAGAATATGATCACTTTTTTCCTTTGAAGGAAACACACCTACGTACATTGTGTATCTCTTCTTTGAAAGAGCTGTAGCATTATAGCGACAATGAATGTATGTATATTGCCTCATTTTGCCGTCCCAATACCGCAACCGTGAATCGTCACGATAATAATAAAAGCGTTCATTGCCTGACAACGTAGTCGTAGTAGTAGTCGTAGTAATAGTCAATTCCATTTTATTTTGAACTAGCTGGTTCCATGCCATTTTCAAAGAAATAAATTGTTTCTCCCTGCATGTCCTTTCCCGTGCGTCCCCGTTCCCCTCCCGCATCCAATTCCACTCCCGCGTTCTCCTTCCAGCTTCCCCGCCTACCGTCTCCTCTCTCCCGCCCCCACCCCGTCCCACCAACCCCCCTCCCGCGTTCAGTATATTCAGACCCAGTACCTTCAGTTTTCAAACAACTCGCTTGCCACCAATTACGTTTATTTTTATTTTAATTTTCATTTTTCATGTATTAAAAATATTTTTTTTGTATATTATAAGAACAATCAATAAAATCTGGTACCTAACATAGATACCTATTTGAAATATCTTTAATTTAAAATGTCCATAGACAATTCTTTTTTTTACAAAAAAAAACAGCTGCCTGCTAAATTCAATTTCATCAAATGTGCGAACTGTCAAACGTGCGAAGTTTAAATAGTTGTGAAATTTTCTGAAATTATCTATTTTTCTTGATTTTTCTTTCCGTAAGAACCTTCTACAAAGTATTAGAGAACTTAAAAAAAATATGAATGAAATAGGTAAAGTCGTTCGGAAGTTATGGCGTGACCAAGGGAAACAGGAGTTCATTTAGATTTGTTTGTTCATTTCATCATATAGATTTGTACCAAAAGACTGAGCATCTGAAAATTTGATATTTTAAATTTTACCTGAAGTGTCAGACTTTTGGATCATGAAATACGCCCTCGTCGTATTTGTAGTATTTTATTTTGCTTATTAAGACATACACAGTACATTATAATACAAGTTATAAGATATTAATTTTTTACATGGTTATGTACCTATTACGTAAGTCATAAATGTCATTTGGTAGTGCCTGACATATGTAATAACGGGTTTTAAAACTTAATTAGTGAATGAGTAAGTAATAATAATAATAAAAAGAAAGAAAGGGAGGGGGGGGGGGACATAAAGAGACATTTAAAAATCAAGAATTATATGCTCACTGAATTGTAATTGACTGATTAAGGTTCAGTGAAATGTTAAGTGTAAGTAGTTTTAAATATTTAATATGTATTTACATCACGCCAAAAAATTTAATAAATTAGTTTTAATTCTTCTTTATTCTTTGACTTACTCTGTACCTTAATTCAAAGTCAAGCCCAGAAGTCCTTAGGAGTAAATACATATTTATTTAATTCCTTCATTACCAAACTCCTTGTAAATTAATTACATCTATTCGTCTGAAGTCTAAAACATCTCCGAGATGACTTATTTACTTGTCGTTACAACCTGTTCCGTGCTTTTAGACTGAATAACTTTATTTAGGGCGGCGGCACCGTTTCTGATGTAGGTATACTTTATCGAACAGCAGTAGACGAAGTGATCTTGGCTCTATAAACTTCCGTTTCTGTAACACCATCACAGCCCAATAATTTTACAAACATATTGAAGTGAAATGGTTGAACCATTACGAAGAAAAACACAAGACATGTGATGTGGACGAGTTTCATGGTCCAAAACTTTATCCAATATGGCCTTAAATATTAAATTCAGAACTATGTTTCATGGACCTATCTTTTCTATGGAAAAGAAATAAAGGAAATTCAGGGAAGGAAAAATTATGAGAGTTGGTTTGGAATCTGGGGGCAATAGAATCTGGGGTCCCGGAGAGACGAACATATGAATCCATTACTTCACATTCACACCGCGGTGCAAGGCGACAGTCAAGAAAGTCCGGCTGGAGAGATCAAACAATCTTTCGAAACCAAACACTTCCGATCCGGCCCAACACGCAGTACACGTAGGTGGGTAAACGCGTCTACTGCAAAGGCCTACACAAACCACACCCCATGAACTCGAATGATAGTTTCAAATCTCCAGATTCCTTCCCAACCACCCACAACTTTTTCCTTCCCAGAACTTCATCACCTTCCTCTCTAAAAATACCCTCCACACATCATCCCCGAAAGTTGTTATTGTTATGTTTTAGTTTCCCCAATGTGCCATCTTTAGGAGACATGTTTTGTTTTTCTCCTGATTGGAACTAATGTAAAAACTCAGAGTGATACTATCAGTATCAACCTGGTGAAATACCCACCGTGCTTCAGAATAGAAATATAGCTTGAAATGGTAACAGCTGTGTTTAATTACTGGAAACGAATATCTAGGATACTTATTATTTATACATAGAGTAAGAATTAAAAAATATATTTTAGCAAATAATGGTTTTAAATACTTTTTAGTTTAAAAAGTAGCTGACGATAAGAATAGTTAAGTTGTAGCAAAAACGTTTTATATGATGAAGTAATAATTCAAGTGATATCAAAGTTTTAAACAATACTGAATTTTTATTTGCCTTCGCCAGGTTGTGAGACCACAACGTTTGGATAGTCTGCCAAAGAAGTATACAAAGTTATTCCGGCAGAAGTTTCAGATATATAAATATGTAAGGATTTCGCGAGGATATTGTGATTGCTAGACAAACCAGAAGGCTGTGCACGCCGTTACCTCAAAATTCAGCATTTCAAGGAAGCTAAAATAATTCCCGAAAACTCTTCCGTCAAGCAAATAGATGAAACTTGTATTATTTTTCATTAGTTTCGAAATGAAAATAGAATGATATATTTATGCGGTTTACGAAAACTTCCTTTAAAAACACGTTATTAATAGCCTTGAGTCTGTACGGCTGAAATTTAAGATCCCGAGTTCGAATACATCTCCCACGCCGCGGCTTAGGCAAAACCGTTTACGTACGTGTAGTTTGTTATCATTATTATCGTTATTATAATTAATTTAATTTAATTAAGTTAATTTCTCCTTTATTTTAAATATTTACGTTTTAAAATTTTCAACGATAATTTGATCATGTTTCAAAGTGAATATGTAACGAACGGTTGCGTTATCAACGACTCTCAAAAGTAAAGCTACCATTTCACTAAAAAAATATATTATAATAGGCCACTTGCATCACATTATTGTTTTTTTTTTATTTCCGGTTAAGGCAAATATTCTAAGACATTCCGTTTTTTTTTAAATCGTATTTTTGAAACCCAGGCGATTTTTTGAAAATTTAAATCCGAAAAATCGGACCATTTTTAATAAATCGGAAAGACGGGACACAACTTTATGGGTGCGAAAAAACGATAATTACATAGCCGAAAATTATTTAAAAAAACCCCCACGTATTCCACACGAATAGAAGACCACCATGAGAAAAACGAGGCATTCCAAAAATATTACATCTCATCAATATTTTTTTTCTTGATCCATCTTATTGATCATTAATCATTTTAATGTTTAACGTCTATAAAAGACTAAATCCAATGTAATAATCTTGTACTTATAAATTATATCAATGCGCAGTGGCGATATCGTAACCAATTAGGTTTATCCGAGGTGCGATTATTGCTAGTTGAAAACTTTTTTTTTTATATTACCAAATTAAAATCAGCACCCAGAACTTTCTATCCTCCTTTTCCTTAAAAAGACCCTTTACACAGCACCCCCTAAGATGTTACGATTATTTTTTTTTCTCTGGACCTCTTGTGTGGTGCCAACGTAAAAAAGTCCCTAAGATAAAAAAAATTCTCCTCCGGGCAAATGCTGCGTGGAGGGTATGTTTAGGGAAAGAAGGAGAGGAAATTCTGGGAAAGAAAAAGGTATGAGGGGTGGGTAGAAATCTGGGACGCAATGTTCAGGAGTGACAAAATGTGAATTGCGGTACAAGACGGTATGTCGAGAGAGTCCGACTGGAGAGGTCAAACGGTCTATCTCAACCAGTCTCTTCCGATCCAGCGCCCCACGCAGTAAGTGAGCAAAAGCACCATTTGTCATAGCTCACAGCAAATGGTTTTTATTGGCACAAATAAATCGGTTACCTGTTTGCAGATTGATTTTCATGTTGGTTTATGATTATTGTTTGTTTAGTTAATTTATTATGGAATACTAACACAATTATAAAACGTAAAAGTTCACCGGGAAGTTAATAAATAAATAAACAATAAATATTCTTGTTTAAGTTGTGTTAATGATAAATTTATGGATGCATTGTATTATGTCGAGTTCAGAATTCTCAAATACTTTTGTGGATTTTAAATTGGAGCAACGACGAAGCGTGAATTAGGCTTGTTGAAAAAGTATCGATATATCGATATTTTTAATTCAATATATCGATATTTTTAGCAGATATATTTTGATCCGATATATCGATACAAAATATCCAATATCGAAAATTGTATCAAAAACGATACTTTTTTAAATTTATGTATTTAAAGTCACTAGAATCCAAAACCGTATAGGAACGAACGGAAAAAGTAACTGTATTGGGTCATGACATCTGGCGGTTGAAATTTTAACAGTTAATAAGCTTACAAATCTATTGTCTTTGCATTAGTATTTGTGATCACTAATACTATCTCATGTGTGTAGGTACATACGTAGAAATGTATGCTATTTTTCGCCATTTTTTTCTAAGCCACTCCTATGTGTTGGTTCCCAATTGTCTATGATTATTGACTATACCTTGTTCCAAACACGAAGTCCTTTTTGACAGATTAATATGCCAATAGAATGTTACAAAGTTTGTATGCGTCTCTGTTTACATATAAGTTAGAAGACAGCTTTTTAGTTTTTGATATTTTTGTAATTATTACCTAATAAAAATGAATACTGATGACAATAACATCATTTTTATTGAGATTTTTGTACATTAAAAAAAGCACATTGTGTGTAAAAATTACTATTGATAATATTAAGCTGAATACACTTTTATTTAAAAAACGCAAAATCTCTTGAAAATTTGACCGATATATCGATATTTTTTCCTTGATATATCAACGTCGATATTGATATTTTAATAAATATCGATACATCGATATTTTTTTCACATTCGACATCCCTAGCGTGAATCTACTATTTTATTAAAGTTACCATTTTCGCTTTAAAGCAAATTTCATCAGACTAGTTAATCAACAAACAACATTGAAAACAGAATTTATTATTATGCGTTAAAGTACTCTGATTGTTCTACAGGTCAAACTGGAAGGCCGAAACAAAAAAAGTTTATTTTATATTATAAATTCTGTCAAACAACAACTGAGTGATTGCTTTCAATGAGAACAATAGAATTTTCCAATTGAATATGCCCTCAGGCCTCAGGCATATTTTGTTGGTCAAAATATTTCCGCTTTGAGAAAAAATCTAAATGAATGAAATATTAATCGATCAATATTAATACGGTAACGTTTGCCTGGTTGAATTTCAGAACCCAGCTTCCAGTGCATGTCTGACGCCTGGCCATATGCGCCGCGCCAAAAATAACATCTGTGTACGTGGAATTTCACACAAAGCTACTGTTACAATTCGGCTTAAATTCAAGAGTTCATCACAAGATGTCGCTACTTCCGTCAGCAGGTCGGATGGGGACGTCTCCCCCCTAGGTATAACTGTTACGAATTTGTGAATAGTGTAATACATGTTGTATCAAGCGGCTATATATTACATATGACATAATTGCTCTGTCTCGGTTACTTTGTCCCGGTGACTAGCTACATTGGATGACAGTGGATCCGAGGAACGGGCTATTTTTGGAACCAGTTCCTATTGGATTTATAAAATGGTCACGAACACTAACTGGGCGAAGCCGAACCAAAAGCCTAGCAGTAAAAACCTGCGGAGCGGGTTACATTAAATTCGAACGCGTCCTAAAACTAAAAACTATTTTTAAGGTGATAAAATAAGATTATTCAGAATCAAAGAATGATGATCCCCGAAGAAAAAAAATCTTTAGGAGATCATCTTTTGGGATGCTGTGTGGAGGAACTTTTTAGGGAAAGGGAGGGGATGACGTTCTGAGAAGGAAAAATGTATGATGGGTGGGAAGGGATCTGGGGTCAATGTATCAAGGAGTGACGGGAGTATGAATCGATCCCTCCCAATGCGATGCAAGGTCGATAGCGACCGGCTGAGGGGTCTAAGTTAGATCTTCCTCAACTAATCTCTTCTGATACGGCCCGCTACGTAATAGATGGCAAACGATTTGGCCGCCAAGACCAAGACCTTACTCCATGAACCCGGGCACCCCTGTTAAGTCACCAATTGGGGTGACCTACGACAGGGGTTTTTATTATCCAATAAATGATTCCCGATGCGGCGGTACCCATACCTGCCTCCGCTTATAATTTATATAAGCAGAAATACGAAAAATAACAGTTTCATAATCTACCCACGAGATTAATTATTTATTACTAGTACTTTCAAACTAGAAATTTACTCCGTGATCGATCGACATATTCTAAAACGAGCAATCACCACGCTAATGAACCAGATGATCGATCGATGAGCAAAATGTGATGATATAAAAGTTCTTACCACATTTTACGTAGACTTCAAATTATAATATTCATATTCAAAATTGTAAATGGTAATATAGAAAGCCCTGATTTACATAACCTCATTGATTAACATTTACCTACTAGAGCTACTCGTTCCAAAATCATGTTTAAATGTAACATTACCAGGACTGAGCGCTTTAAACATTCGCATGTACCCACATTACAAGAAGTTACTAATAAATACGCAGATGTGGCGGATCTATTTAACTACACGAAAGGTGGGTACAAGAAGGCTATACTATCAAATGTTTTAAAATAATATTAATTTTACCTTTGTATACCTTTATGTTTTTAATGGACTTTTATACCCTTACTTTTATACCCTTCAAAAGCTGGTATTCATCTTATGCTTTTTGAAGTCATTGTACGATCAAATGCCAAATTTTAAATTAATGTTATAATTATTTAAAATTATTTGTAATATTTTCTTATTTATTTATTTTTATTTTGCAGAAACAAACAGTACATTATTACACAATGGAAAATAGTTACAAAGTTATAGAATTGATACAATAATTGGTACCAATGACATGTCGCTGTTATATACTTATATTTTTGTGAGATAAATAATACATTATACCTAAATTAAGTTAGTAACTTATTGAAGGAGAGGGGTGTGTGAGAGTGTTTGTATGTGTGTAAATGCGCGTGTGAGGGTGTGGATGTGTGTGTTATGTGTGCGAATTCAGTGTGCTAAAAATGTATTTCTTAAATAGAGGGAGGGAATCAAAAAATATATCGGTATTTGTGGTTTTTTGAATTGAGTTGAATCTTTGAAGGATGCGGAAAATGGGGGAGTTGGCTGCAGCGTTCGTATTATTACTGGTTGTGTAAAAAAGGTTGGTGTGGCGAGTTCTTTTGGATGGGATGTTAAAATTTATTTGGGATAGAAGTTCTGGGCAGTCTATTTAGTTATGTATAATTTTATGGAGAAATGTCATATCAGCTACCGTTCGCCTGGATTTCAGGGATTGGAGAGTGCAGATGTAATTATTGTTGTATTTATAACCGAGATACTTAATAAATTTATTTTGTATGCGCTCTATGTTATTGACGTATTGGATGTATTTGGGATTCCAGACAGGCGATGCAAATTACAGTGTACTTCTGACTAGTGAGGAGTAAAGCATTACTAGAGTATGTGGATTTCTAAAAAAATTACTCATATGTAGTATAAAACCAAACATTTTGTAAGATCTATCAGTGATTGAATCAATGTGCGTTTTAAATATAAGTTTACCGTCTAAATAGACTCCAAGGTCCTTACATTCATTTTTTGAGATCACGGGTTCATCGCAGAGTGAATATTTTAGCAGACTTTTTACTTTTCCTAGAGGCAGGACCAACCTACCAATGGTTATGCCTCTAGGGAGAATGACCTCACTATTAAACCTTTCTTCTGAAATTGACATTTTTCGATCGAACTACAATCATTTCAAGAGCGAAATAAAGGTATTCTTTAGCACCTGTCATTATTAATGTACCAATATAATTAATGTATTACACTATTTACTAAAAATTGTGAAATGTAATTGGATATATATGTTAACTGTTTTTCACAATAAATAAATAAATAAATATGAAAAGTTAATTAGATGCTTGTTTCTAGTAAAGGACATAGTGTGGCATTTAGAAACATTGAGGTCTAAATAATTAGCTGTGCAATAGTTGCAGAGCCTATCTAAGTCACTTTGTAGCTCTTTACAGTGCGATAGAGAGCGAACCGTTTTGTAAATTTTCATATCATCTGCAAACAATAAAAATTTAGAGTAGTGGAAACATGAGCCTATGTCGTTTAAGTATATATTAAAGAAGAGCGGACCAAGGTGGGTTACGTTGATTATTTTCAAAGATATTGAAATATAAGTAGATGTGCTATCTGCTGTTTTTACTATGTGGGTTTGCGCTTCCGGGTGTCGCCGATATTGTTTACCAATTAACAAATAAACTAAAAGAACAAATAATTAACGAATAAACCAAACGAACGTTAAACTAAATGAACGAATTCTTTCCTTATTCAAAGTATTTGTTAACCAATATTAATGCACATTTTCAAAAAATCAACGAAATGAACAAATTCTTTTTGTATGAAAACTACGCTAATTAGCGCGTAGTCCGGCGACAGTTGCGCGGAAACCATAGCATATCTATTGTGACGAATCAAATTACGTCACAAGTAAATTTGAATTAAACCTTATCTGGCATTGTGCATTCAAAGACAAAGAGAGTGTTGACAGATATGGAGCGAAAGGACAGAACGGAGGAAGGGAGAATTGCGGGGTAGGGCCACGGGTCCCACCAGTTCATAGGGCACGCGCGCCGGTACAAGCAGTCGAGACCGAGACCAGAGAGAAGGAGGAGCGCGAGAAGAGTAAAGAAGAGATCCTTCGGAAATTGAGGAAGCAAGATACATGAAAAGGAGAGTTAATATCGCCAGTGAAAGTGTTAAACGAAGACTGCGTAAATAACAATATTAGAAGAGTGTATTACAAAGTGCCGCCCTTGCGAACAATAAGATAGTGCAAAACGATATTACCGCGTGCCACCGCCACCCACTGCTTGCTGCCCATTGCTTACCGCCACAGCTTTGTCACCGCATCCCGTCCCCGTGCCTGGAAAGGCTCCCGCAGATCGCCAACGAAGTTACGCATCGCAAAGTTGAAAGTTAGTTATCCCCGAACCATATGACAACCATTAAAGATTTAGATATAAGTAGATATAAGTATAATTAAGATCATGTACTAAGAAGACCTAGCCAAACCTTATTAAAATCCATATTTTTAAAACCTTTATAATTAAATTCATCCCCCCTTTGTCCCAACCCAAGCGACCCGAGTCGGTGAGAAGGCAGAGAAGGCAGATTGGAGGAAGTACAATGGTAGGTACAAAAACAGCAATTATTTAAATATCTATAATTATATTATTCTGAGCTAGCTCTCCGGTAACAAGACGATACGTTACAATGTCGCCCGACGTGTGGCAGTTTTAGGTATTTTACTATATCTATCACTAATGTTATCGACATTCATGAATCCCGTCCCTGAAAAGAAGGTAAATATTTGCATGTTTTTATTATAGTGAATTTCTTGTACTTTTTCTCGATACTCGTATGAGTTCCCTTTGTCTTGTATAACCTTGTTTAGGTATATCCTTTTCTTCGTTTAGTTTGGGTTAGATTTTTATCGTTGCTATCTCATAATATTATTTGATAATATGAGATGTGTTATATTTTGAATATAATCTTTCTCTGTTAACGTTGTTATTATAAACAAATGTGCGGCGAGGTCGGAGACGTAATACGAGTATTATCTGACGGCGGGATTATCAAGTGTTATTTTTTGTTGGCAAGCTATTAAATCATTCTATAAATCGGCGCGTTGACTTATTCGGGATTGTGGGTACCTGGAGTTCAAACCTTTTATTACCGATCGGTTGAATAATAATTTCAAGAGTTTTAGATTTCATACGGTCACAAGTAAGACGGGCGATGTCAAGTGTTTTTTTGTTTGTTTGCCTAAATTTATGTGTTTGGGCTAATGATTTTAGGGAACCTAGTCGAGGTTAATTTTTTGTTGATATTTAGGCAGGGTGTTTGACCCCCGAGTAGGGAATACGTCTTTGTCCCGTTGACAAAGGTCATCGAACCAAATAAATTATAGAATCAGTAATATAGATTTGCTGTGTATGGACGGTGTAAGAATAAAAATATAATTCTAAATGTCATTCGGAGAAATATATTTCCATACCACAATTTTGATCAATTTTATGTGTTCGGTAAAAATCCGATAATTCAAAATTGAAGGCGAAAGATGTCGAGGGAAGAGAAAGGGTTAAGGTTAAGACGCACTTACTAACGCGATTTGAGGAAAACAAATATCTGCGTTTGGCGAAACCGAACATTATCTTGCACCTAAAGTCTCGCGATGTTTCGAAAGCCTGCGCAGATGAGAAAATAAGGGGGCGTGCGTGAATGTGCAGATGAACTGCGTTAGGTACGTTTTATGAGAGCGATAGAATGGAGCACCTACCACTGACACGATTTGAGAGGTACAAATACGAACGTTTGACGAAATAAGTATGCCGAGTACCTAAATGTCTCCATATTTTAAAAGTAATCAGCGTGAGTGATAAAAGACCGGTGTTGGTAGTAGTGCGTCCACAAGCGAAAAAATTCAAAATGCGAGCGAAAATGCGAAAACGAAGGCGAGCACTGAATGTCCCACGATTTGAGTGGTACAAATATGCATGTTTGACGAAATTTGTACGAATAGTAGTCTGCATGCGTGATAAAAGGCCGGTGTTAGTGTTGTCGTCAAACGAATGCGAGCACTGAACTTTGCACGATTTGAGTGGTACAAATACGCGCGTTCGATGAAAAGTAATATGTGTGTACCTAAATGTCTCCATACTTGAGTAGTAGTCTGCGCGCGTGAGAAAAGACCGAAAATTGTGTAAAAGTGCAAATAATGCGTAGAAATGTAAAAAAAAAAAGAAAGAATGCGAGAGAACGCGTGAAGAGGAAAAACGTGTTTCGAAAGATTCTACAACCCGGTTTTGGTGGTTTCTCCGTGTAATAGAAATTACCTGGCGCCTGATTTTCATTGTGTATCGCGTCGGGAGATACACTACAACTCTGTAATCGTTTTTTGTTTAATTTTTTCATCCATTCTCAGACGTACTATGGCATGTACACCAGATTTCTTGTTTTGTTATCGATGATGTAGACGTTTATAGATTTAGGTAATGGAGGAGTGAATAAATATTAGTAACGGCCTCCTTTACAAAAAAAATATGTTTGATTAAGAGTAAAACTAAAAAGATCTACGCGTAAGCAGGTATAAAATTTTATTATACTTCAGACTTGCCAGCGGTAATGATGGGAGATTGAACTCAAGTGGTACGTATGCATCCATTCCTTACCCATCCTGGTACATTGAAATTTTTGTCAAATCATGTTATGTTGTCATTGGTTTTTGGTCATATGGTTGGGAAGAGCTTCATAAATAAACAGTGAATACGATCCTCAAGTGTTTAGAGAGGACAAGACCGCTTTGTTAAATAAGAAGTGTTTATGTTAGTCGAGTGTTATTGTTTATCGTTGCTATTATTATGTTTCATTGTATCTTATGGTTTTCTTGTCATTGTATTTTATTGATGGGCCACATATTAATGTGAGTTTTGATGTTGGTTTAAAAGAGTATGAAGCGGAAAGGATTGTCATTCGATATGGGGAGATGATAAAAGAAGTTTAGACATTTGGTGGACAAGTAAATGTTGATTAAGATTATTAATGTTTAATTTTGAATTGTTTAAAATATAAGTTTTGTTTAGATCTTAAGTATCGTTCCGGATATAAGAATTGTTTAGAATTTAAGATTTTCCATGAGTAAACATATAAAGGTTGTCATGTGGGAAAAGGGGAAAAGAAAATTTTTATTTCTAGGAAACCAAAATTTTCTTTTGTAACGAAGGGGGTATTGTGACGAATCAAATTACGTCACAAGTAAATTTGAATTAAACCTTATCTGGCATTGTGCATTCAAAGACAAAGAGAGTGTTGACAGATATGGAGCGAAAGGACAGAACGGAGGAAGGGAGAATTGCGGGGTAGGGCCACGGGTCCCACCAGTTCATAGGGCACGCGCGCCGGTACAAGCAGTCGAGACCGAGACCAGAGAGAAGGAGGAGCGCGAGAAGAGTAAAGAAGAGATCCTTCGGAAATTGAGGAAGCAAGATACATGAAAAGGAGAGTTAATATCGCCAGTGAAAGTGTTAAACGAAGACTGCGTAAATAACAATATTAGAAGAGTGTATTACAAAGTGCCGCCCTTGCGAACAATAAGATAGTGCAAAACGATATTACCGCGTGCCACCGCCACCCACTGCTTGCTGCCCATTGCTTACCGCCACAGCTTTGTCACCGCATCCCGTCCCCGTGCCTGGAAAGGCTCCCGCAGATCGCCAACGAAGTTACGCATCGCAAAGTTGAAAGTTAGTTATCCCCGAACCATATGACAACCATTAAAGATTTAGATATAAGTAGATATAAGTATAATTAAGATCATGTACTAAGAAGACCTAGCCAAACCTTATTAAAATCCATATTTTTAAAACCTTTATAATTAAATTCATCCCCCCTTTGTCCCAACCCAAGCGACCCGAGTCGGTGAGAAGGCAGAGAAGGCAGATTGGAGGAAGTACAATGGTAGGTACAAAAACAGCAATTATTTAAATATCTATAATTATATTATTCTGAGCTAGCTCTCCGGTAACAAGACGATACGTTACACTATTCTGTATTTGAATATCTTTGATTATTTTAGATAAAACTCCATTTATTGAGATAACTTGACTACGATTGCTAATGTATGATTTAATACATCTAAACAAGTCACCGTGTATTCCAAGACGAGTGAGTTTATTTAACAGAATTGAGTGGATAACGCGGTCGAAGGCCTTTGAGAAGTCGGTATACATAGCATCGAGCTGCACCCTTTCGTTTATATTGCTCTGCAAATAGTTGACAAATAGGGCAAGGTTAGATGTTGCAGACCGATTTTTCATGAATCCGTGTTGGTTCTGTGAATTTGTTGTAGTGATGGTCGGGTAAAGTTGGTGGTAAACGATTTTTTCAAGAATTTTACTTAAGATGGGAAGTTGAGAGATAGGTCTGTAGTTTGTTACGTCATGTTTATCACCCTTTTAAAAATGGGAGTTATTACGGCAGACTTCCACTTATGAGGAAACGTACCTTCCACTTAATGATTTTTTGAAAATTTCACTGACCGGAGGAGTGATATATTTACTACAATTACGTATGAAGATACCAGGCAAACTAACTAAACCAGGTCCTTTGTTAATGTCAATGGATGATAAATATATGTAGGTAATGTCGTCGTTGATTGTAATTGAGGATATAGCTATGTTATTCAGCGGATCAGGTTCATGAACATCAGATGCTAAATTTTTGGTGTGATCAGTGAAGACGGTAGAGAAATAGTCAGCAAATAGATCGGTAATCTCCTTACTATTGTGTGCGATTCTCGAGTCATATGTTAGGTGTTCAGGTATGGAAGGAGATATGCTACTATTTAACTGTGACATGCAATTATTGTTTATGGTAATTTTTTTACCGTTGATGGATGTGTTATTTTCGTTATTTGTTTTTGGGGTGATATGCCGTGTTGAGCTAC